>JASAUF010000676.1:11165000-14037500 GCA_030180095.1 Magnolia changhungtana
CGGAGTAGATTTCACGTACGCATTACTATAGGGCCCACCCTATCTAAGTTCCCAAGAGGATAGGGAGGTGGAGTGCACAAAGGGGACGCGAATTAGATACGATTGAGTAGCGAGACTCGCTACGAAAGTGACATCACCAAGTTCTATGGACCCCACTATGATGTATGTGTTGTATCCACAACGTCCATCCATTTGGAGATATTATTTTAAGCCATGAGCTAGAGAATGAGGCAGATCCAAAGCTTTAGTGTACCCCGCCACAGAAAACAGCGGGAAGATTGATGCCCGCCATTGAAACCTTTCTAAGGCCCACCATGATGTTTTTTTGAAATCCAACCTGTTCAAAAGTTAACAAAGACATTAAAGAAGGGAAAATACAAATATAAGCTTGATCGAAAACTTTTGTGGCCTTTAGAAGTTTTTAACGGTGGTGTCACTCTCCCCGCTGTTTTCTGTGGTGGGGTCCACTGAAGCTTTGGATGTGACTCATTCTTTGCATATTACCCTGAAATGATCTCTCCAGATGGATGGACGGCGTGGATACAAAACATATATCATGGTGGGGCCACAAATTCAGTAGCAATCTCGCTACTCAACCTGTTAGTAGCCAATCTGCGCCCGCACAAAGGTATCTTGCGATGGGAATTGGACCGCACCAAGGTATCCTGTGGGATGGTTCGCAGGAAACCATTACTCTCTCTCTCTATCTATCTATCTATCTATATATATATATATATATATATATATATATATATATATATATATATATATATATATATATATATATAGGGAAAAGGTACAATGCGCTCGAGCTGATTTTAACGCCCCATGAGGTCGAGCTGTGTGGGCCCCACCGTGATGCGTTTCGAACATCTACCCCATCAGTCAGATGCACCATTCCATCGTGGGCCTAGGTCTCAAAAATCAAGTCAATCCATGACTTTTGTGGGCCACACCACATACAGAAGTGGAGAGGGGCCGTGCACCATTAAAACATTCATAATCATTTGTTGGGCCCACCGAGATGTGGTTTGCAAATCCAGCCCATCCATTATGTGTGTCCCACTTGGATGAGGGTTCAGACCAAGTTTCAGCAACATTCAAAACTCGGTGGGCCCCACCAAGTGCTTTTATATGTTTTTGGCATGTCTTCACATGATTTTAGATGGTATGGCCCACCTGAGTTCCGTATACGGCTGATTTTTGGGATATCCCATAATTTAAAGGGGACCCATCAAATGCACGGTGTTGATGGTCGACACGCATCATGGTGGGGCCCACACAGCTCGACCTCATGGGAGCTTATCGTCAGCTCAAGCGCATTGTACCTTTTACTATATATATATATATATATATATATATATATATATATATATATATATATATATAGCGCTTTAAGTTATAGTGCTCCTAGGTGCATTAAGACACTTAGTCCAATCCACTGATCTAGACTGTTCATTATGTTTAGCACACATTCCATGGTTATCATGCAAACATCCCACCAATCTTAAAAATATTAACCATTCAATAATGGTCGTTAATATGGACTATCAGGATCGTTTACACAAAAATAGGTCCAATACTCAATTCGATCCATCTGTTTGTTAGGGCACATCATGGATTCCTTTGTGATTCTAAAGAATCACTTTTGTTAGGCAATCATAACCATCACATCCATGGCTTAAAAAATGGATGACTATAGAAAAACAAGGTCAAATCAAGGATGTATTTTTATTTTTTATTTTTTGATGTATTAGATCATCTGATCAGTGCGATCTTTGCATGGTGGCCTCTGAAATGTGCTCTGGACTTAATAGATAGTTCAAATCATTCGATTAGACTGTCCAAGTGAACCAATGAAACTAGGAGCACTGTAACTTACAGTGCTCTAAGAGAATTGGAGCATTTCTCATACATACAAGTATACCTAAATTAGAGCAAGAACAAGAGCAGGTGTAAAAAAAAGTCCGATAGGGCATACCTCGATGGACAGTGGGGGGGTGGTTGTGCCGAAACGAGCAAGGACCTTGCCTTCCTTATCAACTAGAAACTTGGTGAAGTTCCACCTGACTCTAGATCCCATGAATGAGGGGGAGCTGTCTTTAAGAAATTTGTAGACTGGTGCTGTCTTGGGACCGTTCACACAAACCTAGAAAACAGATGCAGGCGGTGATTTTTCATATCTAGGTAATACGCATATTGAACTACACAACTGAAAATAAAAAAGATGATGATGAAATGAAGATAAAAAGGAGGAATGTTCACATTGAGGTATTCTATGTGAATGCGTGAGATATACTTTCAAGGATGTTATATTATTTGTGAATGTTCCTTACCCAATGCAGGCAACTGCGCTTACTCCATATAGTAGTTATGTGTTCCCTTCTCTTGTCATGGTGGCTCCTTTGAGTCCGAGTGAAGTCGTTCTTCAGTCAGTGGACAAGCTACTAAAGGTGTATACTCAGAGGAAACACAAGGACCAACCCTCAAGGACGCTCGATCACCACCTATCCTCTGACTTGATTCCTGTGTCAGCTTTTTAGGACTAGCCAATTGCCCTTTGAAAAGTAAAACATCCACGTATCTCTCATCCTATTAACAATTTTGTGTCCTGTCAATCTATTTATCCATCTCTTAAAGTATTCATTTCCTCTATATGATCTGTTTCTATCCCTTATAAAGTCGCAAATGCCTTGGCTGATCCTAGTTAGAAAGCTATTATGATGGAGGAAACGGTTGCTCTTGAGAAATAGGGAACATGGGCTGGTCAAGTGTCCGGAAGGTAAACACGTAGTTGGTTGTGAATGGGTGTTTACCATCAGACATAGCCTAGACGGCTCTTTCACGACACACAGGGAGTCTATGTGCTTTCTGTATGTGGCTGTTCATCATGACTAGCCTCTTCATCAACTAGATGTGAAGAACACATTCATGACGATCTTCATAAAGAAGTTTATGTCTCCTCCCCCTAGTTCTCGTCCATCTAGCACAATTTCCCAATGTGTGGTTTGAGAATTTCTGGAATGTTCTTTCTACGATGGGGTTCTGTGGAAGTGCAAATCCTTCACGTCTTAGCAGTTTGTGGATGATATTGTCATCACTAGTGATCATGAAAGTGACATTACAGAGGTGAAAACACTTTCTTGCCAGGTCTTTTGAAATTTAAAGACCAGGTCTTGCTCAAATACTTCTGGGGATTGAGGTTGCCTGATCTAAGAGAGGTATTTTCATACCCAACGAAAATGTCATGGATCTTCTCATGAAAGAGCGATGTTGTCTGCTCATACTGCAAATACACCAATTGAAGTGAATCATCATCTCCATCATAAGGAGTCCAGGGTTTTTAACGATCCGGGAATACAACAGCATCTTCTCGGGAAGATGATCTAGTTGACCATTCCATGACCGGATATTGTATGTGTAGTGTGGTCAATCAATTCATGCAATCTCCATCTCATCATTTCAATGATGTGTACAAAATTCTTTGCTACTTGAAACTGGCTCTAGGAAGAGGACTTTTGTATACGAATTAGTGCTCTTAGTATTGATATCATTATATGTATCACCGATATAATCGCTGATACTCGGATATGTATTGCTGACCAAGGAAAATGAAGAGAAACACGAGGAAATGGTGGAACTTCTCAATGAAACTTTGGGAGATGTTAAAATACATATATTTGCATATTTAGGAATCAAATAACTGCCAAAAAGACGCATACATAATAAGTTTCTCTTTAAAGGGGTCTAAAAGCATGTAACGCTGACTCAAGGAAACATTAGAGAAACATGGGGAAATTGGTGAAAATTTTCAATGATATTTCAGGAGATTCTAAAATACATATATTTGCATATTTAAGAATCAAATAATATCAAAGAAGATATATATATTTGCATATTTAGGAATCAAATAATAAGTTACCCATGAACGAGGCCTAAAAGCATGTATCATTGACTCGGGGAAACATTGGGGAATCATGGGGAAAATGGTGGATCCATTCATTCATGCATGCACATACATACATACAAACATACAAACACACATGCATGATCCATCCATCCACGCACACACACATGCACACATCCATCCATCCATCCATACATACAAACACACATGCATGATCCATTCATCCATGCACACACACACATGCGCACGCACATGCACACATCCATCCAACCAACCAACCATCCATCCATCCATACATACATACATATATACATGATCCATCCATCCATGCATGCATATACACACATACAAATATGCATTTCATCATGCCACCATGCACCCATAAAAAAGAAAATTTGAAATGGAATTTTTTCTAATAAACAGATTTTTGGTGATGTCGATGCATTGACGATATTGTAATATCGCCGATACAAGCGATACTCGGAATTTACACAATCGACGATATTGGCAATATATTGGCAATCCAAGTGACAAACTGAAATTTACAGTCGAAAATATTAGCGATACATTGGGGATACTACCTGAAATTTCTGATACTACCAGTGTTATCAATATCACCGAGCTGGAGGTGTGGATAATATCAGGGATATTATTGATAATGTCAGGGATACTCCAAACAATGATACCAATATATGACCATATGCACATTCAGGCATATTGTGATGCAAAATGGACAATCTTCTAGTGATAGACAATCCACGTCTAGTTATTGCAATTTGTAGGAGGCAATCTTATTACATGGAAAAGCAAGTAATAATTTGCTGTTGCTCGTTCGTCGGCTGAAGTTGAATACCACTCCATGGTTCATGCCGCGTGTGAGATTATTTGGCTTCAGTTTCTCCTTCCAGACATGCACATTGTAGTCCCCACTCTAATTTCATTGTATTGTGACAATCAGGCTGCCATCCATCTTGCGTCTAATCCTCTTTTATGAGAGGTGAAACACATAGAAGTTGATTGTCACTTTGTACGTGAGAAGATATCACCTAGATTACTTCATGGTCCTCATGTTCGGTACAACAATCAGTTGGCGAATATTCTTACCAAGGCCATCCATCTTTCTCATCTTCACGTGATCATGGGCAACCTAGGCATGAGACACATCTTTGCTCCACCTTGAGGAAAGGTGTATGAGGAGTGATGCTGTGTGTGTGTGTGCGCATGCGTTTCACATTGGGGTGTGTTTATGGCGTGACTTAGCTAGGTGTGTATTATATTTGGTGCTCCCTTAGGACACCATACCTTTTAATGTTGCTTAGGGTTTTATAATAAAGTATTAGGGTGTGAGAGATTCGATTATTCTTGACTCAACCATCTTCTCCCCAAAACCCCCTTCTCATCTATTTGGTGCACCTTTCACACACTACACCAAAATTGGACCTGCAAGGCATGAATTAGGCAATGTGAACTATTCAGTTGGTAGGGTCCACTCAGGATGCAACGTCTCAAAAATCAGGCCATTGGCTAAATACACACATTAGCAATATCCAGGTCATACATACGGTGGATCCCAATCCATAGATGCAATGCCTCAAACTGAATCCTGTTCATTAGGTGTATCAATGAGTTGGATAAGTGAGAAGGGTGCCCCACTTGTAGCAAATGAAATCCCAGACCAAAAGGTACTGCGAAATCAATTTCCTACTAGAAATTGTTTTTCATGTATGTTTACTCAACATGTTTTGAATATTTTTGGCCAGTGCTTGTCTAAATAAAAGTTCATGGAAAAAGGAGATTGGCATCATTCCATGTATGACACAAGGAAGGGTGTGATGAGGAAGATCGCTATCTACCTCAAGTGTGCAAAACTTTGAATCCACAAGCAAGACCAAAAAAAAAAAAAAAAAAAGGAAATTCGGAATTTTATTAATCAATAATGCTTAGACTTCCTAATTACATCACTTATAAAGAAAAGCAAAACCTAAACTAAAATTTATCCCAAAAAGTAAATTTTACTAAAAATAGAAAGTCCTAATTTAATCATGCCGGATGATTCCTAGCATGATTAGAAGCAAATCTTAAGAATGCATATACTAAAACTCTAAAACGAATGAAACATGTCCAAACTAAAACTTCCTAAAAAATAGTAAGTTTTTCCTAAAACTGCAATTTTAAATTGGAAGGAAGCGTTTTCTTGCAAAACGGAACGACGCGACCCGCTTACATGAGTCGGTTGACCTCGGATGGCCTATTACAGTTAAAATTCATGGGTTGTGCGTCCCATAGCAATACCCGGATCAAAAGTTATGGCCGATTTACAGTTCACACTTCGAATGGCAATTTCTCCATATCCAGAATGAATTTCTTCAATCCAGACGCACCAAGGCCCAGTTACAACATACCCTACGTAGAAATGGGCCTGAATCTACTGGACTATGTCTGCTTACATTCGGGCTTCTTTCAGTCTAGTTGTGACAAGAATAGGTTTGCGGCTTGCTCTACATCAGTTCCCTCCACTTGAAAAGAACTCGTCCCCAAGTTATCCATCAAAATCGGCTCATGATACTCATACAAATCTGCCACATTGAACGTTCGCGAGATCTCCAAGTCCTTGGGAAGAACAATGACATAGGCGTTATCATTAATTTTCCTATGTATCGGGACTGGGCCTATCTTATTATTTCTCAGCTTGTTATATGTCACAGTCCGAAATCGCTCCTTGCGTAGGCGAACCAACATGTTATCACCCCTTCCAACACTTTCTGGCACCGATGTTTATATTCTCTTCTTGTACTTGGCGTTGGACGCCTATAATTTATTTTTTAACATCAACATACATAGTCGTGATCCAGTCCGCCACATTTTCCACAGCAACACTCATTCCTAGTAACTTAGGCAACGAGACCAAGTTGAGTGTATGCTTGGGAACTCAACCATACACAACCTCGAATGGGGAGTTGCTGATGGATTGATTCAGCATGTTGCCGAAGGCGAACTCCACCTGACCAGAGCAAGATCCCACTGCTTAGGCTCATCACCGAAGATACAACGTATGAGGGTCCTAAGCATACATTCACCACTTCTATTTGTCCATCCGTTTGAGGGTGGTACGAACTATTAAACTGTAATGTGGTGTCAAATTGCCGTCACAAAGTCCTCCAAAAGTGATTGAGGAACTTGGTATCGCGATTTAAGGTAATAGTCTTGTGGACACCATGTAGTCGCACGACCTCTCTGTAGAACAGATTGGCTACATGGGTCACATCAAGAGTCTTCTTGCACGGGATGAGGTGGGCTATCTTGGAGAACCTGTCAACCACCACAAACATTGAATCCATACCTTGCTGGGTCCGCAGAAGACCAAGCATGAAATCAATGGACAAGTCCTCCAAAGGCCATCAGGTATAGGTAAAGGGGTGTAAAGGCCTATGTTCTATGACCGCCCCGTAGATGTTTGACATATATGCACCTCTGCACTGCTTTTCGACATCACTCTTCAACTGTGGCCAGAAGTATCGTTCCTCCAAAAGGGTTATCAACTTGTCTCGCCCTAAAGTGACCATTGAGGCCACCGCCATGTAACTCCTGAATGGCGCTCTCTCGCAGTGAACTTCGCGGAATGCATAACTGGTTTCCCTTGAAGAGAAAATTGTCTAGATATGCAAGTCACTCGGTTGACCAGTCTAGTATCTAGCCCACGCATCCTTAAAGTCGTCGTCATCTGCATATAATTCTTTGTGGCACTCGAACCCCACAACCTTATTACTCATGGTAACCAATAAGGTCGCTTGTCTACTAAGTGCATCAACAACCTTATTTCGCTGCCCTGCTTTATGTTTCTACACGAACGTGAATTCCAGCAAGAAAGAAATTCATTTGGCATGCAGACAATTGACATTAGCTTGATTGTTAATATATTTGAGGGCCCGATGGTCTGTATAGAGGATAAACTCCCTTTGGATCAGATAGTGTCTCCAATGGCATAGGGCCTAGACGATTGCATATAACTCCAGCTTGTATGTCAACCACTTCTTACGAGCCTCACTTAGCTTCTCACTGTAGAATGCTACAAGTATGCCCTCTTGAGACAACACGCCTTCAATACCCACAGAATAAGCATCACACTCTACCTCAAATAGCTTGTCAAAGCTAGAGAGCACAAGGACCAGGGTAATAGACAATCGCTCCTTAATCTCTGCAAAGCTTTGGTCTACTTCCTCGATCCACTGAAACTGACATTTCTTCATGCAATCATTAATAAGGGCCACGATGGTACTAAAGTTCCTCACGAACTGACGATAGAAAGTCGTCAACCCATGAAAACTTCGCACTTCATGAATATTTTTCGGAACCAGCCACTCCCTGATGGCTTTTACTTTCTCTTCATCCACACGAATTCCCGTGGACATCACCACAAAGCCCAAAAATAAGAGGCCGTCACTCAAAAAACTGCACTTCTTCAGATTGAGATACAGTTTGTTTTCTATGAGCACCTGCCTAAGATGCTCCACATAATTTGCCTCACCCTGGCTTTAAGTCATAATATCATCGAAATAGACTACTACAAATATCTCAATAAACAATTTCAAAACTTGATTCATCAATCTCATAAATGTTCTAGATGCATTTGAGAGTCCAAAGGTCATAACCAACCACTCACATAGACCCTCCTTAGTCTTAAACGTTGTTTTCCACTCGTCACCCGGCCAAATATGGATCTTATGGTAACCACTCCTCAAATCCAGTTTAGAGATTATTTTTGCCCCTTCCAGCATGTCTAACATGCCGTCCAACCGTGGTATAGAAAACTGATACTTCACAGTTATTTTGTTTATGGCTCAATTGTCAATACACATGCGCCAATTCCCGTCCTTCTTGGGCATCAACAAGGCTGGCACAACATATTGGTTCATGCTCTCTCTCACAAGACCCTTACGGACCAGTTCCTCCACTTGCCCTTGCAAGATATCGTACTTTTTCGAACTCATCCAATAATGAGGGTGATTATGTAGACTTGCACTTGAGACAAGGTCAATATGATGTTGTATATCCCGAATGGGGGGTAACCCAGTGGGAAGTTCATCAAGCATGATTGCCTTGAATTCATGTAACACTAGTTTCAACTTCTCAAGAATACTCGTGGGCTCTGCTTCTTCCCCATTTACTACCAGTGCATATATCTCTCTTGTCTCCTCGGATTCTTTCACAAAATCCCGTATAGTTAGGAGGGACCGCCCCTCCACTTTAGAAGTCACGAGTTAGTTCTCCATTCTCATAGGGGCAAGGATAATCTTTCTACTATTTTTGACAAATATATATATATATATATATATATATATATATATATATATTATCCCAACCTCTATGCGTAGCATCAATATCATACTGTTATGGTCGACCAAGTAACATGTGACAAGCTCTCATGTCAACTACATCACACATTACTTCATCCTTATAATATTTACCAACTCACTCCTGACCATTACTATTCTTGGCGTCCATTGCACATGGCCAAAACATCTAAGTCTACTTTTCCTCATCTTAGCACAACTCGTACGGTACCCTATAATGCGTTCATATCTAATTATATCCTTGCATGTCTTATGGCTATCTTATATGTTAACATAGGAAACTTTGTACTTTAGGTGGTCCTATGGAGGACCATATGCCTTTTCTCATTGATTATTAATATAAATCAGAGAGATAGTGGTGGAAAAGAGCGCTAATTTCAATAACCCCCTAATTGTAGGAATTTACATAGTATTAGAGCTAGAGTTTGCAAAAACCAAGCCTCCCTTGCTTTCTCCTCTAGTAGCCACCGCCGTTCAGATTCGGCCACCGCCATATCCTCTTCTCCCTTTGCCCTTGACAGGGAGGCAGCATGCATTCCCTCCTCCATTTTACCAGTCCTTACCCCTTCCCTACAACCACCATTGTGCAAACCCATCTGTCGAACACATCTCTGCCCATCACCGTTCCGGCAGCATGCACTATCTCTCCTCCATCTTTGCCTGTCAACACTCCAACAACACCGCGACCCAACGCCATCTGCGACTGCAACTCCCAACCAATAGGGTTGTCAATGAGCCGGGCTTGGGGTAGGTCTTGGCCCGAATTTTGAAGTGTTTCAAGCCGGGCCTATTCAAAATTCTGATTTTTCGAGCCCAAGCCCGGCCCATTGACACCCCTACCAACCACCGCCCTCTACCACCACAAGCCCAGCCATCGTTGTACCACCGCCATTTCTTCTTCGATCGTTGTCGATCCTTCCAAACCCCTTCAAAAGAATCTTCAAAACCCACCTCGCAAGGCCCCTCACGTCTGGAATTCAAACTCCTCTTCCGCTTTCTTCATCAATGAGACGATGATCGGGAGGTTGAGGAACCTGCTAGGGATCATGAACCGGCAGCGCTCGACCTTGCCATTCTCACTGCCGTTGCTCGTCTGCCACAACCGTGCCATCCTCACCGCCGCTCGGCTCCACCATCCTCCTCGCGGCCTCTTCACCTCCAATGCCTTTCCCAACATCATATCTGACCACCATCTTCATCTCTAAGTCGACAAGATTTCGCAGTCAACTCGGTGGTAGCTACTAGTTGATTTCTCCAATTTATCAATATTTCGATCTACTAATGCACTGGAATATTTGTCCTCCTCTTTCCAGGCAACTTGGCTTTATTCGGGATTTTACACGACTTACTATGCCTACACCCCGCAATGGAATGGGGTAGTTGAAAGAAAAATTGGCACCTGCTAGAGGTGGATAAATCTTTGCTCATTCATATGCATGTTCCCAAACAATTTTGGAAGTGTGCTATCCTCACTGCATGTCACCTCATTAGCCAATTGTCCTCTATCATGTTGCAAGGGAAAACTTCTTTTTTCTACCTTGCTTCTTGACTTAGCATCTTTTCCATTACCTGCTCGTGTATTTGAGTGCACTTCCTTTGTTCATAAGTCTGGACCTAGTAGTGACCAAGGTGTTCCATATCCGTTACGATACACCTGTAAAGGCCGATACGTATAGGTAATGGCCATGACTGTTACTCAATACAGGGGTGAAATGAGACAGTTGGTTTTTTAAGACCGTATCAGCCGTTACAAGGCATAACGACCGTTACCCCCGTAAAGGTCGAAAAACGACCACTTTTTTCTATTTAAATAAAAATTTCTCATTTTTTCGCTTTTCTCATTCCAAAAACTCCCCTATGTCATTTTACAACTGATTTCGACCACTCTTAATATAGTTTTTAATATTAAAACCGTAGATCAAAGTGATTTGAGTGAATAGAACCTCCAAGGGCCATTTTTAAAAATTGAAAAGTAGTATTTATGCCTTTTTCTGATTTCTAATTCCACTGCTTGATTGTGATGTGTAAACATTAGAGACTTATAATCATGTTTACAAATTCACTAGATAGCCCGATACAACACTCTCACCAAAGAGTGGACCGTTACAGTACCATAAGCAAGTTCAAAAAATCAAAAAAAATATATAAATAAATAAATAATACATATTTGGAATATTTACATTATTATAGATTTTCTAGATATTTTTTTCAGAAATTTTCGGACAAATCTAAATTTTCAACCGTTACAAGGTCGTAACGGCTGTTACGCCCCCATATCGGCCGATACACGTATCGGTAATGGTGGTGACCGTTACGGCCACCGTTACCGATACGAAATACCTTGGTAGTACAAACTTGATGCTCGAGCAGTCAAGCGTGTGTTTCTTGGATATTCTCGTACCCAAAAAGGGTATAGGTGTTACAATCCCATTGCCCGTCGTCTATATGTAAGTGTCGATGTCATGTTCTTTGAGGACTCTCCCTACTTCATCCCTGCTGATGGGAAAGAGGTGCTACCATCCATGGATGTTTCGTCTGTAGTCCCTCATCCAATGGTTGATCTTTTAGGACTTACTCACTTTACTGCACCATAGCCAGATTTTGTTGATGAAGAGGTTGGTCCTCTAATTAAGGCAAGCTTCCATCTTCACCTTTAACCGTGGGTACATCCTCCACTCCTGTTGATCTAGAACTATTGATTGCATTCCAAAAAGGTATTCGATCTTGCACCCAACATCCTATATCCCACTTTATTTCTTATCATCAATTAAGTACGTCTTTTCAAGCTTCTGTTATATCCCTGTCACATGCATCTATACCCAGGCACATCCTGGTTGGCGTAAGGCCATGGAGGATGAGATGACTATTATGTACCAAACTCATACGTGGGAGTTAGCTAATGTACCAAACTCATACGAGGATGAGAAGAAACGCATACAGGCATAATAAAAAAATGTAACTCGAATAACCACAGATTTATATCTGCCTCATCAATAATCCGAGTGTCATGAAAGAAAAAACTATCTACGAAGAAGAAGTTGCAATCCAAATTGGATGTCTTCAATCATCCCATTATCAACAACTTTTACCTTTTGGAAAATCGGAAATTCAACCTTGAATCTTGTGCATGCGAACGTCTTCACATCTTCGCTCGTTGAAGGCTCTTGGTGCAAGAACTGATTGCATGGAAATGCCAAGATCTCGAAATCTGAATTTGCATGAATAATAAATCTCAAGTTTTTCAATTCCATAAAACAATTAAATTTTTAAAAAAAAAAAAAAAAACCCTACAAAACTTCAGACTTGCTCTGATCATAAAGTCTTTGTTCGGGAAGAAAAATTGCAAAAGAACCATGCAGGCATACATCGCATTAGATACCTAATGGATTTACTTTCGCAGACCGAGATCCATGTCACTGGAACTTTCTTTCATTAGTTCCACCCCATCCATCAGGTACGCTGCTTCATGCGTTGGTTGTATGAGCTATCTGCCCATACAGTTTTAGTTGGTGCCCCAATACCTGGAGCCTAGAGGCCGCAAGATACAGAGCTTCCAAAGCAAAGGGACCCAACTGAAAAACGTACGCGAGCGCTAGCACGCAACGGCTTTTCAGCAATTGCTTGCTTGAACCCAAAAATCACAATAATCCAAAACTCACGAGTACCACAACAAAGGAAACAGTTGGGACAAAACACCCACCATTAGTTTTGTGTACGGCCCACCATGGTGTTTATACGCCATCCAATCAATTCATCTGATATGCCTCATCAGGAAGAATGAATTACCCAAAAATCACAGAATTCCAAAGTTCAGATGGGCCATAGCACATGAATTTAGAGATTTAGGTATAATTGGTTTCAGGTGACACACCTAACTGTTGAATGAGCCTGATTTGCAGAATCGAGAATAAACAAGGGGTGTTGTAAGTGATGGACGGTGTGGATTTCATGTGCGTTAAGTCATTTCCCCCACGTTAGAGAAAGTAACCAAGGTAGGTACACAGAGCGAGGTACGCAAGCGATTCCTAAAAACAGAACACTTCTACGTATGTCATGAGCATAAACAGGAAGAGAAATTCAAAAAAGTAAATAATTTCCAGGAAAAAAAAAAATCCCTCCTCGACACTTTTATCATGATTCCATACAACAAAGGGAGTTATAACGAAAACCCGTCATCGTTACATCATACATGAACCACCCAAAGCAAGAAATTAAAGGAAAAGACCGTTCATGGGCATTTCTAAATCCTTCCCATTCATCCAAAAAAAATCAAAATAAAGAAAAAAAATCCCACCTTTGTCTTTGTATTTGTTGTGCAGCTCGGTCAATTGGGTGTAGTTCTTATTCGTATAACCACTGTTTCACATCAAAATCAAACACACCCAACAAAAAATATCAATTTCAAATCCAAATTCAAAAAAAAAAAAAAAAAAAAAAAAAAAGGAAAGAAAAAAGGAGGGATTAGAAGTACCATTTGGAAGCGACATTGACAACTAGAAGAACCTTCCCCTTGTAAATGCCGAGATCGACTTCCTTCCCGCTGCTATCCTGCGCCGATAATCGAGATTTCTGAGAACACTACGAACCCCGGAAAAGAAAGAGATTTGGTCGTTTTGGCATACCTTGACGGTGAATTCGTGGATGGTCTGCTCGTTTACGGTTTTGGGGGCAGAGAAACTCCCCCCCATCTCTCAATCTGGGATTTTATTCGATCGGGAGTTGGGAATCCAAACGCGCCATTTCTCCCTCGCCTTTCGTTCTCCGGTTAGAAAGAGAAAGAGAGAAAATGCAATGGACGAGCAGAAAATGTCGATCTGTTTGGTTGTTTCTTTCAACCAGGGCTGGAGGCGAAAGCTTTAATACTCCGAAGGAGTACGGCCGTTCATACTCATGCACTCAGGAAAAAACAACAACTTAACTAAGCCGTTCGATCGTCATATCACTCCATGGGAAGATATCCCTCTTCAATGTTTGTAAACGTTTATTTTCCAACAGAGTTGGTTGCCTACTTAGTCAATTCTATGGGGGCATTGTGATGTATGTGTCATATCCATGCCAATTATCTATTTTATCAGCTCATTTTAGGGAATGAGCCCAAAATTAAAGCGGATCCAAAACTTAAGTGGACCACATTGTGTGAATTGAACACTACCATTGAAAACTTTTTGAGGACACAAAAATGTGTGCTGATAGGGTACTATTCCATTTGGGCTTACCCTGAGACATCATGTGAGGGGATCCGTGGGACCTTCCTTAGCTCCATCCACTCGATTTGACATAACATTTTATACATGATCCCAAAAAGAAAGTAGATTGAAGGGGGCTTACCTAGAGATAAGGGTGCACACGGGCCGGTCAGTCTGGCTCTGAGGTGAAATTAGAGTTGAACTGTTCCTGACGGTTTCAGAAAAATCAAAACCAGAACTGGATTGTTTGCACCCTAGAACCGAACCAGAATCGAATCATAAAGACTGGTTTGGTTCTACAGTTCTAGGCTTTTTATAATCAGCCCAATTGCATATTTTTTTTATAATCTAATCCATGTCCGTTCATGTTGTGGTTATTTGATAAATGGTCTAGATATTGTGTAAGGTGAGTAAAAAAACACTTACGAAAACAATCAAATGGTGCATTGTGAACAATAATTCTTGAGTTAAATATACAACTAAAATATATTGTAAACTAATAAAATAGACAACTAAAATATATTGTAAACTCAGTCAGGTTCCAAGTTCGGTTCTATGGTTCGGTTCTATAGTTCGGTTCAGTTTTACAGGACCCCAAACGGAGAACCAAACTGAACTAATCAGTTCTTTGATTTTCGAAACTGGTGCACTTTAGAATTGGACCAAACTGTGCAGTTTGGTCTGTTCCGGTCCGGTTTACCAGTTCTATTAGTTCCATGTGCACCCTACCTAAAGACATCATGCGAGGGGATATGAAGGACCTACCTTAACTTCATCCAATCATTTTGACATATCATTTTATACATGATCCCAAAAAGAAAGTAGATTGAAGGCTCAAGTCAACCAGGATAAGAATTAAATTCCAACCATTGAAAACTTCAAAATGCCTAACTTAATGTTTATTTGCCATTCAATATGAAGGAAAACATAAATATTGGCTTGATTCAAAACATTTGTGTCCATGAAGGATTTCAATCCCCACTATTTCCTATGGTGTGGTCCATCTGAGCCTAACTTAATGCTTACCTGCCATTCATATAAAGGAAAACATAAATATTAGTTTGATCCAAAACTTTAATGTCTACAAAGGAATTCAATCCCCATTATTTCCTATGGTGTGGCCCACTTGAGCCAAATATTAGTTTGATCCAAAACTTTTATGTCTACAAAGGAATTCAATTCTCACTATTTCCTATAGTGTGGCCCACTTGTGCCTTCAATATATATCCTTTTTAGGCATGAGCCCAAAAAGATTTGTCAAAATGAATGATCAAAGTAGATAAAACATATACATCGGGGTAGGTTCCAAGGACTTTGACAAGATCATCATCTCTAGTAAGGTCCTTGTGAGGTAGTACCCAATCCATACCCACATGTTTTTTCCTTTGGTGTGGTCCACTTAAGCTTTGGATGTGATTTGATTTTAGGCGCATGCCCTAAAATGACTGATAAAGCATATGTACATTGGATAAGGCACATCAAGGTCTGCTTCAAAGAATTTCCTCTGTATGGACTCACAAGGCAATCTGCATCCACTTTACAACTCTCCGCTTGTGGGGCCCACTGCTATTCTTTTATCAAATCCAACCCCTCCATGATGCTTAACCTTATTTTTTAAAATATTAGTTTAGATAACCTTAAAAATCTGATGCTTTTCATTCTAATCTAGACAACTCACTATTTTAACCATCCAATTGATATCCATAATCCAATGGTTACGATTTGTTGGTCAGCATGATTTCTCGTACACGCTCCATCCATGATGGGACCCACAATTTCGATGGTATACATAGGTGCTAGGAGTCCCATCGATCTCAAAATAGTTCAAAACTAACATAATATTCTAGCCCTTAAGATAGGATGAGTTTTGGGTTGTAACCTATCTATGGTAGTTCTCAGTGTGGTTTAAATTAATTTATGTCCAGTTAATGACTAAAATCTTTTAGTGCATGCGTATGAACTATCACACTCTATCAGAGCACCAGCTAACTTCCCTTTCTTTGGCTGAAGAGCGCAACCTGGCTGCCACCCTGGACCGGCGAAGGTAGGTGATACCCTGACAGCAGTGCCCACCCCAATGTATTTATTGTAGGACGCGGATTGCGTCCTACCCCGTCCGGGCGGGCAGGGATCTGTTGGCCCGCCGTGATGTAAGTGTTTTATCCACCCTGTTAATCGTTTTTCTCATATCATTTTAATTTAAGGTTTGGGAAATTAAACAGGTCCACAGATCCAGTGGACCACACCAAAGGAAGCTGCAGTGATAATGACACCCACCATTGAAACCTTTCTAAGGGCCACAGTGATGTTTTTTTACCATCAACCTTTTAATAAGGTCATTTAGACGTGGATGAAGTGAAAAAACAAATATCAGCTTGATCTGAAACTTCTCTAGCTTCCAAAATTTTTTTAATGGTGGACGTTAAATCCCAACTTTGTGGTGGACTTAAGCCATATACCTGCTTAATTATTTTTCTGATAACTTAAAATGATATGAGAAAAACGATTAACGGCATGGATAAAACACTTACATCACGACAGGCCCCACAGAGCCCCACCCGGACGGATTACCGTCCGAGCAGGGGTAGGACGCAATCGGCGTCCATTTAATATTGTATATCCACGCTGTACATATGTTTTTTCAGATTATTTTAAGACATTATTCTAAAAATTAAGCATATACAAATTTCAAGTGGACCACACAGGAAATAATGATCATTAAACACGCACCATTAAAAACTTCCTAGCGTCCACCGTAATGTTTATTGTCCATCCAAACTGTTGATAAGGTTACACAGACCTATATCAAATAAAAATATATATCGTCTTGATCCAAAACTTTTATGGCCCATTAAAGGTTTTTATAGTCAATAACCACTGTTTCCTGTGGTGTGGTTCGCATGAAATTTTTATCTACTTCAGTTTTGGAAAAATGTACTAAAATAAGCTTTAAAAACAGATGAACGGCATAGATATACAGTTCATACATCGAGGTCGGTGAGGTCAGGGTCTCAACGATATTGATGGTTCGTTGTTGCCAAGTCGCGCTCTGCAGGGTGACGCATCTCTGACGGTATACATGCTTTTTCAATTACGATAAGTAGGGTCTATGGATCGTTAATCCAGACCGTTGGCCTGTTTCTCGGAACCATGAATGAAATATGGAATTGAAATTAGATTCTAGGACAAAACTACTATATTCATCTGTGTTCTGTAGAAGGACGGTTAAGGAAAGAGGAAGAAAGCAACGATCTGCATTCAACTGAGGAAAGTCGCTTTGATTGACGGATAGGATCTGCATAGTTCATCCTTGCATATGCGAATAGATCTGGGCCACGTGTCATGTAATTCCTCTTCTTTTTTTTGTTGGCTAAGATCCTCGCCGTTCGCCAAGGAGATCGATATCATCTTACCATCTTTACACAGAACAGACGGATTTTAAGCTCGGGGGTCTGCGTTAATCTGGACCATCAGTTTATTGAGTCCGATGGATGGATATTTCCCCCAAAATATCCACGGTTGAGATATCTCAACCACAAATATGAGGGCCTATGGAAGCGGATTGCCTGGGCACCCGCCGCAGGAATATCCCATGGCACGACCTGGCCCATGATCTACGAGGCCCACCGTGATGTATGTGTTTCATCCACTCCATTCATTCGTTTTTCCAACTCATTTTATGGAACGAGACTAAAAATGGCAAATATATAAAATTCAAGTGGACCACACCATAGAAAATAGTGAGGATCGAATGCCTACAATTGAAAACTTTTTGAGTGCCACAGAAGCTTTTCATCAAGCATTTATTTATTTTTTCCCTTCATCCAGGTATTTTTGACCATATGAACGGGTTGGATGGTAAAATAAAACATCAAGGTGGGCCCTAGGAAGCTTTCAACGGTGAACGTTTAATCCCCACTGTTTTCTATGGTGTGATCCACGTCAGCTTTGGATCTGCGTCGTTCACGGTCTAATTCCTGAAATAAATGGTAAAAACGAATGGACAGCGTGGATAAAACGTGAGCCACACAGAGCCTGTGCCACGTCATGACACAGGATATCCTGGGCGCGGATTAGACACTGACAAGGTCAGTAGCCAAATTGCTACTGAAGTGACGTCACCAAGCTCTGTGGACCCTACCATGATGCATGTGTTGTATCCATACCGTCTATCCATTTGGAGAGATCGTTTTATGGCATGAGAAAAAAATAATGAGATAGATCTAGAGTTCAAGTGGACCCCACCATAGAAAACAGTGGAGACCGTGACATTCACCGTTCAAAACTTCTTAGGGGCCACAGAAGTTTCCGATCAAGATTATATTTTTTTTTCACTTCATCCATCTTTATGTTAACTTATTAATAGGTTGGATCTAAAAAATAAATCATGGTGGCCCTATAAATGTTTTGAACGGTGGATGTCACTGTCCCCACTGTTTTCTATGGTGGGTCCACTTGAATTTTAGATCTATCTCATTATTTTTCCTCATGCCATAAAACGATCTCTCCAAATAGATGGACGGTATGGATACAACACATGCATCATTGTGGAGTCCACAGAGCTTGGTGACGTCACTTCAGTAGCGATTTGGATACCGAACTTGGCAGTAATTAATCCGCGCCCGGATATCCTGTGGCAGGTGCCACGGGCAATCCGCATCCGATAGCGATTTGTTAGCGTGCGCCGCAGGATACTAATTCATGGAGGAGGTATGCTCACCACATAAGCTGCCACGGATTAGGTGGGTAAGGCTCACTTTGATGATATGTTGTATATCCACTCCGTCCATCCGTTTTTCCACATCGTTTTAGGGTAGGTTTCCAAAATTTAAGCATATATATATATATATCTCAGGTGGACCACACCAAAAAAAAAAAAAAACAGTGATGATCGAACACTCATTATTAAAATTTTCCCGAGGCCCCCCGTAAGAAGATCTGTCATGTTTATTTTCCATCCAAACCGTTGATAAGTTCAAACAGAACTGGATGAAGGGAACATATAAAGATTATCTTGATACAAAACTTCTGTAGCCTATAAAAGCTTTTAATGATGACTCACCACTTTTTCCAATGGTGTGGTCCACCAGAGATTTAGATCTGCTTATGTTTTGGAATAACATCCTTAAATGAGTTGTACAAACGGAATTGTGGTTTGGATATAAAAATAAAAAATAAAAAATAAAAAAAAAAGATTCATCAAGGTGGGCCCCACACGGTAAGGGCAACACCATTCATGGTGTGGGCCATACGAAAAATGGACAGAGAAATGATAATTAATGGACTGTGTTCTACATGCATTTGTCTCTCACCTGATAAGTAGGCCAGCCTCATTCAGGTGCCGGACCGGCATGCAGTGGTCCAAGGTAAGGCTGTCCAAAAATGAACCTATCACGTTCGCCGGAAAAATATACTGACCAGCCACGGGAAAGGCCAATGGACTTTGTGGGTCCACCTTGATGTATGTGTTATATCTATGCCGTCCATTTGCAAGCTCGTTTTCTGGCACGAACGCAAACACGAGACTGATCAAATTTCAAATGGACCACACCACATGAAATAATGAAGATAATGACACCCACGGTTGAAACCTTCCTAAGATTTTGTATTGTTTATTTGCTTTCTAACCCATTTATAAGGTGACTCTCACTTAAACAAAGGAAAAATACAAATATCAACTCAATGCAAAACTTTCGTGGCTTTAAGGAAGTTTTTAATGATGGGGCGGTTTCTTATGGTGTGGTTCATTTGATCTGGATCTAACTTTTGGTTGAGCTCATGCCTTAAAATGAGATGAAAAAATAGAGTGGATATAACATATACATCACAGTTGGGCTCACAAAGCTTAAGGCAGCTTAATCACCACAACTTACAGAAGATTTGGTTGATCGGCTGTATAGATGCACCACTTGTATATATTGATTTAAACTGTTAGTTGCCCATTGATTCACGGTATGGCCCACTTGATTGTGCCAAGTGATTTGTTGGGGGCCTTGCACAAAACCTTAGGATCTAGCCCTCCAGAATAAACCAGAATTATGGATAATAAAGCAATGAAAATAATCAATGCATCAATCACACACCACACAAGAGATTTTTACGTGGAAAACCCTCAAAGAGGTAGAAACCACGGGACCTCATTTAGATCAACAATCCACTATGAAGTAGAACGTTACAAACTTCTGCACTCATGCAGGAGTGGATAAACAATGAGAGAAACAAAGAAAACGGAGAGATCTCACCGATTACGAGGACATAGAAGCGCTGAGATATAGATTGCACAGTAGATGACCTCCACGAGCACAGTCTCCCTTCTATAAGCTTCATCTCTCTCTTTTCCTCTCTCTCTCTCTCTCTCTCTCTCTCTCTCTCTCTCTCTCTTTCTCACAATTGATAGCCCTAAACCCTTTAGCAAATCCCTTGTAAAGCTTTAGGAAACCCTCTTGTCGTACCTAGAAAGCCCTAGGTACCTCCTATATAAAGTTTTAGAAAATTTTTTTCCACATCCCAGTTGCGAAAGGACTTGCGACACGAAATCTACGCAAAATCGCGGAATAAATCTGCGTAACTACGACTGGTCGTGACGAACCTACGACCAGTCGAGAGCCACCCACGACTGGTCGAGTACATCCTTCGACCGGTCGAGCACCCTGGAAACAAATAGCCCAAAGTCGCTGGACTTTGAGTCGTGCAACGGCTCGACTCCTATGACTGGTCGAGACCAGCGTTCGACCGGTCAAGCAGGGCTCATGACCGGTCGATGACGGGTCAAAAAACCCATCAAATCTCTCTCTTTTTGACCCAGGAGGGATCCACCTTCTTCAAGCCAGCCAGGTTTCTACAAACCTAAAACTTGCCCTTGAGTAAAGCCTTGGTCATCATGTCTGACCCATTATTGTCCGTGTGGACCTTCTCAAGCTGTAACATCTTTTGTTCCAAAGTATCCCTAATCCAGTGATAATGAATCTCTATGTGCTTCGACTTGAAATGCTGACTTGGATTCTTGCTCAAGTGTATAGCACTCTGACTATCGCAATAGACCACGTGCTCCTCCTGCTTCAGGCTAAGTTCCTGTAGGAACCTTTTCATCCAAAACATCTCTTTACATGCCTCTGTGACTGCAATATACTCGGCCTCTGTCGTCGACAATGCTACGACCTTCTGTAGCTTGCTCTGCCAAGAAACCGCTCCCCCTACAAACGTGAACATGAACCCCGATGTACACTTCCTGGAGTCTATGTCACCTGCCATATCTGCATCTGTGTAGCCCTCTAACATAGGTTTACCGTCACCATAACATAGGCTCAACCTGGATGAGCCTCTTAGATACCGCAGTATCCACTTAACCGCTACTCAATGTTCTTTGCCAGGATTGGCAAGATACCGGCTGACAACACTAACAGCATATGCCATATCTGGGCATGTACACACCATATCATACATCAAACTTCCTACAGTTGAGGCATAGGGTATTTGCTGCATCTCTTCCACCTCTACCTTCGTCTTGGGACACTGCCTGTCGCTCAATCTGAAGTGACCATCTAATGGAGTACTGTTCGGCTTCGCTGCATTCATAGTGAACCGCTTTAGGACTTTCTCAATATACCGCTCTTGTGACAACCAAAGTTTTTTGCTGCTTCTGTCACGAGTTATCTCCATTCCTATGATCTGTCTAGCTGGGCTCAAGTCTTTCATCGCAAAAGACTTGCCCAACTCCTGTTTCAGCTTGTCGATCTTCTTGATGTCTTTTCCCATGATGAGCATGTCATCAACATATAACACCAGAACTAAGAAATCACTATCTGAGAACTTGCGCTTGAACACACAGTGGTCCGACTCCGTTCTGTCATACCCATGTTTTAACATAAACGAGTCGAACTTCTTGTACCATTGCCGTGGAGCTTGTTTCAGCCCATACAAGCTATTTCTTAGCCTACACACCATATGCTCTTTGCCTTTGACTTCGAACCCCTCTGATTGGTGCATGTAGATCTCTTCTTCTAGGTCACCATGGAGAAAGACAGTTTTAACATCTAACTGTTCTATTTCCAGATCCATGCAAGCTGCCAACCCAAGCAACACCCATATAGATGTCATCTTCCACTGGTGAGAATATCTCTTCGAAGTCTATACATTTCCTCTGACCAAAACCTTTCACCACAAGTCTGGCCTTGAATCTCTTCTGTGAATTCTTTTGCTCGATCTTCTTTCTAAACACCCACTTGTTGCTCAAAGCTTTCTTGCCCTTAGATAATTTCACCATATTATAGGTGTGGTTCTTATGCAAGGATTTCATCTCCTCTTGCATAGCTTTCAATCACTCCCCCTTATGCTCGTCGGCTAGGGCCTCAGAATAATCTTTTGGCTCTCCCCCATCAGTCAGCATAATGTACTCATGTGGCGAGTACCTCTTGGACGGTTGTCTGTCCCTAGATGACCTCCTCACCTGTGACTCAACAGGTAGATCAAGTGGGGGCTAATCCCCTGGTCCATCTTCTGAAGGAACTCCCTCGTCCTCTGCACCTTGCTGTACTCCCCCGTCATCAGGCACCATGGAAGGAGTAACTAGATCCATGTCCTCTAGTTCACCTGAACCAGGCTAGTTCTTCTCTGGCTTACCAATGTCTTCTATATACTACTCTTCAAAGAAAACCACACCTCTGCTCCTGACGAGCTTCCTCTCGGTCGAATCCCACAATCTGTAACCGAATTTTTCATCACCGTACCCTAAGAATACACACTGCCTGATCTTCATATCGAGCTTGGACTTCTCGTCTTTTTGTACGTGAACCGATGCCCTGCATCCAAATACCCTGAGGTGACTGTACGATGGATCCTATCCAGTCCACACCTTCTCAGGCACTTCTCCATTCAGCAGGGCTGATAGAGACCTGTTTATCAAATACACTGCTATGTGCATTGCTTCTCCCTAGAACGTATTGGGCAATTTCACATGGGATAACATGTATCTGATTCTCTCAACAATGGTGCGATTCATTCGCTTAGCTATACCATTATGCTGGGGGGTCTTGGGAACCGTCTATTCATGCCGCATACCCAGGGACTTGCAGTACTCATGAAAGTCGCCAATGTATTCACCACCATTGTCAGTGCGTATGTGTAATGTCCTAGATTTTCACTGTTTTTTATTTCCAAAACTCCTTGAAAATTTTTTTTATAATTAACTTATAATATCACTTACTGACCGTTAGTAATCAATGTTAGTTTATACATGAGTGGAACCAGTAAAGAACCGCATAAGTTCGATTAATCAATAGTAGGAAGCCAACGAAACCACCTGATCACTTAAACGTCAGGTGTAGCCCCTTGATTTACTCACATAGGACCCAAATCTAACTGACCTATCGCTGACAAATCAAGACAATCATGACTAAATTAAAGATCTAACCAAGGCTGAGTTAAATAAGGCTTGGATCTTGAATAATAGACCAAATCAACCCCGTTACTCTTTTAGCCTAAAATCGATGGTTTAGAGTAATCATGACCAAATCTCCACTTTCACTAGTTATAAATAGGCCACATTATGAACATAGTTAATCCAAATCCTAATCATTGCCCACGAGAAAACCTAATACCTAATTCATTCGAGAAATGCCCTGATTTTTCGAACAAGCTCTAGACCGCTCGTTGGCGGGCCTTTAGTTCCAAAACTATAGAATAATATCCGTCTTACTGAGCTTGACGTCCATCGTGAGACATCCAGTCGAGATCATGACTCGGATCGCTCAACTTGGATTTACAAGGTCGGTGCATGAATTGTGCAAATATTCTTAAAACTAACTAAGAACTTAAGTTACTTATCTGCGTTCGGTCTTTGTCCAAGTTGAGGATTTTGGACCTTCGGTTTACGATCAAACTTTACACGTGGAGTAAGGATATTTCTCTGCTCATATCCGTATAGCCGCGGCCCCGATCGACTATCGGTGACCGTTGTACAGACTTCTAATCATATCTGTCGATCGACGCATCCAAATGACAGGCCGATCATATACATATGCAGATCATCATTAGGGCTAACTATCCTACGGTGTATATCAATATGTACACCCCATAGTGGGCCCTGGAGTTTAGAAAGACCCTCCCATAAGTCTAGTATTGTAACATCCCGAATTTTCACTATTTTGGATTTCCAAAAATCCTTGATTTTTTTTAATTAACTTATACTATCACGTACTGACCATTAACACTCAACGTTAGCTTATACACGAGTTAATTAATCTAAGATTAGCCCAATTTAATAGACCAGACAGGCTGTGAAAAGGCCTGGTGCAGGCCGCTAAGCCAGATGACTGTTTACACTTAAAGACGAGCCGTGTAGGCCATACAGCAACCGAGAAAGGTCAGAAAAATATAAAACTTGGGGGAGCCGTTAGTCTCACTGGGCTTGTGGTCCATCGCGGATTACGGACCCAGTGGACACCCAGAAGTGGGATCTGGCACTTGTCAAATGCGCCCCGCCAATGCCAGCATTGGAATCTGGCACTCACAAATAAAACTGAGACTCTGGGAGTTCCAGCCGTCGGATTTCTTCTAAAGTTGCGGTGACGGTTCAATGAATTTTTCCACACCCGTCCACCAAATCTGGGACCCGATCGTGGATCGGTGACCGTTGATCGTAAATCGGACCCGTGCGATCAAACCCCATATCCGATCGCTCCCAAATTTTGCATGGCCCTTCATCGGGTCATGAATCACCTACCCTATAAATTTCATGGCCAGAGGGCCACTAGATATGCCCCATCAATCAGAATGGCCCCTAAAGGGCCACTTAAAAGTCGGTAACGCTTGCTCAGATCATATATCCGTTCATCCGTTCACCCTAAATTTTTGCATGGACCCTAGTCAGCCCATAAGGCACCTACACACCAAATTTGGTGGTTAGAGGGGTGTTAGGGCTGCTCCAACACCAATAGGGAGTCCTAGTGGTCCATTTTAGGAAATTGTGGAAGCTTGGGGCCATTTGCACCAAATCTGGAATTATAAAAAGGGGTTTCTTTTGGGCACCCCTCTTCCATACGAATATGTCCTAGGGAAGGGAAGAGAGAAAAGAGAGAAAAGAGAGAAAGAAGAAAGGAGGAAGAGAGGAAGAATGAGAGTGGACCCTAGAATCGAGGTGGGGCCCAAGGAAGCAAACCCCACAACTCTCTACATCTCCTCCAAGAAGAAACCCCATCCGAAATCGCCCCTCTTCTCTCCATTGATCGTTTAGGTAAGATTTTAACCCACCTTTCCCTTGAAATCCTTGTGATGAAAAGGAATTTGTTTCGAATTCTAACATGTAAATGTTATTCTAGGGATCCCGGCCAAACCACCCCCAAAATCCACTCTCTTAGGACGTTCCCAAGCCTTCAACGAATCTGAAGGTGCGGACTATTGTTCTTAGGTGGCCTAGCATTAATTGTAGTACGGGTTTAATAATTTTGTATGTTTGGATGATGCCTTTGGAGAGTCTAGGGAAATTTCTAGGAATTGTTGGGTTGTTGAAATTGTATGGAATTGTATGCCATGTTGATTCCCTCATATAATGTTATTCTTATCTTTCACATGATTTGATATGAATTGATGATCTCATGTTTATGTCATGTTTGGTTTTCTTCACATGATGTTGCCCTAGCATGTATGTCTTACTAATCCTTGTGCAATTTGGCTCTATGAGATGTAGGAAGTACGTAACTTCCTCATCAACCCACACAATACACATGCACTTGGAGTTTACACATTGTAGCTTTACTTGGTAGGAATTATGAGTCCTATGTTGAAAAATATGAATGTGTGATATTGCATATGCTAAACGATAACCTTGTTAGTGGACATGTTATGAATCACCATCCAAACTTTTTGGTTGGTCAGAAATACAAGGAGAACGAAGGCGGCCCCATCGGTAGGATCGTCTCGAGGCTAAACCCATGGATTTGGGCGGGCGTGTTCGGGTGGCTGTAGTTCAACTACATGGGTCTCTCATGCCCGAGGTCATTCGTCTTATGCTCGCTTGACTCGTGCGGTCTAATCTACTATCTGATTAACCCAGATTATTAACCATGTTCACTCACATATGTATGGAACCTGACGCACCTTACAACCATTGTGACCCATCGATAACTAGATTGCAACTGGTCCACAGTCTCATGAACTGGGCATGGTGGAATGGGACACTGTGTCCGAGCTGTCGGCCTACGCTGGGGTACCGCGCCTCCCTGTAGTAACCGTGAGTGATCCTTTCCTATTGGCACTCCTCATGTGCTTGGAGTCGGAGATGAGGACCCCGCGGGATCACGGACCGCGGGGACTCGGCCTCACGCGTTGATGGGGACCTTGGCCTCCCAACCAGCTCAGGGCAGTGATACGTAGGGTGAATCAAGATCTCCAAATCTGCTGGATGAATGGACTTAACTAATAACTCGGTAACATGATCGCACTGCATCGCATTAGTTAGGGTGGCGACTCGACAATCGAGGTCGCTCTGAGGGAGTGTAGTCATATGCGATCGTTAGATGGAGTCGCTCGAGGGAGCGTTGTGGCGAGGGCATGCATCATACCACCGCATTGCATACGCATTTAACAAGAGTTATAGGTGTGGCTGATTGACTGCTTTTCATTAAATTCATATTATAATTGATGCCTGTTATAACTTAAGATTAATAGTTCACACTGAGTTGATCACTCACTCCCACTCTAGGACGGTGTTTAAAACACCAACCAGATGCTTCCATAGATGCAGGTGGCGATGATTAGGAGGAGCCTGGCAGCGTGAGTCTGGATGAGGAGGAGTGCTCCTATTTTCAGTTGATGGGCGGAGCTGCATCGGATCCATAGATGAGTCGAGGGGTCGCTGAGCTGAGAGCTCAGCCCTATTCTTTTGGACTTGATATTATTTTTGTGATTTTGTTGGGTGACGCATGTGCGATCCCTTATTCTTGGACATGTATATATACATATTTTGGATCTCTTCATTTCAGTGGACTCGTATGATTATGCTTCATGTTCTAGGAAGTTCCAGACTGCGCAAACAGACCAGATTAAATGCATATTAATGAAAATGGTGATAAGTGACACTCGGGAACTCGGGAGTTTGAGCGTATGCGCGACCCCCGATTTCCAGGGCGTTACAAGTTGGTATCAGAGCAATAGTTTGGAATCCCTTGGGCCATGGGTCATGAACTCACCAACGCGTCCGCTGACGTTAGGGTAAGCACAGTAGAAACTTAGAATGGTAGGAACCCTCCTAGAACCGGAATCGACAATCTTAGATGGCTGGTAAGACTTCCAAGAAATTAGTATTGGGGAGCGAGAGAGGGTAGTGGCGATAAGAAAGGAGTCTGAGAGACTTACAATACCTTGGCCCGATGGTAGGAGCAAACCGAAATTGAGTGATTAGGCGTCACAACCATGGATCCAGACCAAATGGGCTAATGTCGGGCCGAACATGATAGTTCAAACCCATTCGGGGACAATTAAGTAAGGGTGAATGAAATTTTATCAAAAATAGAGAAAATGTAGAACCAAAACTGAGGAATTAGACGGTTGAAACCATAGTATTAGGCCAAATTTGATAGTTCCAACCCATTCTGGGATAAAGACTTGAGGGTGAATGAAAATTCACCGGAAATAGTGAAACTGTAGAAAAAATTGAGTTTTGACCTCTAAACAGGGGGAATCTCATAGAATGGATAGGTCCATTACGTAGATCAGCTCGTTCTACCCCAAAATCATATATGGCATGTCCAGGGGGGCCTTAACGGCGCCCGAAAAAACACCCGACAAGTTGCCCCCGCCAACCGGCATTTCCACCCCGCCGTCGGCGTTTTCACCCCGCTGTCGGCGTTTTCACCCCACCAAGGCGTTTCCACCCTGCCAAGGCTCTAGCGGCCTGCGTGGCCCCCACCGAGGCCACGTGCTCGCCCCGCCGCCCGCGTGCTCGCCCCGCCGCCCACCCCGCCGACTAGTGTTGCCCCCACCAGAATTTTTCTGCATTTTAGGTCAACTTCAAAAATCCATATCTCCTTCGTTACAATTCCAATTTAGGTGATTCAAAAACCAAAATAAAGATGAATGAGTCTAGTTTTATATAAAAATAATAAAAAAATAAAATAAAAATTATAATATAGCTAAAATTAAGCTGTTCTATCAACTGTCCAAATTTTTTTTGATTTCAGACAGCTATTGCTCCTAGAATTTTAATAATTTATTTACAACTCTAAATGAGATGAAATTTTGTGTGATGTCTTTAAACTCAATGATAAAGCATTATAAAAATTTTAAAAATAATTTAGTTACATAAAGTACAAGAAACCTTATAAGAAATAGAGCCCATTTCCCACTACTCCCACTCCATCATCTTCACTCTTCCATACTCAAACCCATCTGTTCAAAATTCATCTTCTCCTCCTACAAACTCCCCATCTCCTCTTCCTCACCTTCAAACCACCTTCCCAAACCCTTTCTTAACCATTTTCTTTTTCTCAACCCCATTCTCAAGTCCATCCACAGAATCTCATTCACAAAGCCAACATCAAACCCACTCTCTCCAACTAACTCCCATTTTTTTTTCTCATACCTAACCCAAACCCTTCAACCCCTCTTACTTAACCCTTCCCCAAAACCCAACCTCACACCTCATTCTCAAATCCCTTGCCAAACCCTTTCCAAATTTTACCCACAAATCCCATTTCAAGCCCATCCACCAAGTTTCACCATTCACTCTCAAACCCACTTCCAACCCACCTTCCCATCTCCCATTCTTAAACAAATCCTCAAACCCACCTTCTCTTTCTTCCAACCACATATCACACTTCAATCATCCATTCTTCAAATCCTAAACCCATTATTCAAATCCCTCCCTTCCAACCAACTCCCACCAACATTCACACCCTTTCAACATTCTTTAAACCCCTCCAACTTCATTTCCACAATCCATCAAACCCATTCATTTCTCATTACTTAAAACCCATTCTCAATATCACTCTAAACTTCATTTCCAAACCCCTTTACATCAAACCCATTCTCAACACCTTTCCTTCAATAAACCCATTGCCTTCAAAACCCATTCATAAGACAAACTCCAAACCCATTCCCAACCTCATTTCTCATAAACTAATCTCAATCCCTTCTCGAATCCCCTATCTTCAACTCATCTTCAAGTTCATTTCTTCAAACCCACACTCAACTCATTTTCCCCTAAACCACATCCTTAAGGTCCATCGTCCTTAAGAAACCATCATTCTCCCATTTCACTTCCATCTCCCTAACCCATCTCCACCCTCTCATTTCCAAAAATCCCACATCACAAAACCAAACAACAACCATCCACATTCAAATCCATTCCTCCCCATTCCAAGACCATACTCAACTTCAAATTTCTAAAACCCATTCCATCCTCATTTCCCCAAACCCCCTTCAACAAATCCATTTCAAACCCATTTCCCTATTTGCACCTTCTCAACAACTATCTATTTCCTTGCCGAGGGGAATGACATTCCTAGCAACCATTGCCTTCTTCTTCTCCATTCCAGTGATTCTTTTCCTCAAGGGGAAGAAGTACCTCCATCTTTGCCCGATCCGGAAGAGTAGTAGCATAACCTTTCCGATAATTAGTAGTTTGATTTAAGTCGATTAGGTCTACCTGCTTGTATTGAAGGATAGTTAGGACGTTTGCTTGACTAAGTTATTTTTTCCCTTATGTTTGGAATGTCTAGAAAACTATGAAATCCATGTTGTATGATGTAACTAGCCATACTAATGGCACTTTGAATTTAATTTGAATGTATGGATTGTTTTTGAATTTTCTTGTCACCTTATAAATGCTTGTATGTATGATTGCCTTACTGCGTTCTTGTTTGCGTTATTAGCACTTCCAACCACCAGAATACCTTAGAACCTCGACTATTCCTTCATTCTTGAAATTTATGAAACCAAAGTGTAGTATGAGATTAACCCCTAGCCATAGGATTAAAATGGTAATTCATATACAAATTTGTGTCTTTAAAAACTTTTTAGGATGATCGTTGCCCATAGGCATGTTGAGAGAATTATTAAATCCTAAATTAGATATAAATTAAAACGAGGACTCCCGTAGGCCAAAACCCAAAGAACAACCTTATAAATAAGAGATTTAAACTTTCTAACAAGGGTCGTTCCCTAAATATTTAGGTTGATCGGACTACGGAATTACGGAAGTATACGCCTGCGAAGCATTTGCGGCTTGACTCAATTCTCAATCCTGGGCGACTACCAATAGACTCACTGCTTTGACCGAGCAGAAGACCATGATCCATCAGGATTAAGAAGGGATACGATGAGCCTTCTACCCTGGTCAGGTAGATGATCGACGTATCGAGTTTAAGCCCACTACAACTGTCTCTCCGTATTGACCTGACATTGAACACAAACATTTTTACTCTAGATGGAGGGAAATCGACGTCATGAATCCAATTCCTAAAATATATATAGATAATTAAACAACTTTGTAGTAACCATTAAGGTGAAAAAGTTTTAAGGGGGGTAGACTAAAGAGAGCCAAACTAGTATAGATAGTATACACCTTACCATGTATATAAACTTGAAATCAACAAAACCTAGGCAAATGAAATAATAAAACCTTTATTTATTACCATTAGGCAATTTCGGGGACGAAATTGTTTTTAAGGGGGGTAGATCGTAACATCCCGAATTTTCACTGTTTTGGATTTCTAAAAATCCTTGATTTTTTTTAAAAATTAACTTATACTATCACGTACTGACCATTAGCACTCAACGTTAGCTTATACACGAGTTAATTAATCTAAGATTAGCCCAATTTAATAGACCAGACAGGCCGTGATAAGGCCTGATGCAGGCCGCTAAGCCAGATGACTGTTTACACTTAAAGACGGGCCGTGTGGGCCATACAGCGACCGAGAAAGGTCAAAAAAATATAAAACTTGGGGGAGCCGTTGGTCTCACTGGGCTTGTGGTCCATCGCGGATTACGGACCCAGTGGACACCCAGAAGTGGGATCTGACACTTGTCAAATGCGCCCCGCCAATGCCAGCATTGGAATCTGGCACTCACGAATAAAATTGAGACTCTGGGAGTTCCAGCTGTCGGATTTCTTCTAAAGTTGCGGTGACGGTTCAATGAATTTTTCCACACCCGTCCACCAAATCTGGGACCCGATCGTGGATCGGTGACCGTTGATCGTAAATCGGACCCGTGCGATCAAACCCCATATCCGATCGCTCCCAAATTTTGCATGGCCCTTCATCGGGCCATGGATCACCTACCCTATAAATTTCATGGCCAGTGGGCCACCAGATATGCCCCATCAATCAGAATGGCCCCCAAAGGACCACTTAAAAGTCGGTAACGGTTGCTCAGATCATATATCCGTTCATCCGTTCGCCCTAAATTTTTGCATGGACCCTAGTCAGGCCATAAGGCACCTACACACCAAATTTGGTGGTTAGAGGGGTGTTAGGGCCGCCCCAACACCAATAGGGAGTCCTAGTGGTCTATTTTAGGAAATTGTGGAAGCTTAGGGCCATTTGCACCAAATCTGAAATTATAAAAAGGGGTTTCTTTTGGGCACCCCTCTCCCATACGAATTTGTCCTAGGGAAGGGAAGAGAGAAAAGAGAGAAAAGAGAGAAAGAAGAAAGGAGGAAGAGAGGAAGAAGGAGAGTGGACCCTAGAATCGAGGTGGGGCCTAAGGAAGCAAATCCCACAACTCTCTACATCTCCTCCAAGAAGAAACCCCATCCGAAATCGCCCCTCTTCTCTTCATTGATCATTTAGGTAAGATTCTAACCCACCCTTCCCTTGAAATCCTTGTGATGAGAAGGGATTTGTTTCGGATTCTAACATGTAAATGTTGTTCTAGGGATCCCGGCCAAACCACCCCCAAAATCCACTCTCTTAGGACGTTCCCAAGCCTTCAACGAATCCGAAGGTGCGGACTATTGTTCTTAGGTGGCCTAGCATTAATTGTAGTACGGGTTTAATGATTTTGTATGTTTGGATGATGCCTTTGGAGAGTCCAGGGAAATTTCTAGGAATTGTTGGGTTGTTGAAATTGTATGGAATTGTATGTCATGTTGATTCCCTCATATAATGTTGTTCTTATCTCTCACATGATTTGATATGAATTGATGATCTCATGTTTATGTCATGTTTGGTTTTCTTCACATGATGTTGCCTTAGCATGTATGTCTTACTAATCCTTGTGCAATTTGGCTCTATGAGATGTAGGAAGTACGTAACTTCCTCATCAACCCACACAATACACATGCACTTGGAGTTTACACATTGTAGCTTTGCTTGGTAGGAATTATGAGTCCTATGTTGAAAAATATAAATGTGTGATATTGCATATGCTAAACGATAACCTTGTTAGTGGACATGTTATGAATCACCATCCAAACTCTTTGGTTGGTCAGAAATACAAGGAGAACGAAGGCGGCCCCGTCGGTAGGACCGTCTCGAGGCTAAACCCATGAATTTGGGCGGGCGTGTTCGGGTGGCTGTAGTTCGACTACATGGGTCTCTCATGCCCGAGGTCATTCGTCTTACGCTCGCTTGACTCATACGATCTAGTCTACTATCTGACTAACCCAGATTGCTAACCATGTTCGCTCACATGTGTATGGAACCTGACGCACCTTACAACCATTGTGGCCCATTGATAACTAGATTGCAACTGGTCCACAGTCTCGTGAGCCGGGCATGGTGGAATGAGACACTGTGTCCGAGCTGTCGGCCTACGCTGGGGTACCGCGCCTCCTCGTAGTGACCGCTAGTGATCCTTTCCTATCGGCACTCCTCATGTGCTTGGAGTCGGAGATGAGGACCCCGACGGGATCACGGACCGCGGGGACTTAGCCTCACGCGTTGATGGGGCCTTAGCCTCGCAACCAGCTTAGGGCAGTGATACATAGGGTGACTAAGGATCCCCAAATCTGCTGGATGAATGGACTTAACTAATAACTCGGTAACATGATCGCACTGCATTGCATTAGTTAGGGTGGCGACTCGAGGTCGCTCTGAAGGAGTGTAGTTATATGCGATCGTTAGATGGAGTCGCTCGAGGGAGCGTTGTGGCGAGGGCATGCATCATACCACCGCATTGCATACGCATTTAACAAGAGTTATAAGTATGGCTGATTGACTGCTTTTCATTAAATTCATATTATAATTGATATCTGTTATAACTTAAGATTAATAGTTCACACTGGGTTGATCACTCACTCCCACTCTGGGACGGTGTTTTAAAACACCAACCAGACGCTTCCATAGATGCAGGTGGCGATGATCAGGAGGAGCCTGGCAGCGTGAGTCTGGATGAGGAGAAGTGCTCCTATTTTCAGTTGATGGGCGGAGCTGCATCGGATCCATAGATGAGTCGAGGGGTCGCTGAGCTGAGAGCTTAGCCCTATTCTTTTGGACTTGATATTATTTTTGTAATTTTGTTGGGTGACGCATGTGCGATCCCTTATTCTTGGACATGTATATATACATATTTTGGATCTCTTCATTTCAGTGGACTCGTATGATTATGCTTCATGTTCTAGGAAGTTCCAGACTGTGCAAACAAACCAGATTAAATGTATATGAATGAAAATGGTGATAAGTGACACTCGGGAACTCGAGAGTTTGAGCGTATGCGAGACCCCCGATTTCTAGGGCGTTACAAGTATAGTAAAAACCTAGCCCTTAGGGCCATTTACACCAAATTTAGCATTATAAAAGGCCCTCACTTAGGCACCCCCTCTCCCCATACGATTTTGCCCTAGAGAAGGAAAGAGAGAAGAGAGAAAAGGGAGAAGAGAAAGAAGAGAAAGGAGAAGAAAGAAAGAGGGAAGAAGAGCAAGGTGGACCCTAGATCGAGGTGGGGCCCAAGGAAACCGATCTTGCATCTCCCTACCTCTTCTCCAAGAAGAAAATCCTCCACCACAACCACACATTCACTTCGTTGATCGTCTAGGTAAAAGCTCTCATCCCTTTTCTTAAAAACCTTGAGTTGAGGAAGGATTTGCTTGAAACTCTAACATGTAAATGGTTGCTTTAGGGATTCCGGTCGTTCGACCCAAAAGATCCACCTTCCTAGGTCGTTTTCCAAGCCTTCAATGATCCAAAAGTGCGGACTATTACCCTTAGGTGGCCTAGCACCAATTATAGTATAAGCTTAATGATTTTGTTTGTTTGGGATGTTGTATTGAAGAATCTAGAGGAGACCTAGGCATTGTATGTTTGTTGGAATTGTATGGAATTGCATGATTAGTTCTCATTTGATGATTGACCTTGCCTCTCATATGATTTGGTACATGGATGATTACATACTCATATCTCTTTTGATTTCTCTCATATGGTGTTGTTTCATAACATGTATGATTCGTTTCTCTTCTGCGATTGATTCTTTGAGATGTAAGAATTGCTTAGCTTCCCTACAAACCCACAGAATACACATGCACTTGTCTCATGATAATATTAGCGTTGATTGTTAGGAGTATTCGATTCATATGTTGAGATGCACGAGAACATGATATTGTTGTGTTAGTTGATAACTTGGATTCTTGGCATGTTATGAATCACCACCCAACCCTTGGGTTGGTCAGGAATACGAGTAGAGCGAAGGCGCTACCGTTGGTAGGACCGTCCTAAGGCTAAACCCATGAATTTGGGCGAGTGCGTGTGGGCGACAGTAGTTAGACTACATAGGTCACTTGTACCCGATGTCGTTCCGCCACGTGTTTGCCTGAACTCATGCGGTCTAGTCTACTGGCTGACCAACCTTGTGTTGTTAACCCTGTTTTCTCACACATGTATGGAACCTGGCACACCCTAAAACCATTGTCGCCCATCGATAACGAATTGAATTGTAACGTCCCGTCCAAACAGCACAGTATCATGGGGCGTCCACGTAGGATTTGCCACAGAACCATTCGTTTAAACTAATCAGGGTGAGGTACCACCAGTTAATCAATGTGGGATTAGCCCACTAAAATAGACCAGGTTGGTCATGATGGGACCTGGTGTGGCCCGCCAAGCTAGATGGCTTGTTACACTTAACAACAGCCCGTGTGGGCCACCCAACGACCGAGGAGGGTCAGAAATTTCTGAAAGTCTAGGAAATCATAGATCTCATTGGGCTTGTGGTCCATCGCGGACTACGGACCCAGTGGACACCCAGAACTGGGATCTGACACTAGCCGAATGTACCCCACCAATTCCAGAACTGAAATCTGGCACTTACAAATGAAACTGAGATACCAGGTGTTCCAGCCATCGAATTTCTTCTAAATTTACGGTGACGGTCTAATATATTTTTCTACACCCGCCCACCAAATATGGGACCTGATCGTGGAATGGTGACTATTGATCGCAAATCGGACCCGTACGACCAAACCCCACATCCGATCATTCCCAAATTTTGTGTGGCCCTTCATCGGGCCATGGAGCACCTACCCTACAAGTTTTATGGCCAGAGGGCCACCAGAACTGCTCCAATCACCAGATCGGCCCCCATAGGGCCATTTATGGGACGGAAATGCTTTCTCAGATCATATATTCGTTCATCCGTTCGTCCTCAATTTTTGCATGAACCCTAGTCGGGCCATAAGGCACCTACACGCCGAATTTGGTGGCCAGAGGGGTGTTAGGGCCACCCCAACACCAATAGGAGTCTCATAGGTCTATTTTAGGAAATTGTGGAAGCTTGGGGCCATTTGTACCAAATTTGGCATTATAAAAAGGGTTTCTTTTGGGCACCCCTCTCCCCATACGAATTTGCCCTAGGGAAGGAAAGAGAGAAGAGAGAAAAGGGAGAAAGAAGAAAGGAAGAAGAGAGGAAAGGAGAGTGAAGGTAGGTCATAGATCAAAGTAGGGCCCAAGGGAGTCCCATCTTGCAAAACCCTACCTCTCCTCAAGGAGAAACTCTTCACCACAACCACCAAAATCATCCATCAATCATCTAGGTAAGGTTCCTCCTCCCTTTGCCTTAGAACCCTTGTAAGTAAGGGGGTTTTTGCATGAATTTCTCACATGTATGAGCTTGCTTTAGGGATTCCAACTAACCGGCCCCCAAATCGACGTTCCTAGGTCATTTTCAAGTCTCCAATGAATCCTAAGGTGCGGACTATTGCTCTTAGGTGGCCTAGCACCAATTTTAGTGTGGGTTTAATGATTTTGAATGCTTGGATGTCATATTAAAAATTCTAGAGAAACCCTAGGGATTACATGTTTGATGGAATTGTTTGGATGTACATGTTTAGCTCTCAAATGTGATATTGATCTTGCCTTTCACATGATACTACGTATGGATGATATTATGTTCATGATTATTTGATTCATTTCCCTCACATGTGGTGCTTCATTGTGTACGTGATTATTTACCCTTATACTCATGATTTCTCAAGATGGAGGAAGTGGTTAACTTCCTCACACAACCCACACACTCACATGCACCTTAAATTCATGATGATAGTTGCTTGCTTGATAGAAGTATTCGTTTAGTATGGTTAAGATGCATGAGAATATGATATTGATGTGATAATTAATAACATGAGTAGTGGGCATGTTGTAGACCCCCCTTTTACCCTCTTGGGTTGGTCAGGAACCTGACGAGAGATGGTAGTCCCATCGGTAGGACTACACTAGGGCTAGACCCGTGGATTGGGCGGGAGTGTTCGGGTGGCTGTAGTTCGACTACATGGGTTCCTTGTGCCCGAGGTTATTCGTTTCACGCTCGCCTGATTCGCACGGTCTAGCCTACTACCTGATCAACCCGGTTTGTTAACCATGTTCGCTCACATATGTATGGAACCTGATGCACCTTACAACCATTGTGGCCCATTGATAACTAAATTACAACTGGTCCATAGTCTCGTGAGCCGGGCATGGTGGAATGGGACACTGTGTCTGAGCTGTCGGTCGACCCTGGGGTACCGCGCCTTCTCGTAGTGACCGCGAGCGATCCCTCCATATCGGCACTCCTCATGTGCTTAGAGTCGAGGATGAGGACCCTGACGGGATCACGGACCGAGGGGACTCGACCTCACGCGTTGATGGGGTCTTGGTCTCGCAACCAGCTTAGGGCAGTGATACGTAGGGTGAATCAGGATCCTCAATCTGCTGGATGAATGGACTTAACTAATAACTTGGCTAACACGATCGCATTGCATCGCATTAGTTAGGGTGGCGACTCGGCAGTCGAGGTCGTTCTGAGGGAGTGTTGCTATATGCGATCGTTAGATGGAGTCGCTCGAGGGAGCGTAGTGGCGAGGGCATGTATCATATCATCGCATTGCATGCGCATTTAATAAGAGTTGTAGGTGTTGCTGATTGACTGTGTTTCATTAAATTCATATTTTAATTGATGCCTGTTATAACTTAAGATTAATAGTTCACACTGAGTTGACCACTCACTCCCACTCTGGGACGGTGTTTTAAAACACCAACCAGACTCAATCATAGATGCAGGGGATGCGGAGCTGATGGAGCATGGCGACACTATTCGCGATGAGGAGGACGAGCTGTCCTACTCCAGATGATGGATGGTTTCCCGCCGACTGGAGAGGCGGGATCGGATCGCTGAATGTGGGCTCGGCTTTATGTATTTTGGACTCACCATTCTTTTGGCATTTTGTCGGGTGACGCTATGTGCGCCCCCTTTATTCTTTTGGACATGTATATATATATATGTATATGCTTTGGGTCTCTTCCATTTCAGTAGACATGTGGTGGTGATTTTTCATATTCCAGGAAATTTCAGATTTGTGCAATTAACCATAAACACACTCTAATTGAAAACCGGTCATAAGTGACCCCGGGAACTCGGGAGTTGAGTGTATACATGACCCCCGATTTTCAGGGTGTTACAAGTTGGTATCAGAGCAATAGTTTGGAATCCCGTGGGCCATGGGTCATGAACTCACTAACGCGTCCGCTGACTTGAAAGGATACGTGTTAGGAAATGTAATAGGAACTTGGAATTCTAGGGATCATCCCAGACCCTGGACCGACAATTATAGATGGGGGATAGGACTTCCAAGGAATTAGGAATGGGTAGCGAGAAAGGGAATCCGAGGGTCTTGATCTGACGGCAAGATTCGATTCGATTGAAAAGGAAGTTTAGCCAGTATGGTCCGCCCAATTCCTAGGGCCCGTGGGGCCAACTGAATTAGGTGAGAATTGGGTGAAATGGATTTTAGAGTAACGATGAATGTAGGTGTGAGGGAGTGTCCCGGGGATGAGCGCATACTATGTTCCATGATGCCCTGTCAAAACGTATCCGATTAGAGGTAAATTCTGGATTTCCTTCCAAATATACTTGGAAAGTTCATCGTCAAGGGATTTAAAAATCCCGCGACACACCTCTCAATCCAAGGCTCATCCAGCAAAGCCTATGGAGTCAATTTTGAATCTCACCCCACACTCATTCCGGACTTGCCATCCCCAATCGTGGGTTGGGATTAGCATTGTAATCCCATTTCGTGTGGCTTAATGCTACTAGTCTGGTAGGATTAAGTCTAAATCCCACTGCCCTTTAGTTTTCTTTTTCAGGCAATGGTAGGAATGAGCCGGATACTGGATGATTGGACGGTAGAAGCCCTTGTTCGAGCCCAAATAAGTCAATACCGGACCGAACATATTAATTCAAACCCTTTCAGGGGTAATTAGGTAAAGGCAAATGAAAATTACAGGAAATAGAGAGGACGGGAGAAATTAGGATTTTAGGTCCCTAACCGGAAAGAATCTCACAAAGATGCTAGGCTCATTACGTAGATCGGCTTCTCCTACCCCAAATTCATATATAGCACCTTTCGGGAGGCCGCACCGGCGACCGAGAAATCAAAAAAATAAAGGGGCCCCCGCGTGCCAATGCCCGGCCGGCGTCGCCACGCCCATCGTTCCAGGGACCCGGCGTCGCAACGTCCAGCCGGCATCACCACGCCCACCGTTCCAGGGACCCGGCGTCGCAACGCCCACACTTCCAGGGGCCCGGCGTCGCAACGCCCAACCGGCGTCGCCACGCTCAGCCCAAAAACGGGATTTCTCCCCCTTTCCTCCAACTTAAAACGTGTGGGGCCCACTTCCTTTGTAAATAAAACCCAAGAGGCCTCATTTCCTCCCATTTCTCTTCACTCCATTGCTTTTAAACCCTTAGTAAGCCTCTCCATTTCCATTTCTCAAATCCAAACCCAACTCTACCTCCTCCTCCTTCCACAACATCCATTTCCTTGACCCATCTTACCCCACATTTTATTTTCCTTTCTCCAATACCTTCTTGGTAACCCATTTCCAACCTTCCTAAACCCCCATTTCTTCAAGTATCCCTTAGATCCATAACCTTCTACAAACTTCCATCATCTCTCCTTCACTCTAACCATCCTAACAAAACCCATCTTTCTCCCATTCTCATTTCCCTCTCCCTAACCCACTCTCCCTCAACTCATCTCAAACACCACCCATCACCTCGCCAAGGCATGGCTCTCCTAGCAACCATTGCCTCATTTTTCTCCGTCTCGGTGATCCTTGCACTCATGGGGAAGAAAAGACTGGCCACCGCCTAGCCAGGACCGAGCCAAGAGAGGAAGAACAAGCAAAGGGTCGATTCAAAGGGGAAGGCAGTTGCGGAAGTCCGATCCAAGCGCCGCAACGATTCCCAGAGGAGGCGCGAAACCCTAGCCTCCCAACGTCCGGTAGAAGATGTAGGGAATTTTCTAGTATGCCGCATCGCTTTTGAGGCCTCTGTGGAAGAGCACCTATTTGACCAATTCTCCATACTCAGTCGGCTTATGAAGAAGGATTGGGGTCCAATGTTTTATGGGAACTATAAGGCGAGTGTAGCACAGGCTAAGGCCTTCTATGTGCGGATCAGAAACCCCCAATTAAAACCCCTGGGCTTTGATTTGGTTGTGGGAAACAAGAGACTTCCGATCGGGGTGGCAGATATTGCTGACGTACTTGGAGTGTCTGAAGGCAAGGTTCAGATCAACGAAGGAAACTTGGATATGAGCCAGGCACGCGACGAACGGACTCGGTTCTTGTGTGGACGGGCCGCCCAGTGGAAGCAAGGGGAGCAAGGGCAAGGTCTGAGCTCGACCAAACTTACCCCAGAATACCGGGTGCTTCACCGTATTTGCACCTATAATGTGTATCCGAGGCTGGAAAATCGCTCCGAGTGCTCCCGCTATATGGTGGAGTTCTTGTATCAAGTGGGAAATGGAGCAGATGTGTGCCTTCCCAGCGTGGTACTTTACCAGATTGTGCGAGCAGCGAGGAACACGAGGAAGAGTGCATGCCTTCCGTTCGGTCGCCTGGTCTGCCGATTGACAGAAGAATGTGGTATGCGCGGACCGGATGGAACTCCTGTACCAATAGAGTTGTTAGGTGATGAGGTACTAAACAAGATGAAGATAGGCCCCAAGCAGCGACAGGCCTGCATCGACCAGTACGGAGATGCCAACGAGGGGGAGGAAGAGAGCGAAGAGAGTGATGAGCACGGGGGCGAGAATGAAAATGAAGATGAGGGAGGAGCTGAGGGGGCCGAGCCAGCCGAAGAAATTGGCAGGGAGCCCCTTACTATCCCTGACATACGGGAGCGCTTGGATGCGCTCAAGGCCGAAGTAGCGGAGGTCAGGGAAAGCCAAGCCCGGTACCAGGCCAACAAGACAAGTGGAACAAGAAGATATACCGGGCCATAAAGGCCCTGATTTGCTACAACAAAGGAGAAGAGGCACCTCCACTTTCGACCGACTTAGACGAGTAGCAGCACCGTCTTACTGACAACTAGTAGTTTGCCTGGAGTTGTTTAGGTCTAATTCTCGTGTGTTGAAATAGTTAGGACCTTTGCTTAAATTCGATTGCATGTTCGTTTCAGTAAGCATATTTAGTAGTACTTATAATCCATGCTGTAACATGTAAGTAGCCATGTCAATGGCATTTTGAAATCAATGTGAATGTGTGAATTGCTTTGGAAGATCTCTTGTCGTCATGAAAATGTTCGTATATATGATTGTCTGTATTCACGAATGGATTATACATGGACCCCGCATATGTCCACATAAATTGGGTATGAGAAATGTTCTAGTACCTAACCTATTCAAGGACATCTTTCAGGAAATGCTTCTGCGACAGGAGGGTCGATTTGTCCGCCTCCCTCACGGTGGCTTAGTCGATCGGGACCAGGTCCCTGTCGAGCAACAAGGCCCACAAGGGGCGAACGGTTCCCAAAATACGGGTAGCACCACCCAAGCGGCGGCCCCAATTGCTCTGCCACCACAAGCCGCGGCACCTGTACCCCCTCCGCCACCGGCCATGGATCAGATGGGCCAAATGTTGCTTCTCATGCAACAACAACAACAGATGATGGCTGCAAGTATGCAACAGCAACAGCAGATGATGGCCACAAATATGGAACAACAACAACACATGTTGGCCACTGTGATGGGGGCCTTGGCCTAGAATTTGGGCATAGCACAAACGGAACTACCCACTATGGCCGCGCCCGCGGCTAACGTCAACAACCTATATGAGCGGTTCTAGAGGCATAGGCCGCCGACTTTTGCCGGTACCCACTGCCCAAAGGAAGCCGAGTATTGGCTCAACCGGGTCATCAAGCTGCTTCGGCCCCTCCATTGTTCCGAGGCAGAGAATGTAGAACTCACTTCCTACCTCTTTGAGAAAGAGGTGGATTTGTAGTGGGAGAGCGTCCTCCGGACCATTCCCGAGGGCCACGTATGGACATGGGAGGCATTCGAGGCCCATTTTAATGAGAAGTACATCCCTCTATCGTATCAACACGAGAGGAAAAATGAGTTCTTCCGCTTGCAACGGGGGGGAATGAGTGCTGCACAATATGAGAACCGCTTCACGGAACTCTCACGCTATGCTTCCGAAATGATCGCCAGTGAAGCGATCAAGATGAGGCGGTTTCACAATAGGGCTGAGAAGCAGCATCCGCTCCAAACTATGTTGCATGAATCTCAGGACCTATGCCGAGCTTGTGGAGATGTCTATACGGGCTGAGCAGGATGAGGGGCGAGTAGCACGGACTTGTTCACAGTTGGGCCCACGAAGCCAGATGGAGGGACCGTCCTCTTCTTTTACCGAGAAACGGCCGGGCCCGAATTCTCCGCCTAGGCTTGCGGTCGCACCGGCGCCTCCTACACGACCTACCCAGACATGCAACTATTGTAGGAGGGCAGGCCATTCCGAGCCATACTGCTTCACAAGGATGAGGGACCTCAGCTTCACGCCGCCTCAGCGCAACAACAGGCCTCCACAGCATGCATTACAGATTCCGCCCCTACGGACGATGGGGCCTAGCCTACAGTTTTGCCGTCCTCTTGCACCTCAAGTTAGGCGTCACAACGGCCTATGCAATGACCAAACTTTTACAGCAGGCACGGGTCCATGCATTGGCGGCAGAAGGCCAAGATGCTGCCATCCCCACTCCTACGGCCTTCGAGGTGACGGCAGACATCGAAGGTACCCCCATCTTTTTGTTGGTAGACATGGGATCCACTACTTCTCTCATAACACATGCTATTGTCAAACGCTTAGGATTACGCGCTACCCCCTTCGATGGGGTGAGGATCATTGCCGCCGCCGGTACTGTCTCAGAAGCGACGAAGATATGCCATGATTGCCCCATCAATTTGGGATGCAAGGTGGCATTTGTGGACCTGATAGTGGCCAAGATCTTCCACTATGATGTCATCCTGGGCATGGATTGGTTGACCACGATGAAGGCCGAGATTGACTGTGAGACCTGAACGGTGAAAATATTCGAAGACGACGACACTTCTCTCACGTTTCCAGTCCAGGTTAGCCACGATCGTAGGATTTTATGTTATGCTTCCTTGGAAGACGGGTATGACGGGCCCTCACATACATGCACTCCCGTAGTCCGAGACTTCGATGATGTGTTTAAAGTCATACCTAGACTTCCTCCTCGACGTGAAATAGACTTCACTATCGATTTGACTCCGGGTGCTAAGCCCATTTCCTTGCCTACTTACCGCATGCCCCCATGTGAGATGGAAGAGCTACAGTCTCAGATTGACAACTTGCTAGAGAAAGGCTTCATCCGACCCAACGTCTCGCCTTGGGGAGCCCCAATCCTATTTGTGAGGAAGAAGGACGGCTCATTATGTCTGTGCGTAGATTACAGAAGATTGAACCAGGTGACGGTTCGGAACAAATACCCATTGCCCAGAATTGACGATTTATTCGACCAGTTAAGAGGTGCCCAATACTTCTCAAAGATCGATCTACAATCAGGGTACCATCAACTGCGAGTCAAGGATGAGGATATACAGAAAACGGCCTTCAGAACCTGCTTTGGCCACTGTGAGTTCCTAGTTATGTCGTTTGGGCTCACCAATGCCCCAGCGGTATTCATGGATCTCATGAACAGAATCTTCAGGCCGTTCATATATAGATTCGTAGTAGTGTTCATCGACGACATATTAATTTACTCAAAGAGCGGCGAGGAGCATGAAGAGCATCTGAAGGCGGTTCTTGGAACTCTTGAGAAAAATCGGTTATTTGCGCAATTTAGGAAGTGCGCCTTCTGGAAGGAGGAGGTCAAATTTCTGGGTCATGTAGTGTCCAAGGAGGGCATATCGGTAGATCTCGCCAAGGTTACGGCCGTGCAAGATTGGAAGCAACCGAAGTCAGTCACGGAAGTGAGGAGCTTTCTCCGTCTCGCCAGCTATTATCGAAGGTTCATTAAGGACTTTTCAAAAATAGCTCGGCCGATATCCCAGCTAACTCGGAAGGACCTCAAATTTGCCTGGAATGAGAAGGCAGAGGCGGCATTCCAAGAGTTGAAAGATAAATTAACTTCGGCACCTATGCTTGTGCTCCCTAAGCAAGGGGTCAAGTACACTGTCTATACGGATGCCTCTCATGTGGGCTTAGGTTATGTACTTATACAAAAGGACAGGGCAATTGCTTATGCATCTCGGCAATTAAGGAAACATGAGGAGAATTACCCTACCCATGACCTCGCGGCGGTAGTTTTCGCATTGAAGATATGGCGACACTATCTTTATGGTGAGAAATTTGAGCTCTTTTCTGATCATAAGAGCCTCAAGTATATCTTCACCCAGAAGGATCTGAACATGAGACAACGTCGCTGGATGGAAACGTTGAAAGACTTCAAGTTCGACGTCTCATATCACCCTGACAAGGCCAATTTGGTGGCTGACGCCTTGAGTCGTAAAAGGACAATCGAATTTGTAGCCCCCCTAATGGTAAGTAGAGCTAGGCATCGGACCGAGTCGACTCGGATTTGGCCCAACCCGACCAGATCTGACTTTTTAAAGTCCCAACCCGAACTCGGACAGAACCGGGACTGAGTCTAACTCAGCTGACTCGGACAGACCCGAATATGTGCTGGTCTGACCCGATCCGAGTCCAACTCGGTCAGAAAAATCGAGTCGGATCGGATTGTGCAAGGTTCGGATCCGTAGTTTTCCTGTGGCCTACAAATACTCATTCATCACTGTTTTTAGTGGAATGGTTCACCTGATATTTGAATCTTCTTAAATTTTGGTATCTTGTCCTAAAATGATATGGAAAAAAAGATGGACAGTGTTGATATGCAGCAAATACATCAATTTGGGCCCCACGCAGTTAGGGAAACTGGAGAAGTGGTTCACCTGATTCAGCAAATACATCGTTTCTGCAACATGTAAGGCTTTTGGTGGTTGCTTATTTATAGCTAAAAGGAAGAGCTGAAAGTGATTCAATCAAACTGTACAGTAATACAAAAATGTTATCATTACAAGTTTACTATTGATAATCCAAACACATGACTTGACAGTAAAATGCATTTGTTGTTAGGAGATATATAAAGTAATTTATAAGCATTGAACATTTCCTTTATATTACACCAGAAACTGGTGAAAGAAACAGGTCCTTAGCCACCAAATCCACATTAAAAGATGCACCAGCTGCACACACAACTTAATGAGTTCTCTGTATAAAACAAAAATTACACTACTACAATTGAACACTATACATGTTGTAACACCAACTAGATTAGGTAAAACTTTCATACATTCAATACCCTCTATATGATGAATGCCTTTGTGGCATGTAACTAAATGAACCTTGTCCGTAATAGTAACCCCCTCCTCCACCTCCACCTTTGTCGCCAGATTCATCCTTCGGTTCTTTTTTTACTGATTCAACTGCAGGAGAACTCTTGGGCGACTCCGAGCTGAATGTGTCCAAAAAGAGGTCGTTCACCTCTGCTGAATCGGATGGTGGGGATCCCTTCCCATCGTCCTCATTCACAGATGCAAGAACTTTTTTCAGACGCTTTTTATGATCCGATTTGTACGGGATTCGCAATAGCCTATAAAATGCTGCAAGACTTTTAACAAACTTTGATGGTTTACTTGTGCCTGCTTCAGCATCATGTTGTCTTGGAGGTGAATGTTGTTGTCTGGTACTTCTTGATATGTATGTCATTTGCATGCTTTCTTTGATGGCCTCTTTATAATCCCGTTCCTCTTGCTCCCTCAAAACTCTGTCTTGTTCTTCTTCTCTACTAATGGTGGTTGTGGAAGGCCCGGAACTAGAGCTAGAGCCAGTTGCAGTTCCTCTGCTAAACCTTTCTTCATTTATAATAGGCCTACTTCTATATATTCTTTGGTTAGTTGTATTGGTTGTAGTTACAGGGTGAGGAGTGTGGGAAGTCTTTGTATTAGAATCGAGAATGGCTCTAAATAAATCTCGGACCTCCTGAGAAGCTTTGCAACAAGGTGCGGCGTCTCCTCCCTGACAAGTCAAATGTAATTTGAGTCGATTTGTTTTGTTGACAAACTGTTTTCCACACAACTTACATTTCAGCTTTATCTTTCCATCTTGGGAGTAGGTTTGGACCCCATAATCCCAAATATCTGCCGATGCATCATCTTCCGATGACATATCTAGTGTATATCTGGTTAGCTTAGGACAAAAAAAAAAAAAGAAATTAAAGTTATGAATGAATGCAAGTACCTAACAATATAATAAGAGATTTAAACAACATTATCTAATTGAATATTACTAATGAAAAAAGAGAAACATTCATCCACCCATAAAACATAACCATAAAACTTTAGTGTAACTGTTTTAACAAAATTACAAGTAACATGATATAACAAAATTAGAAGGCATCAAAATCATATTACAGCTGCAGGCACTGTCTCTTCAATCTTTTCACTCTCCTCTTCATTGAACTCCTCATCAATAGAGGTCTCTTTCCCCCACATCGGACGCAGCCAATCCTAGGTACAAATGAGCGCTTCAACTGATTCAGGTGTAAGTGAACTTCTATACTTGCTTACGACCCTACTCCCCGTACTGAAAGCGGATTCTGAAGCCACGGTTGAAATTGGAATTGATAATATATCGCGTGCCATTAACGAGAGCACAGGGTACTGCAACTTACCAGATCTCAACCTCCACCACTCCAAAACATCAAAATCATCGCCTTTGTTTAGAACTAGAATATCCTCCTTGAGATACTCTTCAAGTTCTGATCTATGCATCTGTACTTGAGTCCATTTCAGCTGTGTATAGTAAGACATAAAATCATCTGTCGTATCTTCTTCCAATTCATCAACAGCAAAACTAGAACCCACTTGAGGAGATTGTTCTTTTGCGGCACACGCATACAAATTGTACAATTCACTGGCTGCACCAGAAATCTTTTCAGCCTTAGCAACACCCATAATACCATATAACTTATTACATATGTAGCCAACCATAAACATCTTGTACCGGGGATCAAGAACGACCACAACACCCATTATCAGACTACACTCAGACCAATACTTATCAAACTTTACTTGCATACCCATGGTCATGAATTGTAAAAAGTCTTGTCCACTACTGCTTTTACGCAATGAATCTTTTACCTTCCAAAGTTCAGGCAGAAATATATTTGCTGTTGGATACTTGCAGCCTGAAAATTTCTTCGTGCTATTGTAAAAAACAGAAAGGAACTTACGAACTGATTCAACTTTTAACCAATCATCTTCAGAAGGCAGCCAAATATATGCACTATCACGCTCCGCATAGTGAGAGAAGGCAGGTCTCAAATCTATCGCTGAATCCAACATTTCAAAAGTTGAATTCTAACTGGTCGTGACATCCAACTTCATTATTTTTTGAGTTGACAAATTCAACCGCTTCACGATCTCATTCCATGTATGTAATCGTGAAGGTGACCCCCGTATGTATTTCACACTCTCTCTTATGTTTTCGATCGTGGGATCGACTGTTTTAAGGCCTTCTTGTACAATCAAGTTTAGGATGTGGGCACAACACCTAACATGAAATATCTTTCCACCAAAATACAAGTCACCGGTGGCCTTAAACTGGTTGTGCAAATTCATTATCACACTATCATTTGTAGAAGCATTGTCTAGTGTAATTGTCGAAATCTTCTTCTCAATTCCTCACTCCATTAGACATCTGTGTATGCAGTCTGAAATCATCAAACCACTATGAGGCGGCGCAAGATAACGGAAGTTTAATATTCTCTTGCAAAGCCTCCATTCGGCATCAACGTAGTGAGCAGTTAGGGACATACCCCTTTCATTGATTGGATGCCGTCCACAAATCTAATGTCATGCTAATTCGAAAAATCATGGCCAACTCTCCTTTCAACTTGACGTTCTCACCTTCATACATCTTCATACACACCCTCCTGATTATTGTGCGAGAGACTTTCTCGTATCTGGGGTTAAGGGATTTGGCTAGTCCAACAAAAGCAGGACTCTCTACCATCTAAAATGGCCTTTCATCTGAAATAATTAACTTGGTTGTCCACTCATTCACCGACTCTTTATCATACTTATAGATGGACACTGACGGACCGCCTGCAGATTGTGAAAATGAAAGTGTTTGTTGCCTTAGCCCACCTCTCGCTTTTTTAAAACACTTTGCCAGATGTTTCTTCAATGTTGTGGTCGAACCATCTGCTTGCTTAGTGTACTGATTCTTGCAGTGCTTGCATTGTATCTTCACTTGCCCGTTCTTCAGGGTTACTTCCTCAAAATCTTCCCACACTGCCGACCTATTTTTCGTATTTTCCACAACATGTGACTGTGTGGTACTAATATCAACCACGTCGACAGGCACCTCTCCATGTTCAATACCTAATCTTTCATCTTCAAGGATCATCGGTGATGTAATTGATCGACCACCAGGGGTCGGGGACAGGGTATTGGAAAGACCCTCGCTTTCCATCTGATAGTTGAAATATATTAAATCATATTAGCATTAGCAATCTAATGCTAACAGAGTTATACTAAATCCTAAATTAGTTACCCATCCAAGGTTGGATAGATTGTAATACTTTCATATTCCCCTTTAAACGTCCACGTCGAAAATCCGGCAGCATCTCCCCATGCCTCTCCAGATAAGTTGATCTTACGTTACATTCCGATGCCAAATATCTAAAGCAATGTGAAGATATTTGGCATTGGATACGAAACGAAAGAAACATATCCAGAGAGAAACGAGGAGATGGAATGTGGATCAGGCATGAACATTTAAATAGGTTATATGAAAGCATACTATCCATCTAACCTTGAACTGTCCAAAAAGGGACAATTTGAGCGATTTCTATGCCACCAAAAATACACTATATCTATGTATGGCCGCATAGAAATCCTCAAACGGGTAATTAATTATCTAACTTACAAGTAACAATTAAATCCTAAATTAGTTACCCATCTAAGGTTGGATAGATTATAATACTTTCATATTCCCATTTAAACGTCCACGCCGAAAATCCGGCAGTATCTCCCCATGCCTCTCCAGATAAGTTGATCTTACGTTACATTCCGATGCTAAATATCTAAAGCAATGTGAAGATATTTGGCATTGGATACGAAACGAAAGAAACATATCCAGAGAGAAACGAGGAGATGGAATGCGGATCAGGCATGAATATTTAAATAGGTTATATGAAAGCATACTATCCATCTAACCTTGAACTGTCCAAAAAGGGACAATTTGAGCGATTTCTATGCCACCAAAAACACACTATATCTATATATGACCACATAAAAATTCTCAAACGGGTAATTAACTATCTAACATACGAATAACAATCACAAGTCATAACTATAAACTAACAAGTCACAATAATAATTTAAGGAGAAAAAATGTCACAATCACAAGTCACAACTATAAGCTAACAAGTCACAACTATAAAATAACAAATCACAACTATAAACTAACAAGCTAACTATATAATGAGAAAAGCGAAGAAGATCCACATGGTTTGCCAAATATTGAGCTGTTATAAATGATAAATAAATAAATGGGGTCCTAATGGAAAAGTCAACTAACATGCTTCATCAAAACCAAGGTATTGTGACTTGCAAAAGTCAGCTCATACAAGCCTCGTGTTAGGCCAAGTTACTAAAAAATCACTCTCATCAAATTCAGGTGGACCACATTATTGAAAACTATGTATAGGGCAGTTATCGCCCTCCAAATTAATTTCCTTGGCATGGCTTATATGAATCATGGTTGGGCTTCACATGCCTAAATTTAAGTGTGGCATCTAATGATGGGAGTGGATTTCATATAATTATTTTGGTGGACCCTGGAAAAATCAAGGGTCCTCCAACTACTTTCTTTGTGTTGGGCCATCTATATCATGCAAGTAAATTTGATTTTTTGTTTTAGCCTAAATTAGGATTGCCCATCTAATGGTCAAAGTAATTGCTCATACAAGCCATTGTGGGCCATGCTAAAAATAAAGTCCTGCCTCCATCACGAACGGTAAAGAGAGCATTCAAGAAGGAAAATATGGAATCTATGTTTGTCTTGATCTTAATGGGCCCACCATAACGTTTATGTAAGATTCACTCTGACCCTTTTTGAGAAGATGGTGATTTTGGTGGGAACTCGTTCATAAAATAAGTATAATGCCGAATCACATAAATTTGCTTTGTTTTATGTGTTGGTTTTCTTTGTTACATACATTTATAAGAAAAAAAATTTTAATAACTTTACACTTTAAACTATCTCTCTCTCTCTCTCTCTCTCTCTCTCTCTCTCTCTCTCTCTCTCTGTTTTGCATCATAAGTGCAAATTTAAAAGGGAAAAAAAAAAAAGACTTAAACTAGTTCCATGCCTAATCCTTGTTTAAAAAATATACCAGGGATTTGTCTAAAGAAATGATTGCATGGTCAAAATTTTAAAATGCATGGTGCCCATTGTCCAAAGATGAAAGATGTTGTGGTTCAAGCAACAGACTTCCAATGCATGTGACCGCATAAAGTAACTGAGGCCTGAAGCAAGAAGAAAATGATGATACAAGGATAATGGTCTTTTCTTAAGACAACAAGTGAGTGAGTATAGATTTACTTGTTTTAAGGATAGCATTCGAGGAAAAGAAGAGAGAAGAAAACCAATAGAATTACTAGCAAATGAAGATTGGTGGTCTCCATTTCTTTGAAACTCTTGTTTCAGTGTTGCTTCACACATGTTAGTGCTACTTTAGTGCTTTATTACATAGACATCATTTTTTTTCTTTTTTACTTTTTATCTTTTGGGTGTGTGTGTGTGGTGTTGGGAAAACGTGTCATTACACCCAAGTCAAAAAGGTTTTTTGTTTAAAAAAATAAAAAGAACCTTGTCTTAATATAATGTCCACAAAATACCCTTTTTGTTGCATTGGATGGTCCCAAATGCAGCATCAGACTTATGGGTGGTATGTAAATATTAAGGTATCTCATGGGAACTTGCCAAAACATGTGACATGCTGGAGAAGTTGGGTGTGGTGATATCATGGTTTGTAGAAAGTTGCAAAGGAGGATCGATTATTCTTCATGGATAGAATTGATGTGAGATGACAGTCAAATGGAGATGGAGAAGAGATAAGGGCACAATGGAAGTTAATATTATCGGATGATTAATATTATCTTCTAGTGCAAATTTTTTTGTTATGCTCCATCCACAGTAGGGTCAGTGAATTGGACAGACTGGATTGCCATACAATGTGTGCCATGTGTACGGTAGAAGTCTCTACCATTTTCTAAATTGCACGGAACTAGCTCACACACCTAGCCATTCTTTTATGCAGTGTAAAAGTACCATTACATTGCCCTCCCTCTCTTGCATAATGATCCTTAAACTTGTATATAGGCCCGCATTATTAAAGTTTGTTTTTACAGAGCATTGTTAACATTTATCTAACAGATTACATGCAACAGATTTATGAAGCTTTACAGATGAAAGGTTCTGCAAAACCTTGTTCGCATGCAGAAATGGAGCTTTTGCATGTGATATGTTCATTCATTGTATGATCAATTAGAAAAACTAAACTAAAAAGGGTTGAAGTCTATAGAGATCTCCTATTCAGTTTATGAAAGTTCATGCGCTTAAAGCCTTAAACCCCCTAGAATTGAAGCCCCATTTTCATTCAAAGAGATACTGGATCCTTATCTTTCCCATATTTTATTAGAAGGAAACAAATGTGCTGCCATCTATAATTCCCTCAAGAGTTTCAAAATCAAAAGAGGTCCCAAATATTACATTAAATTCTTTCATACAGTCTGAGCACACTAGATTTACAGAGCATCCTCCACCTTTATCTAACAGATTAGATGCAAAAGATTTTTGAAGCATGAAAGACAAGATTCTGCAAAACCTTGTTCACATGCAGATGTGAAGCTATTGTATGTGAAATGTTCATCTGTGTTATAAGCAATTAGGAAAAGGATACTGGAAAGGATCATAGTTATACTCACTAATTCTATCCATGAAGAATGGCTTGTATTCCACTAGAAAATTTATCCACACTAACATATCATCGAAATTGTAGAGTACCAAGATCTGTTTGGCTCCTTATACAATGAAAGTAATTTGCAACTTTTGGCATTTCTACTCTTTAGTAGAAATAGCAAAAAAGCATGAAAGATTACTAGTGTGGACATGAAATGGCGCTTTTCCATACAACACTAAAGAGTCCCAATTCATAAATTTCCAAAGTTCGATTGATTGAAATAAGAATTTCTTAAACCAAGGAAAGGTTGGACAAAAATGGACTGTGATCAGAGATCTACCTTCAGACATACTAGAAAATTAGAGCATCACAATGGACTTACCAACATTCAAATCATCAACGAAATAAAAACTTCCACCGAGCAGCAAACATGATGAATATACATGTGTACATATATAGGTAGGAAAATGCTACAGTGATAACAGGTAGTTCCTCACAGTAAATATATGGACAAGATGCTCTGCATGGCCCACCATGATGTGTGAGTGACATCCATTCCTGCCTGAAAATCAGACCATCCCCATTAAAATACTACTGTGGGCCACAAATGTTTTGGATCTTATCAACAGATGGCTAATAAACATTCGGTGGCCCCAGGAATCTTTTAATGGTGGCCATTCAACCAACCACCACAGTTTGCTGTGGTGTGGTCCACCCGAGATTTGGACATCCCTCATTTTAGGGGAGCTGTCAAAACAGATGAACGGCGTGGAAATCTGTCAAAACAGATGAATGGCATGGATATCTGTCAAAACAGATGAACGGCGTGGATATCTGTCAAAACTGATGAACGGCGTGGATATAAGGCAGATCAGATGCATCAGATTCACTCCACAGTCAGGGATTCATTAGAATAAGAAGAAATAAGAAGAGGAGGAATGAGAAGAAACTTTCAAAACGGAATCCTCACCAAAGACGAAGGAGGAGACTGGCGTCGAGCAGGCAGCAGAATGGGTGTTGAAGAAGAAGACCGTTGGGCAGCGATCGTCCGTCGGGCAGCGATCATTCGTCGTTCGGGTTGGGTTAGGCCGTTAGGGTAAGAAAAGAGGGGAAAGGGAGAGTCGCTGTAAAAACGGGTAGGGTAAGAAATTTAAGGTTTAAAAAAATAAAATTTTATTTTATACTGTAAAAACGGGTCGGGTCTGTTCGGGTCAAGTCGGGTACCTCCGGGTCGGGTATCCAGGTCAGGTCGGTGCGGACAGAGGTCTATCCAGACCCGACCCTAAAAAATACGGATCTGAAATTCCGAACCCGATCAGGCCTGATCTTGGCCGTCGGTTCTGTTCGGAACGGGCCGAATCGGGTCTGATCGGGTTGGATCTGGCGGATCGGGTAAGAAATACCCACCTCTAATGATGAGAGAGTGAGACATGGTGGAATTTGTGCGGGACTTCGACATGAAGCTAACCGTGGCGGAGTCGTATGAGGTAGTAGCCCACCTTCAAGCCCAGCCAATGGTTGACAGCAAAATCATCAAAGCCCAGGAGGGCGATGAGTTATTGAAGAAGGTGAAAGGAAGAGCGGGAAATGATGTAAAGTCTGAGTGGAGAGTTGGAAAGGATGGGGGATTGCAGTACCGAGGCCGCCTTTGTGTTCCAAATCTTCATGGATTGCAAGAGGAAGTCCTAAATGCCGCTCACAACTCTAAGTTGGCGATGCACCCTGGTAGTACGAAGATGTACCGAGATTTGAAGCGGAACTATTGGTGGGATAACATGAAGAAGGAAATAGCGGAGTATGTGTCCCGATGCCTCACTTGTCAACAAGTCAAGGCCGAACACCGCCGGCCACCAGGCCTTTTGCAACCCATGTCCATAGCGGAATGGAAATGGGACTTCATATCAATGGATTTTATTTCCGGATTGCCCAAGACTAGAAAGGGGCATGACTCGATATGGGTGATTGTGGATCGGTTAACCAAGTCAGCCCATTTCTTGCCAATTAAGACCTCTAGCTCCGCCGATGATTTGGCTAAGTTGTATATCAAGGAAATATTGCGGCTCCATGGCGTCCCGTTGGAGATTGTGTCGGACCGGGATACTCGCTTCACGTCGATCTTCTGGACCCGCATTCAAGAAACTATGAGAGTGAAACTAAAATTTAGCGTCGCCTTCCACCCGCAGACAGATGGGCAAACAGAGCGAGTGAACCAGATTTTGGAAGACATGTTGCGGGCTTGTGTTCTAGACTTTCATGAGAGTTGGGATGATTATCTCCCATATACGGAGTTCGCCTACAATAATAGCTTCCAGACTAGCATCGGCATGGCGCCTTATGAGGCTTTGTATAGGCGTCCGTGCCGGGCCCCGCATTGCTGGGAAGAAATTGGCGAGAAGAGTTTGCTAGGATCAAATTTGGTGCGAGTCACGACTGAGAAGATTGAAATTATCCGGCGTCGCCTCTTGACAGCTCAAAGCAGACAGAAAAGCTATGCCGACACAAGGCGAAGGGACTTGGAATTTGAAGCCGGGGACCATGTGTTTCTCAAAATCTCTCCAATGAAGGGTGTTTTGCGTTTCGGCAAGAAGGGAAAGCTCACGCCCCGATTCATCGGGCCTTTCCAGATTTTGGACCATGTCGGTGCTGTTGCCTATCGCTTGGCCCTACTACGCCACTCGCCGGAGTGCATAACGTCTTCCATGTATCCATGTTGAAGAAGTACGTCCCCGACCCTTCACACATCATCAAGTGGGAGCATGTGGAACTCAAGGAAGATGCCACATATATCCTTCGACCCACTCGAATATTGGATAGGAAGGAGCAGGTCCTACGCAACAAGGTCAACCCATTGGTAAAGGCCCTATGGACCCATCATGATGAAGAAGAGGCCACTTGGGAGACAGAAGCAGAAGTCCGCAAACATTACCCAAGCCTGCTTCAGCAATACGAACAGGTACAAATTTCGAGGACGAAATTTATTTGTAAGGGGGGTAGATTGTAACGTCCCATCTAACCAAAACAGTATCATGGGGCGTCCACATAGGATTTGCCGCAGGACCATTCGTTTAAACTAATCAGGGTGAGGTACCACCAGTTAATCAACTTGGGATTAGCCCACTAAAATAGACCAGGTTAGTCATGCTGGGACCTGGTGTGGCCCGTGTTGAGGGTCAAATATTGCATATTAGACCCCAGTTATTACCGAATTTATGAACATGCCACCGTTTAAAATCCTAATTTAATCGTGTTTGTGATGCAAGGTACATTTGTAAGTGGGGACTACAAAAAGGTGCTAAAAGTGTGTATTTGATGCTCTAAAATCACCACAGCAAGGGACGGACTCCATAGGACCAAAATTGATGGATTTGTACGCCAGAGATCAGAGGAAATCAAGCCGTTCGCATTTAACAGGCCCGAAAACCAACCAGAATGCAAGATCACAGGGTTCTCATCATCTAACCGGCTCAAAACTCTATACAGAGCCTAAGGACTCTAAATGAACCGTACAGGTCGAAATTCATCCGTCGGATCATCGCGGAAGCAGCCCAACGGACAGATCAGCCCATAAATCTCAATCTGGGGCCCACCTGATATTTGGATACACTTTAAGTTTGGTATCAACCCATTAAATGAGCTGTAAAAGACGATGGACGGATTGGATGTTACATATACATCAAGGTGGGGCCCACCTTATGTAGGCGAGGTGCACAGAAACAGTGCACTCGCCGTGCACTGAAGAAGCCATGTCGGTCAGCGCAACGCTGACCGACGTTTTCATGCAAAACCAGCAGACGTCACAACGTCTTCCCATCCGAGCGCCGGACGATGGTTGTGGGCTCCACTCATCATATGATTCAAAGATCCGGACCGTCCATTCGCTCAGGAGTGTGGCCATAACCATCTTCAAGCTTTTATTTTTTTCCCATGCTCATGCACGTACTTGGATCGTGGTTAAACACAGGATTAATGGTGAAATGAGGAGATCTTTCGGACCACTTCGAAGTCAATCCAATTTCTCCATTCCTGGACGGTTTTTCGTCGTGAATCTGGTGGACGGTATGGATTTATCAAATCATCAATGAAGTGGGCCCCATCACACAATCAGCGCAACTCCCATGCGAAGGAACAGCGTCCGCACGATCCGGACGATCCGAGAATTAGTGGGCCCCACCCATTGATCATATGGATGATCAGATCCGTTCATTCACTCTAGAAGGAGGGTGTGACCATAACCTAGGTGGTGGAATTGCAAAAGTCATCGGAGATCTGTTTTTGGTTGTCCAAACGCAAGGCGGACGGCAGCTCAGGAAATCACGTGGTCCACACCCATTTCACTTGAAAAATACCCATTTTCGGGTGGTTTTTTGAGCTAGATGCAGTGAACGACTTGGATTCTCCAAAATACATCGAAGTGGACCCCACCAGCAACCTCAGCGTAAGAGCGAAAGCTCTGTTTCGCGGTCCGGGAAATCCGGAGATTGCGGGCAACTGTGGGCCACCGTCCGTGATCAGACGATTGATCTGAACCGTCCATCATGCAGAGGGCTGCGAGCTAGTCAAAACCACGTTGACCCTGTGCATTCATGCTCACACATGTACTGGGTTCAACGGTCACAAATGGACAGCCTGCACCGATTTCAGCGGAGTTTCGCACCTGGGTCGCGCCAACAGGCAATTAAAACCACCCTTCTGTGGTCGAATTTCTGAGGCCCAGACAATGGATGGAGTGGATTTCATAAAAGTCAACTGAAGTGGGCCCACCAACACTTCAGCACAAGAAAAGCTCACTTTACTGCGTAAACAGAGAACTCTCCTCTGTTCGCACATGTTCACGACTCCAGCACGGACTCTCCCTTCCACGGTCCCTTGCTGTCATTATAAAAGAGAGAAAGAGGGAGAGAAAAAAAAAAGATATCTACGGCTGGAAGCTAGGGGCTAGGTGGAGACGTGAAGGGAAGCAGAGAGAGAAAGAGTTTGGATTTTTTTTAATTTTATTTCTTTTCTGTTTATGTTATTTTTTCTATGAATTTGGATGGAGTTTAGCCTAATCATGTTTATGGGCTAAACCTCTTAGCTAGGGCTAAGAGGTGAAGCTTGTAGTGAGATGGGGGATTTTGTTCCATACCTTTGATTTGATTTTAATTCATGAACTGAATTTGATTTTTGTTTCATTAAAGGAATGTTTTTAGTCTTTAATGGTCTGTTGTGACTGAAATTACAATGGGTCTGCGATGGCTTTGAGCATGTTATTCTCCTCTTTACGTGTCTGACGTCAGGAAGCCCTGTTGTTCACCATCGTCTCCTGGGCATGGTTGGATGACGGTACCCCTTCCTAACCTTCATGATATGATTGATTGGTTGCTAATTAGTTTAATTCTGTTGTCTTCTTTGTCTCCTGGGCATGGTTTGGTGATGGAATCCATTCTAATTCATATACCTTTCATCTCTTGGAAATTATATCAAGTAAGTTCAGTTCTATCTTCATGATTTTTGAAGCAGGCATAAGATCTCCCTGATCTCTACAAGTGGATCCTCTTAATCCCTAGTGTTCCTCCTCTAAATTTCGCTTCAGTTTTAGATAATAATTTCACAATTATTCCTCAAATCACAATTGATTTAGAATTCATCTTATTCTAATTCTAGCCTTAATTAGTTTCAGATTACGTACAGGTTTCAATCCCTGTGGATTCGACCTCGGCCTTACCGAGTTATTACTACATCACAACCCTATACTTGGGGAGTGAACAGCCCGCCAAGCCGGATGACTTGTTACATTTAACAACAGCCCGTGTGGGCCACCCAACGACCGAGGAGGGTCAGAAAATTTTGAAAGTCTAGGAAATCATAGATCTCACTGGGCTTGTGGTCCATCGCGGACTACGGACCCAGTAGACACCCAGAACTGGGATCTAACACTAACCAAATGCACCCCACCAATGCCAGAACTGAAATCTGGCACTTACAAATGAAACCGAGATACTAGGTGTTCCAGCCATCGGATTTCTTCCAAATTTGTGGTGACGGTCTAATATATTTTTCTACACCCGCCCACCAAATCTAGGACCTGATCGTGGAACGATGACCATTGATCGCAAATTGGACCCGTACGACTAAACCCCACATCCAATAGTTCCCAAATTTTGTGTGGCCCTTCATTGGGCCATGGAGCACCTACCCTACAAGTTTCATAGCCAGAGGACCGCCAAAACTACTCCAATCACCAGATCGGCCCCCATAGGGCCATTTATGGGATGGAAATGCTTTCTCAGATCATATATCCGTTCATCCGTTCGTCCTCAATTTTTGCATGGACCCTAGTTGGGCCATAAGGCACCTACACGCCGAATTTGGTGGCTAGAGGGGTGTTAGGGCCACCCCAACACCAATAGGAGTCCCATAGGTCTATTTTAGGAAATTGTGGAAGCTTGGGGCCATTTGCACCAAATTTGGCTTTATAACACCCCTCTCCCCATACGAATTTGCCCTAGGGAAGGAAAGAGAGAAGAGAGAAAAGGGAGAAAGAAGAAAGGAAGAAGAGAGGAAAGGAGAGTGAAGGTGGGTCATAGATCAAAGTAGGGCCCAAGGGAGTCCCATCTTGCAAAACCCTACCTCTCCTCAAGGAGAAACTCTTCACCACAACCACCAAAATCGTCCGTCAATCGTCTAGGTAAGGTTCCTCTTCCCTTTGCCTGAGAACCCTTGTGAGGAAGGGGGTTTTTGCATGAATTTCTCACATGTATGAACTTACTTTAGGGATTCCGACTAACCGGCCCCCAAATCGACGTTCCTAAGTCATTTTCAAGTCTCCAACGAATCCTAAGGTGCGGACTATTGCTCTTAGGTGGCCTAGCACCAATTTTAATGTGGGTTTAATGATTTTAAATACTTGGATGTCATATTAAAAATTCTAGAGAAACCCTAGGGATTACATGTTTGATGGAATTGTTTGGATGTGCACGTTTAGCTCTCAAATGTAATATTGATCTTGCCTTTCACATGATACTATGTATGGATGATATTATGTTCATGATTGTTTGATTCATTTCCCTCACATGTGGTGCTTCATTATGTGTGTGATTATTTACCCTTATACTCATGATTTCTCAAGATGGAGGAAGTGGTTAACTTCCTCACACAACCCACACACTCACATGCACCTTAAATTCGTGATGATAATTGCATGCTTGATAGAAGTATTCGTTTGATATGGTTAAGATTCATGAGAATATGATATTGATGTAATAATTGATAACATGAGTAGTGGGCATGTTGTAGACCCCCCTTTTATCCTCTTGAGTTGGTTAGGAACCTGACGAGAGATGGTAGTCCCATCGGTAGGACTACGCTAGGGCTAGACCCGTGGATTGGGCGGGAGTGTTCGGGTGGCTGTAGTTCGACTACATGGGTTCTTTGTGCCCGAGGTCATTCGTTTCACGCTCGCCTGATTCGCGCGATCTAGCCTACTACCTGATCAACCCGGTTTGTTAACCATGTTCGCTCACATATGTATGGAACCTGATGCACCTTACAACCATTGTGGCCCATTGATAACTAAATTACAACTGGTCATAGTCTCATGAGCCGGGCATGGTGGAATGGGACACTGTGTCTGAGCTGTCGGCCGACCCTGGGGTACCGCGCCTTCCCGTAGTGACCGCGAGCGATCCCTCCATATCGGCACTCCTCATGTGCTTAAAGTCGGGGATGAGGACCCTGATGGGATCACTGACCGAGGGGACTCGGCCTCACGCGTTGATGGGGTCTTGGCCTCGCAACCAGCTTAGGGCAGTGATACGTAGGGTGAATCAGAATCTTCAATCTGCTGGATGAATGGACTTAACTAATAACTCGGCTAACACGATCGCATTACATCGCATTAGTTAGGGTGGCGACTCGGCAGTCGAGGTTGCTCTGAGGGAGTGTTGCCATATGCGATCGTTAGACGGAGTCGCTCGAGGGAGCGTAGTGGCGAGGGCATGCATCATATTATCGCATTGCATGCACATTTAATAAGAGTTGTAGGTGTTGCTGATTGACTGTTTTTCATTAAATTCATATTTTAATTGATGCCTGTTATAACTTAAGATTAATAGTTCACACTGAGTTGATCACTCACTCCCACTCTGGGACGGTGTTTTAAAACACCAACCAGACCCAATCATAGATACAGGGATGCAGAGCTAATCGAGCATGGCGACGCTATTCGCGACGAGGAGGAGGACGAGTTGTCCTACTTCTAGATGATGGATGGTTTCCCGCAGACTGGAGAGGCGGGATCGGATTGCTGAATGTGGGCTCGGGTTTATGTATTTTGGACTCACCATTCTTTTGGCATTTTATCAGGTGACGCTATGTGCGCCCCCTTTATTCTTTTGGACATGTATATATATGTATATGCTTTGGGTCTCTTCCATTTCAGTAGACGTGGTGGTGATTTTTCATATTCCAGGAAATTCCAGATTTGTGCAATTAACCATAAACGCACTCTAATTGAAAACCAGTCATAAGTGACCCCGGGAACTCGGGAGTTGAGTGTATACACGACCCCCGATTTCCAGGGTGTTACATGAATATCGGTCCATAGTCTCGTGAGCCGGGCATGGTGGAATTGGGCACTTTGTCCGAGCTGTCGGCCTAGCTAGGGTGACGCGCCTCCCCGTAGTGACCGCGAGCGATCCCTTTCTCTCGGCACTCCTCATGTGCTTAAAGTCGGGGATGAGGAATCCGATGGGATCGCGGACCGTGAGGTCTCGGCCTCACGCGTTGATGGGGCCTTGACCTCGCAACCAGTTTAGGGCATTGATACGTGGGGTGTATCAGATTCCCTAACCTGCTGGATGAATGGACTTAACTAATAACTCGGCTAACACGATCGCATTGCATCGCATTAGTTAGGGTGGCGACTCAGAAGTCGAGGTCGCTCTAAGGTAGTGTGGTCATATGCGATCATTAGATGGAGTTGCTACAGGGAGTGTTGTGGCGACGGCATGCATCATATCATCCCACATGCATGCGCATTTAATAAGAGTTGTTAGGTGTTGATGATTGCCTGCTTTTCATTAAGTTCATATTACAATTGATGTCTGTTATAACTTAAGACTAATAATACACACTGAGTTGATCACTCACTCCCACTTTGGGACGGTGTTTTAAAACACCAACCAGACCCGTTCATAGATGCAGGTGACTCAGGGCTTGAGGAGCCTAGTGAGGCGAGTTTTGAGGAGGAGGACGAGTTGTCCTACTTCCAGTTGATGGACGGTTCTCCGCCAGCTTGAGAGGCGGGATTGGATCGCTGAGCAGTGGGCTCGGCTCTATCTTTTTTGGGACTCACTATTCTTTTGGAATTTTGTTGGGTGACGTCATGTGCGACCCTTTTATTCTTTTGGACATGTATATATGTATATATTGATCTCTTTCATTTCAGTAGATTCGTGTGGTTGTGCTTCATGTTTCAGGAATTTCCAGACTGCGCATTGACTGGGTTAATCGCATATTAATAAAAACCGGTCACAAGTGACCCCGGGAACTTGAGAGTTGAGTATATACACAACTCCCGATTTCCAGGGCATTACAGTATGCACTTCAATGATCCACCTGTCTCTCTCTCAACCATAGCATGAAACAATTTAAACACACCAAAGACATCATCCTTGGATTTCAAAGTATAAATCCAAACCCTCCTAGATGCATTATCTATAAAAGTGACAAAATACAATACCTCACTTAAGGTTTTTGTCCTCATAGGACCACAAACATCAAAATAAACCAAATCTAATGTATGTACTTTATTAACATGAGAAGCAGTTTTAATAAATGAAACTCTATGTTGTTTCCCTGATAAACAATCAAGACAAGTTTTGAGAGATGTACCTGTCACGTCTGGAAGGAGCCGCTTCCTTGCTAGTAGCTGGAGCCCTTTTTCACTCATGTGGCCTGGACGCCTGTGCCACATGTCAATAGCTGAATCTTCCGCTGCGTTCAACCCACCCTTGCATATACTGACACTTGCCTTGTAAAGGATGCAACACTTCTTTCCTTCAGCTGTGATCAATGAACTCTTGATGAGCTTCCAACGTCCACCAGCAAACCGGCTTTCATAGCCATCATCATCCAACCTTCCCGTCGATATCAAATTGAGGCAAAGGTCGGGGATATGTCTCACATCCCTGAGAACTAATGTGCATCCTACATCGGTCTTCACACAAATATCATCGACTCCCACGATTTTCGATATGCCAGAATTTCTCATCTTCACAGTCTCATAGTCACATGACTTGTAGCTTATGAAGAAGTCCCTGCGTGGAGTCGCATGAAAAGAAGCTCCTGAGTCTATCACCCAGCCGGTGTCCTGACTCGTAACCGTGAGCCATACATCGTGATCTTGTAACGCCCTGAAAATCGGGGGTCGTGTATACACTCAACTCCCAAGTTCCCAGGGTCACTTATGACCGGTTTTCCTTAATGTGCGATTATTCCAGTCAATGCGCAGCCTAAAATTCCTGGAACATGAAGCACAATCAAACAAGTTACTGAAATGAAAGAGATTAAATTATACATATATATATATGTCCAAAAGAATAAAGGGGGTCGTGCATGGTGTCACCCAACAAAATTCTAAAAGAATAATGAGTCCAAAAATAAATAGAGCCAAGCCCACTGCTCAGCGATTCGATCCCGCCTCTCCAGTTGGCGGAAAACCATCCATCAACTGGAACTATGACAACTCCTCGTCGTCGAGAGTAGCATCGCCATGCTCCACCTGCTCCGCCTCCCCTGCATCTATGAGAGAGTCTGGTTGGTGTTTTAAAACACCGTCCCAGAGTGGGAGTGAGTGATCAACTCAGTATGTACTATTAGTCTTAAGTTATAACAGATATCAATTGTAATATGAACTTAATGAAAAGCGGACAATCATCAACACTTAACAACTCTTATTAAATGCGCATGCATGCGGGATGATATGATGCATGCCCTCGCCACAACGCTCCCTCGAGCGACTCCATCTAACGATCGCATATGTCCACACTCCCTCAGAGCGACCTCAACTTCCAAGTCACCACCCTAACTAATGCGATGCAATGCGATCGTGTTAGCCGAGTTATTAGTTAAGTCCAGTCATCCAGCAGATTGGAAAATCTGATACACCCCACGTATCAATGCCCTAAGCTGGTTGCGAGGCCAAGGCCCCATCAACGCGTGAGGCCGAGACTCCGCGGTCCCTGATCCCATCGGATTCCTCATCCCCGACTTCAAGCACATGAGGAGTGCCGAGAGAAAGGGATCGCTCGCGGTTACTACGAGGAGGTGCGGTACCCCAACGTAGGTGACAGCTCCGACACAGTGTCCTATTCCACCATGCCCAGCTCACAAGACTGTGGACCAGTTGTAATCTAGTTATCAATGGGCTACAATGGTTGTAAGGTGTTCCAGGTTCCATATATAGGTGAGCAAGGGTTAACAAACAAGGTTGGTCAGATAGTGGGCTAAACCGCACGAGTCAGGCGAGCATGAGACGAGTGACCTCGGGCACAAGGGGCCCATGTAGTCGAACTACAGCCACCCGAACACTCCCGCCCAAACCCACGGATCTAGCCCTAACGTAGTCTTACCGATGGAACTACCGTCTCTCATCATGTTCCCGACCAACCCAAGAGGATGAAGGGGATCCATAACATGCTAACTATCCAAGTCATCAAGTAGCATATCAATATCATGTTTTCATGCATCTCAAGCATACGAATCAAATACTCCTAACAAGCAAGCTATCGCTATCATGAAACAAAGTGTATGTGAGTTGTGTGGATTTATGAGGAAGTTAAGCACTTCCTCCATCTCAAGAAATCATGTACACAAGAGTAATGAATCATACATATTATGAAGCACAACGTATGGAAAAATCATCAAAGCATGAGCATGTGATCATCCATACACACAATCATGTGAGAGGCAAGAACAACATCATGAGAGAGCTAAACAAGCACATCCATACCATTCCAACAAACATATAATTTCCTAGGCTTTCTCTAGAATTTCAAATATAACACCCAAGCAATCAAAATCGTTAAGCTCATACTAAAATCGATGCTAGCCACCTAAGAGCAATAGTCCACACCTATGGATCGTTGGAGATTGGAAAAACGTCCTAGGAGAGAGGGCTTTGAGATCAATCAGCCAGAATCCCTAAAACAAGCCCTTGCATGTGAGAAATCCAAGCCAAGCCTTCTTAATACATGGATTTCAAGAGGAAGAGGTGAAGGATCTTACCTAGATGACCCATGGACGATTGTTGAGGTTGTGGTGGAGAGTTTCCTTTGGAGGAAGGATAGGGAATTGAAAGGGTTAATCCTCGTGGGCCCCACCTCGATCTAAGGTCCACCTTAGCTCTCCTTCACTCTCTCTTTCTTCTCTCCTTTCTCTCTTGCTCTCCCTTTTTCTTTCTTTAGTGGTTGTAGTAAAGAGGGAGTTATGAGAGAGCTAGGGTTTATGTCCTAGACTTGGGTCGTTTGGCCCCAAGCTTCCACAAATTTCCAAAATAGCCCTATGGGGCTCCCTATTTGTGTTGGGGCAGCCCTAACACCCCTTTGGCCACCAAACTTGGTGTGTAAGTGTCTCATGGCCCGATGAGGGGTCATGCAAAGTTTGGGAACAAACGGATGAACGAGTATGGGGTTTGAACATACGATTCTGATCTTTAAGTGGCCCTGTGCGGCCCATTTCGGTGATTGGGGTGGCTCTGGTGGCCCTCTGGCCATGAACTTACAGGATAGGTGATACATGGCCCGATGAAGGGCCATGCAAAATTTGGGATCGATCGGATATGAGGTTTGATCGTATGGGTTCGGTTTGCGATCAACGGTCACCTGCCACGATCGGGTCCCAGATTTTGTGGACGGGCGTAGAAAAATACATTAGACCTTCACCATAAATTTGGAAGAAATCCGACGGCTGGAAAGCCTGGTTTCTCGATTTTATTTGCAAGTGTCATATTCCAATTTGACATTGGTGGGGTGCATTTGGCAAGTGCCAGATTCCAATTCTGGGTGTCCACTGGGTCCATGGTCCGCGATGGACCACAAGCCCAGTGAGATCTTCAATTTCCTAAATTTTTAGATTTTTTTGACCCTCCTCGGTCGCTGGGTGGCCTACACGGGCTGTTGTTAAGTGTAAACAGGTCATCTGTCTTGGTGGCCTGCACTCAGTCTTATCATGACCAGACTGGTCCACCCCAGTATAAACTAACATTGAGTGGTAATGGTTATTAAGTGATATTATAAGTTAATTAAAAAAGAAATTTTAAGGATTTTTGAAAAATCCAAAACAGTGAAAATCCAGGATGTTACAGATTTGCTGAAAGAATAACTACAATGTCGCCATATGAAGTGACCGAAGTGAAATCTGATTCATCTTCCTTCCCTTTTCCTTTCTTGTCGTTCTTCTTACCACGACATTCATGCTTGTAATGGCCCTTCTTGCCACAATTCCAGCAATCAACATCATTTCTATTACTCGACTTGCCTCTTGATTTATCTCGGGCCTTCCAGCCCTTCCTATTCTTTTCTCTCCCCCTGTTCCTGTGTCACAAGAGCCTCTTGCTGAGTAGACCCCTGAGACTTCTTACTTGTCTCTTCGTTGAAGAGACAGCTAGTTACCTGTTCTATAGATATATTTCCATTTGGCGCGAAGTTACTTAGAGACACCACCAATGTCCCCAACTATCAGGCAATGAACTAAGCAAAAGTAAAGCCTGCAATTCATCATCCAGGACCATCTTCATAGAGGTGAGTTGGTTCACTACATTGCTGATCTCATTCATGTGCTTGGCCACAGAACCACCATATTTGAACTTGAGATTCACAAGTCTCCTTATCAAAAAAATCTTATTACCGGTTGTCTTCCTCTCATACAACCCTTGTAATTTCAGCCATAGACTAGCGGCTGAGGTTTCTGTAGACATATGGTGGAACACTGAATCATCCAACCATTGTCTAACAAACCCCACCGCCTTTCGGTCCATCTTCTTCCAATCATCATCAGTCATATCCTTGGATTTTGCTGATATGCCTAAAATTGGAGAATATAGGTCCTTGCAATAAAGCAAGTCCTCCATCTTAACCTTCCATATGGTGAGGCTGATCATCCTTGATGAGCCACCTTCCATAATTCAAAACCAATCCTACCCGTTCAATGAACTTAGCTCTGATATCACTTTGTTGGGGGCCTTGCACAAAACCTTAGGATCTAGCCCTCCAGAACAAACAAGAGTTATGGATAATAAAGCAATGAAAATAATCAATGCATCAATCACACACCACACAAGAGATTTTTACATGGAAAACCTTCAAAGAGGTAAAAACCATTGGACCTTGTCTAGATTAACAATCCATTATGAAGTAAAACGTTACAAACTTCTTCACTCACACAGGAGTGGATAAACAATGAGAGAAACAAAGAAAACGGAGAGATCTCATCAATTATGAGGACATAGAAGCGCTGAGATATAAATTACACAGTAGATGACCTCCACGAGCATAGTCTCCCTTCTATAAGCTTCCTCTTTCTCTTTTTCTCTCTCTCTCTCTCACCTTTGATAGCCCTAAAAAATTTAGCAAATCCCCTGTAAAGCTTTAGGAAACCCTCTTGTCGTACCTAGAAAGCCCTAGGTACCTCCTATTTAAAGTTTTAGGAAACTCCTTTCCGCATCCCAGTTGCGAAAGGACTTGCGACACGAAATCCGCGCAAAATTTCGGAACGAATCTACGTAACTACGACTGGTCGTGACGAACCTACGACCGGTCGAGAGCCACTCACGTCCGGTCGAGCACATCCTTCAACCGGTTGAGCACCCCGGAAACAAATAGCCCAAAGTCGCTGGACTTTGAGTCGTGCCACGGCTCGACTCCTATGATTGGTCGAGACCAGCCTTCGACTGGCCGAGCAGGGCTCACGACGGGTCAAAAAACCCATCATGATCATCTACATGTACACATTGTTTTCATGGCATTGATGCCAGAAGAAAGTGGCATGTTAGCAAGAAAGATGATGCGGTGTCACAAGTTTTGGTTCCTTCATGGTATTCAAAATCAGCTAGGTAACTGCTATTAAGTAATGGTAACAATCGATACAGAAAAAACAAGCCATAAGAACTAGAGTTGTACATGAGCTGAACTGAGTCAAGCTTGGCCCAACTCGAATCAACTCAACCAGCAGGTACACCCTAATCCATAGCTCAAGTGGTAGACTGAGTGAAAGATACCTTGTTTCAACACTGAGGTCTTGGTATCGATTCCCTAGTGGGGTGGCTAACAAGAAAGTGTGAACTGACAGTGGGTGTACTAACAAGCTAACAAAAAAAAACAAAAGCTCAACCAGCAGGTTATCCTAGCTCGAACTCGGCTCGGCTCAGCTTGGGCTAGCTTGAGTTGAATTCTAGACGAGCTTAAGCTCAATATTTCTAGCTGAGTTTGAGTTCGAGCTTACGAGTTGGGTTCGAGTTTAAGTTTCAAGGTTTTTAATATATATATATATATATATATATATATATATATATATATATATATATATATATATATATATATATATATATATAATTTATTTAAATATATAAATATTTACAAATTATTTATATTAAGTGAACCCAATCCAAGTCAAATTCATTCAAACCAAGTCAAGTTCAAGTTAAGTATCGATCTGAGTCGAGTGAATCTTTTTCGAGTCGAGTGATTTAACCAAGCTTACTCGGTTCATGTGCACCTCTGGTAAGGACCTTGTAATGGTCTCTTAACAGCTATGTAATGAATTATAACTGCTTCGTAAAAATCATGTAACGGTCCTATAATAATATTTTTAAATAAAAAAAGGGTCGTAACGGTCAATACAAGTCTTTAAAGGACGTTATGGCCCATATTATAATGGTGGTGGACATGACGGTTGCTATTATCATTATGGAACACCTTGGGTTCCTTGTTGGCAGGTAATCATATTTCTTTTTAAAAAATATATTATTGTTTAGTTTAAAAAATTTTAGGAGAGTGTTGATATTTAAAACTAACTAATTTTGGGTCACGTATGCATGTGTATCATTCATATTGGTAAAAATATGCATGTGTTCACAGTTAAAAGTAAAAATATGCATGTGTACTCCTCTCTTCAACACATGCTCTAGGCCTAATCCATGCACCCAAACACAATACATGGATGTCCTTATCCAAGATTTAAATACTCGACTTTGACATCCTTACCTAAAATGAATTGTTCGTTCGTGCAATCAATGAAATACTCTAAATAAGGGATGGACATTTATGTCTAAGGTGGGGTTCTTACGCTTTGCTGACAAGGACTATTTAGATGGGTTGTCCACAAATGAAGTGTGATGTCAGGAGGTTGGAATGTAGTTATCATGGACAAATTGATTGAAAGGCTTACAACATAAAAACATCAGTAGTGGATGTAGTTGTAACTGAACTCATTTACATGCAACCAAACAGAACATAGGTGTAGTTGTAACTGAACTCATTTAAATGTAACCTGACAGTATATCTGAGAAAGCATGTTCATATTTTCAGGATTGTCTTGTTACAAGGCCTTGATCTGTGCATGTTTGGCACGTCAGCACATGTGCAATAACTCACCTCTTCATTACGTGCTCACTTGGGGGTATGGCATGTGCAATGCACATGGATGGAGCAGGAGAGGGGAAGAAAGAAAAGAGGGATAGACAGAAGAAAAGGGTGTAGTTACACAATTGCATGCTATACTTAGATTTATTTATTTATTTATTTTAAAGGGCTGCTAGAATGACTTTAACAGTGGATAACTCAATCCCTTATCTTTTATGGTGATATAGCCTATTATAATCTTGGATCCATTTGTTTTTGTACTATGAGCCGATGTAAAAATACAAAATAGATGTCACAAAGTTATCATGATGGAACACAAAAAACTTTTGTTAAGTGGACTTCATAATATGGCATGTTTATGCGGGCTACATAAAAAGATGAGGAGTTTGTGAAGGGGAGTGGTAGGAATGGATTGAAATGACAAAATGCCATTAATTGAAGGGCCCAACACATTCCATTTCCATTTTAAAATTGAAAGTTTACACTACCTCCAACTAATTGTAGGAAGCGGATTGCATTATGAGTAAACTCTGTGGAGCCCACCATGATGTATGTGTCTTATCCATGTTGTCCATCCATTTTTCTAGATCATTTTAGGCCATGAGTCCAAAATTTAAGCATATCCAAAGCTCAAGTGGAGTACAACACAACATGCCTACCATTGAAATATTGTTGGGTCTGTAGAAGTTTTAGATGAAGCTAATATTTGTGTTTTCCTTTCATTCATATCTTTATGACCTTATGAATAGGTTGGATGACACATAAACATCATTGTAGGCCCTAGGAAGGTTTCAACAGTGGGCATCATTATCGCCATTGTTCCTATGGTGTGGTCCACTTGAGCTTTGGTTATGCTTCAATTTTGGGCTCATGCCCCAAAATGATTTAAGAAAAAAAAAAAAAAAAACAGATGGACGTTATGGACAAGACACATACATCCATGGTGGCCCTAGAGTTTACCTAGCACACAATCCACTTCCCCAATTATAGAGGTAAAATCGGCCAGATGCCACTCACATGGTTAGATTTAGTAGAGATGTGGTAGGAGTCAGGCAAGCACATGGTTAGATGCAATAGAGATGCGGTATGTTCATGCAAGAGCCGAGTAGGCCACCATACAAATAAAATTTTATGACCTATGAAAACTTGAGTGACACTAACTATTTTACCTATTTCTAATATCAACAATGTGAATGCTAGATCCCGGGCATATCGCACTCGTGTGGGGTGGATTGGGTGTTCAGGTGTGATTATAGAGAAGTTATGTTTGACTGCATTCGTCACTAACCAATTAATCTGATTCCACATACGACTAGACCCTATAGAAATATTAGGATAGAGAATATGAGGATTCCCTGCCCTAAGATGACTAGTTAATTTGCGACTTAAAATTCTAAGGAACCATGATTACAGAGGAGGATAGTGTTAGGCATCCACTCTGCTCGTACAAATACACGATCTCTACTTCACAAGATTTGGTAAACTTTTGATTAATTGGATTAGTTCTTGTGTAGTACTGATTCAAGGAGGGGTGTGTGTGTGTGTGTGTGATATTGTGTCAAATGCAATCCCTACGACAAGCTATAGTTTTGGCTAAATAAATCTAGCTTCACTGTCCACTTGCCGAAATGATAAACCAACCAGTACAAGTTTTTTATGGACAAGATTTAATTAACTCGGCAAGTCACAAGCATACATTTGAATTGATCGGGTGATGAGTGCTATGTATGCAAGACTATATATGTAATGTTGTGTGTGTAGATGTTGTGTTAAATGTGACGCCAATGACAGGCTATAGTTTCGGCTAGATAAATCCATCCTGACTACCCACTTGCCTTCAGTATAATAATCGATCAGGATTTTTTATGGGTAAGATCTGATTATATCGGCGAGCCACAGGGCATACGCTCGAGTTGATTAGGTGCTTAGTGCTATACAATGTAATGCTGATAGATGATATAAGTAAGTGGGTGAGAAGGGAATGAATGTTGCACAATGCTAATTAAGGGTTGACGAAGCTAATCTCGGAAGTTGAAAGGTTGGATGAACGATAATGTCACAAGGATTGGAATGAGTGGCTTGGATTTGGGATTAGATTGCTCGAGAGGCTAGGAATCTAACTGGATTATGTTAGACCTAGGATAGACCATCTTCTGCTACTCTTTCCTCTCATCAGTGGAGGGATGGAATTGATGGGCAAAGGGTAGCTTAAGTGATGTGAAGGATTTCTAAGGTTACTCGATGATTGGATTCAATGCCTGAAATGAGAAGGGGATGGAGCTATAAAGAAAATAGCTCTCAAACCTAGTTTTCTAGTAATTCTTGGCAAGCCCAGTGGTGAAAAGGCTTTGGGATTCTAGGATTCAATATTGACACATCGCATAGTTTTGATGGTTGGTTTGGATGGCATGGGTCTAATTTTGAATACAAGGGAGTGTCATCGAAGTTGATTCACAGTGTTACACATTCAGAGGTTACAAAAGGAGGGAAACCACATGTATAGAGCCCCTGTCAAGATAGGAGATTCTCCATGTGGCTGGCAGCTCCCTGTGGGCCACTAGTCACAAACGGAGTCTCCTACTCTGGCAGGCGAGCTCCCTTGCATGTGTGCTGGCTCTGCTTCCGGGGATACAGAATTCCAGTTTGCTCCAGATTCTGAATGGACTTGGCCATATAGTCTTGGTTCAGGGTGAATTTTTGGCTTGATAAGGTAATTGGCTGGGTGGATTGATTGGGTAAGCTGACCAAGTGAGTCAGCTCACTAGGTTGACTTGGTGAGTTGACTCGATGAGTTGACCATACTTGACTAGGCTTTTTCTAAGGTTAGACTTTGGATTTAGAGCTAGGGGTTAGCTAGGTCTAATTGACTAGGTTGACTATGTTTTGGCTTTGGGTTAGGATTAGGTTTAGTGTTTGGATTTTGTCCAATCTTAATCAGCTTGTCACTCTGGGGTGGGGTGTTTACAAGTGCCTGGTGTTATTTTTGGGCAAGAACATTTATGCGACCCGATTCACCTAATGGATGGTATAGACTCGCTTGTTTGCCACATCATACACACATTGGCGTCTAAATGGTACGCCTTGCACACACGCATGGGCCTAGCAAAATTCACCCAACAAGTGTTGTGTTGCATCCTAAAGTGAATGCCCCTAAGATATACTAGATTAGAAGATCCTGGCCACCTAGACCTAGAGTTTCCTTGGTGAATATGGATCGTTATTGTATCTCTTCTTATGCATCTACTTGTAGGCCATAGATTGATTGAAAGGTTCTAGGGCATGGCGGGTGCTATTTTCACTAGGCAGCTACACTCTCGTTGCTTAGGTAGCCTTTCACCCAAAAGCCCCAGAACAGGTGGAACATGTAAAGTTAGGCTATTAAATCTTCGGAATCGTAATAGATCTGAACTGTCATTGTTCTGCACTCTTATGCTACCTAGGTTATGAAAATAAACATTTGTTGAAGGGGTGATTGTATATGAAGATAAATGTTCAATATCTCATATTCAAATCATAGATTCATATTTTCAAATTTTTAATGAATTCAAATTTAGATAGGCTTGTTTAAGAGATTTTGGATATCAGATTGGATACAGATCTCCATTATTCTTAATCAGATGGGATTCATATATGCACGAATTCTCTTCGAGTCGGTTCTACAGCCCTCCTCATGTGCCATTTAAAAGGTTTGGGGAGTGAGGACTTAAATTGTAAATCAAAAGGCTTTCTTTTTTTAAAGCATTTTCTACTATTTCTTATCGACCGTTCATTCTTTTAGCATCATCAACCTGAAGTGCTTCTTCCAAGTTATAAGCAATCCATGGTGGGGTCCATCAGATAGATACCTTACAGATAAATGGAACTAATTTGTTTCATCTTAACTGCCCATATTTCATGCTATTGATGAGGAGAACTGATTGTAACATCCTTTCCTACTACCATAGGTCCCACCATGAAGATATCACCCTTCTCCAGAAGTAGGCTAATCCACTTACTAGGTGAGCCACAACTGTATGTTAAATCAGATAATTAGAATTGTTATGGCCCACCTGATGGGCCAAACAACCTGATTATTGTCCCAAATGATCTTTATGGTAGGGACTATTGTTTTAATGGTCATGATGCCTTACACAAGTGGCATGTCGACCAAAGAGATAGTACGGTACCATAGTCGAGGTGCATTGTATGTTTATGATCAATTCTCATTGATTGAATGCTTAGGACCATGGTTAGACCCCAGGCTAATGTAAGATTGGCAAAAAATCAAAACTGCTATAGGCTTAAGGCTCCTTGCTTCCATGTAAGTGCTACATGCATAAAACACGGCGTCAAAAGGTGTCCAATAAGTAGAGGTGTACACGAACCGAGCTAGCTCAGTTAGCTTGCTCGAGTCGACTCGAAAAGCTCAATTTGACTCGGTTCGAAGCTGAGTTCGAGCCGAGTCGAACTGATTTTTTGAGCTCGAAAATGAGTTCGAGCTGAGTTTGAGCTGGCCCCAACTCAACTCGACTCAGATTGAACCAGTTCGGTGACTCGGTTACTTTGATATTGATGTTGTTCACCAAGTGTTTGATGAAATGATTCAAAGAAGTGTGGCTAGTGGCAAGGAAGGTATGTATATGAAACCAACACCCTTTTTTTTCTTGATTTTTATGTTGCTTAGAAGGTGTTTGATAAAATACCTATAAAACCATTGTTGTTGTCTCAAATACAGTGAGTTTTTGAAGGTGCAATCCAGGTGTTTGTGAAAATGTTACAATGGCGAACTCGGCTCGAACTCAGCTCGAACTGGCCCGAGCTGTTGAACGAACCGAGCTGAGCTGGCCAGTCGGGCTCGAAGACCAAGCTGAGCTGAATTCAAGCTAAGGTCAGCTAGTGGCCGAGCCGAGTCGAGCCCACTAGTCGAGCTGAGGCCACCTCGACTCGGTTCGACTCGATGTACACCACTACCAATAAGCCTTAGAGCCAACTAACCATGCCACATGTGTAAAGAACACGAATCCTTTATGCAGCAAAACTCAATTCTCTCTCCTTTAGCCATTAATCCTCTAAAACTTTTTTTTTAATAAAAAGAATATTTTTAAATCATAGAAGGAAACTTTTTACATGTTCAGAAATTTGGTATTAGAAAAAAATGAAAGCACTTCAAATTAATTTATATTTGGAAAATATCCAACAGTCCATTATTCTTAAAATCAGTTTTGAAAATATCAAAAAAATAACGATTTGGGCAATTGATAAATTAGGCTTACATGAAGGTGTCGTTTATATTTTAGTGTATCAATCTAATTAATATTATGACTTCTTTTTTTTTTTCATGACACTTGATTATTGGAGTTACCAAAACTCAGGTTGGATTTCTGTCATAAGTAACTAATTTGGTTTGCAGGGGCTTGGGCCATATACTTGTAGGGCTTAGGCCCATTTCTCATATCTCCCTTCTTATATAAAGAGGGTATGGGAGAAATCCCCTCTTTAACACTAATATTCTCCAAGAAAACAGGTTCAGTGCATTTTGGCTTGACTTTTGAGGAAATCTGTATAAAATAATCATCTACTCTAAACCCAAAAAAAAAAAAAAAATCATCAAATTCTGCAAGTTTTGCTTGGTGGGTCTCTCTCTGTAACTTGTATTTTGATTTTGAAATCCATGAGTACTGCTCATGGTTATTTGTAAGAGGTTTGTTTGGCTCCAGTTATGAGAAAACCCACACACTAATCACCCACTTTCAATCTATAATCATCAAATCTGTCAGCTCTGCTTGACAGTTCTTTTCCTTCTGTTTTGCTCTTCAATCTAATGAATTTTACTCATTGCTCTTATGATGAGTTTTTTTTTTTTTTTTTTTTTTTTTTTTCAATTATCAATTTTATGTTGGGGGACCGCAGAAGCACATAGAGATGAATCAAGCAAAGTATTCCAATCGTACGACCAAGCCCAATCACAAAGACTCCGAATTTAATATGGAAAAACCCTTTTCAGGAAAAAATCACGGCACAAAACGACATATATGCACTATGAAACCAAAAAGTTACAAGAGATAGATATTACCTGATTCGAATAAGCTTCGAATCACCCAAGCTATACCCGTGAAACCCTATGAACGAATTAGAAAGCTCTAAGATACACCATATTTCCGATTACACTTCTATATATAACCTCTAAGTGAATCACAATTGAAATAGGAAACAAATCCCGCACTTATGCAATTTTGAGTAATTTCTGCACGATCGTTTGATGACACCTTCAATGGGACTTCGATGGCATCGACAAACTTTCGATTGCATCGAACAAAATACCAAAACGTTCTAGTAACTAAACATGGATTTCTTGAATTTTCTCGATAACACTTTGATGGGACTTCGATGTCATTGAATCTCTCGTCAATGGCATCGAGCAGGAACCAAAAGTGTCCAGCAACCGATTGTGAAATTTTCAGATTTTTCGACTATCGATGGCATCGAACGGACTATTGATGGCATCGACAAACCCTGTTGCTGAAAAGATTTGAGACATCAACAACAATCTCCATCATGTCTTCAATCTTCATTCTTTATAGCTTTTTGTCATCTTCTCTAATTTTGCCTTGCATCATAGCTCACCATTGCTTCTCGTGCATCCTCTGTCTTTCATTTATGCCTTCGCTAAGCCCAGAGAAGTTGCAAAGAGCTTGAACTTCTTTGAGGGAACCACCTTAGTGAGTACGTCCGCCGGATTCACGCTCCGGATTCACGCTCGTGTGAATCTTCTCCAGAGTCACGTCTCCTTCCTCAAGCACCTGTCGGATGATGAACATCAAAATGTTTACTACGTTAGTGATAGACAGAATTTTTAGCCAAAATGATAGCACTTTCGCTGTCACAATTAACCAGCACGGCCTCTTACTGAAGCCCCGACTAATTTATTATCCTCCTCAACCAAACACCTTCCTCAAATGCCTCCGTCACTATCATATACTCAGCTTTGGTCATGGAAAAAGTCACCATAGACTGAAACTTCGACATCCAACTGATCGTTCCACCCACTAGCACAAACAAGTAACTGGAAGTCGACCTTCTAATGTCCACACTGCCCGCATAATCAGAATCCATATACCCAACTAACTTGGCCCCTAATTTCTTAAAAGATAAGATGTAGTCCTGCGTAACTCGAATGTATCGAAGTAGCCATTTCACTGCCTCCCAATGTTGCTTTATAGGGTTAGACATGTATCTGCTAATAACACCCACCGCATGTGAAATGTCCGATCTTATATAGACCATGACATACATCAAACTGTCAACCACACTTGAATAAGGCACATGAGACATATCATGTTTTTCTTCATCTATTTTAAGATACTATTCCGAAGAAAGCTTGAAGTGAGCCGCGTGGGGAACGCTGACCGATTTTTCTTTGTCATTCCCATACTTGATCAATACCTTTTCAAGATATCTTACTTAAGATAACCAAAGCCTACTCTTCTACTTGTCTTTGTGTATATCGATGCCGATAACCCTTTTAGCAGCCCCCGGATCTTTCATCTCGAATGTCCCTGATAACTGACTCTTCAGTAAATCGATCTCAAATATGTTATGACTGGTGATCATCATGTCATCAACATACAACACTAGGATTATGGATTTGCCATCACACAGTGTCTTGTAATAGACAAAGTGATCATATTCACTCCTGGTAAACCTTTGACTCACCATGAAATAATCAAACTCTTTATATTACTGTGGCAGTGACTGTTTCAGGCCATACAATGACCTCTTTAACCTGCAAATCTTATTCTCTGCCCCTTTTATTTTGAATCCCTCTGGTTGCCTCATGTAAATATGCTCTTTCAATTCCTCGTGCAAGAAGGCAGTCTTCACATCCATCTGTTCCAGTTCGAGATCGTATTTGGTAACCAGCGCTAACACGAATCTGATAGATACTTGTTTCACAATTGACATGAATATCTCAGTGAAGTCGACACATTCCCTCAGAGTGTATCCCTTCGCTGTCAATCTTGCCTTGTACCTATAATGTTTCTTCTTAAATATCCACTTACAACCGATCTTATTCTCTGCCCCTTTTATTTTGAATCTCTCTGGTTGCTTCATGTAAATATGCTCTTTCAATTCCTCGTGCAAGAAGGCAGTCTTCACATCCATCTGTTCCAGTTCGAGATCGTATTGGGCAACCAGCGCCAACACGAATCTGATAGATACTTGCTTCACAATTGACGCGAATATCTCAGTGAAGTCGACACATTCCCTCAGAGTATATCCTTTCACTACCAACCTTGCATTGTACCTATCATATTTCTTCTTAATTATCCACTTATACCCGATCACTTTTCGATAAACAGAAGCTCCACCAGTTCCCACATCTCATTCTTTCACAAGGAGTCCATTCCATCGTCTATCGCTACTTTCCATTTTTCTGCATCATGCTCATTAAGAGCCTCCTGAAGAATAGACGGGTCTCCATCATCTGTAATGAGGGCATATGAGACATTTAAGTCATCCTTGTATCTCACCAGTAACTTACGATCCCGCGGCAGATTCCTTCTCATAGGTGGTTACTCCACCTACTCTTGTACCTATGTCTGTGTATCTGTCTCAATCTGAGTGTCATCTGTATCTACTTGAACGACCACAACTAACTTTTCTGGTTCCTCATGCTCATCCTTACGAAACAATGATCGTTCGTCAAATTTGATGTCACGGTTAATGATGATTTTCCGTATTACTCAGTCATACAGCCTGTTACCCTTCACACCACCACCATAGTCAACAAAGATGTACTTTTTGGCCTTTTGGTCTAGCTTATCTCTCTGAACTGACGGTACATGAGAGTAAGCTTCACAACTAAACACACGAAATCTCGAGTAGTCTACCTGCTAACTACTCCATACTTCCTCTGAAATTTTGCAGTCAATGGCCGTAGAATGGAACCGATTCACCAAGTAACAAGCCGTATTAATGGCCTTGGTCCATAATTCCTTACCCAACCCAGCATTACTAATCATGCGTCGAGTCCTCTCCAAGAGAGTCAGATTCATCCGCTCAGCCACACCATTTTGCTCTGATCTGTGGCACACTATGTTGTGCCCCATGATCTCTTCATTCTTACAGTATTGATTAAATTCACCTAAAGTAAATTATCCACTATTATCGGTCCTTAGAACCTTCACCTTTCACCCTGACTGTTTTTCCACCATCGCTTTCCATTGCTTGAAATTGGTGAAAACTTCGGATTTATTTTTCATAAAATAAACCTATACTTTCTTGAAATGTCATCAATGAAGTGACGAACTATGACGACCCTCCACCAGAAACCACGGGCGACGGCCCCCATACATCAAAATGTACATAATCAAAAACACCCTTACATACATGTTTTTTATATTTAAAAGATAACCTTAAATGTTTACCATATATATAATACTCGCATATACTTGAATCAAAACTTTTAAAAGCTAAAATTAAACAACAGTCAGAAAGTACTTTTATGCCCCGCCGCTCATGTGGCCCAGACATGCATGCCATAGACATGCAAACGTGGAATCCGCTGCAGCTTCACCCAATTAAATGCTCCCGATCAACATGTAAAGATTTCTATTCCTTTGTGCCTTCATGACAACAAGTGCCTCTTTTGAAACTTTAAAGAAACAATCAAAACCGGTGAATTTGTACCTAAGCGTCTCGAGTACTCCAATAGATATTAAGCTCTTCCTCATATCAGGAATGTGTCTCACCTCGGTCAAGGTACGCTCCATGCCATCAAACATCTTAATACGTATCAATCCAACACCCACCACATTACAAGTATTGTCATTGCTCATAAATACCTAGCCACTATCGCACTCTCTGTAACTGATGAACCAGCTCCGATGAGGAGCCATGTGATATGATGCCCCAGTATCCAAAATCCATTCATCCTTATGATCATCATATAAGTGTCCGACCATAGACACTGACAACACATCACTTACACTCGTACCTTTATCATACTCGGCAGTATTGGCCTCCCTGGAAGAAGCCTCTAAGTTCTATTTTCTTACCTCAGGATTTGTACAATCCTTGTTCATGTGTCCAAACATCCCACAATTCCAGCACTTTAACTTTCTTTTGCCCTTACCCTTGGATTTGAATATTGATCAAAGATCCACTGTCCCACTCAGAATTACGGCCCCTTGTAACCAATGCATCAGTAGAGGCGCCCACGTCACCATTTTTCTTTCTTATAGCATTTCCGTGAAGGACTGAGATAACGGTATCGATGCTAAGGGTCGATCTACTAGTGCACAACAAGTTCTTGAATGACTCATACGAATCCAAGAGAAAATTCAGTAGGATCCATGCATGATCCTCATCTTTAATCGTTTCTTCCACATCTAACAATTTACAAATCATCTTGTTAAAGTTACTAATGTGGGCCTCAACATCACCTCCAACTGCCATATTCAAATTGAACAACTGAAGCTTCAAGTACAAGCGATTCTCAAGAGATTTCTTCATATAGATATTATATAATTTCGCGTATGTACTTGCTGCAATTTCTCTCTCATGACATTGTAGAAGACCTCATCCATTAGGCACAATTGGATAGTGGTTCTCGCTTTCTTATCAATCTTATTCAATTCTTCATCTGTCATAGAATCTGGCCGCTTCTCAAGAATGGCATCGTCCAACCCTTGTTGAACTTGGAGACTGATCATCTTAACTTTCCATAATTCAAAATTATTTTTCCCAAAATATTTCTAAACATCAAACTTAGGATTGGAAGTCATTGACACTACACTTTCATATTCAATTTGGGCCTCAACGTTTGCTCTGATACCACTTGTTGAGGGACTGCATAAGCACATGGAGATTAATCAAGCAAAGTATTCCAATCGCACAACCAATCTCAATCACAAAGACTGGATTTAACATGGAAAATCTCTTTCAGGAAAAAAATCACATCACAAAGCGACATATATGCACTATGAAAAGCATAAAATTACAAGAGATAGAGATTATCCAATTCGAACAAGCCTCAAATCACCTAAGCTACACCCTTGAAACCTTATGAATGAATTAGAAAGCTTTGAGATACACCCTATTCCCGATTACACCCTATATATAGCCTCTAGGCGAATCACAATCGAAATAGGAAATAAATCCCACACTAACACAATTCTGCGTAATTTCCATATGATCGTTCGATGGCACCTTCGATGGGACTTCAATAGCATCAACAAACTGTCGATGGCATTGAACATTTCGATGGTATCGAACAAAATACCAAAACGTTCCAACAACTAAACATGAATTTTCCGGATTTTCTCGATGGCACTTCGATGTCATCAACAAGCGTCATCAACGGCTTGTTGATGGCATCAAACCTCTCATTGATGGCATCGAGCAGGATACCAAAAGTGTCCAGCAACCAATTATAAAATTCCTGAAATTTTCCGATGGCATCAAGCAGCTGTCGATGGCATCAAATAGCTCTCGATAGCATCCAACGGACTGTCGATGTCATCGACAAACCCTGTTGCTGAAAAGATTTGAGACATCAACAACAATTTCAGCCCAGATGTATATACATGACTGTGGTAAGACCACATACTAATCATCTACTTTCAATCTAGATCATCCAGATCTGCCAGACCAGTTCCTGAATATGTACTTGGCTTTTGAAATCCTTGACATGGGTCTTTTGATGGCTGTTTTCTTTAGTGTAATTTGGCTACTGCTATAAGAAAAACCATACATTAATCATCTGTTTTGATCCAAATTTCTATGACTTTAGCTTAATGGATGTTTTCCTAAAATTGTGTTTTGCTTTTGAAATCTGTGATTTTTTCTTTTTGTTCATTGTTTCTTTAGTAGTGTAATTAGCCCCAGTTATGAGAAATACCATGTTTTAATCATCTATTTCTCAGCAATAGACACAAAAATCTACCAGTTCTGCTTGATGGGTCATTTTTCTAAACTTGCGTTTTCCTTTAGAAAGCAACGAGGATCTCTTAAAAGACTTCAATTTCAAATCCAAGCTCTTTAAGAGAATTTTAAAAGGCCAATGGCCAACAAACGACCACTTCAATAACCGCTAATCACAGCTAATTAAAATGACATTTTTATTTGTAAGATTACAAAAAGACAAAATCCAACAATGTTACCCAAACTGCTAAATGAATATAATTCTTGCAAGAGAATTTTTATCAATGGATGCAAAAATGAGAGGTTCAGATTGTTGGCCAGACTAATTTTTATCAATGGATGCAAAAAAAAAATAAAAAAATGTCCATATTTGTTCAGTGATCCAGGTTCCAGACCCCACTGTGAAAAGGCCAAACCCCAAAAATTCTCCAGAGGTGGGGGTCCACCAAATGCATGGTGTAGATGTCCGACATACATCACAATGGGGCCCACAGGTCGGGAGATGAGATGGTCGAAATGGTTAAATTTTAGAGATTCTTTGAGGCATGTTCTATCCACGGCGGGACACCATGGAAATTACAATAAGGATGGCTGAACTGGTTTCCACTTGCAGAAGCTCAAAGTTCAGCTTGTGACGTCATATAATCCCTCGAAAAACAAAACCATAACACAAGATTTCTGTTTAAGAATCACAACATAACTTATGTTTAACTTCATTAACACAACTCTTACATTACAATTACACTGATTACTGCTTTAGATTACAACGCTCAACAACTTCCAATCCCCCCTCTTTATTTACTAGTTTTTCAGCTTAAGCTAAAAGGAATTATTGAAAAGCTACCGCCAATTAGATTGTAGCATTTATTGTAGGCGGGTTCTTTATTGAATGGCTCAAACAATTCAGGAACTGCTCCTTTTAGCTTCGAATAGAGCACAGCTGTGAGACATTATTTCATAAGTTGCTAATCCCGCTTGTTTGAAGGTGGGCCCACCATCCTCCAAGAAAAAACCCGGAAATGGGAGAGAAGTATCGACCAAACAAAGCCATTCCATTTCTTCAGGAAGCTGAGGCAGAATAACACTCTCCGATGACTTGCTTGCATTGAAGGCAATAAATAAGTCGCCCCTATCAGAACTGTCATCTTCATCTTCATCGGTCTTCAATGTCACGGCGAGGAATTTGGACGACGGATCTTCCCATTTTGGCAGAAATTGATCATTTCCTCTCCAATCTATATTTTTTACCAGCATAAAATTCCTCTTCTGGAAAATATCATTTCGCCTCATTCTAAGAGAAATTAGAAATGCAATAAACTGTGTCATTTGAATAGCAAAACTGGTTTTTAAACTATTCCAATTGAAAGGCTTCCGGTCGCTGTCAGATAGCGACCCACCTGTCGATTGGCCACATTCATCCCCCATGTTAAGAACAGGAACGCCGAGCGAAATGAATAAGATGAAGAGAAAATTGCGTATCTGTTTAAGTCGTGTTTCTAGGACAACGGCATTACTTGTAGGCCCTTCTTCACCACAGTTCCAACTTAACTGCGAAGAGAGATCACCACTGCTGAAGCTGACCAAGTCCACGAGATGAAATCCGAAATTCCTTGTGATAAAGTTAAAAGAAAATGCCGGACCCCTACCATCTGAGAAGATGTCTCCACTTCCACAAAGCCGTGTGGCGAAGTCACTGAGGAGACCTTCACCTCTTAGGAAATCCCTAACGTCGTGACAAAATTTCGTATTCATTTCTGCCCACCTTTTCCAATGGGGGAATTGGATTTCTTTGCATGACATTTCAAGTGGAGACCAGCAATCTGCTATGATTTTAGTCTTGGAAAGTATTGGGTCGAATGCAATAGCCTCAAGCAAAGGCGGGCGGGATAAATGCTGTCCATTCAACCCTTGAGTTAGAGACGCGGCATTCATAAAGCAAAACCCATCAATGTGAAACTCGGTCACCCAGTACTGTAGACTGTCCAAAATCATCCTTTGGACAATGGGATGATTGCAGTTCAAAGCATTATCAGCCGCCGATTCTGCATCCCTGCCAACAATATAATAGGACGAATTATCAATTCCTCTGAACGCTATTGTTTGACAGGCAGCATCTCCTCCCTCAGCAGTGGATGTGAAAACGACCTCCAGTAGAACCTCTATGCCATTGGCATGCAATGTTTTAACCATCTCTTTCATGGAAGTAATAGCCGACAAACCATCACATGTGGGCCCGTATGAGTTCAGCGGTGAAAAGAAATGATATGGAAGATAGGGTCCCTTTTGTTCATCAAAAGGAAAAATCGGCTCCAATAAGATTGCATTTACACCCAGAGTTTTGAAATGGTGTAGCTTCTTAATGAGACCAGTAAAGGTCCCGGCAACATCTGTAGGTAGCTGACTGGACTTGTCCTCAGTAAAACTCCCCACATTTAGTCGATAAACTACCAGTTTCTCCATAGGCAAGCACGGATAGACGTGGCCCATCCAATCAAACACAGGTTCCCTGGACAAGCGCCCAAGACACTTTGCCAGAGAGATAGATTCGCCTTGATCAGGAAAGAAACTTCCAAGAATCTTAGCATATGGATCCAATAGCACATGTCGCACATGAAATCTACTCCCCTTGTCCCAAAGAATGTCTCCCTTACATCGATACCCGTAGCTCACAAAGCCGTCCACATTCCCCATCGAAACATGCCAAATATCACCTGTTCGATTAACGTAAGGATCTAAATCAATTTCTAATGAGGGCTCGTCTGTCATCTCACCATACAAGCACAAGGCAACTCTTTCCGTGTTCCTTGAAAATAAAGAGAAATTCACCGAACCGTCACGGGAAAACGAAATGCCAAAAGGCACAGGACATCCTGAACCGATACCCACGGGCACACAGAAACTTGTTTTCCTATGAGTTCTTATCCCTGACTCACCAGCAGCTGCACCGAGTGAAGCGTGCAGAAGAAAAGATAGGTAGAATGGAGCTTGATTTGAATCAAATTCCAACTCTGCTGCATGCCTACCTAGTGATTTCTCCACAAACGGCGTTTGGACAGTGGTTTCTGACAAAGAATTGCTTGTGTTTGGATCTGAGCTTTGAGAGTTTAAAACCATCAAACGTGAAGCGTCAGATCTGAACACGCCCCAGCTTAATGCCAGGTTATGTTCACTGCTCCATTGTGGCAAGGATGAAACTTCAATATATACGGCATATTTCGTGTTTTTTCTTCCAACTGATACCTTCACCTGCCCACCGATTTCCGTTCTAAATAAATACGATGGTGTCTTTTCTAGTATTTCAGTTTCACTACTCGTACCCAAACGAAGCCCAATTTGATCAACAAAACTTTGTGACATGGCACAAATTTTCAAATGATGAATGTGATGAGCAGTACTGATTACATCACTTGAGCTTCCTCGACGAATTCTGTTTCTTCTCAATGAGTGCAGTTTATTTGCTTTGTGGTTGCCTTTAATTCTATCACAATGATAGGCAGTGACTGATGATTCTGCCAATTTGATAACTTCACTGTTTAGATTGTGGGCCTGCATTGTAATTGACGGTGGGATAGTTGTCATTGTCACTTGGGAAGAGAAACACAGAGAGTCAGGACCAGAACGATTTCCTCCAGACTTGAAAGCAGGATGAGAACCGTTGAAAGAATGGAGGAGGTTTGCCTACTGATTTTTCTGTACTCCTTCGTTAGAGAGATAAGAGAATCAGTTAGCTGAATGAGTAGCTTCAGAAACAAGACAGAATATTTGCATGAATGGAATACACTAGCCCTTGATTGATGCTTTCTCAAAGAGGCATGAGAATAGGATTTTGATGAAGGACAATTAACCACTTGCTCTAAAGGCTCGAATTGATAGAGAATGGTGAATTAATCCATTTATCTCATAGCCCAGGCCTTAAATCCATGGGTTAGGTCCTCGGCCAAACCCTCCTCATGAGCCCCAAATCCATGGGTTCCGCCCCCTTGTGGGCCCCACATCCATGGGTTCTGCCTCACACGGACCCCAAATCACATGGGTTCCGCAAACCGCCCACCCTGAGTGTGCCCCTGCATCCCATAGGCCACCCCACTCGAGCCCGGTGTGAAAATACCTCCGCATTAGATTTGCACAAGTGCAAGTTCCCATAAGAAGGGCTCTTTCTTTAGGTAGCCCTTTGGCGAGAGTATCAATACCAAGGTATTTTGGCACCATGACATATTGCAGGGAGAACTATTAAACTCAGAACAAAATGATTTTTCATCATGGTTTACGAAGACCCTTTCAGCCTCTTACTGCAATAATCAATAGCTCTGTTGAAAGAATATTGGGGGAATATCACGGTATTATTCTTCCATCCTAACGGCTTCTTAATGACAGTGAGTTGCTTCAACTTAAAATCTAAAAATAAGGTCTCATGATGGTATGGATCCATTAGCTCCACATCAACCATGGATAAAATAACTAAGAGAGTCTATCAACATCATGAACTAGTGTATCATGGGGTTTCCAATATTTCTAGATTGTGGGCCTGCATTGTAATTGACGGTGGGATAGTTGTCATTGTCACTTAGGAAGAGAAACACAGAGAGTCAGGACCAGAACGATTTCCTCCAGACTTGAAAGCAGGATGAGAACCGTTGAAAGAATGGAGGAGGTTTGCCTACTGAATTTTCTGTACTCCTTCGTTAGAGTCACCTATATATACAATGAAAATGGGGGGAAGCGCTGTCAAGTTAGATTAAGTTCTTTCCATATATGTTTACCAAGCAGATCCAAACGGTTGATATGCAAAATGTCATTGGTGGACATGAAATGTGGTAGGACTCTTTGAAGCATTTGAATTGAACATAACAACACTTTTACCCATGAACAATCTCCAATTATTATGGCCATGTTGCTACAAGAGGCAGACTATCAACAGATTCAATATTACTAGAAAGATGACAAGACATTCTGATACAGGAGGTATCTCTCAACTTGTAGGGTTTCGCATGGAAACAGCAATGAGAGAGATTTCCGTTCGAATAATGAAAGGTACGAATTTCATTAGACCCAACACAACTACTAATAGACTCTTTAAAACTCTAATCCTTGTCCAAATAGGAAATCTAACACTAGAGATTCTTAAAGTTCTTGACAGATGCTAAGTAGGAAATAACATGATTAGGATCCATCTAATAAATGAAATTCAAGAAAATAGGAAACTTTCTTTGCATTGACAAGGTAGTTATGGCAATCCATTGTAGATGTGGTAACATGCATGCCAATCTAGACAAGCAAAGTTATGGGCCAGGCATTTTAAAAAAAAAAAAAAAAAAACACACTAATCAGATTAGCCTAATCTTTTTAATGGTGGCTATCAAATGGATGACTTGTAAAAGAAAAAGGGTCAGTAGTCTAAATTCAAAAGATGAAATTAGATGGTCAAAGATTGTAGACTAGGGTGATTTTCAGGAAAAGCTCCATCCACAATCGGGTCTGCGACTTTGATGATCTAGTTCTTGTGCATGTATGCGCACTGTACCATGGTCTATGGCCGAGTTGCCATTTTGTGGCAAATGCATGGGGTGTCTTGTGGATATAAGACTCAGTGACTCAGCCAGACTCGTCCAGTCTTGAGTCAAGTTGCAAATTGCCTGAGTCGGGGTTCAAACAAAATCACTTTTTCAGTAGATATTCAAGGATTACTAACACACAAAATTTTGATAATAACACAGTTCTGACTAAGTGTATCAAAAGGTTAGCAAGCACATCAAAGTTTTCCGCTTAGCCTGTCATGGGTTGGGTTTAGTACGAGACTCCTAGGTTCGTCGGATCATGTCTAAAAGTTCAGGCCTGACCAGTGATTGGGGTGAGCTTGGGTCAAGCTCATTGGTCATCTAGTCAGGTCACACCAAAGCTAGGCCAGGGGTGTGGTAATAATAATAATGACGTAAATTAGTTGTATATACATTAATTTTGGGGGTCACAATGAGTTGGGTTGGCCCGTGAATCAACTGGCCTAACACACTTCTGAGGCAGGTTCAAGCAAATCTAAATGGGTAGCAGGTTGACCTCAAGCTAGAAATGTGACCAATTTAAGTAAATGGGTCGGGCTCGGGTTGGGCCCTACTCGACACAACCCGGCCATGTAGGTTATCCATGGCTATGCCAAATAACCTGACCTGACCCGACCTGACCCAAAACCCAAAACAAAATAATAAAATATAAGTATAATTCATATGATGTAGCTACAAATGTGAGTGTCGGCAGATTGGCCTGGGTTTCACAACCTATAACCTTAACCTCATAGTCCGTTCTTAAACCTGAGTTGGTGATTCTGGTTGTTTGAGCCAAACCCAATTACAATTAAATAAGTCAGGTTGAGTCAGGCTTGGGCTATGCAAGCTTTGAGTTGGTAGGGTTGGGCCATGGGGAAATGGGTCACAGGTCAGGTTCTAGCAAGAATCAATAGGCCCTTTTAGTAAATGGATTGGCTAATCAAACCCAACCCACTGCCACCCCCAATTACATTCTACTTGTATTATTCTTAAACCTTAGTTGGCAAGTCTGGCTGTTTGAGCCTTTGAGCCAAACCCAATCACAATTAAATGAGTCTAGTCGAGTCAGGCATGGGGTTGACCAGATTTAAGTGGGTCGGTTTGGGCCATGGAAATGGGTCACAGGCCAGGTTTGGGCAGGAATTAATTGGCCATTTTAGTAGATGGATTGGGTAACCAAACCCAACCCTTACATTCCACTTGTATCATTCTTAAACCTTAGTAGGTGAGTTTGGTCATTCGAGCCAAACCCAATTACAATGAAATGAGTCTGGTTGAGTTAAGCTTGGGCTCGACCAGTTTCAAGTGGGCCGGGTTTGGGCCACAAGGAAATGGGTCACAGGCCAGGTTCAGGTAGGAATTAATTGGCCATTTTAGTAAATGGATTGGGTAACCAAACCCAACCCACCGCCTCCCCTAATTACATTCCACTTGTATTATTCTTAAACCTTAGTTAGCGAGTCTGGCCATTCGAGCCAAACCAAATACAATTAAATGAGTCTAGTCGAGTCAGGCTTGGGTTCGACCAGTTTTAAGTGGGTCGGGTTGGGCCACAGGGAAATGGGTCATGGGCCGGGTTCGGGCAAGAATTAATTGGCCCTTTTACTAAATGGATTGGGTAACCAAACCCAACGCACCGCCACCCCTAATTATATTCCACTTGCACCATTCTTAAAACTCAATTGGTGAGTCTGGTCGTTCGACCCAAACCCAATTACAATGAAATGAGTCTAGTCGAGTCAGGCTTGGGCTCGATTGGTTTTAAGTGGATCGGGGGGCCACAAGGAAATGGGTCACATGCCGGGTTCAGGCAAGAATTAATCGGCCCTTTTACTAAATGAATTGGGTAACCGAACCCAACCCACCGCCACCCCTAATTACATTCCACTTGCATACATGTAAAAATTGCTCCGTGGCCGCACTCGAGTTTCACAATTTTTTAATGGATCATGCTCCAGCCTACAAAAATTGGCCTATATCCACTTCGGTTCGACCACCATGCACCGATGCCGCTTATCATGACATGATCCAGACCATCCATTAAATTGGCAACACGAAAGAAGATCACAAAGATTTTAACTATCCGACCGGTAAAGAGGATCACGGATCGGACTGGAACTGGTCCATCCATGGTGGAAAACCGGCCGGATGAACGGCTGGGATCATGAGATGTGATGCCATGTTTCTGAATTTGAGCAGAACGGATAAGAACACTGGTGAAGCTGCCTTCAGTTTCAGGGTTAGATCATCCGATGAAGAGTTTTTCTTCACCGATGGAATTTTCTATATTTCGAATTGGAAAAGATACACCCAGATTTTTTAAAAGAAGTCCCAAACTAAGAGAAATAGTAGAAAATGAGTTGAAAAAATGGAAGAGGTTGTTCATCCAGACTACTTACATGGGGTTATTTTCATGCTGGAGAGGGCGGAGTGCGTCGGGATTCCCGCCACGGAATTGCAAGGTGCTGCGTGTGGAAGATGAACTGATAGAATCCAAGTAAGAAGAAGATGCCCACTCTCTCACGACCTCGATCTCGATCTCTCTCGACCACAGAACACCAGATAGCAAAGAGAAATGTAATAAGCATATGCTGATCTGGACCGTTAGACGGAAGAGGGCCATCTCGAAGGGCTGCGTGACGGAGTCTGACGGTTCTAGACGATTTGGACAACGGTCCGAACTTAGAGGGGAAAAGCGCTTTCGTCACGTGCCCTTCTTCGTCCGGACTCGGTTTGCGTATATGTCCTACCCCCGCCCGTCTCTAGACACACACGGGCGGTTCGGCGGGCCAGCCCACCGTGATGTATCTGTTTATCCACGCCGTCCATCCCTTCTATCATATCATTTTAAGGCATATGCACAAAAATGAGGTAGATCCAACGTTCAAGTGGACCACACCAAATAATAAGCTTGGGTTGCATTAAATGCAAGAGTCATCTGTGGTGTGTTTTACTGGATGGTTGGATCTTCCTCATTGTTTTTATCATTAATTAAATGATCTAATAAAGGGATGGACGGCGTGGATAAACCGATACATCACGTTGGGCCCGCCGACAGAACTGCCCGTTCGTGGCTAGAAACGGGCGGGGGTAGGACGCAATCCGCGTCCTGCGTTTCTGAGGTTTTTGGGACGCGGATTTCGTGCAAAAGCCTTTACCAGGAAGTTCCTGAGTATGGATGCGGGGTGGGGCACACCGTAATTTATGTGAGAAATCCATTCCGTCCATCCGTTTTTAGATCTAAATTTAGATGTACGATGGAAAATGAGATGGATACAAAGGTATAGTGGGTCATACGAGAGGAAAATTTGGGAAAGAAATTCTTACCATTGAAACCTTCCCAGGCTTCAGATTAATGTTTATATGCTATCCAAACTGTTTATAAGGTCATTCTAAATGGAATGAAGTAAAAACATAAAAAATATAGCCTGATAGAAAACTTTTATAGCTATAAGAATGCTACAAGGGTGCTTACCGAAAATGTCTCCTCCCGTGTCCCGCTTGAGCGTTTGATACACCTGATTTTTGGTTGTGCGTCTACACAGAGGAGAAATTTAGGACTGTGAACCCCACCTTTTATCTTTTATCCAGCTGTTTTTATGAAAGAAGGCCAACCTTGTTTCACAACTTAGACCTCCACGTGCCAAACCCAATTTCAGGACGAAAATACCCCTCCATTCACGGAAACGAAATGGGTACTCCCCTGCCACCAGCCAATGGTGGATGGTCGGTGGGCCCCACCATGATGTATGCTTTTCATCCATGCCGTCCAAATATTTTTTTCACATCATTTTATGATATGAGACGAAAAATGAGGTATATCCAAATCTCAAGTGTGCCACATTACAGGAAACAGTGTTGAATGAGAGCATTAACCATTAGAAAACTTTAGGGGGCCTACTGTGATGTTTGTGAGAAATCCTCTCCGTCTAAGTTCATTCATAGGGTCACAAAGATCTGGACAAAGAGGAAAAACAAATTTTATATGATCCAAAATTTTTGTAACCCCTAAAAGGTTTTCAATGGTAGACGTTCAATTCCCCACTGCCTTTTACAGTGTGGTCCACTTGATAGTTAGATCTATCTTAATTTTCGTCTCAAGCCTTAATATGAGCTAGCAAAATATATGGACGGTTTAGATATAACACAGATCTCATGATGGGACCCACAAAAGCAAGACAGCAAAAAAAAAAAAAAACAAAACACATACGGCTTTGTCAATGATGTTGTGCAGTCTGCTACGGTTATCGCTACGGTCATAATCCGTAGCATTAGTGTATCCAGAATTGCAGAATTTTTAGGCAAACTCGCTGGACAGTTTTGAACTTTTTCGATAATATCGAAAGGTTTTCCATATATCGAAGATATGGCTACGGTTATAATCCGTAGTGATGGGGTCCCACTGACCGTAGCAATAGGTCCACAGTCATTAGTCGATATTAGTTATTAATACTATCTATCATATGTCGATATTATCGATGACTTATGCTCGATATTATCTATCATATGTCGATATTATCGATAATTAGGCTTCGGTTATAATCCGTAGCCATAGGTCTACAGTTATTTTCTCATCTCCTTTTTCCATAAGTACTATTACTTTATCAACTTTTTTTTTTAATTACTTTATCAACTTACTTATTCACACTTGATGCAAAAATAAATAAATAATTAAAAAAAAAAAAACAAGGCATTAGGACACCATAGAAAATGTAACCTTTAATATGAAAAGTTTCAAATTTATGCCATAGAGATTTCCAATCTGAAGTTTGAGGCTTTAGTTGCCTATACAAATGGAAGAACGCTAAAAAATTACCTTTACAACAACTTTTTTGCCATCATGCATGTGAGCAATATGAACCTTCGCAAAGGAAACACTTGCTAGTGGAATAAGATCAAACTCAACAAAACTCAATTTCATAAAAAGATTATTTCATTCAGTTAGCAAGTTTTGCACCAATTGAGCATTTAATCAATCTATAAAACTACTCTTCACAACAAAAAAGAAGGAAAAAATATTAACAATTCTCTGTGGAATTCCTCTTAATGAACCGTATTTGAAAGCTCACTTGTCAATACTAATGAGAGAAGAATTGAAAAGTCTCAAGGGAGGAAGGCTTCATGCACAAGTCTTTGGAGAATGTTGTTGAAAATTCTAAATATGCACAAGTCTTTCTTAATATCATTGATTTTGGCACTTGATTTTATCACGTCATTCAAATGGTGGACATGAACATGTTATTTCATTAACAAGTACATGAGTTCCTCACTATATTAGTAAAATACTAAGTTTCCTCATACGTCTTAGCTAAAAAATGCCCAATTGTTCTTTTTTCAAGTGTATTATTTAGGAATCTTTTTTCTTTAAAAGGATTTTCACAAGAATTGAGCGTGGCAAACTGGAAATTAAGCGGGGCCAGCATGAAATTGAATGGGGCAAATTGGAAATTGAGCGGGGCAAGCATGAAATTGAGCAGGGCAAACTAAAAATTGAGCGGGGCAAATTGGAAATTGAGCGGGGCAAGCATGAAATTGAGCGAGGCAAGCATGAAATTGAGGAGGGCAAACTAGAAATTGAGCGGGGGAAACTTATGCGTAGGTCTATGGTCATTACTCGAAATGAGTTATCAATATTATCTATCATGTCTCGATATTATCGATGACTTATGCTCGATTATCTGCTCAATCGAAAGAGAAACAAAGACTGTGATGAGGATTGCATATGAAGAAAAAGAAGAAGATGAAGAAGAAAACATCATGAAAAACTCTCTGCATGTTTGTTTTAGGCTTAAAATGTAGTTATGAAGTCATAGAAAGAAAACCATGAAGATGGCTTCTTTTGTATGTTTAAATGCAGTTATAAAATCATTGAAAGAAACCAACAAAGAATTTTCTTTGCATGCCATTTTCAATTTTGAAATCCTAGGAAATAGGAAAGTTCCATCATCCATCTGTTTTAGAATTAAAATACAGTTTTGAAATTGGTAAAGAACCCACAGGAATTTTTTCATGTATGTTGCTTATGAGTGTAAAATGCAGTCTTGACATCACAGAAAGAGACTAGTTCTTTCTTCTTCTTCTTCTTCTTCTTTTTTGGTCTGTTTATTGGGATGTTGAAATGCAGTATTGAGTCATAGACAAAAACCATGAAGATTTTTCTCTGTTGGTTTTGAGCTTGAAATACATTTTTAAACCATGAATGTTTGTTTGAGCTTACTTAAGAAATCAAAACAGTCAACTGCTCCAAGACTTCCCATCTCAGGAATTTCATTGCCAACTTCATTGCAAAAATTCCAACCTTCAAATGCCACTCTCAATCCATCTATTCTCATGCTTGGATCACCCACCGCTGAAATATACCTTTGTTCTGTAAAACAAAAGAAACTGAAAGAAAGCATTTTCATAATAGCAAATAATACAAAAAAATGGTTTTCCATGGATCATTTCATGCTAGTCTGCTGAGAAAGAGGGTCTGAATACTTCAGAAAAGGGATGCAACTTGAAATTGAGCAAGGCAAACTACAAATTGAGTAGGGCAAACTAGGAATTGAGCTAGGCAAACCGCAAATTCAGCGAGGGAAATATGAAATTCAGCAGGGCAAACATGGAATTGAGCGGGACGAACTAGAAAATCAGCAGAGTAAATATGAAATTGACCGGGGCAAACATGAAATTGGACGGGGCAAACTAGGAATCGAGCGGATCAAACATGAAAATGAGCGGGGTTATAATCCGTAGCCATATTATCGAACTATGGTCGATATTATCGACAATCTAGGCTACAATTATAATTTGTAGCGATAAGTCTACGGTCATTTTCTCATCTCCTTTCCTACTATTAATTTATCAACTTACTTCTTCACACCTGATGTAAAAATAAATAAATAAATAAAATAAAACAAAACAAAATAAAAAACAAAAAAAACAAAGCATTAAAACACCATAGAGAATGTGACCTTTAATATGAAAAGTTCCAAATTTATGTCATAGAAATTTCCAATCTGAAGTTTGAAGCTTTAGTTGCCTATGCAAAAAAAAAAAAAAAAAAAAAAAAAAAAAAAAAAGCATTAAAACACCTTGTTTGCTTTTAGTGCTTGTATTTTTTAGCAACCAACCAAGGAAAACGTACTTAAATAAGACTTTATCATGCTCATCTATAACAGAAACTAAGTTGTTGGTCCTTCATTATTTAATTGAGTTGGGTCATGTGGTAAGGTTCTATTGATTTACAATTCACTGATAACGTGTCATTGTATTGGTTTTCAGATAACGGAGACATGGATGATTTTCTTGCGTTGAGAATGAATCTCTGTGGAATTCTTTTTGATGAACCCTTTTGAGTATTGTACAAGTTATAAGCTTTTATTCATATGGATATCAAACATTAATACATTAGTAATTTGATTATTATTTTAAAAAAACTTGATGGGTTGAATCAGTTGATAGATAGTTAAAGGATGGCCAAATGAAAACAGTTCCAAATTCAATGAATAAATGCTTACTAAACAAAGATTAAAAACATTAAATGAATTTGAATTTTGAAAAATAGTCATTCTAATGTTGTTAGCACAACTTAGACAGCTAGATTGAGGTGATATATGCAACATGTACAACTTTTTCTCTTCTCTTCTGAAAGGTAATATGTTCGATTTCAAAGCACCTAAGTATCAACCATCCCACTTTGCTAGAGTATCAATTAACTCCTGCTTTCCACCCCTCCCATGAAACTACTTCATCTCTCGTCAAGTGGGCATGACGACCAAGCATGAAATTCAGCGGGGCAAGCATGAAATTCAGCTGGGTAAACTAAAAATTGAGCGGGGCAAACATTAAATTCAGCGGGGCAAACTAGGAATTCAGCGGGGGAAACTAGAAATTGAGCGGGGCAAACATGAAATTGAGAGGGACAAGCATGAAATTGAGTGGGGCAAACTAGAAATTCAGCGAGGCAAGCATGAAATTCAGCGGGGCAAACTAGGAATTGAGCGGGGCAAACATTTAATTCAGCGGGGTAAAGTAGGAATTCAGCAGGGGAAACTAGAAATTGAGCGGGGCAAGCATGAAATTGAGTGGGGCAAGCATGAAATTCAGCGGGGCAAGCATGAAATTCAACGGGGCAAATATGAAATTCAGTCGAGCAAACTAGGAATTGAGCGGGGCAAACTAGGAATTGAGCGGGGGAAACTATTAATTGAGCGGGGCAAACATGAAATTCAGCGGAAGAAACTAGAAATTGAGCGGGGCAAGCATGAAATTGAGCGGGGCAAGCATGAAATTGAGCGGGGCAAACTAGGAATTGAGCGGAGCAAACATGAAATTGAGCGGGGCAAACAAGAAATGTATACAACACAATGTATATTCAACAATGTATACAACACAATATACAATGTATATTCAACAATGTATATAACACAATGTATACAACAGGAAATGTATATAACAAAAAATGTATACAACAATGTACAATGCATATTCAATAATGTATAAAATACAATGTATATAGTACAACATTTCAACAAAATTTATCGAGGCAAACTTTTAGTGCTTGTATGTAACGGTTATTTGCTATCTGCAAAGGTGATGTGAAGATTGGATCCAAATTACTTGTCTTCCTTTTTTAGCAACCAGCTAAGGAAAACGTACCTAAATAAGACTTTTATTTCACTACTAAACTATGGAGGTGTCCCAAAAGAATATTTTATGGATCTTCTGAGGAATGCTTTGAATGATGCTCGAATGTTCGTTCCAATAAACACATTGCATTGAGAGGTATGTTTTCTACTTAAGACTTATTAGATGTGTTGTTGAAAGCCAGATAAAATGCACTTGTTCATCCACTTGTTCTAGCTGAATAACCTAAAAAATGTTCTTTGGGCAATTTGTTCGTTAAAAAAATATTTTTGACACCTTCTATGATAAATTCCACTAATTACTAGTCTTTACAATTGCAGTTGCATTGAATCACGGAGACATGGATGATTTTCTTACGTTGAGAATGATTCTCTATGGAATTCCTCTTGATGAACCGTATTTGAAAGCTCACTTGTCAGTGCTAATGAGAGAAGAACTGAAAAGTCTCAAGGGAGGCTTCATGCACAAGTCATTGGAGAATGTTGTTGGAAATTCTAAATATGCACAAGTCTTTCTCAATATCATTGATTTTGGCACTTGATTTTTTCATGTCATTCAATTAGTGGACATGAACATGTTATTTCAAGTTACTCGACTTGTCCCATACTTGGTCATATTTGCAAACCTACTTGATGAGCCTTTTGTGTTTTCCTTTAAAAACTCGATGGAAATGAGTTTCTCATGGAGGCCACACAAAATCCAATCAACTCAATTCGATGAGTTTTAAAACCATGCTTCATCTTGAGCCTCTCAAAATGTTGTTGTGTAGTCCTAACCCAGTAAGCCTGCACATTGGAGAGTCACTAGAACTCTTCGGCTAAGACATTTTCCCCATGAAATGGTCAAATTATTAGAACAAGGTCTCTTGAAAAAACAAATACAAGCAAATGCAAATTTCTTTGCAATAACAAACAACAGATGAATGAAACATGGAATTCAGCAAGCGTAGCATCAGACCTTCTTAGGGGCCACGGAAGTTTTGGATCAAGCTTATAATTGTGTTTTCTATTAATCCATCTCTGTATGATCTTATGAACGATTTGATAACAAACAAACATCACTGTTGGGCCTTCTATGGTTTCAATGGTGGAAATCATTATCCACATTGTTTCCCGTGGTATGATCCACTTTGATCTTTTCATATGCTTCAATTTGGGGCTCAACCCCTTAAATTAGATAGATAAACGGATGGACGGCATGGATATACTACATACATTCAATGTGGGGCCAATAGAGTTTAAAATATACATGTGGTGCGTGCTTTCTTCACTGGACTCACCATTTTCAAAAAATGGTGTAATTGCTAATGTGTAGGGAGGATGCACTCCAATGTTGTTAAGAAACTGACAGTGAAAGCGGCAGTGAAAGCTGCAGTGAAACCAGTGGTGCAAAGGGGTGAAAGCAACAAAAGTCGCGGTGGAAAGGGGAGGAAACGGGGTGAAACCAACGGCAGTGAAAGCAATAGTGGAAAATGAGATGAAAGGAAAACAATGGGAAGGGAGAGGAAAAGTGGACGGCGGTGAAAAGGAGGGGTATTTTCGTCCTGAAATTTGGTCTCCGCATGTGCAAGTCTAAGTTGCAAAACAAAGTTTGTCTTCTTTCATAAAAACAACTACATAAAAGGTGGGGTCCATGGTCCTAAATTTCTCACGAGAAATTTAGGACTGTGGACCCCCCCTTTTAGCCAGCTGTTTTTATGAAAGAAGACAAACCTTCTTTTGCAACTTAGATCTGCACGTGTGGATTATGCATTTCATTAATTTGAACAAGTTTCATATGAAATGGAGATAGAACTGGAACGGGAAATACCGAAAATTGTGTAAGCCAAACTACCAACGTAAGCAAGCATGAAATTGAGCAGGGCAAACATGAAATTGAACGGGGTAAACTAGGAAATGAGCGGGGCAAGCATAAAATTGAGCAGGGCAAACTAGGAAATGAGTGGGGCAAACATGAAATTGAGCGGGGCAAACTAGGAAATGAGCGGGGCAAACATGAAATTGAGCGGGGCAAACTAGGAAATGAGCGGGGCAAGCATGAAAATGAGCGGGGCAAACTAAGAAATGAGCGGGGCAAACATGAAATTGAGCGGGGTAAACTAGAAAATGAGCGGGGCAACCATGAAATTGAGCTGGGCAACCATGAAATTGAGTGGGGCAAACATGAAGGGAAACATGAAATTCAGCGGGGCAAACACGGAAATGAGCGGGGCAAGCATGAAATTGAGTGGGGCAAACATGAAATTCAGTGGGACAAACTGGAAAATCAGCGGAGCAAACATGAAATTGAGCAGGAGAAACATGAAATCAGCGGGGCAAACTATAAAATCAGCGGGACAAACATGAAATTAAGCGGGAGAAATATGAAATCAGCGGGGCAAACTAGAAAATCATTATGCCCACTGTCTCCCGTGGTATGATTCACTTGATATTTTGATATGCTTCAATTTGGGGCTCAACTAGATGGACGGCGTGGATATACTACATACATTCAATGTGGGCCCATCTAAGTGTAGTTTATAGGTTTAGATTATAAGTATAGGTTATAAGTTTAGGTTTAAGTTAGGTTATGGGTTAAGGGTTAGGGAACTGAGAATAGATTAAGGTTTAGGTTTAGGAAATTGAGTTCGGGACCGGGTTTAGGTTTGGGTTTTCAAGTTTAGGTTTAGGTTAAGGAGTTGAGATTAGGATTAGGTGTAGGTTTAGGTTTAAGGATTTGAGAAAACATTTAGGTTATAGGTTTAGGTTTAAGTTATAAGTGTCGGTTATAGGTTTAGGTTTGAGTTTTCAAGTTTAGGTTTAGGTTAGGGAGTTGGGATTAGGATTAGGTGTAGGTTTAGGTTTAGGGTTTTGAGAATACATTTAGTTTATAGCTTATAGGCTTAGGTTATAAGTGCCGGTTATAGGTTTAGGTTTAAGTTAGATTATAGGTTAAGGTTTAGGGAATTGAGAATAAGTTAAGGTTTAGGTTTAGGGATTTGAGAATACATTTAGGTTTTAGGTTTAGGTTTTGAGCGGGGGCAAACATGAAATTGAGTGGGGGCAAACTAGAGAATTAGCGGGGTAAACATGAAATTAAGCGGAGGAAACATAAAATTGAGTGGGGCAAACAAGAAAATGAGCGGGGCAGACATGAAATTGAGTAGGGCAAACATGAAATTGAACGGGGCAAATTAGGAAATGAGTGGGGCAAGCATGAAATTGAGCAGGGCAAACTAGGAAATGAGCTGGGTAAACATGAAATTGAGCAGGGCAAACTAGGAAATGAGGGGGGCAAGCATGAAATTGAGCGCGGCAAACTAGGAAATGAGTGGGGCAAACTAGGAAATGAGCGGGGCAACCATGAAATTGAGCGGGGCAAACATAAAATTCAGTGGGGCAAACATGAAATGAGTGAGGGAAATATAAAATTCAGTGGGGCAAACATGGAAATGAACTGGACAAGCATGAAATTGAGCAGGGCAAACATGAAATTGAGTGGGACAAACTAAAAAAATCAACGGGGCAAACATGAAATTGAGCGGGGGAAACACGAAATCAGCGGGACAAACTATAAAATCAACAGTGCGAACATGAAATTGAGTGGGGGAAACATGAAATTGAGCGGGGAAAACATCAAATTGAACGGGACAAACTAAAAAATCAGTGGGGCAAACATGAAATTGAGTGGGGGAAACAGGAAATCAGCGGGGCAAACTATAAAATCAGTTGGGTAAACATGAAATTGAGCGGAGGAAACATGAAATCAACTGGGCAAATTAGAAAATCATTATGCCCACTGTTTCCCGTGGTATGATTCACTTGATATTTTAATACGCTTCAATTTGGGGCTCATGGAAAAGCGGATGGACGGCGTGGATATACTACAGGAAACGGATTGGCTACTCCCCTTGCCACCAGCCAATGGCTGATGTTCGGTGCTCTATGGGCCCCATCATCTATTTTTATAAATTATTTTATCATATTATACAAAAATTGAGGTATATCCTGATATCAATTGGACCACATTACAGGAAATAGTGTTTAATGAACATCGACCACTAAAAACTTTTTGGGGGCCATAAAAGTATTGGGTCAAGATGATCTTTGTTTTTAGCCTTCATCTAGGTCTTTATCACCTAAAAAACAGATTGGATTTCAGACAAACAGTACAGTGGGCCTCACGAGGATTTAAATGATGGATATTCAATCACCATTGTTTTCCTCTAGTGGGCCACCAGCCAAATTTCCATCTAATTTAGGGCTCAACCTCTTAAATTAGATGATTTTTTTTTTTTTTTGGGTTAGCTTGTTAGTACACACACATGTCAGTGCACACACTCCATGTTAGCCACCCCCGCTAGGGATCGATACAAATTAGATGGAAATTGAGCGGACAAAATGGATGAACGGAATGGATGAAACACATACACCATGGTGGGGCCCATAGAGCACCGACCACCAGCCACGTACACCATGGTGGGACCCACAGAGCAACGACCACCAGTCACGTGCACCATGGTGGGGCCAAAGGGCACCGACCACCAACCACATACACCATGGTGGGGCCCACAGCGCATCGACCACCAGCCACGTAGATCATGGTGGGGCCCACAGATCACCGGAGGAGTAGCCAATCCGTTTCCTATACCCATACATTCAATGTGGGCCCAACTGAGTTTAAAATATACCTGTGCTTCGTGCTTTCTTCGCTGGACCGACCATTTTCAGAAGAAGACAAATGTTGATAAGGGGGGCCCACAAAAAGGTTTTTTTTTATCTTTCTAACCGGGCGCAGAAAAGGGGTGAAAGCAACGGCAGTGAAGTAGCAGTGGAAAGGGAAAGGAAAAGGAAACAGTTGAAAGGAAGAAGAAAAACAGCAGCAGAGAAAAGAGAATGCAAAAAGGAGGGGTATTTTCATCCTGAAATTCTTAATCCGCACGTGCAGGTCTAAGTTGCAAAAGAAGGTTTGTCTTCTTTCATAAAAATGGCTGGCTAAAAGGTGGGGTCCATAGTCCTAAATTTCTCTAAATTGAGCTCTCAAAACGGATGACGGGGCTCACAAACTTCGAAATGGCCCCACTCAGCATCCTTTCAAAGGAAATTACTGCGAAAGGCTCTGGCAATCTGCGTCCAGTATTTTGATAATCCGGCGGAGTGTGATGGTTGATACTCAGGCGCTTTAAAACTATAAACATTGCATATATTAACTAACTTAAACGATGGAAACTGTGGAACCCACTTGAATTTCTTCTTTGAGCTGACTGTGGTTCAGATATTAATGGAAGTGGTGTCACACATGTGTTCTCGGGTTTTCATTTCCACCCACCCTATTGTTAACAAAAAAAAAATAATAATAATCATATTTCCGAGCCACTGTAGCTATGATCTTTTGAAACGAGTCAACTAGTCTGCTCTAAATTCATTTCCAAATTGTATTCATCATCCAATTCTTTTTTACCACGTTTTACACTTGAGTCAACATTGCAGTAAGTAACTGATAATAGACTTGTTCAATGTAATTTGTCTAATCCCGGTAATGATAGCAAGATCATCAAATCAGGGTTAGAGTTTTCCACATAACTTTTCTGCATTTTTGTGCAGCTTCATGTAACAATAAGAAATATGTATAAATTATTAATAATTTATAATATGTATAAGCATACTAAAAACATATAACACCTATTGCACCAAAGTTAGATATGCACCTTCAAATACTCATCTCATACTTTATCGGATGCTACGACTATCTGACTATCTTACTATCTGTGTCCCGATTGAATCCCATATGCGTTTAACATGTCCTTTATGATATTGTAGTCTTTCTTTAAAATACGCACGTTTGTTTTGAATGTGTTCTTTAGTTAAGCACATTCCAAGTTTAACATCTGCTTCATATATGATCGTATTATACACATCTATGCTAAAGTCATTATCCACCTTTTGTCCTTATGTAACTTTTTTCAAAAGTGTATTGATAAGGACGTGGTTCATATTGTTTATATATATATATATATATATATATATATATATATATATATATATATATATATGGGAACAGGTACTATGCGCTCGAGCGTAAAGCGGTCGTACGTGAGGTCGAGCTAATGTGGGCCCCACCGTGATGCCGTTCGAAGATCCACACCGTCCACCAGATGCACCATTCCAGAGGAGGCCCACACGGCTGAAAATCAAGTCAATCCGTGACTTTTGTGGGCCACACCACGTACAAAAGTTGAGAGGGGCCGTGCACCATTGAAACATTCAAAACCATTTGTGGGGACCTTTCGAGACGTTTTTTGATGATCAACACCGTCCATCATGTGTGTCCCACTTGAATATAATTTTATACCAAGTTTCAGGTGGTATAAAAAACTCATGTGGGGCCCACCAAGTGCTTTTACATGTTTTTGCATGTATACTTATGTTTTTCGATGATATGGCCCACTTAAGTTACGTGGACGGCTGATTTTGGGCCGTGTGGGCCCACCTTGGGCTCGTACATCTGGTGGACGGTGTGGATCTTCGAACGGCATCACGATGGGGCACACACAACTTGACCTCACGGACGACCGCTTTACGCTCGAGCGCATAGTACCTTTTCCCCATATATATATATATATATATATATATATATATATATATATACACACACACACACACACACACACACACATATATATATAGGGAAAAGGTACAATGCGCTCGAGCTCACGACTCCGTCCCATGAGGTCGAGCTGTGTGGGCCCCACCGTGATGCATTTCGAACATCTACCCCATCAGTTAGATGCACCATTCCATCATGGGTCTAGGTCCCAAAAATCAAGTCAATTCGTGACTTGTGTGGGCCACACCACATACAGAAGTGGAGAGGGGGTCGTACACCATTAAAACATTCATAACCATTTTTTAGGGCCCACCGAGATGTGGTTTGCAAATCCAGCCCATCCATTATGTGTGTCCCACTTGAATGAGGGTTCAGATCAAGTTTCAGGTGCATACAAAACTCAGGTGGGCCCCACCAAGTGCTTTTATATGTTTTAATGGTGTCTTCACATAATTTTAGATGGTATGGCCCACCTGAGTTCCGTATGCGGCTGATTTTTGGGATATCCCATAATTTAAAGGGCACCCATCAAATGCACGGTGTTGATGGTCAACATGCATCACGGTGGGGCCCACATAGCTCGACCTCACGATAAGCTTATCGTGAGCTCAAGCATTGTACCTTTTCCCAGGTGTGTGTGTGTGTGTGTGTGTGTATATATATATATTATTTTTCAACTTATTAGTTTCTAACATCGACTTTGCTTGAAACTTGCATGGTGATCTTCTTGTGGGAACTTCTACTAGCATTTTCCTTTTATCTTTTGACGATATTGATAATTAGTCGTATTCATTAGGCATGTACATTTTAATATAAGATAATTATATATATATGGGAAAAAGTACAATGCGCTTGAGGTGACGATAAGCTCCCATGAGGTCGAGCTGTGTGGGCCCCACCGTGATGTGTTTCGACCATCAACACCGTGCATTTGATGGGTCCCCTTTAAATTATGGGACGTCCCAAAAAGCAGTCGTATACGGAACTCAGGTGGGCCATACCATCTAAAATTATGTGAAGACACCGTTAAAACATATAAAAGCACTTGGTGGGGCCCACTGGAGTTTTGCATGCGCCTGAAACTTGGTCTGAACCCTCATTCAAGTGGGACACACATAATGGATGGGCTGGATTTTCAAATGACATCTCAGTGGACCCTCCGAAATGGTTATGAATGTTTTAATGGTGCATGGCCCCTCTCCACTTCTGTATGTGGTGTGGCCCACACAAGTCACGGATTGACTTGATTTTTGAGACCTAGGCCCACGATGGAATGGTGCATCTGACTGATGGGGTAGATGTTTGAAACGCATCACGGTGGGGCCCACACAGCTCGACCTCATGGGGCATTAAAATCAGCTCGTACGCATTGTACCTTTTCCATATATATATAGTTCTTTTATTATTGCAACATTAATGTAAGTAGAACTAAACCATCATCATAGCAATATAAAAAATACTTAAACATAAGCATATTAAAAAATATTCAAATATATCAAAATTTTATATAATCAAACTTTAGTATAAAGTAAATATTAAATAACCAAACAAAAAAAGTGTTTAAGAATCCAAATTGTCATTTGGATGGCTATCCAACTATATGTTTTTCGCTATAAAGTCGCGCATACGTGCCCATGCATCCTTCTCAACCCACGTCACATTCCCCAACAAACTTTCTTCATCAGTAACATTCACCTCAACAAGTGATGGGTTAATTTCATCTACTCCACTACTTTCAGCATCAGAATCATCTAATTCCCTATCCCCGACAACATTAATAAAGTTATAGAGCATACTATAAGTGATTATAATTTTGGCTTATGTCTTAAACTTATACTGCGATGCACCTTTGAGTATTGGAAATCTACCATTTAGGATGTCAAAAACTCGTCCAATGACATTATGTACTTGAGCATGCCTGTAATGAAAATAACTCATTTTTGTTTGATGGATTCTTGCCAGTATAATACTCATGTAAATGGTATTGCAGTCCTCTGTGAGGAGCCATGAAACCAGGAGTGAGCATATCCAGTGTCCACCATGTGGCATTTTCATACAAGTCATAAAGCATAAATTTCATTACATATCGCATTGTGCATTTTTTTATTATGTTAATGGGTGTGTTCAAATATAACTATACCGTGTAGCATCAGAAGATTGTTTGGCTAATGAGTTAATGCATTGTGCAAAACCGTTATGCCAGAAGTCGGTCCTTCCCACATAGCAAGCACATACATGAACTTTGTATCCAAATAACAAGCTACCATTACATTTTAGAAAATAACACCTTTTCTATTTATGAATATTGCAGCACGAGATTTCGGTACATATGTTGGAGTGTCATCTATTGTACTTATACAATTCTAATTAACGAAGTGATTTTATAATATATATCTGTTACGTGTGTATTAAACAAAAAAAGATGCATTGTAAAGGCATCGTGTGTTAAGAGTATACTTAGAAATAAGGACAGCAATTGGGGTTTAAACTTATTTATGTAGGCATGTAAAGTTGAGGGAACTTCACATAGTCGGGGTAGAGTGACCCAATGGCATCTAAAAATCTATTAAAGTATCTACTTGTAGTCTTGTTAGACTGTACGAACCTGTGGCCGATTACACAATTACATACGTTATGTCTAATTGTACGTAAGAAAATGATCACTTGTTCCTTTAGAGTCATACACCTCGTGTCATGAAGTAAGTCATTGTCTCTCAATGTGACACATAATCGGAAGAAAGTGTTCTTAGTCATTTTTAACTGCAATATACAGTATATGTCACTCCTTGGTATAACCCTGCTTATAAATTAATTATTTTCATGATTTTCTTTCCTTGATGGCTCCTTACAAAGATATCGACAGTACTAATCAATCACGGTGAGAACGACGACAAATGCAACCATTGTTGCAACTACTACATCTATTTCATCCTCATGATTTTCAAATTTAGTCATCTTATATGATTGTCATTCGTGTTGTACATTTAATTTTATAGAAAAACCTAGACAATTAATAAACGCTAACCTATTTCCCTAAGATGAACAATTGTTATACAATCTATTTCCCTAAGATGAACGATTGTTATACAATCTGACATTGTTTACATATTTATCATAACTTGGAATTATTATCCATTATGATCGTAAATGTATGAGACATTATAAAGTTGTTACGTTTATAGGTGTATTGGAAAAATCTGTTTTTTTTTTCATACATCAAAGAGCACCATATTAAACAAAATGGAAAGTCATTACCTTACGTTTACATCCATTCAAAAGCATAACATCACATCCCCCTATAGCAGTTTGTTTCCATTAAATGATTTATATAATATATCAAATCTATAGACAGAGCACAATATGCATTGGTTATAGTTCATTCATTTGGAGACAGTGGTAAGCACTTTTATACAAATTTGAATCACATATAGACCACACTAAGAAACAGACTTATTTGTCAAATGTGACCATTAGGATGAAGCTAGTATGAGGATAATGATTCCTACAATCTTGAGATTGCACACTCAAGTGCAGGTAACGAAATAGTAAAGTACTCGGTAAGACCGATGTCTATCCACATGTACTATTTTAGTTTTAAAACATTTGTAGAACTAATATGAAATTTTGAGTTTTCAATCCAGTAAATCAAAGTGTATGAAAAACAATAATAACTAAGAACTAAGGAGTCAGGGATCTACTTTTAATCATTAATCCACAATAATTACTTCACTGATTCAATCTTATACTCAACTGGAATCGAATAATGATTCGTTCCAATTATTAGATAAAATAGTTATTTCAATCTATAATTGCCAACAAGTATCATAAATCTCAATTGATCAATCTCTCTTGAAGAACTAAATAATTGATCGTGAGAAATTCTAAGCATCTATTATATCGAAAGTTAACAATAAATCATAAAAATTTACATATCAAAATTTCTACCAGTACTAAGAATTCAACTAATTTAATCTAAATTCATCATTCAAACCAGAATCATTGAATTAAATAAACTAAAACACTATAAATTAATTAAAAGATCTACCCTTTAGCCTTAGTTAGGAGACTAGCTAACCATTGTGCAATGGAAAATTAAACTCAAAATAGAAAAGATTTTTTTTTAAAAAAAAACTATAAACTAGAAATAGAATAATAAGGAAAGAAAAAACTCAATGAGGAAGATACCATAGCCACTTATCCCTTACTTTCTCATTTCCTCCGTTGATAGATACTCATGATTCGTACTTAGAAAGCATTTAAATAGTAATTTGCACCGTCTTTTTAGAGTTTCAACCAAATTATGAAACAAATTATGCACTTAGGCAATTTTGAATAGAACCATCAATCTGAACTTTGATTAATTGATTGTAATTGACGAACCTTCAATCGATCAAACTCCCACCTTTAATCAAATCGAATGTTTCAAAATATGTCCAATGAATTTTTTTTTTCAAAAATATTGATTTTCTCGATCTGACCATCAATTGATCGACTCCAATTGAAGACCTGTCGATCGAATCGAAGGAATGGTCGGTCGAATCAAAATTTGTAAAAAGTGTCCAGCAACCAACTCTTGAATTTCAGAGTTTCTCGATCATATCAAAGTCTTGTTTGATCGAATCGAAAAATATGATTTTTATCCTTCACTGGTCTTCAAAACTTAATTTCTTTAGAGTTCTTTAACACTTGAATTTGGACTTCTTTTGAGCTTTAATTTTCCATTATTGGCGTAGATTCATCTTAGACTTCCATTCTCTCCTATACATACAAAACATATCTAATTAAACCATTTTATCATGAATATGGATGGAAAATTAATGCAAATTTTGGGTTAATTATACAATACTATGCAGTTATCACACCCCCAACCAGCATTTTGTTGGTCCTAAGCAAAAGAATGTAAAAAAAATTCAAAAATTCAAGATTGGAAATGATTTTAAAATAACAAGTTTTATATATTCATATAATCTTCAAGCGACCCAAATAACAAAAATTTAAGGCGTAAGACTTTGTGAATAATGTTAGTCTAGATTATAACATATTCAAAAGACATACAAATCTAAGTTCAAATAATTAATCATCCATTGAAAAAAATTACAGGTATTGAGTGCTCGGTGAACTCTAAACTTAACACCAATAGGGGTTCAATTATCTACATCAACACCAATGACCATCAAAAGTGAGCAAAATAACTAAAGACACGTAATCAAAATCTCACTAACCATACAATAGGAATTTCAACTTACTCTAAAAAAAAAATCACATCGATGTCTTTCACACTATTCTTTTTCTTTTTTTTTTTTCAAAGTTTCAATATTAATAATTCATTTAGAAATTATTCTTTTTCTTTTTTTGTTCTCCTTTTCTTTTTCTGACCTAAACAATAGGTAGCTCTTTTTATGTATAGTTTTCTTTTCTTCTTTTTTTTTTCCCCAGAATCGATATGAATAAAATAATCAAGGTTAAACAAGCTTGGTTCCTAGCACTTCAGGTAATCATCAAGTTAATTATTACAATATCAAACTTAACTCTAGTTATGTAAGCTAGATATTTGAAATATGAAATTCATAATTCTTAAATGTTTAAAAATTTCATCGGAGAATTACTGAAAAGAACTTATTTCCAATTTCTACAAATATACTAGTTTATAGACTTAAAAATTGATATAACAAAGTGCATTGTCATTCTTATATTCAAACTATTTTTTTTATCCCAAAACATTTTTTTTACAAATTAGCCCAAAACAGCAAAAAATCGACAATCCGAAGAACTTTCCACATGAAACCCCCACCCCCCAACATAAATGATATATTATCCTCAATTTTGAAAAATGAATACATAGATAAATATAAACAATATGAGATCAACTATAAAGTAAATAGTAAAAGGAATGGAATACCTGAAAAGATGAACGATCGTAAGCGCTAGACTTCTCTAAGTCGGCAAAGTAGGAAAAATAAAAGTCAAATACCAAAATAATCTATCCTACTAAAGAAGCTTAATCTAAGAAAGCAATAAAAATGTGTGAGACCCGACCCTAGTTTATATGTGTCCATGTGTGTGTGTGAGTATGCATTCCGTTCATTTTGGTCTCGCGGTCCTACAGGTCAAATTTCAGCAACCCACGACCCTCGGGTAGTGCTTGGGGTCATTCTTAAGTTCGGTCACATAGACCTGACTCGGATTGACCCAAGACCTATGCCATCGTGTCCGCATCGTCACCGCGATTCCGACGCCACGTCCTGTGCGTTAATCCGATATGTACATCTCAAGTTATGAGCATTGATCGATATGAGCCATTGATTGCATGATTGGTGGACCCCACCATGGGTTGCACATTTTCTCATGCCATCATTTCACCCTAGGCTGAGATTTCTAGAAAGGCTATTACCCTAAGCCTTGTTAATATCACCATAGGCCACCATCATTGCCTAGAGGAGAGAGAGCTCATCATTACAAGTCTTAAAAGTCTCTCTCTCTCTTTCCCTCTCATTTCTCTCTCTCTCTCTTCTCTTCTTTCCTAGCAATTTCCCTCCATTCCAGCCCCTTCTCCTTAAAATACCTCTTTATCTACCCCTTCTCACTTGATCTTAGCCATTGATCCATGTTGCTTGGAGCCTCTAGATGATGGTGATGTAAGTTTCAAGGTTGATCTAGATGGGTGCTTTCTTCATCAAGTAAATCTTTCCTCTTCATTATGTAGCTCTTTCTTCCTCATGTAATCTCTTTCCTCTCTCTCATTTGGATGTGTAGGACCCACCAATTAATAGTGGAGATCCTACACAACTATCTAGATGTGGCCATGAGGCCCACATTGTACATGCATGTCCATGCATGGGATTCTTCCCTTGATGGACCCCTTGCATGAGGATTTCTCCTATTTTTCTAGGTATGATAGGTCATCTAGGCCCTTACATGTGGCTGGGATGGCATCCCAACTACTCATTTCAAAGATCTAGGCCATGCATCATAAGATCTATGTTATAAATGTGTTTATATTATTGTTTGTGGTTGTGATTATGTGGGGATGACTTAATAGTGGCGGAGCCCTCCCCTGATGGCCAGATGCTCTTCCTTCTCTTTCCTTTGTTAGTAATCTGATGATATTATGTGTGGTCCACTTAGTGGGCCTGGATTGCCCAGAAAAGCCCAATAAGGAAGGCACATCTATACTCAACCTACACCATGGTTTAGATGCCCCTTTTTGCCACCTTAAATGTTCTTGCAAGGGTGGGAATTTAGGGGTTTATTCTAGACAATTGTGGAGCCCACTAGGGTGGGCCATGACACCCAATTTATAGGCCAATCCCTTCCTTAATAGGTCATACATTTATTTTATTCCATGCATGTATTGTTGTCCAGAAATTTCTGGACAGATTTTTGTTGGACTTTGGGCTTGAATTTGGGACTGATGGGGGACCTTTTGTACCCATCAAATATATTTTTCTAAAAGTTGGGAATCTCATCTTGATATTCCCCAAATTTCAGCCCCACCTGATCTTGATGGAGGTCCCAAAGGTGTGGCCAAGTGAGGTGGATAGTCTGGATTTCCTGCACTGTTCCAGCAACATTCCACCCTGAATAGGTTGGAATTCCGAAATTTATTAAAATACTTTTGGGTATCTAAAAATTTATAGAGAGGTGTCTCACCCATGGTAGGACCCACCTATAAAATTTTGGGGCCAATGGATGCCTGTACACACCATGGTAGTGGCTAGACCGGCCCACTATAATATGGTGTCCAGATCAGTTCGATTTTCAGGATAGATTGATTTCCTTAAATGAATTAAAATATTTTTAAATATTTAAAAATTTTAAAATTTTGTGAAAGTGTGGTCAACTCATGTTAGGACCCACCTACTAAATTTCAGGGACAATGGACTCCTGTGCACACCGTGGCGATGGTCGGACTGGCCCACCACGTTAGGACGTCCAAGTCTGTCCGATTTTCTGGACAGACTATTTTGTTTAAATTAATTAAAATACTTAGGAATATCCAAAAAATTTAAAATTTTGTGGGGGTGTGGCCCACCTATGGAAGTGTCACTCTGTAAAATTTCAGACCCAATGAACATTTGATCTAGCCGTGGTGCAGCCGGGAGCGACTAGCTAGGCATGGACACTCAGGCTGGGGCGTCTAGCCTGCTTCGTGGGCCCACCTTGATGTGTTATATATCCCACCACCCATCCACGTGGGGTCCTTAGGGGATTGATCATCTTCCTTTTTTTTTTGTATTCAATTTGGGGCCCATTGGGTGAATTTTTGGGCCAGATACCCCAAGCCCATAGGGCTGCCTACACATGGGATATCCCTACCTTAAGCTACTGTTGGGCTTGCATACCAACGGCCTGGCCCACTTGATATATGTGTTGCATATTTCTCTTCTCATTCGGTGGGGCCCACAGTGATGTGTGTGGGCCATCAGAGAAATAAATATACTATAAATAAATTTTATTGAATTTCTATCTAGCCCAGATAGTGGGTGGGCTGGAATTTCAGCATTTGGCCCAAGGTTGCTATCCACAAATGTATGTTTTGAGACAGCACAGCCCACCAGATTTGGGGACATTATTACGTATATCTTACCCTATCTTGATGGAATTTTTGGACTTAATTAGTACACTCTTAAGGCCCACCTTAAATGGGTTTTATTAGAACAATATTCATAGTTGGCTGTTGGGTTTCCTAGGCCCAATGTCTTGAAACTTCCTTGATAGACCCCTGACCTTTGGGCCTATATTTAACACACTATTGTAATGGGTTTTATGGGTCAAAATACTCAGGTAGTTGGGCCCTTGCTTTCCCATTAAAGTAAACCATAGTTGGGTCGAGATGTGAGGCCCAACTTACTTGTTTTAAATATAAGGATCACCCATATGTTGGAATAATGGGCTGCCCATTAGGCCCACCACAATGAGTGGACTCATGATCTTTATGGTTGGGCCCAACCTTGCTTGAGGGCCCACCATATTGCCTATGTGTTGGGCTTTGAGTATAAGCCCACTAAGCCATGGATTGCCTTAGGCCTTGGGCCTTAGTTCATGTTCGAGTAGTGGCGGGCTACCTCTTGAGAACCAGTTGAGATTGGATGTCCTCCTGGGTGATCCTAAGGTAGGCTCATGGGTTTCTCTATGGATGGTTAAAGGCCCACCATAAACCGTAGGCCATTTGTTTAAGGCTTAATGTGTATATATGTGAAACTTACCTTAACGCATGTTTGGTCCAGGCCATCCAAGCCTTGGATCGCCCGATTGTAGATGCACTCTCTGCCTTGGGTTGCTGCTGGAATCACAATTCAGTAGCAGGCCTACTTGATCTTTTCATGATATATACACACCCACCATATTGAAAACTTATGTATATGTTGCATGCTTATGTTTTCTTATAATCTTTGGGCTTAATCAGTGCATTCTTTTGGGTCACCTTTAGTGATCACATGAGGACCCCACCTTAGATCAGATTTTTGGGGCATCTCATGGGCCTAGAGTGGGTTAGGACGTCCTAGCTTGGCCCAACCATATATTGGGCCAACTTCCACCATTTTGATGGACTTGTGAGCTAAGATAATGATAGTATTGGGCCCTTGGTTGCCCACTTAAATTGCTAGTTATTTGGGCTGATGTAGTTGGGCCCATTTCATCATCCAAACTTAAACTTATTTTTGGGTCGTATATTGTGTACGCGGGCTGCCCACCAAGTCCAACTTAATACATGGATTCTATGGCCATTGAGAATTGAGCCTTGGGCCTTAATTCCCCTCTTGGAGCTCATATTGTTAAAAGTAGTATTATATCTTTTTATGCCCTATTATGAGGAATATATGTATGTGGTTACCTTTATTTTTATCTTAAATGTAGGCCTTGGGCCTTCTATCCATAAAGTTCATGGTTGATATGCCTTTTTGGGAAATGGTGGTTAAATGTCCCCATTATAGACCCCTCTAGGCCCGGTTGTATTTAAGAGTGATTGGATACTCATCTTAGACTCTTGCTAGGCTCATTTCTATATTACTTGGACCCGTAAATTGTATACTTAGTCTCGTGGGCTACCCCAGGTAAATGGGCCCCCACTAGAAGTTGGATTTCCTTAAGGATATTGTCTAAGTACCTAGTCTTGGTCCCTTCTTGGATATGAGGAATGCAATATACATTGTATATCTCCATATAGTGTGATTAAATTCATCCTCATGACCCATGTACATTATTGTATGCTTGGTTGACATTGTGTGTGTGTTGTCATATTGTGCCATTGAGCATTGCATGTTACCTTCTCAGAGGGACGTAGTATTCCCCCTTGAGCACATTGGATACTTGGAATTGATGCATAGTTGATTGTGGATTCATGCATCTGACATTTGCATATCATATGGACAATTATCATCCTTGCTTCATCAGGGCTGTAGCCTCCACAGTTACATCGTGGATAGCCAGGATTGGACACTGAAAATGTTACATGAGCATATCTGGTACATAGGATGCCCATGGGTGAAATTCTCAAAACTTTCATGGTACAAAGGATCTGCTCCAGTGCCGTGACCGGGTGGAATATATGAGTGCACGAGAGCCTTATACTGTTAGGCCGCGACTCCCACTGTCGTGTAGTCGGTTGGATAGGGGTGTGGCCTTACTCGCCTGATGTAAGAGGGCATTACTAGGCTGAGTCTGACCAGCTCGTGAATGGGTCCGCTACCGTCAAACCTTGCTGGTGATTGGCTGTCTACATGCGGGTAGTGAGGTCTCTTACGCTCGTTTGACTGTGCGGGGTCTGTAGAGCAGCAGTCATCCAGTAGTATAATGGACCCGGGTGATTTTCTTATGATGGAAATGTATTTGATATGTGGATTGGATATGAGCATTGACATTACTTCGCATTGCATTTGCATCGGCTGTGTAAGCCTTATATTGCATCGCCTTGGCATGACACCCAGTATTCATTGCATTATATAGCCTTGGTATGCTTCCTGCATTATTGTACTGCCTTGGTATAGCTTCTTGCGTTCATGACAGCCCTGGTAAGGCTGGTGGTGTTGGCTTTGATCATACTTCATTCATGTATCTCCTATTATTCTTTTGTACATCATTATCACACACCTTTACCACCCTCTAAGCTTTTTATAAGCTTATGCATGATTGATGCATGCAGGAGTTCCTAGGCAGGCATCGCAGTGGTAGAGTTTGGATTAGAGTTGAGCTTGAGGACCCATTGTTGCAGACTTCATTTCTTTCTTCTATTATTTTATGTATTTCCTTTTGGACCTTATGTAAGCTTGTAAAAGTTTAAATTCTTAGTAGATTTTGTGATATATACCTTTGTTATTTTCAGATTTACTTGTTGTGATCTTGAGTATGCTCGTATTGGTAATGATTATACTATTATGAAAATCCTCCTTGTAGGATCGCAGGATCGGAACCTACCTCAGGAGCCGAGAATGGGGTACTACGGTGGCTATTTGGCCAGAACCGACCATCGGGTTCCTTGTGAGTCCAGTTACCGAGTCTAGGGCGTGACTGAATGGATCTCCATCAGACTAGAAAATCAATCTTGATAAATAGAATCTTCCAAAGACATGGACTCTTCTTCTGAAATAAAATTCTCAACAAATGGCATTAGACTTTGCCCATTCACTTTAAAAATATCATCATTCGAAGGATTTTCAATCTCAACGGCTCCATAAGGATAAATTATTTTAACAATGAAAAGGTTGGTCAATTGAGATCTTAATTTTTCCGGATATAAGTAATGTCTTGAATTATACAAGAGAACTTTTTGAGATTGTGTAAAGATTTTCGAATGATATTCTTGTCATAGAGTACCTTCATCTGTTCATTGTAAATTCTATAATTATCATCTGCTTCATTCCAGATCTCCTCAACTCATTAAGTTGAGTTTATGAAGTGAACTAGCCTTGTCAATATTGAAGTTGGATTTCTTTATATTCTAGTAAGTTCTATGTTCCAACTCCACTGGCAAATGACAGGCTTTTCCATAAATAAGTCTATAAGGAGATATTCCAATAGGGGTTTTCATGTTGTATGGAAAGCTGACGGCGTATCAGCTAGTTTAAGGGACTATTCCTTATGATATAAATTTACTATATTTTTTTTTATAAAATGTGTTTAATTTTTCTATTTAAAACTTCATCTTGACCACTAGTTTGTGGGTGATAAGGAGTACTCACTTTACTTGTAATACCATATTTATTCATCATATTTTCAAAAGGTCTGTTACAAAAGTGAGAACCTCCATAACTGATGATGGCATAGGGTGTTTCAAATCTAGATAAAATGTTTTCTTTTAAAAACCGTATAACTATTATGTGATCATTGGTTTGACAAATAATTGTCTCCGCTGGCCCATTTTGAAACATAATATATAACCAATATGATCTAAAGATAACTAAAAGATGAGGGAAACTGTCTCATAAAATCGATACCCCAACAGTTGAAAACCTCGACAATCAAGATCGGATTTAAAGGCATCATATTTCGACAAAAAACTTTGTCTAGCTTTTGACAACACTCACATGCTTTACGAAATTCATGGGTGTCCTTAAACATTGATGGCCAATAAAAACCACACTACGGAATTTTTTCAGTGGTCTTTTTAGCAGAAAAATGTCCTCTACATGCATGCGAGTGATAAAATGAGATGACACTTGATTTTCATGGGACCAGACATAAACAAAATAAGGCAATGCGACTATATGATGCCAATTCAGTATATGTGCTCGGATGAAGGTTGTTACTATAGCTGGCTCCCCTTAGGAATACATCTCCTAATGATTTGATCTGGGCAGTATTTGATCATCCTAGAAGAAGTTGCATACCTCGGTAAAGAACCTCCTCTTATCCTATATAGTCCAATGTGTATAAAATTTACCAATGACAAGATCATTAGCAATATCAGCACACCAAGGTAGTCAGGAGATAATTAATAATAATTGTTCATCAAGGAATGTATATTTAATAGGTGTTGTCTTCATGGAATCAGAGAGTACAAGGCGAGACAAGTGGCCAGCCATTACATTTTCTACTAATTTATTATCATTAATCTCGATATTAAACTCTTGGAGTATAAGGATCTAGCTCAACAAATGGAACTTAGCGTCTTTCTTGGCAAGAAGATACTTAAGAGCCACGTAATCGGTGAACATAACAATCTTAGATCCAATCAAGTATAACACTTGTTCAGTGCAAAGACTACGGTAGGGAGATTTTTTTTCTGTAATAAAAATAGTTAACTTGGGCATTATTTAGAGTTCTACTTGCGTAGTAGAAAATATAGGGCTTCTTTTGTCTTTTCGCTATCCTAATACCTCCTCATTAGCATAGTCATCAGCATCACATATGATTTCAAAAAGTACACTCCAATCAGGCGGTTACATGATTGGTGCATTTATTAACATACCCTTAAGCTCTATGAAAGCCTCTTGGCAGTCATTGCTCTACACAAATGGGGTGTCCTTTTAAATGGAATTACACAATGGACGTGATATATGACTGGAATCTTTTATAAATCTCTTGTAAAATCTTGCATGGCTTATAAAATATCGGATTTCGTGTATGCTTTTGGGGGCCAACAAGTTTGAATCAAGTAAATCTTAGCCTTGTCTACTTAAAATCAATTGGACTAGATGGTATGTCCAAGAATAATTTCCTTTTGAACTATGAAGTGACACTTCTCTCATTTTTAAAACAGGTTCTTTTCCTCACACCCTGTCAAGATCAGGTGTAAATGATTTAAATATTTACTGAATGAACAACAAAAAATACAAAATTCGTCTATGAAAAGTTTTCAAATAATGCCTAACCATATTTTTATAAAAAAAAAATACTGAGGATACATCTCTAAAAAGTTAAAGGAGTTACAAAGACCAAACCACATCTTTTTGCATGCAAAGGTACTGAACAGGCACGTAAATGTGGTCTTTTCCTGATCTTATAGAGAAATTTCTATATAGTTGTACCCAGAGTAACAATCTAGGAAACAATGGTAGGAATGACTGACTAACCTTTCTAAAATATGATCAACAAACAGTAAAGGAAAATGGTCCTTCCTAATCACAATGTTCAGTTTCCTATAGTCAATGCACGTTCTCCATCTTATAGTGACTCTAGTTTGTACTAATTCATTATTAGCATTGGTGACTATGGTAATTCTAGATTTCTTACAAACTACTTAAGTTGGACTCACCCATTAGCTATCTGAAATAGGGTAGATGATACTCACATCTAATAGCTAAAGGAACTCGACTCTAACCACTTCTTTCATATATGGATTTAATCGTCATTGTAGTTGTCTAAAAGTTTTAACAGTCTATTTGACGTGTATCATGTGAGTATAAATCAATGGGTTAATTTCCTTGTATATGCAATTATCCATCTCATGGTACTCTTGTGTTCTCTGAGAATTTTAATCAGTTTACTCTCTTAGTCTTTGTCAAGGTGGGAAGAATCACCACTGAAAAAGAGTCATCTTAACCCGAGTATATTTCAGCTTGGATGGCAAAGGTTTTAGATCAAGCTTCGGTACTTCAATACTAGATGGTGGAGGGTTTGAATTGGTAGAGGAAAGGTTTTCAAAACAAGGCCTCCACCGGTTAGTCTCAAGCACCAGAGTCAAATCAAACAATGTATTCACCACATCTAAAATCATGTCATTGTTAGAATCAATGTAGTGAGCCAAGTACACTTTCAATGGATCGAAAAAAGTAGTTGAGAGGAGCTCATCCTCCATAAGTGTATCTATTAAATTAACCTCGTGGACTTTATCATAATCCTCTTGTTGGTTGCGCATGTTAAATATAATCAGCTTTAATGTTATGTTATCAAATGAAAGTTTCATGACTCAATTCCTGCAATTGACCATGACATTGGAGGTTGCCAAGAATGGATGTCCAAGAATGACCAGAATCTGAGTGCTCGCATTCATAACATGTTAGGTATTTAAGACAATAAAATCTAGCGGGAAGTAGAATTTATCAACCTGTACCAATACATCCTTAACCACCCCTTTCGGTATCCTCATAGAATGATCAACAAGTTGTAACGTTGTCTTCATGGGATTTAATTCATTAAGCCCTAATTGCTCGTATACCAAATAAGGTATGGGGTTAATACTGGTCCCCTAGTTGAGAAGTACTTGTTCGATCCAGAAGTTCCCTATGATGCAAGAGCTAGTAGGACTACCCGGATCTTTGTATTATGGGGTAGTGTTTTGTTTGATATTAGCACTCACTTATTTTATAAAAAAAAGACCTATTTGTACGTTAAGGGTGTGTTTGGATCGCCGGATCTTGACGTACTGCATTGTTTTATGAGTAATAAATACAATATACGCAATTTGAATTGGATTTGAAATCCGCGTATGTACATGGCACTCGAATACAGCGCAGAACCAGAACAACGTGGACACGCGGTTCGGACGTACATTACAGTGTCTTCCAGTCCATCTCCCTCAAAAACATCCATTGCATACATCCACTGTATCCATTTGCATCCATTTCTTACCAATCCAAAATATAATCCATAGATGGCTCTTTCACGCCTTTCAAATCTTCTCCACCATCCAAAAATCTCAAATAAAAAAAGAAAAAGAAAAACCATTTTTCGGAATCTCTTCAATCGTAGAAAGCATGAAAAGTTTTAGGAAGTCTTATCCAACGATACAAATTCGACGTTCTTTCAGCAGCAGAGCACATGAATTCTGCAATCTTTAAAACCACCCAAAATGCCATTTCCCAAACCACCCATCTCCATTTCTCCCTCAAAAATTCCAAATCCATCAAGAAACAAAGCATTCCCGCTGATGTTATGAAGCTCTGCTCGGAGAATCGACTGAAAGAAGCTGTGGATAATCTCGATTTCATTCCCAAAGAAGGTTTATCTGCTGAAGAGACTCAAATTTATGGCTATTTGTTGTTTTCACTCGCATCCAAGTGAGACCTTATTCTTGTAAGAAAGGTCTATGATCACATGGTCGGTTCGAATTTGCATAGAAATGTGTATTTTGGGACGAGAATTGTCCACATGTTTATTGAATGCGGTAGCTTGGTCGATGCAATGGATGCTTTTGAGGGCATCCATTTCAGATCGATCCTTCAACAAACGGTAAATATGCATACATCCACTGATTACATGTCCAAAGTCAGTCCTTCCCAATAATCTGTTCGTAAAGGAAAAGGGTACTCAATACAGTGTACATCTATCGTTGTACATCTGCCGTATTGTATAACAATGCAATACAGTACTATACGCGAATCCAAACTAGCCCTAAGCTTTTGCTTCATGGTACAAAGATTCTCAAGAAACTTAGTGTATGACGGGATTTGTTTAATGGCGTTCAACAAGGGTACGTTGATTTTAACTTGTTAAAAAACTTTTAAGATATCTTGAATATTAAAACGAGGTTTGGATGAGAGCAATTGTTAAGGGAATGGAGCTACCACCTTGTGATTTTGCTCATGTTCTTTGTTATACTGAACATCGTTAGTTTTGTCATCACTCTCAGATTTTTCATATTCCTTAGGTTTTGCAACATTCTTCGGAATATCTTTTCAATCACTCTATCACTTATAAGTGTAGTGATAAATTTAGTATGTTTAATGTGAGGGTTGGAATAATTGGAATCAGCCACCTCATATTGGCCTTTGGGATTCAGTTGCGGTTGGGTTGGAAAAGTTCATTTTTTAATGAAAATTGAGTCATGACTCAATTCTCTCAACTGAAGACTTCTCTTGCAAGATCTGCATAGTGCTTTGATTAATTTGTGTTTGTTCTTGCATGAATACTTGCAATGTATCCTCTAGGATCTTCTTCGGTGAGGGCACATAAGGAATACTAGTAGATAGCCCTTGAAGATTATTGCCTGCGATAGTAGTAGGTCAATTCCTCTAACTGAAATTAGGATGGTTCCGCCAATTAAGATTGTACGTGTTTGACATTAGAGCATTGAATGATCTCTGTAAAGCATTCATGGCATTAACTTGTGCCTACAAAACTTTTTGAAATGCATGGATTATAGGACAATCCTTAATTAAGTGTGCATTACTCTCACAAATCCCACGGGCACTTTCAACGACTTCATTGGTTTTAACCATATCCACCTTTCTTAATTCCATGGCCTCTACTTTGTGAGATCTATTATCCTTGCAATTACATCACCGTCTTCTTTCAACACATGTATACCTCCCTTCTCCTTGAGCACTCGGTTTTATCTGTTTTATTAGAAATATCCCATGACTGGCATTATCAACCAGAATATCAAAGTATTCACATGACTCATTAGGATCCTTACTCGTAAAATCACGGTTGCATATCATCTTTACAAATTGGTGAATGTTTAAACTTAAACCATTGTAGAAAAAGGTAATAGCTCACCACGTTTTGCAGGCATGATGTGGGTAGATAAGCAAGAGTTCCTTAAACCATTTCCAACATTGGAAGAATATTTCATCCTCATTCTGGGAGAAGTTCGTAGTGTTACATCTCAGCATGTTGATCTATGGGTAGGGATAATTTTTTTCAGAAATTTCCAAGTCATCTCAGCCCAAGTCTCAATGCTTTTGGCTTTAAGGAGTGCAACCATGACTTGGCTCTCTCCTTCAGGGAAAAGTGAAACAATTTCAATCTAACAACATCTTCCGAGACATTGTTGTAATGCAAGGTAGCAAAAATCTCGTCAAATTCTTTCAGGTGTAAATATGGACTTTCATAATCAAGTCCATAGAATTTGGGAAGCATCTGGATTACTCTAGGTTTGAAATCAATGTTGCCCGCATTCACAAGGAAAAAACATACAGGAGGATATGGTTGTTCTTTTTAGTTGCAAGTAATCACACAACGTCCTAATTGGTGGTGTATTGTGTACTTTATTCTTGTCAAAGTTTAGTTCATTCTCAACTATAGTGGTAGTTGAATACTTGATTCACAAGTACTCGTAGACACCCCACCCAAGCTAGCAACTTATTAAAGCATGGATGATCCTTATGAACTAAACCTAAACCCTACACCTTACCTAAAACCTCAACCATTTCCAAGCCTAAGTCAAACCCTAGCTGAATCTTGGCCATTATCTAAGTCAAGTCATTACCTAAACCCTAGTTGAACCCAAGCCACTATCCAAGCCGAGCCATACCTGAGCCGTTTCAAAGCTAAAGCCTTAAACCCAAGCTTTAAGCCACTCTCCAGGCACAAACGTGATAGCTGGCTAAATGTCGAAGATGAATAGTAAATGACGGTAATCCGATTACTGCCTCCTATCGGAATATGTGCCCCAAGCTACAACTGTTACTCCCCTAGAAAGTCAACTATGCTGGGACCTGCTTAACCCCAAATTTTCTACTATTTACCATTTTACCAAGCCATTTAACCCATAAGAAAGTGTCATCCAACATCTCCCTTCCATCCGCCAATCGCAAGTTGCCACATCATCATTTACCCTTCATAATCCTTAGAATTAACAAATATCATCACATGGGACTATAAATACCCCCTTATCTCTTCATTTCACACTAAGCAATTCTCACCAAGAGAAGGAGAGTGTGTGTGTGTGTGTGTGTGTGTGTGTGTGTGAGAGAGAGAGAGAGAGAGAGAGAGAGTGAGAGGGAGCGATTGAGTTTTTAAGTTCCCATCTTCTTCAACCCCCTTTAGCCTCCTCCAAAATATAGTGCTCATAATTCATTCCAAGTGAGCGATTAAGTTTTTAAGTTCCCATCTTCTTAGTCCCTTAAACGTTCTTAGGTCACCCATTCCAAAATATAGTGCTCATAATTCATCTAAGCCACATCCAAGTGCAAGTCAAAGATCGTGCTATTATCACTTATATTCATACTCCATCATTCATATCATCACTTCCCTTTTCAACCCCATGCTCCTCTAAGTTGCCGTTGAATATATGTTATGTGACTTGTCGGAATTTTGGATTCCATTACATTAGAAACTCATGGTAATCTAGTCATCTTACATGTCATTATAGCATCATCACATCTCCTATTAACCTCATTTCTCCTCTAGACATTCTCTGGATATATTCTCTATGTCTTGCTAGAATTCTGGACTCTGTCACATAAAAAATCTGACATTGCTTAGTCTTATTTTAATACCTTATATTATATCCCCTAAAATCAACTTACCACACGAAGTAAATACCGTACATCCGTAGGGCAGATAATGTGCCTAACACCTTTATAACTGAGGTCTCTTACTCAGAATCCCAGGTCACAGATTAGGAGTCAACTTAAAGCAAGAGTCTTCAAATTCTTTGGCTTTTGTAAATTCTACAGGTTCTAGCCAACTGCGGAATTTTGAGATAATTGGCTAGTGGCGACTTCAAGTCTACAACATAATTGATCAAAATCATTCAATACACCTCAAGACCAAAGATAAAAAGTGTAGGCACCAATTTTTAGTGTTCACGGTATTAAGATGTTTTCTAACATGACAATAAATAAACAATCCTCTAACCAAATCTCATTTACTTAGAAGACGAAGTGTATGATCACGTGTCCACTTGGGTATGAATCACATAAAGCCTTAAAATTAAACCAAGCCTTATAAAAGAAAAAAAAATACAGAAATGATTATCTATGAAAGCAACAAAAAGAATGAGGAAAGATGTTACAAGGACAATACTCATAACTGAAGATACTTATACGAAAAATCAAACAACTAATGTTATTAACTATGAAGTAATCAGAAAATAACCTATAAATAAAAATCCTATAAACAAAACCTACCCTAAAGTGTTCTTAAGACCTAGTCCCCCGTAACGATGCCAAAGACTTGCTACAATCCTGAGATTGCACGCCCAAGTGCAGGTAGTAAAGTCGTAAAGTACTTGGCAAGACCGATGTCGATCCCACTGGGACTATTTTGGTTTAAAAACACTTGTATAACTAATTTGGAAATATGTGTTTTTAATCCAACAAATCAACGTGTATGAAAAACAATAATAATTAAGAATTGAGACGTTAGGGATCCACTTATGTAACGCCTCAAAAATCAGCACTCAAGTACATAAAGTCTGATCCCAAGTTCCTAGGATTAACCAAATGAAAATGCACGTGTGACCTCATTCAAATTTAAATTCATTTCACACATGAGTAATCAAAGTAGCGCAATTTAAATTAGCGGATCAAATGCCAGGTAGAGATAACAAAAGTCAATGAATATATCGCTAACAATCATGGTGCAATTAAAAGTGGTATTCGCCCAAATGAGAATTATACAAGTCACAATATATATACCCAAGATGATTAAAATGTAAAGTTTTCAGTTTTCGTTCTATCCTCTGAAACATAACGATAGCGGCACAAGCCAATCTATCTGAGGTCTCGCTCATACCTGCATCAATGATATTGCCTGGTTGGTATTTTAAAACACTATTCCATATGGAAGTGAGTAGCTAACTCAGTGGCTCCATTAGTTCTAAGTTAAACATGTTATCAACTCAATCAGCACAATTAATGATAAACAAGACATCAAGCATTTTCTAAATACTCTTGTTAAATGTACGAATGAAGTTGTGAAATGATGCATGCGCCTCACAATCCAACACTCCCTTGCAAGTGACTTCAACAGTTATTTCACAAATGACAACACTCCCTCACAAGCAACTTTAACGTCAAATTGCAACCTATTATAGGGTATGCATAATTAGTCAAGTGATTATTAATTTCAATTCATACAACAGATTGGCGAAGTCAGGATACCAACATTATATCACGAGTCCTTATCCGGATCACGTGGCTCGTTGCTGTACGTAGTGACTCCCCACCAGTCAGATTGGATTGCTTGATCTATGAGTGAAGATTATCATCAACGGTTAGATTCATGTTGGAGAATAGATGTAAGGTTAGGATAGCTAAAATTGGCATCGTACACGAATACATAGTACGTCAACTTTCATGATAACACTCGAGAATCTTTCAATACTCAGGTATTGAAAGTTCGGGGTATTACATTAACTAAGTTCATAGTGTGCCCTATTCACAACTAGCAGAAATGACGATTCGGTTATAATCACCCTAAGCCGTTGGTTCTTAGGCTAAAATGATAAGTGGGTCAGTTTGGCTTGTTAATTAAGATCTGACTCGTACTTGTCTCAGCTTTTGGTAGGTCTTTATTTATATGTGATTGTTTTGATTAGTCAGTGATAAGTCGGTTAAATTTGGGCCCTATGTGAACAAATCACGAGGTTAAGCCCGATATTTAAGTGATCGGGTGGACTCGTTAACTTCCTACGGTTGATTAATCGGATTACTGTGGTTCTTTACTAGTACCACCCATGTATACATTCACCTCGAGCGTCAATGATCAGTAAGTGATAATGTAGGCTAATTATATAAAAAAAAATTAAGAATTTTCGAAAATTCAAAATAGCGAAAATCCAGGACGTTATAACTTATAATTAATCCATAATGATTAGTTCGCTGATTCAATCTTATCCTAAACTGGATTTGATTAATAATTTATTATAATCGAAAGATGAAATAATTATTTCAATTTACAATTCCCAACAAGTATCATGAATCTCAATTGATCAATCTCTCTTGAAGAACTAAGTAATTGATTGCGGGGAACTCTAAGCATCAATTGTACTCAGAGTTAATAATAGATAAATTAATTTTATAAATAATTTTTTTTACCAATATTAAGAATTTAACCAATTCAATTTAAATCTAATATTCAAACCATAATCATTGAATCAAATAAACTAAAACACCATAGATTAACTAAAAGGTTCACCTCTTAGCCTTAACTAAGAGATTAACCAACCATTGTGTAGTGGAAAACTAAACTTAAACTCGAAAACATAACAAATCGCAAACTAGGACTAGAACAATGAATAAAGAAAAAACTCAATGAGAAAGATGTTGCAACCACTTTTCCATTGTCTCTCCTCTCCTTCGTTGCTAGATATCCCTAAGTCATGATTAGAAAGCCTTTAAATAGTAATTTACACCATCTTTGTAGATTCTTAACCAAATTAGGAGATAAATTTTGCACTTACGTCATTCTGTGCAGAACCCTCAATTACAACTTTGATCGATCGACTGCAATTGACGAACCTTCGATTAATCAAATTTCCACATTTGATCGAATTGAAAGTTCCAAAATATGTCCAACGAGTTTTTTTCCTTGAAAATCCTGATTTTCTCGATCGATCGACTCCAGTTGAAGATCTATCGATCGAATCAAAGCTTTGGTCGATCAAATCGAAAATTGCAAAAACTATCTGACAACCAACTCTTGATCGAATGAAAGCCTTGTTCGATCGAATAAAAAAAGTGATTTTTATCCTTCTTCATTGGTCTTCAAAACTTGGTTTCTTCTAGGTTATTTCACACATGAATTTAGATTTCTTTTGAGTTTAATTATACATTACTGGCTCATATTCATATTAAGCTTTTATTCTTTCCTGCACATAGAAAGCACATCTAATTCAATCATTTTGTAATGAATATGCATGAAAAATCAATGCAAAATAGGGGTTAATAATACAATATTACACTACTATCAATGATACATATAAAACCGATATCGTCGCTTTCCCTTGATATACATGTAATAACCCATTTTTGGTGGGAACTAACCCCATCGTCCTCTTTTGCGTGGCCCACCTGAATTTTGGATCAGCCTTATTTTTGGCCCCATGTCCTCTCATAGCCTGGCCAAGATGATGGACGGAGTTGATTTATCATGACATCACAGTGGGGCCCACGACAGTTTCAAATAATATAAAAATTTTTCAAATTTCTCTCGCTTTTCCTTCTTCTTTGTACAGTAACAGGTACCGAACCCACCACCATCTTGTAACCGCCATCATGGTGGGACCCTCCCACCAATCTAAACCGTCTAATCGATGTGATTGTTCGTTATATCTACCCCACTCCTATTCCATCCTGTTTATCATTCACTTAAAAAACAAAAACAAAATAAAACAAACAAACAATATAATATATATATATATATATATATATGGAGAACTCTAGACTTAACAAGAGATGGAATATAAGGAGAAATCTAGACATAACAAGAGATGGATATCGAGATTGAATCAGGGCCGTGTCAAGTTGAAATAACATATCATTTTTTAAATGTAAGTGATCTTATACAAACCTTAAAATTTAGATTTTAAAAAAAATGTATTTAAATTCAAATTTTTATGCATTTTTATTTAAATTCTATATAATAGTTTAGTTGATATTTTTATTTTATTCTGTGTAATCTGCTTGGATATGTTAGTTCAAAGAAATTATTAAATTAAATTAAGATAAAAAGTTTTGACTTTCTTTGGTTATAAATTGAGTTCAATTTATTAATAAAAATAAAAATAATTTATAATTGTAATAATAAATCTCTTAGGTAAATTAATATATATATATATATATTTTTAAATTAGATATAAATTCAAAATTTAGAATAATTAATAATAATGAGATTTAAATTAATCCTAACTTAAATATGATATGATAGATGAAATTTTTTTTTATATATAAGAAAATAAAAGGAAAATAAAAGAAAATGTTGTGAGTGATCCTCCTCACTTTGTGAACTTTCTCATTTTATACATTCTTTGAATTAATGACTTAAGATTATTATTGTCAAATTCATTTACGCCCTAATATTTATTTTTCAAATTTTAGCATTAGTTGAATCTAATTAGCTTATACAGTTAGATTATAGTCTAATTTTTATTTATGAATTAGGTGCTAAGTGAATTAAATTATCTAATTAACTTGTATAGTTGGATTATAATGTGATTTTTATTTATGAATTAACTTATCTAATTAACTTGTATAGTTAGATTATAATTTAATTTTTATTTTTGAATTAGGTGTTAAGTGAATTAAATTAATTTTACAAAATTTAGACTTTTAATCTGAGTTGGAGTAATTTGTTTAAATCAATTGGTTTAAAATAAATATTAACTGATTTTATTTCTAAATTTCAATAAAACAAAAAAAAATAAAAATAACTTTACTGAGTTGTATTCTAATTTATAAGTTTTATAATTCCTCTTATTAATATTAAATTAAATCACTATAAGTCTAAATTTTGAGTATTTTGTGATTAATATGGTCTGTTTTAGATTACTATTTAAATTATTTAAATCAAAATTTTAACTCGATATTAAATTGAACTTTTAATTTGTACTAGTTAACAACTCTGATTTAAGATAAAAAAATATAAACATAAGATCTAGATAAATCTTTTATATAAATTATGAAAATTGGAATTTATAATGGAATAATCAATTTATATTTGCGCGTAATTTTAAAAAAAAATCAATTTTTGAGATATAAATAGTATTTCAACATTCTTAAGGGGTATTTAAGTAAAATTCCAACACTGTTATAGAAAATAGCTTTGATGTTTTAGTAACTTTTTATGAATTGAATTTTAACAACATCGGATTTCTGCACATTTGGTATGGAACTCATATTGTTGTATGGAGATTTAAACAATTAAATTGTTTTGGTACCAACTTTTGAATAATTCATGACATACATTCATCTCTACTGATTATAGAATTGTGGAGAAAAAAAGTATAGTTGTATAAGCAAGTAGGACGATTGTGTCCCTTGGGTGAAAGACCCTGAAGCCAGCAAGTAGGGCAATCGTGTCTCTTGGGTGAGAGACCCTAAAACTAACAAATAGGGCAATCGTGTCCTTTGGGTGAGAGACCCTAAAGCCAGCAAGTAGGGCAATTGTGTCCCTTGGGTGAAGAACCCTATAACCCATTGAATCCTTCAGAGTCTCTTTTCTGTATGGTGTATGAGTACAATCGTGTGCGTGGACGTACGTTAGGAGTACAACTGGAGTAGTAGTCTAACCAGCTAATGTATAAATGGGTCCCTCACCACAAGATATCTATGCGTGGGTGTTAATGCAACATGGTCGGACACTGAGTACGGTGTTGTAATTAATAGTGGATGTTTATTTGATTATTTAGAAGGATTCATGAATAGTATCGTATGCATATCATTTTTGCATTTCATTTATTCGATGTTATCATAAGTTATGTTGTTATGTTTGTCTCAACTATACTACTTTACTTAAAGACATGTGAATCTAAAACTTTAGATTAGTGTGTGAAACGATCTTACTGAGTCGTTATACTCACGTTGATTTAAACCACACATGTGTCGAATTGGAATATTTCTAGTAGGCGTGTCTTTACTATTACTTTGCATTGTTATTAGGTTAGTTTGAAATTTCAAATATTAATGTAATAAGTTAATGATTTAGTTTAATTAGTCATTTAAGTTGTGAATGGTATGGTACAATGTCATTTAATTGAGTTTGGAATTTAGCAGTTATCCTCATTTATTTTTATTGTACAAATTATGGGGCATGACAATACGTACGAGCGAACTTATCAATAGGTTGGACTTCGCGTAATCTCCCTGAAAAAAAAAAAAATAATGGCGGGATTTTAATAACCATGACTTCCTTCTTATGGTGCGGTCCACTTGCGAATCAAATCTGTCTTTTTTCTTGTGATCCCCTACTGGAGATTTGTAAAATTAGATGGACGGTTGGATTATAACACAAATATCTTGCAACCAGGCGAAATATTTCCATCCAAAGGTAATGTCGCATTTAAGAGGGTGAATATAGTACATTTCTTTCATCCACCCGTGCTATAATACCCATGATATACGTAGTTTTACAAACCACTTCAAATATTATATAGAATGCAAGAGAAATGAAACTGCGATTGAAACCATGTGCTTGTGAAATGATGAAAATAATGACAAATTCATTTTTCACTGTTCTACGTGAAAGGATATGACTTTGAACATGCTAACTTTTGTAATCACCATATTTATATATGAAAACAGGAGGTATGAACCTTAACTATAATTGACTTGTGTGAATCTATAAAGGAAGATGATGCTACCAACACTAGTGGTGCTCGTAACATCTGCCATGCGTATCCATTCATGCATGCACATGATTCCAAGGTAGATACTAGCATAGATCCTTTTATGATACTAACATGACACAATCCAACCATTACTGTCCAGATTCAGACTCCATCACGTCTCGTTATGCTTCAATAAGTAGAAAAAAATAATAAACTCTTGTATAAAGACGAAACGCATACCTCTCTTCTTGTAGTGCTATTGGTTTGGAGGTTTGACAAACTGCGCCTGATGTCCTCACCTTCTTCTTTCGGAAAGGGCATACAGTGATGTATGTTTACCTTGTAGCCTTGTATCAACGTTTTGATGGTCAGCGTGGGGAATTTCGGTTGAAATCTTCTTTTCGTTGTAAATCTAATAATCCGCAAACCACTCTTCTTACCAATCAGAACATGTTCAGTTGCTTTCGATGGTCCATACATAGCAGGCTAGTCGCTGCTTCCATAGCGACGACAGAGAGATGTATCTATATCGACGAGGCTCACCTGAAATAGAAATGGGTTTTAGTTTGACGAGGCTCACCTGAAATAGAAATGGGTTTTAGTTGTGTACTAGAGTAGATGCTCATCAATGCACGGGATTAATTTCATTGGTCATTTCCGAATATGGAGATATCGGATCCAGCTTAGGCATGAAGGCATAAAAATGCCTAGACACTGCACAATTTACAAGACTTGAAATCATTTCAACCCCACCGAAACCAAACAGGGTTAGGTCGGGATGTGAGTTTGCAACAAGAGAAATGTGTTCAAACACCACGATGCAAACATGTTATATAATATTTTAATAGTTGGTTATGTAAATCTCATTTATTCTCTATGTAGTCGTAGTTCATTATGTTAGGTCACATGTACAATATATTATGTATGTATTTTATTATTCCGGTCGTGCATATGAATGTTTACTGAATTATCCATATCAATAAACTCTTATATAAAAAGTTCTGTTGGACTCCTTGTGTCACTTGGTTCTTACATTTATAGATGTTGGCCTGAGAATGAGATTTACTTTAACTAGACTTATTTTACCCAAAGTTTCCTTTATAAAACTTTAACATTTAATCCTCTAGCACATATATATTTTTCTAATCCATTCCTTTAAATTTTATCTGCACTGTGTATAACATAGTTGCCATGTGATTTTTTGTGAACCGTCTAGTCTGGTTGTGATAAGCCACGTGTGTAAATAGACTGACTAGAAATCATCCAATGCAACTAAGGGGGTGTTTGGCACACGATATTAGATGGTCTTAGGTGGGATGGAATTGCATCTGGTCCTGTGCCAATTCCATTCCATGTTTGGGAAGAATGGAAATGCTTGGAATTAGAGGAGATGGAATTGCATTGGGTCCCATGCCAATTTCACTCACGGTTAGCAAGTTGTGTAGGTCCCACCATGATGTGTGGGCTATATCCACACCGTCCACCCATTTTTTGAGATCATTTTAGAGAATGGGCCAAAAAATCATGTAGATCTAAAGCTCAAGTGGACCCCATCATAGAAAGCAACAGGATTGAATACTTACCGTTGAAAACTTCTTTGGGACCACATACGGTTTAGATCTGCCTCATTTTTAGGCCCATGCCATAAAATGAGGTTACAAAACAAATGAACAGTTTGGATATAACACGTGTGTTATTCTCAATAGTTTCAAATGATGGTGGGTATATCCATTCAATGTACCACTGTATTACAAACAAAGCATGGAATTAAGGTTATCCTATGGTATTCGGAACAATCTCTGCAATGGGTAATAATTATGTCTTTTAATCCCATCCCACCTAATACTTCCCAATGGAGGCAAAAAGAAGATACAGTGTACGAGTTCACTGATTCCACTTCGGAAGCAGATTGGCCGATGTACCTCACACCAGCTACGAAGGTATGGTGTACGAGTTCACTGATTCCACTTCGGAAGCGGATTAGCTGGTGTACCTCGCACCAGCTACGTAGCTTTGAATGGATGTCAACAAGTTATGTAGGTCTGATCATGAGGTATGTTTTATATTCAAACCGTCCATCCATTTGGTGAACTAATCTTAAGGCTTAAGGCAAAAAATAAGACAGATCTAACTATCAAGTGGACCACATTATAAAAAGCAGTGGGAGATTGAACATCTACCATTGAAACCCTTTTTGGGGTCACAAAAGTTTTGGATTAATATTAATATTTTTTTTCCTCTTTATCCAGGTCTTTGTGATCTTATGAATAGATTGGATGGAAAATAAACGTTATGGTGGGCCTTACGAAATTTCGAACGGTGAAAATAATTATCTCCACTGCTATTTGTGGTGTGGTCCTTCTGATCTTTGGATATGATTAATTTTTTGGATAATATTCTAAAGTGATCTCTAAAAATAGATGAATGCTATAGATATAATAAATACATAACTGTGGGGCCATGTAACTTTGATCTCTTTTGAACTGTTCGTACAACTCTAGCCGGAGGAGCGCCGGTTCTCCTCTTGGCACGACACGTACCTACAACAGCTATATAGCTGGTGTGCGGGACACCAGCAAATCCACTTCCTTCCACTTCCTAGGAATCGCGTGGGCCCTCCTCATCAATGGACCAAATCTTAGGTGATCATGCCACGTTGGCTCGTGCACGGATAAGTAAATCGGATTGGCTACCCCCCTGCCACCAGCCAATGGCTGGTGGTTGGTGTTCTGCGGACCCACCATGATTTATGTGTTACATCCATGCGGTCCATCTATTGTTATGAATCATTTTATAGCATCTTACCACAAATAAGTTATATATAAAAATCTCAAGTGGACCACATTATATGAAACAGTGTTGAATGAACGTCAATCATTAAAAACTTTTTAGGGGCCATGAAAGTTTTGGATCAAGCTGATCTTTGTTTTTTCCCTTCATCTGACTATGTATGACCTAATCAACATATTGGATGTCAAATAAACAGTACAGCGGGCCTTAATAGGATTTTAATGGTGGATATTCAATTACTATTGTTTTCCTGTGGTGGTCTACCTGAGATTTTTATCCCCTCATTTTTTGAATCAAGCCTTAAAATAATCTTTAAAAATGGATGAACCGAATGGATGAAACACATACATCATGGTGGGCCCAAAGACCACCGACCACCAGCCACGGGGCTGTGTCAGCCAATCCGTCTCCAGCAAATCCCAAAGAATCATGCGATCGAGCTCCTTTACCAGGTCTCTAACTACCCTAGCTACCATTCACTTCCAGCATCAGGAGCGCACGTTACCTGTTACCCATCCAGACTCGCACGCTCGTATATACGCGCTTTTCACGGACAGACTAGTCAAGTACGCTTACGCACTGTACCAAAAGACAAAAAGTATTACGGACACAGTCCTTGATGCGCGGCCGTGCATTTGTTTTCTCGGGTCTCTTTAGCCGCAAATAGGGCTCATTGCCAGCAATCCAAACCGTTGATACAGTGGACCTCGGTCTCATCTTCCTTACTTACCCATCCTACCGGAAGCAGATTGGACGGTGTGACCCAGCACCACAAAACTAGGTGGTGTTGGGTGCTGTAGGGCCCACCGTGATAGATATGTTTTAGATCCACGCTGTCCATCTGTTTTGTCAACTCATTTTAGGCCATGAGCCTGAAGATGAACCGGATGAGAAGCTCAAGTGGATCACACCACATGAAACAATAGGGATAGTGACACCTACCGTTGAACCCTTACTAGGGCCTACCGTAATGTTTATCCACCATCCAACCCGTTGATCAGGTCACACGGACCTAGATGATGGGAAAACACAAATATCATCTTGATCCGAAACTTTTATGGCCCACTACAAGTTTTTAATGGTGGACGTTCAATCAGCACTGCTTCCTGTAACGTGGTCCACTTGAGCTTTTGATCTACTTATCCTAAAATGAGCTGGAAAATTGGATGGACCGCTGGGATAAAACACATACATGGAAGTGGGTCCCACAGCGCCAGCACCACCCATTCCTCTTCCTCTCCTACCAATCCACGCACTCCAGAAATCTGATAGCTAATGAAAGTCCTGCAGATAAAGTAAATGGCCCATCTACTGTTAGGCCCACCGGATGAACGGTCTGGATCACTAAAGCGTGGGCCCGCTTTCACGAACGGACAAAGCCAGGATGTAGCAGAAAGATGAGAGATTCGCGCGTAGAGAGATTGAACGGCAACCGCGGCTTCTGGGTTGTGTACCACAGCGAACAGCGACCGCCACAAAAAATCAGACTGCTTCACTCGCCACGGATGGTACACGAGTCTAGGAAATGTGATAGACTCCTGTGATAGTTTACCACAAATTAAAAAATGGTGGGACTTTTCGACATACGCATGGCATGTCTGTACAGAAATCTGGACCGTCCAAGTAGCTTGGCAACTTCTGGATATGGCAAAGCCCAAAAAATTACACGGAAATTTTTTTAATAATCATCTGATTTTACCCATGGAAATTAGAGCACTCAATAGTTTTACTACTAACCACCCAGTCAATAGCTATCAATTGGATGGTGGTAAGGGTTGCCTGTCCTCCCACAATTTGGATGGTCTGGATGATCCTAGATAAGTGCCAAATGCGAGGATGATGAGTCACCACCACTTACAAAATGGTGGTAAACTATCGTAAGGTCCAGCGAATAAAAATGAACGGGGTGAATCCACCCTCCTTAAACTTGATTACTGAAGTCTAATTTTTTAGGACAAGCAAGGTGCAAGGTGAGCCCCACCTAGTTAGCATCCCGGAACCCACACGTGTTTCGTTTCTCCACACGAGTGCGTGGAATCGCCTATTCAACCGCGCAAGTCCCCTACCTTTTCTCATTTTCTCGCTAGCACTTAGCGGCGGCATCAAAACCGTCTCTCTCTCTCTCTCTCTCTCTCTCTCTCTCATATCCGATCTCCCCTTCATACCTTCAACTCCTTCCTCTCTTCCCCTCAAAACCAAAGCCATACCAAACCCCTTCCTTTCTCGCTATGGGCGATATCACCTACAGCGAAACTCTACTGTCCCCGAATTCGTCCGACTCATGACCTAAATCTCTCTCTCTCTCTCTCTCTCATATCCGATCTCCCTTCTTGTCAATGCCTTCAACTCATCTCCTCCCTCAAAACCAAAGCCATATCGGAACACCTCATTTTCTTGCTATGGGCGATTTCACCCACAGCAGAACTCTACTGTCCCCGAATTCCTCAGACGCATGACCTAAATCTCTCTCTCTCCCTCTATCCCTTTCTCTTCCTCTCCCTACCCCCCCTTCTCTCCATTTCAGGCTGCTTCGATGGCGCCCGGTCGCAGGAAAGGCGCAGGGAGGGGTTCTTCGGCCGCAGCCGCTAGGAAGCAATACAAAGTCGGAGATCTTGTTCTTGCCAAGGTCAAGGGATTCCCAGCATGGCCCGCCACGGTATGTAATCCTGCCCTAAAACAAAGGAACCCTAATAAAAGTTGGTTTGGGAATTTTTGGGGTTTCTTCATCAAACACGGCACATCACATGTATTCCACCGTTTGTCATTTTTAGGGTTTCTATGTCAAAGCCAAGGAACACCAAAAGTAGTAATTTTTTTTTGGTACTGTAAGGTCTTCCATGTCGATAGCTGAGGGTTGCATATAATTAAGCCATTTTGCACTTCCGGGGTCTCTATTTCGAAGGCGGGGAGCATGCTGTATTTCATAAAATTTGTATAGTTTTGATTTCAGGGTCGTTCGGATGAATGGATAGTTATGATCCTAAGTTATTTATCCCAATTTCAAGTTAATTTGAAATTTAATATTTAAGGATTTATTTATTTGGGAGATGTAAGGTATGGGATATCTCGGATAGCTTAAATGCTGGAATATCTTGATGTGGGTGGGTGTGTAAAGCAGTGGGGGGGGGGGGGGGGGGGGTGGTTGGTGGTCGGGAAGGGAAGGGAAAGTAGAAAATTTTATCAAAATATCTTGCTTTTGGAGGTTTGCTCCCTCAAAGTGGCTAATCTATAAAAGAGGTTTTAACCCGTTGGCAGTCCGTATCATTCACAATTGGTTCAGTTGTCAATCAATTGTTGTGGAGCAATAGATCCATTTGTAGTTGGGCCGCAGGGGTTAAGGATCATCCCTGGAATTTCTATTGTATTTTTTAAAAGAGATTAGAATTAAATCTCTAGCTGTGGAGGTTAAACATTTAGTTTACCCCATCAATCATTGGCACTAATCAAGTGGCCCTTGATTTGGCTTCCTCTGGTGCTTCTGCATCCTTTGCCTTAGTTTTTAATGAATCTTGTCGATCTTTCAAAAAATGTGGCTAATTAATAGTATTTATATTGTTCTTAAAAAAAAAAAATCTTTTCCATCTTGTGCTCTTATCATTTGGTATGAGAGCAATGTGTCGTAGACTGATCGCTTCCATAGGCCCAAGTCGTGGATTTAGCCAAATTTATTCTCATCTTGTACATTGGAGATGTTTTGTAAGTGGATAGAATTCTAGAATAGAGTGGAGGTGTGTGGAAATCTGTAGAGAATGATAGAGGGGTGTCGCGAATTCTAGGAAGTTCTAGAGTTGTGTAGAGATTTTTGAGAGTTTCTAGAGGACTCTGGTGGAGTCTTGTACGTAAGTGAGTGCTGTGTGGCACAAGAGAGTTCTTGGCCGTTGGATGAGTGCTGTGTGGCACAATCTTGCCATAAATGTTTAGTTTTTTGGAATTTCCCTAGCTCTATGTAAGGATGGGTCCTCATTTGTAAAGCATCCAAGAGAAGTTTTAGCTTTGAGAACTCTGGCAAAATACAAAGTGTTTTTCCATACACTTGTCTCTCTCCTACATTCTAGTGAACTTTAGTTTGTAACACATGGGGTGTTAACTTGGGGAAGGCTAACTCATTCACGACGGGATTGTGAAACGAATACCACACGGTCTATGCTTGGGGAAGCACTTGGGATGTGACAATTGGTATTAGTGCAAGGATACGAAGGGGTTGCAATGCCCTTGGAAGGGGAGGAGAGACACTGTGATCGGAACTCACCGATAACAATCAAATGCAAGGTGATGAGGGTGCCAACAAGTTAAGGAGGGAGAGGTCTCATGACTTGATGGCTTCATTAGGGGCACGTCTTGGAAAGGTAGAGCTTGTCATGGGTGATGGGCAAGAGACGATGGGTTTGATGGGTAATAGCATAGTGGGGTTCGACGATGCGTTCCAAACCACTGTGATGGAGACTCTTAACATGCCGAGGGAGCAAGTTGTGGAGAGGTGATTGAACTCTGTGGAAAAGGGCCATGAGCAACATGTATGGTCATGAGCGGTGGAACAGAGGTGGGGACGTTGGACCTTAGGACCTTTAACGGATCAGAAGACGCTAGGGAGCCGGACAATTTTCTGCGGCAATTGGAGCAACACTATGAGGTTGTCTTGCTGGAGAAGGAGAGGGCTAAGGTGCGTACTATGCTGATTGTCCCCATTGACACAATGACTTTATGGTGTTGTCATACAGACATGGAGTGGGGGACGTGTGTGTGATCAGGTGTCTTCAAGAGGGAAATTAAACAACGGTTCTATCTAGAGAATGTCGAGTATTTGACACCACAAACCATGAAGTGGTTGAAGCAGAAGGGGTTGATTTGCGAGCTTGTTAAGGAATTATCTATGCTCATGTTTGAAATTCTTGACATGCTTGAGAAAGAAACTCCTTTTCAACCTCATGGGTGGCTGCAACATTGGGTGTGACAGAGCATTTAGGACTTGTCTTTGACAATGGCATCAACATAGAGTTTGATTGAGTTCATAAGGTGTGACTCATCTAGGCCAAGATCACCAAGGAAGGATTGTCATGGCAAAAGTGAGGGAAAACGAGAGGACATCTACCACTTGGATGGGCCGAGCATGCTATCAGGTGATGGGGATGGAAAAAGTGTTACGGATAGGGATGATGGCAAGGATAGACGGGACATATCCAAGCCATGAGAGCTGAAGTGCTTCATCTACGATGGGCCACACATGTTAAGGGAATGTCTAGGTAGACCAAGTTTTCATTGCTTTGCAGTGAAGTTGGATGAGAAAAAAGGATGGGGATAGTGAGGAGCGACACATGGGGTCAATGCAACTCTTTAGCGCTACAAATGCCAAGCTCAAGAGCCATGAGAAGAGCTAGAATTGCTTAAATTTATGAGTTACGACTACAATCATCCCCATAAAATAGGCCATCGGGTTCGGTCCAAGTTGACTAGGACAAAGGGTAGAGAATAAGGTATTTAGGTGCATTGCAAGGCCAAGTGGTGGAGGCAAGCCACTTGGACGAACATTGATGTATGTGGATGTGCACATCAACGACATGTACGCTTGGCTTTGGTGGACACGGGGGTGACCCCCAACTTCTTTGGGGAGGATGCAAAGTGATTGGGTTTCACATTGGTGAAGGACATGAGTAATATCAAGGTAGTGAATAGCTCATTCTTGTCAGAATCCGATCCAATCCCCCTCATAATACGTTGTTCGAGATCGTGTTAATGAAGGATATGGAGGGTCGTCAGGTAACCGACATTGTCACATTCAACGTGCAGAGCATAGGTATAGGTGAGCTTCGTGCATTGGTGACTCTTGCTTAAGAAGACTAGATGGGGTGGGAGTTGGGCTAGCAGTGTGTTGCCGGGGGGTTGGTGGCCTTCTAAGAGAGGTGCTTGACGTGGCATTGTTGTAGGTGGCCGACGAGAATGGTGCAGGAATGGATGTTAGTCAAGATCATCTACGCTAACTCAACTGTTGTTGATAGAGATTTGGGATTTGTTTCAATGGCGAGAGGAAAATGGTGGATAAGGGAATCAATGTCTCATGTGAGGAAGCTGATTGGCGTCACTTTCGGTGATTGCGATGAGGAATAATATCTTTTATTCCAATTTATGGTGGAGGGAGGCAACTAGAATGCTCAACCTGTGTCTCAAAGAAAGGTTTGGTCTCCAAAAGAGCATATACAATTGGTAAATCTTGTTTTAGCTGTTAGTCCATTGCTTATAATTTTGGGGGATGCTTAAGAGGGGAAATGCATGGCAACTGAGGAAGATCAGTGTCTTAATAAAGATATTGAGTTGGAATGTGAGATGCTTAGCGTGCCAACAAAAAATGGGGCATACTAAAGAGGTATGCCTCAGAGCGAAGTCTTAGGTGATTTCATTTCAAGAAACCAAACTCCAAGCCATCGACATGAAGCTTATGGACCCCCTGTGGGAAGTAGAACCTACAAATTGGGTGGCCATCGACATAGTGGGGTCTGAAGGGCGATTCTTGTGGCATGGGATTCAGACATGTTTTTTTTTTTTTTTTTGGGGGGGGGTCTCTTAGTGTTGAAGGAAACGTCGAGGAGTTTCTAGTGATTGTTTACGGCAATGTATGGGCCGAATCAGGCAATGCATTGCCATTATTTTTGGACTGAATGTAGTAGTGCACAATAGATATGATATTCCATGGTTTGTGGGGGATGACTTTAATGTGTTGAGATTCATGTATGAGAAATCCAGTGGTGGGACGATCACATGGCTATGAAACATTTCTTGGAGTGGGTGATTGCTCACGAGTTGGTTGATCTTCCATAGGGGATGTAAAATACACATGGTTGAAGTGACAAGAGGGTGGTAATGTCCAAAATCGGTAGGTTTTTGGTGTCGATAGGTTAGGTGGAAAAATTTATGTTGGCTTCCTAGTGGGGGTTGCCGAAGCTTGTTTTAGACCACTCCCCTATTTTCTTGGACATGGAGGAAGAGAAGCGGGGTCCGAACCTATTTAGATTTGAGTTCTTGTGACTGGAGGTGGAGGGCTTTTCGAAGTTGTTAAGAGTGCTGGGAGTCTTTTGATGTTGTGGGCTTTGCTGGCCTAAGGTTGTGTTAGAAGTTGAGACTTTAAAAGGCAAAATCAATACTTGGAAGGAGGAGTTGGGGAGCTGAGATGCTAAGATTGGATATATTCTTGAGGGCATCTAGGTAACTGACATTAAGGCGGAAAGGATGGAGTTAACGGAGGAAGAAAAAGCAAGGCGAAGCTTCCTCACGATTACACTAGTCATCTAAAAGAGGAAGAAATCAAGTGGTCGCAATAGTTGGGAGCTACTTGGCTTAAGGAGGGTGATAAAAACACGAGATCTGTTCATAGCCAGCGTTCGAAATATCGGTCTCGCGTTACGTATCTCACCCTTGGGATATGGATACGTATCGGTTATCGCATGGGATATATTGGTTGTATTGCATAATCTATCACTATTGTTGGAAACATTGGGAATTTGGTCCAATTTTTTAATGAAACTTAAATGGTTGTTAAAAAAGGCATCAATACACACTTATAAATCAAATCATTACAAGAAACAAGTGCACATAATAGGTTTTCTTTGTATGGGGTCCTAATTTATGCGTTGTGTAACTGAATTGATGCAAATATATTCAAAGTTTATTCATATAATTTATAAATGTAAGAGGACGTGTGGAAACACAAGCAATACATTCAAAAGCAAAGGAAGAATCACTAGATTAGGTTATATACGTGTTTGATTTTATGGTTGGACACAAATACTGCAACATATTTGTGAGAAATTGGGAAATTTTGATTTTTTTTTTCAATTTTTCGCAACTTGGCCTATCTCCTCCAAATCTTAAAATCAAAGCTCCTAATCCATGATTTTTCACGCAAAACATGAAAAATCATGGATTTGTAACAATTTGACAATGACTTAACATGATTTACAAAAAAAAAAAGATATCAAAATTTGAAATGCTCACTGGATTGAAAATGTGGGATATATCCCACTACTTGTGCATTTCGTATTGCATAGGTGGGATACAAGATATATCGTGGGACATATCGGCCGATATTTAAAACACTGTTCATAGCGTTGCAAGCGCTTGGGCCAAAAGCAACAAGATTAGTAAACATTGTAGTGGAGGGAGAAGAATAGAAGGGAAATATATGGTGGATAAGTTGAGAATGGTAGTGAGATGTTTTGAAATGGTGTTGGGCCTAAAGGTCAATATCACCAAGAGTGAGATGTTGGGGGTTCGGATGTTGAATGGTGAGGTCGAGCGGATGGCCGAAATCTTTGGATGTGGTGCGGTCTCCTTCCTTTCCACTAATCTCGGTCTTCCCTTTTGCATTGGTAAACAAGTGAAGCATCTTATGGGCGGTTGGTTTAATTTTCATCAAAGCAACATTATCAAACATCCTTTTGTACTTTCATTTCTCTATTCAGGTGCCCACAATTGGTGTTGGTTAGGCTGGATAGGTTCAGACGAGATTTCTTATGGTAGGGTTTGGAAGAAAAGAAAAAAAATTCAAAATCTCTTGGGTGGGGAAGAGGTGTGTAAGCAGTATGAAGAGTGGGGCTGGTATCAGTGATTTGGAAATGGAAAATCTTGTGCTTTTGGAAAAATGGTTATGGAGATTCAAGGTGGAAGATGATTCTATGTGTAGAGTGGTTGTAACGGATAAGTATGGATGTGAGGAAGGAGTTTCGTGTATTAAGGACTCCTCTCTATATACGACGTCAGGGATTTGGAAGGGGTATCGAGCTTAAAGTCCAAATTCGAAAAAGGGATTGGTTTCTTACTTAGCAATGGGGAAAAAATATGATTTTGGGAGGATGTGTGGGCGAGCGAGACCTCCCTCTAGGCGGCATTCCCCAAATTAGCACGTCTCTCTCCAAACAACCATATTATGGTATCCAGTTGCCTTTTCTTTTCCGGAGATGTAGTGCTTGTAGGAATTTGAAGAGTTTGTGATGTTCCATGGTTGGCTTCAATAATGCTTTTCATTAGTGGGAGATCATGACATTTATTTTTAAAAGATTGCAAATATTATTAATGGGAGCCAAAGCAACCTAAAAAGAGAACAAAACAAAAATGGAAAAAAAACAACTATACAACAAGAAAGAGAAGAAAACTTAGAAAAGCTATACAACTTGAGACAAATAGACAGGCTAGAGCTTAAAGAACCACATAACCCAAATAGAAAGGAGCTCACAATCCGAAGATATGAGAATCAACACCCAATCATCCACTCTGTTAATGATCATATCGGAAACCCCGAAGATCGTGATAGGTTGATATGGTTAAAAAGACAAATTGGGTTGCTTCCAGGTACGATCCTTTTATAAGATTCTCCAGTCCACTCTATGGGGAGGAAGAAGAGAGCCTACGCCATATGTGTGGCGCTATGGCGTGCCCCCTGGAGAGTTGCAACTTTTGCTTGGCTTGCTAGAAGAAGAGTTGTGACTATCGATAACTCCCAGAGAAGGTTAATGGTGATTCCCAACGTGGGCATGATGTTCATGGAAAATGCTAAATCAGTTGATCATCTTTTTATGCATTGCCCCTTCGCTTGTAAGGTGCGGAGTAGTATCTTCAAGATGTTCAATATGTTGTAGGTGATGCCGGTATCTATGGGCGAGTTGTTCTTGGCTTGGCATGGAGTTAGGTTTAGGAAGCAAGAAAGACTTCTTTGAATGTTGATCTTGTTGGCTAACCTTTGGGTGCCATGGGGGAAAAGGAATGGGGGATTTTTGAAATAGAAGCAGTTCGGTGGATGAGGTTTTCAATAGGCTGAAGCTCTATGGAACATGGCTCTTATATGGGGTTTAGGGTATTAAGTCTCTTAAGGATTTTAAGTGTTCTCTTTTGTTTGGGTTGTAATTTTTGTGCCATCTCGACCCCTTTCCTTTCAAAAAAGAAAAATGATCATGGCAGTGAAGTTAGAAGCCAAAACCAATCAAGATGTAGTCAAGGACGTAGAGCTATGTGTTGGTGGATGGGTTGGCAAGACGAATCTCTCTGCCATTTGCAGATGACTTTAAGGTGATATCGGGCATGAACTTCATGTACTTGGCGAAGGCAATTCCCACGCCGCACCTTGTAGATGTCAATATCATGGATGAGTGGCATCCATGCATGATACTGATGGAGCACATAAAGGTCAAGGTTGGGATGATCTTAGCCTTGCAACTAATTGAGGGTGACAAGGATAGGGCTATGCTACGTGCTAGTTTGAGGAACCAACATGGGAGCTTCATCGACTAGCAGTTGACGAGGACATCGATGTAATAGTTGGGGGAGTGTGTGACCAAGGTATTCAAAATCGGTTAAATAACAACTGTTATGTAATGGTAACAATCATAATCGTTACGCGTTATGGGGTCGAAACGGCCATTACAGAAAAAACAGACTGTAACGGCCCCTTAATAGCCCTGTAACGGACCATAATGGCATCGTAACGGTCCTATAACATTTTTTTTAAAAATTTATTATTTATTTATTATTATTATTTTTAAGGGTTACGGCCTATATCATAATGGTAACAATGGTTGTCGTTACAGCCACCGTTACTGTTTTAGAACACCTTGTGTGTGACAGACTAATCATTTCCATGGGCCTGAGTCATGGGCTTGGCCAAATTTATTCTCATCTATGTACATCGGAGAGGTTTTCTACATTGTTTTTGAAAGGTGTTTGAAACTTTATTGAGAAGCTGCCCAAGAGCAGAAAAGAATATAAAGTGCAAAAAGCAAAAGAAATAGAGAATTACAACCCTAGAAGGGCAAGAAGGACGCAAGCGTCCACGTCCTTGAAAGAAGCGTGTAGAAAGTGTAGGGAATTCTAAAACAGAGTAGAAGTGTGGAAAGTTATATAAAATGGTAGAAGGGTGTAGAGAATTTTAGAAAGTTCTAGATTTGTGTGGAGAGGTCTAAAGCTTGTAGAATGGTGTTAAAAAATGTGTAGAAATCTCTCAAAGTTTTTAGAGAACTCTAGTGGAGTCTTGTAGAGAAGTGTAGAATATTCTAGAGCTTTTGGCCATTGGATGAGTGCCATGTGGCAAGATACTAGTTGTACATTGTGTAGGTTGTAGACTTTTCGTAGCTTTATATGAGGGGTCCTTGTTTGTAAAGCATCCAAGAAGAGTTGTAACTCTGGCGAATTACAAAGTGCTCTTCCATACACTTGTGACTCTTGCATTCTAGTGAGCTTTGGTGCTTATCACGTGGGGTGTGCGCATAGGGAAGGGTGAGTCGTTTATGACGTGATTCTGAGATAAGTGCAACATGGTCTATGCTTGGGGAAGCACTTGGGCCGAGACAAACGACAAGCCTTCCTATGTATAGTTACATGATTGCTATAGAAATGACAATGGAAGAGCCTGGATAAGAGTTGGAAAAAATCCGGAGAAGTTTTGATGAACCATTATACATAGGAGAGGAAATTAAAACCATATGTCCCCCCCCCCCGGAATAAGAAGTTTAGATCAAACTTTAGTAGGAAGCTTCCATTTTGAAATCGCCCAAGTAGTATTATTCCCCATCCTTAGTTTTTATGAAAGTGCTAATTATGCAATAGAGCGCATTATACCAACGGGTTCAAATGTCCAGCAAATAGAAGAAGCGAATCTCCTAGAAAAGAAAAATAAAACAAGCAGGATGAGATTTTTTGTTTTTCTTGCCGATGGTTTTTATTTGAGTATTAACTTATGACATGAAGATGACAAGTGAAGAGGATGCTAGGATAGAAGACAATATGGCCAAAGGAGCTTGCAAAAAAAAAAAAGAGGAGGTTTGGAGCTTATGTCAATCATTAAGAGGGTCAGTTTTGACCTCAAAATGGTTGATCTAATAATATTTCAACAAGATATATCCGGTTAGTAAGCCTTGTATAAACTAAAATCATGGAGGTATAAATTTTATGTGTGATCTTGAAGATGTTTGAACTTTAAAGTTGCTTCGGGGACAAGGTTGTTTTCATAGAGGGTGGGACATTGATCCCAAAATATGGATTTCTAGTTATAAGTTAGGGATTTTTATTGCAAAATTCCTCAGGGAATTGGATTTTTCCAAATAGTGCCTCCATGAACCGATATTCTAGGGCAATGCTTTTAAAGAGTGGCGGGTCCAATTGTAAGGTGGACCAATCCATGGTAATAATGTACACCATTCAAAATATCCCAATTCAAGTGTAGCTCATTTGATAATCTGATTGATCCGATGTTTTGTTCGTGTTATCACCATGGTGTGGTGCATACATTTAATGGGTTGGATGTTATACGCATACCATGTTGGCCCCACAAGTCCTGAGCTTCACTACTTTTTAAAGAAAAAAAAATAGACGAGGGCATTTTTGTAATTTCATCCCTCAAAAAGCACCCACATGTAATTTCTACTTTTGGAGGCATTATTTGATAAAATATACTCCTCAGGAATTTTGCGGTAAAAATCCATGTAAGTTATTTTGAAATTTAATATTTTAAGGATTTATTCAGTCGAGAGAGATTGATGATGATGATGTTTTAGTTGGGAGAGGACTTTTTTTTTTTTTTGCCCATTATGTCATTCTACTCTTTGTTGCCGCGTACATGGATAGTTGGGTGTGGGATCCAACAATGCATATTTTGAGTTATCTGGGCCCAAGGAGTGACAAATTTTAGTTGGCTTGTGGGTAGGGATAAAGCCCTCACCATCCATCACCTATGGACCAGTTGATCCTAATGTGGGTGTCTTTTGCGTTCACAACGAGGAGATTGTTGATAATTTATTCATACATTTTGAGTTCTTTGGAACTAGGTATTCTATAACGGTAACGGTGGCCATAACAGCCACCACCGTTACCTTTATAGTCGTTACCATCTCCTTTCTTTATTGAAAAAAAACCCCAAAAAACCTGTATCTACCCTGTAACGTTGGAAGAAAAATCTGAAAAATTCATATCTGTTCTATAACAGGCCATTACATGGTTGTTATGGCCTTTACATGGGGCGTAATGGGCTGTTAATGGCGGTTAGAAGTCATTTTTTCCATAATGGTGGTTATGATTTATTTATTTATTTATTTTATGACAATAGGTGTCCCCGCCCCATTTTAAGGTGAGACAAATCATTGTGGATGCACGCAATCACCTGCAAACCACGTGCATCAGGTAATCGCGGGGAGGGGAATTGAACTTGCGTCTGTGGGGAGCAAACCCACAACGCTAGCCATTGGCTCAAACCCTGTGTGGGGAATCAGACTTCCATAATGGCTCTTATGGTTGTTATGATCCTGTAACATGTAACGGTTGCCACCGTTACCTTTATGTAACGGCCTTTATGACCTCGTAACGGCCTTTACGACACACCATGCTTCAGAAGCTCTTGGAGCAGGTAGCAGTGCTATTTAAGTTAGAATGGTTGATTCCGAGTATGATGCGGAACTTGTTCTAGGAGGGGCACAAGGCTTAGATGGGGAAATAGAAAAGATTTCCATGACACGACTTCTTTCGGGTGTTTGTGTGATATTTTTGGAAGGAGTGCAACAATACACATTCTGTAACAAAATTAGAAAAAAGGAGGTTGCCTTCCAAAAAGTCTAGGAGTAGACTTATTACATGGCCTTGGGGTTTAAAATCTTTCAGCGTCATTGTAGGGATTAAATGGATGTCTGTTTGGGCGAGGAGGCTTAGGTTGTGTAGGCGAAGATGATTCCACGTCATCTTTGTTGTTTCTATTGGCTCTTTGGGCCTTTTGTTTTGTTTTTTTTTTTTTTTTTTTTTTTTTTTTTTTTTTTTTTTTTTGTAGACTTTCATTTTTTTGGATAGGTAATTTTTTTTTTTTTTTTTAATATAAAATTTTCATTGCAATTCAAAGGGAAAACAATGAGCACGGGAGGATATCTTGTTGGACAACATTTATTAAGTTCATATAATATTATGATTTGTGTATTCTTATCTTCTATGCTTAGTGTTACAACTTCTCATAAATAAGAGAGTGGGGAGATGACCAAAGAAGAATTTATTGAAGTATCTTGTTTATGAAGGTTAGCAAAGTGGGTAGTCTATCAATAATAATAATAATAATAATAATATTATTATTATTATTATTTTTTAAAATCCTTTTATTTTGGGTTCTTATCATGGAATCTTGCAAGGGTGGAGAAAAGCCTTTCTTGGAACTGAAATCTCTGGAAAGAGTTTCTCTTTATCATATTTGGGTTATGGGATTGCGATGTCACGGAATCGTGATTTCATATTTGAATTGAAGAGGAAATATAGGATATGATAATTCACATGGAAAGATTAAATAGGTCGATTGTGGCACCTGTGCCATCATGGCATACATTTGATATTCAAGACATTCATCGGACGGGGCCTGTCGTGATATTGCCTGGGCCCAAAAGAAATGGTACTCCTTGCATCAACTGGCCCACAGAAGTAGACCCATGGGTTTAGTAATTGAACAAGAAAAGAACCTTGCTGTTGATGAAATCCAGCTTTTGCAGATGACTTGGATGCGCTGTAGATGAATTGAACTGGGTCCATTGAGAGACATGAAAGAAGTGAGACTGTGAGAGGCCGTCATGGTTTAATGTTTAATGGAAAGGGAAATTGAGTAGGAAGGAAAGAGACTAGGTTGTTGTTTTACTGCAACTGTTGCTGTGGTTACTGCTGTTTTTCTGTCAAATTTTATTTGTCCTTGCTGCTGCTGCAACCATTGCTGTTGCTGTTGCATTGGTTGCTTTTGCTGACAGGAAGAGATGATTGCAACAATTGCTCTTACTGCTGCAACTGTTGCAACTGTTGTGCCTGCTTCAGCTAGACCATGATGATGAGATGAATCTACGCCCATAGACTTCAAGTGAAGCAATAAAAGTAGCTGCTAGCTATATGACGAAAAAAAGAACTGCAGATGTCCTCCAAATATGGAATTGCAAAGATTTCCATATTTACATCAACAAGTTCATCGTATCACTAGCTAATCATATGAAGAGATAGTAGTGTACCTTGGAAACTAATAGACATGCACATAACACACAGTTTGATATCTTTAGTAGTCCAACATCTCATAAGAATTAGGTGAAATCTTTAGTAGTCCAACATCTTGAGAACCCAAAACAGTTTAATATGATTTGACCTTCTATTTATCACATGCCAGATGGTGGTGGAGAACTGTTGTTCATTGGAGCGCTAGAGTGCTGAGGTTGTTCCCACCATTGAAGTCAGAGTGTGGGACTGAGCCTTCTGAATGATAAAGACCAATAGGTTATTCTTTTTGTTGGTAGAAATGTGAAGAGATAGTGGTGTACCTTGGAAACTAATAAACATGCACATAACACACACATGACTACAAAATAAAAGCATTAGGTGAAATCTTTAGTAGTTCAACATCTTGAGAACCCAAAACAGTTTGATATGATTTGATCTTGCATTTATTACATGGCAGATAGATTACCCTTCTAACTAGAGTGAAAATGTTGCTGACAGATACTCCCTACCACTAGGGTTGCTAGTGAAGCTTGAAAAGCATCAAGTCTTCCACTAGGGCTGTATCTACCTTTGGACTTTTGGGCCTTCACACACACACACACACACCGGTACTCTTGCTGCTGCTACCTTTTGCATTGATGTTTGGAATATAGAGATTGATATGTTGATACGTGTAACAACCAATGTTGTCATAATTGTTATCGTATAGGGGTCTGAATCGTATCGTATTGTAAATCGTAAGATTTTTTCAGATTTTCATAAAACATGTCATAAAAAAACATAAAAATTGTATATGAATATATATATATATTTTTTAATATAAAAAACACATCAATCATTCATTTTGTCATGAATGTGCAAAAAATAAAAAGATGTATCATGTATATATCATCATGTCATAATCAAGTTCAAACAATAATCCCTTTTCCCATCCCATGTACATGTAAGTTTTCTATACAATTCAAAAAATAACAATTTTCCCATCCCCATTTCCATGTATAATGCTCTATTCACTTGTTTCTATAATTCAAAAAGTAAATAAAAAGTCCAAACAAAATCTATTCTTCCTCGGTTGCACCCTCATCATCCTCTTCATCATCAATGAGGTCAACATTATCAACATCATCTCCATTTTCAGAATTCGATGTTGAAATAAACTCATCTTCCTCCTTTACTTTTACCACTTTTGCTTTTCCCTTTGCCTTGCTTTGAATAGCAAGTTTTCTAGGACCTACAGAATAGTTATTGCAAAATTCATTATAATATAAGCTATTAAATTATTAATTAATAATTATAAGACTACACTACAAGATTAAACAATAAGAATACGAGTCATACCACATCGCCCATATAGCCGAATATTATTTCTTCATCTCCCAATTTTTTTGCTATGGCCTCTTTCGCTTGATCCGGCCTCTCATCTGAATCAACTAGCCGTAGCACCTTGACCAATTGGAGAGTGGTCTTTAGGCAAAACTTGATTGATGGCAATAAATCTACATCGGACAAAACTATGTCTTGAACATGCTTCCTCTTTGCGATCTCGAAGAAGTTGCTACCTTCCCATTCTTTGGAGGTACACATCGACCTCAGGCCAATTCTATTTCATGAATGCTTTTTAAAGTTAAGTAACATGTAGCAAACCGTGTTACGGCCGGTCGAGTTAACTCTCCATTTGCGTGCTTCCTCATCCAATTTAAGACCCAACAATGTTTGTAAACATAGACCGTTATGGCCCTTGCTTTCGCCACGGTCTCTAAATGAACTTGCAGCTTTCCGATGTTTGCAAGCATTAGATCTATGCAATGGGCCACACATGGAGACCAAAACAATGTCTTCCTCTTCTCCATTAACAACTGACCCACCTTCACATAGGCAGATGCACTATCCGTAACTACCTACACAACATTCTCTTCACCCCACTTCATCAATCACCGACTCAAGTAATCCTAACAAATTATCCACATTTTTTGAAATATCGGACGTATCAACAGATCTTAAAAATACTGTACCACTTGGACTATTAAAAAAAATTGTAATCGACCGATTCACTCCATCGGTCCACCCATCCAACATAATCGTGCATCCGGTCTTCCCCCATTCCTTCTTATATACATCAATAAATTTCTCTATTGACTCAACCTCTATCTTTAAAAAATTATTCCTCACTTCACGATATGACGGAAGCTTCAATCCTGTCCCAAATGCAGCAACCGCTTTCATCATTGGTGCAAAGAATGGACTTTTTACAAGATTGAATGGTAGAGCATTTGCATATAGGAAACGCGAAATAGAAGGCACACACTGTCTCTATCTCCCTTCCAGATTTTGTTTAGAGTGGCTTGTTGTTTTTCTTTTGGTCCATCTCTTCTTGTTGCTTCTTCTTGCTAACATTACCATCCAATAATTTCTTGAATTTTTTTGCTATCTCATCACCTACTTGGGAACATGTTGCAACATTCTTATTTGTTTGGCCACAAGCTCCAAAAGTCTCCAAAATCTCTCAAAAGTTGTAATATATTATTATTATTATTAAAGTTAGGGCCTAAATACACTTGGAAATAGAAATCCAAATATATATATGGAAAAAAAATTGATTTTTCGACTGGGCACTGCCGGTTTTGAAGACCGATTATCAAATTGTATGATTCACGATTTGATCGTAGGATTTAGATCGGAATCGTACGATTCATCTGGAATTGCGATTCGTATGTACGATCCATATCGTAAATCGTATGATAATGACAACATTGGTAACAACATGCAAATCATATATTATTATGCATATCAAATATGAATTATAATAACAATTTGTGTGTGTGTGTGTGTGTGTGTGTGTGTGTGTGTGTGTGTGTGTGTGTGTGTGTGTGAAAAACAAAAAATAACTTTTACGTGAAACTGTTTCTAAGGAGAGATTCCAGGTAGAAACAAAAAACAACAATAATTTTTAGGAAACTGTTCCCAGGAGAGATTCCAGCCAATTCCATGCATCTAAATGCGATAAAGATATCCTTATGGAATCACTTCTGTAAGTCATTGTTTCGTGGATTCGCATAAGGAAAGGAGTCTTCGTCTCTTCGATGAAGTTTGTCAGTGTTTCTTGTATATCTACATTATGTTTTTATTCATTGTATAAAGAGCCCTTTTTTTTTTCTTTTTTCTTTTCATTTTAGTTTATGATACAATCAGTCATTTGGGTCACTAGTAGTTGTAGTTTGCTTAGGTTGTTTCTTTGGTTCTTTAGTGAGGTTTGATTTCGTATTAACGCTGGGGTTTGTATGTGTTTTAGTCTAGGTAGGCATTTAATTGATTTGCTAGTAATCGTTCTTTAGTGAGGTTTGATTTTGTAGCAATGCTGGTCTTCTCTGTGTTTTAGCCTGGTGTTTAATTGATTTGCTTGGTGAATGGTAGGTGAGTGAACCAGAGAAGTGGGGCTACTCGAACGATTGGAAGAAAGTGCTTGTTTATTTCTTTGGAACCAAACAAATGTGAGTAGTTTTACTTGTGATGGTTTTTTCATGCAGTTGAAGGCACAGCTGATTTTTATCTTTCGCTAGAGTTGGTTTATGCTTAATTTATATTTTGATTGATGCAATATTCTTTTATTTTTTTTTTCCTTCTTATGAAAAGATTGCTTCATTGTGACCTTGTGCTTGAGTAGATGCTTTAAAAAGTTACTAGCGAAGCTCCAATAAATGATCCTCTTTGTAGTAGGTGCAAAAGGAATTGGTGATATTTTGCATGCAAGCGTGTTCACTTGTGAAGAAATGGCTATGTTGGTTGTGTGGAAAGCGGGTTGTGCTCAGTAACTCCAACACTGGTTTTGGAATTCCTCTTCTTGTTTTCTTAGCTTTGGCCCAGTTTTGCAATGGTGCAAATGCAATTGGAACTTTTGCCAAGCAATCATGAGAATCCCTTTTCCTAAAGCAATTGTCAGAACTGGCTTTGTAAAGATGATAAATAGCCAGGACACATGATTATAATCCATTTGTTTTATACACTCTGGTCCCTTTTGAGGATTAAAATGGCCTTGAATGTTTTACCCAAAATATCTAAATATTGTAGACGACTCAATGGAAAAACTTGGATCTTGCACATGTGAACCATATTGGCATGTACTTGCACATGAATGTTTCCACACCGCTGTGGGCTTAGCAATCTTCATCATAAATTATCTCCCATTTTTTCTAGGTTCCCAAGAAAAGTGAACATCTTCTCTTATCCTAAGAAGTAGTTGCTCTTGAGCCTTTCTATATATGTAAAAGGTCACAAATTCCAATAGAAAATGTCCCTAAAAATTGAATTAAAAAAACAATTTCATCATTAATATTAGGCTCTACCAAACTGATAGAATCTGGTGAAACTTGTGGGAGTAGCCTTCATAGAACTAAAGAAGTTCGTTGAATTAACTTAAAACGGACATACATGCACAAAGTATTGTCTTCAGGAAGGTGACTTTGGATATTGCAAAATTGAAGATTCAAAACCTCTTTTGCCAGTGGTCTTTCATGGTAGCTTTGGTTGTCTCTTTATCTCTAGGCTTTCCAATATTTTCTTTGTCAATCCTTGAATTCTTGGTTTAAAAGCTCTTTTAATTCAAATTGCATCTCCCCAGAATATGGTTCATTCGTTGCCTTCTTCAGCTTGATCCACGATACTTTCTCAACATCTTGGTCGATATTCTATGCCAATCCAGGTGCAGATTCTTCTCCTTATTGGCATTGACTGGGCATTGCCAAAAACGATTCAGGCCTTTCAGGCATGGAACTGGCTCAGCACTTAGGGGGTTGCTCAGTTGGTCGCTGGGGTTTCTTATATTTTAGTAGTTTTTAGGATCAAACCAGGAGTGTTGGGGCAGTTGATTACACAGTATTTTGGGTGTGGTGATCCCTCATCATCCCCCTTCTTTGCAGCATCTTGTCTTTGTTTCAAACAACTAGTCACCTTTCACACAAAAAAATAAAAAAAAAACCAGGAAGAAGAAAAGAAAAAGAAAAAGAAAAGAATGAAAAAGAGAAGAGAGGTGTGAAGGAGTGGATTCACACCAGACGAACCTATGGGAATTGCCGAATCACTCTCAAAGGTAGTGTAGAGGCTTTGCACCACTAGATAATGTTTCCAACCGCAAGAAACACAAAAAGAAAAGTGGGGTTTCTCGTATTTTTATAGTTTGTAATCGGGATCAAATCCAGGAGTATTGGGGAGGTTGATTATGCAGTATTTTGGGCGTGGTGATCCCTCATCCCCCTTATCTATTGTATCTTTTCTTTTCTTTTCTTTTAAACAACTAATCACATTTCCAAAAAAGTAACAAAAAAAGTGTAAATGGAATAACTTTGTGGATTCACACCAGACAACCTACGGGAATCACTCTCAAAGGGTGTGCTAGATCATATTTCAAATCACAAGAAAAACAAAAGGAAAAGCAATTTATTAATCAATACAATTCATTATATCACTCATGGCATGGAATGTCTGGTCATATTTCCTTTATATGGGCTATTTTCTCTAGATTATTCTAGAAGGAAGTCTCTAGATCTGTCTCTTGCTTACATCTCATTGGACCACTTCAAGTTGCCTTATTAAATAGGGAACTAAAACAAAGTTCAAATCCAACTAAGGCTCCATGTTATAAACAGTTCAGACTATGTAGACAACCATATGGTGTATTCCCGCTGTTCAGTTTTTATGCTAGTTTGAGAACTGCAATTAACACTTCTCATTGGACCCATGGTGTATTCCCGCTGTTCAGTTTTTATGCTAGTTTGAGAACTGCAATTAAAATGATATATGTCCACAGATAGCTTCTCATTGGACCCATGGGCCTGCAGTCCTGACGGTTGTGTTTTTATCCATCCAATTCTCTGTGGCCCCACAATTGGACCATTGGACGAGTCATCATATTGTATTTGTTAACCACTTATAGCTGCGAATGCCTAACCTACTTATCTTGCAATAAAAGGGAATGGGGAAACTAAAATAAAGAGTTTAAATCCAACTGCATCCCCACAATATCAATTGTATGGACTATGAATCATGTATACTGTGGGTGTATATGCGTGTGGGCTTATGATTCGGCCCACAGGTACATACACCTGGGTCTTATATGTTATGGACCTTTGTCCTTAATTTTTCAGCATTTTTTCTTTGTTTCATGCTTTCCTTATTTGTCCCGTAGCTTTCCTTTAGTTTTTTCCTTCATATAAGGGCATATATGTAATATTGCCTTAAATTTATTATTATAAATAAGAGAGGGCTGGACATTTAAGCCCCGTATGCTCTCCCTCTCTCTCAAATTCTCTGTTCGTCTTAACATGGAATCAGATCCTAATTGCTTATAGGGTTTCTTCTTCTTTTAAAAGTTTCTTCAAATTATTTTTATAGGGTTTTAAATCATGGGATGTTGGATTTGATGTCCTTGCTGATTTTAATGCTGTCCAATTGAGATTTTGCTGGAAATTCTTCTTCATTTTATTTTTTTAAAAAGTTTTTTCTGAAGGACTTGCTAATTTTTGTGTTGCCTTGGCTAGGGTGTGCTGGATTTTTTTTTTTTTTTTTAAATATATTTGTTGAGGCAGGTTGTGTTGCCTTGGCTAGGGTTTGCTGGATTTTTTTTTTCTCTGTTAAAGCAGATTCTTTTGTTGCCTTGGCAAGGGTTTGTTGGAAATTTTATGTTGAAATAGAATTTTGTTGCCTTGGTTAGGGTTTGCTGGATTTTTCCTATTAAAGCAGATTCTTTTTTTGAAAGGTAACAATACTAGGGATTGAACCTTGGATCACTAACACACTATACTGTCTCTACCAGCTCATCTAACGAGCAAGAGACCTGTTGAAGCAAATTTTTATGTTGCTTCGGATGGATTTTGCTGTTTTATTTTATTTTATTTTAATGAGGGCAAAATTTTGGGTATTTTTTGCCCTAGTTTCCAGCAACCATATTTTTCCACGGCAATCGGGTAATTAATCTTTTTTTGAGCTTTTTTTTTTTTTTTGCTGCAGGACCCCTTTCCACGTGTGATTAGGTTTGGACATTTGTTGGAATTTCTTATTTTAGTCCTTCGTTCTCCTTGCTATTACTGTTTATAGCATTGTTTTGGTATTGGTTGTTTGAAATTTTATATGGTTTCATCATTAATAACTGAGACAATAGACCCTGTCAATTTCAAAATGGAACAGTTGTTTATTCATTTTGAGAACCCTAGCCTACAGATTACAACACAAACTGAAGTCAAGTAATTACCTTCAGTGGTCTAAAGCAGTTGAGATGTTTATTGGAAGTAAACAAAAGTTGAGATATGTATATAGTAGTATAAAAGAAATGCCCTCCACTACTGATCCCTCATATGCTGAATAGAAATTAGACAATTTGTTGGTTATGTCATGACTTAAACTTTATGGAACCAAAAGTTAGCGAAGAACTTTTTTCGCTATCTACTGCTCGTGAGATTTGGTTGACGGCTTATGAATTTTGTGCTTATCAGAACAATATGGCCTGCATTTATATTAACTATCAGAAAATTAGTCACTTGTGACAGGGGGAGAGATTTGTCTAATTTTTTTGCCAAGATGTGTGGTCTGTGGTAAGAATTATCCCTTCTTGACAATCTTCTAATTGTCTTTTCTATAGATGCAGATGTGTATAAAAAAGCATTGAAAAGAACCAGATCTTTGAGTTATTGTTGGGTCTTAATACTGATTTTGAACCAATTCGTGCTCAAATTCTTGGACCACCTTCTTTATTGTCGCTTAATAATGTATATACTTCACTATTACATGATGAAAGTGTTGGACAACTATGGGTTCAATTGTGGTTAAAAAATTTGCCTTAGTGACAAGATTCACAAACTTTGATCATACTGATGTTACTGCTAGTCATGGACATGGTATAAGAATAGGTGGTCGTGATGATGGTAGAAGCTGTGGATGGAGTACTGGCTATGGTCGTAGCATGGATTGGTTGTGTACTCATTGTGGTATACATGGACGCACCGTTGACTATTGCTGGGTTTTTCATGGTTGTCTTCAAGATAGAGCGGCTAATTCTGCTGCCTTGGATGACAAGGACTCAAATTCTTGTTGGGAAGGCAACACCTTACACAACTTCACCTATAGTTCCATTAGTTGATGATGTGGTTTATCTCTCAAAATATAAATATGGTACTTTACTTTGTTAAGGGTACCATTTAGAATAAGGCCTCAACCTTAAAAAAAGAAAAGATAAGATAAGAAAACAGAATTAGTCCTCCTTAACATTTAAAAAAAGAAGAAGAAAAGAATAAGGCTTCCTCATCCACTTCCTTGGCGCAGACAAGTAAGGTAACACGTCTAGTCTTTCATACTACTTTTGTGTAAAGTCTTTAGATTATTTGTCACGCCCCAAACTCGGTGAGCGGGCTTATAGAATTCCTGAGCTCCGAATCTGGCGGTGAAAGCCTTCATAGTGCCCCATTCTCGGCTCCCAGATCCCATACGCCAACCAGGTTCTTATCCTGGGATTTCACAAGGAGGCTGTCGACACCGAATTCGGTGGTAGAGAATTTAGTGAGCCTGGTTCTTGAGTTTGGGGCGTGATAGGAGATGGTATTAGAGCATAACTTGGGAAAACCTGCTAATGAAATCATGTATCTACTAATAGCCTTAGGTTAGCTATTCTTCACTATGTGATTGTTGTGAACTTGGAATGATTAGAATCCCGATCTCGGAAATTTAGAAACACACCCCAGGTTTTCATTGCAACTTAAAGAGTCTAAAATTAGCATTCCCATTTGAGAACTTAGAAACTTTGAACATAGCACCCTGGCAAGTGTGCCTTGTGTAAGGTTTGGTTGAGAAATTTTGAGGATGAAATTTTCTATTAGGAGGGGAGAGCTATAAGACCTGTAACCCTGTGGGACCGACCGTACGCGTCGTTTTTGGTGCCGGCACATTCTAGGCGGACCAGATCGGCGAGCTTCGATCGTAACCCTATTTAAGTATCAAAATGACCTAAGACTTGTACCTTGGCGACTGCGCAGGCGTTGCCGCGCGGTACGCCCCATTTCGACACCCAAATTAGAAGTTGCAGTTTTTGGCGCAATCTGAGGTGGGCCGCACAACGCATACGTGGCGCAGGCCCCACTTGTGTAGTCCAATCATATCCCATCAATCCATCACCACCTACCTCCATTACCTTTTTCCCTTCTCGATGTAAGAGAAGCCCCAAGAGTTAACACTCATCATTTTTCTTATCTTTTTCTCTCGTTTCTAACCTCTTCATTTTCTAAAATCCACTCCTTATCCCAAATTCTTTACCTCAAAAGCCTTCCTACGTATGAACCTCTTTATTTCCATTTTTTTGCTAAAGTTTGAGAAGAGAGAAAAGAAAGAAAGATTAGAGAGAAAATTAGAGAGATGGTTTGAGAAAAGAGAGAGATTTAGAAGTCAAGAGGAAGATAAAAGAAAAGAGACTAGATGAGATTAAGAGTGGAGAGAACCTTGGTGGAACTTCCGATCATCATTCCGGCCTAATTCGACTGTTCATCCGACGTTGTGAGTGCATGGGAGGATAAAAAACTCTTGATTTTCTGTGTTATCCCATTTTTGGTTGGGTCCACAAGGGTGGGACCCACCTTGAGCATGTATGGTGTATGGTGGGCCCCATAGTGGTAGGAGGCCACCCCGATGGGTGGATCTTTCTTCCTTTGCTTTTTCTTTCCCCTTCATTTCCCTTTATTCTTCGTACTTTGATAATATTGTGGGGCTCACATGTTGAAACGCTGTTGGAGAGCATGATGCGTGGACCACCTTGTGTGGCCTACTGTGATGATTATTTTCCATCTAACCTATTGATTTTGGCCACACAGTTTTGGATGGTGGAAAACCACCAAGATTAGGTTGATCCAAAGCTCCTTGGCCCACTATGAGCTGGCCAATCTGATCGGCGAAGTAGATTTTCTATGTGGGCCCCACCACTCCTTAAATCTGAAAGGGGGGGGCAGCGGCTGCTGCCACTGGATGCAACGATGTCTGCCGCCGGATGCAACGTCGTCTAGAAACGCCGCTGCTTGGTTTGGGAAGGCCACTGAGTGGGCCCCACCATGAGATGTGTGTGTGTGTGTGTGTGTGTGTGTGTGTGTGTGTGTGTGTGTATATATATATATATATATATATATATATATGGGAAAAGGTACTATGCGCTCGAGCTCACGATAAGCTTATCGTGAGGTCGAGCTGTGTGGGCCCCACCGTGATGCGTGTCGGCCATCAACACCGTGCATTTGATGGGTACCCTTAAAATTAAGGGATATCCCAAAAATTAGCCGTATACAGAACTCAGGTGGGCCATACCCTCTAAAATTATGTGAAGACACCGTTAAAACATATAAAAGCACTTGGTGGGGCCCACCTGAAACTTGGTCTGAACCCTCATTCAAGTGGGACACACATAATGGATGGGCTGGATTTGCAAACCACATCTCGGTGGGCCCTCAAAAATGGTTATGAATGTTTTAATGGTGTACGGCCTCGCTCCACTTCTGTATGTGGTGTGGCCCACACAAGTCACGGATTGACTTGATTTTTGGGACCTAGGCCCACGATGGAATGGTGCATCTGACTGATGGGGTAGATGTTCAAAACGCATCACGGTGGGGCCCACACAACTCGACCTCATGGGATGGACAGGTCGAGCTGTGTGGGCCCCACCGTGATGCTTTTCAAACATCTACCCCATCAGTCAGATGCACCATTCCATCGTGGGCCTAGGGTCAAAAAAAAATCAAGTCAATCCGTGACTTGTGTGGGCCACACCACATACAGAAGTGGGGAGGGGCCGTGCACCATTAAAACATTCATAACCATTTTTGAGGGCCCACCGAGATGTATTTTGCAAATCCAGCCCATCCATTATGTGTCCCACTTGAATGAGGGTTCAGACCAAGTTTCAGGTGGGCCCCACCAAGTGCTTTTATATGTTTTAACGGTGTTTTCACATAATTTTAGATGGTATGGCCCACCTGAGTTCCGTATACGGCTGATTTTTGGGATATCCCATAATTTAAAGGGTACCCATCAAATGCACGGTGTTGATGGTCGAAACACATCACGGTGGGGCCCACACAGCTTGACCTCACGGGAGCTTATCGTCAGCTCGAGCGCATTGTACCTTTTCCCACATATATATATAAAATCCACATCGTCCATTCGAATCCCTAGCTCATTTTAGGCATCGAGCCAAATTCGATCAATATCTTAGGTGGGCCACACCGTGTGCGACATGGGGTGCATCGGGGGGTGGGGGGTTTGGGGAAATGGGTTCTCGCCTTGATGAATTTATTAGATCCACACCGCCCATCTGTTTTCCTGGCTCATTTTAAACGTCGAGCCCAAAAATGAAGCTGATCCAACCCTCTGGTGGACCACACCACAAGGAACGGTGGGGCTGGGCAACCACCCCCACGAGTGCCCCCATGCAGATGTGGGAATGGTGCCCCCACTCGTGGGACCCGCCTTGATATATATATATATATATATATATATTTCTCCAGATCATTTTAGGCCATAGGCCGAAAAATGAGGAAGATTCGAGTCTCTCTCTCTCTCTCTCTTTGATTTAAGGGGTAGTGGGGCCCACCTAGAAAATCTAATCCGCCCATCGGAGGGGCCAGCTCATGGTGGGCCAAAGAGCTTTGGATTAATCTAATCTTAGTGGTTTTCCACCATCCAAAATTGCGTGACCAAAATCAATAGGTTAGATGGAAAATAAACATCACAGTGGGCCACCCAAGGTGGTCCAGGCTGTTATAGCATGCGAGGCATGCTCTCCAACAACATTTTTACTTGTGGGCCCCACAACACTATCAAAGTAGGAAGAAGAAAGGGAAAGGAAAGTGATGTAGAATGATGCAAAACTAGCTATGTGATTGAGATTTAATTTAAAATCAAAGGAATATATAAAAATCACCATACCAAAGTGTGATGTACATGCAAACAATGTGAAGCCCAGGAGATGATGGGTATGATTCGAGGCCAAATCATAATCATTAGCCCTTTGGCCAAACAAAGCACTCAGAATATAGGGCTTAAAGAAAAAGATTTTCCAACTAGCATAAGAATAATCTGGGCACGATAGGTGAAAGTTCGAACGCAAACGATTGAAATTAAGTTGCCTTTCATGGACAAAGGAACACAACTAATTCAAAATCAGATCAAGCGGGCCCCACACGTGCGTGCGGCGGTCACATGGGTGGTCGAATGGTCACGCGTGTGGGTTGATTGTGTGATCCACGCACGGGTCGGGTCTGTAAATGATTGAAGATGGGTTTAGGTGGCCCGTAGGATCAAGTAAAATAAAATCGAAGTGAGAATAATGAAAAGATTTTATCTTAGAATTGAAGATTCAAAAAGACCTACCACCTACGATTCATTAAGCACGAAGTGGAAGAGGAAGGATCTTAGGGATGAAGGATAGAGCGACTTCACACCCTCTAGGCTTCTATCCAAGATCTAGCCTTCAAAACGATGAAGGAAGATGAAAAGAACTCCCACAAGGCCTCAGATTTTTCTCCAAATTCATAATAGATGAGGTTGGACGTCCTTATCCCTCTTACTTTATTTTATAGCAAAAATTTGTTGAAATGACAATTCTATCCCTTTAGAAAGAAAAGCAAAATACCCATTATGTCCTAAAGGTTAAAAAGTCTAATCTACCCTCCCCAAAACTATCTTATGTAGCAAATAGATGTCCACTGTCCAATCACAAACTAAAATGTCCAAATCATCAAATAACATAAAAGAATTAACTGACAAAAGGGTCCAACATAATCCAACCATCGGATGGCCCCATGATGGGACACAAGACTATCCAATGGATGGACAATCATGTAGACCATGATCAATAGTAAGATAATCTCCAAATATGATCCATGCTATCCATGCTTTTTTAATGCTCGTCGATGACCACTGGTGATCACCATTAGTCGCCAAAGTGAAACTGCCAATGTAGCCTGTCGACGCCTATGTCTCTGATGTGTACAGAGTGGTGGTGTGATGTCCGCATCAGAAAGGGAAAGAAAAAGCAAGGGAAGAAAGATTTGGCCATCGTGGCGGCCCCCGTCACTATGGGGTCCACCATACACTCCATACATGCTCAAGGTGGGTCCAACCCTTGTGGCCCCACCAAAAATGGGATAACACAAAGGGAGGGTTTTTATCCTCCCATGCACTCACAACGTCGGATGAACGGCTGGATCGGGCCAGATCGATGATTGGACGGTCCACCAAGGTCCTCTCCACACCTAATCTCCTCTAGTCTTTCTTTTCTTTTCTTTTCTCTTCCTCTTAACCTCTAGATCTCTTCCTAATCTCTCTCAAGCTCTCTCTTTTCTCAAACCATCTCTCTAATATTTCTTTATTTTCTTTCCCTCTCTCTTCTCAAACTTTAGCAAAAAAAATGGGAATGAAAAAGTTCATACGTAGGAAGGCCTTTGGGGTAGGGAATTTGGGATAGGGAGGGGATTTTAGAAAACGCGGAGGGTAGAAAGGAGAGAAAAAGATAAGAGGAATGATGAGTGTTGATTCTTGGGGCTTCTCTTACATGGGGAAATGAAAAAGTTGATGGGGGTAGGTGGTGATAGATTGATGGGATGTGATTGGACTATCTCGAGATTTGTACAAGTGGGGCTTGTGCCATGTGTGTGTTGGGCGACCCACCTTGGATTGTGTAAAAAACTGCAATTTCTAATCTGGGTGTCGAAATGGGGCGTGCCGCGCAGCGTTGGAATCGCAGGGCCTGCACGATCGCCAAGGTAAAGTCTCAGGTTGTTTTGGTACTGAAATAGGGTTACGACCAAAGCTTGCCGATCTGGTCCGCCTGGAATGCCCCAACACCGAAAACAAAACGTACGGTCAGTCTCACAGGGTTACGGGTCTTACATTATTGATTCAAGGGCTACTTATCATATAATAGGTATATCTAGTTCTTTTTCTTTATTTACTCCTAATCCAAATTTAGTTAGTGTGAAGTTAGCAGATGGTGCCCTAACACTTATTGGGGGGTAAGGGTACTTTATCTGTTTCTCCGCCTGTCCTTGTCATATGCCTTATTGATTCTTAATGTTGTGTTTAATTTGCTATCAGTAAGGTTACAAAGGATCTGGATTCTGGAATGTAGTGTGACTTTTTATTATGATTGTCGTGTTTTCCAGTACCTGTAGATGAAAACGTTGCTTGGTGGTGGACATGAAAATGATGGTTATATATATATATTTTTATTTAAATACTTCAAGTCATATTAGTGAGTGTCTTAGGGGTCATTTGACACCATGGATTTGGGGGGATTTGAGGGAATTTCAAATCCCCTGGTTGTTTGGCAGCATAAAGTAACCGGGGGTTTCAAATCCCCTCAAAGAGGGGGTTTGAAATCCATGGTGAGAGCTTGGATTACATTTAAAATCCTTCCAAGAGTTGCGTGTGTAACATGTGTGTCACTAGACTATTATTCTATTGCGCACATGACCCATTAATGATATCAAAAAACAATTAGATTATCAATTGAATCACTATAATTACTTTAATATGATGATCAACACCGTCCAAACATTGTCCATGTAAATCAATGGTTCAAAATCGTTGGTTAGTCACTCGGACATGATCTTGTGCTTGTGGCCCAATCGAGACTTGGAATTTCATCATTTTGGGGCAAAACATATATTTCAACGGGCTTTTTACAACCATTGTGTCAAACATTACATACGCCACTAATTAAAGATATTAAAGTTGATTTAGTAATTAAATTCAAACCCCTGTAAATATACCATGCATAGCTACTTTTGGATTAAAATTGATTCCCAATCCAGGGTGCCAAACACACATAGGAGGATTTCAAATCCACGCTCCCAAATAGGCCCTTAGTGTCAAGAAGGAAAACCTTTTCATCTCGGATTATAGGTTTGATCATCTTTTGAGTCTAGTTTGTCTTTATTACTTGCGTCAGTCGAGTTTAATGATATCAAAAACTTACAGTGTGAGGTCGTGTCTTAGCCAAACACTAAGTCAATTTATCCTCTTGTGGAGAAACAGTCCAACAGAAGTTTTTCATTGATTCATTCGGATGTGTGTGGTCCAATTCTTATTATTTCTAATGGATTTAAATACTTTTGTCTCGTTTATTGTTGATGCATCTCGTATGATGCTGATTTATTGGATGAAAATTAGAGATGAGCTTAGTTCTATTTTTGAAGTATTTCATTGTTGGGTAAAAAATCAATTTAGTGTGAATTTTAGAACTCTTTGTACAGATAATGCAAAAGAGTATGTTTCCCATACTATGTTTTCTTGATTTCATAAGCATTGTATTAATTCTTAGACCACATGTGCATATACCCCGCAATAAAATGGAATTACTGAAAGGAAAAAATAGACATTTTAGAAGTCACTCATGCTCTCTTCGTTGGTATGTTGGTTCCCAAATCTTTTTGGTTAGAGGTTGTTCTCACAGCTTGTTATTTGATTCATCGTCTTCGTACCAAGCTTCTTGCTAGAGAGTCACCTGTCCACTTTTTTTCAGCCTTCCATCCAATCCTTGAAATTCCACTGCGGGTCTTTTGTGTGTATTATGTATATAATACTAACTCTTAGAAATAAATTGTTAAATTGAGTTGTCAAATGCATTTTTTTTATTTTTATTTTTGGGATAATTGTCTTTATGAAAGGGGTATTAATGTTTTAATCCAATTACTAAAACGTTATGTTTCTACGGATGTAAAGTCTGTTGAAGACACTTCATTATATATATATATATAAATATAATGGAAAGGGGGGCACCATTCTTGGTTCTTCTTGTCCTTGTCCTCGAGTCTGATGAAAATACTGTCTATTTCTTCCAAACTCGATAACACTAGAGATAAGGTTGCTGCTGGTTCTACTAAGTCCAACCTGAAGGTGTATGAATGAAGAAATGTTTGTAATCCTATTCTTTTTCAGGACACCACGAAGCATGCTCCACTGGCCGTAGGTACTAATAGTGTTGCTACTCGTTCGCCTATTTATCTTGATCAATATTTATGCGATTCTTCCATGGACTTTCCTGTTGCTATTAGAAAAGCAAAAAAAAAAAGAAAAAAAAAACAATGTACCTCTCATTCCATTCAAAGCTTTGTTTCCTATTAGCACAAGTCCTTTGTTTATGCTATTGAGTGCTCTTTGTCCATTGTTTCTAAAAATCTTAAGGACCCTCTTATTTCTCCTATGTGGTGATAAGTTGTGGAGGAGGAGGTGGTAGTTCTTGAAAAGAATTATACATGGGAGATGACTGTGTTACCAACTTAGAAGAATCTCGTAGGTTGTCGTTAGGTATATGCACTCAGTATAATCTTGATGGAAGTATAACTCAACATAAAACTCACCTTTTAGCTAAAGACATTACGCAAACTTTTAGTGAGGATTATTCCGAAACCTTTGCTCCTGTTGCTAAGATGAACTCTATTCATGTGATTATTCCTCTTGTCGCCAATTTGCATTGGCCCCTGCATTAATTTGACGTTAAAAATGTCTTTTTGAATAGTGATCAATGTTGTCATGTGCAATTGCATATGTGCATATGTAGATCACATATGCGATCATGGCACATATGCGAAAATATGCATATGTGCCATGATCATATATGCATATTTGAAAGGAAGAGTGAAAGGTATGTCGTCTGAAGAAGGCGATATATGGTTTGAAGTAGGCTTCTTGAGCCTGATTCGACAAGTTTAGTGGGGCCTTGATTGGTATTAGATTTTCTCGCATTCATTCTGATCATTCTATGTTTGTCAAGAGGGATGTGAATGAGATCATTATTGCAAGTGTCTATGTGGATGATATTCTTATTATAGGTGATGATGCTAATGAGATTTCTAAGTTGTAACTATATCTGAGCAAGGTGTTTGATATCAAAGACTTGGGACCGCAAAAATATTTCCTTGGAATTGAAGTCTCTTGTTCCAAAAAGGGTATAGTTTTGTCTTAACAAAAATATGCCATTGGTTTGTTCACTTCAACTGGTAATCTCGGTGTCAATCCTATTGATTCTCCATTGGAAATCAATAAGAAGCTTAGGGCATATGATGGAGAATTTCTTGATGATCCTCACATATACCAGCGCTTGGTTGGGAGATTGATATATTTGATGATCACTCGTCTAGATCTGTCTCATGTTGTGAGTTTGGTTAGTCAGTTCATGTATGTTCCCTGTTGTTGCTACCTTGAAGCAGTTCGCTGCATCTTCTGCTACATTCTGGATGTGGCCTCTTATTTAGCTTACATGATAAACTTGATATTTAAGGATGACTCGGATGCAGATTGGCCATGTTCTCCAGATGATTGTCACTCTACGTCAGGCTACTATACTTTTTACAGTGGCAATTTAGTTACCGGGAAAACTAAGAAGCAGATAGTTGTGCCTTCGTCTAGTGTTGGGGCCGAGGCTCTCTCTCTCTCTCTCTCTCTCTCTCTCTCTCTCTCTTTTCTACAGGGAATTGGTGTGCACGTAACTGCAATTATAGCACGTATCGCAACATGTCGGCGGTGGCTTTTACGGCCACCATTACTGTTATGGAATACCTTGTATACAACCATATGGTGTATGCTTGCTGTATGGTTTTTATACTAGTACCAAAATACAATCAAATTTTTATACGAGTCCATTAGTAGCTTCTCATTGGACTTGTGGGCCCCAAAATCCAGTCTGTTGGTGTTTTTATCCATCGGATTCTGTGTGGACCTGCAGGTCTATTGGACCATTGGTTATTGGTTTCATGTAATGAATCTGTGGGTTCTAGTCTAATTGGACTACAAGGGCCTGTTAGATTTCCCAAATCCTCTGTAAATGCATTGCAAATTGGTAGTAATTATTTCCTTTAGTAATTACCGCATCGTTCTTGGGGGTTGGTTTGACTCATATTTTTTTCAACGCTAAAATTGAGGATGCTGCCAAATATATGTGGGGCCTGCTGTGATGTATGTGGCTTATCCACACCGTCCATCCGTTATGCCAACTGAATTTAGGCCATGAGCCAAAAAATGAGGCAGGTTCAAAGTTCAAGTGGACCACAACACAGGAAAAATGGAATCGAACACTCACCGTTAAAAACTTCTTGGGGCCACTGTTTACTTTGGTGTGAGCCACTTGAGTGTTGGATCTGCCTCATTTTTTGGCTCATGCCTCAAAATGTTTTGGTAGAATGGATGGACGGCGCGGTATGTCATATACATCACGATGGGGCCCACAAATATAAGCCAGTCCTTTTGGACTGGTTTTCGAAGCAGAAACACCTGCCTATTTTCAAACAGGGTGAAATTGTAATAATTGGTTATTTACAGGGCATTTACAGTGAATTTGGAAAATCAAACAGGCCCTAAATGCTGGTCTTTTATCTGATCATACAGCATGGGTTCCTTTGTAGACCCTACTTGGTGGATCAAATGATTTTGCATCAGAAACGAGTAAAAGATCACGTACAATGGATGTACAAGTGCAAAGTTATGCCTCTTGGAAGTTGACCTTTTCAGGACCCTGAGGAATTTTAAGATGTGGGACCTCTTTTCTCCATTTGCTTGTCATGGCTTCATTTTGGAGTTAGTTCTTTTCACTTTTTATCTCTGGGCTGTCCAATGTTTCTTCTTCTAAGCCTTCTATCCTCGGGTGCTTGTTTTGGAAGGCCTACTAATTTGGATTACATCATTAAGACAGCTCTAGAGTGAATTATTGCACATATATGCTTTGGGTTGTTAATTTGGGTACTATTAAACAACTGATTTTCTAATAATATTATGCTGTCATCTATTGTGATTATTAGGTTGGGTTTATTTGGTAAACTTGCTCTATGCTGGCAACATTTAACTATTTTTAGTGTTATGTCGTATATTGCTTGATTCATAATAAAGAAAAAAGAAACTATTTGCTTGTTGGTTACATGGGATGGGATGATACTTCATTTTCTACACTTCATTGTTTGCAATTATAAGCTAATCAAATGCTTAATGATGCATAAGGCCTATTCGTAGAACTTGATGTGAATATGATGAATGCCTGCTTTGATTTATATCTTAGTTTTCTGCTAATGTGGGTTTTGTCTTATGCAGTGGCTTCTGCAACCCTGCTGATGTTGAAGCTTTTACTGAAGAGAAAAAGAAAACTCTTCTTCTTAAACGTCAGGGTGGTAAGGGAGCTGATTTTGTTCGTGCAGTAGATGAGATTATTGATAGCTATGAAAAGTCAAAGAAACAGAACCAAGATGAGTCAAATTCAGGCGATGAAGGCACAGTGTCGAATGCTGGGAGTTTGGATGGTTCTAAAGGCAAGTCTTGGGTGAAGAGTCCAACACAAAGCCCTGCGTCAATGCATGAACTTCAGTCAGAGACACCTCATTCTTCTATAGTCAGAAGCGACTCGTGCAATCCTATCGAAATTCCTGTGCCTTCGAAGGAAATCACTGATCCACATTCTATGCAGACAGAATCTGAGGAGCCAGCTAAAAATACTTCCAGTCAGGATCTTAGAGAAGCACCTTCATCTATTCCTAAATTGTTGAGAAAGAGGTCAAGAGAGACACCCCTTCAGGGCTGTGTGATACAAAGAAGGCCGGTGGCATTTCGCAGGTCTAGAAGTTCATCAAGGGTTGAACACTCTAAATTTCCGAAGCCTGTCATGCTGCCGGTAATGGATGGCATAAGCCATGAACCTATAGGAAGGAATAAGCTTATTAGGAAATCACCTGACCACTCCACTTGCCATGATATAGATTCACTTGCTTGTTCTGCGGCTACTGTTTCTAACTGGAGTGATGAAGACATTGGATCTGAAGCATTAGCAATGGAATCTGAGGCTGTTAGTTTAAACAAGGGAAGCACAATAGAGTCTGGTGGCAAAATCGAACACTCTGGGGTTGTCTCTGAGGATTTCGAGAATGGCATTGAGTTGAGTGGAAGGCTTGAACTCCAGACTACGGCTGGTGTGCTCAAGAAGAAACGGAAACCAAACAGAAAGCGAGTTACTCATGATACAGAAACAAGTCTGAAATTGGAGAAGGAGACAAGTTTAGAGGTAGTTGGGTCACTTAAAAACCTTCCAACTTCTCCCAATGATTGTGAAAGGTCAAGTGAGAGATTTCACAAGGCAGATGGTGATGAGCATTTGCCTCTAGTAAAACGAGCCAGGGCTCGAATGGGTAAACTATGCACAGAGACTAAGCAGGTTGATGATTCTGTATATACTAAAGAGACATCTGTACAGGAGGCTCTAATGAATCATTCAGGGAAATGTACCATGGCCTTCAGTCATGATGATAACTGTCCTGCTGATAGCACCTCGTTGGGGGTTAAGGAAGTTGTAAATAACTCATCACCTTCAAAATCGTTTATTCCTTTTGCAGAAAATGATCCAGAGCTTTGGAAAGCTAAGAAATATCATTTGAGAGGTGGTTCAGTGGATGGTGAAGCTGCTTTGCCTCCCTCTAAACGCCTTCATCGTGCTCTAGAAGCAATGTCTGCCAACGTGGCTGAAGCTACATATGCTGAAGACCCAAGACCCACAGAAATCCTATCAAATGGGTGCAGGACTCCCAATGAGTCAACTTTTCTCTGTGCTGCTACTGATAACAGAGTGGGTAGTACTATAGAAAAATGGGATGCACACTCTTCTGGTAACGATACATCTCATGATAGTACATCTGGATTGGCTTCGATATCAGCCCCCCCAAATCCTGAGGAAATGACAAAGATTTCTTCAGATGCAAAACCCGGTGACATGCTTTGTGGAAATTATAGCTTCCCAAAACATGAGGACTGCAAAGAAGTGCTTATAGAGGCTGGAAATTATGCGGATGCCATACACCTTGATGGTTCATCCATTATAACTGCCAAAAATAAGATCCATGTCGAAAATCCACAACCTTTTTCATCTCAGTGTGATGAACAGGGTAATATTAAACCTAGTCAAAGTGCATCCAAGCAGTCTTCACATGTCACAGAAGATGGCAACAAGAAGATTTTGGTACCAAGCAAGGAGCCTACTGATGATGCCTTCAAGGTGGAGGGTGACTATTATCAAGCAGACAAATCAGATGGAGAACATGAAATTTTGGAACCTATTTCACAGAGGCTGGATTCAGTTTCCAAGGCTGAAGATGTTAGCAGTTTGTTGCCTCTAAATGGTACTGGTATGCCTCTGTCAGATGCAGATGGAGGCTGTCCAACTACCAAGACTTTGAGGTCTCAGTCAGACGAGAACAGCAAAGTTAGGGAGATGTAAGCTTTTCATAATAGTTTGTTGTAACTAGTCATGTTCTTTTATTCTCTATGGTTTTCTTCACATGCATTCCACACTTTACCATGCTGCTTGAGCTGTGTTGCACCCACACATGATGTATACGCAGAATCCAAACCATGCATATGGTGTGTCACCTCATGGTCACTATACATCCCAAGAATCATACTGATCCAAAATTCTGGTGGGATACCACAGGGTGCAATGTATCAGCCCACCTGAGTTTTTGAATTGCCTGTTTTTTGGTGTAAACATGGTGAACACCATATTCTATCTAGAAGTTGCTACTGGTCGTCAACCTCCCTATACCCTCGAATGTTCTCTTTGTTGCTCACCTGAGTTATGTATCTGGCTGGGTTTTGGCATCTAGGCCAGGCCTAACATGGTTGGGCTCACCAGATGCATGGTGTGGATTCCACATACACATCACAGTGGGACCTGCGCGGCTCGAACACAGTAGCTTAACGTGCGTTCAAATGCGTGTGAACAGAATTCTATTTTTTGAACAAAAATAATACTTGAACACAATTTTAAGTCTACTATGCTTGTTGCCTTTCTTTTTGCTTGTTCCAAAATTCTTTAGCATTTGTGCTAATATGCTCAAGGTATTATTCATTATGGCGTTGCAGGTGTGAGGTTGAAAAAGAAGTTAAAGGTAAACGAACACCAAAGGACAGAGATGCTTACTCAGACTCGACATCCATGAAGGCTTTGATTGCAGCTGCTCAGGCAAAGAGACATTTTTCTCGTTCTACTTCCATCTCTGACAATGCCTCAGATGATAAGGTTTCTTTTGATGCTGTATCAAGCTCACCTCCAGTCCATGCGATCAATTCTTCTGAGCGAGTGTCTCCTACCAATGCCTCGATGCACCATGTTCCTGCTTTGGATGATGGGAATGGTATCCCAGTTAATGGTAGAAGTCCTGGTGCAAGTGCACACCGGAAGAATTCTATGCATGTACTTGATATGGATGAAGAAAGAAGATTTGACTCAATGTCAATTCATAGACTGAAACCCATGGGCAAATGGACGGGTCAGGCTGAAGCAAATGTTGTGTGGAAATCTTTCGAGGCTGTGCTTGGGACATTATCAAGGACAAAAGAGAGTATAGGTCGGGCAACACGCCTTGCAATTGACTGTGCCAAATATGGGATTGCTGGTGAGGTAAGGGCATTCCTGTTACCTTTCCTTCTCTCATTATTATTTGGATATATGTTTTGATCACATAAGATTCACTCAAATCAATCAGCATACTTTGCCACTTAATTAAATTATTTTTCTTGCCATGTGCATGATCTATATACATTTCAAAACCTGATGTCATTATGCTCTTTCCAATCTTTCAAAACATTGATCAGAGTTTATATTTATGTCTCTTCTGTTTCTTTGTTCTTTTAAAAAAATCAGCTGAATATTTATTTAAAGTAAAAGATCAAATAATCTAAAAGATATCTATGCATGTTGCATTTATAAGAATGAAGTAAATTTGATTGTTCAAAGGAAAAGAAAAGACAAATTGGAAACTGTACTTGTTTATAAATGTAAAATGTGTGTACAAGTACGTATTGCTTCCAAGCATGCAAATTGACATGAAGAAGTTGCTGAAGCCAGTCTTTGTTCAAAATATCAGTGTGGCATTCCTAATCTTTTATTGCACATTTTTTACTTCTTTGTCGGTTTTTTCTTGACACTCTGTTTTTCTGTACTTTTAAACATTTGTCAGCTTCTTTCTGGGGGTGTTAGATAGAAGTCAGAAAGTTGATTAAATCTGTCCAATTGAAGGACTGATTTTCAGTTTTCATACCTTATATTGCCCATCTTGCTTTGTAACGTTGCTTCCTTCATGGCATCATTTTTGGACCTTTAAATTGTGGTGGCGGATTGTTTTTCTATGGTTGGATGGGAGGTAGTGTGGGCTCCCCCCTGCCACAGGAATTTGTTGGAAGCCGAGATTGCTGAGACGTTGCAGGTCCTTGAGAAAGTTACTCCCAACATTTCCATTGAAGACTTGATGTTTTGGTTCGGGAATCGGTCCGGAAAATTGTTGGTTATATTGCTCTTTACCCTTGTTTCCGATGCATTGGATGGCGCACCCCCCCCCCCTTTTCATTTTTTGGCTTTTGCGGTGCTCCTCCCCTTGTGGTAATCTTCGTCTGGTTAGTGGCTCAAAAAAAGGATTCTAACTGTTGACAACCTCCAGAGAAGAGCATTGATCCTCCCCAATGTCCCCCCCCCCCCCTTCATTTTTTGGCTTTTATGGTGCTCCTCCTGTTGTGGTAATCTTTGTCTGGTTAGTGGCTCAAAAAAAGGATTCTAACTGTTGACAACCTCCAGAGAAGAGCATTGATCATCCCCAATGTTTGTCTGATGTGTATGAGAAGTCCGGAGGCGATCGATCATCTGTTCATTCATTGTTCGTTCGCGACTAGTGTTTGGAGTCTCCACGCTTCATGTAGACTGGGCGATGTTGGGTTTGGTTGGGGAGAGATGCTTTGGGTTTGTCATGGATGGAATCCGGATCAATCTCACAAAATCTTTTGGAGGCTGACTCTCATGGCGGGGCTTTGGTCCATTTGGGGAGCTGAAAATGGGAGATGTTTTAGGAATGTGGATATGGGAGTCAATGGGGTTATTTGTAAAGTTAGTGGTCTTGTAAAGGAATTGTCAGCGATGGTTAAAACTGCTTAGGCCAGTTTTAGCTGATTCGTTCTTTTTCCTTGTTTTGGGCCTTGCTCTTTGCTTTTGGTTTCGATTATACTTCTACCAATTGCAGTACATAATGCATGATAGACATTGAACTGGATACATTTGAGCACACTTTGGATGCTCAAAAAAATGAAGAATAAAAAAATTCAGTACTTCTACCAATTGCAGTACATAATGCATGATAGATATTGAACTGGATACATTTGAGTACACTTTGGACGTCATAATGGAGGCAACTTGACATTTGTTAGTGTTGATGCTAAACTTTCTCTTCTTGGTGTTTTTATATAATTTGTTTGATGTAGTTGGTTGAACTTCTTCTTCATAATTTGGAAAGCGAGTCAAGCTTACACCGAAGGGTGGATCTGTTCTTCCTGGTTGATTCTATTATTCAGTGCTCTCGGGGCCAGAGAGGTATTTCTGTGATTGCCTTCGCTTTTGATGGTGATGGATGATATATACTGTACCCAGATGATGCTTTAAAGAATTTAGTTGAAAAATTGCAGGTGGCATTGGAGATATGTTCCTTTCAGCTGTCCAACCAGTGCTTCCTCGTTTGTTGTCTGCTGCTGCTCCTCCTGGAAATGCTGCCAGAGAAAATCGCAGGCAATGCCTTAAGGCATGCAATTGTACTGTTGCTTCCCCACATTCTGTTTATTTGGTTTAATTCTAGTATTCAGTTACATCTCTTTTTTTTTTTGAAAAGGTCCTGAAGCTTTGGCTAGAAAGAAAAACCTTTCCAGAATCCATTGTTCGGCACCACATGCGAGAACTGGATTCTAATGATGGATCATTCACTAGTTCCTTTTCTCGCCGACCGTCAAGAACAGAGAGGTCTCTGAATGATCCTATAAGGGAAATGGAGGGAATGCTTGTTGATGAGTATGGAAGGTTTGTTACTCTCTCCTCTTCTTCTCCTTTTTCTTCTTCCTCTCTCTCTCTCTCTCTCTCTCTCTCTCTCTATACCAAGTTCCGCTGGGTATTTTCTTACAACCATCTTACTGGATGTTAATATTTGGCCTCAGCAACACGAGTTTTCAGCTTCCGGGTTTTGTCATGCCTCGTATGATTGATGATGATGAGGAAGAAGATGCTACTGATGAAAAGAGTTTTGAGGCTGTCACCCCTGAACAGGATTCTGGAAACGGTGATGAGCAGGCAACTTCTGCATTTGCTGCTGAAAAGCATCCACATATTTTGGAAGATGTTGATGGTGAGCTTGAAATGGAGGATGTGTCCCCTTCCTGTGAAGCTGAAATGAACTCTGGACATAATGTTATGGGAACCGATACTGTGCAATCTTCCCACTGTCAGTTTGACCAACGACCTTTGCCGTTTGCCCCTCCACTCCCTGAAGAGATGCCGCCATCTCCTCCCCCTCTCCCGTCTTCCCCTCCACCAGGGGCTCCTCCTCCCCCTCCCCCTCCCTCAGCACTACCTCATCCCTCTGCTGATACTATGGACTCTCAGCACTACCAGAGTGCAAATGTAAGTATCCCATCCAGATCAGTTTTGTTGGTTTTGATATTTATTTCTTTTTGGTTGGAGATGAGTCGGAAGTGTCATGTTGATAATATTCTGAAATTGCCTTCATGGTCACGTCTCTGCGTGCAGTGTATGCAAAGCCATGTGCCACAATCTGTTAGTCAGCAGCCAAACGTGCCAAATACGAACTCGACATCCTTGGATACAGGGCCTTATTATGCTCCTGGATATAGAGATGTTTCAACACAGATGACAACACCCGTTTCTTCTTATAGTTCCAGTTCTTACAGTGGTTTTAGCTCCCATCCCTCTATGCCTACTGGGAATGATATACAGCAGTTAGGTGGGGCAACGCTGCCTAATAAGGCACATCATCTTCATCCGCCCCCTCCCACCGTCTCAAACCAGTTCTCGTATGTACGGGCAGACACACACCAAAGGGCAGAGTCTTGGATGGGTTGTTCTTCCTCTCATTCTGCTAAAAATTTGCAATTTGGACACGAAGTGCTCAGTGACCATTCATACAGTCATCGAGGGAGAATGGGTCCTTCCCAACATGAGATTGATGAAAGACGTAGATTTTCTGCACCTGTTCATTCAGGTAGTGCCTTCTACACTAACTTCTAGAGTATGGTTACTTGTATTTGTGATGGAAGCTCTTGCCAACCAAATTTCTTTTTCACTTCTTTTCCTTTATTCAGCTGGTCCTGGGCATCCTAATAAGGCTGAAGCATCATATGCTCCAGTTCCCTATCGCCGTCCGCCGTCAGAACATGCACCAATCTCAAATAGTGGGTGGTCTATTCCTTCCAGGGGATTGAATTATCGGCACACTGTAACTACATTGCGACCCCCACAGGATAATCAAATTTCTGGAGCAAATGGAGGTGCGTTATTTGGAAAATAGCCACTTTATTGTTTTATTGAATCGTAAATAAAAGAAGGTGAGGAGCGCTTTGGACAGAGGCTGTCGATGTGGCTGCCCTCTCCTCTCATGTCTGTTTTCCTTTCTGTTTATTTATTTATTTATTATTATTATTATTATTATTTTTATAAATTTTATTATTATTATTATTTTTAAAATTTTTATACTTTGATGATGAGTTGTTTGTAGGTAACTGCATGGTAACCTTTTTTTTTTGTATGGGAAACACGAATAACGCTTGAGAATCTGTGGGGCCCATTATGTTGTGTTTGCAACTCCCCCTCCATCTATCAGGTGATCCACTGTGATATGTCATTGGGACAGACATCTGACCTATCAACAACTCAAGTTGGCCACACCACATAGATGTTTGGACATTTTTGCCCTCACAAATAGTTTTTGGAGGGACGTTGTGGATCGAACATTCAAGAGGACATGAAAGACCTTTTTACTACGTTTTAAGGGTTTTTTAGGAATTAAAAAATCTGGCTGGTGTCCATCGGACAGCTTAGATTTCACCAGCAAAAGCAGCCAACATCTTGCATTTTACCTGCAAAAAGCCTGATGAATGCCTACTTTTCTCTGAGAAATACTTTGATACTCGGTAGAGAGAGATGGATGACACACAGACAGACAGAAATTATTGAGAAATTGATGTGGCATACAAGTAATTCAAATAAACTGTCCAAACTATGGGTACCAGCTTAGTTGTGTCATGAACCAAAACCTACTTTTATTCGGTTATCTAATTATTAGATTGCTGGACGTTTATTGGACGGTCAAAATGAAAAATATCCAATGGTTTTATTTCCAAAAACAAGTATCCACAAATCTGAGGTTAGGATTGTCCAAACAATTTGATTGTTGATTTTTAAATTAGTGGGGAGTGGGTTCCCCATTTAGTCGGTTTAATTTGAGTTAATATATTCCACTTGTACCATTTCAAGTGCCTGCTATCAAGTGCAATATGCAGCCAGAGATCATAGATCTCTCTACTCACAAAACTCTCGGCCTGACCCTCCTGCTTCGATATCATTCCTCCATCCTCTCTCCGTGTGTAATGCACATGCCACATGCCCTACTGGAACAATAATGAAACGATGCTGGCCGCACCTGAGTTTGGGATGGAGTTGATTTTTTTGCTATGCATGGTGAGTATGATGGGTCTCACATGATGGATAGAGTGGATTTCATGTAAAGCATCGCGTTTCCCCATAGATCTCAGGTGGTGTACATATTGCATGTGGTACAGGCACACAACCCACGTTCCATGCAACCACAATGTGTGTGTGCGCACGCCATACTAGTTCACTAAGATTGCATGATATTGTACAATGGAACATCTTTTGGTGAAATTCAGCTTTATTGCACCAGACTAGGAGCTTTTTGTTACATTTCTTTGCCCTGGTTTTGCGCATTGTAGTCCATTTCTTGCATGAATTCAAGGCTCATATTTTTTTTTTTTTTGGGGGTCTTGCAGCTTCGAACTTCTGGAGGCCAAGATAACCATCACCATGGAGCTAGCTGTGCTGGTACATCACTGCCTTTAAAAACATAAGTAACTTCCCATGTATCGAAACTTTGGAATTTTATGTGATTGTTTCCTTACAGTTGTTGGGTTGTTGGTCTTTTTCATTCTGGACCGTGCAGAGTGTTCCTTCTCAGGTGCTTGTGATATTCTTTCTGTGAAATTAATTCCATCCATTCAAGAGAGATTTTTGTAAGAGGACTAACACCGAAAGATTGCATATTGAATCCCTGAAGGATGGCACATGCGGCCTTGGAAGACGCACATGCTGTCCGTGTCATTGTATATATGTACTCTATTATCTGCAAATGCAGACAGCGGAAAGAAAGTCATTGATGGGGGAGAGCTGTATTCTAGCTTTAGGCGGTCCATGTATTAATCATCATGTTATTATTAGTTTTACAGAGACTGCGGAGAAGGAAACGCCAGCGGACTTACTGTCCATCTGTAAGCCCAAGTTTTGCAATGTATTTTTTTTTTTTTTTAAATTGGAATTGCACATCCTTCTGTTTCTATAAGGATTTCAGGTGTTTCTTTTTTCTTTTTCTAAATGAGGATAGAGTTACTGCAACCCAGGCTTTGAATCGCTTAGCAACTGTAATCAAGAGTAAGTTGTGGAGATGAAACCGATTACAGTTCTTTTAGGATATGCGTTTGATTGTTGGTTTGATATGAGATGCAGGCCGACCTTGTCATTGTAAATATAGAAATTTAATACAGAATTTCCTCAAAGACTAAGACTCATTTTCTTGTCAACTTCATTGCAGACACCCCCCCCCCACTAACAGAGACTGAAGAATACCCACAGGCATAGGCGCCTCCTCAGCAGACTTGGCCCTGTTCCAATTCTAGGACCCAGTCCCAGGTCGGGTCTGCCCCCTTAAAACCCATTTGAAAATTGGGTCCAATCTCGTCGGGTACTCGTTACCTGATTGGTACACGATTAGAGTGGGTATAGCAGTATGAAAGGCGAGAGAATTAAGATACTTAACACTACAAGGCCCCGTTTGGATGCACTGTCTAAAGGAGCTTTTGACTGGTAAAAAGCCTTTTGAGCCAAGCAGGTGTTTTCGATACTGTGTGTGGATGTACTATGCCAAAAACCAATCAGATTGTTTTTAGGTTGGGAAAAGAAGGCTTGAAACCTACAAGTGTGTCCTAGTGGACCTAAATTGGATTCACTTTTGCGCAAGTACCTCCAAGTGGGCCCTAAATCACATTCATATTTTAGGAGTGAATTGGGAGGATTTTGCTAACCCTTGAATCTTGAGAAATCCATGATTGGCCCTAACAAATAGATGTATCGAATTGTTAATTGGACCATTCAAAATAAAAAATAAATCTTGGCCATCCATATTGAAGGGCCATTGATCAAAGGATTCATATTTATAAGAATTATGTGATGTTTGCATGGTAGCCCGTGAAATGTTGGACCTATTGGATCAATGGATTGGACTAAATGTCCCAATGTAACTAGCAGCACTATAACTTGATAGTACTCTTGGAGCATCTCTGTAGATATAACACGTTTGACATCCAAGCTTGAGGAGCCCAACTCGGTTTTAGGCCAGATTTGGACCAACTAGCTTTGCCCCATGAATGGCCGAACAATTTTTGGGTGGGGCTCAGGCTCGTGACTAAACTACCTAATTGGCGGTTTACGAATTAACTAGGCACATGTACTTGTCCATTGGATTGCGTCCATGAGGATGTATCTGTTTATCCACATTATCCATTAATTTTCTTGTATCATTTTAAGGTACGAGCCTGAAAATGAACTGTTCAGAGGCAATAAGCTTCCCTTATCCATGGTACAGGTGCAATCTATATATAACTAATCCAATCCATCTAAGTGGTAGAACCCACACTAGATGGGTCGTATCATCTTAATCATATTAACGATAAAGCTTTCATCTAATTGATGGATAATTTTTTGCCAAATTCAGACTATTGGGTATTTTCCTGAATTGTCCATCAGTTACTCACCAATCATCCATGTGGTTAATATATGGTTTTGTTTTCATTTTGTAGTGGAAAAATACTCTTACGTATAGTCAAAGAAAAAGAAAAACAAAACATAAATTCAATAGGAAAAAAAAAAAAACAAGAAGCAGTTAGTATAAAGATTTATATGGTTTAGCAACGTGCCTACATTTATGGTAATAATATAGGGCATTCTTCTTCACTAAAATGAAAGAAATAAAAAATTCAAAACTCATCTCTTTCTTCCACTCTTTCACTGTATAAGGAATCATCGGGAGATGCATTTGGTTTCCTATTATATAGACATCACAACTATAGAAAGAAAATTTGAAAGCATATGAAAATTAGGCTTTATTGAAAAAAGAGAGAGATAGAAAGAGAGGATGACATTTCTAAATAGAATAGATCCTGCCTCTTTTTTTTTTTTTTTTTTTTTTTTTTTTTTTTAAATAAAGTTTTAAAACACATGCACACACTCACGTGGTGGGATTTCACCACCTATGGCTACTCAGCCCTTGACCAGGTGTTAAAACTCCTGAGAGTATACCACCCGAGCAAGAGCAAGGACGCGTATAAGTCCCCTGCCTAAGTATGATGAAGAGCCACTGCCTGTACCGCAAACAATATATGGTGGCTCGACAAATTTAAGCAGCTTAAAAGTAGAAATCTACAATAAAATTTTCGATACTCCAGCCAAGTTTGATGGATGATACATAGGCATAAGGAATTACCTAGATATTGCATGGCATATAAATGATCCAATTTCTACCGTCCAAATTACAAGTTCTAATTTAGCCTATTTTGAACTGAAAATTTTCCTTATTTGATCATCTAACCGTTACTTCTGTTAATATTTTGGAGCCAAAAAATAGGTAGATCAAAATCTCAAGTAGACAATATCACATGAACAATATTGATTGAACGCTTGCCGTTAAAAACTGAGTACTACGAAAGTTTTGGATATTTGCCTTTTTCCCTTCATCCGGGTCTACATTAGCTAATCAACAGGCTGGGTGTCAAATAAACATTACAGTTGGCCTTAGGAGGTTTTTAATGGCAGACATTCAATCACTACTGTTTTCCTATGCTGTGGTCCACATGAGATTTAGAAGCCCTAAAATGATCCGAAGAAATGGATGGACGGCGTGGATAAAACAAATACATTATGGTAGGTCCCACGGAGCACCGACCACTAGCCATTGGCTAGTGACGTTGACGTGAATAACTTCCACACTTCATACCATTTACAGGAGGGTTGAGGATCCGACGACCTCACTGCTCTCACAGGAATGCAAAAGCTCCATTCATGGCGTCGGCTCCCCCGCCAAACCCTAACCCTCCTATCCCAATCTCGATCAATAAATCACCACCGTCCATCTCCACCTACTGACGTTTACGACCCTCCCTTCTCCCCCATCTCGAAAATAGCCCCAGAAAATTCCGAAGATGACCGAAAAATCCCCGTCCAGTCCGACCTCCCCTTCGATTTCAGGTACTCCTACTCCGAATCGGATCCGTCGATGCAGCCGATCGGGTTCCGCGAGCCGCCGCGGTTCTCTCCCTTCGGACCCGGCCGGCTCGACCGGACGTGGAATGGGGTATCGGCTCCCGTTAAGGACATGGGTGGAATTTCGGAGGATTTGGAAGGGCAGAATCGGGTAATAGGAGATCCGTTGACGGAAGAAGAGATGGAGGAGTTGGTGGAGAGGTATCGGCACAGCGATTGCTCTCGACAGATCAATCTAGGTTTTCCCTCTTCTTCATCTTCGTTTGGTTGGTGGTTTTTACTGCTGTTTTAGTAGTCCGTGTGACACCCGAAATTGTGGTCCTCAGTATATCTGCGGTTTGTGTGTGACATCCTAATGCAACTAGATCAAGTAAGAAGCTGATTGCAATAAGAATTAACGTACTGTATTGAAGTTCAAACCATAAAAGAGTAGTGCAAGACTGAGTAAGCTCAACGGTCCTCTAGTCTTGAACTAGAGATTACATCTTCAATGATCTCTTCAAGCTGGCATAGTACCTCGGGTATTTGGATAGCCTATGCTTCCATGCTTTCATTTTTGTGATGTCCTAAATAAACTGTAAGGTCTTTCACATTAAAAATGGGGCGAATCTTTATTTCAGGTGGAAGCTCGATCAAGTATGCATTATCACCTTGCTTCTTCAAAATGCCGTAAGGACCTGCCTTTTTGGAGTGGAGCTTTGTATAAGAGTCTGTTCGAAACCTCTTAGGCTTAAGCCACACTATGACTCTTTATCTCCTTTTTGAACTTGTGCAAAACGTCGTCAAGCATCTGCATGTCCTTTGTAATTTTTTTTTTATCATGAAGGGTGGTCTTTCGCCTAACTCCCTCATGTATCTCCTTAAACATGTGATTCAAAAGCTTCGGTGTGCTCAATTGAGTCGCAATAGGAAATGGGACTAAATCAATAGGTTGTCGAGGTCACATACCTATTGCAATTTCGAAAGGAGAGAGTCTCGTGGTATGGTTCATAGAACTGTTACGAGCAAACTTAGCTCGTGGTAACACAATGTCCCATGAACTGATATGATCACGAACCAAACATCGAAGTAGATTCCCAAGACTACGGTTGACGACTTCAATCTGTCCATTGGTTTGCAGATGATAAGCACTTGAGAACTTTAATTTAGTTCCCATCTTAGACCATAAGATGCATCAGAAGTAGCTCATAAACTGAACATCATGATAAGATACAATCATTTTGGAAACACCATGTAGACGAACCACCTCTTTGAAGAAAACGTTAACAATGCGCATAGCGTCTAATGTTTTCTTACAAGGAATAAAATGAGCCATCTTTGGGAAGGCCCCATGAGCCACCTGCATTTCCCCTTTTTTCGAAGCCAGTCTCCTTGCATCAGTTCCCTTCCGATTATTTACTAAGTAGTTCTGTTGATATACCTGCTGGTAAACTATGTGATACCTTGTTTTAGAAGTCATGTTTTCATCGAATGATGCTAACAAATTGCCGTGTTTGCAATGCTGTGATGGCCCTTGGGAAACTGACCAATATTTTTACATTCCACAGCATTTGGGATTGATGTGAATAGTATAAGTTATTGTTGCATTGTCATTGCTGTTAGGAAAGGGCGGAGTAACCCATAACATGTTGGATGACATCCAGAACCATTGGAAGAGAGCTGAAGCTGTGAGGATCAAGTGTTTGGGGGTGCCCACCCTTGACATGGACAGTGTCTGCTTCCATCTTGAGGTTTCAATGCCAATCCTCTAAATAGCTTGGTAATTTATATTCCTTGTGTTTTGTTCCTGGAAATTCTTCTCCTCAATCATTAGCAGCTTCTTTGCAGGACAAAACCGGTGGAAAGGTCATCTATCGACAGATCAATATCCTCCTTTTGTACCGTGGTCGTAACTATGATCCAAGGCAAAGGCCGGCTATCCCTTTGATGTTGTGGAAGCCTCGTGCACCCATATACCCAAAGCTTGTGAAGAATGTTGCTGATGGCCTAACCTTTGAGGAAACAAAAGAGATGAGGAACAGAGGGTTGAATGCTCCTGCTCTAATGAAACTCAGTAAGTTGGTTTTGTTATTATTATTTATGCCGACTCTAGGAAATAGCAGTACCTACATATGACGAGTCAGTTAAGATTCGATGTTGATCTCCTCACTAGTAGAAAAATAGGAAAGATAATCTGATTTCCTAGAAAAGTTGCAGTTATTTACTTCTTTTTACTATGTTTAGGAATATTGACACATTCATGTACCAATCTATGGTATATTATGTCCATGCCAAGACAGGCCAGTATTTCATGATGGGCTGTGACCTTCATGTTAACTGCACTTCCATCATATGAAGCATGATTAGTGATAACATGGGGTGGATGCATGATGCTTGTGATGTGCAGCAAGGAATGGTGTGTATGTGAATGTGGTGGATAGAGTGAGGGAGGCCTTCAAAACTGAAGAAGTGCTAAGGCTTGACTGTAGCCATGTGGAAACTAGTGACTGCAAGAAGATCGGTGTGAAGCTACGGGTACGCCCTCCCCCCTCCCTCCCTCCCTCCCTCCCTCCCTTTGGTATGATCCTGTTTCTCAAATGACACAAAGAAGTTGGTGTATGGGCAATCTGTCTGCATTTTCCAAGGACTGGCATAGCAGTCCACAAGAAACATATTTCACACCTTCTAGCCTCCTATATCATCTCCTGACATAGAGGCCTACAGAAAATATGGGAGGTCCGATCACTTTTCATGCGGGTCTCATGCCTTCCATTTTCAGAATGTCGAACAAAGTACTAAGGAAAATCTCTGTTGATGTTTGGAAGAAGTGGTCGCATTGGTCTTTGCGTTCAATTCATTGCAAGAAAAATTGTGCTATTCTTTTTTCAGATAAATAACTGGGATGGCTTTTGGTTCGAGGAAGCATGCTGACCTGCTGGTGGCCATCCATGTCGGGGTTCTTGTGGCATCATGCTTTTGATTCTATATCCCTGCACAAATACGGTTATGTAGCAATCCATTTTCTCAAAGCTTGGACATGCATTCAGATATGAGTATCTGATACTGTTATTACCACGAGAAAATTGTGACTTTGAAATGAGAGCATGACATCAATGTACAGTGATAACCAAGAGTCAGTCTGCACATTATCTCCCACCATTAAAAGACGGAAATCTAGCAAGTATTTTTACCAACCATTATTGGATGGTGGGAGATACGTCCACAGCTAGAGTTGGCACGTGCTATGTGCGCACAACATTCTTTTCCCCTACAATAATAACCTAATACAATAGAGTACTGTTTAAAATCTATGTTACAAGTATCTGTGCATTTCTGATATCATTATCAGTATCGACACTGTGTGATACTGATACGCTAAACCATTTTGTCAAGTAATCCCAGCTTCACAGCTAGATGATCTTTACTGCCATCATGTATGCCTCATTGTGGATGGGTTACATCCAAAACTTACCTTTTTTCCCCTTTTTATTCTTTTCTGTTTTTTCTTTCTTTCCTTTCTTCGTCGTCTTCTTCTTCTATTTTTTGAGAGCACATTGATACTTCGAAACTGTAACTGAAATCAATGGTCTTAAAGTACATGGTTGAAAAGAAAAATGGTCACTGTCCAGATTAAAGTCCGTACTCCTGAAGATTAGGAGCATCCAATTGATACTATTTTACTGTTGCTCATCTGTGTTCTCGCTTGATACCAGTTTGGGCCCACATGTGCATCATGTTGGATGTGTCGCATGATTGACAGTTAGGTGCCACCAGTGTCTGATCACACAAGTAAATCACATGTCACTCTAGTAAATCATCAAGTTATTTGTTATGAAATCTTTTGGAATGCTTTTGATTCATCATGTTGCCATGTATATTGAATTCATGTAATTACCCCAATTCTTTCAGGGGAAGTTGTAATTTCTAATAGGTTTTTGTTGCTCCTTTAAACTTGTCTCTCCTTCATTTCAATCAATGCAGGACTTGGTGCCCTGTGTTCCCATCTTGTTCAAGAATAGTCAGATAGTAATTTGGAGAGGAAAAAATGATCAGGATTCTACCGATCAATCAAATTAAAATCCGCCATGCAATGGAGTAGAGTTCGCTGAGAAGCTCATCACATTGTACAACTTGGATCTGGAAGCCACCTGGTTGAGCTCTCGAAAGCCTTGACTCGGTCGCCAAGAAAAAAAAGGGCAGAAGATGGCTTAAACAGTCATCCCCGTCTAACTCCTGGAGCAATTACCCAAGGTAAGAAATGCAAAGGACTGCTCAAGTCTCACTTCGGGTTTATGTGACATAAAAGTATCAAAGTCAATGGAGGAGACTGCTGGCTGGAATTGTTCTCTGTGATGAAAACGCACATCTTCAGTCACCATTGAGCGCCCACTATACCAAGACCTGATTGTAAGTTCTCATGGCCTGAGGAAGAGGCCCCCTGCAGTTTTATTTTTCTCATAATTTTGGTGTGTTATATGAACATGCATCCACAGATTTAATCAAAGAGCTCCCATCTTTTTTCTCAATCCATATACTGAGCAATCTGCATTGTGCTGTCCTCGATTTTCAGGACGCTGTTTTGTTGAACTATGAAAATGGCGGTGTAACAGGATGCACTAGCTTTAGAGATGGATGGCTTAATCGTAGCTGACGTTAACCCATCTCTGAAATGGGATGCTGATAACTAATGCATTTGGAAACTTTGAGCCAAAATCATCCCATTTTAAAATTGATGATTGATGACTAACTCACTTGGGAATTTTGTGTCCATCTGAATTGGCCCTATTAAGAACGTTAACTCTAGACCTTGATTTATTTTATTTTTTGAATCTCATCATTGTGACCTTGTCCCAGATCTCAGCTATTTCGAATATGCCCGTCTACTTCATGTTGTTATTCAAATGCCCGAAGACGGTTTTGAGAAAATTGGAAAAACTAAGGCCGGATTTTTTGTGGAAGGGAGCGGATGAAAACCGTGAGTTTCACCTTATGAAATGGGAGGAAGTGTGTAAATCGTGGGATTAAGGGAGTGCAGGGTTGAGGTGTCTCGAGATGATGAATTTAGCTTTGATTGGGAAATGGGTTTGGAGGTTTGGGTGGAAGAGGGTAGCTTATGGAGGGAGCTAGTGGGTAGGAAGTATGGGGTTGATTGCAAAAGGGGGATGGTGGACTTGACCATCATTGTTATACAGGTCATCGTATCTATGGAAGTCGGTGACCTTGATTAGAAGTAAGGTATGGGAAGGGGTAGGTATGTCCTTAGGAAATGGTGAGAAAATTAGATTTTGGGAGGATAAATGGGTGGGAGATCAGAAGTTAAAGGGTGGCTTTTCCTAGACTAGCAAATATAGCATTGGAGGCGAATGGATTGGTGTCGAGTTGCTTTAATATTCAAGGTGAGGAAGTGTTTTGGGCCCTGCCTTGTAGGAGGGATCTAGATGATTGCGAGTTTGAAGAGTTGATTAGATTGCTACAGGTTCTAGCCAACATTCGTCCTATGTTAGATGACCTGACCTGGATTCAATGAGTTGGTTAAAAGAGAACTCCTGAGTTCTTTTCAGTAATATCATTCTACAAGATGCTTAGTGGTGAAGGAGTGAGCGATGGAGTCTACCAAACTTCTTATGTATGGCGATATGGGACTCCTCCTAAGGTCGTTGCTTTCGCATGGTTCGTGGGATGCCATAAAGTTCTAACAATTGACAATCTTCGCGAGAGGAAGATGATTCTTCCAAATATATGCTTAATGTGTTATCTAGTGGAGGAATCGGTAGATCATTTGTTTATTCATTGCTTTTTTGCAAGGAAGATGTGGGAAGGCTTCTTTGATTTGTTGCCAACAGATTGGGTTTTGCGGTGTTAAGCATTTGGGAATTAGTTGGTCAGTTCTTTTTAAAGTGGCATGGCAGCTCCTTTGGGAAGAATGGGAGTAAAGTGTGGGATGTGGTTCCTATGGTTAGAAAGAAACAATCATTGCTTTAGGAATCGAGCAGGGTGAGTTTTTGAGGTGTTTATTAGGGGTAAAATGCATGTGATGGAATGGGCATTAGCATTAAAGGCTATAGCTCATTTTCCTGATAATTGGCATGAGCTGTAATATCCTTTTGGTTTTCTTTGTACATTTGTATATTTTGGCTGTGACCAGCTCTTAATAAAATGTTCCAATGTTCAAAAAAGAAAAAAAGAAGCAAATTAGGAATTTTAATGGTAGCTTGGTAGAAGTTCAACTTGATGGTCATTAAATCCCTTTACCCGACCTTAGATTGCCTGGCGCAATTGCCACTAGGCGGACGTTTGTGCATAAAAACATTTAAGAGGGCTTTAGCTTGGGCTGGGAGCATGATTTCAAAACAAAAAAACAAGAAGTTTAGGGTCTATTTGGGATCTAGCCGACATAAGTTGATCAAGCTATACGAGTTACCACTTTAGGGGTCATTTGGGTGCTTGTATTCAGTGGTAATTGGTGTGAATCAGCAAATCCAGTGTGTTAGGGAGAGTGTATTTGGTGTGAACTGGAATCCAATTCACACCAAAAGCCCCTTGTTTGGAAAACACACCAAGACCCAACTATTCCAATTAACATAAATTTCAATGCATATGAAATTCACTCCCAAATGACCCCTTCAATATGGTCGTATTATATTTATAAAGCATAAAGTTATTTCTCCATGATATTCAAATGTTAAGCATTTGGGAATTAGTTGGTGAAAGTGGGTTTTCAGGGGGGAGAAAAAACTTTTGGTGATGAGTTTGTTTATAAATTCAAAGTTAGATTAGTAATCAAAGGCTTTAAACAAATGGGTAAATCAATCCTACTTGAAAAGGCATTACTAGCTAGAGGGTAGATAGTGAGGAGGATTGTGCTCTTGGATCTACTGTTCGTGGATAATTTCCCAAAAGAATGGTCGGAGCTGCACTTCTCCAGGGTGTTCAGGAGATTTAAGGTTGGCAAAGGAGGTTGTTATCCCCTAGATTAGGGTTCGTGTGAATGGGGAGATTAGAGGAGGTGAATCACACGGCTAATAGGAATGAGGAAATGAAAGAGAAGGGAGGCTCGATCTCAAGGAAGGGAGATAATAGGGTTGACAAGGATTATGGCAAGGGAAAACATAGATCCTACCAAGATGTTGAGGGTGACAATATCAAGGAAGGGGATGCAACGCATATGGCGAAAGGCAACAATGCAGGGGCATTTTCACACGGGCTCGGAGTGTGGTGGCCTGTGTGAAGCATGGGCACACTCGAGGTGAGGGGCATTTTCACATGGGCTCGGAGTGAGGTGGCCTGTGTGAAGCAGGGGCAGACTCAAGGTGGGCGGCCCGTGTGAGGCGGGTGGTTCATGTAAGGCGAGATCCATGTGAAGAGGGGCCCATAAGGGGGGTTCAGCCAAGGGCTTGACCTGGGCTATGAGATAAAGGGATTGATTCGCCATCGGGATGTCCCGTGTTCGAGACTCCTCTCTGGGGTGATTAATGAAGGGTCATGCTCGAGCGGGGTGGCCTGCCTGAAGCAGGGTGGGTGGCATGATTGATTGTTATCAGAATTATATTTAATCCTTGCCAAAAAGAAATATATCTCTGATATATAATTACATTTAACTAAGATGAGATGAGATGAGATGAACTTTATTTTAGGCTTCTATGCCAAACAGGCATTTAGGAGAGTTACCATGATAAGCAAAGAGTGACTTCCCTCTCCATGCATGATTATAAGGCTTTCCATCCTCACTCGATCACATGTACCAATGTGGCATATGGGTAAAGATATTCGAGCCATCGATTAGGTGGGGTCCCAACATGTAGATGTGCTCAGAAATGAGTCCGGTTCACTGATCGTGTAGGTGACAATCTAATGTGTGGTCAGCAAAATCTTGGCTGCGATCTTTAAAACCGTCCACATGATTAGTATAATCTCCACGACTTTAATCTCTCTCAGATGAGTCTGAACTTTGTGCTGGTGATTACAAACAATGGACCCATCTAATATATGGCTCAGATGTTCCATATGTACATCATGTTGGCACATGTAGGCATGTATCTGACTGTAGCTTATACATGTAAGAGATTGGCAATCCCCTTAACAATGGTCATGCTGGCGCCACTTCATGCTCACCCCTGAGGTTCCTGTTTCATTCCCAAATTTTGGATCAGGTCACATGGGCCCACATCAGCTTCAATCAGATATAAAAGGAAAAAAAGAAAAAAATGGATGGGCCTGACTCAATCAAGCTGCCCGGGGTCCACTAGAACAAGCAGAATTTGTACTGTCCACTTCCATTGGTAAAGCATTAGTAAGCAATTTCCATTCAATAGGTTCTGAAACTCAACCGAGTCAACTCTAACTGGACCAGATTTCGTGCAGTCTTTTGGGAACTAGTTGATGACGTGACTGAGTCACTTACCTGGTGAACTACTTCGTTGGCAAAACGTGGAAACGTTAATGCTAGGACACAACTTCAACTCACAATAGGCAAACTTGCACAAGCCAGCCAACCTCACAATTTTTATTTATTTATTTATTTTTTAAATATATATTTTACTGATATCCAACAAGTTTAATATTAACTATCATGAAAATAATATATATTAAGCTATTTAATATGTCGAGTCAAGTAATGTCTTCTAGTTGAGTTGGCTCGAAATGTCACCCGGATTGCAGAGGTATGATCCATTCGTCTGCGCAGCGCTTCATTTGTGAGATGCACTACCCATAGCTCATGGGCCATTCTAAAAAACCCATTTCATGGTTTAGTGGAACGTGTCAACATTTTCTACTCACTTAACCCACACATTAACATGATGTCATGGTCCAGAGTTGAGAGTTGAGTGACCTGAGTCCAGTTTTTGGGTTTTTGAATTATGGCCCAACCAAAAATGCTGTACCTACATTCAATTGACATACAACAAACAAGAGGAAGCAAGCAAGCAATATGAATGCACCAAATAACATTACCCAAAATACATAAAAGAGTTTAATTAGGATCCTGATACATCTTACAAAGACATCAACACCATAACAAACCTATCAAGGTTGGATTTATCAAAACCCAAATTTGCACACAAGTCCATCCATGGCCGATTCTAATCCTGCCCTTCAGTACCTGAACCTTTTCTGGCCATGGGAAGAAAGACCCACATCATATTCTTCTCCGGACAAAAGATTTGACCAACACCAGCCTCTTCTTCTTCTCAAACCATCAGCCGAGACTGGAAGACACAGCGGAGCATGACCGAGGTACTACTACCATTTTAGTGTTATTGCCAAGTCTAATAGAGCTTCTACCTGACGTACGGCTTGCTGCTTCTCCTGTTGCTTCAACCTAGTAGCAACAGATTCAGGATCAAAACCTTGCATGGTCTGTGATTGGTCTTGTTCTGACCGGACCTCTTGCAGCAATGCATCGACTTCCCGGATGAAATCGGCCCTCAGCAGCATCTCATCATCTTCTGGTGGCAGACCCATGCGACCTACATGCTGACCAAAACAAACAGAACAACACCAAATGTTGACTGCCTTGAGAAATGTGAGGCTTACAGAACATCAACCAAGTTGAGACCAAGATTTCCAGTTACCGACTAAGTGTCAGCAGAGAATTTGATATTAAAGGGGGAGGGTACATGGGTCTAGTGGTACCGGTACCACCATAAGCTATCGTAGTTCTGGGAACATGTGGGGACCACATGATGTGTGGTCTACATCTACTCTGTCCATCAGATGCATCACCCTAAAGTACCCCTGAGGCCTAAAATTCAGGCCGATCCAAAATCCAGGTGAGCCACAGCATTGGGAATAAGCTGGGAGGAGATGTCCACCCTTGATTCGATGGGGGCCCACCATGTTATGCATATGGAATCCAGGCTGTAAAAACCTTTCATCTAGCCTGGCACCAAATATCAGATGGGCCCCAAAGAAAATCAAGGGTGGGTGTCCCCACCCACCTTGTTCCTTGTTCTCTGATTTTCTGAACTTGGGGGTTTATTGAGGTGACACATCGGATTGATGTGTTGGATGAAATATATACATCTCATGGGCCCCACATCTGCCTGGTACCACTGATGCCAATACCAAAGGAGCACCTGTTTATGGAGACAGTGAGACACCCTTTCTTTCTACTTATGCTAATAGAATTAGTGCAACTTGCTTGAGGATAGTGCATACGCCCATGCACATACACAAGGCAGCTCATGTATAAGCTACCCTATGCGCCACTGTGGCAATTAACTATAAGATTCAATCCATCCATCAGGGTGGCCCCCCTGTATGGATGCCCTGGTCCAAGAAATCGGTGGGTTCACTAATCAGGTGCACCTCAGTTTATGGAACAAATGTATGGCTGAATAAAACTTGGGTCAGGTTTTCAAATCCATCCAACTATTTCTACCATCGTGGTGGTCCACCTGATGAGCAGACCAGCCTGATTTTCAGGTTAGCAGATCGTCAAGGTTGGCGGCTGGCTTGGATGTTGTACTTGTTTGCTGCGTTGGCATGGAGATGACAGCCCTTGTACACATATGGGGTTAGCAAACCTCCTTAGTGATAATTGAGGGAATTTGTTATTGGGGTTAAACATCTGGGTTTCCCTTGCCCATCCCTTTGGCCATGTGGTTGTCTTAGCTAAAGGAGTGCCTTGCGCTCCTTGCAGTATTTCAGGGACCATATCTAATTCAGGACATGAAATTCAAATATGATGTGCAAGATTTCAGGCTTAAGATCATGTTAGTTCAGAAACAATTACACAAATTCCACATCCTATACAAAAGTCCAAACATTCAATTAAGGGGAATCTATGCGGGTCCAGGCCTACACAGGCTAGGGCTGAATCTGTAAAAAATTATAAATCAAACGATGCTTAAAGATAAGTAATAATCATCGACACATGCTCAACAATCAGTCCCTAATCCAAGGGATTCACCAATTTCAATTCAAGGAACCATAGGGTGAGAAAATGGACAAATAAATTAAGGGTAATGCAATCTAGGGTTAGGGTTTATAAAAAACAGGTATGAGAGGGTAAAATAAGAAGAAAACCTGAACCGAAAGACAGTTCCCGCGTGTGGATAGCGGGCCAGGCCTGACGCACGTGCGCAGGGGCCTGGCCGCACGTGCGAGGGTCCCACACCTGGAAACCGACTCCTTGGCTCTGGTCGGCCAGGGGTGGGCTCCAAACCCCCCAAGTTTCGGGTTGATTCGAGCTACGGGCTATGTGTGGTACTCCACCGAAGTTTCAGCCCTCCTGCAGGGCCAGATTCTGGATACTAGTTGTAGGGAGAAAATCTGTTGCAAAAACTGATGGATTCGAGGCGAGGATGGCTGTAGTAGAAGGTGAGAAGTATGGATGATAGGCGATAGGGGCGGATTGGGATAGATGTAGCTTCGCACCACGGTAGTTAGCCCTTCGATGAAGGGAGGGCTTCGCACCCAATTGGATTTCCACAACTCAGGCACTCAGAGGAGTAGAAAAAAACACAGGATTTTTTTTTTTAAAACTTCAATGAATCCAAAGAACTACAAGGGGTGCCTATTTATAAAAAAAACCTACACCCCAAAACTCGCGCCATGTGCGTAACCTAATACTTGGCGATGAAGTAAACCAAAATCAAAACTAATCAAAGAAATTTAAAGCGTTCATGATATTCTAAATAACATAAATAATCAAAACCTAAAATATGAAATCAATCCAACTAGCGGGCCCCGATCATGAAATCCCATGATGAGCTTTACTTAATTATCGGGCCCACTCTCTTGAACCAAAACTCCGTCTTCTAACTAGAAGGTCCTCCCTAGACGTCGTCATCGATCTAAATCGATGGTGGGGGTCCTCCGTGCGTACGGCATAAAGGGAGGGGGGGCATGTGCGTGAGATATACCCATCAATATCCCCTACAAGTTCATACTTTTGCATCACCAAAAATGTGGGGGAATGCCAATTCAATATAATATTTTTTAAGAGTAACTAATGTAATCAAGCATCTAGAAGAATCAGATCACACTTTGTTACGGGTCACGCACTTATGACACTCACTCCCATCCCCTAATACCATGCAAAAGATGGAATAGCAGAATCATGGTAATATGGCTGTGAAAGGTGGGGCTTGGGGTTGGCTTCAGCCTAGAAATTGAACTGGTTGGGCAGGCCTATTCAAAAATTTGATTTTTCATGGCCTGCGCCTGGCCCATTGACAGCCTACATAAGTGTAAATTTCGGTACAGGTAGGAATCGAAGGAATGCGAATGCTACTAGCACCAATAGGATAAGAAACTACTTGCGTGCCAGCATTGCACCCACGCATAAGATCTAGGGCATTCATCACACAAACCCTCCACGTACCCTGGCTCAAAAAATCAGGCAAGTCTGCTCACCAGGTTGGCCACACTAGTAAATCAAATGTGGACCATAGATTAGCTGTCCATTTTTCATCAAGAGGGTGCAAACTTCACAAAAAGAAAAAAGAAAGTAAAAAAGTAATACCAACTAAAAAAATAGTTAAAAAGAAGCAGCACATGAGACGTACCTTATCAATGTCCAACCCAGCTGGAACAAGTATACTGAAAGGATCCTCTCTTGGAAAGGTATCAATCATGTGTTTTCTGCATTCCTTTAGCCACTCTTCATAATGAAATCCATCGTGCAAGTTCAAAAGATCGTTCAGCAACCTCATGGAAGGAGTAGCCTCCCTCTTCAATATCTCCATCTAAATATTGAAAAAGAGTAGACACTAGTGTGGCATTCCAGCAATGAATGTAACTAGAGAAGAAACAAAAAGGCAGTGCAAGGAGAACTTGGGTGTTTGATTATCATACCTCTACCCTCCTGTACAAGAGATCTAAACTTCTAATGGCATCCTTTTCATCCTGGCGAAATAAAGAATAGAAGATAAAAATCCATTATCGGCCTTGTGACGGGAGAAAAATCCAATGATAGACAATTCCACCGAATTTCTCGTCATAATAAAACTAGTATATACAGAAAGGCAAATTTCATTGTATAAAACCATTATGTTTAGCAGAAAAGCACATCAGTCAACAAAACAAAATACATCGACAGCATGAAGAAATAGACACATGACAAATTGTTTCAATAGGCCCTATTTATACCAAGTTATAAGAAGAATGGGAAAGAAATGTAACACCAATGACTATTTTAAAGTAAAGCTTCCTAGTGGTGATGATCTCAAGTGTACAAAATTGAGGCAGGGTTTCAAATTTCATGCTTACCTCTCAAAGAGAGACGAACTCCAGAAACAATTCAAAAGGAGAAATGGTTAAGCGATTCATGCAAGTGAATGAAGAGGCGATTCACAGCAGAAATGCAGACCACTCACCAGGTGGTCACATTGTGAGCATGACCTGGGACAAAAATCAGGCTGGCTCATTCAACAGATGGGCAACACACTCATGAGAAAACATGGATCGTTAGTGAAAAGATTATCACGGGTCTATATTCCAATGCACAGAGTGGCCCACCTGCTTAGTGGACTTTTTGTGCCAAGGATATGTTCATGGCAGGACCTATCTGATTGAAGCATGCCACGTCTATCATGAGAGAACCGAGCACATTAAAGTAGATTGCCACTTCATCCTAGAGAAAGTGGCTAGCAAGGAAATTTGCATCAATGTTTTCAATATCAGTATTGACGAATGTATTGCACCCTTGAGATACAAAAATATATCGGGTTATCCATTGGACATATAGGATATATCGAATAATGTTTTGCTGTTTTTGGGAAACATGGGAAAATTTGTCGAATTTTTCAATGAAACTTCAATTGTTAAAAAGGACATCATTGTACACTTAGAAATCAAAAGATCACAAAAAACAAGTGCACATAAAAAATTCCCTTTGTATAAGGTCCTAAACTATGCACGGTCTGACAAAAGTGATGCAACTATATATATATATATATATATATATATATATATATATATATATATATATATATATATATATATATATATATTCACACATGCACGGGCCCATGACCTCGTGTTGAAACTCTTGTGAGTCTACCACGGAGGCACGAGTAAGGACCCAAGTGATGCGAATATCTTAAAATCAATTCATATCATTTATAAATCTAAGAAATGGATTAGAAGATTTGACAGAAAAAAAAAAAAAAAAAAGGATTTGTAAGGTTTTTTTCATTTGCAAGTGATGTTGTCACTATCGATGTATCGATAATACTATTGCCGATACATCATCGATACAATGCGATACATTGCGATAATATCGCCGATATCCAAAAGTCCCGCAACTCCCTATGGGTTTCGTATCGTTGAAGTGCGATATTGATAATATCGAGCGATTTGCAAACATTGATTTGCATGCTATTTGTCAAGTCCCAAGATCAATTGGCAAGTATATTCACTAAAGCTCTGGGCGGTACTCATTTACATCGTCTCTTTGTCAAGCTAGGCGTTCACGATATATATGCTCCAACTTGCGAGGGAGTATAACGGGTGTGGGCCGTACCACTGTACGGCCGAGACATCTCCATCTTCTAGCACTTATATGTCATTTAGAAGTGTTTAGGATATAATGAATATTATTGCTTTTGCTATTAAAGGACACAATTGGTATTTTTGCTTTTGTTACATGCGCACGCACACACACACACACGAACTGTACATGTAAACTCAAGCCATACAATTCGTGGGCTTCAATTCAGATGGATATTGAACATAATTAAATTGATTTGATGTCCTGCTTGGCTGATTGGTGGACATTTAATGGACAGCAGGACAAGACCATTTGATGGTCCAAATTCAACAAACAGATGCTAATTAATCAGAGTTTAGGACCACCAAATCAGTATGAACTTTGGAAACTAAACTCTCTAATACTGCCCCACAACTTGGACAGTTTTGGTTAAGCTGATGTATGCCACGTCTGCAATTTCAAAGTGCTCGAGTATCAACTATCACACTCTACTGAATTAAATCCCTTTGACAACCACTTCTCCACCCCTCTCCCACATCTTGCAAACCACTTCTTCTCTCCCCACATGCACAGTATGTGTCATATCCACTAGTATTATTTAAGGTGAGTGCAAAACATATTCAAGAGTTTTGCTAAATATGTACCTCTACACAAGGGCAGCTTGTGCGAACATGGCATGTGAGTGGGAAATGAGACTTGTAGGTGGACCCCCATGATGAAGATACCTAACCCAAAACTAGATCGGTCAACTCAGCAGGTGGGCCACATCACAAAAAAAAAAAAAAAAAAAGACAGTTGCCAAATGCCAGAAAGTCCATATTCAACCTACACTACAGCCTGCTTGACCTCTGGACCGGTTTGAGTTTTTACTTTGTACCAGACCAAGTTCATATGGAGCCCACCTGATCCATAGCTTGGATGTCAACATTTTCAACAAGATTCTTGATCTTTGCCAGAGGTCGAGTGTTCCCTTGCATCACGCTCCCTGGGAGACAAATTAGTTGGAGAACTCAGGAAAAGATTGTGTTTCCTATCCCTGTAGTTTCAGGACTTTGATTTTCTTTAAGCAATTCATTTTACTCCTTATTGCTCTTTACAATATACACACACACACACACACACACACACACACACACACAGAGAGAGAGAGAGAGAGAGAGAGAGAGATGCTCACATGCAATGAGGGCCACAAAAGTTTTAGATCAAGCTGATATATATATATATATATATATATATATATATATATATATATATATATATATGAGTAATGTTGTTAGAGGGAGTACCAATATATACCTTTATCTTAGTCAGACTAGGCACCCACCACGCTCTGTTGAGCGGGCTGTGAGCCATAGGCCACATGGAGGTTTGCCCAAGGCCATTGTTCACCAGTCAAGCCTTACGCAACGTGTGGGTTTGCCCCAAGGCCATTGTTCACCAGTCAAGCCTTACGCAACGTGTGTGCGCGCGCGCGCTGGTGAGTGGGCTGTAAGCCACTGGCCGCAAGGCCATCGTTCACCAGTCAGGCCTTACGCAGCATATGTGTGTGTGTAGGTAGGCATAGTTGAGAAATTCTGTATGCTAGGAAATGGAAACAAAAGTGATCAAGAAACATGAGACCAAGCATTGAAGCATACTTTAAAATACTAAAAGAAATTTCGATTGTACTTATGACACAACACAAGAATGAAAGATCGTTTAACAACATAGAAAAGAGAGAAAACTGTTAAGAAACTGAAATTAGAACACATACATCACGTCGAGCAAGGTCAAGGCGATTCCAAATGACCATTAGAACCAGTTCGGTAAGTTCGCCTTTATCAGCAGCCTCCTCAATTTTCTGCATATTGAAAAACAGAAATGCAATTATGAACATCAGTTCCAAGAGAAAAGGTCGCTATTCAAGCAAAAGTAGGCAAAAAAGAGAGTATGAAACAACAAATATAGGGTCCTGATGCAAACACAATGTGTAGTGTGACTAGTGGCCTAATTAGTCTGTACAATACTACAACTAGGGTCCATGATTCAGTGATCCAGACTGTTGGCCTGATGGAACCCCACTGGGGATAGGAGTTGCCCCAAAAAACCTTTCACACAGTAGCACCGTTGACATCCAACCTTTGACATTTTTCCCAGACCATTGCTGTATTTTTCTTAACATTTTCTCTAGATACTGCTCAAAGTGTTTTGGGGCATTTCCCATCCATGTAGGCAGTAGGCCCCATGAAATAAACGATCTGTATCAACCCCACTCATATAGACTAGGCCTCATTAGGGCACTCAAATTCAGATGTGTGTGAACACGTATGAGTATGTAAGTGTGCGCATGTGCATACAGGATGAGTTTGTGCATGCATGTGTTCATGCCAATGTTTTCCATATTGTTATCACGTAATGTATCAGACCCTTGGGATACGGATACATATCAGTTGTCACATGGGAATGGGATATATTGGTTGTATCGCGTAATGTATCATTGTTGTTGGGAAACATTGAGAAATTGGTCTAATTTTTTGATGAAACTTCAGGGATTATTAAAAAAGACATCAATACATACTCAGAAATCAAAACATCTTTTTTTTTTTTTTAAAGCGCGATTATAGGTTTCCTTTGTATGGGGTCCTAATCTAGTGTTGCCTCCTAAACTGATGCAAGTATATTCAAAGTCTATACATATAATTTATAAATGTAAGAAGACATGTATGGAAACACAAGCAATACATTCAAAAGCAAAAGTAGAAAACTAGAAATATAACATGTGAATAATGTGTTTAGTTGTGGCTCAGACTCAAATAGAGTTGCACAGTGGCTCAAAATCATCATCTTCATCTCGAAGAAGCTGAGTGTGGTACTGTTGCTCCACAAATCAACAATATTATGTCCAGGTCATAGTAGAATGATATCAATGAAGATACTATCTAACACAATGTTGGTACTCATCCTCTCCAATTTGAAAATATTTGGGGAAATTTTGAATTTTCCGCAAATCGGCCCATCTTTCCCCAAATCCCAAAATTAAGTATATGTGATGATGATTTCATCAAACACTTCTAAATACTCTAAAATAGGGGGCCAATTAACCGCTAATCGAATTGGAATTTTGAAACAAATATATATATTTTTTAACATTTTTAATTAATTTTCAGTTAAAAATATATATTTTTTTTTGTCGAAAAATCTTTGAATTACCAAGAATCACTAGATTAGGTTACATATATGTTTAATTTTGTATTCGGATACAAAGATTACAATCAATTTGCGAGAAATTGAGAAATTTCGACTTTTCACAATTTTTTGCAACTTGGCCAATCTCCCCCAAATCTCGAAATTGAAGCTCCAAATCCATGATTTTTCATGCAAAACACGAAGAACCATGGATTTGTAACCATTTGACATTGATCTAACATGATTTACAACAAAACCAAAAAATAATCGAAAATTGAAAATGCTCACTGGATCAAACAAGTAGGATATATCGGCACTACCTATGCGTTTCGTATTGCACAAGTAGGATACAATATATATCGTGGGATGTATTGGCTAGTATCGTCGATCCAGAAAACATTGGTTCATAACAGTGCTTGTGGGAATTGCTAATGTCTCCACCTTAATGACGATGAACACGCATACAACATACACACATGTCCAGACTAAAATTTTAAATTCATCAAGCTTACATACAACAATTGGAATGCATGCTCACATCCAAATCAAAATTTGAAATTCATAAGCCTTGTCTATGACAAAAAGGGAATTATGTAGAAATAACCATTTTTTAACACACACACACACACACACACACACACACACACCCACACACACACCACATGGGCACTCAAATCCATGACCTTGGTGTTGAAATAGACTCTGTCTGCCACCGAACCATGGGTTGGAACCCATGTAGAAATATCCATATGTATGAGTATATAAAGAAAAGGTAAGCAAATATACCTACTTCATGGGGATGTTAGTAACATCCTTGAAGCTTTTAAATGGCACATGGGACAACCAATCATCAATTTGGATCGTCCATTCATTCCATACCACTAGGGGCATGCCGTTGTGCAAAATCCAAGCCAATAGAATGATCTGAATCCTTCAACGTTTGGCCATTTTCATACAACCATCCATTTTTTACAGGGTTGTATAGCTTGAGATTCTAAGCCAAATAAAAAAAAGGGTTGTGTCGAGTTGGCAGCCGGTGTCAAACTTATGCCATAACTTTCATCATGAATCCGAACCAGAAGATGAATCAAATGGTTAGCATCATACAACCAAAGCGTGTCTATGACCTTCTTATACTGAATCTATTCCTTCTGGTATATCTCCTTTTATTGAAATATTTCATCATTTATAAGAGAAGATACTACTGGCACAGTTCTCTCTAGTGGAAAAAAAAATGCCTAGTTCAAATGCCTCCTGATGAGGGGCATCCAAGCACCTACATGAGTTTATCGAAGGAAGAGAGCTGAGGCCCCAGCCCCAGCTTCATTATGGTTGGATGATCATTACATGAGGCCTAATGGACCCAATTCAAGTTCTTAGACACGTTAAAGACCCTACATACATGATTGTGCATCTTTGAAGACCCCACATTAGGAAGATGCATGTATGTTGCTTATTTGGAACTGATTGATACATCTTTGGCCTGTTTGACGTCACCAGTGTTCAAAATATCGATACTATCGGCCGATATTATCGTTATCGCACCCCTGCGAGACGAAACCCTCGCGACAACCCCCGGAAGATAAAAAAAAAAAAACCCAAAATCCAGATATCGGCCGATATATCGTCAATATCGCGCGATATCCTCCTCCATTATTGTCGGACATCGACAAACACACTCAAAATCCGATCCGGGTTGGGGAGAATAAAAAAAATTGAATTATAACAAAAAAATAACAGAAATTGGAGAGTACCTGGCTGTAGCGGTGATCGGAGGTGGGCCATTCGACAGGTAAGTATGATTTTCCCTCTTTCTTAGATGATTTTTCTCGCCATTTTCTTCAACTTCCCTCTTTCTTCGTTGATTGGAGCGTGTCTGTGGGGATTTCTCGGAGATTCCGGCGAGGAATTAGGTCGGATCAAGGAACCCTTCCTTCCGGAATGAGATTTGAGGGGACGGAACCCTTGCGTGCATGAAGGAGAGGGAAAGTGAAAGAGAGGGGCGCGGATGGGGGTAAAAAACGGATCAGTTGCGTGGTGCATTACTCAGTACGCTCTTATCGTACTCGGTAAACTCACTTGGGCCCACCTTTAATGTATGTGGTCCATCCACGTCGTCCATCCGTTTTCCCATCTAATTTAAGGGGTTGATCCCAAATTTTAGAAAAATCTATTATCATACCACAGGAAACAGTGGTGATATTGATTTCCACCGTTGAAACCTTTCTCAGCCCTGCAGTGATGTTTATTGGTCATCTAAGCCGCTAATAGGATCATACAGATGTGGATGAAGGGAAAATTCAAATATAAGCTTGATCCATTCATCCAAGACTTCTGTGGCCCTCAAGAAATTTTCAATGGTAGATGTTCAATTCAACTATTTTCTACAATGTGGCCCATTTGAACATTGTATATGCTTTATTTTTTGGCTAAAGCCCTGAAATTATCTGGTAAAATGGATGGACGGATCGGATAAAATACATAAATCATGGTGGACCCTACATAAATCATGGATGGATGGATCGGATAAAATACATAAATCACAGTGGGCATCACTCTCTCCACTGTTTTCTATAGTGGGGTCCACTCGAGCTCTGCATCTGACCCATTTTTTGTCTCATGCCATAAAATGATCTCTTCAAATGTATGGACGGTGTGGATACCAAAAATACATCATGGTGGGACCCACATAACTTGGTGACGTCGCTTGTGCCACGTCAATGACGAGCGTTCTGTATGGGATTGCGTACTGACTTACTCAGTACGCTCTTATCGTATTGAGTAACCTCCGTTGGGCCCACAGTGATGGCACGTGGTTTATCCACGCCGTCCATCCGTTTTTACTGATCATTTTAGGTGTTGAGCCCAAAATTGAACCATATCCACAACTCAAGTGGACCACATTACAAGAAACCGTGTTGAATGAACGTTGACCATTAAAAACGTTTTGGGAGCCATAAAAGCTTTGGATCAACCTAATATTTATTTTTTCCCTTCATCTGGGTCTTTAGGATCCAATCAACAGATTGGATGTCAAATAAACAGTGCAGTGGGCCTTAAGAGGATTTAATGGTGGATATCCAATCATTATTGTTTTCCTGTGGTGTGGTCCACCTACGATTTATATCCCTATAATTTTTTGTATCAATCCCTAAAATGATCTGTAAAAATGTATGAACGGAATGGATGAAACAAATACATTATGGTGGGGCCCATAGAGCATCGACCACCAGCCATGGGGCCGGTGTCAGGGGGAGTAGCCAATCCGCCTCCCCGCACCGTAGGACGCGGAAGATACTGACATGTTGCGTAGCCAGACTGGCTACTGAAGTGACGCACCAAGTTCTGTGGGGCCCACCATGATGTATGTGTTGCATCTACACCGTCCATACATTTGGCTATATCATTTTAAGGCATGAGACAAAGAATGAGTCGGATCCAAATCTGGAGTGGACCCCACCACAGAAAACAGTGGGGAGAGGGACGCCCACTGTTGAAACCTTCCTAAGGTCCACTATGATGTTTATCTGAGATCCAACCTGTTTATAAGTTAAGACGGACATGAAAGAAGGGAAAAAACAAATTTCAGCTTGATCAAAAACTTTTGTGGCCCTCATAAATTTTTAATGGTGGGCGTCACTCTCTCCACTGTTTTTTATGGTGGGGTTCACTCGAGCTTTGGATCTAACTCATTCTTTTTCTCATGGCCTAAAATGATATCTCCAAATGGATGGACGGTGTGAATACAACACACATCATGGTGGGCCCTACAGAACTTGGTGACGTCACTTCAGGGTCCACCATGTCATTTATTTTCCATCCGACATGCTGTAAATGTAAAATCCATCGTTCATCCGGTGATCTGTACATACAAAAGTTGCCTGATTAAAAAACTATGGTAGGCCACACCAATGGGAGGAATGTAAAACTGCTTCCAAATTGATAAATTCAAGCTGTGAGGCCCACCTGATTTTCTTTTATCAAGATGAATTTTGTACATTCTCTTTATTTTAGTGAGTTACACCTGATTAACGGCTTTGATTGAAGGTCCACATCATGGTGGCCCCTAATTACTAACCTATTGTTGGCATCAATTCCCATTGTTCCATGTGGTGTGGCCCATCTGAGTAGTGGATCTATCTGATTTTGGCTCTATCCAATCTCGACGGATAGATAAAATATTATTTTAGTTGCATTAGTTCAGTTAAACATCACATAGCTTAGGACCCTATACAAAGGAAACTTATTATGTGCATATTTTTTTTGATATGTTATGATTTAAAAGTGTGTATTAAGGGCTTTTTTAACAATCCCCAAAGTTTCATTAAAAAATTCAACCATTTTCCCAATGTTTCCCCATGTTTCCCAAAAAGTGCGATAAATTATGCGATACAAACAATATATCCCATGCGATAACCGATACGTATCTGTATACCAAGGGTACATAGTGCGATACCGATATTTCGAACACTGGACGTCAACTAGCCTGACCTGGACCACATTCGGAAGTTACAAACATTAGACCATGCCATTGGATATCTTAAACACATTGGTTTGGTGATTCAGACCGTTGGATATGTTTGGAGACTTGGGTTTAGACGTACGAACACTTTAGTTTGCACATTCGAGTCATGAACATGTGGACCACATTCATTAAAGACGTTGATCACATGTGGACGTGTGGACGTACCTGTTGCACGTTGGAGATCATCCTTGTGCCGTGTGACACATCTCTATTTCTACTTTATTTTTCAATTTTATTTCAGGTTATTAGAGATTTATGTTTTCGTCATGACCGTTAATAGATTTGGACAATCAAGAATCGTTCTAGACTTAGGGTTTGCTTAGGTTTCTTACATATATTTGTTTGAAACTTGACACTTGAGATTATGGACATATTGAATGAAATTTCTCTACATTACTTCTTTGAGCAGGAAAACTTCTTGTGAATGGAATTTAGTGTGAAGCCATTGGAGTGATTCCAAGTTTATCTTTCTTATTCCTATCTAGGTATTTCTTTATTCTCTCTCTCAAACCCTCTTTTCCCATTGAATTTTTCTTTCTCAAACCCTACCTCCACCATCATCAATCCAACCCATCACCGACCAAACCGACCCAGTCCCACCACGCCATCCATACAACTGTATGGACGTTCCTGTCCACCGCACAGATCTATCTGTATAGCCAATCCTCCCTCCCATTGATCCTTTTCTTTTCTTCTCTATTTTATAAAACCCTAACCCTAGTCCTAGCCTTTTATAAAACCCTAAATTCCCAATTTTTTATTTTCAAACCCAAACCCTAACATACTACAATTGAATCATCGAATCTGGAATGAATCCTATGCTAGATGGAAGTTCTACCTTCCATTAGGCCATTTTCAATCAATATCCTTCAGGATCAAGGAATGCCAAATCGGTTACATATCGGCCGATACGTAACGGTAACGGTGACGGCCGATACGCGATTCGGGGTCGTATCTGTCGTTACTGTTTTTTGTACCCGTTACGGCCGATACGGGCCTGTTACGGGCCTGTATCGGCCGAATAATGGTATCTTTTTTTTAATTGTTGTTTTGCTGTATTAATCATGTCATATGATGTGTTAATCATAGTAGAACATGTTAATGTGCATTTTACAGATTTAGGGTGCCATTTTATATTTTTTTAATATTTTTTTCTATTTACGCATTTATTTTGGCCCTTTTTTTGAAAATTTGAAAAATCAATTTTTAATGATTCTTTCGCTGTTTTAATCATGCCATATGATGTGTTAATCATAGTAGAACATGTTAATGTGCATTTTACAGATTTGGGGTGCCATTTTATATTTTTTAAAATATTTTTTTCTATTTACGCATGAATTTTGGCCCCTTTTTTAAAAGAAAAATCAATTTTTAATAGTTGTTTTCTTTGTTTTAATCATGCCATATGATGTGTTCATCATATAGAACATGTTAATGTGCATTTTACAGATTTGGGGTGCCATTTTATATTTTTTTATATTTTTTTCTATTTACGCATTTATTTTGGCCCTTTTTTGAAAATTCGAAAAATCATTTTTAATGATTCTTTTGCTGTTTTAATGATGCCATATGATGTGTTAATCATAGTAGAACATGTTAATGTGCATTTTACATATTTGGGGTGCCATTTTATATTTTTTAAATATTTTTTTCTATTTATGCATGAATATTGGCCTCTTTTTTTAAAATTCGAAAAATCAATTTTTAATAGTTGTTTTGCTGTTTTAATGATGCCATACGATGTGTTAATCATAGTAGAACATGTCAATGTGCATTTTACAGATTTGGGGTGCTATTTTATATATTTTTTTTCTATTTACACATTTATTTTGGCCCTTTTTTTGAAAATTCGAAAAATCGTTTTTTAATGATTCTTTTGTTGTTTTAATGATGCTATATGATGTGTTAATCATAGTAGAACATGTTAATGTGCATTTTACATATTTGGGGTGCCATTTTATTTATTTTATTTATATTTTTTCTATTTACGCATTTATTTTGGCCCTTTTTTTGAAAATTCGAAAATTCATTTTTTAATGATTCTTTTGCTGTTTTAATGATGTCATATGATGTGTTAATCATAGTAGAACATGTTAATGTGTATTTTACATATTTGGGGTGTCATTTTATATTTTTTTAAATATTTTTTTCTATTTACACATGAATCTTGGCCCTAAAAAATAATTGCAAAGACCTAAATGTAAGGTATTTTCATATTACATTCATTCTAATATATCTATCATTGATAGTAGATAGTTAGAAAACAAAATATATGAATTTTGTAGTCAAATTCAGGTTATTTGGTTCATAAATTCATCAGACAGTCCGATACAACTTCTCACCAAAGAGTGGACCGTTACACCACCATAAACATGTTCCAATTTATAAATGAATGCATATTTGGAATGCTTAGAATATTCCGGATTTAATCCATATTTTTTTGGCAAAAAATTTTTTTTGCGCCGTTACGCCCCCGTATCGCCGTTACGCCCCCGTATCCGTATCGGTTTTGGAGGGCACCGTTACGCCAACCGATACCGATACGGGACACCTTGTTCAGGATCTATTTTGCAGGATTGTGATGTGGTCTTGAACTTGAGTTTAATTGAATATTTGATTTCTTTATATTTGTGGTAGATTGGCTTTATTTTATGCTTTGATTTACTTTGTTAATCCGTTAATTAATTTATTTGCATCATCCTAATTTACGTCACCCATCCTGCATCAAATTTTGGTATCAGAGCCACAGTTAGCATAGAGTTTAGTGAGTCCATTACATTTAGAGTCTAGGGGTTTCATATTGTCGTGTCTAGAGTTAGCAATTTTTTCCATCTTCATTACATTACGTTTAGGGAATTTAGTTGTCAGCTCTTCCCAATTAGCATGCCTAGTTTATGCCCACCTGTAATGGGCGTGGTTTTGGTCTACATTCCATAATGAATTTGGAATAGCTTACCGATACTATCAATGCCATCGATAACTGTCTCGCAACCGTTGAGGCCCAAAGTAGAACCACCAATAACCAACTGGCAGCCCTCCAGAATGAGATGAGACCAATACTCACATGACCAAGTTGGAAACTTCCCTCCATGTAGACCATAAAAATTTGGAAGATAACCAATCCTAAGCGGGAGGTCAAGGTGGAGGACGCGAGAGAGGATGTGGCCGAGGTGGGGGGCGTACCCAAATGCCCTTGGAGAATACTAAACCCACCCTGATCCCGATGAGCGAGAGATGAAGAACATAAAGATTGAAGAGTTGAGTTAAGACGGTCGCTTAGACCCAAAGACATTCCTCGACTAGCTTGCAAATATGAATCATTATTTTGAGTAGTACGATATGTTTGATAGCCATTAGGTGAGGCTCACCAAGACGAAGTTGGTGGACTAAGCCAAATTGTTTTGGACGAATATTGAGAGATCTAGTGAAGATCCAATCTCACAGTAGATTGAGATGAAAGAGATCTTAAAGGAAAAGTATCTTCCCCTCTCTTACCGCCAGAGGCTCATGGATTATAGGCAATCCCCCGTTAGGGATCTATGCTCATGGTTGATTACATCACAAAATTTGATGAATATATGATGCAGTGTAACATTAGAGAGGACCCGTTGGTGACCCTTTCTCGCTTCAGAATGGGCCTCCAACCTGAGCTTCAACGTGAGCTCATTCCTCACGACATCAACACCTTAGAGTATGCATATCAAGTGGCAGAGGTGGGCATCGAGTCGAGTCGGACCGAGTTAGGTCTAACTCGACTCGATCCGGTTTTGAAAAAGGCCTGACCCGAACTCGATCAGACTCGGTACCGAGTCCAGCATGCCTGACTCGATCCGAGTGTGGGTCTAAGCTAGGCTTATCCGAACTGAGTCCGACCAGATAAAAAATACCAAGTCGGATCGAGTTCACAACAATTCAGATCGAGTACGGCCCCTATGCTTCTCTTTTATGACCCGGAAAGGATGCTGCCCACTCTTTTGTACGACCATATCTCCTCATACAATCGCATGGTGTCCCCCACCCCTACCATGCCATCCTACACGCTCGTAGCCCTTCGGCCCTATTCTGCGCCTATTACTGTATCGCCTCTCTCTCTCTCTCTCTCTCTCTCTCTCTCTCTCTCTCTCTCTCTCTCTCTCGCGTGAGTGCAGTTGCTGAAATCAGATTGCGTACTGAGTAAACTCAGTTGGGCCCACCTTGAATGTATGTGGTCTATCCACGCCGTCCATCCGTTTTTCCATTTAATTTAAGGGGTTGAGCCCAAAATTGAAGCACATCCAAAGATCAAGTGGATCATACCACTGGAAATAGTGGGGATAATGATTTCCACTGTTGAAACCTTTCTAGCCCCATAGTGATGTTTGTTTGTCATCCAACCTCTGCATAAGATCATAAAGACATGGATGAAGGTAAAAAACAAATATAAGCTTGATCCAAAACTTCTGTGGCCCCTAAGAATTTTTCAACGGTAGAAATTCAATTAAATTGTTTCCTGTGGTGTGGTCCATTTGAACATGGGATATGCCTCATTTTTGAGCTCAAGACCTAAAATTATCTTTTAAAATGGATGGAAGGAGAGGATAAAATACATAAATCATGGTGGACCTCACAGAGTTTACTCGGTACGCTAAGTGTAGCACTACGCAATCCGCTTCCGCAGTTGCTGACTGTTTTGGATCTCTTTGAAATCGGATTGCATACTGAGTTACTTAGTATGCTGTTATCGTACTGAGTAAAATGATTTGGGCCCACCTTGAATGTATGTGGTATATCCACGCCATCCATCCATTTTTCCATCTAATTTAAGAGGTTAAACCTAAAATTGAAGCATATCCAAAGATTGGGTGGATCATACCACAGGAAACAGTGGGGATAATGATTTCCACCGTTGACAGCTTGCTAGGCCCCACAATGATGTTTGTTTGTCATCCAACCTATTCATAAGATCATACAGATATGGATGAACGGAAAACACCAATATAACCTTGATCCAAAACTTTTGTAGCCCCTAAAAGATTTTCAACGGTAGAAGTTCAATTCAACTGTTTCCTGTGGTGTGGTCCATTTGAACATTGAATATGCTTCATTTTTGGGCTTAAGCCCTAAAATTATCTGGGAAAATGGATGGACGGAGCGGATAAAATACATAAATCATGGTGGACCTCACAGAGTTTACTCAATACGCTAATCATAGTGAGTTACTCACTATGCAATCCCCTTCCGATCTCTCTCCGAGATTTGACATGTACACCCCCACCTTTCTCCCTGGGATTTGACATGTGGATTTGACATGTACACCCACTCTATATACTCTGCCTGGATATCCGAGTCGAGTCGGGTTTCAGATCGGGTCGAGTCTGACGGATCGAGTTTCGAGTCGAGTTACTGGGTAACTCGAACTTAACTCGATTTGAGTTCAAATTGGGTGAAGCCTACTCAGTTCGGACCGACTCACCCATCCGGTTCGGGTTGAGTTGGGTCCGAATGAGTCAGACGAATCGAGTCAGTTCGTGCCCAACTCTATCAAGTGGTGCAAGAACTCGAGCAGTATCTGAAACAACAATTCATGAGGCCATTCGACTCATGCGATTCCAATGTCAAGGCCAATCCCCATGTAGTTAAGCCTAATTTTGGGAGTCATTTTAAAGCTCCTACTGGCACTTCGTCTAGCAACCGGGATGTGAAGGGTAAAAGTTTAGTTGGTACCAGCTCGAGGGGAAGTTAGCAAGCGTGGTGTTACGACTACTAAGGATACAACCATTTCGCATACCGTTGCCCTACGAAAGAGTGAAATAAGGCCATTGTGATTGGCGAGTTGGATGGGGATGATCAAGGCGATTATGAAGAAGTCCATGAGCTCGAAGTTGGTACTAGTGATGAAGAAGCTGAAAAAGTTGAGGCCGCGGCACTTACAGTTGTTAGATGCACCTTGGCTCAGGCCAAAGAACGCGATAATTAGTGCAAGAATTCAATTTTCCATACTTACACCAAGTGTGGTGACAAAAACTGTAAAGTGGTAATTGATAGTGGCAGTTGCACTGATGTGGTCTCCATTAGCACTGTATTTCGTTTGGGTTTGAATCCCATCCCTTACCCTCAGTCCTATTGAGTTTCATAGGTTGATGCATCCCCAATGTCGGTTTCTCAGTGGTCTCTTTTTCCCATTCAGTTTCCTCCTACAAATACATGTTGTGGTGTGATGTTTTGCTCATGGATGTAGGCCACATCATTTTGGACTGACCTTGGCTATATGATCGTGATGTGACACTATTCGGTTGTTTGGATACATGTTCTTTTATTTACGAAGGTAAGAGGATCAGGTTAAATCCTCTCCAGTCCAAAAGTGCCCTAGAAAAGGAGGACGTAAAGAATGGTGATTCGAATGATGTGAAGAAGCCTCAACCTAAGTCTCTCCACATAATAAAAGCAAAATATTTTGAAAGAGAGGCTAGAGTTTATTCGATGATTTGTGCCCTCGAGGCAAGAGAGGTTAGTGTAGAGTCGTCGCCTGAGGTGATTTCGGCATTGGAGGAGTTCCATGATGTTTTCCCAAAGGATCTACTGAATGAGCTTCCACCCACGCAAGACATTTAACATACTATTGATTTAGTCCTCGGGTTGACTCTACCAAACCTCCCCCACTACCGAATGAACCCCACGGAGCATGCAGAATTGGAGAAGCAAGTTGATGAGCTTCTTAGGAAATGTTTCATTTAGGAAAGTTTGAGTCTGTGTGCCGTGCCAACCTGCCAGCCCTCCCCACGCCTAAGAAGGATGGCATGGCGCATGTGCGTGGACAGTCGAGCCATCGATAATCACGGTCAAATATCAGTTTCCAATACCGCGTCTTGACGACATGTTGGATATGATAACCAGTGCCACAATCTTCTCTAAAATTGACCTCAAAAGTTGGTATCATCAAATACGTATTCGCCCATGAGATGAATGAAAGACAGCCTTCAAAATGAAGGATGGGCTATATGAGTGGTTGGTCATGTCTTTGGCTTGACTAACGCTCCAAGTATGTTCATGAGAGTGATAACCTAGGTGTTGGGGCACCTTATGAGTAAGTTTCTGGTGGTATATTTTGATGACATCCTCATTTATAGTACTTCTAAGGAACAACACTTCCACCATTTGAGGTAAGTTTGCGAGGTCCTTAGAAATGAGAAGCTATATGCCAATGTTCTTTCATGTTTGATAAAGTTTTCTTAGGGTTCATTATTTCATTTGAGGGCATGTCTGTAGATCACAAGAAAGTCAAGGCTATAGTAAGTTGGCCCAAACCACAAAACATTCATGAGGTGTGTATCTTCCGCGACTTAGCTACTTTTTATAGGCGATTCATTTAAGGCTTTAGTTCTATTATGGCTCCTATCACAGATTGCCTTAAAAATGGAGAGTTCAAATGGACTAATGTTGCCTCCAAAGTGTTCAAGGAGATTAAGGTTAAAATGATTGAGACTCCTGTCATGCGCTTTCCTGACTTTTCTAAAGTCTTCAAGGCTGGGTGTGACGCATCTAGTGTAGGTATAGATGGAGTGCTTAGCCAGGAAGGGTACCTTGTTGCCTATTGTAGTGATAAGTTGAATGAGGCGAAGCAACATTACTCTACCTATGCCAAGGAATTCTATACAGTAGTCCAATCCTTGCGACATTGACGACATTACCAACTACCACAAGAGTTAGTCCTATTTTCTTCCCATAATGCCTTGTGATACGTCAACTCCTAAAAGAAATTAAACCCAAGGCATGCTAAGTGGGTTGAGTTTCTTTGAGAGTACACTTTTGTTTTGAAACACAAAGTCGGGGTCGAGAATAAACCTACCGATGCCCTTAGCTATAGAGTGGCGTTAATTCAATCCATGAGCGTGCAAGTCATTGGGTTCGATCAATTGAAAGGAGAATATTCTGTGTGCCCAAATTTTGGGAAGGTGTACACATCACTTTTGGGTGACCAGTCGAGGAGTGACAGTGGGCTTGTCCTGAATCCTGATTGATGATTTTTTTATTTAAATGTGACAGACTCTGCATCCATCGTACCTCCCTACGGGATTTTCTAGTTAGGGAACTTCATGCCGTAGGAGTAGCCGGTCATTTTGGTAGAAACAAGACAATTGCCCTTGTTGATGATAGATTTTATTGGTCCAGTTTCAAGCAAGTCGTTGCCAAAATTATTGGGCAATGTAGGACTTGTCAGCTAGCAAAGTAGAAAAGGCAAAATACCGAGTTAAATACGCCTTTGTCAGCACCACACGCTCCTTAGCAAGATATCAGTATGGATTTTGTGCTTGGGCTACTCAAGATGAGCAGAAAACACGATTCCATTTTTGTGGTAGTGGACCGTTTTTCGAAGATGGGCCATTTTCTTCCATGTTCCAAAACATATGATGCCTCCAAAATTGCCAAGCTTTTCTTTGGAAAGGTGATTTGCTTGCATGGTTTGCCCAAGACTATTGTGTCTGATAGAGATGTGAGGTTCATGAGCTATTTTTGGAAGATACTTTGGCATATGATGGGTACCAAACTCTAGTTCTCAATGGCATACTGCCCTCAAACAAACCGTTAAATAGAAGTGGTCAATCAAAGCTTAGATAACCTATTGCGATATCTTGTGGGTGACCATATTAGGACTTGTGATTCAGTTTTACCAGTTGCAGAGTTTACTTATAACGATTCAATCGACAGGCATGAGTCCTTTTGAAGTAGTTCATGGTTACAAGCCTAGGAAGTCTATAGATCTCATTCCCATGTCAGTCTCCCATAGGCCATTAGAGTCTGCAGATACATTTGCATGGCATATTCATGATTTGCATAATGAAATTAAGAAACAGATTACCATGAGCAATTAAAAGTATCAATTCTAATTCTCATCGCAAGTTTAAGGAATTCCAGGTAGGAGATTATGTGATAGTTCGAATAAGGCCAGAACGGTTTCCGCAAGGAGCCGTGAAGAAATTACAAGCCTGTAATGCTAGACCTTATAAGATATTGAAAAGATTGAGTTCCAATGCATATGTTATAGATCTTTCACCTAATATGGGCATTAATTTTACATTCAATGTGGAAAATGTTGTCCTTTAAGGTTCCAACACTTTCACCCGCTAGACCTTCTCCCAACACTCACATTGATCCCAAATAGTGGTGCTCCCGATCTGTTTCATGAACTATAGCTCTTGCCAGACCAGCTTTCTCATTCTTTGCCTCATTTATACTTACCAAGAGAGAAAAGCTAGAAGGTATCTTGGATGAACAGGTGGTTTCCACCAAACATGGAGGTTTTCAAAAGTATCTTGTCAAGTGGAAAAACAAGCCAAATTCAGATAGCACTTGGATCACCGAGAACGAGCTTCAAAGACTAGACTCGGATCTTCTAAAGCGTTATCACAGTTTTATTTCGACAGAGGCGAAATCCTCTTAGCTGAGGAGAGTTGATAAGGGCATCCAAGCACCTACACAAGTTTATTGGAGGGGCAGAGTTGAGGCTGAGGCCCTACCCCTAGCTTCATTATGGTTAAATGATCATTACATTGGGCCCGGTGGACCCAATTCGAGTTCTTAGCCACGTTAAAGACCCCGCATGCATGGTTGTGCATCTTTGAAGAGCCCACACTGAGAAGATGCATGTGGGCTGCTTATTTGGAACTGATTGATACATCTTTGGACTGTTTGAACGTCACCTAGCCTAACCTGGACCACATTTGGACATTACAAACATTTGACCATGCCGTTGGATATCTTGGACACATCAGTTTGTTATTCGGACCATTAGATATGTTTGGAGAGTCTGGTTTAAGTGTACAGACACTTTAGTCTACACATCCAAGCCATAAACACGTTAGACCACATTTGTCCAGGCTGTTGATCATGTGTGGACATGTGGATGTACCTGTTGCGAATTGGAGATCATCCTTGTGTTGTGTGGCACATCTTTATTTCTACTTTATTTTTCAGTTTTATTTTAGGTTATTAGATATTTATGTTTTGATCTTGACCGTTAATAGATTCAGACGGTCAAGAATAGTTCTAGAACTTGACATTTGTTTAGGTTTTCTTATATATATATATATATATATATATAGGTATATATATATATATATATATATATATATATATATATACATATATACATATATATATTTATTTATTTATTTATTTGAGACTTGAGACTTGGGATGATGGACATATCGAATGAAATTTCTCTACATTGCTTCTTTGAGCAAGAAAACTTCCTGTGAATGGAATTTGGTGTGAAGCCATTGGAGTGATTTCAAGTTTTTTTTTTTTTTTAATTCCTATCCAGGTGTTTCTTTCTTCTCTTGCTGAAACCCTCTTTTCCCAATTAATTTTTCTCTTCTTTCTCAAACCCTAACTCCATCAATCCAACCCAGTCCCACCACACTATCCATACGACTGCACGAACATTCTTGTACACTACATGGATTTGTCCGTACAGCGTACGTACAATCGATCAGCCTCCCCCTTATTGATCATTTTCTCTTCTTTTCTATTTTATAAAACCCTAACCTAGCCCCTCCCCCTCACTGATCATTTTCTCTTCTTCTCTATTTTATAAAACCCTACCCTCTTCTTCTCTATTTTATAAAACCCTAACCCTAACCCTAGCCCTAGCCCTTTATAAAAACCTTAAATTCCCAATTTTTTATTTCCAAACCAAACCCTAATACCCTAGCAAAGCGCAATTGAATCCTCAAATCTGGAAGGAATCCTATACTAGATGAAAGTCCTACCTTCCATTAGGCCATTTTCGATCAATAGCCTTAAGGATCTATTTTGCAGGGTTGTGACGTGGTCTTGAAATTGAGTTTAATTGAATATTCGTTTCTCTAGATTTGTGGTAGATTGGCTTTATTTTATGCTTTCTGGTAATCCGTTAATTTATTTATTTGCATCATCCTAGTTTAGGCCATTCGTCTTGCATCACCTCTGGGGTCCAGACTAGATCTTATTAAGTACAAAAGGGCAAAACCATAAAGTGGAAGGGTAGGGCAAAAATGGAAATGTGCGTTTTTTGTATCTAATTAAGGATTGGGTGCCATAATCGGTTGCTGTTGTCTTTGTTTTCCTTTTCTTTCCTTGTTGTTTGTTTTTTCTTTTCGCCTTCTTAGCTTGAATATTATCATTATCTTTCCAAAAAAAAAAAGAAGAAGAGGAAATCTGTCTAATGCGGACATCAGGCCATTCAAAGTATATCAATGCAGGAGGCGTGCGTTACCTGTGTCAAAGTGATTAGATGACGGATACAAGTCGGGTCTTTAGAGGTTGAAGACCTTACACATGTGTTCGTGACATGTGTAAGTTGCTTAAAGGAGACATTTGGACCGTTGGATCGCAAGGATTGTGTGATCGGACCGTTGGATCGTCACAGCTCACCTTCATTACGCCACCTTCACGGCGCTATCATCGGGGCCCATCGGGCATCTTAAATTTGAATTTAATTTATGAACATTTGATTTATTTAAGTTTTGAGACAGTTTGCGCACAATTTTTGTGCGAATTTCTTTTTAAAAAAAACTTTTTTAGTAGGGGTATTTTGGTAATTTTATGTAATTACGAATTTATAAAGGTTGTCCTAAGCCTAAAGCAAGTTATGTTATGTTTATGAAAGAAAAAGAGAGCTTTTTGCTTCTAAAGATTTCGTCTTCGACTTTCAGTGATTGAAAAAGGGCGTGAGGCCCAGGGAAGTGATTTTTCATCCTCTACTTCTTTCTCCTTCTTTCTTTTCTCAAGGTACTCTTTTTCTTTAACCCTATTCTCTTCCTTTTCTCCTAAAATTTTTAGATCTAGAAGCCAATCTTATTTCCTTTTATTTAAATCATTAGATCTCAACAGATTTTCATTCTCACATAAAACCCATCACCCAAAGCCTAAATTTGAAGAACCACCATTTTATTTTTTTTTCTAAATTTTTCAAATTTCCCAATCTAGAAAATTCCTATTTTTTGGATTAGAAATTCACTTGGATCGTTAGACGGACCTATTGCAAGACGAAAGTTCTATCTTTCGTCGGATCTAACTAAATTCAGATTTTTAAATTCAATACTTCGTGTTTGTGATGGATGGCCATCATGAATGCTATATTAACCTTTATTTATTTCTTGTGTTTATGATGTTTAAGGCTGATATTTTATTTGTTTTTTAAGATTGCATAAATCTGCCCATTTCAAATACCATGCTCATTTAAGGTTGGATTAGGCCATCCTACATCAATTATTGGTATCAAAGCGGGAGGTCTCGTGTTCGAGACTCCTCACCGGGGGTGATTAATGCAGGGACATTTTCACACTGGACTCGAGTGGGGTCGCCTGTGGGATGCAGGGGTACACTCGAGGTGGGTGACCCATGTGATTTGGGGCCCACGGGGAAGGTCTCGTGTTCGAGACTCCTCACCATAGGTGATTAATGCGTATTTCAAACCAGGCTTGAGTGGGGTAGCCCGTGGGATGCGGGGATACACTCAAGGTGGGCGACCCATGTGATTTGGGGCCCACGAAGGGGGTTCGGCCAAGGTCCTAAACCCATGAGATGTAGGGCCTGTGCTATAAGATAAAGGGATTAATTCGCCATACTACAGTTCGAGCTTTTAGAGCAAGTGGTTAATTGTCCTGCATCAAATTGAAATCAGAGCATCACAACCACAGAGCTTTGATACCAATAATTGATGTAGGACGGCCTAATCCAACCTTAAATGAGCATGGTATTTGAAAGGGGCAAATTTATGCAATCTTAAAAAATAAATAAAATATCAGCCTTAAACATCATAAACACGAGAAAGAAATAAGGTTAATATAACATTGATTATGGCCATCCATCATAAACACGAAGTATTGAATTTTAAAATATGAATTTAGTTAGATCCAGCGAAAGATAGAACTTTCGTTTTGCAATAGGTCCGTCTAACGATCCAAGTGAATTTCTAATCCAAAAAATAGGAATTTTCTAGATTGGGAAATCTGGAAAATTCAGAAAAAAAAATAATAATAATAATTTGGTGGTTCTTCAAATTTAGGCTTTGGGTGATGTGTTTTACGTGAGAATGAAAATCTGTTGAGATCTAATGATTTAGATAAAATGAAACAAGATCGGCTTCTAGATCTAAAGATTTTAGGAGAAAAGGAAGAGAATAGGGTTAAAGAAAAAGAGTACCTTGAGAAAAGAAAGAAGGAGAAAGAAGTAGAGGATAAGAAATCACTTCCTTAGGCCTCACGCCTTCTTTCAATCACTGGAAGTCGAAGACGAAATTGTTAGAAGCAAAAAGCTCTCTTTTTCTTTAATAAACATAACATAACCTGCTTTAGGCTTAAAGCAACTTTTATAAATTCATAATTACATGAAATTACCAAAATACCCCTGCTAAAAAAAGTTTTTTAAAAAAGAAATTCGCATAAAAATTGTGCGCAAACTGTCTCAAAACTTAAATAAACCAAATGTTCATAAACTAAATTCAAATTTAAGATGCTCGATGGGCCCCGATGATAGCGCCGTGAAGGTGGCGTAATGAAGGTGGGCTGTGACGATCCAACAGTCCGATCACACCATCCTCGCGATCCAACGGTCCAAATGTCTCCTTTATAAAACTTACACATGTCACGAACGCGTGCAAGGTCTTCAACCTCTAGAGACCCAACTCGTATCCATCATCTAACTACATTGACACGGGTAACGCATGCCTCCTATGTTGATATACTTTGAATGGCCTAATGTCCGCATCAACTCCCCTCTATTGAGAAGATCTTGACTCCGGCGAGATAAAACTCCTATGCTTTTCTAACAAATCTGGATATAGTTGGTGCAACTCTGCTTCCGTTAACCATGTACAGTCAGATGATGGTCTGTTTTGCCACTTCACCAAGTACCTCTGAAATCCATCGTCTCGAGTGGAAACAATTTGCTCATCCACAATTCCTTCAATTTCTTCTCTTTTCTCAGGTATAGTAGGCATAGGTGGTGTGGGTTGGGAAGAAAATTCAGAAATTGACCAATGGTTTGGAACAAAATTAGGGTCTATGGAATGGCTTGAACAAGGCATTAAATCCTCCACATTAAATGTTGAACTAATCCCCATGCGAGGTGGAAGATCTATCACATACGCATTGGACCCAATCCTTCTAAGAATCTTAAATGGTCCAGCACTGCGTGCTTGTAACTTCTTAACGGTACCTTATGGGAACCGTTCTGGCCTCATTAAAACCATTACATAATCACCCTCATTAAATTCTTGAATTCTACGATGTAAGTCAGTTGAAATTTTATATTGTTCATTACTAGCATTTATTCGCCTCCTAATCTCTGCATGCAACTCATGAATGTGATGGGAAAATGCATCAACTAACTCTGAGGTCCTCTAGGTGACTGACATAGGTAACAAATCTATAGGTAGTCTAGGTTTATAACCACTAACAATCTCGAATGGACTCATACTTGTAAACCTATTAACTGAACTATCATATGCAAACTCGATGACTAGCAGGACTAAGTCCCAAGTTTTAATGTGTTCACCCACCAAACATCGTAGTAGATTTCCGAGACTTCGATTCACAACCTCAGTTTGACAATCAGTTTGAGGATGGTAGGCAGACGAGAACTGGAGTTTCATACCCATCATATGCCATAATGTCTTCCAAAAATAACTAGTAAACCGAACATCCCTGTCAGACACTATAGTCTTAGGCAAACCATGTAATCGAACCACCACCTCAAAGAAAATCTTAGCTATGTTGATGCGGACATCAGGCCATCCAAAGTATATCAACGCAAGAGGCGTGCGTTACCCGTGTCAATGTGGTTAGATGATGGATACGAGTCGGGTCTCTAAAGGTTGAAGACCTTACACATGTGTTCGTGACATGTGTAAGTTGCTTAAAGAAGACATTTGGACCATTGGATCGCGAGGATGGTGTGATCGGACCGTTGGATCGTCACGGCCTACATTCTTTACGCCACCTTCACGGCGCTATCATTGAGGCCCATCAAGCATCTTGAATTTGAATTTAGTTTATGAACATTTGGTTTATTTAAGTTTTCAGACAGTTTGCGCACAATTTTTGTGCGAATTTCTTTTTTAAAAAACTTTTTTTAGTAGGGGTGTTTTGGTAATTTCATGTAATTACGAATTTATAAAGGTTGCCCTAAGCCTAAAGCAGGTTATGTTATGTTTATGAAAGAAAAAGAGAGTTTTTTACTTCTGACGATTTCGTCTTCGACTTCCAGTGATTGGAAGAGGGAGCGAGGCCCAGGGAAGTAATTTCTCATCCTCTACTTCTTTCTCCTTTCTTTTCTCAAGGTATTCTTTTTCTTTAACCCTATTCTCTTCCTTTTCTCCTAAAATCTTTAGATCTAGAAGCCGACCTTGTTTCCTTTTATCTAAATCATTAGATCTCAATAGATTTTCATCCTCATATAAAACCCATCACCCAAAGCCTAAATTTGAAGAATCACCAAATTTATTTATTTATTTTTTCTGAATTTTTCAAATTTCCCAATCCAGAAAATTTCTATTTTTTGGATTAGAAATTCACTTGGATCGTTAGACGGACCTATTGCAAGACGAAAGTTCTATCTTTCGCCGGATCTAACTAAATTCAGATTTTAAAATTCAATACTTCGTGTTTGTGATGGATGGCCATAATCAATGCTATATTAACCTTATTTCTTTTTTGTGTTTATGATGTTTAAGGCTGATATTTTATTTGTTTTTTAAGATTGCATAAATCTGCCCCTTTCAAATACCATGCTCATTTAAGGTTGGATTAGGCCATCCTACATCACTGTCTTTTTTGTTTTTGTTAAATTGGCACATCTTTTAATTAATAGATCATACGTTTACAGCAGTTCTAAATTAGGAAAGACAAGAAAAGAACAGAGAAACTAAAAAACGTGTGAACATTGGCTCTAGATGACAAGATGTGTTTTCTAGGTCCATGGTGTTTAAGGTGTTTTTGGGGTGAGAGGCCCCTCAATTCCTGTTTCTTGTCATTCTGGAAGCAACTGGCCGGCCCCACAAATAACAACTCAGGATTCAGCTATTGCTTATCAGCAGCGCCCCTCACATTTCCAGAATGCAGCATATCTAAGAGAAACATGGAACATCATATCAAGATAGTATATGGCTGAATTACTAGAATGTGATTTGCGACAAATTCTAACACTCAAAAGGTACCTCTTCAACTTCTTCAGCAGATGTGATAAAGCTCGAAACCAATCTCCTTGCTTTCCGAACTTCTTCCTCAGGGTATGCCTTTAACCGCGTGCCAACTTCACGATACTCAGCCACCTTTCTATTCTCCTCCTCATCCTCCTCTTGACGTCTGCGATGCAGCTCCGTTGTTTTTTCCCGTTGGCGTGCTTGCCATTCCTAACATAGAGAAGACTATCATCAACTTCCAAACAGGAACTGTGGCAAAACCAAGGAATTAAATAGAACAAAAGCTTCTCGCTAGTTCTTGCAAAGACAATAAATTTTAACAAATCCTAGCCATTAATTAAAAAGAAGAAGAGGGCAATCAGAATGTCCTCTACTAAGAACCAAAAAAAAAAAAAAACAAGTGTATAAGTCTACACAGAGGAAGAGCATGCATTGACCCATTAACATCAGCGAGAACAAAAAACGCCCACTCCTCTAATTCATTCATTAAAAACTCAATAGAACAAGAGAACAAAGATTTGTTACTGTTTGAAAAAAATGGAAAAAAAAAAAAGAAAAAAAAAAAAGGTGCATTTCTCCATCTCCGTGATTGTAATCAAACCTTTAAAAGACTTTTTTGGTTCCTTTCACTCCATTGACTCCTTTTTGTTTACACTCGAGGTTCTAGGTTTTTTATTTGATTAAATGCAGTCCTTGGGCTCGTAGCTTGGAATAGGGAACCAGATTTCAATTTCTCTACATTAATTACATCAGTTGGAAAAAAAAAAAAAACTCATTTCTCCAAATCATACAAACAAAAGACAACACAGGGAAATACATGGAGAAAAGATGCAAATGACTTCTAAAACTGAAAAATATGTTAGCCTAATTATATCAACAAGAAAATGAAGACCAATTGGGGGTATTGTAGAATGCCCAATTGGGGGTACTGTAGAATGCCCGGGAAAAAGTTTGTACAATACGCTCAAATTTCCAGTTTGGCAAGTGAGGCCACATGGTTCAACGATCCAAACAATCAATATGGTGGCACCCACCTTGGATGGCCCATGCTCAAATCCAACAAATTGGAAGAACCCAGCCATCGAATCTTTGGCCCTTTTACAACCGAATAATGATCATTGCTGTATTTTCTTTCTTAACCATTTACTTGCCAAACACATGTAGAAGGATTAATATGGCCCAAAGTTAGGGGTGGAAGTGGGTCAAGTAACGATCAGCCTGAGCCTGACCAGTTTACTAAACAGACCTAGAATTGGGGCTGAACCGAAATGAGATTACCAGGTCCAGTCCTTGAGCTGATTCTTCAGCACGAGCCCAGCCGGGCCCAATAAGAGAGAAAATTGAGAAGGCTAAGGCTTGAACTGAAGGCCTTCCACACCACAATCCAAACATGTATACCAAGGGGTTGCCTAGCCACAAAGCTGAAAGCTGCTGGTTTAAGGAATAGCCCTTTCGGGGGTAGAACACTCAAAAATGTTGAACCCTAATGCGGTTTGGAAAATGGCACTTGCCAGGGAAGGTCCTAAGAACATGGATAGAATAGCCATCATCAGTGTTAAGGGCCACCTATCAGTTGCATTCTTCAGATCGTAGCTGTAGACATCCTTTAAACCTTTCAAGTGGACTAATGGTCCTTGATTAAAGGTCCCATCATTAGGAACCCGATGGAGAACCACCATCAACCAATCATGGCAAGGATGCAACAACCGATGTAAAACATAGTTCCCAATGGCAGAGAGCCTCCTTTTCCCACCACCTTCTTCCACCATGCCTATCTGTCGAAAGTGGACTGGGAATGGAAAATCATGTTGGTTTCAATAATAGTGGCCCGCTGAGGGGTCGTTTGGATGCCTATGTAAGTTTTTAAGTTGGAAGTGACTTTCAGCTATACGTCACTTATAGGGAAATGACTTCTCACCCCAATCTCATGGAGTTTCCTGGCAGTTTTGCCTAAAGTAACTTACAGGTGAATTTCATCCCCTGAACACTACATGCAAGTGACTTACCTGCAAGTCACTTCCCACTTACAGAACTTACGTGCATCCAAAACGAACTCCCTAAAGGAAACACACTGTTGCATACAATACTCTTTTATGCATAAATATAGCGTGTGAGTGGATCAGGTTGGGCGTGTGAGTGGATCAGGTTGGGCGCTCTACCAGTTTCTTAAATGGGCCATATTTTCTTACCCGAGTCCAACCCGAAACCCAATGAATTCATCCCAAGCCCATCCAGAGTGGGTCCAATCACGCCGACAGTTTGGATCACAAAACCTAGCCCTATCCAAAGTGAGTCTAATCACACCAACAGCTTTGATCGCTAAACCAAGGGACTCCCGCTTGTACAAACTAAAAGTATTGTACACCAGCTACTAAAATGAATGATCAGAATGGTTAAAGAGGCAGGTTCCACCATGAAAAGTCCAGGGGCGAAGCATGAGTCACCAAAATCGTTCCTAGCCATTTGATCCATCGACATATAAAATCTAAGAATAGTTGACGGTTCGCACACGTGTGCATACAGATGGCAAACATTACATTCACTATCAATAGTGGAGCTTAGCGGGTCATATACTGATCCACACAGCCCAGATGGCGGACTACAATTTCACTTCAGTAATCCAAAGACTATTAGGATATTACAACTAATTGATTGATTCTTACAGCTATTTGATTGATTCCCAGAATCATGTGATCTTATTTTCTTTGTCTACATACAATGCATCTTTCCTCTATAAATACCCCATTGTATAGAAACTTATCTGATTAATTTGTCTTGGTATCAGAGTGATTTTCGACCTGGGCCACTGATCTGATTTTCAACGGTCAGATCTAGCTTGATAAGCCCAGAGCATACACTGACTTTCAGTGTATCAGCAATCATCATCCCCCTGCTTGGAACATCTCAGATCTGACGATCCAGATCCATTCATCACCGGAAAGCACCATACAATCTGAAGATTCAGATCTGTGCCCACCCTTTTCAGCACCACCAAAACTGCCTGCAGCCTCATCTCACAGCTAGCTTCTATCACCACTATAGAAACCACCTTCATCCCATTCTTCTTCTCCAAATACGGCAGGGTCAACTGCATCAACATCTCGATCCAGCATGCACACCCATCTCAGAAACCCATTTCTAGGTACTCCAACAAAATCCATCAGCCACAAGTTCATTACTGAAACAGAGCATACTGCCGTATTTCCAGCAGCCCTTTTGACGTTGGGACCCCGCATTACCTGCGGTTGTAAAGAAAAATTCTTCCTTTTTTGGGGTGTGGCTTGGTCATTTATTCCGGTTCTTAGCCATCCTATCTACAGCGGTAATCCTCCGACTTCCCAATGGATTCCGGAGGTGATAATATTTCTTCCAGTAAGGTTGAAGATTCATCCAGACCATATTTTTTACATCATTCTGACAATCCAAGGACAACACAACCCTTAACAAGTGACAATTATTCCACTTGGAGTCGAGCCATGAGCATGGCCCTTAGTGTCAAGAACAAAACCGGATTTATTGGTGGATCCACAGTAACCGATCCATTTTACTCTCAATGGACAAGATGCAATAACACGGTTTTATCATGGATATTACATTCATTATCCAAAGACCTTGCTGCTAGCTTCATTTATGCAGAAAGTGCTGATGAGGTTAGGCACAACCTCAAAGAACGTTCTTCTCAAAGCAATGGACCTAGGATTTTTCAAATCCAGAAAGCAATATCCTATCTTAACCACGAACAAACTTTTGTGGCCTCTTACTTCACAAAACTGAAAGGGTATTGGGATGAGCTTGCGGCTTATCAACCAATACCATCATGTTCTTGTGGTGCAATGAAAATATTTCTCGAATATCAACAACAGGAAAGAACCATGCAATTCTTAATGGGATTAAATGAATCTTATGTTGCCATTTGGGGACAAATTCTTCTCATGGATCCTCTCCCACCAATTAATAGATATTTTCTTTGGTGATCCAATAAAAAATGACAACGTAAAATTGTTGTCCTAATGCAGCCTGCTGAAGCTGCAGCCCTCCTTTAACAAATCTGGATCTCACAGGAATGCAATTGCACGAGACAACTAAGCCCCACAAAGAAGGAACCCACCTCAAAATTCACGACGTGTACGACTTATTTGTAATCATCGTGGTTGGGTAGGACACATTATCGATAAATGTTATATTCTTCATGGATATTTGTCAGAGCCTCGTCTTCACAAGGATAGCACACACGCTTCTACCAACCAAGTACTGACTGCAAGTCACGCTGAAGCCCCATTTGCTGAGAAACCACGGACTATCCTGATTTCGACGAATTTGCCACTTACACCAGAACAATGTTGCCAACTTCTCGCTCTCCTTAAGACGGTAACTCCTCGCCCATGGCTCACCAAGCGAGCACTTCACAACCTACAACTAATCTTTTAGGTATTTCTCTTTGTTTTGCCTCTTCATAATTCTACCCCATGGATCATTGATATTAGCACAACCAGTGTTCAAGTTGTCAGTATCGCTATAAGTTTCGCTGGCCGGAGATAAAGATATAATATCGTTATCGCCGATAATATTGCCAATAACCGGAAATACAAGGAAAAAAGGGGGAAACATGGAGAAAATGGTGGAATTTTTCGGTGAAACTTTAGGACATGCCTAAATACACATATTTACATATTCAGGAATGAAAAAATTGCTAAAAGAATGCATTAAATAATAAGTTTCCGTTTAATGGGGGCCAAAAGGCATGCGTTGTCATAAGAAATCTATCAAATAGTAACCAAAATGAGTTTGCATAATACAAATGCAAGCTTACAATAATTAAGACATGCAAAAGTAAATGTATCAAAAAAAATACACATTTCTGGCCATATTTCATCCCCACATAGAGTGACGAGGTGGCAAAAGTAAAAAAAATACACATTTCTAGCCATATTTATTACATCCACACCGTTCATCCATTTTGGGAGATCATTTTAGAGCATAATCTCAAAAATAAATCATATCCAAAGTACAAGTGAACCACACCACAAATAGCAATGGGACAATGATTGGTATCATTAAAACATTCGTAGGGCCCACCATAATGTTTATTTTCCATCCAATCTGTTCATTAGATCACACGGACCTAGATGAAGAGGAAAACAAATATCATGTTGATCCAAAACTTCTGTGACCCCAAAAAAGGTTTCAATGGTAGATGTTCAATCCCCTACTGCTTTCTGCAGTGTGGTCCACTTGATATTTGGATCTGTCTTATTTTTCGGTTCAAGCCTTAGGACGGGCTCGCCAAATAGAAGGACGGTTGGGATATTACACATACCTCATGAAGGGACCCACAAAACTTGGTGACGTAAACACGCCAGCCAGGTGTGTGGTACACCAGCTAATCCGTTTCCGAAAACGGATTTCCTGTGCCAAAGGAAGCAGATTGCGTACCGAGTAGTAAACTCTGTGGGGCCCACCGTCATTCATGCGTTGTATCAACTTCGTCCATCCATTTTATCATATAATTTTAGGGCTTTAAACAAAAAATTAATCATATCCAAAGCTTAAGTGGATTACACCAATTGAAACAGCGTGAATTGAAGTCTACCATTGAAAATTTATTGGGGGCCCACAAAAGTTTTAGATTAAGATGGTATTTGTGTTTTCCCTTCATCCATGTCTGTGTGATCTTATGAAAAGTTTGGATGACAAATAAATATCACAGGGGGCCTTAGAAAGGTTTCAACGGTGGAAATCAATACTTCCACTGTTTCCTTTGGTTTGGTCTACTTGAGATTTTGATATACTTCAATTTTGGGCTCAACCCTTAAAATGATTTGAAAAAACGGATGGACAGCGTGGATAAACCACATGAATTCACAGTGGGCCCAACAGAGTTTACTCAGTACGCAATCCGATTTCTGTGCCAAAGGCTTTGGCAGGAATTTCCAGCGCTAGTATGCTAGGTGGGGCCCACCATGATATTTCCGAAAAATCCACCTCGTCCATCCGTTTTTCCAGATCATTTTAGGACTTGAGACCAAGCATCAGATGAATCCAAAACTCAAGTAGGCCATACAAGAAGGAAAACTGGAGAGAGTTTGCTACCCTTCAAACCTTTCCGGGCTCCACCTTGATGTTTATATGCCATCCAAACCGTTTACAAGTTCATTCCCATTGACATGAAGTGAAAACACAAAAAGTTTAGCCTGATACGAAACTTTTGTGGTTACATGAATGTTTAAACGATGGTCACTAAATCTTCACTGTTTCCTCTCCTGTGGCCCACTTGAATTTTGGATCCACTTGGTTTTTGGGCTCATGTCCTAAAATGATCTGGAAAAACAGATGGGCAGGGTGGATTTTTCAAAAAACATCATGGAGGACCCCACCTAAGCATCCCAGTACGCTAAGGGTGTGTGTACGCAACCCACTTCCTTAAAATGGATGCGGATTAGCTGCTGACAAGTTGAGTAGCGAATAAGTTATGTCACCAAGTTATGTGGGTCCCACCATGATGTATGTTTTGTATCCACACCGTCCATCCATATGGAGAGACCATTTCAGGGCATTAGCCAAATAATGAGTCAGATCCAAATCTCGAGTGGACCCTACCACAGAAAATAGTGGAATGAGTGATTCCTACCATAAAAAACTTATAAGGGCTACAGAAGTTTTCGATCAAGCCGATATTTGTTCGGTGTTAACTTATGAACAGGTTGGATCTCAAATAAACATCACAGTGGACCTTAGGAAAGTTTCAGCGATGGGGTCACTCTCTCCACTGTTTTCTGTGGAGGGGTTCACTAAAGCTTTGGATCTACCTCATTCCTTGGATCATGCCCTAAAACGATCTCTCCAAATGGATGGACAGTGTGGATACAACACATATATTGTGGTAGGACCCACAAAACTTGGTAATGTCACAACAGTATTAGTCGCGGTATGAACCCGCGAGTAGCTACTCTGCGTCCCCTTCAAATAGAGTTAAAAATAAAAAATCCTTCCTCGAATTCCTCCGAAATCGAAAATCCCTCCCCCTCGATTCCAAATTTTAAAAAATTCCTATGAATCTCCGGATTTTTGTAACCCTGCCTGTGGGTTTCAAGGCTGACAAACCAAAGAAGTCGCCATCGGAAGATCGTTTGATGGAAAATGCAATTTTTTTGGGGATTTCGTTCTTACCACTTGAAGAATGGTTGCCGCTGTTGCCAAGCTTTAAAACGTCCCTCTTCAAATCGATCCGAACGAAAAAAAAAAAAAAAAGTATTTTCTTCTTCTTCTTTTTCTTGGATTTCGACGATGTTATCGTCGAAAACATGGCCCTTATATTGATAAAATGTAAGTAGTTGGCTACAGTTCCCACCCGTGGTTGGTGGGAACAGTAAATTATCGGCGATATTTAGAAAATATCGAAAAAACAATATTATCAGCGATATTCGGCAGAAAAACGAAAAAATAGGTTTTCGGTTTCGATGACCCAGCGATACCGATATTATCGGCGACAATTCGATATTGTCACCGATAATTTAAACATTGAGCACAACCAACAACATAGTTAGCTCCGTCGCCCAACTCTCTTCTATTTCTTCTCTTGGTTCCACATCTGTGACACTTCCAAATGGTAGTCTTGTACATATCTCCCATAGTGGTGCAGTTTCTTTACTACCATCTCTTGTTTTACAGGATGTGTTATGTGTCCCTTCTTTCAACTTCAATCTTATTTCTACTAGCGAACTCACTCGTACATCAAATTGTTCCATAACCTTTTCCATCTACTTCTTACATAATACATGACCGATCTTCGAGGACGACGATTGAAGTGGGTGAAGAGAAAATTAGCCTTTACAACCTCTCCCATCAACCAAGCTCTAACTGTTACTTCATCCTTTGACCTTTGGCATCAAAGACTGGGACATCCTTCTCGTGACTGGTTGGAATTTTTAGCTAAAACTATTCATGATATTTCTTTTTCCAAAAAAGAACATTGCAATGTATGCCCCATTACTAAATAAATTCGCCTTTCTTTCTCTTAGTCAAATTTCTACTATTGTACCATTTCAATTGATACATTGTGATATTCGGGGGAGTTATTCCACCCCATCATTCAGTGGTGCACATTATTTTTTTACCATTGTTGATGACTTTGCACGTTGCACTTGGGTTAATCCCATGCATCGTAAGTTAGAAAAAAGTCACCTTCTCAAATCCTTCTTTGCTTTGATTAAAACTCAATTTGGTCGTATTATAAAACAAAGATGAAGTGATGATGCCATAAAGGGATTGAATTTGATATGTAAAATTTCTTCTGAGAAAACAATGTCATTCGTCAATGGAGTTGTATTGCTACCCCACAACAAAATGTTGTTGTATGCAAACATCGCCATCTCATGTTGCTTGAGCTTTTCAAGCTAACTTGCCCATTTCCTTCTGGGGAGAATGTATACTCACAACCACTTACCTCATCAATTGAACACCAACCCTGCTTCTTTCTAGTCCCACTCCTTATGAAGTACTCTTCAACTCTAAACCCTCTTACTCACACTCAAGGGTCTTTGTGTGTCTTTGTTATGCTTCAACCCTAACTGCGAATCAATCAAAGTTTGATCCACGGGCAAGAAAATGTGTGTTCATTGGCTATTCTCACAATGAAAAATGCTATAAAGTATTTGATATTAAAACACAAGCATCTTCACTTCTAGAGATGTCATTTTTGCATGAAACTATCTTCCCCTTTCAAACTCAAAATCCGAATACCTCTCCATTGGTTATACCATGTCCCATTCCAAATCAGGATAACTCAATTGATATCTCGATGTCCCAAGAGTCTTCGTACACTATTCCTTCTCGGGTTTTCGATGACCATTCAACTCTGTGACGTTCCACTCGCACTCGCCGACGGCCAAGCTATCTCCGTGACTTCCATTGCTAGTGGCCACGCAATCTTTGCCCACCCTAATAACATCTTCTTCGATAGACTGTTCAGTAAGTAGTCCTCATTAGTCATTCCTTGTCCAATTTCTTATGTTATGACAAACTGTCTCCCTCTCACTATGCCTTCTCTGTAGCCATTTCTTCTATCACCAAGCCTAGTAACCTTCATTTAGGTTGTTAAGGATCCAAAATGGTGTGAAGCCATAGTTGTCGAAAATCACGCATTGAAGGAGAACGACACTTAGACCCTCACTCCATTACCAAGCCATAAGAAAGCCATTGGATGAAAATGGATTTACAAAATCAAGCACAAATCCGACGACTCCATTGAACGTTACAAGGCTCGTCTTGTAGCAAAAGAATATAGATGGAAAGAAGGGTTGGATTACCATGAGACATTTGTTCCTGTCGCAAAATTGGTTATTGCGCCATGTCTATTGGCCATTGTTGCCATATAAAAAAAAATGGCATCTTTACCAACTTGATGTTCATAATGCGTTTCTATATGACGATCTCCATGAGGAAGTCTGCATGACCATTCCACTTGATTTTGCTCAAAAGGGGGAGACAAGGGTGTGTCGTCTCAACAAATCGTTGTATGGACTCGAGCAAGCATCACGACAATGGTTTGCCAAATTTTCTACGGACCTACTTGATGCTAGTTATACAGAATGTTTAAATTATCGGCGACAATATTGAATTGTCGCCAATAATATCGGTATCACTGGGTCATCGAAACCGAAAACCCATTTTTTCGTTTCTCTACCGGATATCGCCGATAATATCAGTTTTTCGATATTTTCTAAATATCGGCGATAATTTACTGTTCCCACCAACCACGGGTGGGAACTGTAGCCAACTACTTACATTTTATCGATAAAAGGGTCACGTTTTCGGCGATAACATCGTCGAAATCTAAGAGAAAAAAATTACCTGTTTTTTTTCGCTTGGATCGATTTGAAGAGAGACGTTTCAAAACTTGGCAGCAGTGGCAACCATTCTTCAAGAGGTAAGAATGAAATCCCCAAAAAATTTTGCATTTTCCGTCAAACGATCCTCCGATGGCGACTTCTCCAGTTTGCCAGCCTCGAAACTCATTGGCAGGGCTACGAAAATCCGGAGATTCGTAGGAATTTTTTTAATTTTGGGATCGAGAGGGAGGGATTTTCGGTTTCGGAGGAATTTGGGGAAGGGTTTTTATTTTTAACCCTATTTTAAGGGGACGCGGATTAGCTACTCGTGGGTTCATACTACGACTAATATCGTTGTGACATCACCAAGTTCTGTGGGTCCCACCACGATATATGTGTTGTATCCACACAGTCCATTCATTTGGAGAGATCATTTTAGGGCATGATCTAAGGAATGAGGTAGATCCAAAGCTTTAGTAGATCCCACCACAGAAAACAGTGGAGAGAGTGACCCCACCATTGAAACCTTCCTAAGGTCCACTGTGATGTTTATTTGAGATCCGACCTGTTCATAAGTTAACACTGACATTAAAGAAGGGTAATCACAAATATCAGCTTGATCAAAAACTTCTATAGCCCTTATAAGTTTTTTATGGTAGGCATCACTCTTTCCACTATTTCTGTGGTGGGGTCCACTCGAGATTTGGATCTGACTCATTCTTTGGCTAATGCCCTTAAATGGTCTCTCCATATGGATGGACAGTGTGAATACAAAACATACATCATGGTGGAACCCACGTAACTTGGTGACGTAACTTACTCGCTACTCAACTTGTCAATAGTTAATCCGCATCCATTTTAAGGAAGTGGGTTGCGTACGCACAGCCTTATAGCCTGTTTGGCCGGACGGATCCCATGGGATTAGGAGGGATGGGATGGATTTTAAGGTAATGATGGTGTCAGTGGATTGGTTTAAGATCCATGGGATTGCTACATCCCGGGACAAGTTCATCGAGTTTGTTTGGCACGACCGGCATATCCCGGGATTTTATCTTCCAATCCGTCCAACCAAACACGCCCCAAGCACCATTGAACGGGATTAGGAGGGATGGGATCAATTTTAAGGTAATGATGGTGATGTCAGTGGATTGGTTTAAGATCCATTGGTTTGCTATATCTCGGGACAAGTTCATCAGGTCTGTTTGGCTCGTTTGGCATAGCCCAGGATTTTACCATCCCATCCCTCCTAATCCCCCTTAATTTGCCCAACCAAACAAGCCCTTGGGGGGTGTTTGGTGCGTGATATTGGGAAGGATTAGGTGGGATGGGATTTAAAAAAACCTAATTATTAGATATGGTAGGGATTGTCCCCTGTTACCATGGGATAAGCTTATTTCCATGCTATGTTTGTAATACGGTGGTACGTTGAATGAATATACCTACCATCATTTGAAACTATTGAGAATAACACATGTGTTATATCCAAACTGTTCATCTGTTTTGTAACCACATTTTATGGCATGGGCCTAAAAATGAGGTAGATCCAAAACTTATGTGGCCCCAAAGAAGTTTTCAATGGTAGGGATTCAATCCTCGCTGCTTTCTATGGTAGGGTCCACTTGAGCTTTAGATCTACCTGATTTTTTGGCCCACGCTCTAAAATGATCTCGAAAAATGGGTGGACGGTGTGGATATAGCCCACACATTATGGTGGAACCTACACAACTTGCTAACATTGAGTGGAATTGGCACAAGACCCAATGCAATTCCATCTAATCTAATTCCAAGCTTTTCCATTCTTCCCAAACATTGAGTGAAATTGGCACGGGACCAAATGCAATTCCATCCCACTTAATCACATCTAATACCATGCGCCAAACGCCCCCTTAGCGTACTGGAATGCTCAAGTGGGGTCCAACATGATGTTTTTTGAAAAATCCATCCTGTCCATCCGTTTTTCCATATCATTTTAGGACATGAGCCCAAAAACCAAGTGGATCCAAAACTCAAGTGGGCCACAGGAGAGGAAACAGTGAAGATTCAGTGACCATCGTTTAAACATTCATGTAACCACAAAAGTTTTGTATCAGGCTAAACTTTTTGTGTTTTCACTTCATCTCAATGGGAATGAACTTATAAATGGTTTGGATGGCATATAAACATCAAGGTGGAGCCCGGAAAGGTTTGAAGGGTAACAAACTTTCTCCAGTTTTCCTTTTTGTATGGCCCACTTGAGTTTTAGATTCATCTGATGCTTAGTCTCAAGTCCTAAAATGATCTGGAAAAACGAAGGGATGAGGTGGATTTTTCAAAAATGTCATGGTGGGCCCCACCTAGCATCCCAGCGCAGGAAATTCCTGCCAAAGCCTTTGGCACAGAAATTGGATTGCGTACTGAGTTACCTCTTATCGTACTGAGTAAACTCTGTTGGGCCCACTGTGAATTCATGTGGTTTATCCACGCCGTCCATCCGTTTTTTCAGATCATTTTAAGGGTTGAGCCCAAAATTGAAGTATATCAAAATCTCAAGTAGACCATACCAAAAGAAACAGTGGAAGTATTGATTTCCACCATTGAAACCTTTCTCAGGCCCCCAGTGATATTTATTTGTCATCCAAACTTTTCATAAGATCACATAGACATGGATGAAGGGAAAAACACAAATACCATCTTAATCTAAAACTTTTGTGGGCCCCCAAAAACTTTTCAATGGTAGACTTCAATTCACGCTGTTTCAAGTGGTGTAATCCACTTGAGCTTTGGATATGATTAATTTTTGGTTTAAAGCCCTAAAATTATATGATAACATGGATGGACAGACTTGATACAACGCATGAATGACGGTGGGCCCCACAGAGTTTACTACTCGGTACGCAATCTGCTTCCTTTGGCACAGGAAATCCGTTTCCGGAAACAGATTACCTGGTGTACCACACACCTAGCTAGCGTGTTTATTTCACCAAGTTTTGTGGGTCCCTTCATGAGGTATGCGTAATATCCCAACCGTCCTTCTATTTGGCGAGCCCGTCCTGAGGCTCGAACCGAAAAATAAGATAGATCCAAATATCAAGTGGACCACACTGCAAAAAGCAGTAGGGGATTGAACATCTACCATTGAAACCTTTTTTGGGGTCACAGAAGTTTTGGATCAACATGATATTTGTTTTTCCTTTTCATCTAGGTCCGTGTGATCTAATGAACAGATTGGATGGAAAATAAACATTATGGTGGGCCCTACGAATGTTTTAATGATACCAATCATTGTCCCACTGCTATTTGTGGTGTGGTTCACTTATACTTTGGATATGATTTATTTTTGAGATTATGCTCTAAAATGATCTCCCAAAATGGATGAACGGTGTGGATGTAATAAATATGGCCAGAAATGTGTATTTTTTTGAATTCATTTACTTTTGCATGTCTTAATTATTGTAAGCTTGCATTTGTATTATACAAACTCATTTTGGTTACTATTTGAGTGATTTCTTACGACAATGCATGCCTTTTGGCCCCCATTAAATGGAAACTTATTATTTAATGCATTCTTTTTGCAATTTTTTCATTTCGGAATATATAAATATTATGGGTGTACACGAACCGAGCTAGCTCGGTTAGCTCGCTCAACTCAACTTGAAAAAGCTTGATTCAACTCAGTTTGAAGCCGAGTTCGAGCTGAGTCGAGCTGATTTTTTGAGCTCGAAAATGAGTTCGAGCAGGCCCCAGCTCGACTCGACTCAGATCGAATCCAGCTTGAATCCAGCTCGAATCGAACTCGGATCAAACCAGTTTGGTGACTCGGTTACTTTGCCATTGATGTTGCTCACCAATTGTTTGATAAAATGACTTGACAAAATGTGGTTGGTGGTAAGGAAGGTTTGGCCGATGGCAAGCAAGGTATGTACATTAAACAAATACCTTTTTTCTTTTTTACTTTTTTTTTTTTTTTGGTTTTTATGCTACTTAGAAGGTGTTTGATAAAACACCTGTAAAACCATTGCCTCTGTTTGTAAAATAGTAGGTTTTTGAAGTTGCAGCTCAGGTGTTTGTGGAAATGCCTCAATGGCGAACTCGGCTCGAACTTGGCTCGAACTCGGCTCGAACTCGGCCCGAGCTGCTGACCGAACCGAGCCGAGCTGGCCAATCAAGCTCGAGGACCGAGCCGAGCCGAGACGAGTTTGATCTGAGGTCAACTAGTGTTCAAGCTAAGGCCAGCTCGACTCGGTTCAACTCGATGTACACCCCTAGTAAATATGTGTATTTAGGCATGTCCTGAAGTTTCACTGAAAAATTCCACCATTTTCTCCATGTTTCCCCCTTTTTCCCTGCATTTCCGGTTATCGGCGATATTATAGCGATACTAACAACTCGAACACTGGTTACACCCAATCTAAGGCTAATTATTCTTTATACACCCGGGCAACTAGTTCCTCTTTCACTGTGGTCCCTGTTTACATTGACGACATCATAGTTGCTGAAAATGATTACAGTTCCATGTTGACCTCAAAGCATTCCTTCATGACAAGTTTGAAATTAAAGACCTTGGACTTCTCAAATTCTTTCTAGGCATTGAAGTCGTACGCTCTAGTAATGGCATATTTCTTTCTCAAAGAAAATATGCTTTAGAAAATCTTGAAGATACTGATTTTCTTGGAGCTCGTCCTACTACCTTTCCCATAGAACAAAATTTGAAGCTCACTAACAGCAGCGGCAGTTTACGTCCTGATCCAACCAGCTACCATTGTCTCATTGGCTGCCTCATCTATCTTACGAACACATGGCCAGATATTATTTATTCTGTACATATCCTGGGCCAGTTTAGGGATAAGCCTCGTCAGCCACACCTTGATGCATGCAACTCATAGGATTCTGCGTTACCTCAAACAGACAGCTGGACAGGGTATCTTACTCTCTTCTTCCAGCAATCAACAACTGAATGCCTTCTGTGACTCCAATTGGGCCAGTTGCCTAGAGACTCGTCATTCAATTATGGGCCACTGCATCATGCTAGGCGATTCTCCCATTTCATGATAGTCCAAGAAACAATCCACGGTCTCTCAATCTTCTACTGAAACTGAACATCGTGCCATGGCTACCACATGTTGTGAGCTCACTTGGCTTTCATATCTCTTCCGCGATCTTTGATTTCCACATCCCCAACCTGCATTTCTCTTCTATGACAACAAAGCCGCTCTTCGCATCGCTACTAACCCCATCTTCTATGATCGTACTAAACATATTGAGATTGATTGCCACGTTATTCGAGAAAAAATTCAATCAGGTCTCATTCATACTGCCCACATTCGCACAGATCATCAGCCCGCGGGTCTCTTCACCAAACCCATTGGTGCTTCTCAATTTCATCTTCTTCCTCACAAGTTGGGTGTTCTTAATATTCACGCTCCAGCTTGGGGGGTGAGTATTGGGACAACTAATTGATTTATTCTTATAGCTATTTGATTGAATTCCAAAATCATGGGATTTTATTTTCTGTCTAAATACAAAGTTTCTTTCCTCAATAAATACCCTATTGTACAAAAAATTGTACACAGAAAATACAGAGAATTATTTCAATTTTGCATTAATTTGTCACAGACTACCTAACCTTTTTACCCAACAGAAAAACACTGGAGCGGATTGCCTGTGACCTGACCGCAAGAAGTTTCAGCAGTCAGAAGCTAGGTGGGGCCCACTGTGATGTTTGTGAGAAATCCCCCCCCAACCATCCATTTTGCCAGCTTATGTCATGAGGTAGTTTCAAATGTCAAGTGGGCCACACAAAAGAAAACAGTGGGGATTGAACACCAGCCATTGAAGTGGCCATAAAATTTTTGGATCAGGCTAATATTTTTGTGTTTTCCGTTCGTCCCAGTGGGAATGACCTTATGAACGGTTTGGATGGCATATATACATCACACTGGACCCCAGGAAGGTTTCAACAGTAGGCATTTCCTCCCCACTTTTTTCTGTCGTGTGGCCCACTTGAGTTTTGGATCTGCCTCATTTTTGCACTCATGTCCTAACATGAGCTAGAAAAACGGATGGGCGGGGTGGATTTCACACAACCATCACAGTGGGCCCCACCTAGCTTCCCACCGGAGTCTCTGGCAATCCGCATCCGAAAAAAACATGGAAAAAAAGTCAAGAAGAGAGAAATACACAGAGGAATGGTGTATACGTCGTCCCAAATCTCTTTCGGGAGTCCGAAATTGGGGTCGTACTCCTTCGGTACCCCGTACTCGTCCAATTCGACTTCCTTTTTCGCCTTCCTCACAAAAACTGCATCGAGTTTTACAGTGAGATAAAAGAAGAAGAAGAAGAAGAAGAAGAAGAAGAAGAAGAAGAATCAACGGTCGATATGAAACGGTAGAAGCGCGAGTGATGGAAAGGAGATGGGGGAAGTGGTGGATGCTAACCTGCGCCGGGTGGTGGCGATTTCAGCTTGAAAGGGTTTTGTGGAGAAATTAGGGTTTTTCTGGCGTGGATTGAGTTGGAGAGTGAGAGAGGAGTTAGTTGCGTCGGAAATGCGTTTGCTGCCATCGCAGCGCTAGCAGCAGCCGTTTGGAGGGATGAAGTGAGCTCTTGAAGATGAGATGGTTTGAGAAGATTACTGAAATGGCCCTAGCTTTGAAGTGATCTTCTGACGTTTCAAGGGGTAGTTTGGTCATTGGAAGTGGTTGAGGAGGACGGGGATTGCTTACTGAGTATACTCTGTGGGGGGCACCATGAAATCCACGCTGTCCATCCGTTTTTCAATATTATTTTAGGGCATGAGCCTAAAATCGAAGGATATCTAAAGCCTAAGTGGACCACACCACATGAAACAGTGGAGAGACCGTTGAAACCTATTTAGGGTACAGTGATGTTTATTTGTCATCCAACATTTCATAAGGTCACTGACATGGATGAAGGAAAAACACAAATATCAGCTTAAAATATTTGTAGCCTGGAGAGTTTTAACTACTCAATTCAAATTATTTCATGTAGTGTAGTATTCATGGACGGCGTGGATATGATATATAAATAAAGTTAGGCCCACGGAGTTTTCAGTACGCAATCCCGAGGAGGGAGCAGATTCGGTCAGGTGGGGTACCACCTCGGACACAGCCCGTTACTATGGGTCCACCTTGTTGTATGTGTTAAATATACGTGCTGTCCATCTGTTTTTTAGATCTTTCGATGACATGGGCTAGTGGTGTACACGAACCGAGCTAGCTCAGTTAGCTCGCTTGTCTCGACTCAAAAAAGCTCGGCATGACTCGGTTCAAGCAGAGTTCTAGTCGAGTCAAGCTGATTATTTGAGCTTGAAAATGAGATCGAGCTGAGTTAGAGCAGGGCCCCAGCTCGACTCGACTCGAATCGAATCGAATCCAGCTCAAATTGAACTCGGATGGAACCAATTCCGTGACTCGATTACTTTGTCAATGATGTTGTTCACCAAGTGTTTGATAAAATGACTCAACGAAGTGTGGTACCAGAAGAAAGAAGGTATGTACATATAAAACAAATACTCTTTTTCTTCTTGGTTTTTCTTGGTTTTTCTTAGTTTTTATGTTGCTTAGAAGATGTTTGATAAAATACTTATAAAATCATTGCTTCTATTTCACATACAGATAGATTTTGAAGGTGCAATCTAGGTGTTTGTAGAGATGCCTCAATGGCAAACTCGTCTTGATCTTGGCTCGAGTTGACCCGAGCTGCTGACTGAACCAAGCCAAGATGGTCGGTCAGACTTGAGGACTGAGCCGAACCAAGTTCGACCTGAAGTCAGCCAGTGGCCGAGCCAAGTCGAGCTGAGGCCGGCTCGACTCAGTTCGACTGTACACCCATACATGGGCCAAAAAATGAAGTAGATCCAAATCTCAAGTGGAGTACAACATAGAAAACAGTGGTGAATAATCATTAAAAACTCTGTGAGGGAAGAAATTTTTGGATAAAGCCGATATTTGCAATTTTGGTAAATAAATGCTAAGCTCGAACTAAGAAGCTTTAATGGTGGACGTTTTATCAACATACTTGGTGTGATCTGCGTGAGATTTGGATCTGCTTCATTTTTCAATCATCCCATGAAATGAGCCGCAGAAATGGATGAACGGAGTGAGAGTGGATATACAATACATTCATCAACGTGGCCTCCCACGGTCACGGTCTCACAGGGTGTTACCTGGGCAAGATGCAAGGCAGTTCAGGCAATCCAGACTGTCCAAATCTTTGACTCAATTGGGATGGAGCATAACGCAGAAATTATACTGAAAATAATTTTGTAATAGTCTGATTTTACCCATGGAATTTGGGCCAATCACGATTGTACTTTTAATCATCCATTTGATAGCCATCAAATGAACCGTTAGGATTTGTACTTTTAATCATCCATTTGATAGCTATCAAATGAACCGTTAGGATTTGGTGTCGTTTTATAGGCATGCTCCATCCCACAATGTTCCCAAAACTGAATGGCCCCATAAGCGTGCCATGTGGGAAGAAGATGAGCCATGGCTATTTTTTTCTCTTTTTATTTTTTTTATTTTTTTTATTTTGTTAGGTTGTTAGTACACAACACTGTCAGTTGACACTTCACTGTTAGCCACCCCACTAGGGATCAATGCCAAGACCTCAAGTGTTGAAACGAGGTATCTTTCACTCGGTCTACCACTTGAGCTATGGATTAGGGTGTATCTCTCTCTCTCTTTTGTTAAAATAAGAACAAGGAAATATAGAACAAAAATTATTTAAAATAAAATTTTGGAGCCAGGTTATAGAAAACAACGAGAGATGCTCACATGCAATTTTTATGAAAACTGGTGAGCATTTTATGACATGAGATATGAGCATAAAATTAGAATGGTCTACTATATAAGTCACCTCATGGCACTTAATGGCTCCAAATTTTGCTTGATCCAATGAACTTTAGCAAAGTGAGAGATAAATCTTATGGCCCACCAGATTTTTAGATCAACCCAACTTTTCATCCCCAAGGGTTTCATAAGGTGATTTATCCAGTGGATTGTTCGAATTTTATACTTATAGCACTTGCCAAAAAGTCATTACAAGTTACGATGAGAACTAATTCCCATGTGAATTTTTCGTACTAAAACAATGAACATTCATCCAAAATCCTCCACATTCACATGGGTCACGTCTAATGGTTGGATCCATATGATTTTTCATAAATCCAATTTTGACCACGAGAGTACCATGATAGAAGGGTGAAATGGCATATTAACACTATGATTGTTGTTGAGAAAAGTCTTAAATCTAAGGTTTTGAGGTCGTTCGACCGGTCGTGGGAAGCTTCGACTGGTCGTAGGAGACGCTCGACCGGTCGTAGGTTCGAGCCCTTGTACGACTCAAAGTCCAGCGAGTTGGTTTGCTGTTTTTTACTGTAGCTACGACTGGTCGTAGGAGAGCTACGACTAGTCGTAGGTGGTCTACGACCAGTCGTAGGAGAGCTACGACTAGTCATAGGTTACGCATTTGTTCGCGATTTTGCGCATATGATCTTTTTAAAACCGGGATGCGGAAGGGAAGTTTCCAGGTATTCCTAGAGTTTCAGGAAGATGGGTGATGAATGCTAAGGCTTTCTGATAAAGGGTGTAGAAGGGTGGATGAAATGGCATATTAAACACTAGTGGTGATTGTTTCACGTTAAACACTGTGTATTCTCTTTTCAATTAGATGAACACACAAGCCAAAAATAACAATTGTTTCCCACACACCAATTAGATGAACACACAATTATAACTATAGTAGCATCTCTCTTTAAAATATAACTTGGATTATATTTAGCAAAATGGCATATGGCGAAAAAATGGTAGTAGAAATGTTTATGTTTAATTCATTTTGGACCATTAAGAAATGGGGTCAAATTCTATTGAAGAAATGGAAACGGAGAAAACTTGGAAAATAAAAGAGGGGTCAAAGTTCTATTAAGGAAATCGAAGGCTTTGAAAACATGAAAATTAAAATTTGTGTGTTTAATACGACCTTGACTTTAAAAATATAGAGAAAAAAATGAATATATGTTATATAAAGCTAAATTAAAAACTTTGGTTAAAATAATTAACATTTCTATATGTAAGAGCAATAATATATATGGATAATTAAATGGTGTTTTTTTAATCACTCAATCCCTTTTTCAAGTAATTCTCACATGAATCAATCTGTCATCTCATCCTCATTTTATCAATGTCGCAACCAATATCTACTCTCTAAATTGTCTCTATATATTTAAGGGCATGTTTGGTTAGCGGTAAATGCAGGTAAACAATTAAAAAAATAAAGTAATGATGACTTCGTATTTTCATCAGTAAAAATATTGATGGTACCAATTTTGAAAAGAGATTTGGATTGCGTCATGTAAACTTTGTGAGCCTCACCATTATGTATGTGTTATATTCATGCCATTCATTTATTTTATCAAATCATTTGAAGGCATGAGCCCAAAAATGAAGTAGATCTAAAACTTTTGTGCCCCTCGTGAAGTTTTCAATAATAATAATAATTCAATCCCCACCCACCATAATGTATTTTATAATGTGGTCTAGTGGGGCTTTGGATCTGCCTGATCTTTGGGCTCATATCTTAAAACGATTTTTTTTTTTTTAAATGAAGGGACGACATGGATATATAAACATACATCATGGTGGGGCCCACTTGATACAAGGTTGAGTTGCTAGATGTTAAAGGTGAAATTCCAACTTTATTGCAAACACCAACATTTATTATAATTATCATTTTACCATCTTTTACATGCATTTATGCCAAACCAAAAACGTCCTAAAATTATTTTTTGAAAGAAAAATTTCATACTTTTCAATTATCAACCATGCGCATTTTATTTTCTTTTTTTAAAAAAAATTTGCTGTTGTTGGGTTTGAGTTTAACATAAGCAGTCTGAAACAGAGTTTTGCTAACTCTGGATTAGACGGTTGGTAATGAGCAGATGCTGACTTGGAAGGTCAGAAACACTGTTCCTCATTTTAATAAATGGTGGTGAAGTATCATACAAGTATAGCCCAAAAAAAGGTTGTACCATGCGACCCATTGTAAGTTGGTATGCTTGCCTTTCTCACTGTTTTACATGTGGGATAGGAAATAGGCAAGGTTTTAAGACTTGGACGAGTCATGTGTGACTCGTCCGAGTTGACTCAGACTTAGTTGGAGCTGATGCTTTTCAACACTGCAAGTGAGAATTAATTTGGAAACAGCGGATGACTGAGTCCTGACTCGTCCAAGTCACGACTCGCCTCAGGACTTTACAAGTGCGACCGAGTTACTGAGTCTGATTCAAAATGATACTCTATCTCAACATCAGTGGGCCACCAACTCCAACGGTGCACTGCTAGACCCTTATATAAAATCATGCTTTTCACAATGCCGTTGGATGATTTGATGATGGCCACGATTTTTGCTGCCAGGCATCATCAGAGCACCAGAAGAATTGAATCGATGCCCCACGTACTTGTGCATGGAGGTGCGTAATCTGAAGAGGTGACTGGCTTGAATTTCGGGCCACCCATCTATAGGGCGGGACCCATCGAATGGATGGCTAGGATGTCCCCATCATTAGGTTCAGGTGGATTTGGGCTTTAGAAAACCATCATTCTAGTAGATATTTTGATCAACTACCCAAACAGACTAGCTGATCCAACACCCACATCTCTAAACATGGCCCTACAACAGAGCCCACATGCAATGGTGGCCCACACAAGTGCAAGATACAGCCTTCCATCATGCAGGCGCCACAGTGTCAATGTCCTGGCCCAAATATCAACCGAGTCCAAACATGCATGTTGAATGGCATGGATTAAAAAAAAATGGCCTGTATTACTAAAAGGTAAATCCCATTATGTACTGAATGTTAGGTGGGGCTATCTGCTTCTCGATTGAGAAAATACAAGCCACCCACTACGAAAAGCCAGCCCAAAGAAGAAAATTACATATTCCACTAAAACTGTAGGACCATTGGAGGATATCAGGATTATCATGACATCAGGTGGACCCCACATTCTGGCCCGCTACAGCCAGCCCCAGCAGAGTCAGGTTATTTTTCAGGTGGAAATCTTGCCGACGGGCCTGATGGTTAGACCCAGATCCATCCCACGGTTAACCATAAACAGGCCTAGCCAGCCTACAATCAGGCTCCAGCTAGGCCTCCCAAGGAAAACATTGTTAGATCTAGGCCTCACCCAGGCAATTTACTCCACGCATGAAATCAGGCATCCCAATTAAATGGGGCCCACCCAGTGGGCCACCGTGCCTGAGACACATGGCTCCTATTTACACACCGACGAAGCATGATCGAGTGCTACGGCGATCAACGGCAAACATGTTGAAATGGCACACGTATGACAGATTCAGGCCATTCATTGAGCAAACGTGGCCACAAACAGACCCCGGCGCAAAACTCATTGGGGCCCACTAATCAGGAGAACCCCAACTCGTACCAGAAAACTGTAAAGGATAAACACAAACCAATGGCCTACTTAGCATTTAACCTGATGATGAGTGGCCTGGATCTAAAACACGCGGCCTGAACCGTTCAGGATTCTCCAATGATCTAATACAGTTCCGCCTCTACCGCGGCCCACCGGATTCACTTCCATACTACATGAATGCATCCCAAAAGTCCTCAAATGGCCAAAATGAACTCATGGGCAGATTGACTGAACAGGGATTATACATTGTTGTACAGAAACTGATGGAGAGAAACATAAACAATGCAAGAAGAAAAGGGTTAGCAAATCACCTTTCCTAATCAGTAATTAACTCGCTAATTACCTGTAATTATCAGCTCGGCAGCTGCACCCATTGCACCAATGCCGCCGCCAACCAACAGAGCCAATGCAAGCTCCTCCTCATTCCATTGCCTCAGCCCCTTGCTCAGCCTCCTTAGCACATCCACCTCCACGTCCGCCACCCATGTCGGCATGCACCCCACCATCAGCCCCACAAACCCCGACACGTATGCCCGCCATGTGGCCCACTCACACCCAAGCGTGATCTTCCCGTCAATCGCCCCCGCCAGGAACTCCGTGTGGGCCCTGATGATCCGTGGCCGCCGCTTCGTGGCTGACACTGAATCCATGCTCCACGCAAATGCCCCACAGATAACTGCAAAGTAGGCAAGCGCGTACCCACCCAGTGTGGCGGCCATCCCGCCCCCAACTTCCTGGTCCGATCTGTGCACAGACAGGAACCAAGACGGGATAGTCTCTTGGAAAATTGTCTGGACCAGGCCGGAACCACCCGACAGCCACAGCAACGAGGCCGCAACCATGGCCACCAGCTTCACCCGCGTCATCGCTGCGGCAAGAGAAACCTGCCCGTATTTTGTCCCAAACTTGGACTTCTTCAGCTTATCCACTTGCTCTCCCTGCGGCCCGCTGCCCGCAGCTATTACTTTCACCGAATGCATCAAAAGGTCAAGAATATTTTCTGCCACAAACATAATGTCTCTGACCGACCGGTAGATCCGTAGGTAGAGAATCCCAGGCGCGACAGGCGAGAACCCGCCGGTGAAGTGGGACCCAAATCCAGGACCGAGAAGGCCGCCGATGCCACCGTTACTCGAGATGTGAGCAGGGGAAAGATCAAGGGTGGCAGAGAAGCAGCTCTTGAGGAGCTGAAGGACAGCATCAATATTCTGCTGAAATACAGTGCGGGACGCCGAGAAGGTAAGGAAATCGTTCCAGCGCTTCACCTTCTGGGCCCACAGGGAGGCAACGATTGGCATACTGGGCCAGGGGCAACCTGCTGCGAGGCTCTCCAAGGCTGGACCCGCCAGGTTTAAGAAGCGTTCAGAGCCTTTGTCGAGCTTGTATGTTATTGTGAGGCTCACAAAGGCCGCCAGCGGCAATGGCAGCGTGGCCGGGGAGCTTGCTCCTGCCATCAAAAGCAATCACAGCAAGTCATGTGGCTGATCTGGGCACTAGTTAAACCACGACTTACCACGCCGATGCCGATGCCGATGATCGACATAAAACGAGTAGAACGGTCAACCCAGGAGTAAGGTCCAAGGCTCAGTGATTAGAGCTGGGCACGAGACTACTTGACTCGGAAAACTGGACTCGTCTGACTCATTCAGATCCAACTCAATCCGAACCGAGTGGGTGAGTCGATACAAATCGAGTTGACTTGTCCAATCTGAACTCAAACCGAGCGGAGTTCGAGTCCACCTAGTAACTCGACTCAATTCGACCCGAAATCCAACTTGATACTGACTCGACTCAATCCAAAACTCAACTCGTACATATATATTTAAAATCATAATAATAATAACTAGGTTTTAAGTTGATGGAGAGGTTGAAATGGAGAGATTGCAATGGAGAGGTTGCAATTTTATCAAGTCAATCAATCTAGCTTTTGAGTTGTGATTTTAGCCCGTGGATACCCGTTGCACCCTACCCGACTCGACCCGACTCGGTAGTTGTGACTGGGTCAGACTCGGTCTGGATTACTCCAGGCCAGACCCGGACTCAAATCGGGTCAGGCATGCTAGACTCAGTACCGAGTTGGGTCAAGTTTGAGTCAGGCCTATTTCAAAATCGGATCAAGTTAGGTCAGCCCTAACTTGGTCCCACACGACTCGATGCCCAGCTCTATCAGTGATCCTAACAGTTGGCATATTATGATTGGGTCCACTTTAGATGGCCCATGCACCAAAAATTTCCTAGGTGGAGACTGGAGAAATTCTCCTTGGAACTGGTGCGCAAATAGAACCATCCCATCACAATTGGCTCACCACGATGTTTACGTAACACCCACTTCGACCATCAGTTGTGTCACCTCATGTTAGGCATAAGGCACAAAAATCAGGCCCAACCCTGATTCAGGTGGGCCGCACCAAAGGAAACAATTGGGAGGGGGATGTCCACCTTTGATTTTTGTTGGGGTGCGGGGACCATCGTGTTGAGTATAGGCAATCCAGGCCACATACACCCTTCGTATATTTTGAATGGAGGGTCAGGAAAAAAATCAGGCCATTTTTCAACTCAAGTAGGCCTTGGCAAAAATCAAAGGTGGGCATCCCCTCCCAACATGTTATCTTTGCTATGGCCCACCCAAGTTTTGGATCGGGCTGATTCTTGGACCCAAGGGTTTCGTGAGGTGATGCATTTGATGGACAGGTCGAATGCCATGCACACATCAAGCGGGAAAAAGTTCTCAGAAGCTATTTGCGCAAAGGTTCCCAAGGGAAATTTCTCCCTAACATGTGACCAGCCAATATAGATGGACAATGAGAAAGAAACCAAACCAAGTCCTGATGGATGGGATCTGGCCGCATGGGCGTCCACGGCCAGTACCATTATATCTATGGCCTGGATCACTGAATCCTAGGGCCCCACCTGTACAAACTTTCTAACCCGGGCGTATTGGACAAACTCGGGGCCTAGATATTGTATAATACCCTCCTCTTTTTTTTTTTTAATTTCCTTTTTGTTAGCCATTTACGTTATTTCACACAGTGGCTCAAGGTAAGAAGAAAGTACCAGCGGACAGGCTTGGAACAATGACACCAGTGGCAGCCAAGATCTTCTTGATATGTTCTTCAACTGTGGACAGATTTGCAGCAGGGCTCGGCCAATCAGTCCCATTCATAAAAGCAGGCTTCCAAACACCACGTGTTACTTCAGCTGAGAAATAACTCACGATAGTTGCTAAAGATGCAGGCAGGAAGTCAGCGAGATCTTTAAGGCCTGAAATAATACAAAGATCAAAAGAGTTGAAGCAATGTCAGCCGTTGATGTACAAATACTTGCAAGTCTTGCTCGATCTTTTATAGGAAGCTCACTTGACTTTCGATCTTTTTAATAGAAAATACAGACCATTCATTAGGTGTGAAAATAAACTAGCCGGGCAAAAAAAATACATAGGAATCATTCATTAGGTGGGTTACAAAGACGTTAGATATAGTCTGCTGGCATTTTTCTTTCTTCCTGAGTGTACTTGGCTGAAATTTGGGCCACGGCAACTTCATGGAGGGCTTGACCTGATAAACAGTCTGGATCTTGCATATGTATGTCATGTTGGAACGTGTTTACGATGAATATCCTCAAGAGTGGTCACTCATCAGGCAAGCCATATAGATAAATTTGAATATAGTCTCCCTCCCTCCCTCATCCTCAGAAAGGGGTCACTCATCAGGCAAGCCATATGGATATATTTGAATATAGTCTCCCTCACTACCTCCTAATGACCACCTGACAGGTGTACTCTGACATTTTGGCAAGGGCAGGTTATGACAGGGCCCCACCTGATGAATGGCCTGGATCTTGTACATGCATGTCATGTTGGAGTGTTTTCCATGAATACCCTTTCACCTTCTTAAATTTGTATATATTTTTTTTTCTTTTATCAGGAAAACGTTGTGCACCAAGGGTTGGTGCATGATTGTCGCCCACTGCCTAAATAACATTGGCAGGAATCCAAAATCCACTCTAAAATGAGATTTTTAAAAGTTGCAGATGAGATCAAAGCACTACATGCAGGTCCGACCATGCTATTCGTAACCAACCTGTAGCCAGTTCACGAGGTGACAGTCTTCCATGAGAACAGGCCGTAAGAGCAGCATCAACTACAAAGGGAACAGCTTCCAGAATGTCCCATGCAGGCAACTTGGGTCGAAGCGATGCGTCATCGCTTGTGGGGCCCGAAGAACTACTCACGCTGCTTCCCGAAGTAACAGACTGGCTTCCTTTATTCATCTTCCTGAATATCATATTTAGAAGCCCATCTACAATTTGATGAACAGGTGTGCCAGGAACAAGGCCGGTGAGAGGCGACGCTATACAAGCTTGATGCTGTCGGTACCAAACTTTCAACCTGGGAAACGAGTCAACAAAGATGGGATTCATAGATGCTGAGGTCGCTATCTTCGGCGGCCGCCTGCTGCTGTTTCGGTCCTTGGGTGTGTTGTTGGAGGACGCGAATTGAGAGTTACGTAGAAGTAGAAGGTATTCAGGTGTTAGCTGAGAACCAACGGGAGCACCATTTCCCAGTACGTGATGCTCCAGCGGTGGATGATTGAACTTCCACAGCCTCAACAGAAGAATGAATGCATTCGAGAACACAGAATGGGCGGTGATCTCTTCTCCTGTTGGGAGGGTCCAAGAGACGTTGGGCACAGAGGACCCGAAAACCTCACAGATGGCCATCAATGCACCTGCAAGTTCTGGAACCTGGAGATCGATGCACATAGATACCACTTAGGATGGAATATCTCAGGAAGGAATTATTGGGACCTGATGGATCTGGACGTTAATCTGATGGGCCACAATGTGGATAGAGAATGCCCCCAAAATCTCCCAGATTGGAAGATCCTAACCCTTCAATCAGTAGCCTACCAATGAAAGGTTAAGAGAAAATACAGCAATGCTCCTGAGAAAAGCCAAAAGATTGGATTCCTACGATAGATTTTTTGGGCCCCCAATGCACTGTAGGATCATCAGATTAACAGTATGGATCAAAGAACAATGGGTCCATCTGTATGGATTGGGCGCATCAGGACACTTTGCACACCCTGATGCATCAGGACCCACTAATTCATTGCACCCCAAAAGAAATATATGAAGGGAAAAAAAAAAATGTTTCATGATTATGGTTGCGGAAATTGAACCAACCAGGCCTTGCAGTGAAAAGATTTGAACTGAATCAACAGATGAAATTCCTACAAGAAGACTGTTCAGCATAGGAGCATTGCTTATCATATGGCTGTCAGTCCCAGAATAATCGGCAGGAACAGGCAGTGAGAGCAGTTTCATGACAAAACGGACTGTATGTTCCTGCAATTGATGGATCAAGAGTTACTATCAACAGGATAACCACCGATAACACGGAAGTACACTCCGGAGACTAAAGAGATGTAAAGATGGTTCTAAGTTTTCTTCAGGGCACATACGCCAAGTGCCAAAATGGCACACATGATGTCTCGGCCATTCATCTCTTGCGCCCCCATCATGGACATGCAAGGCCCAAAAAATCAGGCTGCTCCACCCATCACATAGGTCAAACATGTACGAAAAGAATGCACGGTTATAAAGAAAAGGACAAATGGTCCATGTTCTATATATGGACTAGCCTGATTTTTGGGCCAGAGCATTTCATGGTTGGCCCACTGGATGAATGCCCAGATCTGACACCTGTTCTGCATTGGCATGTGTGCTACAAGCCACAAGGAAAACCCTTCACGGAAATACCCTTAGCATTCCCCGGGGACTCCTGAGGATATCACAGATGCATTAAAAATATATGGGAACTGTTCAAGCAGTCATTTTGTGCATATGCCCTCTGTTCCAGACATTCATAGGCTGTTTGCACGACGATAGATTGAACCTGACAAGGTAATTTGCACAAGATGTGCCAATCTGGAACACATGGACACATCTGGGACTTGTCACCTTGGACATGCCATGGCCAAAAAAAACATGCTGGCCAACTCATTAGGTGAGCCACACATGGACATTGAATATTACATTGTTGGGCATAGTCTTTCTAACTGTTCATTTTTCTCAAACATGCAAGGCCCGCTTGATAAGTGGACCAGCCTTCTTTGGCAACAGGGAATGTTGACACTAGGCCCCACCCAATGAATGGCCATGATGTAGCATGAATGTGCCATTTGGCACGAGTGTGGCGAAGCTACTTTCAAATTCCTCCCATAATTTTAAGCTTAGCATTTCTTGAAGAGAAATTGGGACGAACCGCAGAATGGCATTTCACAGCAATACCAACCTGAATATTCCAACCTCGAAGCAGAGAGGCACCGCAAAGAATGGTAGCCGCAGATGCCTTCTCATCATCCGACCCGTTGACTGCAATGTCAAATACTTTCTCGAGCTCTGTTAAGCTTTCATCAAATCCATGAGCTTAATTCAGTGGCTTTACCGATGGTAAATTTACAAAAAGAGCATCTGATATACCTGGCTTCAGGAAAGAAATATCATATAGCTGAAGACCAGGCGATCTAATTCCACAACCAATGTATTAAAGAAAAACATCAAGAAGTTAAAAGCGCAAAATCAACACCCTTAACTTTTGTATGTTGCATCATTGGAAAGAAACAACCTGGTCATAATCATATGGGCTAGACTTAATATGAGCAGTTCCAACCACTTCTTAAATGGCAGTGATTCATCATGTGTACCATACATGTGACATACATGTATATCAGTTCAGACTGCGCAAATCATCAGCCCTGCTGTAGGAGCATAGCCTAAAACTACATAGAACAAACGAAATTAAACAGCTGATAGTGGCCGATGAATTTAGACCATTGCACCTATTTTTTCAACTGTTCACATGACGGAAACCAATAGATGGTTAAGATCACTGTAAAAAATATCACTGATAGTTTGATATTATCACGAGAGTTAAAAATATCGGCAGCTTCTACTTTTCATGATTTTATTGCAAAATTATCCCAATATTAACTCAAAAATTATTAAAATCTGAACTAATTGTTATATAACTATATATTTAAAATTTTAAATTGTTTATTAATTTACAAACACATTTTTTTAGCGAGATTTTCCCACTAATATCCCAAGAAAAACCTCAGAAAAAACTCCCGAGAACAACATTTGTCACTATGGTTAGGACCATCAAATCAGTGTGATTATTGGGACATGCTCCATCCACAGTGGACCCATGATTCGGATTGTCTGGATTGGCTTATGTTTATCTCACATGTATGATGAATGAACCATTGCCGTTGAAAATATGGTGGAAGATGCACATATAGTTTAGCCAACCAGCTAATATATGGAAACCATAATATTTATTTCACAAGCTGGAATATCTGAAGATTCTCAAAAAGCATTAGCTTACACAATTTAAGCATACTCATGGACCGTAGGCTAACCCGCATACCTGGAAGCAGGAGTTGTCACCAAGGCGTTAATCATTGATGGGATTAACGGCTTCTTCAACGTAGACCAAACAGGCACTTGGCCAGGCACGCCGTGGGGTATCTGGTTGCGTCTATTGACATAGCCTGGCCAAAAATAAGCTGATGTGTCCAGTAGGTTTCGTGCAATACAAGCCTCAACAATCAGATGCCGCATATTTCCAGCTGCGAGGAGATGTCGATGATTAAGAATGCTTGCAGATATGCAACAGATGAAAAGGATATAGAGTTTCTCCTAGGAACTGGTTATCATGAGAACCCTTTGAGAACTCATCCCATGTGATGTGTGCACGACATCCAATCCAGTCACAAGACGCATCACCTCGTGAAACCCCAAGGGCCCACAAATCAGCGTGATCCAAAAATCAGTTGGCCCACAGCAAAGTGGGAGGGGACACTCCTCCGACTTTCACTGGGGCCCCCATAAGTTGCAAAAACAGCGTGGTTTTTTGCCACCTCATCCAAGTCAAATGAAGGGTTCGTATGGCCTAGATTGCATATACACCGCATGGGATAGAGTTCTCAAATGGTTCTCACGAGTACTGGTTCCTAGGAGAATATGGGGTATACATCACACCAGCGGGACATTCATTAAATAGCAGAGACTTCCACTACCACATGGTATACATGTACATAGATCTAGCTTGCCCGAATCATTCACCCCATGGTGGATGGGATCAAACCCAAAGATCTCACTTATTGAATGATCCCATCCATACACACTCATAGGATGATCTTAACCACTTGATATCAGCTGTTGAAGTTTTATCAATTAAAAAAGCAGCTGGGCATTTGGAGAGTTAGCATTTCATTTCTAAATGTCCAATTCATGGCCACCAACTTGATGGTCAGTATCATCAGATAAGAAGGGGATTTTGGGTCAACAAACGTACAGATATTTCGATATAGTGGAGTCCCATCATTTTAAGAGATGGGAGGAAAACAGATGAGGCTTAAGATTATAACAGAAAAAGGAAAAAGACAGAAATGCTGAAAACTCCCAAAGAATCAGTCATTGCAAAAAACGAAGAATGTAGCTTACAACAGTTCATTGGCATGTCATTCATACTAATACACTCATAGTATCCACTCCCAACTGAAACGCCTGGAACAAACGACATCGCTTTAGCAGCCGCCTGATTGGCTACAGAAATAACAGATTGTGGAGGAGTTAACAAGCTCCCATAATCACCCAGAGCTTGTAAGCTGGAGACCAAATCCTTACGGCGCTTCCCCACCACCTGTTTCTCTTTCCATTGGTTGGTGGCACTACGCTCCATTTCCTCAATGAGTTCAGCTTCCTCTTCCTCGATAATATTAGCAATTGAAAGTGTTGTGATAGACAGTAAAAGGCATAAGCGAGTGTCAAGGCGAGGTACAGGACCCTCAATTGGATCCCTTTCCTACACATGATGGAAGAAAAAAAAAAAAAAAAAGGAAATCAGCAAATGTTTCTTGAAGATCAAGCTAGAGGTAGCATAGGATCGTGGAAAGTGTTGCAATTGATAGTAAGAGGAATGAGTTTCTGTCGAGGCAAGGTACATGGATCCCTTGCCTACACACAATGGGCAATGAACAGAAATTAGAGTATGTTTCTTGAAAACCAAACTAGAGGTATTGTAGGGCCGTGATGCACAATGATGCGTTCATGTCCTGACGAAGTAGTCTGTACAAAGAGGACATGTCTTGGTGACCTAGACTATTAATCTGATGGGTCGTACAGTAGATGAGGAAAGTCCCATGTCAGATATGTATGTGTTCATTTCAGTGTTGAAGGGAGAAGACATTTGGGGGGGAGGGAAATGCTTTATTGGGGAGTAAATGACTCGGGAACCAATTTTATTAAAAAGTACATTCAAAAGGGTATGGTGTCCATACTCCAAAATCCTCCTGATTGGTAAATCGTAACTGTCTGATAATTACTTAGCACTCAATTTGCAGGCCACCAACTAAAGGGTTATCATCTTCTCATCCAGGAGATTTCTAGGCACCCACAAAGGATGGCATGGCCCATCAGGTCAATGATGTGGATCTTAGTTGTATTAAATCCTAACCATATAACAGTTGATCTCAGGACTCCCTATAATTCCTCATCAAAGTAATTCAAGTCTTGGTTCACATAAAACACACACACACACAAAAAAAAAGAAGCATATCCACTTGCAACAGTTCCCTACCCTCTGAACAAGCCGGAGAGCTGCCATCCAAGTACCTAAGAAAGAATCATGCCAGTTGGTCCCATTAATCGTTTGAAGAGCCTTTATCAAACCTGTAAAACCGATTAATCCAACAACATGAGACAGAGGAACAGAACTATACTCATATCCAGATCAGGGCTATTAAGCCCACATGCACCTCAACATGTGGCCCTTTGTGGTAAACATCTGAGCCATGTATCAGGCAGGCCCCACCATTTAAATGTCCTGGCCCCAAAATCAGGGTGGTCAGCTTATCAGGCAACCCATATTTGTACATTGAACGTGGCCCACTGGCACTTATTACATAAACTATTCATACTTTTGCAGCCATCACCTGATGAAAGAACCAGCCTGACATTTTAATCAGATCATCTGCACAGTGGGACCAGCGTGATGCATTTCTTGGGTGTCCCAAGCACATCCAGGTTTGGCATGTCCACCTGCCCACGTGTAGAGATATGTGCGTGCTTGCAAAACTCACACCACAACATGGACAAGTTGAGGAAATGAGATAATGTTATGTCGGTGCCTCTAGGGATGTTATCATTCATTACCAGTGAGAATCTCAATGGCACCCAATGCTGCCACTTGTGTGTAATCCATACAATCTTCAAGAAACATATCTAAAGGAATCCAAAGCGCAGAACGATTAACTCCATAATAGTGACCGGCAAAATATGCCAAAGAACCGGAAGCAATAACTGAACAGTGTTCTTTGTACTGACTCAACCTGCATTCTGGTCCGAAGTGTTTAGGCACATATGATGATGACAGCTGCAGCAGGTTCTCTGGAGATATAGTCGAATTCCTCAATGCTGATGAGTTTGATGCAAGCAGTCGTAAGCGCTGCATGAAGGCTCCCCAATGCGATGGCCTGAAATGCAGCCAGGATAAGTTCAAATACTCTAAATTCTAAAGGTTCTAATGAGGTTCACTAAGCACATTCTCTCAAGAGGAACCATATGATGCTCAAGCCAAGGATAAGCGGTCTCCTTGACCTAGAATTTATATAACTATGGCCTATTGATTGGTGAATGAAACCGTGGATATTATGGGAGATTCCCCAAATCTCCCCGATTGGAAGATTATGACCAATGTTTTGAATAATGTCCGTAGTGTAGCGTAGCATAGCTACAATGCTATGTAACGTTAGCAAATAGCATAAATCCCCCATAGTGTACGCAACAGGGGTCGATGGGTCGTAGAGTATGTGTAGCGTATGTAGCATCATAGCGCATGCTACGTTTTGTTTATAAATAATAATTGTATTTTGTATTTTGTACTCAATACTCTCAACCTATGGGATTTTAATTTCTTTTCGTACTTGTGACTTGTGGTTTCAATTAGACATTATTAATTAAAGTGATTTACTTAGAAAGTTGTTGATGTGATAATGATTTGATTTGGTTTATATGTATGGATTGGCTTTTGACAAATGATAATTAATAACTTATTTAAACATGTTTATACTTGGTAAAAATGAATCATCTTTTAGGCATTTTATTTTCATTTTTTCTTACTATTTATCATAATTTTCCCATTTTTAAAAACACGCCATACACTACAAAGGGTTGAATGCTACACAACACACTACTACTATTTAAAACACTGATCATGACCATATAATTCTTGGTCTTTTATCTATTGAACGTAGATGATTTATGTAATCCCATTCTAATTGCCTTGGAGGCTTCCAGTTGAAGGGTTAGGATAGTTCCGTGAGGGTATTTTCGGGGAGTCCTTCCACTTTGAGGACCATCATATCAAAGGTCTTGATCACTGGTCCCTGATCCCCACTTGTACATGGTATAAACTCAAGGATCATAGACTGCCACTTCTCTCGATATGGGAAGATCATTCGGGCTAGCTATTAATGCACGCTACATAAGTGCAATAAAGACGCATGATAATCAGCTAAATTGATGCCTACTCAGAGACAAGATTTTGAACAAAGAGAAGGCTTGATTTCTCCTAGAAAGGAAGATCCTAGCTTTGATTAGTAACCTACAAATAGACAGCAGAAAATAAAAATAAAAAAGCAGCAGCCTGAAAAAAAAAAAAAAAAAAAGGCCAAAAGATTGGCTGTCTAGGATCTTGCAATTTGGAAGACTATTGAGGCTTTCCACTGTGAACCACGATAAATCAACCATCTAGATTACTAAACCTCAAGACCCACCTCTACAAAGCAGGGTAGGAGTGGCAACTGGCTGGGCTAGGGCCTGATAAGAGTTGGCCCTAGCCCAGACCTAGCTTCAATTGGTCTACAAGGGCCCTGGCTCTGGCCCTATGGGGCCAGGCTAGGCCAGGGTCAGCCCTTTAAGGGATAAAAACGAAATGATTAAGGGTTTAAAATGAATCCAATTTAAGAATTTTTAGTGGTATCTCATCTATCCATTTAGCGGTATCTCATCTATCCATGATGAGCCTCATCAGTATAATTGACTTTGATCATTGAAATATAACTACTTATTGAAGAGTGCCTTTAAACTACACATGTACATCAAATCGGAACCGCTGAAGAGTATTCTTAAACTGTATATTCCTTTTGTATAATGGTTGCCTAATTGATGATTGGACCAGGCCTATGGGCCAGACTGGGCCATTCATCATTAGCCCAAACAATGGGTCTAGATTTGAAGCTCAGGCGAAGTCCTCAGACCAAATTTAGGGGCCCAAGCCCTAGCCTACAACACTGCTTTGCCTGGGCCTTGCCATCCCTAACTAGGGGTATCGGGACATCATACCCAACTGATGATCAGCCGCCTATAATTCATCCTTGTAGAATAATGACATTTCAATCAAGATACTTTTGGGTTCCAACTCTTAAGAAACTGAGCAAGTGAGTCACTATCATCATCATCTTGGCCTTTATCCCAGCAATTTGGGGTTGGCTTTTAAATGGTAGATCGGATTGAGTTTTACGACTGGTTGGGGCATCCCAAGGTCCAACTATGAGCTTTCATGACTCATATTCATACTAGAAATTAGATTCAAACAAGCTTCTATCCAAGTGAATATGGAAACTTAAATAACTTCCAAAGAGTATAACTTCCAAGTGAATATGGAAACTTAAATAACTTCCAAACAGTGAACTCATTAATAGGGGATGAGCTCTTACATGTTTTGGCGTGCCAAGTAAAGAAGCCTTGAAATTATTTTATGTTGCAGAAATTGCCCAATAAGTTCAATGGCCATCACCATATTCACTTTTTGTAGTTTATCATGATTTTCACTTCTTTTCTCATCAAAATTATTTTCGCCGTCTATTTCCATATCTTGGGGCCTAGTCGGCCATCTGGACTTCTTTTCAGGGATCAATTCCAGCAGCCCTTCATCATCTAATGTTGCATCAAGCAACTGCCATATAATGGAAAAAACAAATTCAACTACTAGCACCCCTGGCTCACATGCTTGAACGCCGAATATCTGGGAAAGATTGAGAACATCATCTACAGATGTGATTATCCTGCATAGCACAAACAGTCAGAAAATGGTACAGTTCTTTCCAGAGAAATAGCCATAAGTAACAGCTATCATTTAAAATGCCTGAGACAAGACCTGTGGATACAAGAAGCACTACAATGCAAACAGAATAATCAACCAGTAGAGAAAAGCCACAATGAAATGAAACTTTGACAGTATTTAAAGGATATCTTTATTGAAATGGGCACTTTGTAGAGTGCATGCATGTCTGTATGTACGTATGCATCCTACGTATGCCATCATGATCTCCATTGGGTTCACCTACATGCGTTGCTAGAAACTCCATCCGGTAGCAACTAGCTGGTCCCATGCTTGGTAAGGAGGAAGGAGAACTGAAATCAGGTGAGCAGCCAACCTTTTGCCAATCATTCATGAAAATTCCCATTTTGAGTCTTGCGATGGGTGAAACATGATTCTTAAAGCCAATCACAAATAGCTGAGACAAGAACATCATCCCAGCCTTGTCCGAGCTATTTGGAGCCAACTCCAAGAATCCTGTTTTACGCATCACTCCCATCCAGAGATCTCATCATCATCATGTAAGCCTCATCCCAAACTAACTGGGGTCAGCTAAGGCTCTATCAATCAGTAGTGAATGGTCCAAATTCCTTCTCACCACCCCAACCCAAGTTCTTTGAGGTCTCTCTCTTGCCCTACTAAAAGGTTTTTGAACCCCGTCACTAACTAAATTCGCTTCCTTAATAATGGGCTGTTTCCGGCTATCTGAGTACATCAAACCCCCCCGCGGTGTGTGTGATCATGTTAGAATACACTGCACCATAAATAACCAAACGGCAAACATATTAACTGCAACATGTGACATATTGTGGAATACAAAAGGCAAAGCCAAATTATATAATATGGTGACAGTGGACCACAGATTATTCATTTCTTCTCACAGGCGAATAAAAAAATATCTTACTTTTGATGGTTTGGTCCAGTAATTTGATACGCAAATGAAAAGGCGTGCCTCTTAAGAAGCTCCATATAAAGCCTATAAGCAGCAGGTCGGGAACGCCGACAAGGAATCACCCTGTAGAGAAGTAGAATTCAGGCGGCACACATGTCAATAAAAGAAAGTGTTTTTAATAATGGAAGAGCGATGGTCATAAGGAAGATTGATTGATTTTTGGGCAGATGAAATTAACAGCTAAAAAAAATAAGAAACCAAACAAAAATGCTGGTTGGGAATTTATTCTGCAAAATGAAACACCTCTCTCGAAGGAAAACTCCCCAAATATGTACAGTTCAATATGTATTTTGATAAAACTCCCAAGTTAGACTGCCTTCGAATGCAACACACAACAATATGAGGGATCCATTGCTATATTGAAGTGACTGTTGAGGATTTGAGATAAACATCAGACACTTAGATTCATTCTAGCATATGAAAACCCTCCCACCATTGATATTGCAGCAATACCATGGTTTTAAGACTTGGACGAGTCGATACAACGCGTCCAAGTCGATACAACGTGTCCGAGTCGACTTGGAGTCAGTACTTACCCGATCTGGTTAGATACCACGAGCCCCCCCCCCCCCCCTGACTGAATGAGTCGATCCAAGTTGCCAAGTCTAAAAACCATGAGTAACAAAAGACTCAAAGGAGAATACAAATCCAAGAATCAGTCTCGTCACCTCAGCAATGTATTCAGTATCCACTAAGACTAGGGTATTTTTTTTTTTTTTAATGAAAAGTAGACTAGAACAATTCGATGGTTAATAGTGCCATCAGAATTGTCTATCCTACTAAAGGACATGGATATTTCATAAGAAAAACAACCCGCTATATCCTCCTAGACTATAATAACCGTAAAATCTAGCTTTTGTTATTAATAAAATGCATGGAAGGCCCAAAGAATATGGAACTATATCTAACAACTCAAAAACCAGATCAATGAAAATTGAATGCAACCAGAAAGGAAAAAAGAAAAAAAGAAAAGAAAAGGTAAAGATCATTCGATGATCATAAATAACATCCATTGCAAAATAATAAACAAACATCCACTTAGATTCAATCTCAACATAAAGCAAAACCCAGATGTAATTATGTAAAAGAACCTGAGTTACACCAAATCAAAATTCACCCCACTCAGCATTCCAAAAGAACGCCTTCCCATCATGAATCAAAATTATCAGAAAACTAACCTCACAACCATCCAAACAGTCGAGCCAAAAAAAAAATTTCCAAAAAGAACAGAAACAACCCCATCAATCCACATTATTCACCAAAACATGAAAGTTAAAAATATAAATGTAGAGAGATAGAGACATCTCAAAACCTCAAGACAAGCAACAACGAATATCTACTTCGAGAATCAGAACCACACAAGAAATACACCACTTCAGAGAGTCCACCAAGGCCAAAGCACCAAACCATCCCATAAACTAAAAATATTTTTTTTTTCAAGTAAATAAGGAGAAAAAATGGAATCCACAAATTTGGAAGTCAGCATTTCAAAAATAAAAATTTAAACAAAAACCCACATCCCAACCAGTCTAACATAACCAAAGAACCCGCAAATCCGAAGAACGCATAAAAATCCACATCTTCATACCACCCAAAAATCTCAAGGAAAAAAGAAGAAGAAGAAGAAGAAGAAGAAGAAGACATAACAGCAACCAGATAATTCAAAAAATCAATTTGCAATTAGAAGCATAGTCAAAACAACCCATAAATCCAATGAACCTACACACCCACCACAACAGTGGAATCCACAAACCTCAAATCATGCAATTCACAAATCAAATTTAATCGAAAGATCACAAGAAATCCATCAAAAATAACTGAGAAAAACCCCCATAACCCAAATAACCCCGCATACCGATATCAGAAAAACATCCAAAAATCTTATTAAAAAAAAAAAAGGAAAGAAATAAAGCAGAGAGAAAGAGAAGAACCTGTAAACCTTGAAAACAGTAATTCACGAATAAAAATTAGATACCCGTCAAAACACAACCAAAGAAACCCATTATTCTGAAGAATTCACAAAACCCACATTACCGAAACAATTTAAAAAGACAAAAAACAAATCTTGGAGGAAAACAGAGCAACCTCCAACCTCCAAAAAAAACAAATTTTCATAATTCACAAATCAAAATTAAGAAAAATCCACATCACCAAACCATCACAAACCCACAGAATTCGCAAAACACAACATCGACAAACCATCCCAAAACCCACAGAATTCGCAAAACCCGACATGGACAAGCCATCCAAAAATCCAAAGAACCCACAAAACCCAAATCACCAAATCAGCCAAACATTCATTTTTAAAAAAATTAAAATTTTTCTTTTTTTTAAAGACTAACCTGCAAACATCGAAGAACAATTCACGAATCGAAATCAAATGAAAAACCCACATCAAAAACATCTAAAAACAACTCACAACCCAAAGAATTCAAAAAACCAACATCATCAAATCGCCCAAAAATCCAAAAGAAGAAGAAGAAGAATCTGCCCAACCTCAAAGAAAGCAATGCGAGGACAAGCATCGGAGGAGCAATCTTCGCCGCCACCGCCCTCTCAAGATACTTCCACGCCATGGGGACGTTGTTTCCCCAGCATATGTGGGAAACAAGGACATGAGAAAGGTCTATGGAGGGAAGAGAGACGCCAGATGAGCTCAAGGTAGAAGAGAGGTGGATTGCCCAGATGAGGGGGTCGCTGCCCTTATCCTGCGCACCCTTCGTGAGCTCTAGAATGCTGTCCCAGAGAGGTGGGGTTGCTGAGTAAACCGCCATTTTCAGGTGAGATGGGATTTCATGGAGAGAAGGAAGAAAAACCAAAAGCCTCTCTCTCTCTCTCTCTCTCTCTCTCTCTCGCGGCTGCAGAAAAACACTCCAATGAAGAATGCGCAGCTTCTTTTATTACAAGTCCGGGTCCAATTGAGACGAACGTTCACCCACTGATGTGAACGTATAAATCGATGAATGAGGCCTAATCTAATGTTTTAGTGAAATCCAACCCATCCATCACTTTTTTCAATTCTATTACAATCGTAATTTAAAAATAAAGATCGATCAAACGGTTATATGAGCCACACCGAGTAAAAACTCCTAAATCCTCTAAAAGCATGTTTTGTTGCCCATCCGAGTCTTGGAATGCCTTAATTTTTCAGTTATCAACTTACCATCGTTGGATTCATCTTCTTAATGGATTAGATGGAATATAAAAATATACTGGGCCCCACATACAATCTGGAATTTTTTAACGGTGGGTGTCCCATTCCAAATGTTCCCTGTAGTTTGGCCCATAAGATTTGGATGGCCCTGACATTTTTTCCATCCAGATGTGAAAATAAGTGATGAAGATGATGGACGGATCCGATTTCGTTGAAAAATCGCGTTGGATCCCACCCGCTGATTTATAGGTTAAAACTAGCAGAGAGAGAACTGTACGGGATACAACCTCTCGTTTTTTAAATTCGTTTTGGCCTGAATCGCATCGCAGCCTAACCAGCATGTGTCGCACAATGTGGGGCCCACATATTGAGAAGCTCGATAGCAACCGTTCATCATCTTGGCGCGCAACTCGCGGGGTATAGGAACGTGGAGGGACGACTTTTATGTTCGTGAGATCCACGCCGTCCATCAGGCGAAAAAACCCGTGTTTGGCCGTTCATCCCAAAAGATCATGCGATTCAAGACTCAGGTGGGCCACAACAACACGGGGAACATGTAAAATACGCCAAAAGCCTCTAGATTCAGTGGTGTGGCCCACCTAAGTTTGGGAATATGATGATTTTTCGGGGCGTCGAATGGTACTGGTGACAACCGTCAAACGATGGATGGCAAATAAACACTACGTGCGGCCCATCCCAACCGTTCACTATCGTGGGGCCTACCTGATTTTCGAATCTGCCGGTTTTGGGTTTTAGTGTATACAAGAGACAGAGCTGATGATGGATGGTTAGACCCAATGCGTTGAATTCAGGCTCGATAGGGACTGCAGATTGCGTCCTACCCCGCCTGTCTCCAGCTGGGAACGGGCAGCACCTTTGAGTGGCCACCGTAATGTGTGGGTCTTATCCACACCGTCCATTCATTTTTTCGTATCATTTTATTTTAAAAGCTTAAAAACTAGGCTGATACAAGGCTCAAGTGGACCACACCACAGGAAGCATTAGTGAAAATGATTCTCACCGTTGAAACTTTTCTAGGACCCACCATGATGTTTATTTTCCATCCAACCTATTCATAAAGTTACGTAAAACTGGATGAAGAGAAAACATAAATATCAGCTCCATCCAAAACTTCTGTAGCCCTCGACAAATTTTCAACAGTAAAAGTTTAATCCCCATCACTAGAACCTTTGATCTGCCTCATTTATTGTTTGATATTCTAAAATGATATGAAAAAATGGATAGACGGTGTGGATAAGACCCATACATTACGGTGGCCGCTCAAAGCTGTTGCCCGTTCCCGGATGGAGACAGGCGGGAGTAAGACGAAATCCTCGTCCGCTCGATAGGGACCCCTCCAGAGCCCGAGCGCGACTTGGCTGCCGGCCTGAACCAGATTTGTGGGTGAGACCCTCACTGTGGTGGCCCACCACAATGTGTGCACTATATATCCACGCTGTTCATCTGTTTTTTCAGCTTATTTTAGGCCATACTTCCAAAATTAAAGAAGATACAAATTTTTGACAGACCACACCACAGGAAACAGTGGTTATTGACCATTAAAAACTTTTGTGGTGGGCCACAAAAGTTTTGGACCAATCTGATCATTTTTCTTACTTTTATCCAGGTTTTTGTGATATTATGGATAGGTTGAATGGTCAATAAATATTATAGTGGACGTTAATAAGTTTTTAGTGGTCGGTGTTTAATAACCATTGTTTTTGGTACTATGGTCCAGCTGAAATTTGTATCTCTTCGATTTTTGGAGCATAGCTTTAAAATAAGTTGAAAAAGAAAAGGTAGTGATTGAACACCCACATATAAAAACAGGTCACAAGAATACAAAACTTTGACTGAAGCTAATATTTTTTTTCTTTTCTTTTCTTTTTTTATCTCCTCAATGTGACCTAACTAACAGATTGGATGGCAAAAAGATTATAGCGGACCTTAAAACAATTTAATGATAAGCATTAAATCACTATTGTTCCATGTTGTATGGTTCACTTGAGATTTAGATCTATCTCAATTTTACACATGATGTCCTAAAATAATAAGATAGAATAAATGGACTGAAGATAAAACACAAACTTCATGGTGGAGCTCATATCACCCGCCATTACCTAGATTTCGGCATTGGAGGTGTTGCTACCGAGTTCGAGTCCTTATGTGTGTGTTGGGAGTGTGCATTTTCCATGTGTTGTTGTCATGCCCTGAAATTCGACACTTAAGTTCAAATACTTCAATCTTGAATTCTCAGGTGTGTAGTTAGCAAAAATGCACATGAACAAGTTCATATGTGCCTATGCAGTCCAATTAACATTCACCCCATGATCAATTATCATAGTAGTTTTAAATTATCGGCATCGAAAATTAAGCATAAATAATTAAACCCATAAATATGTGGTTAATATTCAAAATGCGCAACTTTAAAAGTGGTATCTGCCTAGATGAAGATTACACAAGCTACAATATATATTCTACAAAACCAAACAACGGAGCCTACCAAGTTGAGGACTCCAATATATACATATTCAAAACGAATAATGCGTAAAGTTTTATACTTTCGCCTAACGCTCTTAAAACGTTACGGTGATGGTACAAGCCAGTCTAATCCTGCAAGTCTGAAATCTCAATGGTACCTACATCAATAATATCATTTGATTAGTATTTTAAAACACCGTTCTAAGTGGGATGAGTAGCTAACGTAGTGATACAACTTTCCTAAGTTACACATATTATCAACGTAATCAGGTATAAGTAATGACAACATTACAGAACAAACAATTCATAAGTTAGTTCTTTAAATGCAGGGATGGCATGATATGCAAATATATGGCCCGAAAACAACAACAATAGTAAACCTTTCACATCAACATTATCTTTGGCGAAAATGCTAATCATATGCGCAATGGTTAACCCGCAGCACAATCCACTTACGTTTGTCATGATATGCATGATTAACAAAGTAATTTTTATTCCTGATTTAAACTGTAGATACCTCTCTTCTATCAAAAGAAGTAAAGCAAAACACGTGGCGGCCCCTCACCAATGCCCATTGATCTTATTATGGGTTTGTTACCCGAAAGTCTAACTTATACAATTAAACAACAGTAAGAGTTTGTCACCTAATAAAGATAACAAATAATATAGAGTCGTCACCCAAACACAAATGTAGCAAATGCACGACATTAAATCCATCAACAATACGGTAAGCTCATTGAGAGGTGCTGCAACTGGAGGAAAGGACGACACAAAACCACCGTCGTCGTAAATGCACCAATTAATTTCTATTTTATTTTTTAGCATAAACAATAGTATAATAAATTTTGGGGACGAAATTCTTGTTAAGGGGGTAGAATATAACATCTTTTCTTTTTAATGGTAGGTATTCCAAACCCCACTGATCCTTTTGGTGTGGCCTATTATAACTTTAGATCGTCTTCATTTTTGGATCCATGCCCTAGCATGATTAGATAATAAAGATGAACGGAATGGATTCCCTACAATGCCAATATGGGGCCCATTAGGTAAATAAATAAATAAAATATATGACAAGCCGTGAAACAAAGATTCTCGAGTTTTTCTCTTATCTTCCGTTTTCTCCGTTCACAACAAATGGCTTCCACGACCATCACCATCTATTACCTCCAAACCATCGGGAAAGTGGGCCTGAGGTCCTAATCCGAACCGTTCATTCGGTGGATTTTGTCATTTTAACTCATATTTTTTTTAAAAAAAAATACATAATGTACGACATGTGCTATTACTAAACTAATATTATGAACCTCTCTCTCACTTCTTCCATTTTTTCGTTCGACAATGGAACGATTCCGCACCCAGAGCCATCCAAACCATTCATCTTACGAAAATAAGAAAAAAAAATAATGTTGATAATAATGATATTAATCAACGACGTGTGTTGTACACACACGCAACCTCAACCACGAAGCCACGAACCTCTGAAACCACTAATAAATCTCCATTAAAGCCTTCATCATTCACCTCCCAAGCTTCCTACATCAAACTCCATCATCACGAAGAAGAGAATCGCTGAAAAACCATCGATCAACAAGTCACCAATAGAGAAAGTACCATCTTCCTTAGCAAGATCATCAATAGTTGTGTTATAGCCGTCTCTTGACACGGGTCATGTATCAGGTAGGTAATCTAACCCACACTACATACTGAGATTTATACATAAATGTCATAGGCATGGAATGATATTCGGCTTGTAAGTTGGCAACCACAAAAATGCATGTACTTTTGATTGATATGCATGAATGGTTAAACCACTGTACACGTTGAAGTACTTCGATTATATATGTAAACATTATATCTTTTGTGTATATGTTAATTCTTTAATAATTACTTGTTGTTTAATCAACTGTGCATGTGGAATGTTAATGATGCATTGTATTGCCTTCTTAGATTTACCTTGAGTCCTTTTGTTTTGATGTATTATTAAATAATGTACATATTAGATTGATGATTAGTTCTATATAAAAATCTTAAATATATTATGTTTGTTCTTCCATCATAGTATATGCCTTCTTGAGTTACCATTAAATGATTTTTTTATATATATAGAGAACATGAATTCTTTTATGTTATGAAATATGTTATGGCTAAAATATCATAATACGGGTGCTTTGTCTAATGTCATTCCTGAAATATCGACACGGGTGCTCTACCCTGGATAATTTTCTAAAAGATACACACACGGGTGCTCTGCCTAAGAGTCACTTCCAAAAGATCGGCACGAGAGCTCTGCCTTGGGTAATCCCCTAAAAGATACACACACGAGGTGCGCTGCCCTGAATTGACTCCTAAAAGAAATCACATAGTGCTCTGCCCAGGGTCGTTTTCTAAAAGATATCACGTGGTGCTCTACCTAGGGTCATTCCCTAAAAGATCATCATGGTAGATATATTTTCAAGTTAATCGCAGAAGAGTGCATTTTTAATTCAATTATTTTATTTAATTTTGAAATATTTTTGTGAATATTTATTGTCTCATTAAATGTTGATTTTTTTTAATTATTATTATAAAGTTGTGTTATGGTATCAATGTCTAAAATTCGGTTGTGATGAAAATGATCCTATTGAGCTGTCATACTCATGGTGTTTAAATATTTCAGGTATGGGGTATGAATACTTCGATGAGGGATGTTATTATTGATGAGCAAAAGTTATATTCAATTCTAAGAATTGTTTTTGTAACGCTCCGTGTTTTCAAGACCCGAGTATACGACCCATTTCCCAAAAACCCGAGTGTTAACTTATAAAGAGCTAATTTCTATCCATATGTATATATATTTTTCCTTTTCTTTCAGAGTAAACAGATCAGCGTAGTATGGACAAATCAAACATAAAGGAAAGTTTGCATTATCATTTAAATATACAAGAGTTGCCCATAACGACTTATACAAACCAATGCCTCAACATTAACAGTTTCATGAGTTACATAAATGAAGAATAACAAAAAACGGGTAAACGTAAGCTGCAAGACCATGCAGCTCCTCTTAGCAAAATAGTCGTACATCCCTGACACTTGTACACCGCTCCACAGCAAGTCCGAACATATATATCATCTAGGCCACTTGTTTTACCTATACGGTTATATATTTGATGGATGAGTGATCAACTCAGTGTGAATTCCCCTTAAGATTACACATCGCCACATTAGGTAAGCATAGTTATAAAACAAAGCATGCAAAATAATACATGATACATATTTTATTAGATGCATGGATGCGTGAATACAATCATCACCCCGGGGATGCTCATCCGTGCGGACAGTGGGCTCATCACTTATGCAATCATCGTCCCTGGAAAAACATCCAGTCGGACAAATACGTACATCACGTATAATAGTAATACATGCTGGTCTGTGTCATGTATGCATGATTAGCCAACCCGTTATTAGTCCAATTACAATCAGCCAATTTACATAAGCTCAAAGGTCACTATGGGGGCTCGTCACCAGTGTAGGCCGACAGCTCAGGCATAAGTCTTATACCACCATCCCCAGCTCATGAGACTCCATCTCAGGATGTTTAATGGAAACCCGTTGACTAATGGTCAATCATATTACAGTATATGAGGCTTACCACCACAGGATTGTATAGAATAAAACGTCGAACTCATCCAGGACAAGTACCAAAACAAAACTACGTAGGGCGAACATCAAAATTAAGCCACATAGGGCGATTAGTAAAACTAACCCACGTAGGGCCAATATTGAAACTATGCGATAATAAACCATCCTTAAAACCATTGGATACAACAACCCTAGATGGTATGCCCACATCATTGATCAATTTAAACCACTACTCAATAACCACTAAGCTGAAGGTCCATTACAATCACAACCAGTCAGGTTACATCCCAAGTATGAGTGTACATTTATAGGTGGGGGTTTTCCACTGATGTACCAGTTTAAGTTCCACAAGCAATCCAATAACATGAATTAAATATACAGGATAAACATTAAGCATGTGATGTATCAACTCAATTCCAACAATTAACACGTATGGTTATAGAATGGAGATATCATTTATAAATTAAAATAAAAGTATAACTTAAGCTAATGAGAAAATGGAAAGCTTAAGGAGAAGAAATTATTACCTTATTTATCGACTCGCCTTCAATCATCGCTAGTGAATGCGCGTTCCCTTAAAGTCAAGTCCTACCATAAATCAGGAACCTGTACAATTAGGTCCAAGTTCTACATACTACCTAGGGTTTAAGATCATAGCCTAGGGTTTTAATTACTTATCTTTAAGGTTTTAGTGTAGAGTTAGGGCTTCATCTTAGGGTTTAGTTCTAGGCTTAGATTCCAGGTTTCAGTTATGAAATTCGAACTCTATTTTATGTGGTCATTAATGATATTATCAAAGGGAATAATAAATTAATAAAATTAATCAAATAAATTAGTTATTAATTTTATTTAGAAATATTAACAATGGCTACTATTATATTAAATTACCTAACAACAACTCACTACAAATAATAATACTAATAATTTCAAACAATTATTAGTATTAACAATATCCCTAATATTAGCTAGCGTGACACTAATAATCATTTTGATGAAAATGAGTAGTACGTTCTAAAATTAATAGTAATATTTTAATAATGACAAGTAGAGGTGGGCATCGGTCCGGATCGGAGCGGATTGGGTTCAACCCGATTAGATCCGTAATGGCAATGGGTGGACCCGAACTCGGTCAGATCCAGAATCAAATCCGGGTCACCTGACCCGAACAGATCTGATACATGATTCATCTCACCCGAACCGAGTCCGCCTCGGTCAAAAGAACCGAGTTGGGTACGATTCGGATCTGTGTGAAATGTGGCCCACTTCAACGTTTAATATATGCTAATTTTTTTTATCAAGGCCTAAATTGATATGTCAAAATGGATGAACGGCTTAGATAAAACATATACATCAAGGTGGGCCCCACATGGCTCTGAAAAGACTATCCGTTACTGTATTCATATTTTTACCGAGCATATATATTGTGCACTGCACGAAAGCAGACTCTTTTTTTTAATATACCGTAGGTGGGGACTTGCTGTAACGACCTTAGCAAGTTATTTGGATCTTATCATGAGGTATGTGTTATATCTAAACCGTCCATCCATTTGGCGAGCTCGTCATAAGGCTTACGATGAAAATTAAGACAGATCTAACTATCAAGTGGACCACATGAAATATTTAATGGTGAAAATCATTCACTGCTGCTACTTGTGGTGTAGTCCAGATGATCTTTAGATATTAATAAATTTTTAGATAATATTCTACGTTGATCTCTAAAAATATATGAACGGTTTAGATATAATAAATATATCACTGTGAGGCCATGTAACTTTGATATCTTTGGACCGTTCGTACAACTCGGAGCTCGAGCGCCCATGTTTTTACTTAAAAGTTAAAACCGCTTTCCAGCCCATTGTTTTGCTCGAAACTGCTATAGAGCTTGAATTGGAAACGGAACTGAGTAACTTAGTAGGCTCAGCGTACTGAGTAAACTCTTCAAGGTTAACCATGATTTATATATTTAATCCACTCCGTCCATCCATTTTACCTGATAATTTTAGTGCTAGGGACAAAATATGAATTATATCCGAAGCTTGAATTGACCACACTACAGGAAACAGTGTGAACTGAGCGTCCACCGTTGAAAATATTCTTGTAGGTCACAAAGGTTTTTTTATCAAGCTTATATTTGTGTTTTCCTTTCATCCATGTTTGTAAGATCGTATGAGCAGGTTGGATGGCAAGTAAACATCACTGTGGGGCACATAAAGGTTTCAACGGTGAAAAATCATTACTACCACTGTTTCATGTGGTATGATACGTATTGTTGACAGTTGATGTGCATGGCACGTAACTCATAGTGATAGGCGAGTAAACTCTGTTGGGGCCCACTGTGAATGCGTGTGGTATATCCACGCCATCCATTCATTTTTTTAGGTTATTTTAGTCGTTGAACCCAAAATTAATGCATATCCAAAGCACAAGTGGACCACACCATAAAAAAAAAGTAAAAGTTTTGGTTTTTACTCCGGATCAGGCCGGATCTGATCGGTCCGGATCCATTCGGATCGGGTTTTCAGATCGAATCTGTTCGGATTGACCACTACCCGATCTGGATCCGAAAAATAATCGGATCTGAATGACCCTACTCGATCAGTACCGATCTAAGCCGTCGGATCGGTTCGGAACGGGTCGGATCGGGTCGGATTCACCGGATCGGTCCAAATATGCCCAGCTCTAATGACAAGGTAAAATATTAATATTTTAATAATGATAATTTTTTATATGTATTAACTAATATCCGTATGGATAATTTACTAACGGTTAGGATCATAACTTACGGTCCAGATTACGTAGGTCTAGGCTAGATTTTTAGGGTTTGAACCCTAGTTGGTGTGCAATTAATTTTAGTGTTAATTTAATAATTATAAAATATTTATCAACGTTAATGTTATAATTAGCATTTGTTAATAATCATTATGATGACATCAATTAGTACAATCCACTATTATTAACAAAGGTTTAAGAATGATAAATGAAACACTATGATTTAATAATTGAAATTTGTTTATAATAACTAGTTTTATCATAAAAAACCTACTAGCGGTTAATCATTGGTAATATTAACAATACTAATAATAACATTGTTAGCAATGATAACGATGCATTGAAACAAGTCTGGAATGGGGGAAACATGCTGACTCACCTACTTGACTCGGTTTGAGTCGAGTTGGCTCGCCTCAACACAACCACCACTTTGCTCTCTCTTTCCTCCTATTTTCTTCCACATGCTGAAAATCCAGCAATGTCTGGACCAGCCTAAACGTGGCTCGGCCCAGTCACACTCGGTTTTAACCGAGTTGACTCGGCGACCACCACAATCGGCCTCCTCGTCTTCTCATTTCTCTTCCTTTCTCCCTCTCTACCTCTATACCTCTCTCCTTCTCTTTCTTCCTATCTCCTAGCCTCCTACAAGGCTCAGAATGGATTAGACTCATGCCCAACTCGGACCGAACTCAGTCCAGCGAGTTGGGCTCATCCGCGGGTCGGGTTGGCACGATTCAAGTTGGTGCAGCCGTGCACCCCCCCTCTCTGATTTCCTCTTCTTCTCCTTCATTCCCTTTCTCTCCTTGATGGACGTCCAACAACAGACACCAGGTGCAACCCGACTGGGTCCAATGAGTTGATCTAGCTCGGTTTAGGCCGAGTCAAAACCGCACACACACCCACTTTCCACTTTCTTTCTCTATTCTTCCTTTCTTCTTCTTATTTTTCCTTCCTCCTTTATCTACTACATATCCAGTAATGACAACGGGCCTTGCCTAACTCAGCCCAATTTTCGGCCCGGACGAGCTGACCACAGTGGTGCTTTGCAACAACCGCGCCACCCTCCTTCTTTATTCTTCGTTTCTTTCTCTTTTCTTATTTTCTTTTCTTCTTCCATCTCTGGTCAGAGGGAACTCTGAATCTGACCAGGAATCACCCCGAATCGGCATGAATCAGTGCAGTGCGGCTCGAGGAAGAAGCCTTGGCCGGTAATGGCGGAATCTCGTCCGTGCGGTTTTTCTTCAATCCGGTTGTTGTGAACTGTTCGGATAGATGCAAGGGTCCTTGTGGAATGGGAATTTTGAAGGTTGAAGGAGTTTTGGGTGGTGGGTTTGAAGGAAGAAGAAAACGGCTGGGAGAGCCATTTTCGGTTGCTAGTTTTCTACCCAAAACCCTAGCCTCTGCAAATGGCATGGACGGCTGAGATAACCCTCAAAGGGATGGTTGACATGGGAGGATGCAAGGTCATGCGGATTGCCAACGTGTAAAGGCAAGAAAACCAGAAATTTTTGTTTTTGGAAAGAGGATGGTTGCACTCAGCCCGCTTGTGCCTGTGCTTGTGCATCCGTACATGCTTGCCAACTGGTGAAAGTATGGGGTTTCGGTCTGGACCTCTCGCTCTCTAAGATGGACAGTCCGGATTGTGAGGATGAGACCAAATGGTGGGTCACATCTCGATCAAACAGGAAGGAGAAAGCACAAACATGCCGTTTTTGAACAACAGCGGGCAGGAGAGTTCCCTTTTTCGGATGAGCACGGGTCAGCGCTCATTTGACCTTATTGGAGGTGTGGTGCACAGCGAATGCACCACTCTTGGTGCACATGCAACACCGGTGTGGGGTCCTTCGTGATGTTCTGGAGAAATCCACTCCGCCCATTCCACTTACTGGGCCTCATCACAGCCCTTGACCCAAGATGAGATAGACCCAAGGTCCAGTTGGGCCATACGTGCTAATTCTTAGCTCTAACGGTGGTTTCCCATTGATCTGAGGGTTGGATCATCCCAAGATTGAACGTCAACGGTTAAAAGACCTAAATGAGCCATTTGTGAGGCTTCGATCATATATTACTATCTAATTAATATAAAATTTATTACCATTGTACATTACTTATAGTTACATTGATTAAAACAATTTACACCTATATAAATATAATTTTAATATTAACATATTACTATTTACATGCTATTGGCCACACATTTACTAGTGTATAATTTATAATACACAATATCATACTATACATATATATGAATTGAAAATTGTACAACACCATATTTAAAATTGCATTGTTAAATAATATACAACTTTATTGAAATATCTAATAATTTTTGTATACGTATTTATACAAGATATTTAATACTAAACTAATATTTATAATTCAATCATATGTTATAAATTTATTATTTATTATGTTTATTTATTATAATATTATTTTCATAATATTTTACATACATTAGGTACATACACATCACTCTATTTCAATACATTTTCATACATTATTTAATTGATAATTAAATGATCAAAATACATCCATAATCCTTTTGATATGTGTTTGTGTAGAATTTATAATATAATAGATAATAAAGATTAATATTTTTATTAAATATATTACTAGATGTTTCGATTCATCTATCGAGGTGATCGAAGTCCTAACGACGGGTTGTGCTGATGATGTGATGGCTCATCTCGAACGTCAACGGTTGAATGAGTTAACCTATTGATGGGGGTTGTAATGTACGTGAATATTTAAGTAGGTTAAGTTTGCATTCATACTAAACTAGATTACATGGTAACACCCGAGCACTAGAAAGTTCGGGGTGTTACTAGTTTTTGTTTTTGTTTTAGTTTAAACTTAATGGATTATGTATTCCTTTTACTCAGTTTTATTTTGGTGAAAGAAAGATGCATTAAAGTTGAGTTGACTTTATTTAATTTTAGCATTGTGATATGAGATATTTTTTTTGAGCTTAGTTGATATAAATGATGTTCTGATGAATCTTGGTATTTTGGGAATGAAAATGGTTATATACACTTAAATAAAAGTGAATCTTATATATCACGGGCTTGGAATTTGGATTTGGGTTGCTCTACTCGAATATATAAATTTCGTGGTGTGATAAGTAGCTTATGAAATCTTGTAATTAATAAAAAATTATTACCTAATGCTATCAATGGTTGATAAAAATAGAACCAATAAGAATAGTCCGCACTTTATGAAGGAATTTCTCAATTTTTTGAGTAATTAAGGTTAGAGTTTTGGTAAAATATCAATCCCTAAATCAAATTCAAAGGAATTATGTAAGATTCATTGGATCTATCACTACAAAAGTTTATATTGGAAGGTAGGATACATTTCTTACCTCCTATCGCGAAAGGGAAATGGATCTAACAAAGGAAACAACGTCGCTCAAGGTTTATTGCGGCAATTACAACACTTGAGAATAAGGACTATGAACCCAAGCTCTCAATTCTCGACCCTTTTTCTTTCTTTCTCCCCTTCTTTCTCTTTCTCATTCTCATTCTCTTAAACCCTAGAAAATTCATATTCAGGGGAGGATAGCCCAAATAATTTGTATTTATAGCGTCAAAAGTGGTACTTTTGGTCTTAAGAGCTAGGTTTTTGGTCATATAACCCTAGTGGGGGTTAATTATAGCTGTTGGGATCAATGTGAGGTGTGTGGGTTGATCCACGTTGTAGAATACTCGTCTTTAAGGGTGATCAACATAAGGCTTCGATTGTTCTACAATTCAGTCGCGGCAGTTGACGGATATGATCAAAAGTCAATTCGATAGTTACCAATCATTGATTGGGGCACACGACTATACAGATATATGAATGATATTAACCTAAGTTAGTGCCCTTAATTTAATCATAATATAACGGTATGAAAATCTATAACTTTAGCAAAGATCGAACGGGGACAAATAACTTAAGTTTCTACGTATTTTCAATTACATTCACACGTTTCATGCACTTGCCTTGTGAGCCCAAGTTGAACAATTCGATACGTGATTTCCTTGGTTTATTCCATGATGGACATTGAGCCCATAAAGACAAACACTATTCTATAGTTTTGTGTCTAGCGGCCTACTAACGAGTGGTTTGAAGCTTAGTTAATTAATTCATTCATTTTTGAAATAAAATAATTAATGAAATTTACCATGTATGATTAGATAGGCTTGGATTATCTAAGTTTGTGACATTACACATTCACAATGAGCAACAATGGTAATTCAGTCCTAATTACCCTAAATAATAGATTTGAAAGGTCATATGATACTTCAGTCAATTCGGTTTATATGCACGGGACGATCTAGATTGGTAGACCTTCATTAAGTTACAATTATCTTGATTAATTGACGGTGGGTCATATAGATATGGGCCCTAGATGAATAAATCACAAGAACAAACTCAAGATTTAAGTGATCGAGCGGACTCGATAGCTTCCTGAGGGGATCTAATCGAATTCGTACAGTTCAATTTATCTATAAAGGCTTTATTCGAAGTTTTGTCAAGGTCTGATACTTAAAAATACATTTTTATGCGTAAGTTTTCAGGAATTCCAAGTGCGAATACGCATATTCATCCGTACTTATTTAAAATCTCAACAGTAACACCGGAAGATTTTTAGATTCTAGGTTAGCGAAAATCTCGGACGTTACAGTTGTATTAGGTCAGTCATAAACACAAATGTGGATTGCGTCCTACCCCTACCAAGACTTGCTTGGTCTTAACAAGGGGCTACGTAGGGCCCACCATTGCATATACATTTTATCCAAATTGTTCGTCCATTTTGTCACATCATTTAGGGTATGAGTTAAAAAATGAGGCACATATAAGGTCAAGTGGGTCACATGCTGGGGATTAAATGCCTACCATTGAGAACATCATGGGATTTGCAAAAGTTTTGATCAAGCTGATATTTGCGTGTTCCCTTCATATGCGCCCTTTATCCATGTATTTATGACCTTATGAATAGGTTGTATATCAAATAATTACCACGGTGGGCCTTAGAAGTTCATACATGTGAGTGTCGTTATCACCATTGTCTCGTGTAATGTGGCCAACTTAAGTCTTTGATATGATTAGTTTTTAGGCTCATGCCCTAAAATAATATGTCAAAATGAATGGACAAGATGGATAAAACATATAGATCATGGTGGCTTGTAGTCCTGGTAGGATTGACTAAGACACCCTGCGCACCCCTCCTTGCACGGTGAGTCACGCAAGCTAAGTGAACTATGGACCAAGTAAACTCTGCGGGGCCACCATAGTTGTATGTGTTTTATCCATGGCATTTGTTTATTATTATTATTTTTTTTTCACATCATTTGAATGCACGGGCCCAAAATTGAAAACATTGTGAATTGAACAATTAATGTTGAAAACTTCTTGGAATTCAAAATTTTGGATGAAAATGATATTTGTGTTTTCCCTTCATCCGTGTCTTTCTCGCCCTATGAACAGTTTGGATGACAAATAAACGTCACTGGTATGTTTCGATTTTGGAATCATGTTACAAAATGATCTGTCAAAACAGATGGACAGCATGGATAAAAGACATACATCAATGGTGGGACCCACAGAGTTAAGCCTAATGAGTTACTCAGTACCCAATCCACTTCCCACGCAAGGGCGGTTTTTTTAATTTTTATTTTAGTACACCCCACTGTCAGTGGACACTTCACTGTTAGCCACCCCCACTAGGGATTGAAACGAGGTATCTTTCACTCATTTGTACCCAACCCAAGTGCCGTTTGTTTTCAATGGGTATGGTCCACTGATAAGTGTGAAAGGATGATACCGAACCATTGACTTGTTGACGCGTGGATTTAATGCTAGCTGTCTCTTCAGTGGTCCACATTCGGTAAGACAGCTGGGGCACGTCAGGGAGGGAGCGGATGACCTAAGGCACAGAGATATTCCTGTGCCCGGGGCTGTGTGGGGCTACAGAGATGTCCGTCACAAATCCTTTCGGTCCATCTGTTTTGCAAGACCAAAATAAGACAGAGTTCTAAAAATCAGGAATATCCAAAACTCATATGGGCCACATCAAACGAAATAATGTAGATTGAATGTATGGGGTGACAGAAATTTTGTATCTCCATGATATTTGTGCCTATAGTTTATATGAGTGGTAATAACCATATGAACGGTTTGGATGCCATATAAACATCATGGTCAGCTCCAGGAAAGTTTCAACGGTGGCTTTTTTGTTCGACTGTTTTGTTGGTGTGGCCCACCTGAGTTTTGGATCTGCCTGAGATTTAGAATCCTGTCCCATTGTGGTCTTTCAAAATAGATGGACGGACTCGATTTAGCACTTACATCTCTGTTGGGTCACAGGCAAACCACTTCCTGTCTGTAAGAGAAATGGATTGTTTGGATCTTTAGACAATGGGTGCTGGAAAAGCCGTGGGCTCCACCGTGAAGTATGTGTTTTATTCCACGCCATTGATCCATCTATTTTTTCATCATATTTTAGGTTATGAGTCAAAAATTGAGGCGGAACAAAATCTCACGTGGACCACACCATGGGAAAACAGTGGTGATTGAATGCCCACCATTAAAACTTCCTAAGGCTCACTGTAATGTTTATCAGCCATATATCCAACCTATTGATTACGTCACGCAGACATGGATGAGGAAAAAAACAATTATCAGCTAGTTTCGGGTGTATACATTCTCAATGACGTCAGCTGGTGGTGAGGAAGGAATGTATAGGCATGAAACAAATCTCAAAAAAAAAAAAAAAATTTACATTATAAAACTATTTTCGTATCTTGATTTTTACACTGTTTATGGAGTATTTAATGATATATATTATATTTTCACATTATATAAAAAATTGAACAGGTAATCTATATGTTTGAGAAAATATGAAAATGTTGCACAAGCTTAAGCTAATGATCGAACCAAGCAAAGCTCATTTTGAGCTATGATTAGCCATTGGCCAAGCCATGCCGGGCTGTACCAACCTTGACTCATTTCGTCTACAACTCTAAATAAAACCTAAAAGCAGGGGTGCTATTGCCGAATACGCAACTTTTTCACTGATTTAAATTCTAGCTTTTGAAAGTGTGACCAGGGTCTGTTTTAATGATCCAAGCCGTCTATATTATAATCCTACCGGTGGGTTGGGATACCCAGAAATAACCCTCGTGATTTGAATATTTCATATCTGTAAATATTCAAAGTTAAGAGATAGTCCACATTAATAGAAAAAGATTCAAAATGATCCTGAGATTGAAATATTCCAATAAAAAGATAGATTATATTTTGGACTTCTACCATCCAAGGCCTACGATGCAAACAATCTGGATCATTAGATATGGCCCCAGATCTAAAGGGTAAAGTCCTGATTTATCCTACTGTAATACATATGGATGTATACTAACATACCTGTTTATAGTGGAGTGCCCTGGGGCTATGTGGGGTCCGCAGATATGTCCTTGAAAAATCCACTCCGTCCATCTATTTTTAAAGACCATAATAGGACAATAATCTAAAAATCAGGCAGATCCAAAACTAAGGTGGGTCATATCACAAAAAACAGTGGGGGTTGGACCCCTTGGGTTGACATAAGTTTTATATCAGGATGATATTTGTGCCTATAGTTTGTCTGAGTGGTAATAAACCTATGAACGGTTTTGATGGAATATAAACATCATGGTCAGCTCCAGAAAGGTTTCAACAGTGGATGTTTTCATTCCCACTGTTCCATTGGTGTGGTCCACTTGACTTCTGAATCTTTCAGATTTTTATATTTTTGTCTTATTGTGATATTTCAAAATAGATGGACGGAATAGATTTTTCACTGATATTTTACTGGGCCCCACGTAATCTAGGTATATCTCAATGCCCGGGTCACAGGCAATCCGCCTCAGTTTTATGGTTGAATCCGGATCTTCCGCTTGTCCTATTTTAGCATTTTGTTTGGTTGATATTGTCGTTGACTTTAACAGCAGTACTGAATTAAATGCAATCAGTAATGATTTGGCCCACCGCATTGCAATGAACAAGTTTTTTCTATTTATAGTACGCAGAGGTTTCAGATTTTTTATAGTTTGGTCCCTGCTTATGGACGGTCAGATTAAATACTCATAGGCTTGAGTGCTCATGTGGTGGCTGTGGATAGAGTGTGCTTAACAAAAAAAAAAAAAGAAAAAAAACAAAAGCTGTTCATTGTCTTTTTAGAAAACTTATCATACTCCTGCAGAGTGTGATGGATGATACACAGGCACTTAGAAATTGCATATACATCATAAAATCAAGAGAAATCAAACTATTTAAATTATATTTTCCAGTTAAGATGAATTCTAAAGAAAAAATTAACACTTATGATTTATCTGATAATTAGACTGGTGGATATTCATTGCGATTAAAAATGAAAATACCCCATTTCTTTGTCCTAACAAAGGCCCACGAATCAATGGTTGGAATTGTTCATCCAATCTGATCTTGGGATTACATTTAGTGATAGTAGGATAATTAATTTAACCAGTTTAATATCAGTTCATGCATGCCACATGTACCATTTTTGCCTAAGTGTCATAGGCTACGTAACTTTATTATTTTTTTAAGGAAATTTATAATATTAATAAAAACACTACCTACTTATAAATTAAAAAAGCTATTCCATTAATTCAAGTAATCATCAATGAAATACTTTCCTTACCGGAGCAAAGGAGTATTGCTTCCCTGGTGGGCCCCACCATGATGTTTATATGTCATTCGTGATTCAGGTACCAAATGATTGGAAATAGTATACAGGGCAACACTCATTCTTCAAATTGTGACTGCTTTTTGGTTTGGAGCTTAAATTTTGGTGTTTCATCTAAAGGTTAGAGTGAATTTCATATAATCATTAAATAAGGGCCAAAGTCTCTCTCCTTAGTATTTCCTTTGATGTGGCCTACCTAAATCAAAGGTTGGCTTGATTTTTAGTACTTGGCCTAACATGGGATTGTACATCTAATATCTAGAATGATTGTTGTATAAGCATCAAGGTGGACCCTATAAAAAATTAAGGGTGTTCATCCTTTAGAGTTATTTTTTAATATATTAGATGATCTTTGTTTTTTTAAGGTTGGCTACTTCATTTATGCTTAATTATCCCTCGATTCTGTGTGGTTCCCCTCAGATCCGCCTCGCATCATGTGGGGCCAACCTTTGATATGGATCACTCATTGTGTGGGCCCCACCTTTGATGTAGGTCACTCATCATGTGAGGCCCATCTTGGATGTGGGCCATGCATCATTAGGAGTTGACCTTTAACGTGCATCGTTCATTAGGTAGGGCCTACCTTTGATGTTGGTCATCCATCGTGTGGAGCCCATTATCAATGTTGTTGTCCATAATGTGGAGCCCATCTTCAATATCCACCACCCATCATGTGGAATCCACCTTTGATGTGGATTGTCCATCATGTGGGCTCACTTCTGATGTGTGTTGTCCATCATGCAGGGCCCACCTTAGATATGTGCCACTCATCATTAGGCCGACCTTTGAGGTGGATTGTCCATCAAGTGGGACCTACCTTGATGTGAATCATCCATCATGTGTGGTTTACTATTATTAATTGCCCATAATGTGGAGCCCGACTTTAATGTGGATTGTCCATCATGTGGGCCCCACCTTCAATATGGGTTGTCCATCATGTGGGGGCTTGCCTTGGATGTGGGCCATTCATCATTAGAGGCCAACCTTTGACGTGAATCGCTCATCATGTGGGGCCACCTCAATATGGGCTATCATCATGAGGGGCCCAACTTCAATGTCCATTGCCCATCATGTGGAGCTCACCTTTAATGTGGACAGTTCATCATGTAAGCCCCACCTTTGAAGTGGGTTGTCCATCATACTAGCCCGCTTTGGATGCGGACTATTTATCATCATATGTCAACCTTTGATGTAGACCATTCATTATGTGTGTCCACATCAATATGAGGTCATCCATCATATGGGGTACACCTTTGATATATACAGTCCATTGCGTAAGCCACACCTTGGATGTGAACAGTCCATCATGAGGGGCCTCCTTTGATAGGGACATCAAGAGAGAGCCTCCCTTGACATGGATGGTGAGAGAGAGCCTCCTTTGATTGGACTATGTGAGAGAGAAGTAGAAAAGTAATAAATAAAAAAGCTAAGGGTCATTATGTTAACACCGAATAAGTTATTTTTTCTACTTACAATAGTAGATAAGTAACTTATTTGAGATAAGTTTGGTTTATCAATTATAAGTAACATTTTTTACTTAAAAGTTACTTAATCACTTCAGCTTAATAAGTAAAAAATCTACTTGGGGCATAAATAACTTATTTAAAGTAACTTAATATCCAAATGCTCCCTAGAAGGAAAACAGAACTTACTGATATGAGTAGCTTTGGAGGTGGATTTACTGCCAAAGCCTTTTAAAGGAAGTTCTTGTTCAAGGATGTTGGGTGGGGCCCACTGTGATGTTTTTGAAAATCCACCCCATCCATCCATCTTGCAAGATCATTTTAGGACATGCAACGGAAAATGAGGTGGATCCAAAACTCAAGTGGGCCACATGAGAGGAAACAATAGGGATTCGGTGAGCACCATTGAAACATTCTTATAGTTATTAAAGTTTTGTATCGGGTTTTTTTTTTTTTTTTTTTTCACTTCATCCCAATCGTAATGACCTTATAAATGTTTTGGATGCCATATAAACATCAAGGTTGAGCCCAAGAAGGTTTTACCGGTCGGAATTTCTTTCCCTAATTTTCTATATGGTGTGACTTACTTGAGTTTTGTATCCACCTCATTTTGGTTGCATGTCCTAAAATGAGCTTGTAAAATAGATGGACAATGTGTGTTTATCAAGGTGTGCCCCATCCATCATCTTGTGTAGGAACTCCTTGCAAAAGGCTTTCGTCAGAAATCCACATCTAATAGCTTCAAGTAGATAAGTTACTTTCACAACCGGTCCTCGTTCTTGCCCCAGTGATAGACCCCCAATGGTATGCTCACAAGAGTTTCAACACCAGGTCAAGGTTCGAGTACCCATGCTATGGTATGAGTGTGTGTGAAAAAAATTACTTTTAAAGTGATGCTTACCAAACCAACTTAAGTGAAAAAGCAACTTATAGGACATTTAGAACTAAGTTACTTTAGATAAGTTGCTTATGTCATAAGTAGCTTATTTTGGTTTTTACTTAATCTGACCAAAAGTATGTTTGGCAAACAACATACTTATTATTCAAAAAGTAGAAAAACATATTTAGTTTCTAACATTACAAGTAATTATTCTGAAAGTTTGTTTGGTCTCCCTTTCATCGACCGTCCATCATGTGGGGCCAACATTTGATGTGGATTAGGGGTGTACACAAATTGAGCTAGCTTGGTTAGCTCGTTCGACTCGACTCGAAAAAGCTCGATTCGACTTGGTTTGAAGTTGAGTTCGAGCCGAGTCAAGTTGATTTTTTGAGCTAAAAAATGAGTTCGAGTCGAGTTTGAGCAGACCCTAGCTCGACTTGACTCGGATCGAATCCCGCTCTAATCTAGCTTGAATTGAACTCGGATCGAACCAATTCGATGACTCGGTTAGTTTGCCATTGATGTTGCGCACTAACTGTTTAATAAAATGACTCAACGAAATATGGCTGGTGGCAAGAAAGGTATGTACATGAAACAAATACCCTTTTTCTATTTGTTTTTCTTGGTTTTTATATTGCTTAGAAGGCGTTTAATAAAATACCTGTAAAATCATTGCCTCTGTTTGTAAAATAGTGAGATTTTGAAGTTGCAGTTCAGGTGTTTGTGGAAATGCCTCAATGGCGAACTTGGCTCGATCTTGGCTTGAACTTAGCCCGAGCTGACCCGAGCTGCTAAATGAACTGAGCTGAGCTGGCTAGTCAGGCTCGAGGACTGAGCCGAGCCGAGTTCGAGCTAAGGTCAGCCAGTGGCCGAGCCGAGTCGAACTGAGGCCAGCTCGATTCAGTTCGACTGAATGTACACCCCTAATGTGGATTGTTCATTGTGTGGGCCTCACCTTTAATGTGGACCATCCATCATGCAGGGCCCACCTTGATTGCGGGCCATTTATCGTTAGGGGTTGATGTGTGAAGTTCATTAGATACGGCCCACCATTGATGTTATTGTCCATCATGTGGGGTCCATCTTCAATATCCATGGCCCATCATGTGGATCCCAACTTTGACGTGGACTGTCCATCATATGAGCCCACCTCCAATGTGGGTTGTTCATTATGTAGGACACGCCTTGGATATGAGCCACTCATCATTAGGCCAACCTTTGATGTGGATTATCCATCATGTGGGGCCCACCATTTTAATTCCCCATCATGTGGAACTCACCTTTGATGTGGGTTGCACATCATGTGGGTCCCACCTTCAATGTGGGTTGCCCATCATTAGGGGTGGACCTTTGGCGTAGATCACCCATCATATGGGGCCACTTGGATATGGGTCATCATCATTTGGAGCCCACTAGGGGTTCAGAGAGCCTATTTCCTTTAAATAATTTTCTAAGTTGGTGTCACTAATGAAAATGAAGGAAATAAGTTATTTTTGGAAGTTAAAAAGTAAAAAAAAAAAAAAAAACTTAAAAAACTAAGTTACTTTTTCTAGAAATTTACTTATTTAAGTTTAATAACCAAACTAACTTATTTAAAAAAATAACTTATTAACTTGTGTAAGTTAAAAAAGCTACTTACTTTGTAGTATCCAAATGGGCCATTAAAGACCTCATAAGTTAAAAGTAACTTGTTTGGTGGTACCCAAGAGCCAAAAAAACAGGCTGACATGTAATTTAGGTGGGCCTCACCAAAGGAAACAGTTAGAATAGAGTTGTCCACCCTTCATTTTTATAGGGCTTAATGTGATGATTGTATGTCCACACCAACCATTAGATGCCACACCAATAGTTAGGTCTGGGGCCAAAAAAAAGAGGCTCATAGGTGATTTAAGTGGCCACAACAAAGGCAACTGTTCTAAGGACCCTATGACCTAATTTCTTTTAAAAATCTAACAATATTAATTAGTTAAATTTAATTGGATAACTTATTGAAAGCTCTTTAAAAAAAGATAATAGAATATAAATTCTATATTAAGTTGATAGTTTTATTTTATTTATTATTATTATTATTTTTGCACAAACACACTATATAGGCACTCGATCCCATAATCTCAGTGTTGAAACAGAGTGTATCTACTACTGAGCCATGGAAGTGGACCCAGTCCAAGGAGTATATTATTCAAGGAGTTTATCTGCTATTTTGGGCATGTTGTACTCTTAATACAAGGTGACTTAAAAATTGTACGCATGACATAAAATGGTTCTTAATATATTTGAAATGAGTCCATAAATTGTGCATTGCTTTTTGAGGAGTAAAATTGTGTAAACACTTCTTAACTTCCTCTTCCTTTTTTTTTAAAAAATAAATAATAATAATAATAAATTTAAGGGGGCTATTCATTGGTATAGTGGACTACACAAACCTGTGGTTCTCTTGACCTTCACTAGGCCGTTTGCCAGTGATCAAAGCCATTTAAAGGTGAGCATTCACAGTGTGAGTCTCACAATCTAGACAATCTTGACCGTCCAATTAATGGATACACTTTCCAACTTAAAATGTCAACCACCGGATCTAATTTTTAGTTAGAAGGCTATGGTGGGTCATGCGGGTTCCATGGTTAATTTTGTGGAAGTTTACATTTGACCTAACATAACCAGAACGAACAAGGTGGATGCCACCATGTGTTGGCATGCATGACCGAAACCTTAGAAGTAGTCATCCTCTTTGATACGTGACAAGTAGTGTAACAACCCGAATCTTCAGGACACGAGTATATGACCCGTGTCCCAAAAACCCAAGTGTTAACCTTAAAGGATGGTCAGATACATATATATATTTCTTCTTTTATCAGAGTAAGCAATGAGCGTAGTGTGGACAAAGTGACATAACGAAAAATTTCTTTATCATTCAATTATACAAGAAGCTGCCCATAATGACTTATACAAACCAATGTCTCAGAATTTAATAAGTATAAGATTACAAGAATTTAATACATGAAAAATAGCAGGAAGCATATAAATATAAGCCGCAAGATCACGCAGCTCCTCCAAGCAAACACAGTCAAGCATCCCTGGCGATCGTACCCTGCTCCTCATCAAGCCTGAACATACATATCACCTAAGCCACCTGTACTACCTGTACGGTTATATATTTGATGGATGAGTGGCCATCTCAGTGTGAATTCCCCTCAAGATTTCACACCGCCGCATTAGGTAAGCATAGTTATAAAACATCCAGACAATCAAAACAGAGTAAATGCAGTCTTTTTTTTTTTAAATGCATGGATGCGTGAATGCAATCATCGCCCCGGGGATGCTCATCCGTGCGGACAGTGGGCCGTCACCCATGCAATCATCGAACCTGGGAAACATCAACCAGTCGGAATCATCGAACCTGGGAAATATCAACCAGTCGGAACGTGCCATGTATGCATGATTAGCCAAGTCATTATTAGTCCATTTACAATCAGCCAATTTAGATAAGCTCAAAGGTCACTACGGGGAGCACATGGCCCAGCGTAGGCCAACAGCTCGGGCATAGTATCCCATGACTACCATCCCCGGCTCATGAGGCTACCATCCTAGGATGTTTAATGGAAACCCATCGACTAGTAGCCAATCATATTACAGTGTATGGGGCTTACCATCGCATGGTTGTACAGTGTAAAATATCGAACCCATATAGGAAAATATTAAATAAAACCACGTAGGGCGAATATCAAAATATGCCACATAGGGCGAATATCAAAACCATACGATGAAAACCATCCTTAAAAATCGTTGGGTACAACAACCCTGGATGGTAGGCCCACATCAATGATTCATCTAGATCACCACCCAATAACCACCACGTCAAAGGTCCATTACGATCACAACTAGTCAAGTTACATCCCCAAGTATGGGTGTACATTCATATGTGGGAATCTCCCACTAATGTACCAGTTTAGAGTCCATAAGCAATACACAGATAATCCGCAAGCATGAACAAATATACAGGATGAACATTAAGCAGGCAACACAGCAATTCAATTTCCACCAGCTAACACATGTGAATATAAGAGAGATATCATTTATGAATTTAAATAAAAACTACAACTTAAGCTAATGAGAAGATGGAAAGCTCAAGGGGAAGAATCATCACCTTATACTTTGAACTGCCCACATTGTCGCTAGGACGCCCTTAGAGTCGAACCCTAACATGAATCGTAAGATCGCATGGTTAGATCAAAGTTCTACAAACTATTTATGGCCAAGATTATAATCTAAGGTTTGGATCACTTAAGTTTAGTGTTTCATCCTATAGTCTAGGTCTAAGCTTAGGTCTTGGGATTTGAACTTCTAGCTAATGGATAATTAATTGAAATGTTAATTTAATAGTTATAAGATATTTATTAACATCAATGTTGCGGCTAATGTTAGCTAATGTAGCAATGATAATTTTCATGATTAGTACAACCTACTATCCATAATTATTATTTAGGATAAAATATATAATAATTCCATTTATTAATTGCAATTTGTTTATAATAACTAGCTCTAGCATGATGACCTACTAATGGCTAATCATGGCTAATAATATTACTAGTTTCATGGTAATGATATAATTAATATTAATTAGTGTGACGCTAAAAATCATTGTAATGAACAGAAATAGTATGTTCTAACGCCAATAATAACATTTTAAGAATGACGAATAAAATACTAATACTTTAATGATAATAACAATTTATATATCAATTAACATAAGTCTGGACAATTTCTAACGGCTATACATATCTAACTGGGAAACTCTAAAAATGCTAATAATAGTAACAATGACAGTTGAAATAATACCAAACCGGACAGAAAGTGTGGCTCACCTAGTTGACTCAGTTCGAGTCGAGTTGACTTGGCTCGACTCAACACCCCACCTATCTCTTTCTCGCTTCTCCTTCCATTCATTTCTTTCTCTCTTTTTCTTCTCCCTGCTGGGAGGTCCAGCGAATCCCTGGACCCGGTCCAGACCCATCTTGACCGAGTCAAACCCGATTCCAGCCGAGTTGACTCGGCAGCAACCCTGTCTCAGACTCACTCTCTCTCTTTTGATTCTCTCTTCTTTCCTTCTTCCTTTCTTTCTGTTCTCTTTTCTCCCTTCTTGTTCAAGCCAGCAACATCTCTAAATGATCAGGCTCGACCCAGACCTGAACTCAGACCCGTCAGCGAGTCGGGTCGAAGTGTTGCAATGGCCGCACCCTCCACTTCTCTTTTCTCTCTTTTCCTTTTTCTCCTCCTTCTCTCCATCTGTCCCTTCTTTCCTTCCTCATTCTTTCTCTTTTTCTTTTTTTTTTTCTCAGCCGTCAGTAGCAACCAGCTCGGGACTCATCCTGACTGAGCCCGAGCGGGGTAGCGATCGGTTCGGGTCAGACTGGTGTGGTGCTGCACGGCAACAGCTGCCATCTCCTTCTCCATTCTTCTTTTTTCTATCCGTTTCTTCTCTCTTTTATTCTCTTTCTGCCCCAACACCATCACCAGATGGTGGGAGCCCGAAAACGACATCCCTCGACCAAGCTGACCCGGTTTGAGAGGTGGAGAAGATGACTGTCGTTAATGGCGGATAGAAAACGACAGCTTCTTTCCACAATCCGATCCTTTCAGAAGGCTCGTAAGGGTCCTAAGAAGCTTGTGGAAGGGTTCATTCAAAGCTTGGGAGAGACTTGGGTGATGGGTACGCTAGAGCGAGGGAGATGGATGGTTTTTTTCTTGGCCGACTGCAGCAATGGAGGGTCCGCTCCTATTCCTCGATCCTTGTGCCCTTTTATGCATCTCCTAACCCTTCCTAGGCCGTTGGATCGTCAACGAACGTCCCAGATTAAATCTGGTGGAAACCGGTTCTCAAACAGTGGGTGGGAACCAAAACCATCCTTGGTTTTGCAAGGAACGCCCTAAGTAAATCGGACGGTCGTGATCTTTCCAGAATGAAAGGCTGGGATTGAGAGAGATCACCTCACGCGGATCGCTGAGCTGGAAAGGAAGATAACAGTTTCCATTTTCGGTATTTTTTTGTGTTTTTGGGTTCGCTCGTGCCAGTTGTCGTGTGAACACGCGTGTGCTGTTTCGTGTGAAACGACCATGGTTTTGGTCAGGGCTGAGGGATGTATACGATGGACGGTTCGGATCATGGGCAAAGGCCCTTCTTTGTGGGCCACCATCGAAAATAAGGGGAGCCTGTCCGTCCGCTGGCGCAACTGGAGAGAGAGAGAAATCTCTCCATTTCAGGAAATGGCGGGTCAGCCCGCTGCTGACCGAGCTGAGGGTCTTGTGCACCTAAGGTGCTGTAGCACCAGTGTACATGCACTCCAGTGTGGGACCTATTGCGATGCTCGAGGAGAATCTACTCCGTCCATTTTGTTTTATAGTCTAATTGGGCCATCTAGACCGGAGATGAGATAGATCCAATGCTTAGGTGGGCCGTACTAACAAAACTGAGGTCTTTAAGTGTCGGTTACATCGATCTAATGGTCGGATCACACTAAAACTGAACGTCAACGGTTGAAAAGGTCCAAGGGGCCATTTGAAGGGCTTTCATCGTATATAACTAACCAATATGAATATTTATATAGATTTTACTACCGTTGTATATTACTTATAATTAAAATAATTAAAATCTCATACACATAAATTCATATAATTTTAATATTAACATAGTACTATATGCATGCCATTGATCTCCTATTTATTAATATATAATTCATAATAGACAGTCTCATATTATATATACATATGAATTGCATATTGTACAATATCTTATTTGAAATCACATCATTAAATACTATGAAATTTTATTTAAATATCTAATAATTTTTGGTATACATGTTTTTATAAACATATTCAATACTACATTGTTGTTTATAATTCCATTATATGTTGTAAAATTATTATCCATTATGTTTATTTAATATAGTTTATTTATATAATATCTTATATACATTAAATACATATACATCATTTTAGCTTAAAGTTTTAAATCTTCACAAAGTACATACATTTCACAGTGTATACATTTAGGTTGCATTATTTATACATATAAGGTAACACCCGAGTACTGGAAAGTACGGGGTGTTACAAGTAGGGACAAGGAACACTCATACATGACACCTAGAAGAGTATGTGTCACACCCCGAAGAGTGTGTGACACCCCTAAGATCGTGAAGCAGAGAATCAAGAGCAGGAAGTCATTCAGAGATAGGAATACACACACACACACACATTCAGAGATATGAATATATACTACCTCTTATAGTAGCATATATAACATTAAGGCCTCATGCGAATCCAATTAATACAACTTTTAAAAGCTCAATACGTAATGTGTTGAGAAAAGTCTTAAATTGGAAGGTTTTAAGGTCATTCAACCGGTCGTGGGACAACTTCAACTGGTCGTGGGAGACGCTCGACTGGTCGTAGGTTCGAGCCCTGGCACGACTCAAAGTCCAGCGAGTTTTTGCTGTTTTTTACTGTAGCTACGACTGGTCAAAGGGATGTCTCGACTGGTCGAAGGGGTCTTACGATAAGTCGAAGACTCGGCTAGACTAGTTGTAGGTTAAGCAGTTTGTTCCGCGATTTTGCGCAAAATTGCGGATTTGAGTCCTTTCGTAACTGGGATGCGGAAGGTAAGTTTCCTAAATTATAAATAGGTGTTCCTAGGGTTTTTCTAGGGTATGGTAATGTATGGGAAGGCTTTCTAAAGTTGTTCCAAGGGTTCCTAAAAGGGTTTAGGGTTATCAACGGGTGTAGCAAGGGTGAGATTCGAGGTTGTTCGAATCGGGTAAGTCCTTTCTCTTTGTAATTGATGCTTTCATAGTGGTGATATATCGCTTTGTGCCATGGTTTTTTTCCACAAGGGTTTTTCACGTTAAATCTGTGTGTTCTCTTGTGTGCTTGGTGCCATTGGATTACCATCCTAGATCTAGATCTGTGTGATTCTGCAGGCCAAAATTCCCAACAAGTGGTATCAGAGCATTCGGTTGGGGTACAGATCTGAATCTGAGGGATTAGTAATAATGGCAAGCGCTAGGTATGATATTGAGAAGTACTCAGGAAAAAATAATTTTGAGTTATGGAAGATCAAGATGATGAGTTCCTTAGTCAAGCAAGGCGAAGATGGTGCTCTTGAGGAGCGGAAGTCCACTATGACTGATGGTGATTGGAATACTTATCATCAATCCGTTTATGTCTCACGGATGAGGTTCTCTACAACGTCATGAGGGAGAAAACTACAGCTAAGTTATGGGGGAAGTGTAAGACCCGTATCCTAGTCCGTACTGTTCCGAAGGTTTCCGCGATCCTTCCGGTCGAATTCCGGCAATCATCGACCTAAAGCCAACGTTGCGCACGATCCTAAGACGAGACTTGCATGCCAAAGTCGGCTCGACCTGAAACCTATACCTTGGCGACCACGCCGTCGCCGCGTTTCCAACGCCGCGACTCACGCACCGACCCGATACCCAGGCTAGAAGATGTCGGCCCGCGTTTAGTTCGAGAAAAACGCCGCGCGGTACAAATTCCAAGAGAATATCCCATCAATCTTATTAATCACATCAATCAAGTACCCATCACTCACACCCATCCCCAAGTACAACCACCTTTCCCTTAAAGTCAACATTTTCTTACAACAAAGTACATGCTTACATCACTCATCATCACTTCTCTCCCATCACTCTCTCTCTCTCTCTCTCATTTCTCTCTTTTTTTTTCAAGCAATTCCCATGGAGCAATCGTCCATGGTTTCCATGGAGAGCAAGTGTGGCCCACCTTCCTACCTCTCATCTCCACCCTCCAATGATCATCTCCACCGTTGAAATGCGTCCCTCGGAGCTTTAGGATGCGTTGATGGAAGTGGAGGACCAAAAAGATCACGAGGTGAGTGATTTTTATTATTTGTTTTGTGATTGAAGGGCCCACATATGTGGGACCCATCTTGATGTATGATTTGTAAGAGGGACCCATAGTGGCGGGGTCCCTCCGCTCTTCCAATCTCTATCTCTCTCTCTCTCCCTCATTCTTTCTCATGTTTTGGGGCCCACCTGATGAATGGGTTGTACCCACGTTGACCAGGCCTTGAGACCATGTTGCTGTCCACCAGATGGTCCACCTTGCTGGACTGTTTGGACCGGTGTGGCCGGACGGCCACATAGGCCCAGATCGGACGGTAAGCACAAGTTTTAGCTTCATTCAAAACTGTTGGTAGGCCACACCACGTAGACCCACCTGATGTATATGTTCCACCTGTGCCATCCACCGTCCAGACCCTCCTCTGGACGGTGAAACTTGCGGTGATGCTTGCACACCGTCCATCTTCTTTTCATCTAGGCCATCCATCTGATTGGACGGCGGCTGCTGACCTGACGCAGCAAGGGCCGAAGGGCCGTCCTGATGTATGTATTGTATACATACCGCCCATTCATTTTCCCTATGACGTGGGACCACCCACACGTGTGACACGTGTGGGGTGGGACCCCTTGATGCATGCGTTAAATCCACTCCGTCTGTTTGGACGGTGGCCAGTGCCGAAGGCGTCAGCGAGTTGCGTGGAAACCCACCTTGATGCACCATCTCTTTCATCCACGCCTTCCCTGGTGAGGGGCGTGGATACCCACCGTGATGTGATCTACACCGTCCATCTGGACGGTGCTATGCGCAGGCCACCATGTTGTACGTGTCTCCTGCACCGTCCATTTGCAGGACGGTGCTGTGCAGGGACCACCTTAATGTATTTTGTCCCAGCCGTCCAGTGGACTGGACGATGGGACCCTACTTAATGTGTGTATTCTATAGACGGTCCGTCCATTTCAATTGGTGGGTCACACGTGTGGTGTGGACCCCACCATGAAGTATGTGTTTTATCCTTACCGTCCAGATAAGTTGGACGGTGAGGCCCGCTAAGATGTATATGTAACACCCACCTGCCACGTGTGGGTGGGACCCACCTTGACGTCTGCATCTGGACATCCAAACCGTTCAATAAACGGTCGTCCAGCCCTGCACATTGCAGTGCTCTAAAAAAAATATATATAATATAATAATGATAATATATATATTATAATACATGTAATATATTATGGTGGTTCCACGTGGGACCCACCTTTAAAGTAAGCTAATTGGCTGGCGTATCTACAGCAGCTGTATTGCTGTTGTATTGTCGTCAGCAAATCTCCATCCCTTGGTACGAGTTATATCCTAACCACTCATCCATTTTCTGGTGAGGCCCACCTTATATGTTGTATCCACGCCAACCATCCATCCACGGGCCCTATCATGAGGTGTGTGTTAAATCCACCGTCCAGCTGTAAGGACGGTGGGATCCACCTTGAGGTTATGTATTCAAATCCGCATCGGCCAGCCTATGGACGGTGGGAGTTGATCGGCTCATCTACCTCTTGACAGCTACATAGCTGTTCTTTTGACGTCATCAGGGTGTGGGGCCTGCTTGGTGGCACGTATGGTCCACCTGATGAGATCCACACTGTCCAGACCATGGACGGTGGGTCCCACGCAATCCCTCACCTGCTGAGTTAGCGTCAGCAAGTTATGTGGGTCATCATGATATGCTTGTGTTATATCCCTACCGCCCATCTGTTTTGTGCATGGGCCACCCTACACGTGTGGCACGTGTGGGAGTGGGACCCACCTGGAGGTACATACCGTATATTCACACGGTCGAGACATTGGACGGTGGCATCCACCTTGGTGTATTTATTCTGTATTCATTCGGCCCATCTGTGAGGCTCACATGATATATATGTTATATCCACATCGTCCAGATCGTGCTGGATGGTGCTGGATATGTTTGGATGGTGCTGATCATCATTAGTGGCCATGCGTCCCATGGAATGGTGTGTACAGTGGTCCACGTGTGCACCTGCAACTTTTTAAATGATTTTAGATGTAGTCCAAGCTCCCACTTGTCGCCCATTTGAGAGGCCCGCTTTCATATACTTGGGGCCCATTTGTGAAGCCTACCTTAATATATTTTATGGTCCATTCGTCAGGCCCACTTGATGTGTATGAGGCTCATTAGTGTGGCCCATTGATGAAGCCCACTTGACATGTATGAGGCCCATGTATAGGGCCTACCTATGATGTATATTAGGCCCATGTGTAGGGCCCACCTATTGTATGTTTGAAGCTCATGGGTTGTGGCCATTGTAATGTATTCGAGGCCCATGGGCGAGGCTCGTTATAATGTATTCGAAGCACATGGGCAAGGCCTGATGTGATGAACTTATGGCCCCCGTGCTGAGGCCCATCGTTATGTATTTGTGGCCCGTTTAGTGAGGCCCATTGGTGCGGCCCGCTTGATGTAATGCAGCCCACCTATTGTGTATTCGAGGCCCATGGGTTGTGGCCCATTGTGATGTATTTGAGGCCCATGGACGAGGCCCGATGTAATGTATGTGTGGCCGTTATGTTGCGTATGAATCCCTTCTGTGGGCCACTCCATAGGAGCAATGTTGGTTGGATGTCCACATTGATGGGCAATGATGGTTAGATGGCCTCATTGTGACCTTCCCTTAAGCCTCGTTAAGCCCATTCTTACCAATTCCGATTGACGTGACCGATTTGCCGATTTCGATTGATGTGACCGATTTGCTGAATCCGATTGTCGTGGCCGATTGCCGATTCCGATTGACGTGACCGATTTGCCGATTCTGATTGTTGTGGTCGATTGCCTATTAGCAATCGAAGTCGTTTATCATGACCGATTGTCAATTCCGATTGACGTGACTGTTTGCCGATTCTGATTATTGACCGATTCTGACTGTTGTGGTCGATTGCCGATTAGCGATCGATGTCGTTTATCATGACCGATTATCAATTCCGATTGACGTGACTGTTTGCCGATTCTGATTATTGACCGATTTCGACTATTGTGGTCGATTGTCGATTAGCGATCGAGGTCGTTTATCATGACCGATTGCCGATTCCGATTGACGTGACCGATTTGCCGATTCCGACTATCGATTGGTGCGATTGTCGTGACCGATTTGCTGATTATGATTATCTTTACCGCTTGCCGATTCGATTGACATGACCGATTTGCCAATTCCGATTATCGATTGATTTCGAGTATCAAGGCCAATTCCGATGATTTCGACTTGTCGAGGCCGATTGAGGCTGATTCTGATTCTGATTATCGAAGCCGATTCTGATTTGTCGAGGCCGATGGTACAGGCCGATTCCGATTGTCGAAGCCAAGTATCGAGGCTAATTCCGATTGTCGAGGCCGCGTATCGAGGCCAATTCCGAGTGTCAATTAGATTGTTGAGGCCGAGGCCAATTGTCGAGACGAGCCCACTCTGATGTATTCGTGGCCTATGGGCAATGCCCATTGTGATATGTATTAGGCTCATGATGCATGACCCATTTGATGTATTCGAGACCCATGTGTAGGGTCCACCTGTCATGTATTTGAGGCCCATGAGCAGGGCCCACCTGTTGTATATATGTGGCCTTGAGTGAGGCCCATTGTGTTGTATTTTAGGCCGTTATGTGAGGCCGTGAGCCCATTATATGTTGGCTCTATGAGGGTCATTCCTTGGGAGCAATGTTGGTTAAATGTCCACATTGTCGAGGCCGATTGTTGATGCCGGTTATTGATACGGATTATGAGTACGTGACAGCATAGCATAATGATACATGCTCATACGCATCATCTGTATGTTTGTTATGAGATGTGGTTGATCATTGCATATGTCATTGAGCATATTGTTATGAGACTCCCTGATAGGCGGAGGTTATCTCACACGAGTGCACGGTATGTGCAGGATTGATGCATGACTGGATTGCATGACTCATGCATCTTGCATTGTGTACTATGATTACTATACGCCCTAGCGACATCAGGGTCGTGGCCTCCACAGGCATATCGTGGATGGCCAGATGGGACACCGGAAATCTGTTCTACATGGGGTGCTATAGATATCCCTGGGTGAAAGTCCCTAAACCCTCTTGGTTCCAGAGGTTGCTCCAACGTCTAGACCGAGTGGATGCATGAGCGCATGAGGGCCGCATACCATTAGGCCGCGTCTCCCACTGTGTCGTGGTCGGTTGGAAGGGGGTACGGCCTTACCTGCCCGAGAGGAGGGGGCAATGCTAGGCTGAGTCTGACCAGCTCGAGGAATGGGTCCGCTATCGACGAGCCGGGCCCGATATTGGCAGGCGGATAGTGAGGTCTCTTCCACTCACCTTGTTGCGCGCGATGGGGCGGCAATCTGGTTTGGAGTGTAATAGACCCCGGTGATGATCCCAGAGAGGAACCGTACTGATATGTGGACTTATTGAGTAGGAGTGGCAGACTCATGCATTCATTTCATTTACTATCCACTCGGACTGATGGTGCGCAACTAATTGTTGTGTACCTACGCATGGCCAGGATTTCGGTTGGGCGCGCGACTAACCTGAGATCAGGAGTTTACCACATTGAGTCTGACTATCCAAATTTAGGTATGGGACTGGTTTGGATAGAAGTCCCTTGTGGTGGACCCCATAGCCTGCGATACTACGTACTATCATCCCGACTTCACTCCAGCATGGTCATTTCATTCGCACTGCATATTACATTGTGTCCACAGTACTTAGCATTTTGATTTGCCATGTTTCTGCATTGATATGGCCGTTAGTACTCATGCCTTATATCGCATAGCCTTGGTACGGCTGATGATACTCATAGACTTATCAGTATATTTCCGCTTATTTCGATATTGTACGATTTATGACATTGTATCCTCAGCATCTGATATTTGACTTTCTTTGACTCCTCATTTGTATAGCTGAATTGCATCGCATACCCTGACATTGTGTGACTCACGGACTGCCAGTATTTCCGCTTACTCTGATTACTCTGATATTACTTACTTGACACTTACCTTGTGCACACACTTTCACCACTCACTAAGCTTTTTTATAAGCTTATGCACGATAGATGCGTGCAGGTGGCGTTAGGTTGCAGCAGCATTGAGCTTGGAGCGTGCAGCGGTCTTCTGGAGCTTGATTTTTGATATCATGTATTTTTCCTTTCAGCATTGTACTCAAGTGATTATATTAGTGGATATGTGATGATGATGTTGCCTTTGTGAATTGGGTAATCTTGTGGTTATGCTTATTTTGAGTTAATTGTACATTGGAAAAAAAAATCCTCCTTGTAGGATCTCAGGATCGGAATCTGGTGTATGGACGCTAGGAGCCGAGAATGGGGTACTACGGAGGCTGTCGGCACCAGATTCGGCGATCGGGTTTCCTGTGAGTCCGATCTCTGGGTTTGGGGCGTGACAGGAAGTTAGAGGATGTTTATGCGAAAAAGTCCTCTGAAAATCGCTTGCACTTGAAGCGGCAGTGGTATAACTTTAAGATGGCAGAGGGTAGAGATCTAGAGGCTCACATCAGTAACTTTAATAAATTGGTTTGCAAATTGCTGGATATGGAGGAAGTGATGAAAGATGAAGAACAGGCATGTATGTTGCTGAATTCTCTCCCGGCGTCTTTTGAGGCATTCAAGGACACTATGTGCAGCACGAACAAAACCCTGAGTGTCGATACAGTTATTTCAGCTCTTCAAGGGAAGGCTATGAGACAACTAAACAGCGACATGGGGACGTCTTCTGATGCACTGTTTACAGTGGGTAGGAATTTTGAACAAGGTACAGGTTCTTCAGGTTCTAGATCCAAATCCAGGGGCAAGGGCAAAGGAAAGGTAAAGTGCTGGAATTGTGGGAAGGAAGGACATGTGAAGAGGGATTGTGAAAATCCTAAATTGAAGAGGGAAGATTCTGAGGCTTCATGCAGGGACCAACACTGCCACGTCAGATGGATGTGATGGTGATGTTTTATCTGTGTCTACACTTAGACGGTCATACGATGATCGTAAGGATGAGTGGATGTTAGACACAAGGGCATCTTTTCACATGACTCCTCATCGGAATTGGTTCACCAGTTATAAGGAGTGCGATGGTGGATAGGTGTTTATGGGCAATGGCTTTGCCTGTAATGTTGTGGCTGTTGGTACGGTGCGCATCAAAATGTTTGATGGGGTGGAGCGTACCTTGACAGATGTGAGGCACGTTCCTGATTTGAAGCAGAATCTGATTTCTCTTGGTGTACTTGAGGCAAAAGGATGCAAGTATACAAGTATTGATGGTGCTCTTAAAGTATCTAAAGGGGCACGAGTAATCATGAAAGCGCAACGACTCGGTAACTTATACAGGTTGATCGGGAGCACTTCAAACGGTGGAGCTATAGTGGATGTAGTGGATTCCACCTCTGCACGTGTGTGACATGATGGACATGGCCACATGAGCAGGCATGACAGGAAGACTGAGACGTGCGGATAGGGATGCAGAGCAGGTGGAGCAGCTACCTGTGAGAAGAATCACACGGCATGATCGCAGGATATCGGCGAGGTACATGGACAACTCCAATATCGCAGGGGATTCATCTTCTATTCAGACGGCTCTAGGTGAGCTTGGTGCTGAGAAGTGAAAGGTGATTATGGGCGATATGATGGATTCGTTGTACCAGATCGACATAAGGGAGCGAGTGGAGCTTCCAGTGGGCCGGAAAGTGATTGGATGCAAGTGGATCTTTAGGAGGATACAACATAGATACAGAGCGAGGTTAGTAGCGAAAGGTTATGCTCAGAGAGAAGGGATCGGCTTCTCAGAGATATTCGCGCCGACGGTATAGCAGGTGTCTATTAGATCCGTGATTGGCGCTGGTTGGCCAATGTGATCTTGAGCTAGAAGGATGGATGTGGAGTCTGCGCTTTTGTAAGGGAAAGTGAAGAGCAGATCTACATGAAGCAACCAGAGCGGTTCGAAGTTAAAGGGGCTGAGAAAAGACTTTGCAGGAGGTTGTGGTTCGACCTGTTGCCTAGGCAGTGGTTTGATTCCTTCATGATGAGTCAGGGATTGATGACATGTAGATCGCCAATTATGACATGCCTGAAATCAATGTACTGAAGACTTGGTTAAGTGGGACATTCAGGATAAAGGATCGGGGGGCTGCAAAGATAGTTCTCGGCATTGAGACTGAAGGAGGAGTAGGCTTTGGTAATCATAGGAGAAATACCTTATGTGTAGGTATTGATCCAAGATGTGATGGGCCAGGTAAAGGCAGAGAGCGTTCCCTACGCGTCTCTCCTCAAGTTTTCCTCAGGACATGTCCCAAAACAGATGAGGAAAAGCAAGATATCTCATGAGCCTTATTCGAATGCACTGGGCAGTGTATGCCATGGTCTGGATTAGACCGGTTATTTCACAGGTTATTAGTGTTGTGAGCAAGTACCCCGACAAACAATATTGGGTAGCTGTGAGATGGTAAGAAGACTACGTTTTTCTTTTTGAGAAGATAGCAGCAAAGGTGGTTGAGCACGTGGATTTTGATCCGGCAGACATGCTCACCTAGGTCGTTCCTGCAGAGAAGTTTAAGTTATGTGTAACTTCTCTGGGCTTGGCGATGGCGGAAAAGAAGGACGGAGTGTGATCTTGAGCTATGATGTGAAACAGAGATAAGAGAAGAGGTCAATGAGCTACACGGTTGAAGATTGAAGACTTGGTTGAGATTGTTGAGAAAAGTCTTATATCGGAAAGGTTTGAGGTCGTTCGACCGGTCGTGGGACAGCTTCGACTGGTCGTGGGAGACACTCGACCGGTCGTAGGTTCGAGCCCTGGCATGACTCAAAGTCCAGCGAGTTTTTGCTGTTTTTACTGTAGCTACGACTAGTCGAAGGAATGTCTCGACTGGTCGAAAGGGTCTTACGACTAGTCGAAGACTCGGCAAGACTGGTCGTAGGTTACGTAGTTTGTTCCGCGATTTTGCGCAAAACTGCGGATTTGAATCCGTAACTGGGATGCGGAAGGGAAGTTTCCTAAACTATAAATAGGTGATCCTAAGATTTTTCTAGGGTATGGTAATGTATGGGAAGGCTTTCTAAAGTAGTTCCAAGGGTTCCTAAAAGGGTTTAGGGTTATCAAAGGGTGTAGCAAGGGTGAAATTCGAGGTTGTTCGAATCGGGTAAGTCCTTTCTCTTTGTAATTGATGCTTTCATAGTGGTGATTTGTCGCTTTGTGCCGTGGTTTTTTCCCGCAAGGGTTTTCCATGTTAAATTTGTGTGTTCTCTTATGTGCTTGGTGCCATTGGATTACCATCCTAGATCTAGATCTATGTGATTCCGCAGGCCAAAATCCCCAACACAATGTATCCTCCATCCCTCATGATCACCCATCTCAAATTAGCTTATTTCAACCTCTTTGTTTAGTTTAATTTCCATTTTTGTCCAGCGCATCACTACAACAAGCTGGTATAGTTTAGGTTAAACATCTACAACCACGTCATCAAACTTCTCAAATTCCTAAGTCTCTACTTAATGATTCTCCGATCACATCCTTCTCACCAATATCACGACCGTCTCATGACTATCTAAGTTTGGAAAATCATTAGGTTCATGGTCATTTCGCTAGTTGAAACCACTACTGGTAATTTATTCTTCTTCTTTACATTTATCTGGCTATTATATTGCATTTACGCGTATTAATAAAATTAGCAGGTAACCTGTAATTTTTTATTTTCTCTTTTTACATTACTTTTGTTGATAAACACGACCAAGCTAGCACTCTCGCGGAAAAAGTCCATCTAACAAAAGTTTTTATACTCAAGACAAAAAATAATTTATTTGAAAACCTTTTTCTTCACAAATCGCTTGATTTTCTTATGTTATTAATTAACTGTTGAATAGATCACCGATCTTCATGTATCAAATCTTAGTTAGTTTATCTTAGTGACCAGGGTCACAAGGCTTTCAATTTAATTTGACTCAAATATGACTTTAGCACACTTGGCATGTACATACTTTTTATTTTCTTTTATTTTTTTAAAAATTTAATTTTATCTTATTTCTTATTTACACGCGCGTACACACACCCCACGCACTCACGCTAATGGAATATCACCGCCTATGGATACTCGAACCCTGACTTGGTGTTGAAACTCCTGAGCGTCTAGCAAGAGCAAGGATCCTGATCATAGGTACGTACTTGCATACACGGCTAGCCACGTGTCTGAATTGAATAACAATAAAAGTAGGGTGATGATTGGCTCCACCACCCACCACTGCTCCAGTATGGTGGTGGAGGTGCAGTGAAATACAGTTTCAGGCACTATTATGAGATGCCTAACTTTTTCACTGATGTAAATTCCAACTCTCGAAAGTGGGATTTGAGCTTTTTCTAGGATGTAAATCCTAACGCTTGAAAGTGGGCCCAGATATTTTTCAATGATCAAAACCGTTTATATGATGATCTTACCGGTGGATTGGGATACCCAAAAATAACTCTCGGATTTGAATACTTTAAAGCTGTAAATATTCAAAGTTAATGGAGACCGTCCAAATTCATAGAAAAGAGTCAAAAGATCCTACGGTTGAAATACTCCAATAAAAAGATATATTATCTTTTAGATTTCTACCATCTAAGGCCCATGATATAAAAAGTCTAGATCGGTTAAAAATAACACCAGATATAAATACTAAAGTCCCGGCTTCTCCGGATGTATGCTAGCAAACTTATTTGTAGTTTTTTTAGAAAACCTGTGATACTCGGGCAGAGTGTGATGGATGATACACATGCACTTAGGGGTCGTTTGGCACCGTGGATTGGAGGGGGTTTCAAATCCCCTTCGTTGTTTGGCAACAAAAAGCAACTGGGGATTGCCAATCCAGGGGGTTTCCAATCCCCTCCTTGAGGGGGTTTGTAATCCACGGTGAGAGCTTGGATTACACCTAAAATCATTGCGGGTGTAAACGTATGTCACTGTACACTATCATTCTATTGGGCACATGACCCACTAACAATGATCAGCACCGTCCAAACATTGTTCATGTAGATTAGCACCGTCTAAACATTGTCCAGCACCGTCCAAACATTGTTCATATTAATCAACTATTAAAAATCATTGGTTAGTCACTCAGACATGATCTTGTGCTTGCGGTTCATCCGAGACTTGGAATTTCACCATTTTCAGGCAAAACATATATTTTAGTGGGCTTATTACAACCATAATGTCAAAAATTATATATCTCACTAATTAGAGATATTAAAGTTGATTTAGTAATTAAATTCATATACTTGTAAATATATCATGTATAGGTATTTTTGAATTAAAGTTGATTCACACTCCAGGTGCCAAACACACCGGTAGGGGTGTACACGGGTCGGGCCGAGTCGAACTGGCCTCAGCCCGTCCAGGCCCGTTCAACAGCCGCACCAGGTCCGAACCGGACCGGGCCTGGTCACCGAGCCAACATCTCCAGTCCGAACCGAGCCCGAGGTGAGTTTGGGCCGAGTTCGGGCCAGTTTCGAACCTTCAAGTTCGGGCCAGTTTCGAACCTGAGTTCGGGCCAGTTTCGAACCTGAGTTCGGGCCATTTTCGAACCTTACAACAAATTCATGGGAAGGGCTTTGGTAGGTAATCCGCGTCCCATTACAAGGCCCTCGATCAACGGTTTAGATAGTTGAATTATAAACTCCACAAAAAATCTAACTAGTCAGGACATTTACATACATTTGACAAAACATAAAATAAAATATTTTATACAAACTGAATACAGTCATACACTACTGACTACTGTTGAGAAAATTCATCTGCTGAGCTCGAGCTGCTATCTAAATCTTCATATACGTACTCATTCACCTCTCCCTCTTCAGAAGGTGGAGATAGCTTTTTGTCGCCCTCCTCTTGTATAGTTTGAATTAGATTTTTCAAACTATTTTTGTGAGAAGATTTATACGTAGTTCCCAACGTCCTGTAAAATGCGCCCAGACTGGAGAGAAACTTAGCTGAATTCTTATTATTTTTCTTTTTACCCGTGCAGCTTGAACTTGCTTCAACATCATGTGGTGTTGGAGGACATCGCTGATGTGTAGAAGCCTCTTCTATACTGCGCTTTAAGGCGAGTTGGAGTTGTTCTTCTTCCAATGCTAATAATTTAGCTTCCTTCTCTGCCTCAGAAAGTTTGGATTGGGGAGTGGAAGTTTTTTGTTTAAGTCAAGAACTGCTTGGAAAAGAACTTGGATTTCTTTTGAGACTTTAGGACACGGTTTTACATCTCCACCCCGACAGGATAAGTGTAATCTGAGCCGATTAGTTTTGTTAACAAACTTGGCTCCACACAAATTACACAAAATCTTTAACTTTCCAGACTTTGGAGAATGGACTAAGGAACCATAGTCCCAAATGTTAATCGATGGTTCGCTTGAAGACATCTGCATATTGTGTTGGAAAAGTATTTTAAGTCTTTTAACAATAATGAAATACCAACATAAAATAAAAGCAATTTATGGATAAAAAAGAGTCATTAATGCATTACGCAGCTTGCATAACATCCATTAACATAACAGAGAAATAAAAATAAAAGTCAAAAGAGTACCCATTACAGTATTTGAAAATTCAAATAAACTAACAAAATAAAAAACATCCATCCCAAATATCCATCATATTGCTATTGTTTCATGTGTTGCGGCTTCATTTACATTCTCCTCCTCTTCCTCATCCAGATCATAACCTCTTAGATTCGGATGCAACCAATCTTGTGTACAAATTAATGCTTCCACTGTATCTGGTGCAAGGGAACTTCTAGTCTTGCTCACGACCCTGCTCCCTGTGTTAAACGCAGATTCTGATGCCATAGTTGAAATAGGAATTGATAAAATATCTCATGCCATCGTCGATAGTGTAAGATATTTTCCTTCACTAACTCGCAATTTTCACCACTCCAACACATCGAACTCTGAATCCTGCCGTCGTATGACCGACTCCTTGAGATACATGTCTAACTCTGATTCTTTCATGTCTACGTCTGTATTTTCTTTTGCTAAGAAAGACATGAAATCAGCTTCGTCGTCGCAGCTTGAAGCAACTTGGGATCTAACTTCAGAAGCACTTGCTGTGGACACTGTGGTTGTATATGCATTGTACAATGCTTCGATTGCGTCACGAACCTTCGAGGTTTCAGATATTGCCTTTTCAGTAGGATAAATCCTTGTGAAGATGTACTTAACATAACTCATCTTGCGCCGAGGATTAAGAACAACGGCTAAGGACATTATCAGATGGCAATCATCCCAGTACTTATCGAACTTCATTTGCATACCACCTGTCATGATTTGGAGAAAAAATGGACCGTCATCAGCAACTTTCTTCAGGGCATCCTTGATCTTCCACACAGATGGAAGAAACATATTTTCTGTAGGAAACTTATTGCCAGAAAATATTTGTGTACAGTCATAAAAAACCTTCAAAAATTTGTGAACTTCTTTCGCTTTGCTCCAATCATCATTAGTAGGCAACCAAGCATATGTTCTATCACGCACTGCATATTCCGGAAAGGCATGTTCCAATTCTAGGGCTGAATCCAATATCTCAAAAGTGGAATTCCAACGTGTGCATACATCTAACTTCAACGTTTTTGGAGACGTCAAATTCAAACGTTGGACGATGTCATTCCATATGCTCAATCTTGACGGCGAGCCTCTTATGTACTTCACACTCTCCCTCACATTCTCTATAGTTTGGTCAATTGATTTCAACCCTTCTTGTACAATTAAGTTGAGAATGTGTGCACAACACCGAACATGAAATATTTTTTCCCCAAAAAATAAACTGTCGGTTGCCTTGAACTGGTTACGTAAGAATTGTATGACACTGTCATTTGTCGAAGCATTATCTAAAGTTAATGAACTAACTTTCTTTTCAATGCCCCAATCTCGTAGACAGTTGTAAATGCAATCTGAAATAACCAAACCAGAATGAGGAGGTGGAAGATGGCGAAAGTTTAATATTCTCTTGCAAAGTTTCCAATTTTCATCAACATAGTGTGCAGTCAATGAAATGTAACCCTTTCTTTGATTCTGCGCCGTCCACATATTAGACGTCAAACATACCCTTGAAACCGAATCTAAAACTGCTTTCAGCTTCATTTTCTCACTGGCATACATCTTCATGCATTCTCTCTTCACAGTAACACGGGAGACCTTCTCAAACTGAGGATTAAAGTATTTACTGTATCCCATAAATATTTCACTCTCTACCATCTTAAATGGCTGCTCATCAATGATAATAAGTTTTGCAAACCACTCCTTCAGCTTCCCTTTTTCAAACTTATGAGTGATAAGTGTACCTTCAGAAGCAGATCCTTCGGACTTTGTAAACGATAGCAATTGTTGGCCTGAACGTGGAAGTTTAGGTCTCCTTGCACAAGTTTTTCTATGTCTGTTTAAATGAGACGTCGACCCCCCGACACTTTTGGTGTATAGACTTTTGCAGTGCATACATCGGATCTTGGGGACATTGTTAATTACTACTTCTTCAAAATCATCCCAAACAGCTGACCGTTTCTTTCCTTTGTTTGCAGCTGAAGACCCTTCTGCCTCAACAACAAGTGGTGATGTGGTTGACGCACCGGCACCGCTACTAGGGGTAGCCGTAGGTGGGACTTCATCCTCACTAACCATATCTAAAGATATGAAACAATTTCGTTTATCCTTGGACCTTACTCCTTAGTAAAGAATTTCCTAAGCGGATAAATCAGTTACCCATTCAATGCTGGATAGATAGTAATACTTTTATTATTCAATTTAAATGACACGCCAAAATTTCGGCAGCATCTCCCCTTATCTCTCCAGAATATATTAATCTTGGATTTAATTCACACGTCAACTATCCACACAAAGTGGGGATATTTGATGAGGAAGTAAATGCAAGAAATATATCCAGAGAGCATTAGGAGAGACGAACCAAAACAGGCATGTGCATTTAAATTAGAATAAATGAAAGTATTACTGTCTATCCAACATTGAACTGTCCAAAATGGGACAATTTGAGAATTTCTATGCATCCATGAACACACTCGATCTATGTCTGGCAACATAGAAATCCTCAAATGGGTAACTGATTATCCTATACTACAAGAACAACATAAAAAATAATTAAATCAATTACCCATTCAATGTTGAATAGATACTAATGCTTTCATTATTCAATTTAAATGCCACGCCAAAATTTGCAAAAGACATCTCCCTTATCTCTCCGAATATATTAATCTTGGATTTGATTCACACGTCAACTATCCGCACAAAGTGTAGATATTTGATGAGGAAGTAAATGCAAGAAATATATCCAGAGAGAATTAGGAGAGACGAACCAAACAGCATGTGCATTTAAATTAGAATAAATGAAAACATTACTGTCTATCCAACATTGAAGCTCAATCAAAAAGGGATAATTTGAGAATTTCTATGCATCCATGAACACACTCAATCTATGTCTGGCAACATAGAAATCCTCAAATGGGTAACTGATTATCCTATACCACAACAACAAGAACAAAAAAATAAAAATATATCTAATAGGCAATTGGTATAAGCATTAAAAAGATTACAACTAACTAACAAAAACAACATTTACAAAAATATAAATAACTACTTAATATGCATTAAAAAGATTAAAATGGAGTGGCAGGAAATCTAATAAATGAAAAATTTTAATCATTCATTAGTCATAAGATTCATAAACAAAACTAACTATAATGTGATGACCCTTGCACTAAAAATCTAATAAATGAAAATTTTTAATCATTCATTTGTTTGGTAAGCAGATGGACAAGCCTGGTTTTATCTTCATAGTTAAAGCCTATTGTCTAAAGACTTGATGACCTATGGTCTAATTGAAGTTATGGCCTTTGATAGAGTGGAGTGGCAGGAAAGTATTCATATAGTCGAACCCAAGTCGTTGGGACAAGGCTTAGATCAACGAGCATATAAATAAATCATTTGTGCCTCTTTTTTTGTGTGTATGTGTGTGTGTGTGTGTGTGTGTGTGAGAGTTTTAGATGGTTTTATCTAATAATGTTAAGCGGATAAATCAGTTACCCACATGATCATAGATCATAGATCATTATGAAAGTAAGTTGGAGAACCATGCTACTTTCCCGTTTCATCTTTTTATTTCTTATGAAATTGGAGCAGTTATTAGTCGTCTTTAATGCACTTTTTTAGGAGTAGCAGTGATTACAAGCACCTTTTTTTCACATGAGTTTGGGATTCCAATAAAGCCTTGGTAGGAGCAAATGATAAATAAAAATTCCATCTTTAGGTGGTCATTTTTCTATTTGATTTCATCGCAAAGTTCATATATACATAATACATATATAAGAAAAGCATGCCTACCCTCTTTTCATTTTTTTATTTCATTTTCCCACCCATTGTTTTATCACATTCAACTAAAGTGCAAGAAAAAGAAAATGAAAAATACAAAAATACAAGAAATAAAGCTGCAAAAGTATAGATACAGGATCCATATCCTTTGGCTCAACCCCATGTAAGGTGATTTTGCCTAACCTTCATACCCATTGGTCCACTCTGCATCATTTGCCACGTGGGTCTTGTCAGGACTTATTAAAGGGAATTGACACTTACACCCTCCCTTTTTAAATATATACGCCCTTCCCTTTTCTTTTATTGCTTTAGGGAGTTGTTAATACTCTGGCTGCTTATGATGCTTGATGCATGGGCACTTACAAATTGTATATGTGATATGCATTAACTCAAATTCAACTGCCTGAATTGTGGAACCCATTGGAGCCTTGCCGCTGACACATGGATACTTTGTTTGCTGAAATAGAACCATTGTATATTTTTCATTTCAACCATCCAATAAATGTCCGCCTATCTGATAGTTATATGATCAAATAAATTTAGACTTTACTTTATGAGAGATCCAAACGTGCACTCATAATATGGCTGTTTAATTTGAACTACTTGCATTGCATGCCATGTGTACAAAATTTCTTTGCCTGTGTATCATCCATCACGTTGCCAGAGTATTGATGGTACAAAGTTGTACTAATGGTCTCTCCCCTCCCAAGTTGAGTTGGGGAAAGAACCATGCTTGATTCATACTGACCGGCCTTTGGTGCAGCCGTGCAGGACAAACCACCCTGAGAGACCTAAACAATTTAGCCCACCTAAATTGCTAATACATCTATAAAAAATAGTGGAAAAAATAAATAAACAAATAAAGTAACCAAGAGAATAAGGGTGATTAACCAGTGTAACTTGATGCAAATTTTGAAATTTGGTGCAACCAAACACACACCAAGTCATTGGATATGTCATATCTGTATGTTAAATACAACATGGTTTCAAAGAGGTTTGCTAAGTCCATGGGCGTGTACAAAGGCATCCCATCCATACGCCACTACATGTGTACTATACAATGATCTAAGCCGTCCATCGCATAGAACTAACCATATACATAATCTGACCCACAAATAGGCATCATCCCAAGTTTATATGCCACCACCATAGTGTGGCCTACCTCATAGCTGGACTGGCCTGATTTTTGGGCCAACTCATCTTCACAGTGGGACCCATCTGATGGATGGCTTTGATCTCATAACCATATGCCAGGATGGCACATCTAGTGGCTTATAGATGAGTTGTCAGGATGGACCCATCTATTTTGAAAGACCACAATAGGATATGAATCTAAAAATCAGGCAGATCCAAAATACTGGTGGGCCACACCAACGAAACAGCGGGACCGGAAACTTCTACCGTTCATAAGGTTACTACCACTCAAATAAACTGTAGGTACAAATCATACTTGGTGGTTGGACGGCCGGACGAGCGAGCAGAGAGGCGGAGGTCCTTTGGTGGTTGGACGGCCGGACGAGCGAGCAGAGAGGCGGAGGTCCTCTGGTGGTTGGACGGCCGGAGCAGAGAGAGAGGCGGAGGCCGGACGAGCAGAGAGAGGCGGACGGACGGTTGGATGGATGAGTAGAGAGAGAGAGAGAGAGAGAGAGAGAGAGAGAGAGAGAGAGAGAGAGAGAGAGAGAGAGAGAGAGAGATTTGGTGGGGCGGGCACTAGCGAGAGAGGGTTTCGGGGGGGGCCGGACGGACGATGACGACGACGCGAGCGTCGAGAGAGAGAGAGTAATGCGAGGAGAGGGTTTCGTGGGGCGGCTGGACGGACGGACGGACAGACGACAGACGAGAGAGAGCGAGAGAGCGAGAGAGAGAGAGAGAGAGAGAGAGAGAGAGAGAGAGAGAGAGAGAGATTTGGTGGGGGCCGTGGGGCCGGCAGGGAGAGATTTGGTGGGGCTGCTGCTGCCACACTGGGGTCGGGCGTTTTTTCAAAAGAGGGAAAGGGAAAGGACGATGTGTAGGGTTTTTTTTAAAAAAACAGGGTATATATAATATACCCTAAGGTGTGGGCGGGCCGGGACGGGCCAGGACGGGCCGGGTTTCGGACCGAGTCAAGCCGAACTGGGTCATATCCGAACTCGGCTTGAACTCAGTTTCGGGCCGAGAAATTTGACCCGTCTTGACTCGAACTCAGCTCCGGGTCAGGCCGAGTCGAGCTTTTTCGGGCCGAGTCGAGCGAGCTAACCGGGCTAGCCCGGTTTGTGTCCACCCCTACACACCGGGAGGATTGCCAATCCAGGGGGTTTCCAATCCTGGGGCCTGCGAATCCAGGGGTTCCAAATCCACGCTCCCAAACAGGCCCTTAGAGATTGCATACAATGAATAAAAAAATTAAGAGAAATTAAACTGTTTAGATTTTATTTTCCAGTTTAGATGTATTCTAAAAAAAATAAAAAAAAAATAACGCTTGTCTGATTACCTGACAATTGGAATGGTGGACATTCATTGGACGGTTAAAAATGAAATAATATCCAACGGTTTAAACGAATGTCCACTAATAAGAGGTTGGAATTGTTCAAACAATCTTATCTTAGAATTGAATAGGTAAATAATTTATCCAGTTTAATATGAGTTCATGCATGCCACGTGTACCGGTTTGAGGGGAGCGGATTAGGTGAGACCCGGAACTCACCAAAACGGTGTGGCGCTTACCGTGGGGCCTACCTTCATGTATGAAATCTGTATCCAAGCCGTCCATTTTTTTTCCAGATCATTTTAGGATATATTATACAAAAAATGAAGCAGATCCAATCATCAGGTAGATCATACCATAGGAAGTAGTGGAGATTGGATGCCTACCATTAAAAACGTTTTTGGGCGCACATTAATGTTTCAGTAGTGTTTATTTGTCATCCAATCCGTTGATGAGGTCACATAAGCTTGTATGAAGGGAAAAACAAATATCGGCTTGATCCAAAACTTTCGCAGCCCATTAATGGGCAATCACTACTTTTTCCTATAGTGTGGTCCACCTGATAATTGGATCTATTCCATTTTTGGGATGATACCCTAACATGATCTAACAAAACGGATGGACAGTTTGGATACAGCATACATACATCAAGGTGGGCCCCACGGTAAGGGCCGTGCTGTCTTGGGTGAGACTGGGTTCTCACCTAATCAGCTCCCGGTTTCTACTTCTACGTGTTTCATGTGTCATACCCTACCTCAGAAGCGTGTATCTATCATAGTGTCACATAACTTTATTAATTTTTAATTCTTTTTTAACAAAAAAACACAACCTACTTAATATAGAATTTACACTTTGGCACTCTTTCCACAAATGTTTTCAATAAGTTACCTATTGATTCAAGTAATTATCAATGGAGTAGTTCCTTGGTGTGGTCGGCGGGCAAGGGATATGTCACTCTGGTGGGCCCCACCATGATATTTATATGAAATCTACCCTGACCACTAAGTGTGTAAGTGTGTCGCCTAATATTAATCCCAGGCCTAAATTTAGCCCAATTTGTGATTCAGGCAACCACGCAATTAGAAATATTGTATAGGGCAACAGTCACCTTCCAAACTAGTTTGAATTGGTGATGGGCCTACTTTTTGGGTCCTAGGCCTAAATTTTAATGTGGCATTTAATGGTTGGAGTGGATTTCATATAATCATCACAATAGGCCTTGTGAAAAAAAATCAAGGATGGACATCTCTCTCCCAATTGTTTCCTTTGGTGTGGTCCAAGGCGGAGCCTAATTTTTTAAGCTCTGCACCTAATGTGGGATTATACATCTAATGGTAGGAGTGGAGCTTAGATACTCACTATTGGTGAAATCAAGGGAGTTCATCCTTAAATTTTCATTTTTAATATATCTGCCTTATATGTATGCCAAATCCACCCGACCCTTGAATGTGTAATCTTACATTAGGCATATGGCCAAAAAAGGAAATGGTTGGGATAGAGACATCCACCCTTGATTTTTGTTAGGCCACTAATGATTACTTGAAATCCACTCTAACCATTAGTTAGACGCCACACCAAAAATTAGGCCTCAGGCCCAAACTCAGCCCCACCTGTGACTTAGATGGGCAATAGCAAGCAAGCCGGTTTGGAGGTAAGTATTGCCCTATGACGCAAGGATGAACGTGATGAGGTAGAGCACTGTCTCCCTCAAGAGGATAACTGTTCCGAATCCACGGAACTTCTTTGGACTCCTCATAGAGGCTTCTCGAATCCACGAGAAAGTAAGCAAGTAAAATAGAAAATAAATTCTATAATATTCGAAATTGATTAATGAATGAAATAAACGAGTTCAAAACCCTTTAAATAGGGATACCAAGAAATATGAGAGAAATCAGAAGCAAACTAAAACTAAAACTCCTAGAAATTCGTAACTTACTATAAATAGTAAATTTACTTTTTATAGTAAGTTTCCTATGTGGCTTAACCAAGTTATTCTCCTAATTATTCTAAACACTTTTCATGTTGGACACAACTCCTAAAGCCCAACGGATGAAGAGTTATAATCAAACTAAAACTTACTATTTATAGTAAAAACAGAAATAAATATGGAATTTGATCGTTGATATGATGGAATCTGGAAAATTCGGCGTGGGTAACCTGGCATAGCTGGGTTGGTTGGCTAAAGTAGCTCATCCTACCCCAAAATCATATGGTATGTCGAGTAACTCATTCCGGTTTGCGAGATATGCCCGTTTTAAGGTTCCAACAGTCTTGATGACTTCTATCTCTGATCGGGCCTTCTCTGATCCATCTTGGACCCTAAAGTGTCCACGATCCACTCTACATCACCTTATCTATTTATTTAAATTGTACTGTTCACTGGAATCACAAATGGGGTTGATTTTTGGATCCTGAGCCTAACATGGAGTGATGCACCCGGGATTTGGGGTGTATTTCACATAAGCATCAAAGTGGAGACCACCCAAGCAACCCAAGCAAAGGACCCCTTTGTTGGATCGACCCAAAAAAAATCTAAGAAAGGTATTCCAAGGATGATTACTTGTATTAATAGGATAGTTTATTTAAAAACTCTTTTTAAAAGGGTGTTGGGATGTAAATGCAATATTAAGTGGGTAGTTTTTTTTTTTTTTTTTTTAAAAAAAATTAAAACCAAACTTCTTTATCGTCCGAGAGTGTAACGCCCGCATTTTTTTTCTAAATAAAATTGAAATTTAAAATTTTTAAATTTACATTTTGAGTGGGAAAGAGATCCACCGATCTCATCATCCTTCATCTTATCTCTCTTTATTCAAAACTTTCCTCGTATCTCGTAGTCTTCCAATGAACCCTCTATCTTAAAAAGGGAACGTAAGAGAGCGAGAATCTTATCACAACTCAAAGAATCAAAGAAAAACTCGTAAAAAAAATGAAAGGGAAAGTGGGAAGAGGGTTTTTAAAATTCGTCTATTCAGGTTAATGTACATTTTTTTTCTTTGTTTTCTTTATGCAATGGTTAATTTGACATGATATACACATTGGATGGATTGAATCAATCAAACATCCATTATGCAAGTTTAATTCATTTATGTTGAAAGGTATATTGATGCACATGGCTTTGGGACTGATGTGCAGAAGCTGAGATTTTTCCATGATGGACAGTGATCGGTATGATCTGTACTGGTAATGGGTGTTCTAAGACTTAATTATGTAATTTTTTAAGAATTAGACCAATTCGATACCTCAATGGACCGTACTGATCATAGATCTACTAATATTTTTCCTTAATCTAACAAAATTGAATAAATACTGTAAGAGTAATTTTCTGTGCAAACTACAACTTAGCACAAATAATTATATGACATAATCTGAAATGTATGATTAAGTCATCACCATTCATTAGATTCTTAAGATTAAAATAAATTAAAATCTTAAATTCCAGACTGATCTGACCATTGGATGGACTGCATTGATCTGAAGAAATGGTAGATAATAAATTATATGTCGATTCATTATGTGGAATTTTAAGATTAAAAATAATTTTTATTTATGTAATTTATAAGATTAAAAATAATTCTTATTTATGTGATTTTAGGAAATCTTAATTCAATTCAAACCATTAGTTCATGGAATCATCTTTACCACATCTAGGTGAGTGATCCCAATGTGTTTCCCATCAATCAAGTTAAAATAGATTGATTGTTTGATATGTTGTATACTTACCCTAATATAGTTGCCATATATTCTTAGTTGATTTGGATGAACGTATGATTTCTATATTAATATAATAATAATGATATGATTTGATTAATGTGTTAGTATAATCAATTATCTGAGTTACTGTATTAATGTAACTTATATGTTGAATTATTAACTGGACATGAATTGAATGATATATTAATATTACTGGATAGTACGAGTTTATGTTGATTCAAATGTGATAATCAAAATGATCTATGCAATATATGATTCACAATTACTTGATATGCTTGTGCATCTATCAATTGCATGCACAACACATGCTGAATTCCTAGGGGACCTCCCTGGATGGTATACCTGATAAAATCGTTACCAAAAAGCCCACTATACTAGTGGAAGCCTACTCAAGGAGTAGATGCAGGCTTTGCCTGTGCCTACTAAATGTTGGAAGCCTGCCAAGGGGCAGATGTGGGTTGACGGGTTTTCAACTGAAGCAAGTGGACGAATTTTCACTTGATGCATTCATACATTCATGCCTTGTATAATATTTGCATTTTCTTTCTAAAATTATATTGTATATGTGTAACACCTCGAACTTTCGCTATTTTGGATTGCCAAAAATTTTAGTTTTTTTTTTTTAAAATATATAACTAGCCACGTCGTCACTTACTGACCCTTGACGCTCGAGGTGAGCTTATACGCTGCTGGTACCGATAAAGAACCGTACAAATAAGATTGATCAATCATAGAAAACCAATGAATCCAACCGATCACTTAAATATCGAGATTAGCCCCATGATTTGTTCACATAGGGCTCAAATCTAATCGACCTGCCACCGACTAACCAAACAACGTAACTAAATTAGAGATCTACCCAAACTCGGGCCAACTATGAATCAGACCTTAATCAATAAACCAAATCAACCCGGTCACTCTTTTAGCCTAAAATCGACGATATAAAGTGATCATGACCGAATCACCATTTTCGCTAATTTTGAATAAGCCATACTGTGAAATTAGTTAATCCATATCTCAACAACTGTGTCCAAGAAATCTCCCTACCCAATTTACTCTAAAATGCCCCGATTACACGAACAAGCAGTAGGCCTCTCATTAGTGGGCCATTAGTTCTAAAATTATAGAGTAATGTCCATCTCACTGGGCTTGTGGTCCATCGCAGGCAACGGACTCAAAAGATGCCTTGAAACAGATGATTTGTGCCGTCTAGTCGGCACTTGTAAAATGCAACTCTCCCAAGTATTGGTCAAAAATTTAAATTTTAAAACAAATGGCCCCACCACTTAGGACAATAAATTAGGACATTTCAGCCGTCGGATTCCACCAAAAATTTCACCATAGGTTGAAGATATTTTCCTGCACTCGTCCGCCAAATCTGACCCCTAATCGAGAAATGGTAATCATTGATCGCAAATCAGACCCTTGCGATAACCCCACGTCCATTTGCCGTCAAACTTTGCACAGCCCTTCATCAGGCCATGGGGCACCTATCCCATAAATTAGATGGGCCAGGGGGCCATCAGGGCAGCCCCAATAGTCAGAAATGGGTCCCACAAGGCCATTTGAAGGAATTTATAGAACTTGGGGCCAACTGATTTAAAATTTTAGGATATAAAACCCTTTAACCCCCCTCTCTCCCTCATTCCCACAACAATTTCCAGCAAAGGGAGAGAGAGAGAGGAGAGAGAAGAGAGAGTGAGAGAGAAAGAAGGTTGTGAAAGGAAAGGGAGCTAGGAAATTAAAATTTCCACACTCCTACCTCCATCATTCGCCGGGAACCACGGTCCTACCACTGTAGAGACAAGGTGTGGCTGATCTAAGATAACAAATTCGAGCTCTCCTCCATTTTTCTTAAGCTAGGGTTGCATGCATGCGCCTTGACACGAAGTTCATGTGACACAGGGTCCCGACATGTCAAGTTTGCGAACCCAACGCTGCTAGAGCGACCGCAAGAGCTTTCGGTTGACAATAGGTGCGGACCATTACCTTTATGTGGCTGATTATCGTGCCTAGTGTAAATCATAGTGATTTTGTATGAAGAATATGTGTGCGTGTTGCTGAATTTTATGTATGGTTTGATTTAGGACTCATATGTAGAATTTTCCTAAATTTGGGAAAGGGATTTAGGTCCCGAGGTTCCCTGATACATAGATTGCTGAATTATTGGTCAATTTAGAGAATTAGATATGCAATTCTCGAATGTTGCTGATTTTGTATGATTGAATTTCGTCACATGCGATTGATAGATGTAAATTGGGTGCATTGTTGTCTACTTGTTGAATTACTGAATTTTGTTGAACCTGATTTCCCTCAATGTTGTTAATTTTGTAAGTTAGATGTTGGCACATGCAATTGAAAGGTGCAGTTGGGTGTATGGCTGTCCACTTTGTTGAATTGCTGAAATATGTTGAACTTGATCTCCACTGTTGCTAATTTTGTAAGCTAGAACCTGTCACATGCGGTTGATGTGTGAGAATTGAGTGTATTGCTGTTTATATTGTTGAAATTCTGAAACATGCAAATCTCTAGCTGGAGTCGTCCTTGAAATTGTTGAATGTATGTTGTACACTTGCACACATGCCTCTTTGCGGATCGGCCAGCCAACCGGAATATTTTTCGGTAACCTTTTCGTTGGGTTAGCCTATGAGCAAATTTGGCTCGACCAACCAAACCGCAAGTTGTTGGCCGTAGTTAGACTAGATGAGACGTTGTTCTCAGGTCGTACAATCCGTGGTTCATCTTGTGGGGATAGATTGGTCCACTGGTTGGCCATTCTTGTACGTTAACCATATATTGTACACGCCTGCTGAAACCCGAGGCACCCTGTAACCTTTGCACCCATTGATAACCTTAATTTGTTGCTTACAAGACTCATGAGCCAAGGATGGTGGTATGAGACACTATGCCCGAGTTGTCGGCCTACGCTGGAGTGACGAGCCTCCCCATAGTGACCAGTGAGCACCAAAGACTGGAGAGCCGGGGATAGTGTTATGAGACACTATGTCCGAGCTATCGGCCTATGCTGGGGTAATGACCTCCCTGTAGTGACCGCGAGCAGGACTCCAATGTTAACAGTTTTTGTATGAGCTTAAGAGCTATGAGAATGACTAACCCACAAGGGCTAAGGATCGCGAGAGTCTCATGGCCATGGCCATTAGAGCCGCGTGATCGGATTAGGGCAACGATTCGTCGAGGTATCTCAATTTCCCCAACCTGTTGATGAATAAACTTAACTAATCAACTCGGCTAACATGTGCATTACATGCATTGATTACTTTTACGATTTGGCAGTTGTGGTCGCTTGTGGGAGTGTTGGTTCGCGAACGTTAGATGGTGTCGCAAGAGGGAGTGTTGTGGTAAGAGGCATGCATCATATCATTGAATCATGCATTTACATTAACCAGAGTATATAGGATTCCGTGAATGTATGCTTTTCACTAAATTTACTATTGTGCATGTTAACTTCTGTAACTTATAGTTAATGGTACCACTGAGTTGATCACTCACTCCCACTTTGGGATGGTGTTTTAAAATACCAATTAGAACCTGTTATAGATGCAGGGACGATGAAGCTGAATGCGCTGGGGGACGCCAGCGTGGATGATGAGGAGCGAGCGTATTTCCAGACTTTCGGCGGATCCTTCTAGTCCGAGTTCGGGCGATCGCGGGGTATGGGCCAGGGCCCTAGTCACTTTGGGACATATGTATGGGTGAGACTAGTTCCTTATTTGAATATTTTTGAATTTGTGGTTTGGATATTTTTATATTTAGTGGCACTTGATACTGCTTTATGACTTACTTATGCTTCATGCCCTGCTAAACTCTTCATTGCTTATGAGATTATCCAAATGTAATTAAAATCTGAAGCCCATTAGGGCACACGTGGCACATGGGAATTCGGGAGCCGAGTTCTTACTTGGCCCTTGAAATTCGGGGCGTTACAGTATGATTATTGGCATTTTATTATAATATGATGAAAAGAACCATTTCAGGAATTCTCATTAGGCCTGGCCAGCTTACCTTGTATTGATGTAAAACCGTATAGATGTGATTGGGGGTGAGCCAATGGCTGAAGAACAAGAGTGTGTGGTCGACCCAGAAAAGGACTTAAGGAACACGTGACCCTACTTGACAGAGGAAGAAGTTGTTGCCTTAGATTGATTATGATTATCCCTTTAATTATATTTGATGTTCCTATATTGTTAATTATTTCTTTCAAGTTGTTGAACAAAAAATTATTTTATTTTATAAGATTCTGTATGGGAGGGTCCTTAAATATGTTTATAACTAATGATTAGAATGGATGTTCGATTTCTTATTTATGAGATATTGCTGAGTATGAATGAAACTTATATCTATGGTAGAACTACAAGCTAGGAGAATTTTTGTAAGCATATCTAATAGTTGAAGTATAACATCTCGAATTTTCACTGCCGGAGTTTATACTCGTGCCTGAGAAAACCAAGTGTTAATAATATATAAATTGAATACTTTAAAAATCACATCTTATTTTTTATTTAATTTTTTTTAATATAATTTAGATCACATCCAGATAAATTCATGAAGGTAACATTCACGAGAATAAAATCGACTGTGTTGATTATTTCATCAGAGTAAAATAATTCAACAAATTATCAAATGCCCTTTCAATGAGAGCTTATTACATTATCGAGTTCGCAGCGGAAATATAAAATTATAACATAAGACTATTTTCTCATTTATTCAGTATGATCTTCTATAGGGAGATGATCCTCTAGGTCTTCAATTTGTATATCACCTGCATCATTTGTACAGTTGGAGAGGGTCAACGCCCTACTCATAGTGATGGTTATCCTTTATGATTAACAATAATTCAAGATATTCATAAAAGAAATATAAGGGTTCTGATACGTTATGTACTCCACTACTACGAGGGGTATCAACATGTGCAAACAATCTACATGAATGTATGCCTAACAAGGTGTGTGCGGCTCACCATACGTAGTGATCATTGTCACAATGTGGAAAATAGTTCATAATATTCGACTCACCTCGCATTCTTACACTACGGAGATTCGTCGACGTGTCCAACGTTGACAAGGATTTATGTGAACATCTCAAGGCGACACAACAACGCGATTGAGGGATTTTCGTAGTACGATGTGTTCATAGAGTGACTATTTACGACATCCAATCTCGAGAAGTGATGTAAAAAGCATGACGATTTACTTACATTGATTGTGCACCACGCCAACGAACCCATGAAATTATGTACCAACCAAGAAAGCTGCTACCTGTAACGCATTACGTCCACGATAAATATTTGAATCACTTTTTGTGATACTTTTAACACATCACTTGCATTGATAGAGAGATAATTCAAATTATGGGAGTTTTAGAATATCAAGACTCATGCCCAAACCTTAAAGATAGATAGCATAAGGCTAATAAAATAAGGAGAAAAGTAGCAATGACTAAGTCAACAAAGAGGAGAGTGACAATGGCCAACTCAATAATAAAGAGAGTGACAATGGCCAACTCAATAAAGAGAAGAATGGCAAGGGCTAACTCAACAAATTGGTAAAGACAAGGTCAAGGCTTGTATCCATGGCCTCACGTAAATTCATAAAGATCACGCATAATTAAAGTCATACCAAAATTTTCAAAGGATAAATAATTGATGTTGGTAAATTAAACAATTGCAGGGAAGTTTATAATGTCATAGAAGCATGTAAATGACAGGATAATATCATCTTTAATCAAGTAAGCTTAAAGGATAAAACCCTCACCTCTTAGTTCAATCACGCTCTAACTTTGTGCCTTCGTTATTGATTCTATCCTGATTAACATGTTCTTATGATTAGACTGTTTATGGATTATATGGTTAAGATCGAAGTGAATTTCTAATTCTATTAGGAGTGATGGACATAGATACTTCCTTACTTTGATCAGCTCGACAAACCCTCGATTAATGGACTTGTTTGATGAGTCGACTTGGTCAACGGGGTGTTTTGGTCTATGTATGTAAGGTTTCTGTTAATGTCTTGTAACGTCTCAGAAAAATCCCTACAAAGACCCGAGTACCACCTCAGGCAGAAATCACTAAGGACCAAATCCTTTAGAAATTAGAGGGAAATTAATCAAGTACTAAACTGAATTAATTAGTAGATTAGGTTGAACTTCTTTCTATACGAATTGCAAGACCCAAAACCAGTAGAATCGCTAACTCTACATTTTTCAAAAACTTAGGATCAATCTCAAAACCCAGTTGCTCCTGGGAGCACATTGAAACTCCGTATCGGACCTGGACCGTATGTCGAAAGTCCGATTACCATGAAACTATACGGTTATGACCGCCTTACTGGGCTTGACAACCATCGCGGGAATCGAGCCCGAATAGTATCAAGAACTCACAACTAGAACCTTGAGTGAAGTTTGTGAGAAACGCGAATATCTTTAGAAACTGAACTCAGATTTAAGTGAATTGGGCCATTTACTTGCAGGCCAAATTTAAGGTTTCAGACTTTCAGATTTTGACCTAACTACACCCTTGGATCAGAAAAATTTTCCTACATAGGTCAGTGTACTTGTGGCCCTAATCGAGTGACGATGACTGTTGAACTGAAACTGGTCCTCCACGGTCGATCCATTAATCTGATCGGACTAAAATCTTAACCTGACATAAATCCACAGTCAGGGAACTTTTCCCAGACCGTATGTGGGCAATGGACCTCCAGATGAGCTCCGTTGGCCTGAAATAGATGACTTTTGGTTATAACCTAAGTATACCATGGCCCTGGGACCATTGACATCAGTTCTAGGCCTATATAAGGGCCTTAACCCACATCTCTCTCATTCCATACGAATTTCCTAAACCCTAGGTGAGAGAATAGAGAAAAGAGAAGGAGAAAGTGAGGAGAAGTGAGAGCGAGTTATGGTTTGTTGCTGGGATTCGTTCCCGCCACTCCACGTGCTGAATTCCCTCTTCCGTGTCACTATACTGGCGATTTCGATTCTATTTTTGGGTAAAGAATCCTAACCCTAATCTATTTTAGGTATCCAAATAGGTAGATCGGTGAAATAACTAACCTACTTCATGCTATAGGTTACCGTTGTGTCGTAAACAAAGGCATAGTGTACGAACCGAGTTCGTAATCGGCATACCGATGAAAGGTACAGACTATAAATGTTTAGGTTATAGTTTTCAAGGCTTTCAATGTCAGTTAATGATTTATGACTGACTTGATTGTTGTCACATGTACGTAGATACAATGTTTCCCATGTGTTACATATATATACGAACTATGTTGATTGTAATGCATTTCATTTGTTTGTTGAAATGTCTGAATGAAAATGGAATTATGATTTGTGCTTGCCATGATTATTGATTGAGAATACATGATTGTTGTATGTATGGCAACTCCTTTGTGAAAGGATTTACTATAATATATGTTATAACTAATTTACTATATGTATGTTGATATGTATAGTCTAAGTGTTTGATAAAATGTCTTAATGAGAAAATGTTTATTGAAATGTATTTAATGAGGGTGTTGAGATAGGATTCTCAATTACCTTATCTATACTTATAATTTCTTTCATGTAACCTATCTTACTACTACGTGCTTTATAGATGAAATGCCTATGTATGACAATAGGTGTACTATGTATTTGTTAAAATGCTCAAATGAGATTTATACTGAAATTGGTTGTCACATGCTATTTGACTATCACATATGAATGCCCATTGTGTATGAATATGATTGGGACTACTGTGTAGTCCAGGTAATCAGTAATGATTCCTGAATTAGTGGTCGAGGTCATTTCGTAACACAAGACACATTCGATGAATCCGAGTCGTACGCTATTTGTCGACAGTGGTTAGGCCACACAGAGTGCTTACATACTCCATGTTGATAAATTTAACGTGCGCTTGTACCAGTCGATCTTGTCCAAGTAACTCGATTGGTCTAATGTATGTTCACCATGTATGGATGCTACTGCTTGAATCTAAGGTACCACTTATTAATGTAAAGTCCATTTAAACCTTGGTACCACGATCCGCTAAGACTCATGAGCCGGACATGGTGGTATGGGACACCGTGGTTGAGCTATCAGCCTACGCTGGGGTGACGAGCCTCCTCGTAGTGTTCAGTGAGCAAACCAAACTCGTGAGCCGAATACGGTGGTATAAGACACTATATTCGAGCTATCCGCGTATGCAAAGGTGACGAGCCTTTCCCGTAGTGACCTCAAGTATAAAATAGGCCTATGATCAGGTGACGAGCCTCTCGTAGCGACCTGGAGTGTGAATTAAGACTATGCTGAGGTGACGAGCCTCCCGTAGCGACTTATAGTGTGAACTCGCGAACTTGCCTATCGTATGTGATTAACTGAGATTGACGACCCTACATGGATCATTGTTTAGGTCAATGATATAAAGGAAGATACCTTAGCTTCCCAAATCTGCTATATGAATAAGTCTAAGTAAGCACTTGGCTAACACGACCATGCACCGCATTGCATGTGCCTTTGGCGTGGGTGTTGAACATAGTGGGAGTTTAGCATGCGCGATCGTGAGATGATGTCGCAGAGGGAGTGCAGGCAAGGGCATGCATCATTAATACATACTATTCTTGCATTAACAAGAGTATAACTTAGGACATAATTGTTGTACTGCTTTATCATTACTGCTTGATTAAATTGATAACATGTTAACCTTTGCCTTATAGCTCCACTGAGTTGATCGCTCACTCTCACTCTGGGATGGTGTTTTAAAACACCAACCAGACTCTGTTGTAGTTGCAGATGATGATGTGGCTTACGAGTTGGAGCCGGTCTTTTACGACGATGAGGAAGAGTTCTCCTACATGCAACTTTCTGGCGAGTCTATGTATACTTGGAGTTGCATTGCAGGGATTGCAGGGTTACGGACTAGTTGAACATTACACTTTATCATTATGTAATTTTTAGAACTATACATATAATTATTCAGCCTGGTGACATAATCATACTCTGGGGTTCATATCCACTTATACCCCTTATATATTTATCACAATATTCTGCTTGCTAAATTTAATCATTTTGGAGTATGATATGCTGATATAGTATAATCCCATTCATGTTTAATGCACTAATATGGACAACATGTAATCATCATTTTCTATGTTGCATAAGTGATACGACGGATCTCGAGAGTTGGGCCTTTCCTCAACCCTCGAAATTCGGGGCGTTACATGTCTTGAATTGAATTAAGGGCTAGAATCGAGGTAAGTAGTTTTACTACTAACTTTTTATTGATGGAGGCCTGGGTTTGGACGTCACTTACAACTCAGTGAGTTGCGACGTACTCCTCTTCCACGAAGGCTGCTCCTTTCTCTCTTTATTCTCTCGTTCTCTCTCCTTTTATTTTCCCTCCATTCTTTCTTGTTTCTTTTCTCCCCTCTCTTCTTTCTTTCTCTTTTCTTCATCTCTTTCTTTCTTTTCTTTTCTTTTCTTTTCTTTCTCCTTCGTTTTCTTTTCTTTCTCTTTTCTCTCGTTTACTTGTGCGTATTCTCTTGGCTAGGAGTTGAACGGTGCCTCCCTTCCCATTATACCTAGCTTTTATAAGCCCTTAGCCTACGGAAGGGAGAATCCCACTAGAGGGAAGTTGCGTCTTTCTTAACCCTGTTTTTGCACAGAGGTCCTGTTGTCGGTGTGTGTGTGGCTTAGAGATACGGTGGTTTTGTTAGCTGCTCCTATTTGGACCATTAGGAGAGGTCTTCAAATTGAAGGATCAACGATGGGTGGCTATGGTAGGCATCAACGTCCCTACGTTTGATCGGGAAGATGAACTCTGCGTCAATGGCAGATTCATCTTCCGCTAATCTTTCTTCGCATCAACCCTTCCGGACGGTCCGGAGTGATCATCTGACATTCCCTGGGCCCTAAGATCGGTGATCCGATTGTTCCAAAGGTGGTCTTTGTGATCGAGCCTTCCGTGTTATGCGGCTTAGCATGAGAAACTGGCGGAAAGTCGTAGTCTCTGCTCATCTCTCTTTCTTTCGGACGACGTGGAGGGGATCGATATAACGCCCTGAAATTTGGGGGTCATGCATACACTCGACTCCCAAGTTCTTGGTATCACTTATAACTGATTTTATTAAATTGCGTTTACTCAGGTTTAAAGGCGCATCATGGAATTACTTGAAACATGAGGCACAACCACAACTAGTCTACTAAAATGAAAGAGGCCAAATATATGCAAGTCCAAAATAATATAAATGGGTCGCATAAGGCGTTGCCCATCAAAATTACAAAAGAATATGTCCAAAAAGAATGATGAGCTGAGTCCAACACCCAGCGATCCAAAATCCGTCTACTAAGCCGATGGAGGACCGCCCCTCGGTTCCTCATACTCTACATCACCTGCATCTACGGGAGAGTCTCGTTGGTGTTTTAAAACACCATCCCAGAGCGGGAGTGAGTGATCAACTCAGTGGGTGCTATTAGTCTTAAGTTGTAACAAGCATCGATTATATTATGAACTTAATGAAACGCAAACATCCATAAATACCTAACTAATCTTGTTAATGCAGGTGTATGATAAATGATATGATGCATGACTTCGCCACAACACTCCCTTGGGCGACTCCATCTAACGATCGCGTATGACCAACACTCCCTCATTGCGACCTCAACTGTCAAGTCACCAACCTAATTAGTGCGATGTGATAATGTTAGTTGAGTTCTTAGTTACTTCCATTCATCCAGCACGTTGGAAAAACTAATTCACCCCACATATCAATGCCCTCAACTAGTTGCGATGCCAAGGCCCCTCAACGTGCGGGGCCAGGGCTCCACAATCCTTGATCCCGTCGGGTTCTCCATCCCCGACTTTAAGCACATGGGGAGTGCTAAGAAAAGGGATCGCTCGCAGTCACTAAGGGGAGGCTCATCACCCTAGCGTAGGCCGACAGCTCGTGCACAGTGTCCCATTCCACCCTGCCCGGCTCACGAGCCGGTGGATCAATTTCAATTGGTTATCAATGGGCTACAATGGTTGAACGGTGTTTCAGGTTCTATACATACGTGAGCAGACATGGTTAACAGACTAGGTTGGTCAGTAAGTAGACTAGACCGCATGAGTTCAGGCGAGTACGTGATAGACGACATCGGGTATGGTGACCCATGAAGTCTGACTACTGTCGTCCACACGCACTCGCCCAAATCCACGGGTTTAGCCTCATTATAGTCCTACCAATGGGACCACCGTCTCTCTCCTCAAATTCCTGACCAACCCAAGGGTTTTGATGGTAATCCCAAACAGGGTTATGAACTAGCATAAGCGATTTCATGCGTCCAAACTTCTCAACATAAAATTCAGATTTTTCAACAAAGCAAAAGCTAACAATATTGTGAAATAAAGGTGCATGTGTGTTGTGTGGTTTAATGAGGAAGCTAAGCATTTCATATATCTCATAGGACCAAAATGAATAAGGTTTATGAATCATACATGTTATAAGGTAACATCATACAAGAATCAAACAAGACATGAACATGCAATCATCAAATTTATACCCAATCATGTGAGAGATAACAACATTCCATACTATTCCATGTTGATTTAGAGGATCAAAGGTAGAGTCTTTCCTAGGTTTTCTTTAGATTCTCCAATTACATCATCCAAACGATCAAAATCATTAGACTCATACTAAAATTGGTGCTAGGCCACCTAAGGATAATAGTCCGCACCTATGGATCGTTGAGGTCTTGGGAAACGACCTAGAAGCACCAAACTTGGTGTCAATCGGCCGGAATCCTAAGACAATGTACTTGCACGTTAGAATCTCATACAAATCCTCCCTCAACATGAAGGGTTTCAAGAAAAAGGGGTTAGAGATTTACTTATGCAATTAATGGAAGTGGTTCTTGTAGTTGTGGTAGAGGGTTTTCTTGAAGAAGAGGGAGGGAGTTACAAGGTTGAACTCCCTTGGGCCCCACCTCGATCTATGGTCCACCTTCACTCTCACCTTCACTCTCTTTCTTCTCTCTTTACTCTTCTTGCTCTCTCTTTACTCTCCTTGGTGGTTGTAGTAATGGTGAAAGTTATGAGAGGAGCTAGGGCTTTATTTCTTAGACTTGGGCCAAGTGGCCTCAAGTTTCAAATCTTCGCACAATGGCCCTGTGGGGGGCCCCTTTTAGCTTTGGGGCAGCCCTATCACCCCCCTTGGCCATCAAATTGGGTGTGTTGGTGTCTCATGGCCCGATGAGGGGCCATGCAAAATTTAAAGGCAATCGGATACGGGGTTTTATCACACGGCTCCGATCTTTAAATGGCCCTACAAGGCTCATTCTGGTTGTTGGAGCGATTCTGGTAGCCCTCTGGCCATGAAACTTATAGGATAGGTTCTTCAAGGCCCGATGAAGGGCCATGCAAAATTTGGAAACAAACGGACGCGAGATTTGACCGTACGGGTCCGATTTGCGATCAACGGTCACCGTTTCACGATCGGGTCCCATATTTTGTGGACGGGCGTAGAAAAATACGTTAGACCTCCATCGTAAATGTAAAAGATATCCGACGGCTAAAAAATCCGGTATCTCAGTTTTATTTACAAATGCCAGATTTCAATTCTGGCCTTGGGTGAGTCGCGTTTGGCAAGCGCCATTGGGACAGCGTGGATATTTAATTTCTGAGTGTCCACTGAGTCTGTGGTCCGCGATGGACCACAAGCCTAGTGAGATCTTCGGTTTCCTAAATTTTTAGATTTTTCTGACCTTCCTTGGCTGCTGCATGGTCCGCACGGGCTGCTGCTAAGTGTAAACAGCTATCTAGATTGACGCCCCACACTTAGTCTGATCATAACTAGACTGGTCCACCCTGATGGGCTAATCCTAGGTTAATTTACTTGTGGTACCCTACCACGAGTAGTTTAAACAAACGGTCCTGCGGCAAATCCTACGTGGACGATCAGGACACCGTTCTGGTTAGTCAGGACGATACAATCAACAATCCATTTTCCTTGATTTTGAACGGCTTAGATCGAAGTCGGGTCTCCTGTTTTGGTCATCCTACGTAGCGGTGAAATGCGTTCGTCTTCTTCGCTGGCTTTTGTTTGCGAAAGGGATCTTGTTCCGACTTTGCTAGGGTCGGTGGGGTCTACTTCTACCATTCTTTTTAAGGATCCACTCCATTCTTCTGATTTTGTATTAGTATCCGATCGTAGGCCAAAATTTGGAATGGACCCGAGTTTTGAGTGGGCCACACCACTAGTCAAAGCGGTGTTATATTCACCTGTTGCTGAGAGTATGTGTGTGTGCATGAATGCACATGGGCGGTAGGGTTTTGATCGGATCGAGCTCCTCAATATGATGGACAGTTCTGATCATTGAGTTGGTCCGTGGTGGTGGGCCATTAGCCGTGAGAAACGGATTACGTTCGTCCGTTCGTTGCGAGCGGGAGAAAAGAAGAGAGAAATCTCTCTTTTTTTGAATGGAAGTCGGGTCAAAACCGCTTTATCGAATTTCTTGGTCCTGTGCAGCACAGGTGCATGCACCGGCTGTGCACATGCAACACGTAGAGTGGGGTCCACAGCAGCATGTGACCCAATCAGCTTCGTCCATCAACTTGCTCAGGTCTAAATGGGGTCCCTAATAAAAAAATTAGGCAGATCCAATGTTCATGTGGTTTCATGACTTTTGAGTTTTATTGTGGATTTCTGTCAATTAGATGGTCATATCGATTTCTAACCTGGTCATTAGTGATACTAGGGTTCCTAAGAGGATCCGAGGTGGATTTAGGCAGTTACCAAGGTATTTATCAATTGGATCGCGCGGTTTTAGGTATGAATGGATTTAGGACTTAAGGTTAACAGTGTAGATTCGACTTCAGAATGACATGATGGCCTATCTTGAAAATTAACGGATGAATGTGTTGATCTACGAATGGATATCATTCCCAACGGTTAGATTTGTATCAGGGAATAGGTGTAAGGTTAGGATAGTTAAATTGGTATCGTACACATGTACAAATTACGTTAAATTTCACGGTAATACTCGAGAACTTTCAATACTCAGGTATTGAAAAGTTCGGGGTCTTACATTAAGTACACTTAGTATACAAGTCATGATGTGGATCTCGGGTCCAAAGTATACGCCAAGTACCCAAAATCTGGGTCGTGACAGAGAGAGTTCCACAAGTACATTTTTTGAGGTTTATTTAAAAACTCTTTTTGAAAGGGTGTTGGAATGTAAATGCAATATTAAGAAGGTAGTTTTTTTTTTTAATTAATTTTTTTAATTTCTTTTTAAAATTTTAATTTCTTATTTTAAAACCAAACTTTTTTTATAGTCCTAGAGAGTTCCTCAAGTACATTACTTGAGGGAGTTGCTACTTTGGCCATGTTGATTAGAAATTTAAAGTATATATGAATCGGTCCATAATTTGAACAGTTTAGTTTAAATTACTTGTCCGTTCTCATATGCAAATTTCAATTATTTTCGAAGAAATTTGATTGTGCACATATTTTTCAAGAGTAAAATTGTTTGAAACACCCTCATTTTTTATTTTCTTAGGGGCTGTTTGGTTTTAAATTTAGTAAACACAAGTAAATAGGTAGTAGTGAATTTTTCATCTAGTTGTTGGAGATGAAAAAATTAGCATGGATTTTACTTAATTGGTTTGGAAATAATATTGCTAGTACTTGGGCTACACTGAATTATTTATGTTGTCCATTTGTTTTACCAGCACATTCTATGGTATTAACCCAAAAATAAGACATCTAAAACTCAAATAGATCACACCTCAAGAAACATTAGTCTTAAATATGTCCATCGTTGAAAGTTGTTTCTACTCTAGGGCCCACAATGATGTTTACTTGTCATCCAAACAGTCCGTTACGGTCACACAATCATGGATAAAGGGAAAACAAAAATATTAGCTTAATTTAAAACTTTTAGTGCGCAGAGAGTTTTCAACCGTAAGTGTTAAATTCTCACTGTTTTAAATGTTGTGGTCTTCTTGAGCTATTGGTCTATCTCATTTTTTAGCTCGTTTTCTTCAACAATCCAGCAAAACGGATGAACAATGTTGATAAGATACATACAAACATCAGATGGCCCCATAATTTTAAAGTTTGTTTTTTTCCTTGGATTACATGAAATTATATCAAAGAAGGTGCCTGTCAACATCACCTCGGAAAGCCACTCAAAATTACAAAAAACAATAATTATTACCTATTTATTGAAAATAACAATTGAAATTAGAAAATCAAACAGCCTCTTAAGAACTAGTGCATAGGAAATTGTGGGGCATAAGGTATATGTGGGAGATCCATCCATCCAAAAGATGCATCACACAATGATTACAATACCAGCTGAAATTTAGTGAACCCAATGATAAGATGGCCCTCTAAAAACTAATATACACTACTTGAAAACATCTAAAATCATCTATAACTCATCTGGTGATTTAATTGGCCAGATTTTTAGTTGGTGTGAAAACCATGTTTGGGTTCATATATTAGAATGATTGGATGTTATGCAGATAACACATGGCCCCACATTTCTCTAGTTAACTACCTTTTAAAGTGAAAAATTAAATAAAACTATGGAATTTTACTTGAAAATTCCTCAGATTTTTTCATTCCCAAAAATTATATTTGCTAAAGCATGTTTCTAAATTTATGATGAGGGTAAAAAGACCTATCAACCTTTATTTTAGTTACTCACAGGGAAAGCGCAAGACCGCAAAAAGAAATTAAAAGCTTTGATAAGTGCACACGCGTGTGCAATAAAGCTTATGTATGCGCCACCCACATGTGTCTGCATAACACATGTGTGAGATCTTATCCATCAATCACGCTAGCATGACATTATACATGTTTTTCTAAAAAGAAAATCTTGTTCAATCAGCAGTGGGCCTTAATATTGGAAGCATACGAATGGATGGGAAAAACTTCATCTAAGTTTTTCAGAGCCATTCATTTATTTTGGCTATAGCCCACATTTTTAAGCTAAGGCATCATTATCATGTTACCCTTCTAATGATAAATTGTACCTCCTATGGTGGCACTGCTCCGGGATCCCTGACTGTGGGGCCCACTGTGATTTATGTAGATTACATCACGCGGTCCATCCTTTTTGAATGTTCATTTACGGCATTATCCCAAAATTTAAGCAGATTCAAATCTTAGGTGGACCGCATCACAGGATATAGTCGTGATTGAATCCCCACCATTAAAAACTTATTAGGGAATACCCATATGTTTATTTGCCATCCAACCTTTTGATAAGGCCACAAAGATCTGGATTAAGGGCCCACACCATTATCCGCTTTATTCAAAACTTTTGTGGCTCACGGGAAGTTTTTTACGGTTAATCACTACTATTTTCTATGGTATGGCCTAATTGAGACTTCGGTCTACTTCAATTTTGGGATCATTATGTCCTAAGATGAGATGTCAAGACGGTTAGACAGGGTGCCTGTAAGGAACATATATCAAGGTGGGCCCCATAGTTAGAAATCCAGCTCGAAGTTAGCCCTGATGCTCAATGCTCACTCATAAATGATATGAATGCAGAGATTGAACAATCATCTTCGATGTAAGTACTGTTCCTTTCCTTGCCATAAACAGAAAATTCATATTTTCTTACATTCTAATCGTTTCATGTCACTAATGGCCTTATCAAGCATTGCTGCATTAAACGATGTGGCCCAATCAAACTGCAACAAACATGAATCTCCTGTTTAGCAAGCAATGGATCCGGATTCCTCTAAGAAATTACAATCCCAATGACAGATTGGTTGAATAATAATTGCTTATGTTTGGTGTGGGAAAGCGGATAAGTTGCCGTACCACCTCGCTGGTGTGCCTGCGTGGCACAAGCATAACAGCCCCACAGTCCTCTAGCCAGCCTGTAATGGTAGTAACAATGGAAAGAAGATCAAAGTTCTGTGGGGCCAATCATGATGTGTTTATTATATCTAAACTGTTCATCCATTTGGTGAGATCATTTTAAGGCATGTGCCAAAAAATGAGTCATATACAAAGCTCAAGTGGACCACATAACAAATAACAGTAAAAACAATGATTCCCACCGTTAAAACATTCATAGGGGCCACCATAATGTTTTTCCCTATCTAATCTATTCATAAGGTCACAAAAATATGGATGAAGAAAAAATTAAACAAATAAAGAAAGCTTCAGTGGTAAACGTCCAGTCTCCCATTACTTCGTGCGGTGTGGCCCACTTGATTTTTGGATCTGTTTTATTTTTACCTTTAGAACAATCCGCTTCCGATTGGTAGATGATTGTTGGAAATTTTTTTAATTGTCCAATGAATATCCATCAATCCAAAAAGGATAGTTGGATAGTGATTTCTAAGTATCTGTGTATCATCCATCACAATTTCCCAGAGTATCAAAGTTTTTCTCACTTTGAATGGGAGCCAGGCTTTTGATAAGTTAGCAGAGCCACCGTATGCAATTGCATGTGCTAATATGCTATATGTGTGAGATGATTCTATGTTATGTGAGAGATGATTTCAGCCGTCCATCCGTAGGAATATTCACTTCTTAAGTTATTCAAACCAAAAGATCTGGCCGTCCACTCACAATAGAATATCAAATGTGAACCGTTGGCAAGTTTTGTAAGTGTCATGGTTGTGCATGAAACGTTTGTAGATAATGGAAACTTTTTCCAGCTTAAGATCTCAACCACAGATCTAATTGTCAGTTAGAAGGCTATGGTGGACCATGCAGGTTTCATGGCAGATTCATGGAAGTAGGGTAATGATTGGCTCCAACTAGGGCTGTACACGAGTTAAGCTAGCTCGAAAAGCTCGCTTGACTCGGCTCGACTTAGCTCGGATTGACTCGGCTTGAAAGTCCGACTCAAGGTGAGTCAAGCTTGTTTATTAAAGCTTGAGTTGAGTTCAAGCCAAGTTCAACCATGGTGTATTTCAACTTGACTCGACTCGAACTCGACTTGAAGCTCGAGCTTGAGCTCGACTCGGCTCGAGTAATATATTTTAATAATATATTATATATATATTATATTAATATTATATATATATTTAAGTTAAAAACAAGAAGAAGTTAAAACTTACAAGATTTTACTAAAAAACTCTACCCAACCCCACCTGTCCCCATTCCTTCTTTTTCTTTTTCTTACCCTATCGAGGTAAACTTGACTGACTCAAACCACTAACTTGACTCGAACTCGAATGGAAAGCTTTGGCAAATAAGCCAAGCTTCAATGTTGAGCTCGAGGGCGAGCTCAAGCCCGAGCTCAAACTCGAGTATAGCATGGACAAGGCCAAGCTTGGCCCACCTCCACTCGGCTCGATGTACAGCCCTAGCTCCAACCAGCCACGAACGGCTCCTTTATGGGGGTGGAGGTCCGGTGAAGTACAGTTTCAGGTGCTCTTGCGAGATACCTAAGTTTTTCGCGGATCTAAATTATAACTCTGGAAAGTGGGACCGGGGTCTTTTTCAATGATCCAAACCGTTTATACCATGATCCTAATGGTGGGTTGTGATACCCAAAAATAAATCTTGGATTCGAATACTTCAAAGCTGAAAAATATCCAAAGTAAATAGAGATCGTCCATATTCATAGAAAAAGAGTCAAATGATACTACGGTTGAAATACTCCAATAAAAGGATACAATACCTTTTGGATTTCTACCATCTATGGCCCATGATATAAACAGTCCATCACTTAAGAATGACTCCACATTTAATGACTAAAGTCACGATCCTACTGTAATACATCCAGATGTATGCTAGCAAACTTGTTTGTAGTTTTTTTTTTTTTTTTTAAGAAAACCTTTGTTACTCCGGCAGAGTGTGATGGATGATACACAGGCACTTAGAATTTGCATACACAGCATAAAATTAAGAGAAATTAAACTTTTTAGATTATATTTTCCAGTTAAAATGTATTCTAAATAAAAATAAATTAATTAATGCTTATCCGATTATTTGAAAATTTGACTGGTGGACATTCATTGGACGGTTAAAATGAAATAATATCCAACGGTTTAAACGAATGCCCACTAATCAGAGGTTGGATTTGTTCAAACAATCTGATCTTAGAATTGTATTGATAAATATGAGTTCATGCATGCCACGTGTACCAGTTCCGGGTGTTTCATATGTCATACCTACTTTAAGTAGCGTGTATCTACCAAAATATCATACAACTCTATTATTTTAAATTAAAAGCATTATCTACTTAACGTAGATTTTACATTTCCGGACCCTTTCCAGAAAGGTATCCCATTGATTCAAGTAATTATCAATGCAAATCATTCCGTGGTGGGGTCTGCCGTGCAAGCAAACGGGTATAGCACTCTAGTCGGCCCTATCATGATGTTTATGTGAAATCTACCGTGTATTAGTCAAAATCAATCCCATTCGTGATTCAGATGACCACACCATTGAAAATAATGTACAGGGCCCTCAAAGTTGTTTACCTTGTCATTCCTTGAATTGACGATGGGATTTTTTTTAGGTTTTAGGCCAAAATTTTAGGTTGTGTTTGAATGCCTGTTAGTTTTTTAAGTTGTAAATAAGTTGTACTTAACTTGCTTAATTACATGTGAAAAAAAGTTATAGATAATTATGATTGGACATAAGTTGTAATTTATTATGTAAGTTGTAACTCACGGGTAATTTAGGATTTATTTGATTTTTCAAATTATTCATAAATACTTTGTAAATGAGTAGTAATTATTTCCTTAAGTAATTATCACATGGCTTCCCATGCTTGATTTGATGGGCCTATTTTTGAACACTAAAATCGAGGAGGTGCAAAATATATGTGGGGCTCACTGTGATATGTGGCTTATCCAATTATGCTAGCAGAATTTAAGGCATGAGCAAAAAATGAGGCAGATCTAAAGCTAAGTGGACCACACCACATGAAAAAGGGAATTGAACACCTACCGTTAAAAGCTTCTTGGGGCCACTATTTCCTTTGATGTGGGCAATTTGAGTGTTGATTTACATCATTTTTTGGCTCATACCTTAAATTATTCTAGTAAAAAGGATGGATGACGCATATATGTCATGTATATCATAGTGGAGCCTTCAAATTTAAACAAGTCCTTTTGGATCAGTTTTTAAAGTAAAAATATCATCATATTTTCAAACAATGTGAAAATATAATAATTGCTTATTTACCGAGGATTTGGAAAATCAAATAAGTCCTTCGTTTCTATATTTAGGTAACTTATAAGTTAGTTACAAATAAGAAATTATATTTTCACACCAACCAGAGCTTGAAGTATGAAATCGTTTAAAAATTAGATTAACAAAAAAAAAAAAAAACTTGGATAAAAGTATGTCATTTTATTAAGCTCATTTAAATGAATAAACGGACCGATTTTTAAGTTAAACTAATCATCACGTGGGTCATAAAGGTGGACTCACGTATTCGAGACACATGTAATATGAAAAAAACTTAAGGTAAGCAAAAGGAAACAAAAAATTCCATTTTCTTTTAAAAATATGTTTACAATGCTACAAGGGAAAGAAACATAAAATAAATTACTTCAACAAAAGCTATCTATTTAGGAACCATGTTATCGAACCATACATACTTTTGCTTAGGAGACACACTATGAAGAAATGTATGGATAAGATTCAGTCAATTTAAAAGGAACCTGAATGCCCCAACATATAGAGTTGAACCAGATTATAGGATCTAGGTGCCTACGCAAATAAACAACAGACAAACAGTTTAATGATGGTTTTGATTTGGTGCATGTGGGGCCTATGGTTCAGTGATCTAGACCCTTGATCAAAGGGTTAGGACCATCCAATCAAAAACAATTTTGGATCATTCCCCAATTGACGTTGGGACCATCAGTTCAATGGTTCAAATCAGAATTAGTGTGTTTCAATCCATATTTAAAACTTCCCACCATAAAAATTTCTTGGGGGCCGCAAGTTTTAGATCAAATTTATATTTGTTTTTCCCCTCATTTAGGTCTTTAGGACATAATCAACAAGTTGGATGTGAAATAAACATTACAGTGGGCCTAGGAGGTTTTTAATGTTGGATATTGAGATTTGCCTCATTTTTAGGATCAAGCCCAAAATGATCTTGAAAAATGGATGAATGGAGTAGATGAAACACACAACATGGTGAGGCCCATAGAGCACCAACCAATAACCACCTGGCTATTGGCTATCGTCACTAGCCAAACGGGCGTGGCTTCAGTGAATCCCCGAATCCACTGAGGTGGGTGGTATCCTTGGTTGTGGAGCCCACCGTGATGTATTTTCCTTACATCCACGTAGTTCATCCATATTGAAAGCTCATTTTGGCGTTATCCAGAAAATAAAAAAGATCCAGATCTTAGGTGGACCATAGTCTAGGAAACAATTTAATTGATCATTGAAAACTTCTTGTGGGCCACAAAAGTTTTGGTCAAGATGATATTCGTGTGGTCTCTTCATCTAGGTTTTTATGACCTTATCAATAGGTTGGATGACAAATAAAAATTCCGGTGGACCCCATGAAGTTTTTAATGTGGGGATTCAATCAAGATTGTTTCCTATGGTGTGGTAAACTTGAGATTTGGATCTGCTTCATTTTTTGGATCGTGACCTAAAATGAGCTTTCAATACCAATGGATGGCATGGATGTAAGGCAAGTATATCATGATGACTCCATAGTCAGGGATCCCACCCACCTCGGTGCCGTGGATCCATCGAGTCCATTCCACATTGACACCAAAGAAAAAAAATGATGAAAAGTAAATAAAAAGAAAAAATGGCATTGCATGGATTGTAGAATTACGACCAAGTCCTAAGGGGGTGGGGGGATACGACCACTTTAAAAATATTACCTAATTAAAGGATTTACCAATTCAAACTAATAAGATAACTAATACTTAGGCTTCTAAGCCAAGTGGATTCAATCACATAGACTACAATAAATGCATCATTATAAGCAACTAGTCTATTAAAGAGATAGTGATAGTGTGTGTGAGATGTGATCAATTAGATGCCTAATATTTAATCCATTTAAGCATTCATATAATTCATTCAATTAATCTCGTAAGCATGAATAGAAATGTGTGCAAATGATAATCCTAAACACAAACATATATAGTGGTTAGACTACTTGCCTACTTCACTCTTGATGGATGCACTCTCCTCGTGTATACCAGAATTTCACTATCAGTGGTTTTAAATCAGGCTCACTTCTAACATTTACAAGCGTACACTCCCACTGGAGGCCTACACAAGGATTTGAGCGCGTACACTTCCGTATCAGAGGAACACGTTTCCACCTGTGTTGGTGGTTCATACAAAGACTTACTTAGTTTTCTATTGGCTAACCAACAATCACTAGTGGTCTGTAACACCCCGTACTTTTCAGTACTCGGATGTTACAAGGAAGACCAAATAATTCATGATATGATTGTTTATATATACATATTACAATACAAAATAATTTTATAATTATTTGTAATAATACATATGTTTACTTAAATTATTCAAGTTATGTATATTATTTATTTTTTAAATTGTATACAAAATAAATTGCATACCAACACATCACCATATAGTTGATGCATATTAATTAACGCTTGCATTTTATAATTTTAACTATATATTGTCGTATTATACTCATATAAAATATGTATCACTTAATATTAATCTTGCTATACTATATATGCATAAATAATAATAATAAAATATATACATTATAAATGTTAATAAATACTTATCCATAACTATAAATTTATTATACTAAGCAAATATGTATATATATTTTTATTATATAATCTAAATTAGATAGTGGCCCTGATAGGCTCGCCAATTAGACGGACAACCCTGATTGTGAGTGTAGTCTCGAATCTCCATCAAATTAATGATAATGGACACTAAATGGCCATATTTCAGTTGATGCGGCCCACCTAAGCCATGGATCTACCCCATTGTTTGGCTTGGGCCCTGATTCAAGTTGACCAAGTGAATGAACGAATTGGATTAGTCGAGATCATCCAGGTGGACCCCACCCTTATGTGGGAGTACGTTGCATAAGAGTTCCTACGCTACACCGGAGTTGTCAGCCCGGTCAAACCGGGTCTGACTGTGAAATACAAAAGAGCAAGGGATTCCCTCCCCTTCTTTTCAAATTTTTGTCCACCAAAGCAGACGGACGGATGGACGATGCCTCTTTGGGACGATTTGTGGCCCATCGTCACTGATCTATTATCTAATCCAAACCGTCCATCTGGCAGGGGTTTTGAATCTGCCTAAACCCCTAAAGAATCATACACTGGATCCCACGTGCTGCTGGACAAACGCGGGTGTGATCAGACTGTGTGCAACCACTTTCCAAAAATTGAGGAAACGTGTGTTTCTTCCCTTTCCAAAAACAGAGAGACTCTCCCTCACAGCTGGACGAATCTGTGTGAAGAGCTCTCCTTTCACCTCAGCCGTTCACCTCAATGCAATCCTAGCCCTCCATTTAAAGTAGGGTGGTTTAGGAGAAAACCACGGCCGGTTTCTGTTGCCAACAGTAATCGGGTACTGTTGTAAAACAAACCCAAATCCAGGCCGTTTAATCCCTCATCCGATGGCTCCGAGAGCTTGGGTGAGCCATAAAAAGACCCCAGATCGATCAGCAACAGCAGATCCTCATTTTCCCCATCGTTTGAACCCACCACCTAAACACGAATGGAGCTTCATTTTGCCTCTTCCTCTAGTTTCACAACATCATTCAGAGTCGTCCCATGCTTTCGTTTCAAGGAAACGGATACAGATTCAAAATCTGTCATTTTTTCCTCGTTGAAGAGGAGCTGCATCACGACGAGATAGGGCAAGCTCGAGCGAGTCTGGATGAGCCCATCTGAGTCTGGAGGTTGTTGGATTTCTAACAGAAGAAGAAAGAAAGAAAGCGGAAGAGAGAAACGAGAATGCAGAGAGTGAGGATGTTGTCCTCCTTGCTGCCATTGTTGATCGCTGCCACCCCGCTGATGCTCCAGCTTGACTCGGATCGAAATCGGTCTGGGTTTTGATTGAACGGCCTGTCTGGTCATCAGAGAAGCACGAGAAGGGAAGAAAAGAGTGGGAGAAAGGAGACTCGTAAAGCGACTCAGCTGCTATCATTTCGGTGGGTCATAGTTGCATCCACGCCTTGCCGATTGACCTAGATCTGATTTACCAAGACAAACTTCAAGTCAAGGTAAATCAGAACCCATTTCATTTGTTTGCTTCTGAGTTAACTCAACAAGTCTTCATTAAGTTTATTGACCCTTGAAGCTAAGCATTTAGCATGCTCATTGATATGTCGATTTGGTCATGGTCGCATGTGTATCAATTAGGGTTGACTCGATCGAGCTATATTCGTGCTACCTAGCGGGCCACTCACAACTAGGTTGTTTGACCAATGTGAGGACTCACTCTTTGAGCTTCCCACTTTAATTCACCAATCTAGGCTTAAATGATACTTTAATTCCATGAAATTAGTAGCTATAAATTCTCTCATGGTTTACTTGCCTTATTATATAATTTTGCCAACATGTTGTATGACTGAACTATGAAATGAACAACTGCTATGCCCCTTTAATGTTAGCAAACATGAATGAACTAGTTGCCACATGTTATCTCGAGTTGTAGAGTTTACTTGATGTTGTCGTTTGCGATTATCTTATGGTTTGAATATAATATGTTAAGGACTTACCATCTTACGATCCCTATTTGACTTTACGGGCTCGATCATACATCTGTCTTACATAGTTGGGACACACTTTGCCTTGCATGGCTTGGATCGCATGATTGCCATATGTAGCTTGAACCGTTTATTTGCCCTTGGTGGCCTTGATGGAAATTGGTGCCCTCTTGTGGCTAGTTGTTTCTCTCTTCATCTTGCAGTGTTCAATCGTATGTGATTTCTAGGTGGAGCGGGTGTTCGCTTAGTGATTTTCTAGCCATCTTGCGGTGTTCACATACGATATGATTTTCAGGTAGAGTAGAGTTTTGTATGTTGGTTGTCTAGCTATCTTGCGGTGTTCAGTCGTACGGTGATTTCTGGGTGCAGCGGGTGTTCGCTTAGCGATTTCTTCGCCATCTTGCTGTGTTCACGTACGATATGATTACCGGGTGGTCTAGAGTTGGTGTACTGTTTGTCTCTTCATTTCGTGGTGTTCATTCATACTATGATTTCTGTGTGGAGTGGGTGTTCGCTTAGCAATTTTCTAGCCACCTTGCGGTGTTCGCGTATGATATGATTTCCGGGTGAAATAGACGTTGTATGTTGTTCTCTCTTCATTTTACGGTGTTCAGTCGTACCATGATTTTCGGGTAGAGCGGGTGTTTGTTTAGATTTCCTAGATATCTTGTAGTGTTCACGTACGATATGAATTTCGGGTGAAGTAGAGGTTTGAAGCTTAACTTTCTAGTTGTTTTGCGAAATTTGAATGATTGATTTATTGATTATCTGGACACGTCCACTTGCGTTGTGATATCTATTACATTTCTTTAATGTTGAAATTGTGTTAACTAGCTTAGTTCTGAATGCATGATCATGATTCTTGAATTACGTTGCCTAAAATGTCCCTTCTCATATATTGTGATATGTGTTGTATTATGAATGATAAGTGCGTAATCTTAGAGGCTGCTCCTCACTGCGATAGCCATTGACGCTATCAAAACATAACAGTTGATGCAGATGTAGGGCAAGCCGAGGCTGTTCACTGGGTTGCTAGAGCAGATCAGGTAGCTGAGAAGCTAAACAGGGCCTCTGCGGCCCATATTGAGCTTCACTACTAGTTGATAGATTCCTGCTTGTGTTTAATGAACTTGGTTATTTGCGATTGTATAAGTCTTATATGGGTGCTACATTTGGAATACTGGAATGATCAGAATGTTTTTATTTAATGCGTGGTTTATTCTAGCTTCGTTGCTGTTAACTCTGATTAATGACAAATAGTTCAAATTTACACTGGATTTTACAAGCTAACACTAGGGTTTTTGGAAAAACGGGTTACATACTCAGGTCCTGAAAACACGGGGCGTTACAGTTGGTATTAGAGCAAGTCTAGATAAACCAGGCCTTGGGTAAAACGGGACTTATATGACCTCAAATAATCCATAGTTGCATTGAAAAAATTAGAGACTTGAAACTAGGTTTCATTCCCTTAGTGTTAGGGTAATTTATGAACCTAGAAATCTAAAATTTAAGCTCCCTTGAAATGTTAGGGTTAACCATTTGAACCTAGAAACACAAACCTAAGTTCCTTTGTGAATTGTGATTACTGAATCTAGGAACTTAAACTTTAGGGTCCCTTATGATTTTAGGCTTAGTCACTTGAACTTAGAAACAAAAACTAAGTTCCTTTGTAAACCATAAGTTGTTTGAAATTAGTGACTAAACTTAGGTACCGTAAGGGGACAAGTACCCACCATGTTGTGCGTTAAATCAAACATAAGTGCTTTATAAGCTTAAGGAATTAAATTAGGATCTTGTAATTTAAATCTCCTAATACATCTCTTTGTTTAGAAACAACATCTCTTGTATGTTCCAACAAATGAAAATAACTAATAGTAAGAATTTAGAATTTTAGGCAAAATTCCAACCTTAAGCTAGACTAGTTGAGACTAGCTTTGAAATCTTGGGTAAGTTTAACGTATATTAAACCCAAGCCCTCACGTAAAAATTTTAGACTCCCATGAGGATTTCTAGGATAACCATTAAATTTAGAAATAAAGTTTTAGGTGTTGTGGAAAGTTGGGTTAAATTCAGGAACTCATTAGTTTAGACCCCTTATAGTCCATCTCAGGACACAAGAATAACTTTAAGATTATTGTAGGACCCTAATTGTAGGTCGGAGACTAGAAGACGTAGGTATAAGGATGCTTAGATGGTCACCTTAGGACCTTTAAGTCTTGTTGCACCTAACTGCAAAAGTTAGGGAGTTGTCGAACACACATTGATTTGAATAATATTCTAATTATATGATTCACATGAATTGTCTTGCGATTTTAGGATAGGACTCGTTTAAACCTATGTGGGCATAATCATGGTGAATCCCTTCTGTTAATAGGATTATGGCCCCAATTTCTCATCGTTCAAGATCGCGAACGTTCCAATTGCTAATTTCGTCGACAGGCGGGATGGCTAGAGAAGGGAGTCTTGAGCGCTCCCCTATACCTCCAGTTAGGCCAAGTGGCCCTGAAAGAGAGCCCACGTCAGGAACTATCGCGTCTTAGTCACCTATGAGTCATATGGGCACACCTCTACTAAATGCGTAACCCGAAACCCCACCTGGCGATGTTATTAGTCAGCTGACTACTGTCATAATGCAACAACAGGCTTCGATCGCCTCACTGTTGGAAGGTCTCCAGCGTAAAATGGATGCATCGGCCTCGAAGACTGAAGAATTTAGTGGGGCAAATATGTTTGAGCGGTTTCAAAGGCTGAGGCCACCGTCCTTCTCAGGAGCACTGGATCCTATTATAATAGAAAACTGGCTGAATAGGATAGCTAAGATGATGAGATTGCTGGGTTGTTCAGATGCCCAAAAGGTTATCCTCGCCACTTATGCCTTAAAAGGCGATGCCGATATATGGTGGGAAGGCATGCTACAAAGAGTCCCATTTGATTATGAGTGGACCTGGAATGAGTTTAAGAAAATGTTCAATGAAAAATACTTTCCTCCATGTTATCGTCACGAGAAAATATTTGAGTTTATCAAGTTAGAACAAGGGAATACGATAGTTCCACAATATGAAGCGCGCTTCGATGAATTGTCACGATATGTACTAAAGGCTGTTGAGGATGAAGAATATAAATTGAAAAAGTTTAAGGAAGGTCTCCGACCCGAAATCCAGTCGAGATTGTGCACCTTCGAATTTATTGACTTCGCTGATCTCGTGGACAAAGCCATGCGAATAGAGAAAGACTTCGAGTGTAGGGCCAAAATGCGTACCCTTATTCAAGGATCAGCAAGCAAAGCCAAGACGAAGCCAATTGCGTCTCCTATGGCTGAAGAAATGGTGAAATTAGCGTCTCACCCAATTTATTCTTTGAGTCAGGGTAGACTCTGTAGCTACTGTGGCAAACCAGGCCATATCCTAAAGCGGTGTTTCAAGAAACAACGAGATGAGAGGACTTCTTCAAATCCTGCTTAAGCCTCGCGACCTTAAGCACGAGAACGAGGAGCTCACCGCATGTACGCCTTGGGTACACCCAACCCTGAGCGAGTAGGCCTAGGTATGATCTTTACAAATCCTTAGTAGTTACCAGATAATTGGTAAAAATTATGAAATTTATGAATGTGTAGTAATGATTAGAAAATTTTAAATTATAAATTTTAGAATAGCACTCCAGATAGTTAAATCGTAATGTTGAAGCGTAACGAATCATTTAGGATTATTTTTTAGGGAAGTAGGAAATTTAGTTACCTCTCAAAAGACTAGAATGGTTGGGAACGCGAATAGATGGAACCATGTTTAAGCAAAGTATGCATGGTTTGACATGAATTCTAAATCCTAATGATTACAATAGTCTCAATGCCCTGATCAAGCAGAAGATCGATATTCACTAGGATTGAGAAGGATACTAGTAGACTCACTGCCCGTCCAGGCGGAAGTTTGGTGTATCAGGCTCAAACCTAACATAACTGTCTGTTTATGTTAACCCGAACACTGAAAACATAAAATTATTTTTTTAATGGCGTGGAACTATCATTGTGAACTTCAAACACACACACAAATATGTAATTATAGAATAGTAGTAAAACACTTCTTCAAGCTGTGTGAGCAAACCCTTGATCATAGTTGGTATCGAAAAAAATTTGGATGAGCATGATCGAATCTCGTGGGCGAGATTCTTCTTTAAGGGGGGTAGATTGTAACAACCCCAGTCTTAGTAGTCAGTCATGAGCCCTTGAGCATTTAGACATACATCACGAGGAAAGTAGTGAACTCTTAAAGACACGGGAAAACAGATTGTCTTCATCCCGTTTAAGGTAAAAGTATTGAATTTCGGGGACGAAATTCTCTTTAAGGGGGGTAGATTGTAACACCCCGTACTTTTCAGTACTCGGGTGTTACCAGGAAGACCAAATAATTCATGATATGATTGTATATATATACATATTACAATACAAAATAATTGTATAATTATTTGTAATTATACATATGTTTACTTAAATTATTCAAGTTATGTATATTATTTATTTTTTAAACTGTATACAAAATAAATTGCATATCAACACATCACCACATAGTTGGTGCATATTAATTAACGTTTGCATTTTATAATTTTAACTATATATTGTCGTATTATACTCATATAAAATATGTATCATTTAATATTAATCTTGCTATACTATATATATGCATAAATAATATATATATATATATATATATATATATATATATATACGCACACACACACATTATAAATGTTAATAAATACTTATCCATAACTATAAATTTATTATACTAAGCAAATATGTATATATATTTTTATTATATAATCTAAATTAGATAGTGACCCTGATAAGCTCGCCAGTTAGACGGACAACCCTGATTGTGAGTGTGGTCCCGGATCTCCATCAAATCAATGATAATGGACACAAAATGGCCATATTTCAGTTGATGCGGCCCACCTAAGCCATGAATCTACCCCATTCTTTGGGCTGGGCCCTGATTCGAGCTGACCAGGTTAATGAACGAATTGGATAGGTCGAGATCATCCAGGTGGACCCCACCCTTATGTGGGAGTACATTGCATATGAGCTCCTACGTTGCATCGGAGTTGTTAGCCCAGTCAAACCGAGTCTGACCATGAAATACAAAAGAGCAAGAGATTTCCTCCCTTTCTTTTCAAATTTTCATCTGCCAAAGCAGACAGACAGACGGACGATGTCTCTTTGGGACGATTTGTGGCCCACCGTCACTGATCTATTACCTAATCCAAACCGTCCATCTGGCAAGGGTTTTGAATCTACCTAAACCCCTAAAGAATCACACGCTGGATCCCACGTGCTGCTACACAAACACGGGTGCGATCAGATTGTGCGCAACCACTTTCTGAAAATGGAGGAAACGTGTATTTCTTCCCTTTCCAAAAACAGAGAGACTCTCCCTCACAGTTGGACGAATCCGTGTGAAGAGCTCTCCTTCCATCTCAGTCGTTCACCTCAATGCAATCCTAGCCCTCCATTTAAAGCAGGGTGGTTTAGGAGAAAACCACGGCCGGTTTCTGTTGCCAACAGTATTCGAGTACTATTGTAAAACAAACCCAAATCCAGGCCATTTAATCCCTCATCCGACGGCTCTGGGAGCTTGGGTGAGCCATAAAAAGACCTCAGATCGAGCAGCAATAGCAGATCCTCCTCCACTCTTGCGGCTACTTAAGAAATCTTAGCCGTTTTCCCCATCGTTTGAACCCACCACCTAAACACAAATGGATCTTCGTTTTGCCTCTTCCTCAAGTTTCACAACATCATTCTGAGTCATCCCATGCTTTCGTTACAAGGAAACAGATACAGATTCAACATCTGCCATTTTTTCCTCGTTGAAGAGGAGCTGCATCATGAAGAGATAGGGTGAGCTTGAGTACGTCTGGACGAGCCCATCTGAGTCTGAAGGTCGCTGGATTTCTAACAGAAGAAGAAAGAAAGAAAGCAGAAGAGAGAAACGAAAATGCAGAGAGCGAGGATGTTGTCCTCCTTGCTGTCATTGTTGATCGCTGTCACCCCGCTGACGCTCCAGCATGACTCGGACCGAAATCGGTCTGGGTTTTGATTGAACGACTTGTCTGGTCATCAGAGAAGCACAAGAAGGGAAGAAAAGAGTGGGAGAAAGGCAGCGTGGGGCTGCTGTTTTGTTGGAACTGAGTCGCCTCGATTCAGACCAGGCCTGACTGAGTCGAACCAGGCGTGGGCCTGGTCCATTTGGGTTTCCAGCAAGGAAGAGGAAGGGGAGAGAGAAAGAGAGAAAGGAAGAGGAGAGGGAGGGAGAGGGTAAGGAAGAGGAAAGAGAGGGAGAGAGTGTTGCGAGTTAACTCACTGACGAGTTGAGTCTGAGTTGACTCGGTCCAGATTGTTGTTGGATATTCCAGCTTTTAAAAAAGGGGGGGGGAAAGGGGGGGGAGAGAGAGAGAGAGAGAGAGAGAGAGAGAGAGAGAGGAGAAAGAAAGAAAGACGAAAGGAAGAAGGGAGCTTGGTTAAAGTTGTTGTCGAGTCGACTCGTAAAGCGACTCGGCTGTTATCATTTTGGTGGGTCATAGTTGCATCCACGCCTTGCCGATTGACCCAGATCTGAGTTACCACGACAAACTTCAAGTCAAGGTAAATCAGAACCCATTTCATTTGTTTACTTCTGAGTTGACTTAATAAGTCTTTATTTAGTTTATTGACCCTTGAAGCCAAGCATTTAGCATGCTCATTGATATGTCGATTTGGTCATGGTCGCATGAGTATCAATTAGGGTTGACTCGATCGAGCTACAGTTGTGCTACCTAGCGGGCCACTCACAACTAGGTTGTTTGACCAAGGTGAGGACTCACCCTTTGAGCTTCCCACTTTAATTCACTAATCTAGGCTTAAATGATACTTTAATTTCATGAAATTAGTAGCTATAAATTCTCTCATGGTTTACTTGCCTTATTATATAATTTTGCCAACATGTTGTATGACTGAACTATGAAATAAACAACTGCTATGCCCCTTTAATGTTAGTAAACATGAATGAACTAGTTGCCACATGTTATCTTGAGTTGTAGAGTTTACTTGATGTTGTCGTTTGCGATTATAGTATGGTTTGAATATAACATGTTAAGGACTTGCCATCTTACGACCCCTATTTGACTTTACGAGCTCGATCATACATCCGTCTTACATAGTTGGGTCACACTTTGCCTTGCATGGCTTGGACCGCATGATTGCCATATGTGGCTTGGACCGTTTATTTGCCCTTGGTGGGCTTGATGGAAATTGGTGCTCTCTTGTGGCTAGTTGTTTCTTTCTTCATCTTGCGGTGTTCAATCGTATGTGATTTTCAGGTGGAGCGGGTGTTGGCTTAGCGATTTTCTAGCCATCTTGCGATGTTCACATACGATATGATTTTTGGGTGGAGTAGAGTTTTGTATGTTAGTTGTCTAGCCATCTTGCGGTGTTCAGTCGTACGATGATTTCCAGGTAGAGCGGGTGTTCGCTTAGCGATTTCCTAGCCATCTTGCGGTGTTCATGTACGATATGATTTTCGGGTGGTCTAGAGTTGGTGTGTTGCTTGTCTCTCCATTTCACGGTGTTCAGTCATACCATGATTTCCCGGTGAAGTGGGTGTTTGCTTAGCGATTTCCTAGCCATCTTGTGGTGTTCACGTATGATATGATTTCCGAGTGAAGTAGACATTGTACGTTGTTATCTCTTCATTTTGTGGTGTTCAGTCATACCATGATTTTCGAGCGGAGCAGGTGTTCGCTTAGCGATTTCCTAGCCATCTTGCGGTATTCACGTACGATATGAATTCCGGGTGAAGTAGAGGTTTGAAGCTTGACTTTCTAGCTGTTTTGCGGAATTGAATGATTGATTTATTGATTATCTGGACACGTTCACTTGCATTACGATTTCTATTACATTTCTTTAATGTTGAAATTGTGTTAACTAGCTTAGTTCTGAATGCATGATCATGATTCTTGAATTACGTTGCCTTAAATGCCCCTTCTCATATATTGCGATATGTGTTGTTTTATGAATGATAAGTGCGTAATCTTAGAGGGTACTCCTCACTGTGATAGCCATTGATGCTATCAAACCATAACAGTTGACGCAGGTGTAGGGCGAGCCGAGATTATTCACTGAGTTCTTAGAGCAGATCGGGTAGCGGGGGAGCTAAACGTGGCCTCTGCGCCCTATATTGAGTTTCACTACTGGTTGATAGGTTCCTGTTTGTGTTTAATGAACTTGGTTATTTGTGATTGTATAAGTCTTGTATGGGTGCTACATTTGGAATTTTGGAATGATCAGAATGTTTTTATTTAATGCGTGATTCATTCTAGCTTCGTTGCTGTTAACTCTGATTAATGACAAACAGTTCAAATTCACACTGGATTTTACAAGCGATCACTCGTGTTTTTGGGAAAACGGGTTATATACTCGGGTCCTGAAAATACGGGGCATTATATGGTCCTAATCCTAGGCCCTACGTATACTCCCATCAGAGGCTCCCTATGGAGATTAACATGTATGCACCCATGTTCGATGAATGTAGTCCTAATCCAAGGCCCTACCACTCCTATTGGATGCTCCCATGGAGACTAACATGTAAGCACTTGTATTCTGTGAATTTGGCACTACACAAGAGCTTAAGTTGTAACACCCCGTACTTTTCAGTACTCAGGTGTTACCATGTAACCTAACTTAGCATAAATACCAACTTAACTTGAACATTACGTTCATTACAGTTTAAATCCAACCATTGAAAACAGTCCATATCCATATATTAAGTCATCCATCCGTTGATGTTGAGATGAACCATCACATCATTAGCGTAACCCATTTTTAGGATTCCAACCACCTTGATAGACCAGTCTCTTTAATAGACAACTCAAACCGTCCATTGTCAACATCAAACCTCGAATCATCAGATCCATCGTTTATCAGGCCATGTCACCTAATGTTGAAATCCATTACATAACTAGATAATCCAACCATTTGATTATAGAAACAACCATTAGATTTCATTTAGGATCGACTAAGAACCCTTATAAACCATGAAGGTCGGACCCAAAGTTGACAAGACCGTTGGATTGACGAGAATCTACAAATGGGACCCGAATCATCAGAGTCATCGTTCATCATATTCACACTGCTCAATGTGGAAATCTAACACTTGACCACTATAATCAAGCCATTTGATCATTCAATCTGTTAGTAATTTCGATCTATACTAGGAAGGAGATTTTAGAGTGTTGATGATCAGTTTAGGTAGCGGCCTAATGGTTGGATCGACGTATATTGGTGAATGAAGGCCAAAGACCAAGTTGTAGGGCCTACCGGAATGTTAAATCAACCTCCTTCTTGGACTTGTGGCCTTATGTGGACCCAGGGGATCAAATGGTCGGTGTAGATCAAATTTGAAACCTATCGGATCGACAGATCATATGAAAATGACAACTAAATCCACAAATCCCAAAGTATGGCCCTCCTAGGCTTTAGATTTGTCTCACCTTTAGTCAAATGACCTAGATGGGCCCATAGAGTATCATGGATGGAGTGGATTCCTCTATAAACATCACCGTGGACCCCACCCTCATATCGGGTGTACACCCGCAGCACACCGAACCCAAGCGCAGGTCAAACCGGGTTTGACCTGACACCTCCTGCCCGAAGAGAAAACCTCCTCTTTCTCTTTAAGTGATTCTCACCTGAGCCAAGTTTGTACAAACAACGTCCGTTTACGGCATCCGTGACCCACCATAATTAACCGATCTGCAGATCAAAACCATCCATCATGTCCATGAAGGAGATTTGACCAGAACCTAGGTCATTCCACACGTTACATCACATATGTGTGCATGGGAACACAAGCACAAAAAGAGGTGTGCATACGACAGTTTTCAAAAATGGAAACTTGCTGTGTTGCCAACCTGGCAATCCTTGTGAGATCCCATCTCTGCATCTCCACTATTCAAACCAAGGAAATCATAGCCGTCCTTTCATAGCTACATGGTTTAGGGCTTCCTCAATACCAGAGGAAAAACCAACGTCCGATTTTTAGCTCTGATGGCTGTACGTAAGGGCTATAGCAAAGCAGATTAAATCCAGGCTGTTCATATTCATCCAACGGCTGAGAAGGTTAGGGTAATGTTATAAAGAATGTGAGGATCGAATGCAATGGGAGCTTCTTTCGTTTTTTTTTTTTTTTCGGAAAACATAGAAAAATAGCCGTTTCCTTCCGCCAGCGAACCACCATCCAAACCTTCCTAAAGCTTCAAAAGAGCTTATCCATAAGCTTCCTAGGGTCCATATGGACTGCCTTTAAGGGTCAGATTGGTGGAAGAAGCGGAGGTGTCAAAGACGCCATTAATGGTTGCCTTCTTCTTCTCTGTTCGAGCCGCACCAAGTTGACGTGTTCAATTCAGGTCGAACTTGGTCATCCAGTGGTTCCGCTGGACCTGCAGCAGATGAAAAAAAAGGAAGAAGAGAGAAGCATGAAGGAAAAATGAAGAAGAGAAGAAAGAGAGTAGGTGCGGTTTATCGCACTGACTCGGCCCGACCGAGTCACTGGCCATATGCATGGGCTATAACCAACTTCAGACTGAGTTGGGTCCGATCTAGGCTAGCAACACTACTGCCATATGAGATCCAGGTCCTCCAGCATATGGAAAGAGAGAGGGAGAGAAGTATGAGGAAGAAAGAGAAAGAAACGAGAGAGAGAGAGAGAGAGGAGAAGGGGACAACTGTTGATCGCTGCCACATCGCACCAGCTCTATCGCTTCGTTGGTACGACTGCTCGAGTTACTGGGGTAGTCGGGGCCGTGGACAGTTCGATTCAGACGGGTCTGGGTTGTGTCCAAGCTCTATGAAAGGCAAGGAAAAGAATGAGGGAGAGAAGAGAAGTAGGAAGGGGGAGAGAGGAAGAATAGAGGGAAGGTAGTGCATGTGGTGACTGTTTGCTGCAGTAACACGACTTGAGCGAGTCGTTGACCGAGTTGGGTCTGTTCTGGTGGGTTTTGGGTTGTACTGTCATAAAGCAAAGAAGAAGAAGAGATGTGTGAGGGACGTCTCCCTTTTTGTGTAGCTGCTGAGTCGACTCGATTCACATGAGTTAAGTCGAGGCGTGGTCCGAGTTGGGCCTGTTTGTTCAAGTGTTGTTGTTGGATTTCTAGCATGTGGAAAACAAGTAGAAGAAGAAGAAGAAGAGAGAGAGAGAGAGAGAGAGAGAGAGAGAGAGAGAGAGAGAGAGAGAGAGAGAGAGGAAGAAGAAGAAGAAGAAGAAGAAGAAGAAGAGGGAGAGAGAGAGAGAGAGAGAGAGAGAGAGAGAGAGAGAGAGAGAGAGAGAGAGAGGTGGGCGGTTAAGTGGAGCTGAGTCAACTCGGGTCCTAAACTGAGTTGATTCAACTCGAATCAACCAGTTACGTCTTTTTCCTCCCACCTTGTGTTGAAGTCTAAATTAGAGTTGTAATTGGTTAGTTGATTTCATAATCCCAATTAAGATGTAGCCTAACATTGTATTTGATTTCATTGTGTTCGAGTTGAGAGCGAGTCAAGTCGAGTTGAGTCTATCTTAGGAAGTTCCTAAGGGCGTATGTGCCTCCTAGAAACATTCATAGATGGTTCGAAACATAAGGTGATGATTTTTCCCATTGAGCTTTCCATTTTCCTATTAGCTTAAATAATAGTTTTTATTTTAATTACGACTGATAACCAATATCTCTAATTCATTATTATTTGTGCTAGTTATTAAATCTGATCGTCAAATTACATGCTCACATTTATCTGGTATGAACATCCATATGTTTTACTTAAATACCTTCTTATACTGTGAATTGCTTGTGGAACTTGAATTGCTATATCTATCAGTGAAAAATTCCACTTATATATGTAAACCCATACTTAGGATGTAACGGGATTGACTGTGTTGGAAATGAACTCTCGACTTGGAGGTTACCTTGGGTGGTGGAATATTAATGTGGGTTCACCATCGATATGTTGTTGTGCCTACATGGCTTTTGGAGATAACATCTTTACCACTTGATTTAAATTTCCCTACGTGACCTCTTTCTCGCTTCGACTTAGTATTTACTTCACGCGACCCTATAACATCCTAGATTTTTACTGTTTTGGATTTTCAAAAATTCTTAAATTTTTTTTTATGTAATTAACTCATATTATCACTTACTGACCATTGACACTCAACGCTAGCTTATACATAGGTGATTATAACGTCCCGTCCAACCAGCATAGTGTCCTGGGGCGTCCACGTCGGATTTATCGCAGGATCGTTCGTTTAAACTACTTAGAGTGAGGTGTTACAAGTAAATTAAATCTAGGATTAGCTCATTAGACTAGACCAATCTGGTTATGATTGAACCAAGTGCGGGCCGCCAAGCCAGATGACCTGTTTACACTTAACAACAGCCTGTGTGGGCCATCCAACGACTAAGGAGGGTCAGAAAAATTTAAAAGTTTAAAAAATCATAGATCTCACTGGGCTTGTGGTCCAACGCGGACTGCTCCAATCACCAGAGCGGCCCCCACAGGGCTATTTAAGGGTCAGAAACGCTTTCTCAGATCATATATCCGTTCATCCGTTCGTCCTCAATTTTTGCATGGACCCTAGTCGGGCCATAAGGCACCTACACCCCGAATTTAGTGGCCAGATGAGTGTTAGGGTCACCCCAACACCAATAGGAGTCCCATAAGGCTATTTTGGGAAGATGTTGAAGCATGGGGCCAAAGGACCCAACTCTAGGGAAATAAACCCTAGCTCTTATCTCATTTCTCCCACCCTTCTCCAACAACAAACATCGCTCTCCCTCATACCCTTCTCCATTCTCCAACAACAATCTCTCCCTCATAACTTCCTACACCCTCCACCCATTAAATCCCCTCCCTCTTAAACCTCCATCATCCACCCACAACCAACCTCTCACGGCTCATAACTCCCACCACAACCACCATTGCTAGGGGAGTAAAGAGAGAGTAAGAGAGTAGAGAGAGTGAAGGAGAGCTAAGGAGCAACCTAAATCGAGGTGGGGCCAAGGAAACTCAACCCTTTCAACTCCCTACCCCTCCTCCAAGAAGAAACTTTCCACCACAACCCCAAATTCGTCTGTTGGCCATCTAGGTAAGAACCTCTCACCCTTTCTTCTTGAGATCCGAGTATTAAGAAAGGATTGACATGAAATTCCTCACATGCAAGGATTGGTTTTAGGGATTCCGGCTAATCTATCCCGAAATCCACATCTCCTAGGTCGTTTTCAAGCCTCCATCGAATCCAAGGTGCGGACTATTGTTCTTAGGTGGCCTAACACCAATTTTAATGTGGGTTTAATGATTTTAAATGCTTGGATGTTATATTTGAAATTCTAGAGAAACCCTAGGAATTATATGTTTGTCGGAATTGTTTGGATGTGCATGCTTAGCTCTCAAATTTGATGTAGATCTTGCCTTCCACATGATGTTATGCATGGATGATAATATGCTCATGTTTTGTTGATTCTTTTCCCTCATATGTGGTGTTTCATTGTGTGTATAATTATTTACGCTTATATTCATGATTTCTCAAGATGGAGGAAGTGTTTAACTTCCTCACATGACCCACACACTCACATGCACCTTGTTTTTATGATAACATTTGCTTTCTTGATAGAAGTATTCGCTTGTATGCTTGAGATGCATGAGAATATGATATTAATGTACTAACATGGATAGTGGGCATGTTGTAGATTCCCTTCACTCCCTTGGGTTGGTCAGGAACATGATGAGAGACAGTAGTCCCAACGGTAGGACTATCCATGGGTTTGGGCGGGTGTGTTTGGGTGACTATAGTTCGACTACATGGGTCTCTTGTGCCCGAGGTCACTCGTCTCACGCTCGCTTGACTCGTGCGGTCTAGCCTACTATCTAACTAACCCTGTTTGTTAACCCTGTGTGCTCACTTATGTATGGAACTTGGAACACCTCACAACCATTGTAGCCCATTGACACCTAGATTGCAATTGGTCTACAGTCTCGTGAGCCGGACATGGTGGATGGGACACTGTGTCCTAGCCGTCGGCCTACGCTGGGGTACCGCACCTCCCCGTAGTGACCTTGAGTGATCTCTTCTCTTGGCACTCCTCATGTACTTGAAGTCGGGGATGAGGAACCCGACGGGATCACAGACCGTGGGGACTCGGCCTCACGCGTTGATGGGGCCTTGGCCTCGCAACCAACTTAGGGCAGTGATACGTGGGGTGTATTAGATTCCCCAACCTGCTGGATGAATGAACTTAACTAATAACTCGGTTAACACGATCGCATTGTATCGCATTAGTTAGGGTTGCGACTCGGCAGTCGAGGTCGCTCTGAGGGAGTTTTGCCATATGCGATCGTTAGATGGAGTCACTCGAGGGAGCGTTGTGGCAAGGGCATGCATCATATCATCGCATTGCATGCACATTTAATAAGAGTTGAAGGTGTTGATGATTGACTGCTTTTCATTAAATTTATATTACAATTGATACCTGTTATAACTTGAGACTAATAGCATCCACTGAGTTGATCACTCACTCCCACTCTGGGATGGTATTTTAAAACACTAACCAGACCCGTTCATAGTTGTAGGTGATGAGGAGTACGAGGAGCTTGGCGGCACGAGTGTAGACGAGGAGGACTAGCTGTCCTACTTCTTGTTGATGAGCAGGTCTTCTTCAACTCAGTAGAAGGGATTTTGGATTGTCGAGTAGTGGACTCAGCTTTATTTTTTGGATATATCAATTTTTTTGTGATTTGTCGGGCAACGCCTTGAGCGACCATCTATATCTTTTGGATTTGTATATATTTAACCTCTTTCAATTCAGTAATTCCATGCTTCAAGTAATTCCATACTGCGCATTTAAACTTGATTAGACGCAAAACAATGAAAAATTGGTTATAAGTGATGCCTGGAAACTTGGGAGTCGAGTTTACACACGACCCCCGATTTCTCGGCATTACAGATGGTGTTAGAGCCATAGTACATCGAACAACTCATTTCAGTTTGCAAGATATGACCATCGCAAGGAGCCCCTACCGATAGTCCAGGGGACCGCGTGGCCCCCGCCGCTTGACCGCGTGGCCCCCGCCAATCTGCGTGGCCCCCACCACAGCCCCCACCGAACCCGCATGGCCCCTACTGCTCGACGGCATGGCCCCCGCCGACAATCCAGGGGACAGCGTGGCCCCCGCCGGATCTGCATTGCCCCCACTGAAATTTTCTGCAACTTTCGTCCCACTTCAAAAATGCATATCTCCTTCGTTACAACTCTAATTTAGGTGATTCAAAAGCTATATTGAATATTTATGAGTCTAGTTTTATATAAAAATGAGAAAAAAATAAAATAAAAATTTTAATATAGTTAAAATTAAACGGTTCTATCAACCATTAAAAATTATTAATTTCGGATAGCTGTTGCTCTTTAAATTTTAATAATTTATCTACAACTCCAAATGATATGAAATTTTGTGGGATGACTTAAAATTTTATGATGAATCATCATAAAAATGTTAAAAAGAATCCAGTTACTAAAAGTATAAGAAACGTTATAAGATGGGTCCCCTCCTCCCTTTCAATGTTCACACGAGTAGGGTCTTCCTCTCATGCAACTTAAGGGCAGTAATACCCAATTTCTTACCCCACAATACCCTCTACTACTCCCACACCCTAGGGGAGAACCCTCTCCCTCTCCAAGCTTCAATCCATTTTCAAGAAAACCATACAAAGACATCTCACTACCACCACTTCTCTTATTCTTTTCCAAAACCCATCTCTTCTTCTTCATACCCAACCCACATCTTCCATAACCCTCTCAACATCCCATCTTGCAATCCTCAAAACCCATTCACTTGAGCCCTATTTCCTTTACTCCTTCACTCAAAACCCTCATTTCCTCTTCTCATGCTTAACCCAACCTCATTTCCCACATACTTTCCCTAAACCCTCTTCAACATTCACCTACACTGAATCCCAATCTCAAATCTCAAACTCCAAATTCATCATCCTCCTCTCCCTTTTCCACTGTCAAACCTTATTTTCAAACCCATTCTCACATCCATCTCCAACCCACTCACCCAAATCCATCACAAGCTCCTAGCACAAATCCAACCCTAAATCCATTTCCCTTTTTACACATTCTCCACAACCATCCATCTCCTTACCAAAGAAATGACATATCTAGCAATCGTCGCCGCCTTCTTGGCTATTCCGGTGATCCTTTCCCTCAAGGGGAAGACGCACCCCCGCCCACGTCCGACCCAGAAGAATAATAGCTTAACTTTAGTGAAATTAGTAGTTATTTTGAGTTAGTTAGGACTACTACCATGTATTGGAGATAGTTAAAACTCTTGCTTGATTTGTCTGCCTTTTTCCTTATGTTTAGAGTATCTAGTAATACATGTAAATCCATATTATAAAATATAACTGGCCATACTAATGACATTTTTGAATTCAATATGAATGTATGGATTGTTTTGGAACTTTCTTGTCGTCTTGTGAATGCTTGTATGAATAATTGCCTTAATGCGTCCATCTTAGCATTATTAGCACTTTAAACCACCAGAATACCTTAAAACCTTCGATTCTTCCTTCCCTATTAAAATTTATAAAACCAAAGCGTAATTTTCCCATAACTCGCTAATCATAAGATCAAAATGGTAGTATCGAGAGGAGCCTTTAGATCCTGAAAACCTTTATAGGATAGTCGTTGATCATAGACGTCATGGGAGACTCACCACCCACTAAAATATTATAAATGTGAAACTTGAACTTTTAATAAATTTTGAGATCTTCCCAATGTTAGGAATGATCGGACTACGGAATTACGGAACCACACATTTGCGAACTACTCACGGCTTAACCCAATTCTCAAATCCTGAGCGAATACCAAGGGAATCACTGCTTTGACCGAGCAGAAGACCAGGATCTACCAGGACTAAGAAGGGATACAACAATCTTTCCACCCTGGTCAGACAGAGGATCGACGTATGGGATCAAAGCCTACCACAACTGCCTTTCCGTATTAGTCCAATCATAAAAGAGTAAAATATACCACCATTAGGTAAACATTACCAACAACCACTTAATACGATAATAATGATTTTGACATTGTTTTCAAACCTCAAATGTGAAAACGTTTAAGGGGGGTAGAATATAATAAGAAAGACTAGTACAGTTAGTATGCACCCTACCATGCATATAAACCTTAAATCAATAAAACCTAGGCAAACGAAATGATAATATCTTTATTTATTACCCTTAGGCAATTTCGGGGACGAAATTATTTTTAAGGGGGCTAGATTATAACATCTCGGATTTTTACTGTTTTGGATTTCCAAAAATCCTTAATTTTTTTTTTTATGTATTTAACTCATATTATCACTTACTGACCATTGACACTCAACGCTAGCTTATACATAAGTGATTGTAACGTCCCGTCCAACCAGCATAGTGTCCTGGGGTGTCCACGTCGGATTTGCCGCAGGATCGTTCGTTTAAACTACTCAGGGTGAGGTATCATAAGTAAATTAAATCTAGGATTAGCCCATTAGACTAGACCAATCTGGTTATGATTGAACCAAGTGCAGGTCGCCAAGCCAGATTACCTGTTTACACTTAACAACAGCCCGTGTGGGCCATCCAACGACCGATGAGTGTCAGAAAAATCTAAAAGTTTAGAAAATCATAGATCTCACTGGGCTTATAGTCTAACGCGGACTGCGGACCAAGTTGACACCCAAAACTGGGATCTGGCACTAGCCGAATGCACCCCACCAATGTAAGAATTAGAATCTGGTACTTGCAAATAAAACCAAGATACCAGGCCTTCTAGCTGTCGGATTCCTTTCAAATTTACGAAGAAGGTCTAATGTATTTTACTACACCCGTCCACAAAATCTAGGACCCAATCGTAACACGGTGACCGTTGATCGCAAACCGGACCCGTACGATCGAACCCCATATCCGATCGTTCCTAAATTTTGTGTGGCCCTTCATCGGGCCATGGAGCACCTATCCTATAAATTTCATGGTCAGAGGGTTGTCGGAACTGCTCCAATCACCAGAGCGGCCTCCACAGGGCTATTTAAGAGTCGGAAACGCTTTCTCAGATCATATATTCGTTCATCCGTTCGTCCTTAATTTTTACATGGACCCTAGTCGGGCTATAAGGCACCTACACGCCAAATTTAGTGGCCAGATGAGTGTTAGGGCCACCCCAAGACTAATAGGAGTCCCATAAGGCTATTTTAGGAAGATGTTGAAGCTTGGGGCCAAAGGACCCAACTCTAGGGAAATAAACTCTAGCTCTTATCTCAAATTTCCCACCCTTCTCCAACAACAAATATCCCTCTCCCTCATACCCTTCTCCATTCTCCAACAATAATCTCTCCCTCATAACTTCCTACACCCTCCACCCATTAAATCTCCTCCCTCATAAACCTCCATCATCCACCCACAACCAACCTCTCACGGCTCATAACTCCCACCACAACCACCATTGCTAGGGGAGTAAAGAGAGAGAAAGAGAGTAGAGAGAGTGAAGGAGAGCTAAGGAGTACCCTAAATCGAGATGGGGCCAAGAAAACTCAACCCTTTCAACTCCCTACCCCTCCTCCAAGAAGAAACTTTCCGTCACAACCCCAATTTCGTCCGTTGGCTATCTAGGTAAGAACCTCTCATCCTTTCTTCTTGAGATCCGAGTATTAAGAAATGATTGACATAAAATTCCTCACATGCAAGGATTGGTTTTAGGAATTCCAGCCGATCTACCCCGAAATCCACATCTCCTAGGTCGTTTCTAAGCCTCCATCGAATCTAAGGTGCGAACTATTATTCTTAAGTGGCCTAGTACCAATTTTAATGTGGGTTTAATGATTTTGAATGCTTGGATGTTATATTTGAAATTCTAGAGAAACCCTAGGGATTATATGTTTGTCGGAATTGTTTGGATGTGCATGCTTAGCTCTCAAATTTGATGTAGATCTTGCCTTCCATATGATGTTATGCATGGATGATAATATGCTCATGTTTTGTTGATTCTTTTCCCTCATATGTGGTGTTTCATTGTGTGTATAATTATTTACACCTGTATTCATGATTTCTCAAGATGGAGGAAGTGTTTAACTTCCTCGCATGACCCACACACTCACATGCACCTTGTTTTTATGATAACATTTGCTTGCTTGATAGAAGTATTCACTTGTATGCTTGAGATGCATGAGAATATGATATTAATGTACTAGTTAATAACATGGATAATGGGGTTGTTGTAGATTCCCTTCACTCCCTTGGGTTGGTCAGGAACATGATGAGAGACGGTAGTCCCATCGGTAGGACTATGCTAGGACTATATCCGTGGGTTTGGGCGGGTGTGTTTGGGTGGCTGTAGTTCGACTACATGGGTCTCTTGTGCCCGAGGTCACTCGTCTCACACTCGCTTGACTCGTGCGGTCTAGAATACTATCTGACTAATCCTGTTTGTTAACCCTGTGTACTCACCTATGTATGAAACTTGGAATACCTCACAACCATTGTAGCCCATTAACACCTAGATTGCAATTGGTCCACAGTCTCGTGAGCCGAGCATGGTGGAATGGGACACTGTGTCCGAGCTGTCGGCCTACGCTGGGGTACCGCGCCTCCTCGTAGTGACCGTGAGTATCCCTTCTCTCGGCACTCCTCATGTGCTTGAAGTCAGGGATGAGGAACCCGACTGGATCACGGACCATGGGGACTCAGCCTCACGCGTTGATGGGGCTTTGGCCTCGCAACTAGCTTAGGGCAGTGATACGTGGCGTGTATCAGATTCTCCAACCTGCTGGATGAATGAACTTAATTAATAACTTGGCTAACACGATCGCATTGCATCACATTAGTTAGGGTTGCGACTCGGCAGTCGAGGTCGCTCTGAGGGAGTGTTGCCATATGCGATCGTTAGATGGAGTCGCTCTAGGGAGCGTTGTGGCGAGGGCATGCATTATATCATCGCAATCATACGCATTTAATAAGAGTTGAAGGTGTTGATGATTGATTATTTTTCATTAAATTCATATTACAATTTATGCCTATTATAACTTGAGACTAATAACACCCACTGAGTTGATCACTTACTCCCACTCTGGGATGGTGTTTTAAAACACCAACCAGACCTGTTCATAGTTGTAGGTGATGAGGAGTACGAGGAGCCTGGCGGCACGAGCGTAGACGAGAAGGACTAGCTGTCCTACTTCCTGTTGATAAGCGGGTCTTCATCGGCTCAGTAGACGGGATTTTGGATCGCCGAGTAGTGGACTCAGCTTTATTTTCTGGATATATCAATTTTTTTGTAATTTGTCGGGCAACGTCTTGAGCGACCCGTCTACATCTTTTGGATTTGTATATATTTAACCTCTTTCAATTCAGTAGACTTGCTGTGATTGTGATTCATACTTCAAGTAATTCCATATTGCGCATTTAAACCTGATTAGACGCAAAATAATGAAAAATTGGTTATAAGTGATGCCTGGAAACTTGGGAGTCAAGTTTACACACGACCCCCGATTTCCAGGGCGTTACAGACCCTTTTTTCACTTCGGCTTGGTATTTATTCCATGTGGCCTCCTGATCATTTCAAATTGACATTTACCCTGTGTGGCTTTAATGGTTCATCCCTATATAACCATGCGATGGCGAGTCCCACGTATTGAAATATGATTGACTACTAGTTGATGAGGTTCCATTAAACACCCTAATGTGTGAGTCCCATGAGCCGGAGATGGTGGTATGGGATACTATGTCTGAGCTGTCGGCTTACGCTGGGTGATGAGCCTCCCGTCTGGTTGTAATCGAAATAATAATGATTGGGCTAATCATGCATTCATGGCATACGGGCGATGACGGGTGGCTAATTCTGGATGTTGTAGCATGTGCCCTTAGCGTGGTATCATTTTGCTAGCTCCCATACCATCGACTATCGACCCACATATGTGATGTACGATGGCTAGGTCACTATACTTGTACATGATGTATGCACATGATGTGCTTCACTGGTGGCCAGCCATATTCATGGGTGACGAGCCTAAGTCTGACTGGATGAGCATCCCCAAGTCGATGTGCATTCACGCATTGGCTTGTTTTGTATGATTTCTTATTTACAACTATGCTTAGCTAATGTGGTGGTGTGTAATCTTGAGGGAAATTCACACTGAGTTGGTCACTCATTCATCAAATATATAACCATACAGGTAGTGTAGGTGGTTTAAATGATATTCATATCCAGATTGGTAAGGAGCAAGGTACAATTATCAAAGATGCATGATTGTATCTATCAAGGGAAGCTGTTTGATCTTGTGACTCAAGTTTATATGCATTTTATTATTTTTCATGTATTAAATTGTGCAATTCTTGTATATGTTAACATAGAGACATTAGTTTGTATAAGTCATTTGGGCAGTCGCTCGTATATTCTAAATGTAATGCAAATTTTTCTTTTTGTTTGATTTGTCCATCTTCCGCTAAACTGCTAACTCTGAGAAAAGAAAAGAAAGAAAAATATACATATCTGAAATTTGGCTAATTTTAAAGGTTAACACTTGAATTTTTGGAAAACGAGTCATATACTCGGGTTTCAAAATTTTGGGGCATTACATAGGTCTTGCGCAAGAACCTATTCGAATTTTTGTCACAAATTATATACTCAATCCTATACATGAAAATAATATATGTGGAATCTACAATTGGTAACCTTATTTGTTAAATTAAGCCCCGTTGATATGTCTTTCTTAATATGCTTGATCGATGCTCTCTTATGCTTCAATCAGCTTCTCAATTGCTCTCACGATCGTTGATGTCGATGCTTTAGCTCATACCATTAATCGCCTTGCATTTGATGCTTTGATGAGATGACTAAGGCAATGAGTGGTAATTGATTTTCAAATGAGATTCGCCTAGATAGGTATTCTAGAGGATATAAATAAGGATACACCTATAACCTTGGTGTCTAATCTCTAGAAAATTATGGAGATCAAGTACATCTTCATAATGGAGGTTAAAATCCTCATTAGAGTGGTAATCTTAAGGAAGATGATTTGAATCTCATAGGTTTAGAAACTTAAGATAAGGGATATGAGTAGAGAATCACCTAAGTTTTAATGGCACAAAAAATCTATTAAAATGTCCAAATATCGAATGCCCTATATAAAGGAAACAAAATCTAATGGTAAAAAAATGGGTAGAAAAATCGTGCCTTCTATCAATTGAGCAATGCCTTCGATCGATCGAACGACTCTTCGACGAGATCGAAGGTTGTTCAATGTATTCGATAAACTTCACCTTTTTAGACAGTTGCTACTGGACGTTTTTGGCCATCTTCAATCGATGGAGTGCTGAGCTTCGATCGATCGAAGCTTCGCTCAAGACCCATTGACAACTTGTTGATGGAATCGAGATTCACTCGAAGACTGTTATTTGGGCAATGTGTTTAACAATAACTTTACACCTCTTAGAAGCCTAACTTATCATGTTTGGATTAGATGAGTAAAATGTTTACCTATGGGATGATTCATCTAGAAGTAAGTTGTTTTGGTTCTTAAGTTGGTCTAGGGCTAGGTTTTCTAAGGCACATCATGCTTTACCTGTTGTCTTCGGCCTTGATGCTTTAAGTCTTCGAGTCTTCTGTCTTCAGTGTTTTCCTATGAAGGCTCAACCGACTCAAGACACCTTAGCTCATGTCATTGACAAAACTGAGGCACTAACAAAAAAGGAAAAAAGAAGAAGAAGAAGAAGAAGAGAAAAACATAAGGGTTATGGCTTACCTATGAGAGAGAGAGAGAGAGAGAGAGAGAGAGAGAGAGAGAAGAAGAAGAAGAAGAAGAAGAAGAAGAAGACATTGAGAGACAGAGGATTTCATATAATCATCATAATAGGCCCTTGGGCCCTGTAAAAAAATCAAGGGTTATACATCTCTCTCTCAATTGTTTCTTTTGGTGTGGTCCATGTCCGTGCCTAGTTTTTAGCCCTGTATCTAATATGGGATTATACATATAATGGTTAGAGTGGATCTCACATACACTCTACGGTGGGAATAATAAAAAATCAAGTGAGTTTATCCTTAAATTTTATTATTATTATTATTATTATTATTGTACATATCAAACTTGATGTGTAGGCTAAATCCATTCCAACCCTTAGATGTGTAACCTTACATTGGGCCGAGGACCAAAAAATAAGCTGAGATATAATTCAGGTGGGCCATACGTAAGGAAATAGTTGGGATAGAGATGTTCATTCTTGATTTTTACGGGGCCACTATGATGATCATATGAAATCCACTCTAACCATTAGATACCAGACAAAAAATTAGGTCCTGGGCCCAAAATCATCCCCATTTGTGATTTGGGTGGACAATAATTTGTGATTCAGGTGAGCGGTATTAGCAAGTGAAATGGTTAGGAGGTAAGTATTTCCTTATCTACTTATTTCAATTGCGTGGTCTACCTAAATCACAAATGGAGCTGATTTTTGGATTTTAGATAAACATTACAGTGAGGTCTACGCAAGCAAAGGATCCTTTGTTGGCTCAACGGACCCCAACTCCCATTAAAAAATTCATAATTACTTAAATCAATAAATCAATAGGATAACTTATTTAAAAACTCTGTTGGAATATAAATGCTATATTAAGCACGTGTGTGTGCACGCATTGAATGCTCAGCTGCGCACCGACACATGATACGTGATGTAATTCCAAAATCTGAACGGTCACATGAAGGAGCACATCATGAAACCTCCTGGGCCCAATTTTTGCTCCCATCCAAAACTTTGATGGGCCAGGAAAAATGAAAACAATTTCATCCCTTGATTTACATTTCTCTTTGCTATGGCCCACCAGAATTTTAGATCAGGGTAAAAAAATTTTCCTTGGAGTTTCATGGGATTCCGCATCACATAGACCATTCCGATTGGACGCCCATGACACGTGTGCAAAGGTGCGCAGGTGAGCATGACTCTCTCTCTCTCTCTATATATATATATATATATATATATATATATATATATATATAAAATATCTTATTTTTTTAACCAAACTTCTTTATGGTCCAGAGATAGTCCCAAGTACATTATTTGAAGCAGTTGCTAGTACTTTGGCCATGTTGATTAAAAATTATACACATGGTATAAGGCGCGCAGGTGAGCATGACTCTCTCTCTCTAGGGAAAAGGTACGAAGCGCTCGAGCTAACGATAAGCTCCCGTGAGGTCGAGCTGTGTGGGCCCCATTGTGATGCGTGTCGACCATTAACACCATGCATTTGATGGGTACCCTTTAAATTATGGGATGTTCCAAAAATCAGCCATATACGAAACTCAGGTGGGCCATACCATCTAAATTTATGTGAAGACACCATTAAAACATATAAAAGCACTTGGTGGGGCCCACCTGAGTTTTGCATGCGCCTGAAACTTGGTCTGAACCCTCATTCAAGTGGGACACACATAATGGATGGGCTGGATTTGCAAACCACATCTCAGTGGGCCCTCAAAAATGGTTATGAATGTTTTAATGGTGCACGGCCCCTCTCCACTTCTGTATGTGGTGTGGCCCACACAAGTCGCAGATTGACTTGATTTTTGAGACCTAGGCCCACGATGGAATGGTGCATTTGACGGATGGGGTAGATGTTCGAAACGCATCACGGTGGGGCCCATACAGCTCGACCTCATGGGACGGACTTGTGAGGTCGAGTGCATAGTACCTTTTCCCATATATATATATATATATATATATATATATATATATATATATATATATATATATATATATATATATAAGGGAAAAGGTACAATGCCCTCGAGCTGATTTTAATGCCCTATGAAGTCGAGCTGTGTGGGCTCCACCGTGATGCGTTTCGAACATCTACCCCATCAGTCTGATGCACCATTCCATCGTGGGCATAGGTCTCAAAAATCAAGTCAATCCGTGACTTGTGTAGGCCACACCACATACAGAAGTGGAGAGGGGCCGTGCACCATTAAAACATGCATAACCATTTTTAAGGGCCCACCAAGATGTGGTTTGAAAATCCAGCCCATCCATTATGTGTGTCCCACTTGAATGAGGTTCAAACCAAGTTTCAGGCGCATGCAAAACTCAGGTGGGCCCCACCAAGTGCTTTTATATGTTTTAACAGTGTCTTCACATAATTTTAGATGGTATGGCCCACCTGAGTTCCGTATACGGCTGATTTTTGGGACATTCCATAATTTAAAGGGGACCCATCAAATGCACGGTGTTGATGGTTGAAACACATCACGGTTAGGCCCACACAGTCGACCTCACGGGAGCATATCATCAGCTCCAGCCCATTGTACCTTTTCCCTATATATAATATCTTATTTTTTAACCAAACTTCCTTATGGTCCCAGAGAGAGTCCTGAGTACATTATTTGAGGGAGTTGCTAGTACTTTGGCCATGTTGATTAAAAATTGTACACGTGGCATAAACTGGGTCACAGTATATCTGAATTCGGTTTATGGTTTGATCAGTTTAGTATGAATTACCTGTATGTCGTCGTATGCAAATTTCAATTATTTTCTAAGAAATTTGATGGTGCTTAGTTTTTTCAACGAAAAAATTATCTAAACAACCCCATTTTTTATTTTCTTAGGGGCTGTTTGGTTTTCAATTTAGTAAATATAAGTAAATAAGTAGTAATGACTTCTTCCACCTTTTTGTTGGAGATGAAAATTGGCCAGGATTTTCACTTCAAAAATTAGTTTGGAAAAATCTTGTTAGTACGTACTGATTTAAATTTATAGGCTACACCATGATGTATGTGACTTATCCATGCTATCCATATGTTTAATTACCAGTACATTATAAGGCATTAGCCCAAAAATGACACGGATCAAAATCTCAAGTGGATCACACCTCATGAAACAACGGTCTTAAAAATGTCCACGTTGAAAGTTGTTTCCTCTCTAGGGCCCACTCTGATGTTTACTTGTCATCCAACCTGTTCATAAGGTCACACAGCCACGAGTGAAGGGAAAACAAAAACATCACCTTGATCCAAAACTTTTAGTACAGAAGACGTTTTATTCGGTGAGTGTTCAATTCTCATTATTTCCTAAGTGGTCCACTTGAGCTTTAGATCTGCCTCATTTTTCAGCTCATAACCTTAAATGTCTTTTGAAAGGAGTGGACAACGTGGATAAGACACAAAACATCACCGTGCGTGGCTCAGTAATTTTAAAGTTGACAAGACACATACATCACGATAGCCCCCATAATTTTGAAGTTTTACGACGGACGGATATTAACGAGGGCGTCTGTACCTTGGAAATCAAATTAAAATTACAAAAATAAATAATTATTACCTAATTACTGTCAATAACAATCCTAATTAGAAAATCAAACAGCCTCTTAAAAAGTAAGTAGTGCATCGAGAATTGTGGGGCCCGTAAAGTATATATTGGAGATCCAACCAACCATCCAAAAGATGCATCACAAAATGGTTACAATACCAACTAAACTTCTAGTGATCCCAATGATAAGATGGGCCAGATTATATTAAACGTAACATACATCATTAAAAAACATTCAAAATCATATATAGCCCATCTGACGATTTAATTAGCCAGATTTTTAGTTGGTGTGAACACCATGTTGGGGTTCATATGTTAGAAGGACCGGATGTTAGGCAGATGATAACACATGGCCCCACAATTCTCAAGTTAACTACCTTTAAAAATGAAAAACTAACCGAAAGAATGTACGTTTTACCCAAAAAGTATATATTTAACCGTCATATTTACAAAAGCATGCTTCTAAACCTATAATGAGAGTAAAATGACCTATCAACCTTTATTTTAATTACCCTTAGGGAAAGTGCAGGACCCAAAAAGAAATTGAAAGCTTTGCTAAGCACACACACGTGTGCAATAAAGCTCAGGTATGCACCACCCACATGCATGTGCCCTCATAGCACATGTGTGAAATCTTATCCATCAATCAGGTTAGTTTGACCTTATACATTAAAAAAAATCTAGTTAAATCAGCAGTGGGCCCCAATATCGAAAGCATATGAATGGGTTGGAAAAACTTCATCTATGTTTTTTGGAGCTATTCATTTATTTTGTAGATCGTAGCCCACATTTTTGAGATAGGGTGTCACTATAATATTATAGTTCTAATGGTAAATCGAGTCGTGGACCTATGGTGACATGTTGGCACATGTGCGGTGTTGTTAACAGATGTCTTAAATCTGAAAAGTTCTGGAAAAGTTTGACTGGTTGAAGAAAGTTCGGCTCGAAGTCCAGCAGCAATGTATTTGGAATTTTCAGGATGCTTGAATAGTCGAGGGATTAGCTCGACCAATCGAAGTTCTGGCTCAACTAGTTGAAGGTTATGCAGACTGTGCATAGACTACGTAAATTTGAGGTGGTTTCCGGATTGTTCTAAGTCGGTATGATAGTGAAGTTTCTTAAACTATAAATAGGAGTCACTAGGGCCATTCTAAAGGTATTTTAAAGCATTCTTAAGGATTCTAAAGGGTTTCTAGAAGGGGTTCTAGGGTTATCAAAGGGTGTAGCAAGGGTGAGATTCGAGGTTGTTCGAATCGGGTAAGTCATTTTTCTTTGTAATTTTGCTTTCATGGTGGATTTGTGTCGCTTTGTGCCATAGTTTTTTCTCGAAAGGGTTTTCCACGTTAAAACTTTGTGTTCTCTTATGTTTTCTTGGTGATCTTGGATGGCTATCCTATATTCATCTCTGTGTGATTCCGCAGCACAAATCCTAACAAGTGGTATCAGAGCAATCGTCGGGGCATAGATCTGAATCTGAAGGGCAATAATGGTAAGCACTAGGTATGATATTGAGAAGTACTCAGGGAAAAATAACTTCGAGTTATGGAAGATCAAGATGATCAGTTCCTTAATCAAGTAAAGTGAAGATGGTACTCTTGAGGAGCGAAAGTCTACTATGACTGATGATAATTGGAATACTCTTGATAAGAAGGCCTTATCCTCGATTCGTTTATGTCTCACGGACGAGGTTCTCTACAATGTCATGAGGGAGAAAACTGCGGCTAAGTTATGAGCAAAGTTAGAGGATATTTATGTAAAAAAATCATCTGAAAATCGCCTACACTCGAAGCGTCAATGGTATAACTTCAAGATGGCAGAGGGTGGAGATTTGAAGGCTCACATCAGCAACTTTAATAAATTAGTTTGTAAATTACTGGATATGGAGGAAGTGATGAAAGATGAGGAATAAACATGTATGTTGCTGAATTCTTTTTCGGCATCGTATGAGTCATTCAAGGACACAATGTGCATCACAAATAAGACCCTGAGTGTCGATGTCGTTATCTTAGCCCTTCAAGGAAATACCATGAGAAAGCTAAATGGTGACATAGGAACATATTTTAATGCACTGTTTATGAGGGGTAGGAATTCTAAATAAGGTACAGGATCTTCAAGTTTTAGATCCAAATCCAAGGGCAAGGGCAAAGGAAACATAAAGTACTGGAACTGTGGGATGGAAGGACACATGAAGAAGGATTGTATAAATCCTAAATCTAAGAGAAAAGAATCCGAGGCTTTATACAAGGAGGCCAATGCTGCCATGTAGATGGATCGAGTGGATGTGACGGTGATGTCTTATCTGTGTTTACGATCAGACACCCATACGATGATTAGAGGGATAGGTAGATTCTAGACACAGGGGCATTCTTTCACATGATTCCTCATCGGAGTTGGTTCGCCAGTTATAGGGAGTACGATAGTGGACAAGTGTTTATGGGCAATGACATTGCCTGTAATTTTGTGGCTATTGATACGGTGTGCATCAAGATGTTTAATGGGGTGGAGCATACCTTGACTGATATCAGGCACGTTCCTAATTTGAAGAAGAATATGATTTCTTTTAGTATACTTGAGGTAATGGGCTGTAAGTTCACAGGTATTGATGGTGCTCTTAAAGTATCTAAGGGGGCTCGGATAATCATGAAAGCGCAATGACTTAGTAATCTTTACAGGTTAGTAGGGAGCACTTCAACAAGTGGAGTTGCAGTGGCTGTAGTGGATTCCACCTCTACACATGTGTGGCATGCTGGGCATGACCACACGAGCAAGCAGGACATGAAGGCTGAGACACATGGACAGAGATACAAAGAAGGTGGAGTAGACACATGTAAGAAGAATCACATGGCATAATCCCAGGATATCGGCGAGATACATGAACGACTTCAATATCTCATATGCTCTCGTTATAGGCGAGAGAGATCCATCTAGGCTCTAGGTGAGCCTGGTGTTGAAAAGTGGAAAGTAACTATTGATGATGTGATTAACTCATTGTACCAGATCGACACATGGGAGCTGGTGGAGCTTCCAGTGGGCTAAAAAGTGATTAGATGCAGGTGGATCTTTAAGGGGATACAACATAAATACAGAGTGAGGTTGGTACTGAAGGTCATGCTCAAAGAAAAGGGATCATCTTCTCAAAGATATTCACAGCGACCGTATAGCAGGTGTCTATAAGAATCGTATTGGTGTTGGTTGGCCAATGCGTGAGCTAGAAAGGATGGATGTGGAGTCTAAACTTTTGCAAGGGAAATTGAAAGAGCAGATCTACATGAAGCAATCAGAGTGGTTCAAAGTTTAAAGAGGCTGAGAAAAAGTTTGTAGGAGGTCGTGGTATGACCTGCCACCTAGGTAGTGGTATAAAATTTGATTCCTTTATGATGAGTTAAGAATTATATGTTGATGACATGTAGATCACCAATCATGTCATGTTTGGAATTAATGTACTAAAGACTCAGTTAAGTGGGACATTTGAGATGAAGGATCGGGGGGCTGCAAAGAAGGTTCTCGAGGTGATAGTCATAGAGACTGGAAGAGGAGCAGGCTTTGGTAATCACAGGTAGAATACCTTTAGTAGGTATGCGATGGACCAAGCAAAGCCGGTAATGTTCCAAACGCGGCTCACTTCAAGTTTTCCTCAAGACATGTCCCAAAACAAATGAGGAAAAGCAGAATATGTCTCATGAGCCTTATTCGAATGCGGTTCACAGTGTATGTCATGGTTTGCATTAGACCAGTTATTTCACAGGCAATTGGTGTTGCGAGCAAATACCCCGGCAAATAACATTGGATGGAGGTGAGATAGTTACTTCGACACATTCGAGGTACAAAAGACTGTCTTACTTTTGGGAAGATAGGAACAAAGGTGGTTGGGCATGTGGATTCAGATCCAGCAAACATGCTTACCATTGTCGTTCCTACAAAGAAGTTCAAGTTATGTGCAACTTCTTTAAGCTTGGCGTGACATAAAAGAAGGACATAGTGTGCACGAGAAGCTATAATGTGATGCAGAGATAAGAAAAGAGGTCGAAAAGCTACACGGTTGAAGATTGAAGACATAGTGGAGATTGTTATTAACAGATGTCTTAAATCTGAAATGTTCTGAAAAAGTTTGACTGGTCGAAGAAAGCTTGGCTCGAAGTCCAACAACAATGTATTTGAAATTTCCAGGATGCTTGACCAGTTAAAGGGGTCCTTCGACCAGTCGAAGCTCTAGCTCGACTAGTCAAAGGTTACACAGACTGTGCACAAACTGCGTAAATTTGAGGCAGTTTCTGAATTATTTTAAGTTGGTGTGAAAGTGGAGTTTCGAAAATTATAAATAGGAGTCCCTAGAGCCATTCTAAAGGTATTTTAAGGCATTCTAAAGGGTTTCTAGAAGAGATTCTAGGGTTATCAAAGGGTGTAGCAAGGGTGATATTTGAGGTTGTTCGAATCAGGTAAGTCCTCTCTCTTTGTAATTTATGCTTTCATAGTGGATTTATGTTGCTTTGTGTCGTGGTTTTTTCCCGAAAGGATTTTTCATGTTAAATCTTTGTGTTCTCTTGTGTTTGCTTAGTGATCTTGGATTACTATCCTAGATCCATCTCTATGTGATTCTGCAACACAAATCCTAACATGCGGTGCATACATGAGCTTTATTACACATGCGTGTGGGCTTAGCAAGGCTTAGAGATTAAATTTTAACAGAGTACATGTTGCATATGATGCTCAATGTTCGGTCATTCATAAGATGACGTTGTTAGCACTGCTGCATTAAATGCAGTGTGATGATGTGGCCCAATCAAATTGCAATAAGCAAGATTTTCTTACCTGTGGCGAGTAGAGTATCCATATTCAAATTGTGCAAATGCAATATATTAACTTAAATAAGTTGACAAGATTGAGCAACCCTCTCTAGCGAAATTACAATCCCAATGACAGATGGATTGAACAATAGTGGCCTCTAATTCCTGAATGCTTGTTTATGAAAATAAGATTGTTAGATTTTTCAGTTGTCCAATAAATGTCCATCAATGCAAATAAGATTGTTGGATATTTCTTTTATTTTAATTGTCCAATAAATGTCCATCAATCCAATACTCGCATGATGGAATGTGCTTAATTTTATATTTGTAGTATAACTGCACTTGGTACCATAATTTCGATAGTTTGACTACTTGTGTACCACGTGTGTTTTCTAAGTGTCTGTGTATCATCCATCACACTTTTCCAGAGTATCAAAGTTTATTGTTATTTTTCTGAACTCCTGCACACCAATTGTTTTTTTATTTTTTTCTTCATTCAAACCCACATACACTACAATGGGCACATGAACCCATGACCTCAGTGTTAAAACTCATGGAGTCTACCACAGAGCGATGAGTATTCACATCCATTGTTATAAAAACCCTCACATCCATTGTTATAAAAGATGATTTATGTAGTAGAATTACCTAAGATGGAGAGGCTACTGTCGGGTTTGAAATTTATTTCACCAATTATATTGTGTGCATGTGGAGCTCATGGATGATGATGATCCAAACCGTTTATATCACGGGCCTCACCATGGACGGCGGAAATTATGAGAAGTTAAAATCTTGAACACCATGACTTTTGATATTCCTAAGTACACATCATATTCATAGGCCTCACCACCAAGGTGCGGGGCTATTATTAGTTGATTCGTATAGTAGATCCACTGCAACCACTGTGAATGCATGATTCCCAAAAATCTTTTGGATCAAAAGACAATGACCTTTCAATATTTAATGCTCAAGCCTATAAAAAGGGCCCACTCATGTGCATGCCACAATGGTGCCAACATGACATGATAGGTCCGAGATTCAATCTATCCATTAAAATAACACCAGTAAATTAATGCCCAAGATCAAGAATTAGATTGATCCACTCATCAGGTGGGCTACAGTTTGCAAAACACACCTAGGGGTGTACACGAAACCGAGTTGTCTCGGTTAGCTCGCTTGACACGACTCGAAAAAGCTCGATTTGACTCAGTTTGAAGCTGAGTTCGAGCTGATTTTTTGGAGCTCAAAAAAATTTCGAACCTAGTTCGAGCCTGACTCGAGTTGGATTGAACCCCAACTCGAATCAAACTAGTTTGGTGACTCGGTTACTTTGATATTGATGTTGCTCACCAAGTGTTTGATGAAATGACTCAACAAAATGTCGGCTGGTGGCCATAAAGGTATGTATCTGAAACAAATATCATTTTTTCTTGATTTTGAGTTTGCCTAAAAGGTGTTTGATGAAAATAATTGTAAACACCCGCTGAAATTGAAAGTGCATAGCTTGTGTTTGTGAAAATGCCGCATAGGCTCAATTTTGGCTCGAGTGGCTGACCGAACCGAGCCGAGCTGGCCAGTCCGGCTTGAAGACCGAGTCAAGCCAAGTTCGAGCTGAGGCCAGCTCGACTTCGTTTGACTTGGTGTACACCCCTAAACACACCTACACCTATGAAAAACTTAGATGAATTTTTTTCCAACCAATCCACTTATTATCAATGTTGGGGCTATAAGTCACTTGAACCATATTTTCTTTGTGGAAAAACATGTAAAAGGTCATACTAACCTAATGGATGGATTAGATTGTGCACATGTGTGGCATGGACATGTGATTTATTGTGCATGCATGTGAGCTTAGCTAAACTCTTTAAATGAAGTCTTTTGATTTGCAAATCCTTTATCAAAATAAGGGTAAATAGATGGTTTTACCTTCATTAGTAAGTTTGAAAGCATGCTCTCACAAATATAAAAGTTAAAGGTATTTTTCTCGAAAAAACTAGCAATTGTGTGGAATTTTCATGTAAACACTCATAAAGCATCTCTCTCAAACCTCGCTTCATCTTAGTACTCTATTGTAAAATGTTAATTTGTGGTAAAAATCCTTATTTATTAAGGGCCCATTTTGATACCACCAAATGAGTTACTTTTTTCACTTACAATAAGTAACTTATTTGAGATGAGAAAGTTGATCTTGTGATCAATTATAAGTATTTTTTTATATTTAAAGTTACTTAGCCGGTGTTCGGATCATAAATTACTTAAGATAAACTACTTATGTCATAAGTAACTTATCTTGGTTTCTATTTATGAAGTTGAAGTGATTAAGTAATTAATTTAAGTAAAAAAGTTACTTATTATTGATTTTAAACCAAACTTATTGCGAATAAGTTACTTATCTACTGCTGCAAGTAGAAGAAGTAGTTTATTTGGAGGTATCGAAATGAGCCCTTGATTACTCTAGTTTAATAAGTAGAAGTTAAGATAAGCTATTTAAGGCATAAGCAATTTATCTTAAGTAACTTACAAGCCAAACGCGGCTAAGTTCCCACAAATTGCACATATTCATTATTATAGTTGGGAAATAGTTCTATGCAAGCTCACGGGAACTTCCCACCAGGTCGAGCTGTGTGGGCCCCATTCAAGCTCATGGGAACTTCCCATGAGGTCGAGCTATGTGGGCCCCACCGTGATGTGTGTCGAACATCTACCCCAGCAGTCAGATGCACCATTCCATGGTGGGCCTCAGTCTTAAAAATCAAGTCAATCCATGACTTTTGTGGGCCACACCACATATAAAAGTTGAGAGGGGTTATCCTCCCATTAAAACATTCATAATCTTTTTTTGAGCGCACTGAGATGTGGTTCACAAATCCAACCCATCCATTATGTGTGTCCCACTTGGATGAGGGGTCAGACCAAGTTTCAGATGTATCCAAATTTCAGGTGGCCCCACAAAGTGCTTTTATATGTTTTAGGCATCTCTTCATATGATTTTAGATGGTATGGCCCACCTAAGTTTTGTGTGTGGCTGATTTTTGGCATATCCCATAATTTAAAGGGGACCCATCAAATGCACAGTGTTAATATTCGAGACACATCATGGTGAGGCCCACACAGCTAGACCTCACGGCAAGTTCCCATGAGGTCACCGCATATAACATAGTCAAATTAAAGCTTTTTCGTTTATTCCCCCTGTTCATGCACGAGAAATAATAACATGTGGCCGAAAGTTCATTTCTATCACTTTTTCCACTAACATAGTACATGCGTATTACATTGGACTCGTACAGAAGGTGTGTCACACCATAATAATCATGTAGGGTGAAATCAAGCTAATCCACTCATTGGGTGGGTCACATTAGTACATTGTTACATGATCCATTAGTTTTGACGTTGACGTTGTGTCCCATGCGACTAGTGGATCGGCCTGACTTTTGCACTAGGTTATCATCATGGTGTGGCCCACCTTTTCCACTAATTGGATATACTATATATTTTACACGTCAGTAGGAAACGAATGGTTGTATATGGAATTCACAACAGCTGTTGTGTGAGATATACTGCATCCTAGAACCAGATATGTGGTTAGGCCTCTTTCCAGCTTATTTTAAAGGATGGTCTAAAAAATGAAGCAGATATAAATTTCAGGTGGACCACATGACAATAACAGTGGTCATTGAACCTTAAGAATTCTATAAGGTGATCAACGGTTTGGATTGTCCTAAGGGTTGGATAGTGCAATCGGGTGTACTAGTGAACCTCGTTAAGTAGTGATGCATCTAAAATCGTAAAAGGGATGGTATGTTAGAACTGTCGTACATGGATAGTATCCAAATAGGACTGAGATTACCAAATTCATGTGGAGCCATATAGAAAGGAGTTTTGATGGATTTCAAACTCCTCTATCCTGTACAACTATAAAACATGGTTGAGTCCTCAATCCAATACATCGACGGAAGCTAGAATTCTCATCAAGCTTTTATAAGAGTGTAAGGAGAGGAAGACTGTGGCATTAAGCCTATAACAATGACATCCCAATAAGGTACGCTATTTCATTCATTTAATTTTCATACTCAATGCATATTAAGATTCTTTTACAATTCCGCATAAAGTCTTACATGAATGTCTAAGATTAAAAACTACATATGGCCCACCGTAATGATTATTGACCATCCAAATAAGACACAAACCTAAATTAAAGGAAAAAAAACAAATATTAGTGATACGAAATTTTTGTGACCCACATAAAGTTTTTAATCTCAATAATCACTCTTTCCTATGGTGTGGTCCATTTGAAATTTATATCTACTTCTTTTTTAGGATCAAGCCCTAAAATAAGCTGAAAAAACAGATGAACAACGTAGATATACGAATCATACATCAAGGTGGGCCCTACGGTAAGGGTCCCACCCATATCGTTGGTACCGGGTAGCACTTGCTAATTGCACTCACTCCAGGGTACTTCAAAATTGCATTCGCCTCACACGTGTGTGAGATCACAGCTGCTGATCAGGGAATCCACACCCGAAATGTGATCTCTGAGAGATTATGATGATATTGATGGGTCCACCATTGTACATAAAATTCAGGCCTTCGATCAATTTCCTAGCCATTCACATATTTTGTAAATTACCAACCACTTAACCATCGCATCAAAAATGCAATTTTTGATTTGTGCAACCTACTAGTGGAGATCTCGTGTTCGTACTTTCAACATGTGAAATGCGCTAGGAAGGATTTTTTTTTTCTCCCTCTAGCAAGTGAAATGTCATATTAGGGGAAACATGCTCACATGCACCGTTGCATAGGCATTTAAACATAAAATGTTTTTTTTTTTTTTTGCCAACGTGTCACTTTTTATAATATCTGATCTGTGAAAATTTGTAGGACGCATTATAAGAAATAGATTCATGTGGAAATCATGATGGTACCTATTATAGGAAAAAATTGGACTAACCAAATAGCAAGAATTCGATGGAAACATCAAGGCAAATAGCTTAGATGAGAGATCGGGTAAGAGCTTGGCCACCGATGACCGAGTACAACCCCCACAACTAATTTGAGCATCAGCCATGAGTGGTGACCTTGGCCACCTAGCTGGCACCTCATTGTCTCAACTAAAGAACAACCATAGAAGCCGACCTTGAGAGACGACCACTGAGGGTCCCAACTTCTAAGATTCAGATCTCGATCATCAACTTCAATATTTATCAACCTTGGTAGGAAAGACCTCGATTAGCGACTTAGAGGCTGGCCTCTCGATTATCAACCTCGACCTTCTCAGATATTGACCATCAGAAGATCCTACTCGAAAAGGGTTACCTCCCCAAGATTTTTACCGAGAATCTCACCAAAATAATCATAATGTATCCGGGAGAAGATTCCTTTTATGATACGCAACTGCCTAATGAATGCATTGCCATATACATAAGTGGCATCATAAAGATTATAAATAAGGACTCAGCCCACAGAAATAGGTATGAACTATTACCAGAAATAAGTACGAACTATTACCCGTAATTCGATTAGACTTAGAGTGCTTATTTTGACTTAGGCATTAAAAGGTCCCCAGCTACAACCAGGGCTCTATTATCATTTGGTTTTGTAGGTACTCGACAGTATAGCAAGGATGTCTAGTTGTCTAGTTCTCTAGTTCTCTGCAACAACAATACCATTCATTAGGTAGGCTACGACGTTCAAAACAATGGACAGCCCATGGTCCTATTTAATGTACATTTTTGGCCTATCTAATGAGTTATTTTCAAACATGATGATCCTAATTCTATGGCCCACCATTTTGATGGCTCAGATTTTATATAAAAGGAAATATTATCAGAAAATAAGAACATTGTACGTTAAAGCTCCCATGCAACGTTTTCTACCAACACCTCTTTGTGGTCGTTCCGGGGAATGGGGTACTTCCAAAGTAGAAAAGCTTAAATACTCTGGCAGAAGCAATGAATGATACGCAGGCACATAAAAGATCATGGAAGTTATATTTGTGGCATACAGATAATAGACTGTCACGATTATGGGTCCCATACTGGGTGCATCGTCAACCAAAGAATAAGAAATTTTATCATCTGACTCCGAATTGGATGAAACTTATTGGACGGTTGAAAATGAAAAATAACCAATGTCCTATTACAACAAACAAGTATCAACGAATCTAAGGCCACTATTGTTCTATAAATCTGATTTTTGAGTTTCTTACTTTTCTACTGTGTTATACACAATTTATAGTCGGTTTATTTGAGTTATAGTGTGCCAAATATATAGCTATTGAGTGCCTGAGTATCAAGCGTCAGACGCTGCCAGAGTATCATGTCACTCCCCTTTCCAAAGAAGAGCAGCTATCGTGCGATCCAGGTAAACTAATTGAATCTTGTTCCAGTGACCGGTTGGGCCACATCAGGGATAGGGACGTGGGAAAAGTGCTCTGAACTGTAAGTAATCCTAACCATTGGATTAACGGATTTGATTGCACGTTGGCTTTTTGTTTTTCAGTGGATCCACTGAGATCGGTGTATCCCTGACTGTAGGGCCCACTTTTATGTATGTATATTACAGTGGGCCAGCCCATTGAATCCTTTGATCACTGGTACACGTGGCTAATCAAACTTAGGTGGGGCCCACCGTGATGTTCTGAGAAATCCACCCCTTCCATCCGGTTTTTATCTCATTTTAGAAAACGGGGTAAAAAAACAAGCAGGATCCGAGACTCAGGTTGACCGCAGTAAAGGAGAAGGTGGATAGGGAAATTCCTACCGTTGAAACCTCCCTGGTGTCGACGGTGATGTCTACATGCCATCCAAACCGTTCATAACTTCATTCCCAGTGAGATGAACTGAAAACACAGGTATTAGACTGATTCAAAACTCCTGTAACCCCGGGAATATTTCAAATGTGGATGTTCAACCCTCACGATTTAGCCCCACTCGAGTCTTGGATCCAGATCATTTTTGTCATGAGCTCCTGCAAAAGCCTTCCGCCGGAAGTTCCTTTGCTGGAAACTTAGGTGGGGCCCACCGTGATGTTTGTAAGAAATCTACACTATCCATCTGTTTTTTTTAACTCTGTTTTTTTTAACTCATTTTAGAACATGGGACCAAAAATGATCCGGCTCCAGGACTCAAGTCGGCTGCACTAAAGGAAAAGGTGTGTAGGGAAATTCCTATTGTTGGAACCTCTCTAGTCGACAATGTTTACATGACATACATACGGTTTATAACGTTATTCCTACCAGGTTGAATTGTAAATATAATATTAGACAGATTCAAAACTTTCATATCCCCATGAATATTTCAATTGTAGACATTCAAACCTCACGATTTAGGCCCACTTGAGTCTTGGATCCGGCTTATTTTTTATCCCATGTACTAAAATGAGCTCAAAAAAATAGATGAATAGGGTGGATTTCTCACAAACATCACAGTGGGCCCCACCTAAGTTTCCAACGTAGAAACTTCCTGCGAAAGGCTTTAACACGAAATCTAAAGTTCCTATGCAAACTTAGGTGGGGCCCACCTTGATGTTTGTGAGAAATCTACCATGTCCATCTATTTTTTGAGCTCATTTTAGTACATGAGACCAAAAATGAGCCAAATCCAAGACTCAATTGGGCTGCACTAAAGGAAAAGGTAGGTAGGGAAATTCGTACAGTTGAAACCTCCGTGGGGCCGACAATGATGTTTACATGCCGTCCGTACCATTCATAATGTTATTCCTACCATGATGAATTGTAAACACAAATATTAGACTAATTCAAAACTTCCATAGCCCCATGAATATTTCAACTGTGGACGTTCAATCCTCACGATTTAGGCCCACTTGAGTCTTGGATCCAGCCCATTTTTGGTCCCATGTACTAAAATGATCTCAAAACACAAATGGATGGGGTGGATTTCTCACAAACATCACGGTGGGCCCCACCTAGGTTTCCTGTGTAGGAACTTCTGGCGAAAGCTTTCCACAGGAAATCTAAAGTTCCTGTGCAAACTTAGGTGGGCCTCACCGTGATGTTTGTGAATCCACCCTGTCCATCCATTTTTTTAGCTCATTTTAGTACATGGGACCAAAAATGAGCTGGATCCAAAACTCAAGTGGGCCACACTAAAGGAAAAGGTGGGTACGGAAATTCCTACCGTTGAAACCTCCCTGGGGTTGACAATGATGTTTACATGCCATCCATACTGTTCATAACATTATTCCTACCAGGATGAATTGTAAACATAAATATCATACTACACCCAAATCCATAGCTCAAGTGGTAGACTGAGTGAAAGATACCTCGTTTCAACACTGAGGTCTTGGCATCGATTCCCTAGTGGGGGTGGCTAACAGTGAAGTGTGATTTGACAGTGGGTGTACTAACTTATTTGGTGGTAACAAAAAAAAAACATAAATATTAGACTGATTTAAAACTTATGTAGCCCCACGAATATTTCAACTGTGGACGTTCAACCCTCGTGATTTAGGCCCACTTAAGTCTTGGATTTGGCTCATTTTTGGTCCCATGTACTAAAATGAGCTCAAAAAATGGATGGATAAGGTGGATTTCTCACAAACATCACGGTGAGCCCCACCTAAGTTTCCAGCGCGGGAACTTCCGGTGAAAGGAAAAGGTGGGTAGGCAAATTCCTACCGTTGAAACCTCCCTGGGGTCAAGAATGATGCTTACATGCCATCCGTACCGTTCATAATGTTATTCCTACTAGGCTGAATTGAAAACGCAAATATTAGACTGATTCAAAACTTCTGTAGCCCCACGAACATTTCAACTGTGGACGTGCAACCGTCACGATTTAGGTCCACTTGAGTCTTGGATTCGGCTCATTTTTGGCCCCATATCCTAAAATGAACTCAAAAAATGGATGGATGTGGTGGATTTCTCACAAACATCATGGTGGGCCCCACCTAAGTTTCCAGCTCAGGAACTTCCTGTGAAAGCCTTTCGCAGGAAATCCGCGTCCCTGCCTTTCCCACTTAGATGCGTAAGTTGTGTTGCACGAACACCCCAAACAGTGTTCCACCTTATTTGAACCATATATATGATATGAAACAATCATCTAATGGCCCCATCTAAGATTTGGACAACAAATGGTTAACTAAAAGCAAAATCAACACAATCGAACAGTTAGAGTAATCGAAACCCTAAATTTTTTTGGTTGTGACACTTTTACGTTGCGTCCCACTAGGTGGACGGTCTGGATCACCGTTCGACTATAGAATTGGGTACGTCATCTGATTTTGTTCTTTGTGTGGTGTTGGTGGCATCACTAGTTTCAACGGGTTGGCATTGGCTGGGTCAACTCACCTAACCCAATTTATACAGGTGTTGGTGCAATGTTAAACGAGTAAATATCGCTAGGGCTTGTGCTCCTAAACTTGGCCCGAGGGGTGGGCTCGGGATTGAAATCTAAACCTAGTGCCCGAGAGAAGCTAGGGTCAATCATGTATAGCTCGGCCTAGCCAATTAGCCTGATTTAACCCTCAAGTGGATCACTATTATACTATACGAAGGAATGGACAACATAAGATACTTTTGAATGGTAGCTTGTATTTGGATCACAAGCAATTTCACTTCAGCTACTTATGCTTTGAGTAGCTTATCTTAGTTTCTTCTATTAAAGATATAAGTATATTTGGTAAACAATATACTTATTAGCCAAAAGGTAACATACAACCTAAATTGAGATATTAACTTTAAAATGAAGAAAGAAAAGTTTCTTCTTCAACCTCATCATTTCGTTCTCAATATTTCTTAATTGTAACCATTCAATCATCCCCTTTGTTTGATCGAAATCACTGGAAAAATGGAAAAACTATGTAACTAAGGTAAGAGTGGGAGGAATACAAAGAGGGAAGAAATAAAGGGAAGAGAGAAAGAGAGATTATGGGACTGGATCACAATGGTGGAGGTCTTCCCTTTAGCTACATTAGAAAATTGTTTTTTTCTTTTTTCTTTTTGCTTAAGTATATAAACCATCTTAAAGTATTCAACACCTCTTAAATGGCATGTTACGAACCTAACTTTTGTCACATAAGCTACTGATTTGCTGTTGTAAGCCAAATCAATAGTTTATCAACGTGTATCCATATGTTGCCTCAATGTACTTAGTGTAATTTAAAAGCATTTTTAGATTGAGGTGTTGTACCTCTTTAATGTGCATAAACAAAAGTTGCTTTTGGGACTTACCCGATTTGTGCTCGATGTCCACCATTAATGGCGAAGACGTCAAACATCGCAGAAGATGACGTCGGTGCTTGAATCCTCCTCCTCCTCCTCCTCCTCCTCCTCCTCCTCTCTCTCTCTCTCTCTCTCTCTCTCTCTCTCTCTCTCTCTCTTAGTTCTCAACAATGGGATCCGAAGGCATCACCCAACGAGAATCAGTGACCAAGCAGCTCCTCTTATAGCCATCGAAGTCGGCGGCAAATCTTTCCTATCACCTCTTATTGCCCCATAGAACTTTTGTTGTTGGAAATCGCTGCAAGGGAGTATGCAGCAAAAGGCAAACAAAAGTGACAAAACATGAGAGAGAGAGAGAGAGAAGTAGAACATGAGAGAGATCTTATTGGTTTTGGGTGACGACAGTGCCAGATTTGGGTGAAGTTAGTGTTGAATTGGATAAGGTGACAAGAAATCTTAAAGGAGAGTAAAGAGAGAAGATTGAAGAAGTGAGAGATGTTGGAAACAATATAATAGAAAATATTTAAACTAGATAAATTAATGAAAAATAAAGCATCACACCTGTTGAGGTGATTGCAAAAGCAGTACTTCCAGTTAATGTAGAAATTGTCTTCCTGTTGGACGAGGTGCGGACTAGGTTGCTCTCTTTGAGATAATTCATGCCCCTTAGTAGAATATATCTAGTGCAAAACATTTGCAGCGTGCTATCCCTAGGATACAATAGCCCAACATATGATATCAATAACGTGAATGTGAGACCCAATACCAAGAACACCACCACACCTTCTTTGTACGCTCAGGGAGAAAAGAAAAAGAAGATTTTCCGAAAAGAGAGAGGAGACAAGATATAAAATAAAGTAGACGAAAACCATTTTATTGTAAACACGAAAAGAGAGAAAGTGATATAATCCTACTACGAAACACGTACACCACATGTAAAGAGAAGTGGTTCACGTGTGTGGGGATATGGCATACATGTGAGGACATAAAAGAAAAGTGGCCCAAATCTTACCGACTAAAAGGATTAATATAAATAAAACGGTGTAACTTTTTTGCATAACCAAGCCCATCTTGACTCAAAGAAAGTGATCTGCTCAAGCCTAATGGGGCCTGATTCCCCTCATGCACGAGTATATGGGGGTGTGCACAGGTGAACATGCCTAGTTAAAGGTTTTTCCAGGTTAGTTTTCCTTACCAGGTCAATCTCGGTCACACGTATGGGTCCATGTATAGTATTGCACAAATTCTAAATACTAAGGAAATGAAAGACTTATAAACCCATTAAAATTCTTCTCCCTATCAAATATGTGACTAAACTTTAGCACAAAAAGTAAAAAATATAACTTTTTTAAAAATATTTGGTGGTAACAAAAAAAAAAAAAACATAAATATTAGACTGATTTAAAACTTATGTAGCCCCACGAATATTTCAACTGTGGACGTTCAACCCTCGTGATTTAGGTCCACTTAAGTCTTGGATCTGGCTCATTTTTGGTCCCATGTACTAAAATGAGCTCAAAAAATGGATGGATAAGGTGGATTTCTCATAAACATCACGGTGGGACCCACCTAAGTTTCCAGCGCAGGAACTTCCGGCAAAAGGAAAAGGTGGGTAGGAAAATTCCTACCGTTGAAACCTCCCTGGGGTCAACAATGATGCTTACATGCCATCCGTACCGTTCATAATGTTATTCCTACTAGGATGAATTGAAAACACAAAATATTATACTGATTCAAAACTTCTATAGCCCCACGAACATTTCAACTGTGGACATGTAACCCTCACGATTTAGGTCCACTTGAGTCTTAGATTCGGCTCATTTTTGGCCACATGTCCTAAAATGAGCTCAAAAAATGGATGGATGTGGTGGATTTCTCACAAACATCATGGTGGGCCCCACCTAAGTTTCCAGCTCAGGAACTTCCTGTGAAAGCCTTTCGCAGGAAATCCGCGTCCCTGCCTTTCCCACTTAGATGCATAAGTTGTGCTACATGAACACCCCAAACAGTGTTCCACCTTATTTGAACCATATATATGATCTAAAACAATCATCTAATGGCCCCATCTAGGATTTGGACAACAAATGGTTGACTAAAAGCAAAATCAACGCAATCGAACAGTTAGAGTAATCGAAACCCTAAATTTTTTGGTTGCGACACTTCTACGTTGCGTCCCACTAGGTGGACGGTCTGGATCACCGTTCGACTATTGAATTGGGTACGTCATCTGATTTCGTTCTTTGTGTGGTGTTGGTGGCATCACTAGTGGCAACGGGTCGGCATTGGCTGGGTCAACTCACCTAACCCAATTTACACAGGTGTTGGTGCAATGTTAAATGAGTAAATATTGCTAGGTCTTGTGCTCCTAAACTTGGCCCAAGGGGTGGGCTCGGGATTGAAATCTAAACCTAGTGCCCAAGGGAAGCTAGGGTCAATCATGTATAGCTCGGCCTAGCCAATTAGCCTGATTTAACCCTCAAGTGGATCACTATTATACTATATGAAGGAATGGACAACATAAAGATACTTATGAATGGTAGCTTGTATTTGGATCACAAGCAATTTCACTTCAGCTACTTATGCTTTGAGTAGCTTATCTTAGTTTCTTCTATTAAAGATATAAGTATATTTGGTAAACAATATACTTATTAGCCAAAAGGTAACATACAACCTAAATTGAGATATTAACTTTAAAATGAAGAAAGAAAAGTTTCTTCTTTAACCTCATCATTTCGTTCTCAATATTTCTTAATTGTAACCATTCAATCATCCCCTTTGTTTGATATAAATCACTGGAAAAATGGAAAAACTATGTAACTAAGGTAAGAGTGGGAGGAATACAAAGAGGGAAGAAATAAAGGGAAGCGAGAAAGAGAGATTATGGGACTGGATCACAATGGTGGAGGTCTTCCCTTTAGCTACATTAGAAAATTGTTTTTCTTTGTTCTTTTTGCTTAAGTATATAAGCCATCTTAAGGTATTCAACACCTCTTAAATGGCATGTTACGAACCTAACTTTTGTCACATAAGCTACTGATTTGCTGTTATAAGCCAAATTAATAGTTTATCAACGTGTATCCATATGTTGCCTCAATGTACTTAGTGTAATTTAAAAGCAATTTTAGATTGAGGTGTTGTACCTCTTTAATGTGCATAAACAAAAGTTGCTGGACTTACCCGATTTGTGCTCGATGTCCACCATTAATGGTGAAGACGTCAAACATCGCAGAAGATGACGTCGGTGCTTGGATCCTCCTCCTCCTCCTCTCTCTCTCTCTCTCTCTCTCTCTCTCTCTCTCAGTTCTCAACAATGGGATCCGAAGGCATCACCCAAGGAGAATCAGGGACCGAGCAACTCCTCTTATAGTCATTGAAGTCGGCGGCGAATCTTACCTATCACCTCTTATTGCCCCATAGAGCTTTTGTTGTTGGAAATCGCTGCAAGGGAGTATGCAGCAAAAGGCAAACAAAAGTGATAAAACATGAGAGAGAGAGAGAGAGAAGTAGAACATGAGAGAGATCTTATTGGTTTTGGGTGACGACGGTACCAGATTTGGGTGAAGTTAGTGTTGAATTGGATAAGGTGACAAGAAATCTTAAAGGAGAGTAAAGAGAGAAGATTGAAGAAGTGAGAGATGTTGGAAACAATATAATAGAAAATATTTAAACTAGATAAATTAATGAAAAATAAAGCATCACACCTGTTGAGGTGATTGCAAAAGCAGTACTTCCAGTTAATGTAGAAATTGTCTTCCTGTTGGACGAGGTGCGGACTAGGTTGCTCTCTTTGAGATAATTCATGCCCCTTAGTAGAATATATCTAGTGCAAAACATTTGCAGCGTGCTATCCCTAGGATACAATAGCCCAACATATGATATCAATAATGTGAATGTGAGACCTAATACCAAGAACACCACCACACCTTTGTACGCTCAGGGAGAAAAGAAAAAGAAGATTTTTCGAAAAGAGAGAGGAGACAAGATATAAAATAAAATAGACGAAAACCATTTTATTGTAAACACGAAAAGAGAGAAAGTGATATAATCCTACTACGAAACAAGTACACCACACGTAAAGAGAAGTGGTTCACGTGTGTGGGGATATGGCATACATGTGAGGACATAAAAGAAAAGTGGCCCACATCTTACCGACTAAAAGGATTAATATAAATAAAACGGTGTAACTTTTTTGCATAACCAAGCCCATCTTGACTCAATGAAAGTGATCTGTTCAAGCCTAATGGGGCCTGATTCCCCTCATGCACGAGTATATGGGGGTGAACATGCCTAGTTAAAGGTTTTTCCAGGTTAGTTTTCCCTACCAGGTCAATCTCAGTCGCACGTATGGGTTCATGTATAGTATTGCACAAATTCTAAATACTAAGGAAATGAAAGACTTAGAAACCCATTAAAATTCTTCTCCCTATCAAATATGTGACTAAACTTTAGCACAAAAAGTAAAAAATATAACTTTTTTAAAAATATTTTTTTATTCTTTATTTTTAAAAATATCATAACAATTCCTCACTTACTTTAAAACAATAAAATTGGGGCATGACGAAGAGCTATTGTGCATAAATGATGGCAATGAAATATTTTGAACCTCACTTAGTAAAACGTGCTTAGATTATATAAAAAAAAAATTAGTGAACTAGGCTTTGATCTAAATTACTTAAATATAGATCGTACAAGAGACACTTAGTAATTTAAGTGTCTACACGGTATTTAGAGCTATACATTACAACCATGTCCGATGTCCTGATTTTATGAACGCTATAGAGAATTAACCAAATTCTCATAAGAAGTGACTCCATAATAACTGCCACTCCACCTTAAAAACTTCATACATTCATTAAAGGTTATACCCAACCTTGATTCGTTACAGAGATTTGTGTTATGTACATCATTGAGAGGGACTCATAGAAATAATTTTTTTTTCTCCTAAATGTGATGCATTCAACTAGGATTCACATAAAAACTCATTTTCCCATTGAACATAATTTTTGGGATCTTTAATCTTTAAGTTGTATTGCTATTTTCGATAGTTTATTTTTTTATGGGCTTAAGTCATATCTTCCTTTATTTTCTTCAAAATCTTTTATTCGCCAAGCCCTTAGTTCAGGGATCTACTATATTCTTTTTTAATTGTATATAGTCTAAAGTAACTACATCATTTTTAAAGAATTGTTTCACATAACCATGCTGTAGACGAATTTGTATGAATTTTTCATTATGACACTTGTTATTAGCCCTTTATTTGGCATCCATGCTATTACAATAAATGAATATATATGGTATCAGTTTCACCCAAAAGTGTATATCAATCAGTACAGTGTTATTCATTATGCCTTTTCACTAACTGTTTTTAAAGTAATCAGTTGACTTCGTTGTAAAAAGAGCTACACAAGTTTAATTAATTCTTTTATTTTCATGAGACAAATCCTCCTGCCATGGTGAAAATATGATGACTAGTATATTAGAATAATCGGTACCTAAATTTCAATTAACATCATTGTAACCTACAATTATAGTAGGGGACCTTTGATAATGAAGACTAAAGTCCCAAGTCCTTTTAAAATAACTAAAGACTATGAATTGTATTTCGATGTTCATTACTTGGGTTATTAAAAATCCACTTAGTTTGCTCACAGAAAATGTGACATTAAGCATGGTGCAATTCATAATATAATCCAAACTGCCAATAACACTCACATATTCTAATAGAGGTATATTGTCTTTAATGTTTCCATCAGGCTAGTTATTAAGATTAAAATGTGTATATGCAGGTTCACATTCAAAGTGATTATATTTTCTCAATATCTCCTCTACATAATGAGATTATGTTAATATTATACCAATTCTACTCCAAATTATTTTAATCTATAAAATAACATTGGTTTCTTTAAAGTCTTTCATGTCAAATTAAGAAGAAAAAACCTTTTTCATTTCATTGAAGGCCTTAAGGTTTGTACCAAAGATCGGAAGATCATTTATTATAAACAAGCTAAAACTCTAGAATTTTCAAACACTAAAATAAAGGCATCATTCATCCTCATTAAACCTAAACCCACTGGATATCATTACTTGGTCAAAATTTTCATGCCATTAACTATGAGCTTGTTTAAGTCCATATAATGATTTTAACAACCTACACACATTTTCTTCTTACTTAATTCCACAAATCCCTTGGGTTGAACCATGTGTATTGACGCAGGTGAGGATGTGAGGTCGAGCACCGTCTTCCTCAAGGGGATAACTATTCCGAATCCACGGAACTTCTCTGGACTCCTCACAGAGACTTCTCGAATCCACGAGGAAAGAAAGCAGAAAATAAGAATAAATTCTAATAAATTCAAAATTGATTAATGAATCAATAAAAATGAGTTCACAACCCTTTAAATAGGGGTACCAAGCAATGGAAAAGAAATCAGAGTCAAACTATAACTAAAACTCCTAGAAATCGCAACTTACTATAAATAGTAAACTTACTATTTATAGACGGTCGTGATGTCTACTAGTGCGCAAAGTTTTTGGCCAAAAATAGTAAGTGTCCTATTTGGCTTCACCAAACCGTTCTCCTAATTATTCTAAGCTCTTTTCATGTTGGGCGCAACTCCTAAAGCCCGACGGATGAAGAGTTATAATCAAACTAAACTTACTATTTATAGTAAAAACGAAATTAAAATAGGGAAAAGACCATCGATCCAGGGGTTTTTCGCAATTCTGGGCGTCGCAACCTGACATAGCGAGTTGGTTAGCTAAAGTAGCTGGTTCTACCGTAAAATCATATATTTTACGTCAGATAACTCATTCCGGATTGTGAGATACGTCCGATCTAGGGTCCGACGGTCCGAATCACTTCTGTCGTCGACCGGGCCTTTTCTGATCCATCTTGGCCATGAAACTGTCCGCGACCCGCTCTACATCATATATTTATTCATCTAGTTCATCATTTAGAAAGATAGTTCTAACATCTATTTAGTGAATCAAAAAATTATGTGGAAACAATAATGATTAAGATGCGAATAGATGTTATTTTTTAGACACGGGGATAAGTATTAAAGTATTTGATGCATTCTTTTTGCTTCAACCCTTTAGCTATTAACCTAGCCTTATGTTTTTCAATTGAGTCATCAACTCTACATTTCTTCTTGAATAAGATTTTGCCTCATGAGTAAGTTAACTAACTTTCACATGTTATTGATTTGATAAACTCTATTTAGTCATAGACTGCTTTTTATTATAAAATGGCATCCTAAAAGGACATAACCTCCTCAAATGACACATGGTCACCATCTAGTTGAGCTTGAAACACATGAAAATCAAAACCATAATCTTTAACAATCCTAGGTCATTTGCTTCTCATAGGTTTATGATCAAACTTAGGTTTATCTAAGTCTAAAGGATTTGAGTTAGAAGGATTATAAATTTTCACCGAAGATAAATTCTCACTTGATTGACCATCATTGTTCCTTAATTTATAAAGGAAGATATCAAAAAAATTATGCATTTCTATACTCAATTGTGATATTTTATCTAATGTTTAGAAATCTATGTGCCTTACTAGAGGAGACAAAACAACAAGCACACGTGAGAAAGTCTTGGCTCATAATTTAAGCATTTTCGGGTTTATTAGCTGGACATAGGAAAAATAGCCCCACACTCTAAGATAATGAAGGTTTATTTTTTTTTACCTTTCTACAGTTCATAAAGAATTATCTTTTGTTTAATACAATGCACTCCATTGAGAATATAACACGCAAAATAAAGAGCTTCTTCTTAAAGGCCGAGAGTAGGGGTGCACATCGAACCGTTGGAACTGTGTAACCGGACCGGAACTGTTGGATCAGTTTGATTTGGTCTGGTTCTAGGGTGCTAACAGTCCGATTCCGGTTCCAAAATTTTCAGAACCGTTGATTACGGATCGGTTCTGATTTAAGGCCCTATAGAACCGAACCGAACTACTGAACCGAATCATTGATCTGAACCATAACACGAACTATGGATCCGAGCTTTAGTTTAAAACAAAAAATTAAAAACCCTAAAGGCTTTAGCGCCCCCTACCCTCTTGCCCCTCTCATTGAGTGCCCTACCCTTGCGGCCCTGCCCTCTCGCCGACGCCAACTGAGGACTGCCGCCCTCTCTCCTCTCTCTCTCTCTCTCTCCCCCTTTCTCTCTCTCTCACGTTGCGTTTCTCCTTGTTCTTTTACTAGAGAGAACCCATGTGGACAACGTGCGTTGTTCATCTTAAGGCCCGATCGTCAAGTGGACACTGTCCACAGTTTGGGCCCACCTTTGATAGCTGGTTCTGCCTCATTTTATAGAGACCACTTATTTTGTGAATCAGAGGTTGCCGTCTTCGACATGGAGTACACGAGGTGGCTGGAGGAGCACCATCGCCTCATGTACGAGCTCCGCGCAGCAGTGCAAGAACACCTGTAGGAGAATGAGTTGAGGATCTACATCGACAATTGTCTCGCCCACTACGACCAGATGCTGAGCTTGAAAAGCATGGTGGTGAAATCTGACGTCCAGAACCGTGGAACCGATCCGGAACAGAACCGGTTTTCACGGTCCGGTTCCGGTTCGGTTCTAGGGTGCTAACGGTCTGGTTCCAGTTCCAAAAATCCTAGAACCGTAGGGAACGGTTCGGTTCCGGTTTCACCCCAAAACCGGACCGAACCGAACCGTGTGCACCCCTAGCCGAGAGAGAGGCCAGATCTAAGTAGCATGACATCTAGCAAGAGTTAAGAACTTCTTCCCAAAGGCTGAGAGGGAGGCCTCATGAGTGATCTTACTATATTTGAAAAACATATCAAAGTACTTTGAAGTGTATTCTTCACCTTTGTTAATTATTATTTTTTTTTTTTCAACTTCAGTCTTTAAAATTATGAACCTAGAAAGTGCTTCATCCTTATAATTTAATAGATAAACAAATACATATTTGAAATAATTATCAATAAAGTTAATAAAGAATTTACTACTTTTTCTTGTAAAAGTTTCTTTAAAATCGCATATGTCAAAGTGGATTAGACCAAGTAAATCATAATTCATTTCCATACCAGAAAAATATTTTCTCATTATTTTAGGCTACGAATATGATTCACACCTTTTAGATTCATTATTTTCTAAATTGGGAATCACTCCACATGCTACCATATGTTTAATGTATTTAGCATTCACATATTCTAATCTATCATATCATAAGGAAACAGAACATATCATGTAAAAAAAATAACTTTATTTATCTCGATATTAAGTTTAAACATACATTGAGTATGATCAACATAATCTTTTCCAATAAAAGAATAATTTTTAAAGATAATCATCTGGTCAGACTCAATAACTTGTCATTTTAGAGATAATAATATGATCATACTTAATAACTTGTCCTAATCCTGCCTTATTCAGAATACATCCTGAAACTTTTTTTTTTTTTGCATGTTTAGAATGTGAAAGACATTGACCATAGTGATGGTTTTTTCGAAGATAAACACAATTTCAACTTTCTCTTATCCAGTTAGATATGTGGTAATTGTTGTTAAAGCTGATGTCTTAAATTGTCCATGTTGCTCAACCAGTCGAGGGACTGGCTCGACTAGTCGAAGGTCCCTTCAACTGGTCAAAACCTGTTCGACTCGAAGTCCAGCGACGATGTATTTGGGATTTCCGGAACGCTCGACCAGTCAAGGGTCAGGTTCGACCAATCGAAGGGGTCCTTCAACCAATCGAAGCCCTCCTTCAACTAGTCAAGAGTTAAGTAGGTGGTGCGCGGTTTGTACAAGGACTGCGTAAATTTGAGGCGATTTCTAGGGAGGTGCGTAAGTGGGGTTCCCCCATCTATAAATAGGAGTCCTTAAGGCCATTCTCAAGTATTCTAAGACTTTCTAAAGTATTTTAAAGGATTTCTAAAAGGGTTCTATGGGTTATCAAATGGTGTAGCAAGGGTGAGATTCGAGGTTGTTTGAATCAAGTAAGTCCACTCTCTTTGTAATTTTTATTTTCATAGTGAATTTCTGTCGCTTTGTGAAGTGGTTTTTTCCTGCAAGGGTATTCCACGTTAAATCTTTGTGTTCTCTTGTAATTGCTTGGCACTATTGGATTGCTATCCTAGATCTAGATCTGTGTGATTCCGCAGACCAAATCCTAATAAGTGATATCAGAGCTATCGTTGGGGCACAGATCTGAATCTGCAAGATTAATAATAATGGGAAACGGCAAGTTTGATATTGAGAAGTACTCAGGAAAAAAAATTGAGTTATAGAAGGTTAAGATGATTAGCTTATTAATAAAGCAAGGTGAGATTAAGGCTCTTGAGGAGCAAAAATCTACTGTCAAAGATGAAGAATGGGAAAATATTGATAGTAATGCTTTAGCCTCTATCTGTTTATGTCTCACGGATGGGGTTCTTTATAATGTTTTGAGGGAGAAAACTATAGCTAGTTTATGGGCGAAGTTAGAGAACATCTATGCAAAGAATCCTCTGAAAGTCACCTACACTTAAAGCTACAGTGTTATACCTTCAAGATGACAGAGGGCAGAGATCTAGAAGCCCACATCAGCAACTTTAATAAATTGATGTGTAAATTGTTGGATATGAAAGAAGTGGTCAAAGATGAGGAACATGCATGTATATTATTGAATTCTCTTCCTACATCGTATGAGTCATTCAAGGACACAATGTGCATTGCAAATAAAACCTTGAGTGTCGACACCGTTATCTCATCCCTACAAGGAAAGGCTATGAGAAAGCTAAACGACAACATGGGGGCATCTTCTGATGTACTAATTATGAGGGGCAGAGATTCTAAGCGAGGTACAGGATCTTCAAGACCTAGATCCAAATCAAAGGGCAAGGGTTAAGGAAAATTAAAGTGTTGGAATTGTGGAATGTTTAGACACATGAAGAAGGATTGTAGAAATCCTAAAATGAAGAAAGAAAATTCAACGGATTCTTCCAAGGAGGCTAATGTTGTCACATATGATGAAGAAATAAGTAGTGGTGATGTTCTGTCTGTTTCTATGATTGGTCACTTACACGATAATCATAAAGACAAGTGGATACTTGACACAGGAGCATCTTATCACATGACTCCTCATCAGAGTTGGTTTGTCAGTTACAAGGAATGCGATGGTATACAGGTTTTTATGAGTAATGACAATGCCTGTAATGTTGTGGCTATTGGTACAGTGAGCATCAAGATGTTTGATGAGATGGAGCGTACCTTGACTGATGTCAGGCACGTTCCTGATATAAACAAAAGTCTAATTTCTCTCGGTGCAGTTGAGGCTATAAGGTGCAAGTTAACTGGTATTGATGGTGTCCTTAAAGTTTCAAAAAGAGCACTCGTGGTTATGAGAGCGCAAAGGTACGGAAACATTTACAGGTTGATCGAGAGCACTTCAGCAGGTGAAGCGGCAGCAGCTATTATAGACTCCATAGCTTTACGTATGTGGCATGCTCATTTGGGCCACATGAGCGAGCGGGGCATGAAGGTACTTTCTGATTGATGTTTGATTCCATCTTTTAAAATTTCTAATTTAGATATATACGATCATTGTATATATGGTAAATAATCTAGATTATCTTTTAAATCTAGAAAACATGTATGTAAGGGAGTGCTTGATTTGTGCACTCTTATGTATAGGGGTCATCGTCAGAAGTTTCCATTGGGGGGTCGTCATGGTTTGTTTCATTCATTGACGAATACTCCAGGAAAGCTTGGGTTTACTTCATGAAACGTAAATACGAAGTTTTCACCATATTCAAACAATGGAAGGCAATGGTGGAAAAATAATTAGGGCAAAAAATAAAGGTTTTAAGGACTGACAATGGTGGACAATTTACTTCCACTGAATTTAATGAATATTGAAAGGATGAATGGATCATTAGGCATAACATAGTGTGCCACACTCTCGAACAAAATGGTGTGGCTGAGCGAATTAATCGAACTCTCTTGGAGAGAGCCAGATACATGTTAAGTAATACTGCGTTGGGTAATGACTTATGGACCGAATCTGTTAACACAGCTTGCTATTTGATGAATCGGTCTCCTTCTACAACAATTGAATGTAAAATCCTAGAGAAAATATGAAGTAGTCATAAGATCGACTACTCAGATCTATGCATATTTGGTTGTGAAGCTTACTCTCATCTAAGCTAGACCATAGAGTTAAAAAGTACATCTTTGTTGGTTATGGCATTGGTGTGAAAGGTTATAGGCTATTCGATAAGGTCACACGCAAGATCATCACTAACTATGACATCAGATTCGACGAAAGCGCCATATTCCACAAGAATGATCAAGATGAGCAAAATGAACCTGAAAGGTTAATCGTAGACGTTCAAATTGATACAAATGATACTTAGGTAAAGACAAATGCACAGACAGAGGTACAGGAGCAGGTGGAGCAGCCATCTATGAGAAAAAACTCACCGCATGATCGCAGGTTACCAACAAGATACAGGGACGACTTAATATTGCATATGCCCTCATTACTTATGAAAAGGACCCGTCTATTATTCAGGAGGCTCTTGATGAGCCTGATGCAGAAAAGTGAAAGGTAGCTATGGATGATGAGATGGACTCATTGCACAAAAATTACACATGGGAGCTGGTGGAGCTACTAGTGGGTCGAAAAGCGATCGGATGTAAGTGGTTATTTAAAAGGAAACAGGATAGATACAAAACAAGGTTGGTAGCGAAGGGCTATGTTCAGAGAGAAGGAATCGACTTCACAGAGATATTCAAGTCAGTGGTCAAACAGGTGTCTATCAGATTCGTGTTGGCACTAGTTGCCCAATACGATCTCGAGTTGGAACAGATGGATGTCAAGAGTACATTCCTGCATGGGAAGTTGGAAAAGTAGATCCGCATGAAGCAACCGGAGGGCTACGAAGTTAAAAGGGTAAAAATAAAAGTTTGCAGGTTAATGAGATCATTGTACGGCCTAAAACAGTCACCTATGTAGTGGTATAAAAATTTTAATTCTTTCATATTGAGTCAGAAATTTACTCGGAGTGAATACGATCACTGTGTCTATTACAAGACACTGAGTGATGGCAAATTCATCATCCTAGTATTGTATATTGATGATATGTTGGTCGTCAGTCATTATATGTCTGAAATCAACGTACTGAAGACTCAGTTATCAAGGACATTCGGGATGAAAGATTTGGGGGCTGCAACGAGGGTTCTCGGCATAGATATTCATAAAGACAGGAAGAAGAGCAAACTTTGGTTATCACAAGCAGAATACCTTGAAAAGGTGTTGATCGAGTATAGAATGGAGCAAGCATAGCTAGTAAGCATTCCCCACACGACTCACTTCAAAATTTTCTCATAACAATATCCTTAATCAAATGAGGAAAACAAGTTATGTCCCATGTGCCTTATTCGAATGCGGTTGGCAATTTAATGTATGTCATGGTTTGTACGAGACCAGATATTTCACAGCGGTCGGTGTTGTGAGCATATGTATGCAAACCCCAGCAAGCAACATTAGGAAGCGGTGAAATAGCTACTTCGATACATTCAAGGTACGAAAGACTACGTCTTAACTTTTGAGAAGACGGGAACAAAGTTGGTAGGGTATGTGGATTCAGACTACACAGGCAGTGTGGATTCTAGAAAGTCTACTTCAGGATACTCATTTGTACTAGCAGGTGGAACAATCAGTTGGATGTTGAAGCTTCAGTCCGTGGTGGCTCTTTCCATGATTGAAGCAGAATATATGGTAGTGACGGAAGCGTTTAAAGAAGGTGTTTGGCTCAGAGGCATGATAAATCAGTTGGTACTTCAGCAGGAGACCATGTCGGTTAATTGTGATAGCGAGAGCGCTATCAATTTGGCTAAAAATTATGTTTATCACTCACATACTAAATACAATGATGTTCGTCACCACTTTATTCGACAGGTGCATGAGAAAGGAGGCGTAACACTGGAGAAGATTCACACCAGTGAGAATCTAGTAGACAAGCTCACAAAGGTCATTCCTATAAAGAAGTTCAAGTTATGTGCAACTTCTCTGGGCTTGGCGATGGCGTAAAAGAAGGATAGAGTGTGCATGAGAAGCGTTGATTGAAGCTATAATTAGGGGTGCACATTTAAGATTAGAAGACATAGTGAAAACCTATTCTTAAAAATGATATCTGAATCGGTCCCGATTTGGTCCATGTTGCTCGACTAGACGAGGGACTTCGACTAGTCGAAGGTTTCGGTTAGTCGAAATTTCGAGAAGTCGGGTTGTATGTGTTCAATTCCAATTTAGGGCAGGTTGTAGATGTAGTAATAAACTCGAAGACCCGTGAATCCCCACCTCTTCTTACACGTTAGTCGAAATTTACTACGAAAGGGATAAGATGAAAGATCTAAATCGAGAATGCCATCCGAAGTGGGCCTCACTTTCTTTTTTTTTCAGGAAATATCCAAACCATGCAAATACGAATCCACATGCATGGATTAGGAGATTTATGCCCGGATTAAAAATTGGGCCCTACCCATCATCCCTTTTCACGATTTGAAGAGATGAGAGGTCCATCATGTAGGGTGCTCACTAAAACATCCCAAGGGACGTAAACCTTTTCAACTAATTAAAGCGTGAAAAGATGGGGGTTAGAAGGGTCCATATTTGGGAAACCATGAGCCGTGGAGACGATGGTGAACAACCGGTTTTCACGGTTCATAAACATAAGAGAAAAAGAACATGTTCAAAGCATTAACCCGGTTCGATTCGATTCGAAAATCCTAGAAGCCGTTAGGAACATTCGGTTAATAAAATTTCAAAACCATTCAGCTTAAACAAAAGGACCAAGCATAGACTCATCCCGTGTGCGCCCCTAGTATAATGTGATGCAGAGATAAGACAAGAAGTCAAGAAGCTACACGGTCGAAGATTGAAGACATGGTGAAGATTATTCTTAAAGATGATATCTTAAATCTGTCCATGTTGCTCAACCAGTCGAGGGACTGGCTCGACTAGTCGAAGGTCCCTTCGATTAGTCGAAGCCTGTTTGACTTGAAGTCCAACGACAATGCATTTGGGATTTTCGAGACACTTAACCAGTTGAGGGTCAGGCTCGACTAGTCGAAAGGGTCCTTCGACCAATCGAAGCCCTCCTTCGACTAATCGAGGGTTACGCAGACGGTGCACGGTGTGTGTCACGCCCCAAAACCCAAAAATCAGATTCACTGGAATCCCGATCGTCGAATCTGGTGCCGACAGCCTCCGTAGTACCCCATTCTCGACTCCTAGCGTTCATACGCTAGATTCCAATCTTGGGATCCTACAAGGAGGATTTTTTGGTATATTTAACTCATAATAAGCATAACCATAAGTATACCCAAATCACAAAGGCAACATCATCATCATATATCCACTAATATAATCATTTGATTACAATACTTAATGGAAATACATAAATAAAAAATCAAGCTCCAGAAAACCGCTGCATGCTCCAAAAAAAGTCTCCTGCTCTTTGGAACCTAACATCACACCGCACGCATCTATCGTGCAGTGCAAGCCTTATAGAAAGCTTAGAGGGTGGTGTAAGTGTGTGTACAAGGTGAGTGTCAAGTATTTAACGCAATGTCATAATCATATGATATCAAAATAGACGCAAGGTCATGAATCATACGTTATCAGAGTAAGCGAAAATACTGGCAAGTTCATAAGTCAAGTAATATCAAAATACACAATACAGATCAATTATACAAATGAGGAACAATATCAAAATACGCGATAGGGATCAACTATACAAATGAGGAACAATATCATAAAGAGTCAAATATCAGATGCTGTATCTAAACCATATAAATGCAGAGACACAGGTAACCCAAAATGCTATATGCCACGGATGTAATGCAATATACGATGCGAATGGAATGACCATGCTAGAGTATGAAGTCGGGATGATAGTACGTAGTATCACAGGCTATGGGGTCCATCACAAAAGACTTCTATTCAAACCAGTCCCATACCTAAATTTGGATAGTCGGACAAAATATGGTAAACTCGATCTCGAGGTTAGTCAGCCCAACGAAATCCTAGCCATGCGAAGGTACACGTAAGAAATAGTCGATACCAAACTACTAAGATTCATGAGTGGATAGTGAATGAATGAATGAATGAATAAGTATAACTCCTGCTCAATAAGTTCAAATATAATCCATTAACGGTTTATCTCTCGGGATCATCAGTTCCAGGTTTAGTACACTCACACTAATAAGAGATCCAATCGCCGCTTTCTATGACCGCATTGGTAACCAAGTGAGCGTAAGAAACCTCACTATCCGCTTAGATCATTTTCAATACCTATCGACATGTCGATAGTGGACCCATTCATGAGGGGTCAAACTCACCTATAGCAATGCCCCTACCCTGGTGAGTAAGGCCACACTCCCTCTCCCAACCGACCACGATCTTCATCTATGGGAGACGCTATGATGCCGATGGTATTCGACACTCGGGCGCTTCATGTATCCACTCGATCTCGATTTTTGTTTTTCCTCTCGGTACCAAGATGGTTCAGGATTTTCACCCAAGGTCTTCTATGGCAAATCTTAATGCTAGAACATGGGAATTTCATGGTGTCAATGTTTAAAACCTCGGCCATCCATTAATAATTCAAACCTGTCAGATTTTAACAAGACAACGATGTCCAAGGGCGTAGTAATCATAATGCAAGATGCATGAGTCATACAATCAAAGATGGTCATGCATCATCAATCACTACGCAGTCCGTGTGCTTGTAAGATAACCTCAATTTTATCGGGAGTCTCATAACAACATGCTCAATGACATATGCAATGATCAACCACACCTCATAACAAACATGTAGATGATGCGTATGAGCATGTATCATAATGTTATACTATCACATACTCATAATCGGTATCCATAACCAGCATCGACAATCGACCTCGACAATGTGGACATTTAACCAACATTGCCCCTAAGGAATGGCTCACATAGAGCCTAACATATAGTGGACCCATGGCCTCACACAAGGACCTAATATACAACACCATAGGCCACTTTAAGGGTCACATATACATGCAACAAGGTGGGCCCCGCTCATGGGCCTCAAATACATAGTCTCGTGACATGTGAGAATGTTACCCACACATGGGTCTAATACAGGAAAATGGGTCGTGCATCATGAGCCTAATACATATCGCAGATGGGTTTTGCCCATAGGCCACGAATACATCACAATGTTCTAAGAAAGCAGTGGCCTCAAGGATGCCCATGGGCCATGAACACATCACAATGGGCCTCATCACATAGACCTCCTTTTTATCACATTAGCCATTTTTGCAAACACGACGTGCATATACATCACAAAGCCGAATACACATCACTACGGGTTGCATATACATCATATAGGGTTCGTTAATCGGTATTGGCAATCGGGATCGGCCACGACAATCAGAATCGATCGATAATCAGCCTCGATACTCATAATCGGCAATTGGTCACGATAATTGGCCTTGATCGCTACTTGGTTCAATTTTTCGCTCCTCCGACTTAATTGGAATTCGATCAGAACGACTTCAGGAATCGATCCATGATCTTCCTCGATATTGTTTTCAAGGCATTCACTATGTCTCTTATCATCGGATCATTTGAATCGCAGTGTGCCAAGCAATCATCGACAGTCGAAAATGGCCTCGCATGACTTATGTTCGACAAATCAAAATCAGCAAATCGGTCACGTCAATCAGCAATTTTTCACAACAATCGAAATCAATCAATAATCATAATTGGTAAATCGGTCATGTCAATCAGAATTAGCGATCGGTTACGACAATCGGGATCAATCAATAGTTAGAATCGGCAAACGGTCACGACAATCGAAATCGATCGATAATCGAATAAACTAACCTCTACCTCATCATCGAGATCGGTTATGATGTAAGGAAATGTGTCGATGATTAGAATTGAAAGAATCAATCCATCATTCTTTTGAACAGTCATCAGATCGACTCATGGAATTGAATATCATTAATGGAATCCAACCCATCATTCACTAGTCAAAATCAATAGGATCTTTCTCGCATCGATCGGTCATGATAATCAGCCTCGATCGCTAATCAAAATCGGTAAATTGGTCACGTCAATCGGAATCGACAATTGGTCATGATAATTGGTCGAACGAGGACTAAGGGAATGTCACGATGTGGTCATTAAACCATCATTGCCTATCAATGTGGACATTTAACCAACATTGCTCCCAAGGAGTGGTCCACCTAGAGCCAAACGTAATATATAGTGGGCCATATGTCCAGTAAGAGTCACGTGTCAATTGAAATGAACACATCACTTATGGGCCATATCAATGGCCGCATCCAATGGTTCTCATGTACATCAAGTGGGCCGACTCGATACATAGGCTGTCCACTGACAAAATCACGAGTCATGGTCTGCATCACATGGACCTCATACGTGTCACATCGTGGAGCCATATTCCCATGGGTCTCGAGACATCACAATAGGAGCATCATACCCATGGGTCTCAAATACATCAATTTGGGCATCATACGGGCCTTTATACATAAGCCTCAACATACAACAGGTGGCCCCATCGCATGGGCCTCAATCACATCTAAGAGTGGACCTCATTACGTAAAGGGAAGTTAGAAAATGTTCAAACTAGGTTCCTTGTACATATGCGCCATACAAACAACAAATTGGACCTCTTAAATATAGATATTCTAAAGATGAAAATTTTAAGATGGAAATAGAAAGTTAGTTTCTAAAGGGAAGAATTCTTAAAAATAGAAAATACAACCCTAAGCCTAAAATAGAAAAAGTAGAGAATTTAGAAAGATATCACCTAATTAGAAGTTTCTATCTTCGAATCCACAAAACAGAAAACAAAGTTAGGAAAAACCTAAACCTAAAGTTAGTAAAATCCTAATCTTAATCTAATTCTAAACCAATTAATTTGTGTAAAATCGTAGCGGGCCAATCCTCGACTCCACCGATCAACATATACATCATGTGGGGGCCTCGTGGATGGGTTGTGATGAGAAATAAATAAGACCTTGTAAGGTGGAATTCACGTTGGCAAACTAAGACGTACGTTATTCGAAATTTGCGAACTAGGTTCATCAAGATGCGGGTCCATTGTAATTTGAAGAATAATGATGAAATCATTAATCGCAACAACTGGGGGAAAAATACAGGGAAACTAGGGATTTGAGGATCCACATGTATGAATCATGGAGATCATGCACCGGATTAAAAATCACCCATCCACTGAATCCATTGATAAAAGACGGTGGCATGGATCTTAAAATGACAGGTAAATTCAATTAGAATGGATTCCATCACTAAACCATGCCGAGACAAAGTAAACGTGTGGGGTAAACCCACTACCAACCAATCGATGGATGGTAAGGATAAAAGGGTACACACGGGTGGATATCCACCATCCCTCACGATGGTGAACGGTTGGATATAATATAAACATATAGAGAAAAAAAATCAAGGTGTTTTCCACCCACATTTAGGGTAGCCATAAAGACTCGAAAACATTCCCTTAATAAAATTAAATCAAAATCCATTCCTTTAACCAAAGAGGACAAGCAGGATTATCCTCGACCACGCTATAAGCTTCACCTCTTAGCCCTAGATAAGAGGTTTAGCCACACATGGGTGGGACTAGATCTCTTAAAACAAAAGAAATATAAATAAATAAAAAATTATATATATATATATGAAAAAAAGAAAAGAAAATAAGCTACTCCAGTCTCTGCACTCCACGGACTCCTCCAAGCTGGATTCTTTTTTTTTGCTTTTTTATTTACATATATCCAGGTGGGTCCCACCGTCTTTTAAACGGACATTATAAGGCTATGTATGAATAAGAACCACCATCACCTTTTCCGCAGAGAAATGTCGAAAAGAAAGCCTTTTGTTTACGGATAATACATCGAAGTGGGTCCACGGACCGCATTTTGAAACCGACATCGGCTATGGAATCTATTTCCTCTTCATGGCTAGGGTACAGCGGATGGGAGGTTGGGACGGTTAACACATACATCGAGATGGTGCCACATCGTGGCCCACCATTCAAGGATCAAGTTGACGCACGTCCGTTGCCCACCATGGGTAGCGAGACAATCCGGCCGCGTGGACGGTGGGTCACCATTCCCACCATTTGGAATCCACTCCGTGTGGTCCCCACTAGATGGTCAATGTGGATCAGGTCATCTCGACGCAGACCATGATTCAAAAAGAGAGAGAGAGAGAGAGAGAGAGAGAGATATCGGTGAGATGGAGGGGAGGGACCCCGCCACTATGGGCCCTCCCTATATAATACATCAAGATAGGTCCCACATATGTGGGCCTTCTATTCACAAAATCAAATAAAAATCCACAAACAATGAAGATTCACCCACAAACAATTAAGATTCACCCACTTTTGATCTTCTTGGACTTTTTCTTCCATCAATGCATCCTAAAGATCCGAGGGATGCTTTCCAACGGTGGAGATGATCATTGGATGGTGGAGATGGGAGGTAGGAAGGTAGGCCACACAAGCTCTATCCATGGAGCTTTCTTGGACGTTGGAGTCTCATGGGTTGTGGGCCTACCCCGATGTGTGTGAGAAAGAGAGAGAGATGGTTTTACCACCTCATTCAAAGGGTGACGACCAAAATTGAAGTACATGGGAGTAAGGGATGGTGATGGGTGATGGTATATACTTGTTGTCCATTGGGAGTTGACTTAGAGAGAGGTGGTTACATTTATGATCTTCATTGCCATGTGATGTGTACTTTGATTAATGGGATTGATATGATGGTTTCTCTCAAGATTGCAATTTCGGGGCAGCTTTTTCCTCGTTCCTCGGATGCGGCGTGAAAATCTTCCGATCTTGGCATGAATCCCATCGTCTTGCGTGATGAGCGCGTTCGGAATTTATATTTTTAACACCATATTTCCTTCAAGTCAGAATACAGTCACGGGTCGATTAAATTAAGAACGGGACATGATGTTCATAAATCCGGTAATAACTGGGGTCTAATATGCAATATTTGACCCTCAACACAATGTATTTGGGATTTTCGAGACGCTCAACCAGTCGAGGGTCAGGCTCGACCAGTTGAAAGGGTCCTTCGACCAATCGAAGCCCTCCTTCGACTAGTCGAGGGTTACGCGGACGGTGCGCTGCGTAAATTTAATGCGATTTCTAGGAAGGTGCGTAAGTAGGGTTTCCCCATCTATAAATAAGAGTCCCTAAGGCCATTCTCAGGTATTCTAAGGCTTTCTAAAGTATTTTAAAGGTTTCTAAAAGGGTTTTAGGGTTATCAAAGGGTGTAGCAAGGGTGAAATTTAAGGTTGTTCGAATCGGGTAAGTCCTCTCTCTTTGTAATTTCTATTTTCATAGTGGATTTTTATTGCTTTGTGCCATGGTTTTTTCCCGCAAGGGTTTTCCACGTTAAATCTTTGTGTTCTCTTATGATTGCTTGGCACTATTTGTAACGCCCTGAAAATCAGGGGTCGAGCAAAGCTCAACTCCCCAGTTCCAACGTATCACTTATGCAACATAGATAATGGTGTTTAAATGTTGTCCATATTAGTGCATTAAACATGAGTGGGATTACACTAAAACAGTATATCATACTCCAGAGAATTTAATTAGGCAAGCGGAAGACTGAGATGGATATATAAAGTATATAAGCGTTTTAGAACCTCTAAAGTATGAGTATATTACCAGGCTGAATATATACATGTATAGTTTCAAAATTTACAAAATATCAAAGTGTAAATGTCCAACTAATCCATAACTCCCTGTAATCTCGTCGAATCAGTACGGGGTCTACCTAGACCCGTCTGAGAGCCGAACGTAGGAGAATTCCTCCTCCTCGTCCATGACGTCCATTTCAGCTGTATAGACTCCATCATTACCTACATTTACAACAGAGTCTGGTTGGTGTTTTAAAACATCATCCCAGGTAGGAATGAGTAGTTAATTCAGTGGAACTATAAAGCAAAGGTTAACATGTTATCAATTTAGTCAAACAATAATGATAAAGCAATACATCAAACAATCCTAGCTACTCTTATTAATGTAAGGATGATATGTGAAAATGATGTATGCCCTCGCCTGCACTCCCTCAGCGACTTCATCTCAAGGTCGTACATGGCAAACTCCCTAAACGTGAGCTTCCTCGCCAGAGCACATGCAATGAGGTGCATGGTCATATTAGCCAAGTAATTTATTTAGGCTTATTCAAATAGTAGATTCGAGAAGCTAAGATACCTCCCTTTATATCATTTATCCAAACGATCATCCATCCAGGGTCGTCAATCCTAGTTAATCACATACGATAGGCAAGTTATAAGGCAACATCACCCCTGATTTAAAAACAGTGGATAGGTAAAGTTCAGGTCGCTACGAGAGGCTCGTTACCTTAGCGTAGGCCTACTTTATACTCGAGGTCACTACGGAAAGGCTTGTCACCTTAGCGTAAGTCGACAACTTGAATACAGTGCCTCATACCACCGTATTTGGCTCTCGAGTTTGGGTTGCTCACTCGACACTACGGGGAGACTCGTCACCCTAGCGTAGGCCAACAGTCGACTACGGTGTCCCATACCACCATGCCCAGCTCATGAGTCTTAGCGGATCATGGTACCAAGGTTGAAACAGGCTTTACATTGGTAAGTGATACCTTAGATTCAAGCAGTAGTGTCCATACATGGTAAACACACAATATGCCAATCGGGTTATTTGACAAGTTCGATTTGTACGAGCACACGCTGAATTAATCGACATGGAGTGCGTAAGCACTCCACGTGGCCTAACCACTGTCGACAATCATTGTATGATTCAGATTCATCGAACGTATCCAATGTGGCAAATCTAGTTCGGCCACTCATCCGGGAACCGTTACCGATTACCTGGACTACGTAGTAGTCCCAATCATACTCAATTATAATAGGTAATCACATGTGATAGTCATAACAGCATTTAATAAATAATTCAAATATAAATCCCATTTGAGCATTTTAACGAACACATTGAACATGTCATTATACATATACATTCTATCTATAAATCACGTAGTAACAATTTAGATTACATGAAGAGAACTATAAATATTGATAAGATAGTTGAGAATCTTATCTCAACACCCTCATTAAATACAATTTAGCAAGTATTTCTCACTCAGACATCTTATAAAACACATAGAACATGTTATTATACATATACATTTTATACATAAATCACGTAGTTAAAATTAAGACAACATGAAGAAAATTCTACATCTAGATAAGGTAGTTGAGAATCTTATCTCAACGCCCTCAATGAATACAATTTATCAGACAATTTCTCATTCAGACATTTTATCAAACACTTAGACTACACATTACCACATAAATGAACTTAGTTATAGCATGTATTATGGCAAATTCTTTGACAAAGGAGTTGTCATACATACAACAATCATGTAATCTAGGTTAATAATCATGGCAATCACAAATCATGATTTCATATTCATTCAAACATTTCAACAAATACATGGAATGCATCATATATTCACATAGTTCACACACATGTATAAATTATCAAATATATCGTAACTAAGATCATATGGTAGCAATCAAGTCAGACATAAATCATTAGCTAACATTGAAAGCCTTGAAAACCATAACCTAAATGTTTGTAGTCCACACCTTTCGTCGGTTAACTTGTTTCGAAATTGGTTCGAATCCTACGCTCCCGCATACAGAACAACGGGTACCTAAATCATGAAACAGGTTAGCTATTACGTCGATTACTCTATTTGGATTCCTAAATCAAGATTAGGGTTAGGATTTCTTATCCAAATTGAAGTTGGAATCGACGGTGTAGCGATGGTGGGGTGGTGATTCAGCATATGGAGGCGTGGGAGTGAATCCCAACAATGATCTCCCAGAATCCCTCTCTTCTCCTTACTCTTTTCTCTCCCTTTTCTCTCTTCTCTCTCCTAGGGTTTGGAGAAATTCGTATGGGAGAGAGAGAGAGGTGGGTTTAAGGGCCTTATATAGGCTCAAAAGTGATGCAAATGGCCCCAAGGCCACGGTATACTTGGGTTACAGCCAAAAGGCGTCTGTTTCAGGCAAACAGGACCCCTGGGAAGGTCCATTTCTCATATACATCATAAGGCAAGTTCCCTGATGATGGATCTATGCCGGTACTGTGTTTATGGTGCGATCTGACAAACGGATCGGCCTGAAGGACCCGTATCAGATCAACGGTCATCATTACTCGATCATGGCCACAATTATACCAATTGGTGCAGGGAAATTTCCCTGATCCATGGGTGAAGTTTGGTCAGAATCTGACGATCCGAAGTCTTCAATTTCGCCCGCAAGCGAATGACCCAAATTACTTAAGTTTGAGTTCATTTTCTAAAGATATTCGCGTTTCTCACACACTTTGCTCAAGGCTCAAGTTGTGCATTTCTGTATACTATTTGAGTTCGATTCCCATGATGGTTGTCAAGCCCAATAAGGCGGTCATAACTTTATAGTTTTGCGGTAATCAGACTTTCGACGCGTGGTCCAAGTCCGATACGGAGTTTCAATGTACTCCCAAGAGCAACTGAATTTTGAGATTGCTCCTAGGTTTTAAAGTAATGTTGAGTTAGCAATTGTAATGATTTTGGGTCTTGTAGTTTATATAGAAAGTGGTTCAAGCCAAATTCATCAATTATTTAGTTTAGTACTTAACTAAATTTCGCCCTAATTACGACTGAATAAAGTCTTAGGGTAGTTCTATGTCCTTTTTTAAAACTTTTAGTTTGTATATTATTTTAATTATTTGAGTAGTTCATCATTAAGTTTACTTCATTTCTACCAAATTTCATCAAATTTCGTGTTGTAGAAAAATTTTAAAAATTCTATAAGTAGCAGCTGTCCGAACTAATAATTTTTGGATAGTTGTCACATCAACCTAGATTCAACTATATTAAAATTTTTATTATATTTTTTACTTATTTTTATATGAAACTAAACTTATCAAGCTTCAATCTGGCTTTTAAATCACCTAAATCAGATTTATAACGAGAGAGATATGACTTTTTGAAGTTGTTTGAAAACTGTACAAAACTGCAGCGAGGATGCACCGAATTTTCGTTGCACCGGCGACGCCTCGCGGTCGGCGCGATGGCGCTGCGCTCGCCTGGTGGTGGTTCTACCACTCGTTTTCTTAAAATGGGTGTATCTTCCACTCCGGAATGAGTTATGCGACGTGCCACATATGAATTTGGGATAAGAGAAGCTGATCTATCCAAATAACGTATTTATTTTGTGATATTCCATAAGATTAATGGTCGAAAACCCATTTTATTTATATATTTACTATTTATAGTAAATTTTAGTTTCATTATTGTTCTTCATCATTTAAACTTTAGGATTAGTGTCTAATATGAAAGTACTTAAAATTTTGAAAAATAAGGTGGTGAAAGGTGAGATTTTTGAAGAAAATTGGTTGAAAGGGGATTTGAGACTTTAGGATTGAGTTTTGAGGAGTTAATAAGGCGTTATGATCGACCCATCGCCTAAGGACGTCTAACTCCAGGTTGGCAAAAATCTGGAACATTACACTATTGGATTGCTATCCTAGATCCATATTTGTGTGATTCCACAGCACAAACCCTAACAGTAACAACATTACCTATTTAAACCTTCTTGCTAATTGAAAGCTCTTCGTTACTCTTATCCAATAACGATCATAACACAGATGTGTGCTAGCACCCGTGTCGATTCACCATATATCACATTATTCCACATGGACCATATTAATATTTGTAACCACAACCAAAATTTAAAGTTCTTCAGTTAGGTTTGCTTGAGGTACGGGAGCATTTTTCTCACGATGATGACACTCTCACAAAGTGTCTAAACTTTCCACAAACATAACAACTTGCTGATTTATATTGGTTACCAGATTTTTTATTCTTATTTTTTATAATAATAATAATAATAAATAAATAAATAAATAAATAAAAATTGAAGTTTTTGGTTTGAATTAGGTTGTTGGGCTTATGAAATGCTTGATTTTGATTCTTATGGTTTACCATAATACACTTTAGAAGCTTCTTCCTTCTTATCTTCAGTCTTTTCCCGTGGTTTAACTTCCTCTCAGATTTGCATATGCACAATAAGTTGTTACATTGATGACTCCTTAATTTTATATCTAAGAAAAAAATTTTAAATCTTTCCAAGAATGCGATAGTTTTTCAATAATTGCTCCCACTTGGAAAAGCTAGTCTATCTTGATTCCCTAAGACTAAATTTCATGGGCAACTCATTTACCTGTTGTATGAGTGACTTTTCATCTTCCATTTGGAATTTGAAATATCTATTGATCGCAAACTTTTTTACGCTAGTTTCTTTGATTTTGTATTTTTTCTCCAGGACATTCCATATGTTGGCAGAAGTGGCAGAATCATAGAAAACATCATATAATTGATTCAACATCATGCTGAGAATGTAGTTTTTGTAGAGGTAGTAATCCTCATCCCACTTTCTGTAGGCAATCGACAGTGTCGATTCTTGAAGATTTTAGACTTTAACTGACTTAAGATGTATGCCACTCTAAAAGTTGTGAGGTAGAAGTTCATCTTCTATTTTTACCTCTTAAAGTGTCATCTATTGAAATTCTAGTGGCAAATACATTTATTCTTGTTTGGATGGATTTCTCGAAACCATGGGGCAATATCTCAAAATTGTTTCCAACAAGATATATACATATATATATATATAGAGAGAGAGAGAGAGAGGGTTCTTGCGATGGTGAGACAAAAGGTAAACCTCTCCAATGGTCGATATTCTAGTCGTTAGAGAGGAATCATATGTTGCGCAGCATGCCAACCACGCAAGTGAACCGAGATCCAATCTTCGGTCTCACCCACAAACGATAAACAAGAAGAAATATAATCTAGAAGTAGAATCCAAGCATACCAACAAACCACAAGACAGAATATAGTGGAAAAACCCCAACAAGGGTAAAAAACCATGGGTGCAAACTTCCACTATGAAGAAAATGAGATTACAAGCAATATACTAACCTCTTCTCCTATGCTTCCATACACAGAGATAGCCTTTTAGCATATATAAAAGAAAAAACCCCTTTTGCATACCCTAGATAGCCCTAGCGATCCCTATATATAGTTTAGGCAACTCCCCTTTTACACCTCTGCGAAACCGCCTCAAATTTAGGCAGTCCGCACAAAATTCGCGCAGATCTACGTAACCCTTGACTAGTCAAGCATGACCCTCGACTGGTCGAGTGGCCTGGACAGTGCTTGCTGGACTTCGAGTCAAGCGAGCCTCGACCGATCGAGCAGCTCACTCGACTAGTCGAGAAGCGCGGTGAGACATCCGCGACATTGGTGTGTTGGCTCCACACCTCAACAATTTCCCACTTGGAGACATATCACCATAATCCTTCGTCTTCTACATCCAGAGTGCACCAACTCCCTGTCTTCCACCTCCCTGTCTTTAAGCCTGAAGATCAATCAAAGATGAACAGAACTTCAGCTTCTCCCGTGTGACCGCCTTTGTCAGCATATCTGCAGGATTCTCATATGTATGGATCTTCTCCAAAGCAATCGATCTATCTTTCAGGAACGAACGTATGAAGTAATATCGGATGTTAATATGCTTGGTCCTTGAATGAAAGGCTGAATTCTTAACCAAGTATATTGCACTCTGACTGTCACTGTATAGCTTACAATCTTCTTGCTTCTTTCCCAACTCTTCCATGAAACCTTGCATCTACACCATCTCCTTGCACTCTTCTGTAGCTGCAACATATTCTACTTTCGTTCTACTGATAGATACTATCTTCTGTAACTGAGAGACCCAACTGACTGCAGCACTACCCAGAGTAAAGACATACCCTGTAGTGCTTATTCTGCTATCGATATCTCCTGCCAAATCTGAATCTATGTAGCCTTATAGCTTGATTTTCGATTCTCCATAACATAGCCCTACATCCTTAGTACCTACCAGGTATCTAAGGATCCACTTCACAGCTTCCCAATGTTCCTTCCCGGGGTTGCTCATGAACCTGCTAACAACTCCCATTGCTTGAGCAATATCTGGCCTCGTGCTCACCATAGCATACATGAGGCCCCAATAGCTAGCACGTATGAGAATTTAGTCATGTAGTCCCGTTCCTCCTACGTCTTCGCACCTTGTTCCTTAAAAAGCTTGAAGTGGTTTGCTAATGGAGTGCTAGCCAGCTTAGCACCTCTCATATTGAATCGATTAAGTACCTTAGCTATTTACTCTGCATGTGACAAAACTAGTTTTTTGTTTTCCCTGTCACGTTTTATCCTCATGCCTAAGATCTGTTTTGTAGCTCCTAAATCCTTCATGGCAAATTTTCTAGACAGTTGTCTTTTGAGACTTGAGATGTCCTTCATGCTTGATCCGGCCACAAGCATATCATCAACGTATAGAAGAAGGATAATGTACGACGTATCAAACTTCTTCAAATAGCAACAGTGGTCTGATGACGTCTCCTAAAACCATTTCCCAACATGAGACTGTCAAACTTCTTGTACCACTACCTCGGGGCCTGCTTCAGGCCATATACACTCTTCTTCAGTCTACATACCTTGTCTTCCTTTCCTGGTGCCACGTATCCTGTTGGCTGATGCATGTATATCTCTTCTTCGAGGTCCCCATGAAAAAATGTTGTCTTAACATCTAGTTGTTCTAAATGTAAGTCCTCTGTAGCCACTATACTCAAGACCATACAAATCGTAAACATTTTCACCACTGGTGAAAATATTTCAGTGAAGTCAAGACTTGCCTTTTGTTGAAACCCTTTCATAATGAATCTGTCCTTGTACCGTTTCGAACCATTGTGCTCCTCCTTCAGTCTGTAAACCCACTTGTTATGAAGAGATTTCTTACCCTTAGGTAGAGTGACTAGCTCCCATGTACGATTAGACTCAAAAGAGTCCATCTCATCATCCATGGCCTGCTCCCACTTAACCTGTGTATCTAATTGTAATGCCTCTTCAAAATACTCTGGTTCACCATATCTGTTAGTAGTAGATAATGTAAAGAGGTAAGTATTTGACTGTGGGTCTCCTCTCCCAAGTAGACCTCCTCACAACCGGTGTTTTCAGCTTTGCCTCTTTTTGCTCCTGTATATGCTCATTCAGTGGCACTGTAACACCCGTGTCTGGTAACTCTTCCAACTCTACGAATTCTTTCTCGTTAGCCTTATTTTATTTTTGTTGCATACTGTCTTTATGCATCACTTTTTCATTGAAGACTACGTCTTTGCTTCTGATGATTTTTCGATTCTCTATATCCTAAAACCTGTAAAAATCATGTTACCCATAGCCTATAAACTACACCTTTTGGACTTCGCATCTAGCTTGTTTCTGTGCTATGCATCAATGTGAACATATGAAGTGCAACCGAACACTTTGAGATGTGCAAGGTTCACTTCTTTCTCACTCCATGTTTCTTCTGGTAGCCCATCATCCAATGGTGCTGAGAGACTTCTATTGATGAGATATACGGTAGTATTCACAGCATTTGCCCAAAACATCTTGGGCAATCCTACATATAACCTCATGCTTCTAACGCACTTAAGGATAATCCTGTTAATGTGCTCGACCACACCGTTCTACTACCGTGTCCCTGGAATCATTTTCTGATGTTTGATTCTATTTGCTACACAATACTCCTTAAACCTCCTATCACAGTACTTTCCCTCATTATTTGATCTAAGACATTTTACTGTTTTACCTGTCTTATTTTATACCATTACTTTCCACTTCTTAAATACATCAAATAAATCAAATTTGTGCTTTAAGAAATAGGTCCAAAATTTTCTACTAGCATTATTAATAAAAGAAACAAAATAACGTAAGCCACTAAGATATTATACCTGTACCGGTCCTCACACATCAGTGTGTATAAGCTCCAACAGATGCGTCTTTGGAGCGCGTCTTATTTTCTTAAAGCTTATCCTCTTCTGTTTGTCATACACGCAGTCCTTGCATAATTCTAAATCAATAGACTTTAACCCTGGTAGCTTCCTCTTTGACAATAGCACTTTCATCTCTTTCTCACTCATATATCCCAACCTCTGATGCCATAACTACCCATTCACTCCAGTTGATGCGACTGCGTGTGAACTATACAATCCAGAAGTCACGTACCAAGTACCTTCCTTCTTGCCTCGAGATATCACCAAGGCACCTTTGGTGACCTTCCAGGAATCACTAGTGAATGTCGTCACATATCCGGTATCGGCCAACTGCCCTACCGAGATCAAATTTCATTTCAAACTCGATCATGTCTTACATCCTTCAATTTCAAAATTGTTCCATCTTTCTGACTTGTATGAACGTCTCCCTTTCCAACAACACTGCACGACTCATTATCACCTAGGTAAACTCTCCTGAAGTCACCTGACACATAATCACGCAGAACTTCTTTACACGAAGTGGCATGAAACGAAGCACCCGAGTCTATAACCTAAGACTCATTCCACGCATCAAGAGACAAGATCAACGCCTCTGTATCACTCTCCTCATATAGATTCACTGAATCCTTCCCACCTTGGGAGCTTCCTTCTTATTTTTGAAGCACCCTACAATCACGTTTCACGTGCCCCTTCTTTCCACAATGTCAACACCCGTCCTTGTCTTTCGGTCCCTTGGACTTTTTCCTCGACTTAGAACGTCCGTGTTTATTGCCTCCTTTTTTCAGCAATCTTGCTCTTCCTTCAGCATTTAGAGCATTCCCCAAATTCCTTGAAATCCCGATGCCTTTCTTCTAGATTTTTCGCTGAGAATTAGACCGGCCACATCATTGAACTTCTGCTTTGTCGACCTTGAAGAATTGCTCACAGCAATCACCAAACCATCCCAACTGTCTGGTAAATTGGACAAGATCGATAATACCCTGACCTCATCCTCAAAAGTGATGCGAACGGATTCCAATTGACTCGTGACTATATTGAATAGTTTTTTCATCTGACATCTTCATGTTGAATAGCTGTTTCATAAGATGAAACTGATGGTTTCTCATACATCGTAGCTAGAGCTTGCATTAATTCTTTTGTGGTCTTCACCTTGGATATATTGAAGGCGACACTTCCTAAAGCCTTCCGATCCAATAAAGACCATTCATCATCTGTCATCTTCTCTGGTTTCTTCTCTTTTCCTCCTAAAGGAATATAAAAGTCATTCTAATACAAATAATCCTTCATCTACATCTTTCAGAAGGCAAAGTTTGAACCATCAAACTTCTCAATTCTAGTCTTCCCTTCTTCCGTCATCGCTCTCACTTGAACTAAACCAATAGGTCTGATATCAGTTGTTGCGCAACACGCCAACAGCGCAAGTGAACCGAGATACAATCTTCAGTCTCACCCACAAACGATAAACAGGAAAAAATATAATCTAGAAGTAGAATCCAAGCATACCAATAAACCACAAGACAGAATATACGTGGAAAAACCCCAACTATGGTAAAAAATCACGGGTGCGAACTTCCACTATGAAGAAAATGATATTACAAGCAATATACTAACCTCTTCTCCTATGCTCCCATGCACAGAGATAGCCATTTAGCATATATATAAAAGAAAGAAAAAAAAAACCCCTTTATGCATACCCTAGAATAGCCCTAGGAACCCCTATTTATACTTTAGGCAACTCCCCTTCCGAACCTCTACGAAACCACTTCAAATTTACGCAGTCTGCACAAAATCCGAGCAGATCTGCGTAACCCTCGACTAGTCGAGCCAGGTCCTCGACTGGTCGAAGGACCCCTTCGACCGGTTCGGCATGACCCTCGACTGGTCGAGTGGCCCGGACAACGCTTGCTGGACTTCGAGTTGAACAGCTCCCTTCAACCGATCAAGCAGCCCACTTGACTAGTCGAGAAGCGCAATGAGACATTCATGACATTGGTGTGCTGGCTCCAGACCTCAACATCATAACAGGTCGGCTTTGATTCATACAATTTCCCCACAATTTTTGAGGAAAATTATCCGAAAATGAAATCGTCCAATGCCCAAATGAATTTGAATCCTCTTAAATCTCCTCAAATCGGCATCACGAAACAACCCATGAAGGAAAATCAATATTTATGACATACGCAACGAGATGAAAATATAGAATAACGAGGGTAGTGCAATTAAAATTTAAGAATAGAGAATTATGCTTTATCAAAAGTATGTGAGTAAATTTAGACCAACACTAAGGAAATTTGCAACCGGTTCCATATCCTTCCAAAGCTACTTCCGCTCTCATCCCTATGCTGGGAAATGATCACATATATTTTAACCTATGATAACTACTATACATTCGAGCAGTGTGGGGTCCATCATGATGTGTATTTTGAATCCAAACCATGAATCCCTTGATGCTCTTTATGATCCTGGTTAAGTTCTCTTAATTAATGAGTTGAATTGGCATATAAATAGCACAGTGGACCCCACATTCCATCTAAAAGTTTCATGATGGGTCACCCTCCCAAAGTGTCCCCCATTGTTCCTTTTGGTGGGCCCCACCCAACTTACAAATCAATGTGGGTTTTAGGATACAAGCCGAACATTGGTGGGCACATCTAATGGACAGTTTGGATGACACTCACGTATCAAAGTGTGACATTCACACATCAAAGTGGCCCCAGGAATGTATGTGATCATTCCTCCTAGGCATTCACTTCTTCACTCCACGTGCATTTCACATGTCATGTATATAATGCTCCCCTGTGCACCTACGCACGTGTGCTGCCATGGGTGTCTAATCTAAATGATCCATGTGATGCGGAATCCCATGAAATCACATGTGACAAATTTTTGACCCCGATCTAAAATTCTGGTGGGACAGAGGAAAGAGAAATGTAAATCAAGGGCAGAAACTGTTTTCATTTTTCATGGCCCATCAAAGTTTTAAATCAAAGTAAACCTTAGGCCCAAGAGGTTTCACGAGGTGCTGCTTCACATGAACGGTTCAGATTTTGGATCCACATCACGTATGATGGGTTCTCAAAAAAGTTCATACTTACGAACCGGCTCGCAGGTGAGCGTTTCCGTGTATATATATTACACACACGTACATACGTGATGTGTATCGAAAATCTGAACGGTCCACGTTGAAGCAGCACCTCATGAAATTAATCATTTCCTAGAAAGGATGGAAATTAAAGTCAAAATACTTCTCCAAGATTGATGATGGTGTATATTCTCAGTAGTCCTGCAGACTATCACATTGTAATTTTTCATTTTTATATATTTTTACACTATAAATGAAGGAAATGCAAATTAAAATTCACCCAAAAATTCTATTATTCCTTCACATGAAAATCATGTTAAACAAGTACTAATCCTACCAACTCATTAGGTAAGAATCATCCATTGCTACTGAAAATGACATTTCTCCATAATCAGTAACGGTCCAACCGCCGCACTAAATTGGATTATTAGACGTCTTTATGGGTTTTTTTTAACCTTATCTAGACCGTACGTTGTCCCCCACTAGATGAGTTGGTGGGTGGTGGACCCCACACCTAGAATCTTCGAAAATTATCGGAGACAAACTGTTTCGCTGGCCGTTCGTTCTTCCAGCCCGCCGATTATGGACCCATGCGTGGGCCTGAAGTAATATCAGACCTGATTAACAGAATGGGGTATTTGATACTCAGGCCCACTTAATAAACGGTTTGATTATGTCCTGGCCTAACATGTCCTTGATCCAGCATAGACTAGCCCATTTGGCCATGTTTGGGTGCACAATTGAATTGAATTGTAATATTATACATTCAATAATGAAGAAATGACAATGGATAAGTCATTCTAGGTTTAGGGTTTTAATCTTTTCTTATCAAGAGGGCCCACAACACTTATTGTGGATTGAATTTTAGGTTGATCCAACGGTCTTAATCAATTGATTCCATTTTATTTTAATTTGGACCACTAATTATTTTAAATTTACAATCAATTGGAAGGATAGAATCATTAGGTGAAGTGTGCCAATCATATATAGTGTGATACTCAGGATGAATGGCCTGGATCTATTACAATTGTGCCATGTGTGGCCCACCAAAGTCCACCATCTTGGGAGCGTGTATACTTGCAATGGAGTGTATGCGTGAGAGTCGTTGGTAGGTGGGTAGGTGGATAGGATAGGAGAGGATAATATGGGGACATGTCTAACCGATTTGGTGAGGTGGAAGTGAAGAAGTTTGGGGTTTTTGGTAGGTGGGATGGCCTTTCACTTTCACCTTTTCTGTTGATTTTGGTGGACCACCAAACTGCTTAAAGCGACTCGGTCCACGTAGTGGCTATGTGGGGCCCACCGTGATGTATGGGTTTTATCCACGCCGTTTATCTTTTTTGAAAGATTTTTTTTTTAAGTATGGGTTTAAAACGAAGCAGATCCGAAGCTCAAGTGGACCACACCACTGGAAATAGTGGGATAATGAGATCTACCGTTGAAACTTTCTTAGGGCCGACCGTGATGTCTATTGGCCATCTAAGCTGTTGATAAGGTCACATAGATCTGGATGGAGGGAAAATAGAAATATTAGCTTTATCCAGAACTTTTGTGGGCCTGAGAAGATTTTTAATGGTGTCCGTTCAAGCCTCACTGTGTGGTTCAGTTGAGACTTGGAATTGTACCATTTTTTAGATTGTACACTAAAATGATATGGCAAAATGGATGGACGGCTTGGATAAAAACATATACATCATGGTGGACCCCACAGAGCCCCTGACTAGACAGAGTCTGTACAGCGGTGGATGGACGCAATTGCCTGATCCCTGTGGGGCCCACTTGGAGATATCAACGGAGAAATCTGATTTTAAATTTATTTTATGTTGAGAAATGATCACATGGGGTCGAGTCAACTTCAATAGAACTTATGGCGGAGCGGAGCGAAAATGGGCCCCACGTGATGTGTACGTGACGGACGCGGACTGGGTACTACCCAAGCTAGAGACGGACGGTCCTAATAGGGGATGTGTGGGGCCCACTGTGATGTACTATCTACACTGTTCATCCATTTTGATTGATCATTTTAGTGTATGAGCCCAAAAATGAGGTAGATCTGAGGCTCAAGTGGACCACACCACAGGAAGCACTGAAGATTCAACACACATCGTTGAAAACTTATCGAGGGCTCCGTGTTTTCAATCAAGATAATATTTGATGGAAAACCTTAGCACCCTAGACAGTTCGTACCTTACTCTTATTCGTTTTTCTTTCCCAGCTTAAAATTTTTTTAGGATATGGAGATTAATTTTTTTAACTAAAAAATATGTCTGCGTATTAAAATAAAGCAGCTCTTTTTAGATTGATTCCTGTATAAATAATAGTTAGTTGGCTAGTTAAGGTTTTTTTCGAACGAAAAAGCATAGGTAGTACGTTATGTTTTCCATTCATCCAGGTCTATTTGAGCCTAGAAATAGGTTGGATGGCAAATAAACATCACGATGTGCCCTTAGGAATGTTTCAACTGTGTGCGTCATTGTCACCACAGGTTTATGTGGTGCGGTCTACCTGAGCCTTAGATCTACCTACTTTATGGCCTATGCCCTAAAATGATCTTTCAAAATGGATGGACGGAGTGGATAATACACATACATCACCAATCTCTAGCTGGTCCTGGTGGGGTAGTAGTAGTACCCTTCTAGTTCCGTACATGACATCCCATCCGTCCATCGGACGCACCCCAAAACTCAAGTGGGTCACACCATCTGATGTATCCCACCAGGATGAAGGTACCCTTAAAAATATAAGGCCATTATCAAAACTCAGGTGGGCGTCAGCGCAACCAAGGGTGGTGCGCCGCTCCCAACCATGTTCAATTAATGTGGCCCACCTGACTCATTGGTCTGGATGGTTTTTGGGCCCTGGGCAAACACAATGAGGACATGTCTAATGGACGGCTTGGATGTTATGTACACATCACATGGGTTGCACTTTTGCTCAACTCCACCGGGGCTGTCTCTACTCTGTTTCTCGCATCACTTCACAAGTGGGTCCCATCTTGGGAACCAGGGATTAGGTGGCCAACTAAATTAATGGCCTTTTGGGCTGCCTTCCTTTTCACCCTTTTCATCTTTCGCTTTCTTTTGTGGTTGTTGTGTGGGCCCCACTCATGGACAATCAATCGCGGCTGTCACTTCTGCTCACTTTTTGTTCATTGATTATTGACTAAACCATTTTAGCCGTTAATTTAAATACCTCCGATCAGAGCATTAGAATCATGTAATCATTGTGGTTTTAGAGTTATAATGCATCCAAAGAAAGTCCCACTAGATGAACGGCCCCGATCCACCTTCCATTGACTTCATCTACTGCGAGAGGTGGGTTGCATGGGAATATATACAACAGATATTGTACAATTTTATTTGGTGAGGAGGTCAATGGTAGAGCATATCCCCAACTCCACTACGCAGGGTGATGAAGTAATGGCAACCGTCCATCCAGTATACTCTAACGTGGATGGCCCATAATAGGAAGACTCACCTATCAGGCAATATCCAGCCGTCAATTTTCTTGCCACTGATCGGGAAGATGGGGTTATATGGTCCACATGCATTTTGAACCATTTACCATTCTCTGTAGTGACCACTACATGGACGGTCAGAAATGATAGTTAACCCTGCCACGTGTGCTCCAGAGAGATGGATCCAGCAAATCATCTGCCTCACCACCGCATCGAAATAAAACAGCAGCTGTCCACCTCAACAATGACCATTTTCCTTTTAAAATATTCATATTTTGTTGGTGGATGTAACTTTTTCTTTGAGTTACATGCAAGTGGACGGTAGGGAAAGTATTGTAATGGTGGGCCCCACATGGGTTTTATTATTATTGTTTTTTCCGGTATGACGCAACTGATGGGATGGTTGGTGGAACACAGTTCCAGATGGTTCCTCGGTATCTTCAAACGCGGAATCTGTGTGGTGGTACTTAGCCCCAGGACATGCATATCATACTCGGGTACTGAGTTTGAAAAAGCGGGGACGTCAAAGGATCCGATCCTAGAGTACCCGTTCCTGGTTAACCGGGTCGGGTCTTGCATGGACCAGGTCTTTTCAGGTAAAGCTCCTTTCATTTTGGACCCGGAACTGAAACACAATTTTTAGTTGGGTGAAGAGCATTTGTATGATTTGAATATGTCCGACAACCCCACCACCTCAGCACAGTACACTTTATCTTTAATCATGTGAGATGACTCGTGAGTTCCTAAAACATTCTATTTTTATCACATGAGACGACTTGTGAATTTGAAAAAGTCTTTAAAATGTATCCTACTGAACTCATAACCATTAAAAACTATAATAAAGTCGACTAGGCTCAACCAGGTCAATGGTTTTCATGCAAAGTTTAAAATACGAACCATGACGTGGGTGACCAGATACCTTGTTTCAACACCGAGGTCTTAGTATCGGTTCCTAGAGAGGGTGGCTACCAATGAAGTGTGAATTGATAGTGGGTGCACTAACAAGCTAACGTAAAGGAAAAAAAAAAAAAAAAAGATGTGGGTGACCCATGTTGCCCTTAGGCCACTCAAGGCAGACAACTGCCTACAAAAGCCTGCCGGCCACTCATTCATTCCAACAAGACCACAAAAAGAGAGGAGGCCTCAAGGTCTGCTATGATATGGGTCCATAATCTTGCTCCAGTGGTATACTCTTAGGGCATGTTTGATTTTTTAGAGCTCATGTAAATACTCATCAAATGGGTAATTATTATTATTTCATCCGTTTGAAATTCTATCCTACTTTCTACATTGGAAACCGGTTTAAAAGAGCTCTTTTATATTTGTGGACCCGAAGGTGATGTGTATAATATATCCACTCCGTCCAACCGTTTTAACACAATATTTTAAGGCATGAGTTAAAAAATGAGGCACACAGAACACTCAAATGACCCACACCACAAGAAACAGTGGCCCTAAGAGGTTTTTAATGGTAAGTATTCGATTCCCTTTTCCCGTGGCGTGGTCCACTTGAGCTTTGGATGTGCCTCACTTTCTGGCTTATGCCATAAATGCATTAGGTATAATACATGAACGGTGTGGATAAGCGATATACATCACAGTGGAACCCACAAATATGTTTGGTATTCTCCATTTTTGAGTCAAAAAAGCATGTCGTGGAATCAAAAGTAGGAGAGACTGAGGTAAATACAAGGAAAATAATCATTATATATTTAATTGAAAAATCAAACACACTCTTAGGGGTTTCAACACCTGGTCAAGGGTTTGAGTACACCCACAGGTGGTGAAATTCCACTAAGGCGTGAGTGTGAGGGGTTTCGTGTGTGTGAAAAAAAAAGGGTCTGCTGTGAACAAATGTGCAGGAGCCGAAAATAGGTGAGTATAAGATGGCCACCTAAATCTTTGCAAATCCGAACAGATCTCTCTCAAAGATGTTCTCAGAAAACGGTTAGGAAAAACCAACAATTGAATAGTAATACAATCCCTAGTACTAGGTAAATCATTCATTTCAACCCTTACCTAACATGAAGTGTGTACTGACATGGGTGTGTACTAACAAGCTAACCCAAAAAAAAAAAAAAAAAACCTTACCTATTCTACCACTTATCAAAGTGGATCAATGGTTCTCCACTTCTACTTGTTCTCTAACGGTTTAGATATACCATGTGGCCATGTTTGCCTTTCAAGTTGCTAGAATTTACCAAATTACCAAACTAATTCTTTTTAAATAAAGGCTCATCCTCTCATTTCAAGAGGAGGTGATTTGGTGCAAAAGGGGACAACTAAGAGAGAGTAAGAGTGAGTGTAAAGTGAAGAAGCGAGAGTTCATCTAAACCAGATCAATCCAAACCTACCACTTCATCCAAGCCATTTATCGTAGTCTATACTAGTGCCCCAGCCATCTCAACCGTCCAAGATCAAGGAAGTACGGTTGGGATCCGAGATCTACGGCTAGATCCTCTAGGAGGAGTGCTTAGCTCTCCCTTCCTCCTCCCACATCTTCACGTGCATTGAAGATGATCCAACCATACATCTTTAATTTTCAGTTGGCATCATGCATACTCCTCTCATACATCCCCTTGCTTATAGTTGAGTGAATCTTGGTCGTATGCTCTATATCTCGCCAATCTTTCCAAATCTTGGTGTACCAAAAAGCCAAGTTTGTTTGGATTATTTTCTCCCTTTTACCATTTGCATAATGTAGTTATCTACATTACTATGTAGTTTTTTATTTTTTTTACACATGCACACACACCCCACATACTCACGCTGGTGGAATTTCACCACCTATGGGTACTCGAACCCTTGACCGGGAGTTGAAACTCCTAAGAGTCTACCACCTTACTATGTAGTTACCAAGTCCTTGAGTAGATAATGTAGTTATCTACCTTACTATGTAGTTACCAAGTCCTTGAGTTCACTATATAGGTTGAGGCATTGCCATGTCCTTAGTAGCTTGTAACTTGAGTAATTGTTGTATAATTTGTTTTTTCTATTGTGGTACTTTTCATTACATTGCATTTTTGCATTGTTGATTCTTTATTCGGTGTTACTATCTTCCCCAAATATGCCATGGGGTTGAGAGGGTGTAGTCTTCTTAGTGGTAGTTTCAGGAAGTAGTAGCCCGCTAGTTGATTTCTAACCTTTCAGTGACTAGGTTAATCCTTCAATATAAGGCTCTCTCGGAACCTTAAAAATTTCTAAAATGTCATAAATCTTGTAAAGTAGAGATTGCACATAAGCGTAAACTGTTGAGGGTGCCTAACCTATTCTCTCATTATCATCAAAGTCCTTCGCAAACCCTATCATCTCAAGTCGTGGAATCTTCGATTCTCTAGCTCAAGACTTTATAGGTCTAAATTCTAGGCTTTTCTTAGCTAGTGATGACTCCAACTCTTTCAAACGCATTGTTTTGAGTCCACATCATATCCATCCATAACTAATCACCACAATATTGCATAAAAATATTTGAGTGTGCGGTATCCATCCAAAACCAATCACCGTAACATCGCGCAAAAGCATTTGAGTGCACGGGCCGTGGGACGACATTCACAAAGCCACTCAATGGGTAGAATAGATAACACACGTGCCTGCTACTTGTATTGCATATGTGATTTGTAAATGAGCCCTTGTGTGAGGGTAAGCTCCATGACTTAGTAGTAGATAGCATCTGTTTCAACACTTGTGGTGTACATGTGTGTAATTTTATTTTATTATTATTTAAAAAAAAAAATGCAACGGCTATGATCAACGGCTATTAGTTTTCTTCTTCAGCGTCTATTTGGATATGGCAATTGAACGGCTATGATCAACCGATCAATGATTTTCTTTCTTAAATAGGAACAGTTGAGTTACGATGATCATAAATGCCTCACCTATTTTCAATGTCGACCGTTGATTTACATTTTTTAAACATCCATTTGCTGGTCACCAATCAAGGGTTTTAGAATTATTCCATCAGGGAAAATTTGTGCACTATAGCACATCGATGGCTGGGCCATCAGATCAATGGTCCAGATCACCAAATCATGGTCCTTACCTGTCAAGGACACAAGCATCCTTGTTTACCACTGGGTGGGCCCCCTATCATGTGCTTTGTTTAATTACTCCTACTTAGATTTTGTCCTATTTGAGTCACTTGACTAAGCAGAAGGAGAGTTATTGTTTATAATAAAGGGAAAATTACTGTCAATCACCCATATTATATTATAATTATAATCATCCACCTATGAATTATTTAATTGTATTTAGACCCTTATAATTTTAAAACAATTTTTTTTATATACTTAGTAAAAGATTCACCAAAATAATTTTATTTTACTAATTAAAGTACGTCTTTTCATAAATTAAAAAAAAAAAAAAAAAATTTTAAAAAGGTTGCACCTGTTTTACCTACCCCATAAATGCCAAAAATCTATGGACCCACAAACAAAGAGATTAGTGAGCCTAAAATACTAAGATGGACAAATAAAATTATGACTAAAATATCTAAGTTCATCCATTGTGGCCCACCCATGTGTAGGAACAGATTGTAGTACTAGGGCTGAAAGTTGGGTGGGTTCAACCCGACTGACCTGTGACCGACCCGACATTGGGTTGGCCTTGGGCAAGATGTACCGGGTTTGGTCTCGACCTTGGGCTATATAAACACCGACCCGATAAAGGTTGGGTCGGGCTTGGGTTGAGGTCTCGGGTCGCCTGACCCAACCTGAACCCAATCAATATGTAAGTGATAAATGATAATTGAGTATGGATCGTCTGTGTTGAAGGCATAGGAAATTCCAGTGTCGTCGGGTCTCATTGGTCCACGCCATTTCCAATTATTCAAGCTAATAAGATATGACAGATTTTTCTCTTTCAAATCGATTGCATATTACATAACACAACTTTTAAAGGAGTAGTCCTATATTTTAGCTTGTTTATTTAGAAAAAATAAAGTTCTTTGCCATAGATAACTACATATATAGTTAATAAAATCATAGGTACAAAAAATAAGAAGTGTATTTAAATATAATAAACTAATGTAATAACAAAAATATTAATATGTATCTACCCGACCAACCCACCCAACATGACCGAGCCCGCTTGGGTTGAGAATTTCTAACCCATGGTTGGGTTGGGTTAGGTTAGGGTTGAGGTATAAGAACTTTGGGTTGGGCTAGGGTTGAGCACCACCCGACCCAACCTCCCGACTTTCAGCCCTAGGCAGGACCCCCCAGACATAGGCGCGCACCACCATGGTGGTCCCACATAGAAACCTATATTTGTCGACTTGCTCCATTTTTACATGTGGTATGGCCCACTCTAGTTGTAGTTCCAGCTGATATTTTTTTCCCCCAGGTCCTACAATCAAGGACCGCACCTGATGAACGGAGTGGATCCAACATGGTGGGCCCCAAACAGCTTATGTGTGTTACGCGCTTGTGGATAGTGCGTTGAACCATGCTCACCTCAGCCATAAGGGGTGTGCCTACTACTAACATAGCGGCACGTGGGGTAGCATGTACATGAGATCCACGCCGTCCATCAGGTGCATCGCCTCATGTTCATTCTAGATCATGTCCTAACATGAGCTGGCAAAATGAACGGATGGGGTGAATTTCTCACAAACATCTCGGTGGGTCCCACCTAGGTTCGGATGCAGGAGGGTCATAGGCAATCCACGTCCGATAATCATACTTCAATATAAGTATCTTGCAGTGGCCATGATGGCAGAGGGCTGACAACATGGCTGGTTTGGATCATCTGGCCACTCAGCATTTGGGCTCAAATGGTTGGTGATGGACGGTGGATCTTGAGTTGTAAGACATCCACTCCGTCCATAAGGTAGTCCCCTCAAAGATAGGCCACGTGGCCTAAAAACCAACCGGATCCAAACACAAGTGGGCCACACCACAGGAAACAATGGTGTGTGATGCCCATCATAGGTTTGTGTGTGCGCCCACTTTCATGGTGTGGATGTTTCACCAACCTGCTCATTAGGTGTGACCCATCATGATGAAAGTCAAATTTAAAAATAAAAAAGTAAAAAAATCAACCTAATCTAAGACCCAGTCTTTCGGATGTACGGTGAACATTTAGGGTTGTGAGATGATGTATGTATTGCATGTGGTGGGCCCCACACAATTTTGGGGGAAGATTCTAGACGCAAAATGTCATTAGATAAGTTATTTAAAAATAATTTTTGGGGTGGATTCTATACGTAAAATGGTATTAAATAAGGGTATGTTAATTATTTATATTAATTTCCTTTATTGACTTTTGAGCCGTCTATCTATTTGGAAGTATTATAATTTTCTTAGGGTATGAATGGGTAGAAGGTTTTAAATCAAAAAGATAACTTTTAACTTGAAGTGATGGGACATCCAACCCATTCAATATATTGGCCCTAGCATGAGGATTACCTAATTTAAAAATCAATCCATCCACTTATTAGGTGGACCACACTTGGATTTTGCTATTTATCAATGGTTATACACTTTTTTCTATGGTGTGGATCATCTGATGAGTGCATAGAGCTGGTTTTTGCACTAGGTGATCCTAATCGTGGGTCAAAGATATTAGGCGGATTGGATGTCACAAGCACTTAACAAGATGGAAGTTATCAACTGGGTGGACTATTCCAAGAGCCAAGTGCATAGAACATCCAACCCATTCACTATATGGGTCCACCATAATAATAACTTAATGCAAAAAATCAACTCTATCCACTGATCAAGTGGAGTATGATTGTATTTTTCGATTTATCAATGGCAATACACTGTTTTCTCACTTGATGAGTGGATAGGGCTGATTTTTTGCACTAAGTGATGTGGTGGGCTCCACACAACTTTGGGGGAGGATGGTAGATGCAAAATGTAATGGATAAGGGTATTTTAATTATTTGAAACCAATTTAGGAAGGAGTCTAGAAGCAAAAATGGTATTAGATAAGGTTATTTTAATTATTTAAATTAATTTCTTTAATATACTTTTGACTTTGGAAGCGTCTATTTGAAAGTATCATAAAAATCCAACCCGGTGTAGCCAACAGATAGCTTCTAACTTGCTAAGTACATGGTATATACAACCCATTCCCACCAAAAGTATCAAATTGTGCAAAAATCAACTGATTAGGTGTACCACACTTGTATTTTGTTATTTATCAATGCTTACACACTTTTTCTATGGTGTGGCTGACTCGATGAGTAGATAGTGCTGATTTTGTGTAAGAACTTGTTAAAAGTATTTTGGGAATACCATTTATAAGGTGAGACTTTTGGGATGGGGTTTTTGAACCTAACTGAAATACAGACCACAGCTGGCTGGGCATCACATGTTGCATTACATCTGAGTTTATGCATCATTGATGGGTCATATACAGCTCCAATTCATCTAATAATTTCTTGTTTTGACACATAATCTACCACATCCAGCTCCAATTCATCTAATAATTTCTTGTTTTGACATATAATCGACCCCATCCAGCTCCAATTCATCTAATAATTTCTTGTTTTGACACATAATCTATTGATCATGCCCCATCGTTTAGATGGTGGAGAAACCATGAGGCATACAAATTGATTTTTAATTTATTTTTTATTTTTTTTATTTTTATTTTTTTTTACATTAGCTAAGTCCCTGTTTGACAGACACCTAAAAATGAGTTCATCTCATTTTAGTTAACTGCAATGTTATATTATCAAGATCATTGATAACTAAAATGAGATGGAACTCGTTGCATTTTCAGACGTCTACCAAATAGGGCCTAAGAGAATCAGTTTTAATCCAGGGGCTGAAACAATATTTGTGCATGTGGGAAGCTTACTAACAGTAACTTATGTGCTTAAACCTACTTATCCCCATAAGTTTTCTTCTTTTTTTTTCTTTTTTTTTTTTTAAGGTCTCTCTCCATATCAAAGGACGGCCCACACATTGTTTGGCCCATATCTAAGGTGGGCCCCACATGATGGATCACCCAGAATAATATGGGCCAACATAATGAATGGTCCACATCAAAGGTTAACCCCTAATGATAAACAGCCTGCATCCAAAATGGGTGGGTACAATGGATGAACCACTTCAAAGGTGGGGTCCACATGATGGGCAATGGACATTGATGTTGGGCCCCACATATGGATGGCCCACATCAAGGTGGCCACACATGATGGACGGTCCACATCAAAGGTTGGCTCCTAATGATGAATGGCCCACATCCAAGGAGAGCCCTGTCTGATGGGCAACCCACATTGAAGGTGGCACCCACATGATGAACAATCCACATCAAAGGCGGGATCCACACTATGGGCAATTAATAATGGTGGGCCCCAACCCCACATGACGGATGAGCCATGGTAAAGGTCATCCCTAATGATGAGTGACCCTTATCCAAGGCGGGTCCTGAATGATGGACAGTTCACATCAAAGGTGGGCCCCACATGATGGACAATAACATTGATGGTGGGCCCCATAAGATGGACGACCAACATCAAAGTTGGCCCTGCATAATCGACAGTGCACATTAAAGGTCAGCCCCTAGTGATAAATGGCACACATCCAAGGTGGGCCCCACATGATGGACAGGTCACATCAAAAGTGGGGGTCACACAATAAATGGTCCACATCAAAGATTGGCCCCACATGATAGATGGTGGATGTGAGGGAGACTACATGATGTCAGAAACCAAACATGCTTTTCTACTTTTTAGCGCAAACATACGTATCTATTGAATAAGTAAAAACTAAGAGGACGTTTAGATCTTAAGCTACTTTGAATACGCTCCTAATGACATAAGTAGATTATCTTGAATTTTACTTATTCTAGGTATCTTTGGTAACCAATATAATTATCAACCAAAAAGTTGAAAAGCATGTTTGGTTTCCAACATCATAAGCACTTATCCCTTGAGTCTGTTTGGTCCGCTCACATCCACCATCCATCATGTGGGGCCAACCTTTGATGTGGATCATTCATTGTGTGGGCCCACCTTTGATGTGAGTCATCCATCATACAGGGCCTACCTTGAATGTGCGCTATTCATCACTATGGGCTGAACTTTAATGTGCACCATTCATTATGTAGGGCCTACTTTTGATATTGGTCATCCATCAAATGAGGCCCATCATCAATGTTATTGCCCATCTTGTGGGGGCCTACCTTTAATATCCACTGCCCATCATATGGAGCCCACCTTCGATGTTGACCGTCCATCATGTGAGCCCCACCTCTGATGTTGGTCGTCCATCATTACATGGCCCGCCTTAGATATGGGCCACTCATCATTAGGGCTGCCTTTGATGTGGACCATCCTTCATGTAAGGCCCACCTTGATGTGGATCATCCATCATGTGGGGCCCACCATTATTTATTGCCATCATGTGGGCCCCACCTTCAATGTGGATTGCCTGTCGTGCAAGGTTCACCTTGGATATGGGTCATTCATCATTAGGGGCCGACCTTTGATGTGGACCGTCCATCATGTGGGGTCACCTCAATATGGGTCATATATTGTGGGGCCTAAATTCAATGTTCACTGTCCATCATGTGGAGCCTACTTTTGATGTGGACCATCCATTATGTAGGCCCCACCTCTGAAGTGGGTCATCCATCATACCAGCCTGCGGGGTTTTTGTCATTATGGGCCAACATTTGATGTGGACCATCCATACGTGGGCCCACATTAATATGGGATCATCCATCATGTGGGGCCCACCTTTTATGTGGACCGTCCACCATGTTAGCCCCACCTTGAATATGGACAGCCCACCACATGGGGTCCCCTTTGATATAGCCAATGAAAGAGCCTCCTTTGACATTGACAGTGAGAGAGAGCAGTAGAAAAGTCACACAAGTTATAAAGCAAAAAAAAAAAAAAAAACACTTAACAAGATAAGTAGCTTTTTAACAATGATACTTTACCAAACTAAGTTAAAGTGAAAAAAGTAAACTTAATTAATTAACATAAGTTAAAAAGTAACTTATTTGGTGGTGTATCCAAAGTACCAAACGGGCCCTAACATAAGCTACTTGTGGGATAAGTAGCTAATCTAAAGTAAATTGCAATCCAAATGCCCCCAAAGTTTGATGAAAAGTTCAGATTTTTTAAAAGAACACATGGCGCATATGAACACACGAGCTTAGAGACAGTAAATCTCTGCTTCCCAAACCTCTGTTGTTGTTTTTTCTTTCCAAATGGGGAATGCAAGTCTGTAGATTTAGTGATAACTTGTTTGGATTATGGGAAAAGAAAAGAGGAGTGTAATGATCATCAAACAATCCCATGGATTCCTTGAGCACTGTTGAAACTTCAATTCCCATGGAATTCATTTCCGGACAGCATGTGGAAATCTTATATTCATCTCACAATGGTCACCTTAAGTCTTGTGCACTATGGAAAAGGCTAATGATTATTACATGGAATCGACTATTTGCTTTGTTATCCAAACAACACAAAAGGTCTAAACAATAGAAAAACCCATTTCTTTTCTTTTATTTCCTTCTCTCATCCCACAATCCAAACAGGCCCAATGAAAAATGATTGTCATCCAAACACACCCTAAGTTTCCAATTTTTGCCTTTTTATATTGTATAGATGTATAGATATATAAATGTCGAGAAGGGCTCAGAGGATTGTTGCCTCTGAAAAATGTTGGGTTACAACAGCAAATGGTGAGGAATGAAAACAAGGGAAATTCCTCAAAATTAATACAAAATTTGGATGCTTTTGCATATCATCCATCAATAGCTTTAAGGAGATTTGCTAGCCCTGCATGCACTTTCATACCCATACTTCGTTTTTTTTTCATACCCATACTTGGCATGCATGTAGGACATCTGAGCCATTTATCAAGTGGGACACAGTGTGTGGATCATCGGTTGAAAACCCAGGCCTATCAACTGTCAACAAGGCCATGCGTGTATGAAAGAAATGGTTAGCCATAAAAAAAAAAAAAAATGCTTGCAATTTTTTATGGATTGCCCACTGATTTCCGACGTTTGTGGCCTACCTGATAGTAAACAACACAAGCTCTCAGCCAGAAAATCTTATCCGTGGATCCTACATGATACATGATCAGATGTGCGATGTAAGTTCCAGGTTGGCAGTTGTGTCCGCAGGTAAGAAGTACATGCTGGTCTAGCTAAACCTCCATAGTGTCTTGAAATACCTGTGAGCTAGCTAGAAATCTTCATCCAGCTTGAACACATAATTCTGGGTCCCGTCCTGCAAGCTAGACATAACTGAAGCCTTCTGATATTCACCCACCCTTCTCTCAAAAAAGTTGGCTTTTCCTCTGCTCAAATGCACAAAAAAATTTTATTTTTATTTTTAAGGAAAAAAAGAAGAAGAAGCAATTGCTATAGTTGTCTAAATAACATTGTGCAAACACTTCCGATTGGTCTATGTAGGACGTGGGACCCATATATGGCGGCCCTTTCTGGAGCAATCTGCTTATGTGGACCAATCAAAGTATGGTCAAGCACCTCTTTTTTTTTTTAAACACAAGATTGGGATCGGAATGAAAGATGTATGCAAAACTTATATTTGCATACGCATACACAAATATGTAGAGGTAATGCATATAACTTCCATCTTTAAAATAAAAAATAAAAAATCCCATCTGGCAGTGGAGAGCTGTTTTTGTTCAGAATAACAGCCTGTGTTAGAAATGATGGATGCAGTTCCAAAACAAAACAAGGTCAACCAATCGAGGATGAGATGCAATGAGCAACTGATAACAAGTTTCACCAGTTTCTATATGATTAAGAAGGGAAACTATACAGTCCCAATGCATCAGAACACAAATAGTTACATGGCGTGCCCATCTGTGCAGGCAGAGCTCATGGTTGGGTGATCCGGGTCATCATCTGAAGCGCCCCATTGTGAATTGGGGATATCCAGACCAAGACCTTTTGATGAGTGGCCTACAAATAGACAGTTAAAAAAATATATTGCAAGGGTCCAGGAAAAAAGAAAAGGAAAAAAAAAAAAAAAAAAAGGCCAAATATTTGATGGCTAGGATCTTCCAATGTGAAAGTTTTTGGTCCATCCACATTACCGGTGCAGCGATTAGGAACAAAGAAACATGGACCCTTTGCATGAACTGGACCCAGCAGGACACTTTTGACAATCCAATGCATCAAGATCAAGAGCCTATAATATCTCAATAAAGAAAATGTCATCTATACACCTACCTACCATTTTGAACTTAGACAAAAGCAGAATTAACATTGTTTTTTTTTTTTTTGAAGGGTAATGCAAATTGTATTAAGAGAAGAAGGAAAAAACAAGAGAAAAGGGAAAAACAAAAACATTGGGCTAGGGCCGCTGAGGTAGCGGACCAACTAGAAGCCAAGAAACAGAAGATTACATCCTATAAGCTTGTCTACACTAGTCGCCCATTCAACAATACACTGTTTGACTCTATGCACTAGGGACGTAGCTGAATGCGAGTCGTTTCTAAAACATCTGCTGTTTCTCTCTTCCCAAACAGTCCACCAAACAGCCAGAAGGGCTAATCTCCAGAATTAACATTGTTATCATATATCATTTGGAAGGTCACATCACCAGGAACTTACAATGATGAATTAGTCAATCCATGCATTTCATGGAGGTTAACATAACCCATAATACATGCATGCCCCAGATAGGAACTACTCAACCACAGGCAGTAATGCCATAGCATCTTTCCCACCAACATGCCACTTGTGGAGGATATCCATACCATAAAAAAACAGTAGGACCCACCAAGAAGATCATCTGGCATAAAAAGTAAAGCTGGTGCAATCATCATATGGACCGTTGGAATCAATGGATAAATGACAGTGTGAACCCCCGTACAGATCTGGCCGCCTAGTGTATTGATCAGCCTGATTTTCAAGATAGGTGATCTTCATGGTGGGGGCTATGGTTTTCATGGTATAGATGTCCTACACAAGTGGCGTGTTATAGGGAAAGATGGTATGGCACCACTACTTGGTGTTGTTGCTTGTAAGTTATCAGTTCTCGCCCCCAAAATCTGCCAAATTGGAAGATCCTAGCCATTCCATCCTTTGCCCTTTTCAGTTCAATGTGGACCATTGCTTTATTTCTTTTCTTAACAGTCTATTTTCAGACTTCAAATAAGGGTTGGGGAATATTAGCAGTCTGGACTCTGGATCACCCAATCATGGGCCCCACTTTTACAAACTGGGGGCCCTAGGATATTTTGCATATCTACAAATTGAGGATCATATAGTGCCTCAAAAACCATAACAACCATGCATTTGATTTCTACACTTACTGCAAGGAAATGAATTCCATCCAGTCAAATGGGTTCTCCACATTATACTTCTTCGGGCACCCCAAAGCAACCTGGAAAAAAAAAAAAAACAATAGGCAGCTTCAGCTAATGCCATCTGAAAATTTTGAGTTAGAAGCTAAACAGAAGAAAATGAATTTACCAGCAGACGATCTGCAACAAACTTTATGTACTGGCTCATAAGAGCCGAATTCATGCCGATCAATGCGCATGAAAGAGCTTCACAAACGAACTCAATTTCTATTTCTACAGCGTCGTGCATGATTTGGTGCACCCTTTGCCAGTTCAATGGTTGTTGTAACAAGCTGTAAATGAAAATAATTAGAGACCCATCCAAGGTTTTACAATTTGGTTTCAGAATGCAACCAGCCTGGGGGCTAGAACCACTATGAGTTGTTTGGTGTATGACTCATCCAGAGCATAAAAATATTTTGGGTAGTGTGACAAATACCACTGAGATTTTGAAAATATCCCACTAATGTCGTGAAAATTACACTAAACAATAAAATCGCAAGATTTCCAAAATATTGGCAGATGTTAAAATATTGTGTTTTTATCACGATATTAATTCGAAAAAGAAAAAAAAAATCTTAAGGAATTTGATATAAATACATACATTTGTAATAAAATAAAAAATAAAAATTCGGCAGGATTTCCCGATAGTATCCCGAGAAAACCCTCAAAATTTGAATATCACCCGAGAAATTTCCAGGTTGAGTGATTGCAGAGAACAAGATTTGTGACTGTGGTTTTAGGGAGGCAACTCAGTTTGTCCTCAAGCAAAACAAAGTTGACTTTAGTTTTGGCGAGTTTTAATTCCAAGCACTCCTCACAGAGAAACACATGGCTGCGGAAGAGGTAACGGTCGATGGAAGAAACAACAGCTCACCTGTACAAAAGGCAAGCGAAATCGCAATGGAGGCCCTCGTCTCTTGAAATTAATTCATTTGAATATGTCAATCCCGGCATTAGACCCCTCTTTTTCAGCCAAAAAATGGCACAGAAGCTGAGAAGAACAGAACAAACTGTGGAATGAGAAATGCTGATATTGTAAAAGGGAACAGATTGTGAAGGCTAGAAAGAAGCTACTACCTTCCAGAGAAAAAGATTCCCTCGACACAAGAGAAGGCCACTAGTCTCTCTGCAAATGAAGTAGAACTGCATATTGGAAAACTTGGAGGAATGAGAATCATCGAAAAGCACAAAATTCTATGCTTCCAGTACAAATCGGCAGCCGAAAGACAACAGTACATAAAGCTGTTATAGCATATCAAAATTCAACATACAGGGATTGTACAGCAGCCAGTTGCACTCTTTTTGCACAAGTGGGTCCAAGGTTCGGTGATCCATGAGGTTGACCTCACTGTGGATGAGAGATGTCCAAAAACCTTCCAGACTGGAAGATCCTAACCATTGAATTTTTGGACATTTTGGTATCATTGCTTTTTTCTTCTATTTCAGGGGTAGTATGTTTCAATCTGGGAGATTTTTGGAGGATCCCCCATCCAGATTGAGGCCCATCAGATCAACAATCTGGATCACCAAACCACATGCCCGCTTCCACAGACTTGGCTTATCAGGAAACTTATCAGGAAACTATACATGTCCTAATGCACAAGGAAATCCTATAGTTCCACTGAAATATAAACTAAAACATAAGTCTGATACATCTGACACAACTTTTCAATGCACTTTACTTTTCAGGAGGAATGCACAGAATTTTCACAAATGACCCATTATAATCTACTATGGATAGTGTAAGTTAATAAGTCCTAAAAGACGGAAAAATCCATGGAGAGGGCACTAACTAAAGGGGGCAGTGGACAACACATGGAAAGCAGCATTTTATGATTGATTTCTGTTTGTTGAGAATGCAAGAAGAATACGTGGCTCAAATGTCTTCACTAAGTCTCTCATATTCCTCAAAACTGTTGCTAGGGAACTCATGCTTCAAAGAGATGCACTTCAAGATAGAATTTTCTGTTCTTTAAAACAAGTAACAATAAGAAAAAAGTTCGGGATTCAACCCGATTAAATGTTTCTCAAAAGACAACCCCAACAGCTCCTAAGCATCATCACTATCTAAGCCTTATCCCAACTAATTGTGGTTGGGTACATGGATCGTGTTCTGCTATTCAGATTCACGATGGAAGAAATGGCATAAGTTTGACACCGGCTGCCAACTTGACACAACGCTCCTTCTTTATCCGGGCCTGGGACCAGCAAGGAGAGCACAAAACTCCCATAGACAGTGTAGTAGACTATTACATAGGTTAATTACAATCAATCGCTATCTAATAGTCTATCACATAGGTTGATTACAATCAACGAGTTCAACAGCTCCTAAGTGTATTAGAAAAAAGCTTTTCTTTGAGAGGTTTCTAGAAAAAGGGCATGAGTTTTTGCGTGTTGTTATTATAAATTATTACAGTTTTTGCGTGTTGTAAATTCAGACTGTAGACTCCTCCAAGATATTCTAGAGATCTCCTATGCAGTCTTGAGATTGTAATCTTGTAGATATAGGAAGATTATAGAATCCTCATAGATAAACTTGAGAAGCCTATCATGTACTCATTCTAGGCAAGTAATACAAGTCTTCTCTTCCTTTTCTCTATTCTCCTCCTCTTTCACTAAATCTCTGGTTTCACTTGTTACATGATGTTGTATATAAGGGTTAGTCTTGTCGTAGTGTAATGTACTAGTTATGTATATACAAGGTCAATGAGGGTAGTTTATTGATTGATATCTGTATTTGCCTATATATGTCTTAATGCTCTTGTCAGTGAAGATAGATTACTCTCTCAACCTTTTATCGCAAGTTTCATGATATCATAGACACTTTCAGATCTAAGCATTTTCCACTGCTTTTGGACATCAAACAAGGTTATCTTTTCATTTTTGTTTGTTCATCCGCATTCTGGGTTTTGAATACACTCGCTCACATGAGGCCGTATGCCGATGTCAGCAACCATACGGGTGACAAACTTAGATCTAGTCAAATTTAGATTATCGACAACTGGTTCAGGGCTGTGTCCATGTGAACCTAAGCCCAACCTGCAAAGTTAAACCTTGAATTGGGCCAGGCCCTGGTTCATGGATGATTTTGCCAGCCTGAGCTCAAATGTCCACCACTTCTGTGCAAGAACCAGGCCTTTCATTAGGTGTTCCCACCATGCATGTACTGTGGCCTAAAACCAAGTCAGTCCAATCATTAGCACGGCTACAGCAGTTACGAAGGAACAAATTATGGTGAAAAATATAAAATGTGTAATATACTACAAAAAATGCCCTTGAGAAACCTACTACATGGCTACAAATGAACAGACTATGTGAAGAATATAATATATTTTTATATTACGAAAATGCCCTTGAAAAACCTAGGCTAGGTGGACCAGCCTTGGGTTGGACTGACGAGCTTTTAGACATAGAACACAATCTGAGTACTAAATTGGCTTGAATTTTAAGCCCAGGCCCGGCTGTTGGGCCTGATAATCCAGCCTATGCCCGAAAGCCTGACAAACCAACCTTGTCCATTGACTGTGCTAGAAAGTAGTCCCTCTCTATGGATCTCAAATCTTTATTTGGTGATGATTTTTCAAATACATTTGGGGCCTGTTTGATTTCCAATTTCATATGAAATGCGAAGTAAATGAGCCATCATTGTCATTTTCAGGTGTTGTTTAAACATAAATGATGGCTCATAAATTGAGAGTCAATTACACTTGTAAAGGAATGAGGTGAAGTAAAATGTAATCATTGCATTTTCACACTATAAAACCCCCATTTTCAAAGTAATTATTGTGTAAAACAAACAATGTAATAAGATAATCATCACAGTCAAATGCAAGTGATGTTGATGAGGACATTTGAGCACCTTTTAGAGTTTATCAGAGGAGGAGGAGAGCTGCCCCAGTTTCTTTATGGTTATGTGATCATTACATGGAGCCTAGTGGGCCCAATTTGAACATTTGAATACATGTTCATTTATTCATGAAGGTAAGAGGATATAGCTAAATCCTCTTCCGCCTAAAAGAAACCCGGAGAAGGAGGATGTCAAGAAGGGTGACCCAAAAGATGTGAAGAAGTCGCGCCCTAAGTCTCTCCACATAATCAATGCCAACGAGTTTGAAAGAGAGATAAAATATGATTCGATGGTGTATACCCTCATGGCAAGAGAGGTTACACCCAAGGTTAGTATAGAGTTGCCACCCGAAGTCATTCTAGTGTTGGAGGAGTTAAGTGATGTTTTCCTAGAGGACCTACCGGAGAAGCTTCCACCCATGCGGGACATTCAGCATGCTATCGATTTTGTCTCCGGGTCAACTCTACCAAACCATTCTCATTACTGAATGAACCCCACGAAGCATGCAGAATTGAAGAAGCAAGTGGATGAACCCCACGAAGCATGCGGATTTCACCTCTAGCGAAATAAAGCTGCAGTGATGCACGAGGAGATCCGGGTCTCATCGTTGAAGCTCTGCCTCTGTGATCAACGTACTGTTAACTTTGGTCTGCCCTCCACTTGACAAGGTACTTCTAGTAACCTCCATGTCGTGTGGAAACCGCTTCTTCATCTAAGATATCCTCCGTCTCCTCTCTTCTCGTAAGTATGGATGGTACGAGTGGTCAAGGTTGAGAAGAAGGGTCAAGTAATGGCCATGGGTTATGGGACAAGTCAGGGGCATCATCATCAAAGTTCATGTGAGGATTAGGGGAAGGTCCAAGAAACAGTACAAGATCTTCCACATTAAATGTGGAACTGATGCTCATGTTAGGTGGAAAATCTATCAAGTAAGCATTCGAGCCTAGTCTTTTCAAGATTTTATATGGTCCAGCGCTACGAGCTTGTAATTTTTTTACGGTTCCATGTGGAAACCTTTTTAGACGTATTCTAATCATGACTTCATCACCCATAACAAACTCTTTAAACCTATGGTGTGAGTCAACAATCATTTTGCATGTTTCATTACTTATATTGACTCTTTTTCTAATCTCCACATGCAAGTCATGCATATGTGGTGTAGATGCATGTGCAAACTCTAAATTCCTATGGAACACTGACATGGGCATGCAATCTATAGGGGTTATAGGCTCATCTACTTCTTCTTCTTTTTTTGGGTTAGCTTGTTAGTACACACCCATGTCAGTACACACACTCCATGTTAGCCACCCCCACCAGGGATCGATACCAAGACCTCAAGTGTTGAAACGAGGTATCTCCACTCAGTCTGCCAGTTTAGCTATGGATCTGGGTGTTATAGGCTCATCTACTTGTCTTTTCATATCCACTTCCTCCCCGGGACTAATTTGATCGTGACGAAGGTTTGGTAGAGTCAACGCGTGAATTTCCCGCATGGGTGCAGGCTCAACCGATATATCTTCTAGAATAACATAGACTCCTCCAATACCAGACTCACCTCAGGTGATAACTCTACACTACCCTTGAGTGTAACCTCAGGTGGCAACTCCATAATAACCTTAAGTGTAAGCTCACTTGCCACATGGGCATACATTGTCAAATCAATTTTAGCCTCTCTTCAAATTCTTCGGCATTAACTATAGGATAAGACTCGAGCTAGAGTTTCATCACATCTTCAGTACCACATTGCTTTTGGGCGGGAGAGGCTTCAAGGCAAAAAGGTCTGGCTTCAAACAGAAACGAACACGTATTCGAGTGACCGCATAGTGTTGCGTCCCTGTCATACAAGGCCTACCCAAAATGATGTGGCCTATATCCATAGGCAAAACATCACATCACAACATATCCATATAAGAACCAAACTGGATGGGAATAGGACAACGCTGAGAAACCGAAATCGAAGATGCATCAACCCATGAGACTTAATAAGGCTAAGGGTGAGGAACGACTAGCATAACTTAGCAGCCCACGATTCTAGCAGAGATCACATTAATGCAACTACTAATATCAATAATCACCTTGCAGTTTTTGCCACCACACTTGTCACAGGTGTCGAAAATTGAATTCCTACACCAATCATCACTTTCTAGAATCTAGCTCAAGGCACGACTAACAATTGCAAGTGGCACAGTCTCAACTTCTTCAATTTCCCATATATGAAATTCATTTCCAAAAAAAAAAAAATCTTTCAATTTGATCCCCGACTTGTGATTGGACATCTTCCCTAGTGTCGAGGTTTGCCTGAAAGGAGGCTTCAAGCTGATCGACATGCACATTGGTCATGGTCAATTGAGTCGTGGTGGTCCTATTGTGCGCTTCAATGGCCGTCAGACGGTGGTTGATAGCATTAAGGGACTTAACAATCTGCTCTAGATTCATAGTGGGATGTAGACGAAAGTCATGTCCAAAACCAGTGGGCATACACAAGGCAACTCCAAGAGGAAAACCTAAATCCTAGGGTAATGTTATGATAAACACAAAACTAACCTAGAGATAAAATTGGACACACTAGAGACACTAATATGAAAATTCAGCAAGCTGTTATCCTGAAATACTACCCTGAAAATTCAGCAAAATGGCAATTTGAGAGTACCAAGCTGAAAATTCAGCAAGAGTGTAATCTGAAAATTATGAACTAAAAATTTAGCAAGGTGACAACCTAAGATTACTACGCTGAAAATTGAGCAATGGTATAAGTGGAAAATGCTAGCTGAAAATTCGGTAATGGGACACTCCAAACTAGAAACAAAAATCTGCAATATGATCATAGATTCTATATGCAATGTATGCTCTAATAACCCTAGATGTGACTCTAACCTAAGTGCAACACAAAAATCCTATGCTAAACCTATGGCTCTAATACCAAATTTGATGAAGGACATGATTTAATGCTAGCATGCATAGAGATTATGAAAGAGTCCATAAAGTAATTCAATTAACAAAAGATGTTAACCCACCAAGTAATTAAGAGTAAATAATAAGAAATAAAATCTTATTTAACCTAAATCACATACCCGCATGCTAAGAAATTACATAAATCAATTAAAACTAGCCTTAATGGAAGGATAGAAGTTCCAATTTAGCATAAGCACATTCCACACTCAAGGGACAAACTTGTAGGTTTTATGATTAGGGTTAGGAAGGGGAAATTTTGAAATTTAGAAAATTAAGGTTCATGGGAATTGGGGATTTTGGAAATAGGATTTTTAAATTTTTGGAAAAATAGAAAATTGGGGATCTAGGGTTTAGGGTATGGTTATGGATAGGGAATCAAGGGGTTTTTATGGGGAAGCAAGAGAAAATCAAAGGATTAAGAGGTTGTCCATACGGTTAGCCTAGGGGCTCGCACACGTGAGTCGTTGATTAGGGTTTTTTGGTTCCTCAATGGTTGATTTCGGTTGAGATTGAAGTTGGATGATGAAAAGTTGAAGAAAAATATAATTTGGATGGTCTTGGATAGGAAGGGAAGAAAAGAGTTAAAGTTTTGGGGAAAATACTCCTTTAGATATAAAGGAAGAGAGAATGAAGATGATAAATGGAAGCCTCGCACTTCCGTTGAATGGGGAATGGAATTGTACCACACCTAAGCTCCAAATCACATGGAATATTCTTCAAATCATATGAAGAAGAGAAAACACAAAGCTCTTTTTTTCAAAATAATGGCATTAGGGCTTCACACACTCATCTCTCTTTTATAGTCTTAGAAAAGACCTTTTACAAAAAGACACTCTCAGATAAGATTCTCAACATAAAGACGCTTAATAAATTAAAAGTTGTTCCTAACTCCCTAATCTCAACACAAATATAAGTTATACCAAAAATAACGAAGCATGTAAATAATCTAAACTACTAAACTATTTCGTGGTCCATGGGGGTCCATGATCAAGATGTCCGATGATGATCCAACAGTCCGATCATTGTGTCCACCCAATCCAACAGTCCGATGTGTCCATCAAACTCCTCTATGTAGCCCACATGCATCTTCCCAGTGTAGAGTCTTCGAAGATGCACGAACATGCACGTAGGGTCTTCAACATGGCTAAGAATGTGAATTGGGCCAAGTGGGCCCCATATAATGGTCGTCTAGCCATAAGGAGACTGGCTCAACCCTCCTCTGGTATGGTGCTCGGATGTCCTCATCAAGGTATGCTTTAGAATTTATGGAGGGATGCTTTAGAATATAAAAGATTTAAAATTAGTCAAACTAAAATAGAGTACATGGAGTGTAATTTTAGTAATAACTAATAATAGGAGTGAAAATGAGGAATTAGTTAACATTGTTGACTAAGAAGTTTTCTAAAACGACCACTTTTAATACCTTGGGTCAATAATTCATAAGAGTGGAGAGATTGAGAAGGATGTGGCCCATAGAATTCAAGTTGGGTGGAAGAAGTGGAGATGTGCCTTTAGAGTTTTATGTGATCATCATATACCACTCAAACTGAAAGGGAAATTTTATAGGATAGCTCTAAGACCAGTCATGCTTTATGGGACATAATGTTGGGTAGTTAAAGAACAACATGTTCATAGAATAAGTGTAGCTAAAATGAGGATGCTGAGATGGATGAGTGGCAATACAAGGAAGGATAGAATTAGACATGAATGCATTCAAGGGAACCTAGGAGTAGCATCAACAGGTAATAAGATGAGGGAAACTAGACTTGGATGGCTTGTTCATGTGCAACAGAGACCAAGAACCATGCCGATTATGAGTGATTTGGTACAAGTTGAAGGCTCTAAAAGGGCAAGTGGTAGGCCCAAAAGGACATGGATAGAGGTAGTAAGGAAAGACTTGATGACAAATGGTCTAACTGAAGATTTGGCCCTTGATAGAGTGGAATGGCAAAACAACATTCTTGCGGCCAACCCCAATTAATTAGGATAAGGCTTAGATGATGACGATGATGATGATGAAGACGAGGAGATTATTCTCTCAAACTTTTAATTCATGTTTCATCACTAACTTGAGTGGTTTCGCAGTCCGTTTGCATGCATGCAACTGATCAAATCCTATAGGATTAACCTTACTTTATTTTGAGAGGAGATGAAAGGAAACCAAGTGTGAAAGAGGGGCCCTACGAACGTGTTTCAACTTTGGCAAGGGCCATTTTGCAGAAATCCAACATCTAGCTTTTCTAGCAAATTCTTTCGGGTGAAAGAAAGGAAAATTTCTGGATTCCTACACCATTCCAAACAGGTCCTGAATTCCAAGGTAAAGTGGGGATGATCATAATCCACCTCTGGGAAAAATTAGAAATTAATATATAGATGAATTGTGTTTTTGTAAATAAATCCTTAAAAAGTTTCGAGTCAAGCTGATGCCCAAATCAAGTGTTTAGTCCTCATCTAAGTCAACGACGGACTCATACCAGCAATGAAATTGCTTCCACATGCCAAATGGTACTCATCTTAGATCCATTAAACCTAATCCCAAGAAGTATATTGACAATAAACAACTTACCTTAACATACGCACACTGATCCACATAAGAACTCCATCAATCACAAAGTAAATCATGTAGATAAAAATGAAAAAATCTCCAATAGGCTTTTGTCTGATAAATACAACATGGGTTATAGAAAAATAAATCAGGAAGTACATAAATAGCATGTACATATTACTAAAATACAAGACTAAAATATTATGGTATTTTCCTAACAGTTAACCGGACATACATCCGACATGCTTCTAGACATGGCACGACATGCTTCTAGACATGACATAATTTAGCAATAAGAGGGCAGAAATTTAGTGATCTTGCTAAAAATATGGTCTCATCATCCCCAGGGACAGCATGGATAGGGTACAACTGTACAAGTAAGGTTTTATTTAAACTAGATATTGAAGTATGAAGCACATATATGATATGGCTATGTATGACAACAAAACTGGCATTGCAATGCACGTTGGAGAAGCTTTGGGCAAAGAAATGTGAAATGACCTTTCTTTTAACTAAATTAGCAAGTATGATAGATGAAAAGAGATTCTGAAAGAATATCGAGTTATCTTAGGAACCCACCATATGACTGTGTATGATAGCATTATGAACATTGCAATGCACATTGGAGAAACTTTGGGCCCAAAAAGATGTCAAGAGAATGTTGTTACTAAAGGCACCCAACATCCTAATGGATAACCATCACTAAGCACTCTTTCAATAGAAGCATGGGATGCATGGGTTCCACCAAGTTGAAGAGAAATAACCACCCAAACCACGCCATCAAGAACTAGACCCCGAGGGCATAAGAGGGATGACACCTTGGTTCCCAACCATCAAGACCCTGATGGAATAAGAGGGATGACACCTTGGTTCCCAACCACCAAGACCATATTCTTCAAGAGTTAGGTTGATCTCTCTACAACAATAACCCATGTAACTAGGAAGCAAGTGGGTATCTATGTTGAACATGGACATGATGTGCCAAGCATTGGGAACAATGGAAAACCTGACAGGTCCACACATAAATTATAATGGCATTGAAAAATGAATTATTATATGATTTTTGTCAATAAATGTAGAAGTAGGAAAAAAATAATAATAATAACAATATTAGAACCAATATCATCATCATCATCATCTAAGCTCTATCCCAACTAATTGGGGTCAGTTACATGAATCCTATTCCACCATTCCACTCTTCCAAGGACAATGTCCTCAGTTTTTCTTTTTTCTTTTTTTTTTATTCCATCCACATCCTTTTGGGCCTTCCCTTTCGAACCAACTCACTCCTAACGAGTGGAGTTTGTGGTCTCCAGTACACGTGGATGAACCTCTAGTTTGCATCATCTATTACTTATTGGGGCTACTCCTAAGCTCCCTCAAATTTGTTCATTTCTAATTCTATCCTTCCTCGTCTTGCCACTCATCCATCTCAACATCCTCATTTCAATTATACTCAGTCTATGAATGTGTTGTTCCTGCACCACCAAACATTCTATCCCAGAAAGCATGGGTGGTCTTATAGCTATCCTATGAAATCTCCCCTTCAGCTTGATTTGTATGCAGAGATCACATAGAACTCCAAAGACACATCTCCATTCATCCACCCAGCTTTAATTCCATGAAAAAGATCCTTCTTGATCACTCCATTCTCATCTCATCAATTATAGACCCAAACTATCGGAATTGGTCATTTTTGGGTACTCCTTTGTCATTGATAACCACATATAAAAAATGATTAAATGCAGTAGTAAAAAAGATAAATGAAGATCTTTTCCTAATAGTTGGTCCTACATATGTTTGGCTTGTATGTCCAGTCTAACAAGTGTCTAACATTCCAATAATTTAGAAACGTGTCCCTGTAACACTGGCAGAATCTTTAGAAATAATAGTTGGCTATTAGTTTTGAAGTTCCCTGGGAAAGTGGATCATTAGGACACTAGTTTCGATGAGGTTGCTGCGCTGTTGCAAGGGGTGAAATTCGCAGCAGAGTCCAAGTTGTGCCCTTTCATTATTGAGAGACTCGAGTAATGTCATCAAGTGAGTTAAGGAGAGAGCTGCTCTGTAGAGACTTTCTCATTAACAGGAAGAAGCCATGGGTCTCTTCTCTTCAATTCAGTTGAACCTGGTGGATGTCAAAAGATCAGCTAATTCTGAACCAGACAACATGGCCAAGGAAAGTGCCCACAAGTCCACAATTAATAGGTGGTTTTCAGCATCATGGTTAAAAGACTCCGCAATTCGGACCAACATGTTCAATCTTGAGTCGAGTTGTGACTCACTTGAGTCAGGGGTGACTCATCCTAGTGGCTCGTGTTTTTGAACCAGATTGGGTCCAATTGAATCCAAGTTTATTAAAACCATGTTTTACATGACCTCTTGTTGCTGCTGTATCTGGAGGTTTTATTGTTTTTTTCTTTCATATTGAGTGAATGAGTGTAGAGGCTTCCTAGTTTCATGGTTTGTGTTGTATTTTAATTATTGTTTTGTTGTGACCCCTTTTGTTGTTTATGACTAAAATTTTCCATTCGTCAAAAAAATAAAGTTGCACTTAGTAGAAGCAAATCAACAAACAAGTAGCATATAAAACCTTTTATCTCCTCTAAACAGTGAAATAAGAACATTTTCATAACCCAATTGGCCCTTGGCTGTTGCAGAAGGAATACCTAGATAAAGAGAGTTTCATGTAGACACACCCCTTTGGATTGTGCTGGTATGGTTCAGCTTGGGGTTAGTACTGGGTAGGACCATGGATGGTTCCACCAGTCCAAGTAAAAGAGGAAGGTTGATCTCTGGTGGGCGGCTGATCATAAACCGTTTCAAATATACCATTTAGAAGCCAACCCCAAATAGCTCAAGAAAGGCAAAGATGATGACAGTGATGATGACTGAAGTATCTAACAAAACTATAATAGATCAGAACAATATGAACATTGTGATGCACATTGAATAAACTTTGGGCCGACAATTGCATGATGGCCTTTCTTTAACCAAATGAGCGAGTATAGCAGATGAAAAAGATGCTAGAAGAATGTTGAATTACCTCTCAATCCACTTCAGTGCCCACTTGGCCTTTCTAGCAATACAAGGAATGTTTTCTACAGCATTGAACAACCTATGTTTCTCCTTTGTATCCTTGATATATGTCTCTAAAAGTAAGCTATACATCTCTGAGAAATCACAAAAAACATTCAATTTAGACTGCCAGAACATCTCAAATCGTTGCAAATCCACAACAACACCTACAAAGCTCTACCTGAATGAATATTCTCCATGGCAATCTGAAAACCATAGAATGCTCGAGCCTACAAAAGGGAGAAACTTACTGTTAGAAGCGTTTGTGTTTGGGGGTGCTCACGACTTCAGAAAAGTAAGGTTGGGACTGATAATTAATAATTTCCATTGGACTTAGTGGCTGTAAACCTAAGCTAGCCATTGAGTTCGCTTCTTGGAAAACAAGCAATAATCATGTAAGCACTTTTGTGCCCGTTCAACAAAGAAAACTAACTGGATGCACTGCAGTGTGTTATTGTCATTTCCCAAATGTTAGACAAAACAAAATGGCACTTAGAACCATTGAAATTGGCACTTCCCCAAATGCAGCCTAAGAGCATGTAAAAGGCGACAAAACAATAGGCCAATACTATTTTTAGCTACAAATATGTAGTAGCTTGTCAATTCGGCCTGGTGTCGATGCACCAACCAGTCCCAAGCCCAGGTAAAGGGCAAGGGTTAATATCAGCTGGACAGCTGGTCATCAAAACTTTGCCAAGTAAACCATAAGAATTCTTGTTTCAAATCTTAATTAGAAACAAGATTAGCAAAGCTGATCCCCAAGCCCAAATAGATGGACTGCTATGATGGCAATGACGATGATGATAACGATTACGACGGTATGATGAAATGCAGAACTTTACATGCCAATTGGGCACCTGTTTGCAAGATCCTAGTTGTTCGTTAGGAGAGCCACAGTGTGAGTTGTGGCCCAGAAATCAGACCTGTCCATTCACGGGGTGAGCTGCTTATTGATTAGAAGGATGGTTAGTAAAAAGAAGACCATGATCCACATTCACATGCAGGTGTTGCTCATCTGATGATGGTATCAGTCTAGTTTTGGGCCATAACAGTAACACAAACATAGTACAGCTGATGATGAATTGGCCCAAATGCCGTACGCATGTTCCAAATGGGGAGAGCAGTAGTCAAAGTCCAACTTCGGTAGGTTGCCATAGCAAAGCTCTTTTGGTTATTCTTGTCATTAAAAAAGATCATAACATCCAATTAGAAGCACCAATTTCTGTGGTAATGAATGGATAGAATTGGGAGAAAAATCAATGTTTGATAAAGTAGTTAGGTGCATGTTCAAGGTAATGACCTCTGGTATTTGAACATCTTTCAAAAATCTTGCAGCCAAATTTTCCAAAACAATACCATCAGATGCAGCAAAAAATGCCAATATATGACTTATAAAGTGCCTCTCGGAACCAGAAAGAGCTTCCCAATGCTGCATATCATGTGAAAGATCAACCTCCTCAGCTGCAATTCAATGAACACATTATCAGAATTCAGATATGTGTACAAAATACGACTATGAAAATAATAATAATAATAATAAAGGAATAGTTTCACAACTGAACAATTTAAAAAGAAAGGAAATAAAAGGAATGAATATTGCAGCAGTAGAATCCATTTGAGTACAGGAGAGATTCCAAACCAAAAATACACCTGGGTGCTATTTGAACAGTCAACTCCCCAAAAACGAACAGAGGAAAATGTGCTTGAAATCTACAAATCGTGTGTTTTTCAGAAATCAGATTTTCCTCCATGAATACACGAAAGAGAGAAGGGATGTGGGGAAATGGAAGAAGAAAAAAAAAAAACAAGAAGCTAAAGCTCACAAATGACATCCAAGAGACGAAAGAGAACGCCAGAAAGAATCAGATTAAGATGCTGAATTCATGCGAAAAAATGGAGTTCAATTTAAACAATTGATTAGAATCCCAATTCAAAATCTAAGATCATGAAGCGATGACTCGAACAAGAATAAGTCCAAAATGAGATTATCAATAATGGTATAATCATTATCATCATCATCTAAGCCTTATCCCAACTAACTAGGGTCGACTACATGAATCATGTTCTGCCATTCTACTCTATCAAGGACTATAACTTTAGTCAGACCATAGGTCATCGCATCTTTTCTTACTGCCTCCACTCACATCCCCTTAGGCATTTCCCTTGACCTTTTTAGAGCCTTCAATATATACCAACTCACTCCTTTTAATTGGCACAATTCTTAGTCTCCATTGCAAATGACCAAACCATCTAACTCTAGTTCCCCTTGTCTTATTACCTATAGGTGCTACTCGGTTCCCTCAAATGCGTTTATTTCTAATTCTATCCTTGCATTGCCACTCATCCATTTCAGCGACACTCATCCGATGGATATGTTGCTCCTTAACTGCCCAAAATTCTACCCCATAAAGCACCGCTGGTCTTATAGCCATCCTATAAAATTTCCCTTTCAGTTTGAGTGCTACACAAGTATCACATAAAACTCTAGAGGTACATCTCCATTTCCTTTACCCTGCTTGAATACTATGGGCAGCACCAACATCCTTCTTAACCTCTCAACTTATATGGATTATCAACCCAAGATATTGAAAGTGGTTAGTTTGGGAAACTTCTTGGTTAGCAATCTTTACTAATTCCTCATTCCCACTCCTGTTTTTACTAACATTGCACTCCATATACTCTGCTTTAGTTTTACTAATTTTAAATTCTTTAGATTCTAAAGAACCCCTTCATAAATCTAGCTTTTTGTTTACGCCTCCCTTGTCTTGTCAATCAAAACTATGTCATTTGCAAGCAACATACACCAAGGGATCTTTTCCTGCAAGTGCCTCCTTAAATCCTCCATAATCAATGTGAAAGATATGGGCTCAATGCCAACCCTTGGCGCAAGACTACAATAATTAGGAACTCAATTGTTCTCAGCGGTCCTCACATTTGTTACCGATCCCTCAATCATATCCTTAATCATGTCAATATATCCTTTTATAACTCCTTTCTTTCCCAACATCTATTGGATCAACTCTCTAGGTCATAAGCTTTCTCTAAGTCAATAAAGACCGTGCGGAGATCCTTTCTCCTCTCCCTATATGTCTCCATTAATTGTCTAAGTAGGAAAATAGATTTATCAATTGTTTAATTATCAACAATAGTACGCAAAATGAAAAATAGAAACTTTGCAATGTTATAATGTGAATTAAGCTTAGTCATGTTTACCAATGGGTTTTGAGCTTCATCAATTGTTTAATTATCAACAATGGTATGCAAAATGAAAAATAGAAGCTTTGCAATGTTACAATGTGAATTAGACTTAGTCGTGTTTACCAGTGGGTTTTGGTCAGTATTGGTGCTAAGGTTTACATGTGTAGTGTCTATGAGTCATATCCTAGAATGTTCAGATCTTCGGGAAAAATTAAAGGTGAGTGGTTATTTTTAGGCACATATAAAATAGGAATTCCTGGGTTGCTTTCATCTACTCACCCAAATAGATAGTGGATTTTATTGATTGGTTTTCTTTTAGTAAATTTTTTCTCTATAACTTTCCTTTATCTTCGTGTCTCCCCCTACAACTTGTCATATGTTTACTATGTGAGGTTGGGTTGAGAATTTGAGGCTTACTCATTCAATTGCTTGAGGAGATTGGAGGCCACGCGTGTCTACGAGGCTGCCTTTTAGTTTGAAGATATTCTAAATATCTAATAAAAATTATTCAATATAAATAAGATTACATGAGCATGAATATACTAACAAGATAATTCTAAATTTATGTTTATATAACCATTTTACACCATATTCCTCATGGGTTGGCCTGAAATTCATGCAATTTGTGGAATTCAACCCACTAATGCAGATCCCTAACCATTTGACACAAATTCCCTCAAAAAATTTGAGACATTTAAATTTAAATTTAAATGATTAGTGTTGGCCGATTCATCACCATTCAACTGCCCGAAATGGCCCCAAATTCATGCAATCTATGAAACTCATCCCACTAATGCATATCCCTAACCATTTGACACCATTTTCCTTAAGAGATTGAGGAAAGAATTAAAATTAAATTCGGATGAATGGTGTCAAGCTAATTTAGGACCACCCAAATGCCCCCCAAATGGTATGAAATTCATGTAATTTATGGAACTCATCCCACTAATGCATACTCCAACCATTTAACAATATTTCCCTTATGAGATATAAGGAAAAAATTAAAATTAAATTTGGATGAATAGTGTTAGGCCAATTTGCGACCACCCAAATGCCCCCAAAATAGGACAAACTTCATGCAATCCGTGGATGCATATTCCTAAGCATTTGACATCATTCCCACCAAGAAATTTAAGAAAGTTTTTTAAAAAATAAATCCGGCACTATTCATTCAAAAAATGACCCGAAATTACAAAAAATAGAAAAGGAAAAGGAAAAAGAGGCACAAACACTGTTTTGTTGAATGCATGTGTGGATTTAAACTTTAAACGTGTATTTGAATAATTATATTCCAAATATTTTACAAAAAATTTTTAAAAAATGGAAATTATTGTAAATTCTATGAACCAGCGAGAATGCCAAAAGAAAATTATACAACCATGACCAAATTGAGCACAAATCTAGCAAGATTTGGTCCATTTAGTAATATAATGTTAAATTAATATATTTGCAACAAGAAAGACAATTAAAAAAGTATTTTTACCTTTTTTATTTCCCCAAATTCAGCCCTAGATCCTTGATTTTCCAAAAATGGCTTAAATTATGTTTTAATCTTCAAAGATTGCACAAATCTAGTAAAAGAATGAGTTAAAAATAGTCCAAAGAAGTAAAAATATCAAAAAGTGGAGGAGAAATTGTGAAAATTGGAAAACGGTCCCCTAAAGGGGGTTTACATGGCCTTGGGCCGTTACATTGGACCATAATGGTCCGTTACGGGCAACTATAGACCCTTTTCTTTGGAACATGCCATTATGACCTTGTTACGCGAAACGACCGCGACCGCTACGTAACCGTTTTTTAATACCATGCGTGGGAGAGGTCGGACCAAGAAAACTAGTGGCTATTGCAAAAACAAGGTAAAGGTGTTGTGATTGTCTTAGGCCACTAGACTTAGCAAGGAGCAAAGTTGCTGGTAAAATTGTTATGTTAGGAGCCTAATCAAGGTTAATTATACTTATAAATGGGTTATGGTAATTGTTGTGGCAAGGGTTACCTATTGTTGGTGGGGTTTCCCCTTGTACTATGTGTAGGAGTATTGGAACCACGTCTTAATTAGTTAAGTATTCCAAGTTTTAGGAACATTCTGTGAGCCTCTAGCATGGCTGGATCTAGAGTTCGGGTAAAAGCAAAAATTGATGAGGTGGCAAACAATTATAAAAACTTTTGCCAATCTATCATTTAAAAGCCAACCCCAACTTGCTAAGAGAGAAGCTACGAGGCTGATGAAGGTCATTTTAGGTTAGGGCTGCAACTTGGGTTCGGGTCAACCCAATTCGATTTACCCAGCCCAAGTTTGGGTCATGTTATTAAAAACAGTTACATAATAGTAGCATTGGTAGCCGTTACGTGATATGGGGTCATAATGCCTTTTCTGAAAAGGAAAAAGAAAGGCTCATAACAGCCCATAACAGTCCGATGTGGGGGAGATACATTTTCTTCCTTTAAAAACAAAACAAAACAAAACAAAAACTGTTATATGCCACAGTTACCGTAATTGAATACCTTGGTTTGGATCAGGTCAAGATCCTTGAGTCAGTTTTAGGTTAGAAAATGCCAACCCAATTTGCAATCAGGTCAGGTTGGGTCGGTTGGGAATAATAACATGCATTTGTGCCAGGTTGGGTGAGGTCAGGTAGGGCCAAGGATAGAGGAACTTGGGTTGGACACCTTGGGTTAGAATTTGGATTGGTTGGGTCCTCTTGAGGTCAGATCAGGCTCGGGTTGACACTTATCCCAACCCATTCCGCCCAAGTTGCACCCCTATTCTAGGCCATGCAAAGACTAAAGGAGGAAGATTATTTTTTGGGATTTCTAGAATAAGTATCCTAGCCTAGGGTTGTTTTAACGAGGGAACGTTGTTTCATCCAAATACAGGGTGGATTATATCATGTAAGTTATTTGTTAGTGAATTTTGTTTTCTCTTTATCTCCTCTCTCTCCCTCTCAATTTTTCCTGCATTCACGACACGCTATTGGAATGCTACATATAAACTAATTTTATAATTGACACAAAACAGAAATGATTAAATCCAATAGACTGAATGGTTAATCCTAATTCTTTGAGAAAACAAGTTCTGATTTCATATATCTTTTCATAGTATTTTCTACCCCCACTTCAACGTGCAATGCAAATGCATGTTAATAGTATAGAGAGATAAAAGAAACCCAATTCCAAAGAAGTAGTTTGTCAGAGAGAGAGAGACTCTGTTCCCAAAATCATGATAGAGTTACAGAAGAGACAAATATCAAGATGAACAGACAAACCCAGTTCCAAAAAATCATTAAGGAAAAGAAATGAGAAGAATTCAATAAAAAATAAAGAAAAACTCAATTCCATGAATATGAGAGAGAGAGAGAGAGAGACTTCCAAATATGCGAAGAGCGAGATATAGATAACTCAACTTCCATGAAATAAACAGGAACCCAGTATCAAAATCAGAGAGAGATGGAAATACCCAACTTAAGAAAATCAAATAAACAGAGAGAGAGAGAGAGAGAGACTACCAGTCCAAAAGCTGGCTTCAGCCTTCTTGTACATTTCCCACAACTGCTTGTATCTGATTGGAAACATGCAAAATCTCTGAGAATTCTCCATCAGAATCGGCTCTTCTTCTCCTCCTCCTCCTTCCTTCTTCAGAGAACCCATATCCACCCCAAACCTAAATTCCTCCTCTCTCTATCTCTATCTCTATCTATCTATCTACCTATCTATATCTAAAACCCTACCAAAACCCTCAAATTGTCGGTCTCTCTCTCTCTCTCTCTCTCTCTCTCGTTGGAGCGGTTGTTTTCTTGTGGCATGGATTCTGGACGATCCTCAACGATATTGTACCAACCGCGAAATAAACTTCGCGGTTAGACCCAAAATCGCTTACTCCTACGCAGAAGCGCTTCATCAAGCGCTCAAACTCATCGCAAGATTGCACACGTGCGACAGATCCATGCCGTTCATAATATGGGCCCCTAGGTGACCGTTCATTATCTCAAAACTCAATCCAGAATTCTAATCAAGGAGGCTATATGTACACGTCAATTCTATCTTTGGCGAATGAGATGACACGGTAGTGCCATTCTCCACAGGACACTGAATATTTGACCTTTAACTATTTTTCCACCGTCACTCTACTGGACACATATCAGATGGTTACGATTTTCTAATAGATGTGATTTTGGAAACTTAAACCATCCATACTAGTGCCCTGCATATGGACGGTTCCGATTTGCCCATAAAACTACAACGTGTACTGCACCGGCTCCACCGTATCATCTTCTGTTCACTGGGCTGTTTGGCCGGGCAGATTGGAAGGGCATGGAAGGGTTTGGAAGATAGATCATTACCTCTAAATCCCATCCAATACACCGTAATCCCTTCAAAATTATCTGGGAGTGCTTGGCCTAAAGGCTTGAATAGGATTGGAAGGTTTAAACCCGGGACTGACATAGCAATCTCAGGATATTGCACCAATCCACTGACGTAGTTATCATCACCTTGAAATCCATGCAATCCACTCTAATACCATTCGATCGCATCCAATCTGTCTGGCCAAACAGGCCCAGGATTGCCGCGACTCGCAGTTACAAATGCGACAAGATGGCACACGTGTGAAGGATCTAGGTCGTTGTTTTGTGGACCTGCCATCAATTTGCCCGGTCGCATATGTCAGACCGTACACTCGTTAAGTAGGCCACACGTGGGTTCCAACGGTGGATGCGTTTTTTTCAAAAATCGGGCTGACCTGATTAAGTGATTAAGTGGGCCATATGAACCGTCCATGTACTTTAATTGTGCATCGTGGATCAATTTCACTTCACCGTCCACTTGGATTGTATATGTATGGCCCACTAAGAGATCTGATCATCCCGGTGCTTAAAGCAAGGCAACTAAATTCTGGGTCCCTTCTGATGAGCCGATTCGATATCGCACGAGTGCAACGAATTACCACGTGTGAGAGACAGGTGATGATGGAGAAAATGACCACTGTAGACAAAACCTTTTACCCAGCGGTTTTTATGAAAGAATGCAAACTTAAGTTACCAACTTAGACTAGCACGTGCGGACAGCGACTTTGAGGACGAAACTACCCCTCATTTTCACTGCGAAGACGAGCGCTGACGCTCCTCCAACCGAGAGTTGTAACGGCTCAAAAGAGATCAAAGTTACATGGCCCCACAGCTATGTATTTATTATATCCACAACGTTCATCCATATTTCGAGATCATTTCGGAGCATTATCCAAAAAAAAAATCATATCCAAAGATCAACGGGGTCACACCACACAGAGCAGCGGAAAATTGATTTTCACCGTTGAAACTTTCGTAGGGCCCACCATAACATTTATTTTCTATCCAATCTATTCACAAGGTCACAAAGACCTGAATGAAGAGGAAAAATAAATTTCATAATGATCCAAAACTTCTGTGCCCCTAAAAAGATTTCAACGGTAGATGTTCAAGTAGAATGGTAATGGCACATAGCTACGGTTATAATCCGTAGCCATAACTGTAGCTCGGCGGTCAATCACAAATCCCACGGTTCCACCGTAAGTCGCTGTCTCGATTGGCGATCAATCGCGGATTCCGCGATTCCACCCCCGATCTATGGCTACGGATTATAGCCGTAGCTATAACCATATCCCTATGCACTTTTTCTTTTTTTTCTTACATGGAGAATTTTATTATACCTACATTTTTCTCTAACACATATTTATATAAATATAAACAAATATATATAATCTCTTTTTTTTTTTCATTTCTTTCCTTATTCACATAACAAGAATATCTTCTAAACTAAAATTAGTTACTTGAAGTACCATATATAATTTTAGGGCTGAAAGTTGGGCGGGCTCAACCTGACCAACCTGTGACCGACCCGACATTAAGTTGGGCTTGGTCAGGATGTATCGGGTTTGGTCTTGGGGTTGGGCCATACAAACAGCAACTCAATAAAACTTGAGTTGGGCTCAAGTTGAGGTCTCAGGAATCGCTAGGAAATGCATGGAAATAACCGTGAAATGCATGGAAATGACTGTGAAATGAAATGGAATCACCGGGATTGGCCGTGAAATGCATGGAAATGACTGTGAAGTGACGCAAATTGACCATGAAATGCATGGAAATGACCATGAATTAAAACGGAATCGCTGGAATTGACCGTGAAATGCATGGAAATGACCGTGAAGTGAAGCGAATTGATCGTGAGTGAGGGAAGCTAGAAATTCAGCAAGGCAACCTAAAAATTGAGCGAGGCAACCTACGAATTGAGCAAGGAACGCTAGAAATTGAGTTAGGCAACCTACGAATTGAGCGAGGGAACATATGATTTGAGTGAGGGAAGCTAGAAATTCAGTGAGGCAACCTAAAAATTGAGGGAGGCAACCTAGGAATTGAGCGAGGGAAGTTAGGAATTAAACGAGGGAAGCTAGAAATTGAGGAAGGCAACCTACTAATTGAGCAATGGAAGCTAGAAATTCAGCGAGGGAACATAGGATTTGAGCGAGGGAACCTGCGGATTGAGCGAGGCAACCTACGAATTGAGCGAGGGAAGTTAGGAATTGAGCGAGGGAAGCTATGAATTGAGCGAGAGAACCTACGGATTGAGGGAGGCAACCTAAGAATTGAGCGAGTGAAGCTAAGAATTGAGCGAGGGAACCTACGGATTGAGCGAGGCAAATAACGAATTAAGCGAGGGAAGATAGGAATTGTGCGAAGCAACCTAGAAATTGAGCGAAAGAACATAGGAATTGAGAGAGGGAACCTAGGAATTGAGCGAGGCAACTTACAAATTAAGCGAGACAACCTAGAAAATGAGTGAGGGAACATAGGATTTGAGCGAGGGAACTAGAAATTTAGCGAAGCAACCTAAAAATTGAGCGAGGCAACCTACGAATTGAGTGAGAGAAGTAAGGAATTGAGCGAGGGAACCTAGAAATTGAGCGAGAGAACCTAGGAATTGAGCGAGGGAACCTAGGAATTGAGCGAGGCAACATACGAATTGAGCGAGGGAAGCTAGGAATTGAGCGAGGCAGCCTACGAATTGAGTGAGACATCCTCGTACTTATTGGTGTCAACTAATTTATTAAACACATCTAATGGGGATTGCTTAAATAGATGTAGCAGAGTATCATGCTTCTCTAATCCACCCTTCACTGTGTCGAACCACCATTTCAATGAACACTTAGAGATGGGTTTGGGAATTGAGAACAAGAATCGTCACCTACAAACATGTAATGAAAAATATATTAAAACTAAATTTCACTATTTAGAGAATCATAACGAAAAAAAAAATTAAACACAGTTAAAATCGAGCAAAGCAAACTAAAAATTAAGCCAGACAAATTAAAAAATGAGTGAGGGAAACATGAAATTCAACAAGGCAAACATTAAATTCAACGAGACAAAATGAAACTGAGCGAGGCATCCTAAAAAATTGAGCGAGGCAAGGTGAAATTGAGCTGAAAACCTAGAAATTAAGCGAGGCAACCAAGAAATTTGGCGACGGAACCAAGTCAATGAGCAAGGGAACCTAAAAATTCAGCAAGGCAACCTAAGAATTGAGCAAGGAAAGCTAGAAATTGAGCAAGGGAACCTAGAAATTCAACAAGAAAACCTACGATTTGAGCGAGGCAACCTAGGAATTAAGTGAGGGAACCTAGAAATTGAGCGCGGCAACGTAGGAATTCAGTGAGGTAACCTAGGAATTGAGCGAGGGAAGGTAGAAATTGAGCGAGGCAACCTATGAATTGAGCGAGGAAAGCTAAAAATTAAGCGAGGGAAGGTAGAAATTTAGCAAGGGAAGTTAGGAATTGAGCGAGGCAACCTAGGATTTGAGCGAGGAAAGCTAGAAATTGAGCGAGGGAACCTAGGAATTGAGTGAGACAATGTAGGAATTCAACGAGGTAACCTACGAATTGAGCGAGGGAAGGTAGAAATTGAGCGAGGCAACCTAGGAATTGAGCGATGAAAGCTAGAAATTAAGCGAGGGAATGTAGAAATTGAGCGAGGGAAGCTAGGAATTGAACGAGGCAACCTAGGATTTGAGCGAGGAAAGCTAGAAATTGAGCAAGGGAACCTAGAAATTGAGCGAGGGAACCTAAGATTTGAGTGAGACGACCTAGAAATTGAGCGAGGCAACGTAGGGATTGAGTGAGGGAAGCTAGGAATTGAGCGAGATAGCCTACGAATTGAGCGAGGGAAGCTGGAAATTCAGCTAGGGAACCAATGAATTGAGCAACAAAAGGTAAAAATTGAGCGAGGCAACATAGGATTTGAGCTAGGAAAGCTAGAAATTAAGCGATGGGACCTAAAAATTGAGCGAGACAACATAGGAACTGAGCGATGCAACGTAGGAATTAAGCGAGGTAACTTACGAATTGAGCGAAGGAAGGTAGAAACTAAGTGAGGGAAGCTAGGAATTGAGAGAGGCAACCTAGGATTTGAGTGAGGAAAGCTAGAAATTGAGTGAGGGAACGTAGGAATTAAGCGAGGCAACATAGGAATTGAGCGAGACAACCTAGGAATTGAGCGAGGGAAGCTAGAAATTGAGCAAGGCAACTTATGATTTGAGCGAGGCAACCTAGGATTTGAGCGAAGAAAGCTAAAAATTAAGCGAGGGAACCTAGAAATTGAGCGAGACAACGTAGGAATTGAGCGAGGTAACCTAGGAATTGAGCGAGGGAAGCTAGAAATTGAGCGAGGCAACCTAGGATTTGAGCGAAGAATGCTAGAAATTGAGCGAGGGAACCTAGAAATTGAGCGAGGCAACCGAGGAATTGAGCAAGCCAATGTAGGAATTGAGCGAGGAATCCTATAAATTGAGCGAGGGAAGCTAGAAATTGAGCGAGGGAACCTAGGATTTGAGCGATGCGACCTATAAATTGAGCGAGGCAACGTAGGGATTGAGCAAAAGAAGCTAGGAATTGAGAAAGGCAACGTAGAAATTCAGCTAAGAATTCTAGGAATTGAGCAAGGGAACCAAGAAATTCAGCGAAGCAACCTAGGATTTGAACGAGGCGAGGGAAGCTACAAATTGTGCGAGGGAACCTAGAAATTGAGCGAGGCAACCTAGGATTTAAGGGAGGCAACCTACGAATTGAGCGAGGAAGCTAGAAATTGAGCGAGTCAACTTAGGATTTGAGCGAGGGAACATAGAAATTGGAGCGAGGCAACCTAGGAATTGAGCGAGGGAACCTAGAAATTGAGTGAGGGAACCTAGGAATTGAGTGAGGGAAGCTAGAAATTAAGCGAGGCAACGTAGGAATTGAGCGAGAGAAACTAGAAATTGAGCGAGGCAACCTAGGATTTGAGTAAGGGAAGATAGAAATTGAGCAAGGGAACCTAGAAATTGAGCGAGGCAATCAAGGCAACGTAAAAATTAGAGCGAGAATTGAGCGAGGGAACCTAAAAATTGAGCAAGAGAACCTAGGAGTTGAGCAAGGCAACATAAAAATTCAACGAGGCAACCCATAAATTGAGCAAGGGAAACATGAATTTGAGTGAGGCAAGCTTGAAATTGGGTGAGGCTAACATGAATTGGAATTAACTTTAAATGTAATTGACCTAGCCTAACAATTTGCTCTTTGTTGAATTTGACCAATCAGTTAATGAAATTGATCGAGATTTGCATAAAATTCTCTTCGGTGAATTTGACCGTGCAATTAATGAAATTGACCGAGCGGTTCATAAAATTTTTCGTTACATTACATGAATCCGTAGAAGTTCTCCATCATATTTTTATGATATCTCCGTCAAATTTATGAATTGCTCGGGGAATTTCACCAATCATGAACCGAGAAGTAGGTCAAATGGACCAAAACCTCTCCCAATTTGGATTTATAGTTTGCTCAGTACACACTTATAGTGCTGAGTTAACTAAGTTGGGCACACCCAGATCCATAGCTCAATTGGCAAACTGAGTAGAGATACCTCGTGTCAACACTTGAGGTCTTGGTATCGATCCCTAGCGGGGGTGGCTAACATGGAGTGTGTGTACTGACATGGGTGTGTGCTGACAAGCTAACCCAAAATAACCAATAATAATAATAATAATAGTAAAATATAAATAAATAATAAAAAATACTGAGTTGGGCATGCCTTGAATGTACGTGAACTATCCACGACATTCATCTGTTTTTCCATCTAAAGTAAGGGTTTCAGCCCAAAATGGTGGCATATTGAAATATCAAGTGGATCACACCACATGAAATAGTGGTTCTACCGTAGAAACCTTGTTATGCCCCCACAATGATGTTTTACTTGTAATCCATCATGTTCATAGGATGATTTTTGCATAGATGAACCGAAAACCAAGATACGAGCTTCATTCGGCATTTCAATGGCCCACAAAAAATTTACGCTGTTTAGGTAAATGCATATCATACCTGTCGTGAGTACTTTCTTCTGTGGAGGGACAATTTTCAGAAAAACGAGATAATGTTGATGAATAGAGAGGGTGGGATCCAGCTAGAGCGTGGTGCAATCTAAGCAACAGATGTAGTAGTGGAGTTTTCATCTTTCTTTTTTTTGAAAATGGAGCGAGGGAAGGGAGGGAGAGGAAAAGCAACGGCAGTAAAAAGGAGGGGTAGTTTCATCCTCAAATTCACTGTCCGCACGTGCTAGTCTAAGTTAGTAACTTAAGTTTGTATTCCTTCAGAAAAACCGCTAGGTAAAAGGTTTTGTCTACAGTGGTCAGGTTTATGTACCCGTCAACCATGATAACTGTCATTGGTTCTTGATAGTCCTATATCCAAGACAATGGGAGATCATTATTATCGATAGCTTAGTGTCAAATGCTCTCCTAAAGTATAAGCAGATGATCAATTTGATGATGGAGGCGCTCCTGATCCTCTTCTATGCCACTAGAGACGTCACCGCGCTTGAAGGGAAGACTTGGACCGCCAAATCCATGAAATCTGTGCCGAAGCAATGCAATGGTTCCCTCGCTCAATTCCTAGCTTACCTCGCTCAATCCCTAGGTTCCCTCGTTCATTTCCTAGGTTTCCTCGCTCAATTTCTAGCTTCCCTCGCTAAATTCGTAGGTTGCCTTGCTTAATTTGTAGGTTCGCACGCTCAATTTCCAGCTTCCCTCGTTCAATTCCTAGCTTTCCTTGCTGAATTTGTAGGTTCCCTAGCTCAATTCCTAGCTTCCCTCGGTCAATTCTTAGCTTGCCTCGCTCAATCCCTAAGTTCCCTCGCTCGAATCCTATGTTCCCTCGGTCATTTCTTAGATTCCCTCGCTCAATTCCTAGCTTCCCTTGCTCAATTCCTAGCTTCCCTTGCTGAATTTGTAGGTTCCCTCGCTAAATTCCTAGCTTCCCTCGCTCAATTCCTAGCTTGCTTCGCTCAATCCCAAGGTTCCCTCTCTCAATTCCTAGCTTCCCTAGCTGAATTTGTAGGTTCCCTTGCTCAATTCCTAGCTTTCCTCACTCAATTCGTAGGTTGCCTCACTTAATTTGTAGGTTCCCTCGCTCAATTCCTAGCTTGCCTCGCTCAATCTCTGGGTTCCCTCGCTCATTTCCTAGGTTCCCTTGCTCAATTTCTAGCTTCCCTCGCTAAATTCATAGGTTGCCTCGCTTAATTCGTAGGTTCCCTGGCTCAATTCCTAGGTTCCCTCGCTGAATTTGTAGGTTTCCTCGCTCAATCTCTAGGTTCCCTCGCTCATTTCCTAGGTTCCGTCGCTCATTTCCTAGGTTCCCTCGCTCAATTTCTAGCTTCACTCGCTAAATTCGTAGATTGCCTCGCTCAATTCCTAGCTTCCCTTGCTGAATTTGTAGGTTCCCTCGCTCAATTCCTAACTTCCCTCACTCAATTCCTAACTTGCTACGCTCAATCCCTAGGTTCCCTCGCTCACTTCCTAGCTTCCCTCGCTGAATTTGTAAGTTCCCTCGCTCAATTCCTAGCTTCCCTCGCTGAATTTGTAGGTTCCCTCGCTCAATTCCTAGCTTCCCTCACTGAATTCGTAGGTTGCCTCGCTTAATTTGTAGGTTCCCTCGCTCAATTCCTAGCTTGCCTCGCTCAATCCCTAGGTTCCCTCGCTCATTTCCTAGGTTCCCTCGCTCAATTTCTAGCTTCCCTCGCTAAATTCATAGGTTTCCTCGCTTAATTCGTAGGTTCCCTCGCTCAATTCCTAGCTTCCCTCGCTGAATTTGTAGGTTCCCTCGTTTAATTCCTAGCTTCCCTCGCTCAATTCCTAGCTTCCCTCACTCAATTCCTAGCTTGCTTCGCTCAATCCTTAGGGTCAGTTTGGGCGGTGGGATTAGAAGGGATTAGGTGAGATAGGATTCATCTGGTCCTGTGCCAATTCCACTCCATGTTTGGAAAGAATGGAAAAGCGTGGAATTACATTAAATGAAATTGCATTAGGTCCTGTGCCAATTTCACTCAATGTTTGGGAAGTTGTGTAGATCCCACCATGATGTGTGGGCTATATCCACACCGTTCACCCATTTATCAAGATTATTTTAGAGCATGGGCCAAAAAATTAAGTAAATCTAAAGCTCAAGTGGACCCCACCATAGAAAGCAACAGGGATTGAATACTTACCGTTGAAAACTTCTTTAGGGCTACATAAGTTTTGGATCTACCTCATTTTTAGGCCCATGCCATAAAATAATGTTACAAAACAAATGAACGGTTTAGATATAACACGTGTGTTATTCTCAATAATTTCAAATGATGGTGGGTATATCCATTCAATGTACCACCGCATTATCAACAAAGCATGGCATTAATTTTATCCCATGGCAATAGGGGACAATCCCAGCCATGGGTAATAATTGTATTTTTTAAATCCCATCCCACCTAATCCCTTCTAATCCCACTGCCCAAACTGACCCTTAGGTTCCCTCGCTCAATTCCTAGCTTCACTCGCTCACTTCCTAGCTTCCCTCGCTGAATTTGTAGGTTCCCTCACTCAATTCCTAGCTTCTTCCGCTGAATTCGTAGGTTCCCTCGCTAAATTCCTAGCTTCCCCCGCTCAATTTCTAGCTTGCTTCGCTCAATCCCTAGGTTCCCTCGCTCAATTTCTAGCTTCCCTCACTCACTTCCTAGCTTTCCTCGCTGAATTTGTAGGTTCCTTCGCTCAATTTCCAGTTTGTCTCGTTCAATTTCCAGTAAATTTCCTTAACTTCACGGTCATTTCCATGCATTTCACTTAACTTCATGGTCATTTTCACATATTTCATAGTCATTTCTAGCGATTTCGTTTAGATTCACGGTCATTTTGATGCACTTCACGGTCAATTCCCTTCACTTCATGGTCATTTCCACGCATTTCACGTTCAATTCGCTTCACTTCACGGTCATTTTCATGCATTTCACGGTAAAATTCCAACGATTCCGTTTAGATTCACGGTCAATTCCCTTTCCATGCACTTCACGGTCAATGCCCTTCACTTCACGGTCATTTCCATGCATTTCATGGTCATTTTGCTTCATTCCACGGTCATTTCAAGCGATTCCGTTAGGATTTACGGTCATTTCGATGTACTTCACGGTCATTTCCCTTCACTTCACGGTCATTTCCATGCATTTGACGGTCAATCCCGGCGATTCTGTTTCCAAGTTTTATCGAGTTGGTGTTTATATGGCCCAACCCCAAGACCAAACCCGATACATCCTGCCCAAGCCCAACCCAATGTCAAGTGGGTCACAAGTTGGTCAGGTTGAACCCGCCCAACTTTCAGCCCTAAAATCATATATGTTACGTCAAGTAACTAATTTTGGTTAAGAAGATATTCTTATTATATGAATAAAGAAAGAAATGAAAAAAGGAGAGAAATTATATATATATATGTGTGTGTGTGTGTGTGTGTGTTTTAGAGAAAAATGTAGGTAGAATAAAATTCTAAATGTAAAAAAATTATTAAAAAAATTTAAAAAAAATTTAAAAACTAAAAATTAAAATGAAAAGTACATAGGATGGCTATAACTAACCGTAGCTATTCCCTCTTGTTTTAACCCAAGATCAATCGCGGATTCCTCTATCCATCTCCAGATCCTACGGCAGCGGTAGAATGATTCACCGCAGATTCTGTTTTTTTGTTTTTTTAAAGCAAAATTTATGTTGTTACTGTGGGCCCCACCATGAGGTCTGTGATATATCCAAACCGTCCATCTATTTGACAAGCTCATTTTAAGGCTTGAGACGAAAAATAAGACAGATCTAACTATCAAGTGAACCACGCTGTAAAAGGCAGTGGGGAATTGAACGTCAACCATTGAAACCCTTTTGGGGGTTATAGAAGTTTTGGATCATTATGAAATTTGTTTTTCCTCTTCATCCAGGCCTTTGTGACCTTATGAATAGATTGGATGGAAAATAAATGTTATGGTGGGCCCTACAAATTTTTTAACGGTGAAAATCAATTTCTCCGCTGCTCTGTGGTGTGGTCCGGTTGATCTTTGGATATGATTTTTTTTTTTTTTTTTGATAATGCTCCGAAATGATCTCGAAATATGGATGAACGTTGTGGATATAATAAATATATAGCTGTGGGGCCATGTAACTTTGATCTCTTTTAAGCCGTTCGTACAACTCTCAGTTGGAGGAGCGTCAGCGCTGGTCTTCGCAGTGAAAAGGAGGGGTAGTTTCGTCCTCAAAGTCGCTGTCCGCACGTGCTAGTCTAAGTTGGTAACTAAAGTTTGTATTTCTTCATAGAAACCGCTGGATAAAAGGTTTTGTCTACAGTGGTCATTTTCTCGTGATGAAATAAGTGCAAGGGTGGTTAGCTTCCCACGTGTTCCTGCATGAAAAGGAGTTATCTGGTGGGCTAGCGGAGTATGACTGTTTCGTACGCACGCATACTGCCGCTGTAATGTGGAAGATCTGTATGCAATCCAAACCGTCCATCATCATGGTCCCATTGTAGATGGGCATATCGACAGACTAGATTGGTTGGAAGATCCTAAATCTCATTAATTAACTTCTCTATGTTGAATATGGACTGCTGACTATGTTTCAATTACTATCAATTGGTTAGCCAAGCAATAAAATAGTTTTTGATGGACGCAGATTCGGAGAGGGGGGAACGCCAACTTCGTTGAGACCGTAACTGTGGGGCCCACCTTCATGTACGAGTTATATATCCAGCCCGTCCATTCATTTTGCCAGTTGATTTTAAGAACGGATCCAATTTCAGATGGACCACGCTACAGGATACAGTGGTGATTGAATGCTTACCGTTGAAAGTTCTCGCGGACCACAAAATTTTTGAATCAATACTTGTATTTTAATTCATCAAGGTCTGTGTGACCTTATGGACAGATTAGATGGCAAATAAATATTATGGTGGCCCGCAGAAACTTTTCAATGGTGAGCGTTTAATCAATACTATTTTATGTGGTGGATCCACCTGAGATTGGATCTGCTTTATTTTTTAGCTCATACTTTAGAATTAACTTTTCATAGAGATGGACGGAGTGGATATACAACACGGTGGGCCTTAGAAAAGTTTCAATGGTGAGAATCACTATTACCGCTGCTTCTTGTGGCGTGGTCCACCTGAGCCTTGGATCTGCCTCATTTTTTGGATAATACCCTATAATGATATAGAAAAAGAGATGTACAGTGTGATATGATCCATACATCATGGTGGCTGCTCAAAGCTATTGCCCGTTCCTAGCTGGGGGCCCTAAAAAGGCATAAAAGGAAAGCGTCAACGGTGCTAACTTTTTCGTATTAAAATAAGAAGAGAAAATGACCACTGTAGACAAAACCTTTTACCCAGCGGTTTCTATCAAAGAATACAAACTTTAGTTACCAATCTAGACTAGCACGCGCGGACAGCGACTTTGAGGACGAAACTACCCTCCTTTTCGCTGCGAAGACGAGCGCTGACGCTCCTCGAACTGAGAGTTGTACGAACGGCTTAAAAGAGATCAAAGTTACATGGCCCCACAGCTATATATTTATTATATCCACAACGTTCATCCATATTTCAAGATCATTTCGGAGCATTATCCAAAAAAAAAATTCATATCCAAAGATCAACTGGACCACACCACAAAGAGCAGCGGGGAAATTGATTTTCACCGTTAAAAATTTTGTAGGGTCCACCATAACATTTATTTTCCATCCAATCTATCCATAAGGTCACAAAGGCCAGGATGAAGAGGAAAAACAAGTTTCATAATGATCCAAAACTTCTATGACCCCTAAAAGGGTTTCAATGGTAGACGTTCAATCATCCACAGCCTTTAACAGTGTGGTCCACTTGATAGCTAGATCTGTCTTATTTTTCGTCTCAAACCTTAATACGAGTTCGCCAAAAATATGGACGGTTTGGATATAACACAGACCTCATGGTGGGGCCCACAAAAACAATGAAAATTTCAAAAAAAAAAAAAAAAAAAAAAAAACAGAATCTGCGATGAATCGCGGATTCCGCGATTCCACCGCAACTCGCTGTATGATTTGGGGATGGATCGCGGAATCCGCGATTGATCCCCGATTCAAACAAAAGGCTATGGCTACGGATTATAACCGTAGCTATAGCCGTATCCTGTGTACTTTTCTTTCTTTTTTTTTTTTTTTTTTTTTTTTTTTTTTTTTTTTTTTTTTTTTTTTTTTTTTTTTACATGTAGAATTTTATTCTACCTACATTTTTCTCTAACACAAATTTATATAAATATGTATATATAAGCATATAAAAAAAATTTCTCTCCTTTTTTCATTTATTTCTTTATTTATATAACAAGAATATCTTCTAAACCAAAATTAGTTACTTGACGTACCATATATGATTTTAGGGCTGAAAGTTGGGTGGGTTCAACCCGACCAACATGTGACCCACCCGACTTTGGAAATTGAGCGGGCCAAACTGAAAATTGAGGGGGATAAATTGGAAATTGAGCGGGACAAACTGGAAATTGAGTGGGCCAAACTGAAAATTATGCCCACGGTTTCCCGTGGTATGATCCACTTGATATTTCGATATGCTTCAATTTGGGGCACAACCCCTTAAATTAGATAGAAAAACGGATGAACGGCGTGAATATACTACATGAAACGGATTGGCTACTCCCCTTGCCACTGACCAATGGTCGGTGTTCAATGCTCTGTGGGCCTCATCAGATTCCATTGAACTTAAGTGGGGAGTTCCACACATCCAAACAACCCTTAAGGCACTTCATCAAAACTAACTAATGGATTGGGTACTCCTCTCCTTTCACGGAAACTGAGCGAGGCAAGCTAGAAAATGAGCGAGGCAACGTAGAAAATGAGCGAGGGAACCTACGATTTGAGCTAGGCAACCTAGGAATTGAGAGAGGGAAGCTAGAAATTGAGCGAGGGAAGCTAGAAATTGAGCGAGGCAATGTAGGGATTCAGCGAGGGAAGCTAGAAATTGAGCGAGGAAGTAGAAATTGAGCGAGGCAACGTAGGAATGAGCGAGGAAGCTGTAGAAATTGAGCGAGCCAATGTAGGAATCGAGCGAGGCAAGCTAGAAATGAGCGAGCCAACGTAGGAATTGAGCGATGGAAGCTAGAAGTGAGCGAGGCCAACGTAGGAATTGAGCGAGGAAGCTAGAAATTGAGCGAGGAAGCTAGAAATTGAGCGAGGAACCGTAGAATTGAGCGAGGAAGCTAGAAATTGAGCGAGGCAACGTAGGAATTGAGGAGGAAGCTAGAAATCGAGCGAGGCAACGTAGGAATTGAGCGAGGAAGCTAGAAATCGTGGCGAGGCAACTTAGGAATTGAGCGGCGGGAAGCTAGGAATTGAGCGAGGAAGCCAGAAATTGAGCGAGGCAATGTAGAATTGAGGGAGGAAGCTAGAAATGAGCGAGGCAACGTAGGAATTGATTGAAGTGAGGGGTGAGCGAGGCAAGCAGAATTGAGCGAGGAAGCTAGGAATGAGCGAGGAAGCTAGAAATTGAGCGAGGCAACGTAGGAATTGAGCGAGGGAAGCTAGAAATTGAGCGAGAGAAGCTAGAAATTGAGCGAGGCAACGTAGGAATTGAGCGAGGGAAGCTAGAAATTGAGCGAGGCAAGCTAGAAATTGTGCGAGGCAACGTAGGAATTGAGCGAGGGAAGCTAGAAATTGAGCGAGGGAAGCTAGAAATTGAGCGAGGCAACGTAGGAATTGAGGGAGGGAAGCTAGAAATTGAGCGAGGCAACGCAGGAATTGAGCGAGGAAGCCAGAAATTGAGCGAGGCAACGTAGGAATTGAGCGAGGAAGCTAGAATTGAGCGAGGGAAGCTAGAAATTGAGCGAGGAACGTAGGAATTGAGGGAGGGAAGCTAGAAATTGAGCGAGGCAACGTAGGAATTGAGCGAGGGAAGCTAGAAATTGAGCGAGGCTACGTAGGAATTGAGCGAGGGAAGCTAGAAATTGAGCGAGGGAAGCTAGAAATTGCGCGAGGCAACGTAGGAATTGAGCGAGGCAACCACGAATTTATAGGTTCCTTCGCTCAATTCCTATGTTAGCTCGCTCCAATTTCTATGTTGCCTCACTCAATTCCTAGGTTGCCTCGCTCAATTCCTAGGTTTCCTCGCTCAAATCCTAGGTTCTCTTGCTCAATTTCTAGCTTCCTCACTCAATTCTAGATTCTCTCCTTGAATTTCTACACCGCCTACCACTCAATTGTAGGTTCCTCGCTCAATTCCTAGGTTGCCTCGTTCAAATCCTAGGTTGCCTCGCTCAATTTTTAGGTTCCCTCTCTCAATTCATAGCTTCCCTCGCACAAATTCTAGGTTGTCTCGCTGAATTTTTAGGTTCCCTCACTAAATTTCTACGTTGCCTCGCTCAATTTCTAGGTTCTCTCGCTTAAATCCCCACGTTGCCTCACTCAATTTCTAACTTCCCTCGCTCAATTCATACGTTGCCTCGCTCAATTTCTAGCTTCCCTCGCTCAATTCCTACGTTGCCTCGCTCAATTTCTAGCTTCCCTCGCTCAATTCCTACGTTGCCTCGCTCAATTTCTACCTTCCCTCGCTCAATTTCTAGCTTCCCTCGTCAATTTCTAGGTTCCCTCGCTCAATTCCTACATTCCCTCGCTCAATTTCTAGCTTCCCCCGCTCAATTTCTAGGTTGCCTCGCTCAATTTCTACCTTCCCTCGCTCAATTTCTAGGTTGCCTTGCTCAATTTCTACCTTCCCTCGCTCAACTCCTAGGTTGCCTCGCTCAATTTCTAGCTTCCCTCGCTCAATTTCTAGATTGCCTCGCTCAATTTCTAGCTTCCCTCGCTCAATTTCGAGCTTGCCTCGCTCAATTTCTACCTTCCCTCGCTCAATTTCTTGGTTGCCTCGCTCAATTTCTACCTTCCCTCGCTCAATTTCGAGCTTCCCTCGCTCAATTTCTAGGTTGCCTCGCTCAATTTCTACCTTCCCTCGCTCAATTTCTAGGTTGCCTCGCTCAATTTCTAGCTTCCCTCGCTCAATTTCTACCTTCCCTCGCTCAACTCCTAGATTCCCTCGCTCAATTTCTACCTTCCCTCGCTCAATTTCTAGTTTCCCTCACTCAATTTCTACCTTCCCTCGCTCAATTCCTACTTTCCCTCGCTCAATTTCTAGGTTGCCTCGCTCAATTTCTACATTCCCTCGCTCAATTTCTACGTTGCCTCGCTCAATTTCGAGCTTGCCTCGCTCAATTTCTACCTTCCCTCGCTCAATTTCTAGGTTGCCTCGCTTAATTTCTACCTTCCCTCGCTCAATTTCTAGCCTCCCTCGCTCAATTTCGAGCTTCCCTCGCTCAATTTCTAGCTTTCCTCGCACAATTTCTAGGTTGCCTCGCTCAATTTCTACCTTCCCTCGCTCAATTTCTAGGTTCCCTCGCTCAATTTCTACCTTCCCTCGCTCAATTTCTAGCCTCCCTCGCTCAATTCCTAGCTTCCCTCGCTCAATTTCTACCTTCCCTCGCTTAACTCCTAAGTTCTCTCGCTCAATTTCGAGCTTCCCTCGCTCAATTTCTAGTTTCCCTCGCTCAATTTCTAAGTTCTCTCGCTCAATTCCTAGTTTCCCTCGCTGAATTTCCACGCATTTCACGTTCAATTCGCTTCACTTCACGGTCATTTTCATGCATTTCATGGTCAATTCCGACGATTTTGTTTAGATTCACGGTCATTTCCCTTCACTTCACGGTCATTTCCATGCATTTCATGGTCATTTCGCTTCATTTCACGATCATTTCAAGCGATTCCGTTTAGATTCACGGTCATTTTAATGCACTTCACGGTCATTTCCATGCATTTGACGGTCAATCCCGGCGATTCCGTTTCTAAGTTTTATCGGGTTGGTGTTTGTATGGCTCAACCCCGAAGACCAAACCCGATACATCTTGCCCAAGCCCAACCCAATGTCAGGTGGGTCACAAGTTGGTCAGGTTGAACCCGCCCAACTTTCAGCCCTAAAATCATATATATTACGTCAAGTAACTAATTTTGGTTTAGAAGATATTCTTGTTATATGAATAAAGAAAAAAATGAACAAAGGAGAGAAATTTTTTATTTTTTTTTATGCTTATATATACATATTTATATAAATATGTTTTAGAGAAAAATGTAGGTAAAATAAAATTCTAAATGTAAAAAAAAAAAATTAAAAAAATTAAAATTTTTTTTTTTAAATTAAAATTTTAAAAATTAAAAAGAAAAGTACATGGGATACGGCTATAGCTACGGTTATAATCCGTAGCCATTGCCTTTAGTTTGAAACGGGGATCAATCGCGGATTCCGCGATACATCCCCAAATCAGTTGCGGTGGAATCGCAGAGTCTGCGATTCATCCCCAAATTCTGTTTTTTTTTTTTTTTTTTTTTTTTTGTGAAATTTTCGTTGCTTCTGTGGGCCACACCATGAGGTCTGTGTTATATCCAAACCGTCCATCTATTTGACGACCTCATATTAAGCCTTGAGACGAAAAATAAGACAGATCTACCTATCAAGTGGACCACATTGTAAAAGACAGTGGGGAATTGAATGTCTACCATTGAAACCCTTTTAGGGTTACAGAAGTTTTGGATCATTATGAAATTTGTTTTTCCTCTTCATCCAGGCCTCTGTGACCTTATGAATAGATTGGATGGAAAATAAGTGTTATGGTGGGCCCTACAAAATTTTTAATGGTGAAAATCAATTTCTCCGTTGCTCTTTGTGGTGTGGTCCGGTTGATCTTTGGATATGATTTTGTAGGGTCCACCATAACATTTATTTTCCATCCAATCTATTTTCCAGAATACAAACTTTAGTTACCAATCTAGACTAGCACGTGCGGACAACGACTTTGAGGACGAAACTACCCCTCCTTTTCACTGCGAAGACGAGCGCTGACGCTACTCCAACTGAGAGTTGTACGAACGGCTTAAAAGAGATCAAAGTTACATGGCCCCACAGCTATATATTTATTATATCCACAACGTTCATCCATATTTCGATATCGTTTCGGAGCATTATCCAAAAAAAAAATTTATATCCAAAGATCAACTGGACCACATCACAGAGCGGCAAGGAAATTGATTTTCACCGTTAAAAATTTTATAGGGCCCACCATAACATTTATTTTCCATCCAATCTATTCATAAGGTCACAAAGGCCTGTATGAACAAGAAAAACAAATTTCATAATGATCCAAAACTTCTGTAACCCTAAAAGGGTTTCAATGGTAGACGTTCAATTCCCCACTGCCTTTCACAGTGTGGTCCACTTGATAGTTAGATCTGTCTTATTTTTCGTCTCAAGCCTTAATATGAGCTCTCCAAATAGATGGACGGTTTGGATATAACACAGACCTCATGGTGGGGCCCACAGAAGCAATGAAAATTTTTTTTTTAAAAAAAAACAAAATCCGGGATGAATCGCGGATTCCGAGATTCCACCGCAACTCGCTGTACGATTTGGGGATGGATCGCGGAATCCGCGATTGATCCCCGATTCAAACAAAAGGCTATGGCTACGGATTATAACCGTAGCTATAGCTGTATCCTATGTTCTTTCTTTAAAAAAAAAAAATTTAACTTATTTATTTATTTATTTATTATTATTATTTTTTTTTACATTTAGAATTTTTTTCTACCTACATTTTTTTCTAACACATTTGTATAAATATGTATATATAAGCATATAAAAAAAAATTCTCTCATTTTTTCATTTCTTTCTTTATTTATATAACAAGAATATCTTCTAAACCAAAATTAGTTACTTGACGTACCATATATGATTTTGGGCTGAAAGTCGGGCGGGTTTAACCCGACCAACCTGTGACCCACCCGACATTAGGTTGGGTTTGGGCAGGATGTATCGGGTTTGGTCTTGGGGTTGAGCCATACAAACACCAATCCGATAAAACTTGGAAACGGAATCGTCGGGATTGACCGTTAAATGCATGGAAATGACTGTAAAGTGAAGGGAATTGACTGTGAAGTGCATCGAAATGACCGTGAATCTAAACAGAATCGTCGAAATTGACCGTGAAATGCATGAAAATGACCATGAAGTTAAGCAAATTGAACCCCAGTGTGCTTCTTTGCATCATTATGGACCATGGTTGATTATTTCCATTTCCAACTACAGAGGGCACAACTACGAATGGAGATTTCCTCATTTCGTTTAAGACAGGTGGTTTTCTATCTAAAACGCCTAGAATTTGAGCGAGGATTTGAGCGAGGAAACCTAGGATTTGAGCGAGGCAACCTAGGATTTGAGCGAAAGAAGTTAGAAATTAAGCGAAGGAAGCTAGAATTTGAGCGAGGGAACCTAGAAATTCAGCGAGGCAACCTAAGATTTGAGCGAGGGAAGCTACAAATTGTGCGAGGGAACCTATAAATTGAGCAAGGCAATGTAGGATTTGAGCGAGGCAACATAGGAAATGAGCGAGGGAACCTAAGAAATGAGCGAGGCAACGTAGAAATTCAGCGAGGAATCCTAGGAATTGAGCGAGGGAAGCTAGAAATTAAGCGAGGGAACCTAGAAATTCAGCGAGGGAAGGTAGGAATTGAGCGAGGGAAGGTAGGAATTGAGCGAGTGAAGCTAGAAATTGAGCCAGGGAAGGTAGGAATTGAGCGAGGGAACCTAGAAATTGAGCGAGGGAAGCTAGGAATTAAGCAAGGCAACGTAGGAATTGAGCGAGGGAAGCTAGAAATTGAGCGAGGGAAGGTAGAAATTGAGCGAGGGAACCTAGAAATTGAGCGAGGGAAGGTAGGAATTGAGCGAGGGAAGGAATTGAGCGAGGGAAGGTAGGAATTGAGCGAGGGAAGGTAGAAATTGAGCGAGGGAAGGTAGGAATTGAGCGAGGGAACCTAGAAATTGAGCGAGGGAAGGTAGGAATTGAGCGAGGGAACCTAGAAATTGAGCGAGGGAAGGTAGGAATTGAGCGAGGCAAGGTAGGAATTGAGCGAGGGAACCTAGAAATTGAGCGAGGGAAGGTAGGAATTGAGCGAGGGAACCTAGAAATTGAGCGAGGGAAGGTAGAAAGGTAGAAATTGAGCGAGGGAAGGTAGGAATTGAGCGAGGGAACCTAGGAATTGAGCGAGGGAAGGTAGGAATTGAGCGAGGGAACCTAGAAATTGAGCGAGGAAGGTAGGAATTGAGCGAGGCAAGGTAGGAATGAGCGAGGAACCCAGAAATTGAGCGAGGAAGGTAGGAATCGAGCGAGGCAAGGCAGAATGAGCGAGGAACCTCGAGAAATCGAGCGAGGAAGGTAGAATGAGCGAGGCAAGGTAGGAATGAGCGAGGGAACCCAGAAATGAGCGAGGAAGGTAGGAATCGAGCGAGGCAAGGAATTGAGCGAGGAACCAGAAATGAGCGAGGAAGGTAGAATTGAAACGAGCGAGGCAAGGTAGGAATTGAGCGAGGAACCCAGAAATTGAGCAGGAACCCAGAATGAGCGAGGAAGGTAGAAATTGAGCGAGGAACCCAGAGAATCGAGTGAGGCAAGGTAGGAATGAGCGAGGAAGGTAGAAATTGAGAGAGAAGTAGAATTGAGCGAGTGAAGCTAGAAATTGAGGAAGGTAGAAATTCGAGCGAGGAAGGTAGAATGAGCGAGGAAGGTCTCATTTCTAGGTTCCTCGCTCAATTCTCTGGTTCCTCGCTCAATTCTTACCTTCCTCGCTCAATTTCTAGCTTCACTCGCTCAATTCTACCTTCCTCGCTCAATTTCTAGCTCCCTCGCTCAATTTCTAGCTTCCTGGCTTCCTCGCTCATTCCTCAGGTTCCTCGCTCAATTCCTACCTTCCTCGCTCAATTTCTACCTTTCTACCTTCCTCGCTCAATTTCTGGGTTCCTCGCTCAATTCCTACCTTGCCTCGCTCAATTCCTACCTTCCCTCGCTCAATTTCTGTTCCTCGCTCAATTCCTACCTTCCCTCGCTCAATTCCTAGGTTCCCTCGCTCAATTCCTACCTTCCCTCGCTCAATTTCTACCTTTCTACCTTCCCTCGCTCAATTTCTAGGTTCCCTCGCTCAATTCCTACCTTCCCTCGCTCAATTTCTAGGTTCCCTCGCTCAATTCGTAGCTTCCCTCACTCAATTTCTAGCTTCCCTCGCTCAATTCCTACGTTGCCTCGCTCAATTCCTACGTTGCCTCGCTCAATTTCTAGCTTCCCTCGCTCAATTCCTAGGTTGCCTAGCTCAAATCGTAGGTTCCCTCGCTCATTTTCTACGTTGCCTCGCTCAATTTCTAGCTTACCTCGCTCAATTTCTAGATTCCCTCGCTGAACTCCTACCTTGCCTCTCTCAATTTCTAGGTTCCCTCGCTCAATTCCTACCTTGCCTCACTCAATTTTCAATTTGCCTACTCAATTTCATATTTGTCCCGCTCAATTTCTAGTTTGACCGCGAAGTGACTGAAATTGACAGCGAAGTGAATGAAATGTATTTTCAACCATCGACCTAATGGAATCTTGGAAAATAACTAGGTTGGTTGGCTAAAGTAGCTTCTCTTACCCCAAAATCATATGTGGTACGTCAAGTAACTAATTTTGGTTTAGAAGATATTCTTGTTAAATGATTTAAGAAATAAATGAAAAAAAAGAGGGAAATTTTTTTTATATGCTTATATATACCTATTTATATAAATATTTATTAAAGAAAATTGTAGGTAGAATAAATTTCTCCATGTAAAAAATAAAAATAAAATAAAATAAAATAAAAAATTTCATAGACTGGCACAACTACAGTTATGGCTACGGTTATAATCCGTAGCTAAAGGTATCTGACAATTTTTGACTTTTTTTTTTTTTTTTTTTTTGCTGTTGTAATCCCACCGCTTTTTGTGTGTCCTATTATGAGGTATGTGTTATATCCAAACCGTCCATCTATTTGGCGAGCTCATATTCAGGCTTGAGACTAAAAATAAGATACATCTAACTATCAAGTAGACCACACTGTAAAAGGCAATGGGGAATTGAACGTCTACCATTGAAACCCTTTTAGGGGTTATAGAAGTTTTGGATCATTATGAAATTTTTTTTTCTTCTTCATCCAGGTCTTTGTGACCTATGAATGAACTTAGACGGGAGGATTTCTCACGAACATCACAGTGGGCCCCCAAAAAGTTTTTAATGGTCGACGCTCATTCAACACTGTTTCCTGTAATGTGGTACACTTGAGATTTGCATATACCTCATTTTTGGTCGTATACCATAAAATGATATGGAAAAATATATGGACGGCATGGATGAATAGAATACATCATGGTGGGGCCCACAGACCACCGACCATCCGCCATTGGCCGGTGGCAGGGGGAGTACCCAATCCGTTTCCGTGAAAGGAGGGGTAGTTTCGTCCTCAATGTCGCTGTCCGCACGTGATAGTCTAGATTGGTAACTAAAGTTTGTATTCTTTGATAGAAATCGCTGGGTAAAAGGTTTTGTCTACAGTGGTCATTTTCTCAGATAAGAATGGACAGATAAAAAGATATATCATAGTAGGCTCTCATAGTTACCATTCTTCGTGGTGTAGCTAATTTGTCTTTGTACTCCCATATGTTATTCTATCAGTTAGTATTGCATGGGCGGTTCAACAATTTTAGGGGCCTTAGGCAAGTCATAAAAATGAGGCTTTGTAATTCTGAAAATAAATTTAAACCGTTAGAAAAATGAAGTTAGAATTTAATTTTAAAAAATGACTTTAGAATTTAATTTTTTGATAACTTAAATAGCAATAAAGTAGGTAGTTGTGGTCCTAGGTTTTAGGAGAAAAATTTATTGAGAATGATGCTATTATTTAAAAAAGAGACGGTAGAGTTAGACTGTTATTATTGATAGTGCTAGTTTCTGAGATTTATTTTTTTATTTTCAATTTCAAATTTGTAAACTAATTTTTAGATGTTCCTATTTTGTAGGTCTTTCAATAATTTTTAATTATTTTAAAAATTTTAAGCTTTTTTCCTTTTCTTAATTTTGATTTTGCTATAATGCAAGACCTTCATAATTAAGAAATTTTAATTTTGCTGTAATATAGGGCCTTCATAATTAGGGGGCCTTAGGCGATCGCCTCGCCTGCCTACCCATTTGAGCCGCCCCTTATGCATCCTAGGCATGGTTTTCTTTCTTTCAATTATCTCATAACACCGCTATCATACTATTTTTCCATGTATGAACATTTGTTGAGGCATCGGAATATGAGTTTTCCCTTTAATTTTTTCAATTTACATATAATGAACTTATTACTATTATGAGTTCAGGATGAAAGATAGGAAGAAGGCGTGAACATGAAAGACATTTTTAATGAATTGGAGGAAGAATCAGTAGAAGATGGAGATAACTCAAATTATCATCCGTCTAATTTTGATGAGTGATTATCTTTTTTAGAACGGATAATTGATGCATTGCATGTATCTCATGAAGCTTTAGCACTAAATCAAAAGCCAAATATAAAATACATGGAAAATACTTTCATCGATTAAGCAAGGGCTTGAAAACTATTGATCCTGAGATGTCTGCTTCATCCTCTTCTGAATCTAAATAATTTGTAATAATTATTATTTCTGACTTGGATTATTTGCTAGATATTTTCAGACTTTTTAGCATGTTAGCTTACAAGTATTAGCTTGTTAATACTTAGTTACTTGATGCACTTTAATGTAGTTAATATCTGTTATTACTACTTCCTGTATCTCTCTTAAATTTTATCTTCATTCGTCAACTTGTGACAAAAAAGGGGAGAGCTATATATGGTGGAAAATCTCATATTTATGTGAAACATCTCATATTTATATGGAAAACAAGATTTTTTTTTTAGTATATTTATAGGGAGAGCGGGTGGAGCATACAACAGATTTGATCTTCAAGATTCAATCCAAATTCATATTTTGTTTCTATTTCTGGTTGTTGAATCCTTGTAGCCATTGTAATTATTCGTAATGTGGAAGTGATGGGTATGCGGAATGTGATGTCTATGTAATATTTTATCACGAAATTAACGAAATGGGAGATTGTAAGTGCTAATGTTCTAAACACACATGTAGTTGTCAAATTTCATAGACAAAATATGGTATGAATTTTCAACACACTTCAGTTTTCTACGACACTTAAAGAGCGATACTCAACATTTCAAGAATAGAATGTTTGGAGTGATTTCAAGTGAAATATCAAGTGTATGCAAATCTACAGGTAAAAATGACCTTATAAAAGACCCCAGAATATAGTATATTATCATGATTTTTCAAACTTGAATTTATTGAAATTTTACATGAAAATTTTGAATATGTTCAGCCAGTCAAGCGTAGCTCGAGTCATCCTGATATCAGTCTAGGTCAAGTTTCCAGCAACTTCAATTGTAAAATTAGTTTAAAGTTCAGCCAACCGAACTTAACTTGAGTCAGCCTGAGGGTGACATGGGTCAAGTTTACAACAATACATTTTCATATTTATGTGAGCTTAGGCCAGTTGAACCCTGTATTCAGCCAGCTGAATTTTTGTTTATGCCAGTCTAATGTTTAATAAAAATAAATCCCGCGAAATGTGATGGTCGTTGAAATAATATCGTGGAAATCCAGCCAGCCAAAGCAATTCTTAGACTGGCCGAATATCCAAAACATTTGGCTATAAATAGATATATTTTTTCATTGTTTTAAACACAAAAAAGTGAGATAATTCTTTCACAAAAAAAAGAGATAAACTCTAGTCTTTTCCAAGATATTTGTGTAGTAATTCTTATTTTGTTTATATCTTATTCAATTTCCTTCTTGAGTAGATTTAAATTCAATTAAGTACGCTATACTCAATTTGAGATTAGAGAATTAAATTTGCAGCTTTTAAGGTTTTATTCATTGAGAAACTATATATCCATATATCTTTTAGGGTTGAGCAGACATTCATTTATCATTATCTAAGAAAGATGATCACTATATTGATTGAAGCATCTACAAGGCTTTGTCAGTATCCTCATCGATATTCGTCTACGAGAAGATAAGTATTTATTTTTAAGACATTACTTTCTTTTCGAATTTGTTGAAATTGCTCGAAAATCTTATCGGGTTGTGTAGTGGTTAGCCTATAAAAATCACTTAAGGTTTTATCGTGGTAAGCTTGTGAAAATCACAAGAATTACAAGAGGTTGTTAGGTGATTTTGTGAAAATCTTGAAAATAGTGGAAAGTCAAAATTACGTGTATTAATTTGGGGAGTGGAGTAGGTGTGTGTTAACACCGAATCACTATAATTCTCTATGTATTGTGGTGATTGATACTCTTATTCTGGTGATTAATAATCTTATTCTCTGCTCTTATTATTTTGAAATATTGGATTTAAGGGCATCGTGACATAAGGTTGTCCTACCTAAGATTTTATGTGAAAGTTGTTCTACGACTCAATTGAAATTAAGATTTCATTATCTTTTACTATTGAGAAGTTATTTTCGATTATCAAAAATTGGTTTAGTCTTATTCACCCCCATTTAGGACATATATAGCTCATTTCCCAGAAAGCTCCTACCATAGGAAGTTAGGTAGGTTCCATTGAAATGTTTGTGAGAAATCCACCTCGTCCATCAATTTCTCCCACTCATGTTAGTACATAATCTTACAAATATGCTAGATTCAAAACACAAGTGGACCACATTATAAGAAATAATGCAGTTGGAAATGGCATTATCAAAACTTTTATGAAGACATGAAAGTTTTTCATTAGGCTAATATTTTGGGTCCTTTAGCACCAAGGAAACCGCAGTAAATGGTGGGAATTGATGGTAAAGACATAAAGTAGGTGCATTTTGAGAGTGGAGATGATGTCAATGAAATTGCGATAATGATAGCTTAAGTTGAAGTAGGAATATGCCAATATGTCCTAGAGGGGGGTGAATAGGACCTTTTAATATTTTATGATAATTTAAAATTCTATCAATCCTATTCTGAATAAATATACAAGTATCATAATTTCTTCAAAAATAACTCTAATGGCTTCCAAGTCAAATAGAGGATCCAATCACAAAACTATTCAAAGGATAAACAAGATGCATAATATAGTTCATGATAGATGTGGCTGTGTGTGAGGTGTGATTCTACTTATTTCAATATAATCATATGTTCATACAATATAAGAATATTCAGAGAAATCATATAAGCAGAAGAAGTAAATAGCAATCTCAAACACAGTAATTTTTATAGTGGTTCGACTACGTGTATACTCCACTTTCGGCGGACGCACTCAACCCTTGAGTGTACAGGATCTCAGTAACGGAGGTTCCACAATAGGTTCACATCAAACTGGAGGTTTCAAATCAAGTTCACTTCAAACCAGTACAACTTACTTTAGGCTGACTCTAACGTGTCTACACGATACAAGTTTATGCCCCTCACAGGAGCAAGGGTCAATACACAACACCCAACTTTTAGGCCACACAGGCCAAGGATTCACACATGGAATCTACCAGTTTATGCTCCCATAAGCAAGGGTCAACACACAGTACCCAAGTTTTAGACCACACAGGTTAAGGACCTACACAAGGACCTAAGAGTTTATGCTTTCTACAGAGCAAGGGTCAACACAAAGCACTCCCACGTACACTCCCGTCGAAGGCCTCCTATGAGGACTTGAAAGGGGTGAGAAACACCTTCGACCCAATCTATAGAAGGAATGATCACAAGGGTCCTTTGAACTCTAATGACTTACAAATAAGTAGATGAGCCCCATTCAGCACGTTAATGAAGATCTTCTCTTTTGACGATGAAGAATCTTCAGTTCCCTTGAACCACAACTCAGATGATATACCAATGTAAGGCGACGGGTTGGGTCAAGGTTATGATGGAATCCTACTCTATTAAAAGTTTTCCTATAAAGGAGATAGCGATTCCAATCATCTATGCATTCAAGGCATCCCAGCTTAATGATTTGCCATCAAGATGGTAGCTGCAGGATTCTTGAATGTAGAAGTTCATTCCCCAATCCACTCCATTGAATGTCAATGATGAGGGTGGATTGGAGGATAAACTCCCATGAGGGAAAAGGCTTAAAGTATATGGTTTGGGTTTAAACTCACAAAAGCACTCTCTATCTACAAACAACCAAGGGTAAGCTCTCATTAAATAGGTAAAAGGTTCCAACAGATATAAACGGTCACATTTTTTACAGAGTTCGATATCATCGAGCAGGGTCGATATCATCGAGCGTATACTCTCGATAACATCGACTGATCGCTCGATGATACGAACTCAAACTGTCAAACGCTTTTGAAACTTTTTGCCAACTGATCGAGGACATCGAACACTCATCAATGTCATCGGATTTCGAACTCCGATTTCATCGACACAGGGTTCGATTCCTTGACATTTGAAAATTTTGAGAGCACTTGCCTTTAAAACTTAACAGGTATAAGATATGATCGGGCATCACTCGATATCATTGGAATTTAAATATTGATGATGTCGATGACAGTGTCGATTCATCGATAATTCAAAGGATTTTTCCTATAAGCTTGCTAGATAGTTTATGTCCTATTTCGATGACATCGACATAGCCTCGATATGATCGATATTGAATATCGATTTTATCGAGTGATCCCTGATCCAAGAAAGATTAACCTGAAAACTTGTTGGATAGATTTATGTCCCAATCCGATATCATCGAAGATCTACCGATATCATCGAAATTCAAATTTCGATGGTATTGAGGAGCCCTTCGATATATCGAGAATTACATGATTTGCCTTAGCAGTATTTTGGGCACAACAGACTATATGTCGATTTTATTGAGACGACTGGATGGACTCGAGATTCAAAATTCGATGATATCGAACGGTCCATCGATTCATCAATAATTCAGTCCAGAGTTCTTTGTGGTTGCTGGACATATGAAGTCCTCAATTCGATAATATCGAGTGAGATTCGAGGACATCGATAACAGGGTTTGATTTCATCAAGCCATGTATCGATAAATCGACAAAGGTAGAAAACTTAAAAATTTTCCTGAGTTCGAAAAAGGTTTTCTAACAAAAAACCCTACGATGTTCTATTCAATTTTAAGAGTTTTGTACACCTAGTGTTTTGAGACATGGGATGTGAGGCTAAGGTTTACCTTTGACGAGTTTGAGCACACATCCTGTTGAGGTAGACGCTTAAACGATCTTCCTATGGGGCTCCTTTGTCTTGCTGACTCAACGCTCACGCTAATTGACAAACCAGAGCACTTTCAGGCAACATTAAAATTCCATTACCACCGTTTACTACAGATAATGTTAGCATCAAAATCAATGATATACTTGCTCCAAGAATTAGTAGGCCCCACTTTCATGTTTACATGAAATCCACCCCGATCAATAAGGACCCGTTTGGGAGTGTGGATTTGGAACCCCCTGGATTCGGAATCTCCTGGATTTGAAATCCTCCAATTGTCTTGGCAACCTGGATTGGGAATCAATGCTAATCCAAAAGTAACTATAAATGGTATATTTAAAGGGGTTTGAATTTAATTATTAAATCAACTTTAATATCTCTAATTGGTGAACATATGTAATGTTTGACACAATGGTTGTAATAAGCCCATTGAAATACATACTTTGCTCAGAAATGATGAAATTCCAAGTATCGGATGGGCCACAAGCACAAGATCATGTTCAAGTGACTAACAAACTATTTTTAACCGTTGATTTACATGGACAATGTTTGGACGGCACCGATCATAATATTAAAGTAATTATAATGATTCATATAATAATCTAGTTGTTTTGGGATATCATTAATGGGCCATGTGCCCAATAGTTTAATAATCCAGTGATATGCATATTATACGTGCAATTCTTAGAAGCATTTTAGATGTAATCCAAGCTCTCACCGAGGATTTGAAACCCCCAATTACTTTATGGTGCCAAACAACCGGGGGATTTGAAATCCCCCCAAATCCATGATGCTAAACAACCCCTAAGTGCATCCCATTAATTTAATCATAGAGCCCAAAAAGCAGTTCGGTGTGTGATTCAAGTGTACCAGACTAAGGAAAAAGTTATGAGAGAGACACTCAACCTTTTTTTTTTAGGGCCTACCATATTAATTATATGAAATTCACTCCAACCATTATATACAAATCTAAAATATAGGCATACATATTAAAAATCAGGCTCATCCTTTATTCATATGGACCACACGAATGGAAACAGTTTGAAATGCATGTCATGCCCGGAAAGGTTCCAAACAAAAAATTTAGATTGACACAAGGATGTCAAATACTACTTACCATTCAAATTCACATGGATTACATAAAAACAGGGATTTGAATTTCAATTCACGTGGAATCCATGCAGTCAAACGACCCTTGTGTGTTTTCAGTTCATCTTAGTTAGAATGCCCTTATGAACGGTTTGGATGGTGACTAAAAATCATGTTGGTCCCCGAGATGATTTCAACCAGCATTTACTCTCCATTGTTTCCTATAGCGTGGCCCACTTGAGTTTTGAGTTTTGGATCATGTCCCCACATGAGCATGGATTTATCACTGACATCTTGACGGGGACGCGTACTTCCTGCTGAAGCCTTTCCCAAGAAGTTCCTAAGCAAGGATGTTGGGTGGGGCCCACTGAAGTTGGCGACACGAGAGAAGAAAGTGGGCATTCAATGAGCACCATTGAAGCATTCTTATGGCCATAAAAGTTTTGTATTAGAATATATTTTTTTTTTTTTTTTTTTTTCATTTCATCCCATTGGGAATGACCTTATAAATGGTTTGGATTAGAGGTGCACATCGAACCGGTAGAACCGTGGAACCGAACCAGAACTGTTGGATCGGTCCGGTTCTAGACAACACCGGTTTCGGTTCCGGTTCCAAAATTCCAAGAACCATTGGATACGGTTCGGTCTTGGTTTAGGGGCATGTAGAACAGAACCGAACCATGAACCGAACCGTTGATTTGAACTGTGGACCTGAACCTTAGATCCGAAGATTTCATACGAAAAAGTAATCTGTTTATTTCTCCAAAATGCCCTTGATCAAAGTGGAAAACACCCTAATAGGGAGCTTATTTCAAAATTTTTTTTTTTTTTTCATATCCTTCTCGAAAACAGATTACAAACAGGGTCCAAGCTTAATGAATCCATCTTGTAAGCTATTTGTTGAGCTTTGGAAAGCTAGGTGAATCAACAATACTTAAGGTCTATAGGTTACATTTCATTATAGAAAGAGTTGCATGTCTTTAGCCAATAGTTTTCTAAAGTGGAAGCGAACTAGTAATTACTATTTGGGTGTGATACAAAAGGCAATTGAATTTGAATGTAGCTTCTGATTGACACTGTGAACGGAGTACCAATACATCCCTTTAAAAAATAACTTTTGTTGGATTTGAAATGTATCTCATATCAATTTGGGCTGGATTTTAAAAAGCCCAGAACCGTGGAACTGGTCCGGAAATGAACTGGTTTTCACTGTCCAGTTCTGACTCGGTTCTATGGTGTTAACGGTCTGATTCTGGTTCCAAAAATCCTAGAACCGTTAGGAACGGTTCGGTTCCGGTTTCACCCCAGAACCAGGCCCATCCAACCCTTGTGCACCCCTAGTTTGGATAGCATGTAAACATCAAGGTAGAGAAGGTTTCAACGGTAGGAAATTCTTTTCCCAATTTACCCTCTCGTGTGAACTAATTGAGTTTTGTATACACCTAGTTTTTGGTTACACCACCTAAAATGAGCTCTTTTTGGTTACACCACCTAAAATGAGCTCGTAGATTGGATGGACGGAATGTATTTCTCACGTACATTTCAGTGGGCCTCACCCGGCATCCCTGTGCATGAACTTCCTTCCATTGGCTTTCGCTACAAATCGGACGCGGATTTCCTGCCAAAGCCTGTCGCAGGAACCCAGGTGGAACCTACTGTGATCATTTTGAGAAATCCTCTCCGTCAATACGTTTTATGAGTTCATTTTAGGACATGAGGCCAAAAATGAACCGTACCCAATTCTCAAGTGGGCCGAAAATGTGAGAATTGAATTTTGACAGTTGAAATATTCGTGGGTCACAAAAGTTTTGAATCATTCTAATATTTGTTTTTTCAGTTCATCCCAGTAGGAATGACGTTTTTAACCGTATGGATGGCATGTAAACATCACTGTAGAACCCAGAGAGATTTCAACGGTAGAAATTTCCCTAAACACCTTTTCCTTTAGTACGGCCCACTTGAGTCGTGGATCCTGCTCAATTTTGGTCTCATAGCCTAAAATGAGCTCACAAAACGGATGAACGGTGGATTCCATACAAACATCAAGGTGGGCCGCACCTGGGTTCCCAGCGCAGGAACTTCCTGCGAAAGCCTTTCGCAGGAAATCCGCGTCCCTGCAAATCCGCGTCCGCCACACGAAATATGTTGATCCACTCACTCGATGCGGGACGCGGATTGGCTACTCCCCCTGACACCAGCCCCGGAGCTGGTGGTCGGTGCTCTGTGGGCCCCACCATGATGTACGTGTTTCATCCATTCCGTTCATCCATTTTTAAAGATCATTTTAGGGCTTGATACCAAAAATGGGAGGGACATAAATCTCAAGTGCATCACACCACAGGAAAAAAAATAGTGAGTGGATATCCATCATTTAAATCCTCCTAAGGCCCGATTTACTGTTTATTTGACATCCAATCCGTTGATTAGGTTATAAAAACCCAGATGAAGGGATAAAACAAATATCAACTTCATCCAATACTTTTATGGCCCCCAAAAAGTTTTTAATGGTCGAAATTCATTAAACACTGTTTCCTGTAATGTGGTCCACTTGAGACTGGGATATACCTCATTTTTGGTATCAAGCCCTAAAATGATCTTTAAAAATGGATGAATGGAATGGATGAAACACATACATCATGGTGGGCCCACAGAGCACCGACCACCAGCTCCGGGGCTGGTGTCAGGGGGAGTAGCCAATCCGCGTCCCCTCGATGCGCCACACCTGTACGTTGTGTCAGATTGTCTGACGCTGATTGTGTCCTGCTCGGCCTGGCCGGAAATGGGTCCAGGCAGGGACTCTATGGGTCCACCATGAAGTATAGGTTTCATCCACGCCGTTCATCCATTTTTCCAAATCATTTTAGACCATAAGAAAAAAAAAAAGTATATCTGAGATTCAAGTGGATCACACCACGTGAAGCAGCAGTGATAATGATTCCCACCGTTGAAACCTTCACAAGGCCCACCCTGATTTTCATTTTCCATCTAACCTGTTCATAAGGTCATATATGCCTTTGGATAAAGGGAAAAAAAAATAAAAAAATTCAGCTTGATCCAAAGCTTCTATAGCCCCAAGAATCTTTTTAATGGTGGGAGTTGAATCCCCACTACGTGGTCCACTTGAGCCTTAGATCTGCCTATTTTTGGGCTCATAGCCTTAAAATGATCGGAAATAATGTATGCACGGCGTGGATAAAACCCATACATCATGATGGGTCCCACAGATTCCTACATGTACTGATTCCCTCCAGGCGAGGCAGGACGCAATCCGCTTCCCAGACTGTCGGCCCGTCCATTAATTCCTATAACTTCGCCCACGTGATGAACCGACTGGGCAGATTTTACAGTTGGGTGATCTTCACGAGCCCTAGTGTTTTAATGGTCTGGATATCTTACACGTTTGGCATGTCGATGGGATACGTCACTTGAAGTTGTAGTTTTTTTGGCCTTTTCCTTTGAAATATCTTTTCTTTGGAGGCTTCTCTCTCTCTCTCTCTTTTGGAGATAGGCCTGTTTTTAGAGAAATTTAAGCCTGTTATGTGTTATCTTGTGGTTGGAATCGTCTACAATCTGTGGGGCCCACACAATTGAAAATTTCCATGGGCCACACAAACGGGAGCTATGTAAATTGCTCCTAAAAGTTCCACGTGCATGAGGTGTGGCCCACTTGAGTTTTAGATCAGACTGATTTCTGTATTTTCACTTTATCCCAGTGAGTTACAACTGATTAACGGGTCAGATGAAATATATACACCGCAGTTACCCCACATACAAACTTATGCTTGGCTTCCCATCCCAAATTGTCCATGTCATGTGGCCTTTATGATTTGTGGATCTTGCTCAATTTTTGAATGAAGGATTAGAATCGAGGATAGAGTCTTATGACTGGAGTGGATGTTGTATATATGGTAAATTGGGCCCCACATGACTTGGGTGTTTTAAGTGTGACTAATCCGGTGGGTTGTTGTTTGTAGCTAGAGTTGGATAGAATCCGATCTGATCCGGCGAATCCAACCCGATCTATTGGATCCGACCCAATCCGACCCGATCTGAACCGAACTGAAGACTTGGATCGGTGCGGATCAAGTAGGACCACTCAGATCCGATCGTACATCGAATCGTGATCAATCCGGACCAATTCGATTCGAAATCCGAACGAACTTTAACCACTCTTTCTCTACCCGAAGGAGGCACCGCACCCACCATCTCTCCTCCTTTCTCTCCCTATTTCTCTCCCAATTTACCTCCTCTCCTTCCTTCTCTCCTCCTTTCTCTCATTCTTTCTCTCCCATTTCCCACATCTCATTCTCTCTCCTCCTTTCTCTCCCTAGACTCAACTCGATCTGACTCAATTTAGTTTCCTAGACCAAGTCAGACTCAGTTCGGGTCAGGCCAACATGGATTCGGATTGAATCGAGTCAGTCGGTCCCGATCAGATCAAGTTCAGGTCAGGTTCTTGAAAAATTGGATCGAGTGGAGTTGGACCCAATCCAGTCCGACCGGGCTAGATGCCCACCTCTGGTTGTAGCTGATTGTAGGAGTTATTATAGCCGTCGCCATCACTGTGGTTCGCGCTGTATGTGTCTCCTATCCGCACTACACCATAACTTTAGGTGCTTCGATTGATGGAAGCGGGGCCCAAAGAGACCAATCTCTGTCCATTAGTTTTGAAAGAGCAAAATAGGACAGGAATCTAAAAATATGGAAGATCTAAAACTCAGGTGGGCCACACCGAACGAGACAGTGGGAACCAAAAACGTCCACCGTTGAAACCTTCCTGCAGTTGAGCATGATGTTTATATGCCATATGCCATCCAAACCGTTCATAGGGTTATTACCAGTCAGATAAAGTATAGGTACAAATATCATCTTCATACAAAATTTCTGTGGTCCCCATAAATTTTCCAAGGGTGGGCGTTCAATCCCTAATGTTTCGTATGGTATGGCTCACATGAGTTTTGGATCCGCCTTATTTTTGGAATCCTATCTTGTTTTGGTCTTGAAAAACTTATGGACGGAGTAGATTTGTCACGTGAATATCTGTGGGCCCCACACAGCTTCGGACAACAGGTCCCCCCGGGGCACAGGTAATCCGCTTCGTTGATTGGAAGAGAGAGGATTACCTGCCTCGCGCGGCACGTCATTTTCGTGCCTCTAGATCGTGTACCACACACATCGCACATGTATATGTGTAACGCCCTGAAAATCGGGGGCCGAGTAGTTACTCAACACCCGAGTTCCCGGTGTCACCTATCACCCATTTTTATGGTTTATGGTTTATCAAATTAAGCATTTGCGCAAGTTGGAACAACCTGGAACATGAATCACAACCACACATCCACTGAAATGAAAGGAAGCAACGTAAATCACTATATACAGGTCCAAAAGAATGAAGGGGCACCCATGGCGCCATACAACTAAAATCACAAAAATATAACAAGTCCAAAAGAATAGGGCTGAGCTCCGGGCCCAGCGACCCCTCGACACATCTACGAGTCCGACGCGGCTCCGCCCATCAACTGAAAGTAGGAGTACTCCTCCTCCTCCTCCAGACTCGTGCTGCCAGGCTCCTCTTGGTCGTCGCCACCTGCATCTATGGAAGTGTCTGGTTGGTGTTTTAAAACACCGTCCCAGAGTGGGAGTGAGTGATCAACTCAGTGTGAACTATTAACCTTAAGTTATAACAGGCATCAATTTGAACATGAAGTTAATGAAAAGCAGCCAATCAACAACACCTACAACTCTTATTAAATGCGTATGCAATGCAATGATATGATGCATGCCCTCGCCGCAACGCTCCCTCGAGCGACTCCATCTAACGATCGCATATGGCAACACTCCCTCAGAGCGACCTCGACTGCCGAGTCGCCACCCTAACTAATGCGATGCAATGCGATCGTGTTAGCCAAGTTTTTAGTTAAGTTCATTCATCCATCAGGTTGGGGATTCTGATTCACCCTACATGTCACTGCCCTAATCAGGTTGCGAGGCCAAGGCCCCATCAATGCGTGAGGCCGAGTCCCCGCGGTCCGTGATCCTGTCGGGGTCCTCATTCCCGACTCCAAGCACATGAGGCGTGCCGATAGGGAAAGGATCGCTCGCGGTCACTACGGGGAGGCGCGGTACTCCAGCGTAGGCCGAGCCTCGGTCACAGTGTCCCATTCCACCATGCCGGCTCACGAGGACTGTGGACCAATTTTTAGTCTTGTTATCAATGGGCCACCAAGGGTCGTAGGGTGCATCAGGTTCCATGCATATGTGGGCAAACATGGTTAACAAGCGGGGATGATCAGGTAGTAGGCTAGTCTGCACAACTAGGCGGGCATGAGACGAATGGCCTCGGGAACAAGGGTCCCATGTAGTCGAACTACAGCCACCCGAACACTTCCGCCCAATCTGCCAGACTAGCCTTAGAGTAGCCCTACCAATGGGGCTACCCTCTCTCGTCCATTTCTAACCATCCCAAGAGAGTAAAGGAGATCTACCGCATGCCACGATTCATGTTATCATTCATCACATCCATATCACATTCTCATGCATTCCAATCATACAAATCAAATACCTTTAACAAGCTAGCAATTATCATTTAGAATTAAAGTGCATGTGAGTGTGTGAGTGGGGTGAGAAAGTTTTCACTTTCTCCATCTTGAAAATCATGAGTGTCCCAGCAATTATTTACACATACAATGAAGCATCACACATGGAAGCAATGAATCACATCTACAAGCATGTTATCATCCAACCTCATAATATGAGAAGGCACAATGCATATCACATTTGGAAATTAAACATGCATATTCTAACAAATCCAACCAATCATGAAAACCCCTAAAGTTCTCTCTAGAATTTCAAACAAGGCATCCAAGCACTCAAAATCATTACATCCATGCTAAAATTGGTGCTAGGCCACCTAAGAGCAATAGTCCGCACCTTAAAGTCGGCGGAGGCTCGGAAACGACCTAAAGGCGAGGGTTTCGAAGGTTGGCCGGCCGAAGTCCCTAAAACGATTCAAGCATGAGGGAATCTACCCCATTTCTCCTTCAAGACAAGGATTCTAAGAAAAATAGTGAGGGATCTTACCAAGGTGACCCACTAACGAATTCCGGAGTGGCGGTGGAGAGCTTCCCTTTTCGGAAGGGATAGAGTGTTGAGAGATCGGTTCTCTTGAGCCCCCAACTCGGTTTAGGGTCCACCACAACCTTCTTGCCTTCTCTTCCTTCCTTCTACACTTTCCTTGGTCGTTGGAGAAGGGTGGAAGCTACAAGGGAGGACCTTGTTGTTGTAAGGTGGTGAGGATGATGAAGGAGAAGTTGATTGTTGGAGATTGGGGAAATCAAGAAGGAAAAGGGATGGGTTGTTGAGAGTTGAAGGGAGAGATAGGAGGGAGAGAGAGTTGTTGTTGAGAGAGTGAAGGGTTTGTGAGAAGAGGGTTAGGGCTTATTTCCCTAGAGTTGGGTCCTTTGGCCCCAAGCTCCCAAGTCTTCCTAAAATAGACTTATGAGACACCTATTGGTGTTGAGGTGGCCCCAACACTCCACAGGCCACCAAATTCGGCGTGGAGGTGTCTTATGACCCAACTAGGGTCCATGCAAAAATTGAGGGTGAACGGATGAACGGATATATGATCTGAGCAGGTACTTTCGTCCCAAAAATGGCCCCGTGGGGGCTGATCTGGTGATTGGGGCAGTTCTAGCGGCCCTCTGGCCATGAAATTTGTAGGGTAAGTGCTCCATGGCCCGATGAAGGACCCTGCAAAATTTGGAGGCAAACGGATGCGCGGTTTGGTCGTACGGGTCCAATTTGCGATCAACGGTCACCGTTCCACGATCAGGTCCCAGATTTGGTGGACGGGCGTAGAAAAATATTTTAAACCACCACCACAAATTTGGAGAAAATCCGACGGCTGGATCGCCCGGAATCCCGGTTTCATTGTATGTGCCAGGCTCCAATTTCTGTTTGGCATTGGTGGGGTGTATTCGGCTAGTGCCAGATCCTAGTTCGGGGTGTCCACTGGGTCCACCGTCCGCGATGGCCCACAAGCCCAGTGTGATATATGAATTCCGAAATTTTTAGATTTTTCTGACCATCCTTGATCCTTTGGGTGGCCCACACGGGCTGTTGACGAATGCACACGGCCATCGGCTTGGCGGGCCACGCCAGGTTCCATCATGGTCAGCCTAGACTGTTCTAACGGGTTGATCCTAGCCTAATCCCCACCATCGGTGGTACCTCACCCAGAGCAGCTTAAACGGACGGTCCTGCGGCAATTCCGACGTGGACGCTCCAGGATACAGTGCTGGTTGGACGGGACGTTACAATATGATTATCCGAACCAGACATCCTGTGCAGGTGGCCATTGATTACCCATTAATAAAAAATTTCTTTGATTGGACTATCTTAAAGATCTAATAAATGGGCCCTTCCTAGATTAATCGGAGCCGTTTCTTGTTGGATAACGATTTTTAACCATGGGCCATTCACTATTGAAAGCACTGAATGGATGGTTTCGATCTCATCCATTTGTGCCACGTGTTAGAATGACACTGAAGCACGGAGTCTTCCAAAATGGACGGATTCGGTGGATCCGTGAGTGTGGGGCCCACGGTGATGTTTTGTTTTATATCCATGTCGTCCATCCTTTGTTTTTTTTTCATATCATTTTTGGGAAGAAGATCTAAATCTCAAGTGGGCCACACTACAGTAAATAGTGGCGATTGAATGCACGCCACTAAAAACTCTCCGAGCCACAAAAGTTTTGGATCAAACTCATATTTGTGTTTTCCCTTCATCCAATTTTGGGTGACCCTCAGTAAATAGGTTTGATAGTAAATAAAAATCACCGTGGTACTAAGAAGGGTTCCACGGTGAGTGTCATTATCCCAACTGTTTCTTGTGGTGTGGTCGACAAGTGCCCTAAAATGATCCGGCAAAACAGATCGTTAGAGCTGGGAGTCGAATTGGACCGAGTTAGGGCTGACCTGACTCGATCTGGTTCTCAAATAGGCTTGAACTGAAGTCCACCTGACTCGAGCCGAGTCCAGCATGCCTGACCTGATCCGAGTCCAGGTCAAGTGCGTAGGGTCCGGTGCAATGGTATCCACGGGCTGAAATCACAATTCAGAACCTAGATTTACTTGTCCTAATTGCAGCCTCTCCGTCAATCACATTATACACACAAACACACTGACTGAAGTATCTTGAGCCGAAAATTGATTTATATATATATATATATATATATATATATATATATATATATATATAGCCTCTCCGTCATCAGCAATATATATATATATATACACTGAAGTCCACCCGACTCGAGCCGAGTCCAGCATGCCTGACCTGATCCGAGTCCAGGTCAAGTGCGTAGGGTCCAGTGCAATGGTATCCACGGGCTGAAATCACAATTCAGAACCTAGATTTACTTGTCCTAATTGCAGCCTCTCCGTCAATCACATCATCTGGTATCTGAAAATTGATATATATATATATATATATATATATATATATATATATATATATATATATATATATATATATATGGAAATGGTACTATGAGGTCGAGCTGTGTGGGCCCACAATGGTACTATGAGGTCGAGCTGTGTGGGCCCACCGTGATGTGAGTCGAACATTTACCCCATCAGTTAGATGCAGCATTCCATGGTGGGCCACAGGCTTGAAAATCAAGTCAATTAATGACTTGGGTGGGCCACACCACATATAAAAGTTGAGAGGAGTTACCTTTCCATTAAAACATTCATAATTATTTATTGGGTCCACTGAGATGTGCTTTACAAATCCAGCCCATCCATTATGTGTGTCCCACTTGGATGAGGGGTCATACAAAGTTTCAGCCGCATGCAAACTCAGGTGGGCCCCACCAAGTGCTTTTATATATTTTAGGCATGTCTTCACATGATTTTAGATGGTATGGCCCACCTGAGTTCCGTATACGGGTGATTTTTGGGATATACCATAATTTAAAGGGGACCCATCAAATGCACGGTGTTAATTTTTGACACGCATCACGGTGGGGCCACACAGCTCGACCTCATAAGAAGTTCCCATGAGGTCGACCGCATAGAACCATTTCCACACACACACACAAGTGGATCAAGTCGAGTCAATACCGAGTTAGATTTCAGGTCAAGTCGAGTCGAGTTATTGGGTGACTCGAACTTGACTCGGTTTGAGTTTGGATTGGACGAAGTCACCTCAATTTGGATCAACTCACCTACTCGGTTCAAATCAAGTCGGATTTGAACAAGTCGGAGTCGAGTTGTCCCGTGCCCAACTCTATACACATGCATCACGGTGGCCCATCCTCCCAAAACTATGAGACACAAGATGAGCTTTTTTCTCATCACTTCAACTTTCTTAAGAACAAGAATTCTAGATCCTGATTACTATCCTAATGCACCTGTTTGTATATGTATGGCCCGCATGCAAGGATCAATTATCAATGGACCCCAACGGATGGGGCCCACAAAATTTCAAGCCTGCGTGACCATTCGAAACTTTCCTTTGATGAAACTCCGGTAGAGTACGGTGGTTCATGTTCATTCACTAACGAATTATAAATATATAATGCATGCGGCTAAAATTAAACATTGCATGGTGAGCCCTGGTTTAGGTGGGCCATAAACTAAAAAAAAATGTAATGAAATAAATGTCCTAAATGAAAGGTCCACTAATTAAAAGTTAAAAAACATCCAATCAACCTGGGTTTTTTTTTTTTTTTTTTGGGGATTATAATATATTGAATTCTACAGTGGGCCCCACAAATCTAATTATAAGTGTGGGGCTGAGCCTTACGGTTTGGGCCTGGGCTAGATTTTTCAGGGATCGAGTCATATACAAGTTGGATATCGAAAAGGCGTATAATCATGTCAACTGGGATTTTCTTCTGTATATGCTGGACTCATTTGAGCCATCAATCTATGGGCCAAATGCGTTGCTGATTCCCATTGGTTAGATATCCAACACATTGATCTGATGCTACCAATGAGAGCCGGTTCAGTTAGGCCGGGGGAAGCGCGAGTTCGGTCAAGCCTCTACCATGGGGCCTACCTTGATATATTTGTTGTATATCGATGCTGTTCATCTATTTTGCCAGCTTATTTTAGTAGATGGGCCAAAAAATGAAGCAGATTTAAGTCTCAGGTTGACGACACCAAGAAATAATAGTGATTAAATGACCACCGGTAAAACCTTCTTATGGGCCATAAAAGTTTTGGATCAAAATGATATCTTAGTTTTTCCTTCATTTAGGTCCGTGTGATTTTATCAACAAGTCAGATGGGAAGGGTTTAATAGAAGGTGGTGATTCATTTCTTATGGTAAATTCCACCAGAGATTTGGATTTGCTTTATTTTTAGCATCGTGCTTTGAAATGACTTCGCAAAATAGATGGATAGTATGGGAATGCCCGAAAGTCATGTGGATTGGAAAATCATAGCCATCCAATCTTGTTCTTTGTTATGTATCCAAGATTGGAATATCCCAATTATTGTGCATTGGGTACATGCCCCACCATGAGTGGGCCATGATATCAATTGTCTACTTAGGGGTTGTTTGGATGCTTGTAAATGATTTAAATGGTAAATAATTTATAGGTGTAAATTGTTCATAACATGTCTTATTTAATTGAAAGCTGTGAATGATTGTCTGTGTTTGTATAACTTATAAATTGTTCGCGTCCTATATATGAAAAGCTTATAAATGAAATCCCAACTATTTACATGTAAATCAAATGGGGCTGAAAGTTGTAAATGATTTATAGGCATTTTTCAGCATCTATACACATTTTATAAATCATTTAGCTGTAAGTCATTTATAGTTAACTCTGTTTACATGCATCTAAACAACCCGTTACATGAACCAGATCATCACGGTACTTTGCTTCTTGATACATGACTCTTATCATTCCTCACTCTTTTTGGATAGATTTTTTAGCATAGACTTAAGAAGTGACTGTTAGGGGACCACGGAAGCACACATAGATGAATCTAGGAGAGTAATTCAATAGCACCAAGCAAACACAATGCACACAACAATTCTAATGTGGAAAAACCTTTGCAGGAAAAAAACCACGGCACAAATCGACAAATGATCACTATGAAAGCATAAATTATAAAAAGAAAGAGCTTACTCGATTCGAACAACCTCAAATCTCACCCTTGCTACACCCTTTAAAACCCTTGGACGAATTAAAAACCCTAAAACTGCCTCCCAATCCCGTTTACACCCCCATATATATATATAATATATATATATATATATATATATAATATATATATATATATATATATATATATGGCCTATAGAAGGATCCCAAGCGAAATCGGAAACAAATCTTGTAAAATCGCAACTCTGCATAAAATTATGCAAAAATTGTCGATGTCATCGAAACTAATCATACGATGGCATCGAAACCACATTGATGGTATCGAAATAACACCTCAACTGTCCAGAGACAGGACAATATTTTTCAAAGATCCACGATTGCATCGAGATATGTTTGATGGCATCGAACCTTACCTTCAATGTCATCGAATGCCCTCCGATATCATCGAAAAAAATACCCTAATAGTCCAGTGACCAACTGAAGAAAATTCAAAAAATCTTGATGGGATCGAACACTGTTTGATGGCATCGAATAGTCTATCGATGTCATTGACAGACCTTATTTCTGACTCAATTTAAGACATCAAAAATAACTATCTCCACCATATCTTCAATCTTCAAACATATAACTTTTCGACCTTTTTTCTTATCTTTGCCTTACATCATGTAAGACCCTTATCCTAGTCCGTACTGTTCCGTCGACTCCCGCGATCCTTCCCGTCGAAGTTCGGCAATCTGCGACGTATAATCAACGTTTGCGATCGACCCTAAGTCGTATCCTATAGAATCGAGTATGCTTAATCCGAGACTTAAACCATTGCGATCGCACTACCGTTGCCGCGGTTTCAACGCAGCGTCTCGTGCACCAATTCGACGCTTAGATCATAAGATGTAGATATATATATATATATATATATATATATATATATATATATATATATATAACCTATAAAAGGATCCCAAGCGAAATTGGAAACAAATCCTGCAAAATCGCAACTCTGCATAAAATTATGCAAAAATTGTCGATGTCATCGAAACTAATCATACGATGGCATCGAAACCACATTGATGGCATCGAAATAACACCTCAACTATCCAGAGACAAGACAATATTTTTTGAAGATTCACGATTGCATCGAGATATGTTTCATGGCATCGAACCTTACCTTCAATGTCATCGAATGCCCTCCGATATCATCAAAAAAATACCCTGATAGTCCAGTGACCAACTGAAGAAAATTCAAAAAATCTTGATGGGATCGAACACTGTTTGATGGCATCGAATAGTCTATCGATGTCATTGACAGACCCTATTTCTGACTCGATTTAAGACATAAAAAATAACAATCTCCACCATATCTTCAATACAATCTCCACCATATCTTCAATCTTCAAACATATAACTTTTTGACCTTTTCTCTTATCTCTGCCTTACATCATGTAAGACCCTTATCCTAGTCCGTACTGTTCCGTCGACTCCCGCGATCCTTCCCATCGAAGTCCGGCAATCTGTGACGTATAATCAACGTTTGTGATCGACCTTAAGTCATATCCTGTAGAATCGAGTATGATTAATCCGAAACTTAAACCATTGTGATCGCAGTACCGTTGCCGCGGTTCTAACGTCGCATCTCGTGCGCCAATCCGACGCTTAGATCATAAGATATAGATCATGCATTATAATGACCGTGGACCACATATTGCAGGACCCACCTACTCTATGTAGCACCAATCCCTAAGAAATCATGAGGGTGATGGATGACATCACCCTAGCTATAGCCACCCTACCCTAGCTATAGCTACCCTACCTACCCCTAGCCCTTCTTACAAGTATTTATTGCTAGCCACCCTCTCTTACAAGCAATCATGGCCTACCTAAGCTACTCTCTCTCTTTACAACTCTCTCTCTCTCTCTCTCTCTCTCTCTCATTTCTCAAACCCACAATCCCAAGCAAGAGAGGTGGACACGTCCAAGCTCTTCCATGTGAGAGAAAAGTGATTTTTGGTGGCCCACTTTTCCATCCCTTTGACCTTCATCCTAGCCATTCAAACCTCATCTCCTTCCATCAAAGTGAAGCACAAGGAGATCGACTTTCCAACAGACCAAGAAGATCGATGGTGGGTGCTTTATAGGATAGGTTTTTCATGTTTTGATGATAGGCCAAGTGAGGCCTACCGTTTGATGGTATGGATCTCACTTTGGACCCTAGGTATGGCCGATGGCCCACCTTGATTCTCATGATCATTCCATAATGGGGCCATTCTCCATGGACCCCATTATGATGTTTATTTTCCTTGCATGAAATGAGGTCATCTAGACCGTCCATTTTGGGTGGAGAAGGAATCTCCACCGTTGATCTTTGATTTAGTGGGCCCGCATGTATCGGGACCCACTTGATGTGTGAATGCTTGCAAGGGAGGACTCATAGTGGTGAAGCCCTCCATCACCCGTGTCCCACTCTCTCTCTCTCTCTTTCATTTTTTTTGTGGTTGTATGTGCTTGATATGGCCGTGTGGCCCATCCGGATGGACCCCACCCTAAGCCATGTATTTTATCTAAGTCATCTATAGGCGGGGCCCACTTTATAAGTATTGTGTCCACCCCATCCATCACTTGGTGGCCCATGTGGGCAGCCCACCTAAAATATACAACCGTCCAGCATCCAGGGACGCTGGACGTTGACAGGAAACCACAAATATCAGCCTTGGTTCAAGGCTATTTGGGTGGGCCACTCCTAAAAGCCCCACCTTGATGAATGGATTCAATCGACGTCGTCCATCCTATTTACCAGCTCATTTTAGGCGTTGAGCCGAAAAATGAAACTGATCCAACTTTCTGGTGGTCCATACTTTAGCAAACAGTGATTTTCACCATTTAAAGTCACTTGAATCTTTCTACACGCCAAAACATACCCAATATTGGGCTTGATGGATTGGTTATAGACTATAGGAACCAGTGGGCGGGGTGGATTCGCCTGATGCGGGCCCCACGTGTGAAAAACTATGATATTTCAATAAATAAATAAATAAAGTCAAAAGACGACGCTTCGTCCGTTAGAGGCGAGCGGCAAGACTGCGCTGTCAAGGGCGGGACGGAGGACCCATCGCCCCACCGTGGGCCCCACCATGATGTGTGTATGACATCCAACTGTTCATTAGGTGGGCCCCATCCAAAAATCACCCACATCCAAAGCTCAGGTGGCCCACATCAGAGGAAACTATGGGATTAAACGTTTACCCTTGAAACCATTTTCTGGGCCACAGAAGTTTTGGATCAAGATGAAATTTGTTTTTCCTATTCAGCCAGGTTCGTGCGACCTTATCAACGGTTGGATGGCCTATAAACATTATGGTGGGCCCTACGTGGGACGCGTAATGATATATGTGTTTTATTCCCACCGTCCAGGCAGACAGTGAAGCCCATAGTGTTGTGTGTGTTTTATTCCCACCGTCCAGGTAGACGATGGAGACCGCAGTGTTGTATGTGTTCTATTCGCACCGTCCACTGCTGTGGACAGTGGAACCCACCTAGATGTATGTGTTTTATTAATGCCGTCTAGCTACTGGATGGGTAGTGGACCCCACCAAAATGTGTGTTTTATATATGTGGTCCAACCCTTTTAGCTGTTTGCTGGACCGCAGGGGACTCCACCATGCAGTATATGTTTCATCCATGCCGTCCATCTATATGGGGTCCACCCCATGTGTGGGTTGCACCTGTGATATATATATATATATATATATATATATATATATATCATTATATATAATATATTCATGATGGTGGGCCTTCATGTGGACCCCCACCATGATGCATGTGTTGCATCTAATCTATCCAACCATTTTGAAAGTTTGTCTTATAGCTTGAGGCTAAAAATATGACAGATTTATGTTTAAGTGGACCCCACCTTGGTACATGTATGAGGCACATTTTGATTTATTTGTAGCCGTCCATTGAGGCCACCTTGGTATATATATAAGGCCCAAGTGATTAGGCCCACCTTCATGTGTATGAGGCCGTTATTGAGGCCACCTTGATATGAATGTAAGGCCCATGTTATGAGGCCCATTGTGACGTATTCAAAAGCCCATAGGATATGACCCATTGAAATGTACATAAGGCTCATTGATGCGGCCCATTTGATGTATAAGGGCCCATGGGTTAAGGCCCATTATGATATATAAGGGCTCATGGGTTGAGGCCCATTGTGATGTATTTAGGGCCCATGGGTTGAGACTATTGTGATGCCCATGGGTAGAGGCCCATTGTGATATATTTTCGGTCCATTTGTTAAGGCTCATTGTGATGTATTCAAAGGCCCGTTATTGAGGCCCACCTTGATGTGTATGAAGCCCGTTATTGAGGCCCATTTGATGTATCGGAGGCCCAATGGGATGTACATAAGGCCCATTGTAATGTGATTCCACCGTGGTTTATGTGTTGACGTTTATAGCAGGCCGTGCCTTGGGAACAATGTTGGTTTGACGTCCACATTGTAAGAATAATATTGGTTAAATGTCCGCATTATAACTCTCCCTAGGGCCTATTGATAGGCCCATACTTGTTGTGTGTAGGCCATCAAGGCCCATCTTCGTTGTGAGGATAGTTTATCGCCATATAACATGCTTAGTATAACTCCATGATTCATGCTCATACGTATCATATGTATGCCTGATATGAGGAATGTTTGATCATAACATACGTCATTGGGCAGACTATTTACGGGACTCCTTATGAGACGGAGTGCCCCACATTATCGCGCAGTATGCACAGGATTGTTGCATGACTGGATAGTGTGACTCATGCATCTCGCATATGTACGACTTGATCATTGTACGCCCTAGCGACATCAGGGCCGTGGCCTCCACAGGCACATCGTGGATGACTAGATGGGACACCAGAAATATTTGGTTCTAGCACTATAGGCACTTAGGATGTCCTTGGGTGAAAATCTCAGAACCTCCGAGGCTAGGAGTAGCCCCAACGTCTAGACTGAGTGGAACATGAGTATCCGAGTGCCGAATACCAGTAGGCCGCGTCTCCCACTGTGTCGTGGTCGGTTGGGAGGGAGTATGGCCTTATCCGCCCGAGTGAGGGGGCTATAAGCTAGGCTGAGTATGACCAGCTCGTAAATGGGTCCGCTATCGACGAGCCGGGTAGGTATTGGCAGACTACTGGTCAGGCGGATAGTGAGGTCTATTCCGCTCACTGGGTTGTGCAGCTAGGGAGGAGGCAGTCGGTGTCGAGTGTAATAGACCTCGATGATTTCTCCAGAGAACAACCGTACTGATATGTGGATTTATTGAGCAGGAATTGCATATCCATTCATTCATTCATTCACTATTTACTTGGGCTGGTGGTGTGTGACTATTTGTTACGTGTACCTTCGCATGGTTAGGATTTTGGTTGGGCGCGCGACTAACTTGAGATCAGGAGTTTACCACATTGAGCCTGACTATCCAAATTTAGGTATGGGACTGGTTTGGATAGAAATCCCTTATGGTGGACCCCGCAGCCTGCGATACAACGTACTATCATCCCGACTTCATATTCCTGCATGGTCATTTCATTCGCACCGCATATTACATTGCATCCGCAGTACTTAGCATTTTGGGTTACGATATTTTTGCACTTATATGGCCTACATGGGATTGATGGTATTCGTGGCTCGTCAGGATTTGCATATTGCATTGCATCCTCAACATCTGTTATTATCTTATTATGTTTTGCATCACATAGCCTTGGTACGGCTAATAGCATTCATGGACTTACCAATATACTTCCGCTTATTCTGATGTCATATGATTCATGATCTTGTTAATATTTCTGCTTATCCCGATGATGTATGATTTATGTGCTTTATTGTATACTTAGCACTTACCTTACACACATTTCCACCACCCTCTAAGCTTTCTATAAGCTTATGCACGATAGATATTGCAGGTGGCATTAGGTTGCAGCAGCGTTGAGGTGGAGCGTGCAGTGGTCTTTTGGAGTTTTGATTTTTGACATATGTATTTCCTTTTAGCATTGTACTCAAATATTTATATTAGTGGATATATGATGATGACGTTGTTTTGTGACTTGGTTATGCTTGTGGTTATGCTCCATTACAAAAAAAAAATCATACTGAAAATCCTTCTTGTAGGATCTTAGGATCGGAATTTGGCGTATGGGCGCTGGAGCCGAAAATGGGATATTACGGAGGCTATCGGCACCGAATTCGGTGATCAGGAATTTTGTGAGCCCATTTTCCGAGTTTGGGGCATGACACATCATAGTTTCACTATTGCTTCTCGTGCAAACTCCGTTCTCCTTTATGCCATCACCAAGCCCAAAGAAGTCGCACAAAACTTAAACTTCTCCGCAAGAACCACCTTAGTGAGCATGCCTGCCGGATTCACATTAGTGTGAATTTTCTCCAGAGTCATGCCTCATTCCTCAAGAACCTGTCGGATAAAATGGTGACGAACATCAATGTGTTTAGTACGAGATTGATAAACAGACTTTTTAGCCAAATTGATAGCGCTCTCATTGTCACAATTAACTCGCACGACCTCCTGCTGAAGTCCTAACTATTTCATGACGCCTCTCAACCAAACACCTTCCTTAAATGCTTCTATCACTATCATATACTCAGCTTCGGTCGTGGAAAGAGTCACCACAGTTTGAAGCTTCAACATCCAATTTTTACCCGCTAATACAAACGAGAATCCTTACTCTTGCTCGGGTGGTAGACTCTTAGGAGTTTTAACACCTGGTCAAGGGTTCGAGTATCCATAAGTGATGAAATCCCACTATGGCGAGAGTGTGTGGGGTGTGTTAAAAAAAAAACTAATATCCTGAAGTCGACTTTCTGGAATCCATATTGCCTGCATAGTCTGAATCCACATACTCTACTAACTTTGCCATCGTCTTCTCAAAAGTTAAAACGTAGTCTTTTGTGCCTCGAATGTATCAAAGTAGCCACTTCATCACTACCCAATGTTTCTTGCCGGGGTTTGACATGTATCTGATCACAACATCGACTGCTTATAAAATATCAGGTCTCATATTGACCATGACATACATTAAACTGCCTACATCATTCAAATAAGGCACACGAGACATATACTGCTTTTCCTCATTTGATTAGTATATTGTTATGAGGAAAGCTTGAAGTGAACCGTATGTGGAACGCTCACCGGCTTTGCCTTATCCATCCCATACTTGATCAACACATTCTCAATGTATTATGCCTGTGATAATTAAAGCATGCTCCTCTTTCCGTCTCTATGAATATCTATGTCAAAAACCCTCTTTGCAACCTCCAGATATTTCATCTCAAATGTCTTGATAACTGAGTCTTCAATACATCGATTTCAGACATGTCATGACTGGCGATTGATATATCATCAACATATAATACTAGGATGATGAACTTGCCATCACTTAATGTCTTGTAATAGACACAATGATCATATTCACTCCTAGTAAATTTCTGACTTAATATGAAAGAATCAAATTTTTTATACCACTTCTCAGGTGACTGTTTCAGACTGTACAACGGCCTGATTAACCCGAAAATTTGTTCTCTGCTCCTTTAACTCCGTAGCCTTCTGGTCATTTCATGTAGATTTGCTCTTCCAATTCCCCGTGCAGGAATGTAGTCTTCACGTCTATCTGTTCCAGCTCGAGATCATATTGGGGAACCAATGTCAACATGAATCTAATAGACACTTACTTTACTATTGGCGCGACTATCTCTGTGAAGTCAATGACTTCTCTCTTAGCGTAACCTTTTGATACCAACCTCGCTTTGTATCTATCATATTTCCTTTTGAATAACCACTTGCATCTAAATGTTTTTTGACCCACTGGAAGCTTTACTAGCTTCCATGTGTTGTTTTTGTACAATGAGTCAATCTCATCATCATTGTCGCCTTTCACTTTTCTACATCATACTTAATAAGATCCTGAATAGTAGACGGGTCCCATTCATCTGTAATGAGGGCATATACGATATTAGGGTCATCCCTGTATTTTGCCGGTAACCTGCAACCTCGCGGTGAATTTCTTCTAAGTGGCTGCTCCACCTCTTTCGTGACTGCTCCACCTCTTTCGTGGCTGCTCCACCTCTTTCTGTACATCTTGTTCGTGCACTCATTTTTGCATCATGGTTTGTTAATCATGTGAGTCGTTGTGTCACGTAGTTAGTTAAACCTTTGGAAAGTGAAGACCGAAGACACAAGCGAACACGGAGCATCAAACAACATGTACAGGCAAAATATGTGTCATAGTGACCCCTAAACCTTGACCTAAAACAACCCTATAACCTCTAAATGATCTTGACTTAATAGGAATACAAAATTGATCATTCATTAACCTTAGGAGACCAATAAAAACATGATAAACAAGGTTAAAAGATGTGCAAATCTGCTGTATAGAAGCTAGCTAGCCCAAAATAACAGATTCCAAGTAATGTTCTATGGCATCAAGCTGTCATCAAACAGTCTTTGATGCAATTGAAGACCTGGCCATTGCAATCAATCGAGAGTCAAGGATGTTCAGCAACCAAACTGGATTTTTAGTTGGAATTCTTGATGGCATCAAGGACCCTTTGATGGCATCAAAACTTAAGTTTTGATTGCATCGGAGTCCTCTCGATGACATTGATTTGAGATCCAAAATTGTCCAGCAAGCATTTTGGATTTTCCTTTAATTCTCTTGATGGCATCAAAGCCACTTCGATGACATCGAAACATCATGTTTGATGACATTGAAGGTCGGGTCAATGCAATCGAATTGGTTCCAGATCTATCCAGCAAGCAAACATCGCTTTGTCTAGAATTTTCGATGGCATCAGGGAACCTTTTGATGACATCGAAGGAATTTTCGATGACATCAAATATCCATTCGATGGCATCGACAGAGCCATTTTTTGGTCATTTTTTTATCGTTGGAGCTTGAACTTTTTATAAACAGGAATCGACTCTTGGGCAGTATGATGGGTTTTTGGAGTAATGGAAGGTAGGGTGTTTCCATATACGAATCCCTCATCATATGCCTCTATTCCATTGAGTTCTAAGCTATCTCATTTGAAATTTCAATTATAATGAGGATTCTAACCTTAACATTGAGATGTGCTTAAACTCTTGCATTTCCTAGAGATTGGACTTAAGCAATCTTAGTATATGATTGTCCAAATCTTATAGGAAACTCATCTAGTTGAATCCCCTAGGAAAACTTCTCATTAGTTGTAGTAGATTCAACCCACTTTCATCACATTAGTCACCTCAAAGGAGCAACACATGCAAGGTGATTGATCGTAGAGCTGAAGCCTTGGCAGAGTGGCAAAAGCATGATCGGGGGAGCATTGGGGAGCTGATTGAAGCACAAGAGAGGAGATTAAGCAACCCAAGTGGAGCATCAAAAGGGACTCAATCCCATAAGTAAGTGTCATGTGTAGGAGTCAAAGTTTGTACTCCTTCCTTGTATAGGTTGGAATATAAGAGTTTGTGTTCAAACCTACCTAAGTTCTTTCTTAAGACCTTGGCTCTTTTGTAGGGCCTAAATTTTGTGGTTCTTGTATAGGACCTAGGTTGTTGTTTAGCCGAAGGAAAAACCAATTGAAGTCATTGTGTGGGCCTTTGGCGGGAGAATACTTATTGGGTCTGGGAGTAGGACCTTGGCTCTTGCGTATGGCCTAAATTGTCAAGTTCAGGAATAGGATCATTGCTCTTATGTAGGGCATAAATCTTAGGTTCAGGAGTAGGACCTTATCCTTTGTGTAGGGCTTAAACCACCAGGTTAGGATCTTGGCTCTTGTGTATGTCATAAATTGTCGAGTTTGGTAGTAGGATCATTACTCTCATGTATGGCATAAATCTTAGAGTTCTTATGTAGGGATGTAAAGGTTAAAGGTAAACCTAATTTAAAACTTTTGATAGCAAAATCCGGTAAAGTCATGGGTTAGTGCATTCGCTGAGAGTGGAGTAGGCAAGTAGTCGAACCACTATACATGCTTATGTTTGAGATTGTCGTTTGCGCACTTGTTTAATTATGCATTTTTGTTTGAATGTTTACATTATGACATGCATGATTAGATGATTGATTGGTAGCACACCCCGCACACACATATACACTATCTATATAGACTAGTTGCTTATTTGCATATTTTTAGTAATCTATGTGATTGGACTCTCTATTAGCTTTGGAAGCCTTGAAGTTATATTGTTTTACTTAGTTTAAGTTAGGCAATTTGTTTTTAAATTGGCATAATTTTAAATAGGTCCTAATCACTCTCCCTCTATGACATAGCCTTCACGCTATAGCTCTATCATACTTTCGTGCTTAATGCATCGCGGCCAGAAAATCGCAATTTCACCTCTGTCTGCACATCTGTCTTCTGCCTGAGTATCACTTGTGTCAATCTGGAAATCTACAACCAACTTCTCTGGTTTCTTTTGCTCATCCTGATCATTCTTGTGGAATAGGGAGCTTTCGTCGAACCTGACGTCACGGCTAGTGATGATTTTTTATGTGACATTGTTATATAACCTGTAACCTTTCACAACAACACCATGAAAAATGTACTTTTTGGCTCTACGGTATAACTTATTTCTCTTAATTGACGGTACATGAGAGTAATCCTCACAACCAAATATGCACAAATATGAGTAGTCAACCGTATGACCACTCCATACTTCCTCTAGAATATTGCATCCAATTGCCATAGAAGGGAACCGATTCACCAAGTAGCAGGCCATGTTAGCAGCCTTAGTCTGTAGGTTCTTGTCCAACCCAGCATTACTGATAATGCATCGGGCCCTCTCTAAGAGAGTCCGATTCATCTGCTCAGCCACACCGTTTTTCTCGGGTGTGTGGCGTGCCATGTTGTGCCTAATGATTCTTTCATCTTTATAATGTTCATTAAATTCAGTAAAAGTAAATTCAACGCCATTATCAGTCATTAATACCTTTATTTTTCACCCTGACTGCTTTTCCACCATGGCGTTCCATGTTTGAAATTGGTGAAAATATCAGATTTATTTTTCATGAAATAAATTCAAACTTTCATGGAGTAGTTGTCAATGAATGTAACAAACCATGATGACTCTCCAGTGGAGATCACGGACGACGGCTCCCATACGATAGAATGCACATAATCAAGCACTCTCTTACATACATGTTTACCAGTTTTAAAAGATAATCTAGATTGTTTACTATATATACAATGCTCACATATATTTAAATCAGAATTCTTAAAAACTGGAATTAAACAACGGTCGGAAAGTACATTCATGCCTTGCTCACTCATGTGGCCCAGACGAGCATGTCGCATACGTTCAGACGTGGAATCTGTAACAGTCGTTGTCGCTCCACCTATAGAAGTGTTCCCGATCAACCTGTAAAGGTTACCGTGCCTTTGCGCTCTCATTACCACGAGTGCCCCTTTTGAAACTCTAAGGACATCATTAAAACCAGTGAACTTGAACCCTATTACTTCAAGTGTACCGAGAGAAATCAAACTCTTATTCGTGTCATGGTACGTTTCATCCCATCAGATATCTTAATATGCACCGTACCAACAGCTACATCGTTACAGGCATTATCATTGGCCATAAACACCTGTCCACCATCACACTCTCTATAATTGGTGAACTAACTTCGATGAGGAGTCATGTGATACAAAGCCCCCATGTCAAAGATTCACTTGTCTCTACGATCATCGTATAAGTGTCTGATCATAGATACTGACAACACATCACATCCACATGTCTCTTCATTAGCCGTGACAATGTTGGTCTCCCTTGAAGAAGCCTTTGGGTTTTCTTTTTTCAATTTATGATTTGTATAATCCTTCTTCATGTGCCCAACCATCCTACAATTTTAAGACTTTAACTTGCCCTTGCCCTTGTGTAATGCCTTGAAAATCGAGGGTCGAGCAGATGCCCAACTCCCGAGTTCGAACGCATCACTTATGCAACATAGATAATGATGATTAAATGTTGTTCATATTAGTGCATTAAACATGAATGAGATTATACCAAATCAGCATATTATACTCTAGAGAAAATTGAATTACGCGAGCGGAAGACTGTGATAAGTATATAAAGCATATAAGTGATTGTAAGTCTCCTGAGTATGATCATGTTACCAGGTCAATTAATTACATGTAAAATTTCAAAATATACAAAATGTGTAATGTCATTTATCCATATCCCTGTAGCCTCAATATGCAACTTCAGGTCTACATAGACTCGCCAGAGAGTTGCAGATAAGGGAACTCTTCCTCGTCGTCGTAGAAGTCAGGATCCGCCTCGTAGGTCTCGACATCACCTGAAACTACATCAGAGTCTGGTTGGTGTTTTAAAACACCGTCCTAGAGTGAGAGTGAGTGATCAACTCAGTGAAGCTATAAGGCAAAGGTTAACATGTTATCAATTCAATTAAGCAGAAATAATAAAGCAGTACAACAATCATATCATAAGTACTCTTGTTAATGCAGGAATGGTATGCAATAATGATGTATGCCCTCGCCTATACTCTCTCAGCGACAATATCTCACGATCGCGGCATGCACTACTCCAGACATGTGCTCTTCCTCGCCAAAGCACATGCAATGCATGTATGATCATGTTAGCCCAGTTCTCAATTAAGTTTATTCAAACAGCATGTTCCGGAAGCTAAAGTACCTCCGTTTTTATCACTTACCCAAACAATGATCCATCTAGGGTCGTCAATCCTAGTTAGTCACATATGGTAGGCAAGTTATAGGGCAACGTTACCCCTGATTTTAAAAACAGTGTACAAGTAAGTTCAGGTCACTACGAATGGCTCGTCATCTCAGCGTAGGCCTTAGTTTATACTCGAGGTTACTACGGGAAAGGCTCGTTACCTTAGCGTAAGCCGACAGCTCGAATACAATGTCCCATATCACTGTATTCGGCTCACGAGTTTGGTTTGCTCACTGGACACTATGGGGAGACTCGTCACTCCAGCGTAGGCCGACAGCTCCACCATGGTGTCCCATACCACCATGCCCGGCTCATGAGTCTTAGCGGATCGAGGTACCAAGGTTAAACGGGCTTTACATTGATAAGTTGGTACCTTAGATTCAATCAGTAGCGTCCATACATAGTGAACATACATTAGGCCAATCGGGTTACTTAACAAGCTCGACTGGTACGAACGTACGTTGAATTAATCGACATGGAGTGCGTAAGTATTCCGTGTGGCCTAACCACTATTGATAATCACCGTACGACTCGGATTCATCGAACGTATCCGATATGGCTAAAACAGTTCAGTCACCGATCGTAAACCATTGTCGATTACCTGGACTACATCGTAGCCCCAATTACACCCCAATAATAGCATTCACATGTGATAGTCAAGGACAGCATGTAACAACCAATTTCAGTATCAAACTCATTTAAGCATTTCAACAAACACGAAGTACACATGGTATCATACATAGACATTTCATCCATAAATCACATAGTAGTAAAGTAGGTTACATAAAGAAAACTGTAACTATAGATAAGGGAATTGATAATCCTATCTCAACATCCTCCTTAAATATATTCCAACAAGCATTTTTTTCATTCAGGCATTTTATCAAACACTTAGATTACACATATCACATACATGTAATAAATTAGTTAAAACACATATTATAACAAATCCTTCCACATAGGAGTTGCCACACATACATCAATCATGTATTTCAAAGCATCAATCATGGCAAGCACAAATCACAATTCCATGTTCATACAAACATTTCAACAAACACATAGAATGCATTATATTCGACGTAGTTCATATATATGTGTAATACACGAAAAACATCATATCTAAGCATATATGACAGCAATCAAGTCAGTCACAAATCATTACTGACATTAAAAGCCTTGAAAACTATAACCTAAACATTTATAGTCTGCACCTTTCGCCGGTAAACTAGAATTGAACTCAGTTTGAACACTAAGTCTTCGTCTATGGCACAACGACAACCTATAGCACTTAATATGTTAGTTATTTCACCATTTACTTTATTTGGATTCCTAAAACAGATTAGGGTTAGGATTTCTCACCAAGAACGGAGTCGAAATCGCCGGAATAGCGATACGTGTAAGATGATTCGGCACGTGGAGCAGCAGGGAAGAATCCCAGCAGCTATCTCCCTCTGTCTCTCACTTCTCCTCACTTTCTCCCTTTCTTTTCCCTCTCTTCTCTCTCCTAGGGTTTGAAATTCGTATGGAATGAGAGAGGGGTGGGTTTATGTCCTTATATAGGCCCAGAACTGGTGTAAATGATCCTAAGGCCATGGTATACTTAGGTTATATCCAAAGAGTGGCTGCTTCGAGCCAACGAAGCTCATCTGGAGGCCCATTTTCTGCATATAATTCGGGAAAAGTCCCCTGACATTGGATCTAGGTCAAGTTAAGTTTTCGGTCCGATCAGTTTTAGGATCGACTGCGGAGGACCAGTTTCAGTTCAATGGCTATCGTCACTCGATCAGGGCCACAAGTACACTTACATGTGTTGAAAATTTTTCCTAATCCGAGGCTGTAGTTGGGTCAGAATCTGACGGTCTGAAACCTTAAATTTGGCCTGCAAGCGAACGGCCCAAATCACTTAAATCTGAGTTCGTTTTCTAGAGATATTCGCGTTTCTCACACACTTCGCTCTGGGCCCAAGTTGTGCGTTTCCGGACACTATTTGGATTTAATTTCTGAGATGGTTGTCAAGCCCAATAAGGCGGTCATAACCATATAGCTTCACGGTAATCGGACCTTCAACTTGTGGTGCAAGTCCGACACGGGGTTTCAAAATGCTCCCGAGAGCAACTAGGTTTAGAGATTTATCCTAGGTTTTTAGGTAATGTAACGTTAGCGATTCTATTGGTTTTGGGTCTTGCAGTTCGTATAGAAAGCTGTTCAAGCTAATTCGACAGATGATTTAATTTAGCACTTAGTTAATTTTCATCTAATTTCTAAAGGATTCGATCCTTAGTGATTTCTGCCTAAGGTGGTACTCAAGTCTTTGTATGGATTTTTCCGAAACGTTACATCTTGCCCTTAGATTTGGATCTTGACCGAGAAGATCCCGTATTTCACTCAGTATTCCTGCCCCTCGTAATGGGCGATGGATATTGAAAGTGAGCCCCACATGATGGACAATAACATTGTTGGTGGGCCCTACATGATGGATGACTAACATCAAAGTGGGCCCTATATGATAGATGATGCACATTAAAGGCCTGCCCCCAATACTGAATGACCCACATCCAAGTGGGCCTCGCATGATGCACGATCCATTTAAAGGTGGGACCCACATAATAGATGGTACATATCAAAGGTTGGCCCCACATGATGAGCTGTGGATGTGATCAGGGAGACCAAACATACTAGAGGAATAAATACTTATAATGTTGGAAATCAAACATGTTTTTTCTAACTTTTGGCTTACTAAACATACTTATTGGCTGAATAAGTAGAAACCAAGATAAGCTACTTGTGGTCTAAACTAACTTACGATCTAAACACCCCTAAAGAATCTCATGAGGGGGACACGAAAGGCCCCGTTTAATGAAGTTAACTTGGGTGAGAGCATCTAAGCATGATATAAAGGTATCTTTATCGTGCAAAAACTGACTTTGGTATAAGGGTTTTTTTTTTTTTTTTTTTTTTTTGGGGGGGGGGGGGGTTAATAGAGGGTATGTTTGTGTTTTTCCTAGTTCATTTCAGGTTTAGGATCACATATACAAGTTTTGGGTTACAAAAGAAAACCATTTGCTCCACAATTTTCACGGTAGAAATCTTCTTATTTGTCTTCTCATGGTTGTATCCACTCCAATGAGGGATTCTACTGCATTTTTCTTAATTACTTTATTTCTTTCTTTAATGATTTCTGCATAATAATTTGAAATTCTTTTGAATTATGAATTAGTTCTATTAAACAAATTTACATTATGATTCATCTAAGTTTGATGTGGCATCAAAGTGGACAGTAGAGAATAGAAATTCAACAAATGACTTTTGATGATTATGGCCCAAGTGTGAATTAATCCGATGGTCTAGATCATAGGACATAACCTAAAATGTTACATTGATAGAACAATCCTAACCATGTGATTTGTGGATATAAATTGTTAGTTGGTAATCTTCTTATTTGTCTTCTCATGGTTGTATCCACTCCAATGAGGGATTCTTCTGCATTTTTCTTAATTACTTTATTTCTTTCTTTAATGATTTCTGCATAATAGTTTGAAATTCTTTTGAATTATGAATTAGTTCTATTAAACAAATTTAGACTATGATTCATCTAAGTTTGATGTGGCATCAAAGTGGACAGTAGAGAATAGAAATTCAACAAATGACTTTTGATGATTATGGCCCATGTGTGAATTAATTTGATGGTCTAGATCATAGGACATAACCTAAAATGTTACATTGATAGAACAATCCTAACCGTGTGATTTGTGGATATAAATGGTTAGTTGGTAATCAAAACTATGTAAGGGAGTTTAGGTGATTAAGACCATTCAATCAATTTAAGGCTACGATGATCACAAGACCTCATGATTTGGACAATCCATATTATAGTATTTTTATGGCATGTTATATTGCATGGGACTTCAACAAGCCCCTAAACTATTGTGCCTTTAATAGTTGCAATATTTCTATTGAGTGAAATTTTAATAGGCCCCACATGATGTGTATGTGAAATCTACTCCAACCATAAGATGCATCACCCTATTTAGGCCTAAGACCTAAAAGATAGGCTTATCCATGATTCAGGAGGGCCACGTTGCTGACAATGTAGAGGGGAATGTCTATCCTCTTAATTGTTTTCCTTAAAGTGGCTGACCTAAATCACAAACCAGCTTGATTTTTGTGCCCTGGGCCTAATAGTTAACACATTTAGCAGTCGAAGTGAATTTCCCATACACATAATGACGGGCCGGCCCACCAAAGCCAACCCCATTTCCTGACGCACAACTCGCAGAGTATAGGAGGGTCTCTTTCTACATCAAGGTGGGCCCCACGGAGATATTGGATGAAAGAAATGACCATCATTTCAATTTGTTTGCTTTTCAGATTGTATTCACCTATCATTTCAAGCCAATCTCATTGACTTTCTCCATTAGATTTGATGTGGAACGGCGATAGATTCTATTCTACCATAAACAATAGTGCAATGAACCTGCATGAATAGAGTAGGACAATCTATGGAACGAGAGTGCATGGGTTTTCCTATGGTTGGATATTTGCAACATTGGACCGTATCAAAGCATGAGACCTTTTTGGTGGGCCCCACTTGATAGATGATCTACATCAAAGGTGAGCTCACTTGATAGATGATCTACACCTAACTTCTAGTTTGATGGACGGCCCCACCGAGCCAGGATTCATCTCCCTATCGTAGTTTATGCTGACAAGACAGATGAGTAAAGAGACACCCTGATTTCCAAGTTTTGTTACGTGTATTCAAACACATTCAACATTCAAAAATTGCCATTCTACCTTTCTTGACTATGAAAAAGGGCAATCTAAACACGCCAATTCCAAGCAAGCTTGGGTTCCAATTCCTGGTTCAGTGGTAGATGGAGTGTGTTTCAGTAATAAAGTCACTGAGTTCAAGTAACCATACGGTGTGTGTCTCAGCTAGCCTTGGAATAATCAGAATCTACACCGTTAGTTCAAAGCTAGTCTTGGCCTGTTGCCACCCTAGCTTATAGGTGGCCTAATTTTCAAAAATCATATCTATGGGCATATTGAGCCATGGCTTTTCCCCCATAGAAAGGGAGAAAAGTGTTGGCTGGAATCATCTACGAAATCATGCACTAGTGGGGGTCATCCAAACATATGTGCTGTTGGGGACAAAAGATACTAAGTCCGGTGACTTGGACTTGGTGCCTCGGGTCGCCGGAGGATACATTGGATCCGAGGGAAGATTATAAACTCACTAAGCTGAGACAAAAGTTAAGTCGGCTCGGACGACGAACCAGTGATCCGGGCATGCATCGGGTCGATCCGCTTGTCGGATCGGCCGAATGAAGGAAAGACAGCGCAAAGCAAAACGTCATCCCGAGCATCTCGGGATGAGATCTCCGATCCTGGAAGTCACGGGATCGGATAGAGACTAGAAACGGGCGAAATCCAATCTCCGCGATAATGGGAGAAGATCCCGCGCATGATACTGAGAGAAGAATCCTCATACGATTGAATGCTCCAGCAGCTATAAAGGAAGAACCTCCATCGTCTTGTGAGGTACGCAAAAACTCTATCCTAGAACTCTTCAATACCTTAAGACCCAGATTTCCAGCCTGACTTTAGCATCGGAGGGTCCCCTGCTCTAGCCAGGGTCTCCTTTGTCTTCATTCTGCGCAGGTACACGAAGGTCTAAGAGGACAAACCAGATTTTTGCACCAACAGTTTGGCGCCGTCTGTGGGAACCGTACAAAAAGCCATCTCATATTCCTATATTGGATTTTCTCCTCATGGTGATGACTAGAAGGACGGTCTCAGAAGAAGATCAGAATGAAATTGCGATTACAGGGCCAGCGGGCCCGATAGCAGGTCCGGTGGCCCAGAACCCACCTAACAACCGCCAACGAGGAACGACCAGAGCGAACAACAGCCAGCGGGCTCGGAACGATGGACGGTTGGACCAGGAGGTTCAAGAAATCCGATCCGATATGAATATGATGAAGCAGATGCTGGAACGAATGTATCAGCAAATGCATCCACCTCCGCCTCCCCAAGGGGAGACAACACATGTACCAACTGCAGTGGTTGATCCTCAACCTTCCGCGCCGCAGTCTTTTCGGTTGAATCAACCCCAAGGCGTATCTGAGCCATCTCCGGCTCAGTCGGCTAACGCTTCCTTGCCCCCGACCGACCTTCGACACGAGATAGAGCGAAGAAGGCGCAACCGACCTTCCATGGAAGGCACGGCAGAGAGCGGTGAACCTTGGAAAGCAAACATTCAAAATTTTAAAAGAGAAGTGCGGGAAGAAATGGTGAAAGAAATGACGGACATGAAGCATGGCCGGAATATGTATCCGACCAGAGCCAAGGCAAAGGCGTCCCCTTTTGTTGATGAGGTAATGCAGGCTCGGTTGCCCGAGAGGTTTCGACTACCTCAAATCACTCCTTTCGCCGGTAAGACCAACCCGACGGAGCATATCGAATGTTTCAGAACCTATATGGAGCTCCACGATGCCTCGGATGCAGTGATGTGTCGAGCCTTCTCTCATACGTTGACCGACGTAGCTCGGCTGTGGTTCAAACAGTTGAAACCAAAGTCCATCAGCTCATTCGTTGAGCTAAGCGACGCCTTTCTCACCAACTTCATCGGCGAAAAAAAGAAATTGAAGCCCCCTGCGCATTTGAACAACATAGTTCAAAAGCAGGGAGAGCTACTGAAAGATTATATCAAGCATTTCAACTTTGAATCTCTTCAAGTTCGAAAACATTCAGAAGAAATGGCTCTCAATGCGCTCATGCAAGGAGTAAGAGATAAACCGTTCCTGGCGTCTCTGGACAAAAATCCGCCCGATACTTTAGCAGAATTTATGGCACGGTCGGATAAGTATGCAAACGCCGAAGAAACGCGGATCATGCGTGAAAATAAATCCTTGGTCAAAGAGTGGCCAAAAAGGAAGCCGACTCGACCGGAGGAAAGAAACGTAAAGATGATCAAGCGCACGATGAGCGAAGGTCGGGTAAACGACCAGATCGAAGATTCTCCACATATATCCCCCTGAACAAAACTCAGGAGCAGGTGCTGATGGAAATCAAAAGCGAAGGCTTTGTCAACTGGCCCCATAAGCTCAGGAGTAATCCTAATCGGCGGGACAAGGACAAATACTGCCATTATCATCGTGATCACGGGCATAACACAAGTGATTGTCGTCACCCCAAGGAAGAAATTGAACGACTCATAAAGGAAGGCCGACTCAAAGAACACGTAGTCAAGGCCGGGATAGCCGAAGGACAATCGACCGAAAGTCAACCTATGGAAGAAATTCAGACAATTATCGGCGGTCCGCTAGGCGGAGGCGACTCAAAAAATGCTCGAAGGAATCATGCGAGAAAACTTAATCAGCCTGCGTCCGAGCTCATGATTATAGATCGACATACAAAAGAAAAGAAAAGAGAAAAATATTGCATTTCATTCACAGAGGAAGATGCCCGAGGGATCTATCACCCCCACGATGACGCATTAATTGTCACCCTGACTATCGCTAACCGAAAGGTATTCCGGATACTCGTCGATACGGGATCATCTGCAGACGTATTATTTACTCAGGCGTTCGACAAAATGGGGATTGAGCGATCTATGTTACGTCTAGTTCGGACCCCATTAATCGATTTTTCCGGAGGACAAGTACTGCCTGAGGAAATTGTCTCGCTACCACCACCGCTGGCAGTGCCCCACATCAGACGACGATGATGGTCGAATTCTTGGTCGTCGATCAGCCCTTAGTATACAACGCCATACTCGGTCGACCTTCTTTAAGTCTCCTCCGGGCCGTAGTATCCACATACCATCTGTCACTGAAATTTCCGACTGATTCGGGAGTGAGAGTTGTCAAAGGAGACCAGCAAGACGTGAAGCGTTGTTACATGGTAGCTGTAAAAGGACCCGCCAACAAAAGTCCGGTCAACATATCAATGATTGAATCGTTGGACCCTCGGGGCAAGAGTCATGAACGAGGGCAGCCAGTTGAAGATCTTATCTCAGTTCCCTTGGTCGAAACAGATGGGTCCAAGACAGTACGAATTGACTCGTCTTTACGGTCACCCCTGAAAGAAAAGCTTATAGCCCTGCTCCGCAGGTACGCCGACGTATTTGCCTGGTGCCATGCAGATATGCCCGGGATCGACCCGTTCGTGATCGCTCACCGACTCAACATTGATCCGTCCTATCGACCGATCCGACAAAAGTGACGACCGCTCGGCCCTGAACGATACGCCATCATTGCAGAAGAAGTCAGCAAACTCCTCCAGGCTAACTTCATAGAAGATATATACTATCCAGAGTGGGTCGCGAATGTCGTGCTCATAAGGAAGTCCAACGAGAAGTGGCGGGTCTGTATTGACTATACTGACTTAAATAAAGCCTGCCCGAAAGATAGCTTTCCGCTTCCGAGGATAGATCAGTTAGTGGACAGTACTGCTGGACATGAACTTCTTAGTTTCATGGATGTGTACTCGGGGTATAACCAAATTGTAATGCATCAAACAGATAAATCAAAAACTACCTTTGTCACTGACAAAAGCCTTTATTGCTACCCAGTGATGCCATTTGGTTTGAAGAATGCTGGCGCCACTTATCAAAGATTAGTTAACAAAATCTTTGCTCGGCTTATAGGCCGAACCATGGAAGTATACATCGATGACATACTCGTCAAAAGTATACACGCGGCAGATCATGTAGATGATTTGGAAGAAATGTTTCTCATCCTACGGAAATTTCGGATGAAGCTGAATCCGAATAAGTGTGCCTTTGGGGTGAGCTCTGGAAAGTTCCTCGGTTTCTTGGTTAGTCAGCGAGGAATAGAGGCAAACCCTGAGAAAATAAAGGCTTTGATTGATATGGAATCTCCTAAAACCATTAAGGACATTCAAAGGTTGACTGGACGAGTAGCAGCACTTAATCGGTTCCTGTCCAGAGCCACGGATAAATGTCTCCCTTTCTTCAAACAGTTGAAAGGACGACAAACAATGGATTGGACGGAAGAATGTGAAGCGGCATTCCAGCAATTAAAATCATATCTCGGTTCTCCACCTCTCTTATCAAAACCCGAGTCAGGAGAGTCCCTGCTCTTTTACCTAGCAGTATCCGAGGCGGCGGTTAGCTCGGCCCTGATACGAGAATCCGAAGGAAAGCAACTGCCGGTTTATTATGTTAGCAAAGCGTTATTGCCAGCAGAAACGAGATACCCAACTTGAAAAAAGTAGTCTTGGCTCTAATAACTTCCTCTCGCCGACTTAGGCCGTATTTCCATGCTCATACCATCATCGTAATGACCGATCTTCCACTTCGCCAAGTTCTGCAAAAACCAGAGGCTTCAGGCCAACTCACGAAGTGGGTAATCGAATTAAGTGAATTCGACATTCAATACAAGCCGAAAGTAGCAATCAGAGGGCAAGCCGTAGTTGACTTTATTGCCCAGGGAACACCGCCAACCGGCTTCTCGGTCGACAATATTCCCGAGAATGTTGCAGTACCGACAACAGCCACTCTCCCATCCCTGCCCTGCCCTGTTCCCTAGAAACTGTTTGTCGACGGCTCTTCCAACTCTAAGGCAAGTGGGGCCGGGGTAGTGCTGGAAACCCCCGATCATACCTATATGCAGTATGCCTTACGACTTGGATTCCAAGCATCGAACAATACAGCGGAATATGAAGCGTTGTTACTCGGCCTCCGACTTGCAGCTAGCATGGGAGTTACGCACCTAAATGTTTTCAGCGATTCTCAGTTGGTTGTTAATCAAGTTACCGGTGTATACCAGACATGGAAAGACCAATTAAGAGCATACATGGAAAAAGCGAAAGAAATGATCAATGGATTTCAACTCTGTCTTGTCACTCGGATCCCTCGTACAGAAAACGGCAAAGCCGATCTATTAGCGAAGCTCGCCTCCACCGATGAAGATGATATACCTAGGTCTGTTCCTATCGAATACGTCGCTAAGCCAAGTATAAATGAACCGATTAGCTCGATCGTCAATACAATCAACTCGGAACCTTCTTGGATCGATCCAATCATCCAATATCTTGACAAGGGAAAGCTGCCTGAAGATCGCGCCGAAGCTCGGCGAATTAAGATCCGAGCCTCCCGTTACACCATACTCAACGAAATCCTGTACAAAAAAAGTTACTACGCTCCGTTGCTGCGGTGCCTCAAACCCAGCGAGGCAGACTATGTGTTACGTGAAATCCATGAAGGAATCTGTGGAAACCATTCTGGAGGGCGATCTCTCGCCCATAAGGTCCTACGACAGGGATATTATTGGCCTACTATCCAGCACGACGCTCGCAAGCTCATCCAAAGATGCGATAAATGTCAAAGGTTCGCGGTGATTCCGAGACAAGCTCCCGAGGCATTGACGCCAATGACTGGTCCTTGGCCCTTCGCACAGTGGGGTGTCGACATTATAGGTCCACTCCCTATGGGAAAAGGTCAGACTAAATTTGCTGTGGTGGCAGTGGACTATTTCACGAAGTGGGCCGAGGCAGAGCCATTAGCTAAAATAACCGAACAGAAGATCACTGACTTTGTGTGGAAGAATATTATCTGCCGGTTCGGAGTACCCCGTACCATTATTACAGACAATGGAAGGCAATTTGATAATAGGAGCTTTCGCGAGATGTGCGATAACCTCGGGATCAGAAACGTGTATTCTTCGCCCCATCATCCTCAGACTAATGGACAGGTTGAGGCGGTTAACAAGGTTATCAAGCAACATCTCCGGACCAAACTTGACCGGGCCAAAGGAGCATGGGCCGAAGAACTCCCGAAAATTCTTTGGGCCTACCGAACCACAGCTCGAACCGCCACAGGAGAAACTCCCTTCTCACTCGCTTATGGCTCGGAAGCCGTCACTCCCGTTGAAATTGGATTACCTTCGGCTCGAATCACTTCGTTTAATGCAGAGGAAAATGAAGAACTCCTTACATTCGGGCTTGACCTTCTAGACGAACAAAGGGAAATGGCACGACTGCGCACAGAGGCACGGCAACGACAAGTGGCTCGGTTCTATAATACCCGAGTTAAGATCAGACGGTTTCGAATGAGAGATATGGTTCTCCGAAAAGTATTTCCCAATACCAAGGAATTTGGGTCGTGTACATTGGGACCAAACTGGGAAGGACCCTACACTGTCTCGGGTACCATCCGACTAGGAACATACCGGCTAGAAGACCTAAACGGACAATCGTTGCCTCATCCATGGAACGCTGAGCACCTAAAGATTTATTATCCTTAGTTCGGCACTCAAAGCTCAAAAACTCCGAACTAAGAAAGTTTAAAGCCAAATCGTATGAATAAAATCAAGTGCTATCTTTCATTCATCTTCCAAATGTTTTTACAAAAAAAAAAAAAAAAACGGGGCCTGATTACTGCCCCTCAGTGGGAACGACTCCCGAGGCATTCTCAGATGTACCGGCCTCGTCCCCAGCTGTAACATCGGCAGCGACATCCGGATTCTCGAATTTCGAAACTCCTCCACCCTCGAGTTCTGATAGATCGAGATCAGGGAAAGCTTTCTTCATGTCTTTAACACACTCTAAATATCCGCCTTGGAATAGGCGATCCCTCTCGTCCTCGAACTCCGCAGACTCGAGAAAAGCTTGAACGGCTTGGTCCCTGGCCTTCTCGGCCTCCTGAGTCTTCTCGTTGGCTTGTTGAATAAGCCCCGCCGCTTCAAGCTTGGCCCGAGCCAAGTCGTCTGCACAAGAGGCATGGACCGCAAGGATTTGCCGGTTCTCTTCTTCAGCCCTGGAGAGGAGAGCCAACACCCGAGCAACCTCGGCTTGTGCTTCATTGAGAGCTCTCCTGGAAAAAGCCGTCTTTGCGTCTTCAGCGGCTTTCCGGGCAAGGGCCGCCTTGCCCATCAGAACACCGACCTGTATCTCGGCATTCTCGCGTCGCCCCTCTGCTTTCGACAAGAGAGTCTGCAGCCGATGGGCCGAAGATAACTCTTTGCAGGCCTTAACCAAGCAAGGAGCGAGTTCGAAAAGCACTCTCGCCGCATGGCCGACGGTTTGCACCGTGGGAGCATTGTAGAGGCTGATGAACTCCTTTTCGCTCCCGTGGGCTAAGGCCCAGGGAACCATCCCCGACACCACTGACCGCAAGATAGACGACTCCTCTTGGTTCGTCTCCTCCCCTCTGGAGGACGCGGCCCTCATCTCCTCCCCTCTGGAAGATGCAAACCTCGCCTCCTCTCCCTGTCTCGGAACATCCGTCGCAACGTGTCCCGAGTCGAACGTCGCCTAAGGCTCCATGGCAGTGGCCTCCCTCACTTCCGGCCTTTCCTCTGGATCAGAAAGCATGACGACAGGGGGGCAGAAGAACTTGCGGGCTCCTTCTCCTTCCGCACCACTCTCTGTTTCTTCAACGGCCGAGGCTCTGACAGAAGAACTGATCGCGGGGGAGCCTTTATCTTTGAGACCGCCCTAAGGGGAGGCCGGGCTCCAGTCATCTCTAAGGGGACCGAGGGGACCGACTCGGGAACAATCCTAAGATGGGGCCGAGCTTCGGCCAAATCTGAAAAAAGACGAAGAAGGTCAGAAAAAATTCAGAGAGCACATGAAGATACATCTTCAATTACCTGTGACGGCTGAGTCTAAACCTGCGAGATGAAGGCGCTCTGGCTGTAAGAGCACCTTCCAGGACCTAACTGCCTGATCCAACGTCCCCAACTCCTTGATCCGAGCTAAAGCACTGGATCCGAGTTTTTGCCGCTTCTTCGGGATATCTGCCAGACATAAGTCCGTCAGACTCAAAACATTATGAAAATAAGAAGGGCAGAAGAGGAATGCCGAGTCACCTGCTTTCTGAAACGCCCGAGGAACATGAGCCTCGCAGGACTCGGACTCAGCCGTTTCCCAGCGACCACAGGCCCAAAATCAACGTTCTCTCCAATGTTTGTTGGAAGTGGGAGGGTCAGTTATTAAGGAGCCGCCTCCGCCCCGCCAAGCAGCGAAGACATAAAAGCCGGGGTAGTTCGGGTTTACGCGCACTTGATACAAGTGGAGGAATTCGTCGACTGTTAGCGGTGGCTGCTCCATCTCAGCCCACAACACCACACATCTGAATAAGTTCCTCCACCCATTCGGAACTATTTGCCCTGGGGCAATCCGAATAAGAGATAAAACTCCCCGGACAATGGGCTGAAGGGGCAGACGTAGGCCGCATTGCATCGAGACTTGGTAGATCGCGACCGGCCCAGCAGGAGGATGATTCGGTAAATCATTCGGACGGGGGAGATAAGTGATAATCGATTCAGGGATGTGATACCCGATTCGGATCCTGTCCAAATCCGCCTCAGTTAAGACTGAAGGAACCGGGCCGCTTAGATCATCCCCCGATCCTTCTTCTTCAGACTCGGCATGTGCTGACCTATCAATGGGAACCGGCCTAGAAGTTCCCTCGGCGATCAGCGTTTCCTCTTCCTCTTCCAAATCCATTGGAGGATTAGGCCTTCCCGGGCCGGTTATCAGGGACGACCTATCACGAGAAGGACCAACGGAAGCAGGGCATTCCACCGGAGCTTCAGTGACCCTCTCAGAAAGAAAAGCAGCATTCGCGTCAACTGCTATCTCTATCAGTAAGGAAGACGATTCCGCAACGTTCCAAAAACGTTGCGCTTCGCCTTCGTCTCCGGAAATTCCCTCCTGGGGACTTTGAGAACCTCTAGCCGCCATTATCACTAACTAAAAAGGAGGGAAAGACTCACCGGAGGGAGGAAGGAAAGCGAAAATGGCGGAAGGAGCCGCTGACAGTTAAGAAAGAAGAGAGGAAGAAGAGGAAGAACCGAAAAACTCCAAAGGGAATGCAGAGCGGGAGTAGCAGTAGAAGTTCGAAATGCGGGACCCCCCACCCTTTTATAAGGTTGCCATGTGGCGGAAGCAATTAATAGAGAAATGATTCGACGCCTGCATCGACTCCCCCGCTCGACACGTGGCGCACGTCGACTGACGACGATAATGCCCTTGCTACGTGTCCAACCCTCATTAGTGAGGTGAACGATTTGACAGCTGTCGGCACATGCGATGTCAGAAACCGAACCGTCTCCCATCAAAGGCGACACAGAATGCATTAAATACCTACTTATTGTCTCGGACTAAGTTATGAACCGACTCAAAACTCGCTACTCCTTAGTGTCATACTAAACACACGGAGTAAGGGGGCTTACTGTTGGGGACAAAAGATACTAAGTCCGGAGACTCGGACTTGGTGCCTTGGGTCACCGGAGGATACATTGGATCCGAGGGAAGATTATAAACTCACTAAGTCGAGACAAAAGTTAAGTCGGCTCGGACGACGAACCAGTGATCTGGGCATGCATCGGGCCGACCCGCTTGTCGGATCGGCCGAATGAAGGAAAGACAGCGCAAAGCAAAACGTCATCCCGAGCATCTCGGGATGAGATCTCCGATCCCGGAAGTCACGGGATCGGATAGAGACTAGAAACGGGCGAAATCCAATCTCCGCGATAATGGGAGAAGATCCCGCGCACGATACTGAGAGAAGAATCCTCATACGATTGAATGCTCCAGCAACTATAAAGGAAGAACCTCCATCGTCTTGTGAGGTACGCAAAAACTCTATCCTAGAACTCTTCAATACCTTAAGACCCAGATTCCCAGCCTGACTTTGGCATCGGAGGGTCCCCTGCTCTAGCCAGGGTCTCCTTTGTCTTCATTCTGTGCAGGTACACGAAGGTCTAAGAGGACAAACCAGATTTTTGCACCAACATGTGCCACATGGTGTAAATAGATAGCGAAGATACACCACTATACAAAAATGAACTTGGATTCACCAGTGGCCCCTCCAGTACCGAGTTCCGCATTGGTCATGGGCATGGATTGGGTGCTACCCTGTCAGGATGGAGCTAAAGACAGATGGTCATGTTGGAGGCTTTGTAAGCGGGACTATGATCTATATGTTTTATCCACGCCACCCGTCTATTTTGAAAGATCATTTTTAAGTCAAGATCCTGAAAAGTGGCGGTTCGGAGGCTCAAGTAGACCATACCACATGAAATGGTAAAGATTTAAAGCCCGTTATGCAGATATTTATTTCTTCCCTTCATAAAGTCTCAATGTCTTTATGACCAGGTTGGATGGCAAATAAACATCACTGTGAGCCTTACAATATTTTCAATGGTAAGAGTTCAATCCATACCACTTTATGCAGTGCGGTATACTTGGGCCTTTTATCTGCCTTCATTTTGGGATCATGCCCAAAAATAATCTTTAAAAATAGATTGACGGCATGGATGAAATATATAGATCACAGTGAGCCACACACAAAGCCCTTAACATGACCCTCTATCTCTAGCTATGTGCCAGTGGGGGTATTGCCCAATCCGCCCCCATTGATGGGGTACTAGAAAAAGCTGGCTATACCATGATGTACGTTATTTTATTTGTATCAATTTTCTATATCACTCCCATAGCTCAAGTAGACTACATCATAGGAAGCAATTGAGATTGAATGGTTACTGTTGAAAACTTTTTATGACTATAAAAGTTTTGAAACAAGCTTATATTTGTATTTTCCCTCCATCCATATTTATATGGCTTTATGAACGGGTTGGATGACTAATAAATATCACAGTGGCCCTACAAATTTTTTAACAGTAGCTATAATTATCTCTTATATTTTGCTGCATGGTCCACTTGAGCTTTGGATCCGCTTTATTTTTGGGCTCATACTAAAAATGAGCTGTGACACATACATGTGGGCCATGACACTTTACCAGCGCCGACCTTCCAACCCTCGAAGGGTCGCTACGGAATCCGAGACCCCGAAATACTGGGTGGACCACAGTCCTCCACAGCTGACATCAGCAGTGATGCCATTCAACCACTTTTATATAAGATCCTCATTCAGTCACTTTCATGAAAGATCCTTTGGAGACTTCGCCATGAATGTCATGCATTAAAATTTATAAACGGAAGCGAATTAGCTACTAGCGAGACACCTGCTGAACTGACGTCACTAACTTATGTGGGCCCCACCATGATGTATGTTTTGTATCCACACCATTCATCCATTTGGAAAGATCATTCTAGGTCATGAGCTAAAGAATGAGTCAGATACAAAGCTTTAGTGGACCCCACCACAAAAAATAGTAGGGAGAGTGACACCCACCATTAAAAGCTTTTAAGAACCAAAAATTTTTAATCAATCCAATATTTGTGCTTTCCCTTCTATTATGTCTGTCTTAACTTATGAACAGGTTGGATCTCAAATAAACATCATGTTGGACCTTAATAAGGTTTCAACAATGGGGTCACTCTCCTCACTGTTTTCTGTGGTGGGTTCACTCTAACTTTAGATCTGCCTGATTCTTTTGCTCGTGCCCTAAAATAATCTCTCCAAGTCGATAGACGGTGTGGATGCAACGCATACATCATATTGGGGCCCACAGAACCTGGTGACATCCGCATGATACTTGGATCTGCTTCATTTTTAGGATCATGCCGTCACCTTTCAAAGCGGTTGAACTGCATAGATTTAAGAAACATACAACACTGTGAGCCCCACAGCCAGGGGTCTTACCCACCTCTGCGGATCCATGGTATCACCTATCCGCTCGCTCCCTATTTGGAAGGGCTTTTGGATTTATAAGGGATCTCGACAGCAAAGTTCTTCAAAAATTTACAATTCTACGCCCCACATCATTGATTTTGACAGCTAAATTCTTTAAAAATTACAATTCCACATCTGACGTCATCTATCATGCCATTCTACGAACTTTTATTGAAAAATCCAGACCCGTTTGTTTTAAGTGTGAATTCGGATAATTACGATAAAAGCATAATAATGAAAAGCTTCGAGTTTGGAAAATTAGCTGCATTTCAGCTCAAACTTCAAACCAAATTCAAATCAATGAAAGTAAAAACTCTGTAGGCCTCACCATGATCTATGTGTTATATATATCCACACCATTCATTCATTTTCTTAGATCATTTTACAGGATGGGCTAAAAAATGAGATGGATCTAAAGCTCAAGTGGACCACATCATAGAAAATGATAGGTTCAATGGTGGATTATTCCTATGGCTTCAGTTGCGTGGTCCACTTAAACTAAAGATTTGCCTCATTTTTAGGCTTATGTCATAAAATGATATGACAAAATGATTGAAGCTTAAAAAACAAACTTTAAAGAGAGGTCGGCATCATTTTATCATAAAGACATCGTGCTTATGTCATGCAAAATAAGAAATCTGTCCCTGACAAATGTCATTCAATAAATATAAAAGTATATACTTATTAAATTTACATCCAATCAAATAGGCCAATTTAGACAATATGAATGAAATGACTTTTGGATTTATTTTTATTATTATTATTTTAAATTTTGGCTATAAAATTCTTCAAAAATTATAATTTTACCAAGAAATAACATAAATATAGGAAGATATTATTACAATCCTTGCATTTATTTGTTTTTCTCTAGAAAGTAGTAAAGCAGATAATTGTAAGGCCCATGCATTATTTATATGATATCGAACTGGACGTAGTCTCCAGTGATATTTAAAAGAATAAAATATTTAGTTGATCTAAATATAAGGTTGGATGCATCTTGAAAATGATACATACTTTTAGAAACATCAAAATTCACCTGCAATCCATCCAGTGATTTGATTGGCCAGACCTTTGTCTCCGTAATAAAAATAAGCTACGAGGGTACATTGGTAACTTCACTGCTTGATAAGTACGATAACTTTTGTGGAAGAGAATTACCAAGATGCCCTCAATTAGTTTTTTGTTATATATATAATTAATTTTCTTTAAAAAGTAATAAAGCCAATATAGTTAATTTTCTTTAAAAAGTAATAAAGCCAATAATAGTTAATTTTTCTTTAAAAAATAATAAAGCCAAGAATGATGGGTTTTTATGGTCTGTGCATGACATCCAACCTATATAACATATGCACCCAAATATAAGTAAATGCTGAAACAAAATATTAGCCTATCAAATCACTAATTGTTTATGGTGATGTGAATTATTTTTATGATGTGGCCCACCCAACAATTAAACCCACCTTTTTAAAAAAAAAATTTATTGATAATCATGGTGGGGGACTGGGATTCAATAGTAACCCTTTAGTACTAGTTGAAGCTCTGTAGGTCTCATCATCATATATGTGTTTTATCCACACAAGTCAACTATATTTCTAGCTCATTTTAATGTATCATTTAAAAAATAAAGCAAATTCAAATCTTAAGTAAACCATACTATATGAAATTGTGGGAATTGAGTATCTATTGTTAAAAACTTATCATGGGCCACAAATTTGGATCAAGCTGTTCTTTATGTTTGCCCTTCATCCAGTTTTGTATGACCTTATAAATAAGTTGGATGATAAAAAAGCATCCCAGTGGCCCGCCATTGCTTCTCGTGATGTGGTACACTTGAGCTTGGATCATCCTCATTTAACCCTAAATTGAGCTTGAATGGACGACTGAGTGAAAGATACCTCGTCTCAGTACTTAGGTCTTAGTATCAATTCCCTAGTGGGGGTGGCTAACACTAACGTGTGAACTGACCTTGTATGTACTAACAAGCTAACTTAAAATTTTAAAAAAAAAACATGAATAAACGACATAAATAAGATACATATATCATAGTGGGCCCACAAATCTTTCCCAGTACCAAATCAAATTTTTATCTCATAGTGAAGTGCTTCGGTAGGACACCATGGATGTCATACACATGCAATTGGGCCCACAATTCTTAAGTTTAACACCTTTTTAAGAAAATAAATAAATAAAGTATTTGGCCAATTTCACACCTCCGGGTAGAGCTGTACACGAGTTGAACTGAGTCAAGCTTGGCATAGCTCGGCTCGGCTCGGCCAACAGCTAACCCCAGCTCGAACTCGAACTCAGCTCAGTCCTTAAGTTGGTCTTGCTAGCTCGGCTCGGTTCGATCAGTAGCTCAAGCCAATTTGAGCTGAGTTTGATCATGTTATGCATTTTCTCAAATATGTAGAATGCATTTTCAATTTATTATAAAATGTAAAACAATAACAATATTTTACAAGTATTTTATCAAACACTTAAGCATCAAAATTAAACACTCAGGCGAGTAGTATCAAAATCAAACAACTGACATATCCATTCCTTTCTCGCCAACATTTCATTGAGTTATTTCATCAAACAGTCGGTGAGCACCATTCATATCATAATAACCGAGTCACTAAGCTAATTTGATCCGAGTCAGTTCACGTTGAAATTCTATTTGAGTCGAGCCGAGATCGGGTAAGCTTGAACTTGACTTGAAATTTTTTCGAACTCCAAAAACTAGCTTGACTCGGTCTGAAACCAATTTCGAGCTAAGGCGAGTTAAGGGAGCTGACCAAGATGACTCGTGTACAGCTCTACCTCCGGCTCAGTAACTTAAATATGTCATTTGTCTTGTCTTTTATGAAGTGCCCGGGCATTTTAAAGGGGCCTTGCAAACAGACGCACTTTGGTGTCAGCTAGATGGTGTGAACACCTGCTCGACCCTTCCATGATGTATATGTTTTATCCACACCGTGCATCCATTTTTTCAGCTCATTTTAAGGCATGAGCCAAGAAAACAAAATAAGGTAGATCAAAGTCTAGACCGAACCACATGAAACAATGGGAATTAAGCTCATACTATTGAAAACTTTTTGGGGGCTATGGAAGTTTTGGATGATGCTTGTGTTTTCCCTTCGTAGGCGTGCGTGACCTTATCAACAGGTCGGATGGAAAAGTAAACATTATAGTGGGCTATAAGAAGTTTTTAATGGTCGACATTCAAACAATAATATTTTCGTGTGTAGTCCACCTGAGATTTCGGTCTACCTCCTTGGCATGATTCTCTACGATGAAAAGAAAAAATGGAAGAACGGCGTGGATAAATCAGATAAATCTAGGTGGGGCCACGGAGCTTTGACATCAGCTAGCTAGCTGATGTCGGGGTCCCTAGCCAAACCGTTTCCCGTGCAAACAGCCCGGAAACGGATTGGCTACTCCCTGCCACCAGGCAATGGCTGATGGTCGGTGATCTGTGGGCCCCACCATGATGTACGTGTTTCATCCATTCCGTCCATATATTTTTATAGATCATTTTATGGCATGAGACCAAAAATGAGGTATATCCCAATCTCAAATGAACCACATTACATAAAACAATGTTGAATGAATGTTGACCATTAAAAACTTTTTGGGGCCATAAAAGTTTTGGATCAAGTTGGTCTTTATTTTTTCCCTTCATCTGTATGACATAATAAACAGATTGGATGTCAAATAAACAATACAGTAGGCCTTAGGAGGATTTTAATGGTGGATACCCAATTATTATTGTTTTCCTGTGGCGTGGTCCACATGATATTTATATACCTCTCATTTTTGGAATCAAGACATAAATGACCTGTGAAAATAAATGAACAGCATGAATGAAACACATACATCATGGTGGGCCCACAGAGAATTTAGCCAATCCGTTATGCTTAATTTGAATGTTAGAAAATTTGGTTGAATACACCGAGAAAATCAGAAAAGAAATAATTGAAAAAATAGCAATTTCACTAGGTGAATCACGTATAAAATACGTCTTTGCGTGATTGTCCCCTTATCATCTGGATGGTTACAGAATTGCTTTCAGGATGACCTTATCGGATAAACAAGCAATTTGATAGGTCACTATGGAACAATTTAACGCAATAGATTTCTTCCGAACGGTCGAGATGATCACAAAGTGGCGTATTTTATCGATGGGAGAGAATTTTAATGGTAGATACCCAATTATTATTTTTTCCTGTGGATATCAATGGTCCACATGATATTTATATACCTCGGTCATTAGATTTTGAATCAAGACTTAAAATGACGTTTCTGTGAAAATAAACCTATAAAACAGCATGAATGACCGCCCTAAGTCACATACCCATCGTTTTGTGGGGCCTACAGAGAACCGACCACCAGCCACCGGGCATATAAACCACAAAAGTTTGGCAGATGTGGGACAAAGCCAATCTTTTTAATTCAAAAAATTCAAAATTCCGAAAACTGAATTTGTTTTTATTATTTGTTAAAAACCACTAAATACTGAATGCATTTTCTCCCCGTAGCATATTCCTGGTGGGACCCACCTCTCAATAGTTCCAACATCCAGGCCAGGCGCATGACTCATCTAAGCTAGCGGAGTACGAATTTACTTCACTAGTCCGCGGGCTACAATACCGACCTCCCCTGTACAAAACAACCCCCTCAACGTCTCTTATTTCGCACTCTCTCTCTCAGAAGCAGTGAAAATGGCAAGCTCTCAGTGCTGTGCAAATCCTCCAAAGTTGAGCTCTACCTGCGGGCAGGGTGGTGTAGAAGACGTCGGTGGCCTCAAGACCTACATCACCGGCCCTTCCGATTCCAAGCTTGCTGTTCTCCTCGTTTCCGACGTTTATGGTACATGACGATTTCACCTCCTTTCATGCACTAGGCAGATTTCTACCAGTTTTTTTTTTTTTTGGGTGTTGAGAATTCGATGTATTCGATGTTTGGTATGTGAGAATTCGATCTTGGTTTGTTGAGATATCGATGTTTTTCTTCGTTTTCCATTGATTTGTGGATGGTATTTTTTATTCTTTCAGGGATCGTTCGGATGGTGGTAAATGGAGCAAGTAGTAAATGATTAATCATTTACTAGTTGTGTTTGGATGCTCTAATTTGCTTATAAATCATTTACTACTTGTAAATGATTTACTAGCAAAGCCCCCTTCTCATTTACCAGCAAAAAGATAGTTTTCATTTACTAGTAAATGAGGAGATGGCAACGGCTCTTTATTTATTTATTTATAATGACAGCCTATAAAGCAGATTTCATTTACCATTTACACGCTATCCAAACACTGTAAATGATTCACTATTAAATCATTTACAACGTAAACCATTTATTGCCATCCAAACGACCCCTCATGTAGTTCGCTATTCTTTGTTTTTTTTTTTTGAATATATTCACACGTGGGTATTTTTTATTTTTGAAAATTTTTTATGCTTGATATGAATGTGTTTGATTTTGGATTTTGAGGATATTTGGTGGGTTTTTAGTATTTTTGTTCCTTTTGATTTTGATTTAAAAAAAAAAAAAAGTTAACTGTAAATAAGTAATAATTATTTACCTTTATATCTTCTGGAAATGTAGATCATCTGAACAAATCTCACATTGGGTTTCGTGCTATGTGGCAAAACTTCATGGGCCCTACCATGATTTGTGTGTTTCATCCATGCCGTCCATTCATTTTTCCAGATCATTTTAGGGCATGAGCCTAAAAATGAGGCAGATCCAAAGCTCAGGTGGTCTGCGATGGGAATAATTACCTCCACCATTGAACCCAATGTTTTCTGTGGTGTGGTCCACTTGATCTTTGGATCTAACACATTTTTTGGCTCATGCTGTGAAATGATTTGAAAAGATGAATGAACGGTGTGGATACAACACATACGTCATGGTGTGGTCCAGAGAGTTTATCTTTGAAATGAGGTTGAAATGTGCACTGTTTTTAAGGTGGAATTTGGTCTCTTCCAAACAGATAGCAAAAACTATTATTATGCTTTTATCACAAATTACTACCATTTACCTCCAATCAAACGGGCGACGCCTTTAACTTGTGTAAAATATAAGAAAGTTACCCGTAACTTTGATACAGGTGGTGTTGGGGGAGGAAAGTTACCTGTAATTTTCTTAAGGAGAAAGCTGCGAAAATCTCGCAGGCAATGAGGCTGAGTTTCAAGTTACCTGTAACTTTAAAACAGGCTTAAGGGTCGTTTGGCAGCTTGGATTTAAATTCCTTACAGTGGATTTTGAAACTTGTGGAATCGAGAGGGTTTTGCAAATCAGCTTTGAGGTGGGAATACAAAAAGGGCTCTTTGGAGGGATTTTGGAGGAATCAAAATCCAAATCCTTCAAAATCCTTGCTACCAAACGTGCAGTTTTTTTAAAGCGGAAAAAACCTGTATTGGCACTGTAATGGATTGTTATATGTATCGATTTGTCCTTTAAAAAAAAAGTAATTGCAGCGAATTGGTGTTGTCATCATTGTAGCTGTTGCAACTTGCAGCCACCAACTTGCAGCACCATCACTTCCATTTTCATCCTCATCATCATCCTTGTTGTTGTGTTGGCATAGTCGTAATTTCACTTCCTTTTTTGAATATCACCTTCTCTGCTGGCTTACCACCATTTTGAAAATGGTGGCGACTCATCCTCCTCTCATGTGGCACTGTGTGTGTGTGGCTGTCTAGACCTTCCAATACTTTTGGAGTGGGTATTGTGGGCAGAGCATATATTTAAATTCACACTGGAAGAGAAGTCCTATCCATGCAATGATTGCTATCAAATGGATGGTTAAAAGTAAAACATTGAGTAGTCCAAATTCCATGGGAAAAATATTATCTTCTCGGTGTAATTTTTGGTTGTGCCCCATCCACAATTTGGCCAATGCTAAAAAGGGGGCTGATATGCAGGTATTTGTTGGTTAAATAGTTTTTAATGGACATTCTATAAATAGGATTGTGTTCCAGTACTAGCCACAGTAACTTCCTACAATAACGGTACAACTCTCTATTGTAACTGCTACAGTATGCTACTTTTTTTTTTAAAAAAATGGGGATAATCATTTCATTAGTGGTTTATATAAATTTTAATTTACTTTTTATTTTTACCTATGTATGTGGTTTGTAATGACAAATGGCTTGGAATATTGATATAAAGAAAAAATAGGTTTTTTTTAGAGAAGAGGTTGTCTTGTAAACAGAGAACCCTAAGAAATAAATCTTTTCTATTGAATTGTGTGAAAGGCATGTGATTTAATTTTTTTTCTTTTCTTCGTCCTACAATGTCAAATCCATCCGCATTGCATCAAGTTGGTATCATAGGATAAATTGGCTACTGAGGAAATATCCTGGAGGAAGTAATAAGGAGACATGGCAATTGGAGGGAATTATAAGAGAGTTAAAGCCGATTGGATAAGTTGACACTGTTGACAGAAGATCAAGGAGAGGCTCCTCGTCTGGAACGAGCTGTTAGCGTTGTGTAACTGTATATTGGTGATCACAACACTGTTCCAGTTGGTCATCCTCATGATGGAAGAGATGACTGATTGGAGGATCATGACTGCAAATATGGTGTAAGAGTTGAGATGCCTGGGTCCAGTGAAGAGCCTAAGAATTTCAAAATGCACAAATCCAAAACTTTTATTAGAAGGAAGTATCCAACAATTACATCACAAACAAAGATGACACTCGGTCGATGGGTGGATTGCAGATGGATTGATGCACATATTGGCAGAACTTGATGTGGTGTATTTTGACGCATGTATGACACATCATTTCACAAAGATCAAATTAGGCAATTCAAGATTCAAGAGTGATATGGAGGGCACAACATTGAATTTGGTCCACGAAAGGACGAGGGAAGCAACAATGCACAATAATATGGGGTGCCTCAAAGATCATGGCAACTCGATGGGTGCGCCTACATTCTAAGTTTCTGACAAAGCTGAAAGTGCACCTTTACAATGATGTTCTTGTTTGAGGATGCATGCGGTCCGTACTGCATTATAGTAACATTCTACATTATGCCCTGCAGTAGTGCAGCTGAGATTTATTAGAGTTTGAAACTATATTCAGGTTCGGCTATCTTTCTAGACATGCATGATTTTGTAGATGACATGTGGTTTGGAATATCACTAAAGGAAACATAGGTTATTTTATAGAAGAGAGTCTTTTGCAGAGGGAGAAAACCCAAAAACACCAATGTTTTCTAATGTAATTGTGTGAAAAGCTTGTGATTTAATCCCTATCAATTCTCATTTTCTGCTTCCTACAATATCAAATATAGTTTCTGTGCATGCATTGAGTCTAGTTTTTGTGGTTTTGGTAGTTTCTATTAGAATTCCTACAAATAATAATGTACTGAAAAACTCGCTACAGTTCTTGATACTGTACCACATTATAGTAACATGCTACATTATGCCCTGTACTAGTGCAGCTGAGATTTATTTTGGTTCGAAACTAAATTCAGGCTCGGATATCTTTCTAGCAATGCATGGTTTTTCAGATGACATATGGTTTGGAATATCAATGAAGGAAACATAGGCTATTTTATAGAAGAGTCTTTTGCAGAGGGAGAAAACCCAAAAACACCAACGTTTTCTAATGTAATTGTGTGAAAAGTGTGTGATTTAATCCCTATCAATTCTCCTTTTCTGCTTCCTACAATATCAAATCTATCCTTCATCACATGATTTTTTAAAAAAAATTGTTGTCGTGGTTGTTGAGGTTATAATCATAGTGTTGTCATCTTTCTCACTGTCATCATTTTCATATGCACCTGCTTACTCTCGTGTCTTACGTGTTTGACTTGAACATTTTACAGGATATGAAGCACCAAACTTGAGGTATGGCGAATTCTTATCTATATTCTTGACCTAATTGTTTAATTTTATAATTGATATCATGAGATGATAAACATGGTTTCCCCATAGTTCTCTTATGGCTATACATATTATAGGGTCTCAAAAGATCAGGATTTAAATTTTTGCACTTAACAAGTTTGTGGCCCAAATGATCTAAAATCATATTATTTGTCATTTTTATTTATAAAGTTGTGATGCATGTGCGTTCATTCACAAACACTTATGTGATTTCGATCAGCATGTTCAATATAGATCTCTTTGAATATTAACATGTTTGCTTTCACCATTTTATTTATAGAAAGGAGACCTCTCTTAAGCTTTTGACCTGTAAATGGTGAAGGACTCTGGGGGTTTGTTCTTTAAGTTGCTCAACATTTCATGGTAATTCCAAAGTCGGTTGCAGATCTTTTAAATGGTGGATTGTAGGGTCATTCCAAATTGAGTCAATGAGTTGTATGGAGATTGCTCCCTTTAGCTCTTATGTTGGGAATATGGAATGAACAAAATAAATGGACTTTTTTTAGTATCTTGTTGTTGATATTTGTACTGAAGGAAAGAATTGGATACTTCATCAAGTTAGGATTAGTATTGAAGCTTTTAAAGCTCTGGTGCCTCAAAATTGGGTGGTAGTTGGAACTGGGTCATTTTTAATTATGTCAAGCATTGGGAGAAGATTGACCAATTAGTGCCTAGGCTTGTGAAAATTGAATGAGGAGAATTCTAGTGACTTGGTGGTTGGGGTGTCATTAGAGAAGAACCTTGCTGGGTTGGTGCGGCTTATTTTCCTAGCCCTCTTGAATTGTTGAGTCCAATTCTATAGAATTGAGGGCTATAACAAAGGGCCATGCTATAAAACTAAGAACTACAACTTTTCTTCAATTCTCTAAATGGCCCTGTCATGGTGGAAATAGAATTGAAGGTCAGCCCTCAGGAATTGGTGAATCCAATTCTATAGAATTAAGGGCTATAACAAAGGGCTACAACAGGCTTATAATAAAGAACTACAACTTTTCTTCAATTCTCTAAATGGCCCTATCATGGTGGAAATAGACTTGAAGGTCAGCCCTCTAGAATTGGTGAATACAATTCTATAGAATTGAGGGCTATAACAAAGGGCCACAATGGGCTATAACAAAGAACTACAACTTTTCTTCAATTCTGCAAATGGCCCCTTCATGGTGGAAATAGACTTGAATGCGACCATCTCTTGGGTCACTACCTTGTCGTAATATCCTGGTTCCGTGGAAAGGAGTGTTTGTAGTTAATGAGATCAAAGATTTCGTTGGTTTAAAATAAAATAAAATCTTGAGGTAGGTGTCCAGGGGGGTGAACTCCTTAAGGCCTATTTGGATTATGAAAAGCATGAGAGACGAAATAATATTTCTAGAAAACTACATCTCCAGAAAATTGTGGAGAAGGAAACTTTGTTTCCCCGCTTGTTTTTTGTCAGAGAGAAAAAAAGCATTTCGGAGGGAATTTTTTTATTTTATTTTATTGGGGCTAGATGTCTAGTCCCCTTCTCATTTATATTATGCGATGTCCCAAATTACATAAAACACCCTTAGAATCAAGGGAAAAATAGGAAAAACAAAAGGAAAGCAAAGAAAAATAACAAGAGAAATAAGAGAAGAATAAGAGATGGTCCACGGTCTAGAGAGAGAAGGCCCACGGTCTAGAAATATTTACACTCCCTCTCAAGCTGAGGCATAGATATCAATCATGCCCGACTACGAGGAATATGCCGTCCAACTTCAACAATACGAGCCTTAGTGAAGATGTCGTTGTTGGAATGGGGAGAGATCTTTGAGTAGCAACTGGTATCAAGAAAAGAGATTACTTGTTCCTTGACAATTAAAATTCAAAATTCATCTTATTAATGAGTCATAAGACAATTTAGGTAAGTTGAGCTGTAGACGGAATAAAGGGAGTACAAATAATGCCATAAGCAACCTTCTCACGAATAAAGTGACAATTAGCTTCAACGTGTTTTTTTCGCTCATGAAAACCATGATTAGAAGCTATATGAATAACATCTTGATTATTACGATACATAGGCATCGGAGTCTTCACTTGAAATCCCAATTCAGTAACAAAACTTTTTAACCACAATTTTTCATGCTGTATTGGCCATAGCACGGTACTCTGCCTCAACATTGGATCGTGTAATAACTTTATAATTTTTAGTCTTCTGGGCAGTGTTCGAAGTATTGGTATCGCTACAAGTTTCGTTGGCGGGGGATATGGAAAAAATATCGTTATCGTTGATAATATTGTCGATTCCCGGAAATGTGGGGAAGCATGGGGGAAACGGTGGAATTTTTCAATGAAACTTACGCATATTTGCATATTTAAGAATCAAATGATAGGGTAAAAGATGCATATTTGCATATTTAGGAATCAAATAATAAGTTTCCCTTTAATGGGGCTTAAAAGCATGTATCATTGACTCAGGGAAACATGGGGAAAATGGCGGATCCATCCATCCATGCATGCACATACATACATACAAACACACATGCATGATCCATCTATCCATGCATGCATGCACACACACATATGCACATCCATCCATCCATCCAACCATCCATGCATACATCCATCCATGCATGCATGCATTTACACACATACAAACATGCATTTCATCATACAACAATGCACCCATTAAAAAAAATTGAAATGAATTTTTTTAATAAATAGATTTTTGGTGATATTGATAACATCAGCGATATTATTGATATATCACTGATATGCTAGCGATACAAGCAACACCTAGAATTTACACTAAAAAATATTGGCGATATCAATACATCAGCAAAATTTAGTGATATATCATTGATACCTAGAATTTTTAATACTACCAGTGTTATCGGTATCGCCGAGCTGGAGATATGGATAATATCGGGGAGATTTAGATGATATTGGGGATACGTCGAACAATGCTTCAAAGTAACAAGTTGCCTCCAAAAAAAGTACAATATCTTGTCGTAATCTCGTAGAGCGTTAATGTTTTGGTAAACCTGCTTAATTTGCATCAAAATAGCGTTCAATATCATGATTATTGCGACAACTAACAAGATGCCATATCCTGGAGAAGACTTAATGTAGCGTAAGATGTGAAAAATTGTCTTAAGGTGACTCAATTGAGGAACGTGCAGGAACCGACTAACCAAACTTACTGCATAAGACAGACCTGAGAGAGTAATAGTCAATAGTCACATATTTAATTGAATAACCAACCGCTGGTACATGCAAGGATCATTAAGAAGTTCCCCATCATCAGCCCGAAGCTTTTTATTAACTTCCAACAATGAATTAATAGGTTTGGCACCAAGATTACCAATTGAAGTCAAATCAATGGCATATTTTCGTTGAGACAATGTCCTTCTTAGAATGAGAGACTTCAATTCAAGGAAAGTATTTTAATTATCCAAGATCTTTGATGTAAAAAACCTTGCTTAAAAAGAATTTCAACTCAGAAATTGCTCTAGCACCACAACCTGTAACAAATATCATCCACATTCACACTCACAATAATGATACCTTGTACACGCCGTTTAACATACACAGAATTGTCAGAGGGAATGCGAGTAAATCCAATACAAATTGGGCTATATTGAACTTTTCTAACCAGGCTTGAGGAGCTTGTTTCAAACCATATATATCCTTCTTAAGATGACATACATTTCTTTCCTTTCCCTTTTTTAGCAAAACTCGGAGGGGGAAGCATTTTAATTTCCTCAATCAGATCACCATTCAAAAAGACATTCTTAATATATAATTGGTACAACGGCTAATTCAAATTAGCAAGAGAAATGATCACCTGTGTCGAATTCATCTTAGTAACAGGAGTAATATTCTCAAAATAATCATCACCATATATCTGTTTAAAGCCTTTATGTACAAGATGAGCTTTATATTGAGCTATACTACCACCAGAGTTGTATTAAAGAGCATACACTTAATAACAATCTGCTAGCTTCTTCCCAACTGGTAAATCAGTCATATATCCCGTGTATGATTCTTCTTAAGAGCAGCCAACTCCTCTTCCATAGCTTGTTGACATAGAGGAGAATTAATAGCTTGTTTAAGATTTTTAGGAATAATGGAAAAAAGAATACTTAAGAGTAGAAAGAAATGACCTGTGAACTGAAGATATAGAATGATAGGAAATAAAATGTTCAATAGGATGAGAAGTATACTATCTTTTGACTTTTCTGATAGAAACATGCAAATCCAATGATGAATCTAGATATGGATTGGTATAAATTGTCAAGCTAGTAGGAACACTATTAGTAAATGTCTCTAAAGGAGCATGCTTCATGGTAACATACGGAAGAACTAGAGCATGAATATTTCTTCTTTCATACACCTTTATGTCTGATTTAGTCAATTGGGAATCAAAAACAATTTTATGTTTAACACTATTGGGTTTAAAATGAACAAAAACAATCGGACCAGGCTCAAGAGCAGGAAGAAGAAGAACCAAGAACTGTGTTCCCTCTTACCTATAGAAAAATATGGAGCGTCTTTAAAAAACTCAACATCCATGGATACAACGCTTTTTAGTGACCGGATCAAAACACTTATACCCTTTTTGTGAACACGAATATCCTAAGAAAATACATTTGACGGTCCAATTTGACAATTTATTTCTATGAGGATCTGTATTATAGATATAATATACACATCAAAATACCTACAATGGGATTTCTGGGATAGGATAAAATGCCGAAAAATATTGAATAGGAGACCGATTAGAAAGAATTTTAGTTGGTAAACAATTAATAAAATAATATGTAGTAAGGACGGTATTCGACCAAAAGGATTTAGGAATAGACATACCAATGAGAACGCATGAGTAACTTCTAGGAGATGCCTATTCTTTCTTTCAACAACTCCATTATGTTGTGTGCGTGTTTGGGCAACGATTTGATGGACAACTTGTGAGGACCATCGGTATGATCAGACAGACATGTCCTCTTTCGTCATCCATGTGTATTAATTTCAGCAGGTAAACAATTAATAAAATAATATGCAGTAAGGACTACATCCGACCAAAAGGATTTAGGAAAGACATACCAATGAGAACACACGAGTAACTTCTAGGAGATGCCTATTCTTTCTTTCAGCAATTCCATTATGCTGTGTGCGTGTTTGGGAAACAATTTGATAGACAACCCGTGGGGACCACCGGTATGATCAGACAGACATGTCATATTTTGTCATCCATGTGTATTAATTGGGTCCCCCAGTTTTGTAAGACCTCGAATCAGGACCTCAAAACTTGAAACTCGACTCTCACTCAAGGAACCGTAAAAAATAATATTATTGGATCCCACCATTTGTTTCTATTCATTCTAAAACTGATGCTTTCACATGTAATAAATTTTTTTTTTAAAGTTAACCCCCCAATTTTACCGAGTCAAATATACTAGAATAGGAAAAAGTGAACATTCCCAGGAGCGAAACAGAAAGAGTGGCCCTGCCATCACTTGAAAAAGCCACCTTGCAAGCAATTCGCTAAAAGAGTTGAATTTCCATATAGAAGGGTGATCAACTGATATGATGATACAATGATAATAGGTTATATAATGGGCTGCATAATAAATTATATGGGCAATATTGAATTTCCATATAAAAGCTCTCTTGATAATGGTAAAATCCTAAAAACCTATCGTGAATATATTTATAAAAAGCGTGCGCTTAATATTGACTTTATGTTGTAGCTATGTACAGTTTAGAGGAAAAAACTTAGAAAAGAAAGCAATCCAGGAGTGTCTCACCCACTTCCTTGGAGCATTGGAGTGTGATATGTGTCGACATGCGCACTCCACCTTTTTAGAATAATATCTGCAACGAAGGTGGTGATTTTCACCTGTCATACCTTATGAAACCGATAATAACAATGGTATAATCCAATCTACCTATACATTTTGCTGTCCCACTCTACGTCCTAGTTCAAAGATTCTTTCAGTTTCTCTTAGGGGCTATTCCATTTTATGTCATTTAGGTAAGGTAAATCCATCTTGATTACAAATTACCTTACTTGTCTCCTTGTGTTAGATGCATTTGATCTTGTGATCAGTTGTTTGTTTAGATGGATTAATTCGGTAAATATATGACCAGCAGATAAATTTCCATGCCTGTTCTAGGCATGTAAACCGCAGCTGATTGAGGTCTGTTTGTCATGGTGGTCTATGGTTGTGTTCAAATAGACAAATACACACATTACGGGTGTTTGGATAAAGCAATTAAACTTACTTCACACAAACATTTCACTACAGTGCTTCTATTCTACTGAATACAACAGTATTACATTCCACAGCAACAACCCACTCATCGATTACAGTTTAGAGAGAGTAACGATGCCCTCTACTAACTACAATTGGGTGAAGCATACTGACAAGACACGGACCGATGCATTAAATCGTTACAAGACTGCTCAGCGGGATCATATCACCAACAATGGATATGTCGAGATACTACAGTTCCTGCATTTATTATGATTTGAAAATCATGATTACATTTTTCCACGTCCTCACCCGGGATACTCCTATCCAAATAGGCCCAGTGGAATGATAGGAATGTGGTAAGGGAAAAAAGGAAAGAAAAGAAAGGAAATAACAGGGCCGAACTTCAAATAAATTCCCTGTTTCCCAAAATTGCATTATATAATACCTCCTCCTTTTACTACTAGTACTCTTCATCTTTCCTTCGTGAATACTTATATGATTACTTCTTACTTATGTATGTAAGAAACTTTTTAGTGAAAGCTAATATTACCTACATTTTTCTATAAAGGAAGCTCGCAGACAAAATTGCAGCTGCCGGGTTCTATGTGGTGGTTCCTGACTTCTTTTACGGGGATCCGTTTGTACCCAATAATCCTAAGAAACCCGTTCAGGGGTGGATAAAAGATCATGAACTGGTTGGTTTCTCTCTCTCTCTCTCTCTCTCTCTCTCTCTCTATCTATCTATCTATCTCTCTATCTCATATCTTTGTTTAGAGTTTATTATTGATTTTTGAATAAAAAAGTCACTTAGTGATGATTGATTGCGAGGAGCATTATGACTTCTTTTTTCTTGTTTTGATTCGAAAAGTATTTATTTAGATTGGAGCTTTGCTAATCTCTCTGCTGCTGAAGCAACAAGAGAGCGATTTTCTAAATGCATAAGAAAGATCGCCCCTGTGATTGGGGCAATTCCTCATCTGATGAATCGAAGAGGTCAATGCCTGAAGAACCTACCCTATTGTTAAGAGCGGAAGGATCGAAGAGCGGGGGATCTGCTTACGCTCCCCTTGATGACCTGGAAGAAGGGGAGATCCAAGATGACCAGGGATGGAAACAAGTATCTCGACAGCTCCCTCATCCACCGACCCAGGTAAGGAAGAAGGATTCATTTCCTACCCTCTTTGTTAAAGGACATCCGGAAGGATGGTTCCCTAACCTCGAAAATCGGGGTCGAGCATAAACTCAACATCACTTATGCAACAAAATGAATGATGATTGAATGTTGTCTCAGTATTAGAGCAAAGGCGAGTGAGATTAAGCCAAAACAACATATCATACTCCAAAGACGATTAAGTTTGCAAGCGGAAATGATAGATAGATAAAATATACGTGGTGAGTCTCCGTGAGTGTGATAATGTGTTAAATAATTACAAGTACAATTCTAAAATATACCAAATGTGTAATGTCATCTAGTCAACATCCCTATAATCCCGTCGATCAAGACACGATTCACATGAAGCCGCCAGAAACTGCATAAAGGAGGAATCCTCCTCATTCTCATAAAAGTCCGGCTTCGCTTTGCAGCATCGCCATCATCTGAAACTCAAACAAGTTTGGTTGGTGTGTACAACACCGTCCCGTAACGTGGGAGTGAGTGATCAACTCAGTGGAACAATAAAGCATAGGTTAACATGTTATCAACTTAGTCAAGCAATAATGATAAAGCAGTATAATCAAACACTCCTAACTATTCTTATTAATGCAAGTATGAATGCAGTCATGATGTATGCCCTCACCGACATACTCCCTCATGCGACACCATCTTACGTTCGCAGCATGCTTGCATTCCTCAGTACGCCACATCTTCCAGGCACATGCAATGTATGATGAGCATGATTACCGAGTTGTTATTAGTCCATTTCAAACAGCAGGATTGGAAAACTAAGGTACCTCCTCAGATCATTCCCAAACATGATCCATTCTAGGGTCGTCGGTCCCGGACAATCTCATACGATGGTGTGTTTCTGTGTCGTCAAAGGGTCGCTGTGGCCGTTACACTAATTGTTACACCACTCCCCCATCACCTTATCATACAGCCTAGTTTATACTGCGTTACTACGGAAGGCTCATCGCCTCACCGCAGATTTAGAGTATGCTCGAGGTCACTACACCGGACCGTCCTTTGCCGGGACGTTACCTAATCGTTGCACCACTCCCCCATCACCCATCAAGCAGTGTAGGCCGACATTTTGAATATAGTGTCTCATACCATCATAATCGGCTCACGAGTTTGGTTGCTCACTGGTCACTACAGGGAAGCACGTGGCTCCAGCGTAGGCCGACAGCTCAACCACGGTGTCCCATACCACCATGCTCAGCTCATGAGTCTTAGCGGATCGAGGTATCATGGTTAACGGGATTCCACTGATAAGTTTGGTACCCCGGGTTCAAGCAAGAGCGACCAAACATGGTGAACATACAACATATCCGGGTTACTGATGGGCTCGACTAGCTCAAGCGCACAATCAATCGAACGACATGAAGTGCATAAGCACTTCACCTAACCACCGTCCGGCCAACCAAGTATGACTCGGGTTCGTCAAACACATCCCATGTGGCGAAAAGAATCTCAACCACGAACTCAAGTCTGGTACCGATTGTCTGGATTATAAACATAGTCTCAATCGCAATTAATCCACATTCAAAGCATGTGGAGTAAAGCATAACAAACAAAGTAATTCAAGCATGCTAACAAACATGTCATAAGCATGTATAAAGCATGTTATAAAGCATGTCATAAAGCACCATATAAATAAGAATACAAACACATATATTTCATAAGTAAGCGGTTTAAGTAAACAACCTCATGGAGGAAATCATACATGTCTTTAAGGTAGTTGAGAATCCCATCCCAACACCTACCTAAGGCATCATCATCCAAACACTTACTCTCACAAGCATTTTCACAAACACTTAGCATACACTATTTCAACATACATACAGATGTTAGCAATACATGTATTAGGGCGAGTCCTTTCGCCAAACAAGTATTTTACGCACATATGATATATTCATACAGCAAATAATCATGGCAAACACATTTCCAAAATATATACGTATACGGTAGTTTCTACAATACACTATTTCTACATACATAGTGCATATTAGCAAAACATGTATTAAGGCGAATCCTTTCGCCAAATAACTATTTTATTCATATATCATATATTCATACAACAATTAATAATGTCAAACACATTTTCAAAATATATACGTATACGGTATTTTCTACGAATACCTAGAATATGTAAAATTCCATATTCTATATCTTTAATCTGAAAGCACTTTTACACGGAATTGCATGCAGATCATGAATCTATCATTATCTCGACATAAAGTGTTGAAAACCATAACCTATACACCTAAAGTCCTCACCTTTAAGCCAGTAGGAAATAAACTCGCTAGATGGTTAGGCTTCCTCCTACGATGATCTAGCAACCTATTACATGATTCAGGTCAGTTATTTCATAACTCACAACCACCAATGCCCCAAATCAGATTAGGGTTAGGGTTTCTTACCTAGAAACGGAGCTGAAATCGCCGGGAAAGCGATTAGAAATGAGTGGTATAGCTTGTGTAGCGGCAGGGAGATTCCCCCACTTCTCTCACACTCTCTTTTCTCTCTTCTCTCTCCTAGGTTTTCTCCCAAATTCGTATGGGCTGAATGAGAGAGGTTTTAAGGTCCTTATAATGAACATTATCGGAGGATTTTTATAGCTAAAGTGGCCCCGTTTTCTCAACGAGCACTTCTGGCGGCCCCCCTTGAGCCAAAGGTCGGACTTAAACGGACTATGGATCTAGGTATCTAAGTTTTTGTTTGTCGGAGCATGGCGGACCAAGATCGATTCAACGGTTAGTGGATCTCGATGGAGATCCGAGTACATGGATATGTTTATAAAATTTTTCCGATCCGAGGGTGTATTTGGGTCGATTCGACGATCAAAGTTGCTTATCCGACCAAGCGACAAGTTTCAAATTACTATTTGAGATATTTATTTTTAAAGAAAAACAAGTATTTTCACACTCCTCGCTCCGGACTCAAGCGAACAGCCGTGGGACACTGTCTGGATTTGATTTCCGAGATGGTTGTCAAGCCCGGCGTAAGAATGTCCCTAAGTCCTTAACTTCGTATTATTCGGACTCGATGTGCGGTGGGAGTTTTAATGTACTCCCGAGAGCAGTCGGGTAATGAGATTGATTCTAGATTTTAGGGTAACCTAGCGTCAATGATTCTACAAGTTTTGGGTCTTGCAGATCATATTTAAAGTGATTGGTGCTAATTTCACAGGTACTCTAGTTTAACACTTAGTTACTTTGTCTCATTTCTAAAATATTTAGTCCTATAAGATTTATGTCTGAGGTAGTACCTAGGCCTTTGTAGTTTGTATATAAGGTGATCCATGTTATAATACTTAGCTAGTTTAAGGTAGTGTCTAGGGTGAAAGTACTTGGAATAATTGAAAGAACAAGGTGGTGAAGGGTGGGATTTGTGAAGGAAAAGGATTAACCAGCGATTTTAGATTATGGGATTGGGTTCTGACAAGTTAATAAGGTGTTAGGAGCGACCCATTGCCTAAGGACGTCTAATTCCAGGTTGGCAAAAATCCGGGATTTTACAGTTCCCCATCAACATTTCAAGGGTTTTTGGGCGAGCGGGTGCAATCATGGACGTGATAATGCCACAGGATCACTCCTCTGGGTCCTACCGTGGTTTCGCTCTGGTCAGAATGTCTTTTGAGACAGAGCTAGCTAGGGCGGTGGAGAGGCTCCACGGTGTGAAGTTCGCAGGTCGCCCCTTGTTAGTTCAACAGGCGAGGTTCCCTAAAGCCCCCCCTCAGCAGAGGAATCGTCCTACTCCCACTATCTCCACGGAATACCGTCCGAACTCTACTCTCTCCTAACCTTAGCGAACGGATGGGACTTCCTTCCGAGACGTCCTCCTCCAGAAGAACTCTTCTCAAATCCTACAACCTACCCCACCTCCTCCTTCCCGGTCCACACAATCTGTTAGTCCTAAATCTCAACCCAACCCCAAGCCGGACCTCATACGCGAAGATACTCTAGCCCTTAACGTTAAGGATGTGATTCGCATCAGCCAGTCAACGCTAAACAGGGCCCGGGAAGATCTTAAAGATTCTATCGTCATCATTAGCAAGGGAGGGGCCTCCATCTCTCAGGTGAAAGACTGGATCTCTGAAACTACTGGTTTTCACCCAGGAAATTATACTATCAAACCAGTAGGCTATAATGAATTATGGGTTAAAGTCTGCCCAGGCTTAAACTTGGAAATGTTGGTTATGGCGGGTCATCTCCACTCCGGGGGCCCTGTAGCGAAAGTTCTAAAATGGAGGATTTTTCCATGTTTGGAAAAGAAAATGTTTGGGTCCAGGTGTGGAGCATTCCCATGGAACTATGGAATGACGAATTTTTTATTTCGGCTGCAAACCTGTTAGGCTCTTTTCTTGAGCTTGACGCGAAGACGAAGCTCAGTGAAGAGCTTACTGTCCTCAGGATGAGGGTGAGAAGGGAGAAGGATTCTCCGCTCCCCCAGCATATTCGGGTGGTTGTTGATAACCGTACGATTGAGTTACCGGTAATCAAAGAAATCCCGAATGAAGTCTACCCTCACTGGGGAGACCTCTGGCATTCGGGAAGTGCCTTCTTCGCCTTCGGCGAAGGAACTTGCTACGACGATAAAGGCATGCACCAATCTTCCATGCTCCAGCGGACCATCATTCCTGAACCCTATCAATGCTCCTGATTTCATCGGGAATGACGATTCCATCGCAACCTTCTGTAGGACACGTGCCGGCAGCGAACGGACCCGTTCACCATCTCCTGCAGACAATATCCCCCGGGAGTCGCCTTCAAGATTGCAGGGGAAGGAGATCGTCCCACATGGAGCGCAGGATCCGATGGCGTGTACGTCTCGAGATCGCCTGCAAGATTTCCTGCCTCGTGAAGACACGTGTAACAACCCGGGGCCGACAGCTCATCAACGACAGACCGAAGCTTTAAGTTGCCACTGCTTCGACAACGACTTACCTTCATCTTCCAGATGCGTGGCACATGACATCACCTCCTCGAGCCCATCCCAGCGACACGCGCTGCCTTGCCTGCGAGAGCCTATCTCTCTCACTTCGCACGTGCCTCAGCAGTTAATCGGGTCTGGTCGTTTGACCTCGAATTCGGGTCCAATAGTGGCTCATACTCGGGCATCACAACTCCAACAACCTATTAGCCCTGCCCCCCTTCCAGAATCATCTACCCCTTCATCTTCGTACCCCATCATCTGCCTCAATAATCGGAGTCGCCCTGAATCCTCATCTACGATCTGGAAAGCTCTCTCTCCTATCCTTTTGGCGAACAACAGTCATCTCTGCGACGTGGGTGAAGAAGGATCGGAGAACGACTCTTATTGTTCATCTGACCCTTTCTCCTGACCGCCATCTGCGTGTTCTATCCCTGATCCTGTTGACGATTCGACAGATATGGGCCCTATTACGCTCTTCCAAGATAATCCCCCGGGTGAAGTGATTATAGCGGAACCCCTTTAGATATGCGCAGACCTCCAACAGCATCAACGACAGTCCAATGAGGCCACGCTCTCGGACGATGACAGAGATGAGCTTTTAGGCGAAATGTCTAATAAGCGTTGGGTTAGAGAAGCCATCACTCATGTGGACAGAAAACTTGGCCTCTCTTTCAGGGATAGGATGGAGGACTACATTGCATTGTTTCAATGTATCGAACATAGAGGTCGGCCCCTCTTCGATCTCCGATCCCCCTCGAAGCAAACTCCCTGATCCGGCTCCAGTCGTCAGACCCAGTGGCTAATTCATACCCCCGGGGCGAAATCAGCCTCTAAATCCAAGCACAGAAGGCAGGGAAATTGGGGTAGTGCGGTTGTCCAATGAAGATTATCTCCTGGAATGTTAGGGGGGTGGGCTCCAAACAAAAAAGAAGCCTCATCAAAGCCTCCATCAGTAGGAAGAACCCAAATATTATTTGCTTATAGGAAACTAAGGTCCCGACCTTCAAAGACAAACTCCTCGCTTCTCTTTGGAATGCCCCGGATGCAAAATGGGCTACTCTCGACGCATCTGGCACGTCAGGGGGTATTTTGCTAGGGTGGAAATCAACAATCTGGGATCTGCAATCCTCTTCTATAGGCTCATTCTCAGTGTCTGTCACTCTTAAAGATAAGATTTCTAACTTCCTATGTCTTATTACAGTTGTATATGGCCCTTCTGTTGATTCTGGTAGATCGGAAGTTTGGGATGAGCTAACTTCTGTTAGGCATTCCTTCTCAGGTCCCTACTGTGTCGTGGGGGATTTCAACGTCACTAGATTCCCGAAAGATCACTCCCGAAGTAGAAGAATTTCTCTAGCTATGGTTCGATTCTCTGAGTGGATCCAAGCTCAAGAGCTTATCGATCTCCCGCTGTCTGGGGTTAAATATACTTGGACGAATGGTAGAAGAGTCCCCATCCTTTCCAGACTAGACAGGTTTCTTGTCTCCCCGGACTGGATTGAGGCTTTTCCCTTTACGATCCAAATTGCTCTTCCGTGGACAACGTCTAATCATTGCCCTCTTCTTCTACGTATGGGAGACGATGATTGGGGTCCCAAACCTTTTAGATTCAACTCCAGTTGGCTCAAAGTCGAAGGTCTCAGGCAAAAGATCTCAGATTGGTGGTCAGGCTTCAAGGTGGAAGGCTTTGCTGGTCACAGATTGATGTGTAAGCTCAAACTTCTCAAGTTGAAGCTTAAGGAGTGGCATCAGGAGGAGATTCGCTTAAGAGAAGCTGAGTCAAAGGCTCTCTTGTCCGAACTCACCCGTATCGATGCAGAATTGGAAGCTAACCATCTATCCACTGAAGCTCTGGGTAGACATATTCAAATCATTCAATTGCTATCCACCATGGCTCTGGATGATGAGGTTGCTTGGAAGATCAAGTCTAGAGCTAGGTGGATTTCTGAGGGCGACAAAAACACTAAATATTTTCACAGCATAGCTAATATGTGTGCTCGGTCCAAGGCTATTGTCTCAATCAACGTGAATGGCGACTGTATAGAAGATAAATGGTTGATCACTGACCTTGCTATTAATCACTTCAAAGGCCTCCTTTCCTTGGAAGCTTGGATCAAACCGCGCCTTAACAACACCATGTTCAATAGGTTAAACTCTGCTGACGCTGACCTCCTCAAAGCGGATTTTTCTGAAGATGAAATCATGGTTGCGGTTGCCTCCCTGGGAGGCGATAAAGCTCCGGGTCCTGACGGCTTCCCCATATCCTTCTTCCAATCATTTTGGGACTTGGTCAGCTAGGACGTTCTCCTGTTTTTTCAGGAATTCCATCATAGAGGTAGACTGTCGAAAGGCATGGGTGCTACCTTCATCTCTCTGATCCCGAAGGTGTCTGGTGTTTCCTCTTTCTCTTATTTCAAACCGATTAGTCTGATCGGGGGCCCCTACAAAATTCTGGCCAAAGTCCTTTCCACTCGTCTCTCGAAAGTGATAGGAGGATTGATTTCTCCTAACCAAAACGCTTTTATTAAAGGAAGACAGATAACTGATTGCTCCCTTATTGCGAATGAGGTTCTTCACTCCTGCTAGCGGTTTGAAAAGGAAGAAATTCTCTGCAAGCTGGATATCGCAAAGGCCTACGATCACATTGACTGGGGGTTCCTTCAGTATATGCTGCTCCGGATGGGCTTCAGGGCCAAATGGAGAAATTGGATCACTGCTTGCATCAGCTCAGCCTACTTTTCCGTCATGCTGAATGGGTCCCTGAAAGGTTTTTTCAAAAGTTCGAGAGGATTGCGTCAAGGAGACCCCCTATCCCCCCTCTTGTTCCTTATCATAGGCGAAGCTCTCTCCAAGATGTTGTCTATAGCTAGGACGAAGGTGTCCTGAAGGGCATTTCTATGCCAGGTCTCTCTAAGCCCATCCACCCATATTCAATTTGCAGACAACACCCTATTTTTTTTCCAAAGCTTCTGAAGCGTACGTTCTCAATCTCCGTACGACTCTTTTCTGCTTTGAGGCAGTGTCTGGGCTTCGAATCAATTTGGCCAAGTCGAAATTATTTGGGATTAACATCAGCACTGACAAAATCCATCTTTTTGCAGATCATCTTGGGTGCCATCCAAGTTCCTTACCCTCCACCTTTGTTGGCCTTCCCCTATCTCTAGGCCCCCATCCTAAACTGATGTGGAACTCCATTATTAGTAAATTCCAGAAATTCCTAGCCAGATGGAAGTGCCGATATCTATCCTTGGGAGGTCGCCTCACTCTGATCAACGCCGCATTATCTAACTTGCCTCTCTATTTTATGTCGCTGTTTCGGTGCCCCACATCTGTCCTAAAGACCATCAATAAAATCAGAAGAGACTTCCTTTGGTTCGGGAAGGAGAACCAGAGCAATATTCATCTCCTCGACTGGAAGGATGTTTGCAAGATCTTCCGTGGAGGGGCGAATGTTAATGATCTGCGACGCATGAATACTGCGCTGTTAGGCAAATGGACTTGGAGGCTTGCCTCCGAACCGGGAGCTCTTTGGACCTCCATCATTAAAGGGAAATACGGGTCGTCGTTGGGGGGTTGGTGGTCTAAGGACTCTTCGGTCTACAGGGCGTCCTACATTTGGAAAGGGATTCTAACGGTTAAACAGGCAGTTATCAACATCATCAGTTTCGATCTGGGAAATGGGGGTGCTATCTGCTTCTGGGAAGACATCTGGTTGGGTGACCTCAAGTTAAAGGACCGGTTCCCAAACATTTTCCGCTTGGCCCCTATCAAGAACATCTTAATTTCAGATTGCTACACCTACTCGGATGCCAAAATTGTGTGGGATATTAGATGTTTTAGAAACCTCACAGATAGTGAGTTTGTTGAATACGTGGACCTTCTTGATTACATCTCTAAGTCCATGCCGTTGATGTTCGAGCCTGACAGGCCCATTTGGAAGATTGATAAGTCCGGTCGCTTCACGGTCAAATCTCTCTACTCTTCTCTAACGCCCCCCCCGATTCCTACCTCTCCTTTTATCTGGAGATACCCGGCCCCTCCTAAATATATTTGTTTTGCTTGGTTGGTGGACCGCAATAGAATCCTTACTATTGACAACCTCCGAAAAAGAGGTATGCAGCTGGTTAATGTTTGCCTTTGTTGTATGAACGATGCGGAATCTGTGGACCATCTCCTGGTGCACTGTCCCTTCATCCAGCAAATTTGGATCGATTTTAGCCAACGATTCAACCTCTCCTGGTGTAGTCCTAACTCGGCTCATAATTTCCTATCCTCTTGGCCTGGCTGCAAGCTTCGAAAACCCAAAAGACTCATATAGAGAATGGCTATTTGGTGGTCTGTTTGGTTAGAAAGAAACGATAGATGCCTTAACGATAGGGCGATGTCGGCTTTAGTGACTGGGGCGAGAGCCAAAAGACTGTTGATTGAATGGGCTGCTAACGTTAAAGATTTGAAAGGATATGATCTCTGCTTTCTAGGCTGCTAGTTTTGTATCTTTCCCTTTTCTCCTTTTCCTGTTCTGCTACCTCAGCAGTTCCGTCTTTTCCTTCTTTTGTTTGTATTCTCTTTTCTTTTTTAATATATTTTCGCCGTTGCTTCTAATATATATATATATTATATATATATATATATATATATATATATATATATATATTAGGTTAACAAAGCACACATGTTATGCTACACACATGCGCCATGACCATATGGTTACTGGATTGCATGTCTCTTTACGTTGGTCAGGGAAGCATGCATGAATCTATGGTTCATGCCTGCATACATGATTGAATGGTTGTTTGTCTATGGTATGCATGCGTATGTAGGTTAGGTTCGAGTCCTCTTCAAGGCATAATATTGAGAATGCTCATTGAATGAGCAATTCAATAACAGATCTCGGATCTAATCGATATTGATATACCTAGTATCTGTTGATACGAAGTATTCCGGTGATCCCCACGATCCGAGTCCGGGCTGTTGGAATTGGAATAGGTTCGGCAGCGGATCACGAAATCTTGGCGATCTTCTCTATCTAATGAATGGGGAGTCCATTTTGAAATTGCCTGCCCTGCACCCACCCCCCGAGTATATGCTTCAACAGGATAGCATACATAGGTTAACAAAGCATACTTGCACATATATCTTCATGTGTGCATGCATTATTGCTTGGTTTTTTGTGCATTATATGAATGTGAGAGATGCTTGTACTGATACAAGCAAAACTCACCTAATTCTGCTTCTGTATGGATGGACTTATTCAACTGAAATGGAATGCTTTTACTTTTTGGTTCTCAGCATTCAACTGAAAAGACATCCAGGTTTGGTGGCTTTTTGAGGCATTGTCCACTGAAGGTGGGATGCACAAACCAGTTGTCTGATTGCTGAACCATGAGCCCACTTTTTAGAATTGAAGACTTGCGTATATTGTGCAAAGTTGAGGGCCGTGCTCCATATGGTTTGTCTAATAAAAGCGGCAAAAGTTGTCTAGGGAAAAGGTCACATGCATGGATTGGTGCACCTGGTACCATGTACCAAACATCTCCCACTATCCAGTGTTAGCAGGGGAATCCCTCCACATCTGCCACCAGCTTCACAAAATTTTGGTCAGAAATGTGCATAGGGTGTGATGAGCATACTGTTGATCTGGTGGGCCACCTGGTGGATCAGCTAGTGGCAATTATTGCTGTAATGGGACAATAATAACCATTCAACTTTGTGAGTTTTTCTATTGCATGTGGACCATTTCTCCATTTTGAGCGACGTGCCCCCTTTCCCAAGCCTCTGATCAGATAGGCCAGCAAACCATGGTCTACCAAACCTACAGTTTTGATCACTGTTCAAAAATGCTGTATGTATGGCAGAGATGTCTCAGTGTGCATATCCTAAACTGCATGATGTCCATGTGCCATAGTAGCATTCACTTTCTTTACACTTTAATACATCAGATATGAAATAGGTTTTCTTTCTAAGAGTGCCAGTGTTGGACATGAAGTAATCCAAATGGTCCCTTGATTTTTCTCATGCTGATATTGGTAGCTATTTGAAGTTGTTGCTATAGCATTCTTCCATTACATGTTTTGGAGTTCGTTCTTGGGTCAAGGCGCATTCAAGTGGTAGCACTAGGAAAACAAAAAACAAAAAACAAAAAGTAGATGCGTGCAGATATAACATTGCATCTTGCAATATGCATTTTTTGAACAATCATCTGAATATTAGTCTGCCATTCAAAACCCCATTTTAGGCCTTGTCTAGCTGAGAGAAAACCTAGAGGCATTTTGCTTTTCAGTGTCAGTAATTTGAGCAATACACGTATCATGGCACAGCTATCTGTATTCATTCCTTCAATGATGCATCCTTTTGCTATGAATTAATTGCAATATTATGATAAGAATTCAGCATCCAACAGCTTATAACATTCTTACAGGATAAAGGAACTGAAGATGCGAAAGCAGTTATTGCAGCTTTGAAAAGTAAAGGAATATCTGCAATTGGGGCTGCGGGCTTTTGCTGGGGTGGTGAGGTTTTCTTGTCCTCTTTCATTGAGACAAGCTTTCTATGGAATATTTTGGCTCATCAACCGGCTATAGTGCCTCATTAAAAATACTGTTAAGTATTTTATTATGTTAAGTGTAACTGTTAGACATAGCTAACATTCAACTTCCTATGTCTTTTCTCAGCGAAGGTAGTTGTGGAATTAGGGAAGCAGAGTCTCATTGATGCTGCAGTGCTGTGTCATCCTTCGTTTGTCACTGTCGATGATATTAAAGGCAAGCATCTGGAATCTCAAACACTTCCAAATCAGAGGAATCATATGATCATGGTTGTATGAATATTTGTGCATTTTTTGTCTTGAGGTTGTGCTTGTGGGGCTCATGATTAGACCACTGATCTGTCTGTGTGGCCTGTCAGATAATTGTCTGGATCACCAGACGATGGGCCCCACTTGTACAAACTCATTACCTGGGGATAGTATTCATATTCTGGTATATAATATCTCTTCAAAGCATTTGTAAATTTCATTAAGCTCCTATGCTTCGTTGAATCCTGATTCACTAGTGGTTTTCTTTTCTTTTAATCTGTTACCATTTATATCTTATAAATAATGATTTATACATTTTCAGAGGTTAAAACTCCCATTGCCATACTTGGAGCCGAGACTGACCGCCTTTCTCCACCAGAGCTGGTGAAACAGTTTGAGGAGGCTCTATCTGCGAAAGCTGAGGTAAGGAATCTCCAAGCTTTTAGAACTACAATTGCAGGCTAAGCATTTTTTAACCCTTATGCATGATCTTGTGTTTTGGCGAAACACGTGGATATGACTCAGCCCCTTCATATGTGATTGGAGCCATTTGTAATCTCAAATCAGACAAATGGAAGTTGGCATGCGATATCATCTGCCATCAGTATATTTTGCCTATTTTACTCTTGTACGGGTGCTCTGTATGGGTCTAGTTGTCAAACTTGCTCCACATGTCAGAGTATGGCGACACATCTATGTATGTATTACTAAAATATTTATAACATATTTTATTTAGTTCTAAATATGTAATCATTTTACTATTTTTTTGACATAAAATATTGGTACTGCCAAGCTGCATCTGACATTTATTCCATACCAAATACCCATGTCTCTTCATTTCTAAACATTGCTTTGAGGGATTTGAAGGATCCAGGTGCTGTAGTATTTGTAACAACTGTCAGATTATCCACTAAAATGAAGGCTAAACCAAGGCCCTGGAACTACTGAGCTTATGTATGACATGGATCCCATGCTGCATCCCATGACTCGCATCTAACACTGGTGCTTCGAGGGTTTTGAAGGATTTTTCGTAGGTCCCTTTGCGGGAATGAAAATACCATCGAGCATTCCCTTTTTGTATGAGTTTCCCAAAAAACCACCTTTCCCTGAAAAGAAAGGCTGGGCCCAAAATACTGCAGATATCTCCCATTCGGTCTATTACCCTTTTACCCATGTAAGGAATTTGATCAGAAGCAATGTTACCTAAATAGCCAAATACCCTACGTTTTCCCTTTCGAATTTTGTAATCCTGATTGTGGGTCATTTGCAACCCAGATTGCTATTGTTAGTGACCTGAAATTATGGATTTCTAAGTGTTTGATTAAGATCAAACCTAAATTTATATTTAGAGTGTAGAGTTTTGTAATTTGATTTGTGCAATAAGATAATAGTATGCATGCCAGATCTGTAATAATAATATCATTTCATATATAGATTAATATATCAATTCATGTATAAAACTATGCTGCATTTACTTCATTGATATGTGGGATTGACCCACATGATCTGCCCTAGCATACAATGTGTCGGAGGAAGTAGCATACCCTCTGCCTGTTTCCGTACCTTATACTGGAGTGACCCGCAATAAAATAACCTTGATCAGGTGTGGTTCCAAAGAAGTCCCAAATCCAGGGATGTAAAAGCAGATCCGTAGACATGCACAATTGGTTGCTATTAACTTGATTCTGTGTTCTCCATAAAACTGAAACATACGTCTTTGTGATAATTTTTACTGGGACTCACTAAGCTTTTGTTCAAGGCTTCCATACCAATGATTTGATACGCCAACTTATTAGGGCTGCAACTTGGGTTTGGGTTTGGTTGAACCAACTGACCTAACCTGAGTCTGGGTCTGGTTGTGAGGGTCCTTGGATTGGGAAGGGGTTGGAAAACTCCAACCTAGTTTGAAATCGGGTTGGGTGGTTTAAGGTCTAGTGCAAGAGGAATTTGGATCAGGTCAGGTTGCAGATCGAGTCCTCTTGAGGTGGGTTCGGCTCGGGTTGACCCTCAACCTGACCCAACTGGCCAAGTTGCTTACCGTATACCTTATGGATGGGACACTGGTCATTCTGTCTACACATTCTTTCCCCCGTCTTTGCTCCAAACATTTTTTAATCTTTCAGAAGACTGTCATGGATCAGACAGTTATGAACTTCCAGTGGCTGATTTTGGGCTAAAGGTTTATCCAGGAGATGGCCATGGATTAAACGCCCTAGTTTTTTTTTTTTTTTTTTTTTAAAGAAAACACTAATTGAATGTCTTAGTTCTTTTACCATGCACACAAATTTGCTTCCTCGTATGATCAGTACCCTCTACAAAATGTACCATATGTGCTTTGACACCTAAGCCTTAGATGCTGATTTCTTTCAGCTTAGATTTCTCGTACAAAACAGCTCCATATGTGTAAAATCAATCCATCCACTTGTTTTCAATCTCAATTTGCTTAAATACCATTAGTCTATATGAACTTCGCAAAGTCCACATGAGTGTGCAAGTCTGCTAATGCACATGCTGCCAGATGTCCAGCACGACAGATGTGAAATATCCAAGTCATTCATCAGGTGGAACTCATCATGTAGATGTTGCCACCCAAGGATAAAGGAAGGTCACTCAGTAGATGTGTCATGATACTAAAAATACGTGGATGAGTTAGAAAACTTCGGCTGGTTTTTAACAATCATGCATTTTTTCAGTTAAATGTGGCCCTATCTGACTTGTGTCCTGACCTGATCTTGAAATAGTGAATCTACATATGTGGTTTTAGCTTGATATCAAGCTGCATTCATGTCATTCTATCACTTCCAGAAATTGCATTCATACAATTCTACTTCGATCAATGGCTGAGAACTGCTGGCCTTTCCGCAGGTGGATTCTTTTGTGAAGATCTTCCCAGGGGTGGCACATGGATGGACGGTGAGGTATGATGTTAATGATGATGCAGCTATGAAGAAGGTGGAAGAAGCGCATCAGGACTTGTTGGGCTGGTTCACCAAGTATGTCAAGTAAGAGAAGATACTCCACGCTATCTGATTAAAAACAACATTTGATAGCACTAGTATGAGTTGTGTATGTAACCTGCATTTCTGTGTTATTAGTGGGATTCAGTGAGTGACTCCGACAAGTCTGTAGATGCAGTAATCAAGGTGATTGTTTGTCAGGTTTTTAATATTACTTCCCAAATATCTATTATTACAAGTCATAACTCGTACGGCTGTCAATTGGTTGGTCCTTGCGTACCATTCCTGGATCTGCCTCAAGAATGGCTGCCTTTCAGAAAAGAACAAGAATGGCTGCGTTTGGGTCTGGGTATCATATTTGAAGACCTGGACCCAAATCCGGTCAGGTTTGGGTCCCTGTCAGGGACCCATTGAATCAGGTTGGGTTGCGTTGGGTTTGTCCGGATTGTGGCATGGATGGTGGGTGTACTAACAAGCTAACCAATGGGCCTCACCATGGATGGCGCATGACCCACATTTCCCTAGTGTGGGTGACTAACAGTGAAGTGTGAACTGACAGTGGGTGTACTAACAAGCTAACCAAAAAAAAAAAAAAAAAGGATGGTTAAGACAATGCAGCAGCAGGTCATGTTTAACCAAGGAAAAGGCCAAGTTTTAAGAGCTAGGATCTATCAATCTTGGGATTTTTTGGGTCATGGGCCATCCACGGTGAGGCTTCCATATCAATGGCTTGGATTGTTTAAGGGGGAAAATAGAGGTTTGGACCACGGTCCCACTTATACAAACTGAAAAACCCGAATAGGATGTGGTTTGTTCTGCTGTTAAAAATTGTGTATGGTCTGTTTTCTTGATTTTATTGGTGGGGCCATGCTCCATGGCCCCACTAGAGCTGGGCATTGAGTTGAGTCGGACTGAGTTAGGGCAGACCGGACTCGATCCGGTTTTGAAATAGGTCTGACCTGAACTCGATCCGAATCAGTACCGAGTCCATCATGCCTGACCCGATCTGAGTCTGGGTCTGGCCTGGACTGATCTGGACCAATTCCTACCCGGTCAAAAGTACATAATCAGGTCGAGTTGGCACGAGAGGAGGAGAGGAGGAGGAGAGAGAGAGAGAGAGAGAGAGAGAGAGAGAGAGAGAGAGAGAGAGAGAGAGAGAGAGAGAGAGAGGTGGTGGTGGGTGGCTGCCGAGTTTGGAAGAAGAGGATGAGGAAGGGAGAGAGAATTTGGGATTGGGTAGGGGTCGGGTGTGGCAGGTAGGGTTTGAGATAGTTAGAAATTAGTTTTTTTTTTATTTTTTATAATATATATATATATACCTGAACCCGAGTCGTGTTGGGTTTTGGATCGAGTTTCGGGTTGAGTCGGGTCGAGTTACTGGGTAACTTGGACTTGAGTCAGTATTAGTTCGGATTGGGTGAAGCCTACTCGGTTCGGACTGACTCACCTAGTCGGTTCGGGTCTGAACGAGTCGGACGAGTCGAGTTGTCCAGTGCCCAGCTCTAGCCATGGTTAAGACTGGGTGACTCAGACCGAGTTGGGGGTGAACTCGTGGCATTGATCAGTCTTGCTGAGTGCATGTTGACTGGAACGCATTGCATCAGACTCATCGGTCTTAAAATCATGGGGTGGGGCCCAGTAAGTACTTTCAGATATTATAGATATACACAGATGAATGTTTCAGCCTTGAGGAATTATAATATTTGGACCTAGGGCTTATGGTGCCTTTGGGTCTTAATTGCTTACGAGTGGGGCCCCTAGTATTGTGTCCAGACCATTGATTTCTTGGGCCTCTCTGTCTATGGACATTTATGTAGGTCCCACTACTTGGCTATGGTTTCTTGGTGGACACTTATGTAGGTCCCACTACCTGGCTATCCTAACATTCTGATCTCTGATCATTTAGACCTCCACATGGACGATTAGAAATGAATATGGCCAACGATCTCCCATCGCGACCATATTTCAAATATCGCATAAAATAAGGTCTGGGCCCATCCAGTAGCCCGATGTCCAGCCCATGAAACTGTAAATAGGACTCAATCTGTTCGTTGAAAAAGGTCTGGCCCACTGATGCAGGGGAGAATGTGTTGAGGTCGAGCACCGTCTTCCTCGAGGGATAACTGTTCTGAATCCACGGAACTTCTTTGGACTCCTCACGGAGATACCTCGAATCCACGAAGAAAAGAAGAAGATAGAAAATAATTTCTAGAAATTCATAAATTGATTGATGATCCAAATAAACGAGTTTACAACCCTTTAAATATGGATACCAAGCTTTGGAAGAAGTTTCGGTATCATACTATAACTAAAGCTCCTAGAAATCAGGACTTACTGTAGATAGTAAACTTACCATTTATAGATATGGTCATAATTTTTGCACTAGTGCGCATGGTTTTCGGCCAAAAATAATAAGTTCCCTATTTGGCCGAACTATGATGTTCCCCTATTTTTTTAAGCACTTATTGTGTGGGACACAACTCATAAAGCCCACGTATGAAGAATTACAATCAAACTAAAGCTTAATAAAAATAGTAAAAATGAAAATAAACAGGAATTTCGACTTCGACCATCGATCTGACAGAATGTCGCAAAATCGGAATGGGCAACCCGGCGTGGCGGGTTGGGTGCCTAAAGTAGCTCATCCTACCCCAAAATCATATATGGTACATCCAATAACTCATTCCGGTTTGCGAGATGCGTCCGTTTTAAGTTCTAACAGTCCGGATCACATGCGTCCGTTTTAAGTTCTAACAGTCCGGATCACCTCTGCCTCCGATCGGCCTTTTCTGATCCACCTTGGCCATGAAATTATCCGTGACCCGCTCTACAACACCCACCAATCCTTAGACACATTGGGTGTCCAGGCACCAACAGCTTGATTCAATGAACGTAGGTCCAACCCGTCCAGCGGCCCGGTATACAAGAGAAATCATCCCTTGAGGTCATTCCAGCCATTTCATCTTGAGGCCTTGAAGTCATAGTGGGCCTGATGGCAGCTCTAATCACAGGAATAAAAGGATCCCAAAACCCTCTGATCTTGATTGGACAGTGATGGGCCATGACTCACTTGTACTGATGATAAATGGATTGGGCCACACACCTGATTTGTACGCAGTGTTTCGAACAAAATGGACGGTTGAAAGTTGCTAACAGATCACATTCAGCATCATGGGTCCCTTGATTGAATGGTCAATATAAATTGTTTGGACCACATGTTCAGTATTTTGGGCCTAGGCCCATTAAGTGGAGCACAAATCCTGGTGTTTTGAATCACTGTACACTAGCCATCTTATGGAGACTGGTTCAAGCTTGCAGCTATAGAACTCCTACCAGCAACCGTTCTACTAAAAAACAATCCAAAAGCAAGACATGGAGCTTGAGCTTTCACAGATGGAAGGACTCAGTAGGTAATGGAAAATCTAGATTCTTATAACATAAATAGTAAAAAATTTGCAAATTTCAGTTTGAAATGGTCCACCATACCATGATGAATAAAGATGGAGTGTGCATGTCAATGCATTATGAAAAATTTTTGATTTTAAGAATGCTAAAGTTATATACCAATGAGTTATATATGATAGCCTAGTTAGGGCTGTACAAGAACCGATTTAGATCAGTTAGCTCGCTCAACTCGACTCGAAAAAGCTCGATTCAACTCAGTTTGAAATTGAGTTCGAGCTGAGTCAAGCTGATTTTTTGAGCTAAAGAAAAATTCGGACCGAGTTCGAGCTTGCCTGAGCTTGACTTGACTCGGATTGAACCCCAACTCGAATCGAACTCGGATCGAACCAGTTCGGTGACTCGGTTACGTTGATATTGATGTTGCCCACTAAATGTTTGATGAAATGACTCAATGAAGTGTCGGCTGGTGGCAAGGAAGGTATGTATATGAAACAAATACTCTTTTTTCTTGATCTTGATGTTGCCTACAAGGTGTGAAATACCTGTAAAACGATGGTTGTTGTTTTACATACAGTGGGAATTTGAAGGTGCAGTCCATGTGTTTGTGAAAATGCTGCACATGCGAACTTGGCTTGAACTCTAATTGAACCGGCCCGAGCCACTGACCAAACCAAGCCGAGCTGGCCCATCAGGCTCGAGGACTGAGCCGAGCCAAGTTGAAGTTGGGGTCAGCTAGTGGCCGAGCCGAGTCGAGCTGTGCCAAGCTCGACTCAATTTGACTCATGTACACCTCTAACCCTAGTTCAATGATATGATGAATAAAGAAATGAAAGTTTATGTGGACGATATAATATTGTTAAATCTCTTACCATCGAAGGGCATTTTGAATAGTTTTTTTTTTTCCCCAAACAGTCAAAGAGTCTCTCAAAGTGTCTTTGGTGCAATCGGGAGCAAACTACTCGGCTTCATTGCCAGTAAGGAAGATATCATGGTCAATAAAACCAAAACCAAAGCTATCATTAAGATGCAACCTCCAAAGACTGAGAAAGGAATTTGCAGCTTTTTGTTAGAATCCAATACATCAGTCGCTTCATTACATAGCTAACACCCAATCGAGATTCTATCTTCAAGTTATTTTGAAAGAATTCAAAGGAATGGAACATTTTAATTTCAGCACAGTGATTGGAGGTGTCCTTAGCCAGTATGATGACACCAGAAGAAAAGAGCAAGTAATCTATTATTTGAGCACGAAGTTTACCAACTATGAGACAAGATATTAGACAATCGAGAAGACCTACCTTGCCCTTGTATGAGCCACCAGTGCCATCAGTCGCTTCATTACATAGCTAACACCCAATCGAGATTCTATCTTCAAGTTATTTTGAAAGAATTCAAAGGAATGGAACATTTTAATTTCAGCACAGTGATTGGAGGTGTCCTTAGCCAGTATGATGACACCAGGAGAAAAGAGCAAGTAATCTATTATTTGAGCATGAAGTTTACCAACTATGAGACAAGATATTAGACAATCGAGAACCTACCTTGCCCTTGTATGAGCCACCAGTGCCACTGCCAGTACAAGATTACCTATTGATTTCCTTATATGAATCCACTAAAGTATTTGTTTCAAAATCCAGCATTGATAGGAAGAATAGCAAAGTGGCAACTACTGCTTTCTGAATTCGACGTCACGTATGCCACCAAGAAAGTGATCAAAAGGTAAGCTCCGGTTGATCATTTAGCAGTATAATCCCTGTTAGACTATTAACCATTAAAGATATTCTTAACAAAAATGTTTTCTTCATGAAAGAAGAATAACCAAAGAAGGCAAGTGACAGGACTTTGTGCTTTGAGGGCATAACAAACTTAAAGGGAAGTGATGTAAGGGCAACCCTATACTCCTTTAATGATGTTCTAGTCACATATGGAATTGCCTAAATAGGCTGTTTGGATTAATCAGATATACATTAGGTGGAGCCCGTAAAGGGTGGTGCATAAGCCATATCAATGAGTTAAAATTGAAATGGGATTTCTCTTCCCTTTTGTGTCGGAGATGCGCAAAAGCATTGGTGATGAGGAATCCAATGATGGGTAGGATTCCTCCATTACTAATCTAACAATATAAAAGCTGTTTTAGTCTCCTCTTCCCTTACTAGTCCATATTAGAGTAAAAGTCTCATTAATCGATGTAAGGAGCGAAAAATGCAAGCATCGGCAACCACCATTACCACCTTGTCCAAAAGCTTTATTTCCATCATTGATGGCAGTTCATTATTTCCAATGCTCAATGCACGATACTTCAATCTTAATTTGCTTACATTTAGTATAACCAAAACCACTCTATGAGTAGAATCTATTAAAGAGAAGGTGTCGTGATTGGAGAAGATAAACAATGAATTTTCCTTTATTAAACATGTGGTTTCCTTCATGGGCCATGTTTGGACAAAAAAGAAGCGCATGGACAAATTCATTATCTTGCTTTGATGAAGAGCACAATAAGAAAGTGTCATGTAGTAATAGCAATTATGTTCGTTAAATACCTTCTAAGTAAGAGCACTATTAGTGATGTAATTGTCTTGTCGTAGAAGAGAGCGATCGGCAATCAGTTCGATCGTTTATAAAGAGTGTGATTGACAATCTGTCTAATTGTCCATGAAGAGCGAACGGCAATCAATTCGATCATCCTTGGAAAAGAATGACCGATAATAGGTCGCTTTGACTGTAGGGAGCGCAGATTCTATTTGTCTATAAATACCTCATCAAGGGATCATTTTTAGGATTTAAACTCTAGATTCTCAAGCAGAGAATCATTATTCTACAATGAAGTATTGTTGCTGAGATTAGAGCTAATTATGCCATTCTTTCTTGACAGGTGTGAACAAGGCACTTTTGCTATGGTGTACAAGTCGTGCTCTCACTAATGCCTCCACAGCTTGAGGGTCACGACATGTAAGGAAGTGCTTACATGGAAGTCAAACATATAGTTCGCACTCTATGTGCACCATTACTTGTATTTTGTGATTGTTGGGGATCCGTGGAAGTACACAGAGATGAATCAAGCAAAGTACTCACAATTTCATAACCAAGTTCAAACAAGAACAATTTAAATTTTATGTGGAAAAACTCTTATGGAAAAAAAACCATGACACAAAGAGACAAGTAATGGACTATGAAAGCAGAAATTACAAGAAATAGAGTCTTACCGATTCGAACAAGCCTCGAATCTACTTCACAAGCCTTAGCTATGCCCTTGAACGCTTAGTAACGATTTTTTATTTTTATTTTAATAAATATCCATCAGAGGAAATTACAAGAGATTCGGGTGGGCCTCTCCAAAATCGAGAGCCGCACCTATCCTGTCGAAGCACTAACAACTACTTACAAGAAGGGAAAAGGAAAAAGGGGGGCTATTTACATCTGCCAAATCGGATGGCTCCTAATCCCACCTTATCTAGAAAAAAGGTGCCCCTTGCAGGGAACGGAAGATCAGCTACTGTCATGAACTCGGTCTGGCCCTGGGTAATGCTCCCGAACTTAGCCAGGCCGTTGGCAACGCCATTTGCTTCCCTCGGCGAGAAAGAGATTCGAAGGGAAGCCCGCCTCCTGAGGCGGGATAATTTGACCCACAAGTACCAAGAACTCTAGCACTGGGTGCCATCCACCAGGCACTTAGAATCACTAACCATATCAATGGCTGAGAAGCCCTTAGAGATAGCCATTTCTAGCCCATTGACAAAGGCGGTGGTTTCCGCCATGAAGTTAGAACCTATGCCATAATTCACGGAAAAAGCGAAAAAAAATAAATCGCCATTGTTATCTCTGCATATTCCTCCACTTAGTAATGATTTAGAAAGCCCTATAATACCTCTCTCTCTCTCTCTCTCTCTCTCTCTCTCTCTCTCTCTCCCAAATCCCAATTACACTTGATATATAGTGTTACAACCGAAATAAGAAATAACTTGCACACTTGCACAAATTTGCGCACATCTTCGATAAGACCTTCGATGCCATCGACGACCCTCAATGTTATCGAATTTAACATCGAGTAGCAACTCTAAATTGTTCCAGTAACTAACATGGATTTTTTGAAATTTTCTGATGTGATCGAGCACCTGTCGAAGGCATCGAGTGGTCTATCGATGGCATCGACAGACCCCGTTGCTAACAGATTTAAGACATCAACAACAGTGATAGTACAAATCTATTTATCGAGTGACTTCCCTATTGTGCTCTTCTTTTGAAATCTAGTTAAGCCGAGATACATTTTGGACGTTAGATCATTTTGGACGTTACTGAAGCAGTAACTAGTGTCAATCTTAAGGACTAGTGTCCATGGTATGGTACTTGTCCTGCTGGAAGACATCTTACACCAACTTTATAGCATCCTCTTATTGTCACTTCAAGGCTATTTAGGGTCTTGCCCCTTTTCTATTAACGAACAAACCATTCAACACCCCTCATGTATTATGGTAATTTTAACCCTACCAACACTCTTCCTCTTGCAACACCTTTAAGAGCTGTGAATAATGCACAATCATCAACAAACCGGGTTACTTTCCTCTTTCAGCTAAATGACATGTTTTATGAAATGATACAACCCCATGCTCCTTGTCCTAAGAGCTCTATGAGTTATTATTCATGTAATTCTTTTCCTTTACAAGCTATTTCGTATTCATCATGCTGGAAGCTTATCACGAGGGATGAGCGTTTGGGCAGCGCCTATCTCTAGGTGAGAGGTGTAGACCTTCCTTGCCCACCGATAATTATAAAGGAGCATGGTACTCATACATGCATTTGCATTAATAATAACTTAAACCTTTATTCTAAATCAACTATTCCATCGCTAATTATTATCTTATAATTAAAAGTTATTTTATGTTAATATAATTAATGGCTTGTAGTATGTCAAGGTTTGTAATATAATAAGATCCAATCAATCAAATCTAATCCATCCAATGATTTGAGCCCGAACCATCCAAATGCCCTTATTTGATTTGGATATGATTCAAACATGATCAAACCATGGTCCTAAAAAGTGAGAGTATTCATGCCTTTATTTGACTCGGATGCATTTGAAATTGATCAATTCCCCGGTCATAGAAAGCAAGACCTAAGCTCGAACGGACCTCAACTCGCCCGATGGGGAGAGATCTTATCAAGGGAGGCGTACTTAAAAGAGAAAAGAATGAAGAAAATGAATGAACACGTATTTAAAGAGAAAATAAGGAAGAAAATGAATAAACTTCAACCAAGGCGTTCATGGTCGCCTGTGAGAAAATGGGTCAGATCAGCAAGTGGGCCCAACTTGTGCATTGAATTATGATCAAGATTTTTACTAATACATGTGTGGCCCACCTGATGATTCTATTTATATCAGCTTGATTTTCTAGAGATCGGCATCTATGCGGTGGAGATTGCCTGAGTAATGATTCTAATCTCACGCACATGGGTCATCCACAACTCCAGATGGATGGTCATGTCAGAGGCTCTGCAGGACCGACTCTGATCTATATGTTTTATCCCCTTCATTTGTATATTTTGAAATATCATTTTAAGTCTAGAACCTAAAAAAGAGGCAGATCCCTTGAGTGGTCCATACCACATAAAGTAGCAAAGATTTAAAGCCTCTTGTTTGAGAACTTCTTGGGGGCCACACAAGTTTTGAATCAAGCTGATATTTATTTTTTCCCTTCATACAAGTCTTTGTGACTTCGTAAGAGGTTGCATGGCAAATAAACATCGCCATGGGCCTTAGGATGTTTACAATGGCAAGAGTTCAATCCCTATTACTTCATGTATGTAGTGTGGTCCACTTGGACCTTCTATTCATCTTCATTTTGGGATCGTGCCCAAAACTGATCTTTAAAAATAGATAGATGGCATGGATAAAACATATAGATCACAGTGAGCAACACAGAGCCCCCGACATGACGCTCTATCTCTAGCTATGTCCTGGTGTGGTAGCACTAGTACCCAATCTGCGTACTGGAAAAGCTCCGTGGGCCATACCATGGTGTAAGTATTATTTTTTTTGTCCATTCATTTTTCTATATCGCTTTAGGGGCATGAGCCCAAAAATGCGACGGATCCAAAACTCAAGTGGACCACACCATGGGAAGCGATTGAGATTGAATGATTACAGTTGAAAACTTCTTTTGAGCCACAAAAGTTTTTGAATCAAGTGTATATTTGTGTTTTTTCATCATTGAGATTCATATTAGTTTATGAACAAGTTGAATGACAAATAAGCATTATAGTAGACCCTATAAAATTTTTATCTGTGGCCCTACTTATCCCTAGTATTTTTTGGTGCGGTCCACTTCAACTTTAGATCTACTTTATTCTTTGGGTTCATGCCAAAAGTGAGCCATAACACATACATCCTCGAAGGGTCACTTCGGAATCCGAGATTCCCAATTATTAGGTGGACCACTGTCCTCCACAGCTGACATGAGCAATGATGCCATTCAACCACCTTTATAAAAGATCCTTGTTCTTCCACTTTTATAAAAGATCCTCTGGAGACTTCCAGACTTCGCCATGCATGTCATGCATTAAAATTTATAAAACTATACTTGCATGGCAAGTTTGGACGCGGGAGCTGATTAGGTGAGACCCCGGATCCACCGAGGTGAGTGGAGCCCACTGTGATGTATGTGAGTACATTCAAGCTGTCCATATCCATACCTAAAGCTAATTTTAGAGAAGTAGGTCCAAATCTCAAGAGGACCATAATACAGGAAATAGTTGTAATCGACCATTAAAAACTTTTCGTGGGCCACAAAGTTTTTGAATCAAGCTGATATTTGTGTGGTCTCTTCATCACGATCTTTGAGACCTTATCAACGGGTTGGATAACAAATAAACATTCCGGTGGCCTTTATGAAGTTTTTAATGGTGGAGATTCAATAACTACTGTTTTCTTTTGGTGGTATGGTTCACATAAGTTTTGGATCTGCTTCATTTTTTGGATCATGCCATAAAATGAGCTTTTAAAACGGTTGGATGGCGTGGATTCAAGGCACATATGTCACCGTAATCCCCACAGCCAGGGGTCTCACCCACCTCGGTGGATCTAGGTCTCACCTAACCGCTCCCTATTTGGAAGGGCTTTTGAATTTATAAGGGATCTTGACAGGAAAATTCTTCAAAAAATTACAATTCCACGCCCGACATCACTGATTTTGACAGCTAAATTCTTAAAAAATTACAATTCCTCATCTGATGTCATCAATGATGCCATTCTAACAACTTTTATGAAAAATCCTGACCTGTTTGTTTTAAGTGTAAATTTGGATAATTATGATAAAAGCATAATAATGAAAAGTTTCGAGTTTGAAAAATTGGCTGCATTTCAGCTCAAACTTCAAACTAAATTCAAATAGATGAAAGCGAAAACTCTGTAAGCCTCACCATGATGTATGTGTTATATCTACACCATTCATTCGTTTTCTTAGATTATTTTACGAGAGGGGTTTAAAAATGAGATGGAACTAAAGCTCAAATGGACCACATCACAGAAAATGATAGGTGGCATTATTCCCACCGCTTTTGTTGTGTGGTCCACTTAAACTATTTGGACAGTACGAGTGAAAGGACTTTTGGAGTTTTAAGAAATTTTGACTGCAAACTTTTTCAAAAATTATAATTTTATTATGTAACACTTGATCCAAAATTGATAAAAATGTGGTAAGATATTATCACAATTCCCATATATTTGTTTTTCTTTAGAAAGTGGTAAAGTGGAGAATTGTATGACTCATGTATATTTATATGATATCAAACTAGATGTAATCTACTGTGATGTTTGGAAGATCAAAATATTTAGTCAATATATCTAAATATAAGGTAGGACACCACTTGGGTCCTTGATCTTGTTCCAGTGGTAGACTCTCAGGAGTTTCAACACCTGGTCAAGGGTTCGAGCACCCTAGGTGGTGAAATCCCACTAAGGCATGAGTGTATGATGGTGTGTGTGCATGTAAAAATAAAAATAAAATAATAATAAAAAAAAGTAGGACATAACTTGAAAATGATACATACTTTTAGAAACGTCAAAGTACATTGGTAACTTCACTGCTTGACATGAGCAATGACTTTTGTGGAAGAGAATTACCAAGATGGCCACAACGAGTTTTTTTTTTTTTTTTTTTTTTTGGTTCTTTAAAAAGTAATAAAGCCAATAATAGTTAATTTTCTTTGAAAAGATTAGTTACTTTTCTTTAAAAAGTAATAAAGCCAAGAATGATAGGGTTATATGGTCTGTATATGACATCCAACCCATCTAACATATGCACCCAAATGTAGCAAATGCCCAGGCAAAATATTAGCCTATCAAATCACTAATTGTCTATGGGGACGTGAATTAGTTTTATGATGTGGCCCATCCAACAATTGAACCCACTTTTTTTTTTTTTTTTAATCATCATGGTGAGGGACTCGGATTCAATAGTGACCCTTTAGTAGTAGTTGAAGCTCTATGGGCCTCATCATCATGTATGTGTTTTATCCGCACAATCCATCTATTTTTCTAGCTCATTTTAAAATATCATTTAAAAAATAAAGCAAATCTAAATCTTAAGTAGACCACATTATAAGAAATTGTGGGGACCAAGTATCTGTTAAAAACTTACTATGGGCTACAATTTTGGATCGAGCTGATTTTTATGTTTGCCCTTCATCCAATTTTGTAAGACCTTATTAACAAGTTGGATGGCAAAATAGTATCTAAAAGGGTCCGCCATTGCTTCCTGTGGTGTAGTACACTTAAGCTTGGATCTGCCTCGTTTTTAAACTCATAACCTAATTTAAGCCAATAACATGAATGTATGGCATGGATAAAATACATACATTATATACATTACGGTGGGCCTACAAAGCTTTTCTAGTACCAAATTGGATCTTAGTCTTACGGTGAAGTGCATCTGTTGGACACCATAGGTGTCATACACATGCAATTGAGCCCACAATTATGGAGTTTAACACCTTTTTAAGAAAATAAATAAATAAAATATCTGGGCAATTTCAGAATAATTCCTATTTTTTAAAAATATAGAAGGGTAAATATGTCATTTATCTTATCTTTTGTGCATTGCACAGGTCATTTTTAAGGGCCGTGCAAACGGAAGCAGTTAGGGGCCAGCTACCTCGTGCAAACGCTTGTGGCCCCACCATGATGTGTACTTTTTATCCATGCTGTCCATTCATTTTTTAAGATCATTTTAAGGCATAAGCTAAAAAAATGAGCAGATCCAAGCGTAAAGTAGACGATACCACACGAAACAATGGGGATATCCAAATGTAAGGTAGACCATTTCACGGGCAACAATGGGGATGGAACGCTTACCGTTAAAATCTCTTTGGAGGGTCACTCAAGTTTTGGATCAATTAATAATGTTTTCCTATGGTGTAGTCCACCTGAGATTTCAGTCAGCCTCCCTTTTAGTACTATGCTCTAAAATGAGAAGGAAAAATGGTATGGTGTAGTCCACCTGAGATTTCAGTCAGCCTCCCTTTTAGTACTATGCTCTAAAATGAGAAGGAAAAATGGATGGATACCGTGGATAAAATATAAACATCTTGGTGGGGCCACATAGCTTTGACATGAGCTAGCTGGCTGGTGTCGGGGTCACTAGCCAAACCGCGTCCCTTGGAAACAGCCTGGCTCTGTCAAGGAGGGAAACGGATTGGCTACTCCCCTGCCACTAGCCAATGGCTGGCCAGTGGACGGTCCTACGTAGACCCAATATGATTTACGTGTCTCATCCATGCCGTCAATTCTTTCTTACTAATAATTTTATCATATGAACCCAAATTTGAAATAATCAAAATCTTAAGTGGGTCACACAGTGTTGATTGAACTCTCACCGTTAAAAACTTCTCAGGGCTATAAAAGTTTTGGATTAAGTTTATATTTGTTTTTTTGCCTTCAGTTAGGTTCGTATGACCTTATCTAGGGGTGTACATCGAGTCGAACCGAATTGAGCTGGCCTCAGCTCAAATTGGCTCGGCCACTAGCTAACCTTAACTCAAACTCAACTCGGCTCGGTTCTCGAGCCTGACTGGCTAGCTCGGCTCAGTTCGGTCAGCAACTCAAGCCAGTTCGAGCCAAGTTTAAGCCAAGATTGAGCCGAGTTCGCCATTGCAACATTTTCACAAACACCTTGACTACACTTTCAAAATCTCACTGTATTTGAGACGGCAGCAATGATTTTACAAGTATTTTATCAAACACCTTCTAAGCAACATAAAAGTCAATAAAAAAAGGGTGTTGGTTTCATATACATACCTTCCTTGCCACCAACCACACTTCTTTGAGTCATTTCTTCAAACACTTGGTGAGCAACATCAATATCAAAATAACCGAGTCACCAAATTGATTCAATCTGAATTCCATTCGAGCTGTGTTCAATCCGAGTCGAATCGAGTTGAGTTGGGCCAGCTCGAACTCATTTTCGAGCTAAAAAAAGCAGCTCGACTCAGCTCAAACTCAGCTACAAACCAAGCTGAATCGAGCAAGTCGAGCAAGCTAACCAAGCTAGCTCGGTTCATGTACACTTCTAACCTGATCTGCATGTGATGTCAAGTAAACATTATAGTAGGCTTTAGTAGGTTTTTAATGGTAGACGCCCAAGGTGTGGTCCACAGGAGATTTTGATCTTCCTCATTTATGACATACTTGATGGGTTTTTTTGACCCGTTGTCCTTTTGCAACTGGGATGCGCAAAGTCCTTTCGCAACTAGGATGCGCAAGTCCTTTCGCAACTAGGATGCAGAAAGGAGTTTTCTAAAACTATAAAAAGGGTCCCTAGGATTTTTCTATATATATTGTATTGATAGAAAAATACAAGAGGCTATCAAAGGTGAGAGAGAGAGAAGAGAAGCTTAGAAGGGGAGGTTAGCTCGGGAGGTTTTTCTACTTTGCAATTTATATCTCGGGCGCTTCCATGTCCTCATGTCGGTTAGATCTCTTCGTTTTCTCTATTTCTCTTATTGTTCATCCACTCCTGCGTGAGTGAAGAAGGCTTTGTAGCGTTCTAACTTCATAGTGATTGTTGATCTGGACGAGGTCCGTGGTTTTTACCTCTTGAGGGTTTTACCACGTAAAATCTCTTGTGTGGTGTGTGATTGATCATTGATTAATGCTTTATTATCCATAATTTTGGTTTGTTGGGTGCCCCAACAATACATTTTAAAATGGGGTCTAAAAATGAATACACATAGATCATGATGGAGCCCACGTAGCACTGATCATTAGCCACCTGGCTAGTGGCAGCATCACAAGCCAAACGGCGTCCGTCGAGTAGGGCCCGCTAAGGGCACTTAACTCCACAAAAATGGAATTGAATCCAAACCATTAAATGGGCCATGTTCTCACTGAAGGCATTTCCACCCATTCAAGAGTGGAATTGAATCTAAACCACCAACGCTTCATGATTTAATCCGTCTACAAATTGAATACATTTTCTCCCCGTAGCCTATTCCTGGTGGGACCCACCTCTTAACAGTTCCATCTTTCCAGGCAGGTGCATGACCCCATCTCAGCCAGCGGAGTACGAATTTAATTCAGTAGTCCGCGGGCTACAATACCGACCTTGCCTGTATAAAACGACACCCGCATCCGCTTTTATTTCTGTCTCTGTCTCTCTCTCTCTCTCTCTCTCTCTCTCTCTCAGAAGCAGTGAAAATGGCAAGCTCTCAGTGCTGTGCAAATCCTCCAACGTTGAGCTCTACCTGCGGGCAGGGCGGTGTAGAAGACGTCGGTGGCCTCAAGACCTACATCACCGGCCCTTCCGATTCTAAGCTTGCTGTTCTCCTCGTTTCCGACGTTTATGGTACATGTCGATTTCACCTCCTTTCATGCACTATGCAGATTTCTACCAGTTTTAGTTTTTATTTTTCCTTCAATTTGGGTGTTGAGAATTCGATGTATTCGATGTTTGGTATGTGAGAATTCGATCTTGGTTTGTTGAAATATTGATGTTTTTCTTCGTTTTCCATTGATTTGTGGATGGTATTTTTTGTTCATTCAGGTATCGTTTGGATGGTGGTAAATGGGGTAAGTAGTAAATGATTTACTAGCAAATCATTTACTACTTGTGTTTGGATGCTCTAATTTGCTTGTAAATCATTTCCTACTTGTAAATGATTTACTACCAAAGCCCCTTCTCATTTACCAGCAAAAAGATAGTTTTCATTTACCAGTAAATGAGGAGATGGCAACGGCTCTATTTATTATTATTATTATGACAGCCTATAAAGCAGATTTCATTTACCATTTACAGGTTATCCAAACACTGTAAATGATTCACTAGTAAATCATTTACTGCCATCCAAACGACACCTCATGTAGTTTGCTATTGGTTTTTTTTTTTTTTTTTTTTTTTTTTTGAATATATTCACACGTCGGTATTTTTAATTTTTGAATTTTTTTATGCTTTATTTTTATTTTATTTTATTTATGCTTGATATGAATGTGTTTGATTTTGGATTTTGAGGATATTTGGTGGGTTTTTAGTATTTTTGTTCCTTTTGATTTTGATTTTGATTTTGATTTTGTTTTTTTTTTAATTTTAATTTCCTTTCATGTAGTTTACTGTCCTTTTTTTGATTGGTCGTAATGATATGTAGTTAACTGTAAATAAGTAATAATTCTTTACCTTTATATTTTCTGGAAATGTAGAGCATCTGAACAAATCTCGCATTGGGTTTTGTGCTGTGGCAAAACTTTGTGGGCCCTACCATGATTTATGTGTTTCATCCATGCCGTCCATTCATTTTTCCAGATAATTTTAGGTCGTGGGCCTAAAAATGAGGCAGATCCAAAGCTCAGGTGGCCCACGATGGGAATAATTACCTCCACCATTGAACCCACTGTTTTCTGTGGTGTGGTCCACTTGACCTTTGGATCTGCCACATTTTTTTGGCTCATGCTTTAAAATGATTTGAAAGGATGAATGAACGGTGTGGATATAACACATACACCATGGATCCGTCATGTTGGGGTCCAGAGAGTTTAGCTTTAAAAAGAGGTTGAAATGTGAACTGTTTTTAAGGTGGAATTCCGTCTCTTCCAAAAAGATGGCAAAAACCATCATTATGCTTTTACCACAAATTACCACCATTTACCTCCAATCAAACAGGCAATGCCTTTAACTGTGTAAAATATAAGAAAATTACCCGTGACTTTGATTCAGGTGGTGTTTGGGAGAGGAAAGTTACCTGTAACTCTCTCAACCTGTAACTTTCTTAAGGAGAAAGCTGTGAAAATCTTGCAGGTAGTGAGGTTGAGTTTCAAGTTACCTGTAACTTTAAAATGGGCTTAAGGGTCGTTTGGCATCTGGGATTTAAATTCCTTCCTGTGGATTTTGAAACCTGTGGAATCGAGAGGGTTGTTTTGCAAATCAGCTTTGTGGTGGGAATGCAAAAAGGGCTCTCGGGAGGGATTTTGGAGGAATCAAAATCCAAAGCCTTCAAAATCCTTGCCACCAAACGTGCAGTTTTTTATTATTAATATAAAGCAGAAAAAACCTGTATTTAATGGATTGTTATGGGGCATTTTTTCCATCACAGCCATTATGACTTGTAACCCGTAACGGTTGTCGACATTACCATTATTTAACAGCCATTATTTACGGCACACCTTGGTGCTTAGAACTAACATTTTGGTACAAATCCCTTTTTCTACTCTAAGCAATGAGAAGGGTTTGTTTTTGTTGTCGTTTTGTTGCCGCTGTAGTTTCTTTTGCGTTCTTTGAGATTCAAATGCTTAATGTGGCATACTTGATTGTGTTGTGACTTGTGATAATATTAGTGGGATTTTGATATATTCCGTTTTGCTTTTCAATAAATTGTTTTTGTTTGAGGTGGGCATATGTATTTATAGTGAATTGTCCTTCAAAAAAAGAGTAATTATAGCGAATTGGTGTTGTCATCATTGTAGCTGTTGCAACTTGCAGCCACCACCAACTTGCAGACCATCACTTCCATTCTCATCCTCATCATCATCCTTGTTGTTGTGTTGGCATAGTCGTAATTTCACTTGCTTTTTTGAATATCACCTTTTCTGCTGGCTTCTAACTTTTGTCGCTAGCCTTCACCACCATTTGGAAAATGGTGGTGACTCATCCTCCTCACATGTGGCACTGTGTGTGTGTGGCTGTCTAGACCTTCCAAAACTTTTGGAGTGGGTATTGTGGGCAGAGCATATATTTAAATTCACACTGGAAGAGAAGTCCTATCTATTCAATGATTGCTATCAAATGGATGGTTAAAAGTAAAACATTGAGTAGTCCAAATTCCATTGGAAAAATATTATCTTCTCAGTGTAGTTTTTGGTTGTGCCCCATCCACAATTTGGCCAATGCTAAAAAGGGGGCTGATATGCAGGTATTTGTTGGTTAAATAGTTTTTTAATGGACATTCTATAAATAGGATTGTGTTCCAGTACTAGCTATAGTAACTTCCTACAACAACAGTACAACTCTCTATAGTAACTGCTACAGTATGCTACTTTTTTTTAAAAATAAATTTTTAAAAAAGGGATACTCATTTCATTTGTGGTTTATATAAAGTTTAATTTATTTTTTTATTTTTACCTATGTACATGGTGTGTAATGACATACGGCTTGGAATATTGATATAAAGAAAAAATAAGTTTTTTTTTTTTAAATTTTATTTTAAAATTATAGAGAAGAGGTTGTCTTGTAAACAGAGAAAACCCTAAGAAATAAATCTTTTCTATTGAATTGTGTGAAAGGCATGTGATTTAATTTTCTTTTCTTTTCTTCATCCTACAATGTCAAATCCATCTGCATTGCATCAAGTTGGTATCATAGGATAAATTGGCTTCTGAGGAAATATCCTGGAGGAAGTAATAAGGAGATGTGGCAATTGGAGGCAATTATAAGAGAGTTAAAGCCGATTGGATAAGTCGACACTGTTGACACAAGATCAAGGAGAGGCTCCTCGTCTGGGACGAGCTGTTAGCGTTGTGTAACTGTATATTGGTGATCACAACACTGTTCCAGTTGGTCATCCTCATGATGGAAGAGATGACTGATTGGAGGATCATGATTGCAAATATGGTGTAAGAGTTGAGATGCCTGGGTCCAGTGAAGAGCCTAAGAATTTCAAAATGCACAAATCCAAAACTTATATTAGAAGGAAGTATCCAACAATTACATCACAAACAAAGATGACACTTGGTCGATGGGTGGATTGCAGATGGATCAATGCACATATTGGCAGAACTTGATGTGGTGTATTTTGATGCATGCATGACACATCATTTCACAAAGATCAAATTAGGCAATTCAAGATTCAAGAGTGATATGGAGGGCACAACATTGAATTTGGTCCACGAAAGGACGAGGGAAGCAATAATGCACAATAATATGGGGTGCCTCAAAGATTATTGCAACTTGATGGGTGGGCCTACGTTCTAAGTTTCTGACAAAGCTGAAAGTGCACCTTTTCAATGATGTTCTTGTTTGAGGATGCATGCGGTCCGTACTGCATTATAGTAACATTCTACATTATGCCCTGCAGCAGTGCAGCTGAGATTTATTAGAGTTTGAAACTAAATTCAGGTTCGGCTATCTTTCTAGATAACATGCATGATTTTGTAGATGACATGTGGTTTGGAATATCACTAAAGGAAACATAGGTTATTTTATAGAAGAGAGTCTTTTGCAGAGGGAGAAAACCCAAAAACACCAATGTTTTCTAATGTAATTGTGTGAAAAGCGTGTGATTTAATCCCTATCAATTCTCCTTTTCTGCTTCCTACAATATCAAATATAGTTTCTGTGCATGCATCGAGTCTAGTTTTTGTGGTTTTGGTAGTATTTCTTAGAATTCCTACAAATAATAATGTACTGAAAAACTCGCTACAGTTCTTGATACTGTACCGCATTATAGTAACATGCTACATTATGCCCTGCACTAGTGCAGTTGAGATTTATAGTTTGAAACTCAATTCAGGTTCGGATATCTTTCTAGCAATGCATGGTTTTTCAGATGACGTATGGTTTGGAATATCAATAAAGGAAACGTAGGTTATTTTTATAGAAGAGTCTTTTGCAGAGGGAGAAAACCCAAAAACACCAATGTTTTCTAATGTAATTGTGTGAAAAGTGCGTGATTTAATCCCTATCAATTCTCCTTTTCTGCTTCCTACAATCTCAAATCTATCCTTCATCACATGATTTATTTTTATTTTTTGTTTCTTGATTTTGATTTTGATTTTTTTAAAAATTTTGTTGTCATGGTTGTTGAGGTTATAATCATGTTGTTGTCATCTTTGTCACTGTCATCATTTTCATATGCAGCACCTGCTTACTCTCACGTTTTACATGTTTGACTTGAACATTTTACAGGATATGAAGCACCAAACTTGAGGTATGGCGAATTCTTATCTATGTTCTTGACCTAATTGTTTAATTTTATGATTGATATCTTGAGATGATAAACATGGTTTCCTCATAGTTCTCTTATGGCTATACATATTATAGGGTCTGAAAAGATCGGGATTTAAATTTTTGCACTTAACAAGTTTGTGCCCAAATGATCTAAAATCATGTTATTTGTCATTTTTATTCATAAAGTTGTGATGCATGTGCATTCATTCACAAACACTTGTGTGATTTCAATCAGCATGTTCAATATAGCTCTCTTTGAATATTAACATGTTTGCTTTCACCATTTTATTTATAGAAATGAGACCTCTCTTAAGCTTTTGACCTGTAAATGGTGAAGGAGGTCTGGGGGTTTCTTCTTTAAGTTGCTCAACATTTCATGGTCATTCCAAATTCAGTTGCGGATCTTTTAAATGGTGGATTGTAGGGTCATTCCAAACTGAGTCAATGAGTTGTATGGAGGTTGCTCCCTTTAGCTCTTATGTGGGGAATATGGAATGAACAAAATAGATGGACTTTTTTTAGTATCTTGTTGTTGATATTTGTAGAAGGAAAGAATTGGATACTTCATCAAGTTAGGATTAGTATTGAAGCTTTTAAAGCACTGGTGCCTCAAAATTGGGCGGTAGTTGGAACTTGGTCACTTTTAATTATGTCAAACATTGGGAGAAGATTGACCAATTGGTGCCTAGGCTTGTGAAAATTGAATGAGGAGAATTCTAGTGGCTTGGTGGTTGGGGTGTCATTTGAGAAGAAGCTTGCTTGCTGGGTTGGTGTGGCTTATTTTGCTAGCCCTCTTGAATTGGTGAATCCAATTCCATAGAATTGAGGGCTATTACAAAGGGCTACAACAGGCCATAACAAAGAACTACAACTTTTCTTCAATTCTCTAAATGGCCCTGTCATGGTGGAAATAGACTTGAAGGTCAGCCCTCTGGAATTGGTGAATCCAATTCTATAGAATTGAGGGCTATAACAAAGTGCTACAACGGGCTATAACAAAGAACTACAAGTTTTCTTCAATTCTGCAAATAGCCCCTTCATGGTGGAAATAGACTTGAATGCAACCATCTCTTGGGTCAATACTTTGTTGTAATATCCTGGTTCTGTGGAAAGGAGTGTTTGTAGTCAATGAGATCAAAGATTTGGTTGTTTTTTTTTTTTTTTTTTTTTTTATTAAAATTATTGAGGTGGGTATCCGGGAGGGTGAACTCCTTAAGGCTTATTTGGATTATGAAAAGCACGAGAGAGGAAATAATGTTTCTAGAAAACCGCTTCTCCAGAAAATTGTGGAGAAGGAAACCTTCCCTGCTTGTTTTTTGTCAAAGAGGACAAAAGCATTTCGGAGGGATTTTTTTAAAACCGGGGCTAGACGTCTAGTCCCCTTCTTATTTATATTAAGCGATGTCCCAAATTACATAAAACACCCTTAGAATCAAGGGAAAAATAAGAAAAACAAAAGGAAAGGAAAGAAAAATAATAAGATAAATAAGAGAGAATAAGAGATGGTCCATGGTCTAGAGAGGGAAGGCCCATGGTCTAGAAATATTTACACTCCCTCTCGAGCTAAGGCATAGATATCAATCATGCCCGACTACGAGGAATATGCTGTCCAACTTCAACAGTACGAGCCTTAGTGAAGATGTTGTTGATGGAATGGGGAGAGAGATCTGAGTAGCAACTGGTATCAAGAGAAGAGATTACTTGTTCCTTGACAATTAAAATTCAAAATTCATCTTATTGATGAATCATAAGACAATTTAGGTAAGTTGACCCGTAGACAGAACAAAAGGGAGTACAAATAATGCCATAAACAACCTTCTCACAAATAAAGTGACAATGTGTTCTTTCGCTCATGAAAACTATGATTAGAAGCTATATGAATAACATCTTGATTATTACAATACATAGGCATCAAAGTCTTCACTTGAAATCCCAATTCAATAACAAAACTTTTTAACCACAAAATTTTCCATGCAGTATTTTCCATAGCACGGTACTTTGCCTCAACATTTTATAATTTTTAGTCTTCCAGGCAGTGGTCAAGTATCGGTATCGTTACAAGTTTCGCTGGGCGAGGATACGAAAAAAATATCGTTATCGTTGATAATATTGCCGATTCCCGAAAATGTGGGGAAGCATGGGGAAACCGGTGGAATTTTTCAATGAAACTTACACATATTTGCATATTTGAGAATCAAATGATAGGGAAAAAGATGCATATTTGCATATTTAGGAATCAAATAATAAGTTTCCCTTAATGGGGCCTAAAAGCATGTATCATTGACTCAGGGAAACATTGGGGAAACATGGGTAAATTGGTGGATCCATCCATCCATCCATGCATGCACATACATACATACAAACATACATGCATGATCCATCTATCCATGCATGCATGCATGCATGCACACACACATATACACATCCATCCAACCAACCACCCATGCATACATTCATCCATCCATGCATGCATGCATATACACACATACAAACATCACCCATTAAAAAAATTGAAATGAAATTTTTAATAAACATATTTTTGGTGATATTAATAACATCGGCAATATTATTGAAATATCACTGATTCGCTGGCGATACAAGCGACACCTAGAATTTACACAGTAAAAAATATTGTCGATACATTGGCGATATCAATACATCAGCGAAATTTAGTGATATATCATTGATATCTAGAATTTTTAATACTAGTATTATCGGTATCATTACCGGTGTTATTGGTATCTCCGAGCTGGAGATATGGATAATATCAGGGAGATTTCGATGATATTGGGGATACTTTGAACAATGCTTCTAGGTAACAAGATTGCCTCTGCAAAAAGTACAATATCTTGTCATAGTCTCGTAGAGCATTAATCTTCTGGTAAAGCTGCCTAATCTGCATCAGAATAGCATTCAATATCATGATTCCTGCGACAGCTAACAAGATGCCATATCCTGGAGAAGACTTAATGTAGCGTAAGATGTGACAAATTGTCTTAATGTGACTCAATTGAGGAATGTGCAGGAACCGACTAACCAAACTTACTGCATAAGACAGACCTGAGAGAGTAATAGTCACATATATTAACTGAATAACCAAACGCTGGTACTTGCAAGGATCATTAAGAAGTTCCCCATCATCAGCCCAAAGCTTTTTATTAACCTCCAACAGTGAATTAGTAGGTTTGGCACCAAGATTACCAATTGAAGTCAAATCAATGGCATACTTTCGTTGAGTCAATGTCCTTCATAAAATGAGAGACTTCAATTCAATGAAATTATTTTAATTATCCAAGATCTTTGATGTAAAAAACCTTGCTTAAAAAGAATTTCAACTCAAAAATTGCTCTAGCACCACAACCTGTAATAAATATCATCTACATTCACACTCACAATAATGATACCTTTTACATGCCATTTGACATACACAGAATGGTCAGAGTGAATGCGAGTAAATCCAATACAAATTAGGGCTATATTGAACTTTTCTAACCAGGCCCGAGGAGCTTGTTTCAAACCATATATAGCCTTCTTAAGATGACATACCTTTCTTTCCTTTTTCTTTTTTTAGCAAAACTAGGAGGGGAAAGCATTTTAATCTCCTCAGTCAGATCACCATTCAAAAAGACATTCTTAATGTATAATTGGTACAACGGCTAATTCAAATTAGCAAGAGAAATGATCACCTGTGTCGAATTCAGGAGTAATATTCTTAAAATAATCATCACCACCGTATGTCTATCTAAATCCTTTAGGTACAAGACAAGCTTTATATTGAGCTATACTACTATTAGAGTTGTATTTAAAAGCATACACTTAATAACAATCTGCTAGATTCTTCCCAACTGGTAAATCAATCATATATCCCATGTATGATTCTTCTTAAGACTAGCCATCTCCTCTTCCATAGCTTTTTGACATAGAGGAGAATTAATAGCTTCTTTAAGATTTGTAGGAATAGTGGAAAAAAGAAAACTTAAAGAGTAGAAAGAAATGACCTGTGAACTGAAGATATAGAATGATAGGAAATAAAATGTTTAACAGGATGAGAAGTATACTATCGTTTGGCTTTTCTGATAGAAACAGGCAAATCCAATGATGAATCTAAATATGGATTGGTATAAATTGTCAAGCTCGTAGGAACACCATCGGTAAACGTCACTAAAGAAGCATGCTTCATGGTAACCTAAGGAAGAACTGGAGCACCAATATTTCTTCTTTCATACACATTTATGTCTGATTTAGTCAATTGTGAATCAAAAACAATTTTATCTTTAACACTATCGGGTTTAAAATGAACAAAAACAATCGGACCAGGCTTAAGAGCAGGAAGAAGAAGAACCAAGAACTCTGCTCCCTCTGACCTATAGAAAAATATGGAGCATCTTTAAAAAACTCAACATCCATGGATACAACGCTTTTTAGTGACTAGATCAAAACACTTGTACCCTTTTTGTGAACACAAATATCCTAAGAAAATACATTTGACGGTCCAATTTGACAATTTATTTCTCTGAGGATTTGTATTATAGATATGATAAATACACCAAAAGTAACAATGGGATTTCTGGAATAGGATAAAATGCTGTAAAATATTGAATAGGAGACTGATAAGAAAGAATTTTAGTAGGTAAACAATTAATAAAATAATATGCAGTAAGGACTGTATCCAACCAAAAGGATTTAGTAATAGACATACCAACGAGAACGCATGAGTAACTTCTACAAGATGCCTAATCTTTCTTTCAGCAATTCCATTCTGTTGTGTGCGTGTTTGGGCAACAATTTGATGGACAAGCTATAATTTCACTAGGTAAACAATTAATAAAATAATATGCAATAGGGACTGCGTCCGACCGAAAGGATTTAGGAATAGGCATACCAATGAGAACGCACGATTAACTTCTAGGAGATGCCTATTCTTTCTTTCAGCAATTGCATTATGATGTGTCCGTGTTTGGGAAACAATTTGATGGACAACCTGTGGGGACCACCGGTATGATCAGACAGACATGTCCTCTTCTGTCATCCATGTGTATTAATTGGGTCCCCCAGTTTGGTAAGACCTCGAATCAGGACCTCAAAACTTGAAACTCGATTCTCACTCAAGGAACCCTAAAAAATAATATTATTGGATCCCACCATTTGTTTCTATTCATTCTAAAACCGATGCTTTCACATGTAATAAATTTTTTTAAAAGTTAACCCCCAATTTTACTGAGTCAAATGTACTAGAATAGGAAAAAGGGAACATTCCCAGGAGCGAAACAGAAAGAGTGGCCCTGCCATCACTTGAAAAAGCCACCTTGCAAGCAACTCGCTAAAAGAGTTGAATTTCCATGTAGAAGGGTGATCACTGATATGATGATACAATGATGATAGGTTATATAATGGGCTGCATAATAAATTATATACAATGATAATAGGTTATATAATGGGCTGCATAATAAATTATATGGGCAATATTGAATTTCCATGTAAAAGTTCTCTTGATAATGGTAAAATCCTAAAAACCTATTGTGAATATATTTATAAAAAGCGTGTGCTTAATATTGACTTTATGTTGTAGCTATGTACAGTTTAGAGGAAAAAATTTAGAAAAGAAAGCAATCCAGGAGTGTCTCACCCACTTCCTTGGAGCATTGGAGTGTGATATGTGTCGACATGCGCACTCAACCTTTTTAGAATAATATCTGCAATGAAGGTGGCGATTTTCACCTGTCCTACCTTGTGAAACCTATAATAACAATGGAATAATCCAATCTACCTATACATTTTGCTGTCCCACTCTACGTCCTAGTTCAAAGATTCTTTCAGTTTCTCTTAGATGCATTTGACCTTGTGATCAGTCGTTTGTTTAGATAGATTAATTCGGTAAATGTATGACTGGCAGATAAATTTCCACGCCTGTTCTAGGCATGTAAACAGCAGCTGATTGAGGTCTGTTTGTTATGGTGGTCTATGGTTGTGTTCAAATATACACATTACAGGTGTTTGGATAAAGCAATTAAACTTACTTCGCACAAACATTTCACTACAGTGCATCTATTCTATTGAATACAGCAGTATTACATTCCACAGCAACAACCCACTCATCGATTACAGTTTGGAGAGAGTAACGATGCTCTCTACTGACTAAAATTGGGTGAAGCATACTGACAAGACATGGACCGATACATTAAATAGTTACAAGACCGCTCGGCGGGATCATATCACCAACAATGGATTTGTTGAGATACTAAAGTCCCTGCATTTATTATGATTTGAAAATCATGATTACATTTTTCCTCTTCCTCACCCAGGATACTCCTATCCAAATAGGCCCAGTGGAATGATAGGAATGTGGCCAAGGGAAAAAAGGAAAGAAAAGAAAAGAAATAACAGGGCTGATCTTCAAATAAATTCCCTGTTTCCCAAGATTGCATTATATAATACCTCCTCCTTTTACTACTAGTACTCTTCGTCTTTCATTCCGTGAATGCTTATATGATTACTTCTTACTTATGTTTGTAAGAAACTTTTTAGTGAAAGCTAATATTACCTACATTTTATTATAAAGGAAGCTTGCAGACAAAATTGCAGCTGCCGGGTTCTATGTGGTGGTTCCTGACTTCCTTTACGGGGATCCGTTTGTACCCAATGATCCTAAGAGACCCATTCAGGGGTGGATAAAAGATCATGGAACGGTTGGTTTCTGATCTCTCTCTCTCTCTCCCTCTCTCTCTCTCTCTATCTATCTATCTATCTATCCATCCATCTATCTATCTATCTATCTCTCTATCTCATATCTTTGTTTAGAGTTTATTATTGATTTTTGAATCAAAAGGTCACTTAGTGATGATTGATTGCAAGGAGCATTATGCCTTCTTCTTCTTCTTCTTCTTCTTCTTCTTCTTCTTTTTTCTATTTTTATTAGAAAAGTATTTATATAGGTTTAAAAAGTACACATGTTATGCTACACACATGCACCATGACCTTATGGTTACTGGATTGCATGTCTCTTTATGTAGGTGAGGGAAGCATGCATGAATCTATGGTTCATGCCTGCATACATGATTGGATGGTTGTTTGTCTATGGTATGCATGCGTTTGTAGGTTAGGTTCGATCCTCTTCGAGGTACAATATTAAGAATGCTCATTGAATGAGCAATTCAATAACAGATCTCAGAACTAATTGGTATTGATATACCTAGTATCTGTTGATACGAAGTATTTCAGTTATCCCCACAATCCGAGTCCTGGCTGTTGGAATTGCAATAGGTTCGGCAGCGGATCACGAAATCTAGGCGATCTTCTCTATCTAATGAATGAGGAGTCCATTTTGAAATCGCTTGCCCTGCACCCACCCCCTGAGTATATGCTTCAACAGGATAGCACACATAGGTTAACAAAGCATACTTGCACATATATCTTCATGTGTGCATGCATTATTGCTTGGTTTTCTGTGCATTATATGAATGTGAGAGATTCCTGCACTGATACAAGCAAAACTCGCCTAATTCTGCTTCTGTATGGATGGGCTTATTCTGTATGGATGGGCTTATTCAACTGAAATGGAATGCTTTTGCTTTTTGGTTCTCAGCTTTCAGCTGAAAAGACATCCAGGCTTGGTGGCTAGGATGGATTGCTTTTGAGGCATGGTCCACTGAAGGTGGCATGCAAAAACCAGTAGTCTGATTGCTGAACCATGAGCCCACTTTTTAGAATTGAAGACTCGTGTATATTGTGCAAAGTTGAGGGTCGTGTTCCATATGGTTCGTCTAATAAAACCGGCAAAAGTTGCCTAGGGAAAAGGTCACATGCATGGATTGGTGCAACTGGTAACATGTACCAAACATCTCCCACTATCCAGTGTTAGCAGGGGAATCCCTCCACAATTCCACATCTGCCACCAGCTTCACAAAATTTTGGTCAGAAATGTGCATAGGGTGTGATGAGCATGTGTGGTGATCGGGACTGTTGATCTGGTGGGCCACCTGGTGGATCAGCTAGTGGAAATTATTGCAGTAATGGGACAATAATAACCATTCAACTTTGTGAGTTTTTCCATTGCATGTGGACCATTTCTCCATTTTGAGCGATGTGCCCCCTTTCCCAAGCCTCTGATCAGATAGGCCAGCAAAACATGGTCTACCAAACCTACAGTTTTGATCACTGTTCAAAAATGCCGTATGTATGGCAGAGATGTCTCAGTGTGCATAGCCCGAACTGCATTATGTCCATGTGCCATAGTAGCATTCACTTTCATTACACTTTAATACATCAGATATGAAAAAAGGTTTTCTTTCTAAAAGTGCCAGTGTTGGACATGAAGTAATCCAAATGGTCCCTTGATTTTTCTCATGCTGATATTGGTAGCTATTTGAAGTCGTTGCTATAGCATTCTTCCATTACATGTTTTGGAGTTCATTTTGGGTCAAGGCGCATTCAAGTGGTAGCACTAGGAAAACAAAAAACAAAAAACAAAAACTAGATGCGTGCAGATATAACATTGCATCTTGCAATATGCATTTTTTGAACCATCATCTGAATATTAGTCTGCCATTCAAAACCCCATTTTAGGCCTTGTCTAGCTGAGAGAAAACCTAGAGGCATTTTGCTTTTCAGTGTCAGTAATTTGAGCAATACACCTATCATGGCACAGCTATCTGTATTCATTCCTTCAATGATGCATCCTTTTGCTATGAATTAATTGCAATATTATGATAAGAATTCAGCATCCAACAGCTTATAACATTCTTACAGGATAAAGGAACTGAAGATGCGAAAGCAGTTATTGCAGCTTTGAAAAGTAAAGGAATATCTGCAATTGGGGCTGCGGGCTTTTGCTGGGGTGGTGAGATTTTCTTGTCCTCTTTCATTGAGACAAGCTTTCTATGGAATATTTTAGCTCATCAACCAGCTATAGTGCCCCATTAAAAATACTGTCAAGTATTTTATTTTGTTAAGTAGTACTGTTAGACATGGCTAACATTCAACTTCCTATGTCTTTTCTCAGCGAAGGTAGTTGTGGAATTGGGGAAGCAGAGTCTCATTGATGCTGCAGTGCTGTGTCATCCTTCGTTTGTCACTGTCGATGATATTAAAGGCAAGCATCTGGAATCTCAAACACTTCCAAATCAGAGGAATCATATGATCATGGTCGTATGAATATTTGTGCATTTTTTGTCTTGAGGTTGTGCTTGTGGGGCTCATGATTAGATCACTGATCTATCTGTGTGGCCTGTCAGATAATTGTCTGGATCACCAGACGATGGGCCCCACTTGTGCAAACTCATTACCTGAGGATAGTATTCATATTCTGGTATATAATATCTCTTCAAAGCATTTGTAAATTTCATTAAGCTCCTATGCTTCTGTTGAATCCCGATTCACTGGAGGTTTTCTTTTCTTTTAATCTGTTTCCATTTATATCTTATAAATAATGATTTATACATTTTCAGAGGTTAAAACGCCCATTGCCATACTTGGAGCTGAGACTGACCACTTTTCTCCACCAGAGCTGGTGAAACAGTTTGAGGAGGCTTTATCTGCGAAAGCTGAGGTAAGGAATCTCCAAGCTTTTAGAACTACAATTGCAGGCTAAGCATTTTTTCCCCTTGTGCATGATCTTGTGTTTTGGTGAAACACGTGGATATGACTCAGCCCCTTCATATAGATTGGAGCCATTTGTAATCTCAAATACAGACAAATGGAAGTTGGCATGCGATATCATCTGCCATTAGTATATTTTGCCTATTTTACTCTTGTACGGGTGCTCTGTATGGGTCTAGTTGTCGAACTTGCTCCACGTGTCGGAGTATGGCGACACATCTATGCTTGTCTTGCTAAAATATTTATAACACATTTTATTTAGTTCTAAATATATAATCATTTTACTATTTTTTTTGACATAAAATATTGGTTACTGCCAAGCTACATCTGACATTTATTCTATACCAAATACCCATGTCTCTTCATTTCTAAACATTGCTTTGAGGGATTTAAAGGATCCAGGTGCTGTAGTATTTGTAACAACTGTCTGATTATCCACTAAAATGAAGGCTAAACCAAGGCCCTGGAACTACTGAGCTTATGTATGTATGACATGGATCCCATGCTGCATCCCATGACTCGCATCTAACACTGGTGCTCCGAGGGTTTTGAAGGATTTTTCGTAGGTCCCTTTGCGGGAATGAAAATACCATCGAGCATTCCCTTTTTGTATGAATTTCCCAAAAAACCACCTTTCCCTAAAAAGAAAGGCTGGGCCCAGAATACTTCAGATATCTCCCGTTCAGTATTATTACCCTTTTACCCATGCACGGAACTTGATCCCAAGCAATGTTACCTAAATAGCCAAATACCCTACGTTTTCCCTTTTGAATTTTGTAATCCTGATTGTGGGTCATTTGCAACCCAGATTGCTATTGTTAGCCACCTGAAATTATGGATTTCTAAGTGTTTGATTAAGGTCAAACCTAAATTTATATTTAGAGTGTAGAGGTTTGTAATTTGATTTGTGCAATAAGATAATAGTATGCGTGCCAGATCTATAATAATAACATCATTTTATATATATAGATTAATATATCAATTCATGTATAAAACTATACGGCATTTACTTCGTTCATATGTGGGAGTGACCCACATGATCCGCCCTAGCATACAATGCATCAGAGGAAGTAGCATACCCTCTGCCTGTTTCCGTACCCTATACTGGAGTGACCCGCAGTCAACTAACCTTGATCAGGTGTGGTTCCACAGAAGTCCCAAGCAGATCCTTAGACATGCACAATTGGTCGCTATTAACTTGATTCTGTGTTCTCCATAAAACTGAAACGCATGTCTTTGTGATAAGTTTTACTGGGACTCACTAAGCTTTTGTTCAAGGCTTCCAGACCAATGATTTGGTACGCCAACTTATTAGGGCTGCAACGTGGGTTTGGGTTGAACCAACTGACCCAAACTGAGTCTGGGTCTGGTTGGGTCAGGTTGTGGGGGTCCTTGGATTGGAAAGGGGTTGGAAAACTCCAACCTAGTTTGAAATCGGGGTGGGTGGTTTAAGGTCTAGTACAGAGGAATTTGGATCAGGTCAGGTTGCAGATTGGGTCCTCTTGAGGTCGGTTCAGCTCGGGTTGACCCTCAACCTGACCCAACTGGCCGAGTTGCTCACCCTATATCTTATGGATGGGACACTGGTCATTCTGTCTACATATTCTTTCCCGTCTTTCCTCTGAACATTTTTTAATCTTTCAAAAGACTGGTCATGGAGCAGACAGTTATGAACTTCCAATGGCAGATTTTGGGCTAAAGGTTTATCCAAGAGATGGCCATGGGATTAAACGTCCTAGTTTTTGGGTTTTTTTATTTTTTATTTTTTATTTATTTAAATTTTTTAACACAAATTGAACGTCTTAGTCCTGTTACAATGCACACAAATTTGCTTGTTTGTGTGATCAGTACCCTCTACAAAATGTACCATATGTGCTTTGACTCCTAAGCCTTAGATGCTGATTTCTTTCCGCTTAACTAGTTTTGAAGATTTCTCTTACAAAACAGCTCCATATGTGCAAAATCAATCCATCCACTTGCTTTCAATCACAAATTTCTTAAATACCATTAGTCTATAATCTATATGAACTTTGCAAAGTCCACATGAGTGTGCAAGTCTGCTAATGCATATGCTGCCCGATGTGCAAGCACGGCAGATGTGAAATATTCAAGCCATTTATCAAGTGGAACTCATCATGTAGATGTTGCCACCCAAGGATAAAGGAAGTTCACTCAGTAGGTGTGCCATGGTACTAAAAATAAGTGGATGGGTTCGAAAACTTCTGCCGGTTTTTAACAATCATGCATTTTTTTTCAGTTAAATGTGGCCCTATCTGACTTGTGTCCTGACCTGATCTTGAAATAGTGAATCTACATATGTGGTTTTAGCTTGATATCAAGCTGCATTCATGTCATTCTATCACTTCCAGAAATTGCATTCATACGTTTCTACTTCGATCAATGGCTGAGAACTGCTGGCCTTTCCACAGGTGGATTCTTTTGTGAAGATCTTCCCAGGGGTGGCACATGGATGGACGGTGAGGTATGATGTTAATGATGATGCAGCTGTGAAGAAGGCGGAAGAAGCGCATCAGGACTTGTTAGGCTGGTTCACCAAGTATGTCAAGTAAGAGAAGATACTCCACGCTATCTGATTAAAAACAACATTTAATAGCACTAGCATGAGTTGTGTGTGTAACCTGCATTTCTGTGTTATTAGTGGGATTCAGTGAGTGATTCCGACGAGTCTGTAGATGCAGTAATCAAGGTGATTGTTTGTCAGGTTTTGAATATTACTTACCAAATATCTATTATTACAAGTCATAACTCATACGGCTGTCAATTGCTTGGTCCTTGCGTACCATTCCTGAATCTACCTCAAGAATGGCTGCATTTCAGAAAAGAACAAGAACGGCTGCGTTTGGGTCTGGGTATCATATTTGAAGACCTGGACCCAAATCCAGTCCGGTTTGGGTCCCCGTCAGGCACCCATTGAGGCTTAGGTTGGGTTGGGTTGGGTCGGTTGGTCTGGATTGGCGCACAACCTGGTTGGACCCATGGTGCGTAGATGGACCTTTCTACACGCTTGTGGCCTAACAAATGTCATTCAATCGATGTTGATGCAGACTAGTTGATACTACTGATATTTTACTGGGCCCAACATGGTTAACGCAAATTAAAGAAACGGTCTGGAGATTGGACTCGGACCAGTTAAACTCTGGTTGGCTAACTCGAGAACCCGCTGATCTGGGTAGACTGTCCTATTAAGTTGGATGCGGACCATTATCTTCTTGTTGGGTTCTGTAGAGAATGTGTTTTTTATTCAATGTTGTGTGCATGCTTGAACCGTAGAACCACGATCAACAAACACATGGAGAAGGTAATTTCAGTGTTGTTTTATATCAGAGGGGTATTAGACATTGCTCAGGCAGAAAGGTTGTACTGGCACAAGAGGAGGGTGAGTGGGCCCATCATCCAATGACCCCATGGAGTTGATATTGTGAGCCCTTCTATGGATGGTCCATTGACCCAAATTGCTGTTGTTTGGAAGAGTTCTAATCCCTGAAATAGGTGGTCCACAAATGGATGGTTAAGACAATGCAGCAGCGGGTCATGTTTAACCAAGGAAAAGGCCGAGTTTTAAGAGCTAGGATCTATCAATCTTGGGATTTTTGGGGTCATGGGCCATCCATGGTGAGGCTTCCATATCAATGGCTTGGATTGTTTAAGGGGGAAAAATAGAGATTTGGATCACGGTCCCACTTATACAAACTGAAAAACCAGAATAGGATGTGGTTTGTTCTGCTGTTACAAATTGTGTATGCTCTGTTTTCTTGATTTTATTGGTGGGGCCATGGTCCATGGCCCTAGAGCTGGGCATCGAGTTGAGTCGGACCGAGTTAGGGCTGACCCGACTCGATCTGGTTTTGAAATAGGTCTGACCTGAACTCGATCCGACTCGGTACCGAGTCCATCATGCTTGATCTGATCTAAGTTCGGGTCTGGCCTGGACTAATCCGGACAGATTCCTACCCAGTCGGAAGTACATAATTGGGTCAAGTTGGCACGAGTCGGAGAGCTGGGCATCGAGTTGAGTTGGACCGAGTTAGGGCTGACCTGACTCGATCCGGTTTTGAAATAGGTCTGACCTGAACTTGATCCAACTCGGTACTGAGTCCATCATGCTTGACCTGATCTGAGTCTGGGTCTGGCCTAGACTGATCCGGGCCGATTCCTACCCGGTCAGAAGTACATAATTGGGTCAAGCTGGCATGAGTCGAAGAGAGAGAGAGAGAGAGAGAGAGAGAGAGAGAGAGAGAGAGAGAGAGAGAGAGAGAGAGAGAGAGTTTGGGGGGGATTGCCGGTGGTGGGGGTGGATGCCGATCTTGGGTAGGGTTAGGGAGATAGTTAGAAATTCGGGGTTTGCGGCGGGTTTTTTTCAAATATTTATTAAAATGAATCCCAATTATTATTATCGATTATTATTATTATTATTATTATTATTCGGGTTGAATTGGGTTTCAGATCGAGTTTCGGGTTGAGACAGGTCGAGTTACTAGGTAATTCGGACTTGAATCGGTTTGAGTTTGGATTGGGTGAAGCCTACTCGGTTTGGACCAACTCACCCAGTCGGATCGCGTCTGAGCAAGTCGAGCGGTCCAGTGGCCAGCTCTAGCCATGGTTAAGACTGGGTGACTTGGACCGAGTTCGGGGTGAACTGGGGCATTGATCAGTCTTGCTGAGTACAAGTTGACTGGAACGCGTTGCATCAGACTCGTCGGTCTTAAAACCATGGGGTGGGGCCCAGTAAGTACTTTCTGATATGATGGATATAGACATGAAAGTTTCAGCCTTGAGGAGTTTTAATATTTGGACCCAGGGCTTATGGTGCCTTTGGGTCTTAATAGGCTACGAGTGGGGCCCCTAGTATTGTGTCTAGACCATTGATTTCATGGGCCTCTCTGTCTATGGACATTTATGTAGGTCCCACTACTTGGCTATGGTTTCTTGGTGGACACTTATGTAGGTCCCACTACCTGGCTGTCCTAGCATTCTGATCTCTGATAATTTAGACCTCCAAATGGACGATTAGAAATGAATATGGCCAACAATCTTCTATCACGAGCATATTTCAAACATCGCATAAAATAAGGTCTGGGCCCATCCAGTAGCCCGATGTCCAGCCCATGACAACTGTAAATAGGACTCGATCCATACATCGAAAAAGGTCTGCTCCACTGACGCAGAGGAGAACGTGTTGAGGTCGAGCAAGTCTTCCTTGAGGGATAACTGCTCCGAATCCACCGAACTTCTTTGGACTCTCACATAGATACCTCGAATCCACAAGGAAAATAAGAAAATAGAAAATAATTTCTAGAAATTTGTAAATTGATTGATGATCAAAATAAACTAGCTTACAACCCTTTAAATATGGATATTAAGTTTTGGAATCATACTATAACTAAAACTCCTGCAAATCACGACTTACTATAAATAGTAAACTTATATTTTATAGACGGTCATGATTCCTACTAGTGCTCATGGTTTTCAGCCAAAAATAGTAAGAGCCCTATTTGGCCAAACCATGACGTTCCCCTAATTTTTCTAAGCACTTTTTGTGTTGGACACAACTCCTAGAGCCAAACGTAGGGAGAGTTACAATCAAACTAAAACTCACTAAAAATAGTTTGGGTGGCTAAAGTAGCTCATCCTATCCCAAAATCATATATGGTACGTCCCATGACTCATTTCGGTTTGCGAGAGATACGTCCTTTTAAGTTCTGACAGTCCGGATCACCTCCGTCTCCGATCAGGCCTTTTCTGATCCATCTTAGCCATGAAATTATCCGTGACCCCCGCTCTACATCACCCACCCAATCCGCTTGATTTGATGAAGGTAGGTCCGACCCGGTATACAAGAGAAATCATCCTTAAGCTTGAGGTCACTTCCAGCCGTTTCGTCTTGGGGCCTTGAAATCATAGTGGGCCTGATGGCAGCTCTAATCACAGGAATAAAAGGATCCCAAAACCCTCTGATCTTGATTGGACAGTGATGGGCCATGACTCACTTGTACTGATGATAAATGGATTGGGTCACATACCTGATTTGTACGCAGTGTATTGAACTAAATGGACGGTTGAAAAGTTGCTAACAGATCACATTCAGCATTATGGGTCCCTTGATTGAATGGTCCATATAAATTGTTTGGCCCACATGTTCAGTATTTTGGAGCTAGGCCCATTACAGTGGAGCACAAATCCTGAAGTTTTGAAATCACTGTACGCCAGCCATCTTATGGAGACTGGCTCAAGCTTGCAGCTATAGAACTCCTACCAGCAACCGTTCTTACTAAAAAAACAATCCAAAAGCAAGACTTGGAGTTTGAGCTTTCACAGATGGAAGGACTCGGTAGCTAATGGAAAATCTAGATTCTTATAAAATAAATAGTAAAAAATTTGCAAATTTCAGTTTGAAATGGTCTACCATACCATGATGAATAAAGATGGTGGAGTGTGCATGTCAATGCATGATGAAATAAATTTGAGTTTAAGAATGTTGAAGCTACATACCAATGAGTTATATATGATAGCATAGTTTAATGATATGATGAATAAGGAAATGAAAGTTTATGTGGTCGATATAATATTGTTAAATCTTTGATCATCAAAGGGCATTTTGAAGAGTTTTTTCCTCCCAAATAGTTGAAGAGTCTCTTGAAGTGTCTTCAGTGTAATCGGGTGCAAACTACTTGGCTTCATTGCCAGCAAGGAAGATATCATGGTCGATTAAACCAAAACTAAAGCTATTACTAAGATGCAACCTCTGAAGACTAAGAAAGGAATTTGCAGCTTTCCGTTAGAATCCAATACATCAGTCGCTTCATTACCTAGCTAACTCTCGTGATTCTATCTTCAAGTTATTTCGAAAGAATTCAAAGGAATGGAATGATGACTATTAGGCTACTTAAGATCAAGAAATACCTACTGAATCTACTAGTGCTAGTGTTACCTATTCATGAAAGGCCACTGTTACTATACATCTTAATTTCAGCACAGTGATTGGAGGTGTCCTTAGCCAGTATATATGATGACACCAGGAGAAAAGAGCAAAGTAATCTATTATTTGAGAACGATGTTTACCAACTACGAGACAAGATATTAGACAATCGAGAAGACCTACCTTGCCCTCGTATGAACCACCAGTGCCACTGCCAGTACATGATTACCTATTTGATTTACTTACTCCTCATATGAATCCACTTAAGTATTTGTTCCAAAATCCGGCATTGATAGGAAGAATGGCAAAGTGGCATCTACTGCTCTCTGAATTCGACATCACCTATGCCCCCAAGAAAGTGATCAAAAGGTAAGCTCTGGTTGATCATTTAGCAGCATAATCCTTGTTAGACTATTAACCATTAAAGATATTCTTCCTTAACAAAAATGTTGTCTTCATGAAAGAAGAATAACCAAAGAAGTCAAGTGACAGGACTTTGTGCTTTGAGGGAAGTGATGTAAGGACAACCCTGTACTCCTTTAATGATGTTCTAGTCACATATGGAATTGCCTAAATAAGCTGTTTGGATTAATCAGATATACATTAGGTGGGGTCCATAAATGGTGGTGTATAAGTCATTCCATGCATTTAAGAAGTACCATATCAATGAGTTAAAATTGAAATGGGATTTCTCTTCGATGCGCAAAAGCATTGGTGATGAGGAATCCAATGATGGGTAGGACTCCTCCATTATTAATCTAACAATATAAAAGTTGTTTTAGTCTTCTCTCCCCTTACTAGTTCATATTAAAGTAAAAGTCTCATTAACCGATGTAGGGAGCGAAAAATGCAAGCATAGGCAACCACCATTACCACCTTGTCCAAAAGCTTTATTTCCATCATTGATGGTAGTTCATTTATGATCGTTATTTCCCATGGTCAATGCACGATACTTCGATCCTAATTTGCCTACATTTAGTATAGCCAAAAGCACTCTGTGAGTAGAATCCCTTAAAGAGAGGGTGTCGTGATTGGAGAAGATAAACAATGAATTTTCCTTTATTAAACATGTGGTTTCCTTCATAGGCCATGTTTGGACAAAAAAGAAGTGCATGGGCAAAGTCATTATCATGCTCTGATGAAGAGCACAATACAAAAGTGTCCTGTAGTAATAGCGATGTTCGTTAAATACCTTCTAAGTAAGAGTGATATTAGTGATGTAATTGTCTTGTCGTAGAAGAAAGCGATCAGCAATCAGTTGGATCGTTTATAAAGAGCGTGATCGACAATTAGTATAATTGTCCATGAAGAGCGATTGAAAATCAATTCGATAATCCTTGGAAAAGAATGTCCGATAATAGGTCGCTTTGACCGTAGGGAGCGTAGATTCTATTTGTCTATAAATACCTCGTCAAGGGGTCATTTTCAGGATTAATCTCTAGATTCTCATGCAGAGAATCATTATTCTGCAATGAAGTATTGTTGATGAGATTTAGAGCTTACACCCTTCTTACTTAATAGGTGCAGACAAGGCACTTTTGCTATGGCGTACAAGTCGTGCTCTCACTAATGCCTCAAAGCTTGAGGGTCACGGCATATAAGGAAGTGCTTACATAGAAGTCAAACATACAGTTCATGTGCTCTATGTGCACCATTACTTGTATTTCGTGATTGTTGGGGAACCACAGAAGCACACATATATGAATCAAGCAAAGTACTCACAATTTCACAACCAAGTCCAAACAAGAACAATTCAATTTTTATGTGGAAAAACCCTTATGGAAAAAAAACCATGACACAAAGCGATTAGTAATACACTAAAAAAGTAAAAATTACAGGAGATAGAGTCTTATCAATTCAAACAAGCCTCGAATCCACTTCACAAGCCCTAGTTATGCCCTTGAACGCTTATGAATGATTTAGAAAACCCTAAAACACCTCTCTCTCTCTCTCTCTCTCTCTCTCTACACACACACACACACACACACACACACAATTACACTTGATATATAGTGTTACAACTAAAATAAGAAACAACTTACGCACTTGCACAATTTTACGCAAATCTTCGATGGGACCTTCGATGCCATCGACGACCCTCGATGTTATCGAACTTCAATGACATCGAGTAGCAACTCTAAATCGTTCCAGCAACCAACATGAAATTTTTGAATTTTTTCGATGGAATCGAGCACCTGTCGATGGCATCAAGTGGTCTGTCAATGGCATCGACAAACCTTGTTGCTGACAGATTTAAGACATCAACAACAGTGATAGTACAAATCTGTTTATCGAGCGACTTCTCTACTGTGCTCTTCTTTTGAAATCTAGTTAAGAGGAGATACATTTTGGGTGTTAAGATCATGCTCTTCCAATCAGGAAAACTGACTTACATTAGTGATAACAAGCCTCACTTCAATCTTAAGGACTAGCGTCCATGGTGTGGCGCTTGTCCTACTCGAAGACATCTTATGCCAACTTCACAACATACTCTTGTTGTCACTTCGAGGCTATTTGGGGCCTTGCACGTTTTCTATTAACAAACAAACCATTCAACACCCCTCACGTATGATGCTAATTTTAACCCTAACAACACTCTTCCTCTTGCAACACCTTTAAGAGCTGTGAATAATGCACTATCATTAACAAACCGGGTTACTTTCCTCTTTGAGCTAAATGACGTGTTTTATGAAATGATACAATCCCACACTCCTTGTCCAATTTTGTCTTATAATTAAAGGTTATTTTATGTTAGTATAATTAATGACTTGCGGTATGTCAAGGTTTGTAATATAATAAGATCCCATCAATCAAATCTAATCCATCCAATGATTTGAGCCCAAACCATCCAAATGCCCTTGTTTGATTTGGATATGATTCGAACGTGATCAAACCATGGTCCTAAAAAGTGAGAGTATTCATGCCTTTAATTGACTCGGATGCATTTGAATTCATCAATTCCCCGGTTGTAGAAAGCAAGACCTAAGCTCGAACTGACCTCAACTAGCCCGATGGGTATGTCAAGGTTTGTAATATAATAAGATCCCATCAATCAAATCTAATCCATCCAATGATTTGAGCCCAAACCATCCAGATGCCCTTATTTGATTTGGATATGATTCGAATGTGATCAAACCATGGTCCTAAAAAGTGACAGTATTCATGCCTTTAATTGACTCGGATGCATTTGAAATTCATCAATTCCCCAGTCGTAGAAAGGAAGACCTAAGCTCGAACTGACCTCAACTGGCTGATGGGTATGTCAAGGTTTGTAATATAATAAGATCCCATCAATCAAATCTAATCCCTCTAATGATTTGAGCCCAAGCCATCCAAATGCCCTTATTTGATTTGGATATGATTCGAACTTGATCAAACCATGGTCATAAAAAGTGAGAGTATTCATGCCTTTAATTGACTCGGATGCATTTGAAATTCATCACTTCCCCAGTCGTAGAAAGCAAGACCTAAGCTCGAACTGACCTCAATTAGCCTGATGGGGAGAGATCTTATCAAGGGAGGCGTACTTGAAAGAGAATAGGAGGAAAATGAATGATTGCATACTTAAAAAGAGAAAATAAGGAAGAAAATGAATGAACTTCAACCAAGGCGATCATGGTCCCCTGTGAGAAAAGGGATCAGATCAACAAGTGGGCCCAACTTGTGCATTGAATTTTGATGGAGATTTTTACTAACACATGTGTGGCCCACCTGATGATTTTATTTATATCAGCTTGATTTTCTAGATATTGGCATGAAGGCAATGGAGATTCCCTGAGTAATGACTCTAATCTCACGCACATAGGTCTACTTTAGTCATCCACAACTATGGATGTTTCACTGCAATTGGCCCAAGTAGTAGGTTTTAAGCCCGGGTATTACTACTGGGAAATGGTCTGCATGTTTTATCCGTGCTGCTCTATCAGGGGCTCTGTGGGGCCACCTTGATGTACTGTTTTATCCACACTGTATATCTATTTTGAAATATTATTTTAGGCAATGGGCCCAAAAAGGAGGTAGATCGAAGGCCATTGGGGATTGAACTCCTACCATTTTGATGTAGAACAGGACACGGATAGTTTCATGGTCAAGATGGATTAGAAATGGGTCGACTGAAGTAATCCGGACCGTCAGGCTTTAGATTGGGCGTACCTCACAATCCGGAATGAGTTATCGGGCATAAAATATATGATTTTGGGGTAGAACGAGCTACTTTAGCCAACCAACCCGGCTATGCCGGGTTGTGCAAGCAGGATTTACGAAATACCCTTGGATCGGTGGTCGTTTCCTGTTTTAATTTCATTTTTACTATAAATAGTAAGTGTTAGTTTGATTATAACTCTTTATCCGTCGGGCTTTAAGAATTATATCCAACGTGAAAAGAGCTTAGAATAATTAGGAGAACGGTTTGGTGAAGCCAAATAGGACACTTACTATTTTTTGCTAAAAACCTTGCACACTAGTAGACATCAGGAACGTCTATAAATAGTAAGTTTACTATTTATAGTAAGTCTCGAATTCTAGGAGTTTTAGTTGTAGTTTGCTTCTGATTTCTCTCCCATTGCTTGTTGTCCTTATTTAAAGGGTTGTGAACTCGTTCATTGCGATTCATTAAATCAACTTTGAATTTATTAGAATTTATTTATATTTTCTGCTTTCTTTCCTCGTGGATTCGAGAAGTCTCTGTGAGGAGTTCAGAGAAGCTCCGTGGATTCGGAGTAGTTATCCTCCTGAGGAAGACGGTGATCGACTTCATCACGTTCATCCCTGCATCACATTTAAAACTTCCTAGAGCCTTCTTATGTTTATTTATCATCCAAGCTATTCATAAGGCCACGTGGACTTGGATGAAGGGAAAACATAAATATCAGCTTGATCCAAAACTCTTATGATGTTGAGGGTCAAATATTGTATATCAGACCCTAGTTATTGCCTGGATTTACGAACGTTGTACTGGTTAACGGTCCGATTTAGTAGTGTTTGTGATGCAGGGTGTATTTACGAGATTGGACTGAAATAGTATGCCAAAAGCATGGATTTAATGCTCATGAGTCACAAAGGCAAGGGACGGACCCCAAGAGACCAAGATCAACGCCAGAGATCTAAGAAAATGAGGAACTGAAGATCAAGTGGCCTGAAAGGACGTCCAGAATGCAAGATCACAGGGTTCCCACCATCCGTTCAGCTCGAAACTTCATACATGGTCTGAGGACCATAAATTAACCGTACACATCGAATTTCATTTGTTCGATCCCTATGGAAGTGGCCCAACGGACAGAATATCCCCTAAAACTCTGATTTTAGGCCCGCCTGATATCTGAATATGCTTCAAATTCAGTTTCAACTGCTTAAGTGGGGTGATAAAATGGTTGGACGGAGCAGATTTCTCGAATACATCACTTGGGACCCGCACATGCGATGCATGTGCACAACGTGTACAACGCTCGACCCGCACCGGATCGAGTTCTCGGTCAAAGGGGTCTTTGACCTGTGTTTTCTTTTAAAAACCAAGAAATGAACAATGTGAGACGTCCGATCGTTGGTTCATGATTGTGGGCCCCACTCATCATCCAAATGGATGATCCAGACCGTCCATTCACTCGAGGAAGCGTCCACAACCCTCGCCAAGCTTTCCTTTTGGTCCCATGCATACGATCACGCGATTTCCACCGTTCAACGCAGGAATGGACGGTAGAGTAAAAATCCTGATTGGAAGCACCAAACTCGAGAAAAAGTACACATTCTTGATGGGTTTTTCACCACGGTTCTAATGGACGGGTTGGATTTCTCTATTTGAAGTCGTCCTGGGCCCACCGATCATCACAGCGGTATCCGGAAGCTCTGTTTCGCTACAGAGCTTGCGGAGGAAAGCTGTGGGCCCCAGTACGGCCATGATCGCCGTCGGACTCAATGATCTAAACCGTCCAAGGTGTCCAGGGAGGAGGTATTACCCTTGCCTAGGTGTCATACATACAGAAGGTCATGATGATCGCAATCCAGCCGTCCAAACGGAAGATGGACGATGAATTGAACCGGCAAGAGGGCCACGTCAGAAGCAGTCCAAAACCAGTCATCTCTGAGTTATTTTTTCTTTTGATTCTAATGGACGGTCTGGATTTCTCAAAGGATAATGGAAGTGGGTCCCATAGCGAGTCCAGCGTCGATCCGTGGCGAGCTCTGTCTTCGCACGACCGTATTTCCTGAAATTTCTGGAAGATGTTGGTCCTCCATCTCTGATCGGTCGGACAATCTGGACTGTCCAAATGATGCTCAGGTCCAAGAGAATCCCAGCCATGAAGTTAGAAGGGAAGGATGGACGATTGGCCGTCCGAGGTAATCCTTCGAACGCGAGCTGTAATTGCGGTTCTTCTGCGTGAAATAGGGAGTCCGGGTCTGTTACAAACAAGCTGCGAAAGATTCACTGACTCCAGCTGCGTTAGTGCTCCAAACCGACTTCTCCCTTGCTAGCTATAAAAGGAGAAGAGAGAGAGAGAGAGAGAGAGAGAGAGAGAGAGAGAGAGAGAGAGAGAGAGAGAGAGAGAGACTGGCTTGAAGATCCATCGACAGCTGGGAGCTTGGGACGCCAACAGAGAGATGGAGACATGGAGCAGTTGTTGACTGGTTTTTGTTTTCTCTCTTTTATTTCAATTTTATGTTTCTAGAGATTAGCTTGATCATGACTATGTCAGGCTAAACCTCTTGGCTAGGGCCAAGAGGTGAAGCTTGTAGCATGATGGGAGATTCTATGCCTTCACTTTAATTTTAATTAGTGAACCGAATTTGATTTTGATTTAATTTTATTCTGGGAATGTTTTTAGTCTTTAATGGTCTGTTGTGACTGAAATTACAATGGGTTTGCGATGGCTTTGAGCATGTTCTTCTCCCTTTTATGTTTATGACGTCAGGAAGCCCTGTTGTTCACCATCGTCTCCTGGGCATGGTCGGATGACGGTACCCTTCCTAACCTTCATGGCATGTTGATTGGTTGGTAATTAGTTTAATTCTGTTGTTTGCTTTGTCTCCTGGACATGGTTTGTTGATGGAATCCATTCTAATTCATATACCTTTCATCTCTTGAAAATTATATCAATGTCAGTTCAGTTAATTTCCATGATTTGTGAAGCAGGCATAAGATCTCTCTGATCTCTACAAGTGGATCCTCTGAATCCCTAGTTCCCTTTCTCTGAATTTTCTGAAGTTTTAGATTAAATATTTCACCATTATTCTTCAAATTACACTCAATTTAGATTTCATCTCATTCTAGTTCTAGTTCTAGTTGGTTTCAGATCACGTATAGGTTTCAGTCCCTGTGGATTCGACCTCGGTCTTACCGAGATTATTACTACATCACAACCCTATACTTGGGGAGTGAACAAGTTTTAGTATTGCCATTCTGGGGGAGATTTGACTGCTACGATTTTCTGAAATTAATTGGATTTAGAGTTAGTTTAAGATTAAGATTTTACTAATTTTAATTTTGTTTTCTATTTAATTCATAGAACTAACTTATTTCCTATTCTGTAGGTTGTTAAGATAGAACTTCTAATTTGGTAAACTCTTTCTGATTTTCTAGATTTTCTAACTCTTTAGATTTGGTTTGCTTTAGAAACTTCTTCTATTTCGAAACTAACTTATTTTGTTTTATTTTGCAGGTTTTTAGCTTAGGGACTCCAATTTGGTAACTTCCTTCCAACCCTCTCTTGCTTTCTAGATTTTCATTTTCTTTCTTAGGATTAGGTTTAGAATTTGATTGAGGGCTGCAAGTGTTTCATGCCCAAGTGGGCCCGTGACGACACTCGACGTCTCTTGGTGAAGGAGGATTAGTTGAGGGTTGATTTGTCCATCGCAGGATTAGACACCGCTCGAATTCCCCTGAGTTAATTGAGGTTATGGCTGCAAATCAACCTCAAGCACTACCTCAACATGTGGATGAGGAAGTACATGATGAGAATGAGGTGCATCAATCACCCCCGCCTCGTACTTTACGGGATTATTTACAACCGGCGGGGTTGAGCACGCCCTCATACATGATTTTTCCTGAAAACACAGGACAGATGGACATCAAGTCAGGAGTTATCCAACTCATTCCTAAATTCCATGGCCTTGAATCAGAAAGTCCATACTTACATTTGAAAGAGTTCGATGAGATTATAGCCACCTTATACTTTCCCAATGTATCCGAGGATACAATCAGGCTTAAACTCTTTCCTTTTTCCTTGAAAGAGAAGGCTAAGACGTGGTTACATTCACTGCGTCCTAGATCCATTGGTACATGGAATGATATGCAGAGGGAATTCATAAAGAAATTTTTCCCACACCATAAAACGATTACCATCAGAAAAGCAATCATGAAATTCGCCCAAAAGGAAGATGAAACATTCTACCAATGTTGGGAAAGGTTCAAGGATCTTGTCAGTTCATGCCCACAACACGGTTTTAAAATATGGCGCATTACAAATTTTTTCTATGATGGACTGACATCTTCCATGCGCCAACTGGTCGAGACAATGTGTAATGGAGAATTCACGAATAAAGAGGTCGATGAGGTATGGGATTATCTCGATAGACTTGCCGAAAATGCACAATCTTGGGACCATTACCCAAAATCAAACACCACATCTAGGCCAACTCAATCTAAGGAGAAAGGTGGAGTGTATCTCCTGAAAGAAGAGGATGATGTAAATTTTAAAGTGACTAATCTCATACGAAGAGTCGAGGCCATGGAAGGAAAGAAGGATAAGGTTAATGAAATTGTTTGCGGCATCTGTGATTGCAACATTCACACAACTGAAAATTGTCCTACCATATCTGCCTTTCGAGGAGTGTTGAATAAGTAAGCTAATGCCGTAAATAACTATCAAAGACCTTTCAATGGATCTACCTCCAATACATACAATCCTGGTTGGAGAAATCATCCAAATTTTAGTTGGAAGAATGGACAAACTACTACCCCTCAAAGTTTCTTCAATCAAAATCCAAATCAGGGGAAACCTCAAGAAGAACCGGTTCGAAATTCCATACAAGAGCTGCTCAGGCAGTGCGTGGACTTACAGACTTTATGCAAAAAATAGATTCACGTATGACAGTTATAGAACAGGGATGCTTCCTGCACAACCGCTCCCCAATCTTAAACCGCAATACGAGATAAATGATCCCAGCTCTTCAAATCAAATGGGGCACGCTAAATCCATCACCAATCTTAGGAGTGGGAAGATCATTGATAAAACCCTTCCTGTCACGCCCCAAACTCGGAAACCGGGCTCACAAAATTCCCGATCGCCGAATCCGGCGCCGACAGCCTCCGTAGAACCCCATTCTCGGCTCCCAGCGCCCATACGCCAAGTTCCGATCCTGGGATGCTACAAGGAGGATTTTCAGCATCCGTTTAATTTGTAATAAGCATAACCAAAGGCATAACCCACAAACAACAACCAAAAACTCCATCACATTTCCACTATGATCAAAAACTTTATAAATACAATGAGCATAAAGGGAAATACAATGGGAATGAACAAAAAGCTCCAAAGGTGCGCTCGTGCTCTGCCTCAGTGACTAGGCGTCCTCGCGTCACACCGCACGTTAGCGGTCGTGCATAAGCTTATAGAAAGCTAGAGGGTGGTGAAAGTGTGTGCTTGCAAGGTAGTAATGCATTATGAAGTATCGCAGTAATGCGGAACATCTTGACGAGTCCATGAATACCACTAGTCGTACCAAGACTATGCGATGCAAGCATGAATGATGTCGGCCATACCAAGGCCATGCGATGCGAAATGCAACTCAAGCATACAAATCCTCATCTAAGTCCACATATCACTGACTCAAAACGGGATATCACCTAGGGGTCTAGTACACTCTAAACCGATTGTCGCCCATCGCGCGCAATAAGGTAAGTGGAAGAGACCTCACTACCGCCGCCCGCCAATATCGGGCGCGGCTCGTCGATAGCGGACCCATTCCTCGAGTGGTCAAACTCAACATTGCCCCCTCCTCTCGGGCGGGTAAGGCGTACCCCCCTTCCAACCGACCACGACACGGTGGAAAGCGCAGCCTCCGTGTAATCGGCCATCGGCGCTCGTGCACCCACTCTGGTCTAGATGTTGGAGCAACCTCTTGGTACCATAAGGGTTTAGGGACTTTCACCCGGGGATATCTATAGCACCCCATGTAGAACAAGATTTCCCAGGATCTAATCCCGCCAACCACGATACGCTGTGGAGGCTATGGCCCCGATGTCGCTAGGGCTTACAAGAACCACATCACACAATGCGAATGCATGAAACACACTATCCAATCATGCAATCTCGCGCGTATCGTGCGCTCATGTAGGGCAACACCGCCTAACCGGGAGCCCCTAAACAACTTAGAAGGCATATGCTATGATCAGTCACTTCTCATGTCAAGCATACATATGATGCGTATGATCATGAATCATGGAACTATACTACATATGTTATAAAGTAATGAACTATTCTTGCAACACAGATGGGCCTAGACATGGACGGCCTACACATACCCAGATGGGCTCTATCGATGGCCCTAGGGAGAGTCATAATGCGGACATTTAACCAACACCATACCCGCAATGTGGACGTCAAACCAACATTGCTCCCAAGGCATTATCTGTTGTAAACATCATTACATAAACCATGTAGGGATCACACATTGCAATGGACCTTAGGTACATCCCATTGGGCCTTAAATACATCGAATGGGCCGTGTCACATGGGCCTTATATTCATCAAGTGGGCCACATCCATGGGCCGCACCAATGGGCCTTAAGTGCATTGCAATGGGCCGTAACCCGTGGCCTCTATAGTGCATCAAATGGGCCTAACCTCATGGGTCATACGTGTATCAGATGGGCCACACCAATTGGGCCCCATACGTACATCGAATGGGCCTTAACCCATAGGCCCTAATACAGCTCAATGGGCCTTAACCCATGGGCCTTAAGTAAGTCAGGTGGGCCTAAAAGGGTGGGCCACAAAACAGATACCAAAGTGGGCTCACTTGAAGTTTAGATCTGCCTCATTCTTTAACTCATGCTCTAAAATGATATTTCACAATGGATAGGCGGATTGGATGCCATATGTGCATCATGGTGGGGTCCACATGCGGCCCACCATAATGTATACACAAATATCCTAAAATAATATAGATATATAATATATATAATATACATATACATATATATATATATATATATATATATATATATATACACATACACACAGCACACGCACCACGCACACACACGCATGCACACACGCACGCACACACACGCATGCACACACGCACGCCCTCACACACGCACGCCCTCACACCCACCGTCCCTGGACGGTGGGATTTAATAAATACATAGCTGTGGGCTCCACCGTCAGGCGGACGGTGGTCAAAACACATAAATCACTGTGGGTCCCACGTGGGGCCCACTGTAATGTATATACACCATCCAATCCGTCCATAAGGTCACGTGGGCCCAGTTGGACGGTGAAAACAAATTTCACCTTGATCCAGAACTCCCGTGGCCCACAAAGGGTTTCAATGGCAGTTGTTCATCCTACTGTTTCCTGCAGTGTGGGCCACCTGAGCTGTGGATGGAGTTGAAACTTGGAGGGGGCCCACTTCTGGGAGTGGCCTACCGAATGAGTGGGTTGGATGGAAAAATACACATCATGGTGGGGCCCACGGCAGGAGCCGTGGGTACTGCCTGATCGTCCTGCCGCCACTACAGGCGCACACTGTCCCTCTCAATGAAAGAAGAACAAGCATTCTATGGCCACGATTTTTATTTTTATTATTTTTTTTTGTTTTCCTTAGAAAATTCATGTGTGTGGCCCGCTACCGGAGAATCCACTCCGTCCAACGCGCTCTATGCCTTGAAATACACAAAATGAGTCTAATATCCGATATTTTTGGCGTCTAGAAACAGAAAGGAGGGCTTGAATAACCTTGAACAGTAGGAAATACAGTTTCTGATGGTCTGGTCCGCCTGATCATCAGATTGACCTCATTTTTCGGCTCAACGCCTAAAATGAGTTGGGAAAAGGGATGAACGGCATGGATCGAACCCTTACATCAGAGTGAAGCCTATATGTGAGGTCCACCCAAAAGCTTGAACCAAGCTTATATCTTTGTTTTAAAAAACTAACGTCCAGACGCTGTACGTTTTCTGGCTCAATGAAAACTACAATGTGGCCCCGCCTAGGTGGGCCACTACACGTTGACGGTGTGCAACATTCACACATATCAAGTGGGCCCACCTACAAATGGGTGGGATCCTAAACATGTTTTATGGTGGGGTCCAACAGGGTGGGCCACATGGCCATTTCATCACACAAAAGGAAGAAGAAAAGAGGGAGAGAGAGAGAGGAAGAGAAATCGGTGAGGATGGAGGGACCCCGCCATTATGGGCTCACCCTTGCAATAGATCATACATCAAATGGGCCTTAAAGCATGTGGACCCATAAAAATCGAAACTCAACGATGGAGATCATTTCTCCACCAATATGGACGGTCTAGATGACCTATCTAAAGCAAGGAAATAAACATCATGATGGGGTCCATGGAGAATGGCCCTATCATGGAATGATCATGATGATCAAGGTGGGCCATCGGCCACATCTTAGGGCCCCAAGTGAGATCCCAACCATTGATCGGTTGGCCTCACTTGGCCCCTCTTAAAAACATGAAAAACTACTCCTATCAAGCACCCACCGTTCGATCTTCTTGCTCCTATGGGTTCCTTAGCTCCTTGGCTTCGATTTCAATGGAGGAGATGAGGAATGGATGGTTGAGATGGAAGATGGAAGGGTTGAAAGAGGTGGGCCACACTTGTGGTTCTCTTGGAAGGTTTGGGAATGGCTCATACGTATGGTGCTCTCTCTCTCTCTTGCTTGGGAATGGATTTACAAATGAAGAGAGAGAGGGTTGTAAAGAAAGAGGAGTGATGGATGTGGTGTGATGGATGTGGTGTGATGGGGTGTAAGAGCCCCTTTTCTTGACTTTTTTGGTAAATGGTGTAAGAAAGCATGTGTGTTGTAAGAACTTTTTGACTTTTGAGGCTTGCTTGGGAAAGGTGAAAAGTTGATGTGTACTTGACATGATGGGATTGATTGATGGGTGATTGATGTGACATCTCATTGAGATTCTCTTGGGTTTCGCAACGTGCAGCGTTTTCCTCGCACTGAACGTTGGCCCACATCTCCTGGCCAGAGTATCACCTCGGCGCGCGAGTCGCGGCATCGGAACCGCGGCGACGGTGCGGTCGCAATGGTACAAGTCTCGGGTTGAGTCGACTCGGGTTAACGGCGTATGAATCAGGGTCGTGCGCAGATACCGGTAAGGGTCGAAGGTTGCCGGAATTCGACCGGAAAGACCGCGGGAACCTACGGAACAGTACGGTCAAGGATACGGGTCTTACACTTCTGGTTAGGCCCGAAAAGCCTCAAGAACCAGAAGAGGACAATAATGATGGATCTAGTGATGTCCCACAAAAATTAGAACCGGAACTTCTAGAGAAGCCAGTTGCTCCGTTCCCCCAACGGTTGGTTGCACCAAAACGTCTTTCTAACTCTCAGGATATTCTGGAGGTGTTGAAACAAGTGAAAGTCAACATTCCTCTACTTGATGTCGTAAAACAAGTTCCTTCATATGCAAAATTTCTGAAAGACCTATGCACGACCAAAAGACGGCAGAGTATTTAAAAGAAGATCTTCTTGACTGAGAAAGTGAGTGCCATCCTGAAGCAAGACGTGCTGCAGAAATTCAAGGATCCCGGTAGCCCAACCATATCATGTGTAATCGGGAGCCATCGAATTGATCACGCACTTCTTGACTTAGGAGCGAGCGTCAATCTGATTCCCTACTCGGTATACAAACAGTTAGGGTTGGGTGAGTTAAAACCCACCCTAACCACACTACAACTTGCCGATCGAACTGTTCGTGTACCAAGAGGGATTATTGAGGATGTGTTAGTCCAAGTCGATAGATTTTACTACCCTGTAGATTTTATCATCCTGGCACCGAACCCATCAATAACATGAGCACTCAGATTCCCGTCATTCTTGGTCGCCCATTCCTTGCCACGTCAAATGCAATCATCAATTGCAGGAATGGTGTCATGACTATGTCGTTTGGAAATTTAACATTTGAGTCAAACATTTTTTTTTTAATAACGGCAGCAACTCAAAGGATGATGACGATGTCCACGACATTAACATGATCGATACTTTCATAGAAGATAGGACACCCCTTACCTTATCCTCTGATCCTCTAGAGACGTGCTTGGCCCACTCCCATGAGTTTGATGATGATATGATTAGGGAGACGGGTACCTTGCTTGATACTGCACCGGTACTTGAAGTTAACCGGTGGAGGCCACAATTTGAAGAATTGCTACAAAATGATGTAGTGCCTCTATCGTCTAACCTCAAGGCACCGAAGCTTGACCTAAAACCTTTGCCCTCTGATTTGAAATATGCCTATTTAGGTCAAGATGAGACATACCCGGTAGTGATCTCTGCCTACCTGGAGAAAGAACAGGAGAGTATGTTTATATCTACTCTCATTAAGCATAAAGGAGCCCTAGGATGGACGATCGCGGACTTCAAGGGAATCGACCCCTCGATTTGTACTCACCACATATATCTTGAGGATAATGCGAAGACCGCTCGACAACCACAACGTAGACTAAATCCAAACATGAAGGAAGTGGTCAAGGCTGAGGTTCTTAAACTATTGGATGTGGGTATTATATACCCTATATCTGATAGTCAATGGGTGAGTCCAACTCAGGTGGTTCCTAAGAAGTCCGGAATCACCATCGTAGCCAATGCTAATAATGAACTCGTGCCAACTAGAGTCACTACTGGTTGGAGAATGTGCATTGACTACAGAAAGTTGAATACCGTCACAAGGAAGGATCACTTTCCTTTGCCCTTCATTGATCAAATCTTAGAAAGGCTAGCTGGTCATTCCTATTACTGTTTCCTTGACGGGTATTCGGGCTACAATCAGATTGAAATTGCCCCGAGGACCAGAAAAGACCACATTTACATGTCCCTACGCACCTTTGCTTACCGAAGGATGCCATTTGGACTATGTAATGCCCCCGCCACCTTTCAGCGATGTATCTTTGAGTATCTTTTCTGATATGGTGGGGCAATATCTAGTGGTCTTCATAGACGATTTCTCTGTCTATGGCTCATCTTTCAGCAAGTGCTTGAAAAGTCTTGAATGTGTGCTGAAAAGATGTGAAGAAAATAATCTGGTACTTAATTGGGAGAAGTGTCATTTCATGGTTCATAAGGGGATTGTCCTTGGACATATCATCTCGTCCAAGGGAATTGAGGTAGATAAGGCAAAAATCGATCTTATCTCTAACCTGCCTCCACCCAAGAACATCAGGGACGTGCGATCCTTCTTAGGACACGCAGGATTTTACAGGTGATTCATAAAGGACTTTAGTCTCCTCTCTCGTCCATTATGTAATCTTCTTCAAAAGGATGTTCCATACGAGTGGACTGAGCAATGCCAGGAAGCTTTCACCAAGCTTAAAGGCATGTTAACCACTGCACCCATCATGCAGCCGCTCGACTGGAGCCTTCCTTTTGAGCTTATGTGCGACGCTTCTGATTATGCTCTTGGAGCGGTTCTAGGCCAGAGAAAAGATAAGAGGCCCTACGTCATCCATTATACGAGTAGGACTTTAAATCCTGCCCAAGTGAACTACTCGACTATAGAAAAGGAACTCTTAGCTGTGGTGTTCGCCTTGGACAAATTTAGGTCCTACCTGATCGGATCTAAGATCATTATCTATACAGATCATGCGGCACTGAAGTATCTTCTTTCTAAGAATGATTCTAAGCCCCGCTTGATACGATGGATCCTTCTACTCCAAGAATTTGATTTGGAAATTAAAGATAAAAAGGGAGTAGAGAACGTAGTGGCCGATCACCTTTCTCACCTTAATACCTCTGATTCCCTTGAGGCGACCCATATCAACGACATGTTCCCTGATGAACAACTGTTCAGAGTCTCCCATTCACCTTGGTTCGCTGATATTGCTAATTATCTTGCTACAGGTTCCATACCGACACATTGGACTGCGCAAGACAAGAAGAAATTTTTCACCAAGGTGCACAAATTCTTCTGTGATGATCCATACTTGTTTAAATATTGCCCAGACCAAATCTTGAGGAGATGTGTGCCAGACGATGAGCATCAAAGTGTCATCTCCTTCTGTCACTCACAGGCCTGTGGTGGTCACTTTTCTACAAAAAAACCACAGCTAAGATTCTACAGTGTGGCTTCTATTGGCCCACTATGTTCAGGGACACTCATGAGTTTTGCAAAGCTTGTGAGCGTTGTCAGAAATTGGGAGCATTGTCCCGTCGATATATGATGCCCTTGAATCCCATTCTTATCATAGAGACATTTGATTGCTGGGGCATCGATTTCATGGGACCATTCCCCCAATCTTTTGGGAATTTATATATTTTACTTGCCGTAGACTATGTCACTAAATGGGTCGAAGCGATTCCGTGTTGAACTAATGACCATCGCACGGTCATTAAATTCCTGAAAGAAAACATCCTTTCCCGATTCGGAACGCCTCGAGCCATCATTAGTGATGGGGGCTCACACTTTTGTAATAGGCCATTCGAGAGTTTAATGAAGAAATACGGTATCTCTCATAAGGTGAGCACCCCATACCACCCACAGACAAGTGGGCAAGTTGAGATTTCTAATAGGGAAATCAAACACATTTTGGAGAAAACGGTTAACCCTGACCATAAGAATTGGTCAATTCGATTGACCGATGCCTTATGGGCGTACCGTACTGCTTTTAAAACTCCTATTGGAATGTCTCCCTTTAGACTTGTCTATGGGAAGGCTTGCCACTTGCCTGTGGAGTTGGAACATAGAGCCTACTGGGCGATCAAAAATCTAAATTTTAATTTGGACAACGCTGGCTCGCTACGCAAACTTCAGTTGAATGAACTTGAAGAAATCCGGAACGACGCGTACAAGAACTCGAGAATTTATAAGGACAGGATGAAGGCGTTTCATGACCAACATATTCTACGAAAATCATTCACGCCAGGTTAGAAAGTCCTTTTGTATAATTCTCGATTACATCTCTTTCCGGGTAAGCTTCGATCTCGTTGGACCGGCCCTTACATTGTTGTTACTGCATATCCTCATGGGGTCGTTGAGATAAGAGACCCCGACAATGGCAAAGAGCTTAAAGTAAATGGACATCGCTTAAAGCCATTTGTCGAGAAATTTGATTCAGAGGACATGTCCATGCCTCTGACTGATCCTGTTTACCAGGAATGATATCCTAGTCTGATGGAGGTATAGGTAGGTTTCCTGTTTGCATAGGACTAGGGTAGTTGCTTTGGTCTGGCTGAAGACGTTAAACTTAGCGCTCCTGGGAGGCAACCCAGCTTTTCAACTTATTTCATTTTCCTAGCTAGTTCAATGTTTGTGGGTAACATTGCTGCAAACCCTCACGAGACTACAACTCGTCCACTAGGGGCAACCTAGGGGTTTAAAGGCTTGTTGCATGCGCTAAATGCAATCGAGAGCACATGCGAAAGTGGTATAGATAGGATTTTATTTTATTTTGTTAGTTTTGTGTTGCTCTCTCTTTCGTGTTGATTGGATTTCATGCTGTGATCTCTTGAAATGTCTCTCACGATTCATCATCCAGGTAGTATCTTCCCATCACTTCACATTTACTTTTGTTGTCCCATGTGCATTCGATGCTCATATCTTTTACATTGAGGACAATGTAGCTTTTAGGTTGGGGGTGGGAGATTAGGTTACCTAATCAGTGTTTTCTTTGTCTTGAGCAAAAATTTCTGAAAATTTTTAAATTTTTTTGGACTTTCTGGTGAATTTGAAGTGATTTAACGACCATCTTTGATTTAGAATTACAGCATATGGAATGTTGGTGATTTACTACTCTTGGATTCAGTTGCTTATTAGATTTTACAGTTAAGTTTGAATTATTAATCCATGATTAGAAGTTGTAAACATTGATTGAGTCATGATTTCACATGTCACATCTCGCTTACACATTAAGATTTCAGTTTGAAACTGAAGGGTTAATTTGGTAATCACTGAGCATGAAAGAAACCAGCCTAAAAGATTTGGCCATCAGGGTATAAACAAAAAAAGAGAATTACACCATGGGTTTGCTCCCTATAGGTGTGGATTCGATTTTCCATGATTAACAGTTGGAAAGAGTTGGGCGACTAGTTTCACCATAGGTTTGCTCCCTATAAGTGAAAATTTGATTCCCATCTTGACATTAAAAAAAAAAAAAAAAAAAAAAAAACCTAGAAAATGAAAGAATGATCTGTGAGGCAAAGTTTTGGTTTAGGTGATGGTAGTTATGAATTTTATGATTGATTACCAATGATATCATGAAATCGACAATTTGATCTCTTAATGATGATAGGTCGGGATTACACTTTACATCTGTGGAACTCAATGTTTAGGATTGTTCTAATTGAGGGACTAATACTTTGAATTTGATTATGAAGTTTACCGTGTGTTTGAGTCTAGGAGTGAGTAAGGCCCAACATTCATGAATCTTAAGACCTATAGTATTTGGATGGTTTTCCAAAAATCACTTGAGTTCATAGAAATTATCCTGTAATTCTCAACTTATTTTTCGCATATTTTGCTCGGGACTAGCAAAATGCTGGTTGGGGGTTGTGTTGAGGGTCAAATATTGTATATCAGACCTTAGTTATTGCCTGGATTTACGAACGTTGTACTGGTTAACGGTCCGATTTAGTAGTGTTTGTGATGCAGGGTGTATTTACGAGATTGGACTGAAACAGTATGCCAAAAGCATGGATTTAATGCTCATGAGTCACAAAAGCAAGGGACGGACCCCAAGAGACCAAGATCAACGCCAGAGATCTAAGAAAATGAGGAACTGAAGATCAAGTGGCCTGAAAGGACGTCCAGAATGCAAGATCACAGGGTTCCCACCATCCATTCAGCTCGAAACTTCATACATGGTCTGAGGACCATAAATTAAACGTACACATCGAATTTGATCTGTTCGATCCCTATGGAAGTGGCCCAACGGACAGAATATCCCCTAAAACTCTGATTTTAGGCCCGCCTGATATCTAAATATGCTTCAAATTCGGTTTCAACTGCTTAAGTGGGGTGATAAAATGGTTGGACGGAGCAGATTTCTCGAATATATCACTTGGGACCCGCACATGCGATGCATGTGCACAACGTGTACAACGCTCGACCCACACCGGATCGAGTTCTCGATCAAAGGGGTCTTTGACCCGTGTTTTCTTTTAAAAACCAAGAAACGAACAATGACAGACGTCCGATCATCGGTTCATGATTGTGGGCCCCACTCATCATCCAAATGGATGATCCAGACCGTCCATTCACTCGAGGAAGCGTCCACAACCCTCGCCAAGCTTTCCTTTTGGTCCCATGCATACGATCACGCGATTTCCACCGTTCAACGCAGGAATGGACGGTAGAGTAAAAATCCTGATTGGAAGCACCAAACTCGAGAAAAAGTACACATTCTTGATGGGTTTTTCACCATGGTTCTAATGGACGGGTTGGATTTCTCTATTTGAAGTCGTCCTGGGCCCATCGTTCATCACAGCGGTATCCGGAAGCTCTGTTTCGCTACAGAGCTTGCGGAGGAAAGCTATGGGCCCCAGTACGGCCATGATCGCCGTCGGACTCGATGATCTAAACCGTCCAAGGTGTTCAGGGAGGAGGTATTACCCTTGCCTAGGTGTCATACATACAGAAGGTCATGATGATCGCAATCCAGCCGTCCAAACGGAAGATGGACGGTGAATTGAACCGGCAAGAGGGCCACGTCAGAAGCAGTCCAAAACCAGTTATCTCTGAGTTATTTTTTCTTTTGATTCTAATGGACGGTCTGGATTTCTCAAAGGATAATGGAAGTGGGTCCCACAGCGAGTCTAGCGTCGATCCGTGGCGAGCTCTGTCTTCGCACGACCGTATTTCCCGAAATTTTTGGAAGATGTTGGTCCTCCATCTCTGATTGGTCGGACAATCTGGACCGTCCAAATGATGCTCAGGTCCAAGAGGATCCCAGCCATGAAGTTAGACGGGAAGGATGGACGATTGGCCGTCCGAGGTAATCCTTCGAACGCGAGCTGTAATTGCGGTTCTTCTGCGTGAAACAGGGAGTCCGGGTCTGTTACAAACAAGCTGCGAAAGATTCACCGACTCCAGCTGCGTTGGTGCTCCAAACCGACCTCTCCCTTGCTAGCTATAAAAGGAGAAGAGAGAGAGAGAGAGAGAGAGAGAGAGAGAGAGAGAGAGAGAGAGAGAGAGAGAGAGAGAGAGAGAGACTGGCTTGAAGATCCATCGACAGCTGGGAGCTTGGGACGCCAACAGAGAGAGGGAGATGTGGAGCAGTTGTTGACCGGTTTTTGTTCTCTCTTTTATTTCAATTTTATGTTTCTAGAGATTAGCTTGATCATGACTATGTCAGGCTAAACCTCTTGGCTAGGGCCAAGAGGTGAAGCTTGTAGCATGATGGGAGATTCTATGCCTTCACTTTAATTTTAATTAGTGAACCGAGTTTGATTTTGATTTAATTTTATTCTGGGAATGTTTTTAGTCTTTAATGGTTTGTTGTGACTGAAAGTACAATGGGTCTGCGATGGCTTTGAGCATGTTCTTCTCCCTTTTATGTTTATGACGTCAGGAAGCCCTGTTGTTCACCATCGTCTCCTGGGCATGGTCGGATGACGGTACCCTTCCTAACCTTCATGGCATGTTGATTGGTTGGTAATTAGTTTAATTCTGTTGTTTGCTTTGTCTCCTGGACATGGTTTGGTGATGGAATCCATTCTAATTCATATACCTTTCATCTCTTGAAAATTATATTAATTTCAGTTTAGTTAATTTCCACGATTTGTGAAGCAGGCATAAGATCTCCCTGATCTCTACAAGTGGATCCTCTGAATCCCTAGTTCCCTTTTTCTGAATTTTCTGAAGTTTTAGATTAAGTATTTCACTATTATTCTTCAAATTACACTCAATTTAGATTTCATCTCATTCTAGTTCTAGTTCTAGTTGATTTCAGATCACTAGTTCTAGTTGATTTCAGATCACGTACAGGTTTCAGTCCATGTGGATTCGACCTCGGTCTTACCGAGATTATTACTACATCACAACCCTATACTTGGGGAGTGAACATATGACTCCAAGAAATTTTCAACGGTAAGCTTTCAGTTCCCACTACTTCCTATGGTGTGGTCCACTTAAGCCTTCAAGCAGCCTCCTTGTTTTTTTTTTTTTTTTAATCATGCCCTAAAATAATTTGTTCAAATGTATGGACGGCATGGATTACACATATACTTCACGGTGGGCCAAAAGAACCCCTGTGGATTGTATTCAGCAGTATATTAATTGGATGCACTCCATCCAACACCGGTACGGTAAAAATGTAAGCTCCGTGCATGAAATAACAATTTTCCTCTTTTCAGTCAGAGATTTCAACAGTATAATAAAGCCAACCCAAAACAGTATAAAATACGGGCCGAGACCTACCCAGGCCTGGCCCGTGACAGCCCAATTTCAGTGCTGGTCTCAGGCCCGTGTACATGGGAAGCGGATTAAGTGAGACCCCGGCCTCAGCTAAGATGGTGCGGCCCATACTGTGGGGCCCACCTTGTTGCGTGTATTCTATATCCACACCGTCCATCCAGATCATTTTATGGCATGATCCATTTTTATGGCATGATCCCAAAAATGAAGAAGATCCAAATCTCAGGTGGACCATGCTCTAGGAAATAGTGGTGGTTGAAAACCCTACCATTAAAAACTTTTTAAGGTGCACTTTAATGTTTTAATAGTGTTTATTTGCCATCCAATCCGTTGTTAAGGTCACATAAGCCTTTATGAAAGGAAAGAAAACAAATATTAATTTATCTAAAAGTTGCGTGGCCCATTAATGTTCAATCACCACCATTTCCTCTGGCATGGTCCACCTAATAAGTGGACTGCTTCATTTTTTGGATAATGCCCTAAAACAATATGGAAAAATGGACGGATAATGTGGATAGAGGATACATACATGAAGGTGGGTCCCATGATAAGGGTTGGACTGCCTTGAGTGAGGCCAGGGTCTCACCTTACGCTCGGAAAATCTGCCACAATAAAAAGGACTGTTAGCCCATCATTTGATGGGTCATTTCTGTTAGGAGATCATGTGATGGGCGGCCATTACAAACACATGCGCCACGTGGTGCAAGCAGACAGCAAGATATGCAGCTAGGTTGAGATTGGGGAGTGGATTAGGTGTGGCCCAGTCTCACTTGATAATTTAGAGCTGGGCAACGGTCCGAGTCGGATCGGATTAGGTCCAACCCGATCAGATCCGAAAACTCAACATCTTGACTTGAACTCGTTCCGATCTGGGATCGAGTCCGGGTTACTTGACTTGGACAGATTCGAAATTTGAATGGGCTGATCCGAGTCCGACTCCGACCTGGTGATAAAACCCAATCGGATCTTCAAACCGTTTTTGTATTCAATGCCTAAATTCATACCTCAAAATGAATGAACGGCTCAGATAAAACATATACATCAAGGTAAGCCCCACATAACTATGAGAAAAGTGGAGGAAGTTTCATGTGTACGTTATCACATTGCTTGCTTCCTTTTCACGCACGTCCCCGGATGTGATAGGCAATATTGAGCTTACACTTTAGCCAGGAGTTAGACGGTGTGGTATGTGTTATATCCAAACCGTCCATTCATTTGACGAGCTCGTCTTAAGGCTTGAGACTAAAAATAAGACAGATCTAACTACCATGTGGACCACAAAAATTGTTTAACGGTGAAAATTATTCTCTACTACTATTTGTGGTGTGGTCCAAATGATCTTTGAATATTATTCATTTTTTGGAAAATGGTCGGTAATGGTCTCTAAAAACATATGAACGGTGTAGATATAATAAATACATCAATGTGGGGCCCATGTAATGTAACTTTGATATCCTTTGAACTGTTTGTACAACTCGGACCTCGAGAAGCGTCCGTGCTCGTCTTGACGGTTGACACGACACGTACCAACTGGCTACAACTAATGCCGGTGTGGTATACCAGTAAACTAACTTGTTATTATACACTCTAAATTCTATTGGGGCCCACCTTGAATGCATGTGATTTATCTATGCCGTCCATTCGTTTTTTCATATCATTTTAGTGGTTGAACCCAAAATTAATGCATATCCAAATGTCAAGCAGACCATACCACAGGAAAAAAAATAGAAAAATCAATAAGAACTACTCCGGATCGGGTAGGATCGGATCTGTTCGGGTTCATTCGGGTCGGGTTTTCGGGTCGGGTCAGGGCCAATCCGAATTTGACTCGAAATATTTTGGATCTGGATGGGGCTACCCGATCAGTACCGATCTAGACCGTCGATTTAGTTCTGGTTAGGTCGGATCGGGTCTGGTCGGGTCGGATCCACCGGATCGGGTCCGTTTTGCCCAGCTCTACTTGATATGACGGCCACGATGTATGTATTGTACATCCATGCAGTAAAAAATGAAGCATATATAAATATCAGGTCGACTAAACCATTAAAAAGTTTTTAGGGTCATTATAATGTTTTCATAATGTTTATTTGCCATCCAACCTGTTGATAAGATCACACAAACCTCCATATAAAGGGAAAAAACAAATATTAGCTTGATCTAAAACTTTTGTGACCCGCAAGAAGTTTATAACATTCAATCACCACTATTTCCTACGGTATACTTGAGATTTGGATCTACTTTATTTTTTGGCTCCTGTCTTGAAATGATTTAGAAAGATGGATGGACGTTGTCGATGTATAATAGATGAATCAAGGTGGGACTCACTGTAAGGAGCCTCACTGTCTTGGGTGCAGCAGGGCGCACCTAATCTGCTCCTAGATTGTAGGGCTGTCAATGGGCCCAGCTGGGGTAGGCCTCGGCAAGGATTTTGAACGATTTTGGGCTGGGCTTATTCCAAATTCTAATTTTTTGGGCTGAAGCCCACGCCAGTGATACCCTTACCAAATTGGGTGGGGGAGCGGATTGCCTGTAGAGCTGGGCACGAGATGACTTGACTCGTCTGACTCATTCAAACCCAACTCGACCTGAATTGAATGGGTGAGTCTGCCCGAACTGAGTAGGCTTCGTCCAATCCGAATTCAAACCAAGTTAAGTTCAAGCTACCTAGTAACTTGACCCGAAACTCGATTCGGTCAGACTGACTCAATCTGAAACCAACTCGACTCAGATTCGAGTATATATATAATAATAATAAAAATCCTAGTTTTTAAGTATATCTAATCATATAAGCCCCAACCCACCCCGACCCGATCCTAGACCCCCTACCCTCCCTCTTCCTCCTCTTCCAAGCCCGACAACTACCTACCACCATCACCACCCCCTCCTCTCTCTTTCCTCTCCACTCCCTCCCTCCCTAGTCTTCCAAGCCCGACAGCCACCCACCACCATCACTACCCTCCTCCTCTCTTTATCTCCTCTCCACTCCCTCCCTCCTCCTCTTGCAAGCCCGGCAGCGACCACCACCATTACCACCCTCCTCTCTCCTCTCCACTCCCTCACTCCCTCATATCTTGATCCGAATCGGTGCCAAATAGATTCTAAAAACCATGAAGATCCAAAACTCAAATGAGCCCCACCAACAAAATAATGGGAACAATAACGTCCACCATTGAAACTTTTTAAAGTTGAACATTATGTTTATATGCCATCCAAACTGTTTATAGAATTCTTCCGACTTAGATACACGGTGAAAAAAAAATATCATCCTAATATGAAACTTCCGTCACTATCAAGTCGTCCTATCGTGACTACCGTGTGGCATGGAACACATGAATACACAGCCCCAGGCATAAAGACCTCTATGACCCGGAGACACCGATGTGGGTCTGACGCTGACCGTATGACCCATCTCAATATATGCATTCTGTGACCATGTGGGTCTGACGATGACCCTATGGATATATATGCATTTTGTGTCCATGTTGTGCATCTGTTTTTTCATCTTATTTTAGAGTATGGTTCCAAAATTGGGGATGATAAAACTTTAATGTGTACCACACCACCTGAAACAATTATCATTGAATACCCACTACTGAAACTTCACGTGGTCCACCACAATGTTTGTTGACCATCCAACATGTTAAATAGGTTGCATTGAAATATGGGATGAAAAAAAAAAAAAAAAAACAAAAACAAAGATCAACTTGATCCAAAACATAAAAGGTTTTTAATGGTTGATAATTACTATTTCTTTTGGTGTAGCTCACTTGAAATTTTGCTTGCTTCATTTTTAGCTGAAAGAGTGGACAGACGGGCTGTATAAAATACATACATTGAGGTAGGTATGGAATGGAAGCGGATTGGATGGTGTACCATGCATCATTGACGTGGCTGGTGTGTTGACGCCACCAAATTCTGTGGGTCCTATCATGGGGTATGTGTTATATCCAAATTATCTATTCATTTAGTGAGATCACATAAGGCCCAAGCCAAAAAATAAGACAAATCTAAAGATCAAGTGGACCACACTGCAAAAAGTAGAGGGAATTGAACATCTACCACTGAAATCAATATAATATTTGTTTTTCCTCTTCGTACAGGTTTTTGTGACCTCATGAATAGATTGTGTGAACTTATGAATAGATTGTATGGAAAATAAATATTATCGTAAGCCCTATAAATATTTTAATGGTTTTTTTTTTTTAATTTTTGTTAGCTTGTTAGTACATCCACTGTCAACTCACATTTCACGGTTAGCCACCTCATTAGGGAATCAATACCAAGTCCTCGTGCTGAAACGAGATATCTTTCACTCAATCTACCACTTGAGCTATGGATCAGGATATGAATGTTATAATGGTAAAAATCATTGTACACTGCCATTCATGGTGTGGTCTACTTTAGTTCTGGATGTAACTAAATTTGTACCACTGCTAACCGTGGTGTGGTTTCACTTTAGCTTTTGATATAACAAAATTTCTGCTGTAAAATGATCTCTATGAACCATGTAAATACGATGAACACGTCATTGCGGGGCCGTTGTAACTTTAATGAGCCATCGTGGGCCCTATGTTAGGGCTCGTTTGAATTTTTAATTCATTGGTTAATACCCCTTGCATAGGTAATAATTATTTTATCTAATATTTACAGCACTATTCCCTATGCTTGTATTAACCTGCTGCTCTTTAGACACAAAAACTGAGAAAGAATATTCATAGTTCCCACTGTGATGTGTATTGCTTATCTACACTGTTCATCTATTATGCCAGCTGAATTTATAGCGTGAGCGAACAAATGATGCATGTCCAAAGCTGATGCATGTCCAAAGCTCAAGTGGACCACACCAAGGGAAAAAAGAAATCAAACACTTATTGTTAAAAACCTGTTGGGGCCGTATTTCTTTTGGTGTGAGCCACTTGAGTATTGGATTTGCCTCATTTTTCGAACCATGTTTCAAAATATTGTGATACAGCGGATGGACGGAATGGATATACAATATACATCACATTGGGGTCCACAAATTTAAACTAACTCTTTTGAACTGATTTCCAAGGTAAACAGGTGAAATGACAATAATTACCCATTTACAGGGGTAATTACACGTGCTTTTAAAAATCAAACAGCCCTCAGTGAACCGTTTGTACAAGTCGGAGTTCGAATAGCGTCACCGCTCGTCTTCGCACGACCCGTACCTTCACCAGCCAGATTGATACTATGTGGTACACCAGCAAATCTGCTATGCATACATTGAGGTGGGCCCTATAATCAGGATGAAACCCATGTCGTTGGCCAAATGGATTGGATAATCAAAAACTTTTATGGCCCCAAAAAGTTTTTAATGGTTGACATTCATTCAACACTGTTTCCTATAATGTGGTCCACTTGAGATTGGAACATAGCTCATTTTTGGTCTCATATTATAAAATGATCTATAAAAGTGGACCACATGGATGAAACCCATACATCATGGTGGGCCTACAAAGCACCGACCACCGGCCATTAGCTGGTGGCAGGGGAGTAGTCAATCCGTTCCTGTCGCTGGTTCTTGGTAGCAGCCACGTTGCACGCGGGGGACGCGTAGTCATCCACAGTCATCAGTGATGCTATTCTGCTCGGGTGGTAGACTCTCAGGAGTTTCAACACCCGGTCAAAGGTTCGAGTACCCGTAGGTGGTGAAATTCCACAAGCGTGAGTGCGTGGGGGATGTGTGCGTGTGTAAAAAAACCCAAAAAAAGAAAAAGAAAAAAAGTGATGCCATTCTGCCACTTGTGTGAAAATCTTCCAAAGACTTTCGATTAAAATACGGCATTAAACCTTATAAAAACGATACTCACGCCACATGATCGTATTCGCGGAATTCATTGCTACCCCTCCTAGGATGGCAGAGTCCCTATGGGGCCCACCGTGATGTATGTGTTTTATCCACACCGTCCATTCATTTTAACAAATCATTTTGAGGGGCTACATTACAGGAAAGCAATGGTGAGATGACACCGTTGAAATCGTCGTACTGCCCACCTGTTCGTAAGGTCACATAGATAGAGCTATGAAAATAGAAATAATAGCTTGATAAAAAATTCTATGGCACTCAAGAAGTTTTCAACTTAGACATTCAATCCTACCATGTACTGCAATGGGCCTACTCAAGCTTTGGATCTGTCTCTTGTTCGTCTCATACTTTAAAATAAAATTATTTATTTATTAAAATGGATGGACATCTTAGATAAAACATATACATCACGGTGGGCCCAACCGATCCTTTGGCATAGCAAGCAAGCAATGGACGTACATGAATGTAACAACTTATAGATTTTTTAAGTGATTTTGACCAAAAATCTTCACAAATTACAATTTCAATTTATAGAAATGCATGGAAAGTGCTTTTTTAAAGAGGGTCGTTATCATTAGAGCTGGGCATCGAGTCGAGTCGGACTGAGTTAGGGCTAACTTGACTCGATCCGGTTTTGAAATAGGCCTGACCCGAACTTGATCCGGCTCAATACCAAGTCTAGCATGCTTGACTCGATCCGAGTTCAGTCTGGCCTAGACTGATCTATACCGATTCTGATCCGGTTAGAAGTACCGAGTCAAGTCGAGTTGGCACCAAGTCGGATTGAGAGATGTGGGAGGGAGGGAGGGGAGAGGAGAGAAGAGGAGGAGGAGGAGGAGGAGGGTGATGGTGGTAGGTGGTTGTCGAGCTTGGAAAGAAGAAGAAAGGGGGGGGGGGGGGGTGGGGGAGGGGGGGGGAGGGAGGGAGGGAGAGAGAGGTTGGGATTAAGTCAGGGTACGATTAGAGAGTCGGGTTGAGTTGGGTTTTGGATCGAGTCGAATCTAACCGGATCGAGTTTTGGGTCGAGTCGGGTTGAGTTATTGGGTAACTCGAACTCGACTCGGTTTGAGTTCCGATTGGGCAAAGCTTACTCGATTCAGATCGACTCATCCATTTGGTTTGGATCAAGTCAGACGAGTAAAGTTGGCTGGATCGAGTTGTCCCGTGGCCACCTTTAGTTATCATGATGCCTACCTTATATCTTTTTTCTTTTAAAAGTGAAAAAGTCAAGAATTAAGGGCCCATATGGTATTTTTATGATATCCAACCAATCTAATGGACATAACCTTGTGCGTGATGTTTATAATAGTAAAAAAATTGATAAATCTAAACATATAGTAGGCCACATCAAAAAAATCATATACACACTTTAAAACATCAAAATTCACTTATAACCCATTTGATGATTAGATTAGAAAGATTTTTAGTTCATGTAATTATCATAGTGGGTGCATGTGTAGAATAAGTTGGAAGTCACATTGCCATGAAATTTTCAAACTTCATTACTTTTTAAATAAAAATAATATATAAGAGTACTTCAATAACCTTGTTGGACAGGAACTAAAGATAGGTAAATTTAGAATTTATGAAGAAATTTCTCATAAAAATTCATTTTTTTAAAGCAATAATAATATCCTTTTTATGATGAATTATGGAAAATCAAGATGGGTTCTTAAAATATTCAGACTTGTTCAATATATATGTATTATGGACTGCTTTTTCAAACTCATTTTTTGAATTGGATCATTATTTTTTTAGTCTATTATTCAATAAATTTGGTATCAAAATTTAACAAATTTAGTTTCAAATATTCAATGAATTTCATAAATTTCCAAGACACTTTTATAATTTATCAAACTTAATATTATTAGATTGTAGAACTGTAATTAAAATTTGTGATTTGTAATTAGATTGCGATTTCATGAAAATGTCATGGTGGGCTTGCTTGAGCTGTCCGGCGCTGTGCTCACATGTGACCGGATAATATTAATAAATTTAAGGGAAAGTACTCCAATGATAATTATTTAAATATTGGGTGGCTTAGTCAAAAGCATTTTTTAAAAAGGCACCTGAACCCAAGTTCTATAATAATTGCATTGGCTTTTAAAATATAGTGGGTGTAACTGCCCGGTCACTGAGGTATAACTGCAGTTATGCAATGGGTCATGCAAGCCACGCGGGGCCGCCTCAAGAAGTAGGAAACGGATTGGGTACTCCCCTGCCACCAGCCAACGGCTGATGGTCAGTGCTCTGTGGGCCCCACCATGATGTATATATTTCATCCATGCCATCCATCTATTTTTATAGATCATTTTATAGTATGAGACCAAAAATAAAGTATATCCTAATATCAAGTGGACCACATTACAGGAAACAGTGTTGAATGAACATAGACCATTAAAATTTTTTTGAGGGCCATACAAGTTTTGAATCAAGCTGATCTTTGTTTTTTTTCCCTTCATCTGGGTCTCTATGACTTTTTTTGTTTTTCGCCATATGCGTACTTGAACCTTTGACTAGGTGTTGAAACTCCTAAGAGTCTACCACTAGAGTTAGAGCCATAGAGCCGAGGACCTGGGTCTATATGATCTAATCAACAGATTGGATGTCAAATAAATAGTACCGTGGGCATGAGGAGGATTTTAATGGTGCATATCAAGCCTTAAAATGATCTGTAAAAATGGATAAACAGGGTGGATGAAACACATACATCATGGTGGGGCCCACGGAGCACCGACCACCAGCTCCCGGGCTGGTGGCAGGGGAAGTAGTCAATCCGTTTCCCAAGAAGTAGGGCCCACTAAGGACACTCTATGGTCAGTGGCCTCTGCCTAACCATTCAAAAATGGAAATGAATCCAAACCATTCAATGGGCCAAGTACAACGCTCACTAAAAACAATCCTAACCATTCAAAAATAGAATTGAATTAAACCATTGAGGGTTACGTGATTTAATCTGTCCATAAATTGAATTATACGTTTACCTATGGCCAGCCATGGTGGGACCACCTCTTTAATAGTTCCAACCATGCATCCATGCGCATGGACTCCGATTCTGTACTTACCCCACCAGCACCTACATTGGTGCTGTATCTGCCATATGGATGTGTTTTGAGGTAAAAAAAATAAAAATAAAACTGAGGCAGATTCAAGCTCAGTTGGACCACAGCATAGAAACAGTGGTGATTGAATGAAGATCATTAAAATCATCTTGAGGCCACAGAAAAGTTTCCTAATCAATATGTTAGACAGAGAATAAACACCTTAGTGGGCATATGAAGTTTTTAATGTTGGATGTCCAATCACCAATGTTTCCAATGATGTGGTCTACTTGAGATTTAGATTTACCTGCTTTCTAGGCTTAAATGAGCTTAACAAGTTGGAGTGGATAAAACATATATATCATGATAGGGCCACAGAGCTTTTTCAGCACCCGCTTGGGTATTAGCGAGGACTTGAATTTAGCATGCAGTGACCCCTACAGTATCAAGCTAAGTACTTTCGGGATCTTTACTCTTAACCGGGTGATAGACTCTCAGGAGTTTCAACACCCGGTCTGCCAGAAAAAACTTTGCAGCCCCCCATGACGAATGTGTTTAATGGATACTGTCCATCCATTTTTTCAGATAATTTCATTACACGAGCTTAAAAATAAGGAAAATCTAAATATCAGGTGGACTACATCATAAGAAAAAGCAGTGATTGAATGCCCACCATTAAAAATTTCTTAAGGTCACTAAAGTTTTGGATCAAGCTCAAATTTGTGTTTTCCTTTTCAAGTTAATGTGACCTAATCAACGAGTTGAATGACAAATAAACATTACATTGGGTGGTAGAAAGTTTTTAATGGTGGGCGTTCAATCAGTATTGTTTCCTATTGTGTGGTACATGTGAGATTTAGATCCATTTACCACCAATCAAGGCCATATCAAATAGTTAAAAGGACGCCACTTACAACAATACCACACAGGGTGTAGCTGAACTTTAATTAAAGGGAGTAATTAGAGACATATATATGCACGATCATTTCATTAGAATTCATAAAATTAGATCTCTATGCAAAGCAAGTATCCCATCGAAAGTATGTTTCTATGCAGCTATTAAATACTAGAGTTATGTCAAAAGCAACTCCTTATAAAGTTTGAGTCCCATCAAAGCAAGTCTCTGATAAAGCTTTCTACGCGAGAGTCCATAAAGACTCCAACAATACTTCCAACACGCATTGTAAGATCGAAATGGCAATAAGTGTGTGCAATCTTTTATACGCATAGTGGTATGTAATGGACTACGCTTAGCTTATTTGGAGAATTAAATAGATTCATACGACTAACTATCTAAATCTCTCACATCAAGAAAACTCATGTGTGACTACTGCCTCTTCGAGTTTCCGAGTCTATAAAAGCAACACCCGCCAAAGAGCTCCAGGCAACAAACCCAGCTCTACGTCACCTCATCTATCCGTCCGCCATAAACACTTATTTCCTTGCTTTGTTTTAATTTAGCTCCCGATCACTACTCATGGCATGAAGCCCTAGTTTTATCATCAGCTCATTCCTGAACCCTTTATCCACGACATCCCACTGGATTGTAAGAAAAATTCCTTAATTTCGAGCAGAAGGCTATGGGGTTTTCCTCCTATAAGTTAGGCAATTCCGTTGGCCATCTTACCACGAAGCTTGGTCTACACTAGACGATGAACAAATAGTCAAATTATGATTGCATTGCCATGTACTCGGTTCCCACTAAGTCTATGAAGATACCATTATCCTACCAACCATCTCACTACGAAGTTCAATTTTTTATCAATGAACAAACAAATAATCGAAGATTCACCCTCCATCAATTGTCTTGCTATGAAGCCTAGTTTTCGATCGAATAATGAACATATGACCATCCCGTACATCACAACCATTCTGTTATGAGGCTCAATTCACGTTGGACGACGAATAGATCATCGTCTCTCGAGCAAATCATGAGTATTAATATTGTAAAAATCATTAACAAAATATTGTTAGCTCTTATTTTATTATTATTTTTTTTTCCATTCTATTATTCTATTATTGAATGACAGTTGCAATCACGTGAATATTGAAGTCTTTTCGACTTAAAGGCAAGAAAAAAAATCTCATTCGAAAGGACCAACTCTCTCCTTTCAAATCATCCAATTGCTGCAAACATTGGTGACTTGACAGTCTGGTCAACCTTCATAGAGATGGCTTATGTGATTGTGGGGTTACAAGCATTCAATCAAATGGGATGTAAAATTAGTACCACAAGCCAAGAAAGAGTGGATTGTTAAGGACCCTTGTATAACATTTTCCTACAATATAATCCACCTTTGCATTGGATCAACTTGGATTTTAGGCTCACACCCTAAATGGGATGACAAAAATGATAGACTATTTAGATTTATCACAAGCATAGTGAAAGCTAGCCCCACCTATATTGAATGGTTGCATGACAACAAGGCATGTGTGTCATGTCTCTTTGGCTTATCATAATGCGATGGAAATGGCTTATGTGATTGTGGGGCCCACCATGATATTTTCGAGAAATCCACCCCGTTCACACGTTTGACCACATAAATTTAATTGTGTGACCAAAAGATTAGCTAGATCTAGTAGTAAAGTGACCCACAAGTCAAGAAAGAGTGGACCGTTAAAGGCTTTCCTCACTTCGGGACCTCTCGTAGCATTAGATTGGCTTGTATTTTTGGCCCATACCTTAAGGGCGTGTTTGGTCGGTGGAATTATATGGTATTGGATTGTATTAGATGGGATTAACATTATTATTGCACAATGATTGCATGTCTGGAAATCCCATGGTATTGTAGCCATCCAATTCCATATTTGGGATAAAATTTTTGCTACAGGAAAACACCGGATTAAGCAAAATCATGTTTGGTGGACCATGAAATTGCAATCAACGGACCAAATTCACAATGGATGCCGTTCACTTGTACACATATATAACCAGAATGTTAAGTGTGAACTGAACACTGTATATGTGGATGGATGGCATGGATAAAAATATGCATCAATGTGGGGCCCACATGTATAGTGGATTTCACAATCCATAGAAATCGGGGATGGTGCCACATGCAATTCCATGGGACCAAATGCAATTCCATCCAACATAATCCCAACCTTTCCTCCCCAAACAAAATGCTGGATAGAATTTGTGCGGGACCAAATGCAATTCTATCCCACCTAATCCCATCTAATACCCTGTGCCAAACACCCTCTAAAATGAGACGGAAAAAATAATGGATGGGTAAGATTTGTCATAAATATTACAAAAGTAGACCATATAAAGTTTCCTGACTTTATGCAAAGGTTTTTTCACGTAAAAGGGAGATGGGTAAATTGATAAATAGACAAATTTTCAGGTCAAAACATACTAAACCCATGTTTATAGGTGAGCCATTTTGGATTAATGATGAAATTATTAAGTGATTTTAGATAAATAATTTAAGAATAATGGAATTTTTCATCCATACACCAAAGTAGAGGCAACCTATAGAAAAACCTCTAAAAGTAATGACAAATAATTAAAATAAATTGGCTTTTTAATTATTTTCAGAAAATGTATAAAATTTTTAAAGAATAATAATAAGAAGAAGAATAAGAAAACACCAAATCAAAATGAAATGACACAATATTTGATCCATATTTAACGTTGTGTAAAAAAATAATTTAACCACACGCAAGAAATCTCTAAAATTCTAATAAAAATGAGCTTTGAAAATGGACAGACGACGTGGCACATTCATCTGGTGGGCCAATAAAGCTTTTCTAGCACCTACAATAGGGGTAGTAGCCCACGACCTAGGGCTTTGAAATCTGGGCATAATCAACAAGGTCTGAACATCTTCCTAAGACAATTATCTCTCAGGTGCCGTAGCCAAACCAAATCCTATTATTTTCATTATTTTTTATTAATTATTTTTTATTATTATTTTTTTTGGGTGAGAGACCTCCACGTATATGAGTACTGTCGAATTCGAGGAAATGGAAACAGTTGGAGTGTGGATGCACGTTAAGGTTAAGATGGCTTCATCGTGTGATTGCCTGGGCGAGGTATAAAGCAAAAACCTATTGGAGTTCCTTGCCACCACCTTGCTTGGGCTCATCCCAATAGTCGTATGGCAGGTCCATTCCTATGCTCAACTTAGGCTCCCCCATCCCCATTTCAATTAGGCCCTTTCAAAGAATTAGAGTTTGCTCGCCCCTTATCGAAGTAGTCAATGGGGAAAATCAAGGAGACAAGTGAATTGGAGCATTGTCATATGCAAAATGCTCCTGACTAGTCTCAGCCATCTCACGCGCTCTGCTACATTTGACATTGCCCCTATCTTTCTAACTGTGATAATAACTGGCGTTTTGGCCCTAGATTGGTGAAGCTCCCTTGTACGGAAGCTGGAACCCCAACTACCTTAGGGTGTTGAAAAATATTGATTTTAAATATATTTTAATAATAAAAATAATATATATAATATATTATTTTGTTTGAAAAAATACCATTTGTGGGTTTTTTGGGAATACTCCCACATGGGAAAGGGAAGAGAAGAAAAAGGTGTTTAAATGAAAAGTGTGGAGTACCTTAATATTTGCTCACACAGTCCAAGGACCATGGGACGCACTGGAACACCCGCGCGCATGCTCGCGCTCGGGCTCGGTGCGAGGGCGTGGGCATGTGAGGCAGTGTAGCTGTAGAGGCGCTAGTGGCGTATTTTACACTTCGCGACTAGTAGCTAAGGCAGATGATTAGCTAGACGAAAATCTAGAGGACTGAATGAGAGTCCCTCTGATTATGTAGAGGCTGGAAATAGAGCTGTTGCATAAATGTGTAACAACTATGGACTTAATTGTAGGGGTCATGCAGAAACTGTTGCATGGATAGCCCAGCTAGAAAATGGCTAGCTGCTGTCTCACAACAGTCAGCATGCAGCAGTTTAATGGCCCATGCACAACAATAAAAAACGGCCATAAAACGACTAGTTTTACAACAGCTAGAAATTGCATAAATGAGATTTATATCCCTGGACCAAAACTCCCAGCCACCATAGCCTATAAAAGGAGGTCCTGGATGGGTTTCCAAATCATCTCAACTCACTCCAGCAAACCCATACGAACTGAGACAGCCCACTACTCCTCTCCTATACTCCAGTAGTTCCAGCAAGACAGTAAGGGTTAAACCTTTACTAGAAGAACAGACCATCGGTGTGGTCTAAAACGGTTCCAACTGAACCAGTGGCTGAAGTACTGACCAGCGCAGTGGTCTAAATCAAAAGAAAATTCTTCTCTTTCTTTCTCTTTTTGGAATTTTTTCTATATTGTAATTCTGCCAGATAGTGTGTATAAGAGTTCCATTTGGTGGGCCTTCGTGTTTGCTGAACGCAGACCTACACTAAGCTTGTCGTATCCAAGGAGCAATTTGCCTGTAACCTATCATCATACTCAATTCATTTGAGTAGGGGCAAATAACGCTTTAAGGACAACGTTTCAGACGTGCTTCAGCCTGTCCTTAGTTTTGATCATTGTAATTTTTTGGTTTCCATATTTTACAGAAATACTTTTTTCTGTATAATTTCCAACATAGGGACCAAGTCATCAATGCAACCAGGCATACCTCTTCCATGCATCTTTCTCGTGGTGGGAACGGAAAAACAGGGAAAGACTCGACCGACCTGCCCAGGGCTTGTAACGCCCTGAAAATCGGGGGTCGAGTAGCAAGTCAACACTCGAGTTCCAAAACATCACTTATGCAACATAAATGCTTATGATTGAATTTTGTCTGTGTTAGTGCATTAATTATGAGTGGGATTATACCAAAACAGTAATTCATACTCTAGATCAAGTTATAAAACGCAAGCAGAAGACTAAAAGATGTATATAAATGTACATAAAGCTGGAAACGGTCACAATCGGTCTCCAGAGTATGAATACCTTACTGAGTCACCATATACATATATTAGTTTCAAAATCAAAATGCCAAAAAATGGTACAACTATAATGGTAACCCCTGTAGTCCCGTCATCTGAATGGCCTAAGCGAAGCCTCCAGAGAACTGCATGTAGGAGAGCTCATCCTGATCATCTTAGTAATCAGGCTCAGCCTCCTGCATCTCGTCGATACCTGCATCTAAGACAGAGTCTGATGGGTGTCCAGAACACCGTCTCGTAACGTGGGAGTGAGTAGTTAACTCAATGGAACAATAAAGCATAGGTTAATATGTTATCAATTCAGTCAAGTAGTAATGATAAAACAGTTCAGTCAAACAATCCTAATCGCTTTTATTAATGCAATAATGAAATGTAGTCATGATGCATGCCCTTACCAAACCTCCCTCATGCGACACCATCTTACGTCCGCGGCATGCGTTCATCCCTAAGTGCTCCACAACGCCAGGCACATGCAGTGCTATGTTATGAACGTGATTACCGAGTTGTTATTAGTCCTTTTCATACATCAGTATTGGGAAACTAAGGTACCTCCCTTATATCATTCCCAAACAATGATCCATTCTAGGGTCGTCAGTCCTAGATAATCCCATACGATGGTGCGGTTTTAGGTCGTCAGTAAAAAGGGTCGCAGGTATTGGTTATTACACGCACTCGTTGTACCGCTCCCCCATCAGCTTATCAATACAGGCCTAGTTTATACTCTGTTTACTACGGGAAGGCTCGTCGCCTCTCCGCAGATTCAAAGTATGCTCGACGTCGCTACAAAGGACTGACAGGGCTGTTACACGCAATTGTTACACCACTCCCCCATCACCTTATCAGTGTAGGCTGACAGCTCGAATACAGTGTCCCATACCACCATATTCGGCTCACGAGTCTGAGCTGCTCACTAGTCACTACGGGGAGGCTCGTGGCCCCAGCGTAGGCCGACAGCTCGACCACGGTGTCCTATACCACCATGCCCGGCTCATGAGTCTTAGCGGATCAAGGTACCAGGGTTAAGCGGGATTCACTGGTGAGTTGGGTACCTTAGGTTCAAACAAAGGCGTCCATACACGGTGAACATACATCGGTAGATCGGGTTACTTGACGGGCTTGACTAACACGAGCGCACCTTGTATCGATTGACATGAAGTGCATAAGTACTCCGTGTGGCCTAACCACTGCCGATGACCAACATACGATCCGGGTTTGTCAAACACGTCCTACGTGGCAAAATGAATCTCAGCTACGACTTCAAGCCTGTTACCGATTGCCTGGACTATCACATAGCCCCAATCACATTCAAGTCCTATCCAGAAGCATGTATAGTAGTCTAAGCAGAATTAACAAAGTAATTCAAACATGTTAACAAGCATGTTATAAAGCACAATATAAACAGGAAATACAGACACATACATTTCATAAGTAAGCGATTAAATTAAACAACCAACATGGAGGAAATCATATACATCTCTAAGTTAGTTGAGAATCCTATCTCAACACCTACCTAAAGCACAATCATCTAAGTACTTACTCTTACAAGCATTTTCACAAACACTTAGAATACACTTATTTAACATACATAACGTATATTAGCAAAAACATGTACTAGGGCGAATCCTTTCGCCGAGTAAGTATTACACATATATATAGCATGTACACACAATGATTAATCATGGCAAACACACTTTCATATTTTGTACATATACGGTATTTTCTACAAATATACAGAATACACTTAACGCCATATTTTGTATACGTAACTGAATCGCAAAACGAACGTCGCATTTTACATGTGAAATAACACGCAGATCATGAATCTATCATTATTTGACATTGAAAGCTTTGAAAACTATAACTTAAGCGTTTAAAGTCCGCACTTTACGCCGTAGAAGCGTGATGAATTTAATAGAAACTCTACGCTTTCATCAACGTCGATACGATGACCTATAACACAAGGTAAGTTAGCTACTTCGCTACTTATACCAATAGAAACCTTAAAACAGGTTAGGCTTAGAGTTTTCTTACCTAGAAATGAAGTCAGAATCACCGAAATAACGATTAGATCGGGATGGTTAAGCACGTATAATAGCAGGGTAGAGTAACAGGATCTTTCTCCCACAACTCACACACTTTCTCTCTCTTTTATCTCTTCTCTCTCCTAGGGTTTCTCTCAAATTCGTGTGGGCTGAATGAGAGAGGGTTTAAGGTCCTTATATAGGCTTAAAACTCACTAAATTAGACCCAGGGTCATGGTATACCAAGGTTATAGCCAAAGTGAGGTTGTTCCGTCTCAACGGAGCACTTCTGGAGCCCCCCCTTGAGCCAAAGGTCGGACTTAAGCTCATTCACCTTGGATCTAGGTTGAGTTAAGTTTTCATTTCAGTCGGGTTCCCAGATCACACGTGGCAGACCAGTTTCAGTTTAACGGTCACTGAAACTTGATTAGGGTTACAAGTATACAGACATGTATGAGAAATGTTTCCTGATCCGAGGGTGTGTTTGGGTCAGATTCTGACGGTCTGATTGCTTATATTTGGCCCGCAAACGACAAGTCTCAGATTACTTAAATTAGATTTAATTTCTAAAGAAAACTATGTTTTCTCACACTCCTCGCTCCGGGCTCAAGCGAATAGCCCAGGGACACTATATATCTGGTTTTGATTTCTGAGATAGTTGTCAAGCCCAACAAGGCGGTCCTAATTCTATAACCTCGTATTATTCAGACTTTCGAAGTGCGGTCCAGATCTGATACGGAGTTTCGTGATGCTCCCGAGAGTAGCTGGGTAATGAGATTGATCCTAGATTTTTGGGTAATGTAGCGTCAACGATTCCATAAGTTTTGGGTCTTGCAGATCGTATTTAAAGTGGATCAAGCAGATTTCGTAGCTAATCTAGATTAACACTTAGTTAACTTTGTCTAATTCCTAAAGGATTTGATCCTGAGTGATTTCTGCCTGAGGTGGTACTCGGGCCTTTGTACGGAAATTTTCCGAGTCGTTACAGGGCTGCAGAGTCAAGATTGAAAAAAAAGCTCTTCAAGAAGTTCTTTTACGAAAGGTCAGAGTGCCTAATCAAATTTTTCGAATCACTAGCAAACTAAAAACCAATGCAATCTCGATTTAAAACAATCAAACAACTCAACTAAATACTTCTACTTCAATACTATGCACTTATGACCAATGGGAGTTACTACTGAAGCCAAGTCTAGCAGGGAAGGAAGCCATTGCGTTTACCACCAACCTCAATGTTGTGTAGATGTAGTAGGTTATGCGAGCCCCACCATGATGTATGTGTTATATCTAACCCCACCATGATGTATGTGTCATATCCACACCGTTCATCCATTTTGCAAGATCATTTTAGGTGATTGGCCCAAAAATGAGACATATCCAAAGCTCAAGCAGTAGAACTTACTAAGGTTTCAACAGTAGGCATAATTGTCCACTACTTTTTGTGATGTGGTCAAGCTGAACGTAATGTTTATAAGCCATTCAAACTGTTCATAAAATTATTATCACTCAAAATAAACTGTAGAAACAAATATTATCATGAAACTATCTTTTAAAACTGTCCACTACTTGATAGCGTGTGGTCCACTTTAGCTTTGATACTTTACTGGATCTTAACATGATGTTTACGTGCCACAAACTGTTTACGGGGTTATCACAGCTCAGATAAACTGTAGAAACAAATATTATCCCATAAAAACTTCTATCACCCCGGTGGTTTAATCCCTTGCTGGGGTCCAAGTCCTTGCCCGAGTGGTAGACTTTGAAGAGTTTCTAACACGAGGTCTTGGGTTCGAAATAAGTAGTGAAATCCCACTACGGCGTGCGTGGGTGTGTGGCGGAAAAAATCCCTCGCTATTTTGTGTGGTATGCCACGTGTTTATTATTATTATTATTATTATTATCATTATTATTATTATTATTATTTTTGCATGGATATCTCCGCCCAACATAGGAGTATCTTGTACTTGATCATAGGAATATGCTTGTGCCCGGAGCTATTAGGGGCCCAAAGAGATTTTCGTGATGAATCCGCTCTGTATATCTATGGGAAATTGCCCGTACTCACCTTGAAGTTTAGGTCAATTACCTCGATCGCCACGACACTCCATAAATTCCCTAAAGGGCCTTTTGATAGCTTTTGGAGATTGTTTTGGATGAAAATCTCCTGACCTTCGTTCAGTAGTTGCACGGTTTTTTAGGGACTAAGAAGTTACGTTGTATTTAATGCCAATAAAGTGATGTGTACGGAACCCTTTCCGCGTGTGGGCAAGGACTAAAGTCATGGGGCTCATATTGATGTATGTGTATAATCCATGTCGTCCATCCTTTTTACCGTGTCATTTTAGGGCTAGGGCCCAAATATCAGCCTGATCCAGAGCTCGTGTGGGTCACATAATAGAAAATAATGGTGATAATAGAACCCGCTGTTGAAACTTTTCAGGCTCACTGTAATGTTTGTTAGAAGTGGACATTTGCCCAAGTTAGGACTTTTTGGGCCCACGCCGAGCTGGTCGACAAGGTAGACAGAACGGATCTCCACATTGTTGGCCTCAGGCTATTGTACCAATGGCTATGCACGACCCATATAACATAAGAACTACGACCCTTACTACATTAAAACCACGACCCATATAACATGAGAACTACGACCCCTTACTACATTAAAACCATGACCCATATAACATGAGAACTACGACCTTTATTACATTACAATCACAACCCTTACCACATTACAACCACTACCCAGGTATGGGACATGGTTGCCATAATATATGGGTCGTGGTTTTCATGAGGGAAGGGTCGTAGCTGTCATGAGGTAAGAGTGTGGTTGTCATGCTATGCGGGTTGTAGTATTCATTTTATAGGCCTTGTTAAGGACCAACTAGTGGGGCCTACATTGATGTATGTGAATAATCTATGCCGCCCATCCTTTTTGTCGTATCAACCACGATCCTTACCTCATGACAACCACGACCCATTTAACATGACAACCACGACCCATGGAAATGACGACCCATTACAATGACGACCCATTACAACCACGACCCATATCACATGAGAACCACGACCCCATATTACATGACAACTATGATCCATGACAACCACTACCCATGAGATTTTCCATTGATGACTAGTGGCATACCATTTCTGTCATTGAGCTACAGAGTTGATTGGGTCGTGTATCATAGGATATCTCTAGCTCTCATGTTATATGGGTCATGGTTCTAGTATTATATGGGTCGTGGTTCTCATGTTAAATGGGCCGTGGTTTCGTGTGATATGGATTGTGGTTCTCATTTCTTGCTCTCAAATTGCATGACAGCCACGACCCATACCTCATGACAACCATGACCCATATAACATGACAACTACGACCCATATAATATGACAATCATGACTCATATAACATGAGAACCATGACCCATACAACATGACAACTACGACCCACTACCATGTGTGTGTGTGTTTCATCCATGCCGCCCATCCTTCTTGTCATGTCATTTTAGGACTGGGGCCCAAATATCAGCTCAATCTAGTGCTTGTATGGCCCACATAATAAAAAATAATGGTGACTGTCGAAAGTTTCTAGGCTCGCTGTGATGTTTGTTAGAAGTGGACATTGCCCAAGTTAGGACTTTTTGGGCCCACACTGAGCTGGCCGACAAGGTGGATGGATCGGATCACCCCATTGTGGGTCGTAGTTGAAAACCACGATCCGGTTTATGGGTTGTAGTTGTATGGATCGCAGTTGTCATACTATATGAGTTGCAGTTATCCTGTTATACGGGTCGCGGTTGCAGTTGTCTTGTTATGTGGGTCGCGGTTGTCCGGTTATATGGGTCGCAGTTATATGGATCGCAATTGTCATGTTATATGGGTCGCAGTTATCTTGTTATATGGGTCGCGGTCGCAGTTGTCCTATTATTTGGGTCGCATTTGTCCTATTATATGAGTTGCAGTTGTATGGATCGCAGTTTTCATGTTATATGTGTCTTAGTTGTCTTGTTATATGGGTCTCAGTTGTATGGATCGCAGTTGTCCTGTTATATGGGTCACGATACTCATGTTGTGGTTGTCATGGGTAGTGGTTATTCAATCACCATTATTTTCATATGGTGTGGTCCACTTGAGATTTATATCCCTCTCATTTTCGGTATAAAACTCTAAAATAATCTATAAAAATGGATGAACGAAATGGATGTAACACATACACCATAGTGGGCCCACCCACTAGCCACGGGGCTGTTAGTAGCAGGAGTAGCCAATCCGTTTTCGTCCGGGATACGAACGTAGTTACGTGTCATGGGAGGACTCCTTGGGACGTGGATTAGCTAATTACAGGTTGAGTAGCAAGACTCGCCATCGAAGTGTCGCCGCCAAGTTCCGTGGGCCACACTATGATGTATGTTTTGTATCTACACCATCCATCCATTTGGAGAGATCATATTAGGGCATGATCCAAAAAATGAATCAGATCCAAAGCTCGAGAGGACCCCACCACAAAAAACAGTGGGGAGATTGACACCCACCGTTAAAAAGTTCTAAGGGCCACCAAAGTTTTCGATTAAACTAATATTTGTTTTTTCCCTTCTTTCATATCTGCTTTAACACATGAACAGGTGGGATCTTAAATAAACATCATGCTAGACCTTTGGAAGGTTTCAACACCGTGCGTCACTCTCATCACTGTTTTCTGTGGTGGGGTCTACCCCAGCCTTGGATCTGCCTCGTTCTTTAGACTATCCTCTAAAATGATCTCTCCAAATGTATGGACGATGTTGATACAATACATGCATCATGGTGGGGCCCATAGAAGTGGTGACGTCACTTCAGTATCCAGTCTCGCTATCCAACCTGTCAGTATCCAATTCACATCCGGAAGCGGATTGGCTGCCAGCTATACAACTGATGTATGTACGTGTCGTGCCAAGACGAGCACCGACGCTCGTCGAGCTCTGGGTTGTACGAACGGTGCAAAGCAGATCAAAGTTACATAGCCCCAACTTGATTTTTGTTTTTTCCATTCATCTGGGTCTGTATGACCTAATCAACAGATTGGATGTCAAATAAAAAGTACAGTATGCCTTAGTAGTATTTTAATGGTGGATATCCAATCACTATTGTTTTCCTTTAGTGTGGTTTATCTGTGATTTATATTCCTCTAATTTTTGGTATCAATTCCTAAAATGACCTGTAAAAATGGATGAAACACATACATCATGGTGGGGCCCACACATCACCAACCATCAGCCACCGGCTTAGTGGCAGGGGGAGTCCCAAATCCGTTTCCCACGGAAATCAGATTGTGTACTGAGTTACTCAGTACGCTTTTACCGTACTGAGTAAACTCAGTTGGGCCCACTGTGAATGTATGTGGTTTATCCACACCGTCCATCCATTTTTACTGATAATTTTAGGGGTTGATCCCAAAATTGAAGTGAATCCAAAGCTCAAGTGGACCATTACACAGGAAACAGTGTGGAATAATGTTTCCATTGTTGAAACCTTCCTAAGGTCCAAATTAATTTTTATTTGTCATCCAACCTGTTCATAATATCACAAAGACATGGATGAAGAGAAACCACAAACATCAGATTCATCTAAAATTTCTTTGGCCTCCAAAAAAGTTTCAATGGTAGAGGTTCAATCAAACTGTTTCCTATAGTGTGGTCCACTTGAGATTTTAATCTGCTTCATTTTTGAGATCTAGTCCTAAAATTATCTATTAACATGGATTAACGGAGTGGATAAAATCAATAAATAACAATGGACCCCACAGTTTACTCAGTACGTTAAGGGTACCGAGTTACTCATCACGCAATCCGCTTCCTTTCCCACGCCAGCTATGGATGCGGATTTCCTGCAAAAGGCTTCCGCAGGAAGTTCCTGCGTAAGGATGGTGAGTGGGACCCACCGATAATTTTGTGAGAAATCCACTTCATCCATTTGTTTTGAGATCTCATTTCATGACATGAGACCACAAATCAGGAGAATTCAAAACTCAAGTGGGTCTCACCAGATGGAAAATTGGGGAAAGAAATTCCTACTGTTGAAATCTTCCTGGGCTCCACCTTGTTGTTTATATGTCATCCAAACCTCTTATAAGGTTATTCCCACTTGGATGAAGTAAAAACACAACAAATTTAGGCTGATACAATACTTTTATGGCTAGTAGAATGTTTCAATGGTGCTCACTGAAAATCGACTGTTTCCTCTCATGCGACCCACTTGAGTTTTGAATTTTGCTGATTTTTGGTCGGATGTCATGAAATGATCTCGTAAAACGGATGGACGGAGTGGATTTCTTACAAACATAGTGGTGGGTTCCACCCAGCATCCTTGTGCAGTAACTTCCTGCGAAAGGCTTTTGTAGGAAATCCGCCTCCGCCAGCTACCTAGCTGCCGTAGGTACTTGTCGTGCGAGGATAGGAAACAGAGGATGCACTCTGTTCATCCGCTGGGATCATAGGTGGGCCCACCATGATGTTTGTCAGGAATCCACTCCGTTCATCCATTTTTTGAGATCATTTTAGAATATGAGATAAAAAGTGAGCAGAATCTAAGACTTAAGTGGGCCGTATTAAAAGAAGTAATGTGGTAATGGTTGTAGTTGTCATGGGTCGTGGTTGTAATGTGGTTAAGGGTCATAGTTGTCATGGGTCGTGGTTGTCATGTTACATGGGTTGTAGTTCTCATGTGATATGGGTCGCAGTTGTTATATGTTCACTTCCTTTACTACCAAACGAAAGGATAACCACTGGTATCATAGTTTAAGGCCCACAATGGAGTGATCCGTTCCGTCCACCTTGTTGGCCTGCTCGCCGTGGACCCAAAAAGTTCTGACTTGGGTGCCACTGTCACCATTATTTTCTATTATGTGGCCCACACGAGCACTAGATTAGGTTGATATTTTGGCCCTAGCCCTAAAATGACATGGCAAAAAGGATGGGTAGCATGGATTATACACATACATCAATGTAAGCCTCAATGTATGGTAAAATTCTTAGGTTGTGGCTGTAATGCAGTATGGGTCATGGTTGTAATGCGGCAAGGGTCGTAGTTTTCATGGGTCGTGGTTGTTATGTTATATGGGTCGCAGTTATCATGTTATATGTGTCGTGATTGTCATGGGTCGTAGTTATGATGGATCGTGGTTGTCATGGGTCATGGTTATCATGGATTATAGTTATCATATTATATGGGTTGTGGTTCTCATGTTATATGGGTCGTAATTGTCATATTATATGGGTCGTGGTCATCTAATCTATTCATCCGACCCTACACAGAAGGAATAATGAGTTTCCTGAAATTAAGTTCATTTAAATGCTCATGTATGCAAAAATGTGGATCTATATGTTTTATACGTGATTTTACACTTTTCACTGTAATGTGATCTACATAACTATTATATTTGAATGAAATTTAGGATACATGGTGAAAATATGATTTATTGTCAAATGGACTGAATTGATCTCATACATATTTGTTCTAAATACTCCTCAAGCTAGTGCAAGTCGCTCTATGGTTGTGCATATGATATATGTATCGCGAGTATGATATATGTACTATACCGCAAGTCACGGGAGTAATGAGAGTAGTATTTGTGGGTCACGGTGGTATACCAGCCAATCCGCTTCTGCTTCCGACGCGGATTAGAAGTTACTTGACTTACGTGTAGTTTTAGGAGTCTTCAAGGAGTCCAGATTCTCGAGACCTCGGGAAGGCTATTTAGTAAGTTACATTACTTGACTTATGCATCCCAATATATGTAGAGATGAATGGTCTTATTGGGCCTATTATGATGTATATATTTTATCTATGCCGTCCATTCATTTTGAAAGATCATTTTAAGGAATGAGCCAAAAAATGAGGCATATCAAAGGCTCATATGGACCACACCATAGAAAGCGGCGAAATTGAAAACCTACTATTGAAAACCTTTTGGGGCATGACAATCATAACCTATATCAACCACGACCCATATAACATGATAACTATGACCCGTGACAACCACGACCTGGATGACAACCACGACCCATATAACATGACAACTACGACCCACAACCATGACCCATATAACTTGACAACTACGACCCATGACAATCACGACCCATATAAATGACAACCACGACCCAAATAACTTCAAAACCACGACCTAGATAATATGACAACCTCGACCTTTGCTACATGACAACCACGATCCATTCGAAGGGTCGTGGTTCACATGCACAATGGATCGTGGTTTTCATCCACAAAGGGTCATGGTTGATATTTGACCATACCCCTAAAATGACACAATAAAAAGGATGGGCGGTATGGATTATTCACATACATCAATGTGGGCTAATTTGGGTCATGGTTTGTATGGGTTGTAATTGTCATGTTATATGGGTCGTGGTTGTTATGTCGCATGATTCGTGATTTGCAATGCGTTCACTTCCTTTTCTACCAAACCATTGATATCATAGCTTAAGGCCCACAATGGGGTGATCCGATCCATCCACCTTATCGGCTAGCTCGTTGTGGACCCAAAAAGTCCTGCCTTGGGCATTATCCACTTCTAACAAGCATCACATGAGAACCACGACCCATATAACATGATAACTACGACCCACGACAACCACGACCTATATAACATGACAACCACGACCCATATAACATGATAACTACGACCCACGACAACCACGACCTATATAACATGACAACCATGACCCATAACAACTACGACCCTTACCACATTACAACCATAACCTATATAACATGACAACCACAACCCATATAATATGACAGCCACGACCCTTACCACATTACAACCATGACCCATATAATATAATAACTACGACTCGTGACAACCACGACCCCTATAATATGATAACTACGACCCATATAACATGACAACCACGACCTATATCAACTACGACCTATATAACATGACAACCACGACCCATATAACATGATAACTCTGACTTGTGACAATTATGACCCATATAATATGACAACTACGACATTTGCTACATGACAACCATGATCCATTTGAAGGGTCATGGTTCACATGCACAATAGATCGTGGTTTTCATCCACAAAGGGTCGTTGTTGATATTTAACTCTAACCCTAAAATGACACAATAAAAAGGATGGGCGGCATGGATTATTCACATACATCAATGTGGGCCCATTTGAGTTGTGGTTTACATGGGTCGTAGTTACCATGTTATATGGGTCGTGGTTGTCATGTTGCATGATTTGTAGTTTAAACGTGTTCACTTCCTATACAGGTCAAAGTCTTCATTTTGATATGCCTTGGCAAAGACCATCTAGTGAGGCCTACATTGATGTATGTGAATAATCCATGCCACCTAAGGCCAACAATGGGGAGATCCGTTCCGTCCACCTTGTCGGCCAGCTCGGCGTGGGCCCAAAAAGTCCTGACTTGGGCAATGTCCACTTCTAACAAATATCACAGTGAGCCTGGAAAGTTTCAATAGTGGGTTCCATTATCACTATTATTTTCTATTATGTGACCCACACGAGCTCTATATCAGGCTGATATTTGGGCCCTAGCCCTAAAATGACACGGCAAAAAGGATGGAAGGCATGGATTATACACATACATTAATATGGGCTCCACCAGTTTAGTCCTTGTTCACGCGCGAAAAGGGTTCCATACACATCACTTTATTGGCATTAAATGCAACTACCGAACGAAGGTCAGGGGGGCATTTTTGTCCGAAACGATCTTTAAAAGCTGTCAAAAAGCCTTTTAAGGAATATATGGAGTATCGCAGCGTTTGAGGTAATTTACCCAAACTTTGAAGCGAGTATGAGCAATTTCCCTGTATCTATTTTGAAAGACTGTGATAAAACAATATTAAAAAACTCAGGTAGATCAAATGCTCATGTGAGCTACACCAAAGAAATAGTGGGAATCGGAACATCCACCGTTGAAACCCTTTTAGAGCTGAACATGATATTTATATGCCATCCAAACTGTTCATAGGATTATTACCACTAAGAAAAACTGTAGAAACAACTATCATCCTCATACAAAACTTCTGTCACTGACAGGCGTTCACTCCCTACTGTTTCATGTGGTATGGCCCACTTCAGTTTTCGATCTTCCTGATTTTTAGAATCCTATCCTTTTGTAGTCTTTAAAAACAGATGGACGGAATGGATTTATAACAGATATCTCTTTGGACCCCACACAGCCCCGGGCACATGAATATCTCAGTGCCCCGGGTCACATGCAATCCGCTCCCAATTAGCGGAGGATGAATATACTTCAGTAGTCCGCGGTCTACAACATCGACCTTGCCTGTATAAATTCTCACCCACGCCGCGTCAGTTCTCCCGCTCTCTCTCTCTCTCTCTCTCTCTCTCTCTCTCTCTCTAGTAGTAACAGGGAAAATGGCAAGCTCTCAGTGCTGTGAAAATCCTCCAACGTTGAACCCTACATGCGGACAGGGGTGCGTAGAAGACATCGGTGGCCTCAAGGCCTACATCACCGGTCCTTCCGATTCCAAGCTTGCTATTCTCCTCGTCTCCGATATTTTCGGTACATGCCGATTTCTCCTCCTTTCACATGCTATGCAGATTTCTACCAGTTTTAGTTCTGTTTTTTCGTTTTTGTTTTGGGAATTTGATGTGTTTGATGATTTGTATGTATGAATTCGATATTGGTTTGTTGAAATATCGATGTTTTTTCTTCGTTTTCTATTGATGTGGATCGTATTTTTGATTCTTTCATGTAGTTTGCTGTTCGTTGTTGTTTTTTTCTCTGGGAATATTTTCATATGTGGGTGTTTTTTTATTTTTTTAAAAATTTGATGCTTGACATGAGGGGGTTTGATATTGGGTTTTGGGATTACTTGGTGGGTTGCTAGTATTTTTTTTTTGGAATATTCTTTCATGTAGTGTACTGTACTCTGTTTGAGTGTTATTTTTTTAAGTGTCGTCTGGCAGCGTGGATTTAAAATCCTTTCGGTGGATTTTGAAATATGTGGAATCGAGAAGATTTTGCAGATCAGCCTTGAGGTGGGAATGCAAAAAGGCTCTTTCGAGTGATTTTGGAGCCATCCAAATCCAAATCCTTAGAAATCCTTGCTACCTAACGTCCCAAAAAACTGAAATCCCCACAAATCCCTCGGAATCCAAGCTACCAATGACGCCTAAGTGGCTTTTCACTTGCGGCTTTTGGTTGTTTCACTTTTGATGCATGGCATGAGAGTATTTGATCTTGAATTGTGGAACTAGTGGTAGTTGTTTTTTGTATATATTTTTCTCTAGATTTTTTTTTTTTTTTTTAATATAGATTTTTTTAAAATAAAAGAATATAGATTTTTTTTTTTTTAAAAATTTCTTTGATGTAGTATGTTGTTCTTTGTGATGTAGAGCGGGTCGCGGACAGTTTCATGGCCAAGATGGATCAGAAAAGGTCCGGTCGACAACAGAAGTGATCCAGACCATTGGACCTTAGATCGGGCGTATCTCGCAATTCGGAATGAGTTACCTGACGTAAAATATATGATTTTGGAGTAGAACAAGCTACTTTAGCCAACCAACCCTGCTATGCTGGGTTGCACAGCCCGGAATTGCTAAAAACCCCTGGATCGACGGTCGTTTCCCCGTTTTAATTTCATTTTTACTATAAATAGTAAGTTTTAGTTTGATTATAACTCTTAATCCGGCGGGCTTTAGGAGTTGTGCCCAACGTGAAAAGAGCTTAGAATAATTAGGAGAACGGTTTGGTGAAGCCAAATAGGACACTTACTATTTTTGGCCAAAAACCTTGCGCACTAGTAGACATCACGACCATCTATAAATAGTAAGTTTACTATTTATAGTAAGTCACGATTTCTAGGAGTTTTAGTTGTAGTTTGATTTTGATTTCTTTCCCATTGCTTGGTACCCCTATTTAAAGGGTCGTAAACTCATTTTTAGTAATCAATTAATCAATTTCGATTTTCTTAGAATTTATTTCTATTTTCTGCTTTCTTTCCTCGTGGATTCGAGAAGTCTCTGTGAGGAGTCTAGAGAAGCTCCATGGATTCAGAGTAGTTATCCTCATCACGTTCATCCCTGTGTCAATTGGTATCAAAGCGAGGATTCCCCTCGGGCCGATGGCAAACAATGAAGGTATGAATCAAAATCCTGTGGATGGTGATCCAGGAATTCGTTATCTTTCGGAAAGAATGGAAGCTTTCCACCGGGAGAGTCAATTAATCATGCAAGGGCTGCAAGCAACCCTCGACCGTCTTGTGGATGCGCTACTTACGCCCCAAGCCCTAGGCGGTGCTCCCTCACCTATGGTTGCTCCACCACCCATAGTGACTCCACCACCCATAGTTACTTTACGATGTAACCCCAATTTTCGTAGAGCACTACTAGTGACAAACCATAGGCTTACACCAGATGATTCAAGTTCTAGCGACAAGAACCTTAATGAGGGTTTTGCCTGACGACCAATCCATGGAGGTGATTATCTAGATCATGCTGAAAGAGACTATCGAGGTAAGGTTGAACTTCCTAGTTTTAACGGTTTATTACGTATAGAAGATTTTCTCGATTGGCTAGCCGAAGTAGAGAGATATTTTGATTATATGGACGTACCAGATCATAAAAGGGTAAAATTGTTAGCGTTTAAGTTAAAATCTGGTGCTTCTGCATGGTGGGAACAATTATAACTCTTACGAGCCCGCCAGAACAAGGCGCCCATCTCACATGGCCACGGATGAGACGTTTTCTTCGATCACGATTTCTCCCCAGTGATTATGAGCAGATATTATTCCAGCAATATTAAAATTGCCGACAAGGAAATCGAACTGTCACAGATTACACTAAAGAATTCCAGCGGTTGGCTACACGAAACGATCTGTCAGAATCTGAGTCACAGAAGGTGGCACGATTTATATATAGGTTGCGGCCGACAATTTAAGACCGAGTTCAGATGTACCCAGTTGGGACCGTGGATGAAGTAGTTCAATTGGCAGGTAGGGCAGAAACACAACTTACAAGAGCTCCTGCTCGTCCATATCCTTCAACTTCACCCCCTATGACAGGTCCCACGCAGGATCTAGTGCTGATATGAGGAAAAGATCCAGTAGGAGAACGTCCTCAACCTCATACAACCGCATACCATGATACAGGGAGCAACTCATCCAGACCTCAACGTACAACACTCACAACAGCGGGCCCGAGTAGGATTCCAAATTCTTATGCTCGACCAAAGTTGAACAATTGTTATTGCTGTGGGTAGCCAAGCCATTTATCAAACACTTGTCCTAAACGTCCCGCAACACACTTGACTATAAACGAAGGGGGCACTGAAGATGAGGCCACAGAAGAAGACTATGACTTTGATGAACATGAACAAACCACTAAAGAAATAACAGATGGTGATGAAGTGACGGGCAATGATCGTGGTGAATTTCTTGTTGTGAGGTGATTACTGTATGTCCCACGAAAGGAATTACATCCACAACGACACAATATATTTCGTACTCGGTGCACTGTCAACGGAAAGGTCTGTGATATGATCATAGACAGTGGTAGTAGCGAGAACATTGTCTCGAGAGTGATGGTGGACAAGTTACAGCTACTGATGAAGAAACATCCTTCCCGTACTTAATTGACTGAATAAAAAAGGTGAATGAGACCAATGTAACTGAACAATGCACTATCTCGTTTTCAATTGGCAAAAATTATAGGGATCAAATACTTTGTGCCGTGGTCGACATGGAAGCTTGTCATATGCTACTCGGTCGACCCTGGTAGTCGGATCAGATGCGAGCCATCGGGGACGAGATAATGTTTACATATTCGTTAAGGATAGTCGAAAAATAATCCTTACCCCTATGGTACCAGAGAACCACCCTGAAGCCTCTAAAGCGGATGGGGAGTTCCCTCTTAACCATTCTGGATTTCATAGAGGAATCCAAGGAAACCGGCGATGTATACGCCATAGTGGTGAAGGGCGAGGAAGAGGAACCCTCAAACATTCCTCTAAGTTTAAGACTGTTGCTAAACGAATTCAAAAAAGTCTGGCCTGAGGATTTACCTGATAGATTGACTCCCATGAGGGACATCCAACATCACATAAACCTCGTCCCTGGGGCTAAGCTGCCCAACCGCCTTCATTATTGGATGAGTTGGAAGGAGTGCGAGATACTTCAGGGGTAAGTGGAGAAATTGATCCATAAGGGTCTCTTGAGAGTGAGCATGAGCCCATGTGTGATACCAGCATTATTAACGCTAAAAAAAGATGGAAGCTGGCGCATGTGTGTCGACAACCGGGCAATCAACAAAATTAATCAAAATTACCAGGATTGACATATCGATATGCTAGAAGGGGCCAAGGTGTTCTCTAAACTAGATCTAAGGAGCGGTACCAATTTGTATCCGGCAAGTATTGAAAAACAAAGATTCAAGACCAAGGAAGGGTTGTATGAATGGTCATGCCCTTCGGCCTATCAAATGCAGCAAGTACTTTTATGCGTTTGATGAATTAAGTTCTAAAACCGTTCACTGACTGATTTATGGTAGTATATTTTGATAACATATTGATATATAGCCAAGATGAGGCGGAGCACAGGAAACATCTCAGGCAGGTGCTGTAGATCCTACAAATTAATAAGTTATACCTCAACTTGAAGAAGTGTAGTTTTTTAACTGATAGCTTGTTGTTTCTAGGATTTGTTGTAACGTCCACAGGCATTCGTGTAGACGATGGAAAGGTACGAGCTATTAGGGAATGGCCGATCCCGATAAACATTCATGAGGTGAGGAGTTTTCACGGGTTGACAACTTTCTATTATCGATTTGTGTAAGATTTTAACACTATAGACGCGCCTATAACAGATTGCATGAAAAAAGGACCGTTCCAGTGGACCGATAAAGCTGACAAGAGCTTTCATGAGATCAAGCATCGTTTGTCTACAACACTGGTCTTAGTGCTTCCAATTTTGATAAATTATTTGAGGTTGAGTGTGACGCTTCACACGTCGGAATTGGGGGAGTATTATCACAGGAAGGCAGGTCGGTAGCCTTCTACAGCGAGAAGCTCAGTGAAGCCCGAAAGAAGTGGTTGACTTATGAGCTTGAGTTGTACGCAGTTGTTCAGGCGCTGCGACATTGGTGGCATTATTTGATTTAAAGAGAGTTTGTTCTGTACACTGACCATCAAGCATTAAAATTTATTAATAGTCAGACTAACGTGAATCGTGTGCATGCTAGATGGGTTACATTTTTATAGGAATTCACGTTCGTTCTAAAGCACAAGTTAGGGCAACAGAATAAGGTGGTTGATGCACTTAGCCGTCGTATATCACTACTTGTTACGATAAACAATAAGGTGGTCAGCTTCGATTGTCTTAATGAGCTGTATACCGAGGATGAAGACTTCAAAGATTCTTGGGTGAAGTGCCAAGAAAGTCACCCCAGTGACCTTCATATACAGGACGATTTTCTCTTCAAAGGGAATCGAATGTGTATCCCTCAAAGTTTTCTGAAGGAGTAGATTATTCAGGAGCTATATGGAGGTGGCCTCGGTGGACCACTCAACAGGGAAATCACCGTTCCAGATTATCTATGGACGAGTGCCTCGCCACTCTCTTGACTTGGTCCATCTACCCAAGCACCCAGGCACGAGCATTGCAGCAGAACATATGGCAGACAAGATCATGGGCATCTATGCGGAAGTGCAGATCAAGCTATATGCCTCAAACGAGAAGTACAAGGAATAAGCGGACAAGCATCACGACAAAAAGTGTTCGAGGTAGGCAACTGCGTTACGGTCTATCTACGCAAAGAGAGATTTTTGATCGGGACGTACAACAAGTTGAAAAATAAGAAGATTGGACCCGTCCCAATCATTAGAAAGATCAATGACAATGCTTATGTTGTTGATCTTCCAGATGACATGGCGATCTCACAGACTTTCAACGTCGCGGACCTGACTGAGTTTCATGAATCAGCACAGGATGAGAACTCGACGACGAGTTCTTTTGAAGTGGAGGGGACTGATGGAGAGCGGGTCGTGGATAGTTTCATGGCCAAGATGGATCAGAAAAGGCCCGGTCGACGACAGAAGTGATCCGGACAGTCGGACCTTAGATCGGGCATATCTTGCAATCCGGAATGAGTTACCTGACGTAAAATATATGATTTTGGGGTAGAGAGAGCTACTTTAGCCAACCAACCCCGCTTCGCTGAGTTACGCTACCCGGAATTGCAAAAAACCCCTGGATTGACGGTCGTTTCCCTGTTTTAATTTCGTTTTTACTATAAATAGTAAGTTTTAGTTTGATTATAACTCTTCATCTGGCGGGCTTTAGGAGTTGCGCCCAACGTGAAAAGAGCTTAGAATAATTAGGAGAACGGTTTGGTGAAGCCAAATAGGACACTTCCTATTTTTGGCCGAAAACCTTGCACACTAGTAGACATCACGACCATCTATAAATAGTAAGTTTACTATTTATAGTAAGTCGCAATTTCTAGGAGTTTTAGTTGTAGTTTGATTTTGATTTCTTTCCCATTGCTTGGTACCCCTATTTAAAGGGTTGTAAACTCATTTTTAGTCATCGATTAATCAATTTTGATTTTCTTAGAATTTATTTCTATTTTCTGCTTTCTTTCCTCGTGGATTCGAGTAGTCTCTATGAGGAGTCCAGAGAAGCTCCGTGGATTCGGAGTAGTTATCCTCATCACGTTCATCCCCGCGTCACTTTGTTTGAGTGTTATATTTTTAGTGGATTTCACATGTGGGTTTTGATTGTTTTTCACTTTTGATGCTTGGCGTGAGAGCATTTATCTTTGGTTTGTGGAAATATTGGTGGGTTACTATTTTTTTTCTTTTGATTTTGTATTTTGATTTTTAATTTTCTTTGATGTAGTATGCTGTTTTTTTGTTTGGGTTTCTTCTTTAAGTGGGTTGCACATGTGGTCGTGGGTTTTTCTTTTCTTTTCTTTTCTTTTCAATTTTTTATGCTTGGCATGAGAGTATTTGATCTTGGTTTGTGGCAATATTGGTGGGCTTTGGTTTTTTTTTTTTTTTTTTTTTTTAATATTAATTTTTATTGGAAGATGATACAGTGAGGTGGATGAATTGGAATATCATAGAACCATCTCTTTGCAATACATGCTGCAGGATGAAGTATTGAATCTATCGATCAAGTTCAGCCATCTAATTTCCTGTATTGTGGATCACAATTTATTCAAAATTTGCATCCATCAGATGATGCTAGACATCTGATTAGTGGCCTCATTGCTCGAAAGTAAAGAAATCTGATCAATACGATTCGTCCGGCATGTCTAATTTTTCATTTTTGATAAGTAGGACATTATGATAGTTATCACTAAATGTAAGGCTTCGTTTGATTCATTACCCTGCCAGCTTCGTTTGATTCATTACCCTGCCAGTTTATCGTAGAGAGAGCTCTACCATATCCAGGTTCTTCTGGGCTTTGCTGTAATTGTCCTTTTCCATATTAATGGTATTTTTATTTTTCATTCATGTAATATATGGGCTTTTGTCTGCATGTTGTTTGATGGTGGAATTTTGGATATTTGTCATTTTGTGCTTACAACCAGTGTTCATATTATCGGCGAAAAATCGATAATATCGCCGATATTATCGGTGTCACCGAAGTTGCGACACCGAAACTCACTTTTTTCGTTTTTCTTCCTAATATCGGCGAATATTCGGCAATTTTATCAATTTTTCATGTAAAATACAGTTGTCGACCAGAAATCGCGGCCCTGTCAAGGGATAACTGTAGCCAACAACTCCTTTTCGATGATAAAAGGGATGATAATATCGGGGGCTACGTAAATACCAAAAAAAAATAAAAATCGAAAAAAAGGAGGAAAAAGAAACTTTTGGAAGTGTACCTGTGGAATAGGATCGTTGATCGGAAGTAACGATGGGCCAATCGATCGATCAGTGCGCCTTTCTTAACTAAGTGTCTAAAAATCTCTAATTTCCATTTGTTTTTTCTTCGAATAGATCACAAATTTCAAATCAAATGATGATTTCGGCGAAGAATATGCGAAATCTTAGGAATTTTTTGAGATTTTTCGGGATTTTAGGGTTCCCTTCTGGAACCTCTTCTACGGGCTTTTTTCTGGAGAGCGTTTTTCGGGAGTTTAGGGTTTTGAAACCCTTTTACAGGGAGCGGAAGCAGATTAGGTGTTACGTGTGTTGGTTTGGAGCATGCGACCTCGGTGGTGTGGATGTCACCAAGTTCATTGGACCCCACCATGATGTATGTGTTATATCCACACGGTGCATCCATTTGGAGAGATCATTTTAGGTCATGAGCCAAAAAATGAGACAAATCCAAAGCTTGGGTGGACCACACCACAGAAAGTAGTGGGGATAATGATTCCTATGGTTGAAAACTTCCTAGGCCCACAGTGATGTTTATTTGTCATCCATGCTGTCCATAAGATCACATAGTCATCGATGAAGGAAAAAAACAAAAATTACACGAATCCAAAACTTTTATGGCCCCTAAGAAATTTTCAACAATAGACATTCAATTCACACTATTCACTGCGGTGTGGTCCACTTGATCGTTGGATATGCTTCATCTTTGGAATCAAGCCCTATTATTATATGGTAAAATGGATGGACGGAGTGGATAAAATATATAAATCATAGAGGACCCCACAAAGTTGACTCGGCCCACTTGGCGTAATAATTTACCTGGTGCGCAATCGACTTCCCACGTCCAACTTGTTTGGGTCTCTAGGGTAGGTGGCTCGGTACTCTGTGGGGTGCATCATGATTTGATATATTTTATCAATGCCATCCATATATTTTGCCAAATAATTTTAGGGCATGAGCCCAAAAATGTGGCAGATCTGCATCTCAGGTGGACCACACTAAAGGAAGCAGTGATGATTAAACGCCCACCATTAAAAACTTCCTAAGGCCATTGTAATGTTTTTTTGCCATCCAACCTCTTAGGTGGTCCACTTGATCATTGGATATACTTCATCTTGATTGAATCGAAAACACAATTATCAACTTAATCGAAAACTTTTTGTGACACCTTAGAAACTTTTAATGGTGGGATTCAATCGCTATTGTTTCCTTTGGTGTGGTCCACTTGACATTTGGATCTACCTCATTTTGGGACCATGTACTAAAATGATATGCTAAAACGAATGAATGGGGTGGATTTTGACATATATTAAGGTGGGCCCATGGAACACTGTCCAGTAGCCACCTCCTTATTAGCAACATGATAAAACGCATGCCTTACGCCAGGACATGATTTGGCTAGTGACGTTGCCACTAGCCAGATGACTAGTGGTTGGTGCTATGTGGGCCTAATCGTGATGTGTTTATTTGATCCACGCCATCCATCCATTTTTCCAGATCATTTTAGATCTTGATCCAAAACATCAGGCATATATAAATTTCAGGTGGACCACACCACAGAAAATAGTAACAATTGAATGTCCCACCATTAAAAATATCCTAGGGTTCATTGTAATGTTTATTTGACATCCAACTTGTTGATTAGGTCATACGGACCAGTTTGATCCAAAACTTGTGGCCCTTAAGAAGTTTTTAATGGTGGGCGTTCAATCAACACCGTTTCTTGTGATGTGGTCCACTTGAGATTTGGATCTACCTATTTTTTGGGCTTATACCATAAAATGATTGGAAAACTGAATGGATGCGTCAGTATGTCAAACAAGTGCCATATCTAAGCCATCCATCACCAAGTATACCACTATATAGATTCCATGTCTCAAGAAAAGTGTACTTTTTTAGTTCATTAACTTTTACATATCTTAATTATTATATGCTAGCTGCATTTGTATTATATGAACTCATACAACTAGAGTGATTTCCTACAACAGCGCATGCTTTTTGAGCACCATTAAATGAAAACTTATTATTTAATGTATTCTTTTTGTAATTTTTTTATTCCTAAATATGAAAATATGTGCATTTAGGCATGCCCTGAAGTTTCACTGAAAAATTCCATCACTTTCCCCATGTTTCATCATTTTTCTTCACATTTCCGGTTATCGGCGATAACGATATTATATATTTATCTCCTGTCAGCAAAACCTGTAGCAATACCGACAACTCGAATACTGCTTACAACTACCCTTTTTGGTACAAGCAGTGAGAAGTAGACATGGGCACGGGATGAGTCGACTCGTCTGACTCGTTCAAAGCCGACTTGACCTGAACGGAGTGGATGAGTTGATCCAAACCTAGTAGACTTCGTCCAATCTGAACTCAAACTAAGTCGAGTTCGGGTCACCCAATAACTCAACTCAACTCGAACTGAAATTCAACTCAGTACTGACTCGATTTAATCTGAAACTCAACTCGTACATTAAAAAAACCTAAATATAATGGTTGGGGTAATGCAAGGTTCTAAAAAAAAAAACTAAATCTAACGGGTGGGTTAACGCGGGGTTCGTGGAAGTGACAATTGCTGTAGATGGATTCTGCAAGGGGAAAGGACAGATCTGGCAATGGACAGGTGGGAAGATGCAAATGCGGGAAGAATGACTGAAATGGGTTTTACGGTTGGGCACAAAGAAGATGGGGCTGATGGTTGCAGAACAATCAGGTCTAAAGAAGATGATTGTACCATGATCAAAATGGGTTTTTCTTGTACAAAATACAGATGAAGCTGATGCTTATAAATCTAGATGGGAGATGGGTCCTCCAAATGTTGATTATGAGGTAGTGGGTTGCAGAAGGCATGCACCCAGATTTGACATTTTAGATCTGAGATCCCGTGTAGCTAATGGAGAGGCTGCAATTTCGGTAGGTGCACCTAGGTTCCGAGCTGTGATTTCAGCCCGTGGATACCCGCCACGCCCGACCCGACTCGTTGCTAATTCAACCTGACTCGATATCTATGACTGGGTCAGACTCGGTCTGGGTTAGTCTAGGAAAGACCCGGACTCAGATCGGGTCAGGCATGCTTGACTCAGTACCGAGTTGGGTCAAGTTTGGGTCAGGTCTATTTCAAAATTGGGTCGAGTCGGGTCAGCCCTAACTCGATCTGACTTGAATCGATGCCCAGCTCTTGTGAGAAGGGTGTTTGTTGTTGTTGCCAGTCTTATTTTTGTTCTCGCTTTAGTTTCTCATGCTTTCTATGAAATTTGAATGTGTGACATGCTTGATTGCGTGTTGTGATAATATTAGTAGGATTTTGATATTTTCCTTTTGGATTTTTTTCTCTATAAATTCTTTTTGTTTGAAGTGGGCATATGTATTTATAGTGAATTATCCTTCGAAAAAAAGTATTTATATTGAATTGGTGTTGTCATTGTTGTGGTTGTTGCAACTTGCAACCACCATCACTTCCATCCTCGTCCTCGTTTTGTTGGTGTCATCATCATTTGACTCACTTGTTTGACTATAACCTTTTCTGCTTGCTTCCAACTTTTTTAGCTAGGTTCCTATGATAGTTCACGACGCAGGGGAGGACGTGAGGTTGAGCACCATCTTCCTCAAGAGGATAACTATTTCGAATCCACGGAACTTCTCTAGACTTCTCTGGACTCCTCACTGAGACTTCTCGAATCCACGAGGAAAGAAAGCAGAAAATAGAAATAAATTCTAATAAATTCAAAATTGATTAATGAATTATTAAAAATGAGTTCACAACCCTTTAAATAGGGGTACTAAGCAATGGGAAAGAAATTAGAATCAAACTACAACTAAAACTCCTAGAAATCGTGACTTACTATAAATAGTAAACTTATTATTTATAGATGATCGTGATGTCTACTAGTGCACAAGGTTTTCGGCCAAAAATAGTAAGCGTCCTATTTGGCTTCACCAAACCATTCTCCTAATATTCTGAGCTCTTTTCACATTGGGCGCAACTTCTAAAGCCCGACGGATGAAGAGTTATAATCAAACTAAAACTTACTATTTATAGTAAAAATGAAATTAAACAGGGAAATGACCGTCGATCCAGGGGTTTTTCGCAAATCCGGGTTGTGCAACCCTGCATAGCTGGGTTGGTTGGCTAAAGTAGCTCGTTCTACCCCAAAATCATATATTTTACTTCAGGTAACTCATTCCGGATTGCGAGATACGCCCGATCTAAGGTTCGACGGTCCAGATCACTTTTGTCGTTGACCGGGCCTTTTCTGATCCATCTTGGCCATGAAATTGTCCGTGACCCCCTCTACATCAGTCCCCTCCACTTCAAAAGAACTTGTCCTCGAGTTCTCATCCTATGCTAGTTCATGATACTTGGTCAGGTCCGCGACGTTGAAAGTCCGTGAGATCGCCATGTCATCTGGAAGATTAACAATTTAAGCGTTGTCATTGATCTTTCGGATAATTGATACTGGTCCAATATTTTTATTCTTCAACTTGTTGTACATTCCGGTTGAAAATCGTTCTTTACGCAGATGGACCATTACTTGGTTGTCTACCTCGAACACTTTTTATCGTCGATGCTTGTCCGCTTGCTCCTTGTACTTTTTGTTCGAGACATGTAGTTTGGTTTGTACCTCCGCATGAATGCCCATGATCTTGTTAGCCATATGTTCTGCTGCAATGCTATGCCTGGGAGCTTGGGCAGAGAGACTAAGTCTAGTGTGTGTCGAGGTAATCGTCCGTAAATAACTTGGAACAAGGATTTCCCTTTCGAGCGGTTCACCATGTTGTTGAATGCAAACTCCACTTGAGACAAAGCCAAATCCCACTACTTCGGTTTTTCTTCTGAAATACATCAAAGGGGGTTTTCCAACGTGCGATTCACAACCTCAGTTTGACCATTAGTCTATGGGTGGTAGGCGCTGCTGAATTAAAGTCATGTATCGAATCGAGTCCACTAAGTCCGCCAAAAGTAGCTTATGAACTTCATGTCATGGTTAGAAGTAATAGTCTTGGGAATCCCGTGTAGCCGCACAATTTCTTTGAAGAATAGATTCGCCACGTGTGTTGCATCGAGAGTCTTCTTGCATGGAATAAAGTGTGCCATCTTGGAGAAACGATTTACTACCACGAACTCCGAATCCATGCTGCATTGTGTTCGTGGGAGACCAAGCATGAAGTCCATAGATAAATCCTCCCAAGGGCCGTCAGGCACGAGTAACGAGATGTAGAGGCCCGTATTATAAGATTGCCCCTTGGAGGTCTGATAGATATAACAACATTGGACTGCCTTTCCCACATCACGTACCAATTGTGGCTAGTAATATCGTTCTTTCACATGAGCTCGCGTCTTGTCTCGCCCAAGGTGTCCACTGAGGCCACCTCCATGTAGCTCTTGAATTATCTATTCCCTTAGCGAACTGTTTGGGATGCAGTCAATTTCCCTTGAAAAGGAACCCGTCTTGCATATGTAAGTCATCGGGGTGATCTTCTTGACATCTAACACATGCGTCCTTGAAGTCATCGTCATCGGCATATATGTCTTTGAGGTGCTCGAACCCGATAACCTCATTGCTCATAGTGACTAACAAAGTTGCACGACGACTCAGTGCATCAGCTACTTTGTTCTGTTGCCCTGACTTATGTTTTAGTACGAACGTGAATTCCTGCAAAAATGAGATCCATCTAGCATGCACATGGTTAATGTTAGCTTGGCTATTAATGAATTTGAGAGCTTGATGGCCCGTGTAAAGTATAAATTCCCTTTGAATCAAATAATGTCGCCAGTGTCGCAGTGCCTGGACCACCGCGTATAACTCGATCTCATATGTAGACCATTTCTTTCGTGCATCGCTAAGTTTCTTACTGTAGAAGGCTACTGGCCTACCTTCTTGAGACAAACTCCCCTAATTCTGACATATGATGCATCACATTCGACTTCAAATAGTTTGTCGAAGTTGAAAAGTACAAGAACCGGGGTCGTGGATAATCTGCGCTTGATTTCGGTAAAGCTCTTGTCGGCTCCGTTAGTCCACTGAAACTGCCATTTTCTTATGCAATCTGTGATTGGTGACACAATGGTACTGAAAATTTTCACGAACCGACGATATAATGTCGCTAGTCCATGAAAATTTCACACTTCGTGAATATTTGTCAGAACCGGCCATTCTCTGATTTCCTTCACCTTTTCCTCATCTACCCGAATGCCCGTGGATGTTACGACAAAATCCAGAAACAATCGGCTATTAATCATGAAGCTGCACTTCTTTAAATTGAGATACAATTTATTTTTAGTGAGCACTTGAAGGACCTTCTTGAGGTGTTCCATATGGGTGGTTTCGTCTTGACTGTATATCAAAATATTATCAAAATAAACCACAACGAACCGCTCAATGAAAGGTTTCAGAACTTGGTTCATCAATCTCATAAATGTGCTAGGCGCATTCGAAAGACCGAAGGGCATGACCATCCATTCGTATAATCATTCCTTAGTCTTAAAGGTTGTTTTCCACTCATCACCTAGCCGTATTCGAATCTGATGGTAGCCGCTCCTTAGGTCCAATTTAGAGAATATTTTTGTACCCTCTAGCATGTCCAACATATCGTCCAACCGTGGTATATGAAACCTGTATTTTATGGTGATTTTGTTGATGACTCGGCTGTCGACACACATGCGCCAACTCCCATCTTTCTTTGGAGTTAATAGAGCTAGTACAACACATGGACTCATGCTTTCTCGAATAAGACCCTTACGGATCAACTCCTCTATTTGTCCCTATAGAATCTCGCACTCATTTGGACTCATTTGATAATAAGGATAATTAGGTAAACTTGACCTAGGGACAAAGTCGATATGGTGTTGGATATCGCGCATGGGGGGTAACCCATCGGGAAGGTCATCAGGCCAGATTTCTTTGAATTCATGTAGTAGGGGCTTTAGTCTTTAAGGGATGATGGTAGGCTCGAGTTCTTCCCCTTTTACAATTAATGCATAAGTCTGTCTTGTTTCTTTAGATTTTTTCATGAAGTCCCGTATGGTTAAGAGAAAATAGCCCTCCACTTTAGAAGTTTCAAATGGTCTTTCTGGATCCATAGGGGTCAATATGGTCTTTCGGCTGTCCTTGACGAAGATATATATATTATTTCGCCCTTTATGAGTGGCGTCACAGTCATATTGCTAGGGCCGACATAGTAGTATGTGACATGCTTCCATGTCAACCACATTGCATACTACTTCATCCTTATAATGTTTGCCAATTGAAAAAGATATGGTGTATTGTTCAGTTACCTTTGTTTCGCTGACCTTCTTGATTCAACCGATTGTATATGGAGAGGGATGACACTCTATTTTCAATTGTAATTTTTCCACCATGACCTGGAGACGATGTTCTCGCTGCTCCCACTATCAATGATCACGTCACAAACCTTTCTATTCACCGTACACTTAGTGCAGAAGATGTTATGCCACTGTGGATGCAGTTCTTTTCTTGGCGTATATAATAGTCGCCTCATGACGAGCGACTTGTCGTGATCTTGCTGAACCCAACCTGAATCATTTGCCTCGTCCTCGGTGGTATGCTCCTGTTCTTCAATATCTGGATCTTCATAAGCGTTATCAGCACTACCTTATTGATGGTGAGATTTGCCACTTTTCGCTGGAGACAAGTATTTGATAGGTGACCCAGTTGGCCACAACGATAGCAATTGTCGGGCCTTGGCCGAGCATATGGGTTCGGGATTATACTTGGACCAGCAGCAGGTGATACGCCCCTTTGGGTTCTAGCTTACCCGCTTCCCTGATCTCGGTTTTCAGACGTAGGAGGTTGAGTGCGTGCTCCTACGGGCTCGTTTCCCGTGGGCTGTGCAGTTCCCTGGGGTGGACTTGCCACATGGATCCTTGCAGTAGGATAGGTCCGTGTGTTAGGACGTTCAAGTTGTACTTCTGCCCGAGTAGCCAACATGATTGCATCATTCATCGTCCAGACGGACTGCATCTGGACCTGATCCTGGATAGCCATACGCAATCCACCGTTGAATCGGGCGACTTGCTGCGATTCAGTCTCGACCAAATCGTTATGCGCCACCAGACGGTAAGATTCTTCTGTGTATTCTCTCACCGACCGACTACCTTGTCGACAATTTTGGTATTGTTGGAATAATACCTGATCGTAATCGCTAGGGAGGAATCAGGCACATAGTAGCTGCTTCATCCACTGCCAGGTGCGGATTGGTGCTTTCATCTGCCTGGTTCGCGCGAGTTACAGTTGTTCCCACCAAGCTGAAGCTCCTCCTTTTAACTTGTAGACGACAAGCTTGACCTTCTTTACTTTAGGGATGTTCATATAGTCAAAAAATCGCTCAACTTCAGAAAGCCAATCGAGAAAATCCTCAATGGCCATTGAAGCTAGGAATATCAACCTGCATCTTGAATTCTCGATCCGTTCAATCTACTCGATCGTCGTCATGTCTGGGGTGTTGGAAGATTATGTTACGTATTTTTTCCTCACTGGAGCCCCCTTCCTCAGGAATGACCCTTGGATGCACTGCCAGTACTATCCTGCGATTAGGGCGATTACGAGTTTCAGCAATTAGCGATGGAGGAATACCACCAGGAACATTGAGTTGCCTTAGGTTTTTCGCCAAGAGATTCGTTATGCGGTCGATGGAAGCCTACAACCCTTACATGGCTTGCCGAGTCTCTTGTTGCGCTACTTCGAAAGCTGCCGCCATTAAATGTAAATTCCCTGGAGCACCACCCATGAGATTGTTGCCCGACTTGTCGTTAGAAGTTGTCGATCCGAGGAGAAACGTCGCTTTGATACCAAACTGACGTAGGGGAGAACGTGAAGTCGAGCACCGTCTTCCTCAAGAGGATAACTATTCCGAATCCACGGAACTTCTCTAGACTTCTTTGGACTCCTCACAGAGACTTCTTGAATCCACGAGGAAAGAAAGCAGAAAATAAAAATAAATTCTAATAAATTCGAAATTGATTAATGAATTATTAAAAACGAGTTCACAACCCTTTAAATAGAGGTACCAAGCAATGAGAAAGAAATCAGAATCAAACTACAACTAAAACTCCTAGAAATCGTGACTTACTATAAATAGTAAACTTACTATTTATAGACGGTCGTGATGTCTACTAGTGCGCAAGGTTTTCGTCCAAAAATAGTAAGTATCCTATTTGGCTTCACCAAACCGTTCTCCTAATTATTCTAAGCTCTTTTCACGTTGGGCGCAACTCCTAAAGCCCGACGGATGAAGAGTTATAATCAAACTAAAACTTACTATTTATAGTAAAAACGAAATTAAAACAGGGAAACGACCATCGATCCAGGGGTTTTTCGCAAATCCGGGCTGTGCAACCCTGCATAGCTGGGTTGGTTGGCTAAAGTAGCTCGTTCTACCCCAAAATCATATATTTTACGTTAGGTAAATAATTCCGAATTGCGAGATACGCCCGATCTAAGGTCCGACAGTCTGGATCACTTCTGTCGTCAACCGGGCCTTTTTTGATCCAACTTGGCCATGAAACTGTCCGCGACCCGCTCTACATCAGTTCTCTACCATTTTGAAAATGGTGGTGACTCACCTTCCTCACATGTGGCACTGTGTGTGGCTGTCTGCACCTTCCAAAACTTTTGGAGGGGGGCATTGTGGGTGGAGCATATATGTAAATTCACATGGGTAAAAGAAGTCCCATCTATCCAATGATTGCCATAAAATGAATGGTTAAAAGTAAAACATTGAGCAGTCCAAATTCAATGGGAAAAATATTATCTTCTCAGTGTAAATTTTAGTTGTGCTCCATCCACAATTTGGTCAGTTCGGGGCCAATATGCAGGTTTTTATTAGTTAACTAGTTTTTAATAGACATTCTATAAGTAGGAGTGTGCTTCAGTATTAACTGCAATAACTTCCCACAGTAACAGTACAACACACTATAGTACCTGCTATAGCACTACTACAGTGTGCTAGTAGGAAGCGGATTGCGTCCGACCCTCGCCCGGACAATAATCCGGCCATATAGGGGCTCCCGTGGGACCCACCGTGATGTATCCATTTATCCACGCCATCCATCCATTTTCTCAAGTCATTTTAAGGTATGAGCCCAAAAATGAGGCATGCAGCTCCAACACTCAAGTGGACCACACCAGAGATGAATCTTGCATTTAATCGTTTGTGCATTTAATGCAACCAAGCTTACTATTTCGTGTGGTCCACTTGAGGGTTGGATCTGCCTCATTTTTGGGCTCGTACCTTAAAATGTTATGAGGAAAAGGATGGACAGTGTGGATAACTCTATGGACGGATTGTTGTCCGGGCAGGGTCGGATGCAATCCGCTTCCATGCTAGTAACGGTACAACATCTCTACAGTGCCCGCTACAGTATGCTACTTTATACAATCCTAAGAAATAAATCTTTTTCTATTGAATTGTGTGAAAGGAATGTGATTTAATTTCTTCTTTTCTTTGTCCTACAATCTGAAATCCATCCGCCTTCCATCAAGTTGGTATCAAAGTAAGTTCCACCCACGGATAAATGGCTACTGAAGAAATATGCTGGAGGAGATAAATAAGGAGATGTAACCAATTGGAGGGAAAGTCTAAGAGAATTAAATATGATTGGAAAAGTTGACACTGTTTACACAAGATCAAGGAGAGGCTCCTCGTCCGCGAGGAGATGTTAGCACCGTGTAATTGTATATTGGTGATTGCAACACTGTTCTAGTCGACCATCCTCATGATAGAAGAGATGACCGATTGGAGAATCATGACTGCAAATATGGTGTAAGATTTGAGATGCCCGGGTCCAGCGAAGAGCCTAAGAATTTCAGAAAGCACAAATCCAAGACTCATATTAGAATAAGTATCCAACAATTACATCACAAACAAAGATGATGAAGACGCTTGGTCAATGGGTGGATCACAGATGGATCAACGGAGAGATTGGCAGAACTTGATGAGGTGTATTTTGAAGCATGTATAACACATTAATCATTCCACAGAGATCAAAATAGGCAATTCAAGATTCAAGAGTGAGATGGAGGGCACGATCGACATCGAATTATTCCATGAAGGATGGCGAAGGCAACAATGCACAATAACATGGGGTGCCTCAAAGATCATGGCAACTCGAGGGGTGGGCCTACATCATAAGTTTCTAGCAAAGCTGAAAGTGCACCTTTACAATGGTGGGTCCTGTTTGGTGATGCATGCAAAAATCGAAAGTGCACAGATTGGCAGAACTTGATGAGGTGTTTTTAAAAGCACATATGACACATTAAGCATTTCACAAAGATCTAAATAGGCAATTCAAGAGTGAGATGGGAGGAGACGCACCATATTTAGTCCACTAATATGGGGTGCCTCAAAGATTGTGACAACTTGACAGGTGGGCCTACATCATAAGTTTCTAGCAAAGTTGAAAGTGCACCTTTACAATGGTGGGTCCTGTTTCTAGCAAAGCTGAAAGCGCACCTTTACAATGGTGGGTCCTGTCCGGGGATAAAACGGGGGGCTGCCAGTTATTTGCATGCATAAAGTCTAGTTTTTGTGTTTTTAGTAGTTTTTAATAGAGTTTCTACAAATAATAATGTGCTGGAAAACTCGTTACAAAACTGGCGATAATACTTGATACCGTACTGCAGCATAGTAAATGCTACATCATGCCTCGCAGTACTGCAGCTGAGATTTGTCAGAGTTTGAAACTAAGTTCAGGTTTGGATATCTTTCCAGAAATGCATGGTTTCGTAGGTGACATATGACTTAGAATATCATGTAAGGAAAAGTAGGTTCTAGAAATGAGATTGCGTGAAAAGTGTGTGATTTAATCCCTGTCAATTCTTCTTTTCTGCTTCCTGCCCAATGTTTTTAAATATCATTATCACGTAATGTATCGTACCCTTGAGATATGGATACATATCAGTTATCGGGTGGGATATATCGGTTGTATCGCATAATGTACGCCGTTGTTGGGAAACATGGGAAATTGGTCAAATTTTTCAATGAAACTTTAAGGATTGTTGAAAAAGGCATCAAAACACACTTAGAAATCAAAACATTACCAAAAAATAAAAATAAAAAATACACATAATAAGGGTTTCCTTTGTATGGGGTCCTAATATATATGCGCTTTCCAACTGAACTGATGCATGTATATTCAAAGTCTATTAATGTAATTTATAAACGTAAGAAGACATGTATGGAAATACAAACAATACATTCAAAAGCAAAAGAAGAATCACTAGATCAGGTTACACATATGTTTAATTTTGTGTTTGGATACAAAGATTGTAACTGATTTGCAAGAAATTGAGAAAATTTATTTTTTCTCAATTTTTCACAACTTGACCCATCTCTCCTAAATCTCGAAATCGAAGTTCCAAATGCATAATTTTTAATGAAAATATGAAGAATCATATATTTGTAATAATTTGACACTAGTTTAACGTGATTTACAACAAAAACATGGATCGAAAATAAAAAATGCTCATTGGATCGAATAGGTGGGATATATCGGCACTGCCCGTACGTTTCGTATCGCATGGGTGGAATACAAGATATATCGTGGGATATATCAGCTGATATTATCGATATTTAAAATACTACTTATGCCACATTGATTTTTTGTTTCTTGAATTTTATTTATTATTATTATTATTTTATTTATTGTTGCCACGGTTTCCATGGTTATAATCATATTATTGTCATGTTTGCCATTGTCATCATTTTCATATGTGGCACCTGCTTACTTATGTATTACATTTTTGACTTGAACATTTTACAGGATATGAAGTACCAAATTTTAGGTATGGCCATCTATGTTCTTGACCAAATTGTTTAATTTTATGATTGGTATCATGATATGATAAACACGGTTTTCTTGTATTTCTCTTATGGTTATACATATTAGAGTTTATAGGTCCAGTTGTTAGTGTTTTGGTGAAAATTTCAGGATTAAAATTTTCGCACTAAACAAGTTTGTGGACCAAATGATCTAAAATCATATTATTTGTCTTTTTTATTTTTTATTTTTATTATAAAGCTGTGTTACATGTGTGTTCGCAAACGCTTGTGTGATTTCAATCAGCACATTCGATATAGCTCTCTTTGATTATTAACATGTTTTCTTGCTCCATTTTATTTATAGAAAGTAGAGACCCTTTTTTTTTTTTTTTTTTTTTTTTTTTTTTTGTTTTGTTTTTTTTTCTTCTGATTATAGAAAAGTAAAGTAGACCTTTCTTCTGAATATAGAAAGCAAACCTCTCGTAAGCCTTTGACTTATAAATGGTGAGGAAACTTTGGGGTTTCTTCCTTAAGTTACTCAACATTCATGGTCATTACAAAGTAGATTGTGATCTTTTAAATGGTGGATTGTAGGGTCCTTCCAATTGAGTCGGTGAGTTGTATGGAGGTTGCTCCCTTTAGCTTGTATGTGGGGAATATGGAAAGAACAAAGTAGGTGAGCTTTCTGGTAATATCTTGTCATTGATATTTGTAGTGAAGGAAAGAATTGAACACTTCGTCATAAGTTAGGACTAGTACTGAAGCTTTAAAGGTACCAATGCCTCACAATATTGGATGGTGGTTTTAATATAAATTAAAGGGGGCCAGCCCCATTTTCATTTAACTGAGAGGAAATATACATTCGGAATTGCCCAGTAAATAGGTTTGGGCAATCCTATCATACCTCCCAAACAAAGAGGAAAATCGAAAAAACAAAAACTCCCAAAAACTGGCAATAGAAGGGACTAACTCTCCCTTATAGTTCCCAGCCCCACCCTATCCAGGAATTATTGCCCTATGACCTCAGGTGGCAGGAACGACACCGAGGATTGATTGGCGCCGGATCCAAACCGGGCCAACTCGTCAGCCGGAGAGTTGGCATCCTTGAAAATATGAACAAAACGGATTTGAGCCTGCCCCTTTATACTCTCAATCCTCTTGAGCCAATAGCTCCATTTCCAACTTGGGCAAGCTTCACCATTCAAAATATTCACGACCAAAAGGGAGTTAGATTCGACGATCACCTAAGAAAATCCCCTACTCCGACAAAGAGAGAGCCCATCGTGAATGACGCGAAGCTCTGCCCCTATATTTGTTCCAATGCCGTAACCTATACAAAAACCAAACATGAACCCTCCATTTTCATCCCTGCACACACCACCACCGCCGGATTTCCCTGGGTTCCCACGGGAGGAACCTTCCACATTAATCTTCGACCAACCCGAGTCTGGTTTAGCCCATCTAACAACCTGCAGACAACCCGGTACAGTCCTATCCCCACCTGGATCAGCGTGGCCACTCCCATGGATCGGCCCGTGAAGAGGAATATGCTGACTACTTGGGCGTTGAATGAGGTCCAGCCACCATCTCGCTTTGGCAACCACGACTTGAATCGAGATCGGCCTGTCGTCATAAATTCGAGCATTTCTCGCTTTGCAAATCACCCAAAGAATGATAAAGGGGCCAGCTTGAACGAAACTGTCTTCCCCCTACCAGCAGGACTAGTCGACCACCACTGCGCTAACCTACATTCCAGCGACGTCGCCGACATGACAACAATACCAAAACAGGCCCCTACCTGCTCCCACACTGTCCTAGCCAGATCACCTTCCGGAAAAAGGTGGGTGAGAGTCTCCTCTGATCTGGGAGAGTTTGAACCGTCCCCATAGCACATGCAAGCTGAAGCAATGTGGATCCCGCGCATCTTGATTGCCCCTTCAACCGGCACAGCGTTATGCATCACCCTCCAAGCCAGCAACAAAATTTTTGGGGGCATCCTCGCATGCCACATCCACTTGGCCTGCCCGCGAACTGGGTATCTCGGCCTGCAAACGCCCCACCCCGATTTGACTGAGAAAGAACCTAAGGGGGAGAGAGGCCAAAGTACACCGTCTGGGCCATTGGAAATGCTGAAACCTGCCTGGAAGATAAAGTCCACCACGACCTGTGATAGGTAAGTAAAAACAGAGGACGAAGGAAAAGGGCCGTTCGGGGGAGAGAGGCCAAAGTACACCATGATGTCATTTTAAGGCGAAAGGCTCTCATAACATCACCCAGCCTTCTCACACCCAGGCCGCCTTCGACATTAGGCATCGCAATTTTCTTCCAAGTAGTCCAGTGTAGCTTCCTTTTGCCCTCCGACCATCCCAAAATTTTTTAGCAAAACTCCTCTCCAGCTTGTTAATAACCAAGGACGGAATATGAGCAGCCGCCATGCAATGAACTAACACGCTACCTAGTACATGCTTCACCAGCACTGTCCGGCCAGTCTGTGAGAGAATTCTAGCCTGCCAACCCTGAATTTGGCCCTCAATCCTTGCCACCAACGGCTGAAAATCACTCACCTTCTGTCTGCCCGTCACCATAGGCACACCGAGGTATGTGAAAGGGGAAGAGGACCTGGCGATACCTATAGCCCACTCCATCGCTGAAACTCTAGAAACCGGAACCCTACTACTGTAAAAAATAAGCTTTTACTGAGATTTATCCACTGACCTGATGCTGCTTAGTAGGCCTCAAGGAAAGATTTAGTCGCCCGCAAGGAGGGAAGGCTCCCATTGAGGAATAGAATAGTGTCATCCGCGTATAATAGATGGGAGACTCTTGGACATCCCCTCCGCAGGTTGTAGGGAAGACACACCCCCTAGTCCAACCTACACTTCAGGCCCCTACTCAACACCTCCGCTGAAAGAATGAAAAAGGCCGGAGAGAGAGGATCTCCCTGGCTCAGGCCCCTAGAAGACTTGAAGAAACCTGCAGAGGCCCCATTAATAAGCATGGAAAACCAATTATTCATCCAACATTTCTCTACCATGCTGACCTATGAGGGGCTAAAGCCGAACCTTTCCAAAACCTGTTTGAGAAAACTCTAGTTCACTCTATCATACGCCTTCTCCATATCTAGTTTGAGGACCATATTACCTCCCCTAACTTTCCTAGGAAGATCTCTGAAGAGCTCCTGGGTAAGAGCAATGCTTTCTGAGATGGACCGACCCGAGATAAATGCCCCCTGCTCCTGGAAAACCAACCTGGAGAGGAGAAGCCCAAGTCCGGATGCTAGGATCTTGGAACAAATCTTATATAGACAATTGCACAGACTAATTGGGCAGAAATCCGAGAACCTCTTGGGCGACGGCGACTTCGGAACTAAACAAATCAACGACAGTATTACAGCCCTAGGAAGGTCCCACCTTAGAAGAAATACACAATTTCCTTGTGTGGGTCATGACGAATCACCTCCCAACAGGAAGCAAAAAAAGCCCCAAAGAAACCGTCTGGGCCAGGGGCATTGTCAATGGGAATCGACTGAACAGCCCTATGCACCTCCATAAGCACGGGGGGGGGGGGGGCACCAAACTATCGTTCTCCGATTGAGTGACCAAATTGGGAATAGCCTGCAAGAGGTTACTATCAAGAGAGACTTCCTCCGCGCTGAACTGACGCTTGAAGAAGGTTGCTGCTGCTTCCTTGATAGCCCCGAGGTCCTCAATAGTCTGGCCTGACTCCAACACCACGCTACTGATCACGGCTCTCCGTTGCTTCTCGATAGTAGAAGCATGGAAGAAACGCGTGTTCCTATCTTTGTCGGCCAGCCAACTCACCCGAGACTTCTGCTTCCAAAACACTTCCTGCATGGATTCCAGTCTTTGAAGATTGGTCGCGGCCACCTACAGCTCAACGTGCATATCGCTGCCCTGACTGGCGCTGATCGTAGGTTCCTGTGCCCTAAACTCTAGATCAGCAAGCACTTTCTCCGCCTGGCGAACCTTTTCGAATATATTTCCAAAAACCGCTGTGTTCCATACCTTCAGATCTAGCTTGACTGCCCTGAGCTTGAGAAGAACGTTAAAGAAAGGGTGCGTGGACCCGGCTTTGTCCCAAGCCTCCTGACGACCTGCTGAAAGGAGTCGTGCTGAACCCACATTCGCTGGAATCTGAATGGTCGAGGGGCAGAAGGAGTGGTTGCAGGGAATGGCCTGGTGGTGCCATTCCCTGCAGGCCATTTTTAATTATGTCAAGCATTGGGAGAAGATTGACGTGGTGGTGCCTAGGCTTGTTAAAATTGACTAAGGAAGTTCAAGGGGGAATCTTGGTGGCCTGGTAGCTGGGGGTGTCATTAGAGAAGAAGCTTGTTGGGTTGGTGCAGCTTGTTTTCCTAGCCCTTTGGAATTGGTGAATCCAATTCTATAGAATTGAGGGCTATAACAAAGGACTGCATCGGGCTATAACAAAGAACTACAATTTTTCTTCAATTCTCCAAATGGCCCCATTATGGTGGAAATAAACTGAAGACAACCTTCTCTTGTGTCACTAATTTGTAGTAATATCCTGTTTCTGTGGAAAGGCCTGTCTATTCTAAATGAGATTAAAGATATGGTTGGTTGTATGAAAATTTCCTTGAGGTAGGTGTCTAGGGGGTGAACTCCTAAAGGCCTGTCTAGATTGTGAAAAGCATGAAAGAGGAAATATTGTTTCTTAGGAAACCTTATCTCCAGAAAATTGTGGGAAAGGAAACCTTGTTTCCCCACTTGCTTTTTGTTAGAGAGAAAAAACTCCAACTGGGGGTTGGACATCCATCTCCCTTCTTATTTGTATTAAGTGATGTCCTAAATTACATAAAATACCCTTATAATCAAGGGAAAAATAAAAGAAAAATAAAAAGACAAATGAGAGACCTAATACTCACTTTCTGAGAGATGAGCCGCCATCACTAGCTGATGGAAAACAAGCGAATTTGCCAATGGTACAAAGTCCCAATAATATCTTAAGAATCCTATCATCTATAGCCGTAGAATTAACGACTCGGCCTTCCCATGAAAGACCCAACAATTATCAACAATATGTCCGTATCTACTACAGTGAGTGTGCACTGACTATCCGTACAACTATCACAACCAATACTACAACCATGACCTCAGCCAGCATTAATATTATAAAAAATTTTGAATCCTGTCAATAGGCCAGATTTCTCAACCACAGTTGGTCCAAGCTATTCAACGTTTGTCATTTAGTAAAAGCAAGGTATATACACTGGTAAGTGGAAGGTAAAGAAGGAGAATTAGGAATCTTAGGTCGAACATGCCCAAACTTAGGGTTTAAACATGCCAACATTTCAAATGCCATTTCCTTCTCAACACGTCTTTTAATGCCTCTGTATCTGTGGAACAAACAAATTGAAAATCATCCAGGAAAGACAATTCCGGCCACAAAGCATGCATCTTAGTATAATAATTAGACACTAATCTCTCCACGTCTCAAATGACTAATCCCTTGATAAATATTGTAAATGTGGATTATATTATTCTAATCAACATATAATTCGTAAGTAGTCAATTCAATCTCATGCGCAATGGACAAACGAAAAGTTAAAACTTTTGGTTCCATAGAATTCAGGAGCCAAGACATAACTAACAAGTTGTTTGATTTCACTCCCCATGTTAGGATCAATCATAAGAGGTTTTGATATACCGCCATCTATATATCTCAACTTTTGTTTTCCTTCAACAATCATCTTAACAGTTATTTAACGTCTCCATCTTGGAGTTTTTGGGATCAACTATCTTAGATATTAGTGATGAATCCTCATAGCTTCAAACCAAACCACCAAAGAGGAGAAGGGGATCATATGGCTCAAGTCATTAAGTATCAAAAAAACTTGATAATCTTCAAAAAGGAAAACAAGTCGTAAATGCTTGATTGTTGGCCACAAAAGAATCGCTGTAAATCAGGATGGAAAGAACAAAAAAAAGTCCAAACGAAAATATCTAGCAAATCTTTCAATCGCTAGACTAGAAACTACCACTAGATCGCCTGTTAATTGTTGGGGGCCTTGCACAAAACCTTCGGATCTAGCCTCCCGAAACAAACCAGAATTATGAAATAATAAAACAATGAAATAAATCAAAGCATTTTTTACGTGAAAAACCCTCAAAGAGGTAAAAACCACGGGACCTCGTCCAGATCAACAATCCACTATGAAGTAGAATGTTACAACCTTCTTCACTCATGCGGGAGTGGATAAATAGTAAGAGAAGCAAAGAAAATGGAGAGATCTAACCAATTACGAGAATGTAGAAGCGCTGAGATATAAACTGCATAGTAGATAACCTCCCCGAGCATAACCTCCCTTCTACAAGCTTCCTCTCTCTCTTTCACTATCTCTCATCCCTTTGATAGCTTTAAACTCTTTAGCAAACCCTTGTAAAGCTTTAGGAAACTCTCTTGTGTTTTTCTCATACCCTAGAAAACTATAGGGACTTCCTATTTATAGTTTTAGGAAACTCCCTTTCGCATCCTTGTTTTGAAAGGACTAAAAAATCCACAATTCTCACAAAATCGCGGAACGAATCTGCGTAACCTCGACTGGTCGAGTGGATCCCTCGACCGGTCCAACGGCATCTTCGACCGGTCGAACACATCCCACGACCGGTCGAGTACCTCGGAAATCCAAAACCTCCTGGACTTTGAGTCGAGCCCTGCTCGACTAGTCGTGCACCAGCCCTCGACCGGTCGAGCAAAGCTCACGACCGGTCGAGCACGGGGAAAAAACCCTATCATTAATCACTGACTAGGTTGCAATGACTCTCAGACTGAGAAAAATCTGAGAAGAAAAAAAAGAAGAGAAAAGAAGAAAGAGGAGGGAGAGGGAGATCAAGAAGGGAGGAAGGGGAGAAAACCTTCAGAGCTTTTATGCTTTGATACCATGTCAAAGAGGGTCCTTACTCTTCCTACGGTGGTAGACTCTTAGGAGTTTCAACACCTGGTTGAGGATTCGAGTACCCATAGGTGGTGAAATCCCATCATGGCGTGAGTGTGTGGTGGTGTGTGTGCGTGTAAAAAAAAAAAAATGTCAAAGAGAAAAAAAAGCCTTTGGGAGAAAAAAAAACTCTAACTGGGGCTGGATGACCAACATCTTAAAAAAAAAAAAAAATTTATTAAGTGACGTCCCAAATTACATAAAATATCCTTGAAACCAAGGTCAAAATAGGAAAACAACAAAAAATTGATAAGAAAAATAACAAGAGAATAAGAGACAACACATGATCTAGAGAGAGAAGGCCCATGGTCCAGGGAGAGGGCCCATCGTCCATAAATATCTACATTTTTCAACGAGATCTTCCTAGAAAATGTGAGCACATTTCCGAAGTTGTTATTTGACAAAACAAAATTTTATGGGAAAATTTTCCTGGTAGGTACTAACATGTCCAAGATTAGAACATGTGACACGTCATGTGGGATGCTTGAGGATGAATGATAGCACATGTAGCATACAAGGCACGTTGGCACATGTGGCGCTTGAAGTTGGATGTTGGCACATGCGGCACAAGTGATGAATTGACACATTTGCCCTATTAGGTGCTTGAAGCTAGATGGATATGTGCACGTCAACATGTAGACACACGTTGTGGCACATGTGGGATGCTTTGCATGTGGGGGGCAAGCGAGAATGGACTGTGGCACATGTGGCAAATTGTCACATGTAGCATAGTGGTACATGTTGGGCACAAGGGAAGATTTATAGTGTCTCATGCGGCAACATGTGAGAGGATTGAAGATGGATGGTAGCACATGCAAGTTTAACTAAGTGAGAAACCCGTTTTCCTACCAGCAACATGAGGAAGTGGGTAGCCTCATTTGCCACATACAAAGGCTTTACAAACAGTGTAAAGTTAGTTTAATGGGAAACAGTGTTTCCTTTCCACAAATCCAAACAGACCCTTAGTGAATTCTCTTGCTGAGGAAGGCATCTATCCGTTCTCTATGTATCGGAACCTCTTATCCATTGCTTTAATGGTTGATAGGTTCCTCTCATCTTCTTATCAATTAAATTATTGTTGTTGATCCAAAAAAAGAAGGAGAAGCAACTCCTTGAATAGAATATGGTATATAATCGGGCCCCCTGTTTTGTAGGACCTTGAATCAGGCCCACCATTTTGTAGGATCTCGAATCAGGGGCTCAAAACTTGGAATTTGACTCTCACTCGAGGAACCCTAAAAAATAATGTTATTGGATCCAACCATTTGTTTTTATTTATTCTGATACTGATGTTTTCATGTAATAATTTTTTTCTTTTCGAAAGTTAACACCCAATTTTACTGAGCCAGAAAATGCACTAGAATAGGAAAAGGGAGCATTCCCAGGAGTGAAACAGAAAGAGTGACCCTGTCATCACTTGAAAAGGCCAACTCACGAGCAATTCATGAAAGAGTGGTATTTCCACTAGGAAAAAGGGAACATTCCCAGGAGCGAATCAGAAAGAGTGACCCTGTCATCACTTGAAAGGCCACCTCGTGAGCAATTCATGAAAAGAGTTGAATTTCGATATAGAAGGGTGATCAACTGTCATACAATGATTATAGGTTATATAATAAGGCACATAATAAATTATATGGGCAATGTTGAATTTCCATATAAAAGCTCCCTTGATAATGGTAAGATCCTAAAAACCTATGGTAAATATAGTTATAAAAACATATGCTTAATATTGACCTTACGTTGTAGCAATGTGTTTAGAGAAAAAACTTAGAAAAGAAGCCAATCCAGGAATGTCTCACCCACTTCCATGGAGAATTGGTGTGTGACATGCGCACAGCACCCTTTTAGAAGAATATGTACAATAAAGGTGGTGACGGTCACGTGTCCTACTTTGTGAAACCAATAATAATAATGGTATAATCCAGTCTATGTTTATATTTTCTCTCCCACTCTACGTCCTAGTTCAAAGATTCTTTCAGTTTCTCTTAGATGCCATCTCTTGGCAATGAAAATCTTCTGATGGTTGTGGACGGATCATAACACTCTGGACTCCAAACATGAGAGGAATCTGCAGGAAAAGTATTACTTTTGCAGAAAATCACTGTTTTCCACAAAGGAATCCTCAATTCCAATTCCACTCCATTTACTGTGGTTTGGAAATCATGAATAGCTTTTCCCTCACCTTCACTGTTTCCGTCTGTTTGGATTGCAAGAAACGGTGGGGAACCTTCTCTAGAATTTATTGTGGATTTCTTTTGGAAGAGAAACCATGATTACCATTTCATCAAAACAACTATTTTCCGTTGTTTGTATTGCAAGAATACAATTTCCCTGTTTTTATTGTGATTTGAAAATCATGATTCCAATTTTCCACATCCTCACCTTGGATTCCTCCTATCCAAATAGGCCCAATGGAATGCTAGGCCCAGTGTATGTAAGAAACTTTTTTTTAGGTAATTTTTTAAAGCTAATATTACCTACATTTTACTATAAAGGAAGCTCGCAGACAAAATTGCAGTGGCTGGTTTCTATGTGGTGGTTCCTGACTTCTTATATGGAGATCCGTACGATCCCAATGATCCTAAGAGACCCATGGTGGAGTGGCTAAAAGATCATGGAACGGTTGGTTTCTGATCTCTCTCTCTCTCTCTCTCTCTCTCTCTCTCTCTCTCTCTCTCTCTTGATTTTTTGAATCGAAAGGTCTCTTATTGATGATTGATTATAACGAGCATTATGCTTTTGTTTCTTCTTTTCATTTGAAAAATATTTATTTAGGTTAACAAAGCACACATGGTATGCATACACACATGCATCATGACCGTATGGTTATTTCTGGATACATGTCTCTTTATGTTAGGTTAGGGAAGCATTCATGAATGTATGGTTCATGCCTGCATGCATGATTGCATGGTTGTGTGTATGGTATGTATGTTTATGTAGGTTAACAAAGCATACTTGCACGTGTATCTTCACGTGTGCATGCATTGTTGCATGATTGTTTGTGCATTATATGGATGAAGAGATTACACTGATACAAGCAAATACAAGCAAACTCACCTAACTTTGCTTCTGTATGGATGGGCTCATTCAACCGAAATGGAATGCTTTTGCCTTTTGGTGCTCAGCATTCAACTGAAAAAGGTCCAGGCATGGTGACTAGGATCTTGCAACCTAGGTTACTTATGAGGCATGGTCCAATGAAGTTGGGATGTAACAAACCAGTTGTCCGATTGCTGAACCATGAGCCCACTTTACTTTTTAGAATTGAAGACCCATGTGCAAAGTTGAGGGTGGTGTTGAAAACTGAGAGGAGCTGAAGATTTTCTGTATAGACAACCCAAAATGGGTTGAATATATAGAGATTACAATCATCTATACAAGGAAAATAATGAAATCGGAAATCGAAATCCTCTATATATGGAAACTAACTATATAAGGTAAAGGAGTCTGTCTAACATCCCCCCTCAAACTAATGCTGGTCATCGACAAGTAATAGTTTACCAACTAGAAATGAGTGACGTGCAGAAGTAAGGGACTTGGTGAGAATGTCTGCAATCTGATCATGGGATGCAACATGTGGAAGAGAAATGAGCCCGGACTGAAATTTCTCATGGATAAAGTGACAGTCAACTTCAATATGCTTCGTCCGTTCATAAAAAATCGGGTTAGAGGCAATCTGAATGACACTTAAATTATCAACATGGAGCGGAGTAGGATTCTGCAGAGGAACACCCAAGTCGGAAAGAAGTCCACGTAACCAGACAAGCTCACTACACGCAGCAGACATCGCCCGATACTCGGCTTCTGTGCTTGATTTGGAAACAGTGGCCTGCTTCTTACACTTCCAAGAAATGAGAGAAGTGCCGAGAAAAATACAGTAGCCAGTGGTAGATCGTCGTGTGAGAGCGCAACCAGCCCAATCAGCATCCGAATAAGCACGAAGATCCAGAGTCGCCATGGAGGAGAAGAATAGTGATCGATCTAGAGTTCCACGTAAGTACTATAGGATACGCAACACCTCAATCATATGAAGAGTCCGAGGAGCATAAACAAACTGACTGACGACTTGGATAGTGTAGGCAATATCAGAGCGAGTCATAGTTAAGTAAACTAGACTCCCAACCAAACGGCGGTATAAGTCGGGCTGTGTAAGCAGATCACCATCATCACGATCATATTGAACGTTAAGTTCTAAGGGAGTCTGAACTGTCTTCTGATCCGTCAATGATGCCAGGGCAAGAAGATCCTTAGTGTATTTACGCTAGTTGACCAGGATCCCACGTTTAGAACATGAAATTTCAAGCATAAGAAAGTATGTGAGATGGTTGAGATCCTTCATCTTGAAGGAGGATTGCAGAACTTTCTTTAAAGTCGAGATGCCAGTAGCATCACTACCAGTCAGAAGTAGGTCATCAACATAGACAAGGACAATGACAATTCCGCGAGCAGTAGTACGCAAAAATAAGGATGGGTCATGACCACTTTGAGTAAAGCCGGCACCTGTAACAATGTTGTGAAAGCGTTGGAACCATTCCCGAGGTGCTTGTTTGAGGCCATACAGGGATTTCTTCAGGCAACATACCTTATTGTCAGGGACTAAGGAACCAGGAGGAGGTTTCAAATATACTGTTTCTTGGAGGTCTCCATGAAGAAAAGTATTTTTCACATCCATCTGAGAAAGTGGCCAAGAGTGGATGGACGATATTGTCATAAGAGTACGAACAGTTTTCATCTTGGCTACGGGAGCGAATGTCTCATCGTAATCAATTCCGTATTCCTGTTTGTATCCCTGAGCGACAAGTCGAGCCTTGTATCTATCCAATGATCCATCAGACTTGAGCTTGACAGAATAAATCCATTTGCTACTAATTAGCTGTTGGTCAGCAGGCAAGTAACAATGTCCCATGTATGATTATCATCCAATGCCGCAAATTCTTCTGCCATAGCCTTCTTCCAACAATCATGAGTGGCTGCCTGAGAGTATGAAATAGGAATAGAAACAGTATCCAGAGTAGCATTCATGGCAGCCATAGAGCATATCAATCGATCAGGCGCTCGATGTAAATGATCGGAACGACGTATCGAGGTAGGTTCAGGATCTGCAATAGGTACAGTGGGTTCGGGTTGAGTAATAGGTGACAGATCTATACGTGGTCGATGTGAGTAAACCTGTAATAGATGAGGGAGAGTACTCGAGGCAAAATGAATATCAGGAAAGGTGGTTAAACTAGGAGATTTTGGGGCGTGCGCAGGAGGAAGATCTGAATGAAAGGCAATATGTTCAAGAAAAACATGTCGTGAAACCCGAACACGACGTGCGACCGGATCATAACATCAAAAACCCTTCTGAGTTTCTCTAAATCTCAAGTACATACATTTGATCGATTTTGGAGATAGTTTATTACGCTCATGTGAAGCCAAGTGAACATAACAGACACAACCAAAAACAGGAAATGTGGAATATGCAGGAGGTGAGACGTTGAGAACAAAGTATAGAGATTTACTGTTCAGAACATTGGTTGGCATCCAGTTAATCAAATAGACTGAATGTAAAATTGCTTTCGCCCAAAAAGAACGAGAAACACTCATAGCATGTCATCAGGCATGCGGGGGAAAGATCTGGGTCTTCTATAATTCCCAAATGTCTCCTTCTATTCTTTATTCATCTAAACAATCCTTATCCATTGCATTTACTTTGCAGAATTTCTCTGCGCCCATCACCATCTCCTTCATTTATGCTAGCTGTGACAGGATCCAGAGACGTTCTCTTTGGAGTGAGCTGGTGTCGATTTCCATGGCCATTCAAAGCCCCTGGTCTGTTTGTGGTGATTTCAATGCGACCTTGGCAGCTGAAGATAGGCGAGGTTCTAGGCAGTTTGACAATGCCAGTGTGGTGGAATTTGCAGATGCTATTGATAATGCAGCATTGCAGGATGCAGGTTTCTCTGGCAATCAGTATACCTGGAGTAACAATCGCGGGGGTGCAGCCCGAGTGTGGGCCAGATTGGACAGGGTTCTCTTTAATGTCGCTTGGGTACATTTCGTTTCTGGTTTCCACGTCACTCATCTTCCTGACGCCTCGGATCATGCCCCCCTATTACTAGAGTACCCTCAAGTGCAAATATAGTTAAACCTTTCAGATTCCTTAACATGTGGATTAGCCATGACTCATTCAACCAGGTCGTGAAATCAGCTTGGGAGTCGACGGGGTCAACTCACCCTATTTACAATATTTTGGCGAAATTGAAGAAGGTCAAGCTTGCTTTAAAGGTGTGGAATAAAGAGGTTTTCGGAAATATATTCTCCCAGCTGTCTAAAGCGGAAATCGAAGTAGAATTTTGCGAACGAATGTTACAAGAGCAGTCGAGTACGGCCCATCCTAATACCGTCCTTCAGGCCAATCTGAATATGGCTATCTCGAACCTCTCCCGATTTCAGATGCTTGAAGAAGCCTATTGGAAACAAAAGTCTAGATGGTCGAAGCACGGGTGACAAAACACTAAATACTTTTATGCTACAACGAAAGAAAAGCAAAGGAGATCAACGATTCATAACATCACTCGGAGACGCCTACGGTCGACAAGGAAGCTATAAAACTAGTCGCGGTGGATCATTTCGAGAGGTCTGTTTGAGGCGGATCAGTGTGATCTCAGCAACGACCTGCTGGAGGTCATCTACCCTTCAATTTCTCAGGATCAGAATGTGTCATTGATGGCTCCCCCTACTGAGTTAGAAATTCTGCAGGCGGTGAGGTCTATTCCAGCAGATAGTGCCGCAGGTCCGGATGGTTTTTCAGCTTCTTTCTATGCGGCTTGCTGGAGTATAGTGTGCAAAGACCTGTTAGCGGCTGTTTCTTTCCTCTTCCAGGGTGGCCGTCTCCCTAGAGCAGTCTCAGCTTCTCTTATCTGCCTTGTTCCAAAAAAGCCTGCTCCTAAGAAATTCTCAGATTATCGGCCAATCAGTCTCTGTAATTGTCTCTATAAAATTTTCTCAAAAGTAATGGCCTCCAGGCTGAGTCAGGTTCTCCCGCTTCTGATTTCGGAAGAACAAGGGGCGTTTGTGAAAGGCCGTTCAATTGCAGAAAATGTAGCTTTGTCCCAGGAGCTCCTCAGAGATTTATCCAGAAAGGTCCGGGGAGGTAACGTTGTGCTTAAGCTGGATATGGAAAAAGCATATGACAGAGTAGATTGGCAATTCCTGAAGCAGGTGTTATCCAGATTTGGTTTTAGTCCATCGTGGATAGCGCTCGCAGAAAACTGTTGGGCTACTGCTTGGTTTTCGGTTCTTGTGAATGGGGAGGTTTCGGGTTTCTTCCAGTCCTCGAGAGGCCTGCGGCAAGGAGATCCGATTTCTCCAAGTCTATTTATTATTGCTTCTGAGGTCCTTAGCCGAGGTCTAAAAGCTTTATTGCTCCAAGGCCGCTGTATGCCGTACAAGGTTAGGACAGGTTGCCCGATCGTATCTCATCTCCTATATGCGGATGACACACTTTTATTTCTCAACGGTGGTCTTCTGTCCCTGAAGGCTTTAAAGTCATTCTTAGATAAATACGAACGAGGATCGGGCCAAAAGGTCAACCTGAGGAAGAGTTCTTTCCTTCACTCTCCGAAGCTGGGAGAAGCTATGGTGCGAGCTATTGAAGCGGCACTTGGGATTGCAAGGGCGTCAGGTCAGTTCTCGTACCTGGGTGTTCCTCTGTCCTTGGGCAAGCAGAAGGTAGCTGTTTTCCGTCCTCTAATGGACAAGGTGGAAGGGCGAATTACGGGTTGGCAGTCCAGATGTCTCTCTCGGTGGCGGGGTGGAGCCGATCCCGGCATGTGCTCGTGAAGATCCCCATACATACCTTGGCGGCGGCTCACATCCCATCCATTGTTCTGAAGAATTTAGAGAAGCGTTTTGCGGCTTTCTTCTGGGGCTGGCAAGACGGCAAGAACAAATGCCACTGGAAAAGCTGGAAGCAGTTGGCATCCCCAAAGGAGGAAGGGGGTTTGGGCATCAGAAAACTCAAGGAAATAATGTCAGCGTATCGTCTGAAGATGGCCTGGGAGATCAGATTTTCCCCTCATAAGAGTATTTGGAGCTCTTTTGTCTCCACAAAATATGCTCGGGATCTCATCGACCCCGACGGGAGTAGACCGGTCAGCTACGCATCCCCATTGTGGAAGAGAGTTAAAGCTTTGATCCCGACTGCGGACTCTCTCGTTCAATGGTATTTGGGTAACGGAAATTGCAGGTTTTGGTTAGAAAATTGGACTGGTCTAGGTCCTCTTCATAGGCTCTCGACTCACCCGGTTCCAGCCTCCCTTCTTCAGCTAAGAACGGCTCAAGTTCTGGGTAAATCTGGCCCCCTCCCTCCAACGGTGGCTTTTAATTACTTGCCTCAATGGGTCATTAATTTCATCTTTCAGCAAGGTTTTTGCATTTCAGAGGGAGCCGACTCTCCTTTCTGGCCTTTCTCCCCTTCTGGTCAGTTTTCCCTTGCTTCGGCATGGAAAATTTGCCGCTCGGCTTCGCCCCCCAGGAGCTGGGCGTGTGGGGTGTGGCATTGCAAGCTCCCTCCGAGGCTATCCCTGCTGTCATGGAAGGTGTTGAGGAAAGCTTTGGCAGTGGATGAGGCAGTTCAGTCCCGTGGGGTCAGTTTGGCATCCAAATGCGTATGTTGTAGCGGCAATTCAATGCAGGGCTTCTCCTCAGAGTCTATTTCCCATCTTTTCCTCAATAGCCATATCGCAAAGGCGGCATGGTCGTATTTTGGTAGAGTTTTCAACGTTTATATTCTGGAATCGGAGTCAGTGGAGGTTAGAATGGCCCAGTGGTGGGCTGCCACTGCCTCGGTTCTCCTCTTCGGTTCGCATGGTGACTCCGGCCGATTATCTTATGGAGCATCCGGGAAGTACAGAATGCCGTGATCTTTGATGGGATTTCCGCCTCGGTTGCTTCGGTGATTGCTAGAGGGAATTGGTGGTTATCAATCATCAAGGGCGACTTGAGTGGAGTCCACACTGATACAAGGCGGGGCACTTTGGCTCGGCCCGGGGTTCATGCTTCGGCTCTATTAGGACCGGTTTGGTCTGCTTCCAATGCCTTTGGATTTGGGAGGTCTTTGCGCGTCCCGCCCTTGGTGGTAAGATGGTCTAAGCCACCGCTAGGATGGGTCAAACTCAATGTGGATGGCTCGTCTCTTGCCAATCCAGGGATCTCAGGAGGGGGTGGCATTTGTAGAGATGATGCGGAGGGAATTTCCTTTTGCGTTTGTTGTCGGGTATGGAGTCGGCTCAAATGTGAACGCGGAGCTTAGGGCCATTTGTGATGGTATGGAGCTTTGTATTGGCCGACGCTTTTCGAATGTGGTTGTTGAATCAGATGCGCAACTGGTGGTAAATTTTTTGTCAGGTACTGCGGATCCAGGCTGGAAATGGGGGTATTGGATCCGGAGGATTGACCTCATGAGGCGAGGTGGCAATTTCAGCTTCCAACATGTTTTCAGAGAAGGAAACACCGTGGCAGACCAGATGGCTCGGAAGGGAAGCGCGGCGCAGGGTTGTACAGTCTATTTGCAGAAAGAAAATCTCCCGGACATAGTGCGAGGTTTGATTTTCCTAGATAAGGTTGGGCTTGGATCCATCAGGGAAGATAATCGTTTTGAGAGAAGCCGTCGATAAGTCTTTCTTCCTCCTTCCCCTTTTGTATAGAGTTTTCTGTTTTGCCTCCCAGTTCTACGATAGGCGTCCTCTACGTTCTTTTTCTCCTAGGGGCTCCCGAATGTAATTTAGTTTCCTTGATATATGGAAAGATCCTTTTAAACTAAAAAAAAAAAAAAAAAAAAAAAGGGTGTTGGCGGTTTCAACAATATGACGATTTTTTCGTTCAGCCACCCCGTTCTGTTGTAAAGTATTAGAATAGGTGGTCTGATGAATAATCCCATGACTCTGAAGAAATGTATGAAAATCGGTTGAGATATATTCTCCCCCTGAGTCAGAGCGAATAGTTTGTACTGGAACCCAAAATTGAGTCTTCACCATAGAGTGAAATATCTTGAATTTTTCGAAAACCTGTGACTTTGAGTGCAGAAAGTAAATCCAGGTGTAACGTGTGAAATCATCAATGAATATAACATAGTAACGTAACCCAAAGAGAGACATAATAGGTGAAGGACCCTAGACATCTGTATGCACTAGTTCAAACATAGAAGATGATTTTGTAATACTTAGAGGAAAAAGAATACACTTACTTTTTGAAAGACAACAAGATGAGCAAGAATAATCCAAATCATTTTTATTAAGAGAAACATTTCCTAACATGCCAGAAGAAAATAACTGAATTAACTGATTGGAATGTGGATGACCCAGACGAAAATGCCACAATTTTCACAATTTATTTGCCGAACAAATATCTGATGAAGATGGAGAAAAGAAACAACGAGCCGGAGTGACAGATCGATCAAAGTCCAGCACGTACAGACGACCATGTCGCCTACCCATCCCAAGTACCTTCCCTGTAGCTAGATCCTGCGCAAAACAACAGTTGGGAAGAAATATGACTAAACAGTTATTGGCTGTGAGTTGACCAACTGAAATTAAATTGGAGGCGAGGTTAGGAACATGAAACACATCATGAAGGGTGAACTAATGATGAGCAGATGGAGAGAAAGTAAATGATCCAACGGACTGAATAGGTAATCTAGTGCCATCCATAGTAGAAATAGCCTAATTTTCGGTGTATGGACGAATATCACGAAGATGGGATACAGCACTGATCATATGATTGGAAGCACCCGAATCGAAGAACCATGTAGAAGATGGGGATATACCTGACATCCCGGCCGCAGAAAGAGCCTGAACGATTTGCTGAAGCTCGCAAGAGTCAAAGGTGATGAAAGAACTTCAGCAGAAACAGTAGATGCAGAATCACTAACAGACGGCTCGGAAGAAATAGTGGTAGCAGTAGTAGAAAGAGCACGACCACGGCCACGACCATAACCACCATGTCTACGATCAAAAGAAGATGCATAAGCACGTGTACGGCAGTCCTGAATACCATGACCAATCCGTCGACAATAAGCGCACCATTTTTTGCATTGAGCAACAACATGACCCACCTTGTTGTAGCCGCGACAAGTCAGAAGAGTAGAACCACGTGTAGTAGTGGACACAACAAGCACCATATCAGATGATCCCGAAGTTGAGGAAGGAATAGAGAGAACTTTCAGTCGTTGTTCCTCAGCCAATAAATCATTAATAACCGAATTCAGGGAAGGAGGAGGACTACGGTTCAAGAGAGCAGCCCGACAATGCTCAAATTCTGGATGCAGCTTCATAAAAAATTGTTTTACTTTCGCACTCTCGCACATAGACTGAAATATTTTAAAGTCATGAGGAAATGTTGGATCCATCATAGCCATCTCCGTCAAAATAATGATAATTTTGGAGTAAAATGATTGAATACTGTCATCACCTTGAGTAAGGTTAACGAGATCCTGTTCCAGGCAGTATAACCGGGCCGCATTATGATAAATTGTCTGGAGATGCTCTCACATTGCCTTAGCAGTGCGATGAGGTGTGAGGCTAACAACAATGGAACGATCGACTGAATCAAGAATCCAAGTAATAATCCGTCCATTGTTCATTTCCCAATCAGCTAATTTGTCGGCATCGGTGGAAGTGGGGATAGTAATAGATCCATCAATTAGTCCCCACAAACCACGACCCTTAAGGAAGTTCTGAAAATGGATGGCTTATAGAGAATAGTTGGTGCCATCATAACTACAACGTGGGGCCTCTTGATGTGATGAGTTCTTGTCCATTGAGCTGAAGTATTATCAAGCACCGAAAGAGTTGCAATAGAAGAAAGATTTATATGTACCGTACAACACCAGCAACAACAACAAGATCTGTATCTAGATCTGATCTGGATCTAGATCTGAATCTGATTCTGGTTCTGGTTTTGGATTTGGAGCGAGATGCTCAGAGGGGCGCTGGAGCGGATCGGATTTGGATCTAGAGCGAGATGATTAGAGGGGCGCTGGAGCGGATCGGATCTGGATTTGGATCGGAACCAACAGCAACAGGTTCGGATCTGGATCTGGATCGGGACGACGTAGATGCACAGATGGGTCGAGCAGAGACATCAGACGATGCAAACAGACCCAGATGCACAGATGCAAAGGGATCGAGTAAAGGGACTGGACGATTCAGAGGGCAGAGGGGTCAAACGAGCAGAGGGGTCGTCGGACAAAGCAATAGGGGCGGCCGGACGACGTAGGAGCGGTCGGACGACCAGGTAAAGTGACCGGACGCAGCAGGGATGGCCGGACGACATAGCAGGGGCTGTCGGACGACACAGGGACGGTCGGATGCAGCAGGGATGGGGGCCGGACGCAACAGGGGTGGTGACCGGACGACGCAGAGGCGGTTTCGGATCAGTGTAGCTCTGATACCATGAAAACTGTGAGGAGCTGAAGATTTTCTGTATTTGAGACAACCCAAATGGGTTGAATATATAGAGATTACAATCATCTATACAAGGAAAATAATGAAATCGGAAATCGGAATCCTCTACATATGGAAACTAACTATACAAGGTAAAGGAGCCTGTCTAACAGGTGTTCCATATGGTTCGTCTAATAAAACCGGCAAACATTATCTAGGGAAAAGGTCTTGGTGCACCTGGTACCATTTACCTAACATCTCCCACTATCCTGTTAGCAGGGGAATCCCTACACATCTGCCACCAGCTTCGCAAAATTTTGGCCAGAAATGTGCATCAGGAGTGATGAGCATGTGTGGTGATCGGGAATGTTGATCTGGTGGGCCACCTGGTGGATCAGCTAGTGGCAATTATTGCAGTAATGGAACAATAATAAACATTAAGTTTTGTGAGTTTTTCCATTGCATGTGGACCATTTCTCCATTTTGAGTGACTTGCCCCCTTTACCAGCCTCTCATTAGATGGGCCATCAAGCCATGGTCTACCAAACCTACAGTCCTGATCACTGTTCAAAACTGTTTCATGTATGGTAGAGATGTCTCAGTATGCATGTCCTGAACTCATGATGTCCATATATCGTAGTAGCATTCACTTTTGTTACCCTTTAATGCATCAGATATGCAAAGCTTTTCTTTCTAAAAGTGCCAGTGTTGGACATGAAGTAATCCAAATGGTCCCTTGATTCTTCTCATGCTGATATTGGTTGCTATTTGAAGACGTTACTATAGCATTCTTCCAGGCATGTTTTGGAGTTCGTTCTAGGTTCAAGGCGCATTCAAGTGGTAGCACTGGGGGGTGGGTGTGTTTAAGAGTCATTTATTTGTTAACCTAGAGGCATTTTGCTTTTCAGTGTCAGTAACTTGAGCAATACACCTATCATGGCACAGCTATCTGTATTCATTCCTTCAATGATGCATCCTTTTGCTATGATTAATTGCAATATTATGATAAGCATCCAACACCTTATAACATTCTTACAGGATAAAGGAACCGAAGATGCGAAAGCAGTTGTTGCAGCTTTGAAAAGTAAAGAAGTATCTGCAATTGGGGCTGCGGGCTTTTGCTGGGGTGGTGAGATTTTCTTGTCCTCTTTCATTGAGATAAGCTTCCTTCTGTGGAATATTCTAGCCCATCAGCGAGCTATAGTGCCCCATTAAAAATACTATTATTATTTTATTTGTTAAGTATTACTGTTACTCATGGCTAACATTCAACTTCCTACGTCTTTTTTTCAGCGAAGGTAGTGGTGGAATTAGGGAAGCACAGTCTCATCAATGCTGCAGTGCTTTGTCATCCTTCATTTGTCACCGTTGATGATATTAAAGGCAAGCATCTAGTTTCTCAAACACTTACGAATCAGAGGAATCATATGATCATGGTTGTAAGAATATTTCCACATTTTGCGTCTTGAGGTTGTGCTTGTGGGGGCTTATGATTAGATCACTGATCTGATGGGCCTGGGAGATTTTTGGTACGTGGTTTGTGTGGCCTGTCAGATAATTGTCGGGATCACCAGACGATGGGCCCCACTTGTAGAAACTCATTACCTGAGGATAGTATTCATATTCCGGTGCTTCAAAGCATTTGTAAATTTCATTGAGCTCCCGTGCTTTTGTTGAATGCTGATTCACATGAGGTTTTCTTTTTCTTTTAATTTGTTACCATTTATATCTTATAAATAATGATTTATTCATTTTCAGAGGTTAAAACTAACATCGCCATACTTGGAGCCGAGAATGACACCGTTTCTCCACCAGCACTGGTGAAACAGTTTGAGGAGGCTTTATCTGTGAAAGTTGAGGTAAGGGATCTCCAAGCTTTTAGAACTACAATTGCTAAATGTTTTTTTCCCCTTATGCATGATCATTTATTTTGGTGAAATTTCGTGGATATCACTCCGTGATGCAAGGACTTATGATGACCTAACCCTAGATGCATGTATAATCAGGTTAAAGAATATTCAAATAAATACACTAATTAACTAACTATTTCCAATCAAAGGGGTTAGGTAAATCTCAACACAAAGATGAGGTTATTCTGTCAGGATCATGACCTTTGGCATAAGATCACGTAAACAGTAAAAAGGGAGGACCTCGGAATATGAGGATATCCCAGATATAGCATAAGTCAGTCCACGATTAAGCTTGGATCTAATTTTACTGACTAACTATCCCTCTTTTCCATTCGAACTAGAAAGGGGATATCCAGATAGGAACGAAAGGAATGAAGGATGAGGGTTCGAAATGAAGAAGGTATAGGTCATTTTATCGTCAAAAGAAAAGAAGAATAATGATTCTTACATTTTCCTACACCTCGAAGATCTTAGAAAAAGGGAAACCTGAAATCGGAGTGGAATCCTCAACACCTAAAGGTCAATCCTGAAATCTTAATATCTTGAATAAAGAGGAAGAAAAGATACGAATTTCTATTCATTCAATAATAATGAAAATAGAGTTTCTCACAACGTATATATAAGCTATGGAAAAAATAAAAGTGCACTAAAGCCCCTAAAAACAAGAAAATAATAATACAAAAAGACGAAAAGTAAAAAAAGTGTAATAAAGCCCCTGAAATAAGAAAAAGAAAAGGAAAAAAAAAACGTCTAAAACTAAAACATCCGTGTGATAGGGTGTGCAATACGACCCATGGATATATGTTTAGGTTGCGGTCATGCCGCTCATGCACTCATAGCGTGTCAGAAAATGGAACTGATGGACCCAATGTTCATTTACATCAACTCCTCCACTCCGGTATTCTGTCGATGACGCCTCCTCTGGTACACTCTAAATAGTGCACCACTGATGTCCGCATCACTCAGTCCCTTCATATAGACTGGAACCATTTCTAATCTCAATATAGATGAATGGAAGTTGGCATGCTATATCATCTGCTTTGAGCACTCAACATGCTATATCATCTGCCATCAGTATATTTTGTCTAGTTAACTCTTATATGGGTGCTTTGTATGGCTCTAGTTGTCAAACTCACTCCATATGTCAGAGTATGTTGACACATCTATGTATGTATTACTAAAATATTTATAACATATTTTTATTAAGTTCTAAATATATAATCATTTACTATTTTTCGACATAAAATATTGGTTACTGCCAAGTTGCATCTGACATTTATTCTATACCCAATATCCATGTCTCTTCATCTCTAAACATTGCTTTGATGGATTTGAAGAATCCAAGTGCTGTAGTATTGGTAGCAACTGTCTGGTTATCCTCTAAAATGAATGCTAAACCAAACACCCTGATCCATAGCTCAACTGGTAGACTGAGTGGAGAAACCTCGTTTCAACAATTGAGATCTTGGTATTGATCCCTAGTGGAGGTGGCTATAGCCCTGGAACTGTTGAGTTTCTATACCACATGGATCCCATGTTGTGTCCCATGACTCACATTTGACACTGGTGCTTCGAGGGTTTTGAAGGATTTTTCATAGGTCCCTTGTGGAAATGAAAATACTTTCTAGTATTCCCTTTGTGTATGAATTTCCCAAAAAAACACATTTCCCTAAAAGAAAATCTGGGTCCACAACACTGCAGACCTCTCCCATTCAAACTTTTACCCATTTACTGATGTAGAGCGGGTCGCAGACAATTACATGGCAAAGATGGATTAGAAAAGGATGCATCGGCTCATGAAGTGATCTGGACCATAAAAGGACCTTCAAAATGCATATCTCACAATCCGGGATGAGTTAGCCGACGTAAAATATATGATTTTGGGGTAAAACGAGCTACTTTAGCCAACCAATCCTGCTATGCGAGGTTGCGACACTCGGAATTGCGAGAAACCCCTAATTCGATTGTTATTTCCCTGTTTCAATTTCGTTTTTACTATAAATAGTAAGTTTTAGTTTGACTATAACTCTTCATCCGTCGGGCTTTAGGAGTTGCGCCCAACGTGAAAAGAGCTTAGAATAATTAGGGGAACGGTTTGGTGAAGCCAAATAGGATACTTACTATTTTTGGCCGAAAACCTTGCGCACTAGTAGACATCACGACTGTTTATAAATAGTAAGTTTACTATTTATAGTAAGTCGCGAATCCTAGGAGTTTTAGTTGTAGTTTGATTATTATTTCTTTCCCATTGCTTAGTACCCTTATTTAAGGGGTTGTGAACTCGTTTTTATGCATTAATTAATCTATTTCGAATTTATTAGAATTTATTTCTATTTTCTGCTCTCTTTTCTCATGGATTCGAGAAAGTCTCTGTGAGAGTCCGAGAGAAGTAAAAGTGGATTCGAATAGTTATCCTCTTGAGGAAGACAAGTAAAGGTGCTCGACCTCACGTCCTCCCCTGCGTCGGTTTGGTATCGGAGCGAGGTTTCTCCTCGGATCGATGACTTCTAACGCAAATTCGGCACAATAATCCCATAAGGCGGTAGTGCTCAGGGAATTTGCCTTTAACGGCAACTTTTCACAGCGGCCGGCAAGAAGAGAATCGGCAAGCCATGCAAAGAAAGGTCTGTAGGCTTCCATGGACCGCATAGCGAATCTCCACAAGGGCGAAACCCTAGGGCAACTCCCTGTTCTGGTGGTAATCCTCCACCGCCAATGCGCTTGATGAGACTCAATAATCGCCCGATCGAGATAATACCAAGGTGCATCGAGGGTCATGCCTGAGGACGGGGGCTCTATTGAGGAGGAGATCGACGACATAATCTTCCAACACCCCAGACCATGTGGCGATCGAGTAGATCGAGAATTCAAGATATGGGTTGATATTCCTAACTTCAATGACCAACTACAATTGAGGATTTCTTCGATTGACTTTCTGAAGTTGAGCTATTTTTTGACTATATGGACATCCCTGAAGAAAAGAAGGTCAAGCTAGTGGCCTACAAGTTGAAAGGAGGAGCGTCAGCTTGGTGGGAACAACCGCAACTCGCACGAACATGAAAGGGACGTGATGAAAACACCAATCCGCACATAAAGAGGATGAAGATTACTACACGCCCGATTCCTCCCTAGCGATTATGATCAGGTATTATTCCAACAATACCAAAATTGTCGATAGGGTAGTCGATCGGTAAGAAAGTACGTAGAAGAATTTTACCGCCTGGCGGCGCGTAACGATTTGGTCGGGCGGATCGCACCATTAAGTCACCCGATTCAACGGTGGATTACGTATGGAGAATCGAGGATCGGGTCCATAATGCATCCGTCCGGGACGATGAATGATACGATCAAGTTGGCTACTCGGGCAGAAGCGCAACTTGAACGTCCTAACACACGGACCTATTCTACTGCATGGATTACTACAGCAGGTCCACCTCAGGGAGCTCCACAGCCTAAGGGGAAGGAGCCCATAGGAGCACGCACTCAACCTCCTACATCTGAGAACCGAGATCAAGGACGAGGATGTTCACTCCCCAAGTATAGGGTTGTGATGTAGTAATAAACTCGGTAAGACCGAGGTCGAATCCACAGGGATCGAAACCTGTACGTAATCTGAAATTTACCAGAACTAGAACTAGAATAAGATGTATTCTAAAACAAGTGTGATTTGAGGAATAATGATGAAATAATTATCTAAACTGGTGAAATTTAAAGGTAGGAAACTAGGGATTAAGAGGATCCACTTGTAGAGATCAGGGAGATCTACGGTCGATTCATGAACTCAACTGGACTTCGAGTCCCATCTTCATCCAGTTAGAAAATATAACCTGAAAATCAATGTGAACTTCCTTTTGATCTAGTTTTCAAATAGATGAAAGGTATAAGAATTAGATATGATTCCATCACAAATCCATGCCCATGAGACAAGGTAAACAATGAGAACTTAAACCAATCCGCAACCAATCAAAAGATGTATGAATGTTAGAATGATTCCGTCATCCAACCATGTCCAAGGGACGATGGTGAACAACAGGGCCTCCTAGATTCACAATTCCTATAATGCAATGAACATACCTGAAGCTATCGCAGATCCATTGTAATTTGAGTCACAATAAACCATTAAAAACTACAAATATTCCATATATTCAAAACTAGAATCAAACTTTAGTTCTTTAGATGAATCTAACCATCAAGATCTCCCATCACGCCACAAGCTTCACCTCTTAGCCCTAGCTAAGAGGTTTAGCCCCACATGAATGGGCCCAATCCCTTAAACAAATATATAAAAAAAAAAAGAAAAATAAAACAAAACTCTCCCCCTGTCTTTCCCTGTCTCTCTCCAGCCGTGAATCAGATGCCCTCTCTCTCTGTCTTCTCTTTCTTTTATAGCAGGTTAGGATGGTAGCTGCGTGTAGATCCTGCTGGAGTCGGAGATGAAAGCATGCACAACAGCAGAAAACGCGTGAAGTCGGTGCGTGTATAACTTTTACGCAGCAGGAAACGGAAGCTGCCTCCAAAACTTACGCAGCCAACAGAAAATCAGCCATGTTTTTGATAGTCTCCCAAAAATCCAACGTCCTTAGGGGTTTTCTTGGGTGATCTACGCGTTGAACGGTTCGGATTATCAATCGACTATGATTGGGATCGCAGAACCGGCCAACAATGGTCGGTTTTTTCCGGATCGCGAACAGAGAGGTCGCGACCTCTTTCTTGTGTGCGGTCTGTGGGTCCCATTCCGCTCTTTTTCGCAAAATCCACAGGTGCCGTCAGTGGATGCGAATGAAAATTCGGTCGAGATACGAAGTTTTGGATCATACTTTTGGTGGCCCACAGATTTTAAAAAGATTCGTTCTTCCATTAAACGGTTAAAAGAAACAAAAACTTAATTTTTTCACTTTTTAGAAGCTCGGCGTGGATTGTTTGCCCCAGAGAACGAATCAACGGTTTGGATTGTCCGTTTGGACGATGTGTGGGGCCCACAATGAGATCGATGTCACGTTGCGAAACATCAAACGCAAGAATTGCCGTTTTCGAGCTTTTTTTTAAAGAGAAACGGTCGGCTGTCTTGACCGACTTTTGAATGGTTAGGTGCACACCGGTGCACTTGTACACCGCATACACACGTCTTTGTACATGTGGGTCCCACAAAGATGTTTTTGAGACATGCTCCGATCCATCCGTTTTTCCATCAAATATAAGGGTTAAGGCCAACTTTTCGGCATATCCACTTATCGGTGGACCCCAAATTGGAAATTAATGGGCTGATCTGTCCATTGGACCACTTTCCGAGATTTCAATGGCTGAAATTTAATATGTACGGTTAATTTACGGCCCCCATCACATGTATGAAGTTTCGAGTCAATCTGATGGCGGAAACCATGTGATCCCGTCGCACCAATTTCGAGGCCTCTTTAACGTGGAATGACTTGATTTTCTCGGATCCTTGGCATGTAAATTCTTCAATATCGGTCCTCTGGAGTCCGTCCCTTGCTGTGGTGATTTCAGAGCGCCAAATCTACGCTTTTAGTACCCTTCTTTAGTCTACGTTCGTAATTCCACCTTGCATCACATACACAGTTAAAATAAGGCATTAAACATTATTGTGTTTGTAAATCTAGGCAGTAATCAGGGTCTGATATGCAATATTTGACCCTCAACAGAGGACAAGCTAGACCCCAAAGGGGTGTCTCCACTGCTGCTGGTCCAAGTAGAATTCCGAACCCTTATGCTTTGAGGCCAAGCTCATCAACCTTATTGTTGTGGCGGCCAGGCCACTGTCAAATACTTGTCCCCAACGAAAAGTGGCAAACCTCGCCATTAATGATGGTAGTGCTGATAACGCTTATGAAGATCTAGATATTGAAGAATAGGAGCATACCGCCAAGGACAAGGTAGATGATTCAGATTGGGTTCAGCAAGATCACGACGAGTCGCTCGTCGTGAGGCGGCTATTATATGCGCCAAGAAAAGAAGTGCATCCACAACGGCATAACATCTTCCGCACTAGGTGTACAGTGAATCGAAAGGTTTGTGACGTCATCATTAACAGTGGAAGCAGTGAGAACATCGTCTCCAGGGGCATGGTGGAAAAATTGTAATTGAAAACAGATCGTCATCCCTCTCCATATACAATCAATTGGATCAAGACGGTCAGCGAAACAAAGGTAACTGAACGGTGCACCATATCTTTTTCAATTGGCAAACATTATAAGGATGAAGTAGTATGCGATGTGGTTGATATGGAAGCATGTCACATACTACTCGGTCGACCCTGGCAATCTGACCGTGACGCCACTCATAAAGGGCGAGATAACATATATATCTTCGTCAAGGTTGGCCAGAAGACCATATTGGTTCCTATGGATCCAGAAGGACCACCTGAAACTTCTAAAGTGGATGGTCATTTTCTCTTAACCATTCGGGACTTCGTGGAAGAATCCAAAGAAACAGGACAGACTTATGCATTAATTGTGAAAGGGGAAGAACTCTTAATTGTGAAAGGGGAAGAACTTGAGCCTACCATCATCTCTGAAAGACTAAGGCCCTCATTACATGAATTCCAAGAAATCTGGCCCGAGGACCTTCCTGATGGGTTACCCCCTATACGAGATATCCAACACCATATCGACTTTATCCCTGGGTCCAGTTTACCTAATCGTCCTCATTATCGAATGAGCCCGAATGAGTGCGATATTCTGCAGGGACAAGTGAAGGAACTGATCCGTAAGGGTCTTATTCGAGAAAGCATGAGCCCATGTGCTGTACCAGCTCTGCTAACTCCAAAGAAAGATGGGAGTTGGCGCATGTGTGTCGACAGCCGAGCCATCAACAAGATCACCATAAAATACAGGTTTCCTATACCACGGTTGGATGATATGTTGGATATGCTAGAGGGCGCAAAAATATTCTCTAAATTGGACTTAAGGAGCGGCTACCATCAGATTCGAATACGGCCGGGTGATGAGTGGAAAACAGCCTTTAAGACCAAGGAAGGATTGTACGAATAGATGGTCATGCCTTTCGGTCTTTCTAATGCGCCTAGTACATTCATGAGGTTGATGAACTAAGTTCTGAAACCTTTCATTGGGCAGTTCGTTGTGGTTTATTTTAATGATATTTTGATATACAGTCAAGACGAAACCACCCATATGGAGCACCTCAAGAAGGTCCTTCAAGTGCTCACTGAAAATAAACTGTACCTCAAATTAAAAAAGTGTAGCTTCATGACTGATAGCCTATTGTTTCTAGGTTTTGTGGTTATATCCATGGGCATTCGAGTGGATGAGGAAAAGGTGAAGACAATCAGAGAATGACCGGTTCTTAAAAATATTCACAAAGTGCGAAGTTTCCATAGACTAGCGACATTCTATCATCGGTTCGTGAAGAATTTCTGTACAATTGTGTCACCGATCACAGATTGCATGAAGAAAGGGCAGTTTCAGTGGACTGACGAAGCCGACAGAAGCTTTGCCGAAATCAAGCGCAGATTATCCACGACCCCGGTTCTTGTACTTCCCAACTACGACAAACTGTTTGAAGTCAAATGTGATGCCTCATATGTCGGGATTGGGGGAGTTTTGTCTCAAGAAGGTAGGCCGGTAGCCTTCTACAGTGAGAAACTTAGTGATGCACGTAAGAAGTGGTATACATATGAGATCGAGTTGTACGCGGTGGTCCAGGCACTGCGACACTGGCGACATTATTTGATTCAAAGGGAATTCATACTTTACACGGACCATCAAGCCCTCAAATTTATTAATAGTCAAGCTAACATTAACCGTGTGCATGCTAGATGGATCTCGTTTTTGCAGGAATTCACATTCGTGCTAAAGCATAAGTCAGGGCAACAGAATAAAGTAGCCGATGCGCTGAGTCGTCATGCAACTTTGTTAGTTACTATGAGCAATGAAGTTGTCGGGTTCGATCGCCTCAAAGACATATATGCCGACAACGACGACTTCAAGGACGCATGGGTTAGATGTCAGGAAGGTCACCCCGGTGACTTACATCTACAAGACAAGTTCCTTTTCAAGGAAAATCGACTATGTATCCCAAAGAGTTTGCTAAGGGAACAGATAATCCAAGAGCTACATGGAGGTGGCCTTAGTGGACACCTTGGGCGAGACAAGACGCGAGCTCTTGTGGAAGAACGTTATTACTGGCCGCAATTGGTACGTGATGTGGGAAAGGCAGTCCAACGTTGTTATATTTTTCAGACTTTCAAGGGACAATATCATAATACGAGCCTCTATGCCCCGTTACCCGTGCCTGACGGCCCTTGGGAGGATTTATCTATAGACTTTGTGCTTGGTCTCCCACGAATACAACGTGGCATGGATTCAGTGTTCGTGGTAGTAGATCATTTTTTCAAGATGACGCACTTTATTCCATGCAAGAAGACTCTCGATGCAACACACATGGCTAATCTATTCTTCAGAGAAATTGTGAGGCTACACGGGGTTCCCAAGACTATTACTTCCGACCGTGACACGAAGTTCATAAGCCACTTTTGGCGGACTTTGTGGGCTCGATTCGATACACGCCTTCAGTTCAACAGCGCATACCACCCACAGACTGACGGTCAAACTGAGGTTGTGAATCGCATGTTCGGAAACCTCCTTCGATGTATTTCAGGAGAAAAACCGAAGCAGTGAGATTTGGCCTTGTTTCAAGCAGAGTTTGCATTCAACAACATGGTGAACCACTCGACAGGGAAATCCCCGTTCCAGGTTATTTACGGACGAGTACCTCGCCACACACTAGACTTGGTCCCTCTGCCCAAGCTCCCAGACATGAGCATTGTAGCAGAACATATGACAGACAAAATCATGGGCATTCATGCGGAGGTACAGAACAAGCTACATGCCTCGAACGAAAAGACAAGGAGCAAGCGGACAAGCATCGGCGATAGAAAGTGTTCGAGGTGGGCGACCAAGTAATGGTCCATCAGCGCGAAGAAAGATTTCCGACCGGAACGTACAACAAGTTGAAGAATAAGAAGATTGGACCGGTACCAATCATCCGAAAGATCAATGACAACGCTTATGTTGTTGATCTTCCAGATGATATGACGATCTCACGGACTTTCAATGTCGCGGACCTAACCGAGTGTCATGAACCAGCGCATAATGATAACTCGAGGACGAGTTCTTTTGAAGTAGAGGAGACTGATGTAGAGCGGGTCGCGGACAATTACATGGCAAAGATGGATCAGAAAAGGCCCGGTCGGCGACAGAAGTGATCTGGACCATCAGACCTTCAATCAAGCGTATCTCACAATCTGGGATGAGTTAGCCGACATAAAATATATGATTTTGGGGTAGAACGAGCTACTTTAGCCAACCAACCCAGCTATGTAGGGTTGCGACACTCAAAATTGCGAGAAACCCCTGATTCGACGGTCGTTTCCCTGTTTCAATTTCATTTTTACTATAAATAGTAAGTTTTAGTTTGACTATAACTCTTCATCCGTCGGGCTTTAGGAGTTGCGCCCAATGTGAAAAGAGCTTAGAATAATTAGGGGAACGGTTTGGTGAAGCCAAATAGGACACTTACTATTTTTAGCCGAAAACCTTGCGCACTAGTAGCATCACGACCATCTATAAATAATAAGTTTACTATTTATAGTAAGTCACGAATTCTAGGAGTTTTAGTTGTAGTTTGATTATGATTTCTTTCCCATTGCTTAGTACCCTTATTTAAGGGCTTGTGAACTCGTTTTTATGCATTAATTAATCTATTTCGAATTTATTAGAATTTATTTCTATTTTCTGCTCTCTTTTCTCGTGGATTCGAGAAAGTCTCTATGAAGAGTCCAGAGAAGTTCCGTGGATTCGGAATAGTTATCCTCTTGAGGAAGACGGTGCTCGACCTCACGTCCTCCCCTGCGTCATTTACCCACATAAGGAACTTGATCAGAAGCAGTGTTGCCTAAACAGCCAAATACCTGACATTTTCCCTTCTGAATTTCGTAATCCTCATTGTGGGTCGTTTTCAATCCTGATTGCTATTGTATGCGACCTGAAATTATGGATCTCTAAGTGTTTTATTAAGATCAAACCTAAATTTATATTTAGAGTGTAGAGATTTGTAATTTGATTTATGCAATAGCTAAGAAGATAATAGTATGCGTGCCAGATCTATAATTATAACATTATTTCTTATGTAGATTGCTGTATTGCATATACTTCAAGGTCCTTACTCTTGCGCCGGTGGTAGACTCACAAGAGTTTCAACACCAGGTCAAGGGTTCGAGTACCCATAGGTGGTGAAATCCCACTACGGACGTGAGTGTGTGGGTGTGGTTCCGCCCTAGCATGCAACGTGTTGGAGGAAGTAGCATACCCTCTGCCAGTTTCCATACCTTATACTGGAGTGACCTGCAATCAAATAACCTTGATCGGGTGTGGTTCCGAACAAGTCCCAAATACAAAAATGTAAAAACAGATATTTACACATACACAATTGGTCACTATTAACTTCATTGTGTTCTCCATAAAACTAAAACACATGTCTTTGTGATTAAGTTTTACTAGGACTAACCAGGCTTTTGTTCAAGGCTGGAAGCGGTGCACATTGGCTAATCTGTCAATAAATCCAGACCAATGATTTGATATGCCACCTTATCGGGGCTGCAACTTGGGTTTGGGTTGAACCAACTGACCCAACTTGAGTCCGGGTGTTGTTGGGTCAGGTTGTGAGGGTTTGGGTTGAACCAACTGACCGAACTTGGAAAACTTCAACTGAGTTTGAAATTTGGTTGGGTGGTTTAAGGTCCAGTATAGAGGAATTCAGGTCAGGTCAGGTTGCAAGTTGGGTCTTGAGGTTGGTTCCAGCACGGGTTGACCCTCAACCTGACCCAACTGGCCTGAGTTGCTCCTCCTATACCTTATGGATGGGACACAGGTCATTCTGTCTACATATTCTTTCCCCAGTCTTTGCTCTGAACATTTTTTAATCTTTCAGAAGACTGGTCATGGATCAGACAGTTATGAACTTCCAAAGGCAGATTTTGGGCTAAAGGTTTATCCAAGAGATGGCCACTGATTGTCTGTCTTAGTTCCATCACCATGCACACAAATTTGCTTGTTTGTACGATCAGTACTCAGTACCTTCTACAAAATGTACCATATGTGCACCTGAGCCTTAGATGCTGATTTCTTTCCTCTTTAACTAGTTTTGAAGAATTCTCGTACAAAACAGCTCCATATGTGCAAAATCAATCTATCCCCTTGCCTTAAATCTCAATTTGCTTGAATACCATTAGTCTATATGAGCTTTGCTAAGTCCACATGAGTGTCCAAGTCAGCACATGCAACCAGATGTGCCAGCAAGGCAGATGTGAAATATCCAAGCCATTCATCAGGTGGAACTCACCGTGTAGATGTTACCACCTAAGGATAAAGATGGTTCACTCAGTAGGTATGCCATGATACTAAAAATTAGTGGATGGGTTAGGAAAATTCAGCCGGTTTTTAACAATCATGCTTCTTTTTTTTTTTTCAGTTAAACATGGCCTACCTGACTAGTGTCCCGACCTGATCTTGAATTAGTGAATCTACATCTGTAGTGTTAGCTTGATATCAATCACTACATTCATGGCATTCTATCACTTCCAGAAATTGCATTCATACGATTCTACCGATCAATGGCTGAAACTGCTGGCCTTTCCACAGGTGGATTATTTTGTGAAGATCTTCCCGGGGGTGGCACATGGATGGACCACCAGGTATGACGTTGATGATGAAGTAGCTGTGAAGAAGGCGGAAGAAGCGCATCAGGACTTGTTGGCCTGGTTCACTAAGTATGTCAAGTAAGAGAAGATACTTTGTATATGATTAAAAACAACATTTGATAGTGCAAGCTTGAGTTGTATTTTTCGGGAGCATTTTTTTCTGGCTGTTGGAATACTGTCGGCCCAGACATCCACTCCGCGGTGGTCGCTTTTTTCCAGGGAGCCGATCTGCCTCGCTCTTTCACTTCCACGCTCGTCTGTCTGATCCTAAAGAAACTGGGGGCAACTTCCTTCTTTGATTTTAGACCCATCAGCCTATGCAATGTGGTGTTCAAGATCTTCACCAATTTAATAGTGGCAAGGCTCAGTTCTCTCCTTCCCAAGCTAATTTCCTTAGAGCAAGGGGCCTTTGTTAGGGGCTGCTCGATTGCTGAAAACATCGCCCTTGCTCATGAAATTTTCTAAGATATTGACAGAAAAGTTCAGGGAGGAAATATTATGCTGAAATTGGACACGGAGAAAGCCTATGATAGAGTTGAATGGCCGTTTCTGCACCAAGTGCTGCTGAAATTTGGCTTTGGGCCTAATTGGGTCAGGTTGGTTGAAGCCTGCTGGAAAGATAACTGGTTCTCAGTCTTAGTTAACGGGGTTAGTTGCGGTTTCTTCAATTCCTCCCGTGGACTAAGGCTAGGTGACCCTCTCTCTCCCAGCCTTTTCATCCTTGCCTCCGAAGTCTTTAGTAGGGGCCTTTCCAGACTTAGCTCGACTGGAGTGTGTACTCCATTCAAGGTGAAGCGCGGCTGCAAGCAGATCTCCCGTCTGCTTTACGCGGATGACACGATTTTGTTCCTTAATGGTTCTAGCAAGTCTCTGAATGAGGTTAAAAACTTCATTTCCAAGTACCAGTCCGTTTCAGGCCAAAGGGTAAACCAGAAGAAAAGTTCCTTCCATTCCTCCTCAAAACTGTCTACAGCCAAGTGCAGATCCATTCAGCATATTCTAAGCATTGATAAAGCTCCAAACACCTTCTCTTACCTGGGTGTTCCAATCTTCAAAGGCCGGTCCAAGAGTTCCTTTTTTGCTCCTCTGCTTGGCAAGATGGCTGCTAAAATCCAGGGTTGGAGCGCTCGAATCCTCTCCCAAGCAGGTAGGCTGGCCCTCATCTCGTTCGTCCTTGGCGGGATCCCCATCCACACCTTAGCAGCAACGATCCTTCCCAAAAAAATCCTGAAAGAGATGGAAAGGATGTTTGCTAACTTCCTTTGGGGTTGGCAGGATGGTAAGCCGAATCTTCACTGGCGTAGGTGGACTTACATTGCCATGCCGAAGGCAGAGGGAGGGCTCGGGATAAAAAAGCTGAAGGATGTAATGTTTGCTCCATCTGAAAATGGCTTGGAATGTCAAGCAAGTGGAACACGGAAGCCTGTGGACCCAGTTTGCCCGATCAAAGTACACTGCATCCTTTTCTTCCAGCCCCATAGGTCGCTTAGTTTTAGTCCCCTCTGTGGAATCGGATTGTGAATCTCTTCCCTGTCCTGGACAGGCATGCGCAGTGGGTGGTGGGTCGTGGTGACTGTGACATGTGGACTTCGAACTGGTCTGGGCTGGGCCCTCTTGCGGCCCTCCCTTCGATGCAAATTTCTGAATCCATGAGAGGCCTTAGAGTGGCTGATTTTCTGAACGAGAACGGAGTTAGACCAGATGCGTCTGATTCCCTTCCTGACTGGTTGAAAATTCACATTGAGAAAGGAGGCTTCTGCACCTTAGACGCCCAGGACTCCATCATCTGGCCGTTGGACCCATCGGGCCAGTTTTATGCTAAATCGGCCTGGAACATCGGCAGAGAAAGAGGGCAGATTCGAAGCTGGACAAAGCATGTTTGGCACCCCAAGATTCCTCTGAAAATCTGAGTGTTTGTTTGGAGGCTGTTAAACGACGCGCTGCCTGTGGATGATCTTGTTCAAGGGAAAGGAATTCAGCTAGCTTCATCTTGTAATTGCTGCACTTCGGCTTCCCACACTGGTCCTCAGATAGAATCCCTCTCACACCTATTCCTTCTAGGCTCTCTCGCCGACAAGGTGTGGCAGCGGGCAGCAAACTTTCTCGAGATTCCTCTGTTTCGCAAGTCCTCTATCGCCAACCGGCTACATTGGTGGTGGAATAGACCCCTTCATCCTTGCAACAGACAGCAGGAACTTCGGTGGACCCCAGTTTTCATTTTATGGAAAATTTGGAAAACTAGGAATGCAGCAAGATTTGACAACTCCGCGGTTTGTGATGCATCGGTTTTACTTAAAATCCGATGATGGCTCGTCACCCTCTTCCTACATTTAGCGAGAGATGATCGGCAGCGCCCGTATCTGTCTTCCCCCGTCCCCACCGCCAGGCCCATTCCTTCTTTGTTGTCAAATGGATCAAGCCCCGGGAGGGCCTCCTCAAGCTAAATGTAGATGGTTCTGCCTTAGCTAACCCAGGCCCCGCTGGAGGTGGAGGAATCTGCCGTGATCACCTCGGCAACCCAATCTTTGCATTTTCCTGCGGTTATGGGTGTTGGCTATATTAGCCAGAGTTTACTTGGCTTTACAAAGCCTTGGGTTTGAGCTCACTGGACTCGTAGAGGAGAAGAAGAAACTTTGTAATTTTACTGTATGTTGCTTACAAGCTTGCTGACTTAACTTACAAACGGACTACATGAGCTCCCTTATATAGACTTTTCCATCAGGGTGAAAAGACACAAATGCCCATTTAAAATACACTAAAAGGGCATAGAATTAACTGCTATTACAAATATCAAAGAAAATATTAAATAAGCCTTGGAGAAGCCGAACACCATGCATGGGGAAAACGTCTAGGCTATTGGAAGCTTCCTCCTCCATTTAATGTCCTTGAGAATCATACGGTTTGGTTTGGACTTCCAACACTCCCCTTCAAACCAAAACCGGCTTCATTCCGAGCATCGTTCTTAGTCGTTTGAATGCATCTGTCGGTAATGCCTTTGTAAAAATATCCGCCACCTGTTCCGTAGTATGACAATACTCTAATTTTATCGTTTTACGCTTTCACATGATCTCTCAGAAAATGGTATCGGGTATCAATGTGTTTGCTTCTTCCATGCTGCACTGGATTTTTGGCTAGCTCGATTGCCGACTTGTTATCCACATATATGACTGTGGATCCTTCCTGCGGATGCTTCAGCTCCTTTAGTAGGTTTCTCAACCAAATTCCTTCACAAACAGTGGACGATGCTGCCACGTACTCTGCTTCACATGTGGACAGGGCGACCACACTCTGCTTCTTCGAATTCCATGTGAAAGCAGTCGTTCCAAGATAGAATACATAGCCAGTGGTGCTTTTTCTTTCATCTTGGTCACCTCCCCAATCACTGTCTGAGTATCCATATAGCATTGCTTCATCATTGTATGGATAGAAAAGACCGAATTCCATTGTTCCTTTGACGTACACGAGGATTCTTTTTTTGCGGCCTAACCAATGTGATTCTTTTGGTGCTTCCATGTACCTACTTAGAAGCCCAACACTGTAGGCGATATCCGGCCTTGTGATTGTGAGGTACCTTAGGCTTCCAATCAAACTTTTGAACATAGTCGAGTCAACACTTCTTCCTTCTCTGTCCTTTGTCAGTTTTAAGCCAGTTGGTACAGGCGTGTTTACGGCATTGCAATCGGCCATCTTGAACTTTTCAAGCAATTCCTTGGCATACTTCTTCTGAGATATATAGATGCCACCATGTTGTTGCTTCACTTCAATGCCCAGAAAAAAGGACATGAGACCTCCGTCAGTCATCTCGAACTCCTTAAACATAGCCTTCTTGAATTCATCAAACATTGATCGGCTATTTCCTGTAAATAGCAAATCATCAACATATAAGCATGCTATAAGTATATCGCCATGAGCATTCTTCTTGATGTAAACTGTATGCTCATATGGACATTGGGCGAAGCCGTTCTCTTGAAGATAGTTGTCGATGCGTGCATTCCAAGCACGTGGAGCTTGCTTCAACCCATAGAGGGCTTTCTTCAGTCGATACACCTTGTGTTCCTCCCCTTGCATAACAAAGCCTTCAGGTTGGTCAACATAGACCTCTTCTTCCAGAATTCCATTCAGAAATGCAGATTTCACATCCAGTTGATAGATCATCCAACTGTGATGGGCTGCAAGGGAGATAATCATCCTCACAGTGTCAAGGCGAGCAACCGGAGCGAAGACTTCTTCATAGTCCACCCCGTACTTCTGTTTATAACCCTTTGCTACGAGCCTTGCCTTGTAGCGATCGATCTCGCCATTAGCGTTTCGCTTAATCTTGTACACCCATTTGACACCAATATTTTCTGGCCATTAGGAAGCGTAGTCAGCTCCCATGTGTCATTTTTCTCAATGGCATGAATTTCTTCTTTCATAGCAATTCTCCAACATTCTTCTTTTATAGCCTCCTGAAATGTCAGAGGCTCATGAATCGCATACTACGGGCGTGAAAAAGATTGACCTCTTCAGTTTGCTCATAGATGTCGCTTAAGTTTTTCATTTTTATGGGTGCCATGGATGAGGATGAGCCGGCTGAATTTTGACTTGGAGTGCTTTCAGGAGTGATGTCTATGTACTCTGGACTTTAACGTGACGATGATGCGGCCGAAGAAGGTGTTGCGGGCGTTTGCTCTTGACGGTCATGCCTTTCTTCATGTTCTTCTGTTTCGACTAGAATATCTTTGGTCGATTCTTCATTATTCCATTTCCAAGCTTCTTCCTCACTAAAGACCACATCTCTACTCACCACTACTTTATTGGTTAGTGGATTGTAGAGCTTGTAGGCTTTAGATGCTTCACTGTAGCCGATGAAGATGCATTTTTCGCCATGATCATCAAGCTTCCTTCTTCTTGCTTCTGAAACTTGAGCGTAGGCGACACACCCAAAGATCCTTAGGTGCGCCACGCTCGGTTTGTAGCCACTCCATGCCTCTTGTGGTGTCATGTTTCTGACGCTCTTGGTTGGACACCGATTGAGCAAGTAGGCAGTACATGCAACTGCCTCTGCCCAGAAGCTCTTTGGCAGGCCTTTTTCCTTCAGCATGGTCCTCGTCATGTCGAGGATGGTGCGGTTCTTCCGTTCCGCAATTCCATTCTGTTGTGGCGTGTAAGCTGCAGTATGTTGTTGCTTAATGTCATGTTCCCTGCAAAAATCTCGAAATGCATTTGAGGTGTACTCTCCACCTCTGTCAGATCTGAGTACTATAATTTTGTAACCACTTTCAACTTCAACACGAGCTTTGAACATTTTAAAGATAGTGAAAGCGAAAGATTTTTCTTTGATGCAATACACCCAAAGTCTTCTGCTGAAATCATCAATAAAGGTAATAAAATATTTATTACCTCCAAGAGAGGGTGTTTCAAGTGGTCCGCAAATATCAGTGTGAACCAAGCTGAAGTGGTTCCTTTGCTCTTGGACACTCCACTTGGGAAGGAGTTCCTTTGTTGCTTGCCGAGTGTGCACGCCTCACACACATGTTCTGGAGCTTCAATAGCCGGCAAACCATGCACCATGCTTGATGAGGATAAGAGTTTAAGGCCACTGAAATGGAGATGCCCAAAACGAAGATGCCATCTCCATGAATCATTCTTCACGAGTCCATATAAACACTTCTCAGCCTTTGTGTTGATATGGAGCGGAAACATGCGATTCTTTGCCATTTGGACTTGAGCCACAAGTCTCCTGTGAGCATCTCTTATGGAGAGAGAATGATTCTCCATGTGTATGACATACCCCTTCTCAAGGAGTTGGCCGATACTGAGGATATTATTTTTCATGTTTGGTATGTAATACACATTAGAGATGTAATTTGGCTCACCATTTTTCTGATAGATTTTAACTTTTCCTTTGCCAATCACGGGTACCTTTGATGAGTCGCCAAAACTCACGTCGCCACGAACTCCTTCTTTGAGTTCCACGAACAGTTCTTTGTTACCACTCATGTGGTTACTTGCACCCGTGTCAAGATACCACACATCTGGCTGTTCACATGCCTTTTCTTGTGCGAGGAGGAGTGTGGAGACTTCTTGTTCATGGTGTGATGCTTCAGCATAGTTGGATCGTTCATCTTGATCCACTTTACTCCAACACTCAGAGGCATAATGACCGAATTTCTTGCAATTGTGGCATTGAACATTCTTTGTGTTTCCACGACCACGTGAATCGGCCTCTACCATTTCCTCTTCCACGAAAACTGGTAAACTTTTGTTGATTTTGTTGATGGCTTGGATGATATCCACGCCCTCTGCCTCTTGCACGATTGCTAGTGCCACGACCGCCTCGTTGTGTATGGCCATTCTTTTGTTCATTTAGAGTCAACTTAGACTCTAAGGCATGTTCAAGTGTTGAACCAGCATTCTTTTGCATTCGTTGCTCATGCACTTGCAACGATCCCATCAATTCTTCAATGGAATGAGTTTTTCAAGGTCTTTTGATTCTTCGATCGCCACAACCACATGCTCAAACTTGGTTGTGAGAGATCGCAGCGCCTTTTCAATGACACGTATGTCTTCAACTTTTTCACCATTTCTTTTTAAATTGTTAATAATAACAATTAGACGTGAGAAGTAGTCAGAGATACTCTCACCTTCCTTCATGTGCGCTGCTTCAAACTCGGCTCTTAGTGTTTGAAGGCGAACCCGCTTCACTCGATCAACACCCTTGAAGATGGTACCAAGAGTATCCCAAGCTTGCTTGCTTGATGTTGCTTCGGCAATCTTTTCAAAGGTTGATACATCCAACCCTTGATAAAGGAGGAACAACGCCTTGTTATCTTTCTTCTTTTGATTTTTTAGAGCCGTCTTTTCTTCGTTGGTGAAGGCGGCTTCTTCCTCCATAGTGGGTTCTACATACCCATCAGTGACGATCTTCCATAATTCTTGCGACCCGAACAACGCCTTCATTTGGATGCACCACATTTCATAATTGTCCTTAGACAATGTAGGAACCTGTGGCTGGATTTTGCTTGCCATTTTTATTTTTAAGGAAGGATGAACTGATTTTTTTAAATGAAGAGAAAGAGAGATGAAATGAAAAACAGATTTTGTGAGAAAAAAAAAAGCTTGTTGAAATCCGAATTTTTTCTTTTAACAAATTTTTTTTTTTTTAATGAAAAAAAAAAAACAAAAAATTTGAATTTGACTTTTCATTTTGCAAAAAAAAGCTGATGAAATAGCTTTTTCTTTCTTTGGTGGGAAAGACCCACTGGCAACTTCAACAGGAACTAAAAAAAACTTGGCTTTTGCAACAGATTTTTTTCGGAAAAAATCTGGACTTGGCTGAAAAAATTTGGAAACTCTTGTAGAAAAAAAAACTGAACTCTGCAATGTGAATTTTTTAAATAGATTTTTCTTCAGCCAGATTTTTTTTCAAACAGATTTTTCAAATTTTGGCTTGGAAGAAAACAGAAACTTTTCTTAAACAGATTTTTTTTCAGAAAAATCTGTACTTCGCTGAAAAACTGCTGGAAAAACTTCCTCGTAGGAGAAAAACTTGTGCTCTGATACCAGTTTGTTGGCTATATTAGCCAGAGTTTACTTGGCTTTACAAAGCCTTGGGTTTGAGCTCACTGGACTCATAGAGGAGAAGAAGAAACTTTGTAATTTTACTGTATGTTGCTTACAAGCTTGCTGACTTAACTTACAAACGGACTACATGAGCTCCCTTATATAGACTTTTCCATCAGGGTGAAAAGACACAAATGCCCATTTAAAATACACTAAAAGGGCATAGAATTAACTGCTATTACAAATATCAAAGAAAATATTAAATAGCTGCTTGGAGAAGCTGAACAGCTGCATGGGGAAAACGTCCTGGACGCTGGAAGCTTCCTCCTCCATTTAATGTCCTTGAGAATCAGACGGTTTGGTTTGGACTTCCAACAATGGGGAAGCTTCTAACAACACTGCCGAGCTGTGGGCGGTGCTGGATGGCATGAAACTTTGCCTAGACAGAGGGCTCTGCAATGTACTCATCGAATCCGACTCTAGATGGGTGGTCTCTTGCCTCTTGTTGGCTTCCGCATCTTCCTGGAGTGGGCCTATTGGTTGGCCAGGATCAAGAACCTATCCTCTCAGGGGAACTTTCGGATAACCCATGTGTATAGAGAAGCTAACAGCCCGGCCGATGGTTTGGCCAAGATGGGTAGCAAGGACCAATTCTCTCGACATTTTCATGATCTCTCCTCCCTCTCCCGATTAATTAGGGGGCAGGTGCTCTTAGACAAATCAAGCTTAGGTAACGTCAGAGAAGTCTCCACTTCTCACACTGTATGGCATATGATAGGCAGCCCAGTTTTTGCCCCCGGCTTTCCTATGCCCGAATTAGGCTTTTGTAATCTTTGCCAGTATGAAATGAACTGTTTATTTTTTTTTTATTTTTTTTTTTTTTTTTTTTTTTAAATGCTCTACAAAAAAAAAAAAAAGAAAAAAAAAGCTTGAGTTGTATTTGTAACCTGCTTCTCTCTGTGTTATTAGTGGGATTCAGTGAGTGAAGTATGAGTTGTATGTATAACCTTTTTTTTTTTTTTTTTTAATAAAATGTTTTTTTTAATTAAAAAAAAAAAAACTTTTCCATATCTTTGAAACTAAAAATAGATATTTGAGATCATCTCTTACCATCCGTCCAAGCAACTTGAAAGGGTAATGTATGACCATCCACAGGAAAGCTTGAAAAACAGGCACACAAGCCAATCACCAAAAAAACCCTCCAAAATCATGACAGTCTAACAAACAGAAATGCGAAAACGGTCCCTGGTATTCCAACCCAAAACGTCCTTTCTTTTTTATGTTGGCTGGGTCCCAAACAGTGTCTTCTTAGGCATAGTTGAGCCGAAAGATGTCATTCAACACATAGAAGCTTCCTTGAGGTGTCGGCATCAAGTGGAACATCTGACCGAACCTAAGGGCGTGCTGCTCGTCAGAGAGCTGGAGATTTCCGGAGACGAAGACGAGCATCCCACCAGCAAGGCCAGATGGCTGGCAATCAACGGTGGTGATTGAGTGCTGGCACTGCTGGAAGGGAAGTGATGTGAGCTTGGCCACGATGTTCTGGGACCCTTGAATCTTCTGCCCCTCGAAGGTGAGCATCGACGCATCCTGGTACAGGTTAGCAAGGCCTGCGCGGTTAGCGTCGAAGGTCGTGTAGTAGTGTTCTACAAAGGCCTTTGCTACTGCGTCTGGATCCATTGCGACGGACCGAACAAGATCGTCTCTCCTCCCTCCCTCCCCCTCTCTCTCTCTCTCTCTTTCTCTCTCTCTCTCTGAAGAGAGCGGCTGGGATGGAAGTAGGGCGGAAGAGAGAGGAGAATGGAGTTGTATGTATAACCTACTTCCCTCTTTGTTATTAGTGGGAATCTCAGTCAGTGATTCCCATGAGTCTGTGGATGCCATTATCAAGTTGATTGTTTGTTGGGTTTTGGATATTACTTGCCAAATATCTATTATTACAAGTCTGGATCTGCCTGAAGAAAAGAACTGCTGCATTTGGGTCTTGATAACATATTTGAAGACCTGGACCCAAATCCAGTCAGGTATAGATTGTTCTGGGCTGGGTTGGGTTGTGTTTGTCTGGATCGGGGCATCGACCCAGTTGGACCCATGGTGTGTAGATGGGTCTTCTTACACCATTGTGGCCTAACAAACGTCATTCAATCGCTAGAACACATGAATGCACGTCATTTAATCAGTCACTGGGAAGTACCGATTCTCCCTGTGACTCGACTTGAAAGTTGGCTGACACTACTGATATTTTACTGGGGCCAACATGGTTGATCCAAATTAAAGAAAAGGTTCAGAAATTGGACTTGGACTAGTTTAAATCTATTTGGCTAACTCAAGTACCTGCCGATCTGGGTAGACTGTCCTAATAAGTTGGATGCGGCATGCTATTTTCTCATCGGATTTTGTAGAGAATGTGTTTTATATTGAATGTTGAGTACATGCTTATTTATTTATTTATTTATTTATACACACACACGCTTACACGCGCACGCCATGGGATTTCACCACTGGTGGGTACTCGAACCCTTGACCCGGTGTTGAAACTCCTGGGAGTCTACCACCCGGGTAAGAGTAAGGACCCTGTTGAGTGCATGCTTGAACCTTGGAACCATGATCAACAAGCACATGGAGAAAGTATTACCTAGAGCTGTACACGAACCGAGTTAGCCCCGTTAACTAGCTCGACTCGAAACTGTGTTCAAGCTGAGTCGAGCTGATTTTTTTAGCTCAAAAAAATTTCGAGCCGAGTTCGAGCTAGACCAAACTTGACTCGACTCTGGCTCGAAACTTGACTCAGTTCGAATCGATTTGACTTGGATTTAGTTCACTTGGTATAAATATTTTGTTTATATCTATATATTTAAATAAATTATATATTATATATTATTTATATTATAATATATATTATATAGTATACATATTAAAAACAATAAAACCTAAACTCGAACTCAGCTGGTAGGCTCGAGCTCAGTTGGAAAGATCAAGTTCAAGCTTTGCTCGAACTCAGCTCGAGCTGGCCCAAGCTGCTGACAGAGCTGAGTCGAGCTGCCCAGTCAGGCTTGAGGACCAAGCTGAGTTCGAGCCGGGGTAGCCTGCTGGCCGAGCTGAGCCAAGCTTGACTCAATTTGACTCGTGTACAGCTCTAGTAATACCATCACAAGCATATTTCTGAAAAAAAGGTCTGGGCCCACTACTAGCCCAATGTCTAGCCCATGACAACTTTAATCGGACTTGATCCTAGCGTAGAAAAAGGCCTGGCCCACCCAATCCTAAAACAAAGGCCTAATTACTGCCGATGACAAGTTGGGCGTCCGGGCACCAACAGCTTGCTTTGATAATGGTAGGTCCAATCCACCAACTGCCAGAGTAATGGGCCTGATGACAGCTTTAATCACACGAATACAAGGATCCAAAACCTTCAGATCTTGATTGGACGGTGATGAGCCATGACTCACTTGTACCCATGTTGAATGGACTGGGCCACACACCTGATTTGTATGCGTTGTTGTGAAGTAAATGGATGGTTGAATCAAGTTGGTAACATATCACATTCAGCATCATGGGTCCCTTGATTTAATGATCAAGATAAATCGTTTGGAACACATGACATGTTTTGTCTTTTGGGCCGAGGCCCATTACATACGGGCACAAATCCTGAAGCGTTCCAATCACCGTATGCTATATATAAATCTAGATTCTTATGCAATAAACCCTAAATAATTCACAAATTTCTGTTTGAAATGGGCCACGAAAAGCTATGTGGATTGTGCACGTCAACGTCAACGCAAGATGAACAAATTTCAAGTCAAAGAATGCCGAAGCTACATATATCAAGAAGTTATGACAGCCTTGTTCACATGATGAATAAGAACATGAAAGTCTGTATGAAAGACACAATTGTCAAGTTTCAGACCATCAAAGGCGTCTCGAAGACCTCAAGAGGCTTTGGACTAAGAAAAATTCAAACACCGTCTCAACCCACAAAAATCCAACACATTAGTTGCTTCATTGCCTAGCCAACACTCAGCTATGAACCCATCTTCAAGTTGCTTTGAAAGAATTTAAAGAAATGAAATAATGACTATCAGCCTGCTTTCAACAAGATTAAGAAGTACCTGCAAAATCTATTATTGCTAGTGTCGCCTATCCTTGAAAGACCATTACTACTCTACATTTTAGTTTTAGCATGATAAAAACAGAGAGGAAAATCAAGAGAGAGAAAGAGAGATATAAGAGAAATGTGTTTTCATTTCTGTGTGTATTGTTAGGGTCTATACAGTGCTATTTATACATGTATTGGTGAGACAAAGCATTGAATGAGATTGATAAACATATGGAATGGAGCGTAGGAGAACGTTGTCAATTTCAATCATTTTGTGGTTGGTGAATCCCTAAATGAACGCCCGTTTGTCCCCTTGCTTGATTGTTGCCATGAATCACAGTGGTCTTCCTTAACACTCCCCCTCAAGTTGAAGTGGATGTTCAATACACCCAACTTGTTGAGAAGATAATTGAATTGCATTGTCCCAGGTGGGCTTATATCAACGAATTATGTCGTCGATAAATCTGTGTTTAACGACGAAATATATTATTTTTTCCTACCAAAAGTAACATGTTTGGTCGACATTTTAGTCGTCGGTATTTGTTTTATCATTGCTGACAAAGTCATATTTCGTTGAAAAAAGCCTTTAGCCACGGTCTTATTGCGATGATCTTTGCGACGATAGATTTCGTCCGTAATAATCATTACCGAAGAAAAAAGATAAAATAACGACGAATTATGTCGTCAGTAAAAAAGCAATTTCCTGTAGTGAGACTATCTGAATAATGCCACTCTGGAGCTTTTCTCTAACAACGTGGCAGTCAATTTCTATGTGCTTTGTTTGTTCATGGAACACTGGATTCGAGGCTATGTGAATAGCTATTTTGTTGTCACAATACAATTTGGCGGCCAGTTATTGATGTATAACATTAAGATCTGTCAATAGAGATTTCAACCAAGTAATCTCGTAACATGTGAAAGCCCTGGATCTATATTCTGCTTCTGCTGAGGAGCAAAAAACTGTTGTTTGTTTCTTAGTTTTTCAAAAAATGGGAGATTCCCCAAGAAGAATGCAATAGCCAGTGGCCGATCGTCGGGTATCCCTGCAACGTGCCCAATCTGCATCACGGTAGGCATGTAGTTGAATCTCACTAGAAGCTGAGAGGAGGATCCCTTGTCCCGATGATTGCTTAAGATATCAAAGAACTTTATGAGCGGCATTTAGTTGAGGAATTCGTGGTTTATCTATAAACTGACTCAGCACGTGTATGTCATATGATAGATCTGGTCTTGTGATTGTCAAATAGATTAGCCTTCCCACTAGCCGTCTGTGTGATAAAGGGTCCTGAATGAGTTCTCCGTCACTTTCACTAAGTGCAATATTTTGCTCCATAGGAAAGTTTCCAGGTTTTGCTCCAAGAAAGCCTGTATCTTCTAATATCTCAAGTGTATATTTTCTTTGTGATAAGAATATTCCATTTGATGAGCATGCTACTTCGATTCCCAAGAAATACTTCAGAATTCCCAGATCTTTTAGTTTAAAACAGTCACTCAAATATTTCTTGAGATTATTAATTTGTTCCAATCCTACAATAATGATATCATCCACATATACCAAAATAGCAGTGAAAGTGCCCTTGTATGATCGGATGAAAAGTGAGTAGTCTGCCTTAGATTGCTTTATATCTTGCATTAATGAGAGTTGATGAGAGTTTAGCACACCATTGCCTCGAAGCTTGTTTGAGGCCATACAAGGATTTAGTGAGTTTGCAAACTCTGGTCTCCCCCTTTCGTCCGAAGCCTGGTGGAATTTGCATGTAGACTTCTTCATCGAGGTCTCCATAGGGGAAAGCATTGTTGACGTCAAGTTGATGAAGGTGCCAATTTTGTGTGGAGGCAAGGGCAAGAAGGATACGAAGAGTAACCATCTTGGCAACGAGAGCAAAGGTTTCAGTGTAGTCAATACCTTCCTTTTGATTGTAGCCCTTAGGGACCAAGCGAGCTTTGTAATATAGAACCATCAGGATGATATTTGATCTTGTAGACCCATTTACAGCCAATGGGTCGCTTTCCAGGAGGTAGCAATGTGAGAGTCCAAGTGTGATTGAGTTCGAGGGCATCAATCTCAGCGTGCATGGCATTGTGCCATCTAGGGTCTTGCATGGCTTGTAAGAAAGAAGTGGGTTCTTGTGCAAGAAAGATCGTGGTAGTGAAGGCACAGTGAGCAGGGGATAATGGTGTATATGAAAGAAAATTGGAAAGAGGGTAGATATTACCTGAAGAACGAACCATTGTTGAATCAGAAGATTGAGCGGGGCGAGACGGTAAGGCTTATCCAACATGAAAGTCTCGTAAGTATGTCGGTGGTTGAGTGGGGTGAGTGGAGCGTCGAGGCACAAGTGGTGGCGACGAAGGTAATGAGGGGCATGAGGCATCAATGGAAACAGGAGGAGCAGTATTGGAATCATCGATGGGAAGTATGGGACAGGGCAGAACAGGGTTCATGGAAGTGTTTGGAGATAAGGCAAAAGGGAATTGTGTTGCGCAGCATGCCAACAACGCAGTGAGCCTAGATCCAATCTCAGGCCTCACTCATAAACAATAAACAAGAAAAATATAAACTAGAAATAGATTAAAGCAATCCAAACAAACCATGAGATAAGATATACGTGGAAAAACCCCAAACTAGGGTAAAAAACCACGGATGCAAACTTCCACTATGAAGAACGAAGATTACAATGCAATATACTAACCTCTCCCTTAGAGATACAGAGAAAACCCTTTTTCCACACCTTAGAATAGCTCCCCAATATTCACCTTAACCTTAGAATAGCCGTAAGGACCCCAATTTATAGTTTTGGCAACTTCCCTTTCCGCATCCCAGTTGCGAAAGGACTTGCGACACGAAATCCGCGCTTGTGGCTCACTTCTCAACAATCTTCCACTTAGAGACACATCGTCATAAACCTTTGTCTTCTTCATCCGGAGTACACCACCTCTCGTCTTCAAGCTTGAAGACCAATCAAAGCTGAACAGAGCTTCAGCTTCTCTCATATGACCGCCTTGGTCAACATATCTGTAGGATTCTCGCTTGTATGAATCTTCTCCAGAGCAATCAATCCATCTTCCAGTAACGAACGTATGAAGTGATATCTGATGGCAATATGCTTGGTCCTTGAATGAAAGGCTGAATTCTTGGTCAAGTGTATTGCACCCTGACCATCACTGTACAGTTTGCAATCTGCTTGCTTATTACCCAACTCTTCCATGAAACCTTGCATCCACACTATCTCCTTGCATGCTTCTGTAGCCGCAACATATTCTACTTCTGTCGTACTGATAGATACTATCTTCTGTAACTGAGAGACCCAACTGATTGCAGCACTACCTAGAGTAAAGACAAACTGTAGTGCTTCTCCTGCTGTCAATATCTCCTGCCAAATCTGAATCCACGTATCCTTGTAACTTGATTTTCGATCCACCATAACATAGCCCTACATCCTTAGTACCTACCAAGTATCTAAGAATCCACTTCACAGCTTCCCAATGTTCCTTCCTGAGATTGTTCATGAACCTGCTAACAACTCCCACTGCTTAAGCAATGTCTGGCCTCATGCTCACCATAGCATATATGAGACCCCCTATAATTGACGCGTATGGGATTTTAGCCATGTAATCCTGTTCCTCCTGCGTCTTTGCCCCTTGTTCCTTAGATAGCTTGAAGTTGTTGGCCAATGGAATGCTAACCGGCTTAGCACCTCCCATATTGAATTGATCAAGTACCTTGGCTATGTACTCTACCTGTGACAACACCAGTTTCTTGTTTTTCCTGTCACGCTTTATCCTCATGCCTAGGACTTGTTTTGCAATTCCTAAATCCTTCATGGCAAATTCTTTAGACAGTTGTCTTTTGAGATCTGAGATGTCCTTCATGCTTGAACCAGCCACAAGCATATCATCAACGTACAGAATAAGGATAATGTACGACGTATCAAACTTCTTCAAATAACAACAGTAGTCTGCATGACATTTCCTAAAACCGTTTCCCGACATGAAACTGTCGAACTTCTTGTACCACTGTCTCGAGGCCTGCTTCAGGCCATATAAACTCTTCTTCAGTCTGCACACCTTGTTCTCCTTTCCTAGTGCCATGTATCCTATCGGCTGATGCATATATATATCTCTTCTTCAAGGTCCCCATGAAGAAAGACTGTCTTAACATCTAACTACTCTAGATGTAAGTCCTCTGTAGCCACTATACTTAAGACCATACGAATCGTAGACATTTTCACTACTGGTGAAAATATTTCAGTGAAATCGATACCTACCTTTTATTGAAACCCTTTCACAACCAATCTGGCCTTGTACCGTTTCGAACCATCATGCTCCTCCTTCAGTCTGTAAACTCACTTGTTATGAAGAGCTTTCTTACCCTTTGGTAGAGTGACTAGCTCTGATGTACGATTAGACTCAAGAGAGTCCATCTCCTCATCCATGGCCTAATCCCACTTAACCCGTGTATCTGACTTAATGCCTCTTCAAAACACTCTGGTTCACCATTATCTGTCAGTAGTAGATAATATAAGGAGGGTGAGTATCAGATCGTGGGTCTCCTCTCCCGAGTAGACGTCCTCAATACCAGTGTCTATAGCCCTACCTCATAATGCTCCTATACATGATCATCCTGTGGTGTTGTAACACTCATGTCCGGTAACTCTTCTAACTCTACAAATTCTTTCTCCTCAGCCTTATTTTCATGCACATTGTCCTTATGCATCACTTTTTCATTGAAGACTACGTCATTGCTTCTGATAATTTTCCTATTTTCTGCATCTCAAAACCTGTAGCCAAAATTATGATGCTCGTAGCCTATAAACGTACTCCTCCTGGACTTCACATCCAGCTTGTTTCTGTGCTCTGCATCAATGTGAACGTGTGAAGTGCAACCAAACACTCTGAGATGTGCTAGGTTCACTTCTTTCCCAGTCCACATTTCTTCTGGTAACCCACCATTAAATGGTGCTGAGGGACTTCTATTGATGAGATATGCGACAGTATTTACAGCATTCGCCCAAAAAGTCTTGGGTAACCCTACATGTAACCTCATACTCCTGGCGCACTCAAGGATGGTCCTGTTAATGCGCTCAGCCACACCATTCTGCTGTAGTGTCCCTGGAATCGTTTTCTGATGTTTGATTCCATTTACTGCACAATACTCCTCAAACCTCTTATCACAATACTCTCCCCCATTATCAGATCTGAGACACTTTACTGTTTTAACCGTCTCATTTTCTACCATGACTTTCCACTTCTTAAATATATCAAATACATCAGATTTATACTTTAAGAAATAGACCCACAGTTTTCTACTAGCATCATCAATAAAGGAAACAAAATAACATGAGCCACTGAGAGATGATACCTGTGCCGGTCCTCACACATCAGTGTGTACAAGCTCCAACAAATGCGTCTTTGGAGCACGTCCTGTCTTCTTGAAACTTATCCTCTTCTGCTTATCATACACGCAGTCCTCGCAGAATTCTAAGTCAATAGACTTCAGCCCTGGTAGCTTCCCTTTTAACAATAGCACTTTCATTCCCTTTTCACTCATATGTCCCAACCTCTGATGTCATAACTGCTCATTCACTCCAGTTGATGCCACTGCGAGTGAACAATACGATCCTGAAGTCATGTACAAAGTACCTTTCTTCTTACCTCAAGATATCACCAAGGAACCTTTTATGATCTTCCAAGAATCACTGGTGAATGTCGTCACATAACCGGTATCGGCCAACTGCCCCACTGAAATCAAGTTACATTTCAAACTCGGTACATGTCTGACATCCTTCAATTTCAAAGTTGTTCCGTCTTTTTGACTTATCTGAACATCTCCCTTTCCAACAATACTGCACGGCTCATCATCACCCAGGTATACTCTCTCAAAGTCACCTGACACATAATTATGCAGAACTCCCTTACATGAAGTGGCATGAAATGAAGCACCTGAGTCTATAACCCAAGACTCATTCCTCACATCAAGAGACAAGATCAACGCCTCTGTGTCACTCTCCTCAGATAGATTCACTGAATCCTTCCCACCTTGAGAGTTTCCTTCTTGTTTCTTAAGCGCCCTGCAATCACGTTTCATGTGCCCCTTCTTGCCGCAATGCCAACACCCATCTTTGTCTTTCGGTCCCTTGGACTTTTTCCTCAACTTAGAATGCCCGTGTTTATTGTCTCCTTTGTTCAACGATCTTCCTCTTACTTCAACGTTTAGAGCATTCCCTGAATCCCCTGAAACTTCTGATGCCTTTCTTCTAGATTCTTCGCTGAGAATTAGACCAGCCACGTCATCAAATTTCAGATTTATCGACCCTGAAGAATTGCTCACAGCAATCACCAAACCATCCCATCTATCTGAAAAACTAGATAAGATCAATAATGCTCTGACCTCATCCTAAAAAATAATGCCAATGGATTACAACTGGCTCGTGACTGTATTGAACTCGTTTAGATGTTCAGCCATGCTCCTACCATCTGACATCTTCATGTTGAATAGTTGTTTCATAAGATGAACCTTGTTGGATGCTGAGGGTTTTTCATATATGGTGGCTAGGGCTTCCATTAATTCTTTTGTCGTTTTTACCTTGGATATATTGGAGGCAACGCTCTTAGACAAAGGTAAAAACGACAAAGGTAAAAACTAGAAAAACTTCTTAATTCTAGTTTTCCCATCTTCTGTTATCGCTCCCAATAGAACTAAACCAATAGCTCTGATATCAGTTGTTGCGCAGCACGCTAACAATGCAGTGAGCCTAGATCCAATCTCAAGCCTCACCCACAAATGATAAACAAGAAAAAATATAAACTAGAAATAGATCAAAGCAATCCAAACAAACTACGAGATAAGATATACGTGGAAAAACCCCAAACTAGGGTAAAAAACCACGGATGCAAACTTCCACTATGAAGAACGAAGATTACAAGGCAATATACTAACCTCTCCCTTGGAGATACAGAGAAAACCCTTTTCCCACACCTTAGAATAGCTCCCCAATATTCACCTTAACCCTAGAATAGCCTTAGGGACCCCAATTTATAGTTTTGGCAACTTTCCTTTCCGCATCCTAGCTGCGAAAGGACTTGCGACACGAAATCCGTGAAACTCCTTTCCGCATCCTAGTTGCGAAAGGACTTGCGATGCAAAATCCGTGCATGTGGCTCCACTTCTTAACAAATTGTTCCTCATAGAAGATTACATCACGAGGAACAAAAGTTTTATGAGTGGCAAGGTCATAAAGGCGATACCCATTTTGTTGAAAATGATAGCCGAGAAAAAGGTAACGAGATGCTCGAGGGTCAAACTTGGACGAATTTTATGAGTGAGTTGATGCATAGCACAAGCAGCCAAACATACGTAAATGGTGATATGTGGCTGGTACACCATGTAGTTTCTCATAAGGAGTGACACCATTTAGAACAGAAGAAGGGGTGCTGTTAATCAGATAGGCAGAGCGGTAAGGATGGCATCACCCCAGAATTGTTTAGACATTTGGGCTTGGAAAAGCAATGCTCGGGCAATGTTGAGAAGATGACGATGTTTACGTTCAGGCACTCCATTTTGTTGAGGAGTGGAAACGCAACTAGTTTGATGAAAAATGCCTTTGGTGGCATAGAAAGAGAACATGTCAAATTCAGGACCATTGTTACTGCGAATGATTTTTACTGTGGTGGAGAACTGATTTTCAATGTGTTGAATGAAAGATTATAAAAAAGAACACGCTTCAGATTTATGATGCATTAAATAAAGCCAAGTACACCGAGTGAAATCGTCCACTATGGTAAGAAACTATTGGGCACCATGGATAGAAGGTACTCAATATCCTCCCTGAATTTCAACATGTAAGAGATGGAAAGGAGCATGAGAAGATGTGGAACTAGTCGAAAAGGGAAGACGAGTCTGTTTAGCTAGTGGATAGACAAAACATGGTTTTGAATTTGTATTATGAATTTTAGAAACATTATGAGAAAGAGATGACTAATTTTTATTAGAAGGATGACCAAGGCGACGGTGCCATAGTTGAGAAGTAGTGTGTGCCATCTGACAACGAGCACTTCGAGTGTTAGTGAAGTATTATAAACCATCACGCTCAGTTCCCAGTCCAATCATCTTCATCGAGCGTAGGTCTTGAATAAAATAGAAGTCAGTAGAAAAAGTGAGAAGGCAATAGAGAGTCTTACATAATTGATGCACAGATATCAAATTGAAATGAAAGGTGGGGACACAAAGAACATTTTTGAGGATGAGGTTGGGAGAAAAGACGACAAAACCAATGTGTGTGATAGTGGCATAAGACCCATCTGGTAATTGAACATTGCGACCATATACTAGAGTAGAATGGGTTAAGGCAGTGGTTGTATAGAGCATATGGTCTATGGCTCCAATATCAAGAATCCATAAGAGATCAGTGGAAATTTTACCTGTCAGGGAAGACTCGGTGTTACCTACATGGTGAGCCATGGATTGGGGCTGAGAAGTATGTTGAGAATCTCCAGAAGTTGTTGGCATTGCTTGGGAGTAAAAGGTAGGTTGCTAGTGGATGGTATAGAGGAACTAGAGGCCTGATAAGCACTGTGCTTGGGACCCGTCCCCCGCTTTGTATTGCGAGGGCCTAGTGGATATCCATGGATGCGGTAACAACGATCTACAGTGTGACTGTCTTTCCCATAGTGGGTGCATTTGAGAGACTTCTTAGGAGGACCGGATCAACCATCTTTCCATGGTGAATAGTTGGTGGTAGCCAAAGCAAGGCCTTCAATGGGCGGTGGAGACGAAACGTTGCGATGGGGTTCTTCTTGCATGACCAGGGCATAAGTACGGATGACATTCGAAAGTGGATCCATCAATAGTATCTGTCCACGAGTTGCAGCATAAGATTCGTTGAGCCCCATAAGAAATGTCAGGACATTGTCAAATTCTTGTTGTACCAGATTTTCTTTGCGGGCACCACAAGTGCAAGTATGCGAGGATTGGATTTCCGACAACTCATCTCATAAGCCTTTCAATTTTGTAAAATATGTTGTGATGGATAAAGAGCCTTGAACAAGATTACTAATATCTTGTTTAAGTTTATAAAGGTGCGGGCCATTGACTTGGGAATACTAATCTTTCAAATCATCCCAGATGACATGAGTAGATTTATAATATATCACACTGTTAGAAATTTCTTTAGAAATAGAATTGGGTAGCCAGGATATTACCATGACATTACATCACTTCCATTGTCGAGCCTCAGAGAAGGAACCAGAGGCTGGTGGAGGAACTGTACCATCGATGAAGCCAAGTTTGTTTTTGGCTTCAAGAGCGAGAAGCATCGCTTGACTCCATGAGGTATAATTGTCTTCACTGAGCAGGTGGGATACCAATACCATACCAGGATGATCGGAAGGATGGAGGTGTAGATGATGGGTAGGATCATCATATTTTTCAACTTCTTCAGCCATGTAAAAAAAAAAAAATAAAAACACAATCTTTGTTTTGTGACAATCAAAATAAAGATGCAAAATATATTTAAGAAAGAAGTTAACGCTCAGGACATGAACTTCTCTCTAATACCACGTCAAACAACCATTTACTCTAAAAGCTTAAGCTATCAGAGTGTGGTGTATCAATGTATATCAAGGGACTTTATCACTTTAACACCCCCCGCACGTGCGGAGTGGGAATTCTGCACGGAACATATTGAAGAGGGTAGAGGAACACTCACACCATAAATACGTCGGGCTTAATTTTCTAGTCCTTGGGTCAGACTTGATATTCCTGACCCCTAGTGGGAGAATAATATATTAGCGAGGCATATTTGCTGCTCTCGAGAGTCAAACATAGGGCATTCCGCTCTGATACCATGATAAAAACAGAGAGAGAGAGAGAGAGAGAGAGAGATATATATATATATATATATATAAGAGAAATGTGTTTTCATTTCTGTGTATTGAAAGGGTCTATACGGTGCTATTTATACATGTATTGGTGAGAGCATTGAATGAGATTGATAAACATATGGAATGGAGTGTAGGAGATCGTTGTCAATTTCGATCATTCTGTAGTTAGTGAATCCCTAAATGAACGCCCGTTCATCCCTTGCTTGATTATTGTCATGAATCACGACGGTCTTCCTTAACACAGCATGCATGATTAGAGGCGTCTTCAGCCAACACAACAACAATAGGAGGAAAGAGCAAGTAATCTACTATTTGAGCATGAGGTTCACCAACTACAAGACAAGATATTCGCAAATCGAGAAGCATACCTCGCCCTCGTATGGGCCACCCAGTGTCACTTCCAGTACATGATTACTTATCCGATCCTTCTACTCGCTCATATAAATCCACTAAAGAATATTTCGAAAAGCCGTCATTGATGGGAAGAATAGGCAACTTCTACTTTTTGAATTCGACATAATGTATAAGGCCCAAAAAGTGATCAAAAGGTAAGCATTGGCTAATCATCTACCATCGCAATCCACTGTAAACTACTAGTTATATATTAAAGACATTTTTCCTTGAAAAAAACACTCTTCATCAAAGGAGAAGAATCAAAGAAGACGGCTTTATACTTCGACAATATAACAAACTTGAAGAGAAGTGGTGCAGGGGCAATCCTCTACGATCCCTTAATGATGTTAGATTTAGTTACACGTGGAATTGCCTAAATCAACACTTAAATAGACTGTTTGGATCAATTGGATATATATATATATATATATATCAAGTGGGACCCACAAAGGCGGTGTATACGTCATTCCATGCACACTACGCCAAAATCACCGTTTTGCGACGGACCAAATCTGTCGTAAAACCAAATAAACGACGGACTTCGTCCGTCGCTTGGTCTGTCGCTGTTTACTGGGTATTTTTGGTTTTACGACGGATTTTATCCGTCATTTAATCTGCGACGGATAAGGTCCGTCGCATCATAGTGACGAATAAAATCCGTCGTAAAAAATAAAAAATCCGTTGGTAATATTCAAAAAATTAGTCGTCAATAAAAACATTAGCGACGGATAAGGTCTGTCGCTAATATGAGTAAGTGACTAACTTCAAATCCGTTCAATTTTCAACGTTCAGAAATTAGCGACGGATTTGGTCCGTCACTAAAATATCTGTAAATAAAAAAAATATTAATAATTTATTATTATTATTATTTTTAATCTTGCACCTGATAGTCATTCAAAAAATAATTCATACTATTATTTGATAATAATCCTATTCACAAAATTGGTAACAACTCGATTCAATAAAAAGAGGAAATAGCCCAAGTAGCCCACTCCAAAAATTGACTTCAACCCTCCTAACTAAACACTTCTTACCCGGAACTTCAATTGTTGGCTATGCCTTGCCTCGAATTGACTACTTGGTATCTTCTCTTGTTCAACCTTCTTCTGAGCCCTTGCTACATATATTACAAACAACCAGATTCAATCCAAGAAAAGGCTAGTTTAGTTAACCCTTCATATATTACAAAGAACTAGCTCAAATCCATGAAAGGTGAATAGTTTAATCAACTGAAACCAATTAACAAAATAAAAGATTAGAATTCATCCTAGCCATTAGAGGTTCAGGTAAGAGCGTTTCTTAACTTCATAGCATTCACTGGGAGAGCACAATACAGTTTGAAAAGATCTTTAGATATTGGAATCAATACACAACAACGCAATGCAATCTGCATTTAACGCACTAGTGTCTAACAAAATGACCAAATGAAAGTGTAGGAACTGCGAAATTCCTATTTCGCAACAAGATACACCTACATAATGAGAAGATAACAACAACTTGTCAGTGCTTGTAACTGCTTTCATTTATGAAACTGCATCTCTATTACCATTTGGTCCATGAAACGGACCCAAAAAAATATCTTTGATTCCCCCATCCATCCATTCAACCATCATACAGTTATATTCATAAATACATACACATCAATGTATCGTATGATTATATACATATGCAAGGATGGACTTGTTTCAGACCATTCATCCAATGCACTCTACCATGTGTCTACAAGTCAGCCAATGCACCACCCACTGTATATGCGAGTATGGTAGGCCAGTGAAACATCCAACCCATTCACTAGGTGGAGTTCACTGTGTAGAGCCCAAAGATAAAGGTGGTCCATTCAGTTGGTGTGCCATGATAGTAGAAATAAGCCAAGTGGATTAGAAAACTTTGGCTTTTTTTTTCACAACCGTACATTCATTCAGTTGATTGTGGCCCACCTGACTAGTGGACTGACTTGATTCTTGGGATAGGGAATCTCATCATGATGGATGGCTTGGACATTCCACTTGTTCGCCTTGCTAGAATATGTGGTGGCATGTGCATTAGTTGACTTGAACATGCATGTGGGCTTAGCAAAGCTCTATATGCATCAGCCAGGGGCAATTTTTCCCATGCAAATAGTTTTCAGAGGATCATGAACTTTGCATTTTCATGGAACATGGGGAGGAATTTGAAACAAACGTCACATGTATTTATGTTATTTGGAGGCATACGCGTTTGTAGCAACCAACGTTTCAGATTGTACCTGTCAGCCCCATCAACAGTGTGGAGTTTACCTCCACTAGGAATAGGAACATTTTTGCTATTTTAAAATGTTGCTGCCATATGCGAGTAGCTTGTTGGTAGTCTTACTTGTGTAGTATGGAATTATGTTTGGCATGTGAGTCAGTATCAATGTGAGCCTTTGCCATTTCCGGTTCCAAGACCTTGGTAAAGAGGAAGGTGAATGTCTACTTGGCAGCTAATCATAATTTCTTTTTGCCAATTTACCATTTAAAGCCAACCCCAAATCGATGAAAGAAAGGCTCAGATGATGATTGTATAACAGGAATTTGGAAACCAAGACTTGAAGTTTGGATCATGGGTTTTATATATATATATATATATATATATATATATATATATATATATATATATATATATATAATGAAAATGTTATTTTTTCTTCTTTTCAACCAGTAGTTTTCATTTTTAAAAGAAAAGTTCTAAATCCTTTTAAAAAACTGTAATTTGCAGATAAACTACATTCTATTCGTGAAATAGAAGAGAAAGGAAAGAAGAGACATACCTTCTCTGAAATTTGTGGTTATCTCTGCATTTTTCTGTTTAGTTTGTTGTGGATTTAAGTTGTTCTAGATCCGACATAGCTTCAATGGCGGAACACCGAAATGGCAATGCAAAACCTTCTGACAAAAATGTTGTTGGGGCACCCAGTGCTTACACGATTAATCTTGATAACTTCCAAAAGTGGCTGAGAGTGTTCTATTAACAACCAAGGTAAAGTGTTCCGCCATTATCAATTAATAGAATTGATAGAAGAAAGATCAGATTGTAATATGTTTCTTCATTTGCTTACTATGCAGAAGTGTCATTTTTGAATGCTATTGTAAGCTCCTAATCATGGCTGGTCAAATGAAAACAAAACAATTGTTCACTGACTAAAACCACAAGTTTAGAGGGAAAAGGAAAGGAAAAAAAAAGTCAAGGTATATACAGAGAATATAGAATCAGTACATACCACAAACCACACCAGCTCTTTCATTACAAGAGCTTTTGTAAGATCGTGCTTCTTCAAAGTTTCATGGACTCTTGGACATACAGTAGAAACAAAAGAAATCAAAATAATGTTAAGTGCAACATGTTTGCATTCTTAAGAGTAAAAAATAACACACTATGCGAGAATTCAATGAAGCGAAGAATCAAGAATCACTAAAAATATATCCCAATAGTATGTCGCACTGGGCCATCAACCGCTTGCTTGCGTTAATGAAAAGAAATCTCTAGTGGAGTTATTACTATACTCTTTGCTATTAGCACTAGCACTAGCACATGTAGAGAAGGGCTTTACTCGAAAATCTCTGTTGGAGTTGTTCTTGCTCTCATTCTTGCTCAAACTTCAAGTGTGAAATTTGTCAAGAACATGAGATTACAGTGGATAACGTCCAACCTGTTAAGTGCTTGTGACACCCAATCCTTCTAATAGGTTGGCAGTTTGAGCAGTAAAAGAGAGCCAACAACAATGTATGATTAGCAGTGGATAACACCCAACATTATGCATCAGAATTTCTAAAACTTGCATGATTAGCAGCAGTTTGCTTCTTATCAACCGTTTAAAAATGACTAATGTAAAAGAGTGCCAACATCACAACCATCTTCAGAAGATTGCCGACACAGAAATTCTCTATGTAACAGATCAGATCCCATGTTGACCCACACACCGTGCTGAACAACAGTCAAGACCAGAATAAGATTTTTGTCCAAGTGAGAGCATTCATGCTAAGCTTACACGCGCCTCTGCAGGCATGAGAGGACACCTAACCAGAACATCATGTGGGCCGTGCTCTGTAGATGATTTGGACCACAAATCAGGCAGGCCACATGTATGTTGAATGTGGATTGTCGTCAATTTCTTTATGAACCATGCAGTCTCTATGCACATGAAGCCCGACTGATGCATGATGAGTTGAGGATGGAACAGCGGTCGCCTACAGAAGTGCAAGGGCTCAACATGTATTGGATTCAAAACAAGATAATATAGTCCTTATTTTTGGAGTTGTGGGACAAACTATTGGGTGGTTGAGGAACATGTTTGAGGATAAGTGCAGCTAAAATGAGAATCTTGTGTGGATTAGTCGCGAGACAGGGAAGGATAGAATTAATGGATGCATTTGAGGGAGCTTGGGAGATAGGAAACAAAACAAGGGATAAGTAGACTTAATTTGGTCATATGCAACAAACTCTATTATCTAGCTACACCTTTCAACAAACAATTATTTTCAAACTGAGCATGCTTAATTGAGAGACTGAATTTTTAAAACCAAAATGAGAAAGGACAAGATCGATGTGCTCATATAGTGCTGGGATCTCTGGATTCCTAATAGGGCTATCATATAGATTTGACATTATAGACACGAACAAAATTGAAAGGATCTACTAAAAATGATAACCTTGATTTGAATATGGGACCATTATCACATTCTCAATTAATTATCTTGGACACTTCCAATTAAACCTCATTAAAGTACTTTGCCAATGTCACATTCAACCAATTAATAATTTGAACCATGGCCACAGACCATTGCATGTCAAATTTATGAAACGTTTTGTATGACTAAAATAAGGGTAAGATGGGAACCTGAATCATGGGATTTAAACAAAGCACAATGATAGAAAACCACATTGCCAATCTTGTACTCACTACCAGATTGAACAACTTTCCAATCATGAGATCCAAATTATACCCACTAAGAAAGCATATCAAATGGTCCTGCAACCCCATTTAGAAAAAAAAATAATAATAAATCGCAAGGAGAGATGAAATGCCGACCTTCTGCTTCTTGAGCCTTTCATTCTCTTCTTCCAGACGTGAAACCTTGTTCTCCAGCTTGTTCGTATGCGCTTGCCACAATGAGGAATAAATTCTCAGTCTTAAAAAAATAGAAAATGGAGGTAACTGGTTCTCAAAACAAGCAACCTGATTTTCCATTTCATTTTTTAAGGGGTGCATGTTTATATGATGAAATCCATGTTTTTATGTGTGTATATGCATGCATGAATGGATGGAGTATGGATGGATGTATGTCTGCTTGCACGGATGGATGGATGAGGTGTGTTTGTGAATGTGTGTATGCATGCATCATGATGGATGGATGGATCCACAATTTTCTCCATGTTTCCCTGAGTCAACGATATGTGCTTTTAGGCCCCATTAAGGGAAAATTTATTATTCCTAAATATGCAAACATGCATCTTTTTCGCTATTATTTGATAATTAAATAGGCAAATATGTGTTTTTTAGCATCAACTAATATATCATTGAAAAATTCCATTATTTTTCCTATGTTTTTCTAAGGTTTCCTTGAGTCAGCATTACATGCTTCTAGACTCATTAAAGAGAAATTATGTATGCGTCTTCTTTTGCAATTACTTGATTCCTAAATATGCAAATATGTGTATTTTAGTATTCCCTAAAGTTTCATTAAGAAATTCCACAATTTCCTCATGTTTCTCCAATATTTCCCTTAGTCAGCGATACATTTTCGGGCATTAACAACGATATCGGCGACATCGATACATGTTTCTATATCCCTAGCTAGTGATACGTATAACAATACCAATACTAAGAACACTGGCGATAGGCGATAAGTGATGCAATCATAAAACATTGGCGATAGGCGATAAGTGATCCAAAACGAGCACACAACATTCAAATGCCAAACAAACAACCAATAAATTTTAAAAAGAAAAAGGTATTATGTAAAAAGACCAAGGTATTATGTAATGGTAATGGTGCCATAATGGCTTTGGTGCAAACCATTACTATTATAGGCCGTTACGATTGTTACAGGGGGTGTAATGGTCAATTTTTTTAAAAGAAAAAATCTCAAGAAAGTGGAAGAAAACCCAAATATTTAGAGGACTCCAAATATGTATTATTTTCTAATATTGAGCATGTTTATGATGGTGTAACAATCCGCTCTTTGGTAGAATCCTGTCTTGACCTACTTGATGATTTTATGAACTTTTCAAGCTTAGATTCACTATAACACTTGTATATTTGATCTAAATAGAAAATGAGATGAAAAAGAAAATCTGATCTAGTGCATGCATGTGTAGATGCACAGAGTTTACATGCATCCCAACTATCCACACTCAAAACAAAAGAAAAAAAAAAAAGAATTTTGCTGAAATTTTAGAACTGACTATTCATTCCAAAAAAAATAGCTGAAATTTTTTTAAAAAAAAATTTATCAAAAAAATAGAAAATGAGATGAAAAAAATCTTAGGCCATGTTTGGAAACCTAGATTCCATGTCAATCAACGGAAAAGGAAAAGGGTTTTCCTTTAATGTGGCCATTTGTGTTGTTTGGATAGCAAAAAAATGGTGGATTCCAACAAGCAATCCTTACACTTTTCCAGAATTTGGATTCTTGGCAGAAGAAACTAGGTGAGCATTGTGAGAGGAACATGAGATTCCCACTTATTACCCAAATAAGAACTCAAAATTGGAATCCATCTTTCAATAATTCTCATGAAAATCATCATTGGATGATTATTATTATTATATTTTTTTTTCCCTTTCTTTGGCCTTGGATTTCACATGTCCTTCGTGTAATCCATGGAGATGCAAAATCATGTAACCATTTAAAAGTTTGCACCGATGGGATTAAGCAAATGCCTATAAAGAAAGGGAAAATATATGCCATGTATCTTAAGGTTTGCACAGGCATATGGTAGCAATTGTGCATAGACCACGAACAAGATAATCAACATGCATGTTAACAAATCATACTTTCATGGCATGCAAAAGAAGCAAGGTTGGAGAAGAAAGAGCTAATGTAAAAGCTTTATTGGTTGGTATGACTGTGAGTGACAGGCAAAGTGCAAATTTCAAACTCCACAATAAAACCCTCCACAAGGAATTAACAATTTGATGAAAAGGAACAAACATTGAATCTGAGAAGGGCATGCTTGCCTATTATTAAGCAAACCGTCTTTGTTGTAGTGTTACACTCCAACAAGCTTCTTCCCAGGATCTTGCAATTGTTGTCTCAATGAGACCGAGTGGACTGGGAAACATGTAGGAAGAGCACGCCAACAAAATAGTGAGAAAGGTGCAAGTAGTAGAGAGTGAAATATGTAGGACAACAAGCTTGGTGCAGAGACATTCCCCATCTCCTGTGCTTGAACCAATAAGGAGGTCATGACCATCATTTGCTTCAGGATTGAATGCATGGCATACAGGGTTCGCTGTATAAAGGTACTTGGGGAGAGAAATACCAATTCTACCATTCCCAGGAAACATAAAAACCAGGGAATGAATTCCCTGGCAACCAAACAGGCCCTAAGGGGCACTTCTTGCATTGATATTTTTCCATCAATACTAAGAGTGCACAATGCCCTAGGCAAGTGGCAAACATAAACTTTAGGAAAACAAGCCTTAACGCCCCTAATAGCCATTTTTCTTGTAGTGCGACATTATCCCACCCCCATTGTACCATGTATTGGAGGAACTAGTGGTGAATGGATGTTTGGTTTATCCAAAAGGTATCCAGTTTGAAGCTGAAAGGCATAAAAAGTGCCTCTTCCCAGTTCTTTTACTCGGTCTTCCACTCAAAACAAAATGTTTACTATTGATCCTAGTATTATCTACTACATACTAGTAACATACAACCAATATTGGGGCACCATACCATAAGCTACAAAATTTCATGTCCCCCTAAACAAGGCATCCTCCATTGATAACATATATATATATATATATATATATATCATAAGTTTTTTTTATTTTCATTTACATTCACAAATACATTCATCATCCATCCAACTATTAACAATATTTAGAAGAAATAAAATATATCCAACCAACTCTTAATAATAATTTGCAACTTAACCTGCTAGGAACCGTCATGCACCGTAATGTCTTACGGCAGAGCGGGTTCTGAGGAGTTACAAGTTGACCCTAACGACAACATATAAATGAAGCCATAAAGATATAAATGATTCAAGATTAATTAAAGGTTTCGAGAACTTACATCCACCTCACAAAAATGGTACTTGTTTCTCTTCTATTCGACTAATTTTTGTCTCCTGAGACATGACAAAGCTTAATATTAGTCTTTGCTTATCCAGCAAAAAGATCATTTGCAAAAGTCAACAATAATAGCTGAGTCATGTTGTCAAGACATCCAATATATCAGACTTACCAAATCCTCATCATAGACACCAACAACTATGAAAGGTACCTGCGCTAGATTCAACATAGGTCCCAAGATATTGAAGACTGTCTTCACTTTGAAAAGTTTCCTCACAAGACCAACAATTTTCATTGATGGGTGGTGTGTTTGGGAGACATCATAAAACCAATTCCTACTATCTTTATACATTTATTTATCACCTAACTCCAACAAATATGAAGGCAGTTATTACTTTATTGCAGATATTCACAATGTCTAACAAATGAAAGAAAAAGGAAAAGCTCAACATGTGTCATTATCAAGCTGTTTGCACAAGTTTTATAGATGAAACTAGGCCTACATTTGTTCAAAGATAACAAGGTATGAGTACAGTTTGTAGAAAATCACAACTGCTGCCTGTGGTGTGGCCCACCTAAGTCAAGAAGGTTTCACTGGGCAAGCATCCACTCTTATCTGTTGCTTGTGGTGTGGCCCACCTAAGTCATGGATTGGCCTATTTGAAACATTCAAAGTGAGTGCAATGGTAACATTCTGACTGAGGGTAGCAAGCATCTACTATAGAAAATTGATTCTCCTGCCATTTTAACAAATCCAGTTAAGTCAATTTCGAATTACAACATAGCAAAAACAACATTTAGAAGAAACATTAAAAATAATAATAATAATAAATAAATAAACTGTGATTGAAACAAGATTTAGAATAGACTGAAATAAAATTTGAAAAAAATGAGGAACTTTGAAAATGATGCAAGGTGCTACGGACAATTATATACCAAAGTTGTAGTGAATACGAATTTACTATGGATTAAGCAGTCACTTTAATAACAAGAACATATAGAAACAAGTAGTCGCTTTACTACGAATTGCGCCTATTATGGGAGTGTAAAGCAATTTAAATTCTAACATGACTTACCAGGAATAAAATTTGAGTAAAAAACGATAACATCACATAACACTACACACCAACTTTCAAATGGACTATGAAGCCCACCTTGTTTTTTATTTGTCATCTAACCACATTTAGCGTGTGAAAGCGAAAGCGAGAATTAGTAGGCACATAAAAACTGAAAATATTCCAAATTTTAAGTGGGCCCAACAAGGGAATGTATAGGATGTAAGCTTGATACCCACTGATACCAGTACATCTTAAATGGGTTGTAATCCAAATATCTTAGTAATTGAAAAAAACAAAAAACCAAAAAAAAAAAAAAAAAAGAACTTAACCATCCAGAACTTGCCAAATGTCTAATGATCGGTGGTCCAATCTGCCTGACTTCTGGCATATGGCCCATCCACTAGGCAAAAACAAAATCAATTACACTAGGTGAAAATGTAGTCCTCAACCAGAGCTTGCATCCTGTGAGAAAACACCAAAATGAAATTGATAAACTTAAGTTTGAGAATGAACATTGGTATTAAATAAGAGGGCACAAAAAGGAACCCACCAAGCATTTCAAAGAGCACCCTCAAGCAATTAATGCACACATGAATTCAAGCGTATCATCACCAACATGGTTGGTCAAAAATAAGTACGCTAGATTCAAATTGACCAATTACACCACAAATATCAAAAGTGCAAGTCTTGAATGTGCAAGCAGTCAATGTGCTATTGAATAATATCCGAAGTATTGAGCATGCCTATGAAAGACAAATTCATTGCATCCTCCCACATTGCCAAATCTCGACATTGTTACAATCAGGGGTTTTGGAATAAGAAAAGAGAGAAGAAAAGAGAAAGCAATGACAGATGGAATGGATTTTGGAATAAAAATAGGGATTTTGAGAGAAACTCACCCACGGCAGGAGAGATGCCTGAAATCCTTCAGAGATTTGGAGCTCACCCACCGGCGGAAGAAGAAAATGAGAAACCAGGTAGAGGCAGATAGATGCAGACGACGTCGTTTGAAAGAGGGATCTGAAAAGGCAGGGGGCGTCGTTCGAAGGAGGAAATCCCTCTTCTGAAATGAGATGTTACTTTCAAATCTGCAAATTGTAAGTTTTCCACAATTTAACACATCAACTACATTAATAGCCATACATTTAAGGGACCATTTATTGAATGATTAAGATAGTTTTATATAATAAAAAGTATAAATATTAACCACTAACAACCAAATCCATTATTTAGATGGTCTAGATAACTATATATCATTTCCACTATTATTATAAATGAGTCACCACTATTTTACGTCAAACACAAAACTCACAAACTGAATTATACAATATATAACGTCACTTTCTTTATGGATCTGGTAGGGCTCAATGGGCCCCACCACGATGTATATGTTTTAATCCCCGCCGTCTATCCATTTCTAAATATAATTTTAGGATAGATCCCAAAAACTGAGATCTATATAAATCTCGATTGGACCACACCACGGGGAAAACGGAGAGTGATTCCCACCGTTGAAGCTATCCTAAGGCCCATCATAATGTTTATTTGAAATCCAACCTGTTCAAAAGTTTAAAAAGACATGAAATAAGGGAAAACACAAATATCAGCTTGATCTAAAACTTTTGTGGCCTTTAGAAATTTTTAATGGTGGGCGTCACTGTCCCACTATTTTCTGTGCTGGGGTCCACTAGAACTTTGGATTTAACTCGTTCTTTGGATATTGCCCTAAAATGATCTCTCCAAATGGATGGAAGTTGCGGATACAAAACATACATCATGGTGGGGCCCCACAGAACTTGCTGATTTCACTTCAGTAGCTAGTCTCGCTACTCCCCTGACACCAGCCCGTGGCTGATGTGGTTGGTGGTCGGTGCTCTGTGGGCCCACCATGATGTATGTATTTCATCCATTACGTTCATCCATTTTTAAAGATCATTTTAAGCATTTATTCAAAAACTGAGAGGTATATAAATCTCAGGTGGACCACACCACGTGAAAACAATAGTGATTGGATATCCATCATTAAAATCCTCCTAAGGCCCACTGTACTGTTTATTTGAGATCCAATCTGTTTATTAGGTCATACAGGCCTAGATGAAGGGGAAAAATAAAAATCATCTCGATCTAAAACTTTTATAGCCCCCAAAATGTTTTTAATGGTTGACGCTCATTCAACACTATTTCTTAATGTGGTCCATTTCAGATTGGGATATACCTCATTTTTGGTCTCATTTCGTAATATGATCTTTAAAAATAGATGTACGGCATGGATGAAACACATACATCATGGTGAGGCTCATAGAGCACCGACCACCAGCCATTGGCCGGTGTTAGGGGGAGTAGCCAATCCATTCCCCTTATCTATTTGTGATCCACTTAATCTTTGGATATGATTCATTTTTTTGGATAATTCTTTAAAATTATCTTGAAAAATAGATGAACGATGTGAGTTGATCCCAAATTTTCAATAAATCCAAAATTTAAGTGGACCATGCCACGTGAAACAGTGTGGAATACTGATTTCCACCGTTGATACCTTCCTTAGGCTCACAGTAATGTTTATTTGTCATCCAACCTGTTCATAATATCAAAAAGATATGAATGAAGAGAAAATACAAACATCAGCTTGATCTAAAACTTTTATGGCCTTCAAGAATTTTTCAATTGTAGAGGTTCAATCACACTATTTCCTATGGTGTGGTCCACTTGAGCTTTGGATATGCTTCATTTTTGTTCTTTAGACCTCAAATTATCTGTTAACATGGATAAATGGAGTGGATAAAATAAATAAATAACGGTGGACCCCATAGAGTTTACTCTAGTAAGAGTAATGAGTAACCTAAATGTAGTGGGGAGGAGTTTCCTTAAAACATTCATAATCATATATTGGGGCTGCCTAAATGTGATTCACATATCCAACCTACTCATTTTGTGTGTCCCCCTTGGATGAGGGGTTAAACTAAGTTTCAGCCGCATCCAAAACTCATGTGGGCCCCACCAAGTGCTTTTATATTTTTTAGGATGTCTTCACATGGTTTTAGATGGTATGGCCCACCTGAGTTTCATATACGGATGATTTTTGAGATATCTCATAACCTAAAGGGGACATCAAATGCATGGTGTTGATGTTCGACACGCATCATGATGGGGCCCACAAAACTTACTAACATCAATTTTTAGGTTCTCACGATGTTACTAAGTTGGGTCATAATTTTGACCAAAATATTTGGCCCATTTTACATGTCTGGTCCATTCACTCTACTTTATTGATCAATACCCACAATTTGACTAGTTACTCGCCTCGATCAAGCTATATATGAGGAAGATGGGCATACAAGATTGATCAACAATTTGAGTGAAATTTGATTTTAACATTTAAAGGTTCAATTAGTGGATGTACCTAATAATTTATTAACAAATATTTTTTATTTCACAGATAAATTTCAATTTCTATTTAAAAATAACATTTTTTTTTTCAAAATGAATATTTTTTCTCTTAATTTTTCTTTGAAAACTTTTAACAAAATATCATTTTTATTATAAAATATTTCAAAAAAATTAAAATATAAATTCTGAATTTTTATTTTCAAAATCTCAAAAAATTTCCCAAATTTTAAATTTTCTTCCCAAAAATTCCAAAACGCCAATTTTTTTCTTTAAAAGCATCATTTTGTTTTCAACTTTTCAATTTTCTTTTTTTAAATGATATATTATTTTTTTCAAAATCTCATTGTTTTTATAAAATATTATGATGGGGCCCACATTGTGAAAATTTTCACATTAAAAAAAAAATTATTTTCTTTTTCAGGATATTATTTTTTTCTCAAAATCAAATGCTTTTTTTTTTTTTTCAAATTTATCAACTTTATTCAAAATTCATTTTTCCCACAAAATAGATTTTTATTAAATCACTATTTTTATTTTTTCAAAATCTAATTTTTATCTCAAACATTGTTAAATTTTTTAAACTTCTCAATATTCTTTTTCATGTGATATTACAAATCATTTAAATATTAATTTTAAATTTAAAATAAAAATAAAAATTTCACTCATTTGATATAAAAATAAAATAAATTTTCCTTTTGCATTTAATCAATTGTTAAAAAATAATCTTAGATACAAATATGTACAATTAAACCACTGAAATTCTATTAAAAAACAATTACTAGACTACAAAAAAAATTAAATTTCCACCATATTCCTATAAAAATGAAAAAAAATTATGTCAAGGCAAGTGTTCTTTTACGACGAACATGATCCGTCGCAAAAGTCCTTTTACGACGGACCATGATCTGTCACAAAAGCAACTGAAAAGCGCGCTATTTGGTGTTTTGGGCGAGAATATAGGACTGTCATAAAATCAAATGTTGCGACGGATTTAGTCCATCACCTACTAACGACGGACCAAAATCCGTCGTAAATCAGATTTTAGCAACGGAATTCGGTCCGTCGCTAAATTCAACGACATTCAGAATGGACTTTCAACAAACGCGGGCTTAGCAACGGGCTTTTTCCGTTAGCGACGGATTAAATCTGTCGTTAGTGATGGGGAGGATGTAAGTACTATATGCGGAATGGCAACAAGACCTTGTTGTGCTTCAGATATAAAGTTTAGAAGAGATAGATGCATGGCTTATCTTGTTGGGATGCCAATGCTGTAGGTCTAATGCTAGAGTCTTCCTCTCCTTACACCCTTTATAGAAGATATAATGGGGCTCAAGCTTCTGTCGTTGGTGTTGGATTGGGGATACGCTAGAGGGGTAAGGAGTTTGAAACCCATCAAAACTCCTCTCCCCAAGGCTCCACACGAATTGGTAATCCTAATTACTCTAAAACACTATGTGTGCGTATCACAGTTGTAGCACTCCACCCAATACACGAATTTCTGGATGTATCACAACTCAGTAAGGCCCACTGGTACACCTGATCACATTATCCAACCCTAGGACAATCCAAACCATTGATCAATAAGGCCCACTTCATAGAGTTCTTACAGAGGAGTCCAATGATGAGTAGGACTCTATTACCAATCAGACAATATAAACATCGCTTTAGTCCTTCTTTGCTCATCGGTTCAAATCAAAGCAAAAGCCTTATCGATGGGTAGTGAGGAGTGAAAGACGCAAGCATCACCAACCACCATTACCACCTTATCCAAAAGCTTTATCGTCGCCAGTAATGGCGGTTCATGTATGATTGTTATTTTCTATGGTCAATGCATGGTACTTGGATCTTAAAATTGCTTACAATTAGTATCATAATTGAAACCAAGCCATCTATCATGTTGGAATCTGGCCTCATCTCTCTCTTTTCTTCCTTCCTCAAGCCTTGTAAACGCCTGTAGTAGGTGTTGCCACTAATAATAGTAGTGTCTGGAACCAACACCATCATCATATCTGTGAATTCTCTATTAAACTTATATCCCACTCATCACCATAATCTAACAACTTTGTCTGCAATTTTGATAACTCCGGGGTTGTCCAATGGCTGTGGTGATCTCCAACTATGAGTGGAATCTTTTAAAGAAAGGGTGTCTTGATTGGAGAAGATCAATAGTGAGTTTTCCTTTATTAAGCCTGCATTTTTCTTCATGGGTCCTGTTTGGACAAAAAAAAAAAAAAAAGCACACGGGCTGAGTCGCCATCCCATAGCAATTGGTCCGATTGTCCATGAAGTGCATGACTAGAAATCAGTCCAATCATCCTGGAAGAGTGTGGCCGATAATAGGTCGCTTTGGTCGTAGGGAGGGCTGATTCTATGTCTATAAATACCTTATCGCGGAGTCATTTTTAGGATTGATCTCCATATTCTCGGGCAAAGAATCATTATTCTGCAATGAAGTGTTATTGTTGATATCAGAGCTCGCACTCTTCTTCATTAACAGGTGTGAACATGGCACCTTTGTCATGGTATATAAGTCGTGCTCTTTCCGATGTCTCCAAAGCTTGAGGGTCATGTCATATGAGGAAGTGGTGGGCACGGAAGTCAAACATACAGTTCACGCTCTGTGTGCACCAATCCTCGTACTTCATGATAGGATTGAAAGTCGGGTGGGTTGGGTTGGGTTGGGTTGGGTTGGGTCAGGTCGGGTTGGTGCTCAACCCTAGCCCAACCCAAGGTTCCTATACCTCAACCCTAACCCAACCCAAGCGGGCTTGGTTGGGTTGGTCGGGTGGATATATGCTAATATTTTCATTATTACATTAGTCTATCATATTTAATGCCTACCTTATTTTTTGTATTTATAATTTTATTAATTATATATGTAGTTATTTATTATAAAGAATTTCATTTTTTCTAAACAAACAAGCTAATTAAATATAGGACAATACTTCTTTGAAAGTCATATCTTGTTAACTTGAGTCATCAAAAATGACGAGAACCAATGAGACCTAATGGAACTAGAATTTCATGTGCCTTCAACACAGACGATCCACACTTAATTATAATTTATAAGTAACTTATATATCGATTGGGTTTGGGTTAGGTCAGGCAACCCGAGACCTCAACTCAAGCCCGACCCAAGTTTTATCAGGTTGGTGTTTGTATAGCCCAAGCCCAAGACCCTCGATACATCCTACCCAAGCCCAACCCAATGTCGGGTCGATCGGGTTGAACTCACCCAACTTTTAGCCACACTTCATGATCGTACAAGTCTATCGATCGAGAGGCTGCTCTATTGCACTCTTCTTATGAAATCTAGTCAAGTGGAGATGCATTTTGAACGTCAAGATCGCACTACTCTTCCAGTCAGAGAAACTGACTTGCAACAGCCACATCAGGCCTCACTCCAATGTTAATGACTAGCATCCATGGAGTCATGTTCTTGTCTTTAAACTGAACTGATGTTGATGTTAGTATAATTAAGGGAATGTTTTCAGTTTTTAATGATCTGTTGTGACTAAAATTATAATGGGTCTGCAATAGCTTTGATCATGTTCCTTTCCTTTGATGATTATGATATCAGGAAGTCCTGTTGTTCACCATCATCTCCTGGGCATAGTTGGATAACGGTACCCTTCCTGACCCTCATATACCTTATGATTGATTGTTAATTAGCTTAATTCTGTTGTTTACTTTGTCTTCTGAGCATGGTTTGGTGATGGAATCCATTCTAATTCATATACCTTTCATCTCTTGAAAACTATATCAAAGAAAGTTTAGTTCGATTTTCATGGTTACACCCTTCAACTGGATGAAGATGAGACTCTAAGTCTAGTTGAGTTCTTGAAGCAGGCATAAGATCTCCCTGATCTCTACAAGTGGATCCTCTGAATCCCTAGTTTCCTTCCTCTAAATTCTCTAAGTTTTAGTCAAATATTTCATCATTATTCCCTCAATTACATTCGATTTAGATTTCATCTTAATCTAGTTCTAGTTCTAATTTCAGATTACGTACAGGTTCTAGTCCCTTGGGATTTAACCTCGGTTTCACCGAGTTTATTACTACATCACAACCCTATACTTGGGGAGTGAACATTATGCCTTGCCCAGATAATCACACAATGAAGCCATCTTAACCTTAACGTACGTCCACACTCCAATCGTTTCCAATTCCTCGAATTCGACACTCATATCTGTGGAGCTCTCTCACCTGAAAATAATAAGATTTGATTTGGCTAGGGCACCTGAGAAATGATTGTCTTAGGAAGATGTTCAGACCTTGTTGACTACGCCCAGATTTCAAAACCCTAGGTCGTGGGCTACTACCCCTATTGTCGGTGCTGGAAAAGCTTTATGGGCCCACCAGATGAATGTGCCATATCATCTATCCATTTTCAAAGCTCATTTTTATTAGAACTTTAGAGATTCTTGCATGTGGTTAAATTATTTTTTTACATAACATTAAATTGATCAAATATTGTGCCATTTCATTTTGCTTTGGTGTTTTCTTCTTCTTCTTCTTCTCATTATTATTATTTTTTAAAAATTTTAAACATTTTCTGAAAATAATTAAAAAGCCAATTTATTTTAATTATTTGTCATTACTTTTAGAGGTTTTTCTATAGGTTGCCTCTACTTTGGCGTATAGATGAAAAAATCCATTATTCTTAAATTATTTATCCAAAATCACTTAATAATTTCATCATTAATCCAAAATGGCTCACCTATAAACATGGGTTTAGTATGTTTTGACCTAAATATTTTTCTATTTAACAATTTAACCATCTCCCTTTTATGTGAAAAAACCTTTGCATAAAGTTAGGAAACTTTATATGGTTTACTTTTGTAATATTTGTGACAAATCTTACCCGTCCATTTTTTTTTTTTTTTGTCTCAGTTTAGGGGGCATTTGGCACAGGGTATTAGATGGGATTAGGTGGAATAGAATTGCATTTGGTCCCGTACAAATTCTATCAAACATTTCATTTGGGGAGGAAAGGTTGGGATTATGTTGGATGGAATTGCATTTAGTCCCATGGAATTGCATTTGGTGCCATCCCTGATTTCTATGGATTTTGAAATCCACTATACATGTGGGCCCCACATTGATGCATATTTTTATCCATGCCATCCATCCACAATCACATAAGCCATCTCCATCGCATTATGATAAGCCAAAGAGACATGAAACACAAGCCTTGTTGTCATGCAACCATTCAATATAGATGGGGCTTACTTTCTCTATGCTTGTGATAAATCTAAATAGTCTACCATTTTTGTCATCCCATTTAGGGTGTGAGCCTAAAATCCAAGTTGATCCAATGCAAAGGTGGGTTATATTGTAGGAAAATGTTAGACAAGGGTCCTTAACGATCCACTCTTTCTTGGCTTGTGGTACTAATTCTACATCCCGTTTGATTGAACGCTTGTAACCTCATACACTAAATCAACTGTAGGATTTAGTCTATGAAGGTTGACCAGACTGTCAAGCCACCAATGTTTGCAGCAATCGGGTGATTTGAAAGGAGAGGGTTGGTCCTTTTGAATGAGATTTTTTTTCTTGCCTTTAGGTCGAAAAGACTTCAATATTCACACGTTTGCAACTGTCATTCAACAATAAAATAATAGAAAGGAAAAAAAAAGAGTCAAAAATATTTTATTAATGATTTTTACAATATTAATACTCATAATTTGCTCGAGAGACAATGATCCGTTCGTCGCCCAACGTGAATTGAGCTTTATAACAGAATGGTCGTGATGTATGGGATGGTCATATGTTCATTATTCGATTGAAAACTAGGCTTCATAGCAAGACAACTAATGGAGGGTGAATCTTAGACTCTTTGTTTGTTTAGTGATAAAAAATTGAACTTCATAGTGAGATGGTGGGTAGGATAATAGTATGTTCATGGACTTAGTGGGAACTGAGTACATGGCAATGCGATCAGAATTTGACTATTTATTCATCGTCTAGTGTAAACTAAGCTTCGTGGTGAGATGGCCAACGAAATCGCCTAGCTTATAGTAGAAAAATCCTATAGCCTTATGTCGAAATTAAGGAATTTTTCTTACAATCCAGTGGGATGTCGTGGATGAAGGGTTCAGAAATGAGCTAATGATAAAAACTAGGGCTTTGTGCCATAAGTAGTGATTGGGAGCTAATTTAAAACCAAACAAGAAAATAAGTGTCTATGGCAGATGGATAGAAGAGGTGACACAGAGCTAGGTTTGGTGGTTGGAGCTCTTTGGCGAGTGTTGCTTTTATAGAACTGAGAGAGGCAGTGGTCACACAAGTTTTCTTGATGTGAGAGATTTGGATAGTTAGCCATATCAATCTATTTGATTCTCTAGATAAGCATAGTCCATTATATACCACTACGTGTATAAAAGATTGCACACATCTATTGCCATTTTGATATTACAATGCGTGTTGGAAGTATTGTTGGAGTCATTACGGACTCTTGCGTAAAAAGCTTTATGGGAGACTTGCTTTGATGGGACTCAAACTTTATAAGGAGTTGCTTTTGACATAACTCAGGTATTTAATTAATAGCTGTAGAGAAATATACTTTTGATGGGACACTTGCTTTGTAGAGAACTCCTTTTTTCGATTTGTACAAATTAATGCTCCCTGCATATACATGTCTCTAAGTACTCACTTTAAAGTTCAGCCACACCACTTTAGTAGTATGGTTGTACATGGCATCCCTTGAACTATTTGATATGGCCTTAATTAATTGGTGGTAAATGGATCTAAATCTCACATGTACCACACAATAGGAAACAATACTAATTGAACGCCCACCATTAAAAACTTCCTAGCACCCAATGTAATGTTTATTTGTCATTCCACCCGTTGAATAGGTCACGTTAACTTGAAAAGGAAAACACAAATATGAGCTTGATCCAAAACTTTAGTGGCCCTGGGAAATTTTTAATGGTGGGCATTCAATCACTGCTTTTTCTTATGGTGTAGTCCACCTGATATTTAGATTTTCCTCATTTTTAAGCTTGTGTAATGAAATAATCTGAAAAAATGGATAGACGGTATCCATAAAACACATTCATCATGGTGGGGTTGCATAGCTTTTACTGGCACCGCAAGTACTTAGCTTGATGCTTGAGGGGTACGTCACTACTAAATTCAAGTCCTCCAGTACCCAAGCGGTGCGGAAAAAGCTTTGTGGCCCTATCATGATATGTATGTTTTATCCACCTTGGCTTGTTAAGCTCATTTAAGGGCATAAGCCTAGCAATGAGGTAAATCTAAATCTCAAGTGGACCACATCATTGGAAACAACGGTGATTGAACGCCCACCAATAAAAACTTCAAATGCCCGATATGATGTTTATTTTCTATCTAACATATTGATTAAGAAAAACACAAAAATCAGCTTCATTTAAAATTTCTGTGGCCTCTAAGATGTTTAAATCTAAATCTCAAGTGGACCGCATCATTGGAAACATCGGTGATTGAACGCCCACCAGTAAAAACTTCAAATGCCCGATATGATGTTTATTTTCTATCTAACATATTGATTAAGAAAAACACAAAAATCAGCTTCATTTAAAATTTCTTTGGCCTCCAAGATGTTTAAATCTAAATCTCAAGTGGACCAGATCATTGGAAACACCGGTGATTGAACGCCCACCAATAAAAACTTCAAATGCCCAATATGATGTTTATTTTCTATCTAACATATTGATTAAGAAAAACACAAAAATCAGCTTCATTTAAAATTTATGTGGCCTCCAAGATGTTTAAATCTAAATCTCAAGTGGACCACATCATTGGAAACATTGGTGATTGAACGCCCACCAATAAAAACTTCAAATGCCCGATATGATGTTTATTTTCTAACATATTGATTAAGAAAAACACAAAAATCAGCTTCATTTAAAATTTCTGTGGCCTCCAAGATGTTTTTAATGGTCCTCATTCAATCACCACTGTTTCCTATGTTGTGGTCCAACTGAGTTTGAATCTGCCTCATTTTTATTTTTTATTTTTTTGCCTCAAAACACATCCATATGGCAGATACAGCACCAATGTCGGTGCTAGTGGGGTAAGTACAGTATCGGAGGCCATGCGCATGGATGGTTGGAACTATTAAAGAGGTGGGTCCCACCATGGCTGGCTATAGGTAAAAGTATGATTCAATTTATGGACAGATTAAATCATGTAACCCTCAATGGTTTAATTCAATTCTATTTTTGAATGGTTAGGATTGTTTTTAGTGAGCCGATGTACTTGGCCATTGAAAGGTTTGGATTCATTTCCATTTTTGAATGGTTAGGCAGAGGGAGGCCACTGTCAATAGAGTGTCCTTAGTGGGCCCTACTTCTTGGGAAACGGATTGGCTACTCCCCCCTGCCACCAGCCCGGGAGGTGGTGGTCGGTGCTCTGTGGGGCCACTATGATGCATGTGTTTCCTCCACTCCGTTCATCCACCTTTACCGATCATTTTAGAGCTTGTTATGCACCATTAAAATCCTCCTAAGGCCAGCTGTACCGTTTATTTCACATCCAATATGTTGATTAGGTTACAGAGACCGGGTCCTTGCTCTTGCTCTGGTGGTAGACTCTAGGAGTTTCAACACCCCTTCAAAGGTTCAAGTACCCATGAGGCATAAAAATAAATAAATAAATAAATAAAATAAAATAAAAAGTCATAGGGACCGGATGAAGGGGAAAGACAAAGATCAGCTTGATCCAAAACTTGTATGGCCTCCGAAAAGTTTTTAATGGTCCACGTTCATTCAACACTGTTTCCTGTAATGTGGTCCACTTGATATTAGGATGTACTTTATTTTTGGTCTCATACTATAAAATGATCTAGAAAAATATATGGACGGCATGTATGAAATATATACACCATGGGCCAACGAAGCACCGGCCACCAGCCATTGGCTGATGGCAGGGGAGTAGCTAATCCGTTTCCTACTTCTTGAAGCAACCGCGAGACTTGCACGACCCACTGGCTAACCGCAGTTACACCCCGGTGACCCGAGGACTACACGGTTTTGTAAGCGAAAAAGATAAGACAAAAGACAAAAGACAAAAGACAAATTCACCCTCTTAGTATATTTCCAAACACCGACGCAAATAATATAGAGTTTAGGTTCAGGTCCATTAAAAAAACACCAAACACAAGCCACCTACTATTCAAATAATTGTCGCCGGCGTTCCTTCCCGCAATTAATATAGAATTTAGGTTCAGGTCCCTTAAAAGACACCAAACACAAGCCACCTAATATTTAAACAATTGTCACCGGGCGTTCCTTCCCGCAATTAATATAGAATTTAGGTTCAGGTCCCTTAAAAAACACCAAACACAAGCCACCTACTATTTAAATAACTGTCGCCGGCATTCCTTCCCTTAAATTTATTAATATTCTCCGCCCACATGTGAGCACAGCGCCCGATAGCTCAAGCAAGCCCACCATGACACTTTCATGAAACCGCCCCTACTATCAGGTGTGTGACGCAGGGATGAACGTGATGAGGATAAATACTCCAAATCCACGAAGCTTCTCTGGACTCGTCACAGAGACTTCTCGAATCCACGAGGAAAGAAAGCAGAAAATAGAAATAAATTCTAATAAATTCGAAATTGATTTATTGATGAATAAAAACAAGTTCACAACCCTTTAAATAAGGGCACCAAGCAATGGGAAAGAAATCAGAATCAAACTACAACTAAAACTCCTAGAATTCGCGACTTACTATAAATACTAAACTTGCTACTTATAGACGGTCGTGATGTCTACTAGTGCACAAGGTTTTCGGCCAAAAATAGTAAGTGTCCTATTTGGCTTCACCAAACCGTTCCCCTAATTATTCTAAGCTCTTTTCACGTTGGACGCAACTCCTAAAGCCCGATGGATGAAGAGTTATAATCAAACTAAAACTTACTATTTATAGTAAAAACGAAATTAAAACAGGGAAACGACCGTCGATCCAGGGGTTTCTCACAATTTTGAGCGTCGCAACCCTACATAGCTGGGTTGGTTGGCTAAAGTAGCTCGTTCTACCCCAAAATCATATATTTTACGTTAACTAACTCATTCCGGATTGCGAGATACGTCCGATCTAAGGTCCGACGGTCCGGATCACTTCTGTCATCGACTGGGCCTTTTCTGATCCATCTTGGCCATGAAACTGTCCGCAACCTGCTCTACATCAGTCCCCTCCACTTTAAAAGAACTCGTCCTCGAGTTCTCATCCTGCGCTAGTTCATGATACTCGGTCAGGTCCGCGACGTTGAAAGTCTGTGAGATCGCCATGTCATCTGGAAGATCAACAACATAAGCGTTGTCATTGATCTTTCGAATGATTGGAACGGGTCCAATCTTCTTATTTTTCAACTTGTTGTACATCCTGGTCAGAAATTTCTCTTTGCGCAGATGGACCATAACGTGTTCGCCTACCTCGAACACTTTTTGTCGCCGGTGCTTGTCCGCTTGTTCCTTGTACTTCTCATTCGAGGCATTTAGCTTGGTCTACACTTCCGAATGGATGCCCATGATCTTGTCTTCCATATGTTCGGCTGCAATGCTCATGCCTGGGTGCTTGGGCAGAGGGACCAGGTCAAGCGTGTGGCGAGGCACTCGTCCATAGATAATCTAGAATGGAGATTTCCCTGTCGAGCAGTTCACCATGTTATTGAATCTAAACTCTGCTTGAGACAAGGCTAAATCCCACTGCTTCGGTTTTTCTCCTAAAATACAGCGGAGGTTTTCCAACGTGCGATTCACAACTTTGGTCTGCCCATCAGTCTGTGGGTGGTAAGCACTGCTGAATTGAAGTCGTGTATCAAATCGAGCCCACAAAGTCCGCTAAAAGTGGCTAATGAACTTCATGTCACGATCAGAAGTAATGGTCTTGGGGACCCCGTGTAGCCGTACGACCTTCCTGAAGAATAAATTCGCCACGTGTGTTGCATCAAGGGTCTTCTTGCATGGGATAAAGTACGTCATCTTGGAGAAATGATCTACTACCACAAACACCGAATTAATGTCACATTGTGTTCGTGGGAGACCAAGCACGAAGTTCATTGATAAATCCTCCCAAAGATCGTCAGACACAGGTAACGGGGTGTAGAGGCCCGTATTCTGAGATTGTCCCTTGAACATGACAACGTTGCACGGCTTTTTCCACATCACATACTAATTGTGGCCAGTAATACCACTCTTCCACAAGAGCTCGCATCTTGTCTCGCCCAAGGTGTCCACTGAGGCCACCTCCATGTAGCTCCTGAATAATCTGCTCCCTCAGAGAACTTCGGGAGATATACAATCGATTTCCTTTGAAGAGAAAATTGTCCTGTATATGAAGGCCACTGGGGTGACCTTCTTGGAAATTCACCCAAGAATTTTTGAAGTCCTCATCCTCGGTATACAGCTCCTTAAGATAGTCGAAGCCGATCACCTTGTTCCTCATCGTAACGAGTAGTGATGCACGACGGCTAAGTGCATCAGCCACCTTGTTCTGCTGCCCTGACTTGTGCTTCAGAATAAACGTGAATTCCTATAAAAATGCAACCCATCTAGCATGCACACGATTTACATTAGTTTGACTATTAATAAACTTTAATGCTTGATGGTCAGTGTACAGAACAAACTCTTTTTGGATTAGATAATGCTGCCAATGTCGCAACACCTGAACAACTGCATACAACTTAAGCTCATAAGTTGACCACTTCTTTAGGGCTTCGCTGAGCTTCTCGCTGTAAAAGGCTACCGGCCTGCCTTCCTGTGATAACACTCCTCCAATTCCGACGTATGAAGCGTCGCACTCAACCTCAAACAATTTGTCGAAATTAAGAAGCACCATGACCGATGTTGTAGACAAACGATGCATGATCCCATGAAAGCTCTTGTCAGCTTTATCGGCCCACTGGAACGGTCCTTTTTTTATGCAATCTATTATAGACACGACTATGATGCTAAAATCTCGCACAAATCGACGATAGAAAGTCGTCAACCCATGAAAACTTCTCACATCATGAATGTTTGTCGGGATCGGCCATTTCCTAATAGCTCGCACCTTTTTATCGTCCACACGAATGCCTGTGGACATTACAACAAATCCTAGAAACAATAGGCTGTCAGTTAAAAAACTACACTTCTTCAAGTTGAGGTACAACTTGTTAATTTGTAGACACAAAGACTGACACGGCCACACGAGATGTTTCCTGTGCTCCGTCTCATCCTGACTATATATCAATATATCATCAAAATATACTACCACAAATCGGCTAGTGAACGGTTTTAGAACTTGATACATCAAACGTATAAAAGTACTTGGTGCGTTCGATAGGCCAAAGGGCATGACCAGCCACTCATGCAACCCTTCCTTGGTCTCGAATGCTGTTTTCCACTCATCACCGGGTCGGATACGAATCTGATGGTACTCACTCCTTAGATCTAGTTTTGAGAACACCTTGGCCCCTTCTAGCATATCGAGCATGTCGTCCAACCATGGTATTAGAAACCGATACTTGATGGTAATTTTGTTGATTGCCCGACTGTCGACACATATGCGCCAGCTTCCATCTTTTTTGGCGTTAATAATGCTGGTACGATACATGGGCTCATGCTCTCTCTTAAGAGACCCTTACGGATCAATTCCTCCACTTACCCCTGAAGTATCTCGCACTCCTTCGGACTCATCCGATAATGAAGGCAGTTGGGCAAGCTAGCCCCAGGGACGAGGTCTATGTGATCTTGGATGTCCCTCATGGGGGACAATCCATCAGGTAAATCTTCAGGCCAGACTTTTTTGAATTCGTTTAGCAACAGTTTTAAACTTGGAGGGATGTTTGAGGGTTCCTCTTCCTCGCCCTTCACCACCATGGCGTATACCTCGCCAGTTTCCTTGGATTCCTCCATGAAATCCCGAATGATCAAGAGGGAACTTCCCTCCACTTTAGAGGCTTCAGGGTGGTTCTCTGGTATCATAGGGGCAAGGATTATTTTTTGGCTATCCTTGACGAATACGTAGACATTGTCTCGTCCCCAATGGGTCACATCACGGTCTGACTACCAGGGTCGACCGAGTAGTATGTGGCAAGCTTCCATATCAACCACGTCACAAAGTATCTGCTCCTTATAATTTTTACCAATAGAATTTGAGTTAGTGCATTGTTCAGTTACCTTGGTTTCATTTACTTTTTTTATCTAGACGATTGAGTGCGGGGAAGGATGTTTCGTCGTTGGTAGCCAAAATTTGTCCACCATCACTCTTGAGATGATGTTCTCACTACTACCACTGTCTATGATCACATCACAGACCTTTCCGTTGACAGTGCACCGAGTACGAAATATATTGTGTCGCTGTGGATGTAATTCCTTTCGTGGGGTATACAGTAATCGCCTCACAACTAGAAATTCTCCACGATCCTCGCTGGTCATTTCATTGCTATCTGCTATTTCTTCAGTGGTTTGTTCATGTTCATCATAGCCATGGTCTTCTTCTGCGGCCTCATCTTCAGTGCCCCCTTCGTTTATAGTCAAGTGTGCTGCGGGACGTTGAGGACAGGTGTTTGATAAGTGGCCTGGCTGGCCACAGCGGTAACAATTGTTCGACCTTGGTCGAGCATGAGGATTTAAAATCCTACTTGGGCTTGCTGTTGTGGGTGTTGTACGTTAAGGTCTAGATGAGCCGCTCCCCGTATCACAGTTCGCGGTTGTAGAATGTTGAGGACATTCTCCTACTGGATCTTTTCCTTATGCCAGCACTGGATCCTGCGTAGGACCCGTCATGGGGGTCGAGTTGAAGGATAGGAACGAGCAGGAACTCTTACAAGTTGTGTTTCTGCCCTACCCATCAATTGAACTGCTTCATCCACGGTCCCGACTGGGTACATCTGAACTCGGTCCTGAATTGTCAGTCGCAACCCACCTATAAATCGTGCCACCTTCTTTGACTCAGATTCTGACAGATCGCTTCATGTAGCCAACCGCTGGAATTCTTCAGTGTAATCGGTGATGGTTCGATTTCCTTGTCGATAATTTTGGTATTGCTGGAATAATATCTGCTCATAATCACTGGGGAGAAATCGTGATCGAAGAAGGCGTCTCATCCGTGGCTATGATGAGATAGGTGCCTTGTTCTGGTGGGCTCGTGAGAGTTGTAATTGTTCCCACCATGCAGAAGCACCAGATTTTAACTTAAACGCTACCAATTTTACCCTTTTATGATCTGGCACGTCCATATAATGAAAATATCTCTCTACTTTGGCTAGCCCATCGAGGAAATCTTCTATACGTAATAAACCATTAAAACTAGGAAGTTCAGCCTTACCTCAATAGTCTCTTTCAGCACGATCTAGATGATCCCCTCCATAGATTGGTCATGGGCAAAACCCTCATTAAGGTCCTCGTCGCTAGAACTTGAATCATCTGGTGTAGCCCTACGATTTTCCACTAGTAGTGCCCTACGAAAATTGGGGTTGCGTCATACAACAACCATAGGTGGTGGAGCAACCATAAGTGGTGGAGCACCACCTAGGGCTCGGGGCGGAAGTAGCGCATCCGCAAGACGGCCGAGGGTTGCCTACAGCCCTTGCATGGTCAACTGACTCTCCCAGTGGAAAGCTTTCATTCTTTCCGAAGATAACGAATCCCTGGATCACCGTCCACAGGATTTTGATTCATACCTTCATAGTTTGCCATCAGCCCGAGGGGAATCCTCACTCTGATACCAATTGACGCAGGGATGAACGTGATGAGGATAAATACTTCGAATCCACGGAGCTTCTCTGGACTCCTCATAGAGACTTCTCAAATCCACGAGGAAAGAAAGAAGAAAATAGAAATAAATTCTAATAAATTTGAAATTGATTAATTGATGAATAAAAACGAGTTCACAACCCTTTAAATAGGGGTACCAAGCAATGGGAAAGAAATCAGAATCAAATTACAACTAAAACTCCTAGAATTCGCGACTTACTATAAATAGTAAACTTACTATTTATAAACGGTCATAATGTCTACTAGTGCGCAAGGTTTTCAGCGAAAAATAGTAAGCGTCCTATTTAGCTTCACCAAACCATTCCCCTAATTATTCTAAGCTCTTTTCACGTTGGACGTAACTCCCAAAGCCCGACGGATGAAGAGTTATAATCAAACTAAAACTTACCCGACGGATGAAGAGTTATAATCAAACTAAAACTCACTATTTATAGTAAAAACGAAATTAAAACAAGGAAACGACAGTCGATCCAGGGGTTTCTCGCAATTCTGAGCTTCGCAACCCATCATAGCTGAGTTGGTTGGCTAAAGTAGCTCGTTCTACCCCAAAATCATATATTTTACGTCAGCTAACTCATTCTGGATTGCGAGATACGTCCGATCTAAGGTCCGACGGTCCGGATCACTTTTGTCGTTGACCGGGCCTTTTCTGATCCATCTTGGCCATGAAACTGTCCGTGACCAGCTCTACATCAGTGTGTCACCCCTTTAAACCTAAGGCCCAAAACTCAACTCTATCACAATTCAGGTGGCCCGCACAATTGAAAATAATGTACTATGCAATGCTCGCAATCTAATCACAAATCGCAGAATTTAATTACAGTTCTACAATCTAGTAATATTAAATTTGATGAATTATAAGAGTGTCTTGGAAATTTATGAAATTCATTGAATATTTGGAACTAAATTTATTGAATTTTGATACCGAATTTATTTAATAATAGACTAAAAAATAATGATGCAATTCAAAAAATGAGTTTGAAAAGGAAGTCCATAATACATATATATTGAACATGCCTGAATATCTTAAGAACCCATCTTCATTTTCCATAATTCATCATAAAAAGGATATTATTATTGCTTTAAAAAATGAATTTTTATGAGAAATTTCTTCATAAATTCTAAATTTACCATTCTTTAGTTCCTGTCCAATAAGGTTATTGAAGTACTCTTATATATTATTTTTATTTAAAAAGTAATAAAGTTTGAAAATTCCAGGGCAATGTGACTTCCAACTTATTCTACACATGCACCCACTATGATAATTACACAAACTAAAAATCTTTCTAATCTAATCATCAAATGGGTTACAAGTGAATTTTAATGTTTTAAAGTGTGTATATGATTTTTATGATGCGGCCTACTATATATTTAGATTAATCAATTTTTTTACTATTCTAAACATCACGCGCAAGGCTACATCTATTAGATTGATTGGTATCATAAAAATACCATATGGGCTTATAATTCTTAACTTTTCCACTTTTAAAAGAAAAAAAATATAAGGTGGGCATTATGAATTAGAGGTGAGCATGGGACGACTTGATCCAGCTAACTCGACTTGTCCGACTCGTTCTGATCCGACTTGACCCGATCTGAATGGGTGAGTTGGTCCGAACCGAATAAGCCTCGCCCAATCCGAACTCAAACCGAGTCGAGTTCGAGTTACCCAGTAACTTGACCTGAAACTCGATCTGGTTAGACTTGCCTCGATCCAAAACCCGACTTGATCTGACTCTCTAACCCTACCCCGACCCGATCCTAACCTCTCTCTCTCTCTCTCTCTCATCCTCTTCTTCCAAGCTCGGCAACCACCCACCACCATCACCCTCCTCCTCTTCTCTCTCCTCTTCACTCCCTCCCTCCCTCATCTCTCAATCCGACTCAGCGCCAACTCGACCTGACTTGGTACTTCTGACCAGATCAGTCTAGATCAATCCAGGCCAGACTGAACTTGGATCGAGTCAGGCATGCTGGACTCGGCATTGAATCGGATCGAGTTCGGGTCAGGCCTAAATTGTCACATTCGGCAACAATATATAACTAATGCACAAACTTTAGAGTATATAATTGCCAATATAAAAAAAGCTTAAGAAAATAAAAACCAATCACTAATTGAACTATTAAAGCATGGAGAATGAACTAGCAACTAACCGGGAGTGATATACCCATAAGTGCCTGCGAGCATGGTCCAATTAAATGAATCGGGTATCAGCAATCCACGACGGTATGGTGTTATGCTTAGAGAAAGGTATGCAAAGAGTTATGGTTGAGTCTGATTCAAACTTGGTGGTCACTAGCCTCACAAATCAGTCCAAGATTCCATGGAAGTGAAAACCTTGGATTACTCGTATTAACCACCTGCGCTAGCTGGGAATTTTTTCCTTCTCCCACACATTCAGAGAAGGTAACTGTCCAACAGACGGGCTAGCCCGGGAGGGGAGCCATAGTCAACTAAACGCGATCCATATTCAGTTTTCGACGCTCCCGGTCCATGTCCGTGGGCTGATTTTCTTAGATAAGGTCGGGCTAGGGTCGCTCAGATCAGCCAGTTAAGTCCTATTTGTTTCTTGGCTGCTTCCTTCCATCTTACTTCTTTTGTATATAGGGGTCACTTGTGATTCCCTACGATAGACCCTCTTGGTGTTTATTTTGGGTCGAGGGGTCCGAAATATTGTGCAAACCTTTTATCAAGGGAATACATTTCACTTGAAAAAAAAAATCTTGGAAAAAAAAATCGGGTATCAGTAATCGTGCAGTGCCAAAATCAAAGACACTAGCCTCAAGTTTCGAATTCAACATAACATTGTTGCTTGATAGGTCTCGATGGACAATGGGTAGGGTGCAATCATGGTGCATATAAGATAGAGCATTGGCCACACCTTTAATAACCTTCACCCTTAGAGTCCAATCCAACTATGCAGCTCCTTTATCATTGCTTAGGATACTTCCCAAGCTTCCCTTTTTCATGTACTCGTACAATAGAAATGAGCATCGAGCATGGTAACAGAAGCCATAAAGCTTCACAATATTGCGATGGTGGACTTCTGTTAATGCTCGTATCTTATTTCTAAAACTTCTTTGATCAGATTGATCACCACCTTCAAGTGGGTGAAGTTTCTTCACAGCTACTACTTGGCCAGTTGGTAGATTTGTGTTGAGGGTCAAATATTGCATATTAGACCCTATTTATTACCTGGATTTACGAGCATGATACTGTTTAACACCTGATTTTAATCATGTTTGTGATGCAGGGTGTATTTAAGAGCATGGACGGCCAAAAAGTTGTTAAAAGCATGGATTTAATGATCTAAAGACACCAAGGCAAGGGAAGGACTCCAGGGGACCAAGATCTATAGATTTACACGCCAGATATCTAAGAAAATCAGGCCGTTCATGTTAAACGGCTCTGAAAGACATCCAGAATGCAAGATTACAAGGTTTCCACCATCTGATCGGCTCGAAACCCCATACATGGCCTGGGGACCACAAATTAACCGTACACGTTGAATTTTAGATCTAAAATCCCTGTATAAGTGGCCCAACGGTCAGATCAGCCCACACATCAGCAATTTGGGGCCCACCTGCTCTTTGGATATGCTTCAATTTTGGTCTCAACCCCTTAAATTAGTTGGGAAACCAGATGAACGGTGTGGATTGTTTGTACACATCAAGGTGGGACCCACTCTACATAGTGCGTGTACACAGCACTTGCACAGGCACTGTGCACCGAACGCAGTGAAGTCGGTCAGCGTTACGCTGACCGACGTTCTTCTTCTTCAAATCCAAAAATGCAACAGCGTTTTCGCTGCGTCCACCGGTTCCTCTCAGTGGGGCCCACCCCTCACCCAAATCATCCATCTGAACCACACCAAGGTGTTCTTTTTCTACCATGCGAGATATTGTAAGTTTCCAGCCGTTAAAAGTAAGATGGACGGTGGAGTAGATGATCTCGTGGACCACACCAAAACTATTCCAAAATCATCCATTCCCAGACGGTTTTTCGAGGGAAATCTTATGGACGGAGTGGATTCTCCGCTCGACACCGAGGTGGGACACACTCATCGTCCCAAGCAGCGTCCGCAGGCTCTGTTACACAACAGAGCTTGCGGTGTTCACTAGTGGGCCATCATCACGGCTCGGAGGTCTGATCCGGACCGTTCATCACACTCCCACGGTCTTTATGATCAAAGCCTAGGAGGCCGAATCATAGAAATCAGTGGAGATTGGTTTCCGTTTATCCAGATAAAGGACTAACGGTGACATGAAAAAGATGGGTGGGACACACCAATTTCGGTCCAAAAACAGTCTATCTTTACTGAAATTTCACGGGGATCCCAATGAGCGGATTGGATGCCACAGAAAAACCCGATTCTGGGCCCCACCATTGCTTCAGCGCAAGTTGGCTCTTAAAGTTACGTAGCCGACCTCCGTGCTGCGTAATTCTCTGCGTAAGGCTATCCAGCAACCGGAGGAATCTCCTTGCTGTTTATAAAAGGGAAGAGAGAGCCGTGGAGGAGGATATCTGGAGCAGCTTGGCTGGAGGCTTGGGTTTGGACGTGGAAGCAGAGAGAGAGAGAGAGAAACAGGGAGTTTATTTTTGTTTTTATTTTTTTTATTTTGTTTTGTCTAAGAGATCTAGCCTTTCATGGTTGGCTAAACCTCTTAGCTAGGGCTAAGAGGTGAAGCTTGTAGCGTGATGGGAGGCCTCTTTGTTTGTGCCTTTGTTTAGACTGAATTGATGTTGATTTGGGTTTTATTATGGGAATGTGTTTTTAGTCTTTAATGGTCTGTTGTGACTGAAATTACAATGGGTCTGCAATAGCTTTGAGCATGTTCTTTTCCTCTTTATATTTATGACGTCAGGAAGCCCTGTTGTTCACCATCGTCTCATGGGCATGGTTGGATGTCGGTACCCTTCTTAACCTTCATACTTTGATTGGTTGGTAATTAGTTTAATTCTGTTGTTTGCTTTGTCTCCTGGGCATGGTTTGGTGATGGAATCCATTCTAATTCATACACCTTTCATCTCTTGAAACCTATATCAATGGCAGTTCAGTTAATTTTCCTGATTTGTAATACAGGCATAAGATCTCCCTGATCTCTACAAGTGGATCCTCTGAATCTCTAGTTTCCCTTCTCTGATTTTTCCTAAAGTTTTAGATTAATATTTCATCATTATTCTTCAAATTACAATTGGTTTAGAATTCATCTTAGCCTAGTTCTAGATCTGGTTATTTTCAGATAACGTACAAGTTCCAGTCCCTTGGGATTCGACCTCGGTCTTACCGAGTTTATTACTACATCACAACCCTATACTTGGGGAGTGAACAAGTTTTTAGCGCCGTTCTTGAGTGATTGACGGCTACGATTTTCTGAAATTAATTGGATTTAGAGTTAGTTTAAGATTAGGATTTTACTAATTTTAATTTTTAATTTTATTTTCTATTTTGATTCATAGAACTAACTTATTTTCTATTCTGTAGGTTGTTAAGATAGAACTTCTAATTTGGTAAACTCTTTCTGATTTTCTAGATTTTCTAACTCTTTAGATTTGGTTTGCTTTAGAAATTTCTTCTATTTAGAAACTAACTTATTTTGTTTTGTTTTGCAGGTCTTTAGCTTAGGGACTTCAAGTTGGTAATCTCCTTCCAACTTTCTCTTTCTTTCTAGATTTTCATTTTCTTTCTTAGGATTAGGTTTAGAATTTGATTGAGGGCTGTGAGTGTTTCATGCCCATGTGGGCCGTGACGACACTCGACATCTCTTGGTGAGGAGGGTTAGTTGAGGGGTTCTGTCCATCGAGGATTAGACACCGTTTGAATTCCCTGAGTTAATTGAGATTATGGTGAAAATCAACCTCAAGCACTACCTCAACAGATGGATGAGGAAGTACATGATGAGAATGAGGTGCTTCAAGCACCCCCGCCTCGTACCTTACGAGATTATTTACAGCCGGGGGGTGAGCACGCCCTCATGCATGATTTTCCGAAAACACGGGACATATGGACATCAAGCCAGGAGTTATCCAACTCCTTCCTAAATTCCATGGGCTTGAATCAGAAAGTCCATACTTACATTTGAAAGAGTTCGATGAGATTATAGCCACCTTATACTTTCCCAATGTATCAGGATACAATCAGTGAAACTCTTTCCTTTTTCCTTGAAAGAGAAGGCTAAGACGTGGTTACATTCACTTGCGTCCTAGATCCATTGGCACATGGAACGATTTGAGAGGAAATTCATAAAGAAATTTTTCCCACACCATAAAACGATTACCCTCGAGAAAAGCAATCATGAACTTCGCCCAAAAGGAAGATGAAACATTCTACCAATGTTGGGAAAGGTTCAAGGATCTTGTCAGTTCATGCCCACAACACGGTTTTGAAATGTGGCGCATTACAAATTTTTCTATGATGGTGACATCTTCCATGCGCCAGGTGGTCGAGACAATGTGTAATGGAGAATTCATGAATAAAAAGTCGATGAGGTATGGGATTACCTCGATAGACTTGCTGAGAATGCACAATCATGGGACCATTACCCAAAATCAAACACCACGCCTACGCCAACTCAATCTAAAGAGAAAGGTGGAGTATATCTCTGAAAGAAGAGGACGATGTAAATTTAAAGTGACTAATCTCACTCGAAGAGTCGAGGCCATGGAAGGAAAGAAGGATAAGGTTAATGAAATTGTTTGCGGCATCGTGATTGCAACATTCACACAACTGAAAATTGTCCTACCATATCGCCTTTCGAGGAGTGTTGAATGAACAAGCCAATGCCGTAAATAACTATCAAAGACCTTTCAATGGATCTACCTCAATACATACAATCTGGTTGGAGAAATCATCCAAATTTTAGTTGGAGGAATGGACAAGCTGCTACCCCTCAAAGTTTCTTTAATCAAAATCAAAATCGGGGGAAACCTCAAGAAGAACTAGGTTCAAAATTCCATACAAGAGTGACTCGGGCAATGCGTGGACTTACGAGACTTTATGCGAGAAAATAGATTCACGTATGACGGTTATAGAAAAGGGATGCTTCTGCACAACCGCTCCCCAATCCTAAACCGCAATACGAGATAAATGATCCCAGCTCTTCAAATCAAATGGGACACGCTAAATCCATCACCACTCTTAGGAGTGGGAAGATCATTGATAAAACCCTTCCGGTTAGGCCTGAAAAGCCTCAAGAACTAGAAGAGGACAATAATGATGGATCTAGTGATGTCCCACAAAATTTAGAACCGGAACTTCTAGAGAAGCCGGTTGCTCGTTCCCCCAACGATTGGTTGCACCAAAACGTCTTTCTAACTCTCAGGATATTCGGAGGTGTTGAAACAAGTGAAAGTCAACATTCCTCTACTTGATGTCGTAAAAACGGGTTCCTCTATATGCAAAATTTCGAAAGACCTATGTACGACCAAAAAGCGGCAAAGCATTCAAAAGAAGATCTTCTTTGAGAAAGTAAGTGCCATCCTGAAGCAAGGCGTGCCATGAGAAATTCAAGGATCCGGTAGCCCAACCATATCATGTGTAATCGGGAACCATCGAATTGATCATGCACTTCTTGACTTGGGAGCGGCGTCAATCTAATCCCCTACTCGGTATACAAACGGTTAGGATTGGGTGAGTTAAAACCTACCCTAACCACACTACAACTTGCCGATCGAAGCATTCGTGTACCAAGAGGGATTATTGAGGATGTGTTAGTCAAGTCGATAGATTTTACTACCCTGTAGATTTTATCATCCTGGACACCGAACCCATCAACAACATGAGCGCTCAGATTCCGTCATTCTTGGTCGCCCATTCCTTGCCACGTCAAATGCAATCATCAATTGCGGGAATGGTGTCATGACTATGTCTTTTGGAAATTTGACATTGGAGTCAAACATCTTTTTCAATAACGGCGAGAACGTGAGAGGATGATGACGATGTCCACGACATTAACATGATCGATACTTTCGTGGAAGATAGGACACCCCTTACCTTATCCCACGATCCTCTAGAGACGTGCTTGGCCCACTCCCATGAGTTTGATGATGATATGATTAGGGAGACGTGTGCCTTGCTTGATCTTGCACCGGTACTTGAAGTTAGCAGGTGGAGGCCACAATTTGAAGAATTACCACAAGCGATGTAGTGCCTCTACCGTCTAACCTCAAGGCACCGAAGCTTGACCTAAAACCTTTGCCCTCGATTTGAAATATACCTATTTAGGTCAAGATGAGACATACCGGTGGTGATCTCGCCCCCTGGAGAAAGAACGAGGAGAGTATGCTCATATCTACTCTCATTGAGCATAAAGGAGCCCTAGGATGGACGATAGCGGACCTCAAAGGAATCGATCCCTCGATTTGTACTCACCACATATATCTTGAGGAAAATGTGAAGACCGCTCGGCAACCACAACGTAGGCTAAATCCAAACATGAAGGAAGTGGTTAAGGCCGAGGTTCTCAAACTATTGGATGTGGGTATCATATACACTATATCGATAGTCAATGGGTGAGTCCAACTCGGGTGGTTCTAAGAAGTCCAGGAATCACCATCGTAGCCAATGCTAATAATGAACTCGTGCCAACCAGAGTCACTACTGGTTGGAGAATGTGCATTGACTACAGAAAGTTGAATACCGTCACAAGGAAGGATCACTTTCCTCTGCCCTTCATCGATCAAATCTTGGAAAGGCTAGCTGGTCATTCCTATTACTGTTTTCTTGACGGGTATTCGGGCTACAATCAGATTGAAATTGCCCCTGAGGACCAGGAAAAGACCACATTTACATGTCCCTATGGCACCTTTGCTTATCGAAGAATGCCATTTGGATTATGTAATGCCCCTGCCACCTTTCAGCGATGTATGTTGAGTATCTTTTCTGATATGGTGGGGCAATATCTTGAGGTCTTCATGGACAATTTCTCTGTCTATGGTTCATCTTTCAGCAAGTGCTTGGAAAGTCTTAAATGTGTGCTGAAAAGATGTGAAGAAAAGAATCTGGTACTTAATTGGGAGAAGTGCCATTCCATGGTTCATAAGGGAATTGTCCTTGGACATATCATCTCGTCCAAGGGAATTGAGGTAGATAAGGCAAAAATCGATCTTATCTCTAACCTACCTCCACCCAAGAACATCAGGGACGTGCGATCCTTCTTAGGACATGCAGGATTTTACAGGCGATTCATAAAGGACTTTAGTCTCCTCTCTCGTCCTTTATGTAATCTTCTTCAAAAGGATGTTCCATACGAGTGGACTGAGCAATGCCAGGAAGCTTTCACCAAGCTTAAAGGCATGTTAACCACTGCACCCATCATGCAGCCACCCGACTGGAGCCTTCCTTTTGAGCTTATGTGCGACGCCTCGATTATGCTCTTGGAGCGGTTCTAGGCGGAGAGAAAGATAAGAGGCTCTACGTCATCCATTACGCGAGTAGAACTTTAAATCTGCCCAAGTGAACTACTCGACTACGGAAAAGGAACTTTTAGCGTGGTGTTCGCCTTGGACAAATTTAGGTCCTACTTGATCGGATCCAAGATCATTATCTATACGGATCATGCGGCCTTGAAGTATCTTCTTTCCAAGAATGATTCTAAGCCCACTTTGATACGATGGATCCTTCTACTCCAAGAATTTGATTTGAAAATTAAAGATAAAAGGGAGTAGAGAACGTAGTGGTGATCACCTTTCTCGCCTTAATACCCTCGATTCCCTTGAGGCGACCCATATCAATGACATGTTCCACGATGAACAAGTGACATTCGAGTCTCCCATTCACCTTGGTTCGGCTGATATTGCTAATTATCTTGCTACGGGTTCCATACCAACACATTGGGCTGCGCAGAGATAAGAGAAATTTTCACCGAGGTACGCAAATTCTTACGGGATGATCCATACTTGTTTAAATATTTCCCGGACCAAATTTTGAGGAGATGTGTGCCGGACGATGAGCATCGAGTGTCATCTCCTTTTGTCACTCACGGGCTGTGGTGGTCACTTTTCGCAAAAAAGACCACGGTCAAGATTCTGCAGTGTGGCTTCTATTGGCCCACTATGTTGGGGACACTCATGAGTTTTGTAAAGCTTGTGAGCGTTGTCGAAATTGGGAGCATTGTCCGTCGAAATATGATGCCCTTGAATCCCATTCTTATCATAGAGGCATTTGATTGTTGGGGCATCGATTTCATGGGACCATTCCCCAATCTTTTGGGAATTTATATATTTTGCTTTTGCCGTAGACTATGTCACTAAATGGGTCGAAGCGATTAGTGTCGAATAATGACCATCGCACGGTCATTAAATTCTAAAAGAAAACATCCTTTCCCGATTCGGAACGCCTCGAGCCATCATTAGTGATGGGGGCTCACACTTTTGTAATAGGCCATTCGAGAGTTTAATGAAGAAATACGGTATCTCTCATAAGGTGAGCACCCCATACCACCCCACGGACAAGTGGGCAAGTGAGATTTCTAATAGGAGATCAAACACATTTTGGAGAAAATGGTTAACCACGGCCGTAAGGATTGGTCAATTCGATTGACCGATGCCTTATGGGCGTACCGTACTGCTTTTAAAACCCCTATTGGAATGTCTCCCTTTAGACTCGTCTATGGGAAGGCTTGCCACTTACACGTGGAGTTGGAACATAGAGCCCTCTTGGGCGATCAAAAATCTAAATTTCAATCGAACAATATTTGGCTCGCTACGCAAACTTGATTGAATGAACTTGAAGAAATCAGAAGCACGCATACGAGAACTCGAGAATTTACAAGGACAAGATGAAGGCGTTTCATGACCAACATATTCTACGAAAATCATTCACGCCAGGCCAGAAAGTCCTCTTGTATAATTCTCGATTACATCTCTTTCCGGGTAAGTTTCGATCTCGTTGGACCGGCCCTTACATTGTTGTTACTGCTTATCCTCATGGGGCCGTAGAAATAAGAGATCCCGACAATGGCAAGGAGTTTAAAGTAAATGGACATCGTTTAAAGCCATTTGTCGAGAAATTTGATTCAGAGGACATGTCCATGCCTCGGCGATCTGTTTACCAGGAGTGATCTCCTAGTCTGATGGAGGTATAGGTAGGTTTATCGCTTTCATAGGATTAGGGTTGTTGTTTTAGTCTGGCTGAAGACGTTAAACTTAGCGCTCCTGGGAGGCAACCCAGCTTTTCAATTCATTTCATTTTGCTAGTTCAATGTTTGTGGGTAACATTACTGCAAACCCTCACGAGACTACAACTCGTCCGCTAGGGGCAACCTAGGGGTTTAAAGGCTTGTTGCATGCGCTAAATGCAATCGAGAGCACCTGCGAAAGTGGTATAGGTAGGATTTTATTTCTTGTTATTTTTGTGTGGCTTTCTCTCTCGTGCTCACCCGCTCTCATGTTGAGATCTCTTGGAAAGTCTCTCACGATTCATCATTCAGGTACTATCTTCCCATCACTTCTCTTTTACTTTCGTTGTCCCATGTGCATTCCATGCTCATATCTTTTACATTGAGGACAATGTAGATTTTAGGTTGGGGGTGGGAGATTAAGTTACCTAATCAGTGTTTTCTTCGTCTTGAGCAAAAATTGTGAAAAAAATTGTGAAAATTTTTAAATAAATTGTGAAAATTTTTAAATTTTTTTTCTGAACTTTCTAGTGAGTTCGAAGTGATTTTGATGGATATCCTGGATTTAGAATTTCTAAGATACGTGATGTTGGAAATTTATGACTCTTACATTCAGTATCTGTTAGATTTCACAGTTAAGTTTGAATTGTTAATCCATGATTAGAAGTTGTAAACATTGATTGAGTCATGCTTTCACATACCACATCTCACCTACACATTGAGATTTCAGTTTGATATTGAATGATTTACTTGGTAATCACTGAGTATGAAAGAAACCAGCCTAAAAGATTTGGCCATCAGAGTAAGTCGAATAATCTTCACCATAGGTTTGCTCCCTATAGGTGTGGATTTAATTCCTCATGGATGATATCAGAAAAAGGTTTAGGTGTACGATCTTCACCATAGGTTTGCTCCCTATAGGTGAGGATTGGACTCTTCTACAGACGTTACCTAAAAAAAAAAAAAAAAAAAAAAAAAAAAAAAAAAAAACTAGAAAAATGAAAAAATGATCTGTGAGGCAAGTTTTGGTTATCATGAATTCTCTTGTTGATTACCAATGAAATCCTGAAATAAAGAATTGAATCTCTTAATGATGGTAAGCCGAGATTTCACTATACACCCATGGAACTCAATGTTTGAAATTATTCCAGTTTATGGATTAATATTTGAACTTGATTATGAAATTCACCATGCATGAGAGGCCAGGAGAAATTGATAATCAGCATTCATGAATCTTAAGATTTCTCATATCTGGATTGTTTTTCAAAATATCACTCGGCTTCACAAGAATTATCTCATAATTCTCAACTTAATTTTCGCATATTTTGCTCGGGACTAGCAAAATGCTGGTTGGGGGTTGTGTTGAGGGTCAAATATTGCATATTAGACCCTATTTATTACCTGAATTTATGAGCATGATACTGTTTAACACCTGATTTTAATCATGTTTGTGATGCAGGGTGTATTTAAAAGCATGGACGGCAAAAAGTTGTTAAAAGCATGGATTTAATGATCTAAAGGCACCAAGGCAAGGGAAGGACTCCAGGGGACCAAGATCTATAGATTTACACGCCAGATATCTAAGAAAATCAGGCCGTTCATGTTAAACGGCTCTGAAAGACATCCAGAATGCAAGATCACAAGGTTCCCACCATCTGATCGGCTCGAAACCCCATACATGGGCTGGGGACCATAAATTAACCGTACACGTTGAATTTTAGATCTTAAATCCCTGTATAAGTGGCCCAACGGTCAGATCAGCCCACACATCAGCAATTTGGGGCCCACCTGCTCTTTGGATATGCTTCAATTTTGGTCTCAACCCCTTAAATTAGTTGGGAAACCAGATGAATGGTGTGGATTGTTCGTACACATCAAGGTGGGACCCACTCTACATAGTGCGTGTGCACAGCACTTGCACAGGCGCTGTGCACCGAACGCAGTGAAGTCGGTCAGCGTTACGCTGACCGACGTTCTTCTTCTTCAAATCCAAAAATGCAACAGCGTTTTCGCTGCGTCCGCCGGTTCCTCTCAGTGGGGCCCACCCCTCACCCAAATCATCCATCTGAACCGTTCATTGTGTGGATAGGGGGAGTATTAACCTCACCTAGGTGTTCTTTTTCTACCATGCGAGATATTGTAAGTTTCCAGCCGTTAAAAGCAAGATGGACGGTGGAGTAGATGATCTCGTGGACCACACCAAAACTATTCCAAAATCATCCATTCCCAGACGGTTTTTCGAGGGAAATCTTATGGACGGAGTGGATTCTCCGCTCGACACCGAGGGGTGGGACACACTCATTGTCCCAGCCGGCACCGCGGGCCTCGTTACACAAGCAGAGCTTGCGGTGTTCACTAGTGGGCCATCATCACGGCTCGGAGGTCTGATCCGGACCGTTCATCACACTCCCACGGTCTTTATGATCAAAGCCTAGGAGGCCGAATCATAGAAATCAGTGGAGATTGGTTTCCGTTTATCCAGATAAAGGACTAACGGTGACATGAAAAAGATGGGTGGGACACACCAATTTCGGTACAAAAACAGTCTATCTTTACTGAAATTTCACGGGGATCTCAATGAGCGGATTGGATGCCACAGAAAAACCCGATTCTGGGCCCCACCATTGCTTCAGCGCAAGTTGGCTTTTAAAGTTACGTAGCCGACCTCCGTGCTGCGTAATTCTCTGCGTAAGGCTATCCAGCAACCGGAGGAATCTCCTTGCTGTTTATAAAAGGGAAGAGAGAGCCGTGGAGGAGGATATCTGGAGCTTGACTTGGTTGGAGGCTTGGGTTTGGACGTGGAAGCAGAGAGAGAGAGAACAGGAGTTTATTTTTGTTTTTATTTTTTTTTTTATTTTGTATTGTCTAAGTGATCTAGCCTTTCATGGTTGGCTAAACCTCTTAGCTAGGGCTAAGAGGTGAAGCTTGTAGCATGATGGGAGGCCTCTTTGTTTGTGCCTTTGTTTAGACCTGAATTGATGTTGATTTGGGTTTTATTATGGGAATGTGTTTTTAGTCTTTAATGGTCTGTTGTGGTGAAATTACAATGGGTGCGCAATAGCTTTGAGCATGTTCTTTTCCTCTTTATATTTATGACGTCGGGAAGCCACTGTTGTTCACCATCGTCTCATGGGCATGGTTGGATGTCGGTACCTTCTTCTTAACCTTCATACTTTGATTGGTTGGTAATTAGTTTAATTCTGTTGTTTGCTTTGTCTCCTAGGCATGGTTTGGTGATGGAATCCATTCTAATTCATACACCTTTCATCTCTTGAAACCTATATCAATGGCAGTTCAGTTAATTTTTCTGATTTGTAATACAGGCATAAGATCTCCCTGATCTCTACAAGTGGATCCTCTGAATCTCTAGTTTCCCTTCTCTGATTTTTCCTAAAGTTTTAGATTAATATTTCATCATTATTCTTCAAATTACAATTGGTTTAGAATTCATCTTAGCCTAGTTCTAGATCTGGTTATTTTCAGATAACGTACAAGTTCCAGTCCCTTGGGATTCGACCTCGGTCTTACCGAGTTTATTACTACATCACAACCCTATACTTGGGGAGTGAACAAGTTTTAGGCGCCATTCTTAAGTGAGTTGACGGCTACGATTTTTCGAAATTAATTGGATTTAGAGTTAGTTTAAGATTAGGATTTTACTAATTTTAATTTTTAATTTTATTTTCTATTTTGATTCATAGAACTAACTTATTTTCTATTCTGTAGGTTGTTAAGATAGAACTTCTAATTTGGTAAACTCTTTCTGATTTTCTAGATTTTCTAACTCTTTAGATTTGGTTTGCTTTAGAAATTTCTTCTATTTAGAAACTAACTTATTTTGTTTTGTTTTATGGTCTTTAGCTTAGGGACTTCAAGTTGGTAATCTCCTTCCAACTTTCTCTTTCTTTCTAGATTTTCATTTTCTTTCTTAGGATTAGGTTTAGAATTTGATTGAGGGCTGTGAGTGTTTCATGCCCATGTGGGCCCGTGACGACACTCGACATCTCTTGACTGAGGGAGGGTTAGTTGAGGGGTTGACTGTCCATCGCAGGATTAGACACCGTTTGAATTCCCCTGAGTTAATTGAGGTTATGGCTGAAAATCAACCTCAAGCACTACCTCAACAGATGGATGAGGAAGTACATGATGAGAATGAGGTGCTTCAAGCACCCCCGCCTCGTACCTTACGAGATTATTTACAACCGGCGGGGGTGAGCACGCCCTCATGCATGATTTTTCCCGAAAACACGGGACATATGGACATCAAGCAGGGAGTTATCCAACTCCTTCCTAAATTCCATGGGCTTGAATCAGAAAGTCCATACTTACATTTGAAAGAGTTCGATGAGATTATAGCCACCTTATACTTTCCCAATGTATCCGAGGATACAATCAGGCTGAAACTCTTTCCTTTTTCCTTGAAAGAGAAGGCTAAGACGTGGTTACATTCACTGCGTCCTAGATCCATTGGCACATGGAACGATTTACAGAGGAAATTCATAAAGAAATTTTTCCCACACCATAAAACGACTACCCTCAGAAAAGCAATCATGAACTTCGCCCAAAAGGAAGATGAAACATTCTACCAATGTTGGGAAAGGTTCAAGGATCTTGTCAGTTCATGCCCACAACACGGTTTTGAAATGTGGCGCATTACAAATTTTTTCTATGATGGTGACATCTTCCATCAACTGGTCGAGACAATGTGTAATGGAGAATTCATGAATAAAAAAGTCGATGAGGTATGGGATTACCTCGATAGACTTGCCGAGAATGCACAATCATGGGACCATTACCCAAAATCAAATACCACGCCTACGCCAACTCAATCTAAAGAGAAAGGTGGAGTATATCTCCTGAAAGAAGAGGACGATGTAAATTTAAAGTGACTAATCTCACTCGAAGAGTCGAGGCCATGGAAGGAAAGAAGGATAAGGTTAATGAAATTGTTTGCGGCATCTGTGATTGCAACATTCACACAACTGAAAATTGTCCTACCATATCTGCCTTTCGAGGAGTGTTGAATGAACAAGCCAATGCCGTAAATAACTATCAAAGACCTTTCAATGGATCTACCTCCAATACATACAATCCTGGTTGGAGAAATCATCCAAATTTTAGTTGGAGGAATGGACAAACTGCTACCCCTCAAAGTTTCTTTAATCAAAATCAAAATCAGGGGAAACCTCAAGAAGAACCGGTTCAAAATCCCATACAAGAGCTGACTCAGGCAGTGCGTGGACTTACAGACTTTATGCAGAAAATAGATTCACGTATGACGGTTATAGAAAAGGGGATGCTTCCTGCACAACCGCTCCCCAATCCTAAACCGCAATACGAGATAAATGATCCCAGCTCTTCAAATCAAATGGGACACGCTAAATCCATCACCACTCTTAGGAGTGGGAAGATCATTGATAAAACCCTTCCGGTTAGGCCCGAAAAGCCTCAAGAACTAGAAGAGGACAATAATGATGGATCTAGTGATGTCCCACAAAATTTAGAACCGGAACTTCTAGAGAAGCCAGTTGCTCCGTTCCCCCAACGATTGGTTGCACCAAAACGTCTTTCTAACTCTCAGGATATTCTGGAGGTGTTGAAACAAGTGAAAGTCAACATTCCTCTACTTGATGTCGTAAAACAGGTTCCTCTATATGCAAAATTTCTGAAAGACCTATGTACGACCAAAAGACGGCAAAGCATTCAAAAGAAGATCTTCTTGACTGAGAAAGTAAGTGCCATCCTGAAGCAAGACGTGCCGCAGAAATTCAAGGATCCCGGTAGCCCAACCATATCATGTGTAATCGGGAACCATCGAATTGATCATGCACTTCTTGACTTGGGAGCGAGCGTCAATCTATATGACGTATGTATTTATAGGTTACGCACAAAACAATGAACTATATGACGTATATGCTTGTTACGAACCTGCTAAAGACATATGGACTGCTTTAGAAAAGAAGTACATATTGAAAGATGCAGACGCTAAGCAATATACAATCGCTAATTTCTTTCATTATGAAATGACAGAGTATAAACCTGTCACTAATCATATTCATGATTTTCAAAATCTAGTTCATGAACTGTCAACTGAAGGAATTAAGTTGGATGAAGCTTTTCTATCAGGAGCGCTATTAGAAAAGCTATCGCCCTCTTGAAAAGAATATAAGAATATAATTAAATATAAAAAGAACGGTGTTTTTTTGGAAACTAGCTACTATTGTACACATATGAATAGAGGAGACCAATAGAATTAGGGACCAAAAAAGAAAATGAAAATGAGATAGATTCAAAGACGAATTTTATGGAATCAAGTCGGAAAAATAATAAGAAAAATGACAAATGTCAAACCTGGACATTACACAAATGAATGCGGGCTCAAAAAGAATAATGCAAACAATCAATTCAAGAAAAAAGAAAAATTGCTACAACTATGAAAAGCCTGGGCATCACATTAAAACCTACAGGCTTAAGAAAAACAAAGATAAGCCGCAGACTAATCTTATAGAAATAGGCAATGAGTCTAACATGGTAGTAGTTGTAGTGTCAGAAGTCTTCTTTATAAACAACTTGGAGTGAGTACTAGACACTGGTGCAACTAGGCACGTGTGTAAAGATTGTAGCATGTTTACCTCCTACCAAGTATTAGAAAATGATGAACAGATGTTCATGGGTAATGCTAGAACATCTTCAGTTGTAAGAAAATGAAAAGTACTTCTGAAACTCACTTCTGGAAATACTCTAATGTTGAATGATATCTTACATGTGCCTGACATTAGAAGAAACTTGGTCTCTGGTTCGTTCCTCAATAAGGCTGGTGTCAAGTTAGTATTTGATTCAGAAAGTTAGTATTTGATTCAGAAAAGCTTGTAATGACTAAGAATGAAACATTTGTTGGTAAGGGATACTGTAGTGATGGTTTATTCATTGTAAATGTATCCAATGATAATAATAAGAAGACATCTACTTCTTTTTTTATCATTGAACCCTTTTATCTATGTTATAGTAGATTAGGTCATGAGAATATAGTATCTTTGAAAAAAATGAAAAGATTAGGTTTATTACCTAAAATATCTAATGAAGAATTTGATAAATGTGAAACATGCGTAGAATCAAAATTCATTATAAAACCCTTTAAACAAATAGAACGATCCTCTATTCTATTAGAGTTGATACATAGTGACCTAGGTGATTTTAGAAATCACATGTCTAAAGGTGGAAAAAGATATTATATAACTTTTGTAGAAGACTAATCTAGGTTCACTAAAGTCTATCTATTAAAGAACAAAGATGAAGTTTTAGATGCTTTTTCTAAGTATAAAATTAAAGTTAAAAATTAGTTATTTATAAAAATTAAAAGACTTAGAACAGATAGAGGAGGAGAATATGACACTTCTTAATTTAGAGAATTATATGGAAAGAGTGAAATAGTTCACAAAACTACAGTTCCTTATATACCAGAACAGAATGGAATAGTAGAACGTAAAAATAGAACTCTTAAGGAGATGACGAATGTTATGTTAAATAGTTTAGGCTTACCCTTAAATATGTAGAGAGAAGCAATTCTGTCTTCTTGTTATATCTTAAATAGAATTCCTTCTAAATCTTCTGAACAAACACTTTACGAACTTTAAAATAATTATGTTCCTAGTTATAAATATATTAAAGTATGGGGGTATCTTGTTAAAGTAGGATTACGTGATATTAAGAAAAGAAAATTAGGCCCTAAAACGACCGACTATGTATTTATAGGTTACGCACAAAACAATGCAGCCTACAGGTTTCTAGTTTTAAAAACTAAGGATAATATTCTAGATCTTAATATAATTATAGAAGCTAGAGATGCACAGTTCTTTGAGAATGTATTCCCTATGAAATTAAACCTATAGGAATAAAGGAAGTTAATGAATCAGATATCGTGTCTACAAGTAAAAGTGCTTACGGGAAAGTAATAGAAGAGATACAACCAAGAAAAAATAATAGGGTTAGAAGAGAAACTAACTAGGGAATGATTTTTTCACCTTCTTAGTAGAAGATGATCCTACAATCTATACACAAGCAATTAACTCTCCAGATGCAACCTTTTGGAATGAAGCAATAAATGATGAGTTGAAATCTATTATATCTAATAACACTTGGGAACTTATAGACCTACCACCTGAAAACAAACCAATAGGCTGTAAATGGCTGTTTAGAAAGAAACTAAAACCAGATAGGACTATTGATAAGTTTAAGGCTAAGTTGGTAGCAAAAGGCTTTAAACAAAATGAATTATTAGATTACTTTAATACATATTCCCCTATAACTAGGATTACAATTATTAGGGTCTTAATAGCGATAGCCTCTATATATAAACTGGTGGTATACCAGATGGATGTTAAGACAGTTTTTTCTAAATGGAGATTTAGAAGAAGAAATATATATAGAACAACTTGAGGGTAATAAGATATCAGGTAAAGAAAATAAAGTATGTAAACTAATTAAATCACTATATGGTCTAAAATAGGCTCCTAAACAATGGCATGAAAAATTTGATGGTGTTTAAAATCAAATAGTTATTATATAAATGATATAGATAGATACATATATAATAAAATTTTTAAAAATAATTATGTTATTATATGCCTTTATGTTGATGACATGCTTATTTTTGGAACTAATATTAAATTAGTTATTACAACTAAGAAATTCTTGTCATCTAAATTTGACATGAAAGACTTAGGAGAGGCTAGTGTAATCTTAGGTATTGAAGTAACCAGGAAAGATGGTGTTATTGTATTATCATAATTTCATTGCATTGAGAAGTTACTGAGGAAGTTTAACCATTTTGATTGTTTACCTGTCAGCACTCCTTGTGATTACAATGTGACTCTCATGAAGAATACAGAAAATAGTATATCTTAATTAGAGTATTCCAGAATAATTGGTAGCCTCATGTATCTAACAAACTGCACTAGACTAAACATAGCTTTCGCAGTAAGAAGACTAAGTAGATAAACACATAACTCTGGAAAAGATCATTGAAATACCTTGTTTAGAATTTTGAGATACCTAAAAGACAATATGACCTATAGTTTACATTATAATGGTTATCCTATTATATTAGAAGGATACAGTGATGCTAACTGGATCAGTGATTCAGATGAGATAAAATCCACAAGTGGATATGTTTTCACTTCGGGTGGAGGAGCAATCTCTTGGAAGTCTACCAAACAGACATGTATCGCTCGGTCATCTATGGAATCCAAGTTTATTACTTTAGAAAAGGTTAGATCAGAAGCCGAGTGGTTTAAAAATCTCTTAGCTGATATACCATTGTGGCCAAAGCCTGTTTCGGCCGTGTCTATTCATTGTGATTGTTAAGCAGCTATAACAAAAGCAAAGAGTAAAATATATAGTGGAAAAGGCAAGCATATTAGATTCAGACACAACATAGTGAAACACATGTTGCGTGATGGAGTCATATTTATTGACTTTGTGAGGTCAGAAAAAAATCTAGCAGATCCTCTGATCAAAGGACTATCTAAAAGATTAGTCAATGATACATCGAAGGGAATAGGGTTGAGCCTAATATATGAGCTGCCAGTGTTGGCAACCCAACCTATACAAGTGGAGATCCCATGAGATAGGTTCAGTGGGTAAATAATAAGACATGAGGTAGACGATTGCACTGAGTTATATGAGCCCCTTCTATAGTGTACAGTGCGAGTAACAATACAGAAGGATAAGTTTTTTAGAACTCTTAATGGATCCATAGCCATAGATTTTGTGGTGTATACAGTTGCTACATACACTTGATGGAATTCACCTATATGGGTGTGGAGGTGGAAGCTGCTTCCTATGAGAATTTAGGCAAATTCTCTAGAGCGCTCATGAAATCCAGATAATGGTGTATGGCCGAAACGCACCGAACCACAGAATCACTTGCAGAGGAAGAGTTGTGTGAGTGGTATGTATTTGCGATTTATATTAAAAAGATTTAGGTTCAAGACTATGATGTCACCTGATTCCTGCAAATTGATGGATTAATACTTTGAACTTGATTACGAAACTTATCGAGTGCTAGAGTTTAGGAGAGTAATGCACAACAATGATGTATTTTAAAATTCTATTATCTGGATTGTTTTTTTTTTTAAATCACTTGAGCTTATAGAAATTATCATGTGGTTCTCAAAATATTTTTTCGCATACTTTGCTCGGGACTAGCAAAATGCTTGTTGGGGATTGTGTTGAGGGTTAAATATTGCACATTATACCCCATTTATTACTTGGTTTTATGAACATGATAATGCTTAATGCTCTATTTTAATCATGTTTGTGTTGCAAGGTGAATTTAAGATCTTGAATTGAAAATGGTGCTAAAAATATGGATTTGATGCTCAAGAATCACTAAGGCAAGGGATGGATTTTAGGAGATCAACATTGAAGAATTCATATATCAAAGATCTAAGAAAACCAAGTGAGGAATGAAGAGAATCAAAGATTTGAAGTGAAGAAAATGAATCCTGAAATCGTCTTGAAATCAACGTGATATTAGAAGCCTCAGAGAGGAGTCGTATAGATACAGATAGAATGAGCTCCTTGGATTTATCAGACACGATCAACAATGCAGGGTTCATTGGGAATTGATTCATGTGGTACAACAACCGGGTGGGTGCGACCAGAGTGTGGGCGAGGCTGGACAGGGTCCTCTTCAATGCGAATTGGTCCACCCTGTTCCCCAACTTCCAAGTCGAGCACCTTCCCCTCATTAGCTCGGACCATGCCCCTATTCTCCTGGTGTTCCCGTCTCGGTCGGCTGGGGGGCCAAAGCCATTCAAATTCAAACGAATGTGGACCCAGCATGAATCGTTTCATCAAGTTGTCAAATCAGCATGGAATCAGGTCAAATCTTCCTGTCCTATTTATAACATTCTAGCTAAGCTAAAATCTGTTAAGTAGGTGCTGAAGATCTGGAACAAAGAGATTTTTAAAAATATTTTCAATCAAGTGAGGCAGGCTGAACAAGCATTTGTCGAGGTAGAGTTGAAAATGCAAAATTCTGTGGCTTATTATGATCAGGAAATTGATCTTCAGACTAGTTTCTCTATAGCTTTAGCCAACCTAAGTTAATTAAAGCTCATGCAAGAAATTTTATGGAAGAAGAAATTCAGGATTAACTAGTTGGAAGAAGGTGATAGGAACACCAAGTTCCCCCACGCTTCAGCTACAGAGAGGCACAAAAGAGCAGAGATTAGAAGCATCAAGCTAGAGTCGGGTCAATCCGTGGAAGACCTAGAAGTGATTAAAGATGTAGCAGTGGCCCATTTTGTAAATCAATTTTCAGCTGGCGACTGTGCAGCCGGGCTAGATATCTTAGACGTGCTCCCTTTGCTAGTTTCGATGGAGGATAATGCTATGATTATGGCTCCTCCATCCCTCTTGGAGGTTCAACGTATGGTCCAGTCTATCCCAATTGATGGAGCTCCTAAGCCAGATGGTTTCTCAGGAGTTTTCCACTCCTGCTGTTGGGAAACAGTTGGTCCCGACCTGCATAAGGCGGCTATCTTTCTTTTCCAAGGCAGGAAGCTTCCCAGGGCCGTTTCTTCCTCTTTAATTTGTTTAATTCCTAAATTAGCAACCCTAAGAGATTCTCAGATTTTCGTCTGATCAGTCTGTGTAATTACTTCTACAAGATTTTATCAAAAATCATTACGTCCAGGCTAAGTCAGGTGCTCCCTTCGCTAATCTCGCCGGAACAATGGGCATTCATTCAGGGTAGATCTACCTCAGAGAACATAGTTATCTCTCAAGAGCTATTCAGAGAGATTAATAGGAAAGTTCGGGGTGGGAACATCGTGCTTAAGCTGGATATGGAGAAGGTGTATGATAGGGTGAATTGGAGGTTCCTCAAGTAGGTTTTGAAGCGGTTTGGGTTCAGCTCGCAATGGGTTGACATGGTCAAGAACTGTTGGGCTAACTGGTGGTTCTCCTTGCTAGTTAATGGTCAAGTGGGTGGTTTCTTCAAATCGTCTAGAGGTCTTCGGCAGGGGGACCCTCTATCTCCTAGTCTATTTATTATTTCAGCTGAAGTGTTGATTTGGAGCCTCAAAAATTTGGTGGAGCAGGGTCTATGCTAACCCTTCACGCTCAGGCGAGGGAGTCCTTTAGTTTCTCACCTTCTATATGCAAATGATACCCTACTCTTCCTCAATGGGGGCAAAGTGTCGCTTCAGAAAACTAAGACTCTTCTGGACGCCTATCAAGTGACTTTGGGGCAAACTATAAATCTCTGTAAGAGTTTCTTTTTAAGCTCTCGCAAAGTTCTCATCTACAGAAGTAGGTTCATCAAGAGATATCTAGGCATCTCCAAGCCTTCGGTGTCTCTCATGTACCTTGGCGTCCTAATGGCAGTTAGTAGGATCAGAGCAAGCACTTTTCAGCCTCTGATTGACAGGGTAGAGAGCCGAATCAGAGGGTGGCAGGCGAGGTGCCTTTCTCAGGCTAGTAGAATTGTTTTGGTTAAACATGTCGTGGGGAGTATCCCGGTTCATGCGATGGCAGCAGCACATCTCCCTTCTCGACTCCTATCGTCGCTAGAAAGACAATTTGCCAATTTCTTTTGGGGATGGGCAGACGGCAAGAGGAAGCTGCATTGGAAGAGCTGGAAGGCAATTTCTCTTCCTAAAGATGAAAGAGGTATCAGCATTAGGAAGCTATTCGAGGTCGTGAAGGCGTTCCACCTTAAAATGGCATGGGTGATCAAAATCAGGGAGGATAACCGCTTGTGGGGATCCTTTATGTTTGCCAAATATGCCCAGGACCTGTCCCATTCCGACCTGGAGTGCTCTACAGGTCTACCTTCTCCACTGTGGAAGAAAATCCTGCTGAACTTGTGCCTGTTGGAGACCAAGGTGCAGTGAAAACTTAGCGATGGTAACTGCAGTCTCTGGTGCGCCAACTGGACTGGATTGGGCCCCCTTAAGCATTTAGCCCTTGCTCCTATTCCAATCGATCTGCAGTCTATGAAGGTCCATCAGTTTCTAGGTACGAACGACCCTCTCCGTCCCTCAACGGTCGTCGGTTTCCTCCCCTAGGAAGTCATAGATTTCATTTTCCATGAGAGATTCTATTTATCAGAAGGCCCTGATTCCCCTTTCTGGCCTTTTACCCCCTTGGGCAGCTTCTCAATCTCTTCAGCCTAGGCCTCTTACCGATGGAGCTTGCCTCGCAAAGGTTGGGCAAGGTGGGTGTGGCATGCGAAGATGCCCCTAAGGATTTCTCTTTTTGTTTAGAAGATTTTGTAGAAAGCTATTCTGGTGGATGCAACTATCCAAGCCCAGGGAATTCATCTCGCGTCTAAGTGCATTTGTTCTGGGACCGGTGCTAATCAAGGTCATTCAAGGGAGACAATCCAGCACCTATTTCTCGAAAGCGAGCTGGCTGTAGCAGCCTGGAATCACTTTGGAGTGTTTTCGGCATCAATGTCATGTTTTCGTGCTCAGTTGATACCAGATTTTCGTAGTGGTGGAGTTCTCAGCCAACCGGCAGCAGGTTGTCCTCAATTCAGAAGTCGGTCCCCTGCTTACTACTATGGGAAGTTTGGAAGGCTAGAAATGTTGCAATCTTTGAAGGGAAGCCCACAACTATAGGGACTCTGATCGCACGTATCTCCTGGTGGATGTCTTCCATCAGTGGCTCCAAGATTGCCTCCTCTGTTGACGTTGTGGCCCCCCGTAGTCTCTTGTTGTCAGCGGCACCCACAGATAGGGAGAGGTCCCCCTCGATGGTGAAGTAGTTCAAACCTGATAAAGGTTGGGCTAAGGTTAACGTCGACGGGTCCTCGCCAAAGGTAACCCGAGCAAGTATGGTGGTGGTGGGGTTTGTAGAGGTGACAGGGGTGAATTCCTATGCGCATTCGGCAGGTTTTGGTGTTGGTTCTAACGGCTTGGTGGAACTTCATGCAGTTCATGATGGGCTTTCCCTCTGCTTCTCAAGAGGCTTCACCAAGGTGGTAGTCGAGTCTGATTCGCAACTGGTGGTGAAGGTCTTAAATGGGGCCGCTCTTCCGGGTTCGAAATAGTATTATTGGCTCAACAGGATTGAGAGGTTTAAACAAAGAGGTCAGATTGTATTTGCCCACATTTTCAGGGAAGGTAATGCTCCAGCGGATGCCTTAGCTCGCTTGGGGAGCGATAACCAAGGTTCCATGTTTTTTGGTCTTTTTTCTGATCTACCTCCCCAAGTCAAAGGGCTTCTCTTCCTAGATAAGGTGGGCCTGGGGGCAATCAGGGAGTCTTAGAGTGTTGCTTCGGCCTCTATTTCCTTAGAGTCTCTCACATTTTTTCTTCTTTTCTTCTTTTCCGGGTTGGTTATGATAGGCATTTCTTAGGTCCTTTTTCTCCTGAGGAAGCCTGAATGTAATTTTTCGAGATAGCTAATGACTTTTTTGTTTTAAAAAAAAGTTATATAAGGTCCACTGTCTATCAACTCCATTTATCTATTGTGCTTGCCCATTTTAGGATATAATTTTGAAAATCAGGTAGATTTAAATATCAAATGGGCCACAACACAAGGAATAGTGGTGATTGAACAACCACCATCAAAACTTTCTTAAGGGCAGAGAAGTTTTCGATTAGGCTAATATTGTGTTATGGCGCAGGAGGGAGGTGATGAGGTCGATCACCATATCCACGGAGCTCTCTGGACTCCCCACAGAGCTTCCTCGAATCCAATGGATAAAAGCAAAAATAATTCCTAATAAATTTGAAATAACTTGATTGATGATTTTTTTTAAAAAAAAAAATGAAATTACTACTCTTTAAATAAGGAGGTCAAACCTAGGATGTAATTTTATACTTAGCCTCCAACTCAAACACCCTAAAAGCATGGCTTACTATAATTAGTAAACTTGCTATTTATATATGACCTCTATTCCTAGTAGACTTCATGGTTTTTAGCCAAAAATAGTAAGTGTCTAATTTGGCACAACCATATTGTTCTCCTAACTTTTCTATGATCTTTTTAATGTTGGACACAACTTCTACAACTCAAATGATCAAAAGTTATACTCAAATTAAAACTTACTATTTATAATAATAATAATAATAATAATAATAATAATAATAATAATAAAACTAAATGGGACTTTTGACCGTTGATTTGACAGAATCTCACAAATTCGGTGTGGGCAACCCGGCATAGCAAGGTTACTTGGCTTAAGTAGGTTCTCCTACCTCAAAATCATATATAATATGTCCAAAAGCTCATCTTTGGTTTGTGAGATACGACTAATTTAAGGTCCAATGGTCCGGATTAATTCTACCTCTGATCGGGTCTTCTCTCGTCTATCTTTGCAAAGCGTCTGCGACCCGCTCGACATCATGTTTCCCTTCAGCTGATTGGGAAAAAACTTATGAACGGGTTGGATGGCATATAAACATAGGGTGAACCTTAAAAAAGTTTTAACATGGGCATTTCTGTCCCCATTATTTCTTGTGGGCTGGCACAATGAATGGAGTGGATATGAAACAGACATCACAATGGGCGACGAGGCTTAAGGTCATTGGGATTCCAGTAGCTCCAGGTTATGGGCAAGTGATATTTTAAGTAGGGATGGGATTGGATGATTTTGAACCTATGTTCTACATTTTAAAGTTAAGTCTTCTTCTTCTTCTTCTTCTTTTTTAATGTTTCTAGTCAAGTCTTTTTCTTCTTCTTCTTCTTTCTTCTTTTTTCTTTTTCTTTTTTCTTCTTCTTCTTCTAGGTTATGGGCAAGTGATATTTTAAGAAGTGATTTGTTTCAGCTTATTAGGCCAAAGTTTTTTGTTCTGCATAGATCTCGCTTAAATGAAGCCTTAAATTAAGGCTAGCAATGGGCTACAACTATGGTCAACCCATGGGGCAGGTATTCAGGCCAGCTTCTAACTCGGACTTAGGCAAAGGTGCTACCTTGTGCTTCCGTTTCATTCTGAAAGCAAAGCCTGCTAAAGTAAATGAGTCGGGCTATGGCTTATCCATTCTCGTTTGAAACCATGTCTAGTATGCACATTAATTAATATTAGTAATAAAAGATTTCAATTACCAAATCTTATAAAAAGTAATAGCAAGAATAAAATAAGAGCCCTTAAGTAAATGGGTTAAAGGAGTAGGATACGCGGATTAGTTACTAATAGGTTAAGCAGCAAACCTGCAACTAGAGTGATGTCACGGGGTCCGGTGAGCCCCACCATAATGTATGTTTTTTTCTTTATATATATATATATATATATATATATATATATATATATATATATATATATATAAAACTATTTCCATTGATCACAAAAACAACACTACAAGACTAAGCCTATTTGGGCAGATTCCAGCTATGAAAAGGCTGGCCCACCTATCATTTCTATATAAAAAAATCCCCTAAATCTCTCTAATCGATCCGATTCCCACCTTATCTAACAAATACCTGCCCCTGACGAGGAGAGGAAGGCTGGCCTTCCTGAAAAGCCGAAACCCTTGACCATCACTTCGTTCTTCAGTCAACCCGTCCATTGGCCCATTCTCTTCGCAATCACGGGGACCTCAAAGGTTCCCCTACTATTTTGACCTTTTACATGTGTCAGCCAGTACCGTCATTTCCAACCACTATTAGACCGTTCATAGAAATAATCAATCACAAATTTCAAGTCTGACTCGACAACCATTTTATTTAACCCGAGGTTCACACAATGGGCCATACTATCGTGCAACGCTCGAAGCTCCACCCTGTTGTTGGAACCCTCTCCGTTGCCATTGGCAAAAGCGAAGATGAGATTCCCATTGTTATTTTTGCAGATGCCACCTCCCCTGATAGCCCTGGGTTCCATTTCATAATGTATGTGTTGTATTGCACCATCCATCTATTTGGAGAGATCATTTACTTAAGGGCATAAAATAAAAGCCCTAAGTAAATGGGTTAAAAGGAGTGGTGCTCGGGCCTGATAATCTGTTGCCAGGTGGAACCATGTGTTATGAAACTCAAATAAAACACATTAAAAAAGGACAAACAGAAAAATCCCTATAGATGGTATTATATATTCATCTGTCTGCCTCTTTGTGCATGGCGTGTTGTGTTTTGGCATATTTCAATCAGCGCCCAGTATCTGAATTCGTAGTTTTTTTTTTTTTTTTCTTTATTATGCATGAAGGTGGGCCGCACTACCGAATTTGTGTGTAGTGGAAATTAAATGATTTAGTGAGAATGCACTACATGTGTGAAATCCAAACTATCCATTAGCTGCATCATCTCATGAACATATATTCAGGTGAGCCATGGTAAAATCATAAAGTCAACTGTTAGTCGACTTTCTTTAGGGACGTAAACGCTCTGAAATTAGTTGGATTGATTTTTCATTGTCTTACAAATGGACGTAAACATATTGTACAACGTACGTGTGAAACTTTGTGCATTTTTTTAAATAGAAGGCTTGAATCTCAAGCACGTGTGACACTTTCGGCACATGAAATGGCATGTATTGGACTCCCTTGTACACTCGTGTGCAGTCAGCAAGATTCTTGGATACATTTACACCGGAAGCAGACTGCCTGTTGCACCGGCGACATGGCCAAGTTCTGTGTTGAGAGAGAATGCACTACCACCATCAGGTTTTGAACCGGATGGGGTACCTACAGAATCCAAGTAGACTCAGATGAGCCATATGGGACTCAGATCATAAAGCCATGAACGAAAGCAAGTGAAAGATCCTGGCCATGTACTATGAGGAACCCCACGTAAAGATGCCCTCAGTTGCTAGACTGGTCAACGGCTCATGGCACGAAACAAGATATCCTTCCAATTGGTGGACTATTACCAATCAAATCAAAATTGGCCAAAATAATACCTATTTCTTTATATTGTGGTTTGCTAAAATGCATTTTACAAATAGCTTTAGGATAGTATCAGATTATGGCCCTTGGATTTGGAGCCATATTCAGTGGTCCAAACAGTTAATTAGTGAAAACACATTGATGTTCCAAAACTACAATGGGATTTTTACGAATGCTTGCTTTAGGATAGTATGGACCATTATGGATGGGTTTGCATCTACTTGGATTTGTTGAGCCATATTCAGTGGTCCAAACAGTTAATGTAGTGCCGGTTGAGAACGGAGAAATTGATATCTTGGTGGGCCCCACATAGAGGTGAAAAACACATTGATGAAACGGTGTTTACGAGGCAAGGTACATCCCGCTATCCCAAACGGGGATGGGATGAGATGGATATATAACTCTCCAAAACGTAAGATTCTAAACTTTCCATCAATGGCCTGCAAACCAACAGTTAAAAAAAGAAATTCGTATTCAAAGAAACAATTCAAAACTAATATTTTATTTTTCTTTATCCATTGATTTTCAATGTCTGTACCTTTCTTGAGCCAGTGACATGACTTGAAATGCAGAAGCAGTGGAAGTTGATACGAGGATTTTTAGGGATTCTGACCGTACTGGCATCGTTGTATTGTCAAATTCTTTAAAGAGGTTCTACTTTCCAAATATTCCAAAGGTCGTCTTTTGACAAGATTTAGAAAAAATTTCGAACTAAAATGCATTTATCCTTGTTTAATAATTATACGGTTTCTGAGTGAATAAGAAGTTACAGCGTATTTAATGCTGAGAAAGTGATATGAACGGAAGCATTTTTAGGAGTGGGCAAGGCCCAACTCGTGGGGCCCACATTGATGTATATGTATAATCCACGTCACCATTCTTTTTTCCATGTCATTTTAGGGCTAGGCCCCAAATATCAACCTGATTCAGAGCTTGTGTGGGCCACATAATGGAAAATAATGGTGGCAATGACACTCACTGCTGAAACTTTCTATCCTCACTGTGATGTTTGTTAAAATTGGACACTGCCCAAGTTAGAACTTTTTAGGCTCGCAGTGAGCTGGTCGACAAGGTGGACGGAACGAATCACCCTATTGTGGGCCTCGACTCTTATTATTTAAAAATAATCAAGTTATTAATTAATTAACCTGACAACCACGTCCATTACTACATTATAACCATGAACCTTACCATGTTATATGGGTATGGGTCGTGGTCGTCATGTTATATGGGTCGTGGTCGTCATGTTATATGGGTTATGATTGTCATGGGTCATGGTTGTCATGTTATACGGGTCATGGTTGTCATGGGTCCTGGTTGTCATATTACATTAGTCGTGGTTATCATGTTATATGGGTCGTGGTTGTTATGAGTTGTAGTTGTCTTGTTATATATATGGTTTGTGATTATCATATACATGGATCGTAGTTGTCATGTGACATGTGGAGTTCGTGGTTATAAGGGTTGAAGTTATCATATTATAAGGGTATTGTCATGATTTATGTGTCGAATCTAATCCATCCATTGAATTTAAAATTTAATTTAACTTCATTGGTTAAAAAATGAGTTACATTCAAAAAATTTATGGCCCCCAAAAGATTTTCAATGGTAGGTTTTCAATTTCACTACTTTCTATGTTGTGGTCCATATGAGCTTTTGATATAACTCATTTTTTAGTTCATTCCTTAAAATGATATTTCAAAATGAATGGACAGCAATGGATAAAATATATACATCACAGTAGGCCAATAAGACCATCTATTTCTATGTAGGTTCGGTTACCTATGGCATAAGTCACGTTATCGAGATAAACTGAAAACAAAATATTAACTTGATACATAAATTCTGTGGCCCTACGAAGGTTTCAATGGTGGACACTCAATCCTCAATGTTTCTGGTCGTGTGATCTACTTAAGTCTTCGATTTGCACATTTTGGGAATCATTTTCTACTTAAGTTTTGGTTCAATATTGTATTTGTTTTTAACTTTCCTCTGTGTTTTTTGATCCTTCGAACAGCTTAGATGAAAAATAAACGTCATTGTGGGGTTTGGAAAGGTTTCAACGGTGGTGGATATCATTATTTCCACTGTTTCCTGTGGTATTTGTCCACTTGAGATTTTTATAAGCTTCGACTATGGGTTCATCGCCTAAAATTAGATGGAAAAACAGAGGGAAGGTGTGGATAAATCACATAAATTCACAGCAGGCCCAACTGAATTTTCTCAGTTTGACAATCCGATATTCTGGCCAAGTGGGTGCACAGCGGAAACCGAGAAAGATTCATTAGCGGATCTAACGGAGTAGCATTTATATCAAGGGAACGTACCATTGATATCTAGCCAATGGCGTTTTGCCGCAACACTTCAGTAGCCAAAAGTATCCGATCCACTCCCGACCATACGGTAGAGGTATGGTGATATTTAATCCGTTTCCCCACATATTCCTCGCTGACATCATCCGTGAGGTGTTACCGGGGTAACGCCTAATCCAGTCCCAAACGTATTCTTCCACAGCTGACATCATTAATGATGTCATTCCATTGCTTTTATGAATTATCTAACCTGCATTAATTTATAAAAGTGGTACCATGCGATGGATGGAAGCAGACTAGGTGGTGTTGATGTGGTGGGCCTGACGTGTAGTACATGTTTTTTTATCCACTCCTTCCATCCTATTTTCCATTTCAATTTAGTTCATGAACCCAAGAAATGAAGCAAATCTATAGATCAAGTGGACCACACTATAACAAATAATGGAGATAATGACATCGATTGTAGAAACCTTTCCAAGGCTCACTTTAATGTTTATTACCTGTTAATAATATTACTCAGATCTGATTGAAGGGAGAACACAAATATCAAATTGATCCAAAACTTCTATGAACCCTAAGAAGTTTTTAATGATGGACATTTAATCACTACTGGTGTAGTCTATTTGATGTACAGATTTACTTCTTTTATTGGTTAGTACTAAAATAAGCTGGAAAAATGAATGGACGGCATGGATATAAAACATATACATCACATTGGCTCTTAATATCCGGCACATCAACACACCACCATTAGGTTGGTATTCGGCAATTCGCAAGACCACCTTATCCACATCCACGATGGAAGGGAAACGGATTGGCTATTCCCCAAGCCACTGGCCAATGGCTAGTGGTCGGTGCTCTGTGGGCCCATCTATGATGTATGTGTTTCATCCATGCCGTCCACCTATTTTAATACATCATTTTATGGTATGAGACCAAAATTTAGGTATATACCAATCTCGATTGGACAACATTACAGAAACAGTTTTGAATGAACGTCGACCATTAAAAACTTTTTAGGGGTCATAAAAGTTTTGGATGAAGCTGATCTTTATTTTTTTACCTTCATTTGGGTCTGTGTGACCTAATCAACAGATTGGATGTCAAATAAACAGTACATTGGGCCTTAGGAGTATTTTAATGATAGATATCCAATCACTATTGTTTTCCTGTGGTGTGGTCCACCTCAGATTTATATTCCTCTCATTTTTGGTACCAAGCCCTAAGATGATCTGTAAAAATGGATGAACGGAATAGATGAAACACATACGTCATGGTGGAGCCCACGGAGCACCCACCAACAGCCAATGGCTGGTGGTCGGTGCTCTGTGGGCCCCACCATGATGTATGTGTTTCATCCATGTCGTCCATCTAATTTTAAAGATCATTTTATCATATGAGGCCAAAAATTAGGTATATCCCAATCTCAAGTGGACCGCATTATAGAAAACAGTGTTGAATGAGCGTCGACCATTAAAAACCTTTTTGGGGCCATAAAAGTTTTGGATTAAGATGATCTTTGTTTTTTCCCTTCATCTGGTCCTTCATGACATAATCAACAGATTGATGTCAAATAAAAAGTACAATGGGCTTTAGGAGGATTTTAAAGGTGGATATCCAATCACTATTGTTTTCGTGTGCTGTGTTGTACCTGAGATTTATATCCATCTCAATTTTGGGATAATGCCCTAAAATGATATTTAAAAGTAGGTGAATGGAATGGATGAAACAAATACATCATGGTGGGCCCACAGAGCACTAACCACCAGCCACGAGGCTGGTGGCAAGGGGAGTAGCCAATCCGTTTCCGCGGATTAAGTGTTACCTTCGTACGACCGACTAAGGTGTTATCTTTGATGTGGCTGCATATTATATATTCTCATCCATATGCTTGTGTAACATCCCGAAAAATCGAGGGTCGAGTAGTAACTCAACTCTCGAGTTCCAAAACATCACCTATGCAACATAGATAATGATGATTAAATGTTGTCTGTGTTAGTACAATAAACATGAGTGAGATTCTACCAAAACAGTAATTCATACTCCAGATCCATGTATAAAACGTAAGTTTTAAGACTGAAAGGTGTATATAGATATATATAAAACAAAACATTCTCGAGTATGAACACTAACTAAGTCACCGTATATATACATGTTGGTTCTGAATCAAAATGTCAAAATAGTATAACTGAAATTATCAACCCTGTAACCCCGTAGCACTGGACAACCTATACGAAGCCTCCAGCGAACTGCATGTAGGAGAACTCCTCCTGATCGTCATAGAAGTCGGGCTCGATCTCACGTGTCTCCAAAGTGATACTGCATACGATCTCGATACAATGTGGTCCGTGGGTGTTTTAGAACACCGTCCCGTAACATGGAAATGAGTGGCCAACTCAGTGGAACAATAAAGCATAGGTTAACATGTCATCAATTCAGTCAAACAGTAATGATAAAGCAGTACAATCAAACAATTTTAACTACTCTTATTTAATGCAAGTATGAAATGACATGATGTATGCCCTTGCCAAACCACCCTCATGCGACACCATCTTATGTTCGCGGCATGCTTTCATCCTTCAGTGCTCCACATCTTCCAGGCACATGCAATGCTATGATGAGCATGATTACTGAGTTATTATTAGTCTATTTCAAACAGCAGGATTGGGAAACTAAGGTACCTCCCTTGTAACATTCCCAAACATGATTCATTCTAGGGTCGTCACTCTTAGATAATCTCATACGATATTATGGTTTGAGAGGCATCGCGAAGGCATCACAAAGGGCTCACACCGTCAAAGACGGATACTGATCTCACCGTACTCGGCCTCAATCGTGGCATACCTCGAATACAGGTCTCACCATACTCGGCTCAATCGCTGGCCGTCAGCTCGAATACAGGTCTCACCGTACTCGGCTCAACTCATGCTCTAATTACTGCGAAGGGCTCATCGCCAATCACAGATTTTAGAGTATGCTCGAGGTCACTCCACTAACGTCCTACCAATCGGGCCTATTTTCAAAGCCCGACCAGTCCACTTATTAACAATGGGACCCGGATGCAACCCGACTGAGGACCACAGCCAGGCTACACCAGTGTAGGTTGACAGCTCGAATATAGTGTCCCATACTACCATAATCGGGTCACGAGTCTGGTTGCTCAATGGTCACTACGGGGAGGCACATGGCCCCAGCGTGGGCCGACAGCTTGACCACAGTGTCCCATACCCCGGCTCATGAGTCTTAGCGGCTCGAGGTACCATGGTTAACGGGATTCCACTTATAAGTTTGGTACCCTAAGTTCAAGCAGTAGCGACCAAACATGGTGAACATACATTAGACCTATCGGGTTACTTGACAAGCCTGACTAGCTCGAGCGCACAATTAATTGAACGACATGAAGTGCATAAGCACTTCGCGTGGCCTAACCACTGTCGCCAACTGACGTACGACTCGGGTTCGTCAAACACATCTTACGTGGTGACATGAATCTCAACCACGAACTCAAGTCTGGTACCGATCATCTGGACTATAAACATAGTCCCAAACTCAATCCTTATTCACAGCATATGGAGTAAAGCATAATAAACAAAGTAATTCAAGCAAGTTAACAAGTATGTCATAAAGCATGTTATAAAGCATGTTATAAGACACCATATAAACAAGAACTACAAACACATATATTTCATAAGTAAGCGGTTAAGGTAAACAACCACATGGAGGAAATCATACATGTTGTTGAGACTCAAATATTGTATAATTTTTTTCATTTATATCTTGGTTTTACGAACAAAAATCCGCTTAATATTCTATTTTACTCATGTATGTGTTGCAAGGTGAATTTAAGTGTTTGAATTGAAAAATGGTGTTAAAAGCATAATTTTGATGCTCGAGAATTACCAAGGCAAGAGATGGATCTTAGGAGACCAAGATTAAAGAATTCACATGTCAAAGATCTAAAAAAATCGAGTAAAGAATAAAGAAAATTAAAGATTTGAAGTGAAGAATGCTGAAATCGTCCTGAAAAAGTGTATTCTGAAGCTGTGAAGTCTATTTTGGAAAACTGTGCAGCAGAAAGTCTGTTTTAAACGAACTATGCAGCGAGAAGTCTGTTTTGAAAAAAATACGTATATTTGAGGCGATTTCTAGGGTTTTTCAGCTTTATACGAAATTTGGAGTTCCCTACTTATAAATAGGGGTTCCTAGGGCATTCTTAAATATTATTCAAGGCATTCAAGAGCAAAGTTTAGGGTTTTTAAAGAGTTTTTAGTTTTATTAAAGCTTTATAAGTTATTTTTTTTAGATCTTTTCTATTTACATTTTCTTTCTTTATTTCTTGTTGCTTTTTTCTGCAATTTAATTATGTTTTTCTAAGTTCCTTCTAGCCCAAGCTAGAAGGGAAGCACATGGGTTTAATGTTTCTTTAAGATTATGATGACTGATTGTTTTAATGATGAGAAGAATGGTGTGTGCATGTTATCTATTATTTAGGTTTTGTTTTTTTATCTTCTTGTGAGATCTATATGTTTCCATCATATGAGATCCACATTGATGGATAGGCTTACCCTAGATCAATCAGATTTCCTAGACAGGAGAGGTTCTCAACTTGTTATATTTCTTTGATATTCATTATCCTATAGATATTGAATACTTAAAATCATTGACGCTTGAGAATATATGTCAATGGTGAAAATTCATAATTTTCTAATATTTTATATCATTTATTAAAATACTTAAACTATTTTATTTTCCGACTAGGCTGACCATAGTGCTCAGATCCTAGTTGTTTTATCCAAGTCATCATGATTTTGGAACATTAACGTATGTGTGGAACCTTAAAGCTTGGGTGTTATTTTATTCAATTGAATTACATCCATTCAAAAATCCCAAAATCAAATCATCAGATTAATTTTTATTACTTAGTTTGTTTAGCATTTGATTTTTTCTTCCTCTCATAATTCATCTCCCTATGGGATCGACCTTGTATTCACGGGATACTACTTACGAACATCTGCACTTTGAGGCAAGCAATCACATGTCTCTAAGGTAGTTGAAAATCTCATCTCAACTCCTACCTAAGGCACCATCATCCAAACACTTACTCTCACAAGCATTTTCACAAACACTTAGAATACACTATTTCAACATACATAGTGTATGTTAGTAAAACACGTATTAGGGTGAGTCCTTTCGCCAAGCAAGTATTTTATGCATATATAATATATTCATACAGCAAATAATCATGGCAAACACATGTCCAAAAGTTATACGTATACGGTACTTTCTACAATACACTATTTCTACATACATAGTGTATATTAGCAAAACATGTGTTAGGGCGAATCCTTTCGCCAAATAAGTATTTTATCCATATATCATATATTCATACAACAAATAATCATGGCAAACACATTTACAAAATTTATACATATATGTATTTTCTACGAATACCTATAATATGTACAATTCCATATTCTACATCTTTAATCGAAACGGAAAACAAACAGCACTTTGTACATGTGCAATTGCATGCAGATCATGAATCTATCATTATCTGACATTGAAAGCATTGAAAACCGTAACCTATACACCTAAAGTCCTCACCTTATATCGTAGAATCGCAACGAATACGATAGGTTTGCCAAGCTTCCGTATTCGGCAGTTTGGTAGCTATAGAATGAAATAGGTTAGCTATTTCATAACCTATAACCTTCACACCCCAACACAGATTAGGATTAGGGTTTCTTACCTCAGAACGAAGTTGGAATCGTCGGGAAAGCGATGAGAATCGGGTGGTGCAGCTTGTGTAGCGGCAGGGAACGGTAGTAGGGAGATTCTCCCACTTCTCTCACACTTTCTCTCTCTTCTCTCTAGGGTTTCTCTCAAATTCGTATGGCTATGAGAGAGAGGGTTTTAAGGTCCATATATCCTAAAAACTCACCGAAATAGACTTATGGTCAAGGTATACTTAGGTTATAACCAAAGTGAGCCTTTTCCAGCTCAACGGAGGACTTCTGGCGGGCCTCCTTGAGCCAAAGGTCGGACTTAAGCTCACAGACACCGGATCCAAGTGGAGTTAAGTTTTCGTTTCAGTCGGATTCCCAAATTACGCGTGGTGGACCAGTTTCAGTTTAACGGTCTGCGGATCTCGATCCGAAATTCCAAGTACATGGATATGTTTATGAAATTTTTCTTGATCCGAGGGTGTATTTGGGTCAGATTCTGACGGTCTGGTTGCTTACAAAATGATCGCAAGTAACAAGTCTCAGATTACTATTCAAGATATTTATTTGGGAAAGAAAACAAGTGTTTTCACACTCTCTCGCTCCGAACTCAAGCGAACAGCCGTGGGACACTGGCTGGGTTTGATTTCCAAGATGGTTGTCAAGCCCAGCAGGGCGGTCCTAATTCCTTAACTTCGTATTAATCGGACTTCCGACTTGCGGTCCAGATCTGATACGGTATTTCGTGATGCTCCCGAGAGCAGTCGGGTAATGAGATTGATCCTAGATTTTAGGATAATGTAGCATCAACGGTTCCACAAGTTTTGGGTCTTGCAGATCGTATTTAAAGCGATTGGTGCTAATTTCATAGGCACTCTAGTTTAACACTAGCTAAATCTCGCCTAATTTCTAAAGGATTTAGTCCTGAGTGATTTCGGTCTAAGGTGGTACTTAGACCTTTGTAGCAATGTTTAGTCTAAGTATTGTTCTTCATCACCTAAACTTTAAGATAGTGTCTAATGTGAAAGTACTTAGAAGGATTTAAAGAACGAGGTAGTGAAAGGTGAGATTTGTGAAGAAAATGGTTTGAAAAGGGATTTGAGGCTTTAATTGAGTGTTTGAGAAGTTAAACCGGTGTCAGGATTGACCCATCGCCTAAGGACGTTTAATTCCAGGTTGGGAAAAATCCGAGCTGTTATAGCTTGTCAGATAAAGGTCTACTCAGCTTATGAAAATTGATGGCCCCACTTTAACAGCTCCTATTGTGCCACGTCACACATTTCTACTTTACCAAATAATGCCTCTTGCATTGGAAATGCTCAGAAAATGCTTAGGAAAGGGGTTATTATGGTATTTTTTTTAAAGTGGTAAAGTGGAGAATTGTGAGTCCCATGGGAGTATTTGTATGATATCCAACCCGATATCTTTTATAAGAACAAAAAATTTGGAGAAATTTTCATATGTATATCCCACCTTTTACTCACCGTCTTTTCCCACGCTCCCAAACTTTACTTTCCTAAACTAAACCATTCTGTATGGGCACTCTATTTTCAGATGAAAATACCCTTGCATTCAGCATGTTTGAGCGTCCATTCTGTAGATATATAGCTACGGTATAACCGTAGCTATTAGTATCGTAGCCATTGGAGTCAAGAGCCTTTGCATAGTATAAACGTACTCTACCAATAGCTACGGTTATAATCCGTAGCCATAGTTCTACAGACTAGATCATCTAAAAATAGTGTGTCTGTACAAAATGGTTTAGTTTGGGAGCATTTGGAAAAGACAGTGGGTAAAAGGTGGGGTTTACAGTCGGAATTTTCTCAAATTTTTGGTTGATTTAAAGATAAAGTGGGCCTGAGTTACTCATTACTCTTTTATCGTACTCAGTAAACTCATTTGAGCCTACTGTGAATGTGTGTGGGTTATCCACACCGTCCATCAGTTTTCTAGCTCATTTTAGTGGCTAAGCCAAAACTTGAAGCATGCCCAAAGCTCAAGTGGACCACACCACAGGAAACAGCGGGAATAATGACTTCCATCGTTGAAACCTTAGTAGGGCCCACAGTAATGTTTATTTGTCATCCAACCTGTTCATAAGATCACACGGACATGGATGAAGGGAAAACACAAATAATAGATTGATCCAAAACTTCTGTAGCCCCTAAGAAATTTTCAACGGTAGAATTTCAATTCACACTGTTTCCATCACACTGTTTCCGATGGTGAGGTCTACTTAAGATTTGGATATACTTCGTTTTTTGTCTAGAGCCCTCAAATTATCTGTTAAAATGGATGGACGGAGTCAACAAAATATATAAATCAGGGTGGACCCTACAAAGTTTACTCAGTACGCAATCCAGTCCAGGTGGGCTGCACCATGAGAATAATAAAAAAACCTCAAAATTTACATGCAAGCCCATCTAGTGATCTTATTAGAAAGATTTTTGGTGATCTTATTAGAAAGATTTTTAGTTCATATAATTATCAGTGTTGGATGGTTTCGAAGCTGTACATGTGGGCCCTAAAAATTTCTTACTTTATTTATTTTTAAATAAAAATAACAAATGAGGGTAGTTTAGTAACTTCACTATGATCAGTTGCGGTCCACTAATGTTTATATGCCATCCAACTGTTCATAACACATCAAACGTTCATAAGATCATTCTGAGTTGGACAAATGGAAAGTACACAAATTTTAGTCCGATACAAAGCTTTTGTGGCTTTATGATTGTTTTAATGGTGGGCGTACAATCTCCACTGCATTCTATCGTCTGACCCACTTGTGCTCCGTATCTACCTCGTTTTTCAGTCCATGCCTTAAGAGCTCGCAAACATATGAACATTCTGGATTTGGCATGAAACGTCGGCCTAGTAAATGTTTCAACAGTGGGCACTTTATCCCAATAATCCCTGTGTGTGTGGCCTACTTGAGCTTTATATCAGTCTATTTTTGAGTTATGTCCAAAAATGATTTGGCAAAATAAATGGATCCCACGGATTTCTTAGAAATCAACTGTCGCTCAACAAATGTTTCAATGGTGGGTGATGGATCACCGTCACTTTTTTGGTCTCATCCCCTAAAATAGGAAGCAAAACAATAAATAAGATCGATTCCTAACTGACATCATGGTGGGCCCCACATAGCTTTCAAACTCAGGACATTTTCTCCGTATCTCTATCTACAGCCTTCATCACCAACCTCCATTTGGCAAATAGGGGTAGGACTATCATTTGGCAAATGTAAAATCATACAAAAAAGTAAATTAGTGATATTTATCATCAACCAAGGGTAAGAATGTCTTTTCCTTAGTTACTGGCCACTTCCTTTATGGAATAAGTAGGGTGGTTTTAGATGATAATTTAAAATAGCTGCAAGTCCGTGTATGGAATAAGTAGGCTGGTTTTAGATAATAATTTAAAATAAGAGGTTTTTGGTCCATTACTCAAACAAGCAGGCAGCCATATGGGAAATCCCCCTTTTTAGCCAATGATTCAATTAGAGTTGTACACAAGCAGCAAAAGCTGGGTAACCCACTCGACCCGACTTGAAAAAGCTCGACTCGACTCGGAACTCACTCGACTCGAGCCGAGTTCGAGCTGATTTTTGGAGCTCGAAATGAGTTCGAGTCGAGTTCGAGCTTGACCCAACTCGACTTGGACTTGACTCGTGTACAGGGTATATATACCCTTCCCAGACAAAAAAACCCTACCCCTCTTGAAAAGTACCCACCCATGCGACCAACCCCTTCCCAAACAAAAAACCTACCCCTTTTGAAAAGTACTCGGCCCGTCTGCCCAACCCCTCTCTCTCAGTCCTCCCTCTCTTCCGGCGGTCGGCGAGTTGTCCGTCCTCCCCCCTCTCTCTCTCATCCAGTCATCCTCACCTACCCTCTCTCTCTCTCTCTACTCTCTCCCTCACCCTCAGCCTTCTACCCGCACCATACGGCCACCCCTATCGGCTGTTACCCACACCGTACGGCCACCCCTGTCTGCTGTCGCCGGCCCGCCCCTGCGGCCTTGCCAATCCGGTGTTCGGTCGCCCCTGCTGGCTGCCACTGCTCAGTCCAGTGACCAGTCGCCGCTAGTCCAGTAAGTATTCTATTCAATTTCAAACTAAAATCAGAAATCCAAGGGCTGAAATCAGAAATTTGATGTTCTATTCAATTTCAAACTGAAGACTCGAACTCGACTCGAAAACTCTATTCAAACTCGGCTCGAAATATGCTCAAACTCGGATGAGCTGAGCACGAGCTACTATTCCGAGCTCGAAGGCCGAGCCAAGTCGAGCATGAGCTCGGACTCGAGCAGTCCGAGTTGAGCACGAGCTGGGCAAAGCTCAGCTCGACTCGACTCGTGTACAACTCTGGATTTAATAGATTTCGTATCAAAATTCAACAAATTTAGTTCAAAATATTTAATGGATTTAGTAAAATTCCATAACATTTTTACAAATTTAGTTCAAGATTCTATCAACCCCTCCTAAAATATTAGGTGTTTATATTGCTCCAAAAAAATGTTTTTAATATTGAAAAGATCACAAGATTAAATAAATAAATAAACATTTCAGTTGTAAAAGGTTACCAATAAATAAAATCTTTGATGCAGATATTTTGATAATTCCAAGTGGACCCCACAATTCTCTTCTTTGACACTTTACAAAGAAAATTTTGAGATATTTTGATAATTTCAAACCTGGGCTGAGTAATTTTGGACCATGGAAGCATTATTTAGTAAAATATGAATTAGCTAATAATCTTGCTCGGAGTTGACTCTGAATAGCATCGGACCTCGGAGTTGAGAAGGCTCGGATCTTCTCATCTCAATCGAAGGTAGACCCCTGAGACTTCCTCCTTGTCTCCTCATTGAATAGATAGCTAGTTATCTGTTTCATGGATATATTTCCGCCTGGCGCGGAGTTACTTAGAGATACCACCAATGTCTCCCAACTATCAGGCAATGAACTAATCAATAGAAAAGCCTGTAATTCATCATCCATGACCATTTTCATAGCGGAGAGTTGGTTCACTATATTGTTGACCTCATTCATGTGCTCGGCCATAGAACCACCATCTTTGAACTTGAGATTCACTATATTTACACCCAACCACATATCCTGAGGAGAGATGGCCCTACCATGTTGTGGTTATTCCCACTCCACCATGTCATCTCCCACGGCATCTATATACCAGATAAAGGAAATAATCACATACAATTGCTTTGTTTCCTGCCGCCAGTGTGTCACTTGTTTATGACATCTAAGCCGTGCAAATGGTGGTACACATAATAAAGATCTCCGAAGATGGAAATCAGCATGGTCCATTAGTCATTCGGCCTACACCTAATTAGTAGATTATCCAAAGTTTTTAAAATCCGGTTGATCTTCGTCGTATGGCCCATCATTACCACAGCTCAGATAGGATCTGATGACATGTTCCAATGATCCAAACCATCTGTATCGTTGACTAGGATGCTAATTTACCTCTTCTTCTTTGAACATGAACTGTCTCCATGACTGTTTTTTTGTGGGCCATGCCATTTGATTAGAAGTCCATGCCATTTAACTAGATTAATGCAACCACCGTTTGTTGCGTGATCAGATGAATGGTCGGATAACCAATACCATTAAACAGATATCGATACCAGATACCTATTTTTTAATTAGCACACGCCAATCACATGCACTAACAGGCTAACCCAGCACTTGCAATTATCCAAAGCAAAGGAGAATAAGGACGCGGATTGCGTCCTACCCCCGCCCGGGCAGGGCTCTGCCCACCTTGACGTAAGTGTTTTATCCACGCCGTTCATAGTTTTTCTAAGATTATTTTAAGAATGATTAAAAAAAAAAAAAAAAAAGTACAAGGGTTAAGTGGATCACAACGTGGGGATTGAACGTCCACCATTAAAAACTTCTTGGGAGCTGGAGAAGTTTCGGATGAAGCTGATATTTAGTTTTTTCAATTCATCCACGTCTACATGACCTTATGAATAGGTTGGATGGTTAAAAAACATCACTGTCACCGTTAGAAAGGTTTCAACGGTGGGTGTCATTATCTCTGCAGCTTCCTTTGGTGTAGTCCAGTGGAGCTGTGGACCTGCTTCATTTCTATAAGCATACCTTAAAATGATATGAGAAAAGCAACGAACGGCACGGATAAAATACTTACATCACAGTGGGCCCACAGAGCCCTGCCCGGACGGATTACGGTCCGGGCGGGGGTAGGACGCAATCCGCGTCCGGAGAATAACTTACCATTGTCAGTTTACATTTATGCCGAGGATTCCATGTGCATGTGGTTTGTTAAGGCAGGGTATAAGGGAGTTTATGCACAAGCGACTACGTATCCAGTGTGGTATATTGATGCAATAATCCAAGCCGTCCATCACGTGTCTTAGACCGTGTGGATTTTCTCACATTAGGATAAATATGGTCCATTTAATAAGGATGGGGTTTGGTTTGTGATCCCAACGCAGGCTAACTAAACGGTGTTAAAGCTCTGTGGGCCATACCATGAATATATATATATATATATATATATATATATATATATATATATATATATATATATATATCCGTTGTCCATTTATTTTGCAAGCTTGTTTTATGGCAATAGCCCAAAAATACGAAAGACCGAAAGCTCAAGTGAATGGCATCACAAAAACAACAGTGGGAATTGAATGCTTATCATTGAAAATTTCTTAGAAGCCACCGCAATTCAATTTATTAAAAGCGACCACAATGTTCATTTTCCCTTTGAACCTGTTCATAAAGTCATGTAACAATGCATAAAGGAAAAACAAAAATAAAATAGAAGTGGAGACAAAAGTATAAACTGTAGAAAGCCATCCATCCTTATGCCTAAGTATGGGTGGACCCTATCAATATATCACCCAGCCATGTGTCCTGAGGAGAGATGGCTCTACATTGTTCAGTCCCACCTAATAGCCACGTGTCTTGAAGAGAGATGGCTCTCTCATGTTTTGGTTCAGTATATTAGGTGTAGTAGATGGGATTGAATTAAAAATACCATTGAATTACTTACATATTCCGTTGGTTTCATCCACGAGGCATGCTTTGGAAAATGAGCCATAATATCATCGAATTAGGAGCGGTAATCAGAAACCCTAAATCCGTATGGGATTCGAGGTATACGGCTTCCATCCATGCTTGTTTTTTTGCAAATCTAATAAATGCGGATGTCTTTAAGCCAAGATCTATGGGTCTCGCCATGATGTATGGGTTATATCCACACCATCCATTCATTTTAAAGATCATTTTAAGATATTAGTTCAAAAATCAGGCAAATCCAAAGCTCAAATGGACCACACCATGAAAAGAAGTGGAAATTGAATGCCTACAATTGAATGCAAATCCAAAGCTCAAATGCTTATCATTTGTGTTTTCCCTTCATCCGGGTCTGTCTAACCTTTTGAAAAGATTTGATGAAAAATAAACATCAAGGTGGGCCCTACAAAGGTTTCGGGAGTAGGTGTCACTATGCTCACTGATTTTTGTGGTGCGGTCCATGTAAGCTCTGGATTTTTCTCATTTTTTAGCCCATCCTATAAAATGATGTCGTAAGATAGATGGATGGTGCAGATATAATACATTCACCATGGTGGGGTCCACATAACTTGGTGACATCAATCCTCTACATTAGGGGTGCACACGGATCGGTTCGGTCCGGTTCTAGGGTGAAACCGGAACCGAACCGTTCCTAACGGTTCTAGGATATTCGGAACCAGAACCGGACCGTTAGCACCCTAAAACCGAACTAGAACCGAACCGTTAAAACCGGTTCGATTCTGAATCGGTTCCACGGTTCTGGGCTTTTTATAATTCAGCCCAATTGCATGTTTTATTTTATTTTCTAGCCTATGTCCATTCATGTTTTGATCCATTTGATGAATGGTTTAGATATTGTATAAGGTGTGCAAAAATACATTTATAGAAACAATCAAATGGTGCATTATAAACCATAAATCATGAGTCAAATATGGAAACAATCAAAGGGTTCCTGGTTCGGTTTCAAGTTTGGTTCCACGGTTCAGTTCTACGGATCAAATCCACGGTTCGGTTCTACAGATCGGTTCACGGTTCGGTTCGGTTCTACATACCCCTAAACCGAGAACCGAACCAATGTAATCGGTTCTTTGATTTTTGAAACCAGAACCGGAACCGGTGCACTCTATAACCGGACCAAACCGGACCGTTTGGTCGGTTTCGTTTCGGTTCGGTTCCACAGTTCTACCGGTTCAATGTGCACCCCTACTCTATATAGGGGCGGTGGTGGTCTCCACAACTTCCACGATTCAATCCAAACACATTTCAAGGTAAAATCAGGAATCTACATTTTCATAGCTTCTCTTCCAAACATGAAGTAGATTGGCTTTTAAGCCATAAAATTCTACGGCAAAGCTGACACCACATAATCATTGCATTGTATCAATTCCATCCCACCTAATCAAACACCCCTAAAAGCACCCCAAAAATAGGCTAATATTCAACTGGTGCTTACAATAATCCAAAAGCAACGGGAGAATTGTCAGTTTCCAATTATGCGAGGATTCCTTGTTCTTGACGTGGAACACTTTTTAGAGGAAGGGTACAAGGAATTTCATGCACAAGCGACCACGTGTCCAGTGTGATATATTTATACACGTTGAAATTTGTGGTTTTGAAAAAATAGAAAAATATTTGAAAGTTTTAGAATTTTCATTTTGCCGCCAAAATGCTTTTTGGAATTTCAAATGAAAAGTGCAGTGTGTGCTTTAGTCCCACATCGGAAATGAAAAGAGAAAAATCATGGTTTATATGTGGAGGCGTATTCTTACTTGGAGTTTCGGATATTAAGACACTTGAGTTGCGTGTTCAAGTGTGTAGCACTGGAATGCATGCATGCGTACGCTTGGGCACGGGCACGAGCACGGACGAGGGCGTGGGCAGTGTGGTTGTAGTGGAACTAGGAGGTGCACTTGTATCTTGCAGATCCAGGAAACAAACTTTCATAATGCACTCAACAATGGAATCTGAGTTCATAGCATTGGCTGTAATAGGCAAATAGGCTGAGTAGTTAAGGGATCTTATATTAGAAGTCTTGTGAAACCCATATCCTAGCCCGTATCATTCTGTTAGCTTCTGTGGTCCTCCCGGTCGAATTCCGGTGACCCGCGATCTTTTATCGACATTTTCGCGCGATCCTGAGACGTGCCCGTATATCAGAGTTGGCTTGACCTGAAACTTGTACCCTAACGACCGCGTCGTTGCCCTGATTCCAACGCCGCGTCTTATGCGCCGAGACGATACCCGGGCCAGGAGATGTGAGCTCGCATTCAGTTTGAGAAAAAATGTCATGGGTTACAAATCCCAAGAGAATGTCACATCAATCACTTCACTTGTCAAAGTACACCCATTACTCTATCCCATCCCTAAGTACAAAAGCAACCCTTAAAAGTCAACTCTCTCCCTTACACAAGTACACCCATCCATCCCTCTCTCCCATCACTCCTCTTCCATCATCTCTCTCTCTCTCTCTCTCTCTCTCTCATTCTCTTTCTCATTTTTTCTCCCAAGCAACCCATGTCCAAGCTCCCCATGAGAGAGCTAGTGTGGCCCACCTTCCTACCTCTTATCTCCACCATTCAAAGTTCATCTCAACCATCGGAATCGTTTCCTTAGAGCTCTAGAGACTATAGGCGGAAGAAGGAAGAGAAGATCAAATGTGGGTGCTTTTATGTTTTGATTTTGTGATTTAAGGGCCCACTTATGGTGGGACCTACATTGAGTATGCATGTATAGAGGGGCCCATAGTGACGGGGTCCCTCCATCACACAGCATCTCTCTCTCTCTCTCTCTCTCTCTCTCTCTCTCTCTCTCTCTCTCTCTCTCTCTTTCAATTTTTTTTTATGATGAGGCCTTGTGGACCACCCGGATGGACCCCACCATGAAGTATGTATTTGCCATGCCGTCCACCAAGTAGGCCCACATGGGTGGTGAGGCCCACATAGGTGGTGAAATTCCACCACAGCGTGAGTGTGGAGGTGTGACGCTGTAGCAAGCAACGTCCCAACTCTTGAATGGGGAGTGTGGGACCCACAACAGGCCCCACTCATGATGCATGTATTTAATCCACACCGTCCACCCTATTTTCCAGTTCATTTTAGGCGTTGAGCCGAAGAATGAAGCTGATCCAAAACTCTGGTAGGCCACACCGTTTAAACATTATTTTAATAGTTAAAATTTATTAGGACCTGCTGTGATGTTTTTGTGCGTCGAAAAATATCTAATATTGGGCTCATTGGGTGTACCATGAGCCATAAAATCCAGTAAATGGAGTGGATTGTCCTGATATAGGCCCCACCTATGAAAAACTACAAGAAATCCAAAAAAAAATAGAATTTATATAGCCAAGGGGCTGATGCCCCCGGCTGCTGACGTCCAACGTCCAAGACGCTGCAGCTCCTGCTGCTTGTAAATCAGGTAGGGACCGTGGGCCCCACTACAGGCCCCACCTTGATGCGTGTTGAACATCAACACCGTGCATTTGATGGGTCCCCTTTATATATGGGGTGTCCCCAAAAATCAGCCACTCACGAGAATCAGGTGGACCACACTTCAAAGCAGTAGGAGTTGAATGTCTACCATTGGAACCCTTTTGGATCACAGCAGTAGGGGACCCACCTTCTGTATATATTTAACCACCGTCCCTCCATTTCTCTAGATAATTTTAGGGCCTAAGGCCAAAAAGGAGGCTGATCCATATCTCCGCTGGGCCACACCACCAAAAGCAGTGGAGACATCGATGACCACCGTTGAAACTTTTCCAGGGCCCATCTTGATGTTTATTTTTCATCTAATCTGTTCACCGGGTCACGCAGACTTGCATGTAGGTGTTTCGACAAGAAAACAAATGTATTCAATTTGGGGAATTTATTCAATGATAACAAAAAAAGAATGAGAGAACATTGATCACATTTATTCTGAGTTCATTTACATCCTCGGATTCCCTTGATTCTGAAAATAAAGTACAATGAGTTAGATAAGATAGCCCATTGAAAATTTCGGTAGCATTCCAACGCTATTTTGGTCATCTCCTAGATACTTAGGAGGAATTGCTGAATCGATCAGCCAATCTCCAAGGAAATAGAATTTTCGGCAGCATTCTGGCGCTTGTTTCAATCATCTCCTAAAATTTAAGAGGAATGTTGAATTGATCTCTTCTACTGATTCTCCCCTTGAAGCTTGAATAGAAGAAATCTAGAGACTTAGCCATTTCAGCAGTGTGTCTGCTCCTTTACTTCACAGACTACAGGGCAGTCTGGTTGCGCAGACCCGCGCAACAGATATCGGTTACGCGGTCCCGCGCAACCGACCGGAGTTTCTTCTCCTACCTTCAATCTTCCTCATTGCTCTTCTTCCTCTCTAAAATCTTCAATCCATCCAAATGAAGGAGGGGAGGGGATATTTATAGGCCCTCACAGGTATGGTACCTCGATTTCAGTATCGTGGGACCCACCTTACATCAATCTTAACCGTTCAAGAAAATCTTCTCCTGAAACCAACTGCGCAGACCCACGCAACTGATCTTTAGTTGCGCGGTTTCGTGCAACTGATATTGGTTGCGCCGATCCCCGCAAACCACCTTCTACTACTTCGAATCTTTTTCAGAGAAGAGAACCATGCGCAACTAGTATTTTGGTTGTGCAGTCGCGTGCAACGGATATTGGTTGCGCAGACCCGCGCAAACCCCCCCTTAAGCTGTCTTCTTTTTCAATTTTCTTTCTATCTCTTAATCTTCTCTTGCTTCAATCCTTTCTTCATCACCATTTTTTTATGCCTCAACAGATGCCCCCTCGATCCTTCTTTGATTGATTCCTGAAATCAAATGGAGGATTGATCTTCCTCTACCCGAAGAACTTAAATGAACTGCAATTGAAGGATGACTGGATGATCATGCTTGCATGAAAGACTGGATGATCATACTTGACTCAGAAGATCGAATGATTACGTTCGATCAGAAGACTGGAATGCTCGCGCTCGACCAGAAGACTGGAACGCTCACGTTTGCATGAAAGGCTTGAATGATCACGTTCAAACAGAAGACTTAGATGATCACGTTTGAACGAAATATTTGAGTAATCACACTTGAACGGAAGATTTGAATGATTGCACTCGAACGGAAGACTTGGATGATTGCGCTTGAACAGAAGACTTGGATGATTGCACTTGAACGGAAGACTTGATGATCGCGCTCGAACGAAAGACTTGATGATCGTGCTCGGGCGGATGTTTCAGTAGAGAGGGTAAAACTCTCTTTTCATCGAAACACGTCTCTACAAAAGCTGTGACGACTTCGTCTTTGAGCAATTTGATCAAAGAACTATCTTTCAACACCGTTGCTACTGCAACGATCTCTTTGATCAACTCCAGCAACTTTTTTCCTTCAATTTTGTGTCTAGAGAGTTGTTCTTTAATACTGCTCCTACCGCAACAACTTTTCGATTGTTTCCTTTATTCATGATCTGCATAACCCAAGCTTTTCGAATGATAATCTTTCTTTGTCATCGTATTTTGCATTGGATCTTTTGCTCATTAAATCGCGCTTTTGGAGATATCATTTCCAGCTCCAAAGGTTTAATTGCTAAGTCTTTTTGCTGAGTCGTTTCTAGTTTGTGCTCCTTAACATTTCTTCATAGACTTTTCCTTGGATCTTTGCTGATTCTGAAAAATAGACAAGACTTCTTTTTAATTTTCATTTAATAACTTTTCAAAGGTCATGAAAATTACTGATGATGATTCCGCTTGTTCTTTGTCTCCATCAGATCTAATACTTGGAGACTTGCGATATCATTGCTAGGATAGTGAGAAGTTACGATATCGGCATATGAATTTCTCCACTGCGTATAAGAGATTATCAAAAAGACCAAGGCATAGCCCCCTTTCCAGGTCAATCTTCGCATAGAGATTTCTTCAGAAGATAATATTTTCGAAGTAAAGCCCGCTGATATCCTTAAAGGATGGATAATCTTTGCTGCTCCTTTAATGAATCCAAGGAATATATCTGAATCTTTAGATTGTCTGGAAGAGAATGATAATTCTTCGCTTAGTTTATTCTTTGCCGCCTTTGAGAATATTGTGCGATAATATTCCTTTATCATCACTACAGCAGAAGACAAAAAGACTTTACGGCTCTTGTCAGCAGAACAAATATATTGCAATTGAAGACTAATAGTTGATATCGAAGATTTGAACTTTTGAGTAGATAATTGTCAATATCTTGAAGGCACTGTTGCTGTAATTTGAACCTGATTCAAGAGAAACACATTTTTTGCATATTTGTTTACTCAATATTTAAAATTTTCATCAGGCAATTGCGTATTTGAGCATATCTAAATTGAAATATGTATCTGCGGCATTTTGAATGTTATACTTAGTTTATGCTTTTTGAGAAGTGGTACTAGTGTACTTTGACTGACCATACTTTAACTGGACAAGACTGAACTTGACTCGACCAGACAAGACTTGACTGAACTGGACGACCAGATTTGACTGAACTAGAGTTGACATTGGGCTCAAAGAGCAAGATAGTTTACTGCCAATTTCGGGTAGGGCTCAAGAAGTAATTCTAGTTTACCACCAATTTCGGGCAGGCCAATTTAGGGCTTTTTAAATCATTGGATCTTTGTAGGTCTTATGCATAGTTGGCCATATATAGGCTTAGCTAAACTACCTTAAACGATCATTTGCCAATTTCGGACAGGCCAATTTAGGGCTTTTTAAATCATTAAAGCTTTGTAGGTCTTATGCGTAGTTGGCCATATAGGCTTGGCCAGGCTGCCTTAAATGATCACTTGCCATCGCTGTCATAAGATTTGTGTGATTGGCCAATTTAGGCTTATTCCACTGCTTATTTCATCCCTATGAATAATGAATCAATAATTGATACATCGCCATTGCTGATATGTTCTGACAATGCTTATGGTTAAGATAGTGTATCAACTTGACGATGATAACAATTTCAATAAGGTGAGCAGCGATAGTTACTAATTTTGGTGATAATCATCGACACTTTTCATTTGGCGATTTTAATTTGACACTTTTCATTTGACGCTTTTCATTTGACACTTGTTATTGGTGCTCGCATTTGGTGATGACTTAATATGCTTGAAAGCCTGCATTTTATTCATATACAAAATAAATACATTCCATGGTGAGAAACACATTTCATAGTTTCTTACTCACCTCTTTACTCACCTGTCTTGCTTTGACGATGACTTGATATACTTGAAAGCCTGCATTTTATTCATATACAAAATAAATACATTACATGGTGAGAAACACATTTCATAGTTTCTTACTCACCTCTTTACTCACCTGTCTTGCTTTAACGATGACTTGATATGCTTGAAAGCCTGCATTTTATTCATATACAAAATAAATACATTCCATGGTGAGAAACACATTTCATAGTTTCTTACTCACCTCTTTACTCACCTGTCTTGCCCCCTTTTGATTTTGGAAGTATCGTACTGATACCTTTCGAAATCAAAATAGCGATCATCTCCTAAACTGGCAAGTATTGCAATGCATATCTGTATATCTACAACGAATATGCTTTTTATTGCGACCTTACGTCTTTTACGTTACTCGCTACTTTTCATTTGAGTATGTAGGCTATGACAGCTCGATCTTGTCAATTACTGACGGTTCACCATATGAAGTATGTTATCATCTTTTAACGCGGATGCCCCCAGAATTTTCTTTACCGAGTCTCTGTCATTTTTCTCCTTCTTTTTATTTTTATCACGCTCTTTCATCGTAATTTCTCCCTTATCGATCATCTTTTGTAACTTGTTCTTAAGGGAATCACAATTTTCTGTATGATGTCTGAATTTACGATGATAATGGCAATAATCCATTCCTCTTGTATTTTCAATTTCTTCGAGGTATCTTTGCCAAGGTAATTCAATACTCTTCATAGCCAACAATTGATTCAGCATAGGGAGTATATCTTTTCTTACAAACGAATACTTTATATGATCTTTATTTTTTCTGGACCTTTTATATGTCATTATAACCGCACGACCATTTCTATTTTCTTCATCGCTATCTCTTTTAACATTCTGATAATCTTCTTTAGTTTCTTCTTTCCTAGTTATGTGGGCTGATTTTGACTGAAAATCAGACACTCTTCCTATCATCTTTTCAAGAGCATAAGCCTTCGTAGCAAAATTACAAAAAGTTCTCCAATCTTTACTAATCAGGTGGCATTCCAGTTCTGGTCTCATGCCTTCTAAACATAGTTCTACTTGTTCTGATTCCCACAGAGGATGTTGATATGATGTTGCCAAGTCCTTCTATCGACTGATGAATTCTTCAACTGATTTATTTTCTTCTTGGCGAATAGAGGCCAATTCGATCAAACTAACTTCTCGGTCCAAAGAGAAAAAGTTTGACATAAAAGCAACCTGCATCTGTTCTCAGGTATGAATAAATCCTATGATTAAACCTGAATATCATCTGAAAGCTCTTCTTGTCAGAGAAGATTTGAATAATCGCAAACAATATTGAGGAATTCTAGAGAAATTTCTCATCTTTGCTATAAAATGCATCATATGCTCTTCTGGTGATCCATTCCCATTGAATTTCTGAAAGTCTGGGTGTTTGAAATTGGCGGGAAATGGCATGTCTTCTATTTCACGAGGATACGGTGTCTGATATTGAAATTTTTTATTCTGACTTCGTTCATTCTCTAGATGAATAGATTCGATAACCATCTGCCAGATTTTTTCCTACATGATACTCTGAGTAATATTAGGCATTGGCTCTTGAAATCTAACTGCTTACGGTTGTGGTCTTTCTACTTATGGTTCAATGTTGTTCACAGCAATCATTGTCAGAATATTAGGGACTTCTTCAGCCACATTCTTATCTAGTGAAAATTGATCGGGCTGATTAATATCTATCGACGAGCTTTCTGTTTCTTCATACTTCGATTGTCTTGGTATTGAAGCAGGAAGCGAGCACCATGCTACTAACACTGTTGAATAAGGTGACTATTATTTGATTTAGAACCAGAGTACTGTCGCTTCGAAGAACTAACTGACTCAAATCGTGGTATTCTCAATGCATGAGTTTGCTTGAAATCTTTTACAGAAAGTGCTGTGGGCGAACATTCATTGATCACGGTCGCTTTCCCTTTGTTTTTCTAAACTCGCAATGATTCTGTGGAGGATGTCTTTACGGCTATAGTTAATGGTATCGGAAGACCTTTTGGAGTAACAGACATTTCTATTTTTCTCGAATGAGATGATTGTATGACTAAAGCAGGACTGTGTCTCATGACACTTCGCATAATCGACCCGGTACTTGGCGAGATGATGCTTCTTGCGGAAGCAGATCGAACTTTCTGACTTTTAGATGTTACTATCCTCCATCCTCCTTCATCTTCTTAGGCTACTGGCGAAACAGAGATTGTTCTGTCCATTATACGAAATTCACTACTCTTGATCACAGCAGACTTTGCTTTCTCTGACGCCTTTCTACTAACCTGTAGTCAAAAATATAAAATTGCAATTAGGCATCTAAGTGATAATCATTCTATCTCAGAGATGAAGGGGAGGATGTTCCCACTGAGAGTCGCTATTTGGCGTCTATACAGACGCTAAAAAGTGATAAATGTTCTCTTAAATATTTTCTAAGTTACCATCGAATAATAATCCCCAGCGGAGTCGCCATTTTGTTTCGACAAGAAAACAAATGCATTCGATTTGGGTGATTTATTCAATGATAACAAAGAAAGAGTGAGAGAACATTGATCACATTTATTCTGAGTTCATTTACATCCTCGGATTCCCTTGATTCTGAAAATAAAGTACAATGAGTTAGATAAGATAGCCCATTGGAAATTTCGGTAGCATTTCGACGCTATTTTGGTCATCTCCTAGATACTTAGGAGGAATTGCTGAATCGATCAGCCAATCTCCAAGGAGATAGAATTTTCGGCAGCATTCTAGTGCTTGTTTCAGTCATCTCATAAAATTTAAGAGAAATATTGAATTGATCTCTTCTACTGATTCTTCCCTTGAAGCTTGAACAGAAGAAATCTAGAGACTTAGCCATTTCAGTGGCATGTCTGCTCCTTTACTTCACAGACTACAGGGCAGTCTGGTTGTGCGGACCCGTGCAACAGATATCAGTTACGCAGTCCCGCACAATCGATCGGAGTTTCTTCTCGTACCTTCAATCTTCCTCCTTGCTCTACTTCCTCTCTAAAATCTTCAATCCGTCCAAATAAAGGAGGGGAGGGGGTATTTATCAGCCCTCGCACTTGTAGTACCTCGATTTCAGTGTCGTGGGACCCACCTTACATCAATCTTAACCGTTCTTGGAAATCTTCTCCTAAAACCAAGCCACTGCAGACCGCCTGGACAATGATCTTTAGTTGCGGGTTGAACGCGCTAATTGATATTGGTTGCGCGGACCCGCGCAAATCACCTTCTACTACTTTAGATCTTTTTCGGAGAACAAAACCCTGCGCAACTGATATTTTGGTTATGCGGTCCTGCGCAACGGATATTAGTTGCACAGACCCGCGCGAACCCCCCCTTAAGCTGTCTTCTTTTCCAATTTTCTTTCTATCTCTTAATCTTCTCTTGCTTCAATCCTTTCTTCATCACTATTTTTTTAATGCCTCGACAGTAGGAAAATACAAATGGCAGCTTGATCCCTGACTCCTGTGGGCCCCACTATCATTAATCAGTGGAGATTGAACGACTATAAACAGGTGGGGGCCCACCTTGATGGATGTACTCTAATCCAACCATCTGTCTAGCGTCCAGGTATGGACGCTGGACCCTATTTAATATATATATATATAAACATTATATAATAATTATATATTATTATATCATATATATGTACATATGTATATGGTGGCCCCACGTGGGACCCACCTTTGAGGGAAATTGATTGGCTGATGTGCCTACATCAGCTATATAACTGCTGTATTGACGTCAGTAGGTCCGTAGGACCCTTGACCATGATGTATGTGTTTTATATACGCCGTCCATTTGTTTCACTAGCATGGGACCCCATGATGTATTTATTTCATCCACACCGTCTAGATTGTGCTGGACAATGTTTGGGTGGTGTTGATTTACGTGGACAATGGTTGGATAGTGCCGATTTACATGGATAATGTTTGGATGGTGCTGATTTACCTAGGCAATGTTTGGACAATGCTGATCATCGTTAGTGGGCCATGTGCCCCATGGAATGATAGCGTACATTGATACACATGTTATACCTACAACTATTGAAATGATTTTTGGTGTGGCCCAAGCCCACTTGAGGCCCATTGGTGCGGCCCATCCATGAGGCCCATTGTGATGTATTCGAGGCCCATGGGCAAGGCCTATTATGATATGTATTAGGCCCACATTGGTGCGGCCCATTTAATGTATATGAGGCCCATTGGTGCGGTCCGTTGATACAGCCCACTTGATGTATATGGGCCTATTGGTGAGGCCCATATGATATGGCCTCTTTGATGCATGTTTAGCCCATTGGAGTGGCCCACTTGATGTATTTGAGGCCTGTGTGCAGAGCCCACCTATTGTGTATTTATGGCCCAGCCCATTGTAATGTAATTCCGGCACATATGTCGTGGCCCATCGTGACATACGATTAGGCCCATTGTGAGTATGAGGCCCATATGTCATGGCTCATTGAGATGTGTTAATGGCCCATGTATAGGGCCCACCAATGGCTTTTTTCCACATCACTTCAGTAGCCTTTTGACTGACAAAGTGGTCAATATCCAATCCGCTCCCTAAATTGATGGACTGGGTGGATTTCCCATGAACGTTACGCTGGTCCCACGTAACTTACGCCTAACATGAAATTCCAACATGACGTCATTTCTAGAAACAACGAGAACGGCTGAGGATAAAAAGGCGCACGCTTTTTACATGGAACCATTGGTTAAATATCAATGGTACGTTCCCTCGGTATAAATGCTACTTCGTTAGATCCGTTAACGGATCTTTCTCGATTTCCGTCGTGCACGCACTTAGCCACGAAATCGGATTGTCATACTGAGAAAATTTAGTTGGGCCCATTGTGAATTTATATGATTTATCCACACCTTCCATCTGTTTTTCCATCTAATTTTAGGCGTTGAACCAAAAATTGAAGCTTATAAAAATCTCAAGTGGACGATACTGCAGGAAACAGTGGAAATAATGATTTCCACTGTTGAAACCTTTCCAAGCCCCATAGTGATGTTTATTTTTCATCCAAAACTGTTCAAAGGATCAAAATAACATGCATGAAGGTAAAAAACAAATACAATCTTGAACCAAAACTTCTGTACCCCCAAGAATTTTTCAACCGTATAAATTCAATTCACACGGTTTCCTTTGGTGTGGTTGATTTTAGCCTTTTATATGCTTAGGTTTTAAGTTAAAGTCTTAAAATTATCTTATAAAATGAATGGATAGATTGGATAAAATACATAAATCACGGTAGACCCCACCCACGTAGTTTACTTAGTACGCAATCCGCTTCCCTTCACATACCGGTGAACTCCAGGTACGTTTTTTTGGACACGGATTTCCTGCCATGGGAACTCAGATGGAGCCTATTGTGATGTTTTTGAGAAATCCTCACCTTCCATCCGTTTTTTGAGTTTATTTCAGGACATGATGCTAAAATTGAACCGTATCCAAAGCTTAAGTGGGCTGTACTGAAGGAAAATGTGGTTAGGAAAATTCCTACCGTTAAAATCTACCTGAGTTCGACAGTAAATTTTACAAGCCATCCATACCGTTAATAACTTCATTCCTACTAGGATGAACCGAAATCACAAATATTAGCATGACTCAAAACTTCTGTGGCCCACGAATATTTAAACTGTGGGCATTCAATTATCATGTTTTTGGCCCACTTGGGCTCTGGAAACAGTTCATTTTTGGTTTCATGTCCTGAATTGGACTCTAAAAATGGATGGACGGATAGGATTTCTCACAAATATCACAGGGAGCCTCACCTGGTTTTCAGCCGCATCTTTTTTCTTCTTAAGATAAACAATTACTGTGCCTGGCCGAGTGCGTTCACGGCATAAACGGAAAAACATCCACAAACGGATACCCGTTTGAAGAGCATTTATTGGAAGGAAACAGCTTTATTGGTATCACCAATGCTATTTTGCCACGTCACTTCAGTAGCCTTTTGGCTAGTAAACCGTTCAGTATCCAATCCGCTCCCTAACTTCTGTAGATAAGGTGGTCTTGCGAATAGCCGAATACCAACCCTAAAGGTGGTGTGTTGATGTGCTGGATATTAAGGGCGTGTTTGGACGGGCCCATCCCATGGGATTGGATTATATTAGGGTGGATGGCAAGTAATGATGGCTGTGTCAGAGGATTGCTGGCAATCCCATGGTATTGGGATATCCAGGGAATTCACCACCGAGTATGTTTGGATCGCCTGGCCAATTTCTAGATGACGTCAGCCAATTCTAGGATTGCTACGGCTAACCAAACATGTCCCAAGCAAAATAGATCGGATTAAGAGGGATTGGGTGGATTTCAAGGTAATGATGGTGATGTCAGTGGATTGCTGGCAATCCCATGGGATTGCTATATCCAACTTCTGCCTGTTTGGCACGCCTAGCCAAATCCCGGGATTGCTCCTTCCAATCCATCCTAATACAACCTAATCCCATCCACCCTGCCTGGCCAAACAGGCCCTAAGGGGCAACATGATGTATATGTTTTATATCCATGTCATCCATTCATTTTTCCAGCTTATTTTAGGGTACTAACCAATAAATGAAGTAAATCTGTAAATCAAATAGGCCACACTAGTAGTGATTAAATGTCCATCATTAAAAAAATTTTAGGGTTCATAGAAGTTTTGGATCAATTTGATATTTGTGTTTTTCCATCATTCAGATCTGAGTAATATTATTAACAGATAATAAACGTTACAGTGGGCCCTGGAAAGGTTTCTACAATCAATGTCATTATCCCCATTATTTATTATAGTGTGGTCCACTTGATCTATGGATTTGCTTCATTTCTTGGGTTCATGAACTAAAATGATATGGAAAATAGAATGGACGGATTGGATAAAAAACATGTACTTCACGTCGGGCCCACCACATCAACACCACCTAGTCTGCTTCCATCCATCACATGGTACCGCTTCTATAAATTAATGCATGTTAGATAATTCATAAAAGCGATGGAATCATTGATGATGTCAGCTGTGGAAGAATAGGTTCGGGACTGGATCAGGCGTTAACCGGTAACACCTCACGGATGATGTCAGCGAGGAATAAGCGGGAAACGGATTAGATGTCACCTTACCCTTACCGTATGGTCCACCTTGATGATTTTTACATCCACGCCATCCATCTGTTTCTAAAGCTCATTTGAGGTGGTGATTTCAAAAATTAATTACATCCAAATCTCAGGTGGACCACATCACATAAAACAGTGGTGATTAAACACTCACCGTTACAAACTGCATGGGCCCACTGTACGAAGATCATTAATGTTTATTTTCCATTCAACTCCTTAAATGTAAAATACAAATATCAACTTGATCGAAACTTTTGTAGCTTACGGGGAAGTTTTTAACTATAGTTTACAACTTTTTCCAATGGTATGGTACACGCGAAATTTCAATCTGCTTGGTTTTGTTTAGATCTCTAGCTATGGGCCCACGTGATGTATTTGACATAAATTCACACCATCCATCCATTTTGAAAGATGTTTTTAGTTCAAGATCCAAAAAATGAAACTTATCCAAATCTCAGTTGGACCACACCACATGAAGTAGTGGTGATTGAATACCCATCATTAAAACTTTTTGGAGGCCACTGAGATGTTTATTTTCCATCTAACCTGTTGATAAGGTCACAAAGATCTGAATGAAGGGACTACACAAATATTAGCCTGATCCAAATCTTTCATGGCCCACAAGGAGTTTTTAACTGACAACCATCACCTTTTCCTTTGGTGTAGTTCACCCCAGATTTTGTTCAATTTTAATATCATACTTTAAAATGACCTATCAAAATGGATGGACGTCACGGATGTAAGTAAAATACACTACCGTGGGCGCCACAATCAGCGACCCATAACACAGAAGCCATACGTCCCGGGAGGGGATTGGATAGCCAAAAGTCTACCGAAGTGACGTGGCAAAATGGCATGGGTGGATACCAATCAGGATGTTTAATAAATGCTCTTCAAACGGGATGCTTTTCGTTTAGGCTGTGAACGCAATCGGCCACGCCCAGTAATTGTTTATCTTAAAGAAAAAAAGATGCCACTAAATTAGGTGGGGCCTAATATGATGTTTGTGAGAAATCCTACATATCCATCCCCTTTTTTTTAGTCCAATTCAGAATATGAAGTCAAAAATGAACTGTTTCCAGAGCCCAAGTGAGCTAAAAACGTAATAATTGAACTTCCACAGTTTAAATATTCATGGGCTGATGAAGTTTTGAGTCATGCTAATATTTGTGATTTCAGTTCATCCTAGTAGGAATAAAGTTATTAACGGTATGGATGACTTGTAAAAGTCATTGTCAAACTCAAATAGATTTTAACGGTAGGAATTTCCCTAACTACATTTTCATTCAGTACGGTCCACTTAAGCTTTGGATACAGTTCGGTTTTATCATCATATCTTAAAATGAACTAAAAAAAAAAATGGATGGAAGGTGAGGATTTCTCAAAAACATTTCCAGGGCAGAAAATCCGCATCCAGAAAAATGTAACTGGAGTTCACCGGTATGTGAAAGGAAGCGGATTGCATACTGAGTAAACTATGCGGCATGACTTATGTATTTTATCCAATTTGTCCATCCATTTTATAAGATAATTTTAAAGCCTTAACTCAAAACCTAAGTATATAAAAGGTTAAAATCGACTACACCAAAGGAAACCGCGTGAATTATACGGTTGAAAAATTCCTGGGGCCACAGAAGTTTTGGTTCATGATTGTATTTGTTTTTTACCTCTATGTTTTTTATCCTTTGAACAGTTTGAATGAAAAATAAACATCACTTGCGTATCTACTTAGATCAACGGTCCAGATCGCCGATCACAAGGCCATATCAAACTAACATATTTCATCCGTCCGCAGATTGGAGCATATCCCAGATTTAGGTGGGCCCACATCTAAGAAAGCAAACCAAATTGAGTCAGACCACGAGTTTGAAAACGGAGGCTAACGGAAGTGACGTGCAGAGCAGTCATTACGGGAACAGCCTATTGGTATTCCACCAGCGACAATTTGCCACGTCACTTCAGTAGCCTTCCAAAAGGCTACCGAAGGGTTCAGTATCCAATCCGCTTCCGTGGTTCAACCCCCATTATTTCGTGTGGTATGCCATGTGTTTTTAGTTATTATTATTATTTTTGTTTGGCATGGATACCTCCGCCCGGCATAGGAATATGTTGTACTTGGGTCATAGGAGTACGCTTGTGCCCGGAGCAAATAGGGCCAAAGAGATTTCTGTGATGAATCCACCCCGTTTATCTGTTTTGAAAGACTATGAAAGAACAGTATTAAAAAAACTCAGGCAGATCAAATGCTCTTGTGAGCTACACCAGAGAAATAGTGGGAAACAAAACATCCACCGTTGAAACCATTTCAGAGCTGAACATATTTATATGCCATTCAAACTGTTCATAGGATTATTACCACTAAGAAAAACTTTAGAAGCAAATATCATCCTCGTACAAAACTTCTGTCACTGACAGACGTTCAATCCCCACTGTTTCATGTGGTATGGCCTACTTGAGTTTTCGAACTTCCTGGTTTTTATAATCCTATCATTTTGTAGTCTTTAAAAACAGATGGACGGAATGGATTTATCACGGACATCTCTTTGGACCCCACACAGCCCTGGGCACATGAATTTCTCGGTGCCCCGGGTCACATGCAATCCGCTCTCAATTAGCGGAGGATGAATATATTTCAGTAGCCCGCGGTCTACAACATCGACCTTGCCTATATAAATTCTCACCCTCCGCCGTGTCAGATCTCCCGCTCTCTCTCTCTCTCTCTCTAGTAGTAACAGGTAAAATGGCAAGCTCTCAGTGCTGTGAAAATCCTCCAACGTTGAACCCTACATGCGGACAGGGGTGCATAGAAGACATCGGTGGCCTCAAGGCCTACATCACCGGTCCTTCCGATTCCAAGCTTGTTGTTCTCCTCCTCTCCGATATTTTCGGTACATGCCGATTTCTCCTCCTTTCACGTGCTATGCAGATTTCTACCAGTTTTAGTTCTGTTTTTTCGTTTGTGTTTTGGGAATTTGATGTGTTTGATGATTTGTATGTGTGAATTCGATATTGGTTTGTTGAAATATCGATGTTTTTTCTTCGTTTTCTATTGATGTGGGTCGTATTTTTTATTCTTTCATGTAGTTTGCTGTTCGTTGTTGTTGTTTTCTCTGGGAATATTTTCACATGTGGGATTTTTTTTTTTTTTTTAATTTTGATGCTTGACATGAGGGTGTTTGATATTGGGTTTTGGGATTACTTGGTGGGTTGCTAGTATGTATTTATTTTTTTTGGAATATTCTTTCATGTAGTGTACTGTACTCTGTTTGAGTGTTATGTTTTCTTAAGTGTCGTCTGGCGGCGTGGATTTAAAATCCTTTCAGTGGATTTTGAAATATGTGGAATCGAGAAGATTTTGCAGATCAGCCTTGAGGTGGGAATGCAAAAAGGCTCTTTGGAGGGATTTTGGAGCAATCCAAATCCAAATCCTCAGAAATCCTTGCTACCTAACGTCCCAAAAAACTTAAATCCCCACAAATCCCTCAGAATCCAAGCTACCAATGACCCCTAAGTGGCTGGCTTTTCACATGTGGCTTTTGGTTGTTTCACTTTTGATGCATGGCATGAGATTATTTGATCTTGAGTTGTGGAAATATTGGTGGTTTTTTTATATATATTTTTCTTTAGATTTTTTTTTAAAAATATAGATTATATATATATATATATATATATATATATATATATATATATATATATAGATTTTAAAAAATAATAATAAATTTCTTTCATGTAGTATGTTGTTCTTTGTCTGAGTGTTATAATTTTAGTGGATTTCACATGTGGTTTTTGATTGTTTTTCACTTTTGATGCTTGGCATGAGAGCATTTGATCTTTGGCTTGTGGAAATATTGGTGGCTTTCTTTTTTTTTTCTTTTGATTTTGTATTTTTATTTTTAATTTTCTTTGATGTAGTATGCTGTTTTTTTTTGTTTGGGTTTCTTCTTTATGTGGGTTTTGTTGGGATGCCTTGCACAAACCTTAGGATCTAGCCTCCTGAACAAACCAGAATTATGGATAATAATGCAATGAAATAAATCAAAGCATTAATCACACACCACACAAAAGATTTTTTACGTGGAAAACCCTCAAAGAGGTAAAAACCACGGGACCTCGTCTAAATCAACAATCCACTATGAAGTAGAACGTTACAATCTTCTTCACCCACGCAGGAGTGGATAAACAATAAGAGAAATAGAGAAAACGGAGAGATCTAACCAATTATGAGAACATAGAAGCGCTTAGATATAAATTGCAAAGTAGAAAACCTCCACGAGCAGAACCTCCCTTCTATAAGCTTCCTCTCTCTCTTTCTCCCTCTCTCTCACCTTTGATAGCCCTAAACCCTTTAGCAAATCCCTTGCAAAGCTTTAGGAAACCCTCTTGCTGTGTTTAGAAAACCCTAGGCAACCCCTTTTATAGTTTTGAGAAACTCCTTTCCGCATCCTTGTTGCGAAAGGACTCAAATCCGCAGTTTCGTGCAAAATCGCGGAACAAACTTCGTAACCTTCGACTAGTCGAACCTAGCCTTCGACTATCGTAGGTCCCCTTCGACTAGTCGAACATTCCTTCGACCAGTCTTAGCTACAGTAAAAAATAGCAAACATATTCGCTGGACTTTGAGTCAAAGTCCTCGACTCGAACCTTCAACTGGTCGACCACCAGCCTTCGACCAGTCGAGCAGGGCTCTCGACTGGTCGAAGATGGGTCAAAATAATCCATCAAATCTCCTCCTTTTTTACCCAGGAGGGATCCACCTTCTTCAAGCCAGCCAGGCTTCTACAAACCTCAAACTTGCCCTTGAATAAAGCCTTGGTCATCATGTCTGACCCATTATCGTCCGTGTGGACTTTCTCAAGCTGTAACACCTTCTGTTCCAAAGTATCCCTGATCCAGTGATACCGTATCTCAATGTGTTTCGACTTGGAATGCTGACTTGGATTCTTGCTCAAGTGTATAGTACTCTGACTATCGCAATAGACCACGTGCTCCTCCTGCTTTAGGCTAAGTTCCTGTAGAAACCTTTTTCATCCAAAGCATCTCTTTACATGCTTCTGTGACTGCAATGTATTCGGCCTGCCGTCGACAATGCTATGACCTTCGTAGCTTGCTCGCAAGAAACCGCTCCCCCTGCAAATGTGAACATGAACCCCGATGTAGACTTCCTGGAGTCTATGTCACCTGCCATATCTGCATCTGTGTAGCCCTCTAACACAGGTTTTCTGTCACCATAGCATAGGCTCAACCTGGATGAGTCTCTTAGTTACCATAGTATCCATTTCACCCCTACCCAATGCTCTTTGCCAGGATTGGCAAGGTACCGGCTGACAACACCAACCGCATATGCTATGTCTGGGCGTGTACACACCATAGCATACATCAAACTTCCTACAGCTGACGCGTAGGGTATTTTCTGCATCTCTTCCACCTCGCCTTCGTCTTGGGACACGCACGTCGCTCAATCTGAAATGACCATCTAGTGGAGTCTTGCCAGAACTTGCCATTCGCCGCATTCATATTGAACCGCTCAGGACTTTCTCAATATACCAGCTCTTGTGTGACAAAGCTTCTATTTCGCATTCATCACGGGTTATCTTCATTCCTAGGATTTGTCTAGCCGGACCCAAGTCTTTCATCGTAAAAGACTTGCCCAACTCCTGTTTCAGCCTGTCAATCTTCTTAATGTCTTTTCCCATGATGAGCATGTCATCAACATATAAATGTGCCATGAGAACTAAGAAATCACCATCTGAGAACTTGCGCGTGAATACATAGTGGTCCGACTGGATTCATCATACCCATGTTTCAACATAAACAAGTCGAACTTCTTGTACCATTGCCGTGGAGCTTGTTTCAGCCCATACAAGCTTTTCCTCAGCCTACACACCATATGCTCCTTGCCCTTGACTTTGAACCCCTCTGGTTGGTGCATGTAGATCTCTTCTTCCAGTCACCATGGAGAAAGGCGGTTTAACATCGACCGCTTCTATCTCTAGATTCATGATAGCCGCCAACCCAAGCAACACCCGTATGGATGTCATCTTCACCACTGGTGAGAATATCTCTTCGAAGTCTATGCCTTTTCTCTGACCAAAACCTTTCACCACAAGTCTGACCTTGAACCTCGTCTGTGAATTCTTCTGCTCAATCTTCTTTCTGAACACCCACTTATTGCTCGATCAAAGCTTTTTTGCCCTTAGGCAGTTTCACCATATCATAGGTGTGGTTCTTATGCAAGGATTTCATCTCCTCTTGCATAGCTTTCAACCACTCCCCCTTATGCTCGTCGGCTAGGGCCTCAGAATAATCTTCTGGCTCTCCCCCATCGTTTAACATAATGTACTCATGCGGCGAGTACCTCTTGGATGGCTGTCTGTCCCTAGATGACCTCCTCACCTGTGGCTCAACAGGTAGATCAAGTGGGGGCTGCTCCCCTGGTCCATCTTCTGAAGGAACTCTCTCGTCCTCTAAACCTTGCTGTACTCCCCCGTCATCAGGCATCACAGGAGGAGTAATCGGATCCATGTCCTCTAGCTCACCTGAACTAGGCTGATTCTTCTCTGGCTTACCAATGTCTTCTATACACTGATCTTCAAATAAAACCACATCTCTGCTCCTGACGAGCTTCTTCTCAGTCAGATCCCATAACCTGTAACCGAATTTTTCATCACTGTACCCTAAGAACACACACTGCCTGATCTTCATATCGAGCTTGGACCTTTCATGCTTTGGTATGTGAATGGATGCCCTGCATCCAAACACCCTGAGAGGACTGTACGATGGATCATGTCCAGTCCACACCTTCTCAGGTGCTTCTCCATTCAAGGGGGCTGATGGAGACCTATTTATCAAAAACACCGCCGTACGCATTGCTTCTCCCCAGAATGTCTTGGGCAACTTCGCATGGGATAACATGCATCTGATTCTCTCAACAATGGTGTGATTCATTCGCTCAGCTACACCATTATGCTAGGGGGCCTTGGGAACCGTCTGTTCATGCCGTATACCCAGGGACTTGCAGTACTCATGAATGTCACCAATGTATTCACCACCATTGTCAGTGCGGATGCACTTCAATGATCTACCTGTCTCTCTCTCGACCATAGCATGAAACAATTTAAACACACCAAAGACCTCGTCCTTGGATTTCAAAGCATAAACCCAAACCCTCCTAGATGCATCATCTATAAAAGTGACAAAATACAATGCCCCACCCAAGGTTTTTGTCCTCATAGGACCACAAACATCAGAATAAACCAAATCTAATGCATGCACTTTATTAACATGAGAAGCAGTTTTAATGAATGAAACTCTATGCTATTTCCCTGATAAACAATCAAGACAGGTTTTGAGAGGCATACCTGTCACGTCTGGAAGGAGCTACTTCCTTGCTAGTAGCTGAAGCCCTTTTTCACTAATGTGGCCTAGACGCCCGTGCCACATGTCAATAGCTGAATCTTCCGCTGCGTTCAACCCACCCTTGCACATACTGACACTTGCCTTGTAAAGGGTGCAACACTTCTTTCCTCTGGCCACGATCAACGAACCCTTAATGAGCTTCCATCGCCCACCAGCAAACCGGCTTTCATAGCCATCATCATCCAACCTTCCTGTCGACATCAAGTTGAGGCGAAGGTCTGGGATATGCCTCACATCCTTGAGAACCAATGCGCAGCCCACATCAGTTTTCACATAAATTGTCACGCCCCAAACTCGGAGACCGGGCTCACAAAATTTCCGATCGCCGAATCCGGCGCCGACAGCCTCCGTAGTACCCCATTCTCGGCTCCCGGCACCCATATACCAGGTTCCGATCCTGGGATGCTACAAAGAGGATTTCTAATATCAATTTGATTCGTAATGAGCATAACCAAGCATAACCCACGAACAATAACTACGAGAACACCATCACAAAATCCACTATGAACAAAAACTTTGAATACAGTGTGTATAAAGGAAAATACAAGATAGTGGTAATAGCAAAACTCCAAAAGCTCAGCGGCACGCTCCAACTGCTGTGAGACTACAGCTGCGTCCTAGCGTCACCTGCACGCATCAATCGTGCATAAGCTTATAGAAAGCTTAGAGGGCGGTGTAAGTGTGTGCGAATGTGCTCAGAATGCAATGCCGGAGTAATGCGGAATCATGCTAATGAGTACGTAAATGCAACCAGCCGTACCAAGGCCATGCGATGGAATATGTAAGTCAAGCATGCCAATCCTCATACCAATGCAACTCCTCACTAGAGCATCAAATCAGTCGGTTCTCAGTCTGGATAATCAACGGGGTTCAGTACACTCCAAATGGCACTGTCTCTCTCCAAGCAGCATAGTCCAAGTGAGCGTAAGAAACCTCACTATCTGCCTGGCCAATAGTCAGCCAATACCTATCCGGCACGTCGATAGGGAACCCATCTCCGAGCTGGTCAAACTCAGCCTAGTAATGCCCCCTTCTCTTGGGCGAGTAAGGCCACCACTCCTTTCCAACCGACCAGGACACAGTGGGAGACGCGGCCTCATGGTATTCGGCCCTCGTGCGCTCATATATCCACTCGGTCTCGACGTTGGAGTCATCCTCTGGTACCATCGGGTTCAGGGACTCTCACCCAGGGACATCTATGACGCCCCAATTGCTTAGAACAAGATTTTTCCGGTATCCAACCAGCCACCCACGATATATCTGTGGAGGCTATGGCCCTGATGTCGCTAGGGCATATCACAATCACACAGATGCAAATGCATGAACCACACTACCAATCATGCAACCATCCTGCATGAAGCACATGCTCATGTAGGGCAACTTTGCCTATCAGGGAGCCCATAAACAGTCTGCCCGAAGGCATATGCTATGATCAGACACTCCTCATCTTAAGCATACATATGATGCGTATGATCATGAATCATGGGGCTGTGCTAAACATATTATAAAGCAATAAACTATTCTCTCAATGAAGATGGGCCTAGATGGCCTACATGAAACAGATACGGGCCTATCAGTGGCCTTAGGGAGAGTTATAATGTGGACATCGAACCAACATTACTCGTACAATGTGAACACAAACCAACATTGTCTCCAAGGCTCGGCTCACCTCAAATACTATTAAGTAAATCCTGGTGGAATCACACATTGCAATGTGCCTTAGGTACATCCCACTGGACCCTAAATACATCAAATGGGCCGTATCTCATAGGCCTTATATTCATCAAGTGGGCTACCTGAATGAACCTCACCAATGGGCCGTAGGTACATTGCAATGGGTCATCATCCATGGGCCTGAGAATGTATTAAAATGAGCCCGATCGCATAAGCTTTATGTGAATCAAATGGGCCTAATCACATAGGCCATATACATATTAAAGTGGGCCTAAACAATGGACCACAAATACCTCTGATGGGCCTCATGACATGGGCCTATACATATCAAGTTAGGCCCCAACAACGGGCCCATAAACACATCAAGATGGCCTGCATACATGGGTCCATATATGTACCAAAGTGGGCCTCAATAATAGGCCTATAAATATCTAAGTGGGCCTTAATAATGGGCCTAAAAAAATACATCAAGATGGGCCTAAGTACATGGGCCCATAAGCTTCCCAGTGGGCCACATGTGAAGCCCACCATAATGTTTATTTTACTATCCAATCTGTTGATAAGGCCACATGAATAGGGGCCCCACCAAAATGTTTATTTTCCAGCCAACCTATTGATACGGTCACATGGACCAAGGGGCCCACTGTAACGTTCATTTGCCACCCATCCTATTCATAAGGTCATGCAGATCGGGAGGGGACCCACCGTAATGTTTATTCGAAATCCAACCTATTCACGAGGTCACGCGGACCTTGGGCAGGGCCCACTGTAATGTTTATTTGAAATCCAGCCCATTCACAAAGTCACGTGGGCAGGGCCCACTGTAATGTTTATTTGCCGTCTAACCTATTCACGTGGTCACGTGGACCTGGGTGGGTGGGGCCCACCGAAATGTGGTTCACAAATCCAGTCCACCCAATGTGTGTGTGTCCCACCCGGCTGAGGGTTCAGACCAAGTTTCACCGTGTCCAAATCTCGGTAGGCCCCACCAAGTGGTTTTATATGTTTAGGCATGTCTTCACATGACTTTAGATGGTATGGCCCACCGAGTTCCGTATACTACTGATTTTGGGACGAAGCTTGTTAGAAGGAGGGCCCCATGATGGATGGTACCGATGTTCGAAACGCATCACGGTGGGGTCCACACCGGGCCGTGAGGGCCCAACCCGTCCGTCATTGCCACCCATGCGAAGAGTAACTGCCCACCTTTTTGTTTTTCCTTTTTTTTTTTTGTTTCGTTGGGCACGTCACAAGATCCAACTCTGTCCATTAATCGAGTCCCACAAAATTAGCGGTCCACACCAAGTTTCGGGTGGGTCCAAGCTTTCGGTGGACCAAGTAACTTTTTTTTTTCGAGTTTTGACGGAAACACTAGTATTCTCGATCCCACGGCCCGCCAAAAAATCAGATCAGCTCATTTTTTGGCTCAACGCGTAAAATGATCTGAAGGATAGAATGGACGGTGTGGATCAGTCTTATACATCAAGATGGGGCCTATATGTGCCGACACCCAAAAAGCACTACTTACCTATATTTTTTTTTTTTGTTAGCTTGTTAGTACACCCATGTTAGTACACGCACTCCATTTTGTCTCCTCTGTCCAAACGTCCAGGAGACGCTGGACGGCATGGATATACACTCCACGGTGGTGGGTCCCACATACAGTGGTCCACTCATCAAGGTGGGTTCCACATGAACATGGCCCACTGTGATATTTATGTTTTCCTTCCATCTGGGCCCGCTAATGGACTGGATGGCATAGATCTAACCCATTTGTCCAATGGGTCCCACATTAAAAAAAATATGTGTGATTTTTAGTGGGCCACACTCATCCATTCATCACCATCACCATTTAAAGAAAAAGGGAAAGAGAGAAAGAGAGAAACGGTGATCATAGAGGGACCCCGCCACTATGGGCCCCTCATGAACATATTACATACATCAAAATGGGTCCCACCAATAAGTGGGCCCTTAAATCATGCAATCAACAGTAAAAATCAAAGTTCACCCACCTTATTGGCCTTTTCCTTGCTCCTTAAGCCTTCTTAGCTCCTTTGCTTGGGTTTTAACGATGGTAGATGATGGATCAACGGTTGAGATGAGGGATGAGAGTGTAGGGGAAAGTGGCCCACACTTGGCTTGGGGAAGAGCTTGGATGTTTGAAATTTTTTTATTGCTTGGAGAGATTTGAGAAAAATGAGGGAGAGAGAGAAGTGATGGGAGATATGGATTGAAGGGATGGGTGGAGTGGTTGTAATAAATGGGGATGTGTTAAGTTGAAAAATAGGTAAAGGAGGGATGGTGAGTGGGGAGAGAGAGTGGACTTATGGTAAGGGAGGAGTGGTCATGTGTACTTGTTGTTAGGTGAGGTGGCATGAAGGTAAGGTGGTGTACTTGACTTGATTGATGGGACATCTAGTAGAGATTCCCTCGAGATTCGCAACGTGCGGCGTTTCTTCTAACCGAACGCTGACTGGCATCTTCCCACCTAGGTATCGGTTCGGTGCGCGAGTCGCGGCGTTGGAACTGCGGCGACGGCGCGATCGCTAAGATATAAGTTTCGGTTCGAGCCGACTTTGGTATGCAGGACTCGGCTTAAGATCGTGCGCAACGATGGTAATGGGTCGAGGATTGCCGGAATTCGACCGGTAGGATCGCGGAAGCCTACGAAGCAGTTCAGACTAGGGTACGGGTCTTACAACTCTCCCCTCCAAATAAAAATTTCGTTCTCGAAATTTGTACAATCATCGCAACTAGTCATAACTCATAATAGAAGAGGAAACAAGACATCGTCATATAAAATCGAAGACAGTATACAAGATACAACACAAGATCAATCATCAAAGAGATGGGGATAGCGCTCCTGAATCTCAGCCTCGCGCTCCCAAGATGCCTCATCAGCAGAATGGTGACCCCACTGAACCTTCACTAGGGGTATGACCTTGGTCCGGAGGACCTGCTCCTTTCGATCAAGGATACAACTGGCTGCTCAATGTAAGAAGCGTCCTCACGAACCTCCAACGGCTGCCAATCGATAATAGGGAATATGTCTGACCCACACTTCTACAATATAGAGACGTGAAAAACGTTGTGGACGTCAGACAACTGAGGTGGCAAGGCAAGCCGATAGGCCACAGCGCCAATGCGCTTAGTGATCTCGAAAGGTCCTATGAATCTTAGGGCAAGCTTGCCCTTCACTTCGAATCGAACCACGCCCTTCATGGGCGAGACCTTGAGATACACATGGTCCCCTGCATCAAACTCTAAGGGACGACGTCAGCGATCAGCAAAACTCTTCGCCGACTCGAGTACATGCGCATCCCTCGCCCGATGATATCAATAGCCTCAGAAGTCTCCTGTACAAGCTAGGGACCTAGGAAACGCCGCTCTCCAACCTCGGTCCAACAACTCAGAGATCTGCATGGTCTGCCATATAGTGCCTCAAAAGGAGCCATGCCAATGGTCGCCTGATAGCTGTTGTTGTACGCGAACTCAGCCAATCGCAGATTCTCATCCCAGCTACCACCGAAGTCAATCGCGCAGGCCCGAAGCATATCCTCAAGGATCTGGTTGACCCTCTCGGTCTGGCCATCGGTCTGCGGATGATACGCGGTACTGAGCTGCAAATCAGTCCCCATCGCTCTCTGGAAGCTCCCCCAAAACTGAGACGTAAACCTCGAATCTTGGTCAGAAACGATCGAGACTGGAACGCTATGCAGTCTCACAACCTCCTCGATAAATAACCTCGCAAGCTGGTCCATAGACCAAGTCGCACGCATCGCGAGAAAATGTGCCGACTTCGTCAGACGATCCACAATAACCCAAATGGCGTCATGACTGCGTTGAGTCCTCGGCAAGCCCATAATGAAATCTGTCGACACGTGCTCCCACTTCCACATCGGGACGCTCAACGGCTGCAATAGAGCAGGAGGTCTCTGATGATCGACTTTGACACGCTGGCATGTGTCACACTTGGCCACAAAACTAGCAATCTGGCGCTTCATCTCCGCCCAGAAATACTGTCTCCTCATATCACGATACATCTTCGTCGAGCTAGGGTGGATAGAAAACCACGATCGATGTGCCTCGGTCATAAGATCTCTGCGCAACTCTAGAATATCCGGGATACATAATTGGCCTCTGAAGCGAAGTCCACCATCGAACCAATCGCTACCTTGCATCTGTCGACTCTCGAGATCTTGCCTCGCTCGGTAATCCTGTAACGACTCGTCTGTCTGCTGAGCCTCGATCACCCTTGCGACAAGAGAGGGTTGAATCGACAGGCTCGATAGCTGAACGATAGAAGATTGTAGACCAAAATCAAAGTCGTACTCTGCTATATCCTCGAGCATCCTCCACTCCTGAACCATCATGTGTGCCACTAGTCCTCGCGGATGACGGCTGAGGGCATCTGTCACCACGTTTGCCTTGCCTGGGTGGTACTAGAGGTCAAAATCATAGTCTTTCAGAAGCTCCATCCAACGTCTCTGCCTCATGCTCAGCTCGGACTGAGAGAATAGATACTTCAAGCTCTTATGGTCAGAGAAGAGCTCGAACCTGACCACATAGAGATAGTGTCTCCACACCTTCAGTGCGAAGATGACTGCTGCCAGCTCCAGATCATGCGTGGGGTAGTTTAGCTTGTGGACCTTGAGCTGACGAGATGCGAAGGCTACAGGCCTGCCGTGCTGCATCAGGACAGCACCCAACCCAATACGCGAAGCATCAGTAAATACAACGAATCCATCACTCCCAGAGGGAAGAGTGAGGATAGGAGTAGACGTCAGACGGTCCTTTAATTCCATAAATGCTCGCTCGCATGCATCAGTCCAAACAAAATCTGCGCCCTTCCGAGTCAACCTGGTCATTGGAGCAATAATACGGGAGAAGTCATCAATGAAACGCCGATAATAGCCCGCCGAACCAAGGAAACTGCGGATCTCGGACGCAGTCGTGGGCTGGCCCCACAGACGTACTGCCTCAACCTTTGAGGGGTCCACTGTGACACCCTCTCGCATCACTACGTGACCGAGGAATCTCACCTCCTCTTGCCAGAACTCGTACTTCTCCAGCTTCGCATATAGCTGGTGGGCACGGAGGGTCTGTAAAGTGATCTCCAAATGCTGCATATGATCCTCACGAGTCCTCGAATAAATCAGAATGTCGTCGATGAAGACCACAATAAACTGATCGAGATATGGACGGAAGACCTCTTTCATCAACTGCATGAAGACCGCGGGTGCATTGGTCAGTCCGAAGGACATGACCTGAAACTCAAAATGACCATAACGCGTCCTGAAAGCTGTCTTCGGGATGTCCTCCTCTCGGACACGAATCTGATGATAACCGGAACGCAGGTCAATCTTCGAGAAGAACTGTGCACCCTGCAACTGATCAAATAAATTGTCAATCCTCGGGAGTGGGTACTTGTTCTTAATCGTGACCCGGTTGAGCTCGCGGTAGTCGACGCAGAGCCTCAACGAGCCATCCTTCTTCCTGACGAAGAGTACCGGCACTCACCAAGGTGAACTACTCGGACGAATAAATCCTAGCTCACACAACTCGTCCAACTGTCGCTGCAGCTCGCGCAACTCCATCGGTTTCATACGGTATGGGGCCTTCGAGATAGTCGCGGTACCGGGCACAAGGTCAATATGGAACTCAATATGACGGCGCGGCGGCAACCCGGAATCTCCTGGAACACGTCGGGGAAATCATAGACCACCGGCAACTGATCGATACACAAGGCAACAGGCTCCTCCACTGCGCAGGACATCAAACGAGATAGTGGCTCTCCTCGGGGCTCTGCAACAAACTAAAACTGTGGTAAGCCGGGTATGCAGAACGTGACTGTCCTCGCGGAACAGTCCATGATGGCGTGGTACTCGGCAAGCCAATCCATGCCCAAGATAACGTCAAAATCTGTTATCGGCAGTACAAATAAGTCAGCAGGTAAGAATATATCACCGACCAGAACAGGGCAAGACGAACAAGAAAGGCCCAACACTGTAGTCTTCCCCAATGGTGTCGATACGGTCAATCCCTCGCTAGTAGACTGGGTCAGCAATCCAGTCGATCGGCAAAAACCCTCAGACATGAATGAGTGCGATGCGCCGGAATCAAATAGTACTCGTGCGATGCATGAAGAGACAGGAAGTATACCCTCTATGACTCCTCCGGAAGTCTACGGGTCTCTTGGCCATATAGAACCCGGCTCGAGGTGGTGCAGGGAGGTGCCTGTCCCCTCTGAGGTCCCTGGTGCTGCTGCTGCCTCTGCGGCGACCTATCTTTACTTTCTGTGTGGTGCGGTCTTGGAGTGTCAGTCTTGGTGCTTCTCGCTTGAGGGGGCCTCGGTGGTGGAATCTGTTGTGGTCGCGGCTGTTCTGAAGACTGTTGTGGCCCTCTAGACTGCTGCAAATGAGGACGGGGGTACTCAGATATACGATGTCCAGAACCGCCACATCCAAAACACGTCCCTGGAAACAGCTGGTGGGGTGGCGCTTGAAGGTCGCCATTGTGACGCCGGTTGATGCTGCTTGGTGTCACCTGTACTACGCTTGGTACTCTAGCGGGTGGATGACCCCCTATACGTCGTGGTCGTCGATCTTTCTTTGAGAGCCTCTTTGGACCTGGGCGGCCTCTTAGGCCTCTCTCTCGATCTCGACCGCTCTGAGAGTCAGCCCACTCAGTCTCGTAGATCTGGGCCCTTCGTACTACCCCCTGAAAGGTCGGGAGCGCGTGCCCAATAACACGGCCTCGAAGATCGAAATGTAAGCCACTCTCGAAACAGCGGGCCTTCCGCCCCTCATCATCAACCATATATGGCGCAAACCGTGACAGCGCCACGAAGCGGGCCGCGTACTGTGCCACAGACATGTCTCCCTGTACTAGAGTCTCGAACTCTCGTGCCCTCTGACGACGAATGTGGTCAGGGAAGTACTGCTCCTCGAATCGGCTGATGAAATCCTCCCATGCCCAGACATGATCGGGTCCTACAACGTGGGTAACAGAGGTCCACCAGTGCTCTGCCTTGCCCTTGAAAAGGAATGTGGCCAATCGGACTCGCTGCTCGGTCGTACATGACATAATATCAAAAATATTCTCCACATCGGAGCGCCATCTCTCAGCTGCTAACGGATCTGGCTCGCCCTGAAATAGTGGAGGATCCATCCGTCTGAACTCGCGAAGAAGGGCACTCGCGCGCTCTGCTCTACGAGCTCAGAAACAATCGGCGCCGCCGCGCACGCCTTGCCCTGAGCGCAGCCGATCACATGGGCACGGCAACATCTGCGCTCGTAATCGCGAGGCGCTTACAGGCACGGTCGGATCCGCGCCGGTATCAGGTGGAGGAACGTCATCCTCAGGAAAGGGAGCAGGGATCTCTAGCGGTAGAACAGGAGGCACAGGTGGTAAAGCTGGAGCCTCAGGTGGTGGATCGGGGTGCGCTCGGGTCGCTCTCCTGGGCGGCATATCCTATGGAATACATAAGGCGTCAATCAATCTTGAGAATCGCGCGTTAAGGAACTCAATCAAAAGGTTACGCACTCAAAACCTAATCATCCTAAGTCATAGTAAACATGCGATGCTGTACTTGGTTATTCCCAAGTTATGCTCTGATACCAACTTCTGTCATTCCCCGAACTCGGAGACCGGGCTCACAAAATTTCTGATCGCCAAATTCGGTGCCGACAGCCTCCGTAGTACCCCATTCTCGGCTCCCGGCACCCATATACCAGGTTCCGATCCTGGGATGCTACAAGGAGGATTTCTAATATCAATTTGATTCGTAATGAGCATAACCAAGCATAACCCACGAACAATAACCACGAGAACACCATCACAAAATCCACTATGAACAAAAACTTTGAATACAGTGCGTATAAAGGGAAATACAAGATAGTGGTAATAGCAAAACTCCAAAAGCTCGGCGGCACGCTCCAACTGCGGTGAGACTACAGCTGCGTCCTGGCGTCACCTGCACGCATCAATCGTGCATAAGCTTATAGAAAGCTTAGAGGGCGGTGTAAGTGTGTGCGAACGTGCTCAGAATGCAATGCCGGAGTAATGTGGAATCATGCTGATGAATACGTAAATGCAACCAGCCGTACCAAGGCCATGCGATGCAATATGTAAGTCAAGCATGCCAATCCTCATACTAATGCAACTCCTCACTAGAGCATCAAATCAGTACGGTTCTCGGCCCCGGATAATCACATAGGGGTTCAAGTATACTCCAAATGGCACTTGTCTCTCTCCAAGCGGACACGGTCAAGTGAGCGTAAGAAACCTCACTATCCGCCCGGCCAATAGTCGACCAATACCTATCCGGCACGTCGATAGCGAACCCATTTTCGAGGCCGGTCAAACTCGACTAGTAATGCCCCCCGCTCTCGGGCGAGTAAGGCCACCACTCCTTTCCAACCGACCACGACACAGTGGGAGCGCGGCGGCCTCATGGTATTCGGCCCTCGTGCGCTCATATATCCACTCGGTCTCGACGTTGGAGTCATCCTCTGGTGCCATCGGGTTCAGGGACTCTCACCCAGGGACATCTATGGCGTCCCAATTGCTTAGAACAAGATTTTTCCGGTATCCAACTAGCCACCCACGATATATCTGTGGAGGCTATGGCCCTGATATCGCTAGGGTATATCACAATCACACAGATGCAAATGCATGAACCACACTACCAATCATGCAACCATCCTGCGTGAAGCACGTGCTCATGTAGGGCAACTCCGCCTATCGGGAGCCCGTGTGGGCATCTGCCCAGAAGGCATATCTATGATCGACACTCCTCATCTTAAGCATACATATGATGCGTATGATCATGAATCATGGGAAATTTGTGCTTAAACATGTTATAAAGCAATAAACTATCCTCTCAATGAAGATGGGCCTAGATGGCCTACATGAAACAGATACGGGCCTATCAGTGGCCTTAGGGAGAGTTATAATGTGGACATTGAACCAACATTACTCGTACAATGTGGACGTCAAACCAACATTGTCCCCAAGGCTCGGCTCACCTCAAATACCATTAAGTAAATCCTGATGGAATCACACATTGCAATGTGCCTTAGGTACATCCCACTGGGCCCTAAATACATCAAATGGGCCGTATCTAATAGGCCTTATATTCATCAAGTGGGCTACCTGAATGAACCTCACCAATGGGCCTTAGGTACATTGCAATGGGCCATCATCCATGGGCCTGAGAATGTATTAAAATGAGCCCGATTGCATAAGCTTTATGTGAATCAAATGGGCCTAATCACATAGGCTATATACATATTAAAGTGGGCCTAAACAATGGACCACAAATACCTCTGATGGGCCTCATGACGTGGGCCTATACATATCAAGTTAGGCCCCAACAACGGGCCCATAAACACATCAAGATGGCCTGCATACATGGGCCCATATATGTACCAAAGTGGGCCTCAATAATAGGCCTATAAATATCCAAGTGGGCCTTAATAATAGGCCTAAAAAAATACATCAAGATGGGCCTAAGTACATGGGCCCATAAGCTTCCCAGTGGGCCACATGTGAAGCCCACCATAATGTTTATTTTACTATCCAATCTGTTGATAAGGCCACATGAATAGGGGCCCCACCAAAATGTTTATTTTCCAGCCAACCTATTGATATGGTCACATGGACCAAGGGGCCCACTGTAACGTTCATTTGCCACCCATCCTATTCATAAGGTCATGCAGATCGGGAGGGGACCCACCGTAATGTTTATTTGAAATCCAACCTATTCACGAGGTCACGCGGACCTTGGGCAGGGCCCACTGTAATGTTTATTTGAAATCCAGCCCATTCACAAAGTCACGTGGGCAGGGCCCACTGTAATGTTTATTTGCCGTCTAACCTATTCATGTGGTCACGTGAACCTGGGTGGGTGGGGCCCACCGAAATGTGGTTCACAAATCCAGTCCACCCAATGTGTGTGTCCCACCTAGCTGAGGGTTCAGACTAAGTTTCAGCCGTGTCCAAATCTCAGGTAGGCCCCACCAAGTGGTTTTATATGTTTAGGCATGTCTTCACATGACTTTAGATGGTATGGCCTACCTGAGTTCCGTATACGGCTGATTTTTGGGACAGACGCTTGTTAGGAGGGCCCCATGATGGATGGTACCGATGTTCAAAACGCATCACGGTGGGGTCCACAGCTGGGCCGTGAGGGCCCGGCCGTCCGTGCCACCCATGCAAAGCCAGCGGTTAGCCGCCACCTTTTTTTTTGTTTTTCCTTTTTTTTGTTTCGTGGGGCCCGTCAGCAAGATCCAACCTGTCCATTGACTGAGTCCCACAAAATTAGCGGTCCACACCAAGTTTCAGGTGGGTCCAAGCTTCTGGTGGACCCCAGTAATCTTTTTTTTCCGAGTTTTGACAGAAACACTAGTATTCTCGATCCCACGGCCCGCCAGAAAATCAGATCAGCTCATTTTTCGGCTCAACGCCTAAAATGATCCGAAGGATAGAATGGACGGTGTGGATCAGTCTTATACATCAAGATGGGGCCTATATGTGCCGACACCCAAAAAGCACTACTTAGCTTTTTTTTTTTTTGTTAGCTTGTTAGTACACCACCATGTTAGTACACGCACTCCATTTTAACCCAACCCGTCCAGCGTCCAGAGACGCTGGACGGCATGGATATACACTCCACGGTGGTGGGTCCCACATACACGTGGTCCACTCATCAAGGTGGGTTCCACATGAACATGGCCCACTGTGATATTTATGTTTTCCTTCCATCTGGGCCCGCTAATGGGCTGGATGGCATAGATCTAACCCATTCGTCCAATGGGTCCCACATTAAAAAAAATATGTGTAATTCTTAGTGGGCCACACTCATCCATTCATCACCATCACCATTCAAAGAAAAAGGGAAAGAGAGAAAGAGAGAAACGGTGATCATAGAGGGACCCCGCCACTATGGGTCCCTCATGAACATATTACATACATCAAAATGGGTCCCACCAATAAGTGGGCCCTTAAATCATGAAAATCAAAGTTCACCCACCTTATTGGCCTTTTCCTTGCTCCTTAAGCCTTCTTAGCTCCTTTGCTTGGGTTTTAACGGTGGTAGATGATGGATCAATGGTTGAGATGAGGGATGAGAGTGTAGGGAAAGTGGGCCACACTTGGCTTGGGGAAGAGCTTGGATGTTTGAAATTTTTTTGTTGCTTGGAGAGATTTGAGAAAAATGAGGGAGAGAGAGAAGTGATGGGAGATATGGATGGAAGGGATGGGTGGAGTGGTTGTAATAAATGGGGATGGGTTAAGTTGAAAAATGGGTAAAGGAGGGATGGTGAGTGGGGAGAGAGAGTGGACTTATGGTAAGGGAGGAGTGGTCATGTGTACTTGTTGTTGGGTGAGGTGGCATGAAGGTAAGGTGGTGTACTTGACTTGATTGATGGGACATCTCGTAGAGATTCCCTCGAAATTCGCAACGTGCAGCGTTTCTTCGAACCGAACGCTGACTGGCATCTTCCCACCTAGGTATCGGTTCGGTGCACGAGTCACGGCGTTGGAACCGCGGCGACGGTGCGATCGCTAAGATACAAGTTTCGGTTCGAGCCGACTTTGGTATGCAGGACTCGGCTTAGGATCATGCACAACGATGGTAATGGGTCGAGGATTGCCGGAATTCGTCCGGTAGGATCGCGGAAGCCTACAAAGCAGTACAGACTAGGGTACGGGTCTTACACAAATATCACCGACTCCCACGATTTTTGATATGCCAGAATTTCCCATCTTCACAGTCCCATAGTCACCTGACTTATAGCTTGTGAAGGAGTCCTTGTGTGGAGTCGCATGAAAAGAAGCTCTCGAGTCTATCACCCAGTCGGTGCCCTGACTCGTAGCCGTGAGACATACGTCATGATCTGTGGAAAGAATAACTACCATGTCGCCATCTGAAGCGACCGCAATGGAATCTGATTCATCTTCCTTCCATTTTCCTTTCTTGTCGTTCTTTTTACCACGACATTCATGTTTATAGTGACCCTTCTTGCCACAGTTCCAGCAATCAACATCTTTTCTGTTACTCGACTTGCCTCTTGATTTATCTGCCCTTCCTGTTCTTTCCTCTCCCCCGTTCCTGCGTCACAAGAGCCTCTTGCTGAGTAGACCCCTGAGACTTCCTCCTTATCTCCTCATTGAAGAGACAACTGGTTACCTGTTCCATGAATATCTTTCCGTCTGGCGCAGAGTTACTTAGAGACACCACCAATGTCTCCTAACTGTCAGGCAATGAACTAAGCAATAGTAAAGCCTGCAATTCATCATCCAGGATCATCTTTATAGAGATGAGTTGGTTCACTATATTGCTGACCTCATTCATGTGCTCGGCCACAGAACCACCATCCTTGAACTTGAGATTCACAAGTCGCCTTATCGAAATATCTTATTACCTATTTGTCTTCCTCTCATACTGACCCTTGTAATTTTAGCCATAGGCTTTTGAGTGAGGTTTCAGTAGACACATGGTGGAACACAGAATCATCCAACCATTGTCTAATAAACCCCACCGCCTTTCGGTCCGTCTTCTTCCAATCATCATCAGTCATATCCTTGGTTTTTGCTGATATGCCTAAAATTGGAGAATATAGGTCCTTGCAATAAAGCAAGTCCTCCATCTTAGCCTTCCATATGGTCCAGTTAGAACCATTGAGGTTGATCATCCTTGAGCCACCTTCCATAATTCCAAACCGATCCTACCCGTTCAATGAACCTAGCTCTGATACCACTTTGTTGGGATGCCTTACACAAACCTTAGGATCTAGCCTCCCAAAATAAACCAGAATTATGAATAATAAAGCAATGAAATAAATCAAAGCATCAATCATACACCACACAAGAGATTTTTACGTGGAAAACCCTTAAAGAGGTCAAAACCACGGGACCTCGTTCAGATCAACAATCCACTATGAAGTAGAACGTTACAATCTTCTTCACTCACGCAGGAGTGGATAAACAATAAGAGAAATAGAGAAAATGGAGAGATCTAACCGATTACGAGGACATAGAAGCGCTGAGATATAGATTGCACAGTAGAAAACCTCCACGAGCAAAACCTCCCTTCTATAAGCTTCCTCTCTCTCTTTCTCCCTCTCTCTCACCTTTGATAGCCCTAAACCCTTTAGCAAATCCCTTGCAAAGCTTTAGGAAACCCTCTTGCTGTGTCTAGAAAAAACCTTAGGCAACCCCTTTTATAGTTTAGGAAACTCCTTTCCGCATCCATGTTGCGAAAGGACTCAAATCCGCAGTTTCGTGCAAAATCGCAGAACAAACTACGTAACCTTCGATTAGTCGAACATTCCTTCGACCAGTCCTAGGTCCCCTTCGACTAGTCGAATATTCCTTCGACCAGTCCTAGCTACAGTAAAAACAACAAACATATTCGCTAGACTTTGAGTCGAAGTTATGACTCGAACCTTCGACTGGTCGACCACCAGCCTTCGACCAGTTGAGCAGGGCTCTCGACCGGTAGAAGATGGGTCAAAAAAAACCCATTAGGTTTCACATGTGGCTGTGGGTTTTTCTTTTCTTGTCTTGTCTTTTCTTTTCAATTTTTTATGCTTGGCATGGTTTGTGGCAATATTGGTGGGCTTTGGTTTTTTTTTTTTAATTTATTGGAAGATGATACAGTGAAGTGGATGAATTGGAATATCATAGAACCATCTCTCTGCAGTACATGCTGCAGGATGAAGTATTGAAACTGTCGATCAAGTTCAGCCATCTAATTTCCTGTATTGTGTATCGCAATTTATTCAAAATTTGCATCCATCAGATGATGCTAGACATCTGATCAGTGGCCTCATTGCTCGAAAGCAAAGAAATCTGATCAATACGATTTGTCCGGCATGTCTGATTTTTCATTTTTGATAAGTAGGCCATCTATGATAGTTATCACTAAATATAAGGCTTCGTTTGCTTCATCACCCTGCGAGTTTATTGTAGAGAGTGCTCTACCATATCCAGCTTCTTTTGGGCTTTGCTGTAATTGTCCTTTTCCATATTAATGGTCTTTTTATTTTTCATTCATGCAATATATGGGCTTTTGTCTGCATGTTGTTTGATGGTGGAATTTTGGATATTTGTCATTTTGTGCTTACAATCAGTGTTCATATTATTGGCGAAAAATCGATAATATCGCTGATATTATCGGTGTCACCGGAGTTGCGACACCGAAACTCACTTTTTTCGTTTCTCTTCCTAATATCGGCGAATATTCGGCGATTTTATCGATTTTTCATGTAAAATACGCTTGTCGACCATTAAATCGTGCCCTGTCATTAAGGATAATCAGAAATAACAACTCCTTTTCGACGATAAAAGGGACAATAATATCGGGGGCTATGTAAATACAAAATAAAAATAAAAAATCAAAAAAAATGGGGAAAAAGAAACTTTTGGAAGTGTACCTGTGGAATAGGATTGTTGATTGAAAGTAACAGTGGGCAAATCGATCGATCAGTGCGCCTTTCTTAACTAAGTGTCTAAAAATCTCTAATTTCCATTTTGTTTTTCTTCAAATAGGTCACAAATTTCAAATCAAATGATGATTTCAGCGAAGAATATGCGAAATCTTAGAATTTTTTTGAGATTTTTCGGGATTTTAGGGTTCCCTTCTGGAACCTCTTCTACGGGCTTTTTTCTACAGAGTGTTTTTCGGGAGTTTAGGGTTTTGAAACCCTTTTACAGGGAGCGGAAGTGGATTAGGTGTTACGTGTGTTGGTTTGGAGCGTGCGACCTCAATGGCGTGGATGTCACCAAGTTCATTGGACCCCACCATGATGTATGTGTTATATCCACACGGTCCATCCATTTGGAGAGATCATTTTACGTCATGAGCCAAAAAATGAGACAAATCCAAAGCTTGGGTGGACCACACCACAGAAAGCAGTGGGGACAATGATTCCTATGGTTGAAAACTTCATAGGCCCACAATGATGTTTATTTGTCATCCAAGTTGTCCATAAGATCACATAGTCATCGATGAAGGAAAAATAAAATAAAATTACGCGGATCCAAAACTTTTATGGCCCCTAAGAAATTTTCAATGATAGACATTCAATTCACACTATTCACTGCGGTGTGGTCCACTTGATCATTGGATATGCTTCATCTTTGGAATCAAGCCCTATTATTATATGGTAAAATGGATGGACGGAGTGGATAAAATATATAAATCACAGTGGGCCCCACAAAGTTGACTCGATCCACTCGGCATAATAATTTACCTGGTACGCAATCGACTTCCCACGTCCAACTTCTTTGGGTCTCCAGGGCAGGTGGCTCGGTGCTCTGTGGGGTCCATCATGATTTGATATATTTTATCAATGCCATCCATATATTTTGCCAGATAATTTTAGGGCATGAGCCCAAAAATGTGGTAGATCCGTATCTTAGGTGAACCACACCAAAGGAAGCAGTGGTGATTAAACGCCCACCATTAAAAACTTCCTAAGGCCATTGTAATGTTATTTTGCCATCCAACCTCTTAGGTGGTCCACTTGATCATTGGATATGCTTCATCTTGATTGAATCGAAAACACAATTATCAACTTAATCGAAAACTTTTTGTGACACCTTAGAAACTTTTAATGGTGGGATTTAATTGCTATTGTTTCCTTTGGTGTGGTCCACTTGACATTTGGATCTACCTCATTTTTGGGACCATGTACTAAAATGATATGCTAAAACAAATGAATGGGGTGAATTTTGACATATATCATGGTGGGCCCATGGAACACTATCCAATAGCCACCTCCTTATTGGCAACGTGATAAAACACATGCCTTACGCCAGGACATGATTTGGCTAGTGACGTTGCCACTAGCAAATGGTTGGTGCTATGTGGGCCTAATATTGATGTATGTATTGGATCCACGCCGTCCATCCATTTTTTCATATCATTTTAGATCTTGATCCAAAACATTAGGCATATATAAATTTCAGGTGGACCACTCCACAGGAAATAGTAGCGATTGAATGTCCTACCATTAAAAAACATCCCAGGGTTCATTGTAATGTTTATTTGACATCCAACTTGTTGATTAGGTCATACGGACCAGTTTGATCGAAAACTTGTGGCCCTTAAGAAGTTTTTAATGGTGGGCGTTCAATCAATACCGTTTCCTATGATGTGATCCACTTGAGATTTGGATCTACCTATTTTTTGGGCTTATACCATAAAATGATTGGAAAACTGGATGGATGCGTCAGTATGTCAGACAAGTGCCATATCCAAGCCATCCATCACTAAGTATACCACTATATAGATTCCATATCTCAAGAAAAGTGTACTTTTTTAGTTCATTAACTTTTACATGTCTTAATTATTATATGCTAGCTGCATTTGTATTATATGAATTCATTTTTGTTATAATTGGAGTGATTTCTTACAATAGCGTATGCTTTTTGGACACCATTAAATGAAAACTTATTATTTAATATATTCTTTTTGTAATTTTTTTTATTCTTAAATATGCAAATACGTGTATTTAGGTATGCCCTAAAATTTCACTAAAAAATTCCATCACTTTTCCCATGTTTCATCATTTTTCTTCACATTTCCAGTTATTAACGACAACGATATTATACCTTTATCTCCAGTCAACGAAACTTATAGCAATACTGAACACTGCTTACAACTACCCTTTTTGGTACAAACCTTTTTCCTTAGTTGGTACAAACTCGTTCAAACCCGACTTTTTGATCCAAACCCTTCGTCCAATCCGAACTCAAACCGAGTCGAGTTCGGGTCACCCAATAACTCAACTCGACTCCACCTGAAATTCGACTCAGTACTGACTCGATTCGATCTAAAACTCGACTCGTACATTAAAAAAACCTAAATCTAATGGTTGGGGTAACGCAGGGTTGTAAAAAAAAAAAAAAAAAAACTTAATCTAACGGTTGGGTTAACGCGGGGTTCGTGGAAGCGACAATTGCTGTAGATGGATTCTGCAAGGGGAAAGGACAGATCTAGCGATGGACAGGTGGGAAGATGCAAATGCGGGAAGAATGACTGTAAATGAGTTTTACAGCTGGGCACAGAGAAGATGGGGCCGATGGTTGCAGAACAGTCGAGTCCAAAGAAGATGATTGTGCCATGATCAAAATGGGTTTTTCTTGTGCAAAACACAGATGAAGCTGATGCTTACAAATCTAGATGGGAGATGGGTCCTCCAAATGTTGATTCTGAGGTAGTGGGTTGAAGAAGGCATACACCCAGATTTGACATTTTAGATCTGAGATCCCGTGTAGTTGATGGAGAGGCTGCAATTTCGCCAGGTGCACCTAGGTTCCGAGCTGTGATTTCAGCCCATGGATACCCGCCGCATGCACCCAGGTCAATGGGTGGATCGCAGATGGATCAACGGAGAGATTGGCAGAACTTGATGAGGTGTATTTTGAAGCATGTATAACACATTAATCATTCCACAGAGATCAAAATAGGCAATTCAAGATTCAAGAGTGAAATGGAGGGCACGACATTGAATTATTCCATGAAGGATGGTGAAGGCAACAACGCACAATAACATGGGGTGCCTCAAAGATCATGGCAACTCAAGGGTTGGGCCTACATCAGAAGTTTCTAGCAAAGCTGAAAGTGCACCTTTACAATGGCGGGTCCTGTTTGGTGATGCATGCAAAAATCGAAAGTGCACCATTACAATGGTGGGTCCTGTTTGGGGCTAAAACAGGGGGCTGCCAGTTATTTGCATGCATCGAGTCTAGTTTGTGTTTTTAGTAGTTTTTAATAGAGTTTCTACAAATAATAATGTGCTAGAAAACTCGCTACAATACTTGATACTGTACTGCATTATCGTAAATGCTACATCATGCCTTGCAGTACTGCAGCTGAGATTTATCAGAGTTTGAAACTAAGTTCGGGGTTGAGATCTTTCTAGAAATGCATGGTTTTGTAGATGACATATGACTTGGAATATCATGCAAGGAAAAGTAGGTTGTTTTATAGAAGAGAGTCTTTTGTAGTGGAGAAAACCCAGAAAATCAATGTTTTCTTATGGGATTGTGTGAAAAGTGTGTGATTTAATCCCTGTCAATTCTTCTTTTCTGCTTCCTACAATATCCCTATGCCACATGGATTTTTTGTTTCTTGAATTTTATTTATTATTATTATTATTATTTTATTTATTGCTGCCATGGCTTCCAAGATTATAATCATATTATTGTCATGTTTGCCATTGTCATCATTTTCATATGCGGCACCTGCTTACTTATGAGTTATGTCTTAACTTGAACATTTTACAGGATATGAAGCACCGAATTTGAGGTATGGCCATCTATGTTCTTGACCTACTTGTTTAATTTTATGACTGGTATCATGATATGATAAACACGGTTTCCTTGTATTTCTCTTATGGTTATACATATTAGAGTTCATAGGTCCAGTTGTTAGTGTTTTGGTGAAATTTTCGGGATTTAAATTTTTGCACTAAACATGTTTGTGGACCAAATGATCTAAAATCATATTATTTGTCTTTTTTATTTTTATTATCTGTGCTACATGTGTGTTCACAAACACTTGTGTGATTTCAATCAGCACATTCGATATAGCTCTCTTTGATTATTAACATGTTTTCTTGCTCCATTTTATTTATAGAAAGCAGACCTTTTTTTTTTTTTTTTTTTTTTTCTGATTATAGAAAAGTAAGTAGACCTTTCTTCTGACTATAGAAAGCAGACCTCTCTAAAGCCTTTGACTTATAAATGGTGAGGAAACTCTGGGGGTTTCTTCTTTAAGTTACTCAACATCCATGGTCATTACAAAGTAGATTGTGGATCTTTTAAATGGTGGATTGTAGGGTCCTTCCAATTAAGTTCGTGAGTTGTATGGAGGTTGCTCCCTTTAGCTTGTATGTGGGGAATATGGAAAGAACGAAGTAGGTGAGCTTTCTTGTAATATCTTGTCATTGATATTTGTACTGAAGGAAAGAATTGAACACTTCATCATAAGTTAGGACTAGTACTGAAGCTTTTAAGGTACCAATGCCTCAATATTGGGCGGTGGTTGGAACTTGGTCATTTTTAATTATGTCAAGCATTGGGAGAAGATTGACCTGTTGGTGCCTAGGCTTGTGAAAATTGAATATGGAAGTTCAAGGGGGAATCTTGGTGGCTTGGTAGTTGGGGGTGTCATTAGAGAAGAAGCTTGTTGGGTTGGTGCAGCTTGTTTTCCTAGCCCCTTTAGAATTGGTGAATCCAATTCTATAGAATTGAGGGCTATAACAAAGGACTGCATCGGGCTATAACAAAGAACTACAACTTTTCTTCAATTCTCTAAATGGCCCCATGATGGTGGAAATAAACTTGAAGACGACCTTCTCTTGTGTCACTAGTTTGTAGTAATATCCTGTTCTGTGGAAAGGCCTGTCTATTCTAAATGAGATTAAAGATATGGTTGGTTGTAAGAAAATTTCCTTGAGGTAGGTGTCTAGGGGGTGAACTCCTTAAGGCCTGTCTAGATTGTGAAAAGCATGAAAGAGGAAATATTGTTTCTTAGGAAACCTTATGTCCAGATTGTGAAAAGCATGAAAGAGGAAATATTGTTTCTTAGGAAACCTTATGTCCAGAAAATTGTGGGAAAGGAAACCTTGTTTCCCCACTTGCTTTTTGTTAGACTCAGCCTTAAGGTCAGCCATGAAAGACCCAACAATTATCAACAATATGTCCGTATCTACTACAGTGAGTGTGCACTGACTATCCATACCACGATCACAACCAATACTACAACCATGACCTCAGCCAGCATTAATATACATGCATCAAAATTTCTGAATCCTGTCAGTAGGCCAGATTTCTCAACCACAGTTGGTCCAAGCTATTCCACGTTTGTCATCTAGTAAAAGCAAGGTATATACACTGGTAAGTGAAGGTAAAGAAGGAGAATTAGGAATCTTAGCTCGAACATGGCCAAACTTAGGATTTAAACATGCCAACATTTCAAATGCCATTTCCTTCTCAACACTTCTTTTAATGCCTTTGTATCTGTAGAACAAACAAATTGAAGATCATCCGGGAAAGACAATTCCTGCCACAAAGCATGCATCTTGGTATAATAATTAGACACTAATCTCTCCTCATCTCAAATGACTAATCCCTTGATAAATATTGTAAATGCGGATTATATTATTCTGATCAACATATAATTCGTAAGTAGTCAATTAAATCTCATGCGCAATGGACAAACGAAAAGTTTAAACTTTTGGTTCCATAGAATTCAGGAGCCAAGACATAACTAACAAGTTGTTTGATTTCACTCCCCATATAAGGATCAATCATAGGAGGTTCTGATATACTGCCATCTATATATCTCAACTTCTGTTTTCCGCCAACAATCAGCTTAACAGTTTTTTACCATTGAAGATAATTGCTGGACGTAAAGTTTAGGAGTTATAATCTGCAACTCAAGATTCTCATAATGAACAATCAACGTCACCATCTTGGAGTTTTTGGTATCAACTATCTTAGATATTAGTGATGAAGCCATATTTTAACCTTACTAAATATCAAGACATCACTCCAACTGATACCCAAAAAAAAAAAAAAAGAACTGCTATAACCAGCTATAGTTTGTGGCAGTCTAAAAAAAGACCCAAAGATTTTTTTTTTTTTTTTTTTTTTAAAGGGCTCCAATCCTCATAGCTTCAAACCAAACCACCAGAGAGGAGAAGGGGATCATATGGCTCAAGTCGTTAAGTATCAACAAATCTTGATAATCTTCAAAAAGGAAAACAAGTCTTAAATTCTTGATTGTTGGCCACAAAAGAATCGCTGTAAATCAGGATGGAAAGAACTAAAAAAGGTCCAAACGAAAATATCTAACAAATCTTTCAATCGCTAGACTAGAAACTGCCACTAGATCCCCTGTTTAATCACTTTCAATCGCTGACTAGGTTGCAATGATTCTCAGACCGAGAAAAATCTGAGAAGAAAAAAAAAGAAGAGAAAAGAAGAAAGAGGAGAGAGAGGGAGATCAAGAAGGGAGGAAGGGGAGAATACCCTCGGAGCTTTTATGCTTTGATACCATGTCAAAGAGGGTCCTTACTCTTACTCCGGTGGTAGGAGTTTCAACACCTGGTTGAGGGTTCGAGTACCCATAGGTGGTGAAATCCCACCATGGCGTGAGTGTGTGGTGGTGTGTGTGCGTGTGTAAAAATAAAATTTTTAAAAAAAAAAAAAAATGTCAAAGAGAAAAAAAGCTTTTGGGAGAAAAATAAAAAACTCTAACTGGGCTGGATGACCAACATCTTTTTTTTTTAATTATTATTAAGTGACGTCCCAAATTACATAAAATATCCTTGAAACCAAGGGCAAAATAGGAAAACAACAAAAAAAATAATAAGAAAAATAACAAGAGAATAAGAGACAACCCATGGTCTAGAGAGAGAAGGCCCATGGTCCAGGGAGAGGGCCCACCGTCCAGAAATATCTACATTTTTCAACTAGATCTTCCTAGAAAATGTGGGCACATTTCTGAAGTTGTTATTTGACAAAACAAAATTTTATGGGGAAAATTTTCCTGGTAGTTACTAACATGCCCAAGATTAGAACATGTGACACATGTGGGATGCTTGAGGATGGGTGATAGCACATGTAGCATACAAGGCACGTTGGCACATGTGGCACTTGAAGTTGGATGTTGGCACATGTGGCACAAGTGATGCATTGACACATTTGCCCTGTTAGGTGCTTGAAGCTAGATGGTGGGATATGTGCACGTCAACACGTAGACACACGTTGTGGCACATGTGGGATGCTTTGCATGTGGGGGGCAAGCGAGAATGGACTGTGGCACATGTGGCAAATTGTCACATGTAGCATAGTGGTACATGTTGGGCACAAGGGAAGATTTATAGTGTCTCATGCGGCAACATGTGAGAGGATTGAAGATGGATGGTGGCACATGCAGGTTTAACTAGTGAGAAACCCATTTTCCTACCAGCAACATGACGAAGTGGGTAACCTCATTTGCCACATACAAAGGCTTTACAAACAGTGTAAAGTTAGTTTCATGGGAAACAGTGTTTCCTTTCCACAAATCCAAACAGACCCTTAGTGAATTCTCTTGCTGAGGAAGGCATCTATCCGTTCTCCATGTATCGGAACCTCTTATCCATTGCCTTAATGGTTGATAGGTTCCTCTCATCTTCTTATCAATTAAATTATTGTCATTGATCCAAAAAAAGAAGAAGAAGCAACTCCTTGAATAGTATAAAAATATGGTATTAATCGGGTCCCCTGTTTTGTAGGACCTTGAATCAGGCCCACCATTTTGTAGGACCTCGAATCAGGAGCTCAAAACTTGGAATTTAACTCTCACTCGAGGAACCCTAAAAAATAATGTTATTGGATCCAACCATTTGTTTTTATTCATTCTGAAACTGATGTTTTCATGTAATAATTTTTTTCTTTTCTAAAGTTAACACCCAATTTTACTGAGCCAGAAAATGCACTAGAATAGGAAAAGGGAGCATTCCCAGGAGTGAAACAGAAAGAGTGACCCTGTCATCACTTGAAAAGGCCAACTCATGAGCAATTCATGAAAGAGTGGTATTTCCACTAGGAAAAAGGGTGCATTCCCAGGAGCGAATCAGAAAGAGTGACCCTGTCATCACTTGAAAGGCCACCTCGCGAGCAATTCATGAAAAGAGTTGAATTTCAATATAGAAGGGTGATCAACTGTCATACAATGATTATAGGTTATATAATAGGGCACATAAAAAATTATATTGGCAATGTTGAATTTCCATATATAAGCTCCCTTGATAATGGTAAGATCCTAAAAACCTATGGTAAATATAGTTATAAAAACATATGCTTTATATTGACCTTACGTTGTAGCTATGTGCAGTTTAGAGAAAAAACTTAGAAAAGAAACCAATCCGGGAATGTCTCCCCCACTTCCATGGAGTATTGGAGTGTGACATGCGCACAGCACCCTTTTAGAAGAATGTGCAATAAAGGTGGTGGTATAATCCAATCTATGTTTATATTTACTCTCCCACTCTACGTCCTAGTTCAAAGATTCTTTCAGTTTCTCTTAGATGCCATCTCTTGGCAATGAAAATCTTCTGATGGTTGTGGACGGATCATAACACTCTGGACTCCAAACATGAGAGGAATCTGCAGGAAAAGTATTAGTTTTGCAGAAAATCACTGTTTTCCACAAAGGAATCCTCAATTCCAATTCCACTGCATTTACTGTGGTTTGGAAATCATGATTACGTTTTCCCTCACCTTCACTGTTTCCCACTGTTTGGATTGCAAGAAACGGTGGGGAACCTTCTCTAGAATTTATTGTGGATTTCTTTTGGAAGAGAAACCATGATTACCTTTTCATCAAAACAACTATTTTCCGTTGTTTGTATTGCAAGAATACAATTTCCCTGTTTTTTATTGTGATTTGAAAATCATGATTCCAATTTTCCACATCCTCACCTTGGATTCCTCCTATCCAAATAGGCCCAATGGAATGCTAGGCCCAGTGTATGTAAGAAACTTTTTTTTTTTGGTAATTTTTAAAAGCTAATATTACCTACATTTTACTATAAAGGAAGCTCGCAGACAAAATTGCAGTGGCTGGTTTCTATGTGGTGGTTCCGGACTTCTTATACGGAGATCCGTACGAACCCAATGATCCTAAGAGACCCCTTATGGAGTGGCTAAAAGATCATGGAACGGTTGGTTTCTGATCTCTCTCTCTCTCTCTCTCTCTCTCTCTCTCTCTCTCTCTCATATCTTTGTTTAAATTTTATTATTGATTTGGTTATTTCTGGATGCATGTCTCTTTATGTTAGGTTAGGGAAGCATTCATGAATGTATGGTTCATGCCTGCATGCATGATTCCATGGTTGTGTGTATGGTATGTATGCTTATGTAGGTTAACAAAGCATACTTGCACGTATATCTTCATTTGTGCATGCATTGTTGCATGATTGTTTGTGCATTATATGGATGAAGAGATTCTTGCACTGATTCAAGCAAACTCACCTAACTTTGCTTCTGTATGGATGGGCTCATTCAACCGAAATGGAATGCTTTTGCCTTTTGGTGCTCAGCATTCAACTGAAAAAGGTCCAGGCATGGTGGCTAGGATCTTGCAACCTGGGTTACTTCTGAGGCATGGTCCAATGAAGTTGGGATGTAACAAACCAGTTCTCTGATTGCTGAACCATGAGCCCACTTTTTAGAATTGAAGACCCATGTATATTGTGCAAAGTTGAGGGTGGTGTTCCATATGGTTCGTCTAATAAAACCGGCAAACATTATCTAGGGAAAAGGTCACATACATGGATTGGTGCACCTGGTACCATTTACCTAACATCTCCCACTATCCTGTTAGCAGGGGAATCCCTACACATCTGCCACCAGCTTCGCAAAATTTTGGCCAGAAATGTGCATCAGGTGTGATGAGCATGTGTGGTGATCGGGACTGTTGATCTGGTGGGCCACCTGGTGGATCAGCTAGTGGCAATTATTGCAGTAATGGGACAATAATAACCATTAAGTTTTGTGAGTTTTTCCATTGCATGTGGACCATTTCTCCATTTTGAGTGACTTGCCCCCTTTCCCAAGCCTCTCATTAGATGGGCCATCTAGCCATGGTCTACCAAACCTACAGTCCTGATCACTGTTCAAAACTGTTGCATGTATGGTAGAGATGTCTCAGTGTGCATATCCTGAACTCATGATGTCCATATATCATAGTAGCATTCACTTTTGTTACCCTTTAATGCATCAGATATGCAAAGCTTTTCTTTCTAAAAGTGCCAGTGTTGGACATGAAGTAATCCAAATGGTCCCTTGATTTTTCTCATGCTGATATTGGTTGCTATTTGAAGACGTTGCTATAGCATTCTTCCAGGCATGTTTTGGAGTTCGTTCTTGGTTCAAGGAGCATTCAAGTGGTAGCACTGGGGGGTGGGTGGGTTTAAGAGTCATTTATTTGTTAACCTAGAGGCATTTTGCTTTTCAGTGTCAGTAACTTGAGCAATACACCTATCATGGCACAGCTATCTGTATTCATTCCTTCAATGATGCATCCTTTTGCTATGATTAATTGCAATATTATGATAAGAATTCAGCATCCAACACCTTATAACATTCTTACAGGATAAAGGAACTGAAGATGCGAAAGCAGTTATTGCAGCTTTGAAAAGTAAAGGAGTATCTGCAATTGGGGCTGTGGGCTTTTGCTGGGGTGGTGAGATTTTCTTGTCCTCTTTCATTGAGATAAGCTTCCTTCTATGGAGTATTTTAGCCCATCAGCGAGCTACAGTGCCCCATTAAAAATACTATTATTATTTTATTTGTTAAGTATTACTGTTAGTCATGGCTAACACTCAACTTCCTACGTCTTTTTTTCAGCGAAGGTAGTGGTGGAATTAGGGAAGCACAGTCTCATCAATGCTGCAGTGCTTTGTCATCCTGCCTGGGTCACTGTCGATGATATTAAAGGCAAGTGTCTAGTTGCTCAAACACTTTCGAATCAGAGGAATCATATGATCATGGTTGTTGTACATTTTGCGTCTTGAGGCTGTGCCTGTGGGGCTTCTGATTACATCACTGATCTGATGGGCCTGGGAGATTTTTGGTACGTGGTTTGTGTGGCCTGTCAGATAATTGTCGGGATCACCAGACAATGGGCCCCACTTGTAGAAACTCATTACCTGAGGATAGTATTCATATTCTGGTACTTCAAAGCATTTGTAAATTTCATTGAGCTCCTGTGCTTCTGTTGAATCCCGATTCACTTGAGGTTTTCTTTTTCTTTTAATCTGTTACCATTTATATCTTATAAATAATGATATATTCATTTTCAGAGGTTAAAACTCACACTGCCATACTTGGAGCCGAGACTGACCACCTTTCTCCACCAGAGCTGGTGAAACAGTTTGAGGAGGCTTTATCTGCGAAAGCTGAGGTAAGGGATCTCCAAGCTTTTAGAACTACAATTGCAGGCTAAGCATTTTTTCCCCCTTATGCATGATCATGTGTTTTGGTGAAATGTCGTGGATATCACTCAGCCCCTTCATATAGACTGGAACCATTTCCAATCTCAAATACAGATGAATGGAAGTTGGCATGCTATATCATCTGCTTTGAGCACTCAGCATGCTATATCATCTGCCATCAGTATATTTTGTCTAGTTTACTCTTGTATGGGTGCTTTGTATGGCTCTAGTTGTCAAACTCACTCCATATGTCAGAGAATGTTGACACATCTATGTATGTATTACTAAAATATTTATAACATATTTTTTTATTAAGTTCTAAAGATATAATCATTTACTATTTTTCGACATAAATATTGGTTACTGCCAAGCTGCATCTGACATTTATTCTGTACCCAATATCCATCTCTCTTCATCTCTAAACATTGCTTTGATGGATTTGAAGAATCCAAGTGCTGTAGTATTTGTAACAACTGTCTGATTATCCGCTAAAATGAATGCTAAACCAAAGCCCTGGAACTGCTGAGCTTCTATACCACATGGATCCCATGTTGTGTCCCATGACTCACATCTGACACTGGTGCTTCGATTTTTCATAGGTCCCGTGGAAATGAAAGTACTATCTAGTATTCCCTTTGTGTATGAATTTCCCAAAAAAACACATTTCCCTAAAAAGAAAATCTGGGCCCACAACACTGCAGACCTCTCCCTTTCAGACTTTTACCCATTTACCCACATAAGGAACTTGATCGGAAGCAGTGTTGCCTAAACGGCCAAATACCCGACATTTTCCCTTCTGAATTTTGTAATCCTCATTGTGGGTCGTTTTCAATCCAGATTGCTATTGTTTGCAACCTGAAATTATGGATCTCTAATTGTTTTATTAAGATCAAACCTAAATTTATATTTAGAGTGTAGAGATTTGTAATTTGATTTATGCAATGGCCAATAAGATAATAGTATGCATGCTGGATCTATAATAATAACATTATTTCATATGTAGATTGCTGTATTGCATATACTTCTAGGTCCTTACTCTTGCCCCGGTGGTAGACTCACAAGAGTTTCAACACCAGGTCAAGGGTTCGAGTACCCATAGGTGGTGAAATCCCACTACGGCTTGAGTGTGTGGGTGTGGTTCTGCCCTAGCATACAACTTGTTGGAGGAAGTAGCATACCCTCTGCCAGTTTCCATACCTTATACTGGAGTGACCTGCAATCAAATAACCTTGATCGGGTGTGGTTCCAAACAAGTCCCAAATACAGAAATGTAAAAGCAGATCTTTACACATGCACAGTTGGTCACAATTAACTTCATTGTGTTCTCCATAAATGATAAAACTGAAACGTACGTCTTTGTGATAAGTTTTACTAGGACTAACCAGGCTTTTGTTCAAGGCTGGAAGTGGTGCACATTGGCTGATCTGTCGATAAATCCAGACCAATGATTTGATATGCCTCATTGGGTCTGCAACTTGGGTTTGGGTTGAACCAACTGACCCAACTCGAGTCTGGGTCTTGTTGGGTCAGGTTGTGAGGGTCCTCGGATTTGGATAGGGTTGGAAAACTCCAACCGAGTTTGAAATTTGGTTGGGTGGTTTAAGTTCTAGCATAGAGGAATTCAGGTCAGGTCAGGTTGCAAGTTGGGTCCTCTTGAGGTCGGTTCCGGCTCGGGTTGACCCTCAACCTGACCCAACTGGCCTGAGTTGCTCCCCCTATACCTTATGGATGGGACACAGGTCATTCTGTCTACATATTCTTTCCCATCTTTGCTCTGAACATTTTTTAATCTTTCAGAAGACTGGTCATGGATCAGACAGTTATGAACTACCAAAAGCAGATTTTGGGCCAAAGGTTTATCCAAGAGATGGCCACTGACTGTCTGTCTTAGTTCCGTCACCATGCACACAAATTTGCTTGTTTGTATAATCAGTACTCAGTACCTTCTACAAAATGTGCCATATGTGCACCTAAGCCTTAGATGCTGATTTCTTTCCTCTTTAACTAGTTTTGAAGAATTCTCGTACAAAACAGCTCCATATGTGCAAAATCAATCTATACCCTTGCCTTAAATCTCAATTTGCTTGAATACCACTAGTCTATATGAGCTTTGCTAAGTCCACATGAGTGTCCAAGTCAGCACATGCAACCAGATGTGCCAGCAAGGCAGATGTGAAATATCCAAGCCATTCATCAGGTGGAACTCACCATGTAGATGTTACCACCTAAGGATAAAGATGATTCATTCAGTAGGTATGCCATGATACTAAAAATAAGTGGATGGGTTAGGAAAATTCAGCCGGTTTTTAACAATCATGTTTTTTTTTCAGTTAAACATGGCCTACCTGACTAGTGTCCAGACCTGATCTTGAAATAGTGAATCTATATATGTAGTGTTAGCTTGATATCAATCACTGCATTCATGGCATTCTATCACTTCCGAAATTGCATTCATACGATTCTACTGATCAATGGCTGAAAACTGCTGGCCTTTCCACAGGTGGATTCTTTTGTGAAGATCTTCCCGGGGGTGGCACATGGATGGACAACGAGGTATGATGTTGATGATGAAGCAGCTGTGAAGAAGGCAGAAGAAGCGCATCAGGACTTGTTGGCCTGGTTCACTAAGTATGTCAAGTAAGAGAAGATACTTTGTATATGATTAAAAACAACATTTGATAGTGCAAGCTTGAGTTGTATTTGTAACCTGCTTCTCTCTGTGTTATTAGTGGGATTCAGTGAGTGAAGTATGAGTTGTATGTATAACCTACTTCCCTCTGTGTTATTAGTGGGACTCTCAGTCAGTGATTCCTATGAGTCTGTGGATGCCATTATCAAGTTGATTGTTTGTTGGGTTTTGGATATTACTTGCCAAATATCTATTATTACAAGTCTGGATCTGCCTGAAGAAAAGAAGAACTGCTGCATTTGGGTCTTGATAACATATTTGAAGACCTAGACCCAAATCCAGTCAGGTTTAGGTTGTTCTGGGCTGGGTTGGGTTGTGTTTGTCTGGATCGGGGCATCGGCCCGGTTGGACACATGGTGTGTAGATGAGTCTTCTTACACCATTGTGGCCTAACAAACACCAGTCAATCGCTAGAACACATGAATGCACGTCATTCAATCAGTCACTGGGAAGTACCGATTCTCCGAGTGACTCGACTTGAAAGTTGGCTGACACTACTGATATTTTACTGTGGCCAACATGGTTGTCCAAATTAAAGAAAAGGTTCAGAAATTGGACTTGGACTAGTTTAAATCTATTTGGCTAACTCAAGTACCTGCCGATCTGGGTAGACTGTCCGAACAAGTTGGATGCGGCCTGTTATTTTCTCGTCGGATTTTGTAGAGAATGTGTTTTATATTGAATGTTGAGTGCATGCTTTTTTTTTTTTATTATTATTATTTGTTTATACACATGCACCCACACCACACACACACACGCTTACACACGCACGCCGTGGGATTTCACCACTGGTGGGTACTCGAACCCTTGACCCAGTGTTGAAACTCCCGGGAGTCTACCACCCGGGTAAGAGTAAGGCCCAAGGTGTTTGTTGTTTGGTCTCAGAGAACCAGCAAAGGCAGCAACCGGCCTCTTTATGTTCTGAAGATAGTAGGGTGTTGATAGCCTATTCGGGAGACCAACAGAAGGCCCTGCAAATCTATGACCCGGGTTCAGGATTGGATGATCAGGTTCTTGCAGTTCTTGAAGGCAGGGAGGAGATAGATAAGGAAGGGCTGAATACAGAGGGTCACGACTGGCCAGACACCCCAGGCTCTGCCTTTATTCAGAGGGTGGGTAGGCTGCACCAGCAACCCCCTCCCCCACAATGTCTCCATCACAGCTTTGGGGTAACAGGGGGCCTTCAGCAGCAGCAGACCAGCCCTGTTAGGTGTCAAAAGTCTCTACGTGAGAACAAGGTTCGCTCAAAATCTGTGGCAATGGGAGAGCACTTGAGGAGCAAAAACAGACTCGAGGACCCTATCAACAGGACTGTGGAGGGTAGACTAAGATCCAGATCAGTGGGAGACTGTACCATCGCAGAAGCTAGGGGATGTTCTGCTGTAGGAGACTACCATCGCAGAAGCTAGGGGATGTTCTGCTGTAGGAGACTGTTCCCCAACTTCTTCCTATGACTCGGTTTTAGAATCCCCTCCTGCAACTCTGTGAGTTACAATGCCAAATTCAGCAGGAACGTTACACTATAGAGAAGGGTTGGTGGTGGATCTATCCCCTTTCTTCTCCCCTCCTGGAGAGGTAATGGAGGATAACAGCCCTCTTTTGGACCAGCAGTGGGGAAAGTCTACCTCCCAGCCATCCAATCTCGCATCTCAGAGGCTGGACCATGAAGAGGAGGTAATGCAGGTTCCAGTTCAGTTCCAGGAAGACTCGATAAAACAGATTACCCCCAGAAAAAGAGCAGCGGCTAGCCTGAAGAGTCTCTCGACGAAGAAGGGTGCCAAGAGAACACTTAAAAACCCGCTAAGTGCAGTCTCGAGGGATGAATGGTTATCCAGGCTGAGGCATTTGCAAAGAAGGTCCGTAGCTAGAAACTATTCCCATGACGGATAAGATCTTTGTGTGGAATGCTTGAGGCGTGGGCAACCAGCCCACCATCAGAATGCTAAAGAGGCTCATCAAGGAACACAACTTGTGGATTGTCGCGGTGCTTGAGCCGATGGTCAGAGAGTCCAAGAGAGTCCAGATCGGCCTCCGGATCGGTTTCCACTCTTCCTTCTCAAATGTGGATTTCGGCGGCAAAATTTGGATATTTTGTAAATACCAGGCCTTTGTTCAAGAGCTATCCAAATCGAGTCAGATGGTTTCCCTGTCCATAGATTTCCAGTAGGGAATGAATCCTGTTTCTCTGACAGTGGTCTACGCCAGTTGTTCAAGAGTTCAGAGAAGATTGTTGTGGGAGGATATTTCTGCTTTCTCCAGGGCGGTTCAGGGTCCGTGGGCACTGTGCGGGGACTTTAATGTGGTCAGTGATGCAGTCGAGCGTAGCAGTAGAAGAAATCTTGACAACGGCAGTTCGAGAGAGTTTGTGGAGGCCATCAACAATGCGGGCCTTCTGGACGATGGCTTCTTGGGTAGTAGATTCACATGGTCAAATAATCAGGTTGCTTCGCCCAGAGTGTGGGCAAGGCTCGATCGGATGCTGATCAACGCTGCTTGGAGCAATGTCTTTACCTCCTTCTAGGTACATAACCTCCCTCGCCACAACTCTGACCATGTGCCCCTATTGTTAGTTTTTCCTAGACAGCAATTTGCAGGTCTGAAGCCCTTTAGATTTCAACGAATGTGGGCCCTCTATGACACATTCCTTTCGCTAGTGAAAGCTGCTTGGTCTTCGGCTTCAGACCCACATCCCAGGCGAAACATTTTGGTCAAGCTGAAGGCTGTCAAGGATAAGCTCAGGAGCTGGAATAAGTCAGAATTCGGCAACATCTTCAGCGCTATTCAGCAGGCAGCAAAAACGCTGTCAGGCTTGGAAGATATGATGCAGCAAGGAGGGATTGTAGGGCCAGATGATAGCTCGCTCCATTGCAACCTGCTAGAGGCCAGAGCTTCGCTTTCCCGATTGGAGCTCATGGAAGAGAAGCCAGAAATAATTGGCTTGAAGTGGGTGACAAAAACACCGGTTTCTTCCGTGCGTCTGCTACGGAGAGAGCCAAAACAGCAGTCATTTCTTCCATCCGTCTGGAGTCAAGGCAGATGGTGATGTCTCAGGAGGATATCAAGGTTGGAGCTGTCAGATTTTTCCACTCCCAGTTCTTTGCAGGGGCGATCGATCTGAGGGAAGACGTCCTGGATGTCATCCCTCCTTTGGTTATGGAAGAGGACAACACCCTTCTAATGAGTCCGCCGTCGATCTTGGAGGTCCATCAAGCGGTTATGTCCATTCCTGGGGATGGTGCGGCTGGCCCGGACAGCTTTTCTGGCGCTTTCTACGCTAGTTGCTGGTAGATTGTGAGCCAGCACCTCCTGTCTGCGGCTATCACCTTCTTTGAGGGTGGCTCATTGCTGAGGCCATTCACGTCCTCCCTCATTGTTCTCATCCCCAAGAAGGAAGCTCCGAAGTGTTTTGCTGATTACAGGCCCATTAGCCTTTGCAATGTCATATACAAGATTTTTGCCAAGATCATTGCAAGCCGCTTGAGCAAGTTGCTTCCCTCGCTGATCGCCCCGGAGCAAGGGGCTTTTGTCTAAGGTCGTGCAATCTCAAAAAACATCGCACTCTCCCAGGAGATGCTTAAGGAGATGAATAGAAAAGTTAGGGGCGGAAACATCGCAATTAAGCTGGACATGGAAAAAGCCTATGACAGAGTGGATTGGCTCTTTCTGAAAGATGTTTTACGTCGTTTTGGCTTCTCAGCCCCTTGGATCAAGCTAGTGGAGCGTTGTTGGAGTAACAGTTGGTTTTCGGTGCTCGTAAATGGGAAAGTTGGTAGTTTCTTTAAATCCACGTGTGGGCTCTGGCAAGGGGATCCACTGTCCCCCAGCCTTTCATCCTAGCCTCTGAGGTGCTTGGGAGAGGTTTCAAAAAGCTGGTAGATGCGAGTTCCTGTCTCCCCTTTAAAGGAAGGCATGACAACATGACGGTGTCCCATCTGCTTTTCGCTGATGATACTTTGCTCTTCCTAAATTGAGGGCTCCGGTCCATCTGTATGGTCGTGCATTTCTTCGACCTTTATCAACAGGTCTTGAGCCAGAAGGTGAATTTCCACAAGAGTGTTTTCCTATCTCCAGAAAACATGACGGCTTACAGGATCGCGAGTATCCAAAGGAAATTAGGGTTGATCAAGCCAGCTAAGAGTATGACATATTTAGGTGTCCCAATTTCAGTTGGTAGAAGGAAGAAAGACTCTTTTCAAAAGCTAGTGGGCAGAGTGGATGGACGCATCAGAAGCTGAAAGGCAAGGTTCCTCTCTATAGCAGGTAGGGCCACGCTTGTGAGCCACGTGCTCGCCAGCATCCCAGTCCACACACTGGTTGCCACTCACGTCCTAGTTGGTGTGCTGAGGGATTTGGAGAACCGTTTTGCAGATTTTCTTTGGGGTTGGACAAATGGCAGGAAAAATCTCCATTGGAGGAGTTGGCGGTACATCTCATTGCCCAAAAGTGAAGGGGAGATGGGGATTAGGCGGCTAAAGGATGTTATGAATGCTTTTCGTCTAAAGATGGCATGGACAGTGTCGACCACTTTGGACAGCGGGTTGTGGGCGTCCTTTATGAAATGATCTCGAGCGCGAGGGTCAGCCTCACCTGTCATCTGCAGTTTCCCCTTTGTGGAAGAGAATCAGATCTCTTCTCCCTTCTATAGAGGCCACGACCTAATGGCAGATAGGAGATGGAAATCTGAGCCTTTGGAAGGCCAACTGGTCCGGGCTGGGCCTACTTCAAGATAGGGCGATGGGAAGAATTCCTCCTGCCCTCTAATCGCCTAGAGTGAAAGACTTCCTGGGCAAGATGGGCCCGTTCCCTCCTTTCGCTGTGTTCTCCATGCTTTCCCAGCAAGATGTGGATGCCATTTTCCATGGTGGTCACTGTCTGACCGACGGCGCGGATACTCCTTTCTGGCCACCTAATCCTTCTGGAAAGTTCTCAATCTCGTCGACGTGGGAGTTATGTCGAGCCCGTGCTGCTCACACGGTGTGGGGCAGAAAAATCTGGGATGTGAAGATTCCCCCAAAGGTCTCCACTCTTGTTTGGCGGATCATCAGAGGTGCGGTTGCGGTAGATGCGGCCGTTCAAACCCGCAGAGTGCAGTTATCTTCGCGTTGCAGCTGTTGCGTGGAGACGAGTGGGCAGAGGCCCACGGTGGAGATTGTTGACCACATTTTCCTGCATAGTGCCAGAGCCACGGTGATCTGGTCCCATTTTGCCCTTATCTATGATGTCCACATGATCCACAGCCCCACGATGGGGGAGTGACTCTCCCATTGGTGGGGTTCGCGCCCTACTTATGGGCCCGCCAACCCTTTCAAGAATCAGCTGCCTTGTTTCATCCTGTGGGAGTTATGGAAAGACAGGAACTCCTCCAGATTTGACGGCTCCTTCGTGAGTACGGGGACCCTTATTTCTCGAGTTGCAGGTTGGCTGAGAAGCATTGCTAACGGTCGAGACGTCTCAGCTCCTCGCGCGGGCACACGCAGCAGGGCTTTGGAGTCCTTGGGGATTGAAATTCAACCCTAGCTGGCGACGCAGTCCCAAGTGGTGCGTTGGAAGAAACCTCCTTCTGGCTGGGTGAAACTCAACGTGGATGGGTCGTCTCGGGGTAACCCGGGAGTTGTTGGTGGTGGGGGTGTGCGCAGGGCCGACGACGGCCACCTCCTTTTCAGTTTTTACGCTGGTTACAGTCTTGCGTCCAACACCAGGGCTGAGATACGTGCGGTTGACGACGGTCTTGTCCATTGCATCCATCATGGCTACAAAAATATTATCGTAGAATCTGACTTGCTTTTGGTGGTGCTTTTTCTTTTGGGTAGATCCCGCCCAGGCTGGAAATGGAAGTATTAGCTTGACAGATTTCGAAATCTCGGTAAATCCTGCAATGTACAGTTTCGCCATATTTGTAGAGAAAGAAATGGGCCGGCGGATGGCATGGCCAATTTGGGCAGCGACAAGCAAGGCTCAGCCCTGTTTCCCTCCCTTGCGGCACTCCCTCAGGTGGTGAGAGGCCGTCTTTTCCTTGACAAGGTAGGGTTAGGGGCTGCCAGGAAGAGGTTTAGAAGTTAGTGAGTTTTGGCTGGGCGGCGGTTCCGGGTTTTGTATTTAGTGTCGGTGTTTTCTTTCCTGGGATGGCTCTCCCTCCGTTTTGAGGGGGAGGCCGTCCTTTACAAGTCTAGTATATATGATAGGCAGCCCGCGCTTAGTAGCGGGTGGCCGCCCGAATGAGGTGTGCATTTTGGGGAGGCACGTTTATTTTGTGGTGCTTTCCCTTCTCTCTGTAAAGCTTTCCTTGGATCAATACATCAAAGTTTCCCAAAAAAAAAAGAAGAAGAGAGGATGGACAAAAAAAAAAAAAAAAGAGTAAGGACCCTGTTGAGTGCATGCTTGAACCTTGGAACCATGATCAACAAGCACATGGAGAAGGTATTACCTAGAGCTGTACACGAACCGAGTTAGCCCCGTTAACTCGCTTGACTCGAAACTATGTTCAAGCCGACTCGAGCTGATTTTTTTAGCTCGAAAAAATTTCGAGCCGAGTTCGAGCTAGACCAAACTTGACTCGACTCTAGCTCGAAACTTGAATCAGTTCGAATCGATTTGACTCGGATTGGGTTCACTTGGTATAAATATTTTGTTTATATCTATATATTTAAATAAATTATATATTATATATTATTTATATTATAATATATATTATATAGTATACATATTAAAAACAATAAAACCTAAACTCGAACTCAGCTTGTAGGCTCGAACTCAGTTCGAAAGATCGAGTTCGAACTCAGCTCGAGCTGGCTCGAGCTGCTAACAAAGCTGAGTCGAGCTGCCCAGTCAGGCTTGAGGACCGAGCTGAGTTCGAGCCGGGGTAGCCTGCTGGCTGAGCTGAGCCAAGCTTGACTTAGTTTGACTCGTGTACAGCTCTAGTAATACCATCACAAGCATATTTCTGAAAAAAGGTCTGGGCCCACTACTAGCCCAATGTCCAGCCCATGACAACTGTAATAGGACTTGATCCTAGCGTAGAAAAAGGCCTGGCCCACCCAATCCTAAAACAAAGGCCTAATTACTACCGATGGCAAGTTAGGCGTCCGGGCACCAACAGCTTGCTTTGATAAAGGTAGGTCCAATCCACCAACTGCCAGAGTAATGGGCCTAATGACAGCTTTAATCACACAAATACAAGGATCCAAAACCTTCAGATCTTGATTGGACGGTGATGAGCCATGACTCACTTGTACCCATGTTGAATGGACTGGGCCACACACCTGATTTGTACGTGCTATTGTGAAGTAAATGGATGGTTGAATCAAGTTGGTAACATATCACATTCAGCATCATGGGTCCCTTGATTTAATGATCAAGATAAATCGTTTGGACCACATGACATATTTTGTCTTTTGGGCCGAGGCCCATTACATACAGGCACAAATCCTGAAGCGTTCTAATCACCATATGCTAAAAATCTAGATTCTTATGCAATAAACCCTAAAAAATTCACAAATTTCTGTTTGAAATAGGCCACGAAAAGCTATGCGGATTGTGCATGTCAACGCAAGATGAACAAATTTCAAGTCGAAGAATGTTGAAGCTACATATCAACAAGTTATGACAGCCTTGTTCACATGATGAATAAGAAAATGAAAGTCTGTGTGAAAGACACAATTGTCAAATTTCATACCATCGAAGGCATCTCGAAGACCTCAAGAGGCTTTAGACTAAGAAAAATTCAAACACCATCTCAATCCACAAAAATCCAACACATTAGTTGCTTCATTGCCCAGCCAACACTCAGCTATGAACCCATCTTCAAGTTGCTTTGAAAGAATTTAAAGAAATGAAATAATGACTATCAGCCTGCTTTCAGCAAGATTAAGAAGTACCTGCAAAATCTATTATTGCTAGTGTTGCCTATCCTTGAAAGACCATTACTACTCTGCATTTTAGTTTCAGCATGATAAAAACAGAGAGAAAAATCAAGAGAGAGAAAGAGAGATATAAGAGTGTTTTCATTTCTGTGTGAATTGTTAGGGTCTATACAGTGCTATTTATACATGTATTGGTGAGACAAAGCATTGAATGAGATTGATAAACATATGGAATGGAGCGTAGGAGAACGTTGTCAATTTCAATCATTCTGAGGTTGGTGAATCCCTAAATGAACGCCCGTTTGTCCCTTGATTGGTGCCGTGAATCACGGCGGTCTTCCTTAACACTCCCCTTCAAGTTGAAGTGGATGTTCAATACACCCAACTTGTTGAGAAGATAATTGAATTGCATTGTCCCAGGTGGGCTTATATCGACGAATTATTTTGTCAGTAAATCTATGTTTACCGATGAAATATATTGTTTTTTCCTACCAAAAGTAACATGTTTGGCCGACGATTTTAGTCGTCAGTATTTGTTTTATCATTGCCGACGAAGTTATTTCGTCGGCAGAAGCCTTTAGCCACGGTCTTATTGCAACGATCTTTCCGACTATAGATTTCGTCGGTAATAATCATTACCGACGAAAAAAGATAAAATAGCGATGAATTATGTCGTCGGTAAAAGAGCAATTTCCTGTAGTGAGACTGTCTAAATAATGCCACTTTAGAGCTTTTCTCAAACAACGTGGCAGTCAATTTCTATGTGTTTTGTTCATTCATGGAACACTGGATTCGAGGCTATGTGAATAGCTGCTTTGTTGTCACAATACAATTTGGCGGGCTATTGATGTATAACATTAAGATCTGTCAATAGAGATTTCAACCACGTAATCTCGCAACATGTGGAAGCCATGGATCTATATTCTGCTTCTGCTGAGGAGCGAGAAACTGTTGTTTGTTTCTTAGTTTTCCAAGAAATGAGAGATTCCTCAAGAAGAATGCAATAGCCGGTGGCCGAACGTCGGGTATCCCTGCAACGTGCCCAATCTGCATCACAGTAGGCATGTAGTTGAATCTCACTAGAGGCTGAGAAAAGGATCCCTTGTCCCGGTGATTGCTTAAGATATCAAAGAACTTTATGAGCGGCATCTAGGTGAGGAATTCGTGGCTTATCCATAAACTGACTCAACACGTGTATGATATATGATAGATCTGGTCTTGTGATCGTCAAATAGATTAGCCTTCCCACTAGCCGTCTGTATGATGAAGGGTCCTGAATGAGTTCTCCGTCACTTTCACTAAGTGCAATATTTTGCTCCATAGGAAAGTTTCCAGGTTTTGCTCCAAGAAAGCCCGTATCTTCTAGTATCTCAAGTGCATATTTCCTCTGTGATAAGAATATGCCATTTGATGAGCGTGCTACTTCGATTCCCAAGAAATACTTCAAAATTCCCAGATCTTTTAGTTTAAAACAGTCACTCAAATTTTTCTTGAGATTATTAATTTGTTCCAATCCTACAATAACGATATCATCCACATATACCAAAATAGCAGTGAAAGTACCCTTGTATGATCAGACAAAAAGTGAGTAGTCTGCCTTAGATTGCTTTGTATCATGCATTAATGAGAGTTGATGGGAGTTTAGCACACCATTGCCTCGAAGCTTGTTTGAGGCCATATAAGGATTTAGTGAGTTTACAAACTCTGGTCTCCCCCTTTCGTCCGAAGCCTGGTGGAATTTGCATGTAGACTTCTTCATCGAGGTCTCCATGGAGGAAAGTATTGTTGACGTCAAGTTGATGAAGGTGCCAATTTTTTGTGGAGGCAAGGGCAAGAAAGGTACGAATAGTAACCATCTTGGCAACGAGAGCAAAGGTTTCAGTGTAGTCAATACCTTCCTTTTGGTTGTAGCCCTTAGCGACCAAGTGAGCTTTGTAATGCTCGATAGAACCATCACGATGATATTTGATCTTGTAGACCCATTTACAGCCAATGGGTCGCTTTCTAGGAGGTAGCATTGTGAGAGTCCAAGTGTGATTTAGTTCGAGGGCATCAATCTTAGCACACATGGCATCGCACCATTTAGGGTCTTCCATGGCCTGTAAGAAAGAAGTGGGCTCTTGTGCAAGAAAGATCGTAGTAGTGAAGGCACGATGAACAAGGGATAATGGTGTATGTGAAAGAAAATTGGAAAGAGGGTAGAGATTTCCTGAAGAATGAACCATTGCCGAATTAGAAGATTGAGCGAGGCGAGACGGTAAGGCTTGTCCAACATGAAAGTCTCATAAGTATGTCGGTGGCTGAGTGGGGCAAGTGGAGCGTCAAGGCACAAGTGGTGGTGATGAAGGTGATGAGGGGCGTGAGGCATCAATGGAAACAGGAGGAGCAGGATTGGAATCGTTGGTGGGAAGTATGGGACAGGGCAGGACAGGGTTCATGGAAGTGTTTGGAGATAAGGCAAAAGGGAATTGTTCCTCATAGAAGATGACATCACGAGAAATAAAAGTTTTGTGAGTGGCAAGGTCATAAAGGCGATACCCTTTTTGTTGAAAATGATAGCCGAGGAAAAGGCAACAAGATGCTCGAGGGTCAAACTTGGACGGATTTTGTGAGTGAGTGGATGCATAGCACAAGCAGCCAAACACACGTAAATGGTGATATATGGGTGGTACACCATGTAGTTTCTCCTAAGGAGTGACACCATTTAGAACAGAAGAAGGGGTACGGTTAATCAGATAGGCAACGGTAAGGATGGCATCCCCCCAGAATTGTTTAGGTATTTGGGCTTGGAAAAGCAATGCTCGAGCAACATTGAGAAGATGACGATGTTTACGTTCAAGCACTCCATTTAATTGAGGACTAGAAATGCAACTAGTTTGATGCAAAATGCCTTTGGTGACATAGAAAGAGAACATGTCAAATTCAGGACCATTGTCACTGCGAATGATTTTTACTGTGGTGGAGAACTGATTTTCAATGAAAGATTGCAAAAAAGAACGCGCTTCAGATTTATGACGTATTAAATAAAGCCAAGTACACCGAGTGAAGTCATCCACTATGGTAAGAAAATATTGGGCACCATGGATAGAAGGTACCCGATATCCTCCCCGAATGTCAATATGTAAGAGATGGAAAGGAGCATGAGAAGATATGGAACTAGTGAAAAAGGGAAGACAAGTCTGTTTAGCTAGTGGACAGACAAAACATGGTTCTGAATTTGTATTATGAATTTCAGAAACATTATGAGAAAGAGATGACAAATTTTTATTAGAAGGATAACCAAGGCGATGGTGCCATAGTTGAGAAGTAGTGTGTGCCATCTGACAACAAGCACTTCGGGTGTTAGTGAAGTAGTATAGACCATCATGCTCAATTCCCAATCCAATCATCTTCATCGAGCGTAGGTCCTGAATAAAATAGAAGTTAGCAGAAAAAGTGAGAAGACAATGGAGAGTCTTACATAATTGACGCACAGATATCAAATTGAAATGAAAGGTGGGGACACAAAGAACATTTTTGAGGATGAGGTTGGGAGAAAAGACGACGGAACCAATGTGTGTGACAGTGGCATAAGACTCATCTGATAATTGAACATTGTGACCGTATACTGGAGTAGAATGGGTTAAGGTAGTGGTTGTGCAGACCATATGGTCTATGGCTCCACTATCAAGAATCCATAAGAGATCAGTGGAAATTTTACCTGTCAGGGAAGACTCAGTGCTACCTACATGGTGAGCCATGGATTGGGGCTGAGAAGTATTGTTGAGAATCTCCAGAAGTTGTTGGCATTGCTCGGGAGTAAAAGCTAGGTTGCTAGTGGATGGGATCTAGAGGCCTGATAAGCACTGTGCTTGGGACCCGTCCCCGACTTTGTATTACGAGGGCCTGGTGGATATCCATGGATGCGGTAACAACGATCTACAGTGTGACCATCTTTCCCACGGTGGGTGCACTTGAGAGACTTCTTAGGCGGACCGGATCAACTATCTTTCCATGGTGGATAGTTGGTGGTAGCCAAAGCAAGGCCTTCAATGGGAGGTGGAGACGAAACATTGCGATGGCATGCTTCTTGCATGACAAGGGCATAAGTACGACTGACATTCGAAAGTGGATCCATCAATAGTATCTGTCCACAAGTTGCAGCATAAGATTCATTGAGCCCCATAAGAAATGTCAGGACATTGTCGGATTCTTGCTGTACCAGATTTTCTTTGCGGGCACCACAAGTGCAAGTAGGCGAGGATTAGATTCCCGACAACTCATCTCATAAGCCTTTCAATTTTGCAAAATATGTTGTGATGGATAAAGAGCCTTGAACAAGATTACTAATATCTTGTTTAAGTTTATAAAGGCGCGGGCCATTGACTTGGGAATACCAATCTTTCAAATCATCCCAGATGGCATGAGCAGATTTGCAATATATCACACTGTTAGAAATTTCTTTAGAAATAGAATTGAGTAGCCAGGATATTACCAGGACATTACATCGCTTCCATTGTCGAGCCTTAGAGGAGGAACCAGAGGCTGGTGGAGGAACTGTACCGTCGATGAAGCCAAGTTTGTTTTTGGCTTCAAAAGAGAGAAGCATCACTCGACTCCATGAGGCATAATTGTTTTCACTAAGCAGGTGGGATACCAATACCATACCAGGATAATCGGAAGGATGGAGGTGTATATGATGGGTAGGATCATCAGATTTTTCTACTTCTTCAGCCATGTAAAAAAAAAATGCAATCTTTGTTTTGTGACAATCAAAATAGAGATGCAAAATATATTTAAGAAAGAAGTTTACTCTCAAGACGTGAACTTCTCTCTGATACCATGTTAAACAACTATTTACTCTAAAAGCTTAAGCTGTCAGAATGTGGTGTATCAATGTATATCAAGGGACTTTATGACTTTAACACTCCCCCGCACGTGCGGGGTGGGAATTCCGCACGGAACATACTGAAGAGGGTGGAGGGACACTCACACCATAAATAGATCGGGCTTAATTTCCCAGTCCCTGGGTCGAACCTAATATTCCTGACCCCAAGTGGGAGAATAATATATTAGCGAGGCATATTTGCTGCTCTCGAGAGTCGAACATAGGACCTTTCGCTTTGATACCATGATAAAAAACAGATAGAAAAATCAAGAGAGAGAAAGAGAGATATAAGAGAAATGTTTTTTTATTTCTGTGTGTATTGTTAGGGTCTATACGGTGCTATTTATACATGTATTGGTGAGACAAAGATTGAATGAGATTGATAAACATATGGAATGGAGCATAGGAGAACGTTGTCAATTTCGATCATTCTGTGGTTGGTTATCCCTAAATGAACGCCCGTTTGTCCCTTGCTTGATTATTGTCGTGAATCACGATGGTCTTCCTTAACACAGCATGCATGATTAGAGGCGTCTTCAGCCAGCATGGCATCAATAGGAGGAAAGAGCAAGTAATCTACTATTCGAGCATGAGGTTCACCAACTACAAGACAAGATATTCGCAAATCGAGAAGCATACCTCGCACTCGTATGGGCCACCCAGTGTCACTTCCAGTACATGATTACCTATTCGATCCTCCTACTCGCTCATATAAATCCACTAAAGTATATTTTCGAAAAGCCGGCATTGATGGGAAGAATAGGCAACAACTACTTTTTGAATTCGACATAATGTATAAGGCCCAAAAAGTGATCAAAATGTAAGCATTGGCTAATCATCTACCATCTCAATCCACTGTAAACTACTAGTTATATATTAAAGACATTTTTCCTTGAAAAAAACATTCTCTTCATCGAAGGAGAAGAATCAAAGAAGACAGGCGAGTAGGCTTTATACTTCGACAATATAACAAACTTGAAGAGAAGTGGTGTAGGGGCAATCCTCTACTCCCTTAACGATGTTAGATTTAGTTACACGTGGAATTGCCTAAATCAACACTTAAATAGACTGTTTGGATCAATTGTGTGTGTATATATATATATATATATATATATATATATATATATATATATCAAGTGGGGCCCACAGAGGTGTAGTGTATACGTCATTCCATGCAGTTAAGGAGTATCATATCAATGAGTTGAAATTGAAATGGGATTTATATTCTCCTCCTGTGTGGGAGAGGCACAAAAGTATTAGTGATAGGGAGAATGTAAGTACTATATGCGGAATGCCAACAGGACCTTGTTGTGCTTCAGATATAAATATCAGAAGAGATAGATGGCTTATCTTGTTGGGACGCCAATGTTGTAGGTCTGATGCTAGAGTCTTCCTCTCCTTACACCCTTTATAGAAGATACAATGAGGCTCAAGCTTCTGTCGTTGGTGTTGGATTGGGGATACGCTAGAGGGGTGAGGAGTTTGAAACCCATCAAAACTCCTCTCCCCAAGGCTCCACACGAATTGGTAATCCTAATTACTCTAAAACACTCTGTGTGTGTGTATCACAGTTGTAGCACTCCACACATTATACGAATTTCTGGATGTATCACAACTCAGTAAGGCCCACTAGTACACCTGATCACATTATCCAACCCTAGGACAATCCAAACCATTGATCAATAAGGCCCACTTCATAGAGTTCTTACAGAGGAGTCCAATGATGAGTAGGACTCTATTACCAATCGGACAAATAAACATCGCTTTAGTCCTTCTCCCCTCATCGGTTCAAATCAAAGCAAAAGCCTTATCGATAGGTAGTGAGGAGTGAAAGATGCAAGCATCACCAACCACCATTACCACCTTATCCAAAAGCTTTATCGTCGCCAGTAATGGCGGTTCATGTATGATTGTTATTTTCTATGGTCAATGCATGGTACTTGGTTCTTAAAATTGCTTACAATTAGTATCATAATTGAAACTAGGCCATTTATCATGTTGGAATCTGGCCTCATCTCTCTCTTTTCTTCCTTCCTCAAGCCTTGTAAACGCCTGTAGTAGGTGTTGCCGCTAATAATAGTAGTGTTTGGAAACAACACCATCATCATATCTGTGAATTCTCTATTAAACTTATATCCCACTCATCGCCATAATCCAATAACTTTGGCCACAATTTTGATAACTTCGGGGTTGTCCAATGGCTGTGGTGATCTCCAACTATGAGTAGAATCTTTTAAAGAAAGGGTGTCTTGATTGGAGAAGATCAATAGTGAATTTTTCTTTATTGAGCCTGCATTTTTCTTCATGGTCCTGTTTGGACAAAAAAAAAAAAGCACACGGGCTGAGTCGCCATCCCATAGCAATTGGTCCGATTGTCCATGAAGAGCATGACTAGAAATCAGTCCAATCATCCTTGGAAGAGTGTGGCCAATAATAGGTCGCTTTGGTCCTAGGGAGGGCTGATTCTATTTGTCTATAAATACCTTATCGTGGAGTCATTTTCAGGATCGATCTCCATATTCTCGGGCAAAGAATCATTATTCTGCAATGAAGTGTTATTGTTGATATCAGAGCTCGCACTCTTCTTCATTAACAGGTGTGAACATGGCACCTTTGTCATGGTATATAAGTCGCGCTCTTTCCGATGTCTCTAAAGCTTGAGGGTCATGTCATATGAGGAAGTGGTGTGCACGGAAGTCAAACATATAGTTCACACTCTGTGTGCACCAATCCTCATACTTCATGATAGGGTTGAAAGTCGGGCGGGTTGGGTTGGGTCAGGTCGGGTTGGTGCTCAACCCTATCCCAACCCAAGGTTCCTATACCTCAACCCTAACCCAAGCGGGCTTGGTTGGGTTGGTCGGGTGGATATATGCTAATATTTTCATTATTACATTAGTCTATCATATTTAATGCCTACCTTATTTTTTGTATTTATGATTTTATTAATTATCTATGTAGTTATTTATTGTGAAGAATTTCATTTTTTCTTGTTAACTTGATAGGACAATACTTCTTTGAAAGTCGTATCTTGTTAACTTGAGTCATCGGAAATGACGAGGACCAATGAGACCTAATGGCACTAGAATTTCATGTGCCTTCAACGCAGACGATCCACACTTAATTATAATTTATAAGTAACTTATATATCGATCAGGTTTGGGTTAGGTCAGGCAACCCGAGACCTCAACTCAAGCCTGACCCAAGTTTTATCAGGTTGGTGTTTGTATAGCCCAAGCCCAAGACCCTCGATACATCCTGCCCAAGCCCAACCCAATGTCGGGTTGGTCGGGTTGAACTCGCCCAACTTTCAGCCATACTTCATGATCGTACCAGTCTATTGATCAAGAGGCTGCTCTATTGCGCTCTTCTTATGAGATCTAGTCAAGTGGAGATGCATTTGGAACGTCAGGATCAAGCTCTTCCAGTCAGAGAAACTGACTTGCAACAGCCACATCAGGCCTCACTCCAATGTTAATGACTAGCATCCATGGAGTCATGTTCTTGTCCTGCTGGAAGACACCTTATGCCAAACTTGGTGGCGTCTTCTTGTTGTCACTTGGGCGATGACAAGTAATAGATATAGTTCAGTGCCCCTCGTGTATTGTAATAGCTCTAATGCTAATGGCTCTCTTCCTCCCAACCTATAATTTTTTTTTCTTTCCCTTTTATTTATATATAAAAATTAAAAAAAAAAACAAAAAAAACAAAAACAAAAACAAATGAATAACAAAACAAGAACTACTATAAAGAAAAAGGTAAACAAAAAACATGAAAATTAATAAAGTAAAATAAAAAACATTTAATGAAATTACAAATTATTCATTCTTGCTCTTTCTTCTTCTTTTTCTTTCTATCTATTGCCTTTAGCTTTTTACTTTTTCTTTTCTTTTTCTTTCTCTTCACTAGTGAAGAAACACAAAGCTTAGTAGGGTGGTGGAGGGAAATGGCTTTTGAGAGGTGAAATAATGGAGCGGATTAGGTGTTACTCAGGTGACAATTAGTGGGTGTCACCCTTACTATGTGGAGCCCACCTTGATGAATTTTTTGTATATCCATACCATCCATCCGTTTTTTAAACTTCTTTTATAATGTGACGAGAAAAATTAAGTAGATCCAAATATCCGGTGGACTATACCATTGGAAAGAGTAGTTAATGACCATTAAAAGATTTTTGTAGGCCACATAAGATATAGATCAAGATTGTCCGTTTTATCTTATCAAAAGGTTGGATGGAAAGGAAACATTACAGTGGGCATTATTATGGCCCTATGAATTTTTTAATGGTGCCTGCTCAATTACCACGTTTTCCAATGGTGTGGTCCACCTGATATTTAGGTCTGCTTCATTTTTTAGATCATGCTCTAAAGTGGGCTAGAAAAATGGATGGACGGCATGGATTTACAATACGCCATTAAGGGTAACACCTTAGTACACTCCCATGTAATAGACAAAATACCCAAGTCAATACAAATGCATGTATGAGTATTACGCTCCCTTATTAATTAATCTTGAGTGAAAATTAAATTCTTCCCAAGTTATGATCTTATCATATAATGCCTCTACCTGTGGCAATGCTGGAACTTTGCATTTTTGAGAGGGGGATTATTCTCATAATCACAACCTATACTTCTTATTCTTTTAAATTTTGTAAAGTTGAGAGTGGTAGGCCCATGTAGTACTTTTATGATATCAAACCCATCTAATATATGTAATCCAAGTTGATGGGATTTTCCTCCTCAGGTCAGAGGCACTATAAGAAATGGGGTTTTTAGCGACGAACTTTTAGCGATGAAATTTTTCATCGCGAACAGCTTTTTAAAAATTTTGAAAGGTTTACTTTTAGCTACGAAAATTTTCGTCGCTATAAAGCGTCTATCTGTGACAAAAATATTCGTCGCTAAAGGCTGTAAACAATTTTTCATTCGAAAGATTTACTTTTAGCTACAAAAATATTCGTAGCTAAATAATATGGATGGGACTTTTAGCGACGAAACGTTTCATCGCTAAAGGCTGCGAACAGTTTTTTTAAAAAATCGAAAGGTTTACCTTTAGCTGCGAAATTGTTCGTCACTAAAAAATGAGGATGGGACTTTTGGTGACGAAAAGTTTCGTCGCTAAATGACGTAAACAGTTTTTTTTAAAAATCGAAAAGTTTACTTGTAGCTACGAAAATTTTCATCGCTAAAAAAACGTCTATCTCACTTTTAGTGACAAAAAGTTTCATTGCTAAAGACTGTAAACTTCAAAAAATTCGAAAGGTTTACTTTTAGCTACGAAAATATTCGTAGCTAAATAACATAGATTGGACTTTTAGCGACGAAACTTTTCGTCACTAAAGGCTGTGAACAGTTTTTGAAAAAAATTAAAAGGTTTACTTTTAGCTACGAAAATTTTCGTCACTAAAAAATGTATGCGACCTGACGAAAATATTCATCACTAAAGGGTCTCTTTTTAAAAAAATATTTCATCTAAAATTTCTTGATATACACCTGTTAGAATATAATTCATCATATTCTTCCTGATATACACCTGTTATATAATATATTCCATCATATTCATATTCACATCCATCTAAATCCAAACTACATAAATCCATCCAGACATAAACTACATTCATCCAAATACAAACTATCCTTTAGAAAAAAACAAATAAAAAGAGAGAGAACATATGAGAGGTGATCCAGACAAATGAAAAGAAAAACAACCTAAACCTATAACTTACACTTATAGGTTTAGGTTATAGGTTTAGGTTTAGGTTTAGGTTTTAGTTTATAGGTTCAGGTTATAGGTTATAGGTTTAGGTTATAGGTTATAGGTTTAGGTTATAAGTTAAGGTTATAGGTTTAAGTTAGGTTTAGGTTTAGGTTATAGGTTATAGGTTATAGCTTTGGGAATTGAGAATAGGTTAAGGTTTAGGTTTAGGAAACCGGGTTCGGGTTCGGGATCGGGTTTAGGTTTGGATTTTCAAGTTTAGGTTTAGGTTTAAGTTAGGAAGTTAAGATTAGGATTTGATGTAGGTTTAGGTTTAGAGATTTGAGAATAGGTTAAGGTTTAGGTTTAGGAAATCGGGTTCGGGTTCGGGATCGGGTTTAGGCTTGGGTTTTCAAGTTTAGGTTTAGGTTAGGGAGTTGAGATTAGGATTAGGTGTAGGTTTAAGTTTAGAGATTTACAAATACATTTACGTTTTAGGTTTAGGTTTAGGTTTAGGTTTTAGCTTATAGGTTTAGGATATAGGTTTAGGTTTTTGTTTTAGGTTTAGGTTAAGGTTATAAGTTTAGGTTATCGGTTATAGGTTATAGGTTATAGGTTATAGGTTATAGGTTTTGGTTTAGGTTAAGGTTATAAGTTTTGGTTTAGGTTATAAGTTTAGGTTTAGGTTTAGGTTTAGGTTTAGGTTTTAGTTTATAGGTTTAGTTATAGGTTTAGTTTTGGTTATAGGTTTAGGTTTAGGTTATAGGTTTTGGTTTTGGTTTAGGTTAAGGTTATAGGTTTAGGTTATAGGTTTAGGTTTAGGTTTAGGTTATAGGTTATAGCTTTGGGAAGTGAGAATAGGTTAAGGTTTAGGTTTAGGAAACCGGGTTGGGATTCGGGATCGGGTTTAGGTTTGGGTTTTCAAGTTTAAGTTTAGGTTTAGGTTAGGGAGTTGAGATTAGGATTTGGTGTAGGTTTAGGTTTAGGGATTTGAGAATAGGTTAAGGTTTAGGTTTAGGAAATCGGGTTCGGTTCGGGTTCGGGTTCGGGATCAGGTTTAGGCTTGGGTTTTCATGTTTAGGTTTAGGTTTAGGTTAGGGAGTTAAGATTAGGATTTGGTGTAGGTTTTGGTTTAGGGATTTGAGAATACATTAAGGCTTAAGTTTAGGAAATTGGGTTCGGGATCGGGTTTAGGCTTGAGTTTTCAAGTTTAGGTTTAGGTTTAAGTTAGGGAGTTAAGATTGAGATTAGGTGTAGGTTTAGGTTTAGGGATTTGAGAATAGGTTAAGGTTTAGGTTTAGGTTTTAGCTTATAAATTTTAGGTTATAGGTTTAGGTTTTGGTTTTAGGTTTAGGTTAAGGTTATAAGTTATAGGTTATAGGTTATAGGTTATAGGTTAAGGTTAAGGTTTAGATTATAGGTTTTGGTTTAGGTTTAGGTTATAGGTTTTGGTTTAGGTTATAAGTTTAGGTTTAGGTTTAGGTTTAGTTTATAGGTTTGGTTTAGGTTTAGGTTTTAGTTTTAGGTTTAGGTTAAGGTTATAAGTTTAGGTTATAGGTTAGGTTTAGGTTATAGGTTTGGTAAGGTTTAGGTTATAGGTTTTGGTTTAGGTTAAGGTTTAGGTTTTGGGTTTAGGTTAAGGTTATAGGTTTAGGTTATAGGTTTAGGTTTAGGTTTAGGTTATAGGTTATAGGTTATAACTTTGGGAATTGAGAATAGGTTAAGGTTTACGTTTAGGAAACCGAGTTCGGGTTCAGGATTGGGATCGGGTTATAACCTAAACGTATAACCTAAACTCAATTTCCTAAACCTTAACCTATAACCTAACCTAAACCTAAACCTATACCCCGAACCTGATTTCCAAAACCTAAACCTTAATGTATTCTCAAATCCCTAAACCTAAACCTACACCTAATCCTAATCTTAACGTATTCTCAAATCCATAAACCTAAACCTATACCTAATCCTAATCTCAACTCCCTAACCTAAACCTAAACCTAAACTTGAAAACCCAAACCTAAACCCAATCCCGAACCCGATTTCCTAAACCTAAACTTATAACCTTAACCTAAACCTATTCTCAAATCTCATAACCTATAACCTAAACCTAAACTAACCTTCACCTAAACCTAAAACTTAACCTATAACCTAAACCTTAACCTATAACCTAAACCTATAACCTAAACTCAATTAGCTAAACCTTAACCTATAACCTAAACCTAAACCTTAACGTATTCTCAAATCCCTAAACCTACACCAAATCCTAATCTCAACTCCCTAAACTAAACCTAAACCTAAACTTGAAAACCCAAACCTAAACCCGATCTGAACTCGAACCCGAACCCGATTTTCTAAACCTAAACTTATAACCTTAACCTAAACCTATTCTCAAATCCCAAAACCTATAAACTAAACCTAAACTAAACCTAAACCTTAACCAATAACCTAAACTCAATTCCTAAACCATAACCTATAACCTTACCTAAACCTAAACCTATAACCCGAACCCGATTTCTAAACCTAAATCTTAACGTATTCTCAAATCCCTAAACCTAAACCTACACCTAATCCTAATCTCAACTCCCTAACCTAAACCTAAACTTGAAAACCCAAACCTAAACCCGATCCAGAACTCGAACCCGATTTTCTAAACTAAACTTATAACCTTAACCTAAACCTATTCTCAAATCCCAAAACCTATAACATAAAACCTAATCCTAAACCTAAACCTATAACCTAAACCTTAACCTATAACCTTAACTTTTAACCTAAACCTATAACCTAAACTCATTCCTAAACCTTAACCTATAACCTAACCTAAACCTAAACCTATAACCTTAACCTAAACATAAAACCTAAACCTAAACCTATACTTATAACCTAAACCTATACTTATAACCTAAACCTATTCTCAAATCTCAAAACCTATAACCTAAACCTAAACCTTAACCTAAACCTAAACCTATAACCTAAACCTAAACCTAAACTTAAACCTAAATCTAAACCTAAACTTATAGCCTAAACCTAAACCTAAAACCCAAACATAAACCCGATCTCAAACCCGAACCCGATTTCCTAAACCTAAACCTTAACATATAATCTAACCTAAACCTATAACCTAAACTCAATTCCTAAACCTTAACCTATAACCTAACCTAAATCTAAACCTAAACCTATTCTCAAATCCTAAAACCTATAACCTAAACCTAAACCTATAACCTTAACCTAAACCTATAACATTAACTTATAACGTAAACTTATAACATAAACTCAATTTCCTAAACCTTAACCTATCACCTAACCTAAACCTAAACTTATAACCCGAACCCCATTTCCTAAACCTAAACCTAACGTATTCTCAAATCCCTAAACCTAAACCTACACCTAATCCTAATCTCAACTCCCTAACCTAAACCTAAACCTAAACCTGATCCCGAATCCGAACTCGATTTCCTAAACCTAAACTTATAACCTTAACCTAAACCTATTCTCAAATCTTAAAACCTATAACCTAAACCTAAACCTATATAACCTTAACCTAAACTTAAAACTTAACCTATAACATAAACCTTAACCTATAACCTTAACTTATAACCTAAACCTATAACCTAAACTCAATTTCCTAAACCTTAACCTATAACCTAACCTAAACCTAAGCCTATAACCCGAACCCGATTTCCTAAACCTAAACCTTAAGGTATTCTCAAATCCCTAAACCTACACATAATCCTAATCTCAACTCCCTAACCACACCTAAACCCGATCCCGAACCCAAACCCGATTTCCTAAACCTAAACTTATAGGTTTAGGTTAAGGTTTAGGTTATAGATTTTAGGTTTAGGTTTAGGGTATTTTTGTTTATGATGCTAAGCTTATATGTATTTATGCGTGAATGAATTTGATGTGGATAAGATTGTTTGTGTTTGGATGAATGTAGTTTATGTTTGGATGGATGTGAATGTGAATATGATGAAATTTATTATATAACAATTGTATATCAGGATGAATATGGTGTATATCAGGAATTTTGTGCTGAAATATATTTTTTTAAAAAAAAAGAGACTTTTAGGGACGAAAGTTTTCGCAGCTAAAAGTTTTGCAAAATATATTTAGCGACAAAAACTTTCGTAGCTAAAAGTTATGAAAATATTCGTAGCTAAAAGTTTTGTAAAATATTTTTAGGGGCGAAAGTTTTCGTAACTAAAAGTTTGTGCAAATATTTTTTAGCGACGAAACTTTTCGTAGCTAAAAGTTTTGCAAAATATTTTTAGCGACGAACAGTTTCGTAGCTAAAAGTTATGCAAATATATGAAAATTTTCGTAGCTAAAAGTTTTGCAAAATATTTTTAGGAACAAAAGTTTTCGTAGCTAAAATTTTATGCAAATATTTTTTAGCGACGAAGAGTTTCATCGCTAAAAGTTTTGCAAAATATTTTTGGCAACGAAAATTTTTTTTACTACAAGGAAAATTTTCGTCGCTAAAAAGCTTCCCTTTGGCGGCCATTCCAAATTTTCATGGATAAAACCCTTTGACATCGGTGTTTTAGCGACGAAAATTTTCGTCGCTAAAACTCTTTAACTACAAAAATTTACCTTTTAACGATGAAAATTTTCATCGCTAAAAGTGGGATTTCCTGTAGTGAGGAGATGAGTGCGATTCGGATGCCATAAACAGTAGAATCACCGTGTTGCTCAACCGATCGAGTAAACAGTGCTCGACCAGTCGAGGTCACTCGACTCAAAGTCTAACGAGCTCAGTGAACAATGCTCGACTAGTCGAGGGCCCAGCTCGACCAGTCGAGGACTCTGCTCAACCAGTTGAGGTTACATAGGTTTGAGTCCGGATCTTGCACGGACTGTAGAAATCTGAGGCCCTTTCGCAAGGCGTGTGAAAGGGAATTTCCTAAACTATAAATAGGGTTGCCTGGGGCCTTTGTAGAAAATGCAAGAGGGTTTCCTAAAGCTTTGCAAAGGTTTGTTAAAGGGTTTAGGGCTATCAAAGGTGTGTGAGAGAGAGAAGAAGCTTATGGAATGGAGGTTATGCTCGTAGAGGTGATATACTATGCACTCGACATCTCAGCACTTCTACGTCCTCATGTTCGATGAGATCTCTCTGTTTTTCTTTTATTCTTTTATTGTTTATACACTTCTGCGTTAATGAAGAAGGTTGTAACGTTCTACTTCATAGTGGATTGTTGATCTGGACGAGGTCCCGTGGTTTTTACCTCTTTGAGGGTTTTCCACCTAAAAATTTCTTGTGTCGTGTGGTTTGTGCTTTGATTTATTTTATTGCTTTATTATTCCATAATTCTGGTTTGATTTGGGAGGCTAAATCCTAAGGTTTTGTGCAAGGCCCCCAATAAAGTAGTATTAGAGCTAAGTTCATTGAACGGAGTGGGATCAATTCTAAATTATGAAAGGTGGCTCATCAAGGATGATCAGCCTCAATGGTTCTAACTGGACCATATGAAAGGCTAAGATAAATGACTTGCTTTATTGCAAGGGCTTATATTCTCCAATTTAAGGCATATCAGCCAAGTCAAAGGATTATGATAGATGATAATTGGAAGAAATTGGACCGGAAGGCGGTGGGGTTTATAGACAATGGTTGGACAATTCTGTATTCCACCATGTGTCTACGGAGACCTCAGCCGCTAGCCTATGGCTGAAACTGCAAGGGTCGTATGAGAGAAAGACAACCGGCAATAAGATTTTCCTGATACGACAACTTGTGAATCTCGAGTTCAAAGATGGTGGTTCTGTGGCTAAGCACATGAATGAGGTCAGCAATATATTGAACCAGCTCTCCACTATGAAGATGGTCCTAGATGATGAATTATATGCTTTGCTATTACTTAGTTTATTGCCTGACAGTTGGGAGACATTGGTGGTGTCCCTAAGTAACTCCACGCCAGACGGAAAGGTATCCATGGAACAGGTAACTATTTGTTTCTTCAATGAGGAGACATGGAGGAAGTCTCAGGGGTCTACTTAGCAAGAGGCCCTTGTAACACAAGAACGGAGGAGAGGAAAGAACAGAAAGGGCGGAAAGGCCCGAGATAAATCAAGAGGCAAGTCGAGTACCAGGAAGGATGTTTAATATTGAAATTGTGGTAAGAAGTGCCACTTTAAGCATGAATGTCGTAAGAATAAGAACGACAAGAAAAGGAAAGGAGAAGGAAAATGAATCAGATTCCACTGTAGTCGCTTCAGATGGCGACGTTATAGTTATCCTTTCAGCAGATTATGATGCTTGTCTCACGGCTACGAGTCAGGACACCGACTGGGTGATTGACTCGAGAGCTTCTTTTCATGCGACTCCACGTAGGGGCTTCTTCACAAGCTACATATCAGGTGACTATGGGACCGTGAAAATGGAAAATTTTGGCGTATCGAAGATCATAAGGGTCGGTGATATTTATGTGAAGATCGATGTAGGCTGCACATTGGTTCTCAGGGATGCGAGGCACATTCCAAACCTTCACATCAACTTGATGTCGACGGAAAGGTTGGATGATGATGGCTATGAAAGCCGTTTTGCTGGTGGGCGATAGAATCTCATCAAGAGTTCGTTGATCACAGCCAGAGGAAAGAAGTGTTGCACCCTTTACAAGGCAAGTGTCAGTGTGTGCAAGGGTGGGTTGAACGCAGCAGAAGATTTAGCTATTAACATGTGGCACATGCGTCTAAGCCACATGAGTGAAAAATAGCTTCAAGTACTAGCCAGGAAGTGGTTCCTTCCAGACGTGACAGGTATACCTCTCAAAATTTGTATTGATTGTTTATCAGGGAAACAGCATAGAGTTTCATTTGTTAAAACTGCTTCTCATGTTAATAAAGTGCATGCATTAGATTTGGTTTATTCTGATATTCGTGGTCCTATGAGGATAAAAACCTTGGGTGGGGCATTGTATTTTGTCACTTTTATAAATGATGCATGTAGGAGGGTTTGGGTTTATGATTTAAAATCCAAGGACGAGGTCTTTGGTGTGTTTAAATTGTTTCATGCTATGGTCGAGAGAGAGATACGTAGATCATTAAAGTGCATCTGCACTGACAATGGTGGTGAATACATTGGCGACTTTCATGAGTATTGTAAGTCCCTAGGTATACGGCATGAACAGACAGTTCCCAAGACCCCCCAGCATAATGGTGTGGCTAAGCGAATGAATCGCACCATTGTAGAGAGAATCAGATGCATGTTATCCCATGCGAAATTGCCTAAGACGTTCTAGGGAGAAGCAATGCACACGGCAGTGTATTTGATAAACAGGTCTCTATCAGCCCCGTTAAATGGAGAAGTACCTGAGAAGGTGTGAATTGGACAGGATCCATCGTACAGTCATCTCAGGGTGTTTGGATGTAGGGCATCCGTTCACGTACTAAAGGACGAAAGGTCCAAGCTCGATATGAACATCAGGTAGTGTGTGTTCTTAGGGGACGGTGATGAAAATTTCGGTTATAGATTGTGGGATCCGACCGATAAGAAGCTCGTCAGGAGCAGATATGTAGTTTTCTTTGAAGATCAGTGTATAGAAGACATTGGTAAGCCAGAGAAGAACCAGCCTAGTTCAGGTGAAATAGAGGACATGGATCTGGTTATTCCTCCCGTGGTGCCTGATAACGGGGGAGTACAGAAGGTGCAGAGGACGAGGGAGTTCCTACAGAAGATAGATCGGGGGACTAGCCCCCACTTGATCCACCTGTTGAGCCACATACGAGGAGGTCATCTAGGGACATACATCCATCCAAGAGATGCTCGTTGCATGAGTACATTATGCTCACTGATGAGGGAGAATCGGAAGACTATTCTGAGGCCTTAGCCGACGAGCATGAAGGGGAGTAGTTGAAAGCTATGCAAGAGGAGATAAGATCATTGCATAATAACCACACCTATGATATGGTGAAATGGATACTGCGGTATCTAAGAGGCTCATCCAGGTTGAGCCTATGTTATGGTGATGAAAAACTTGTGTTAGAGGATTACGCGGATGCAAATATGGCAGGTGACATAGACTCCAGGAAGTCTACATCGGGGTTCATGTTCACGTTTGCAAGGGGAGCGGTCTCTTGGCAGAGCAAGATACAGAAGGTCATAGCATTGTCGACGATAGAGGCCGAGTACATCGAAGTCAAGGGTAAAGAGCATATAGTGTGTAGGCTGAGGAAGAGCTTGTATGAGCTTAAATAAGCTCCACAGCAATGGTACAAGAAGTTTGACTCATTTATGTTGAAGCATGGGTATGACAACACGGAGTCGGACCACTGTGTGTTCACGCGCAAGTTCTTAGATGGTGAATTACTCCTGAGTTAAAAAGGGAGAGATTTGATGAGGTTTTTCTCCTCAGATCAGAGGAGATGTGGTGTGGTTCGGATGCCACAAACATTGGAATCACCGCGTTGCTCGACCAGTCGAGGGTCACTCGACTTAAAGTCTAACAAGCTCAGTGAACAATGCTCAACCAGTCGAGGGCCCGGCTTGACCAGTCGAGTGAACAGTCTTGACCAGTCGAGGACTCTGCTCGACCAGTCGAGGTTACGTAGATTTGAGTCCGGATCTTGCGCGGACTGCAAAAATCTAAGGCTCTTTCGCAAAGCATGTGAAAGGGAGTTTCCTAAATTATAAATAGGGGTGCCTAAGGCCTTTCTAGAAAATGCAGGAGGGTTTTCTAAAGCTTTCCAAGAGTTTGCTAAAGGGTTTAAGGCTATCAAAGGTGTGAGAGAGAGAGAGAGGAAGCTTGTGGAATGGAGGTTATGCTCGTAGAGGTGATCTACTGTGTACTCGACATCTCAGCGCTTCTACGTCCTCATGATCGGTGAGATCTCTCTATTTTTCTTTTATTCTCTTATTGTTTATCCACTCCTGCGTGAGTGAAGAAGGTTCTAACGTTCTACTTCATAGTGGATTGTTGATCTGGACGAGGTCCCGTGATTTTTACCTCTTTAAGGGTTTTCCACGTAAAAATATATTGTGTCGTATGGTTTGTGCTTTGATTTATTTCATTGCTTTTTATCCCATAATTCCGATTTGATTTGGGAGGCTATATCCTAAGGTTTTGTGCAAGGCCCCCAACACACGTGATGGCCAAAAAATAAAAATTTTGATCCATCTAAACATAAGAGGGGGTGGGCGCATTATCATAATCCCACCCTATACTTCTTTTTTAGGGGCGGGGAGTTATTATCATAATCCCACCCTCTACTTCTTTTATTTCCCTATTTATTTATAAATAAAAACAAATGAATAACAAAATAGAACTATTATAAAGAAAATTGTTTTTAAAAAAAGCATGAAAATTAACAAAGTAAAAAATAATAATAATAATAATAATAAAATTACAAATTATTCATACCTGTTCTTTCTTCTTCTTACTTTAATTCCTTTTTATTTCTTGGGTAAAATAGCTTCTGAGAGGCCAAATAATGGAGCGGATTATGCGTTACTCAGGTGACACGTAGTGAGTGTCACCCTTACCATGTGGAGCCCTTGATGAATTGTTTGTATATATCCACGTCGTTCATCCATTTTTAAAACTCATTTTATAACGAGATCACAAAAATTAAATAGATCCAAATCTCAGGTGGACCATACCAGTAGAAAGAGTAGTTAATGACCATTAAAAGATTTTTGTAGGCCACAAAAGTTTTAGATCAATCTGATCTTTATATTTTCTATTTGTCCAGCTCTGTTTTATCTTATCAAAAGATGATGGAAAGGAAACATTAGGGTGAGCATTGTTGTGGCCCTAAGAATCTTTTAATGGTACATGTTTAATCACCACTTTTTCCTCTGGTGTGGTCCACCTGAGATTTGTATTTTCTTCATCTTTTAGACCATGCCCTAAAGTGGGCTGAAAAAACAGATGGGCGGTGTGGATTTACAATATGTCTTTAAAGTGAATCCCCCGATAAGGGTAACACCCCCTAAGAATTTTTTTACACATGCACTCACACCCTACACACACTCATGCACTCAACGTATCACACTCCCTTATTAAATGATTTTGACCGTAAAATTCTTCACGAGTTAGGATCTTATCATATAATGACTCTACCTGTAGAAATGCCAGAAAGTACATTTTTAAGAGGGGGGATCATTAACATAATCCCACCGTATACTTCTTTTTCTTTTAAAATTTATAGAGTTGAGAATTGTGCTCCATGTGTTATTTTTATGATATTCAACTTGCATAATACATGTAATCCATGTGATGGTTAGAAGAATAAAAAATTTGACCGATCTAAACATAAGGTTGGCCACACCATAAAAATAAGATACATAGAAACATATTAAAAAAAGTTCACATGAAACTCATTGGGTGATCTGATTAGAAAGATTGTTTGTGTGTAATTATCGTAGTGGGGTGCATGTGTCAGAGTCATATGGCCATAGTGTGTCATAATGGTCATAAAAGCTGTTATGTAAAGGTAATTGCGACAAGTGTTACATTCTATAGGGTTGTAACGGCGATTATAAAAAAAAATTACCTATAACAGGCTGCTATGTCTCCTGTAAAGGTCGTAATAGCTCTATAACAACATATTACGAGGCTGATACAAGTTTTTTAGAATTTTCTTTTTAATTTTTTTTTTTTTTAAAAAAAATTTATAACGAACGTTATAGTCGGTATGGTAAAATGGCAGTGTGACCGTTTCAAACACCATTACCATTATGGAATACCTTGTACAGGGCTCTAAAATTTTCAAACTTTGTTACTTTTTAAGTAAAAATATTTTATAAGGGTGCATCGGAAACTTAGGTCCTCATAAAGCACCGCCCAGCCATTTTGATTCGCACAGAAATTCTTTGATAAATTCAGAATTCATGAGAAATTTTAAAAAAATCTTTTTTCTTAAAGCAATAATAATATCCTTTCCTGATGAGTTCCAGAAACTCGCTATGCGTTATTAAGATATTCTCACATAAACATCCTATATGTATCTTGGACTGCCTTTTCAATCTCACTTGTCAAAGTGCCTCAACTTCTTTTAGTCTGTTATTTGATAGATTTAGTATCAAAATTCAACAAGTTTGTTCCAAATATTTAATGGATTTCTTAAATTTCCATGATGCTTTTTTAATTTATCAAGTTTAAGATCCTATCAACACATCAATTAAGAGTTAGGAGTTAATATTGCTCAAAAATAATAATCTTTTAATATTGAAAGGATCAAAAAATAAAAAAATTGAACACTTCAGTGACAAAAGGTCACCGGAAAACAAAATCTTTAGTGCTGAAGGGTGAATGTATTTTTATTTTTAAGAGATTTTTTTTCAAAAAAATTGATTTCTCGTAGTAATGTCTTTATGAACGAAAGGTCTAGTCAATGCTACAAGAGAATTGCCAAAATGCCACCGGTTGGTTTTTCTTTAAAAACCAAGGCCTGTTTGGAACATAAGATTAGATGGGATGGAATTACATTTGATCTTATGCAAATTCCATCCAACATTTGAAAACGATAAGAGTGATGGAATTAGTCCAGTTATCATATCATTCGGTCCTAATAATAGATATTACGGGATTTTTTATAGATTTTAAAATCCGCTACATCTTTGGGCCCCCCGTTGATGCATATGCTTTATCCACATTTTTCATTTATATACGCCCTTAACACCTGACATTGGAGTTGCATATGTGTATAGGTGAATGACATTAGTTCTAAAATTTGGTACATTGATTGTAATTTCATGGTCCACTAAATGTAGGTTTCACTTAATACCATGTCTTTTTCCTAAAAGAAGAATTTGGAAAAGAAGAATTTGATTCCAAATTGTAACACCAGAGTACCATGGTATATTCAAACATGCAATCAATGTACAGTAATGGTGTTAAATCCATCTAATGCAATTCCATATCTTTTAATTTTGTGTACCAAATAGGCCCTAAAGTCTTAAGAGTTGAAAGGTCCACATCGTTTGCATATGACATCCAACTCATCTAACATATGTAACCTAACAAGATAATCACCCAAACAAAAATTGGCATATCAAATCATCAGATGGGTTACAAGTGAATTTGAATGTAAGCAATTATTATTCTGAGTATCTTGGTTTATATTTCTCAATAGCGGCCAGCAAAGGAGCAGTGGCTAGGGTAGCCCCACCCTGATATATATTTATGAGAAATCCACCTCGATGATCAAATGCCATCTCTTGTTATGTCCTACATGTGCTTGGAATTTTTATCAAGAATTCTGCTAATACATGTGTGGCCTACCTGATGATTCTATTTATATTAGTTTGATTTTCTAGAATTTTGATTTTCCATCTAACCTGTTAATAAGGCCATAATTATATGGATAAAGTGACCGCACAAATATAAGCTTGATCCAAAACTTTTGTGGCCCATGAGAAGTTTTTAATGATAAATCACCACTGTTTCATGTGGTGTAGTCCACTTGAGATTTATATTTACTTCAATTTTTGTATTAATTCCTAAAATAATATTTTAAAATGGATGGACGTACGAAATAGCTAGATTTAACGAAAATAGAACAAGGTTGGCCCACAGTAAAGATCCACTAACTTCGGTGGATCCGGCAATCCGATCTACCTTGCTTAACCTCAATGCCGGGATGGATATTCATATACACATTAAGCCAAGCATGCCACGTTAGGATAAAAGTACTTAAATCTCAAGGCCGGCTGAGAATTTATCCAAATCCATGCCGTTGGTTTAAAGCTTAGGCTGGGCCCATTGGCACCCCTAGTCTGATGGGTGGCCCATTTTTCAAAAATCATACCTTGGGTATTTCGAGCCATTGCTTTTAGGGCCCATTTGGACGGGTGGATTGGAAGGGATTGAAAGGTATTTGGGTGGATGGCATGGATTTCAAGGTAATGATGGTGTTGTCAGTGGATTGTCTTAAGATCCATGGGATTGCTATATCTCCGGATTCTTATATGGAGTCTGTTTGGCATGTCCGGCCAATCCAGGGATTAAACCTTCCCATCCCATCCAATACATCGCAAAACACGTCCAGGCAAATTTGAACGAATTAAGGTGGATTAGATGGGACTTAAAGGTAATGATGGTGTTGTCAAAGAAGTTTTCAACGGTTGTCTTTCTATGGTGGGGTCTACTTGAGCTTTAGATTTACTTAATTTTTTGGGCCATGGGCTGTTTGGCAAACATTGAGTGAAATTAGTGGTGGATGGGATTAGGTTGTATTAGGGCGTGTTTGGACGGGTCCATCCCATGGGATTGGATTGTACCACGTCATAAAGGGGTGGATCTTTATTTTTTGTCTTACGCTCTAAAAAGTAATGATGGGGTACGCATTACTTTGCAGTAAATAAATTAGTGGATTGCTAGCAATCCCATGATTGATATATCCATGGGAATTCACCACAAACTTTAGTATCAGTATGTTTGGCTCGGATTGGTTACTCCCCCCGCCACCGACCAATGGCGGATGTTCGGTGGTTTGTGGGCCCCACCATGATGTATGCTATTCATCCATGCCGGCCAATCATTTTATGGGATTATGACAAGTGTACCACGTTAATCTTGATGTTGAATGGGATTGCTCCGTTCTAACCAAACATATCCAAAGCAAAATCGATGGGATTAAGAGGGATTGGGTGGTAATGATGGTGATGTTTGGGATTCAAAAAGCGGTTTGGCGAAAATCCCATGGGATTGCTATATCCAACTTCTGCCTGTTTGGCACACCCGGCCAAATCCTGGGGATTACTCCTTCCAATCCATCCTAATACAACCTAATACCATCCACCCTGCCCGGCCAAACAGGCCCTAAGATCCATGGGATTGTTATATCCGCCCGGCCAATCCCGGGATTTAACTTCCAATCTCTTCCGGTACCATCCAATCCCTTCCAATCCACCTGTCCAAACGGGCCCTTACTCGCTTTCCTAGAAAGAGAGAAAAGTGTTGGCTCGGATCATCTGTTGTGATTTTTCATGGTGGGCCTGATAGCAGATCACGTGATGGTGGGACCCATTCCAAACACTTGTGCCACGTAGTGCAAGTATAGAGAGCTAAAATATGGGACGTATGGCTTCGGTTGTGGATCCCTGACTGTGGGGCCACGGTGATGTATTTTACTTACATCGGTGACGTCCACCCATTTTGACAGCTCGTTTTAAAGTATGATATTAAAATTGAAGTAAATCAAAATCTCGGGTGGACTACACCGAAGGAAAAAGTGATGGTTGTCGGTTAAAAACTTCTTGTGGCCCATGAAAGATTTAGATCACGCCGATATTTGTGTGGTCCCTTCATCCAGATCTTTGTGACCTTATCAACAGGTTGGATGGAAAATAAACATCTCAGTAGCCTCCAAAATGTTTTAGTGGTGGGTATTCAATCACCACTACTTCATGTGGTGTGGTTCAATTGAGATTTGGATAAGTTTCATTTTTTGATCTTGTCCTAAAAACATCTTTCAAAATGGATGGATGGTATGAATATATGTCACATACATCACGTGGCCCCATAGTAAGAGATCTATCCAAAACCAAAGCAGATTGAAATCTCCCATGGACGTACCATACCATTGGAAATAGTTGTAAATTATAATTAAAAACTTCCACTACAAAAGTTTCGATCAAGTTGATATTTGTATTTTACATTCATCCTTGTCGGGTTGTTCTTACCAAGGAGTTGGATGGAAAATAAACATTAATGATCTTCGTTCAGTGGGCTCATGTAGTTTGTAATGGTGAGCGTTTAATCACCACTGTTTCATGTGATGTGGTCCACCTGAGATTTAGATGTAATTAATTTTTCAAATAACCACCTCAAATGAGCTTTAGAAACAGATGGATGGCGTGGGTGTAAAAACCATCAAGGTGGACCATACGGTAAGGGTACGGTGACATCTAATCCGTTTCCCGCGTATTCCTCGCTGGCGGACGCGGATTGCGTCCCACCCCTGCCCAGACGCAGGGCTCTGTGGAGCCCACCGTGATGTAACTGTTTTATCCTGCTGTCCAATAATTTTTTCAGAAAATTTTAATATATGAACCAAAAAAATGACGCAAGTCTAAGTCTTGAGTGGACCACAAAGTGGGGATTGAACGTCCACCATTAAAAGCTTCTGGAGAGCCAGAGAAGTTTCGGATCCAGCTGATATTTGTGTTTTCACGTCATCCACATCTACGTGACCTTATGAATAGGTTTTATGGTTTAAAAAAAAATCACATGGGCCCTTAGAAAGGTTTCAACGGTGGGTGCCATATCAATGTAGGTTCCTTTGGTGTGGTACACTCAAGCCTTGGACCTGCCTCATGTTTTGGTTCACTTATTAAAATTTTCCGAAAAAATCGCTAAACGGCGGGATAAAACAGTTACGCAATCCGCGTCCCTCGCTGGCATCATCCGTGAGGTGTTACCGGGGTAACGCCTCATCCAGTCCCCAACATATTCTTCCACAGCTGACATCATCAATGATGTCATTTATTGCTTTTATGAATTATCTAACATGCATTAATTTATAAAAGTGGTACCATGTGATGGGTGGAAGCAAATTAGGAGGTGTTGATGTGGTGGGCCGACATGAAGTACATGTTTTTTATCCACTCCATCCATCTTATTTTCCATTTCATTTTAGTTCATGAACCCAAGAAATGAAGCAAATCCATAGATCAAGTGGATCACACTATAACAAATAATGGGGATAATGACATCGATTTGTAGAAACCTTTCCAGGGCTCACTGTAATGTTTATTACCTGTTAATAATATTACTCAGATTTGAATGAAAGGAAAACACAAATATCAAATTGATCCAAAACACAAACTTTCTATAACCCTTAAAAGTTTTTAATGATGGACATTTAATCACTACTGGTGTGATCTATTTGATGTACAGATTTATTTCATTTATTGGTTAGTACCTTAAAATAAGTTGAAAAAATCAATGGACGACATGGATATAAAACATATACATCACGTTGGCCCTTAATATCCAGCACATCAACAAACCACCATTAGGGATGGTCTTTGGCTATTCCCAAGACCACCTTATCCACCACATCCACGATGGAAGGGAAACGGATTGGTTACTCCTGCCACCAGCCAATGGCTGGTGGTCAGTATGCTCCATGGCCCCGCTATGATGTATGTGTTTCATCCATGTCGTCCACCTATTTTAATAGATCATTTTATGGTATGAGACCAAATTTTAGGTATATACCAATCTTGATTGGACAACATTACTGGAAACAGTGTTGAATGAATGTCGACCCATTAAAAACTTTTTGGGGTCATAAAAGTTTTGAATCAAGCTGATCTTTGGTTTTTTTACCTTCATTTGGGTCTATATGACCTAATCAACAGATTGGATGTCAAATAAACAGTACATTGAGCCTTAGGAGTATTTTAATGATAGATATGCAATCACTATTGTTTTCCTATGGTGTGGTCCACCTGAGATTTATATTCCTCTCATTTTTGGTACCAAGTCTTAAGATGATTTTTAAAAATAGATGAACGGAATAGATGAAACATTATACATCATGGTGGAGCCCACGAAGCAACCACCAACAGCCAATGGCTGGTTGTCGGTGCTCTGTGGGCCCCATCATGATGTATGTGTTTCATCCATGCCGTCCATCTGATTTTAAAGATCATTTTATCATATGAGGCCAAAAATTAGGTATATCCCAATCTCAGGTGGACCACATTACAGGAAACAGTGTTGAATGAGCGTCGACCATTAAAAACCTTTTTGAGGCCATAAAAGTTTTGGATCAAGATGATCTTTGTTTTTTTCCCTTCATCTGGTCATTTATGACATAATCATCAGATTGGATGTCAAATAAACAGTACAGTGGGCTTTAGGAGGATTTTAATGGTGGATATCCAATCACTATTGTTTTCGTGTGGTGTGTTGTACCTGAGATTTATATTCATCTCAATTTTGGGATGATGACCTAAAATGATATTTAAAAGTGGGTGAACGGAATGGATGAAACAAATACATCATGGTGGGTCCATAGCGCACGGGAGTAGCCAATCCGTTTCCGCGGATCAAGTGTTACCTTGGTACGACCGACTAAGGTGCTATCTTTGATGTGGCTGCATATTATATATTCCCATACATATGCTTGTCAGATAGAGGTCTGCCCAGCTTATGAAAATTGATGGCTCCACTTTAATAGCTCCTATTGTGCCACGTCACACATTTATACTTTACCAAATAATGCCTCTTGCCTTGAAAATGCTCAGAAAATGCTCAGAAAATGCTTAGGAAAGGGGTTATTATGGTATATTTTTTTTTAAGTGGTAAAGTGGAGAATTGTGAGTCCCATGGGAGTATTTGTATGATATCCAACCCGATATCTTTTATAAGAACGAAAAAATTAGAGAAATTTTCGACTATATATCCCACCTTTTACTCACCGTCTTTTCTACGCTCCCAAACTTTACTTTCCTAAACCAAATCATTCTGTACGGACACTCTATTTTCAGACTAAATACCCTTACCTTTATCATGTTTGATGTTGATCCTGTAGATACATAGCTACGGATTATAACCGTAGCTATTAGTACAGTAGCCATTGCAGTCAAGAGCCTTTGCCCTGTATATTCTGTAAACCAACGATATCAATAGCTACGGTTATAATTCGTAGAATTATTTCTACAATAGTGTATCTATACAGAATGGTTTAGCTTGGGAGCATTTGGAAAAGACGCTGAGTAAACGGTGGGGTTTACGGTCGGAATTTTCTCAAATTTTTGGTTGATTTAAAGATGAGGTGGGCGGAAATCGGATTGTGTACGGTGTTACTCATTAGGCTTTTATCGTACTCCGTAAACTCATTTGAGCCTACTGTGAATGTGTGTGGGTTATCCACACCGTCCATCAGTTTTTCAGCTCATTTTAGTGGTTGAGCCAAAAATTGAAGCATGCCCAAAGCTCAAGTGGACCACATCACAGGAAACAGTGGGAATATGACTTCCATCGTTGAAACCTTAGTAGGGCCCACAGTGATTTTTATTTGTCATCCAACCTATTCATAAGATCACATGGACATGAGGAATGAAGGGAAAACACAAATAATAGATTGGTCCAAAACTTCTGTGGCCCTAAGAAATTTTCAATGGTAGAATTTCAATTCACACTGTTTCCAGTGGTGAGGTCTACTTGAGATTTGGATATACTTTGTTTTTTGTCTAGAGCCCTCAAATTATCTATTAAAATGGATGGACGGAGTCAACAAAATATGTAAATCACGGTGGACCCCACGGAGTTTACTCAGTACGCAATCCACATCTAGGTGGGCCGCACCATGAGAATAATAAAAAAACATCAAAATTTACATGCAAGCCCATCTAGTGATCTTATTAGAAAGATTTTCGGTTCATATAATTATCAGTGTTGGATGGTTTCGAAGCTGTACATGCGGGCCCTAAAAATTTCTTACTTTATTTATTTTAAAATAAAAATAACATATGAGGGTAGTTTAGTAACTTCACTATGATCAGTTGCAGTCCACCGTAATTTTTATATGCCATCCAACTGTTCATAACACACCAGACGTTCATGAGATCATTCTGAGTTGGCCAAATGGAAAGTACACAAATTTTAGTCCGATTCAAAGCTTTTGTGGCTTTATGATTGTTTTAATGGTGGGCGTACAATCTCCACTGCATTCTATCGTCTGACCCACTTGTGCTCTGTATCTACCTCGTTTTTCAGTCCATGCCGTAAGAGCTCGCAAACATATGAACATTCTGGATTTGACATGAAATGTGTTAGGCCTAGTAAATGTTTCAACAGTGGGCACTTTATCCCAATAATTCCTCTGTGTGTGGCCTACTTGAGCTTTATATCTGTCTATTTTTGAGCTTTGTCTTAAAATGATTTGGCAAAATAAATGGATACCACGGATTTCTTAGAAATCAATGGTGGCTCAACAAATGTTTCAATGGTGGGTGTTCGATCACTGTCACTTTTTTGGGCTCATCCCCTAAAATAGGAAGTAAAACAATAAATAGGGTCGATTTCTTACTGACATCATGGTGGGCCCCACATAGCTTTCAAACTCAGGACATTTTCTCCATATCTCTATCTACAGCCTTCATCACCAACCTCCATTTGGCAAATGTAAAATCATGCAAAAAAAGTAAATTAGTGATATTTATCATCAACCAAGGGTAAGAATGTCTTTTCCGTAGTTCCTGGCCACTTCCTTTATGGAATAAGTATGGTGGTTTTAGATAATAATTTAAAATATTTGCAAGTCCGTGTATGGAATAGGTAGGCTGGTTTAAGATAATAATTTAAAATAAGAGGTTTTTGGTCCATTGCTCAAAAAAGCAGGTGGCCATATGGGAAATCCCCATTTTTAGCTAATGATTCAATTAGATCTGTACACGAGCAGCAAAAGCTCGGTAACTCGCTCGACTCGACTCGAAAAAGCTCGACTCGACTCGGAACTCGCTTGACTCAAGCCGAGTTCGAGCTGATATTTAGAACTCGAAATGAGTTCGAGCCAAGTTCGAGCTTGACCCAGCTCGACTCGGCTCGACTTGGACTCGACTCGTGTATAGGGTATATATACCCTTCCCAAACAAACAAAACCTACCCCTTTTGAAAGGTACCCGCCCATGCGCCCAACCCCTTCCCAGACAAAAAACCTTACCCCTTTTGAAAAGTACCCCACCCGTGCGCCCAACCCCTCCCTCCTAGTCCTCCTCTTTCGGTGGCTGGTGAGTCATCCGTCCTCCCTCTCTCTCTCTCTACTCTCTCCCTCATCCAGTCATCCTCACCTACCTTCTCTCTCTCTACTCTCTCCCTCACCCTCAACCTCACCTACCCTCCTCTCTCTCTACTCTCTCCCTCACCCTCAGCCTTCTACCCGCACCGCACGGCCGCCCCTGTCTGTTGTCGCCCTCCCTTGTGGCCCTGCCAGTCCCGTGTTTGGTCGCCCCTGCCGGCTGCCACTACTCAGTCCGATGACCGGTCGCCGCCAGTCTGATAAGTATTCTATTCAATTTCAAACTGAAATCAGAAATTCAGAAGTTGAAATCAGAAATCCAGTGTTCTATTCAATTTCAAACTGAAGACTCAAACTTGAACTCGAACTCGACTCGAAAACTCTGCTCGAACTCGGCTCGAAATATGCTCGAACTCGGATGAGCCGAGCACGAGCTACTGTTCCGAGCTTGAAGGTCGAGCCGAGTCGAGCACGAGTTGGGACTCGAGCAGTCTGAGTCGAGCACGAGTTGGGCAAAGCTCAGCTCGACTCGACTCGTGTACACTTCTAGATTCAATAGATTTCGTATCAAAATTCAACAAATTTAGTTCAAAATATTTAATGGATTTAGTAAAATTCCATAACATTTTTACAAATTTAGTTCAAGATTTTATCAACCCCTCCTAAAATATTAGGTGTTAATATTGCTCTAAAAAAATCTTTTTAATATTGAAAAGATCACAAAATTAAATAAAATAAATAAACATTTCAGTTGCAAAAGGTTACCAATAAATAAAATCTTTGATGCAAAAGGGTGAAATTTAAGATATTTTGATAATTCCAAGTGGACCCCACAATTCTCTTCTTTGACACTTTACAAAGAAATTTTTGAGATATTTTGATAATTTCAAACCTGGGCTGAGTAATTTTGGACCATGGGAGCATTATTTAGTAAAATATGAATTGGCTAATAATCTTGCTGTAACAACTCTTTTCAAAATCTTTTTTTGAAAAGAGTATATATATATATATATATATATATATATATATATATATATATATATATATAAAGGCTCACGCACCGGTTCGCACGGAATTGGTGCAAACTTTTTCGAGAACCCATCATACATGATGTGGATCCAAAATCTGAACCGTTCATGCGAAGGAGCACCTCGTGAAACCCTCCGGGTCCAAGTTTTACTTTGATCTAAAACTTTGATGGGCCATGAAAAATGAAAACAGTTTCATCCCTTGATTTTCATTTCTTTTAACTATGACCCACTAGAATTTTAGATCAGGGTGAAATTTTGTCACATGAGGTTCCATGGGATTCCACATCACATGAACCGTTCAGATTAGACACCCATGACACGTGTGCAAAGGTGCACACGTGTGCTAAGTGGGCAGGTGAGCATGACTCTCTCTCTCTCTCTCTCTCTCTCTCTCTCTCTCTCTCTCTCTCTCTCTATATATATATATATATATATATATATATATATATATATATATATATATATATATATATATATATATATATAGAACGTACATTTTGGTGAATTTAAAAAGAAAATTTATAGAAGTTTGCCTGCTGTGATGCCTTCCTTTCAGATTTCTTATCCCCAAATGTGTCAACAGTTCCTGCAAAGGGTCAACAGCTTGGGTGGGCGATATTTATATGAAATCCACTCGACCATCAGGTGCATCATCCCTTACTGGGACAATGGTCCCAAATCCAGTTCCATCCGTGATTCAAGTGGACTACATGATTAGAAATACTGTACTACACTGGGAACCTCACCCAAACTATTCCCCTCGGTGTTATCCACATGGATCATAGATGAGCCTATTTTTAGGCTCATCTCTAAATTTTAGTGTGTCATCTAATGGTTGGAGTGGATTTCATATAATCATCACGATGGGCTCGATAAAAATAGAAGTTAAGTTTCTCTCCTAATATTTCCCTTTGGCGGAGCCCACCTGAATTATAGGCCCGCTTGATTTTTTAGCCATGTGTCTATAGTAGGATTACACATCCAATTGACGGAGTGGATCTCATGTAAATATCATGGTGCGCCCATTAAAAAATCAAGTGTGGGCATCCCATGATTTTTTAAATATATCAACAGGATTTATTTTTTGAGTCCATGTAACGTGTATGTTAAATACACTCTAACCATTAGGCATGTGATGTCACATTAGGTCCCATGTCAAAAAATCAAGCCAATCAAGGGGGCCACACCAAACGAATAGTTGGGAAAGAGAGGTTGGAGAAAGAGACATCCACCCTTAATTTTTATATGACCCACCATGATGATTATATAAAAATCACTCCGATTGTTGGATGCCACACCAAATTTAACCATGCTCCCAAAAATCAAGCCCATCCATGATTCATGTGTGCCATATCAAGGGAAATTATTTAGAGTGTGAGCATTGCTCTGTATCTTGCTTCCAATCGTGTGGTCCATTTGAATTATGGATCCAGCTGAGTTTTGAGTACTAGGCTTAACAGGAGGTGATGCACCTAATGATCAGGGTGGATTCTACATAAGAATTTTGATGGGGCTCACCTGAGCGGCCAAATCCTTTCCTCACATCAACCTACCTCCTTAACAAATCCAACATTAGAGCTGGGCACAGGACGAGTAGACTCGGTAGACTCGACTTGTTTAACTCGTTCCGACCGGACTCATTCCAACCCAACTCGACCCAAACCAAGAGGGTGAGTTGGTTCGAATCGAGTAAACTTCATCCAATCCAAACTTAAACTGAGTTGAGTTCAAGTCACTCAGTAATTCCACTCGGCTTGATTCGAAATCTGACTCAGTAGTGACTCAACTCCATTTGAAACCTAACTTGTATATATATATAAAATTCAAATTTGATGTTTCATATCTAAAATGCTGTGTAGCTGACGAAGAGACTACAATTTCAATGGGTGCACTTGCTTTGAGCCGTGTAGCTAACGAAGAGACTATAATTATAATTTGAAATTAGGTCCATGATGAAGAGACTACAAGTTCGAGCCGTGATTTCAGCACGTGGATACTCGCCACACCCAATTCAACTTGGTGGTGAATCGACCTGATTCGGTACTTGAGACCGCATTGGACTCAATCTGGTTTAGTCCAAGCTAGACCCAGACTCGGATCAGGTGAGACATCTGGGACTCAGTACCGAGTCGGGTCGAGTCCGGGTCAGGTATATTTCCCAGCCGGGTTGAGTCAGGTCAGCCCTAAAATCAGTCCAACTTGACTCGATTTCCAGCTCCATCCAACGCTAATAAGGCCTGTTTGGTTTTCTGGCTCAAGTGTAATTATGTTGTAAATGAGTAATTATTATTTATCAAGGTAATTACCTTCATCTACCTTCATCTTTCCCAATACTACTTGATCGGTTACTTTTCAAGGAATTTGTAAAATAAATATGGGGCCCACCATAATGTGTGTTGCTTATCCACACCGCCATTCATTATGCCAAATGAATTTAAGGTATGAGCCCAAAAATTAGGCAAATCTAAAGGTCAAGTGAATCACACCACACAAAATTATGAGAATTAAATGTCTACCATTAAAAACTTGTTGAGGCCCTTAGAAATTTTAGATTAGACTTATATTTATATTTTTCACTTATTCATGTCCATGTGACCCTATGAACGGGTTAGATGGTGAATAAACCTCAACGTGGGCCCAGTAAAAGAATCAACTTTCAACAGTGGACAAATTAAGTCCATTGTTTCCTTTCATGTGGCCTAATTGAATATTAGATCTTTCTAATTTTTTCGGATAAAGCCTCAACATATTCTAATAAAACAGATGAATGACACGGATATATTATATACATTACGGTGGGGCCCACGAATTTAAGTCAACATTTTTAGACCAATTTTCCAAGTCAAATTACTCACTCGTTTCCAAACGGGTGAAAGAATATAATAATTACTTTTTTTTACAGTGATTTACAACAATTCACCTGTGTTATGGAAACCAAACAGGCAATAAGTGAAACTGCAGTTCGCCGTATGGGTCATGCAAGTCACCCGGGGGTAGGTCCAGCCAGGAAAATCCACGGCCAGTGGCCTCCCTCTCACTCACCATTCAAAAAGAATAGAGTTGAATCTAAACCATTCAATGGGCCATGTAAGTCGGCTCACTGAAGGCGATCCCAACCATTCAAAAATGAAATTAAATCTAAACCATTGATGATTTCATGATTTAATCTGTCCAAAAATCCACCCCTGCAACAGTTCCAACTATCCATACACACAGCCCAGGTCAACGAGCGGAGTACGAATTTACTTCAGTAGTCCGCGGGCCACAACAACGACCTGCCACTGCATAAAAACACTGGCCCTCTTCCCATTTCTCCCGCCCTCCCACTCCATCTCTCTTCTTGAGAAGAAGCAAGAGAAAGCAGTGAAAATGGCAAGCTCGCAGTGCTGTGAAAATCCTCCAACGTTGAGCTCTACCTGCGGGCAGGGGTGCGTAGACGACGTCAGTGGCCTCAAGGCCTACATTTCCGGCCCTTCGGATTCTAAGCTTGCTGTTCTCCTCGTTTCCGATGGTTTCGGTACATGTCGTTTTCGACTACTGTCATGCACTATGCAGATTTCTACTACTCTTAGTTCTATTTTTGTGTCCTTTAAAAAAAAAAAATCTGGGTTTTGAGAATTTGATGTGTTTGATGATTGGTATGTGCGAAGTTGATCTTGGTTTGTAGAAATATTGTTGTTTTTTCTTTGTTTTCTATTGATATGTGGATGGTATTTTTGGTTCTTTTATGTAGTTTGCTGTTCTTTGGTACCCTTAAGTGGCTTTTCGCATGTGCGTTTTGGTTGTTTGTCACTTTTGATGCACGATATGTGAGTATTTGATATTGAATTGTGGAAATATTGGTGGGTTTTTGATATGTTTCTTTAGAATTTTTATTTATTTATTTATTTATTAAAATTTCTTTCATGTAGTATATTGTTCTTTGTTGGGGTGTTATTCTTTTAGTGGATTTCACATGTGGATTTTGATTGTTTTTCACGTTTCATGCTTGGCATGAGAGCATTTGATCAAGCATGAGAGCATTTGATCTTGATTTGTGGAAATATTGGTGGGTTTCTAGTGTTTTTTTTTTTATTTTAGATTTTTTTTTTATTTAAAATTTTCTTTCTTGTAGTATGCTTTTTTTTTTTTTTGGTTTCTTCTTTTAGTGGGTTTCACATGTGGGTTTTTTTTTTTTCCTTCACTTTTTGATGCTTGGGTATTTGATCTTGGTTTCTGTCAATATTGGTGGGCTTTTGTTGTTTTTTAACTGGAAGATGAATGGTGGAGCGGATGAGTTGGAATATCATAGAGCCATCTCTCCACAGTACATGCTGCAGGAGAAGAATTGAATCTATTGATCAAGTTCAGCCATCTAATTTTCTGTATTGTGGGTGGCAACTGATTCAAAATTCTCATCCATCAGATGGTGCTAGACATCTGATCACTGGCCATTGAAATGATGCTAGTCAACAAAAATAGTTAATGGTCAGCATTCATTGCTGGAAAGTAAAGAAAGCTGATGGATTCGATTAGGCCGGCATGTCTGATTTTTTATAAGTAGGCCATCCATGGTAGTCATCACTAGATGGAAGGCTCTGTTTGATGCATCACCCTATGAGTGTACTGTAGAGAGTTGGCTCTACCATATTTGGGTTCTTCCTGGTTTCACTGTAATTGTCCTTTTCCATATAGATGGTCTTTTTATTTTCATTCATGCAATATGTAGGCTTTTGTCTGCATGTTGTCTGATGCTTGAGTATTGGATATTTGTCATTTTGGTGCTTACAACTACCCTTTTTTATGCAAACACCTTTTTCTACTTCAAGCAGAGAGAAGGTTATTTGTTGTCCTCTCTCAGAAAAAGGGTGTTTGTTGTTGTTGCTGTTGGGGGACTGCGGAAGCACACAGAGATAAATCAAGCAAAGTATTCCAATAGCACAATCAAGCCCAATCACAAAGACTCCGAATTTAAGGTAGAAAAATCCTTTCGGGAAAAAACCATAGCACAAAGCAACATATATGCACTATGAAAGTAAAAAATTACAAGAGATAGAGATTACCCGATTTGAACAAGCCTCGAATCACCCAAGCTACACCCTTGAAACCCTATGAACGAATTAGAAAGCTCAATATACCCCCTATTACCGATTACACCCATATATATAGCCTTTAGGTGAATCACAATCAAAATAGCAAACAAATCCCGCACTTACGCAATTCTGCATAACTCTGCACGATCGGTCGATGACACATTCAATGACACTTCGATGGTATCGAACATCTTCAATGTCATCGAACTAAACACCAAAACGTTCTAGCGACTAAACATGTATTTTCTGGATTTTATCGATGACGCTTTGATGGGACTTTGATGTCGTCGACAGCTCGTCGATGGCATCAAACCCATTTCGATGGCATCGAGCAAGACACCAAAAGTGTCCAACAACAAATCATGTGATTTCTGGATTTTTCCGATGGCATCGAGCAACTGTTGATGGTATCTAACAACTCTTGATGGCATGGAACAGTTTGTCGATGGCATCGATAGACCTTGTTGCTGAAAGATTTGAGACATCAACAACAATCTCCACCATGTCTTCAATCTTTATTCTTTATAGCTTGTCCTCTTCTCCAATTCCACCTTGCATCATAGCTCCACCATTGCTTCTCATACATCCTTCATCTTCCTTTTATGCCTTCGCCAAGTATAGAGAAGTTGCACAAAATTTGAACTTTTTTGAAGGAACCACCTTAGTGAGCATGTCCGCCGGATTCACGCTTGTGTGAATGTCACACCTCATTCCTTAAGCACCTATTGGATAAAATGATGACGAACATCAATGTGTTTAGTACGTGAGTGATAAACAGAATTTTTAGTTAAATTTATCACGCTTTCGTTGTCACAAATAACCGGCACGACCCCCTTCTGAAGTCCCAACTGATTTATCATTCCCCTCAATCAAACACCTTCCTTGAATGCCTCCGTCACTGCCATATACTCAGCTTCAGTAATGGAAAGAGCCACCACAGACTAAAGCTTCGACATCCAACCGATCGCTCCACCGCTAGCACAAACGAATAACCGGAAGTCAACCTTCTACTATCCACACTTCTCGTGTAATCAGAATCCACGTACCCTATTAACTTGGCCCCTGATTTCTCAAAAGATAAGACATAGTCCTGTGCAATGTTTTAAATATCGACGATATCAATCGATATATCCCACAATATATCTTGTATCCCACCTGTGCGATACGAAACGCACAGGTAGTGCCAATATATCCCTATTCGATCTAGTAAGCATTTTCAATTTTCGATCAATGTTTTTGTTGCAAGTTGTTCACTCCCCAAGTATAGGGTTGTGATGTAGTAATAACTCGGTAAGACCGAGGTCGAATCCACAGGGACTGAAACCTGTACGTTATCTGAAAATAACCAGATCTAGAACTAGGCTAAGATGAAATCTAAATTGAGTGTAATTTGAAGAATAATGATGAAATATTAATCTAAACTGAGAAGAAAATTCAGAGAAGGGAAACTAGGGATTCAGAAGATCCACTTGTAGAGATCGATTTTTAGGAGATCTTATGCCATTCACAAATCATGGAAATTAATCGAATCGACATTGATATAATTTTCAAGAGATGAAAGGTGTATGAATTAGAATGGATTCCATCACCAAACCATGTCCAAGAGACAAAGCAAACAATGTAATTAAACTAATTACCAACTACCAACATGTTATGATGGGTCGTGAAAGGGTACCGTCATCCGACCATGCCAGGAGACGATGGTGAACAATGAGCTTCTCGACGTCATAAACATAAAGAGGAAAATAACATGCTCAAAGCCATCGCAGACCCATTGTAATTTGGATTCACAACAGACCATTAAAGATCGAAAACATTCCCTTAATAAAATTAAATCAAAATCAAATTCAAAATTAAACATACAAGGCACAAGCATAGACTCAACCCATTACGCTCGTTAGCTACAAGCTTCACCTCTTAGCCTTAGTTAAGAGGTTTAGCCACACATGAGTGGACTAGATCTCTCAAAATAAAATAAATAAATAAAACATTTAAAAAATAAAATAAAAACAAACTTTTTTTTCTCTCTTCACGTCTCCACGTCTCCAAGCTTCCAAGACCAGTAGTGAGTTTTTTCCTTTTTTTTTCTTTTTCGCTCTCTCTTTTATAGAACAGAGGAGCTCGGCGTCAAATAGAGTCATTGGAAAACTCTATTTCCGCCATTCAGTTATAAATAAACCGACGCTTTCACGGTTTACCGCAATATAAGCTTTTTCGCAATCAGTAAAACAAGAACGTAAAACTCCCATCTTCCTTTGCTTTCTTTTCAAAGAAACAACGCCCCCTTGGGGAATTTGTGGATGAGCTACACGATGGACGGTTCAGATCAACCGTCCGATCACCGTGATGCGCCACAACCGCCTTGGAAAATCCGGACTTTCCAGTACGCAGAATGAGATCGCGGATCTCTTCCGTGTGAAGTCGGTGGGTCCCATTCATCATCTTATTGGAAAATCTAGTCCGTTCAATGGATTACCTCGAAAAACCGGTTGGACCTGTAATTTTGAGTCGGTTTTGGTGCGGCCCATCGAGTTTTCATTCACCGTCCGTTTCACGTTTGAACGGTAGGAAACCGATCTCCAGATCTTCTTCAATTCCGTCGCTTAGGTCTTGATCGATTTACCGGACCTTTGGAGTCATCGAACGGTCCGACCGATTGATGAACCAAGACGGTGGCCCACAGAGATCGACCGCAGCTCTGCTACGGAACAGAACTTCCGTGATTGCACTGTGATGTTGGTGGGCCCCACTTTACTCTTGTTTTGCAAAATCCACGCCGTCCACTGTTTTCCTCCCGAAAAACCGTTTAGACCTGCTCGGTTTTGGATTCAAACTATGGTGTTTCACAGTCGTTTGCTTGGCGCCATCCAGCCTCCGTCGAAGCCTTCATATACATGCTTCATCCTTGAAAAATCAAGCAACTGTGCCATAGTACGGTCGGTTTGACCTATTGAACTTGATGAACGGTGTGGATCTTCAAAACACGTGATGATGGTGGCCCACCTGGGGTCGCTCTCAATGCTGCTCATGCAATGCAAGGTGCTGCTGTTCGTTTGTCCTTTAAAAGACAGACGTCGGGTCAGCGGTCTGGTTGACCGAGTTCGGGTCCGATGCGGCTCGGGAATGCACCGCATGTGCACTCGTGCGCCCCCATGTGGGGTCCACTGTAATGTTTATGAGAAATCCGCTCCGTCCATCCACTTTATAATATCTTTTTAGGCGTTAGGACCAGAAGTGAGGCATATCCAGGTGGTAGGTGGGCCCCACTTAATGAATTAAGCGGCTGATCTGTCCACTGGCCCATTTCTCGAGATCTCCAATAGCTGAAATTTAACGTGTATGGTTCATTTATGGTCCTCAAGCCGTGTATGAAGTTTTCGAGCTGATCAGATAGTGGAAACCCTGTGATCTTGCATTCTGCACTAGTTTCGGGCCTCTTTAATGTGAACGGCTTGATTTCCTCGGATCTCTGTCATGTAAATCCATCAATTTTTGTCCTCTGGAGTCCGTCCCTTGTCTTGGTGATGTCGGAACACTAAATCTCAGCTTTAAACACTCATTTTCAGTCTCAGCTCGTCATCACATCCTGCATTACAAACACAATTAAATCGGACCATTAAATAATATTATGTTCATAAATCCAAGCAGTAACTAGGGTCTGATATGCAATATTTGACCCTCAACACAAGTCACGTTAAACCAGAGTCAAATGGTTACAAATATATGATTCTTCATGTTTTCTACGAAAATTTATGGATTCGGAACTTTGATTTCGAGATTTTGGGGAGATGGGTCAAGTTGCGGAAAATTGAGAAAAATCAAAATTTCTTAATTTCTCACAAATCAGTTGCAATCTTTGTATCCAAATACAAAAATTAAACATGTATGTAACCTGATATAGTGTTTCTTCTTTTGCTTTTGAATGTATTGCTTGTGTTTCTATACATGTCTTCTTACATTTATAAATTATATGAATAGACTTTGAATATACTTGCATCAGTTCAGTTGAAAAGCACATATATTAGGACCCCATACAAAGGAAACCCCTATTATGTGCACTTTATATATATATATTTATAATGTTTTGATTTATAAGTGTGTATTGATGTTTTTTTTTTTCAACAATCCCTGAAGTTTCATTGAAAAATTCGACCAATTTCCCAATGTTCCCATGTTTCCTAACAACAATGATACATTACGCGATACAACTGATATATTCCATGCGATAACCGATATTTATCCGTATCCTAAGGGCGCGTTACATTACGCGATAAATGTATTTAAAATGTTGGCCCTGTGTGCCTCGAATGTATCGAAGTAGCCATTTCATTGCCTCCTAATGTTGCTTTTCGGGGTTAGACATATATCTGCGAGTGTTTTAAATAGCGGTAGCGTGATGCGTAGCGCTCAGCCCTCTATAGCGTGTAGCGTAAATACGTAGCGTGTAGCGTAAGCTACACAATATTTCTATTTTTTAATTTAAAAATAGGACAAATATAATAAATAGTGAAAAAAAGGGAAAAAAATATAAAAATGCCTAAAAGATGATTCATTTGATCAATTATAAGCATATTCAAAAAAGTTATTAGTTATCATTTATCAAAAGCCAATCCACATACATAAGCCAAATCAAATAATTATCACATCAACAACTTCCTGTCTAATTGAAACCACAAGTCACAATTATGAAAAGAAATAAAAATCCCATAGGTTAAAAGTATCAAGTACAATACAAGTATCACATTCCTCAACATTAGAAATAAAGAAAACCTGAAAAAATAAAAAAAAAACTAAAATAGTAAAAACATACATTGTAGCTTACGCTATGCGCTACGTAGCTGTAGCGTACGTTACAACCCTTGTAGCGTACGCTACAGGGGATTTAGGCTATTTGGGATGCTAAGTAGCGCTATGGCCACGCTATGCTACGTAGCGTAGCTACCGCTACGCTACGAGCACTATTTGAAACACTGATATCTGCTAACAACACTAACTGCATGTGAAATGTCTGGTCTAGTACAGACCATGACATACATCAAGTTGCCAACTGTATTCGAATAAGGCACATGAGACATCTCCTGCTTTTCTTCATCTATTTTAAGACAATGTTCAGAAGAAAGCTTAAAATGAGTCGCGTGAGGAGCATTGACCAGTTATGCCCTGTTCATCCCATCTTCACCAATACCTTCTCAAGGTATTCCTTCTAAGATAACCAAAGCCTGCTCGTTTTCCTATCTCTAAGCACATCAATGCCGAGAACCCTCTTTGCAGCCCATAGATCTTTCATATCGAATGTCCCTGATAACTGAGTCTTCACCAATACCTTCTCAAGGTATTCCTTCTAAGATAACCAAAGCCTGCTCCTTTTCCTATCTCTAAGTATATCAATGCCAAGAACCCTCTTTGCAGCCCATAGATCTTTCATATTGAATGTCCCTGATAACTGAGTCTTCAGTAAGTTGATCTTAGACATGCTATGGCTGGCGATTAACATGTCATCAACATACAATACCGGGATGATGAATTTCCCATCACTTAGTGTCTTGTAATAGACACAGTGATCATATTCACTTTTGGTAAACATTTGACTCACCATGAAAGAATCAAACTTTTTGTACTACTGCCTAAGCGACTGTTTTAGGCTGTACAACGACCTTTTCAACATGCAAACCTTGCTCTTTGCCTCTTTTATTTCGAAGCCTTCTAGTTGCTTCTAATATGCTTAGATAGAAGGTGTTGACTTCATTGAAATATTCGTACCTGTGGTGAAGCAAGTATCTATCACAGGAAGACAGTCTTTACCACATGCGCGGATATCTCAGTGAAGTCGACACCTTCTCTCTAAGTATTATCCCTTCGCTACTAACCTTGCCTTGTACCTATACTATTTCTTCTTGAAAGTCCACTTGCACCCGATCGCTTTTCGACCAATGGGAAGCTCCACCAGCTCCCACGTCTCATTCTTATATAAGGAGTTCATCTCAACATCCATTGCTTTTTTTCACTTATAAAAGGAGTTCAGTTCCTGCGATCCCATAGCGGATTCCTTCTCATAAGTGGCTGCTCCACCTGCTTCTATACCCTTGTCTGCGTATCAATATTAACATGTGTAGCATCTGTGTCTACCTGAACGTTCATAACCAACTTTTCTAGTTCCTTGTGCTCATTCTTACGGAACAAGGATCCTTTATCGAATTTGACGCCACGGCTGCTGATGATTTTTCATGTAACCCGATCATACAACTCGTACCCCTTCACACCACTACCATAACTAACAAAGATGTACTTTTGGACTCTTCGGTCTAGCTTATCCCTCTCAAATGACGGTACATGAGAGTAAGCTTCACAACCAAACACACGTAATCCCGAGTAATCTACCTATTGACCACTCAATGCTTCCTCTGAAATTTTGCAATCAATGGCCGTAAAAGGGGACCGATTTACCAAGTAACAAGTCGTATTAACGGCCTCAGTCCACAATTCTTTGCCCAACCTAGCATTACTAATCATGCATCAGGCCCTCTCCAAGAGAGTCCGATTCATCTGCTCAGCCACACCGTTTTTCTCTAGTGTGTGGCGCATTGTGTTGTGTCTTACGATCCCTTCATTCTTACAGTATTAATTAAATTCACCTGAAGTAAATTCTTCACCGTTATCTGTCCTTAGTACCTTTATCTTTCGCCTTGACTGTTTTTCCACCATCGCCCTCCATTGCTTGAAGTTGGTAAAAACATCGGATTTATTTTTCATAAAATAAACCCATACTTTTCTGGAGTAGGCGTCAATGAATGTGACGAACAATGACGACCCCCTGATGGAAACCACGGATGTCGGCCCCCATACATCAGAATGCACATAATCAAGAACACCATTACATACATGTTTTCCAGATTTAAAAGATAACCTTAAATATTTACCATGTATTCAATGCTCGCATATACTTAAATAAAAAACTTTTAAAAGCTGGAATTAAGTAACGGTTAGAAAGTGCCTTCATGCCTCGCTCGCTCATATGGCCCAGACGTGTATGCCACATACGTGCAGACGTGGAATCTGCTACAAACGCTGCAACTCCGCCCGATGAAGTGCTACCGATCAACCTGTAAAGATTTTCGTTCCTCTGTGCCTTCATGACAACGAGTGTCCCATTTGAAACTTTAAGGACATTATCAAAACTGGTGAATTTGCACCCAAGCTCTTCGAGAGCACCAAGAGATATCAAGCTCTTCCTCATATCAGGAACGTGCCTCGCCTCGGTCAAGGTACGCTCCATGCCATCAAACATATTGATGTGCACCGATCCAACACACCACGTTACAGACATTATCATTGCCCATAAATACCTAGCCAACATCACACTCTCTGTAACTGGTGAACCAATTCCAATGAGGAGTCATGTGATATGATACCCCAGTATCCAAAATCCACTCATCCTTCCGATCATCGTATAAATGTCCGACCATGGACACTGACAACACATCACTTCCACTCATACCTTCATCAGATTTGGCAGTGTTGGCTTCCTTGGAAGAAGCCTCTGAGTTCTCTTTTCTTGCCTTAGGATTTGTACAATTTTTCTTCATGTGCCCAGACATACCACAGTTTCAGCACTTCAACTTTCATTTGCCCATGCCCTTGGATTTGGATCTTGTTCAAGAAGATCCATTGTCCCGCTCAAAATTTTGTCCCCTTGTAACCAATGCATCAGTAGAGGCGTCCACGTCACCGCTTTTCTTTCCCATCACTTTTCCATGAAGGGCTGAGATGACGGTATCGATGCTAAGGGTCGATTTACCAGTGTACAACTAGTCCTTGAATGACTTATACGAAGCCGGGAGAGAATTCAACAGGATGCGTGCCTAATCCTCACCCTTATCGTTTCCTCCACATCCAGCGATTTGCAAATCATCTTGTTAAAGTTACTTATGTGGGCTGCAACATGACCTCTCTCTGCCATCTTTAAATTGAACAACCGAAGCTTCAAGTACAAGCGATTCTTAAGAGATTTCTTTACGTAGATGTCCTGTAATTTCGTTCATGTACTTGCTGCAGTTTTTTCTCTCATAACATTATAGAGGACTTCATCCGTTACGCATAATTGGATAGAGGTTCTCGCTTTCTTATCCATCTTGTTCCATTCGTCATATGTCATAATTTCCGGTCGCTTCTTAAGGATTGCATCATCAATCCTTGCAGAATTAGGAGATCGGTCATTTTGACCTTCCAAAGTTTAAAATTATTTTTCCCAGAATATTTCTCAACATCGAAGTTAGGATTAGAAGCCATTGATACTATGCTTTCAGATTCAATCTGCATCCCAATGTTAAGCTCTGATACCACTTGTTGGGGGACCGCGGAAGCACATAGAGATGAATCAAGAAAAGTATTCCAATAGCACAATCAAGCCTAATCACAAAGACTCCGAATTTAACGTGAAAAAATCCTTTCGGGAAAAAACCACGGCATAAAGCGACAGATACGCACTATGAAAGCAGGAAATTACAAGAGATAGAGATTACCCGATTCAAATAAGCATCGAATCACCCAAGCTACACCCTTGAAACCCTAAGAACGAACTAGAAAGCTCTTAATACCCCCTATTCTCGATTACACCCATATATGTAGCCTTTAGGTGAATCACAATTGAAATAGGAAACAAATCCCGCACTTACACAATTCTGTGTAACTCTGCGCGATCGTTCGATGACACTTCGATGGCATCGAACATCTCCAATGTCATCGAATTAAACACCAAAACGTTCCAGCAACTAAACAACTATTTTCCGGATTTTCTCAATGGCACTTTGATGGGACTTCAATGTCATCGACGGCTCTTCGATGGCATCGAACCCATTTTCGATGTCATCGAGTAAGACACCAAATCGTGAGATTTCTGGATTTTTCCGATGTCATCGAGCAACTGTCAATGGCATCGATCCATGTTGCTGAAAGATTTGAGACATCAACAACAATTGCTAGTGTCCTTTTTGTTGTCACTGTAGTTTCTGATGCCTTCTTTGAAATCTGAATGCTTAATGTGACATACTTGATTGTTTGTTGGGATGATATTAGTAGCTTTTTGATATTTTCCTTTTGGATTTTTTTTTAAAAATAAATTCTTTTTGTTTGAGGCGGGCATATGTATTTATAGCGAATTATCCTTAAAAAAATTATTCATTGTGAATTGGTGTTGTCATCATTGTGGCTGTTGCAACTTGCAATCACCATCACTTCCATCCTCATCCTCATCCTCATCATCAGCCTCATTGTTGTGTTGGCATCATCATAATTTCACTTGCTTGTTTGACTATCACTTTTCTGTTAGCTTCCAACTTTTTTCACTAGCCTTGTATCATAGTTCACCACCATTTTGAAAATAGTGGCGATTCATCCTCCTCAAATGTGGTATTCTGTGTCGCTGTCTATGCCTTCCAAAACTTTTGGAGGGGGCATTTGGGGTGGAGCATGTGTAAATTCGCATGGTAAAGAAGCCCCATCTATTTAGTGATTGCTATCAGAAGGATGGTTATAAGTAAAACATTGAGTAGTCCTATTCCATGAGAAAAATATTATCTTCTCAGTGTAATTTTTTGTTTTGCTCCATCCACAATTTGGTCAATTCTGAAAAGGGGGCCAATGTGCAGGCTTTTGCTGGTTAAATAGTTTTTAATGGACATTCTATAAATAGGAGTGTGCTCCAATTCTAGCTACAAACTACAGTAACTTCCTACAATAACGGCACAACACGCTTTATAGGACCTACTACAGTACTACTACAATATGCTCTTTTTTAAAAATAAAAATAAAAATAGGGATAATCATTTCATTGCTTTTGTAATGACATATGACTTGGAATGTTGACATAAAGAAAAAATAGGTTTTTAAGAGAACAGGTTCTCTTGCAAACAGAGAAAACCCTAGGAAATCAATCTTTTCTATTGAATCGTGTGAAAGGCGTGTGATTTAATTTCTTCTTTTCTTCATCCCACATTCTCAAATCCATCCACCTCACATCAAGTTGGCACCAGAGAAAGTTCCATCCATGGATACTTAGGAAATATGTTGAAGTGATAAGGAGATACAGCCAATTGGAGGGAAGTATAAGAGATTTAAAGTTGATTGGATAAGTTGACACCGTTGACACAAGATCAAGGAGAGGCTTCACGTCCGCGCTGAGGTGTTATCATCATGTAATTGTGTATTGGTGATTGCAACACTGTTCTAGATGGTCATCCTTATGATAGAAGAGATGAGCGATTGGAGGATCATGGCTGCAAATATGGTGTAAGAGTTGAGATGCCTGCATCCGGTGAAGAGCCTAAGAATTTCAAAAAGCACCAATCCAAGGCTCATATTAGAAGTGTCCAACAAAGATCAAAATAGGCAGTTCAAGATTCAAGGCTCATATTATGATAGAAGAGATGAACAATTGGAGGATCATGGCTGGATCGCATATGGATCAACGGACCAATTGGCAAAAGTCGATGAGGTGTATTTTGAAGCATGTATGACACATTAATCATTCCACAAAGATCAAAATAGGCAGTTCAAGATTCAAGAGTGAGATGGAGGACACAACATTGAATTTGGTCCACAAAAGGACAAGGAAAACAATGCACAATAATATGGGATGCCTCAAAGATCACAGCAACTCGACGGGTGGGCCTACATCATAAGTTTCTAGCAAAAGCTAAAACTGCACCTTTACAATGGCGGGTCCTGTTTGGGGATGCATGCAGAAATTGAAAGTGCACAGATTGGCAGAGCTTGACGAGGTGCATTTCAAAGCATATATGACACATTAATCATTCTACAAAGATCAAAATAGGCGATTCAAGAATCAAGAGTGAAATGGAGGATGCAACATTGAATTTGGTCAAGGAAATGACAATGAAAAAAACAACACACAATAATATGGGGTGCCTCAAAGATCATGGCAACTCGACGGGTGGGCCTACGTCACAAGTTTCTAGTAAAGTTGAAAGTGCACCTTTACAATGGTGGGCAAGTTGTTCCATAATGGTAATGGTGGCCATAAGGACCACCGATGTTATTATTACATTACAGGACATAACAACTGTTATGGTCTCTCTCTTTTTCTCTCTCTCTCTCTCTTTCTTTTTTTTTTTTTGGAAAAAAAAAAAAAAACCGTTTTGGACTCGTAACAGGATATTTTTTCTGTAACAGCCATTATGGCCATTTCCGCCCCTTAACACGTAACGGTTGCAACCATTACCATTTCCGTTATGAAACAGTCCACAGCCGTTATGTAACTGTTTTCGTATAAGATGATGGTGGGTTCATGTTTCTAGCAAAGCCAGAAGTGCACTTTTACAATGGTGGGTCCTGTTTGGGGATACAACGGGGGGCTGTCTGTTATATGCATGCATCGAGTCTAGTTTTTGTGGTTTTAGAATATTTTAAATGAGTTTCTACAAATAATTATGAGCTACAAAACTCACTACAGTACTTGATACTGTACTGCATTATAGTAAATGCTACATTATGCCCTGCAGTACTGCAGCTGAGATTTATCTGAGTTTGAAACTAAATTCGGGTTTGTATATATTTCTAGACAGGCATGGTTTTGTAGATGACATATGGCTTGGAATATTTATAAAGGAAAAGTAGGTTATTTTATAGAAGAGAGTCTTTTGCAGGGAGAGAACCCAAAAACATCAATTTTTTTTTGAAACCTGAAAATCATCAATGTTTTCTAATGGAATTGTGTGAAACGCGTGTGATTTAATCCCTATCAATTCTTTGTTTTTGCTTCCTACAATATCAAATCTATCCTCCCTACGTCACACAGATTTTTGGTTTCTTGAATTATATTTTTAATTTTTTTATTGCTGCCATGGCTGTTGAGGCTAAAATCATATTGTTGTCATGTTTGCCATTGTCATCATTTTCATATGTGGCACCTGCTTATTCTCATGCCTAACATGTTTGACTTGAACATTTTGCAGGATATGAAGCACCCAACTTGAGGTATGGTAATGCAGGGGCATTTTCACACTGGGCTTGAGTGGGGTCGCTTGTGGGATGCAGGGGCACACTGGGGGTGAGTGCAGCCCATGGAGGTGGTCTCGTGTTCGAGACTCCTCGCCAGGGGTGATTAATGCGCATTTCACACCGGGCTCGAGTGGGGTAGCCCGTGGGATGCGGGGACACACTCGGGGTGGGCGGCCCATGTGATTTGGGGCCCACGAAGGGGGTTCGGCCGAGGTCCTAAAAACTCATGAGATGTGGGGCCTGAGCTATGAGATAAAGGGATTAATTCGCCATACTCTAACAGTTCGAACTTTTAAAGCAAGTGGTAAATTGTCCTGCATCAAATTGGTATCAGAGCGAGAGGTCTCAAGTTCGAGACTCCTCACCGGGGGTGATTAATGCAGGGGCATTTTTACACTGGGCTCGAGTGGGGTCGCTTGTGGGATGCAGGGGCACACACGGGGTTAGTGCGGCCCACGGAGGAGGTCTCGCGTTCGAGACTCCTCACCAGGGGTGATCAATGCGCATTTCACACCGGGCTCGAGTGGGGTAGCCAGTGGGATGCGGGAACACACTCGGGGTGGGCGGCCCATGTGATTTGGGGCCCACGAAGGGGGTTCGGCCAAGGTCCTAAAAACCCACGAGATGTGGGGTTTGGGCTATGAGATAAAGGGATTAATTCGTCATACTCTAACAATTCGAGCTTTTAGAGCAAGTGGTTAATTGTCCTGCATCATATAGCCATCTATGTTCTTGACCTAATTGTTTAATTTTATGATTGATATCATGTGATGATAAATATGGTCTCCTTAAATTTCCCTTATGGTTATACATATTAGAGTTTATGGGGTCCAGTTGTTAGTGTTTTGGTGAAAAGATCATATTAGGATTTAAAATTTTGCACTCAATAAGTTTGTAGCCCAAATGATTGAAAGTCATATCATTTGTCTTTTTTTTTTTTTTTTTTTTGTTTGATAAAGTTGTGCTGCATGTGCATTCGTTTACAAACGCTTGTGTGATTTCAATCAGCATATTCAATATAGCTCTTGTTCATTATTAACATATTTGCTTGCACCATTTTATTTATAGAAAGGAGACGTCTCTTAAGCTTTTGAGGGAGGTCAGGGGGTTTCTTCTTTAAGTTACTCAACATTCATCGTCTTTCCAAAGTCGATTGTGGATCTTTTAAATGGTGGATTGTAGGATCCTCCCAAATTAAGTTGGTGAGTTGTATGGAGGTTGCTCCTTTTAGCTCTTATGTGGGGATTATGGAAAGAACAAAATAGACAAACTTTTTTTATTTGTACTGAAGGAAAGAATTGAACACTTCATCATAAGTTAGAATTAGTATTGAAGCTTTTGAGGTACCATTGTCTCAAAACTGGGCGGTAGTTGGAAATTGGTCATTTTTTATTATGTCAAGAATTGGGAGAATATTAACTTATTGGTACTTTGGCTTGTGAAAATTGAATATGGAAGTTCAAAGGGGGATTTAGGTGACTTGGTAGTTGAGGGTGTCATTAGAGAAAAAGCTTGGTGGGTTGGTGTAGCTTGTTTCAAGGTATTCTGTATCGGTAACGGTGGCTGTAAATCAGACTCACCACCGTTACCGATACAGGTATCGGCCATAACGGTTGAAAGGTATTATTTTGGTTTGGAAGGCAGGCATATATGTGAACAGTGTGCATGTGTGGGGGCGACAATCTGATTGGACAACCTGTGGAGACCACCAGTATTATTGGATATCATGTTGTCTTTTGTCATCCATGTGCATCAATTGGGCCCCCAGTTTTATCGGACCTTGAATCAGACCCACTGTTTTGTAGCACCTCGAATCATGACCACAAAACTTGTAATTTGACTGTCACTCAAGGAACCTTCAAAACATATTATTGAATTGGACCATTGGTTTTTATTCATTCGGTCTTCACTTGAAAAGGCCACTTCGCAAGCAATTCATGAAAAGAGTTGAATTTCCACCATGAAAAGGGAGCTTTCCTAGGAGCAAAACAGAACGAGTGACCCTGTCATCACTTGAAAAGGCCACCTCACAAGCAATTTGTGAAAAGAGATAAATTTTGATAGAGAAGGGTGATCAATGATATGATGATACAATTTTATAGGTTATATAATAGGCCACATAATAAATTATAAAGGTAATGTTGAATTTCCATATGAAAGCTCTCTTGATAATGGTAAGATCTTAAAAACCTATGGTAAATATAGTCTATATTGTCTTTATGATGCAGCTATGTGCAGTTTAGAGAGAGAGAGAGAGAGAGAGAGAGAGAGAGAGAGAGAGAGAGTCTTGTGCGCAACATGCACACTCCACCTTTAGAGAGAGTGAGAGAGTCTCACTATGTACAACAATCACACTCCACCTTTTTAGAATGTACACAACAAAGGTGGCAATGGTCACTTGTCCCACCTTATGAAACATTTTCTCTCCCATTCTACGTCCTAGTTCAAAGATTCTTTCAGTTTCTCTTAGATGCCCATCATGGTTGTGGACGGATCATAACACTCTGGATTCCCCTCCAAACATAAGAGGAATCTGCAGGAAAAGAATTCGTTTAGGAGAAAATCACTGTTTTCCACAAGGAATCCTCAATTCCAGTTCGACTGCATCTATGGTGGTTTGGAAGTCATGATTACCTTTTCTAACTTCCCACTGTTTGGATCGCATGAAATGGTGAGGAATCATTGCTAGAATTTATTGTGGATTTCTCTTGGAAGAGAAACCATGATTACCTTTTCATCAAAATTACTGTTTTCTGTTGTTTGGATTGCAAGAATACAATTTCCCTGAATTTATCGTGATTTGAAAATCATAATTACATTTTTCCATGTCCTCACCTTGGATTCCTCAGGGAGGGAGGGAGGGGAAAATGGGGCTGTTCTTCAAATGCACTCCTTGTTTCCCAAAATTGCATTATATAATACCTCTTCCCTTTACTGCTAGTGCTCTTCCTCTTTCATTATGTGAATACTTATATGATTACTTAGTACATAAGAAACTTTTTTTTGGAAAGCTAATATTACCTACATTTTACTATAAAGGAAGCTCGCAGACAAAATTGAGGCGGCTGGGTTCTATGTGGTGGTTCCTGACTTCTTTTACGGGGAGCCATACGAACTCAATAATCCTAATAGACCCATTGCAGATTGGATAAAAGATCATGGAACGGTTGGTTTCTGATCTCTCTCTCTCTCTCTCTCTCTCTCTCTCTCTCTCTCTCTCTCTATCTCATATCTTTGTTAAGAGTTTATTATTGATTTTTGAAGCAAAAGGTCACTTATTGATGACTGATTACAAGGAGCATAATGCTTTCGTGTCTTGTTTTCAATAGGTAAGTATTTATTTATGTTCACAAAGCACACATGTAGTGCATACGCACATACATCATGACCATATGGTTATTTTTGGACGCATATCTCTTTATGTAGGTTAGGGAAGCATACAGTTCATGCCTGCACGCATGATTGCATGGTTGTTTGTATGGTACGCATGATTGCATGGTTGTTTGTATGGTACCTATGCTTATGTAGGTTAACAAAGCATACTTGCACATATATCTTCATGTGTGCATGCATTGCTGTATGATTGTTTGTGCATTATATGGATGGAGAGATTCTTGCACTGATACAAGCGAACTCACCTAACTTTGCTTCTGTATGGATGGGCTCATTCAACCAAAATGGAATGCTTTTGCCTTTTGGTGCTCAGCATTCAACTGAAAAAGGTCCAGGCTTGGTGGCTAGGATCTTGCAACCTGGGTTGCTTTTGAGGCATGATCCACTGAAGTTGGGATGCAACAAACCAGTTGTCTGATTGCTGAACCATAATCCCACTTTTTAGAATTGAAGACCCATGTATAATGTATATTGTGCAAAGTTGAGGGTCGTGTTCCATATGGTTCATCTAATAAAACCAGCAAAAGTTGTCTAGGGAAAAGGTCACATACATTGATTGGTGCACCTGGTACCATGTACCAAACATCTCCCACTATCCGGTATTAGAAGTGGAATCCTTACACATCTGCCACCAGCTTCGCAAATTTTCGGTCAGAAATGTGCATAGGGTGTGATGAGCATGTGTGGTGATCGGGACTGTTGAATTGGTGGGCCACCTGATGGATCAGCTAGTGGCAATTATTGCAGTAATGGGACAATAATAACCATTCAGTTTTGTGAAATTTTCCATTGCATGTGGACCATTTCTCCATTTTGAGTGACTTGCCCCCTTTCCCAAGCCTCCTGATTGGATGTGCCATCAAGCCATGGTCCACCAAACCTACAGTCTTGATCACTGTTCAAAAATGTCATATGTATGGCAGAGATGTCTTGATGTGCATATCCTGAACTCCATGATGTCCATGTGTCATAGTAGCATTCACTTTCATCACCCTTTAATGCATCAGACATGCAAAGGTTTTCTTTCTAAAAGTGCCAGTGTTGGACATGAAGTAATCCAAACGGTCCCTTGATTTTTCTCATGCTGATATTGGTTGCTATTTGAAGACGTCACTATAGCATTCTTCCAAACACGTTTTGTAGTCCGTTCTTGCGTCAAGGCACAATCAAATGGTAGCACTAGGGAAAAAAAAAAAACTAGATGCATGCCGTGTTATGCAATAGGCATTTTTTGAACCATCATCTGAATATTAGTCTGCCAATCAAAATCCCATTTTAGGCCTTGGCTAGCTGAGAGAAAAGATAAGAGTCATTTATTTGTTAACCTAGAGGCATTTTGCTTTTCAGTGTCAGTAACTGGAGCAATACACCTATCATGGCACAGCTATCTGTATTCATTCCTTCAATGATGCATCCTTTTGCTATGAATTAATTGCAATATTGTGATAAGAATTCAATATCCAACTCCTTGTAACATTCTTACAGGATAAAGGAACTGAAGATGCGGAAACAGTTGTTGCAGCTTTGAAAAGTAAAGGAATATCTGCAATTGGGGCTGTGGGCTTTTGCTGGGGTGGTGAGATTTCTTGTCCTCTTTCACTGAGACAAGCTTCCTTCTATGGAATACTCAGCACATCAACCAGCTATAGTACCCTATTAAAAATACTGTTAAAAGTATTTTATTTTGTTAGCACTTTTAGACATGGCTAACATTCAACTTCCTGCATCTTTTCTCAGCAAAGGTAGTTGTGGAATTAGGGAAGCAGAGTCTCATCAATGCTGCAGCGTTGTGTCATCCTTCATTTGTCACTGTTGATGATATTAAAGGCAAGCATGTGGTATCTCAAACACTTCTGAATCAGAGGAATCATATGATCATGGTTGTATCAATATTTGTACATTTTGCATCTTGAGGTTGTGCTTGTGGGGCTCATGATTGGATCACTGATCTGATGGGCCTGGGAGATTTTTGGTGCGTGGTCTGTGTGGCCTGTCAGATAATTGTCTGGATCCCCATAAGATGGGCCCCACTTGTACAAACTCATTACCTGAGGATAGTATTCATATTCCAGTATATAATATCTCTTCAAAACATTCGTAAATTTCATTAAGCTCCTATGCTTCTATTGAATCCTGATTCACTAGAGGTTTTCTTTTCTTTTAATCTGTTACCATTTATATCTTATAAATAATGATTTATACATTTTCAGAGGTTAAAACTCACATGGCCATACTTGGAGCCGAGATTGACCAAGCTTCTCCACCAGAGCTGGTGAAACAGTTTGAGGAGGCTTTATCTGCAAAAGCTGAGGTAAGGAATCTCCAAGCTTTTAGAACTACAATTGTGGACTAAGCATTTAAAAAAAAATAAAAAAAAATTCCCTTATGCATGATCATGTGTTTTGGTGAAACATCATGGATATGACTCAGCCACTTCAAGGGTTCTTACTCATGCCTCGGTGGTAGACTCACAAGAGTTTCAACACGAGGTCATGGGTTCGAGTACCCATTGTGGTGAAATTCCACTGCAGTGTGAGTGCGTGGGTGCGTGTGGGGTGTGAGTGCATGTGAAAAAAAAAAAATGGCTCAGGCCCTTCATATAGATTGGAACCATTTCCAATCTCAAATACAGACAAATGGAAGTTAGCATTCTACATCCATCTGCCATCAGCATATTTTGCCTATTTTAAGCATATTTTGCCTATTTTACTCTTGTACGGTTGCTCTATATGCATCTAGTTGTCAAACTCGCTCCACATGTGAGAGTATGGCGACGCGTCTATGTATGTATTACTAAAATATTTATAACATATTTTATTAAGTTTTAAATATATAATCATTTACTATTTTTCAACATAAAATATTGGTTACTGCCAATCTACATTTGACTTTTATTTTGTACTCAATACCCATGTCTCTTCATGTCTAAACATTGCTTCGAGGGATTTGAAGTATCTAGGTGCCGTAGTATTTGTAACAACTGTCTGATTATCTGCTAAAATGAACGCTAAACCAAAGCCCTGGAACTGCTGAGCTTACGTATGACATGGATCCCATGTTGTGTCCCATGATTCGCATCTGACACTGGTGCTTTGAGGGCTTTGAAGGATTTTTTTTTTTCATAGGTCCCTTTGTGGAAATGAAAATACTCTCTAGCATTCCCTTTGTGTATGAATTTCCCAAAAACCACCTTTACCTAAAAGGAAAGTCTGGGTCACAATACTGCAGATCTCTCCCATTCAGTCTGTTACCCTTTTACCCACATAAGGAACATGACCAGAAGTTATGTTACCTAAATAGCCAAATACCCTACGTTTTCCCTTCCGTATTTTGTAATCCTGATTGTGGGTCATTTGCAATCCGTATTGCTATTGTTGGTGACCTGAAATTATGGATCTCGAAGTGTTTGATTAAGATCAAACCTAAATTTATATTTAGAGTGTAGAGGTTTGTAATTTGATTTGTGCAATAAGATAATAGTATGCATACCAGATCTATAATAACAACATTATTTCATATATAGATTACTATATCAATTCAGGTTTTAAAACTATATTACATATACTTCGTTGATGCGTGGTAGCGACCCACATGATCCGCCCTCGCATACAAGGCGTTGGAGGAAGTACCATACCTTCTGTCAGTTTCCACCTCATACTGGAGTGACCAATGATAAAATAATAATAATAATAATAATTTTAAAAAAAAAAAAAAAGTTGATCAGGTGTGCTTCGGAAGAAGTCCGATTTGTCGGGTTCTGATGAGTTTGTCTTTGTACTGGAGTGACCTGTGATCAAATAAACGTATGTCTTTGTCATAAGTTTTACTAGGACTCACCAGGATTTTGTTCGAGGCTGGAGCTGGTGCACAGTGGCAAATCTGTCAATCTATCCAGAGCAATGATTTGATACGCCACCTTGTTAGGGCTGCAACTTGGGTTTGGGTTGAACCAACTGACCCAACTTGAGTCCAGGTCTGGTTGGGACAGGTTGTGAGGGTCCTTGGATTGGGATAGGATTGGAAAACTCCAACCAAGTTTGAAATTGGGTTAGGCGGTTTAAGGTCTAGTATAGAAGAATTCAGGTCAGGTCAGGTCAGATTGCAGGTTGGGTCCTCTTGTGGTCAGTTCTGGCTCGGGTTGACCCTCAACCTGACCGAACTGGCCCAAGTTGCTCCCCCTAATACGTTATGGATGGGACACAGGTCATTCTGTCTACATATTCTTTCCCCGGTCTTTGCTTTGAACATTTTTTAATCTTCCAGATGACTGGTCATAAGATCAGACAGTTACGAACTTCCAATGGCAGATTTTATGCTAGTGGTTTATTCTAGAGATATCCACTGATTGAACATCTTAGTTCTGTCACTATGCGCACGACTTTGCTTGTTTGTATGATCAGTACCCTCTACAAAATGTACCTTATGTGCTTTGGCGCCTAAGCCTTGGGTACTGATTTCTCGTACAAAACAGCTCCATACATGCAAAATCAATCCATCCACTTGCTTTCAATCTCAATTTGCTTAAATACCATTAGTCTATATGAGCTTTGCTAAGTCTACATGATTGTCCAAGTCAGCTAATGCACATGCCACCAGATGTGCCAGCATGGCAGATGTGAACGATCCAGCCGTTCATCAGGTGGAACTCACGGTGTAGATGTTGCAATCCAATGATAATGGCAGTTCACTCAGTAGGTGTGCCATGACACTAAAAATAAGTGGATGGTCTTGCATTTTTTTCAGTTAAATGTGGCCTACCTGACTAGTGTCCCGACCTGATCTTGAAATAGTGAATCTACATATGTAGTGTTAGCCAGAAATTGCATTCATACAATTCGACTTCGATCAATGGCTGAGAACTGCTGGCCTTTCCACAGGTGGATTCTTTTGTGAAGATCTTCCCGGGGGTGGAACATGGATGGACGGTGAGGTACAGTGATGATGATGAAGCAGCTGTGAAGAAGGCAGAAGAATCGCATCAGGACTTGTTGGGCTGGTTCACTAAGTATGTCAAGTAAGAGAAGATACTTTGTATATGATTAAAAACAATATTTGATAGTGCAAGTAAGAGTTGTATGTATAACCTGCTTCTCTCTGTGTAATTAGTGGAACTCGGTGAGTGATTCCGATGATTCTGGATGCCATAATCAAGTAGATTGTTTGTCGGGTTTTGGATATTACTTGCCAAATATCTATTATTAAAAGTCTGGATATGCCTGAAGAAAAGAAGAACCACTGCATTTGGGTCTTGGTATCATATTTGAAGACCTGGACCCAAATCCGGTCAGGTTTAGGTTGTTCTGGGTTGGGTTGGGTTAGGTTTGTCTGGATAGGGGGCATCGACCTGGTTGCACCCATGGTGTGTAGATGGGTCTTCTTACCCGATTGTGGCCACATCATTCAATCGCTAAAACACTCCTGAATGCACCGTCATTCAATCATAGTTTAAGAACCCAAAAACGTCGAGTCACGGGAAGTACTGAGTCAAACGCACCGCCATTCAGTCTAGTTTAAGAACCCAAAAACGTCGAGTCACGTGAAGTACCGAGTCTCCCAGTGTCTCTACTTGAAAATTGGCTGACACTGCTGATATTTTACTGGGGCCAACATGGTTGATCCAAATTAAAGAAAAGGTTCAGAAATTGGACTGGTTGGCTAACTCAAGTACCTGCTGATCTGGGTAGACTGTCCTATTAAGTTGGATGTGGACCGTTATTATCTTGTCGGGTTCTGTAGAGAATGTGTGTTTTTTATTGAATGATGAGTACATGCTTGAATCTTGGAACCATGATCAACAAGCACATGGAGAAGGTAATTCAGGTGTTGTTTTTATATCAGAGGGGTTTTAGACATTACTTAGGCAGAAAGGTTGTACCGGCACAGGTGGGGGTTGTTGTTAGACTTTTAAAAGTCTTCAATGTTTGAGGTTGCTCGACCGGTCGAGAGGTTGGCTCGACTGGTTGAGGGTCCACTCGACCGGTCGAGCACCACTCGACTCAAAGTCCAGTGTGCTACTTATTTGGGTGTCCGAGGTACTCGACTGGTCAAGGGGATGGCTCGATTGGTCGAGGGGGTCACTCGACTAGTCAAAGTTACGCAGATTCTTGCGCGGATTTGGTGCGGACTGTGTAAATTTGAGGCGGTTTCGTAAGGATACGAAAGGGTAGGTTTTTAAACTATAAATAAGAGTCCCTATGGCTATTTTAAAGTATTTTAAGGCTTTCTAAATGAGTTCCAAGGGTTCCTAAAAGGGTTTTAGGGTTTCTAAAGGGTATAGCAAGGGTGAGATTCGAGGTTGTTCGAATCGGGTAAGTCCTATCTCTTTGTAATTTCTATTTTCATAGTGGAGATCTGTTGCTTTGTGGCTTTGTTTTTTCCTGCAAGGGTTTTCCATGTTAAATCTTTGTGTTCTCTTGTGTGTGCTTGGTGCTATTGGATTGCTATCCTAAATCTAGATCTGTGTGATTTCGCAGCGTACATCCTCAACAAGTGGTATCAGAGCAATCGTTGGGGCACAGATCTGAATCTGAGGGATTAGTAATAATGGCAAGCATCAAATATGATATTGAGAAGTACTCAAGGAAAAATAATTTTGAGTTATGGAAGATCAAGATGACGAGTTCCTTAATCAAACAAGGCGAAGATGATGCTCTTGAGGAGCGAAAGTCTACTATGATTGATGATGATTAGAATACTCTTGATAAAAAGGCTTTATCATCGATCTGTTTATGTCTCACGGATGAGGTTCTCTACAACGTCATGAGGGAGAAAACGACGGCTAAGTTATGAGCGAAGTTAGAGGATGTCTATGCGAATAAATCCTTTGAAAATCGCCTACACTTGAAGCGGCAGTGGTTTAACTTTAAGATGACAGAGGGTGGAGATTTGGAGGCTCACATCAGCAACTTTAATAAATTAGTTTGCAAATTGCTGGATATGGAAGAAGTGATGAAAGATGAAGAACAAGCATATATGTTGCTGAATTCTCTTCCGGCATCTTATAAGTCATTCAAAGACACAATGTGCTCAACGAATAAAACCCCAAGTGTCGACACCGTTATCTCGGCCCTTCAAGGGAAGGCTATGATAAATCTTAACGTTGACATGGGGATATCTTCTGAGGCACTGCTTACAAGGGGTAAGAATTCTAAACAAGTTACAGGTTCTTTAGGTTCTAGGTCCAAATCCAAGGGCAAGGGCAAACGAAAGGTAAAGTGTTGGAACCGTGGGAAGGAAGGACATGTGAAGAAGGATTGTGAAAATCCTAAGGGCCTGTTTGGGAGCGTGGATTTGAAACCCCCTAGATTCGCAACCCCCAGGATTGGAAACCCCCTAAATTGGCAATCCTCCGGGTGTGTTTGACACCTTGGAGTGTGAATCAGCTTTAATTCAAAAATACCTATAAATGGTATATTTACAGGGATTTGAATTTAATTACTAAATCAATTTTAATATCCCTAATTAGTGAGATATATAATTTTTGACATTATGGTTGTGATAAGCCTGCTAAAATATATGCTTTGCCTGAAAACGATGAAATTCCAAGTCTCGGATGGACCGCAAGTACAAGATCATGTCTGAATGACTAACCAACATTTTTTAATCGTTGATTAATATGGACAATGTTTGGACGGTGCTGATTTACATGAACAATGTTTGGACGGTGCTGATCATCGTTAGTGGGCCATGTGCCCAATAGAATGATAGTGTACAGTGACATACATTTACACCTGCAACTATTGAAATGATTTTAGGTGTAATCCAAGCTCTCACCGTGGATTACAAACCCCCTCAAAGAGGGGATTGGAAACCCCCTGGATTGGCAATCCCCAGTTGCTTTATGCTGCCAAACAACCAAGGGATTTGAAACCTCCTCTAATCCCCTCCAATCCCCTCCAATCCACGCTGCCAAACGACCCCTAAATCGAAGAGAAGATTTTGAGGCTTCATATAGGGAGGCCAATGTTGACACGTCAGATGGATTGAGTGGATGTGATGGTAATATTTTGTTTGTGTCAATGATCAAACGGTCATACGATGATCGTAAGGGTGAGTGGATGTTAGACACAGGAGCATCTTTTTACATGACTCCTCATTGGAGTTGGTTCACTAGCTACAAGGATTGTGATGGTGGACAAGTATTTATGGGTAATGGCATTGCCTGTAAAGTTGTGGTTGTTGGTTCGGTGCGCATCAAGATGTTTGATGGGGTGGAGCGTACCTTGACTGATGTCAATCACGTTCCTGATTTGAAGCAGAATCTGATTTCTCTTGGTGTACTTGAGGCAAAAGGATGCAAGTACATATGTATTGATGGTACTCTTAAGGTATCTAAGGGGGCACGGGTAATTATGAAAGTGTAACGACTCGATAACTTGTATAGGTTGATCGGGAGCACTTCAAAAGGTGGAGCTGCAATAGATGTATCGGATTCTACCTCTACACGTGTAGCATGTTGGGTATGGGCAATTGAATAGGTAGGACAGGAAGGCTGAGACGCGCGGACAGGGATACAGAGCAAGTAGAGCAACCACCTGTGAGAAGAATCACATGGCATGATCGCAAGATATCGACGAGGTACATGGACGACTCCAATATCGCAGGGGATTCATCTTTTATTCAGATGGCTCTAAGTGAGCCTAGTGCTGAGAAGTGGAAGGTGACTATGAGATATGTGATGGATTTGTTGTACCAGACCGACATATAAGAGCTGGTAGAGCTTCCAGTGGGCCGGAAATCGGTAGGATGCAGGTGGATCTTCAGGAGGATACAACATAGATACAGGGCGAGGTTGGTTGTGAAGGGTTATGCTCAAAGAGAAGGGATCAGCTTCTCAGAGATATTCGCACCGACGGTATAACAGGTGTCAATTAGATCCGTGCTTGGTGCTGGTTGGCCAATGTGATCTTGAGCTGGAAGAATGGATGTGGAGTCTGCACTTCTGCAAGGGAAATTAGAAGAGCAGATCTACATGAAGCAATCAGAGCGATTCGAAGTTAAAAGGGCTGAGAAAAGACTTTGCAGGAGGTCATGGTATGACCTGTCGCCTAGGCAGTGGTTTGATTCCTTCATGGTGAGTGAGGAATTAATGACATGTAGATCGTCAATTATGACATGTCTGAAATCAGTATACTGAAGACTCGGTTAAGTAGGACATTCAGGATGAAGGATCGGGGGGCTGCAAAGATGGTTCTCGGCATTGAGACTGAAAGAGGAGTAGGCTTTGGTTATCTCAGGCAGAATACCTTGGGTAGGTATTGATCAAGGGGGTGATGGACCATGTAAAGCCAGATAGCGTTCCCTACGCGTCTCTCCTCAAGTTTTCCTCAGGACATGTCCCAAAACAGATGAGAAAAAGTAGGATATCTCATAAGCCTTATTCGAATGCAATTGGCAGTGTATGCCATGGTCTGGATTAGACCGGTTGTTTCATAGGCTATCAGTGTTATGAGCAAGTACCCCGGCAAGCAATATTGGGTACCGGCGAGATGGTAAGAAGACTGTCTTTCCTTTTGAGAAGACAAGAGCAAAGCTGATTGAGCACGTGGATTTTGATCCGGCAGACATGCTCACCTAAATCGTTCCTGCAGAGAAGTTCAAGTTCTGTGTAACTTCTCTGGGCTTGGCGATGGCATAAAAGAATGGAGTGTGCATAAGAAGTTATGATGTAGAGATAAGAAAAGAGTGCAACAAGATACACAATTGAAGATTGAAGACTTGGTGGAGATTGTTGTCAGACTTTTCAAAGTCTTCAAATGTTTGGGGCTGCTCGACCGGTTGAGAGGCTGGCTTGACTAGTCGAGGGTCCACTCGACCGGTCGAGCACCACTTGACTCAAAGTCCAGCGTGCTACTTATTTGGGTGTCCGAAGCACTCGCTCCACCGGCTCGACCGGTTGAGGGGGTCCCTCGACCAGTCGAGGTTACGCAGATTCTTGTGCACATTTGGTGCAGACTGCGTAAATTTAAGGTGGTTTCATAAAGATGCGAAAGGGCAGTTTCCAAAACTATAAATAGGAGTCCCTAAGGCTATTCTAAAGTATTTTAAGGCTTTCTAAAGGAGTTTTAAGGGTTCCTAAAAGGGTTTTAAGGTTTCTAAAGGGTGTAACAAGAGTTAGATTTGAGGTTGTTCAAATCGGATAAGTCCTATCTCTTTGTAATTTCTATTTTCATAGTGGAAATCTGTCGCTTTGTGCCATGGTTTTTTCCCACAAGGGTTTTCCACGTTAAATCTTTTGTTCGCTTGTGTGTGCTTGGTGTCATTGGATTGCTATCCTAGATTTAGATCTGTGTGATTCCACAGCGCAAATCCCCAACAGGGGTGAGTGGGCCCATCATCCAATGACTCATGCAGATGATATTGTGAGCCCTACTATGGATGCTCCATTGACCCAAATTGCTGTTAGTTGGAAGAGTTCTAATCCATGAAATAGCAGGTCACGTTTAACCAAAGAAAAATGCCCACTTTCATGAGGTAGGATCTACCAATCTTGTGATTTTTTGGGTCATGGGCCATTCATGGTGAGGCTGCCATATCAATGGCCTGGATTGTCAGGGAAAGTGGAGGCTTGGATCAAGGTCCCTCTTGTACAAACTGCAAAACCCAAATGGGATGTGGCTTTGTGCATGGTCTTCTTCTTCTTTTTTATTGGTGGGACCATGGTTAAAAGACTGGGTCAGATCCTACTGAGAACGAGTTGCATCAGGCTCAACTGAGCCTTAAAACGATGGGTGGGACCCAGTGATATGATCATAGATGAATCATCTCAGCCTTGAGGAATTATAAGATATCTTTGGACCTAGGGTTTATGGTGCCTTGAGGGTCTTAATTTTCTACGAGTGGGGCCCGTAGTATGGTATCCAGACCATTGATTTCTTGGGCCTCCCTCTGTATGGACCATGCTCACAAAAGTCATCTTCCGTGATGATTACAAACAGAGGAATAGTTCGTTAGACCATCAATATCATGGTGTTAGCACTACAACAAAAACGTGCTTACTCGGCACTCTCGGTGCATCTTTCAGCGGCGCTGTGTCAAACAGTGCCACACATTTCACTGCATTTAAAAGAAAAAAAAAAAAACCACTCCCTCGTTTCGTTCCCAGCACCCTACTCTCTCCTTGTACCTGTCCCGACTCTCTCTCTCTCTCTCTCGATTTCTAGGGTTTTGATCTTTCATTGAAGTACAGAAACCAGATCGGATCTCTGATGGTGGATTCAAGCACAGCAATGCAGATGCCACGACTCCATCTCCTCGCCATCCCGTCTTCACCTTGTCCTCCTCATGCGACGCAACCCGGCCGTCGATTCTGCTGTCGTCTGATTCCTTCAAGGGCCGTAGGAAGGGTTCCTCAATCGCACGTGCACGTTGATGATCTTATCATCCTCCTCCATGGCTCCGACTGTGGTGTCGAGCTCAACTGCCTCGAGAATGAGGACCGAGGTCGGGTTTTCCTCATCTTCTATTATATCTCTACATTTGTGGATTCATCGGTTTTTTGCTCGATTTTGCTTTGGGTTTTGGGGTTTAGGGCTTGATTGGGGCGAGTTTAGGGTCTTTGAGGTGTTTTGGCCGTGTCGGTGCACGGCCGCCCAACCTCCATCGAAAGCCGCTACCATCATAAGAGCCGCCCATCCTCATCATCAACAACCAAACACATCTCCACCTGCAATCGTCCACCATCAGTTCTGATTGGTGGGGATTTATTTTTTTTTTAAATTATTATTTTTTATTATGGATTTTTGTTTTGAGTTTTCGATGGATCGGCTTTTAGGTCGGAGCTTTCGATTAGGGTTTTTCTGTTTTGGGACTTATTATTAGGGCTTTTTCGGTGTTTTTATTATTAGAGCCCTCACTGGTGATACCTTCCTTGAGACAAGGTGAAGGAGATGATGAGCCACTATTTTGTTTAGGTTTTTCTAGTGCTTTTTTTTTTTTTCAATTTATAATGACTATAGAACTTAGCAGTTAACCATCTGTATGGTATGAAGCCATTGTAAACTCCTCGACTTCTGTTTATCATGCGTGATTCATTGCTCATTTGGATCTATGTTCAATCATTGATTCAAGCTCTGTTATTATTGAGGCTTTTTTTTTTTTTTTTTTTTTTTTTGATCTGGTTGATTTATTATTATTACTATTTTTTTCAGACTTGTTCATATTTTGTATTCCCATGTGATTGCTTAAATTGCAAGTCATTTTGTTTTCTACATTTCTTACTTATATTTGGAGCAGTACTTTTCCAGTGCTATTTAAGGAGAGATTATATATGTCTCTGTTTAGTGCATTTCTTGGTGCTTGTTTGATTTCTTGGAGCCCTGTTACAAGGGTTGCAAGAAACTCACTCTCTTCTGTTAAATGGAGAATATGAATAGGAGACTTGTATGTGGGCCCATTGTAGGAAGATAGCCTTGGAGAAATTCTAATCACCAAATTTCACAAGCATGCTAATTTAGAAATGCCATTCATTCATGAATCCAACTCATTCACTAGTTAGCACACACCATTGTATGGTTGTTGGCTGAAAATCACATGGCCTGATGTTGCCTTAAATAAGTGTACTGGTTTTGTTGAATTTTCTTCTTCTTCTTCCTTTTTTTTTTCTCTCCCTTTGAGCAGTCTTAGCACATTAGTGAAAAACTTAGGAACTTTTGATCTAAAGGGCCTCTTTGCTTATTTGAGAAATTTGTTGTTGTTTCTGATTTTTCTGGAACACTATAATCTCCAAGATCAATTCATGGGGTTATTCTACCATAAATTTCTTTGCTCCAATGAGCCGCTATGCTAGTTCTGACAAATGGCGAAAGCCTTGCATAATGCTGGAATTGAGGTATGGTAGATCTTCCATTGTTTTAGGCAGTTTGCTTTTTCTCTTAAGGATAGTTTCTGATCAGCAGTCTGTTTGACATTGATTTTATTTGTAATTCATGACTTCTCAATAAGTAGCTTGTGATTTTTGGGTTAAAGCATATTAAGATAGTTTTCATATGTGAATGGCATCTATCCTATGTAATATTCTCCTTTTAGCAAAGCTTGGCAATGGGTTGGGCCTGGCCAGCCAAATCAAAATTTCAAAATCAAAATCCAGGTCAACCTTCAACTATCATGAAGCAATATAATTTTGTGCATTACGATTCCTCTTTCATTACAACTGTGGCCAACATCAAACAACATTGATCTTCGGTCATGCACATGCACAATCAGGGACACTGTCAGACAAACTCGACTTTCTGCATGAACTTTGTATTGAAGCATGTTGAATATCTTTTTACACATCCATATATGCATTTTCATGGTTTGATAGCTCCACCCATTTGTTAGTTGTGCATCTACAAACATTTTGAAAACAGAGCAACGATCACATTCATCAGGCAAACTTCCACATTTGGATGAAACCATTGGATCATATAATTATTATTATTATTATTTATGCCAGATCCATACCATGATGTGCATTAGCACCACACGAATTTGCTTAAGCATCACAACCAAGAATTGAGATTCACTCTTCCAAAAGGGAGAGAATCCCTCATAAGAATAAGAATAAAAAAAAAAAAAAAGTAGCCTAATTCTATGTTCGACTATCATCAAAGGAGGCTCTACAAGCATGTATAAGTATGGAAAAATTCCAACCATCCATACAATCTAATTGTAGTCATTAAAAAAATTCACCTAAGCAGTCCCTCACATTTTTCTACTTTTGCATAAAATAAAAATAAGACCTAACCAAATTCTAAACAAATTAGAAGGCCAGTTAAAAACCTCAAAACTATAATCCCATTGTATTCTTGTACCCGCTATACTTTGGCAATAACTTCCTAGAATCATGGAGTGATCACATTATCAAGGAATCATTTTAATGCTAACTCAAAATGCTTTCAAATGGGATTTTTTTTTTTTGAATTCCTCAGCCGGACATCGTTTCACACCCAAAAGATGGCCCCAAAGTAATTGATGGAATTGCTCCAGCAATAATTCAATCTATTCACAAGGGACTCATCATTGAGATCTTGTACAGGTGCTTCCATTTCCATCTGATTAGGTACATTGACATCTTGTTTCTTGTTTCTTCATTTTCTCCTGTCCAATCTGAAAAGAATCCTTTATAGGCTCTATGACTCGGCCTTTTATGACACTGTTTACAAAAATTGCCCAAGGTTCATTTCAATTGAGCCATGAGTAAGACTCAAATATCAGCATGATTTAAAGCCCTAAAAAGGTTTAAGAAATGTTTCTGCCACATTTTGAGGATCATGCCCTATCATGCCCTAAAATGAATTGGCAAAATGGATGGATAGTGGGGATAAAAACATACATCAGATCAAGTCCCCAGCTTATCATGGGGTCCCCACAGCATCGATCCAACACCACCGTTTTGCAAGCTCAATCTAGGGCATGACAACAAGGGCTCCTTTCCTTTCTTTCCTTTGTTGTGATTTAGATTCTACTTACAAGGTGGATTGGTTGTGCTGGAAAAAACAAAAAAGAACTAGAATTAAATTTTGGGTCTCCCAAATGGGCCTTAAATGATGTCTGGTTGTGTTTGTCTCTCAAACGGATTAGAATAGAGATCATTTACAGTCTGAAATGATGTATCTAAATGCACAAATTAACTGAATTGCAAACTCGATGTGTCCCATCTAATCAGGAGTAAGAATGAAGATTAGTGATGTTTACTAGCATTCAAGTGAGGAAGTAGCCTATTATGTTCCATCAAAGTCTGGAGGCAGGTTCCTCTACAACAATCATAAAAAATTTCTTACAACTAGCTACATATGGGCCCCACCATACTGTTTGTATGGAATCCAATCATCCAGCAGGTTCACCTACCATGAAAATGGGGCAACACAAAAATCAAGCCAATCCAAGCATCATATGGGCCACACCATAGAAAACAATGAATAACCTCCAAAATCATCAAATTCAAAAGGTGACTCACCTGATGATTGGATCACCTGATTTTGAGTTTTCCCATTCTCACTCGCTGAGTGATCCGGCTGGACGGATTAGTATGTAAATACTCACAAGGAATTCTCCTAAAACAGAACCTCAATGTAGTGCTAACAAAAACAACAAATTCATCATATCCAGATTATTTAGAATGATAATGGCAATTCAATTCAATTGGAGTGTATAGTTATGATGTTTTTTAAGTAGTGTTTGGTCATTTTTGGATGCACAAGTGACGAATACAGTTTAATTAAAAGCAAAATGACCAAAAAAGTAGTTTTAGTGCATTTTCTTATTTTGCAATTCAATTCAATAGTGCATCTAAACACACACCTTTAAAATGCAGCTAAGTAGAGAGTTCTTAAGGCAGTTGCTTTATGATGCCACTAAGCAATTCTGTTTGAATGGGTGCAGAGCTGTGCTAACATTTGGATTGAATGCACTCATTGGGAGAAAGAAGGCAAATCAAGATCCAAAAGATACTCTTTACATAGGCAATTGGAACCCATCAAACACTTGTGCTTTCATGCAGTACATCCTCTCAAAGGGGCAAAAGATCGACTCATGGGAATTCGGTAATCATAATCACAATCTCAGCTCTTAAATTGAACAGCTCATGTCTTAATTTTTTTAAAATTAAGTTCTCTCTAATTTTTTATATGGTACACTTCCTATCAGGAAATGACTCGTGTGCTGGTAGAAAGGGGGAAAAGTAGTATTAGGCTTGAGCAAAAGGATTTTGCTGATTGTGTAGAATTGCAGCCAGAGGTTTTTCTAATTGCACTTCTCTTTTGTTTGTAATTGCATATGACTAAATTTACACCAGATGTGCAGCGTGTAATGCTTTCCAAAAATAAATGAGAAATGTAAGTCAATCCGTGGGCACCAATCACATGGCCATTCTCATGTTTTGCAAAATGTTGTACTGATGCTCAAGCGGAGGATTGTAGGCCCTTGTATAATGTTATACTGATGCTCAAGCGGAGGATTTTTGGTTGTTCGCGGGTGAGCAACCCTTCCATACAATTCATGTTGTATGCGACCATGCTGAAGCAGCTGAAGGAAAGACTCACCTTGAGTAAGATTTCTTGGAGCTGTTGTTAAACTTGGGGCGACTGTTGTGACTTATCCCCTGCTTGTTGTGAAGGTAACTGATTTTGCCTCTTTACATTTATGTCTGTCTGTCTGTCTGTATGTATTAATCTTCTTTCCTTCAAAGCTAGATACCATTTTTTAGAATGTAGGGTTATAGAGTCCCCAAGTGAAAAACAACATAGACTTTACTTTTTCTTCACTTGTAGTTGCTGCTTGTAGTTCATGCCTGCTTTGTTATCCAAATAGTACCAATGCATGACAAAAGCATGGCACTTGCCAAGTTGCTTGCATTTGACCTTTTAATCAAGTGTCCACCATCCTAATCTTCTTTCTCCTGTATTCATGTCCACCTTGTATGGGTGATGATTGTTTTGGAGTTGAGAAATAAATGTTATCTCAGTGCTTTTTATTTATCAGACCAGTTACAGTTGAAATTACCAGCAGGCACAAAATTCCAACCTGTGGTGTTATGATTGTGCCAGTTGGATTTCTGATAGGCTCTGACTGTGGTGTTATGTGAAAGAAGATCCCTTTAAGCAATCAGTTGAATCAAAACATCAAAAACTTTTCTAAAACCTTTGACTATATGAACTATACTAGAAATGCCAACATTTCTTCTAAAAAACAACAGAAACTGCCCCTACTCCTTACCATTCTGGTGTTCAATGCAACACTGCAAGAGCTTATCTTTGACTTCATGAAGGGATTTTCAGGATGTGCTTCATCTTATTCCTCTCAGCTTTTCTTTTCGAGTTAATATCTTAGTTTTTGCAGTTGGGATTACCTCGCGCTAATGTTGCTTACAATCAGCAGTTCTCTTTGGTAAATGTGTGCCTGATCAGAGCTTTAAATAGATGGATGGCTAGAAAATTGGTTTAACAATCAGTTTATTTTAAGGAGTGAAACAACCTGAATTCACACAGATGCATACATGAACATGCATGCTCACACATACGCTAAGATTTTCTAATTTATTTTATTTATTCTAATTTTTTTTTTGATTTTATGGGAACTTCCAAATATTTTATTATTATTTCTTCCCCATCAAAGAAATTCCTATCTCAAACAATGAAATGAAATCTTCGCCAGCACTTTCAAAATGCATGTTTCTAAGAGTTCTTTTTTTTTTTTTTTTAACAGGTAATCTCAGCTCGAACCAGAGACCTCAATGTTGAAACAACATGCATGTTTCTAAGAGTTATGAGAGCTATCTGCATCATATAGCTAGTAATAGCATTTCATTGGCACATGTTTAACAAAAAATTTGGGTGCAACACTCACAGGATGAATATTTTGATTGGGCCTCACGAGTAAACTGCTTCGCCAACTTTCTCTTGGATGTCTTCTTTGCCAAATTCAACTGATTTCTGTTATATGGCATATTCATGGTGCACAAGTCCTACTGAATATTGATTGCTTTATTTATTCTTGAAAATTGTCATGTTGATTCATGCAAAATCACATTGCAATGGAGTTATTACCATATTTTACAAATTATAATTTGGGCAGCCTAACATGAACTTTGAGGCCCCATTTTGATATCTCAGTATGGAGACAATAATACATTAGAGGCAAAGAAAATTACCACAAGCAACGTTGGGCTGAAGAACAGGAACCACTACAAAATGGGCCTGACTCTCCCAGTTAAAACCCTGTTAAGTTCATTGCTAATGTTAACTTGATGTATGTACATCAGATGGTGATGATGATGATGATTATGATGAATGCAAGTGTCGTTGATGACATGTAGGAGATGGGCATGCTGGAGAGCCATGTTGTGACGAATGCTTCTGCACAAAATCTCAATTGGTGGCCAGAAGCAAGTCAGAACAGAGATCTAATCTGAAGCCAGATGGTTGTATTGAGGTAATAAGATCATACATTGCAATGTAATTACATATTAGAGCAGTCTGAACACTTTCTAGCTAAAGAACGTCACCTAATAGAACAGAGCATTTATAAGCTGAAAGGTAGTAAACGTAGAGGATGATGTATTATCTCCTACACTGTTGGGTAAGAAGCCTCCATGGCAATGCCACACAGGCCTTCCTTAGCATCGACATCTCTTTCCATCCTTATATATCCTTCTTCACCCCACCCAATGCCCCATGAATTCTTTACCAACCAATACTTAGTGCCATCATCAGCAGTCCCATATCCAACGGCTGTCACACCATGGTCTAAGTCAGTACCACAAGCACCTGTGAATACACCACTTGAGTAGAATTGGAAGGCAAATCCTCCAGCATCAATGGCCACTGAAATTGGCTGGTTGGCCACTGCCTTCAATAGTGCATTCTCACTGTTGGCTGGTACATCTTCATGACTGTTGATCTCTGCCGCATGGTTGGAGGACTTCTTGGGGTTGCACGTGCCATCAACTCCCTTGTATGGATAGTTAGCTTCTGTTGTAAGTCCGCGGTTGTGTTGAATGAAATCAAAGGCGTCATCCATGGGGCCAAGCAAACGCATGCAACACATGCACAATGAGTATTATAGCTTTTATTACACATGTAAATCCACGTGTGTCTTATACGCTTGCATCCGCAGGCATCTATGCATTCTTTCATGGAACTCGGATTGGATAGTACTGCGTTTAGTACCCAATTGGCCGCTGGTCGGTGCTCGAAAAGCCATGTAGGCCCAGTACGATGTATGTGTTTTGTCCACTGTATGTGTTTTGTCCGCACCGTCCATCCATTTTCTAGCTCATTTTAGGGCATAATTCAAAAATGAGGGAAATCCAAATCTAAAGTGAGCCACACCATAGGACATAATGGTGATTGAACGTCCACTGTTAAAAACTTCCTAATGTTACAAAAGTTTTGGATCAAGCTGATATTTATGCGTCCCTTTATCAAGGTCTGACTGACTTGATCAACAGGTTATTTGTGTTTCCATCGAGCTCTGCATGACCTAATCAACAAGTTGGATCGCAAATAATCATTACAGCGGGCTTAAGGAAGTTTTTAACGGTCAGCATTTAATCACCACTGTTTCCTGTGGTGTGCATTATTCTTGAGAATTAAATCTACCTCAATCTTAAGCCAATATACAAAAATTGGTCTGGTAAAATGAATGGACGGTGTAGATAAAACACATACATCATAGTGGGCCCACGGGGCACCGACCAGCACCAAGTGGGTACTGCAGAGGTCATTACTGAATCCGAGTCACATGCACTTGAGAAAAAAATGCATGAACAGAGAGCATGTTAGGCATGTATTATTGTCTCCATACTGAGGCCCCATTTTTATTCTCCCATCATGCTGAAAACACTTGCCCCAGTGAGGAGAAACAATCAGGCCAGAAACTATAGGGGGCTAAGGCTCTTCAGGACCTGCTACAGGTGAGGAGGCATAGAGCACATCGCTATGCCTGCACCATGGACCAGAGCACGATTACACAAGGAGACCACAGACATAAAACTTTAGCTATGAAATCATGAGAATTTCTGTTTGGTATATGATTGACAAAGCATGATCATACAGCCAGCCCCAAAATGGTGGGATGAGGCTAGGATGATGATGATGATGGTGATGTAAATAAATAAAGAAAAAGAAATTCAAACAAAGATTAGTGACTGACCAGGGCGTATTGGTGTGAAAATGGAAAATCTCCAACTATCCTATTTTGGCAGACAAATGTCTGTGAATCAGAGATTAGGATTGTTCAACCAATCTAATCTTGGGATTGTGACTTGGCAGTAGTGAACTACACAATATACTTGTTTTGGTTAAGTTAAGCTTGTTTTGGTTTTTGCATGGCATAATTGAAGTGCATAGAAGGATTTTTTTTTTTTTTCATTCATCAATTGCTTGAAGGTGGTGTAAAATATTCGTTTCTTTGGTGAATGATTTTATGCAGATCTGCCTTTCAGGAACAACCCACTCCCAGATTTTGAATTCAAAACTGAATTAGACATTATTTTACAAATTCTTAAAAACCCAATTTCCTAAAAAGGCATGGTAGCTTGTTTCTTTATCCTGTTTAGATTGATATCATCATTCATAAATGCAGGCACCAACAATTGCAGCAGCTGAGTTAACTTCAATTGTTTCTTGTATTTCAGGAAGCATTAAGGCACATACTGATTGTGTTTGCAAAGCTAAATCCTGGTATAAGATAAAGTTTTGGCTCCACTGTTCTCTGTCTTCCAGAATGATCCAGATGAGGAAAATGCTTAAGTATTTCTTTTTCTTTTTTACTTCTGATTCACTTCTAACATGCTTCACTTTCTTGGACATAGACTAAATTGCGTATGAATGTATTGGGCTTTTTATGTGGAAGCACTTTGTATCTGGCATGGAACTTAGCTGCCTCCTGTCAAGAAACTTTTTGCATATAGATTATTTGCCAAGTTTGCTGAAAAATAATAATAATAAAGGAAACCTTTGCTTTTCTTTGAAAATTTTAAAGTTGCACTCCATTTTTTAAAACTGAATGTTCGCAATTCAATTCACATTTTTAAAGTTGCACTCCTGGCAACAATATCATAATCTACAACTGTGGTGATGGTTGCTGCACCCCTATAGTACACATGGCTTGCAGCACAAATTCGAACCATGTATTCCAAAGCAACATCTACGCGTCTAGCAGGTGAGTAGACTAGTGGTTGTTTGTTGCACATCTGGGATCAATTGGAGCAAATTCAAGGTTTTTTTTCTTCTTCAGAATCCTAGAAATGGTTCTGTTTGGTGGCTAAGGGTTTGTTTTGATACATCCATATGCCTGTCATGCTGCAAGTGCAGTGATTGCATTAACACATACATTATCATGGCCTTACAGGCAATCTGCGCTAGGTTTTCCACGTCCATGAAATGACTTGGTGGGGAATTTTGCTTTAGATAATCTAGTTTTCTTTGAGTATTTTGGAAGCTGTGAGAAGGTTTGTCAGAATTAGTTTCCACTTTCTTTCTTTCATTTTCATTCTTCTATATTATCATCATATTCCATGTAAGCTTGATATTGATATAATGAAAATGTCTTAATCATTTGATATTCAAGTAACCAAAATTATGCAGTTATTTCTCCACAAATGGGAAAGCAGGTGCTTGAAACAACACTTATAGTTCAGGAGCTTTGAGCTGTTGTCATGTTGGCCCTCCTGTGTAAATTTATGGCTGAGCAGTTTCCTGGAGCCTTTTCATGCTATTCTCTTCAGGTCAGATTCTCAGCTCCTCAGGGTTCTTTTGAGCAGTATCTGCTTATCTTGTGGTTGCTTTTTTCTTTTTTCTTTTTATTTTTAAATACAAGATCTAGAAGTCCTACCAAGATTTTTTTTAAAAGGACTTTAGCATACTTCTATTGATAAGAGCCCTATCCATTCCAACCACTTGTTATCCAAGGAAAATAAAGAAACAAGATTTTTTTATTTTTTTTTTGAAATTGTAAGAAAAAAGTAACTCTTTATTCAACTGTATGACCTTTAGAAGCCTACATCAAGAAGCAAGGATGGAGTTCCCTACGAGAAGGGATATCTGGTTTACACCATCCTTAGCATACATTCAGATGCCTGGAGATTCTTTCTTCTTTTTTTTTTTTTTCTTTTTTTTTTTTAATTTGAAAGGTTACCAAAAGCTTGGAGGTTGAATCAGCAGTCTGTCAAAAGGTTACCAAAAGCTACACAATTGGAAATGCTATCAGCATGGATAGGTTGCCCGAAGAAATGAATGATATGAAGATAAGGGATGACAAGGTAGGTTTTAATATAATCTTATCTCTGCTTGCTTGATAGCATATTAGCCTTTTCTATGAAATGTGAATTTTTCTTCTAAGAAATGGAAACTGCTGTGGTCAATGGAAATGGCACAGAGATGGGTCATATAATCGTGACAACTATTGGGGGTAGAAATGGCCAACCAAAGCAGGTAATAACTACATGAATTCTAAAATAATCAGTGCTTGTTGTTCACTAAACTTGTTGCTCACCTCACCTTATCCATTGCTTTCGGGATTATTTGGTATTAGTTATCAATTAACATTAATATTTTTTAGCCAACTCATCAAAATTTAAGATGTGTATTTCTAAAGCAATGAGATGATGAGAGTATTAGCGTGTTGGAAGTACCTAGTCTGCTTTGCATGAAGGCAATATGACGTTAGAAGATTTCCTTACCCCAACCGAGATGAAAGATGGACTCACAAACCTTGCTAGAGTCAAAGAGTAGTTCTTTGTTATGTTATGAGGCAGAGAGAAAATATCATGAAGAATGTAGGTAATGCATCCTAACAATGGTCAATTGTAGCAAGTACCTTATCAGCAACAGAGAAGAATGGTCGCCTTAATCATTTTCTTCAGTTAGACGGGCATAGGTTTCTCAACCAATGGCTCCAAGTGCAGTGGTGGCACTTGAGAAGCTGCCTCTTGATGAGAGCTTCAAGAATTGTGGAAACCGTCAAACATCTCCTTGGCAGGCAATAGGAGCTTGAAAGTCTAGGAGAGGGCAAGAACTTTGTTTGATAGATGAATTTGTTTTTATTTATTGTAATAAATATATATATTTTTAATTGTCTAGTAATATAAATTTTGTTTCATATTCAGTTATATGCATCATTTTTATGTTTCAAATATTTAAAAAATACAGGTTTTGATTGAATTATAATAATAAAAAAATTACTGGCATGCCAGGCCCTCTCAAATCCATAGAAAGGAACGCTACCAGCGGCGCGCTTTTTAATGGCAAAAAGTGTCGAGGGACCATTTCTACGGCGCTCGAATTGACCTATAGCAGCGCTTATTAGCGTCGCAAAATCTTTATTTGGGGGCGCTCAGACAAGCGCCACTAATATTAGCGCCACTAAATCTTTTAGCGACATACCCGATTACTCGGCGCTTGAGTGGCGCCGAGAGTATGCGCTTTTTGGGATTTCTTGCGGCGCTTTCAAGCGCCGCTAAAATTCCAAGTTGTTGTAGTGTAGTCCCATTTAGACAGTCCTTGAGATGCCTATGGCCTATTGGTGGACACTTTAAAATGTGGGCCCCACACTTACTTGGCTATCCTAGCATTCTAATCTCTTATCATTTCGACCTCCAAATGGACGGTAAAAAAGAATATGGCCAACCATCTTCCATCACAAGCTGAAAAATAAGGTCTGGGCCCACTCAGTAGCCTGATATCCAGCCCATGACAACTCTAAATAGGACTTGATCCGAGTGTCATAAAAGGCCTGGCCCACCCAATCCTAAAATACAGGCCTAATAACTGCCAATGGCAAGTTGGGTGTCCAGGCACCAACAGCTTGTTTTGATCAAGGTACGTCCCACCCGCCTAGTGGGCCTGATGTACAAGAGAAAAATCATCCTCGGGCTTGAGGTCGCTGCCAGCCGTTTCATCTTCGGACGTCAAAGTTTCGGCCCAGCATAATGGACCTGATGACGGTTCTAATCACAGGAATACAAGGATCCCAAAACCCTTCGATCTTGATTGGACGTTGATGTGCCATGACTCACTTGTACACATGTTGAATGGACTGGGCCCCACCTGATTTGTAGGTGCTGCTGTGAACTAAATTGATGGTTGAATCAAGTTGCTAACAGATCACATTCAGCATCATGGGTCCCTTGATTGAATGGTCAAGATAAATCCTTTGGACCATAAGACGTGTTCAGTGTCTTGGGCCAAGGCCCATTACAAAATAAACCCAAAAAATCACAATTTTAGGTCTGAAATGGGCTACAAAAACCCACATTACCATGATGGATAAAGATGGTGGAGTGCACATGCCAACGCATGAATAAATTTTGAGTTGAAGAATGCCGGAGCTATATATCAGCAAGTTATGACAACCTTATTCCATGACATAATGAATAAGGAAATGGAAGTATGTGTAGACGACACAATTGTTTATTCTTGAACCATCAAAGGGCATTTTGAAGACATCAATACACTCTTCGACTGTTTAGAAAAATTTAAGCTGTCTCAACTTGCAGTAGTGTCTTTGATGCATCCAAGGGCAAACTACTCGACTTTATTGCCAGTTAGGAAAGTATCATGTGTCGATGAAACCAAGACCAAAGCTATCATCAATATACCACCTCTGTAGATCGAGAAATTTTCAGCTTTCTAAGCATAATCCAATGCATCGATCGCTTTATTACCTAGCCAACACCTAATTATGAGCCCATCTTAAGTTGCTTCGAAAGAATTCAAAGAAATAGATCGTTGAATATCAGGTAGCTTTCAACAAGATCAAGAATTACCTACTGAATCTACCAATGCTAGTGTCGCTTATCCCTGAAAGGCCGCTGTTACTCTACATCTTAGTTTCAGCAAGCATGATTGGAGGCATCCTTGGCCAGCATGGCGACACTAATAGGAAAGAGCAAGTAATTTACTATTTGACCATGGGATTCACAGACTATGAAACAAGATACTCAACAAGTAAGAAGACTTACCTTAAGGGAAGTGGAGTAGGGGTATAACCATCTATTCCCTTGATGATGATCCAGATGCACTTGGAATTGCCTAAATAGGCAATTGAATAGATAGTTTGGATTAATCGGATATACATCAGGTGGGGCTCATAGAGATGTGGTGTATATGTCATTCCATGCACTTAAGGAGTATCATATCAAATAGTTGAAATTGAAATGAGATTTCTCTTCCCCTCCTATGTGAGACAGGTGTAGACGCGTTAGTGAAGAGGAGGTGTCCAATGATGGGTATGGTGTTGCGGTTTGTTGCAGTTCAATTTATGACATAGAATGTTAGTGTGCCAAGCAAAAATAGGTGCGCAAGAGGTTGTCAGATTTTATTTTTTTAAAAAAGATATTATCCTAATTTTTAAAAAGTGATAAGGATGGCTCCCTCTCTCATTTTTGCATTAAGATCTTCTTTTAGAAAAACATGAGAAGAAAGTCCCCAACTTTGCCTTTGCGTAAAAATACATTGTGGAGCCTGTATCATATGCGATAAGAAAGGACTGCAGCACGCACTCCTTAAGAAATCACACTGGAAGGAATCAATAAAAGAAGGAGAATGTGATGATTTGGATCAAAAGGTGATTAGCACAATTCAGTTGTGATTGGCTGACGAAGTTATTTTCAATGTCATTGATGAGACGACTATGTCGGGACTGTACACCAAAGTTGAAGAGTACCTATATGACGAAGTTTCTAATGAATCACATGTTTTTGAAGAAACAATTTTACACATTTAAGATGTTTGAAGGGTCAAAATTGTCGGAGCATATTAATACGTTCAACAAGCTTTGTTGCAAATTGACTACTGTTGAAGTTAAGCTCAAGGAGGAGTATAAAGCCTTGATTTTGTTGACGTCTCTTCCCAAGCCTTATGAGTATCTAGTCGATACTCTGTTCTACGGTGGAAATACCTTGGATATGTAAATTGTGATTATAGATCTTCAGTCAAATCAATTGTGACAATAAAGTGTTTGTAAAGGTACTTCTACGGATCCGTTGGTGGCTAGAGGAAGGAATATTTGAGTGAGAGTGGAAAATTGAGATCAAGATCCAAATTCAAAGATAAAGGAAAGTTGATTTGTTGGAATCATAAGAAGATTGGACATCTTAATAATGATTACAAATCTCCAAATATCAAGAAAGATGAGAAATATGATGATTCGCTAAAAGATGCCAATTTGGTTGTGTTTGGTGAAGATACTAAAGATTGGGATTGTTGTCTGTGACCAAGACAGAAAATCTCTATCACAAGTGGATCTTGGACACAAGAGCTTCTTACCATGTGTCCTCATCGCAATTGGTTTACTATATAATGAATATGATGGTAGCCTGGTTATTATGAGTAATGATTATGCTTGTAAGATGGTTGGAATTGGTTCGATCTGTATCAAGATGTTTGACGGTCGTGTGAAGCATATTCTAACATATGTGATGTATGTTCCTAATTTGAAGAAGAATCTAGTTTCTCCAGACGCTCTTAATGCAAGTGAATGTAAGTTTGTTGGACAAGACGAAGTCTTGAAAGTTTCAAAGGGGGCCATAACAATAATAAAGGTTGAACAAGTGGGAAACCTCTATAGATTGATCGGAAATACTATATTGGGTAGAGTCAGGGTGTCTGTGGTGGACTTTACATTAACACATTTGTGACATGCATGCTTAGGCCACATGAGTGAGTAGGGTATAAAGGTACTTCTTGATCGGAAATTGATCCCAAATTTTAAAGTTCTAATTTGGATATATGTGAGTATTGTATATATGAGAAGCAATTAACGTTAAGGTGTAAGACGGGAAAATATGTCAGTAGAGGATTGTTAGATTTTGTGTGTTAAATTGTATGAAGTTTGTTGCCCGTTGTTTCTTTATGAGGATCATCTTACTTTCACTTTTATATATGATTTTTTGAGAAATGTGTGGATTTATTTACTCGATCATAAATCTAAGATATTTGTTACGTGCAAGCAAGAAAAAGTGATGGTTGAAAAACAAACTAGGTAAAAATTAAAAGTCTTAAGGATAAATAACAATGGAGAATATACGTCGACAAATTTTGAACAGTATTGTAAGGATGGAGATGTTATTCGGCACAAAACAATGAAGTGCACACCATAGCATAATGGTGTTGTAGAATGCATGAACCGGATGCCATCCAAAGCCCAATTGGACCACACAACTAAAAGCGATGGGGATTGAACGAACTACCATTGAAACTTCCTATGGCCAACCATGCGATTTATTTGTCATCTAACCTATTCATAAGGTCACACAGACCTAGATGAAAGGAAAACACAAATATCAACTTGATAAGAGCCTTTCGTCGTCCACTTGATTTATGAATCTGCCTTATTTTTGTCTCATATCCTGACTAATCTTTTAAAAAATGAATGGACAATGTAGACCTAAGAAATAGGTCATGGTGAGGCACACGTAAATTTCACACGTCAAGAAATTTTGTTGCTTACTTTGTGTTGCATCATATTCATGGGAGAAGAAAATCAATAATGTTGACATGTGAAACATTCATATGCCATCATAATGTATGTTTCAGATCCACACCATCCATCCATTTTTCCATATCATTTTAGTGCATGAGATGAAAAAATTGAGGCAAATACCAGTCTCAAGTGGGCCGCACTATAGGAAATAGTGGGAATTGGATGCTTGCCATTGAAAACTTTTTTAGGCCACAGAAGGGTTTGATCAAGCTGATATTTGTTTTTTCCTTCATCGAAGTCTTTGTGACCTTATGAAGAGGTTAAATGGCAAATAAACATAACGTGAACCTTAAGAAAGTTTTAACCATAGTCATTCAATCCTAGCTGCTTTTTATGGTGGGGTTCATTTAAGATTTGGATGTGCCTCATTTTTTATTTTAGTTCTCTAGAATGATATAACAAAAATTAATGGACAGCGTGGATCTAACACATAAACCATGATAGTGCCTAAAGAAGTTCCAGGCGTTAAAATTTATGTTGTGTAGTATCCAATTCATCATGAAGAGAAAATATGAGATGACTAATGAAAAGCTACAGCATTGAATTTTCCCACACTCCAAATAGAATTATCAAATAAATTCATCATATTGAAAAAACACCAATTGTCACAAGCACATCTCAACAACATCAAAGTAAGAAATTTCCCATCCATATTAATCGGGTCTAGTTCATTCGGTTAGTCCCACCATCTCAGACCCAATAAAAAATGAGTCGGGTTTGTTCTATGATCATTTTCTTAGTAACTTTAATCTTTATAAATATATAGTATAGATTATATTGATGGAATAAGGCCTGTTGAACTAAATGCATGTGATAGAGCTCATTTACACATGTGGGCCCCACCTGTGCCGGGAATTTTGGCTAAGATTTCTGTTAATACATGTGTGGCCCACCTAATGATTCTATTTATATCAGTTTGATTTTCTAGAGATTGGCATGTAGACAGTAGAGATCACTCGAGGAACGACTCCAATCTCACACACGTGTGCCAGCACACTCGTGGGTCCGTTTTTGCATTTAGTCATCCACGTGTGATATTCCAATGCTAGACGGTGGTCCATATAAGGTGAGTAGGACCCACTCACGAGTATCAAATCCATCCACACGGAATTCTTTTCATCTTTTATCTAATTGACCAAATTAACTGCGTTTATCTCACTGCAATTGGCCCATGTAGTAGGGTTTGAGCCTTGTGAGTTCGGTAGTGATCCTCCGTAACCGAGGTTGGGGGTACGGGTCAGTGTTGGGCCTAACCATGATCTATGTATTTTATCCATGACGTCCATCCATTTTGCTAAATTATTTTAGGGTATGAGCCCAAAAAATAAGGAAATCAAAATATCCAGTGGACCACACCATAGGAAACAGTAGTGATTGAACAACCACTATTACGCTCATACAACAGTAACATTTCGCAGAAATTGAGAGAGCCTTATGAGAATGTGTGGGCCCCACTAAATTAATAATTAGGGTTACCCCTCCATGAATATGATCCGTTCACTTTAATCAGACAGTTGTGGACCCATAATAAGGTCATTTAAAAAATAAATAAATTTAGAGTTGTACGTGGCCCACAACTATATGAGAGTCATGCACTGATTTCATACTGTTTTCACCCGTGTAGTCTACACATGATGATTTTTTTCTTCAAACTTCGGCAAATGTCATGAAATTAAAACTCCTTTCATGTGGATGACTTGGATCTACTCTAAGATAATCTAGTGGGCTCCACATTAAACATGAGATGGGTTCAATAGGTGGGTCTCTTACATGGGAAAGGCCATTTAGCCTTTTCCTTTTTTTTTTTTTTTTTTTTTTTTTACATGAGGGGATCATTTAGTTGCCAGGACTGTTGCCACCTTCATGCAACCCACTCCAGCGAGCTTTCGGCATACATCCAATGTCATTCCCTCCATTCTAGTGAGCTTGTGCGTGGTTTTTTAATATTTTTTTTATCACACTCTCCGACATAGAAACTATGACGATCAAATGTAGGTTTAAGTTAGAATAATAGTAACTTTTATGTGTTGCTTTTGTTTTTATTTTGTTGGTGGGTATCAATGGTGGGAGTGTTAAGAGAAGTCTTTAATCTGAAGTTATTGAGGTCATTCGACCGGTCGTGGGACAGCCACGACTGATCGTGGGAGGCGCTCGACCAGTCGTAGGTTCGAGTCCTGGCACGACTCAAAGTACAGCGACATTGTGCTGTTTTTCTTCGAGGTCTACAACCAGTCGTATGAGAGCTACGACTAGTCGTAGGTTACGTAGATTCGTTTCCGAATTTGATGCAAACTACGGATTTTGGTGTCGCCTTTTGCAAAGGTGCGAAAGGGAAGTTTCCTAAACTATAAATAGGGGTCCCTAGGGTTATTGTAGAGCATGCTAAGGCTTCCTAAAGGTATTCTAAAGGGTTCTCGGGTTATCAAAGGGTGTAGCAAGGGTGAGATTCGAGGTTGTTCGAATCGGGTAAGTCCTCTCTCTTTGTAATTTCTGTTTTCATAGTGGAATTTTGTCGCTTTGTGCCATGGTTTTTTCCCGAAAGGGTTTTCCACGTTATATCTGTGTGTTCTCTTATATGCTTGGTGCCATTGGATTACTATCCTAGATCTAGATCTTTGTGATTCCGCAAGCTAAAAACTCCAACAAGTGGTATCAGAGCAATCGATTGGGGCACAGATTTGAATCTAAGGGATTAGTAATAATGGCAAGCTTTAGGTATGATATTGAGAAGTACTCAGGGAAAAATAATTTTGAGTTATAGAAAATCAAGATGATGAGTTCATTAATCAAACAAGGCGAAGATGGTGCTCTTGAGGAGCGAAAGTCTACTATGACTGATGGTGATTGGAATACTCTTGATAAGAAGGCTTTATCATTAATCCGCTTATGTCTCACAGATGAGGTCCTCTACAACGTCATGAGGGAGAAAATTGTGGCTAAGTTATGGGCGAAATTAGAGGATGTTTATGCGAAGAAATCCTCTGAAAATCGCCTGCACTTGAAGCGGCAGTGGTATAACTTCAAGATGGCAGAAGGTGGAGATTTGGAGGCTCACATCAGCAACTTTAATAAATTAGTTTGCAAATGGCTAGATATGGAGAAATTAATGAAAGATGAAGAATAAGCATGTATGTTGTTGAATTCTCTCCCAGCGTCTTTTGAGGCATTCAAGGACACTATATGCAGCACGAACAAAATCCTAAGTGTCGATACCGTTATCTCGGCTCTTTAAGGGAAGGCTATAAGACAACTAAACAGCGACATGGGGACGTCTTCTGATGTACTGTTTACAGTGGGTAGTAATTCTGGACAAGGTACAGATTCTTCAGGTTCTAGATCCAAATCCAAGGGCAAGGGCAAAGGAAAGGTAAATTGTTGGAACTGTGGGAAGGAAGGACATGTGAAGAAGGATTGTGGAAATTCTAAATTAAAGAAAGAAGATTCTGAGGCTTCGTACAAGGAGGCCAATGTTGTCACATTAGATGGATCGAATGAATGTGATGGTGATGTTTTGTCTATGTCTTCGCTCAGATGGTCATACGGTGATCGTAAGGACGAGTGGATGTTAGACACAGGGGCATCTTTTCACATGACTCCTCATCGGAGTTGGTTCACCAGCTACAGGGAGTGCGATGGTGGACAGGTATTTATGGGTAATGACATTGCCTATAATGTTGTGGCTGTTGGTACGATACGCATAAGGATGTTTGATGGGGTGGAGCATACCTTAACTGATGTCAGGCACATTCCTGATTTGAAGCAGAATCTGATTTCTCTTGGTGTGCTTGAGGCAAAAGGATGCAAGTACACAGGTATTGATGTGCTCTTAAAGTATCTAAGGGGGCACGGGTAATCATGAAAGCACAACGACTCGGTAACTTGTACAAGTTGATCGAGAGCACTTCAAAAGGTGGAGCTACAGTGGATGTAGCGGATTCCACCTCTGCACGTGTGTGGCATGTTGGGCATGGCCATATGAGCGGGCAAGGCAGGGAGGCTGAGACGTGCAGGCAGGGATACAGAGCAGATGGAGCAGCCACCTATGAGAAGAATCACACAGCATGATCGCAGGATGTCGGCGAGGTACATGGATGACTCCAATATCGCAGGAGATTCATCTTCTATTCAGATGGCTTTAGGTGAGCCTGATGCTGAAAAGTGAAAAGTGAATATGGGTAATGTGATGGATTTGTTGTACCAGACTGACATATGGGAGCTGGTGGAGCTTCCAGTGGGCCGGTGAGCGGTTAGATGCAGGTGGATCTTCAGGAGGATACAGCATAGATACAGGACGATGTTGGTAGTGAAGGGTTATGCTCAGAGAGAAGGGATCGACTTCTCAGAGATATTCATGCCGACAGTATAGTAGGTGTCTATTAGATCCGTGATTGGCGCTGGTTGGCCAAAGTGATCTTGAGCTGGAAGGATGGATGTGGAGTCTGCACTTCTGCAAGGGAAAGTGAATTACATAAAGCAATCAGAGCAGTTCGAAGTTAAAAGGGCTGAGAAAAGACTTTGCAGGAGATCGTGGTTCGACCTGTCGCCTAGGCAGTGGTTTGATTCCTTCATGGTGAGTCAGAAATTGATGACATGTGGATCACCAATTATGACATGTCTGAAATCAGTGTACTGAAGACTCGGTTAAGTGGGACGTTCAGGATGAAGGATGGGGGGCTGCAAAGATGGTTCTCGGCATTGAGACTGAAGGAGAAGTAGGCTTTGGTAATCACAGGAGGAATACCTTGTGTGTAGGTATTGATCAAGTATGTGATGGGCCAAGTAAAGCTGGAGAGCGTTCTCTATACATCTCTCCTCAAGTTTTCCTCAGGACATGTCCCAAAACAGATGAGGAAAAGCAGGATATCTCATGAGCCTTATTCGAATGCGGTTGACAGTGTATGTCATGGTCTGGATTAGACCGGTTATTTCACAGGTTATCAGTGTTGTGAGCAAGTACCCCGGCAAGCAATATTGAGTAGCGGTGAGATGGTAAGAAGACTATGTCATTCTTTTTTTTTAAGAAAACAAAAGTAAAGGTAGTTGGGCATGTGGATTTAGATCCGGCAGACATGATCAACAAGAATGTTCTTGCACAGAAGTTCAAGTCTATATAACTTCTCTGGGCTTGGCGATGGTAGAAAAGAAGGACGGAGTGTACACGAGAAGCTATGATGTAATACAGAGATAAGAGAAGAGGTCAAAGAGTTACACGGTTGAAGATTGAAGACTTGGTAGAGATTGTTAAGAGAAGTCTTTAATATGAAGTTTTTGAGGTCGTTCGACCGGTCGTGGGACAGCCACGACTGGTCGTGGGAGGCGCTCGATCAGTCGTAGGTTCGAGTCCTGGCACGACTCAAAGTACAGCGACATTGTGTTGTTTTTCTTCGAGGTCTACGACCAGTCGTAGGTGAGCTACGACCAGTCGTAGGTGAGCTACGACTAGTCGTAGGTTACGCAGATTCGTTTCTGAATCCAATGCGGACTACGGATTTTGGTATCGCCTTTCGCAAGGGTGCGAAAGGAAAGTTTCCTAAACTATAAATAGGGGTCCCTAGGGTTATTCTAGGGCATGCTAAGGCTTCCTAAAGGTATTCTAAAGGGTTCTAGGGTTATCAAAGGGTGTAGCAAGGGTGAGATTCGAGGTTGTTCGAATCGGGTAAGTCCTCTCTCTTTGTAATTTCTATTTTCATAGTGGAATTTTGTCGCTTTGTGCCGTGGTTTTTTCCCGAAAGGGTTTTCCACGTTAAATCTGTGTGTTCTCTTGTATGCTTGGTGTCATTGGATTGCTATCCTAGATCTAGATCTGTGTGATTCCGCAGGCTAAAAACCCCAACATGGAGTTTGTGAGAGATGAGGGTATGGTAGTTCCCTTTATAATTATTTTTTTATGGGTATGAATGATAGGAGTTTGTGAAAGGGATGAATTTTGTAACGGAAGAATGTTATAATAGATGAATTTTGAAATGGATGAACGTGATGAATATTTAAATAGATGAATGTTGTAGTGGGAGAATGTTGAAATGGATGATCGGTCATAACTGTCATAACTCCCCGAGGGTCGCAAAATCTCCGAAAATGATCATATAATTCTCTCGTTACATATTCAATTTGGTTGATCTTATACTCTTCGGAAAGTTGATTTGATGAACTTGCAAATAGATTTGAAATTATCTCATTTGTACACCATTTGATTGACCAAAAGTAGGCCCAAAGTTACCGTGAGTTGCCGAGAATCACTATGGATCGTCGGTACTTACTACAGATCGTCGGTCCCACAAAAATAGTCACAACTCCCTCGTTACATGTTTGATTTAGGTGATTTTGTACTTGTTGAAAAGGTAATTTGATGAAGTTTCAAATATCATTGGAATCACCTTATTTGGACACTGTTTAGTTCTCCAAAATTGGGCTCAAAGTTCATCATGGCATTTATCACTGAATGAGATATCAAATAGCTAAACCTTAAGCCCACTTTTGGGTAATTAAATGGTGTAAATATGAGGTGATTCTAAAGTTTTTTGAAAGTTCATAAGATTTCCTTTTCGACAAGTATAAATATCGCCCAAATCCACATGTAACGAGCGAGTTATGACCGTTTTCGTGGGCCCGATAATCCGCAATGAGTATCGACGACCCATGGTAACTTCGGGCCCACCTTTGGGCAATAAATTTATGTTCAAATGAGGTGATCCCAAATTCATTTGAAATTTCATCAATTTATCTTTCCAATGAGTACAAGATGGACATGTAACGAGGGAATTATGACAATTTTTGTAGGACTAATGATCCACAATGCATACCGACAATACACAGTCATTGATGAACTTTAGGCTCATTTTTATGCAATCAAATGGTGTCCAAATGAAGTGATTTTAAAAACATTTGAAAGTTCATTAAATTACATGTCCAATGAGTACAAGACCTCCAAATTGGACATGTAACGAGGGATTATGACAATTTTCGTCATATCACCAATCCACAGCTCGTATTGGCAATCTACAATTGATCGCCAATATTAATTGTAGATCGTCAATATTCACTATAGATCACCAATATTTAGTGAGGATCATCGATATTAACTATGGTTCGCCGATATTCACTGTGGATCGTTGATACTCACTATGGATCATCAATACTCACTCCGAATCATTGATTTGACAAAAACAGTCATAACTCCCTCATTACATGTCCGATTTGTATGATATTATACTTGTTGGAAAGGTAATTTGATAAAATTTCGAATGGCTTTGGAATCACCTCATTCGACACCATTTAATTACTTACAAGTAGGCCCAAAGTTTATCAAGGATTGTGGATTGTTGGTATACACTTATCGGTCCCATAAAAATAGTTATAACTCCCTCGCTACATGTCTGATTTAGGTGATCTGATACTCGTTGAAAAGATAATCTGATTAACTTTCAAATGGATTTAGAATCACTTCATTTTTACAATATTTGATTACCCAAAAGTAGGCCTAAATTTCATTAAGAAATGTGAATTGTCAATACGCATTGTGGATCGTCTATCCGATGAAAACGGTCATAACTTCCCCATTACATGTATGATTTGGGTCATATTGTGCTCGTTAAAAAGATAACTTGCTAAAATTTCAAATGGCTTTGGAATTATCTCATTTGGATTCTATTTTCTATTATAATATTCATCCATTTGAACATTCATCACATTCATTCATTACAACATTCTTCCATTACAGAATTTATCCATTATAACATTCTTTAATTGTAAAAATTCATCCATTACAACATTCTTCCACGTCATCCTCCCATTCACAAATTCTCACCATTTATACCCAACCAAATAAAAAAAACAACTACAAATGGAACTATCACACCCTCAACCCTATAAAAAAACTCTAACTATTATTACCTACTAATAAAAACAAATACAACACAAACGAACTGACATTTGGCCATTATAACTTGTATGTAAAAGATTGTGGCTGGAGAACTTGAGAAAAACTCTATTTTTTACGCTCGAAGTTCGTTAGAGGTTGGTCAAAGTTTTTCATCGTTGTCGGAGAGTGTAGTGTGCGCCCGTATAAATATTAACCATCGAAGAGGTTTTGGCTCTTCCTTTGGTCCCCTCATGTGAAAAAATAATAAAATAAAGAAGAAATAAGAAAAGGCCAAAAGGTCTTCTCACGCAAGGGCAGAATATTTTGAACCCACATGATACCCTATGGGAGGCCCACATGATCGTCTTGGAGTAGCAAGTCATTCACATGAAAGAGATTTTAATTTCATGCCATCTTCTAAAGTTTGAGGAAAAAACTCATCACGGATGGACTACATTGGAGGAAATAATTTGGAATTAACGCACGTTGTTAATGTAGTTGCGGACCACAAACATCTCCATTTAAAAAAAAAAAAAAAAAACCCTACTTGGGTTCCTAGTTGTCCGATGAAAGTGAACAAATCAGTTTACCGTGGCCCTAATAATTGATTTAGGGGGGCCCAAACCTCTATTATCAAAAAGTCCTCTTGACTTTCGCAAAAATATATGGCTATACTAGAGGATGGCTAGCAGATGGGTATTTTAGAATAGTGTGTAGAGGGCTAAAATAATAATGACTTCAAATATGGATGTCATCACCTTTATGATATCATATAATTAATAACCCTAATTTGAAAGGATATTCCCACGCACTACTTAGTTGGATCCAAATCAATCAAGCTGGCTGGGATCCTTGACTGTGTTCCCACTATGATGTCTATGTCTTGTATCTACCCCATTCATTCGTCTTGAAAATTCATTTTAAAGTATGATTCCAAAAATGAAGAATATCCAAATCTAAGGTGGACCATAATACAAGAAATAGTGATAATCAACAATTAAAAACTTCTCATTAGGTCTTTGTGACCTTATCAACAGGTTGGATGACAAATAAACACTCCAGTGGCCCATAATGGCCTCCATGAAGTTTTTAATGATGGGGATTCAATCACTACCATTGCCTGTGATATGGTTCACCTAAGATTTGAATCTACTTCATGTTTGGTATAATGCCCTAAAATGAGCTTTCAAAATGGATGGACAGTGAGGATGTAAGGCACATATATCACAGTTGACCCCACAGTTTGGGGTTGCACCCAAACCATACACTAGATATTCATAGTCACGTTAAGCCAAGCATGCCAGGTTAGGATAACATTACCTGAGCTCGAGGCCGGCTGAGAATTTATCCGAATATGTGTCCTTAGTTCAAAGCTGGGCCGGGCCCACTGCCAGCCCTAGCCTAATGGATAGCCCAGAATCATCTGTTGCGATTTTAAAACGGCCCAGCTTAGGTGGATCCGTGACTGTGGGACCTGTTGTGATGCATGTTCCTTATATCCATGCTGTTCATCTGTCTCAAAAAGCTCATTTGAGGGCATAATCTCAAAAATAAAGCTGATTCAAGTCTCAGGCAGACCACACCACGAGAAATAGTAATGATTGAATGTTGACCGTTGAAAACTTTTTAAGGGCTAATCCAAAACTTTTTGACTCACAAGAAGATTTTAATGGTCAATCACCATTTTTTCCTAAGGTGTGGTCCACCTGAAGTTCAAATTTGTTTCGTTTTCGGGATCATACTCAAAACTGAGTTGTCAATGAACGTAAAGTACATACATCACAGTGGGACCCATAGTCAGGAATCCACCCACCTCAGGGACGCGGATTTCCTCCCGAAGACTTTCTAAGGAAATTCATGTGTAATGATGCTCGGTGGGACCCACCGAGATATTTGTGAGAAATTCATCCCGTACGTCCATCCGTTTTTTGAGCTTATTTTATGATATGCAATACAAAATGAGTTGCATCCAAAACTCAAGTGTGACACACAAGAAGAAACAGTGGGGATTCAGTTGCATCCAAAACTCAAGTGTGACACACAAGAAGAAACAGTGGGGATTCAGTGAGCGCCACTGAAACATTCTCATGGCTATAGATTTTGTATATGAGGCTAATTTTTATTTTTATTTTTCACTTCATCCCAATGGGAATGACATTATAAACGGTTTAGATGGCATATAAATATCAAGGTGTAGCGCAAAAAAGTTTTAATAGTAAGTATTTATTTCCCCATTTTCCATCTCGTGTGGTCCGCTTAAGTTTTAGATCCATATCATTTTTGGTCCCATCTCTTAAAATGAGCTTGCAAAAAGGATGAATAGAGTAGATTTCTCAAAAACATCTCGATGGGGCCCACCGATCATCCTCGACTGCAGAAGGCTTTTGGAGGGCGTCCCCCACTTCAGTGGATCCGGAATCCGCTACAGCAGGCCCCGTGGTGTGGCTCATTCCGGGCGGAAACGGATTGGCTACTCCCCCGCCACTAGCCTGGTGGCTAGCGGTCGGTGCTCCGTGGGCCCACATGATGTATGTGTTCCATTCATGCCGTCGATCTATTTTTCTAGATAATTTTAGGGCTTGATCCCAAAAATGAGAGGGATATAAATATCAGGTGGACCACACCATAGGAAAACAATAGTGATTGTATATTCACCATTAAAATCCTCCTCAAGCCCACGGTACTATTAATTTGACTTGTGACCTAGATGAAGGTAAAAAACAAAGAGCAGCTTCATCCAAAACTTTTATAGCCCCAAAATATTTTTAATGGTCGACATTGAACACCGTTTCTGTAATGTAGTCCACTTGAGATTGGGATATACCTCATTTTTAGGCTACTACCATTAAATTATCTAGAAAAATAGATAGATGGCATCAATGAAACACATACAACATGGTAGGGCCCATAGAGCACCAACCACTAGCCATTGGGTAGTTGCAGGGGAGTAGCTGATCCGTTTCCATTTCAGGCATATGTAGGGGTGTACATCGGGCTGAACCGAGTCGAACTAAGCTCAACCCGGCCCGTCCCGATCACCAGCCAAACCCAGCCCGACCTGGTCACCGGGCCAACATGTCCAGCCCGAACTAGGCCCGGTCAGCAATCGGGCGAGTTCGGGTCGAGTTTTGGACCCACGATTTAGACGGTCTTGATTTTTTGAATCTGCTCCATCTATTCTATGGGAAGGGCTTTGGCAGATAACTTGAACGACCTTGATTTTTGAGAAGGGCTTTTGTCATAGATTTTTGGGACTTTGCTTCATCTACAAAGGGACGCATGATTTGAACGGCCTAGATTGCTGTAAATGGTTAGAGTAAGAATTTAGGAATACACACACACACACACACACACACATAAACGGCCGAGTTGGGCCGGGTCCGGCCAAGTCGAGCCAGGTCAAGTCGAGTTTCGGACCGAGTTCGGCTGAACTGGGACCTGTTCGAACTCGGCCCAAACTTAGTTTCGAGCCGAAGAAAATGGCCCGTCCCAGACCAAACTTAGTTCCGGGTCAAATCGAGTCGAGTGAGTTAACCGGGCTAGCCCGGTTCATATACAGCCCTAGGGGCATGTGACACATGGTGTAAATAGATGTAGTGAAGAGTCAGACAATTTGTAGGAACACGGATGGATTAGCTACTTACAAGTTGAGCTATGAGACTGGCTACTAAAGTGACGTCACCAAGTTCTGTGGCCCATGATGTATGTTTTGTATCCACATTGTCCACACATTTGGTGAGATTATTTTAGGATATTATCTAAGGAATAAGGCAATCCAAGCTAGAGCGGACCCCACCACAAAAATAGTGGGGAGAGTAACGCCACCGTTGAAACCTTCAAAGGTGTATTATAATTTTTATTTGAGATCCAACCTCTTCATGTGTTAACGAAGACAAGATAGAAGGAAAACACAATTATAAGCTTGATCGAAAACTTTTGTGGCCTTTAGAATTTTTTAGTTGTGTGTGGCACTCTCTCATATATTTTTTCTATAATCGTCCATTCAAGCTTTGGATTTGACTCATTCTTTGGATCATACCATAATATAATATTTTCTAATGGATGGACTGTCTGTATACAAAACATACATCGGGTATCCGTAACCTGCTAATGTCCCTTCGGTAGCTAGCGTCCCGTGGGTGACTAATCCGGGAACACGTCATCCTCAACGCGGATTGGCTACGGACAGGTTGAGTAATCCAAAGCTCGAGTAATGCATCATCCTCCACGACTGACATCATCAATGAAGTCATTCCACCGCGCCTTTAGAATATCACCGGATGCACCGTGGTGGGCGGGACGCCTGAGACGCGGACTGTGTCCTACCCCCGCACGTCTCTAGCCACGAATGGGCAGTTCTGCAGGTGGGTCTACCCTCATGTATCTGTTTATCTATGCCGTTCATCCCTTCTCTTATATTATTTTAAGTTACATACACAAAAATGAGGCAGATCCAACGCTCAAGTAGACCACAAAAATAGTATTTGTGTTTTCTGGACGATGAACTAGATCTAAAGTTAGCCACAAAACAAGAAAAATTAGACGTTGGATCACCCTTGCTTTTGGGCCTGTGAAATGAAGAAATTGGTGGACGGATCAGATTTGTCATAAGCATTACAAAAGTGGGTCCCATCTAGATCCAACGGTTGAATGATAACGAGGTGACTAGATGTCTCCTGTGTGAGAATACAATGGAGATGGCTTCCAAAATGGTGGGAGCTCAGTGTCATGTTTGAGAGAAATCCACGCCATTCACGAGTTTGGCCAAGTAAATTGACCGGTGGGATTGAAAGATGATCCGATCCAGCGCTCAAGTGGGCCACAAGCTAAGAAAAGGTAGATCGTTAAAGGTTTTTCTAAATGTGTGGGACCCACCAGCCTTTATTTTAGAAATGTGACGGGTCAGATTTATCATAGGCATCACGAAAGTGGGCTCCACCCCTCCACCTGATTTTTATTACCTATTTTAAAAGACGTATATGAAGGAAGCGGCCCACCGCACGATAATCTGTCCGGGCAGGGATATGTTGGGTCCACCGAGATGTAAGGGTTTTATCCACACCGTACATCTATATTTTGAGATCATTTTAAAATATAAACCCAAAAATGGTAGAGAAACAAGGCTTAAGTGGACCACAAAGGGGATATTTAACGGTCACCATTAAAAACTTCATGGGGCTGCAAAAGTTTCGGATATTTGTGTTTTCACTTCATCCGGGTCTACACGACCTTATGAATAGTTTGGATGGTAAAAAAAACATGGACACGGATTGCGTCCTACCCCACTCGTCTCCGGCTGGGAACGGCCGGAGCTTTGAGTGCCCACCGTGATGTATGGGTCTTATCCACACCGTCCATCCATTTGTTCCTATCATTTTAGATCATGAGCCCAAAAATTTGAAAGATCTAAGGCTCAAGTGGACTACACAATGGGATTAAACTCTTAATGTTGAAAACTTCTTGAGAGCCAAAGAAATTTTGGATTGAGTTGATATTTGTGTTTTCTCTTTATCCAAGTCCATGTAACTTTATGAATAGATTGGATTGCAAATAGACATTAAGGTAGGCCTTAGAAATGTTTCAACGGTGAGAATCATTATCACCGCTGCTTTCTGTGGTGTGGTACAATTGAGCCTTGGATCCACCTCATTTTTGGGTTCATACTCTAAAATGATATTAAAAAATGGATGGACGGTGTGGATAAGACCCATACATCACGACGGCCACTCAAAGATCCTGCCCGTTCCGAGCTGGAGACGGTGGGTGTCATTATCAACGCTACTTCCTTTGGTGTGGTCCACTAAAGATGTGAACCTAGCTCATTTTTGCTATTTTTTCTTTAAAATTTCTTATAAAATGGATGAACGGATTGGATAAAAACATTACATCACGGTGGGCCACACAGATTCCTGCCCGGACGGATTATCGTCCGGCGGGTAGGACGCAATCCGTTTCGGAGTATCATGCTCATGGCGCTGGTCAACGAGCAGAGGACGAATTTACTTCAGTAGTCCGCGGTCTACCGCATCGATGTTGCCTCTATAAAAACATACTCTCCCATGTTTTATTTCTCCCGCTCTCTTTCTCTCGTAGCAGTGAAAATGGCAAGCTCTCAGTGCTGTGAAAATCCTCCCACGTTGAGCTCTACATGCGGTCAGGGGTGCGTAGAAGACGTCGGTGGCCTCAAGGCCTACATCACCGGCCCTTCCGATTCCAAGCTTGCTGTTCTCCTCGCTTCCGATGTTTTCGGTACATGTCGATTTCACCTCCTTACATGCACTATGCAGATTTTCTCTACCAATTTTTTTTTTTTTCTTTTTTGTCTCTCTGTTTTTTTTTTTTTAATCTGGGTTTTCAGAATTTGATGTGTTTGATGATTGGTATGTGTGAATTCGATGTTGTTTTTTTCTTTGTTCTTCTATTGATATGGGAATGGTATTTTTGGTTCTTTCATGTAGTTTGATGTTCGATGTTCGATGTTCGATGTTTGTTGTTGTTGTTGTTATTTATTTATTTATTTTGGATGCTTGATATGAGTGTGTTTGATATTGGATTTTGGGGGTACTTGGTGGGTTTCTAGTATTTATTTCCTTTGGATTAAAAAAAAAAAAATGTTCTTTCATGTAGTATACTGCCCTTTGTTTGAGTGTTATTCTTTTAAGGGTCGTTTGGAAGTGTGGATTAAAAATCCTTCCAGTAGATTTTGATACCTGTTGAATTGAGAGGATTTTGCATATCAGTTTTGAGGTGGGAATGGTAAAAGGCTCTTTGGAGGGATCAAAGTCTAAATCCTTAGAAATCCTTGCTACCTAATGTCCCAAAAAACTGAAATCTTCACAAATCCAGAATCCAAGCTGCCAAACGACCCCTAAGTGGCTTTTTGCATGTGGGTTTTGGTTGTTTGTCACTTTTGATGCATGGCATGAGAGTATCTGATGTTGAATTGTGGAAATATTGGTGGGTTTTTGGTGTTTCTCTTTAGATTTCTTTGTTTAAAATTTTCTTTCATGCAGCATGTTGTTCTTTGTTTGAGTGTTATTCTTTTTTAGTGGATTTCACATGTGGGTTTTGATTTTGAATTTTTTTTCCCACTTTTGGTGCTTGCATGAGATCATTTGATCTTGGTTTGTGGAAATATTGGTGGGGTGTCTTTTTTTTAATGTAATTTTCTTTCACTTGGTATCCCCCCCTTATAATGCTTGGCATGAGAGTCTTTGATCTTGGTTTGTGGCAATATTGATGGGCTTTTGTTGTTTTGCTATTGGAAGATGATATGGTGGAGTGTATGAATTGGAATATCATAGAACCATTTCTCCAAAGTACATGCTGCAGGATGAAGTATTAAATCTGGTGATTGAGTTCAGCCATCTAATTTCCTGTATCGTGGATGGCAACTGATACAAAATTCGCATCCATCAGATGATGCTAGACATCCATGGAGATGATGCTAGACATCTGATCAGTGGCCTTTGAAATGATTCTAGTAAACAAAAATAGTTAACGGTCAGCATTCATTGCTTGAATGTAAAGAAAGCTGATGGATATGATTAGGCTGGCATGCCTGTTTTTTTTTGATAAGTAGGCCATCCATTGTAGTCATCACTAGATGGAAGGCTCTGTTTGATGCATCAGCCTGCAAGTGTACTGTAGAGAGATGGCTCTACCATATTTGGGTTCTTCTGTGCTTTACCGTAATTATCCTTTTCCATGTAGATGGTCCTTTTATTTTCATTTATGCAATATGTAGACTTTTGTCTGCATGTTGTCTGATAGTGGAGTATTGAATATTTGTCATTTTGGTGCTTACAACTACCCTTTTTGGTACAAACACCTTTTTCTACTTTAAGCAATGAGAAGGGTGTTTGTTGTTGTTGCCAGTGTCATTTTCGTTGTCGATGTGCTTTCTTTGAAATTTGAATGCTTAATGTGACATACTTGATTGTGTGTTGTGATAATTTTAGTGACATTTTGATATTTTCCTTTTGGATATTTTTTTCTTCCTATAAATTCTTCTTGTTTGGGGTGGGCATATGTATTTATAGTGAATTATCCTTTAAAAAAAAGCATTTATAGCGAATCAGAGATTTTTTTTTTTCTTCCTATAAATTCTTCTTGTTTGGGTGGGCATATGTATTTATAGCGAATTATCCTTAAAAAAAGCATTTATAGTGAATCAGTATTGTCATCATTGTGGCTGTTGCAGCTTGCAATTGTGATCACTTCCATCCTCATCCTCATCCTCACCATCATCCTTGATGTTGTGTTGGCATCATCATAATTTATCTTGCTTGTTTGCCTATTGCCTCTTCCGCTGGCTTCCAACTTTTTTCGCTAGCCTCGTATGATATTTCACCATCATTTTGAAAATGGTGGTGATTCATCCTCCTCAAATGTGGTACTGTTTCTAGTTGTGTACACCTTCCAAAACTTTTGGAGGGGGCATTGTGAGTGGAGCATATATGGAAATTCACACTGGTAAAGAAGTCCCATCTATCCAATGTTGCTATCAAAAGGATGGTTAAGTATAAATTCCATGGGAAAAATATTATACTCCCAGTGTAATTTTTGGTTGTGCTCGCCTCCATCTACAATTTGGTCAATTCTGAAAAGGGGGCCAATATGCATGTTTTTGTTGGTTAAATAGTTTTTAATGGACATTCTATAAATAGGAGTGTGCCCAATACTATTTACAGACTACAGTAACTTCCTACAATAACGGCACAACACGCTCTATAGGACCTGCTACGGTACTGCTACAGTATGCTATTATTATTATTATTATTTTAAATAGGGATAATCATTTCATTGGTTTTGTAATGACATATGGCTTGGAATATTGACATTAAGAAAAAATAGGTTTTTTAGAGAACAGGTTGTCTTGCAAACAGAGAACACCCTAAGAAATCAATCTTTTCTATTGAATTTTGTGAAATGCACGTGATTTAATTTCTTCTTTTCTTCATCCTACATTCTCAAATCCGTCCACCTGGCATCAAGTTGGTATTAGAGCAAGTTCCATCCATTGATAAATGGCTACTGAGGAAATATGCTGGAGGAAGTAATAATGATATATAACCAATTTGAGGGAAGTATAAGAGATTTAAATTCGATTGGATAAGTTGACATTGTTGACACAAGATCAAGGAGAGGCTTCTTGCCTGTGCAGAGATGTTAGCATTGTGTAATTGTGTATTGGTGATTGCAGCATTGTTCTAGTTGGTCATCCTCATGATAGAAGAGATGAACGATCTGAGGATCATGACTGCAAATATGGTGTAAGAGTTGAGATGCCTGGGTCCAGTGAAGAGCCTAAGAATTTCAAAAAGCACAAATCCAAGTCTCATATTAGAAGAATTATCCAACAATTACATCACAAACAAAGATGATAAAGACGCTGGTCGATGGCTGGATCGCAGATGGATCAATAGACTGATTGGCAAAAGTCGATGAGGTGTATTTTGAAGCATGTATGGCACATTAATCATTCCACAAAGATCAAAATAGGCAGTTCAAGATTCAAGAGTGAGATGGAGGACACGACATTGAATTTGGTCCACAAAAGGAGAAGGAAAGCAACGATGCACAATAATATGGGGTGCCTCAAAGATCATTGCAACTCGACAGGTGAGCCTACATCATAAGTTTCTAGCAAAGCTGAAGCTGCACCTTGACAATGGTGGGTCCTATTTGGGGATGCATGCGGAAATTGAAAGTGCACTTATTGGCATAACTGGATGAGGTGTATTTTAAAGCATATATGACACATTAATCATTCTACAAGATCAAAATAGGCAATTCAAGATTCAACAGAGAGATGGAGGACACAACATCGAATTTGACAATGAAAGCAACAACGCATGATAATATGGGGTGCCTCAAAGATCATGGCAACTCGATGGGTGGGCCTACATCACAAGTTTCTTGCAAAGTTGAAAGCCCACCTTTACAATGGTGGGCAAGGTTTTCCATAATGGTAATGGTGGCCGTAACGGCCACCGACGTTACTGTTACATTTCAGGCCGTTACAGCCATTACGGTCTTTCTTTCTTTCTTTTCTTTTTTTTTTTTTGGAAAAAAAAATAAAAACTGTTTCAGACCCATTATGGGACCATTACAGGGCAATTACGTGACATTTTTTTCTTAACAGCTGTTACGGCCATTTCTGCCCCTCAATGCGTGACGGTTGCAACCGTTACCATTACCATTATGTAACGGCCCACAGCCGTTATGTAACTGTTTTGGCATAACATGATGGTGGGTACTGTTTCTAGCAAAGCCGAAAGTGCACCTTTACAATGGTGGGTCCTGTTGGGGATACAACGGGGGGCTGCCCGTTATATGCATGCATCGAGTCTGGTTTTTGTGGTTTTAGAAGTTTTTAAAAGAGTTTCGAGAAATAATTATGAGCTAGAAAACTCGCTACAGTACTTGATACCATACTGCATTATAGTAAATGCTACATTATGCCCTGCAATACTGCAGCTGAAATTTATCAGAGTTTGAAACTAAATTCAGGTTTGTACATCTTTCTAGACATGCATGGTTTTGTGGATGACATATGGCTTGGAATATCAATAAAGGAAAAGTAGGTTATTTTATAGGAAGAGAGACTTGCAGAGAGAGAAAACCCAAAAACATCATTTTTTTTTTTTTTTTCTTGAATCGTGAAAATCATCAATGTTTCCTAATGGAATCGTGTGATTTAATCCCTATCAATTCTTCTTTTCTGCTTCCCACAATATCAAATCTATCCTTCCTACGTCACATGGATTTTTGTTTCTTTAATTTTATTTTTAATTTTTTTATTGCTGCCATGGCTGTTGAGGTTATAATCATATCGTTGTCATGTTTACCATTGTCATCATTTTCATATGTGCACCTGCTTATTATCATGCCTTGCATGTTTGACTTGAACATTTTACAGGATATGAAGCACCAAACTTGAGGTATGGCCATCTATGTTCTTGACCTAATTGTTTAATTTTATGATTGATATCATGAGATGATAAAATGATTTCCTTATATTTCTCTTATGGTTATACATATTAGAGTTTATAGTCCAGTTGTTAGTGTTTTGGTGAAAAGATAAGATCAAGATTTAAAATTTTGCACTTAATAAGTTTGTGGTCCAAATGATCTAAAATCATATTATTTGTCATTTTTTGTTTGTTTGATAAAGTTGTGCTGCATGTGCATTCATTTACAAACGTGTGTGCGATTTCAATCAATAGATTCAATGTAGCTTTCCTTGATTATTAACATATTTGCTTGCACCATTTTATTTATAGAAAGGACACCTCTCTTAAGCTTTTGATCTACTAATGGTGAGGGAGGTCTAGGAGTTTCTTCTTTAAGTTACTCAATATTCATCATCATTCCAAAGTCAGTTGTGGATCTTTTAAATGTTGGGATTGTTGGGTCCTCCCAAATTAATTTGGTGAGTTGTATGGAGGTTGCTCCTTTTAGTTCTTATGTGGGGATTATGGAAAGAACAAAATAGATGAACTTTTTTTGTAATATCTTGTCGTTGATATTTGTACTGAAGGAAAGAATTGAACACTTCATCATAAGTTAGGATTAGTACTGAAGCTATTAAGGCACCATTGTCTAAAAATTGGGTGGTAGTTGGAAATTGGTCATTTTTTATTATGTCAAGCATTGGGAGAAGATTGACTGATTGGTACCTATGCTTGTGAAAATTGAATATGGAACTTCAAGGGGGATCTGGGTGACTTGGTAGTTGAGGGTGTCATTACAGAAAAAGCCTGTTGGGTTTCTGCGGCTTGTTTTTCTAGTCCTGTGGAGTTGGTGAATCCAATTCTATAGAATTGAGGGCTATAAGCCTATAACAAAGGACTAAATCAGGTTATAACAAAGAACTACAACTTTTCTTTAATTCTCTAAATACCTCTGTCATGGTGGAAATAGACTTGAAGGCAACCATCTCTTGGGTCACTACTTCGTAATATCCTGGTTTTGTGGAAAGGAGTGTTTGTTGTAAATGAGATTAAAGATATGGTTGGTTGTAAGAAAATTTCCTTGATGTAGGTGTCTAGTGGGGTGAACTCCTTAAGGCCTGTTTGGATTGCGAAGGGCATCAGAGAGGAAATAATGTTTCTTTGGAAACCTTGTCTCCAGAAAATTGTGGGGAAGGACTGTGTTTCCCTGTTTGTTTTTTGTTAGAGAGAAAAAAATCTTTGGGAGAAAAAAATTCTGATTGGGGTTGGATGTCCAACCTCTTTCTTATTTATATTAAGTAATGCCCCAAATTACATAAAATATCCTTGGAATCAAGGGAAAAATAGGAAAAATAAAAGAAAAAAATAATAAGAAAAAATAAGAGGAGAATAAGAGAGGACTGATGGTTCGGAGAGGGCCCACGGTCTAGAAATATCTACACTCCCTCTCAAGCCGAGGCATTGGTACTAATCATGCCTAGCTTACCAATGCATCAAGGGAAAAATAGGAAAAATAAAAGAAAAAAATAATAAGAAAAAATAAGAGGAGAATAAGAGAGGACTGATGGTTCGGAGAGGGCCCACGGTCTAGAAATATCTACACTCCCTCTCAAGCCGAGGCATTGGTACTAATCATGCCTGGCTTACCAAGAATACGTTGTCTAATTTCAAGTGAAGATATCTACAAGTTGAGCAGTAGATGGAACAAAGAGAGTAGAAATAACGTCAGTATTAACATTCTCATGAATAAAGTGACAATCAACTTCAATGTGTTTTGTCCGCTCATGGAAAACATAATTAGAAGCTATTATATGAATTGTAGCTTGATTGCCACAATACGGAGGCATAGGAGTCTTCGTTGGAAATCCCAATTAGAAACAAAGCTTTTTAACCACAATTCCACATGCAGTATTTGCCATAGCATGGTACTTAGCCTCAACATTGGATCGTGCAACAGCTGTTTGCTTTTTATTCTTCTAAGTAATGGGATTGCCTTAAAAAAAGTATAGTATCTTGTCTTAGAGCGCCGATCATTTAGTGAACCTGCCTAATCTGCATCAGAACAACCTTCAATATTAAGATTATTGTGACAGGTTGACAGCTAAACAAGACCCCACGTCCTAGAGAAGACTCAATAGCCTACTACCTCAAGGTGATTGGATCGAGAAGTATGCAGAAGTTGGCTAATCAAACTCACTGTATGAGACAGGTTGTCAAATATATGAACCAACCAACTAAACGTCGGTACATGCGTGGATTATCAAGAAGTTCCTCATCATTAATTCAAATATTCTCATTAACCTCCAATGGTGAATCAATAGATTTAACATCAATATTACCAGTTGAAGTTAATAAATCAATGACATATTTTTGTTGAGACAAATAATGTCCTTCTTAAAACGGGATACTTCAATTCTAAGAAAATAGTTTAGTGTTCCCGAATCTTTGATGTAAAAAAAGCTTGCTTAGATAGAGTTTCAACTCAAAAATTACATTAGCATCATTACCTATAACAATGATATCATTCACATACACATATACAATGATGATAATACCCTGTACACATTGCTTAACAAACCCAGAATGGTTAGGATGAATGTGGGTAAATTTAATACGAATTAAGGAGCCCACTTTAAACTATATACAACCTTCTTAAAGCATTGTTCCTTTCTTTCCTTCCGCTTTGTAGTAAAGCCAAGAGGGGGAAGCACATAAATCTCCTCGGTTAGATCATCATTAAAAAAGTCTTTCCTAACATCTAATTGGTACAATAACCAATTCAAATTACAAGCAAGAGAAATTATCACTCTTACCAAATTCATCTTAGCAACAAGAGAAAAAGTCCTAGAATAATCTTCACCATATGTCAGTGCAAATCCTTTAGCTACAAGAGGAGCTTTATATGGGGCTGTACTACCATCAGGGTTGTACTTAAGAGCATACGCCCATGATAACCCACCAAATTCTTCCCGATTGATAAATCAATCATCTCCCATGTATGATTCCTCTCAAGGGCAGCCATCTCCTCTTCCATAGCTTGTTACCATAGAGGAGAATTGAGAGTCTCTTTAAGTTTTTATGATAAATATCTTCTAAAAGTTTTTTTATTTAAAAAAAAATTCTCACAAGAATGTTAAGAAGGATAAAGGCACATTCTCAATGCAAAAGTTGGTAGTAATAAATTTCAAAAGGTAAGGCTTTCCTAGAAGGCTGCAAGAAATCCCGCCCCTAGATTGTCCCAGAAACTTGGTGCCAGGTGCATGAGATGGATAGCAGAATGTTTGAAGGATATTCTCACTCTCAAATTTGAGAAATAAACCGACTTTTAATAACCTTGTCTTTTACTTTCTCAAGGAAAGGATGACAGCTCTTTCATCAATGGCAAATGGTTCTTAAAGTTCCTACAAGCACTCTTTATGTAGAGAGAGTGTTCCAAAATAACTATACTACTTAACCATGTTTTAACTTGCTAAACAAGTGACCAAGAAAAACCTAAGAGATGAAAGACGTAAACAAATAAAAAAAATTAGAACTACGATGGGGGCTGTGGGCCCAATCATATGGTCCATTGGATTGAACTGTATGGCCTGATTTAGTGGTGATAGCCTGCTTTAGTAGGCTGACATAATCTGGACCATATGATCAACCCACATGATCATCCTTCACGATCTGGACTCCATGACCACATCAGATAAGCGGATCTATACAGATGAGCAATTCACATATGTGAACAGTGTGCATGTGTGGGCCACAGTCTGATTGGACAACCTGTGGAGGCCACCGGTATTATCAGACAAACATGTCCTCTTTTGTCATCCATATTTATCGATTGGGCCGCCAGTTTTATAGGACCTTGAATCAGGCCCACTGTTTTGTAGGTCCTCGAATTATGACCTCAATACTTGGAACTCGACTTTCACTTGAGGAACCCTCAAAACAATATTATTGGATCTGACCATTTGTTTCTATTCATTCTGAAACTGATGTTTTCATGTAATAATTGTCTTTGAAAGTTAATCCCCAATTTTACTGAGCCAGAAAATGCACTAGAATAGGATAAAGGGAGCATTCCCAGGAGCGAAACAGAAAGAGTGACCCTGTCTTCACTTGAAAAGGCCACTTCGCAAGCAATTCATGGAAAGAGTTGAATTTCCACTAGGAAAAGGAAGCATTCCGAGGAACAAAACAGCGAGTGACCCTGTCATCACTTGAAAAAGGCCACCTTGTGAGCAATTCGTGAAAAGATATGAATTTCGATATAGAAGGGTGGCCAATGATATGATGATACAATTTTATAGGTTATATAGTGGGCCACGTAATAATTTATGAGGGAAATGTTGAATTTCCATATAAAAGCTCTCTTGATAATTGTAAAATCCTAAAGACCTATGGTAAATATAGTCATAAAAAACATACACTTAATATTGTCCTCATGCTCCTTATGCTGTAGCTATGGCGATGGTCACTTGTCCTCCCTTATGTAATCTATAATAACAATGGTATAATCCAATCTATCTTCACATTTCTCTCCCACCTTTTGTCCTAGTTCAAAGATTTTTTCAGTTTCTCTTAGATGCCCATCAGGGTTGTGGATGGATCATAACACTCTGTATTCCCCTCCAAACATAAGAGGAATTCGCAGGAAAAGAATTTGTTTTGCAGAAAATCACTGTTTTCCACAAGGAATCCTTAATTCCATTTCAACTGCATTTATTGTGGTTTCTGAAATCATGATTACCTTTTCTAACTTCCCATTATTTGGATCACATGAAATGGTGAGGAATCATCGCTAGAATTTGTTGTGGATTTCTCTTGGAAGAGAAACCATGATTACCTTTTCATCAAAATAACTGTTTTCCGTTGCTTGGATTGCAAGAATACAATTTCCCTGCATTTATCGTGATTTGAAAATCATGATTACATTTTTCCACATCCTCACCTTGGATTCCTCAAGGAGGGAGGGAGGGAAAATTGGGGCTGTTTTTCAAATGCATTCCTTGTTTCAGAAAATCGCATTATATAATACCTCTTCCCTCTGCTACTAGCGCTCTTCCTCTTTCATTTTGTGAATACTTATATGATTACTTAGTACACAGGAAACCTTCTTCTTCTTCTTCTTCTTTTTTCTTTTCTTTCTTTCTTTCTTTCTTTTTTTTTTTTTTTTTTTTTTTTTTTTTTTTTTTGAAAGCTAATATTACCTACATTTTACTATAAAGGAAGCTCGCAGACAAAATTGCAGCGGCTGGGTTCTATGTGGTGGTTCCTGACTTCTTCTATGGGGAACCATACGAACCCGATAATCCTAATAGACCGATTCTGGAGTGGATAAAAGATCATGGAACGGTTGGTTTCTGATCTCTCTCTCTCTCTCTCTCTCTCTCTCTCTATCTATCTACCTATATATATACATATATATATACATACATACGTACATACATACATACATACATACATGCATATATATATACATATATATATATATATATATATATATATATATATCATATCTTTGTTTAGAGTTTATTATTGATTTTTGAATCAAAAGGTCACTTGTTGAAGATTGATTACAAGGAGCATTATGCTTGTGTTTTGTTTTCAATCAGATAGTATTTATTTAGGTTAACAAAGCACGCATGTTATGCGTACACACGTACATCATGACCATATGGTTATTTTTGGACGCATGTCTCTTCATGTAGGTTAGGGAAGCATACATGAATGTATGGTTCATGCCTACATGCATGATTGCATGGTTGTTTGTGTATGGTATGAATGCTCATGTAGGTTAACAAAGCATACTTGCACATATATCTTCATGTGTGCATGTATTATTGCATGGTTGTTTGTGCATTATATGGATGGGAGAGATTCTTGCAATGATACAAGCAAACTCACCTAACTTTGCTTCTGTGTGGATGGGCTCATTCAACTGAAATGGAATGTTTTCACCTTTTGGCGCACAGCATTCAACTGAAAAAAGTCCAGGCTTGGTGGCTAGGATCTTGCAACCTGCTTACTTTTTAGGCATGTTCCACTGAAGGTGGCATGCAACAAACCAATTTTTTGATTGCTGAAACGTGAGCCCACTTTTTAGAATTGTAACCCACGTATATTGTGCAAAGATGAGGGTTGTGTTCCACATGGTTTCTCTAATAGAATCGGCAAAAGTTATGTCTAGGGAAAAGGTCACAAACGTGGACTGGTGCACCTGGCACCATCTGCCAAACATCTCCCACTATCCAGTGTTATCAGGGGAAACCCTACACATCTACCACCAGCTTCTGAAAATTTTGGTCAGAAATGTGCAACGGGTGTGATGAGCATGTGTGGTGATCAGGACTGTTGATCTAGTGGGCCACCTGTTGGATCAGCTGGAGGCAATTATTGCAGTAATGGGACAATAATAACCATTCAGTTGTTGCGAATTTTTCCATTGCATGTGGACCATTTCTCCATTTTGAGCGATTTGACCCCCTTTCCTAGGCCTCTGATCAGATGGGCCATCAAGCCATGGTCTACCAAACCTACAGTCCTCATCACTGTTCAATAATGTCATATGTATGGCAGAGATTTCTCAGTGTTCATTTCCTGAACTCCATGATGTCCATGTGTCATAGCAGCATTCACTTTCATAACCCTTTAATGCATCAGATATGCAAAGATTTTCTTTCTAGAAGTGCCAGTGTTGAACATGAAGTTATCCAAATGGTCCCTTGGTTTTTCTCATGTTGATATTCATTGCTATTTGAAGATGTCACTGTAGCCTTCTTCCATATGTGTTTTGGAATTCGTTCTAGGTCGATGCGTGTTGCCGTGTTCAAGTGATAGCATTATGGGAAGAAAAAAAACCAAAGACGATAAAACTAGATATGTGCAGATATAACATTGTGTCATGCAATAGGCATTTTTTGAACCATCATCTGAATATCAATCTGCTATTCAAAACCACATTTTAGGCCTTGTCTAGCTAAGAGAAAAGATATAGTCATTTATTTGTTAACGTAGAGGCATTTTGCTTTTCAGTGTCAGTAACTCAAGTACACCTATCATGGCACTGCTATCTGTATTCATTCCTTCAAGGATGCATCCTTCTGCTATGAATTAATCGTAATATTATGATAAGAATTCAGCATCCAACACCTTATAACATTCTTACAGGATAAAGGAACTGAAGATGCAAAAGCAGTTGTTGCAGCTTTGAAAAGTAAAGGAATATCTGCAATTGGGGCTGCAGGCTTTTGCTGGGGTGGTGAGATTTTCTTGTCCTCTTTCATTGATACAAGCTTCCTTCTATGGAATATTTTAGCACATTAACGAGCTATAGTAATGGTGGTGCGGTTATCAGAAGGCTGGACAATGTTAATTCAGTCTTATTGGGGAAGTGGTTGCGGAGATTTGGGGTGGAAGAGGACAGCCTTTGGAGAATCATCATTGGCAGAAAATATGGCACCTCTTCCAAGGGATGGTGGACCAAGGATTCTTCCCTATATTGTGCATTGAACCTCTGGAAGTCTGTTGCTCATTTGGCAAGCAAAGTGTTCAAGGGCGTGGGATTCTCCATTGGGGATGGGGAACAATTAGGAAGATGTCTGGATCAGGGAGTCCTTGCTTTGCGTGGAGTTCCCTAGTCTGGTCAAGCCCTGTCCTGCCGCGGATGTCTCAGTCGCCCTTCGCTTCTCGAGCGTAGATGATGGAGCTGTGTGGGTCCCTCCATGTAGGCATAACCTCAACAACGCTGAGATTGAAGGCCTGGCTTGGCTTCTCTCTCGTCTGTAGGAGATCTGGCCTTCTCTGGGTGTAAAGGATTCAATGATTTGGCTAAAAGACAATTTGAGAGCTTTCTCCACGCGGTTCTTCCATCTTTGATCTCCCAGTCTGAGGTTTGAGATGGATGTCGCCACACAGGCCCTGTCTGGTCCTACAGAGCCTCTCCCAAGGTTGTGGCTTTCGCTTGGCTTGTTGGCAGAAACAGGGTCCTTACTGTTGACAACCTTTGCAAAAGGGCTATGGTGTTTTTGAATATCTACCTCCTGTGCAAAAAAGATGCGGAATTGGTGGATCATGTATTCATCCATTGCCCTTTGCTAGGGTTGTTTGGTTTGGAATTCTGGTCTATTTTAATGTTCTCTGGGTGATGCCGAACTCTATAGAGGAGCTCTTCCAATCATGGCATGTTGGAGGATCTAGGAAGAAGGGAATGTTGAGGTGGAGAGTGACTGTGCTTGCCATTCTTTGGACCCTGTGGGGTGAAAGGAACAACCATTGTTTCCGGAGTAGAAGCGGCTCTCCTGGGCACTATTGGTCAGGCTAAAATGTTCATTAGGGAGTGGGTGCCCTGATTTTGCTGCTTGATTCTTGGTTTGCTTCGGCTTGCCTTTGTTTTTCTTGGCCTCTTTGCTCTCTTAATAAACTCCATTACATTTCAACAAAAAAAAGAAAAAAAGATGTCCCATTAAAAATACTATTAGTATTTTTTTTTTTCTAAGTAGTACTGTTAGTCATGGCTAACATTCAACTTCCTACATCTTTTTTCTCAGCGAAGGTAGTTGTGGAATTAGGGAAGCACAGTCTCATCAATGCTGCAGTGCTTTGTCATCCTTCCTTGGTCACTGTTGATGATATTAAAGGCAAGCATCTAGTTGTTCAAACACTTTCGAATCAGAGGAATCATATGACCACGGTTGTTGTACATTCTGTGTCTTGAGGCTGTGCCTGTGGGGCTCATGATTAGATCACTGATCTGATGGGCCTGGGAGATTTTTGGTGTGTGGTCTATTTGGCCTGTCAGATAATTGTCTGGATCAACAGACGATGGGCCCCACTTGTACAAACTCATTACCTGAGGATAGTATTCACATTCCGGTATTTATAATATCTCTTCAAAGCATTTGTAAATTTCATTAAGCTCCTATGCTTCTGTTGAATCCTGATTCACTAGAGCTTTTATTTTTATTTTAATCTGTTACCATTTATATCTTATAAATAATGATTTATATGTTTTCAGAGGTTAAAACTCACATTGCCATACTTGGAGCCGAGGTTGACCAAATGTCTCCACCAGAGCTGGTGAAACAGTTTGAGGAGGCTTTATCTGTGAAAGCTGAGGTGAGGGATCTCCAAACTTTTAGAATTACAATTGCAGGCTAAGCATTTTTTTTCTCTTATGCTTGATCATGTGTTTTGGTGAAACTTCGTGGATATGACCGAGCCCCTTTATATAGATTGGAACCATTTCTAATATCAAATACAGACGAATGGAAGTTGGCATGCTATATCATCTGCCATCAGTATATTTCGCCTATTTTACCCTGGTACGGGTGCTCTGCATGGGTCTAGTTGTCAAACTTGCTCCACATGTCAGTGTATGACGACCAGTGTTTGAAATATTGGTATCGCGCAATGTATCGCACCCTTGGGATACAGATACGTATCGGTTATCGCATGGGATATATCGTTTGTATCACATAATTTATCGCACTTTTGGGAAACATTGGGAAAATAGTTGAATTTTTCAATGAAACTTCAGGGATTATTAAAAAAGACCTCTATACACACTTTTAAATTATAAAATCTCAAAAAAGAATGGCACATAATAGGTTTCCTTTGTAGAGGGTCCTAAGCTATGCATTGTCCGATTGAACTAAGACAACTATATCCAGTATCCACCTCGTCCATCTGTTTTTCTATATCATTTTAGGACATTATGCAAAAAAATAAGCAGATCCAATAATCAGGTAGACCATATCATAGGAAACAATGGTGATTGACCATTAGTGGGACACTTGAACTTTGGATATGCTTCACTTTTTTAGGCTAAAATCATAAAATTATATGGTGAAATGAATGGACGGAGCAGATAAAATCATGAATTATAGTGGCCCCACAGAGTTTACTCACTACGTCATCAGCTTCCCAGTTCCCACCTAGACGGATGCGGATTTCCTGCGAAAGCCTTTAGCAGGAAGTTCCTACGCTGGGAACCCAGATGGGGCCCACTGTGATGTTTGTGAGAAATCCTCCCCTTCCATCAGTTTTGTGAGTTCATTTCAGGACGATATGCCAAAAATGAACCGTATATAAAGCTCAAGTGGGCCGTGCTAAAGGAAAATGTGGTTAGGGAAGTTTCTACCGTTGAAACATACCTGGGCTTGACAGTGATGTTTACATGCCATCCATACCGTTAATAACTTCATTCCTACAGGGATGAACTGAAATCACAAATATTAGCATGATTCAAAACTTTCATGGCCCATGAATATTTCAATTGTGGACATTCAATTATCACGTTTTCGGCCCACTTGAGCTTTGGAAATGGTTCATTTTTGGCATTATGTCCTAAAATAAACTCACAAAATGGATGGACGGATAGGATTTCTAACAAACATCACAATGGGCCCCACCTGGGTTCCCAGCGCAGGAACTTCCTGCGAAAGTCTTTTGCAGGAAATCCGCGTCCGTTGCAGATGCTCCTCCCGCTCGAGTTGTTTGAACGGTTCAAAGTTAAATGGGCCCCACAGTAATGCATTTATTATATCTATACCGTTCATGCATTTGGAGAGATCATTTTAGATCAAATGAGTAATATCCAAAGCTCAAGTGGACCACACCACAAATAGCAGTGGGGACTGATTCTCACCGTTAAAACATTTGTAGGGCCTACCATAACGCCCACTATAACTTTTATTTTTCATCCAATCCATTCATTAGGTCACACAAATCTGGATGAGGAGGAAAAACAAATATCATATTGATCCAAAACTTTTGTGACCCCAATAGGGTTTCAATGGTAGACGTTCAATCTTCCACTGCTGTTTTCAGTGTGGTCCACTTAATCTTTGGATCCATCTTATTTTTTTGGCTCAAGCCTTACGACGAGCTCACCAAATGGACGAACGGTTTGGATATAACACATACCTCATGATGGGACCCATAGAACTCGGTGACGACGTCAACACACCAGTCGATGGTGTGCGGTACACCACTCTTTTCCAAAAAAAGGGCCGGATGCCCCTTTTTTCTAAGCAGAGAGGGTTCCGGCCCCAAATATCTCCCAAATCTTCGGATTCCGGCGAAGATTCTCCAGATTTCGATGAGGATTTCCCTCGATGTCGCCCAAATACTCGGATTTCTTTGGATTTTGACAGATTTCTCTCCCAAATCGAAGATTTTGCTTGCACCAACCTACGAAAGAAGCTTCGATTGGAATGGCCCACCAAATGGAAGCTTTCGATGATGACGATCTCTTGTACAGGTACCGAAATCCAGTTTTTTGTTTTTTTTTTTCTTTTCGATTTTTCCAGATAATGATGCCGTTCACCTAAATTTTTTTTACTTTTTTGGTCTCTTTCGAAGGATATCGTGTCGCTGGACTGCGATACCGATAATATCGGCCGATAGTATCGATATTACGAACACTGATGACGACACATCTATGTATGTATTATTTAAATATTTATAGCATATTCTATTAAGTTTTGAATATATAATCATTAAACTATTTTTTGACATAAAATATTGGTTATTGCCAAGCCACATGCCTTTTCATGTCTAAACATTACTTTGAGGGATTTGAAGGATCCAAGTGTCATAATATTGATAACAACGGTCTGAATATCCGCTAAAATGGATACTAAACCAAAGCCCTGGAACTGCTAAGTTTATGTATGACATGGATCCCATGTTGTGTCACATGACTCTCATCTGACACTAGTGCTTTGAAGGTTTTTGAGGGATTTAACGAAGATACTATTCAGCACTCCCTTTCTGTATGAATTTCCCAAAAACCACCTTTCCTAGAAAGAAAGTCTGGGCCCACAATACTGCAGATCCCTCCCATTCAGTTTGTTACCATTTTACCCACATAAGGAACTTGATCAGAAGCAATGTTATCTAAATAGCCAAACACCCTACGTTTTCCCTTTTGAATTTTGTAATCCTGATTGTGGGTCATTTGTAGAGTGTCCCGTATCCGTTATGATACGGCCGTATCGGCCGACACCGTTACGCGATACAGGGTCGAAACGGGCACCTCCCTGATTCTGTGACCATAACGGCCGTTACGGGCCATAACGGCTAGGGGTGTACACAAACCGGGCTAGCCCGGTTAGCTCGCTCGACCCGGCCTGAAAAAGCCCGACTTGGCCTGACCCGGAACTGAGTTCGGGTCAGGATGGGCCAATTTTCTAGGCCCGAAAGTGAGTTCAGGCCGAGTTCGGATACCTCCCAGTTCGGCCCGACTCGGTCCGAAATCCGACTCGCCCCGGCCCGGCCCGACCTGTGTATGACTATATTTAATTTGTATAAAATGTTTTATTTTATGCTTTGTCAAATGTATGTAAATGTATGTAAATGTCCTGACTAGTTAGATTTTTTGTGGAGTCTATAATTCAACTATCTAAACCGTTGATCGAGGGCCTTGTAATGGGACGCGGATTACCTGCCAAAGCCCTTCCCATGAACTTGCTGTAAGGTTCGAAATTGGCCCAAACTTAGTTTCGAAACTGGCCTGAACTCGAAGGTTCGAAACTGGCCCGAACTCGCGCTGGGCCCGGTTCAGGCTGGAGATGTTGGCCCGATGACCAGGCCCGGTCGAGTTCGGGCCTTGTGTGGCTGTTGAACGGGCCTGGACGGTGAGGCTGGGCCAGTTCGACTCGGCCCGACCCGTGTACACACCCCTAATAACGGCCGTTACGTCCCCGTAATGGCTGTTACGGGCTAAAGAAAATAGGAAAAAAAGAAAAAAATATAGGGAAAAAAAGAAAATTTTTTTTTCCTTTTCTTTTCTTCTTCTCCTTCTTGTTCTTGTTCTTCTTCTTCTCGATTCTTAATTTGCATGCCCCTCTGCCTTCTTCTTCTTCTTCTTCTTCTTCTTCTTCTTCTTCTCTTCTTCTCTCTCTCTCTCTCTCTCTCTCTCTCTCTCTCTCTCTCTCTCTCTCTCCCTCTTCTTTCCCTCTTTTTCTTTTTGGTTTCTCTCTCCCTTCTTTTTCATTTGGTATCGGAAAAAGAAAATCGGAAGCGGATTGGCTGGTGTACCGCACACCAGCTATATAGTTGCTATAGGTACGTGTCATGCTAAGACGAGCGCTAGCACTCCTCGAGCTCCGAGTTGTACGAACAGTTCAAAGGAGATCAAAGTTACATGGGCTCCACAATGATGTATTTATTATATCTACACCGTTCATCTATTTTTAGAGATCATTTTAGAGCATTACCCAAAAAATGAATCATATCCTAAGATCATCTGTGGACCACACCAAAAATAGCAGGGGAAATAATGATTTTCACCGTTAAACAATTCGTAGGCCCCACCATAACGTTTATTTTCCATCCAATCTGTCCATAAGGTCAAAAAGACCTGAACGAAGAGGAAAAACAAATTTCATATTGATCCAAAACTTTTGTGATCCCAAAAAGGGTTTCAATGGTAGATGTTCAATCCCCCACTGCTTTTTGCAGTGTGATCCACTTGATAATTAGATCTGTATTATTTTTTGTGTCAAGCCTTAAGACGACCTCGTCAAATGAATGGACGGTTTAGATATAACACATACCTTATGATCAGACCCACGGGACTTGTTGACGTCAAATGAATGGACTGCATATGAGTTACGCAGCACATCGCACGACTTAATAAAAGGTACAAGTGCCACGTGAGCCCCACCATGATGTATGTATTTTATCCATGCCATCCATCCATTTTGTCACATCATTTTAGGTCATGATCCAAAAAATTAGTAAGATCCAAATCTCAGGTGGACCACAGCATAGGAAACAGTGGTGATACAATGCTCATCATTAAAATTTTCTCAGGGTCCACTGTAATGTTTATTTTCCATCTAACCTGTTAATAGGGTCACACTGACGTGGATGAAGGGAAAACACACATGTCAGCTTGATCTAAAACTTTTGTAGCCCCAATAAATTTTTAATGGTGGTTGTTTAATTATTGTTGTTTCTTCTGGTGCGGTCCACTTGAGCTTTGGATCTGCCTCATTTTTGGGGTCATGCCCTAAAATTGTTTGGCAAAATAGATGGACGGTGTGGATATAACATATTCATCACGAGTGGGGTTAAAAAAACTTTAACACTCGTGTGCTACACTTCACAATCCAAGTCCCACCTAATTCGGGCCCTTAAATTGTACACGAGACATGTATTAACTTAAAATTTACCAATTAAATTATGGACTGTAATTGCTAACTCAAAATGCCATCAAATTGTTTGAATAGTTTTAATTGTTATTTCGTGGACGCTTATTTTTAAAAATAGGGCCTTTTGATTTTTTTTTCATGATTCACTATCCAATAAATGTCCACCAATTCACAAGTGGGATAATGCCAAGAAATTATATGAATTTGAGGCTGATTTGGGGCATGGATTGGTCCTCCAAGTCAGCCCCAAATTGGCAACGCCATCTACTTAAATTTAATTTCATTTTTTAAAAGAACTATTGGAGAAATGATATCAAATTGTTAAGTATATAAATTAGATATTTAGAAAATTAAATATATGAATTTCGTAGTCAAATTCAGGTTATCTGGTTCATAAATTCATCAGACAGTCCGATATAACTTCTCACCAAAGAGTGGACCGTTCCACCGCCATAAACATGTTCTAATTTATAAACAAATGCATATTTGGAATGCTTAGAATATTCTAGATTTAATCCATATTTTTTCATATTTTTTTGGCTTTTTTTTTTTTTTTTTTTTTTTTGCACCGTTACGGGCTATTACGCCCCCATATCCGTATCGGTATCGGAGGGCACCGTTATGCTAACCGATACTGATACAGGATACCTACTCATTTGCCATCCAGATTGCTATTGTTGTAGACCTGGAATTATGGATCTCTAAGTGTTTGATTAAGATGAAACCTAAATTTATATTTGGGGTGTAGAGGTTTGTAATTTGATTTGTGCAATAAGATAATAGAATGCATGCCAAATCTATAATAACAACATTATTTCATGTGTTGGGAGTGACCTACATGATCCTACCCCTGGCATACACGGCGTCGGAGGAAGTAGCGTACCCTCTACCAGTTTCTGTACCACATACTGGAGTGTCCCACAATCAAAATAACCTTGATCAGGTGTGGTTCCGAAGAAGTCCCAAATCCAGAGATGTAAAGGCAAGAGTCCTTACACATGCACAATTGGTCACTATTAATTTGTTACTGTGTTCTCCATATAATTGAAACACATGATCTTTGTGAGAAGTTTTACCAAGTCTCATCAGGTTTTTGTTCAAGGCTGCAATCGGTGCACATTGGCAATCTGTTGATAAATCCAGACCAATGATTTGATACGCCACCTTGTTAGAGCTGCAACTTGGGTTCGAGTTCGAGCCAGGTTGGATTGGGGTAGGGTTAGAAAACTCTTAACCGAATTTGAAACCGGGTTGTGTTCAGGTTGAGCAAATTCGGTCAGGTTAGATCGGGTTGGGAATAATCAGGTGTATTTGGGTCAGGTTGGGTGGTTTGAGGTCAAGTAGAGAGGAATTCGGGTCAGGGAAGGTTTCGGGTTGGGTCTTCTTGAGGTCGGTTTGGGCTCGGTTTGACCCTCAACCTGTGACCCGACTGGTCCGAGTCCCCCCCCCTCCCCTATGGATGGGACAAAGGTTTAAGGTTTTCAACCATTCTGGCTACATATTCTTTCCAGGTCTTTGCTCTGAACATTTTTTAATCTTCCAAAAGGCTGGTCATGGATAAGAGTATGGAACTTCCAATGACAGATTTTGAGCGAAAGGTCTATCCAAGAGATTGCCACTGACTGAACACCTCCTTAGATCCATCACCATGCGCACAAATTTGCTTGTTTGTAGGATCAGTACCCTCTTCTGAATGGTACCATATGTGCTTTGACATCTAAGCCTTGGATACTGGTTTCTTTCCTCGATGTATTTTCAAAGATTTCTCATACAAAACAGCTCCAAATGTGCAAAATCAATCCATCTGCCTCTTTTGAATCTCAATTTGCTTAAATACTGTTAGTTTATATGAACTTTGCTAAGTCCACATGAGTGTGCAAGTCAGCTAATGCACATGCCACCACATGTGCTAGTGTGGCAGACATGATATAAGCCATTCATCAGATGGAACTCACCTTGTAGATGTTGCTGCCCGAGGATAGAGGCGGTCCACTCGGTAGGCATGCCATGATATTAGAAATAAGTAGATGGATTAGAAAACTTCCTCCAGTTTTTAACAATTGTGCATTTGTTAATTTAAATGTGGCCCACCTGACTAGTGTTCTGACCTGATCTTGAAATAATGAATCTACATATGTAATATTAGCTTGTTATCAATCGCTGCATTCATGAACATTCCCACTTCCGGAAATTGCAGTCAAATGTGTTTACTTCGATCAACAGCTGAGAACTGCTGGTCTTTCGACAGGTGGATGCTTTTGTGAAGATCTTCCCGGGGGTGGCTCATGGATGGACGGTGAGGTATGGTGTTGACGATGAACCAGCTGTGAAGAAGGCAGAAGAAGCGCATCAGCACATGTTGGACTGGTTCACAAAGTATGTCAAGTAAGAGATGATACTCCACATCATATGATTAAGAACAACATTTGATATGATAGCTCAAGTATGAGTTGTGTGTATAATCTGCTTCTCTGTATTATTAGTGGGACTTGGTGAGTAATTCTGATGAGTCCTTGGACGCCGTAGTCAAGGTGTTTGTCGGGTTTGGATATTACTTGACAAATATCTATTATAAATCATAACTCATACAGCTGTCCACAGGTCGGTCCCTTGCATACCATACCCAGATCCTGCCTGAAGAAGGCTGTGTTTGGGTCCAGGAACTATATTTGCAGACCTGGACCCAAACCCTGTCAAGTACCCATTGGGTCTTACGTTTCTCTGGGTTGGGTCCGTCCGGATAGGGGCATCAACCCGGTTGGACCCATGGTGTGTAGATGGGCCTTATATGTTTGTGGCCTAACAAACGTCATTCGATCACTAGGACACTCCTGCATGCGCACCATCATATCATAGTTTAAGAACCCAAAAACTCGCTTGACTTGATGTTCAGGTGGGTTCGATTGAGTCGAAGACTTGGACTCCAATGGAATGGATATTTGATTTATTATAAATTAGAAATGTTTGGAAGAGTAATAAATATTTCAAATAGTTTTGTATGGGGTAAGTAATAATAATAATAACAGCAATCTGCGCAGAGCACAGTGCTCTGTTTATGGAGATTCTTGCTTTTGTAGTAACTTTTTGAAATAGTAACTTTTTGAAAAAAAAACTTAGATTGCATTGCATGAGTTGGCTTCAAGTCACTTCAAGTACGAAGTCTTCTCCCAGTTACTCGAATCGAAACTCGGCTGATGGGGGGTGTTAAGTGGGTCCCACTTATACAAACCGAAAAACCTGAAATGGGATGCGGCTTGTAATGCAGTTTTGTATATGATCTGTTTTCTTGATTTTATTGGTGGGATCTTTTCTATATATATATATATATATATAGAGAGAGAGAGAGAGAGAGAGAGAGAGAGAGAGAGAGAGAGTAATGCTCACACACAACTAGTTTGACCACAACTAGTTTGACCATTCAAATTGGTCCAACTAGCTATGCATTAAATTACTGAGATCTCTTTTTATCCATGTGTAATGCCTAATTATGAACAGCCAAGTATTACATGGGTATGTTGGGAACACGTGTCAAAGATCTAGCTCGTTTATCGAACATGGCCCACTGATTAAATTTTATCTGCCAAAAATTTGTAAATGGACTTTATAGTTGAATCCACACATGCAAGTTGAAACTAAATTATTGGAATGAGTTTTTAACAGCCCTCTTTTCTTTTATAAAAATATTATATACCTTTCATACACGTACAAAGAACTCTATTTGATTAACGGATTGGATTTCTTACTCATCTAGTACGCTATCCAAACCCATCATACATGTACAACTTCCATGGTTATCTCACCTTTTCCTCCTTCCTCTCTCCACATTTAATGCTCGCTCTCCCTATGCGGGTAAATTGCCTCTTAGCCTTCCACCACTTCCCGCCATAGGAAGCTAGTGGGCCCACTATGATATTTGTGATAAATCTATTCCATCCATCAATTTTTCTAGATCATGTTAGGACATGGGCACAATTTTCAAAACTCTATAACCACACAATAGGAAAAACTGCAGATTGAATTGAAAATACAAAATTATTAGCGTGATCCAAAGCTTTTCTGGCCCGTCTCCAGTGCATTGGTACTCTTCCAAGTATTTTCAAAGGGGGTGCATTAGATGTTACCTTGACCATGGGCCCACCTTGATGAACCTGTTATACATCCACCCTGTCCTTCAGTTTTCATTGATCATTTTAGGACTTGTTCTCAACACTTAAGCATATCTAAATCTCAGGTGGACCACATCATTGGAAACTGTGTTTATTTAATGCTCACTATAAAAAACTACTTAGGGACCACCTATGGCCCACTGCAATCTTTATTTACCATCTAACCTTTTGATAAGGTCAAATAGACCTGGATGAAGGAAAAATACAAAGATCAACTTAATCTAAAACTTTACGGCCCAAGGTAAGTTTTTTTCTAGTGGTGTAGTCCACTTTAGGTTTGGATCTTCTTAAGTTTCGGCATCAAGGCATAAAATGAGATGAAAGAATGGATGGACAGCATGGATATACAATACATTCATCAAGGTGGGCCCCATACGGTCAACGTAAGACCCACTCACATATTGCCCGGTGACACATAATCCACTCTCATTTAGAAAGAAGAGTAAAAGAGGGTGCAGTTTGGGTATAATCCCACCGGACCTATCCCACCGCCATGTTTATTTGCCATCCAACCTGTTCACAAGGTCACATAGACCTGTAAGAAGGGAAAACATAAATATCAGCTTGATCTAAAACTTTTGTAGCCTCCGATGGATTTTCAATGGTAGGCAATAAATCCCTACTACTCATGTGGTGTGGTCCACTTGATCCTTTGATATGCCTCCTTTTCAAGCCCATGTCCTAACATAATCTAGAAAAATTGATGGACGGGATAGATTTATCACAAACGTCATGATAGGCTCCACCTAGCTTCATATAGTATGGGGGTAGAGATGGTATTAATTGAGAAGAGATAACATTAAATGAAGAGAGATGGAGAGGAGGAAGAGTCTTTTTTCCCGTAGAACAGGATGAGGGGACAAGTAGTGCATGTGTGATGTATTTGAGTAATGCACAACATATATGAAATATATAGTTAGTCAATTAGGTAAGGTTCTTTGTAAGCATGTGAATGACATAAAATATTATTTTTGTGATCAGTAATATGATATATTTATACTAGAAAAGTAAGTTGTTAAAAATCCATTCTAACTGTTCAAATATATATATATATATATATATATATATATATATATATATATATATATATATATATATATATATATGGAAAAGGGACTGCGCTCCAGCTGACGATAAGCTCCCGTGAGGTCGAGTTGTGTGGGCCCCACCGTGATGCGTGTCGACCATCAACACCATGCATTTGATGGGTCCCCTTTAAATTATGGGATATCCCAAAAATCAGCCATATATGGAACTCAGGTGGGCCATACCATCTAAAATTATATGAAGACATCGTTAAAACATATAAAAGCACTTGGTGGGGCCCCCCTGAGTTTTGCATGCGGCTGAAACTTGGTCTGAACCCTCATTCAAGTGAAACACACATAATGGATGGGTTGGATTTGCAAACCACATCTCAGTGGGCCCTCAAAAATGGTTATGAATGTTTAAATGGTGCACGGCCCCTCTCCACTTCTGTATTTGGTGTGGCCCACCCAAGTCACGAATTGACTTGATTTTTGAGACCTAGGCCCACGATGGAATGGTGCATCTGACTGATGGGGTAGATGTTCGAAACGCATCACGGTGGGGCCCACACAGCTCAACCTCATGGGATAGACAGTAGAGCGCATAGTACCTTTTCCCATATATATATATATATATATATATATATATATATATATATGTATATATTCAATGATGAGATTTATTTACTAATTTTTTGCAAATAAAATTTAATTAGTATGTCATATTTGATGAACGGTGTAGATCTTTGGCACAAATTCTTGTTGTACCTATTTAAGGCTTGATGTTATATACTCTCTCGTAAGTGGGCATTACATTTAAAGAAAGAAAAATATTTCTGTAATTTAATGTGCAGCTAGTTGGACCAATTTGAATGGTCCAACTAGTTGTCCGTGGGCATTTCTTATATATAAGCGAGGGGGGGGGGGGGGTCTATGCGGTCGAGCTCATGGGAACTTCCCATGAGGTCGAGTTGTGTGGGCCCACCGTGATGCGTGTCAAACATCTACCCCATCGGTCATATGCACCATTCCACGGTGGGCTTAGGGCTTAAAAATCAAGTAAATCTGTGACTTGTGTGGGCCACACCACATACAAAATTGGAGAGGGGTTACCTTCTATTAAAACAGTCATAATCATTTGTTGGGCCCATCGAAATGTGGTTCACAAATCCAGCCCATCCATTACGTGTGTCCAACTTGGATGAGGGGTCAGACCAAGTTTCAGACTCATCAAAATTTCAGGTGGGCCCCGCCAAGTGCTTTTATATGTTTTATGATGTCTTCACATGATTTTAGATGGTATGGCCCACCTGAGTTCCATATTGGGGTGATTTTTGGGATATCCCTTAATTTAAAGGGGACCCATCAAATGTATGGTGTTAATGTTCGACGCGCATCATAGTGAGGCCCACAAAGCTCAAGCTCATGGGAAGTTCCCACGAGCTGATGGGACCGTCCCATGAGGTCGAGCTGTGTGGGCCCCACCATGATGCGTTTTGAACATCTACCCCATTAGTTAGATGCACCGTTCCATCATGGGCCTTGGTCTCAAAAATCAAGTCAATCCGTGACTTGTGTGGACCACACTACATATAGAAGTTGAGAGGAGTCGTGCACCGTTAAAACATTCATAATCATTTTTTGGGTCCACTAAGATGTGGTTTGCAAATCCAACCCATCCATTATGTGTGTCCCACTTGGATGAGGGTTCAGACCAAGTTTCAGCAGCATTAAGAACTCAGGTGGGCCCCACCAAGTGCTTTTATATGTTTTTGGCATGTCTTCACATGATTTTAGATGGTATGGCCCATTTGAGTTCCGTATACGGCTGATTTTTGGGATATCTCGTGATTTAAAGGGGACCCATCAAATGGACGGTGTTGATGGTCGACATGCATCACGGTGGGGCCCACACAGCTTGACCTCATGGGAGCTTATGGTGAGGTCAAGCGCATAGTACCTTTTCCCATACACACACACACGTATTATACCTTCTATAAGGTCGAGTGCTGGTGACACCTTATTTGTCAAATGGTGAACCGAATGGAATGGCTTTAGTGTTGTTGTTGTTCGGTCTTCCCCCTTAGGGGGCTAGGGGGGTGGAAAGCTGTGATTAAATCCTTCCTTTAGTCGCTTTAGTCAGGTCAGGTCGGGTTGTCAGGTTAGGTCAGTCGGTTGGGAAGAAGAGCTGTCGTTAAATCTCTTGTCTCCATTAATGCTTCGCCATTCAGAAAGACGAATTATGACTTTTGAGAGTCACGTTAGGAGAACAAAGAAGAGATTTAAGGATCACTCCAGTGCGGCACGAAGCCGCTGACGCCGAGTCGGCTCCTATGCCGCTAGCTATGCCCTGCTTGGTCCCCCGGCACGGTGGAGGTTCCGTAGCGCGTCATGAGCACCGGGCAAAAGGCGGGGCGGTTGAGCAACTCAAGCGAACCGCCCTACCGTACTCGCGGTACGTTTGGATCTATCTCCTGACCGAAAAATCGGAGGTTTTTCAAAAGTTCGTCGAGTTCAGTGGTGGAAAATGAGTTTGGTGAAAGAATCAAATGGCTGCGGACAGTCAAACCGATATGCTTCTTCGCCTCGCTCGATGATTTGGGAAGAGTTGGAGATTCATCTCTCATCGAAGAAGGAAGATAGCACTCGACGTTACATAGGTTGAATGTTGGGCACGAAGTTGACACCCTTGAACTGGACTTGATTCCCGCACGTCAGCTTTAGAGCTAAACTGCCGAAAGACAGATCTCATCATAGCACCCGAAAAGCAGGGAAGGGTTAGGGATGGGACCTGAACGACGCGCTACGGTGACTCTAATAGGCTTTTGACCATTCCGTCTGTTGACGCTCCGAACTAAAGACAAACGCCCTAGCTGCTGTCGCAACGTCGAGCCAGCGAAAAGGAACGGCAACATGGAATCCTTACTGGACGACTACTCGCTCTAACTTAACTCGCTTATCGTTACGCTCGGGCTTCTTCAAAGGAAGCCCTTCGCTCCACTCACCTTAAAAGACCGTAGGAGTCAGAAGGTACCCAATTAGTACCTCAGACCGATCTGCCGTTCAACATTTGAAACCAATGAATAGGAATCAAACCGACCCGCTTCACACATTTGCAGATGCCCATCTCCGTACCTCGAAAGCGTTGATTCGCCCTACCGCAGCCCCCCTGCTTTCTGGTGGTGCTGGAGTTGTCTTCGTAACTCCTGAACAAGATGTTATCCTGCATGCTTTCAAATTGGACTATCCTTGTACCAACAATGTTGCGAATCACGGCACATGTGAGTTCGAGCCAGCTGTTGTGTTCGCACAACACAAGTTCAGACATTACTTGATCGGGTCGAGGGTCTTTATTCACACCGATCACTCCGCTATCAAATAATGTCTGACCACTAACAATGCTAGAGTCACCAGGTGGATCATCCTACTTCAGGAGTTTGCGAAACCAACCTCTTGTGGAGAAACCAGTTGCTGTCTTCGAACCTTTTGGTATGTATTGCCCCTTAACTATAGATCAGATCCACTGGACGAGAAACTCAATTCCGCACTGTTGCTGAGTCGTCGGACTTATCCTTAAACAAACCGGAAAATTTTATAGGGTTAGAAGTAATTTATGTGCGGGCCTTTCGTTGTTATAAGATCATGTGTAAGGATTCTGTGTGGGGCCCAATATGATGTTTGTGACAAATCCAACCCATCTATCCGTTTTTGAAAATCATTTCAGGACATGCAACAAAAAATGAGAAGGATCCAAATATTAAATGGGCCACATGAGAGGAAACAGTGGGGTTTTAGTGACCACCGTTGAAACATTCAAATGGCTACAAAAGTTTTGTATTGGTTTATGTTCGTGGTGTTTTCATTTCATATTAGTGAAATTGACCTTATAAACGGTTTGGATGGAATATAAACACCAAGGTGGAGCCTAGGAAGGTTTCAACGGTAAGCATTCCTTTCCCAATTGTTTCATCTCGTATGGTCCACTTGAATTTTGGATCCTCCTCATTTTTGGTATAATGTCCTAAAATGATATTTGAAAACGATTGGGTGAGTTGGATTTCACACATAGATCATAGTAGGCTCTACACAAAATCCTTTCACGAATCTTCGTAGGAAAGTCTTTAGTAGGAAATCCGCATCCCTGGGGTCTGGGAATCGGACTGGCTACTCTCCCCACAACCGCCCAATGGCAGGTGGTAGGTATTATGTGGTCCTGATCATGTTGTATGTGTTTCATCTATGCTGTTTATATGTTTTTCTAGATCATTTTATAGTAATGAGACCAAAAATGGGGTATATCCCAATCTTAAATGAACCACATTACAGGGAACAATGTTGAATGGGCGTCGACCATTAAATTTTTTTTGGGGGCCATAAAAGTTTTGGATCAAGTTGATCTTTGTTTTTTTCCTTCATATGGGTCTGTATGACCTAATCAACAGATTGGATGTCAAATAAACAGTACAGTGGGCCTTAGGATGATTTTAACCTTGAGCATCACTCTCCACACTTTTTTCTATGGTGAGGTCCACTAGAGCTTTTGATCTGCCTCATTCTTTGGATAATGCCAAGATATGATCTTTCAAAATGGATCAACGGTGTGGATATAATACATACATCATGCTGGGACCCACAGAACTTAGTGACGTGACTTCAGCTACTCAACCTCTCATTAGGTAATCCGCGTCCCACTCCGAGACGGGTGTACCACACACCAACTATATATATATATATATATATATATATATATATATATATTAGGGCCTACAGTAGACTACACAAACAAATGGTGAAGGATTGAACGTCTACCATTGAAACCCTTTTGGGGTCACAGAAGCTTCCGATCAATATGAAATTTGTTTTTCCTCTTCATCTATGTATTTGTGATCTTATTAACAGATTGGATGGAAAATAAAAGTTATGTAGGCCCTACGAATTTTTTAACGATGAAAATCATTGTCCTCGCTACTATTTTTTGTGTGGTCCATTTGAGTTTTGGATATGATTCATTTTTTGTTTAATGGTCTAAATTGATCTTGAAAAATGGATGAAGGGTGTGGATATAATAAATAAATCATTGTAGGGCCATGTAACTTTGATCTCCTTTGAACCGTTCATGCAAGTCGGAGCTCAACTAGCGTTGGCACTTGTCTTCGCGCGACACGTATCTACACCGGCTATATAGCTGGTGTGTAGTACACCGCCAATCTGATTCCCTCCTAGACGGAAGGGGATTGCTCAGCTCACTGAGTAAACGGTGTGAGGTCTACCGTGATTTATGTATTTTATCTCCTCCGTCCATCCATTTTTTTCGTAAAATTTTATGTCTTGATCCCAAAAATGAAGTATATACAAGGTTCAAATGGACCACACTATATGAAATAGTTGAATTGAACTTCTATTGTTGAAAATTTCTTTGGGGCCACATAAGTTTTGGATCAAGCTTATATTTTTGTTTTCTGTTCATCCATGTATGTATGATCTTATGAACCATTTGGATGACAAATAAACATCACCATGGGGCCTAACAAGGTTTCAACGGTGGAAATCATTATCCCCACTTTTTCCCAGGCATGATCGACTTGATCTTTGGATATGCTTCAATTTTGGGCTCAACCCCTTAAATTAGATGGAAAAACGGATGGACGACATAGATGAAACGCATACATCATGGTAGGGCCCACATAGCACCGACCATCGACCACCTGCTATTGGCCGGTGGTGCGTTTCCCAAAATCAAACCGCAGAATTCCTGCGAAAGTCTTTCCCATGAAGATCAACGGAAGAATTCTATGTGGGGCCCACTATGATCTTTGTGTGAAATCCAATCCATCCTTTTGTTTTTAAATATCATTTTAAGACATTATACCAAAAATGAAGAGGATCCAAAATTCAAGTGGATCATACGAGATGAAACAGTTGGGAAAGGAATGCTTACCATTGAAACCTTCCTAGGCTCCACCTTGGTGTTTATCTTCCATTCAAACCGTTTATAAGGTCATTTTCACTGATATAAAATGAAAACACCACCAACATAAACCAATACAAAACTTTTGTAGCCATATGAATGTTTCAACGGTGATCACTAAATCCCCACTGTTTCCTCTCATGTGGCCCATTTAATATTTGGATCCTCCTCGTTTTTGGTTGCATGTCCTATAATGATTTTCAAAAATGGATGGACAGGTTGGATTTATCACAAACATCATAATAGGCCCCACACATAATCCTTGCACATGATCTTCCAACAACGAAAGGTTCGCACGTAGATTATTTGCGGCCATATAAAATTTCCCGATTTGTTTAAAATTTCACCATCCCTTCAAGCGTATAGCACCTTTTCCCATATATATATATATATATATAGCAGCAACTTTTGGACATTATTACGGGTGAACACTAGCTTCAGTTTTTCTTTCATGTAGCCCTTTAACCAGAGGGCATTTGTCTTTTCAATTCCTTCTTGGGAGTAGCCCATACTTCCCTTCTAGCATGTAGCCACATGGAAGGCATGGCATTAGGGAGCACATATGATAAAGGCTCTGTGGGGGTGTACAGTAATGAATCTGCAATGCCCACACCATACATTACCATACATTTGTTGTGCTGGCTCATGTTAGGATGTGGGTTCAAAAGTGAGGCTGATTGAAAACTCTAGTGGGTCCTAGCACATGAAAAGCGTACATGGTGGCCCACGTTGAAATCCTTCTCTCTGTTTTCTTGCCATACTCTCTCCGCGTGTTGCACATGCCATAACCCCTAGCTTTTATAGCTATAACATCAAAGAAATAAATCAGCCGATGCTTGAATACTCAGTGCAAGGAGAGTGGTCTAAAATTATAGTGGACAGCGGAAATTCTTACATTTTGTGCCGGAACAAGTGGTGAAGGAGTCGCAATTCTGAGATACAAGCAAGGCCAAACGGTGCAATGCATTATGGGGTGTATGAAGAGAGCAAGCCAGTGATAGACAGAAAATATTGTGCCATCATCCATGTCTTATATCTACACCGTTCATTCGTCTTGAAAATTCATTTTAAGGTTTGATTCCAAAAAGCGGACCATAATACAGGAAATAGTGATCATCAACTATTAAAAACTTCTCATAGGCTACGAAAGTTTTGGATCAACCTGATATCTGTGGTCTCTTCATCAGGTCACAAATTTAACGTGACCTATCAACACACTGAAAGAAGGTCTCTTATCGGTCGAACAACCTTTCAGGCTTTTGCATATATTATCATACCCTAGAAAAACCCCAGGAACACCTATTTATAGTTTAGAAACTTCCCTTTTTTGCATCCCGGGGTTTGCGAAAGGACTCAAATCCTTTTGAGTCTTATCAACAGGTTGGATGACAAATAAACATTCCAGTGGCTCATGGTGGCCTCCATGAAGTTTTTAATGATGGGGATTCAATCACTACTATTGCTTGTGATATGGTCCATTTAAGATTTAGATCTACTTCATGTTTGGTATCATGCCCTAAAATAAGCTTTCAAAATGGATAGACGGTGTAGATGTAGAGCACATATATCACAGTTGACCCCACAGTTTGGGTTCCACCCAAACCATACACTAGATATTCATAGACACCTTAAGCCAAGCATGCCAGGTTAGGATAACATTACCTGGGCCGGGCCCACTGCCAGCCCTAGCCTAATGGATAGCCCAGAATCATCTATTGTGATTTTTAAAACGGCCCAGCTTAGGTGGATCCTTGACTGTGGGGCCTGTTGTGATGCATGTTCCTTATATCCATGCTGTTCATCTGTCTCAAAAAGCTCATTTGAGGGTATAATCTCAAAAATAAAGTTGATTCAAGTATCAGGCAGACCACACCACAAGAAATAGTAATGGTTGAATATTGACCGTTAAAAACTTTTTAAGGGTTAATCCAAAACTTTTTGACTCACCAGAAGATTTTAATGGTCAATCACCATTTTTTCCTATGGTGTGGTCCACCTGAAATTCAGATTTGTTTCGTTTTCAGGATCATGCCCAAAACTGAGTTGTCAATGAACGTAAGTACATACATCACAGTGGGACCCATAGTCAGGAATCCACCCACCTCAGGATTTCTGTAACGCCTCGAAAAATCGGGGGTCGTGCATAAACTCAACTCCCGATTTCCCAAGTGTCACTTATCATGCATTTATGGTTTTTTCATGATTAATCAAATTTAACTGCACAATTTGGAATTACCTGAGGCACGAAGCACAATCACACCAGTCTACTGAAATGAAGGATATCTCACATATATACAAGTCCAAAATAATAAAGGGTCGCCCAAGGCGTTGCCTAACAGAACAACAAAAGAAGGCTATGTCTAAAAAAAGTAAAGTTGAGCCCGCGGCTCAGCAAATCTAAATTCAGTCCGATCAAGCCAATGGAGAGCCGCCCATCAGCTGCAAGTAGGAGAGTCCGTCATCCTCGTCCAAACTCGCCTCGCCAGCCTCCTCATGCCCTGAGTCACCTGCATCTATGAATGGGTCTGATTGGTGTTTTAAAACACCGTCCCAGAGTGGGAGTGAGTGATCAACTCAGTGTGAACTATTGGTCTCAAGTTACAATAGGCATCAATTGTAATATGAACTTAATGAAAAGCAGACAATCATCAACACCTAATAACTCTTATTTAAAATGTATGCATGCGGGATGATATGATGCATGCCTTCGCCACAACACTCCCTCAAGCGACTCCATCTAATGATCGCATATGACAACACTCCCTTAGAGCGACCTCGACTTCCGAGTCTCCACCCTAACTAATGCGTAAAATGTGATCGTGTTAGCCAAGTTATTAGTTAAGTCCATTTATCCAGCAGGTTGGGGATTCTGATTCACCTTACGTATCAATGCCCTAAACTGGTTGCGAGGTCAAGACCCCATCAACGCGTGAGGCCAAGACCTCGCGGTCCGTGATCCAGTTGGGTTCCTCATCCCCGACACCAAGCACATGAGGAGTGCCAAAAGGAAGGGATCGCTCGCGGTCACTACGGGGAGGCGCGGTACCCCAACGTAGGCCGACAGCTCGGACATAGTATCCCATTCCACCATGCCCGGCTCACGAGGCTGTGGACCAGTTACAAGTGAATTTTTGATGGACTACAATGGTGGTAGGGTGGTTCAGGTTCCATACACATGTGAGCAAACAGGGTTAACATATAGGGCTGGTCAGACAGTAGACTACACCGCACGAGTCAAGCGAGCGTGAGACGAGTGACCTCGGGCACAAAAGACCCATGTAGTCGAACTACAGCCACCCAAACACACCCGCCCAAACCCACGGGTTTAGCCTGAGGGTAGTCCCACCAATGGGACAACCGTCTCTCTTCATGATTCCTAACCATCCCAATAGGATGAAGGTTATTCATAACAAGCCAACTATACAGATTCTCAACTAGTGTAACAACTACATGTTCTCATGCATTTCAAGCATATATATGAATACTCCTACAAGCAACCAAGCATTATCAAGAATAAAATGCATGTGAGTGTGTGGGTTAGTGAGGAAGTTGAGTACTTACTCCATATTACAAAATCATATGCAAAGAATAATGACATCCTACGTACTATGAAGCAACAAAACATGAAAAATCAATCAAGCATGAGCATGTGATCATCCATACACAAACCATGTAAGAAACAGGATCCAAATCATGAAAGAATCAAGCAAGCATGTCCATACAATCCAATAGCTACAATTTCTAGGGTCTCTCTAGACGTTCAAACACAACATCCAAGCAATCAAAATCATTAAGCTCATGCTAAAATTAGTGTTAGGCCACCTAAGAATAATAATCCGCACCTTAGAGTCGTTGGAGATTCGAAAAAACGTCTTAGGAAAGAGGGCTTTCGGGATGACCGGCCGGAATCCCTAAATCAAGCTCTTGCATATTAGCTTTCTAAGTCAATCCCACCTTAATACATGGATTTCAAGAAGAAAAGGGGAATGGACCTTACCTAGACGACCAACGGCGATGGTTGAGGTTAGGGCGAAGAGTTTCCTTTGGAGAATGGTTAGGGAGATGGGTTGTTGGAGATTTGAGGAGTTATGAGGGAGAGAGATGGATTGTGGAAGAGTGGAGTTATGAGTGAGAGAGATTTGGTGGTGGGAGATTGAAGGAAGTTATGAGGGAAAGAGAGCTTGTTGTTGGAGAGTGGAGAAGGGTTATGAGAAAGAGGGCCTTAGGGCTTTATTCTCTAGGCTTGGCCCCTTTGGCCCCAAGCTTCCAAAATTCTCAAAATAGACCTATGGGACTCCTATTGGTGTTGGGGTGGCCCTAACACCCCTCTGGCCACCAAATTCGGCGTGTAGTTGGCTTATGGCCCGACTAGGGTCCATGCAAAAATTGAGGATGAACGGATGAACGGATATATTATTTGAGAAAGCATTTTTGTCCCATAAATGGCCCTGTGGGGGCCGATCTGGTGATTGGGGCAGTTCTGGCGGCCCTCTGGCCATGAAACTTGTAGGGTAGGTGCTCCATGGCCCGATGAAGGGCCATACAAAATTTGAGAACGATCGGATGCGGGGTTTGGTCGTACGGGTTCGATTTGTGATCAACGGTCATCGTTCTACGGTCAGGTCCCAGATTTGGTGGACGGGTGTAGAAAAATATATTAAACCATCACCACAAATTTGGAAGAAATCCGACGGCTGGAACGCCTGGTATCCCGATTTCATTTGTAAGTGCCAGATTCCAATTTTGGCATTGGCGGGGTGCATTCGGCTAGTGCCAGATCTCAGTTCTAGGTGTCCACTGGGTCCGCTGCCCGCGATGGACCACAAGTCCAGTGAGATCTATGATTTTCTAAATTTTTAGATTTTTCTGACCTTTCTCGGTCGCTGGGCGGCCCACACGGGCTGTCACTAAGTGTAATCGGGCTACTTGGCTTGACGGCCCGCACATGGTCTGATCGTGACCAGACAGGACCACTCATGTATCAGCTAACATTGAGTGCCAATGGTTAATAAGTGATGATATAAGTTAATTACATTAAAAAAAATTTAAGGATTTTTGGAAATCCAAAACAGTAAAAATCCGGGATGTTACAATCTTACCCCCTTAAAAATAATTTCGTCCCCGAAATTGTCTAAGGGTAATAAGTAAAGATATTATCATTTCGTTTACTTAAGTTTTGCTGGCTTCGGGTTTGTATACGTTTTAGGGTATATAATAAATACACTAGTCTAGCTCATTGTGATCTACCTTCCTTAAAAGTTTTCACCTTTGAGGCTTGAAAACAATGTCAAATCCTTTTTATTGTGCTAAGTGTTTGATACTAAAGTTTACCTAAGGGTGGTATATTATTCTCTTTATGATTGGGCTAAAACGGAAAGACAGTTGTGGTAGGCTTTGATCCCATACGTCGATCCTCTGTCTGACCAGGGCAGAAAGATCATTGTATCCCTTCTTAGTCCTGATAGATCCTGGTCTTTTGCTCGGTCAAAGCAGTGAGTCCATTGGTATTCACCCAGGAATGAGAATTGGGTTAAGCCGCGAGTACTTCGCAAATGTGTGGTTCCGTAATTCCGTAGTCCGATCAATTTAATTGTTTAGCCATCATTGGAAAGTTTACATCTCCTATTTATAATGTTGTCCCTTGGCTCTTGGTCTACAAGAGTCCTCGTTTTAATTTATATCCAGTTTGGGGTTTAATAATTCTCTCAACATGCCTACAAGTAAAGATCATCCTAAAAAGTTTTTAAAGTCACAATTATATATATATATATATATATATATATATATATATATATAAAAATTACCATTTCAATCCTATGACTGGTGGGTTATGGGCAAATACGCTTTGGTTTCATAAATTTTAACAGGGAAGAAAGAATCGAAAGTTTTAAGGTATTCTGGTGGTTTAGAGTGCTAATAACGTTAATATGGGTGCAGTAAGGCAATTATTCATACAAGCATTCACAAGACGATAAGAAAATTCCAAAAAAATCCATACATTCACATAAATTTCAAAATGCCATAGGTATGGCCAATTATATGTTACAGCATGGATTTCAAGCATTACTAGATAGGCTAGACGCAACAAAAATATAAGCTAATTAAGCAGAGATCCTAACCATCCTTCAATACAGGCATTAGACCTAACCGCATTAACAAACTACTAGTCGTTAGTAAGGTCGTGGGGCTACTCGTCTGAGTCGGGCGAAAGTGGGTTCGCTTCCTCCCATAAGGGAAGGAATCGTCGGAATGGTGAAAAAGGAGATGACGGTCGCTAGGAACGACTTTTCCCTCGGCTAGGAAGGATTTAGGTGTGAGGAATGTGGGCGGATCTTGGAAATGAAGTTTGGAGATGGGTTGGGAGAATGAAGAGTAGTGGAAGGAGAGGAAATGAAAGAATGAAGTAGGGAGATAAGAGGATGTGAAGAAGAAGAAGAAGATGGGTTAGAGAAGATTTAGGGTGAGAGAGTGAGAGGGGAGGAAAATGTGCGTTGGGGTTCTTGTGAAAGGTCTATTCTGGAAAGATGTTATAAACTGATTGATGATTTTGCTGAAGATTCTCGAAAAACCGAAAGAATCCAAACAGACTATAGGTACTAATATACAAGGCATGATTGGCCGATCAAGTGAAGTGAGGCAGTGGCAACATTGCCTTGAAATTTTTGACAGTTGAATCCTACCTATTTTACCGAAGCTCTTTTGAGGTTGTGTGATTTACAGTAACTATTCTCCAAACATGGTTGAAAAGAAAATTGAATCCATAATACCTTTCTTTCAATACATACATACATACATACATACATACATACATACATATATATATATATAATGATATTAATAAACAAACACTTTGACACATAAGCAAACAGAGCATTATGATTCTCATCTAGTAAATGAATTTGACAAAATAGTTGGTATACAAATAGTATCAAACACAATGCACATCTTTAGTTAAAATTGTATGACAAGACTCATTGAAGAACATATTACATAGAAGTGCCATGGTTGGAGATAGGTTTTGGAAAATGAGATTTGAGAAGATACAAATTTGAGAGAGTGGGTAGTGAGATTTGAGAAAAGTTGAAGAAATGGAGAAGGAGAAGGGATTTTTTTATTTTTATTTTTTTGAGAGTGAATGAGTGAATGGAGTGGGATTTGAGAATGAAGTGTGAGGTTGGGTCTTGGGGAATGTATGTTGGAAATGGGTTTGGGTTGGGTATAAGAAAAAAATGGGAGTTAGTTGGAGAGAGTAGGTTTGATGTTGGCTTTGTGAATGGGATTACGTGGATGGACTTGAGAACGGGGTTGAGAAAAAGAAAATGGTTAAGAAAGGGTTTGTGAAGGTGGTTTGAAGGTGAAGAAGAGGAGATGGGGAGTTTGTAGGAGGAGAAGATGAATTTTGAAGAGATGGGTTTGAGTATGGAAGAGTGAAGTGATGGAGTGGGAGTAGTGGGAAAGGGGTTCTATTTCTTGTAAGGTTTCTTGTACTTTTGATAATTAAATTATTTTTTAAAATTTTTATAATGTTTTATCATTGAGTTTAAAGACATCACACAAAATTTTATCTCATTTAAAGTTGTAAATAAATTATTAAAATTCTAGGAGCAACAGTTGTCCGAAATCAAAAAAAATTTGGACAGTTGACAGAACAGCTTAATTTTAGATATATTATAATTTTTATTTTATTTTTATATAAAACTAGACTCATTCATCTTTAATATGACTTTTGAATCACCTAAATTGGAATTGTAACGAAGGAGATATGAATTTTTGAAATTGACCTAAAATTATATGAATTTTGGCGGGGGTAACATTGGTCGGCGGGGCGAGCACGTGGGTGGCGGGGTGAGCGGCGGGGGCCATGCGGGCCACTGGAGCCTTAGTGAGGTGGCCACGTGGGTCGGCGGGGTGATCCCCTGGATCAGCGGGGTGACAACCTGGGCGGCGGGGTGACCCCCCCAATTTATGGCCCGGAGGTCTTTCGGCATTCCCGGGCATCGGAAAGGCTCCCCGGGAAGTGCCATATATGATTTTGGGGTAGAACGAGCTGATCTACGCAATTGGCCTACTGGTTTCATGAGATTCCCCCTGGTTAGTAGCCAAAACTCAGTTTTATTTTAGTTTCACTATTTTTCGGTAGATTTTCGTTCACTCCCAACTCTTTATCCCCAAATGAGTCTAATTTATCAAATTTGGCCTGATGTTCACTCATTTGGTCTAGGACAATGGTTTTGATTGTTAAATCATTTGGTCTCCAGCTCGTTTCTACCTATGGGCTGAGGTCTTGCAAGACTCCCAGACTCATTCTCTAGCATCGCTACCTTTTCTTGCTACACATCCTTAATCCCTGGGAAGTCTTACCATTCGTCTAAAATTGCTGGTTCCGGTTCTAGGATGGTTCCTATCATTCTAAGTCTTCGTTGTGTTTCTTATCGTTTATGTATCGTTATTGTGTTTCCTCTCAAGTCAGTGGACGCGTTGGTGAGTTCATGACCCATGGCCCAAAGGATTCCAAACCATGCTTTGATACCATCTGTAACGCCCCGAAAAATCGGGGGTCGTGAATAAACTCGACTCCCGAGTTCCCAAGTGTCACTTATCATGCATTTATAGTTTTTTTTTATGATTAATCAAATTTAACTACGCAATTTGGAATTACCTGAAGCACGAAACACAATCACACCAGTCTACTGAAATGAAGGATATCTCACATATATATAGGTCCAAAATAATAAAGGGTCGCCCAAGGCGTTGCCTAACAGAACAACAAAAGAAGGCTATGTCCAAAAAGAGTAAAGCTAAGCCCGCGGATCAGCAAATCCAAATTCAGCCCGATCAAGCCGATGGAGAGCCACCCATCAGCTGCAAGTAAGAGAGTCCGTCCTCCTCATCCAAGCTCGCCTCGCCAGGCTCCTCATGCCCTGAGTCACCTACATCTATGAATGGGTTTGGTTGGTATTTTAAAACACTGTCCCAGAGTGGAAGTGAGTGATCAACTCAGTGTGAACTATTAGTCTCAAGTTACAACAGGCATTAATTGTAATATGAACTTAATGAAAAGCAGACAATCATTAACACCTAATAACTCTTATTTAAAATACATGCATGCGGGATGATATGATGCATGCCCTCGCCACAACACTCCCTCAAGCGACTCCATCTAACGATCGCATATGACAACACTCCCTTAGAGCGACCTCAACTTTCGAGTCGCCACCCTAACTAATGCGTGCAATGCGATCGTGTTAGCCGAGTTATTAGTTAAGTTCATTCATCCAACATGTTGGAGATTCTGATTCACCCTACATATCAATGCCCTAAACTGGTTGCGAGGCCAAGACCCCATCAACGCGTGAGGCCGAGACCTCGAGGTCCGTGATCCAGTCGGGTTCCTCATCCCCGACACCAAGCATATAAGGAGTGCTGAAAGGAAGGGATCGCTCGCGGTCACTACAGAGAGGCGCGGTACCCCAGCGTAGGCCGACAGCTCGGACATAGTGTCCCATTCCACCATGCCCGGCTCACGAGGCTGTGGACTAGTTGCAAGTGGATTTTTTATGGGCTACAACAGTGGTAGGGTGGTTCAGGTTCCATACACATGTGAGCAAACAGGGTTAACATACAGGGTTGGTCAGACAGTAGGTTACACCGCATGAGTCAAGCGAGCGTGAGACTAGTGACCTCGGGCACAAAAGACCCATGTAGTCGAACTATAGCCACCCGAACACACCCTCCCAAACCCACGGGTTTAGCCTGAGGTAGTCCCACCAATGGGACAGCCGTCTCTCCTCATGATTCCTGACCATCCCAATAGGATGAAGGTTATTCATAACAAGCCAACTATACAGATTCTCAACTAGTGTAACAACCACATGTTCTCATGCATTTCAAGCATATATATGAATACTCCTACAAGCAACCAAGCATTATCAAGAATAAAATGCATGTGAGTGTGTGGGTTAGTGAGGAAGTTGAGTACTTCCTCCATATTACAAAATCATATGCAAAGAATAATGACATCCTACGTACTATGAAGCAACAAAACATGAAAAATCAATCGAGCATGAGCATGTGATCATCCATACACAAACCATGTAAGAAACAAGATCCAAATCATGAAAGAATCAAGCAAGCATGTCCATACAATCCAATAGCTACAATTTCTAGGGTCTCTCTAGATGTTCAAACACAACATCCAAGCAATCAAAATCATTAAGCTCATGCTAAAATTGGTGTTAGGCCACATAAGAACAATAATCCGCACCTTAGAGTCGTTGGAGATTCGAAAAAATGTCCTATGAAAGAGGGCTTTCGGGACGACCGGCCGGAATCCCTAAATCAAGCTCTTGCATGTTAGCTTTCTAAGCCAATCCCACCTTAATACATGGATTTCAAGAAGAAAAGGGGAATGGACCTTACCTAGACGACCAACGGCGATGGTTGAGGTTAGGGCGAAGAGTTTTCTTTGGAGAATGATTAGGGAGATGGGTTGTTGGAGATTTGAGGAGTTATGAGGGAGAGAGATGGATTGTGGAAGAGTGAAGTTATGAGTGAGAGAGATTTGGTGGTGGGAGATTGAAGGAAGTTATGAGGGAAAGAGAGCTTGTTGTTGGAGAATGGAGAAGGGTTATGAGGGCCTTAGGGCTTTATTCTCTAGGCTTGGCCCCAAGCTTCCAAAATTCCCAAAATAGACCTATGGGACTCCTATTGGTGTTGGGGTGGCCCTAACACCCATCTGGCCACCAATTCGGCGTGTAGTTGCCTTATGGCCCGACTAGGGTCTATGCAAAAATTGAGGACGAACGGATGAACGGATATATGATCTGAGAAAACATTTTCGTCCCATAAATGGCCCTGTGGGGGCCGATCTGGTGATTGGGGCAGTTCTGGCGGCCCTCTGGCCATGAAACTTGTAGGGTAGGTGCTCCATGGCCCGATGAAGGGCCATGCAAAATTTGGGAACGATCGGATACGGGGTTTGGTCGTACGAGTCCGATTTGCGATCAATGGTCACCGTTCCACGATCAGGTCCCAGATTTTGTGGACGGGTGTAGAAAAATATATTAAACCGTCACCACAAATTTGGAAGGAATCCGACGGCTAGAACGCCTGGTATCCCGATTTCATTTGTAAGTGCCAGATTCCAATTTTGGCATTGGCGGGGTGCATTCGGCTAGTGTCAGATCCCAGTTCTGGGTGTCCACTGGATCCGCTGCCCGCGATGGACCACAAGCCCAGTGAAATCTATGATTTTCTAAATTTTTAGATTTTTCTGACTTTTCTCGGTCACTGGGCGGCCCACACGGGCTGTCACTAAGTGTAATCGGGCTACCTGGCTTGACGGCCCGCACATGGTCTGATCGTGACCAGACAGGACCACTCGTGTATAAGCTAACATTGAGTGCCAATGGTTAGTAAGTGATAATATAAGTTAATTACATTAAAAAAAATTTAAGGATTTTTGGAAATCCAAAACAGTAAAAATCCGGGATGTTACAATTTCCTGCCAAAGACTTTCCAAGGAAGTTTATGGGCAAGGATGCTCTGTGGGGCCCACCGAGCTGTTTGTGAGGAATCCATCCCATCAATCCGTTTTTCAAGCTTATTTTAGGACATGTAATACAAAATGAGTTGGATCCAAGACTCAGGTGGGCCATACGAGAAGAAACAGTAGGGATTTAGTGAGCAAGCACCATTGAAACACTCTCATGGCTATAAAATTTTTATATGAGACTAATTTTTATTTTTATTTTTCACTTAATCCCAATGGGAATGACCTTATAAACGGTTTGGATGGTATATATATATATATATATATATCAAAGTGGAGCCCATAAAATTTTTTATAACAAGTATTTATTTCCCAATTTTTCTTCTGGTGTGATCCACTTAAGTTTTAGATCCACATCATTTTTTTGTCGCATCTCTTAAAATGAGCTCGCAAAAAGGATGAACAGAATGGATTTCTCAAAAATAACTCAATGGGGCCCACTGATCATCCTGCCAAAGGCTTTTGCAGGGCGTCCCCACTTAAGTTGATCCGGAACCCACTGTAGCAGGCCCCGTGATGGTGTGGCTCATTTCAGGCGGAAACGGATTGGCTACACTCCCTGCACTGGGCTAGTGGTGGGTGCTATGTGGGCCCCACCACGATGTATGTGTTTCATCCATTCCGTCCTTCTATTTTTCTAGATAATTTTAGGGCTTGATGATAAAAATGAGAGGGATCTAAATCTCAGGTGGATCACACCACAGGAAAACAATAGTTATTGGATATTCACCATTCAAAACCTCCTAAGGCCCATGCAATCTATTTATTAGATCATAGAGACCTAGATGAAGGTAAAAAAACAATGAGCCGCTTGATCCAAAACTTTCATTCGCAAAAAGTTTTTAATAGTCAATGTTCAGTCAACACTGTTTTCATTAATGTGATACACTTGAGATCGGGATATATCTCATTTTTGGGCTCACACCATAAAATTATCTTAAAAAAATAGGTGAATGGTATGGATGAGACACACATCATGATAGGGCCACATAGTACCGACCAATAGCCATTGGCTGGTGGCAGGAAACGGATTAGCTACTCCCCTGCCAGCTGCCACCAGTCATCGTGCTCATGGGCCCTACCATGATGTACGTGTTTCATCCAATAAGATTATCCATTTTTAAAGATCATTTTTAGGCTTATCCCAAAAATGAAAGGGATATAAATCTCAGGTCGACCACCTCGCTGGAAAACAATAGTGATTGTATATTCACCATTAAAATCCTCATAAAGCTCACAGTATTTGCTTATTTGACATCCAATTTGTTGATTAGGTCATAAAGACCTGGATGAAGGGTAAAATAAAAAAAAAAATAAGATCAGATTGATCCAAAACTTTTATAGCTCCCAAAAACTTTTAATCATCGACATTGAACACGACGTGGCCCACTTGAGATTGGGATATACCACGTTTTTGTGCTAGTACGATGAAATTCTAGAAAAACAAATGGATGACATGGATGAAATACATACATGTTGGAGCCCATAGAGCACCGACCACTGGCCAGTGCAGGCGGAGTAGCCACTCCATTTCCATTTCAGGCACATGTGACACGGATGCGGATTGCGTCGTACCCCCGCCTGGACGGCAATCCGTCTGGGCAGAGATCTATGGGGCCCACCGTTATGTAAGCATTTTATTCACACCTTTAATCGTTTTTATATAATCATTTTAAGATATGAGTCAAAATTTGAGATAATTCCAGGGCTTAATTAGACCACAGAGTGGGGGTTGAACGTCCACCATTAAAAACTTCTTGGGAGCGGGAGAAGTGCCGAATCAAGATAAAATTTGTGTTTTCACTTCATCTAAGTCCGCATGACCCTATTAATAGGTTGGGTGGTAAAAACACATCACGGTGTCATTATCATTGCAGCTTCCTTGATGTGGTCCAGTGGAGCTGTGTATCTACTTCAATTTTTGGCTCGTATCTTAAAATGATCATATAAAAATGATTTAAGGTGTAGATAAAATGCTTACATAACGGTGGGCCCCATAGAGCTCTGCCCATACGGATTACCGTCCGGGCGAGGGTAGGATACAATTCACGTCCATGTGACACTGACATGTGGTGTAAATAGATTTTGCAGGAACACATTGCACGCAGATTGCATCCTACCACCACTCGCTCAGTAATCCGTCCAAGCAGGGATCTGTGGGGCCCACCGTAATGTAAGTGTTTTATCTACCCCATTTATCACTTTTCTGGTATCATTTTAAGTTATAATATTAAAAATTAATTATGTCCACAGCTCAACTCCAGTGTACCACACCAAAGGAAGTTACAGTCATAATGACACCCACGGTTAAAACCTTTCTATGGGTTACCGTGAAGTTTTTTTACCACCCAACCTGTTAATGAGCTCAAAGTAAACGTGGATAAGGTGAAAAAACAAATATCAGCTTGATTAGGAACTTCTTCATGACTTTAGAAGTTCTTAATGGTGGACGTCCGATCCCCACAAAGTGGTCCACTTAAGCCTTTTACCTGTCTTATTTTTTTGTTTCATACAGAAAAACTATAAACGGCGTGAATAAAACACTTACAACGCGGTGGGCCCACGGATCCAGTCCGTCCGGGCGGGGGTTGACGCAATCCACGTCCGGACACATCATCCTCAGTCGCGGAAGCGGATTGGCTGGTTTACCGGCTGCTGTACGAGCACTGACGCTCCTCGAGCTCCGAGGTGTACGAACGGTTCAAATGAGAGCAAAGTTACATGGTCCCTACAGTTATGTATTTATTATATCTACACCGCTCATCTATTTTTAGAGATTATTTTATAGCATTAACCAAAAACTTAATCATATCCAAAGATCATATGGACCACGCCCAAAATAGTAGCGAAGAATGATCTTCATCGTTAAAAAATTCATACGGTCTACCATAACATTTATTTTTCATCCAATCGGTTGATAAGGTCACAAAGACACGAATGAAGAAAAAAAATAAATTTCATATTGATCCAAAACTTCTCTGACCCAAAAAGTGTTTCAATGATAGCAGTTCAATCCCCACTGCTTTTTACCGTGTGGTCCACCTGATAGTTAGATATATCTTAATTTTAGTCTCAAGACTTAAGACTAGCTCGTCAAATGGATGGACGGTTTGGATATAACACATACATCATGATCAAACCCACATGATTTGCTGACGTCAATACACCGGTGAGGCAGATGGATCCTTGCTCTTCTGGTGGTGGCAGACTCTCTAGTGATCACCCGTGTCCATCATCATCCGGATGACGTCATCAATGATGTCATTCCACCGCCGGCTATAGAATGTCTCCCGGATGCATCCGTGGTGGGCGGGACGCCTGAGACGCGGACTGCGTCCTGTCCGCGAAGCGTCAATGGGCAGTTCTGTGGGTGGGTCCACCGCTATGTATCTGTTAATCTACACCGTTCCTCCCTTATTTTAGATCATTTAAAGTTTTCTACATAAAAATGAGGCAGATCCAACGCTCAAGTAAACCACCAAAATGGTATTTGTGTTTTCCCATACGATGAACTAGATCTAAAGTTAGCCACGAAACAAGAAAAATTGGACGTTGGATCACCCTTGATTTTGGGCCCAGACATAAAGTGAAATGAGGAAATTGGTGGACGGATCAGATTTGTCATAAGCATCATAAAAGTGGGTCCAATAATAACGAGGTGACTGGATGTCTCCAGGGTGAGAATACAATGGAGATGGCTTCCAAAATGTTGGGAGCTCAGTGTCATGTTTGAGAGAAATCCACGCCATTCACGAGTTTGGCCAGGGAAATTGAACAGTGGGATGGAAAGATGAGCCGATCCAGCGCTCGAGTGGACCACAAGGTAAGAAAGGGTAGACCGTTAAAGGTTTTTCCAACTGTGGGACCCACCAGCCTTCATTTAAAAATATGACGTGGTCGGATTTATCATAGGCATGGCGAAAGTCGGCTTTTACCCCTCCCGGTACATAATCCGTCCGGACAGGTATCTGTTGGGTCCATCGTGATCTAAGGGTTTATCCACGCCGTCCATCTATATTTACATATCATTTTAGAATATTAATCTAAAATCGATGGAGAAAAAAGGATTAATTGGACCACAAGTTGGATATTTAACGGTCACCGTTAAAAACTTCATGGGAGCTGTAAAAGTTTCGGATCAAGCTGATATTTGTGTTTTCACTTCATCCAGGTCTACATGACCTTATGAATAGGTTGGATGGTAAAAACAAATCACACCCTTAAAAGGTTTCAACGGTGGATGTCATTATCGCAGCTGCTTCTTTTTGTGTGGTTCAATAGAGATGTGAATATAGCTCATGTATATTTTCTTAAAAATATATTATAAAATATATGAACGGATTGGATAAAAACATTACATCAAGGCGGGCCACACAGAGCCCTGCTCGGACGGATTATTGTCCAGGCGGGTAGGACGAAATCCGCTTCCGAGTATCATGCTCACGGCACAGGTCAACGAGCGGAGGACGAATTTATCAACGAGCGGAGGATGAATTTACTTCAGTAGTCCGCGGTCAACCGCATCGACCTTGCTTCTAGAAAATTCTCCCGCTCTCTCCCTCTCTCGTAGCAGTGAAAATGGCAAGCTCTCAGTGCTGTGAAAATCCTCCCACGTTGAACTCTACATGCGGTCAGGGGTGCGTAGAAGACTTCGGTGGCCTCAAGGCCTACATCACCGGCCCTTCCGATTCCAAGCTTGCTGTTCTCCTCGCTTCCGATGTTTTCGGTACATGTCGATTTCACCTCCTTTCATGCACTATGCAGATTTGCTACCAAATTTATTTCTATTTTTGTCTCTTTTTTTTTTTTTTTTTTTTTTTTTTTTTTTTTTTTCATCTGGGTTTTCAGAATTTGATGTGTTTGATGATTGCTATGTGCGAATTCGATGTTGGTTTGCTGAAATATTGTTGTTTTTTTTTTCTTTGTTTTTCTATTGATATGTGGATGGTATTTTTGGTTCTTTCATGTAGTTTGATGTTTGATGTTTGTTGTTGTTGTTGTTGTTTTTTTGGTTAATAAATAAAAAATAAATTTTGGATGCTTGATATGAGTGTGTTTGATATTGGATTTTGGGGGTATTTGGTGGGTTTCTAGTATTTATTTCCTTTGGATTTTTTATTTTTATTTTTATTGATATGTAGTATTTGGGTTTCTAGTATTTATTTTTATTTTTAATGTTCTTTCATGAATTTGAGTGTTATTCTTTTAAGGGTCGTTTGGAACTGTGGATTAAAAATCCTTCCAGTAGATTTTGATACCTGTGGAATTGGGAGGATTTTGCATATCAGCTTTGAGGTGGGAATGGTAAAAGGCTCTTTGGAGGGATCAAAGTCCAAATCCTTAGAAATCCTTGCTACCTAATGTCCCCAAAAACTGAAATCTTCACAAATCCCGAATCCAAGCTGCCAAACGACCCCTAAGTGGCTTTTTGCATGTGGGTTTTGGTTGTTTGTCACTTTTGATGCATGGCATGAGAGTATCTGATGTTGAATTGTGGAAATATTGGTGGGTTTTTGGTGTTTCTCTTTAGCATTCTTTGTTTAAAATTTTCTTTCATGCAGCATGTTGTTCTTTGTTTGAGTATTATTCTTTTTTAGTGGATTTCACATGTGGGTTTTGATTTTATTTATTTATTTATTTTTTTCCCCATTCAAACTGTTTTTGATGCTTGGCATGAGATTATTTGATCTTGGTTTGTGGCAATATTGGTGGGCTTTTGTTGATTTGCTATTGGAAGATGATACGGTGCACTGTATGAATTGGACTATCATAGAACCATTTCTCCAAAGTACATGCTGCAGGATGAAGTATTAAATCTATCAATCGAGTTCAGCCATCTAATTTCCTGTATCATGGATGGCAACTGTCATGCCTCAAACTCGGGAACCGGGCTTACAAAATTCTCGGCCGCTAAATCCAGTGCCAACAGCCTCCGTAGTACCCCATTCTCGGCTCTCGGCTTCCAGCTCCCATGCGCCAAGTTCCGATCCTGGGATCTTATAAGGAAGATTTTCAGGGTGATTTTTTTTTTTTTTTTTTAAAGGAACATAATCATAAGTGTACCCAAGTCACCAAAACATCATCACATATCCACTAATATAATATTTGAGTACAGTGCTAAAAGGGAAATACATCGTATAACAAAATTCCAAAAGATCGGGCATATGCTCCTGCCTTAATGTTGTTGCGTTCTAGCATAACCTGCACGTAACAAACGCGCATAAGCTTACTACGAAGCTTAGAGAGTGTGTGCGTGTGTGTACAATGCATGTGCCAAGCATACAAATGTCAGAGTAAGCGGAAATGATGGAAGGTTAAACTGGCAAGTCTATAAATAATGTTAGCCATACCAAGCTATGCAATGCAAGGCCTACATGGCCCAATATCATATGCTAGAGATGCAATGCAAGCATGTCAATCCTCAACTAGTTCACGTATCAGTACGATTCGTCACTAGAAACATCACCGGGGTTTAGTACACTCCAACACTGGTTGTCATCCCATCGCGCGCATGACCAAGTGAGTGGAAGAGCCTCCCTATTCGCCTTGCCAGTGGTATGTCAATGCCCACCCAGATAGCGAACCCATTTACGAGCTGATCATATTCAACCTAGCTTACAGTCCCTACCCTCAGGCGGATAAGGTTACACCCCTTTTCAACCGACTACGACACTGTGGGAGATGCGGCCTACTGGTATTCGACACTCGGACGCTTATGTTATCCACTCGGTCTCGACATTGAAATATCCTACTGGTACCACAAGGGTTTAGGGACTTCACCCAAGGACATCCATAGCGCCCTAATGCTAGAATAGATATTTCCGGTATCCAATCTAGCAATCCACGATATGTCTGTGGAGGCCATAACCATGATGTCGCTAGGGTGTAAAGTTATCGTGACATAAATGCATGAGTCATACCATCCAAGTCATGCATCAACCCGCGCGTACCGCGGGATCGTATGAGGCAACCCTATCTCATAGCCTAAAACTACATGGGGAAGGTGGTTGATGGCGTGGATTAAACAAATACATCAAGGTGGAGTCCATGGTTGGGACGCCCCCACCCCAGTCCGCATGGTTGAGATGAGGGGGTGCTCCCACTCCCACCATTGGTTGTGGTGTGGTCCACCTGATAGTTGGATCGGTTAGATTTTTGGGCTCCACAGATAAAATGAGCCAACAGATGGATGGATAGTGTGGATCTAAGAAATACATCAATATGGGTCCCACGAGTGAAAACTCACTCCAAACCTTCCATGCAAAAAAAAGTAAGAAATGAGGTGGGTAACACAACCCCTTAGCATTTGTGGAATGGCCCACCTGGTATTTAGATTAACTTCATTTTTTAACTCAATGCTTAAAATGAAAAGGGGAATCAGATGGATGGTGTGGATGATTTATATATACATCATGATGGGCCCACGAAGGAAGTCCACATGGTGGCTTTGGAAGGTAGTTGTGCTAGATACATGTCTCAGGACACTTTGTGTCCAGCCACTACGGTGCCACTACCCCTCTCACTCTCTTGTGTTTTAAGGGTGAGCTAGGGCCCACCTAGGAAATCCCCTCCATCCATTTGAATGTCTAACTCATGGTGGGGCCAAGAAGCTTTGGATCACATCCATTTTTGGTGTATTTTCACCATCCAAGCATGCTTATACAATCAATTGGTTTAAAAAGAAAAAAAATATCACGGTGGGCCACACAAGGTGGTCCACGATATGATAGCATGCGGGACATGCTCTCCAATAGCGTGGCCACTTGTGGGTCCCACAACACCATGAGAATAAGAAAAGAAAGAGAAAGGAAGGGAAATAAATCCGGCCATCGGGGTGGCCCCCCCGCCACTATCGGGTCCACCACATACTCAATATATGATCAAGGTGGGTCCCACCCTTATGGGCCCACTGAAATAGAGAAATCACAAAGGATGGGAGGTCTCATGCACTCACTTAGAAGGATGGACGGTTGGATCGTCTCGGATCGGCGATCGGATGGCTCACCAAGCTCCTCTTCATCCCTAATATTCTTAAATCTCACTTTTCTCTATTACTCTCACAAGCTCTCTTTCTTTTCTCTTAATCTCTTCCTAATCTTTCTTTCTTTTCTCTCTTTCTCTCTTAATTTCTCCCTAATCTTTCTAATACTTCTCTCTCTCTCTTAATCCCTCTCTACTCTTGCTAGGAAATGGTAAAAATGAGAGGGAGTTTGAGTGTTTTTGTGGTAGAGATTTTAGGATAGGGAGGGAATAAGGGGAAGATGGAGGGGTAAAGTGGGGAGAAAAAGAAGAAAGGAATCATGGCTAGTATAGGTAGGGGTATGGGTTGCATGAGAATGACATGTGTTTGTTTGACTAATAGGGAGAGAGTGACATAAGTGATGGATGACTTGATTAATTGATGGATTGATTGATTTGGCAACATGGGGATTTGTGCAAGTGGCACCCGCGTGCATTGCACGGCCCATCTCGGATTATGCCAAAATTGTAACTTCTAATCTAAGGGTTGAAATGGGGCGTGCCACGCTGCGTTGGAATCGTAACGCCCACGCGGTCGCTAGGGTACAAGTCTCAGGGTATCGTGGTACAAAAATAGGGTAACGATCAAAACTTGTTGATCTGGTCTGCCGGAAACATACCGTTGTTGTTTAAGTAGAACTGTATGGAAGGTCTCACGAGATTATGGGTCTTACAACAACCGATTTAAAATTCGCATCCATCAGATGATGCTAGACATCTGATCAGTGGCCTTTGAAATGATTCTAGTAAACAAAAATAGTTAACGGTCAACATTCATTGCTCGATAGTAAAGAAAGGTGATGGATATGATTAGGCGGGCATGCCTGTTTTTTGATAAGTAGGTCATCCATTGTAGTCATCACTAGATGGAAGGCTCTGTTTGATGCATCACCCTGCAAGTGTATTGTAGAGAGATGGCTCTACCATATTCAGGTTCTTCTGTGCTTTAACGTAATTGTCCTTTTCCTTGTAGATGGTCCTTTTATTTTCATTTATGCAATATTTAGACTTTTGTTTGCATGTTCTCTGATGGTGGGGAGTACTGAATATTTGTTATTTTGGTGCTTACAACTACCCTTTTTGGTAAAAACACCTTTTTTCTACTTTAAGCATTGAGAAGGGAGTTTGTTGTTATTGCCATTGTCGTTTTCGTCGTTGTTGTGCTTTCTTTGAAATTTGAATGCTTAATGTGACATACTTGATCGTGCGTTGTGATAATTTTAGTGGCATTTTGATATTTTCCTTTTGGATTTTTTTTTTCCCCCCTTTTTGGGGTGGGCATATGTATTTATAGCGAATTATCCTTTAAAAAAAAGCATTTATAGTGAATCGGAGATTTTTTTTTTCTTCCTATAAATACTTCTTGTTTGGGTGGGCATATGTATTTATAATTTTATAGCGAATTATCCTTAAAAAAAGCATTTATAGCGAATCAGTAATGTCATCATTGTGGCTGTTGCAACTTGCAACTTTGAGTACTTCCATCCTCGTCCTCATCCTCACAATCATCCTCAATGTTGTGTTGGCATCATTGTAATTTCACTTGCTTGTTTGCCTATTGCCTTTTCCGCTGGCTTCCAACTTTTTTCGCTAGCCTCCTATGATAGTTCACCACCACCATTTTGAAAATGGTGGTGATTCATCCTCCTCAAATGTGGTACTGTGTTTGGCAGTCTACACCTTCCAAAACGAGCATATATGTAAATTCACACTGGTAAAGAAGTCCCATCTATCCAATGTTGCTATCAAAAGGATGGTTAAGTATAAATTCCATGGGAAAAATATTATCCAATGTTGCCTCCATCTACAATTTGGTCAATTCTAAAAAGGGGGCCAATATGCATGTTTTTGTTGGTCATATAGTTTTTAACGGACATTCTATAAATAGGAGTCTGCCCAGTACTAGATACAGACTACATAAACTTCCTACAATAACGGCACAACACGCTCTACAGGAGTACTGCTACAATATGCTATTTAATTTTTAATTTTTAAAATAGGGATAATCATTTCATTGGTTTTGTAATGACATATGGCTTGGAAGACATCAAGAAAAAATAGGTTTTTTAGAGAACAGGTTGTCTTGCAAACAGAGAACACCCTAAGAAATCAATCTTTTCTATTGAAATGCATGTGATCTAATTTCTTCTTTTCTTCATCCTACATTCTCAAATCCATCCACCAGGCATCAAGTCGGTATCGGAGCAAGTTCCATCCATGGATAAATGGCTACTGAGGAAATATGCTGGAGGAAGTAATAAGGAGGTATAACCAATTTGAGGGAAGTATACGAGATTTAAAGTCGATTGGATAAGTCGACACTGTTGACACAAGATCAAAGAGAGGCTTCTTGTCCGCGCCGAGGTGTTAGCATCGTGTGATTGTGTATTGGTGATTGCAACACTGTTCTAGTCAGTCATCCTAATGATAGAAGAGATGAACGATTGGAGGATCATGACTGCAAATATGGTGTAAGAGTTGAGATGCCTGGGTCCAGTGAAGAGCCTAAGAATTTCAAAAAGCACAAATCCAAGTCTCATATTAGAAGAATTATCCAACAATTACATCACAAACAAAGATGGTAAAGACGCTGGTCGATGGCTGGATTGCAGATGGATCAACAGACCGATTGGCAAAAGTCGATGAGGTGTATTTTGAAGCACGACATTGAATTTGGTCCACAAAAGGAGAAGGAAAGCAACGATGCACAATAATATTAGGTGCCTCAAAGATCATTGCAACTAGACAGGTGAGCCTACATCATAAGTTTCTAGCAAAGCTGAAACTGCACCTTGACAATGGTGGGTCCTATTTGGGGAAGCATGCAGAAATTGAAAGTGCACTTATTGGCATAACTGGATGAGGTGTATTTTAAAGCATATATGACACATTAATCATTCTACAAGATCAAAATAGGCAATTCAAGATTCAACAGAGGGATGGAGGACACAACATCGAATTTGACAATGAAAGCAACAACGCATGATAATATGGGGTGCCTCAAAGATCATGGCAACTCGATGGGTGGGCCTACATCACAAGTTTCTTGCAAAGTTGAAAGCCCACCTTTACAATGGTGGGCAAGGTTTTCCATAATGGTAATGGTGGCCGTAACGGCCACTGACGTTACTGTTACATTTCAGGCCGTTACAGCCATTACGGTCTTTCTTTCTTTCTTTTTTTTTTTTGAAAAAAAAAAAAAAAACTGTTTCGGACCCATTATGGGACCATTACAGGGCAATTACGTGACATTTTTTTCTTAACAGCTGTTACGACCATTTCTGCCCCTCAATGCGTGATGGTTGCAACCGTTACCATTACCATTATGTAACGGCCCACAGCCATTATGTAACTGTTTTGGCATAACATGACGGTGGGTACTGTTTCTAGCAAAGCCGAAAGTGCACCTTTACAATGGTGGGTCCTGTTTGGGGATACAACGGGGGGCTGCCTGTTATATGCATGCATCGAGTCTGGTTTTTGTGGTTTTAGAAGTTTTTAAAAGAGTTTCTACAAATAATTATGAGCTAGAAAACTCACTACAGTACTTGATACCATACTGCACTATAGTAAATGCTACATTATGCCCTGCAGTACTGCAGCTGAGATTTATCAGAGTTTGAAACTAAATTCAGGTTTGTATATCTTTCTAGACATGCATGGTTTTGTAGATGACATATGGATTGGCATATCAATAAAGGAAAAGTAGGTTATTTTATAGAAGAGAGTCTTCTAGAGAGAGAAAACCCAAAAACATCATTGTTTTTTTTTTTTTCCCTTGAATCGTGAAAATCATCTATGTCTCCTAATGGAATCGTGTGAAAAGCGTGTGATTTAATCCCTATCAATTCTTCTTTTCTGCTTCCCACAATATCAAATCTATCCTTCCTACATCACGTGGATTTTTGTTTCTTGAATTTTATTTTTAATTTTTTTTATTGCTGCCATGGCTGTTGAGGTTATAATCATATCATTGTAATGTTTGCCATTGTCATCATTTTCATATGTGCACCTGCTTATTATCATGCCTTACATGTTTGACTTGAACATTTTGCAGGATATGAAGCACCAAACTTGAGGTATGGCCATCTATGTTCTTGACCTAATTGTTTAATTTTATGATTGATATCATGAGATGATAAAATGATTTCCTTATATTTCTCTTATGGTTATACATATTAGAATTTATAGGGTCCAGTTGTTAGTGTTTTGGTGAAAAGATAAGATCAAGATTTAAATTTTTGCACTTAATAAGTTTGTGGTCCAAATGATCTAAAATCATATTATTTGTCATTTTGTTTGTTTGTTAAAGTTGTGCTGCATGTGCGTTCATTTACAAACGCTTGTGTGATTTCAGTGAGCATCTTCAATATAGTTCTCATTCATTATTAACATATTTGCTTGTACCATTTTATTTATAGAAAGGAGACCTCTCTTAAGCTTTTGATCTACAAATGGTGAGGTAGGTCTGGGGGTTTCTTCTTTAAGTTACTCAACATTCATCGTCATTCCAAAGTTGGTCGTGGATCTTTTAAATGGTGGGATTGTAGGGTCCTCACAAATTAAGTTGGTGAGTTGTATGGAGGTTGCTCCTTTTAGCTCTTATGTGGGGATTATGGAAAGAACAAAATAGATGGACCTTTTTTTTTTCTTTGGTAATATCTTGACATTGATATTTGTACTGAAGGAAAGAACTGAACCCTTCATCTTAAGTTAGGATTAGTACTGAAGCTTTTAAGGTACCATTGTCTCAAAATTGGGTGGTAGTTGGAAATTGGTCATTCTTTTATTATGTCTAGCATTGGGAGAAGAATGACTGATTGGTACCTAGGCTTGTGAAAATTGAATATGGAAGTTCAAGGGGGGATCTGGGTGACTTGGTAGTTGAGGGTGTCATTAGAGAAAAAGCTTGTTGGGTTGGTGCAGCTTGTTTTTGCAGTCCTGTGGAATTGGTGAATCCATTTCTATAGAATTGGGGGCTATAACAAAGGACTACATCAGGTTATAACAAAGAACTATAACTTTTCTTCAAATCTCTAAACGGGCTCGTCATGGTGGAAATAGACTTGAAGGCAACCATCTCTTGGGTCAATACTTCGTAATATCCTGGTTTTGTGGAAAGGAGTGTCTGTTGTTAATGAGATTAAAGATATGGCTGGCTGTGAGAAAATTCCTTGATGTAGGTGTCTAGTGGGGTGAACTCCTTAGGCTTGTTTGGATTGTGAAGAGCATGAGAGGGGAAATGGTGTTTTTTGAAAAACCTTATCTCCAAAAATTGTGGGGAAGGACCGTGTTTCCCCATTTGTTTTTTTGTTAGAGAGAAAAAACCTCATCTCCATTTCGACTGCATTTATTGTGGTTTGTGAAATCATGATTACCTTTTCTAACTTCCCACAGGAATCATCGCTAGAATTTATCGTGGATTTCTCTTGGAAGAGAAACCATGATTACCTTTTCATCAAAATTACTGTTTTCCGTTGTTTGGATTGCAAGAATACAATTTCCCTGAATTTATCGTGATTTGAAAATCATGATTACATTTTCCACATCCTCACCTTGGATTCCTCAAGGAGGGAGGGAAAAATGGGGCTGTTCTTCAAATGCATTCCTTGTTTCCCAAAATTGCATTATATAGTACCTCTTCCCTCTACTACAAGTGCTCTTCCTCTTTCATTCTGTGAATACTTATATGATTACTTGGTACATACAAAACTTTTCTTTTTTTTTTTTTTTTTTTTTTTGTGTTTTTTTTGTTTGTGAAAGCTAATATTACCTACATTTTACTATAAAGGAAGCTCGCAGACAAAATTGCAGCGGCTGGGTTCTATGTGGTGGTCCCTGACTTCTTCTACGGGGAACCATACGAAACCGATAATCCTAATAGACCCCTTTCGGAGTGGTTAAAAGATCATGGAACGGTTGGTTTTTGATCTCTTTCTCTCTCTCTCTCTCACACATATCTTTGTTTAGAGTTTATTATTGATTTTTGAATCAAAAGGTCACTTATCAATGACTGATTACAAGGGGCATTATGCTTTTGTGTTTTGTTTTCAATCCGTAAGTATTTATTTAGGTTAACAAAGCAGACATGTTGTGTATAGTACATCATGACCATATGATTATTTCTGGCCGCTTGTCTCTTCATGTAGTAGGTTAGGGAAGCATACATGAATGTACGGTTCATGCCTACATGCATGATTGCCAGGGGCGGCTCAAAGGGGTAGGCAGGTGAGGCAATTGCCTAAGGCCCCCTAATTATGAAGGCCCTATATTATAGCAAAATTAAAATTTCTTAATTATGAAGGTCCTATATTATAGAAAAATTAAAATTAAGACGAAGATAAAAAGCCTAATTTTTTTGAAATAAAACTTATTGAAAGGCCTACAAAATAGGAACATCTAAAAATTAGTTTACGAATTTGAAATTGAAAATAAAAAACAATTCCTAGAAACTAGCATTATCAATAATAACAGTCTAACTCTATCGTCTCTTTTCAAAATAATAGCATCATTCCCAATAAATTATTCTCCTAAAACCTAGGACCACAACTACCTACTTTATTGCCAATTAAGTTCTCAAAAAATTAAATTCTAATGTCATTTTTCTAAATTAAATTCTAACTTCATTTTTCTAATTTCATTTTGCATGTAAAAAGGCAAGAAGCACATTTATGGCTTAATTTTGAATTTATTATTATTATTATTATTTAAAACTAAAAAGCCTCATTTTTATGACTTGCCTAAGGCCCCCAAAAATGTTGAGCCACCCCTGATGATTGCATGGTTGTTTGTATATAGTATGTATGCTTATGTAGGTTAACAAAACATTCTTGCACGTATATCTTCAGGTGTGCATGTATTATTGCATGGTTGTTTGCGCATTATATCGATGGGAGAGATTCTTGCAATGATACAAGCAAACTCATTGAACTTTGCTTCTGTATGGATGGGCTCGTGCAACCAAAATGGAATGCTTTCACGTTTTGGTGCACAACATTCAACTGAAAAAAGTCCAGGCTTGGTTGCTAGTATCTTGCAACCTGGTTACTTTTTAGGCATGTTCCGCTGAAGGTGGCATGCAACAAACCAATTTTCTGATTGCTGAACCATGAGCCCACTTTTTAGAATTGAAAACCCATGTATATTGTGCGAAGATGAGGGTTGTGTTCCACGTGGTTTCTCTAATAGAACCGGCAAAAGTTATGTCTAGGGAAAAAGGTCACATATGTAGACTGGTGCACCTGGCACCATCTGCCAAACATCTCCCACCATCAAGGTGTCCCGTATCGGTATCGGTTGGCGTAACGGTGCCCTCCGAAACCGATACGGATACGGGGGCGTAACGGCGATACGGGGGAGTAACGGCCTGTAACGGCGCAAAAAAATTTTTTTGCCAAAAAAATATGAAAAAATATGGATTAAATCCGGAATATTCTAAGCATTCCAAATATGCATTCATTTATAAATTGGAACATGTTTATGGTGGTGTAACGGTCCACTCTTTGGTGAGAAGTTGTATCGGACTGTCTGATGAATTTATGAACCAGATAACCTGAATTTGACTACAAAATTCATATATTTCGTTTTCTAACTATCTACTATCAATGATAGATATATTACAATGAATGTAATATGAAAATATCTTACATTTAGGTATTTGCAATTATTTTTAAAGGCCAAAATTCATGTGTAAATAGAAAAAAATATTTAAAAAAATATAAAATGGTACCCCAAATATGTAAAATACACATTAACATGTTCTACTATGATTAACACATCATATGGCATCATTAAAATAGCAAAAGAATCATTAAAAAAATGATTTTTCGAATTTTCAAAAAAAGGGCCAAAATAAATGCGTAAATCGAAAAAAATAAAAAAATAAAATAAAATTGCACCCCAAATATGTAAAATGCACATTAACATGTTCTACTATGATTAACACATCATATGGCATCATTAAAACAGCAAAAAAATTATTAAAAAATGATTTTTCGAATTTTCAAAAAAAGGCCCAAAATAAATGCGTAAATAGAAAAATATATATAAAAAAAATATAAAATAGCACCCCAAATCTGTAAAATGCACATTAACATGTTCTACTATGATTAACACATCATATGGCATGATTAAAACAGCAAAACAAGTATTAAAAATTGATTTTTCAAATTTTAAAAAAAAGGGCTAAAATTCATGCGTAAATAGAAAAAAATATTTAAAAAATATAAAATGGCACCCCAAATATGTAAAATGCACATTAACATGTTCTACTATGATTAACACATCATATGGCATCATTAAAACAGCAAAAGAATTATTAAAAAATGATTTTTCGAATTTTCAAAAAAATGGCCAAAATAAATGCGTAAATAAAAAAAAATATAAAATGGCACCCCAAATCTGTAAAATGAACATTAACATGTTCTACTATGATTAACACATCATATGGCATGATTAGAACAGCAAAACAACTATTAAAAATTGATTTTTTGAATTTTAAAAAAAGGGGCCAAAATTCATGCGTAAATAGAAAAAAATATAAAAAAAATATAAAATGGCACCCCAAATCTGTAAAATGCACATTAACATGTTCTACTATGATTAACACATTATATGACATCATTAAAACAGCAAAAGAATCATTAAAAAATGATTTTTCGAATTTTCAAAAAAACGGCCAAAATAAATGCGTAAATAGAAAAAAATATAATAAAAAAAACATAAAATGGCACCCCAAATCTGTAAAATGCACATTAACATGTTCTATTATGATTAGCACATCATATGGCATGATTAATACAATAAAACAACTATTAAAAAAAAGTTACCATTTTTTGGCCGATACGGGTACAAAAAACAGTAACTGCCTATACGACCCCGAATCGCGTATCGGCCGTCGCCGTTACCGTTACCGTTACGTATCGGCCGATACGTAACCGATTTGGCATTCCTTGCCCACCATCCAGTGTTATCAGGGGAATACCTACACATCTACCACCAACTTCTCTAAATTTTGTTCAGAAATGTGCAAGGGTGTGATGAACACGTGTGGTGATCAGGACTGTTCATCCAGTGGGCCACCTGTTGGATCAGCTGGAGGCAATTATTGCAGTAATGGGACAATAATAACCATTCAGTTGTTGCGAGTTTTCCCATTGCATGTGGACCATTTCTCCATTTTGAGCGATTTGGCCCCTTTCCTAGGCCTCTGATCAGATTGGGCCATCAAGCCATGGTCTACCAAACCTACAGTCCTGATCACTGTTCAATATTGTTATATGTATGGCAGAGATTTCTCAGTGGCATTTCCTGAACTCCATGATGTCCATGTGTCATAGCAGCATTCACTTTCATATATCCCTTTAATGCATCAGATATGCAAAGGTTTTCTTTCTAGAAGTGCCTGTGTTGGACATGAAGTTATCCAAATGGTCCCTTGGTTTTTCTCATGTTGATATTCGTTGCTATTTGAAGATGTCACTGTAGCCTTCTTCCATACATATTTTGGAGTTCATTCTAGGTTGAGGCGTGTTCAAGTGATAGCACTATGGGAAAAACAAAAACAAAAAAACAAAGTCAAAAACCAGATATGTGTGGATATAACATTGTGTCACGCAATAGGCATTTTTTGAAACATCATCTGAATATTAGTCTGCTATTCAAAACCCCATTTTAGGCCTTGTCTAGCTAAGGGAAAAGATAAGAGTCATTTATTTTTTAACCTAGAGGCATTTTGCTTTTCAGTGTCAGTAACTCAAGTACACTTATCATGGCACAGCTATCTGTATTCATTCCTTCAAGGATGCATCCTTCTGCTATGAATTAATTGCAATATTATGATAAGAATTCAGCATCCAACACCTTATAACATTCTTACAGGATAAAGGAACTGAAGATGCGAAAGCAGTTGTTGCAGCTTTAAAAAGTAAAGGAATATCTGCAATTGGGGCTGCAGGCTTTTGCTGGGGTGGTGAGATTTTCTTGTCCTCTTTCATTGATACAAGCTTCCTTCTATGGAATATTTTAGCACATTAAGGAGCTATAGTAATGGAGGTGCGGTTAGCAGAAGGCTGGACAATGTTAATTCAGTCTTATTGGGGAAGTGGGTGTGGAGATTTGGGGTGGATGAGGACAGCCTTTGGAGAATCATCATTGTCGGAAAATATAGCACCTCTTCCAAGGGATGGTGGACCGAGGATTCTTCCCTATATTGTGCGTTGAACCTCTCAAAGGCTGTCGCTCATTTGGCAAGCAAAGTGTTCAAGGGCGTTGGATTCTCCATTGGAGACGTGGAACAATTGGGAAGATGTCTGGATCAGGGAGTCCTTGCTTTGCTTGGAGTTCCCTAGTCTGGTCAAGTCCTGTCCTGCCACGGATGTCTCAGTCGCCCTTTGCTTCTCGAGCATAGATGATGGAGCTGTGTGGGTCCCTCCATGTAGGTGTAACTTCAACAACACTGAGATTGAAGGCCTGGCGTGGCTCCTCTCTCGTCTGTAGGAGATCTGGCCTTCTCTGGGTGTAAAGGATTCAATGATTTTGCTAAAAGACAATTTGAGAGCTTTCTCCACGTGGTTCTTCCATCTTTTGATCTCCCAGTCTGAGGTTTGAGATGGATGTCGCCACACAGGCCCTGTCTGGTCCTACAGAGCCTCTTCCAAGGTTGTGGCTTTCTCTTTGCTTGTTGGCAGAAACAGGGTCCTTACCTTTGACAACCTTTGCAAAAGGGCTATGGCATTTTCGAATATCTACCTCCTGTGCAAAAAAGATGCGGAATTGGTGGATCATGTATTCATCCATTGCCCTTTGCTAGGGGTGTTTGGTTTGGAATTCTGGTCTATTTTAATGTTCCCTGGGTGATGCCGAACTCCATAGAGGAGCTCTTCCAATCATGGCATGTTGGAGGATCTAGGAAGAAGGGAAGGTTGAGGTGGAGAGTGACTGTGCTTGCCATTCTTTGGACCCTGTGGGGAGAGAGGAACAACCATTGTTTCCAGAGTAGAAGCGGCTCTCCTGGGCACTATTGTTCAGGCTAAAATGTTCATTAGGGAGTGGGCACCCTGATTTTGCTGCTTGTTTCTTGGTTTGCTTCGGCTTGCCTTTGTTTTTCTTGGCCTCTTGGCTCTCTTAGTATTTTATTTTCTAAGTAGTACTGTTAGTCATGGCTAACATTCAACTTCCTCCATCTTTTTTCTCAGCGAAGGCAGTTGTGGAATTAGGGAAGCACAGTCTCATCAATGCTGCAGTGCTTTGTCATCCTGCCTTTGTCACTGTTGATGATATTAAAGGCAAGCATCTAGTTGTTCAAACACTTTCGAATCAGAGGAATCATATGATCATGGTTGTTGTACATTTTGCGTCTCGAGGCCGTGCCTGTGGGGCTCATGATTAGATCACTGATCTGATGGGCCTGTGAGATTTTTGGTGTGTGGTCTATGTGGCCTGTCAGATAATTGTCAGGATCACCAGACGATGGGCCCCACTTGTACAAACTCATTACCTGAGGATAGTATTCATATTCCGGTATTTATAATATCTTCAAAGCATTTGTAAATTTCATTAAGCTCATATGCTTCTGTTGAATCCTGATTGACTAGAGGTTTTTTTTTTTTTTTTTTTTAATAATCTGTTACCATTTATATCATATAAATAATGATTTATATGTTTTCAGAGGTTAAAACTCACATTGCCATACTTGGAGCCGAGGTTGACCATACTGCTCCACCAGAGCTGGTGAAACAGTTTGAGGAGGCTTTATCTGCGAAAGCTGAGGTAAGGGATCTCCAAGCTTTTAGAATTACAATTGCAGGCTAAGCATTTTTTTCTCTTATGCTTGATCATGTGTTTTGGTGAAACTATGTGGATATGACCAAACCCCTTTATATAGATTGGAACCATTTCTAATATCAAATACAGACGAATGGAAGTTGGCATGCTATATCATCCTCCATCAGTATATTTCGCCTATTTTACCCTGTTACGGGTGCTCTGCATGGGTCTAGTTGTCAAACTTGCTCCACATGTGAGAGTATGACGACACATCTATGTATGTATTATTAAACATATTCTATTAAGTTTTAAATATATAATCATTAAACTATTTTTTGGCATAAAATATTGGTTATTGCCAAGCTACATGCCTTTTCATGTCTAAAGATTGCTTTGAGGGATTTGAAGGATCCAAGTGTCATAATATTTATAACAACAGTCTGAATATCCGCTAAAATGGACACTAAACCAAAGCCCTGGAACTGCTAAGCTTATGTATGACATGGATCCCATGTTGTGTCACATGACTCTCATCTGACACTGGTGCTTCAAAGGTTTTCGAGGGATTTAATGAAGATACTATTCAGCATTCCCTTTCTGTATGAATTTCCCAAAAACCACCTTTCCTAGAAAGAAAGTCTGGGCCCACAATACTGCAGATCTCTCTCATTCAGTCTGTTACCATTTTACCCACATAAGGAGCTTGATCAGAAGCAGTGTTACCTAAACAGCCAAACACCCTATGTTTTCCCTTCTGAATTTTGTAATCCTGATTGTGGGTTATTTGCTATCCGGATTGCTATTGTTGTAGACCTGAAATTATGGATCTCTAAGTGTTTGATTAAGATGAGACCTAAATTTAGGCGGTCGGATGAGCAGGGGCAGTTGCCAAACGCAGCAGGGGTGGTGACCAGACGACGCAGGGACAGTTTCGGATCAGGGAGGCTCTGATTCCATGTCGAACAACCATTCACTCCAAAAGCTCAAGCTGTCAGAGTGTGGTGTATCAATGTATATCAAGGGACTTTTATCACTTCAACAATATTTAGGGTGTAGAGGTTTGTAATTTGATTCGTGCAATAAGATAATAGAATGCATGCCAAATCTATAATAACACCATCATTTCATATATAGATTACTACATCAATTAATGTATAAAACTATATTGCATATACTTCGTCGATGTGTTGGGAGTGACTCACATGATCCTACCCCTAGCATACACGGCGTTGGAGGAAGTAGCGTACCCTCTACCAGTTTCTGTACCACATACTGGAGTGTCCCACAATCAAATAACCTTGATCAGGTGTGGTTCCGAAGAAGTCCCAAATCCAGAGATGTAAAGGCAAGAGTCCTTACACGCACAATTGGTCACTATTAATTTGATACTGTGTTCTCCATATAATTGAAACACACGTCTTTGTGAGAAGTTTTACCAAGTCTCATCAGGTTTTTGTTCAAGGCTGCAATCGGCGCACATTGGCAATCTGTTGATAAATCCTGACCAATGATTTGAAATGCCACCTTATTAGAGCTGCAACTTGGGTTCGAGTTCGAGCCAAGTTGGATTGGGGTAGGGTTAGAAAACTCTTAACTGAATTTGAAACTGGGTTGTGTTCAGGTTGAGCAGATTCGGTCGGGTTAGATAGGGTAGGGAATAATCCGGCGTATTTGGGTCAGGTTTTGGGTCAGGTAAGGTTTCGGGTTGGGTCTTCTTGAGGTCGGTTTGGGCTTGGCTTGACCCTCAACCTGACCCGACTGGTCCGAGTCCCCCCCCCCCCCCCTATGGATGGGACACAAGTTTAAAGTTTTCAACCATTCTAGCTACATATTCTTTCCAGGTCTTTGCTCTGAACATTTTTTAATCTTCCAAAAGGCTGGTCATGGATAAGAGTATCGAACTTCCAATGACAGATTTTGAGCTAAAGGTCTATCCAAGAGATTGCCACTGAATGAACACCTTAGATCCATCACCATGTTCACAAATTTGCGTGTTTGTAGGATCAGTACCCTCTTCTAAACGGTACCATATGTGGTTTGACATCTAAGCCTCGGATGCTGGTTTCTTTCCTCGAAGTAGTTTCAAAGATTTCTCATACAAAACAGCTCCAAATGTGCAAAATCAATCCATCTGCCTCTTTTGGATCTCAATTTGCTTAAATACCATTAGTTTATATGAGCTTTGCTAAGTCCACATGAGTGTGCAAGTCACCTAATGCACATGCCACCACATGTGCTAGTGTGGCAGACATGATATATCCAAGCCATTCATCAGGTGGAACTCACCGTGTAGATGTTGCTGCCTGAGGATAGAGGCGGTCCACTCGGTAGGCATGCCATGATATTAGAAATAAGTAGATGGATTAGAAAACTTCCTCCAGTTTTTAACAATTGTGCATTTGTTAATTTAAATGTGGTCCACCTGACTAGTGTTCCGACCTGATCTTGAAATAATGAATCTACATATGTAATATTAGCTTGATGTCAATCGCTGCATTCATGAACATTCCCACTTCCAGAAATTGCATTCAAATGTGTTTACTTCGATCAACGGCTGAGAACTGCTGGTCTTTCGACAGGTGGATGCTTTTGTGAAGATCTTCCCGGGAGTGGCTCATGGATGGACGGTGAGGTATGGTGTTGACGATGAACCAGCTGTGAAGAAGGCAGAAGAAGCGCATCAGCACATGTTGGACTGGTTCACAAAGTATGTCAAGTAAGAGATGATACTCCACATCATATGATTAAGAACAACATTTGATATGATAGCTCAAGTATGAGTTGTGTGTATAATCTGCTTCTCTGTATTATTAGTGGGACTTGGTGAGTAATTCTGATGAGTCTTTGGACGCCGTAGTCAAGGTGTTTGTTGGGTTTGGATATTACTTGACAAATATCTATTATAAATCATAACTCATACAGCTGTCCACAGGTCTGTCCCTTGCATACCATACCCAGATCCTGCCTGAAGAAGGCTGTGTTTGGGTCCAGGTACTATATTTGCAGACCTGGATCCAAACCCTGTCGAGTACCCATTGGGTCTTGCGTTTCTCTGGGTTGGGTCCGTCTGGATAGGGGCATCGACCCGGTTGGACCCATGGTGTGTAGATGGGCCTTCTTATATGTTTGTGGCCTAACAAACGTCACTCGATCACTAGGACACTTCTGCATGTGCACCATCATATCACAGTTTAAGAACCCAAAAACTCGGCTTGACTTGATGTTCAGGTGGGTTCGATTGAGTTGAAGACTTGGACTCCAATGGGATGGATATTTGATTTATTATAAATTAGAAATGTTTGGAAGAGTAATAAATATTTCAAATGGTTTTGTATGGGGTAAGTAGTAATAATAATAATAATAATAACAGCAATCTGCGCAGAGCATGGTATATGCTCTGTTTATGGAGATTCTTGCTTACGTAGTAACATTTTGAAAAAAACTTGGATTGCATTGCATGAGTTGGCTTCAAGTCACTTCAAGTACGAAGTCTTCTCCCAGTTACTCAAATCAAAACTCCGCTGATGGGGGGTGTCAAGTGGGTCCCACTTATACAAACTGAAAAACCTGAAATGGGATGTGGCCTGTAATACAGTTTTGTGTATGATCTGTTTTCTTGATTTTATTGGTGGGACCAGGGTTAAATGGACTTGTTTGGTCCTGAGTTGAGTTGGGGGTTTGTTGGGAGCAGGATTCCTTCTTGATCACACACAGCAATAACAAGAAAAAAGATGCAAACCATAACGCAGATTTACATGGTTCCCTTTTGACACGTCCATGGATTCATGCCATCTACTATATGCTCAAAGGCAAAAGTGAAACATCTCCTCTCAATACAATGATGTATGGTTTCCATGCCATTGATTTCATGGGCTTTTATGTGAATGGGCCATGCTCTCAGAGGTCTCTTCTGTTATGTAACCTCTCGTGCCCTAGCCCATCAATATCGACATCCATCATGACTCATTTGTACCCATGATGGATGGATTGGGCCAAGCATCTGATTTGTACATGCTGTTGCGAATCAAATGGATGGTTGAACCAAGTTGCCAACAGATGACATTAAGCATCATGGGTCCCTTGATTGAATGATTGGGATAAATCGCTGGGACTGCAAGATATGTTTGGTCTTTTGTGACTAACAGGGCTTCAGCCCCAACGATTAGTAGGAAACAATCCAAAAGCAAAGATGAATGGAGCTTTCACCAACTGAATGATTTGAGTAGCAAATCAATGATCTAGATTCTTTCACAAATTTCAGTTTGAAATGGGCCACAAAAAGCCACAATGAAGAACCATGATTGATAAAGATGGTCATCTAACTATTCATACAATGAAAGAATCCAAAGGTAGAGATTTTTCTTTCTTTTTCTTCTCTTTTGGGAGCTGAAAAAGAGCGATGATCAGATATCAACCACCACGAGCTTCTCTCCGTGTAGCATCATGAAGTATATCGATGTCGACCCCATCCGGGGGAAGCTGAACGTACCTCACTACTGACCCCCTGATGAAATAGTTTCTTACTGACATCTCTGCAATTGGAGCAATGAACAGGAAAAAATAAAATAAAAAATCAAATCCATCTGCATATACACAAAGGTAAGATTTCTTCTTAATCTAATATTGAGCAAATTCAAGTGGGGCTCAGTGGGGCCACCAGCGATCATGCTTGGACTGTGGATTATGTAAACTAGTAGTCCCCACTTCTTGTGATTTATGCAGATACTCTGCGTTAGGGGTGGAGTGCTATAGCCTTACACAGGGCTGCACAGGGTGGTTTAAGTTGAACTAGGACACAACATTGCGGAGCAGTGGGAGAGAGAGTTATGATGGGATTCAACCCATCTATCAGTTTGAAGGAGAGGAAGACTACAACATTGGAATTCTCGTATTCTCTAATCGGGCACCTATGGCGTCTCAGTTAGGTAAGCTATCCGAACCCTAGATCTCCATGTCCTATGCACAGAAGATCTCTAGAATTTTTGCATCCAGATAATCTTACCCAAGCTAGGACCATGTGCAACCTGCAGCGGACCCCATCCAAAGGTCACTGGTGATCATGTGGGATAACCTGGGCGCCCAACAAAGGGATCTACACAATAATATAGTAAGAGAACGATATATACCATGGTTTAAAAAATCAGAATCAAGTCTTATGGTTATGGTCCGAAATTAAACGGGTCACCACATTGATACGTGACCAAATAAGATATAGAGTCTGAGCGAGTTGCATCGGTTTACGTTCCCAGGTGTACCGCACGCCAATACCATGACTTAAATCCATAGGCCCAGGAATACAAGAGCACGAGCAACGAATGGTCATTCGAGCTGTTTGTAGACTACGCATAATCATAACAACGGGTTCACATTAGCACCCCATCCTAGAAAATATCAGTTCTGGCATGAATATAGTTGTGGGCAACATTTTTGAAAGGCTACAGGGCCTTACCATTGATCATCTATTTCACGGTAAGGATCTTATATATATATATATATATATATATATATATATATATATATATATATATATATATATATATATATGTGTGTGTGTGTGTGTGTGTGTGTGTGTGTGTGTGTGTGTGTGTGGAAAAAGGTACTATACGCTCGACCGTATTATACCTTCTATAAGGTTGAGTGCCGCGGCTTGTTATTCTTGGGATGGTAAAATTTTTATCTCTCGCATATTTTCTGCAAAAGTCTTGTACCTGCCGTTGAAACCTTAGTAAGGCCCACTATGATGTTTATCTGAGATCCAACCTGTTTATAAGTTAAGACATACATGAAAGAAGGGAAAACACAAATTTCAGCTTGATCGAAAACTTTTGTGGCCCTTAGAAATTTTTTATGGTGGGCGTCACTCTATCGACTGTTTCCTATGATGGGTACATTCCGGCTTTGGATTTAGCTCATTCTTTGTCTCATGCCTTAAATTGATATCTCCAACTGAATGGACAGTATGGATATAACACATACATTTATGGTGGGCCCCAAATAACTTGGTGACGTAACTTGTCCATGGAATCCTCGTCTAGCGAGTCCATTACGACTTTTAATTGTATAGAGAGTAATCCATTCGGGCAAGGCTTTGTGGGGCCCACCATGATGTAAGTGTTTTATCTACGCTGATATAAGATTTTTTCAGATTGTTTTAAGTTATTATCCTAAAAAATGAGGCAAGTCCACAGCTCTAGTGGACCACGACAAAGGAGGCTACACTGATAATGACACTCACCGTTGAAACCTTTCTAAGTGCCAGCGTTATTTTTTTTTTTTTACCATCAAACATATTCATAAGGTCATGTAGATGTGAGTGAAGTGAAAACACAAATATCAACTTGATCCGAAACTTCTCCAGCTCGCAAGAAGTTTTTAATGGTAGACGTTCAATCCCCACCTTATGGTCCACTTAAGCCTTGGACCTGCCTCATTTTTTGGTTCATATAATAAAATGATCCAAGAAAATGGCATGGATAAAACACTTACATCGCGTTGGCCGCACAGAGCCATGCCCGGACGGATTACCGTCTGGGTAGGTAGACGCAATCCGCGTTTAAGTGGATGTACGCTGCGGATTAGATACTGACAGGTTGAGTAGCGAGTTGGCTACTGAAGTTACATCACCAAATTCTATGGGTCCCACTATGATGTATCCACACCGTCCATCCATTTTGAGATATTATTTTAGGGCATGAGTTAAAGAATGAGGCAGATAAAAATATGTAGTGAACCTCACTACAGAAAACAGCGGGGAGAGTGATTCCCACCGTTGAAACTATCCCAACACCCACTATAATGTTTATTTGAAATCCAACCTGTTCAAAAGTTAAAAAAGACATAAGAGAAAATACAAATATCAGCTTGATCTAAAACTTTTGTGGCCTTTAGAAGTTTTTAATGGTGGGTGTCAGTATCCTCACTGTTTTCTGTGTTGGGCCCATTGAATCTTTGGATTTAACTCATTCTTTGCATTTCCCTAAAATGATATCTCCAAATGCATAGAAGGTGTGGATATAAAACATACATCATGGTGGGGCCCACAGAACTTGGTGACGTAACTTCAGTAGCCAGTCTAGCGACTCGTCGGTATCTAATCCGCACGAGAAGTGGATGGAAACAATGTGAATTGAACTTCTACCGTTAAGAAATTCTCTGGGTAGTAGGGCCAACCTTAGTGTTTGTGAGAAATCTACCCCGTTCATCAATTTTTAGAAATCATTTTAGGACATAGGGTCAAAAATGAGCCAGATTCAAGACTCAAGTGGGGCTGCGCTAAAGGAAAAGGTGGGTAAGGAAATTCCTACCATTGAAACCTATCTAGGTCGAAAGTGATATTTCAATTGCATCCATACTGTTCATAGCAATATTTCTACTGAGATGAACTTAAAACACAAATATTATCCTAATTTAAAACTTCTATTGCCCCATGAATATTTCAACTGTGGACGTTCAATCCTCATATTTCCGGCCCATTTAAATCTTGGATCCTGCTCATTTTCGGCCTTTTGTTCTAAAATGATATGAAAAAAAATAGATGGATGGGGTGGATTTCACAAAAAAAAAAAAATAAATAAAAAAATAAATCATGGTAAGCCCCACCTAAGTTTCTAGTACAAGGCTTTTTGCAGAAAATAAGCGTGAGAGAGATAGAGGTGGAGGGGTATTTTCATAATAGGTTGCTTCTTCAATTTCCCTATACGATCTCCCATCCGATGAATAATATCACTTGACACTCAACCTTATGGAAGGTATAATACAGTTGAGCGTATAGTGCCTTTTCCTTATATATATATATATATATATATATATATATATATATATATATATATATATATATATATACATATATATATATATATATATATGGGGAAAAGGTACAATGCGCTCTAGCTATCGATAAACTCCCGTGAGGTCGAGCTGTGTGGGCCCCACCGTGATGCGTGTCGATCATCAACACCGTGCATTTGATGGGTACCCTTTAAATTATGGGATATCCCAAAAATCAGCAGCATTCAAAATTCAAGTGGGCCATACCATCTAAAATCATGTGAATACATGCCAAAAACATATAAAAGCACTTGGTGGGGCCCACCTGAGTTTTGAATCTTCTTGAAACTTGAGTACATGAACGAACCCTCATCCAAGTGGGACACACATAATGGATGGGCTGGATTTGCAAACCACATCTCGGTAGGCCCAACAAATGATTATGAATGTTTTAATGGTGCACTATCCGCCGGCCCCTCTCCACTTAGACTCGGCCTAGAAATTGTGGTGTGGCCCACAAAAGTCACGGATTGACTTGATTTTTTGAGAGTCATCCTAGGCCCACGATGGAATGGTGACATCCGACTAATGGGGTAGATGTTTGAAACGCATCATGGTGGGGGCCCACTGGTGTCGCTAGGGCATCGACCTCATGCAAGTGGGCGTTAAAATCACTTGGAGTACATTGTACCTTTTCCCATATATATATATATATATATATATATGGGAAAAGGTATGATAATGGGGTTGCTCAAACATGGGCCTAAGTCGAGCGAGTACAAAGTCGAGTGGGCCAAAGTTGACAATGCGGACATTTAACCAACTCGTCCTTACAATGTGGACTCGACCAACATTGTTCTCGAGGCTCATAAAGTAGCTTACCATTGAAGCTTGGCTTGTTTTTTTAAAAATTTCGACTCAAGCTCAAGGTGAGCTAGTGGATCGAGTCGAGGCGAGCTTTGAAAAAATCACAATCTCGAGTCGAGCCGATTACATTGAATGACCCAACTCGCACTCGATTCAAGGTGGGCCTCAAAAGACCACAACACATCAACGCCTCAATCGGCATCAATTACATATCAAGGTGGGACTAACAACGGCCCTAGCCATCCGACCAACGGCCATATATTGACCAAACCCACACCGACCCAACTCCCAAATCAAATATTATAATTAATATATATATATATAATATTTAATATTTTACAATATTTTTAAATACAATATATTATATATAATATAATATATATTCGCACACACACCCATATGCATACACAGTGCACACACATGCACACACGTGCACACTCACACACATGAGCTCGAGCTCCACGTGGGGGTCCCACCGTCAGGGAGGATGGTAGGCCAGACATCAAGTAGGCCGAGTCTTCAGTGGGTCAGTCCCAAGTCAAGATCCATTATGATCGAAGGCCTGGACGAAGTGGAGCTTGCTTTTCAAAAACGAGTTTCAATGGTAGGTCATTTCACAGTTTGGCTATGATGTGGGCCACCGAGTTGTCGAAATTTCGAGGGACCCCAAGTCAACCTCATGGACGGTGTGGATACAAAATATACATCATGATGGGGCCCACAGCAGGGGACCGTGCCCTGATCGAGCCCGGCAGCAGCGAGCTGCCTTTTTTTTTTGTTTTTCGAATCAGCTTGGCTCGACCCTACCATCGGATTCCATGGTCCAAAGCCAATCTATCAAGCCTAATATATATTTTTTTGGTGTACAAAAATGTCAAGGAAGTTTTAAACTGGAAATGGGAACTTCCCATGAGGTCGAGTTGTGTGGGCCCCAAAATGATGTGTGTCGAACATCATATCCCATCAAGTGGATGCACCATTCCATGGTGGGCCTGGACTCTTTTTTTTTTTTTTTGGGCTTAAAAATCAAGTGAGTGAATGAGCCACCACATGGTGAGGTGGTGTGACTTGTGTGGGCCACACCACATACAAAATTTGAGAGGGGTTAACCTCCATTAAAACATTCGTAATCATTTGTTGGGCCCACCAAGATGTGGTTCACAAATCCAACCCATCCATTATGTGTGTCCTACTTGGACGAGGGGTCAAACCAAGTTCTAGACACATCAAAATTTCATGTGGAACGCCACCCTCCCTCGGCTCCTCTTTGATGGTGGAGATGGGAAATGAATGACTAGGATGAAGGTTCTTTGGGATGGGAAGGTGGGCCACCAAAAATTACATTTTCCCTCACTTGGGATGGCTTTTTGAGAAAGACAGGGAGAGATGGGATGAGTGATGGATGTGAGTGATGGTATGGCTCACTTGAGTTCCATATACAAGTGATTTTTGGGATATCCCATAATTTAAAGGGGACCCATCAAATGCACGGTGTTGATGTTAGACATACATCACAGTGGGGCCCACACAGCTCAGAAAAAGTTTTATGCGGTCGAGCTCATGGGAACTCCCCATGAGGTCGAGCTGTGTGGGGCCCACCATGATGTATGTCAAACATCAACACTGCATTTGATGGGTCCCCTTTAAATTATGGTATATCCCAAAAATCAGCCGTATGCGGAACTCAAGTGGGCCATATCATCTAAAATCATGTGAAGACATGCTTAAAACATATTAAAGCACTTGGTGGGGCCCATTTGAAATTTGGATGGGTTTGAAACTTGGTCTAACCCCTCATCCAAGCGGGATACACATAATGGATGGGCTTGATTTGTGAACCACATCTCATGGGGCGTTAAAATCACTTGGAGTACATTGTGCCCATATATATATATATATATATATAAAAATGATTATGAATGTTTTAATGAAGGGTAACCCTCTCAACGAGGTGAGCTAGTGGATTTGTATGTGGTGTGGCCCACACAAGTCACAGATTGACTTGATTTTTAAGCCGTAGGCCCACTATGGAATGGTGCATCTGACTGATGGGGTAGATGTTCAACATACATCATGGTGGGGCCCACACAGCTCAACCTCATGGGAAGTTCCCTTGAGCTTGACCGTATAGAACCTTTTCCATATATATATATATATATATATATATATATATATATATATATATATATATATATATATATATATATATATATATATATATTATAACGCCTCAAAAATCGAGGTTCGAGCAAAAACTCGACTCCCGAGATCCGTCGCATCACTTATACAATATAGAAAATAATGATTAGATGTTGTCCATATTAGTGCATTAAACATGAATGAGATTATACTAAATCAGGTATTATACTCCAGAGATGATTAAATTTAGCAAGCGGAAGACTATGATAAATATATAAGGTGTATAAGTGGTTATGAACTCCAGAGTATGATCATGTCGCTAGACTGAATAATTATATGTATAGTTCCAAAAATTACAAAATGAATAAGTGCGATGTTCAACTAGTAGTCTGTAACTCACCCCTCATCCAGCGGGATACACATAATGGATGGGCTTGAGTTGTGAGCATTAACTGATGCAACTTTAGGTCTACATAAACCCGCAAAGAATTGCATGTAGGAGAACTCCTCATCGTCGTCGAAAAAGACAGGCTCCAACTCGTAAGCCTCGCCATCATCTAAAACTAAAATAGGATCTGGTTGATGTTTTAAAACACCGTCCCAGAGTAGAAGTGAGTGATCAACTCAATGGAGCTATAAGGCAAAGGTTAATAGGTTATCAATTCAGTCAAGCAGTAATGATAAAGCAATACAACAAGCATTCCTAGGTACTCTGTTTAACGCAAGGTTGATATGTATTAATGATGTATGCCCTCGCCTGCACTCCCTCAGCGACATCATCTCACGGTCACGCATGCTACATTCTCACTTTGCTCAACTCCCATGCCAAAGGCACATGCAATGCGGTGCATGGTCGTGTTAGCCAGGTTCTTAATTAGACCTATTCATACGGTAATTCGGGAAGCTAAGGTACCTCCCTTTGTATCATGAGCGTTCAAATAGACGTAGCGAAGAGTTGGACAATTTGCATGTACACATTACCCCTCGGACGTGGATTAGCTACCGACAAGTTGAGTAGTGAGAGCCTTAAAAAAAAAAAAAAAAAAAGGGTTGGCGTAGGGAGAATATAAGCCCAAAATTGATGGAGAAAAAAGGCTTAATTAGACCACAGTTGGAGATTTAACGGTCACCATTCAAAATTCATGAAAGCTGTAAAAGTTTCGGATCAAGCTGATATTTGTGTTTTCACTTCATCCAGGTCTACATGACCTTATGAATAGGTTGGATGTTAAAAACAAATCACGTTGGACTCTATAAAAGTTTCAACGGTGGGTGTCATTATCGCCGCTGCTTCCTTTTGTGTGGTCCAATAGAGATGTGAATATAGCTCATTTTTGGTTTTTTTCTTAAAATTATATTATAAAATGGATGAACGGATTGGATAGAAATATTACATCAAGGTGGGCCACACAGAGCTCTGCACGGACGGATTTTTGTCCAGGCGGGTACGACGAAATCTGCTTCCGAGTATCATCCTTACGGCACAGGTCAACGAGCGGAGGACGAATTTACTGTAGTAGTCCACGGTCAACCGCATCGACCTTGCCTTGCCTCGATAACATCTCCCGCGCTCTCCCTGAAAATGGCAAGGTCTCAGTGCTGTGAAAATCCTCCCACGTTGAGCTCTACATGCGGTCAGGGGTGCGTAGAAGACTTCGGTGGCCTCAAGGCCTACGTCACCGGCCCTTCCGATTCCAAGCTTGCTGTTCTCCTCGCTTCCGATGCTTTGGGTACATGTCGATTTCACCTCCTTTCATGCACTATGCAGATTTTCTACCAATTTTATTTCTATTTTTGTCTCCCTGTTTTTTTTTTTTTTTTTTAATTTTCCATCTGGGTTTTCAGAATTTGATGTGTTTGATGATCGGTATGTGCGAATTCGATGTTGGTTTGCTGAAATATTGTTGTTTTTTTTTTTTTTTCTTTGTTTTTCTATTGACATGTGGATGGTATTTTTGGTTCTTTCATGTAGTTTGATGTTTGATGTTTGTTGTTGTTGTTGTGTGTGTGTGCTTTTTTTTTTTTTTTTTTTGGTTAATAAATAAAAAATAAAATTTGGATGCTTGATATGAGTGTGTTTGATATTGGATTTTGGGGGTATTTAGTGGGTTTCTAGTATTTATTTCCTTTGGATTTTTTATTTTTATTTTTATTTTTATTGATATGTAGCATTTGGGTTTCTAGTATTTATTTTTATTTTTAATGTTCTTTCATGAATTTGAGTGTTATTCTTTTAAGGGTCGTTTGGAAGTGTGGATTCAAAATCCTTCCAGTAGATTTTGATACCTGTGGAATTGAGAGGATTTTGCATATCAGCTTTGAGGTGGGAATGGTAAAAGGCTCTTTGGTGGGATCAAACTCCAAATCCTTAGAAATCCTTGCTACCTAATGTCCCCAAAAACTGAAATCTTCACAAATCCCGAATCCAAGCTGCCAAACGACCCCTAAGTGGCTTTTTGCATGTGGGTTTTGTTTGTTTGTCACTTTTGTTGCATGGCGTGAGAGTATCTGATGTTGAATTGTGGAAATATTGGTGGGTTTTTGGTATTTCTCTTTAGAATTCTTTGTTTAAAATTTTCTTTCATGCAGCATGTTGTTCTTTGTTTGAGTGTTATTCTTTTTTAGTGGATTTCACATGTGGGTTTTGATTTTATTTATTTATTTATTTTTTCCCCATTCAAACTGTTTTTGATGCTTGGCATGAGATTATTTGATCTTGGTTTGTGGCAATATTGGTGGCCTTTTGTTGATTTGCTATTGGAAGATGATACGGTGGACTGTATGAATTGGACTATCATAGAACCATTTCTCCAAAGTACATGCTGCAGGATGAAGTATTAAATCTATTGATTGAGTTCAACCATCTAATTTCCTGTATCATGGATGGCAACTATCACGCCTCAAACTCGGGAACCGGGATCATCAAATTCTCGGCCACCTAATCCAGTGCCGACAGCCTCCGTAGTACCCCATTCTCAGCTCTCGGCTCCCAGCTCCGATGCGCCAAGTTTCGATCTTGGGATCCTATAAGGAAGATTTTCAGGGTGAATTTTTTTTTTTTTTTTTTTGTTGTTTTGTAAAGGAGCATAATCATAAGTGTACCCAAGTCACCAAAACATCATCACATATCTACTAATATAATATTTGAGTACAACGCTAAAAGGTAAATACATCATATAACAAAATTCCAAAAGATCGGGCACATGCTCCTGCCTCAATGCTGCTGCGTTCTAGCATAACCTGCATGTAACAAACGCGCATAAGCTTACTACGAAGCTTAGAGGGTGCGTGCGTGTGTGCGCAATGCATGTGCCAAGCATACAAATGTCAGATTAAGCGGAAATGATGGAATGCTAAACTGACAAGTCTATAAATGATGTTAGTCATACAAAGCTATGCAATGCAAGGCCTACGTGGCCCAATGTTATATGCTAGAGATGCAATGCAAGCGTGCCAATCCTCAACTAGTCCACGTATCAGTACGGTTCGTCATTGGAAACATCACCGGGGTTTAGTACACTCCAACATTGGTTGCCGCCCCATCGCTCGCATGACCAAGTGAGTGGAAGAGACCTCCCTATCCGCCTTGCCAGTGGTATGCCAATGCCTACCCGGCTCGTTGATAGCGGACCCATTTATGAGCTGGTCAAACTTAACCTAGCTTATAGCCCCCTACCCTCGAGCGGATAAGGTCACACCTCTTTTCAACCGACTACGACACAGTGAGAGACGCGGCCTACTGGTATTCGACACTCGGATGCTCATGTTATCCACTCGGTCTCGACATTGAAGTATCCTACTGGTACCACAAGGGTTTAGAGACTTCACCCAAGGACATCCATAATGCCCTAATGCAAGAACAAATATTTTCAGTATCCAATTTGGCAATCCACGATATGTCTGTGGAGGCCATAACCCTGATGTTGCTAGGGCGTAAAGTTATCGTGACATACAAGATGCGAAATGCATGAGTCATACCATCCAAGTCTTGCATCAACCCGCGCGTACTGCGCAACTGTATGGGGCAACCCTATCTCATAGCCTAAAACTACATGGGGAAGGTTGTTGATGGCATGTATTAAACAAATACATCAAGGTGGAGTCCATGGTTGGGACGCCCCCAACCTAGTCCGCATGGTTTAAGATGAGGGGGTGCTCCCACTCCCACCATCGGTTGTGGTGTGGTCCACCTGATGGTTGGATCGGTTAGATTTTTGGGCTCTACGGATAAAATGAGCCAACAGATGGATGGATAGTGTGGATCTAAGAAATACATCAACATGGGTCCCATGAGTGAAAACTCACTCCAAACCTTCCATTAAAAAAAAAGAAAAGAAATGAGGTGGGTAACACAACCCCTTAGCATTTGTGGTATGGCCCACCTAGTATTCAGATTAGCTTCATTTTTTGACTCAACGCCTAAAATGAAAAGGGGAATCAGATGGATGGTGTGGATGATTTATATATACATCATGATGGGCCCACAAAGGAAGTCCACATGGTGGCTTTGGAAGGTAATTGTGCCAGAGACATGTCTCAGGACACATTGTGTCCAGCCACTACGGTGCCACTACCCCTCTCACTCTCTTGTGTTTTAAGGGTGAGCTAGGGCCCACCTAGGAAATCCACTCCATCCATTTGAATGTCTAACTCATGGCGGGGCCAAGAAGCTTTGGATCACATCTATTTTTAGTGTATTTTCACCATCCAAGTGTGTTTACACAATCAATTGGTTTAAAAAGAAAATAAATATCACGGTGGGCCACACAAGGTGGTTCACGATATGATAGCGTGCGAGACATGCTCTCCAATAGTGTGGCCACTTGTGGGTCCCACAACACCATGAGAATAAGAAAAGAAAGGGAAAGGGAGGGAAATAAATCCGACCATCGAGGTGGTCCCAGCCACTATCGGGTCCACCACATACTCAATATATGATCAAAGTGGGTCCCACCCTTATGGGCTCACTGAAATAGAGAAATCACAAAGAATGGGAGGGTTTTGACCCTCCCATGCACTCACTTAGAAGGATGGACGGTTGGATTGTCTAGGATCGACGATCGGATGGCCCGCCAAGCTCCTCTTTACCCCTAATATTCTTAAATCTCACTTTTCTCTATTACTCTCACAAACTCTCTTTCTTTTCTCTTAATCTCTTCCTAATCTTTCTTTCTTTTCTTTCATTCTCTCTTAATTTCTCCCTAATCTTTCTAATATTTTTATCTCTCTTTTAATCCCTCTCTACTCTTGCTAGGAAATGATAAAAATGAGAGGGAGTTAGAGTGTTTTTGTGGTAGAGATTTTAGGATAGGGAGGGAATAAGGGAAAGATGGAGGGGTAAAGTGGGGAGAAAAAGAAGAAAGAAATCATGTCCAGTATAGGTAGGGGTATGGGTTGCATGAGAATGGCATGAGTTTGTTTAACTAATGGGGAGAGAGTGACATGAGTGATGGATGACTTGATTGATTGATTTGACAACATGGGGATTTGTGCAAGTGGGGCTTGCGTGTATTGCACGGCCCATCTTGGATTATGCCAAAATTGTAACTTCTAAACTAAGGGTTGAAATGGGGTGTGTCACGCGGCGTTGGAATCGTAACGCCCATGCGATCGCTAGGGTACAAGTCTTGGGGTATCGCGGTACAAAAATAGGGTAACGATCAAAACTCGTTGATCTGGTCTGCCGGAAACATGCCGTTGTTGTTTAAGTAGAACTGTACGGAAGGTCTCACGAGATTATGAGTCTTACAACAACTGATTCAAAATTCGCATCCATCAGATGATGCTAGACATCTGATCAATGGCCTCTGAAATGATTCTAGTAAACAAAAATAGTTAACGATCAGCATTCATTGCTCGGTAGTAAAGAAAGGTAATGGATATGATTAGGCCAGCATGCCTGTTTTTTGATAAGTAGGTCATCCATTGTAGTCATCACTAGATGGAAGGCTCTGTTTGATGCATCACCCTGCAAGTGTATTGTAGAGAGATGGCTCTACCATATTTAGGTTCTTTTGTGCTTTAACGTAATTGTCATTTTCCTTGTTGATGGTCCTTTTATTTTCATTTATGCAATATTTAGACTTTTGTCTGCATGTTGTCTAATGGTGGGGAGTATTGAATATTTGTTATTTTAGTGCTTACAACTACCCTTTTTGGTAAAAACACCTTTTTTCTACTTTAAGCAGTGAGAAGGGAGTTTGTTGTTATTGCCATTGTCGTTTTCGTCGTTGCTGTGCTTTCTTTGAAATTTGAATGCTTAATGTGACTTACTTGATTGTGCGTTGTGATAATTTTAGTGGCATTTTGATATTTTCCTTTTGGATTTTTTTTTTTTTCTCCATTTTGGGGTGGGCATATGTATTTATAGCGAATTATCCTTTTAAAAAAAAGCATTTATAGTGAATCAGAGTTTTTTTTTTTTTTTTCTTCCTATAAATACTTCTTGTTTGGGTGGGCATATGTATTTATAATTTTATAGCGAATTATCCTTAAAAAAAGCATTTATACCGAATCAGTAATGTCATCATTGTGGCTGTTGCAACTTGCAACTTTGAGTACTTCCATCCTCGTCCTCATCCTCACAATCATCCTCAATGTTGTGTTGGCATCATTGTAATTTCACTTGCTTGTTTGCCTATTGCCTTTTCCGCTGGCTTCCAACTTTTTTCGCTAGCCTCCTATGATAGTTCACCACCACCATTTTGAAAATGGTGGTGATTCATCCTCCTCAAATGTGGTTCTGTGTTTGGCACTCGACACCTTCCAAAACTTTTGGAGGTTGCATTGTGAGTGGAGCATATATGTAAATTCACACTGGTAAAGAAGTCCCATCTATCCAATGTTGCTATCAAAAGGATGGTTAAGTATAAATTCCATGGGAAAAATATTATCCAATGTTGCCTCCATCTACAATTTGGTCAATTCTAAAAAGGGGGCCAATATGCATGTTTTTGTTGGTTATATAGTTTTTAACGGACATTCTATAAATAGGAGTGTGCCCAGTACTAGATACAGACTACAGAAACTTCCTACAATAACGGCACAACATACTCTATAGGATTACTGCTACAGTATGCTATTTAATTTTTATTTTTTAAAATAGGGATAATCATTTCATTGGTTTTGTAATGACATATGGCTTGGAATATTGACATCAAGAAAAAATAGGTTTTTTAGAGAACAGGTTGTCTTGCAAACAGAGAACACCCTAAGAAATCAATCTTTTCTATTGAAATGCATGTGATCTAATTTCTTCTTTTCTTCATCCTACATTCTCAAATCCATCCACCAGGCATCAAGTTGGTATCGGAGCAAGTTCCATCCATGGATAAATGGCTACTGAGGAAATATGCTGGAGGAAGTAATAAGGAGATATAACCAATTTGAGGGAAGTATACGAGATTTAAAGTCGATTGGATAAGTCAACACTGTTGACACAAGATCAAGGAGAGGCTTCTTGTCCGCGTCGAGGTGTTAGCATCGTGTAATTGTGTATTAGTGATTGCAACACTGTTCTAGTTGGTCATCCTAATGGTAGAAGAGATGAACAATTGGAGGATCATGACTGCAAATATGGTGTAAGAGTTGAGATGCCTGGGTCCAGGGAAGAGCCTAAGAATTTCAAAAAGCACAAATCCAAGTCTCATATTAGAAGAATTATCCAACGATTACATCACAAACAAAGATGATAAAGACGCTGGTCGATGGCTGGATCGCAGATGGATCAACAGACCGATTGGCAAAAGTCGATGAGGTGTATTTTGAAGCATGTATGGCACATTAATCATTCCACAAAGATCAAAATAGGCAGTTCAAGATTCAAGAGTGAGATGGAGGACACGACATTGAATTTGGTCCACAAAAGGAGAAGGAAAGCAATGATGCACAATAATATGGGGTGCCTCAAAGATCATTGCAACTAGACAGGTGAGCCTACATCATAAGTTTCTAGCAAAGCTGAAACTGCACCTTGACAATGGTGGGTCCTATTTGGGGAAGCATGCGGAAATTGAAAGTGCACTTTTTGGCATAACTCGATGAGGTGTATTTTAAAGCATATATGACACATTAATCAATCTACAAGATCAAAATCGGCAATTCAAGATTCAAGAAGAGATGGAGGACACAACATCGAATTTGACAATGAAAGCAACAATGCATGATAATATGGGGTGCCTCAAAGATCATGGCAACTCGATGGGTGGGCCTACATCACAAGTTTCTTGCAAAGTTGAAAGCCCACCTTTACAATGGTGGGCAAGGTTTTCCATAATGGTAATGGTGGCCGTAACGGCCACCGACGTTACTTTTACATTTCAGGCCGTTACAGCCATTACGGTCTTTCTTTCTTACTCTTTTTTTTTTTTTTTTGAAGAAAAAAAAAACCCGTTTTCGGGCCCATTATGGGACAATTTCCGGGCAATTACGTGACATTTTTTTCTTAACAGCTGTTACGGCCATTTCTGCCCCTCAATGCGTGACAGTTGCAACCGTTACCATTACCATTATGTAACGGCCCACAGCCATTATGTAACTGTTTTGGCATAACATGACGGTGGGTACTGTTTCTAGCAAAGCCGAAAGTGCACCTTTACAATGGTGGGTCCTGTTTGGGGATACAATGGGGGGCTGCCTGTTATATGCATGCATCGAGTCTGGTTTTTGTGGTTTTAGAAGTTTTTAAAAGAGTTTCTACAAATAGTTATGAGCTAGAAAACTTACCACGGTACTTGATACCATACTGCATTATAGTAAATGCTACATTATGCCCTGCAGTACTGCAGCTGAGATTTATCAGAGTTTGAAACTAAATTCAGGTTTGTATATCTTTCTAGACATGCATGGTTTTGTAGATGACATATGGATTGGAATATCAATAAAGGAAAAGTAGGTTATTTTATAGAAGAGAGTCTTGCAGAGAGAAAACCCAAAAACATCATTGTTTTTTTTTTTTTTTTTTTCCTTGAATCGTGAAAATCATCTATGTTTCCTATTGGAATCGTGTGAAAAGTGTGTGATTTAATCCCTATCAATTCTTCTTTTCTGCTTCCCACAATATCAAATCTATCCTTCCTACATCACGTGGATTTTTGTTTCTTGAATTTTATTTTTAATTTTTTTATTGCTGCCATGGCTGTTGAGGTTATAATCATATTGTTGTAATTTTTGCCATTGTCATCATTTTCATATGTGCACCTGCTTATTATCATGCCTTACATGTTTGACTTGAACATTTTACAGGATATGAAGCACCAAACTTGAGGTATGGCCATCTATGTTCTTGACCTAATTGTTTAATTTTATGATTGATATCATGAGATGATAAAATGATTTCCTTATATTTCTCTTATGGTTATACATATTAGAGTTTATAGGGTCCAGTTGTTAGTGTTTTGGTGAAAAGATAAGATCAAGATTTAAATTTTTGCACTTGATAAGTTTGTGGTCCAAATGATCTAAAATCATATTATTTGTCATTTTGTTTGTTTGTTAAAGTTGTGCTGCATGTGCGTTCATTTACAAACGCTTGTGTGATTTCAGTAAGCATCTTCAATATAGTTCTCATTCATTATTAACATATTTGCTTGTACCATTTTATTTATAGAAAGGAGACCTCTCTTAAGCTTTTGATCTACAAATGGTGAGGGAGGTCTGGGGGTTTCTTCTTTAAGTTACTCAACATTCATCGTCATTCCAAAGTTGGTCGTGGATCTTTTAAATGGTGGGATTGTAGGGTCCTCCCAAATTAAGTTGGTGAGTTGTATGGAGGTTGCTCCTTTTAGCTCTTGTGTGGGGATTATGGAAAGAACAAAATAGATGAACCTTTTTTTTTTCTTTGGTAATATCTTGACATTGATATTTGTACTGAAGGAAAGAACTGAACCCTTCATCATAAGTTAGGATTAGTACTGAAGCTTTTAAGGTACCATTGCCTCAAAATTGGGTGGTAGTTGGAAATTGGTCATTTTTTTTTATTATGTCTAGCATTGGGAGAAGAATGACTGATTGGTACCTAGGCTTGTGAAAATTGAATATGGAAGTTCAAGGGGGGATCTGGGTGACTTGGTAGTTGAGGGTGTCATTAGAGAAAAAGCTTGTTGGGTTGGTGCGGCTTGTTTTTGCAGTCCTGTGGAATTGGTGAATCCATTTCTATAGAATTGGGGGCTATAACAAAGGACTACATCAGGTTATAACAAAGAACTACAACTTTTCTTCAAATCTCTAAATGGGCTCGTCATGGTGGAAATAGACTTGAAGGCAACCATCTCTTGGGTCACTACTTCGTAATATCCTGGTTTTGTGGAAAGGAGTCTGTTGTAAATGAGATTAAAGATATGGTTGGTTGTGAGAAAATTTCCTTGATGCAGGTGTCTAGTGGGGTGAACTCCTTAGGCTTGTTTGCATTGTGAAGAGCATGAGAGTGGAAATGGTGTTTTTTTCGAAAACCTTATCTCCAAAAATTGTGGGGAAGGACCGTGTTTCCCCATTTGTTTTTTGTTAGGGAGAAAAAACCTCATCTCCATTTCGACTGCATTTATTGTGGTTTGTGAAATCATGATTACCTTTTCTAACTTCCCACAGGAATCATCGCTAGAATTTATCGTGGATTTCTCTTGGAAGAGAAACCATGATTACCTTTTCATCAAAATTACTGTTTTCCGTTGTTTGGATTGCAAGAATACAATTTCCCTGAATTTATCGTGATTTGAAAATCATGATTACATTTTTCCACATCCTCACTTGGATTCCTCACGGAGGGAGGGAGGGAAAAATGGGGCTGTTCTTCAAATGCATTGTTTTCCAAAATTGCATTATATAATACCTCTTCCCTCTACTACAAGTGCTCTTCCTATTTCATTCTGTGAATACTTATATGATTACTTGGTACATAGGAAACTTTTTTTTTTTTTTTTGTGAAAACTAATATTACCTACATTTTACTATAAAGGAAGCTCGCAGACAAAATTGCAGCGGCTGGGTTCTATGTGGTGGTCCCTGACTTCTTCTACGGGGAACCATACGAAACCAATAATCCTAATAGACCCGCTTCGGAGTGGTTAAAAGATCATGGAACGGTTGGTTTCTTATCTCTCTCTCTCTCTCTCTCTCTCATATCTTTGTTTAGAGTTTATTATTGATTTTTGAATCAAAAGGTCACTTATCAATGATTGATTACAAGGAGCATTATGCTTTTGTGTTTTCTTTTCAATCCGTAAGTATTTATTTAGGTGAACAAAGCAGACATGTTGTGTATAGTACATCATGACCATATGATTATTTCTGGCCACTTGTCTCTTCATGTAGTAGGTTAGGGAAGCATACATGAATGTACGGTTCATGCCTACATGCAGGATTGCCAGGGGCGGCTCAAAGGGGTAGGCAGGTGAGGCAATCGCCTAAGGCCCCCTAATTATGAAGGCCCTATCTTATAGCAAAATTAAAATTTCTTAATTATGAAGGTCCTATATTATAGCAAAATTAAAATTAAGAAGAAGAAAAAAAGCCTAAATTTTTTGAAAAAAACTTATTGAAAGGCCTACAAAATAGGAACATCTAAAAATTAGTTTACGAATTTGAAATTGAAAATAAAAAACAAATCCTAGAAACTAGCATTATCAATAATAACAGTCTAACTTTGTCGTCTCTTTTCAAAATAATAGCATCATTCCCAATAAATTATTCTCCTAAAACCTAGGACCACAACTACCTACTTTATTGCTAATTAAGTTCTCAAAAAATTAAATTCTAACGTCATTTTTCTAAATTAAATTCTAACTTCATTTTGCATATAAAAAGGCAAGAAGCAAATTTATGGTTTAATTTTGAATTTATTATTATTATTATTATTGTTATTTTAACCAAAAAGCCTTATTTTTATGACTTGCCTAAGGCCCCCAAAAATGTTGAGCTGCCCCTGATGATTGCATGGTTGTTTGTATATGGTATGTATGCTTATGTAGGTTAACAAAACATACTTGCACGTATATCTTCAGGTGTGCATGTAGTATTGCATGGTTGTTTGCGCATTATATGGATGGGTGAGATTCTTGCAATGATACAAGCAAACTCATTGAACTTTGCTTCTGTATGGATGGGCTCGTTCAACCAAAATGGAATGCTTTCACCTTTTGGTGCACAGCATTCAACTGAAAAAAGTCCAGGCTTGGTGGCTAGGATCTTGCAACCTGGTTACTTTTTAGGCATGTTCCGCTGAAGGTGGCATGCAACAAACCAATTTTCTGATTGCTGAACTGTGACCCCACTTTTTAGAATTGAAAACCCATGTATATTGTGCAAAGATGAGGGTTGTGTTCCACGTGGTTTCTCTAATAGAACCAGCAAAAGTTATGTCTAGGGAAAAAGGTCACATATGTGGACTGGTGCACCTGGCACCATCTGCCAAACATCTCCCACCATCCAGTGTTATCAGGGGAATACCTACACATCTACCACCAGCTTCTCAAAATTTTGTTCAGAAATGTGCGAAGGGTGTGATGAACATGTGTGGTGATCAGGACTGTTCATCCAGTGGGCCACCTGTTGGATCAGCTGGAGGCAATTATTGCAGTAATGGGACAATAATAACCATTCAGTTGTTGCGAGTTTTTCCATTGCATGTGGACCATTTCTCCATTTTGAGCGATTTGCCCCCTTTCCTAGGCCTCTGATCAGATGGGCCATCAAGCCATGGTCTACCGAACCTACAGTCCTGATCACTGTTCAATATTGTTATATGTATGGCAGAGATTTCTCAGTGGCATATCCTGAACTCCATGATGTCCATGTGTCATAGCAGCATTCACTTTCATATATCCCTTTAATGCATCAGATATGCAAAGGTTTTCTTTCTAGAAGTGCCTGTGTTGGACATGAAGTTATCCAAATGGTCCCTTGGTTTTTCTCACGTTGATATTCGTTGCTATTTGAAGATGTCACTGTAGCCTTCTTCCATACATATTTTGGAGTTCGTTCTAGGTTGAGGCATGTTCAAGTGATAGCACTATGGGAAAAACGAAAACAAAAAAACAAAGTCAAAAACTAGATATGTGTGGATATAACATTGTGTCACGCAATAGGCATTTTTTGAACCATCATCTGAATATTAGTATGCTATTCAAAACCCCATTTTAGGCCTTGTCTAGCTAAGGGAAAAGATAAGAGTCATTTATTTTTTAACCTGGAGGCATTTTACTTTTCAGTGTCAGTAACTCAAGTACACTTATCATGGCACAGCTATCTGTATTCATTCCTTCAAGGATGCATCCTTCTGCTATGAATTAATTGCAATATTATGATAAGAATTCAGCATTCAACACCTTATAACATTCTTACAGGATAAAGGAACTGAAGATGCGAAAGCAGTTGTTGCAGCTTTAAAAAGTAAAGGAATATCTGCAATTGGGGCTGCAGGCTTTTGCTGGGGTGGTGAGATTTTCTTGTCCTCTTTCATTGATACAAGCTTCCTTCTATGGAATATTTTAGCACACTAAGGAGCTATAGTAATGGAGGTGCGGTTAGCAGAAGGCTGGACAATTTTAATTCAGTCTTATTGGGGAAGTGGGTGTGGAGATTTGGGGTGGAAGAGGACAGCCTTTGGAGAATCATCATTGTCGGAAAATATAGCACCTCTTCCAAGGGATGATGGACCGAGGATTCTTCCCTATATTGTGCGTTGAACCTCTCGAAGGCTGTCGCTCATTTGGCAAGCAAAGTGTTCAAGGGCGTTGATGCAGGACATGGAAAATTAAATATGACATGCAAGATTTCAGACTTAGATCCTACTAATTCAGAAACAATCACACAAATTCCACATCCCACATGAAAATCCAAACATTCAATTAAGAAGGGGAATCTATGCGGGTCCAAGCCGACACAGGCTAGGGCTGGACCAATAAAAAATTATAAGCCAAATAATGTCAAAGGGAAATAAAATCAACCATTCATGCATAAAAATTAGTCCCTAATCCAAGGGATTCCCTAATCTCAATTCAAGAAACCCTAGGGTGAGTAAAAGGGCAAATCAGTGAGGGATAATGTAATCTATGTATAGGGTTATGCAATTAGGTATAAAAAAATAGGAAAATAGAAAAAAAACCTGAACCTGAGATGATCCCGGCTTGTGGACAGCGGGCTAGGTGCAGGCGCACGTGCGCCTGAGGTTGGCCGCACGTGTGAGGGGGGAGAGAATCCTGAAAAGGATTCCTAGGCCTTTGTCTGCCAGGCCTGGGCTGCAAAATCCCCGATTTTGACGTCGATCTGAGCTCTGATCTGGGCATGGTGCTCCGTCGAAGTTTCAGCCCCCCTGCGGGTCAAAATATGAGAATCTCAGTAATGAAAGAAAACTGATGCAACCAAGGACGAACATAAAGTATGGATGGTGGTGGAAGATAGAAGAAAAGAGATGATGGAGGATGGGGATGAATTGGGGTCGATGTGGCTTCGCACCATGGTAGTTAGCCCTTCGAAAAGGGAGGGCTTCGCACCCACTTTTGAATTCTTCCACAACTCACGAAGAGAGCAAAAAAATAAAGCAGAAATTTTTATTAAACTTCAATGAATAAAAGAAGTACAAGGGGTGCCTATTTATAGGGAAAACCCTATACCCAAAAACTCGCACCATTTGCACAACCTATTACTTGGCGATGAAGTAAACTAAAATAAAAACCAAACACAGAAAGCGTTTACAATGTTCTAAATAATAACAATAAGCAAAACCTAAAAAATGAAATCAATCTGACGAGTGGGCCACGATCATGAGATTCCATGATGGGCTTTTCTTGATTATCGGGCCCACTTTTCTGAACTAAAACTTGTCTTCTAGCTAGGCGACCCTCCCTGGACGTCGTCATCGAGCCAGATCGATGATGGGATCCTCCTTCTGCGTACGTACGTGCGTAGGGGTAGTGGTGTGCAGCAGTGCGTGTGCACGATATCCTCATCAACTCTCCCCGGCTGCGAAGATTTCGCCACTAGTGAAATAAAACTCCTGAACCGCTCTAGGATGTCAGGATCAAGTCGCTGGAGCTCCTCCTCAGTGAGCTATGTGCTGTCTGAAGCTGGACGTGACTTCCATTTAACGAGGTACTTCTGGAACCCGCCATCCGACGTGGAAATTATCTCATGGTTCAGGATATCCTCTATTTCCTCTCTTAGGGTGTGAAGGCTAGGTATGGGAGGTAGAGGCTAGGATGAAAGGTCGGGAAGAGGCCATGGATCAAAGGGTGAGTCTGGGGAATCAGGATGGGTGGGCGAAGGGCCGGACAAAGTATCAGTGGGTCCCTGAAAAGCAACTAGATCCTCCACATTGAATGTGAAACTAATTCCCATGGAGGGTGGAAGATCTACCTCATACGCATTAAGACCGTTTCGCTTTATAATTTTGAAGGGCCCAGCGCTAGCGCGTGTAACTTACGAACGGCCCCTAGCGGGTACCGCTCGGGCCTGATGCGAATCATCACAAAGTCCCCAATATTGAACTCTTTGAAACGTCTATGTTGGTTTGCAGAAAATTTGTATTGCTCATTACTAGTAGTGATCTTTCGCCTGATTTCTTGATGCAATGAATATATGTGATGCGTAAAAGACTCTGCAGACTCTGATGGCCTATGAGATAATGACATGGGGATAAGATCAATAGGCTTCCTAGGCTTGTAACCAGTAACGACTTCAAAAGGACTTAGACCTGTGGACCTATTGACAAAATTATTGTATGCAAACTCGGCTATGGGTAGTACGACGTCCCACGTCCTGGTATGCTCCCCCACTAAACATCGGAGTAAACTCCCTAGGCTCCTATTAACCACCTCAGTCTGGCCATTGGTTTGAGGGTGGTAGGCAGAAGAAAATTGGAGCCTAGTATTCATCATATGCCATAGTGTCTTCCAAAAGTAACTCATAAATCTCACGTCACGGTCAGACACTATGGTTTTTGGTAACCCATGCAGTTTGACGACCTCACTAAAGAACAGCTTGACAACATGAGAGGCGTCAGAGGTCTTAGAACAAGGAATGAAGTGGGCCATTTTAGAGAAATGGTCCACGACAACAAATATGGAGTCACGCTTTCTAATAGTCTTGGGGAGTCCAAGCACGAAGTCCATACTGATGTCCTGCCAAGGGATGAATGGGACTGACAAAGGTGTATATAATCATGTATTCTGTTTCCTCTGCTTTGCCAGTTGACAAGTACAGCATTGCTCTATAATTTTGGCCACGTCCCGCTTGAGGCTTGGCCAATGAAATCTATCCTCCACTAGGGCAATGGTCTTGTCATGACCGAAATGACCCGCGACCCCCTTGAATGTAACTCCCAGACAAGAAAATCGCGAAGGGAGGTGCGTGGTATGCACAAGCGGTCACTCCTAAACAAATATCCGCCCAAAATCAAATACTCACTGTTAGCTTCTGACGGACTCTCCAATAAAGACGTATACACAACCCCAAAATCTGGACACTCAGAATACTCTTCTTTGATGCGCTCAAGGCCTGTAACTTCAACGCTCATGGAGTTGAGCAATGCGACTCGACGATTCAACACGTCGACAGACTTATTCTTTACACCGGCCTTTTGCTTAAGCACAAAAGTGTACTCTTAAAGGAATTGAACACACTTAGCGTGCCTGAGGCTTAATTTCTTCTGAGAGTTTAAGTATCTTAAGGCCTGGTGATCTGAGAATAAGACGAATTCTTGCGGTAATAGGTAATGTCGCCAATGGCGTAGTGATTGCACTACCGCATATAATTCTTTGTCATAGGTGGAATATCTTTGTTTCGCCTCATTCTGTTTCTTACTAAAAAAGGCGACAGGGTTCCCTTCCTAGCTAAGTACTCCTATGCCGACTCCTGATGCGTCACATGTGACTTCAAAAGCTTTTAAAAAATTTGGAAGTCGCGTGACTAAAGCTTTGGTCATCTTGACCTTCATCTCCTTGAAGGCCTTCGAGGCGGCCTTTATCCATTGAAACTCTCCCTTTTTTATGCAATCCGTGATGGGAGCCACAATGGAACTGAAGCCTTGAATGAACCGCTTATAAAAAGTGGCTAAGCCATGAAAGCTGCGCACCTTATGAATGTTGTGGGGTTTAGACCAATTAACGATGGCCTTGACCTTCTCGGGATCCGCCGATACACCTTCAGCTGACACAATAAAACCTAAGAAGATCACACTACTAGAAAGAATGCACACTTCTTTAGGTTGGCGTACAACTTCTCGGCCCTAAGGATCCCATAAACCTGCCTCAAATGGTTGAGGTGTTGCTCCTTAGTCATGCTATAAATCAAGATATCATCAAAGTATACGACTAGGAACTTCCCTATGAAGGGTCTCAACACTTGGGTCATCACATGCATAAAAGTTCTTGGGCATTAGTTAACCCAAAAGGCATAACTAGCCACTCTTATAGCCCATCCTTCGTCTTGAAGGCCATCTTCCACTCATCGCCACGGCGTATACGGATTTGGTGATACCCACTTTTAAGGTCAATTTTTTAGAAGATAGTAGCATTGGCCATCATATCTAGCATGTTATCAAAACGCGGTATAGGAAACCGATACTTGATTGTGATTTTGTTGATGGCCCTACTATCAACACATCCTCCATGTGCTATCCTTCTTAGGTGTAAGAAGGGCGGGCACGGCACATGGACTCATGCTCTCTCGAATGAAATCCTTCTCTAGGAGTTCATCAATCTGCCTCTTTTACTCAGCGTGCTCCTTCGGGTTCATTCAATAATGCGGGAGGTTTGGTAAAGTTGCCCCAGGGATTAAATCAATGGCATGTTGTATATCCCTCATAGGGGGAAGCTCATTCGGTAAATCATCAGGAAAGACATCACGAAACTCATGTACTACCTGAATGGCCTCGGTGGGTAACTCTACGCTAATCTCTGGTACACTCTCCCTAGTCACAAGGGCATATATCATCGAATCCGCCTCCGTTTCACGTTCAAAGTCTTTGGCATTCAAAATATGGAGTGGTTTGGACTTGGACTTCAACTCCTTCACTTCTTTTGGGCTGTTCACACTACTTTGTGTGGTGAACTCTTTTCCAGTTGTATTCTTGGGTGGTAGAGGATTTAACTTGACATTCTTCCCTCAAACCAGAATATACACACATTTGAACGACCAAATATGGTAACATCCCTGTCATAGAGCCACGGCCTACCCAGAATGATATGACCCACATCCATAGGAACAACATCATACCAAATTGTGTCTTTATAAGATCCGAACTGAATAGGGACAAGACAGCGGTGCGAGACTGGAATGGATGTCTCATCAACCCAGGAGACTCTATAGGGCTGAGGATGGGCTTCCAGCTTCAAGCCCAAACGACTCACAGTGCTAGTCGATGCCACGTTGGCACAACTACCACTATCCACGATCATCTTACAGTTCTTTTCCCCACATTTTGCATAAGTGTAGAAGATCGTGTTGCGGCGCCAGTCATCAGTGTTCTTAGCTTGAACCAGGGCGCAACGTACAATTGCGAGGGTCACAGACTCTTGTGCTCCCTCTTCCTCATCACTAGGGGTTCCGACTGGATCATATTCCTCTTCACTATCACTCTCTGGGGGCACTACTTTTACTTGCCCATCAATAAGGAATACTTTGGTGCCTTCTCTCGTGCCGCACTGGTGAGCAAAATGACCAAACCCCTGACACCTAAAACACCTAGTGGCCCCACTTTCACGTGAACTAGACCCGACAATCTCTTTACTCTTATCATCCTTAGGTCTGGGCTGAACATTAGGGGAAGGTTTGTTTTGGAATCCCGTGTTAGGTCTAGCCCCAGAGGGGTTGGCCTTAGCACCGGATTCGCGAAAGTCAAACCGCCTTCCCACAGATGCTTTAAGGTATTGCTCAACATCTAACACTACTTGGTACAACTGTTCGGAAGTGTTTATGTTTTTGGCGAGCAATTCTCTCCTAATGTCAGGACGGAGACCCGTTTTAAAATGAGCAAGGGTGAGTACGGGGTCCTCATTAACCTCACAGCGGGTCAAGTACTTTTCGAATTTCTCAATATAGTCAGCAACACTCATGGAACCCTATCGAAGAGACTGTCACTCCTCAATCAACCGCAGGCGATAAGAGAATGGGAGGTACTTCTCTTTAAGTGTTTCTTTCATTTCGCCCCAATGGACTATTGGGAGTTCCCTCGCTCTTTCTTTCTTTCGCTCAATCGTCGCCCAAAACCTCTTTGCTTGACCTACAAGCTTCATCTTGGCGAATCGGACTCGTCGGGCATCGGACATATCATACCACTCAAAATAGTGGTCAATATCCGCCAACCAATCTAAAAAAGCTTTAGGGTCTAAGTGACCATCAAAAGTAGAGGCATCTACTCTAACTCCCCTGAGGAGTTGCGTATCTAGGTCATATTGGTCATGATATCCCTCATGGGGTAGGTGCATAGGTGCGCGCCCATAACCAACTCCTTGGCCGCCTCCATTCCTTGGTCTAACCTCCTGACCACTTGCTTGAGAATGGGTATCTTCCTCAATGGTTGGGTTTGCCCTGAGGGAGGCCTCTATTTGAGTAACGCGATCATCAAATTGGTTAAGGCGTTGATTTATGCGTTGTTCCAAACGCTTAGACATAAACTCAAACTGCTAGGTTAACTTGGCCATTGATTCTTGTAGTTGCTCCATGTTTAGAGTAGGGTGCAAACCAAAACCACGACTCGTACGTGTGGGCATACACAGGCTAACTCAACCTAAGGACCTGCTATGACAACTATATGCATCTAAAAAAAACTAAATGACCCTATGAGACTTTACACACCGTTACTAAAATTCAGCTATATATGATGGACTGAATGCATGACGGACTCAAATAAACTAAACCCTAAATATGTGGTGAATACCCCTACAAGAACCATAGGCTTTGATACCAAATTTGATGCAAGACATGAAAAATTAAATATGACATGCAAGATTTCAGGCTTAGATCCTACCAATTCAGAAACAATGACACAAATTCCACATCCCACATGAAAATCTAAACATTCAATTAAGAGGGGGAATCTATGCGGGTCCAAGCCGACACAGGTTAAGGCTGGACCAATAAAAAATTATAAGCCAAACGATGTCAAAGGGAAATAAAATCAACCACTTATGCATAAAAATCAGTCCCTAATCCAAGGGATTCCCTAATCTCAATTCAAGAAAACCTAGGGTGAGTAAAAGGGTAAATCAGTGAGGAATAATGTAATCTAGGTATAGGGTTATGCAATTATGTATAAAAAAGAGAAAAATAGAAAAAAAAAACCTGTACCTGAGATGATCCCGGCGTGTGGACAGCGGGCCAGGTGCGGGCGCACGTGCGCCTAAGGCTGGCCGCATGTGTGAGGGGGGAGAGAATCCTGAAAAGGATTCCTAGGCCTTGGTCGGCCAGGCCTGCGCTGCAAAACCCCCGATTTTGACGTCGATCCGAGCTCTGATTTGGGCGTGGTGCTCCGTCGAAGTTTCAACCCCCGTACGGGCCAAAATCTGAGAACCTGCTGTAATGAAAGGAAACTGATGCAACCAAGGACGAACATGAAGTATGGATGGTGGTGGAAGATAGAAGAAAGGAGATGATGGAGGATGGGGATGAATCGGGGTCGATGTGGCTTCGCACCACGGTAGTTAGCCATTCGAAAAGGGAGGGCTTCGCACCCACTTTTGAATTCTTCCACAACTCACGAAGAGAGCAGAAAAATAAAGCAGAAATTTTTATTAAACTTCAATGAATAAAAGAAGTACAAGGGGTGCCTATTTATAAGGAAAACCCTATACCCAAAAACTCGCACCATGTGCGCAAGCTATTACTTGGCGATGAAGTAAACTAAAATAAAAACCAAACACAGAAACTAAAGCGTTCACAATGTTCTAAATAATAACAATAAGCAAAACCTAAAAAATGAAATCAATCCGATGAGTGGGCCACGATCATGAGATTCCATGATAGGCTTTTCTTGATTATCGGGCCCACTTTTCTGAACCAAAACTTGTCTTCTAGCGAGGAGGCCCTCCTTGGACGTCGTCATCGAGTCAGATCGATGATGGGATCCTCCTTCTGCGTACGTACGTGCGTAGGGGTGGTGGTGTGCAGCCGTGCGTGTGCACGATGTCCTCATCAGGCGTTGGATTCTCCATTGGAGACGAGGAACAATTGGGAAGATGTCTGGATCAGGGAGTCCTTGCTTTGCTTGGAGTTCCCTAGTCTGGTCAAGCCCTGTCCTGCTGCGGATGTCTCAGTCGCCCTTTGCTTCTCAAGCATAGATGATGGAGTTGTGTGGGTCCCTCCATGTAGGCGTAACTTCAACAACACTGAGATTGAAGGCCTGGCGTGGCTCCTCTCTCGTCTGTAGGAGATCTGGCCTTCTCTGGGTGTAAAGAATTCAATGATTTTGCTAAAAGACAATTTGAGAGCTTTCTCCACGCAGTTCTTCCATCTTTTGATCTCCCAGTCTGAGGTTTGAGATGGATGTTGCCACACAGGCCCTGTCTGGTCCTACAAAGCCTCTCCAAGGTTGTGGCTTTCGCTTGGCTTGTTGGCAGAAATAGGGTCCTTACCTTTGACAACCTTTGCAAAAGGGTTATAGCGTTTTCGAATATCTACCTCCTGTGCAAAAAAGATGCGGAATTGGTGGATCATGTATTCATCCATTGCCCTTTGCTAGGGGTGTTTGGTTTGGAATTCTGGCCTATTTTAATGTTCCCTGGGTGATGCCGAACTCCATAGAGGAGCTCTTCCAATCATGGCATGTTGGAGGATCTAGGAAGAAGGGAAGGTTGAGGTGGAGAGTGACTGTGCTTGCCATTCTTTGGACCCTGTGGGGTGAAAGGAACAACCATTGTTTCCAGAGTAGAAGCGGATCTCCTGGGCACTATTGTTCCGGCTAAAATGTTCATTAGGGAGTGGGCACCCTGATTTTGCTGCTTGTTTCTTGGTTTGCTTCGGCTTGCCTTTGTTTTTCTTGGCCTCTTGGCTCTCTTAGTATTTTATTTTCTAAGTAGTACTGTTAGTCATGGCTAACATTCAACTTCCTACATCTTTTTTCTCAGCGAAGGCAGTTGTGGAATTAGGGAAGCACAGTCTCATCAATGCTGCAGTGCTTTGTCATCCTTCCTTGGTCACTGTTGATGATATTAAAGGCAAGCATCTAGTTGTTCAAACACTTTCGAATCAGAGGAATCATATGATCATGGTTGTTGTGCATTTTGTGTCTTGAGGCCGTGCCTGTGGGGCTCATGATTAGATCACTGATCTGATGGGCCTGGGAGATTTTTGGTGTGTGGTCTATGTGGCCTGTCAGATAATTGTCTGGATCACCTGACGATGGGCCCCACTTGTACAAACTCATTACCTGAGGATAGTATTCATATTCCGGTATTCATAATATCTTCAAAGCATTTGTAAATTTCATTAAGCTCATATGCTTCTGTTGAATCCTGATTGACTAGAGGTTATTATTATTATTATTATTATTAAAAAAAATAAAATCTGTTGCCATTTATATCTTATAAATAATGATTTATATGTTTTCAGAGGTTAAAACTCACATTGCTATACTTGGAGCCGAGGTTGACCATACTACTCCACCAGAGCTGGTGACACAGTTTGAGCAGGCTTTATCTGTGAAAGCTGAGGTAAGGGATCTCCAAGCTTTTAGAATTACAATTGCAGGCTAAGCATTTTTTTCTCTTATGCTTGATCATGGCGTTTTGGTGAAACTTTGTGGATATGACCGAACCCCTTTATATAGATTGGAACCATTTCTAATATCAAATACAGACGAATGGAAGTTGGCATGCTATATCATCCGCCATCAGTATATTTCGCCTATTTTACCCTGGTACGGGTGCTCTGCATGGGTCTAGTTGTTAAACTTGCTCCACATGTGAGAGTATGACGACACATCTATGTATGTATTATTAAAATATTTATAGCATATTCTATTAAGTTTTAAATATATAATCATTAAACTATTTTTTGGCATAAAATATTGGTTATTGCCAAGCTACATGCCTTTTCATGTCTAAACATTGCTTTGAGGGATTTGAAGGATCCAAGTGTCATAATATTTATAACAACGGTCTGAATATCCGCTAAAATGGACACTAAACCAAAGCCCTGGAACTGCTAAGCTTATGTATGACATGGATCCCATGTTGTGTCACACGACTCTCATCTGACACTGGTGCTTCAAAGGTTTTCGAGGGATTTAATGAAGATACTATTCAGCATTCCCTTTCTTTATGAATTTCCCAAAAACCACCTTTCCTAGAAAGAAAGTCTGGGCCCACAATACTGCATATCTCTCCCATTCAGTCTGTTACCATTTTACCCACATAAGGAGCTTGATCAGAAGCAGTGTTACCTAAATAGCCAAACACCCTATGTTTTCCCTTCTGAATTTTGTAATCCTGATTGTGGGTTATTTGCGATCCGGATTGCTATTGTTGTAGACCTGAAATTATGGATCTCTAAGTGTTTGATTAAGATGAAACCATTTAGGGTGTAGAGGTTTGTAATTTGATTTGTGCAATAAGATAATAGAGGTTTGTAATTTGATTTGTGCAATAAGATAATAGAATGCATGCCAAATCTATAATAACAACATCATTTCACATATAGATTACTACATCAATTAATGTATAAAACTATATTGCATATACTTTGTCGATGTGTTGGGAGTGACCCACATGATCCTACCCCTAGCATACACCGCGTTGGAGGAAGTAGCGTACCCTCTACCAGTTTCTGTACCACATACCGGAGTGTCCCACAATCAAATAACCTTGATCAGGTGTGGTTCCGAAGAAGTCCCAAATCCAGAGATGTAAAGGCAAGAGTCCTTACACATGCACAATTGGTCACTATTAATTTGATACTGTGTTCTCCATATAATTGAAATACACGTCTTTGTGAGAAGTTTTACCAAGTCTCATCAGATTTTTGTTCAAGGCTGCAATCGGCACACATTGGCAATCTGTTGATAAATCCAGACCAATGATTTGAAATGCCACCTTATTAGACCTGCAACTTGGGTTCGAGTTCGAGCCAGGTTGGATTGGGGTAGGGTTTGAAAACTCTTAACCGAATTTGAAACCGGGTTGTGTTCAGGTTGAGCAAATTCGGTCTGGTTAGATAAGGTTGGGAATTATCAGGTGCATTTGGCTCAGGTTGGGTGGTTTGAGGTCAAGTAGAGAGGAATTTGGGTCAGGTAAGGTTTCGGGTTGGGTCTTCTTGAGATCGGTTTGGGCTCGGTTTGACCCTCAACCTGACCTGACTGGTCCGAGTTCCCCCCCCCCCCTTATGGATGGTACACAGGTTTAAAGTTTTCAACCATTCTGGCCACATATTCTTTCCAGGTCTTTGCTCTGAACATTTTTTAAACTTCCAAAAGGCTGGTCATGGATAAGAGTATCGAACTTCCAATGACAGATTTTGAGCTAAAGGTGTATCCAAGAGATTGCCACTGAATGAACACCTTAGATCCATCACCATGTGCACAATTTTGCGTGTTTGTAGGATCAGTACCCTCATCTAAACGGTACCATATGTGCTTTGACATCTAAGCCTCGGATGCTGGTTTCTTTCCTCGAAGTAGTTTCAACGATTTCTCATACAAAACAGCTCCAAATGTGCAAAATCAATCCATCTGCCTCTTTTGAATCTCAATTTGCTTAAATACTGTTAGTTTATATGAGCTTTGCTAAGTCCACATGAGCATGCAAGTCATCTAATGCACATGCCACCACATGTGCTAGTGCGGCAGACATGATATATATATCCAAGCCATTCATCAGGTGGAACTCACCGTGTAGATGTTGCTGCCCGAGGATAGAGGTGGTCCACTCGGTAGGCATGCCATGATATTAGAAATAAGTAGATGGATTAGAAAACTTCCTCCAGTTTTTAACAATTGTGCATTTGTTAATTTAAATGTGGTCCACCTGACTAGTGTTCCAACCTGATCTTGAAATAATGAATCTACATATGTAATATTAGCTTGATATCAATCGCTGCATTCATGAACATTCCCACTTCCAGAAATTGCATTCAAATGTGTTTACTTCAATCAACGGCTGAGAACTGCTGGTCTTTCGACAGGTGGATGCTTTTGTGAAGATCTTTCCGGGGGTGGCTCATGGATGGACGGTGAGGTATGGTGTTGACGATGAACCAGCTGTGAAGAAGGCAGAAGAAGCGCATCAGCACATGTTGGACTGGTTCACAAAGTATGTCAAGTAAGAGATGATACCCCACATCATATGATTAAGAACAACATTTGATATGATAGCTCAAGTATGATTTGTGTGTATAATCTGCTTCTCTGTATTATTAGTGGGACTTGGTGAGTAATTCTGATGAGTCTTTGGATGCCGTAGTCAAGGTGTTTGTCGGGTTTGGATATTACTTGACAAATATCTATTATAAATCATAACTCATAGAGCTGTCCACAGGTCTGTCCCTTGCATACCATACCCAGATCCTGCCTGAAGAAGGCTGTGTTTGGGTCCAGGTACTATATTTGCAGACCTGGATCCAAACCCTGTCAAGTACCCATTGGGTCTTACGTTTCTTTGGGTTGGGTCCGTCTGGATAGGGGCATCGACCCGGTTGGACCCATGGTGTGTAGATGGGCCTTCTTATATGTTTGTGGCCTAACAAACGTCATTCGATCACTAGGACACTCCTGCATGCGCACCGTCATATCATAGTTCAAGAACCCAAAAACTCGGCTTGACTTGATGTTCAGGCGGGTTCGATTGAGTCGAAGACTTGGACTCCAATGGAATGGATATTTGATTTATTATAAATTAGAAATGTTTGGAAGAGTAATAAATATTTCAAATAGTTTTGTATGGGGTAAGTAGTAATAATAATAATAACAGCAATCTGCGCAGAGCACAGTATATGCTCTGTTTATGGAGATTCTTGCTTTTGTAGTAACTTTTTGAAAAAAAACTTAGATTGCATTGCATGAGTTGGCTTCAAGTCACTTCAAGTACGAAGTCTTCTCCCAGTTACTCGAATCGAAACTCGGCTGATGGGGGGTGTCAAGTGGGTCCCACTTATACAAACTGAAAAACCTGAAATGGGATGTGGCCTGTAATGCAGTTTTGTGTATGATCTGTTTTCTTGATTTTATTGGTGGGACCATGGTTAAATGGACTTGTTTGGTCCTGAGTTGAGTTGGGGTTTTGTTGGGAGCAGGATTCCTTCTTGATCACACACAGCAATAACAAGAAAAAAGATGCAAACCATAAAGCAGATTTACATGGTTCCCTTTTGACACGTCCATGGATTCATGCCATCTACTATATGCTCAAAGGCAAAAGTGAAACATCTCCTCTCAATACAATGATGTATGGTTTCCAGGCCATTGATTTCATGGGCTTTTATGTGAATGGACCATGCTCTCAGAGGTCTCTTCTGTTATGTAACCTCTCGTGCCCTTTCCAGGGCAATGGTTCATTAGCCCATCAATATCGACATCCATCATGACTCATTTGTACCCATGATGGATGGATTGGGCCAAGCATCTGATTTGTACATGCTGTTGCGAATCAAATGGATGGTTGAATCAAGTTGCCAACAGATGACATTAAGCATCATGGGTCCCTTGATTGAATGATTGGGATAAATTTCTGGGACTGCAAGATAAGTTTGGTCTTTTGTGACTAACAGGGCTTCCGCCCCAACGATTAGTAGGAAACAATCCAAAAGCAAAGATGAATGGAGCTTTCACCAACTGAATGATTTGAGTAGCAAATCAATGATCTAGATTCTTTCACAAATTTCAGTTTGAAATGGGCCGCAAAAAGCCACAATGAAGAACCATTATAGATAAAGATGGTCATCTAACTATTCATACAATGAAAGAATCCAAAGGTAGAGATTTTTCTTTCTTTTTCTTCTCTTTTGGGAGCTGAAAAAGAGCGATGATCGGATATCAACCACCACGAGCTTCTCTCCGTGTAGCATCATGAAGTATATCAATGTCGACCCCATCCGGGGGAAGTTGAACATACCTCACTACTGACCCCCTGATGAAACAGTTTCTTACCGACATCTCTGCAATTGGAGCAATTAACAGGAAAAAGTAAAATAAAAAATCAAATCCATCTGCATACACAAAGGTAAGACACAAATTCAAAGGTGGAAGATTGCCTACAGCTTCGATTGGATGAGATGACATCCATCCGATTAAGGGCTTGTAAAATGGGTGGTGACCAGATTTTAGTAGGCCGTTAACCAAGATGCAAATGATCAAGGTGTAGGAATTCTATGTGGTGTGCCGTACTGATCAACGGTCTAGATTGATCTGCATGTTGGACTGTGTGATTATGTAAACTAGTAGTCCCTACTTCTTGTGATTTACGCAGATCTCTGCGTTAGGGGTGGGGTGCTATAGCCTTAAGCAGGGCTGCACAGGGCGGTTTAAGTTGAACTAGGGCACAACAGTGCGGAGCAGTGGGAGAGAGAGTGGGGACTACAGCATTGGTATTCTCGTATTCTAATTTGGCACCTATGGCATCTCAATTTGAAGGAGAGGAAGACTACAGCATTGGTATTCTCATATTCTAATCTGGCACCTAAGGTGTCTCAGTTAGGTAAGTCATTTGAACCCTAGAACTCCATGCCCTATGCACAACAGATCTCTGGAATTTCCACATCCAAATAATCTTACACAAGGACCATATGCAACCTGCAGTGGACCCCCATCCAAAGGTCACTGGTGATCATGTGGGATAACCTGGGTGCCCAACAAAGGGATCTACACAATAATATGGTAAGAGAATCATATAGACCATGGTTTTATAAATCAGAATCAAGTCTTATGGTTTTGGTCCGAAATTAATCGGGTCACTACATTGATACGTGACCAAATAAGATAAAGAGTCTGAGCGAGTTGCATCGTCCCAGGCGAACCACACGCCAATACCATTACTTAAATCCATAGGCCCAGGAATACAAGAGCAGGAGCAACGAATGGTCATTCGAGCTGTTTGTAGACTACGCATAATCATAACGTCAACAACGGGTTCACATTAGCACCCATCCTAGAAAATATCAGTTCTGGCATGAATATAGTTGTGGGCAACATTTTTAAAAGGCTACAGGGCCTTACCATTGATCATCGATTTCACATTAAGGATCTTATATATATATATATATATATATATATATATATATATATATATATATATATATAAAATCTGTGGGAAAAGGTACAATGCGCTCGAGCTGATTTTAACGCCCCATGAGGTGGAGTTGTGTGGGCCCCACCGTGATGCATTTCGAACATCACGCCATCAGTGCATTTGATGGGTCCACCATTCCATATGAGTCTAGGTCTCAAAACTTAAGTCAATCCGATGACTTGTGTGGGCCACACACATCTAATATTATGTGAAGCACCATTAAAACATTCATAAGCACTTTTGAGGGCCCACCGAGATGTAGTTTGCAAATCCAGCCCATCCATTATGTGTGTCCCACTTGAATGATGGGTTAAGACCAAGTTTCGGGCGTATCCAAAACTCGAGATGGGCCCTAAATGGTTTTTATATGTTTTAATGGTGTCTTCACATATTTTTAGATGGTATGGCCCACACAAGTTCGGATTGACTGATTTTTGGGATATCCCATAATTTAAAGGGTACCCATCAAATGCATGGTGTTGATGGTCAAAACACATCACGGTGGGGCCCACACAGCTCAACCTCACATGAGCTTATAGTCAGCTAGAGCGCATTGTACCTTTTCCCATATATATATATATATATTATATATATATATATATATATATATATATATGGAAAAGGTATTATACGCTTGACCGTATTATACCTTCCATAAGGTCAGTCCGTGAGGTTGAGTTGGGGTGGTAAATTTTTATCTCCGTGATTTTTCGCAAATCCACATGGTCCACCCGGAAACCGTCCCATTTTGGGCCACTATGATGACCCAAAATCGAGATCCAACCGTGATAAGGTGGGCCATACCAACTGAAAACATAAGTATACAAGCAAAAACATGTAAAAGCACTTGGTGGGCCCCACGAGATGTGGATACCAATTGAAAAGTGGTTTAAAATTACATTCAAGTGGGACACACATGATGGTTGATTTTGATCATGAAGAAACCTCTCGATTTAGCTCATTCTTTATCTCATGCCTTAAATTGATATTTGAATGTTGAATGGTGCACGACCCCTCTCCACATTTTTACGTGGTGTGGCCCACAAAGTAACTTGGATTGAGGTGATTTTCCATGTGTGGGCCCCATCTTGGGATGGTGCATTACTACTTTTAATAGTATAGATGTTCCAACGGCATCTTTGTGGGCCCCACCACTCGACCTCATAAGTGTTCTATCCACGTTGCATAGTACCTTTTCCCATTGTTATATATATATAAAAAAGGTAAGTGCGCTCTAGTGGATGATGCCCCATGAGGTCTGCCGATAATGGTTGCCCCATCGTGATGAAGTGAAAACACAAATTTCAACATCTACCCCATCGCCGATGCACCATTCCATCGTGAGTTCAGGTCTCAAAATCAAGTCAATCCATGACTGTGTGGGCCACACCACATATTAAAATGGGGATCCGAGAAAATGGCACCATTAAAACATTCATAACCATTTTGAGGGCCCCTTGAGATGTAGTTTTGCAAATCAGGCGGGTAGATGCAATCATCTATTATGTGTGTCCCACTTGAATGAGGGTTCGAGAGCAAGTTTCGAAGTTACGCATCACCAAACTTAGGTGGCCCCACCAAGTGTATTTTATATGTTTTAATTATTGTCTTCACATAATTTTAGATGTTATGGCCCACCTAAGTTCTATATACGGAAGTGATTTTTGGGATATCCCATAATTTAAAGTTTACCCATCAAATGCACGGTGTTGATGGTTAAAAACACATCAATAAGAGAAAATACACGGCTCGACCTCACGGGAGCTTATCGTCAGCTCGAGCACATTGTACCTTTTCCCTATATGTGTGTGTGTGTGTGTGTGTATGTGTGTGTGGAAAAAGGTACTATATGCTCGACCGTATTATACCTTCCATAAGGTCGAGTGCTGGCGGCACGTTATTCTTGAGATGGTAAAATTTTTATCTCTTGCATATTTTCTGCAAAAGTCTTACACTTGCCATTGAAACCTTACTAAGGCCCACTATGATGTTTATCTGAGATCCAACCTGTTCATAAGTTAAGACATACATGAAAGAAGGGAAAACACAAATTTCAGCTTGATTGAAAACTTTTGTGGCCCTTAGAAAGTTTAATGGTGGGCGTCCCTCTATCGACTGTTTTCTATGGTGGGTACATTCCAGCTTTGGATTTAGATCGTTCTTTGTCTCATGCCTTAAATTGATATCTTCAACTGAATGGACAGTATGGATATAACACATACATTTATAGTGGGTCCAGATAACTTGGTGACATAACTTGTCTATGGAATCCGCGTCTAGCGAGTTTATTACGACTTTTAATAGTACAAACAGTAATCCATCCGGGTAGGGCTTTGTGGGGCTCACCATGATGTAAGTGTTTTATTCACGCTGTTAAAAGATTTTCTTAGATTGTTTTAAGTTATTATCCTAAAAAATGAGGCAAGTCCACAGTTCTAGTGGACCACGACAAAGGAGGCTGCACTGATAATGACACTCATCGTTGAAAACTTTCTAAGTGCCAGTGTTATGTTTTTTTATCATCAAACATATTCATAACGTCATGTAGATGTGAGTGAAGTGAAAAGACAAATAACAGCTTGATCCGAAACTTCTCTCGCTCGCAAGAAGTTTTTAATGGTAGACGTTGGGCCCCACCTTATGGTCCACTTAAGCCTTGGACTTGCCTCATTTTTTGGTTCATATATTAAAATGATCCGAGAAAATGGCATGGATAAAACACTTACATCGCGTTGGCCCCATAGAGCCATGCCCGGACGGATGCCAAAAACATATAAAAGCACTTGGTGGGGCCCAAGTAACGTTTTGAATCCGCTTAACCCAGAACCCTCATAAGTGGATGTACGCGGTGGATTAGATATCTTGAATGGTTGAGTAGATTTAAAACCACATCTTGGTTACGTCACCAAATTCTATGGGTTTTAATGGTGATGTATCTCCGCACACGAATGTGGTGTCCATAAAATTTTGAGATATTTTTTAAGGCCTGAGTCCACGATGGAATGGTGCAGATAAAAATCCATAGTGAATGTTCGAAACGCATCATGGTGGGGAGAGTGATTCGACCTCATAGTTGAAACCATCCCAACGCCCATTATAATGTTTATTTGAAATCCATATATACATATATCAAAAGTATATATAAATACATGAAATATATATAATATACAGATATATGGTTTGATCTAAAACTTTTGTGGCCTTAAGAAGTTTTTAATGGTGGGTGTCAATATCCTCACTGTTTTCCGTGTTGGGCCCGCTGAATCTTTGGATTTAACTCATTGTTTGCATGTTCCCTAAATTGATATCTCCACATGCATAGAAGGTGTGGATATAAAACATACATCATGGTGGGGCCCATGGAACTTGGTGACGTAACTTCAGTAGCCAGTCTAGCGACTCGTCGGTATCTATTCCGCGCATGAAGTGGATGGGAACAACGTGAATTGAACTTCTACCGTTAAGAAATTCTTTGGGTAGCAGGGCCAACCTTAGTGTTTATGAGAAATCTACCCTGTTCATCAATTTTTAGAGATCATTTTAGGATATAGGGTCAAAAATGAGCCGGATCCAAGACTCAAGTGGGTTGCACTATAGGATCGAGCGAGCTTTTCGAGCTAGCTTGGCTCGTGTACAGCCCTATATGCGATCGAGCTCATGGGAACTTCCCATGAGGTCGAGTTGTGTGGGCCCACTATGATGTGTGTCGAACACATCTACCCCATCAGTCAGATGCACCGTTCCATGGTGGGCCTAGGGCTTAAAAATCAAGTAAATTTGTGACTTGTGTGGGCCACACCACATATGAAATTTAAGAGCGGTTACCCTCCATTAAAACATTTGTAATCATTTGTTGGGCCCACCAAGATGTGGTTCACAAATCCAACCCATCCATTATGTGTGTCTTACTTGGACGAGGGGTCAGACCAAGTTCCAGATGCATCAAAATTTCATGTGGGCCCCACCAAGTGCTTTTATATATTTTAGGATGTCTTCACATGATTTTAGATGGTATGGCTCACTTGAGTTCCGTATACAGGTGATTTTTGGGATATCCCAATTTAAAGGGGATCCTTCAAATGCATGATGTTGATGTTAGACATACATCACAGTGGGGCCCACACAGCTCAGAAAAAGTTTTATGTGGTCGAGCTCATGGGAACTCCCCATGAGGTGGAGCTGTGTGGGGCCCACCATGATGTATGTCAAACATCAACACTGTACATTTGATGGGTCCCCTTTAGATTATGGTATATCCCAAAAATCAGCCGTATACGGAACTCAGGTGGGCCATATCATCTAAAATCATGTGAAGACATGCCTAAAACATATTAAAGCACTTAGTGGGGCCCACTTGAAATTTGGATGGGTTTGAAACTTGGTCTAACCCCTCATCCAAGTGGGACACACATAATGGATGGGCTGGATTTGTGAACCACATCTCGGTGTGCCCAAAAAATGATTATGAATGTTTTAATGAAGGGTAACCCCTCTCAACTTTTGTATGTGGTGTGGCCCACACAAGTCACAGATTGACTTGATTTTTAAGCCCTAGGCCCACTATGGAATGGTGCATCTGACTAATGGGGTAGATGTTAGACATACATCATGGTGGGGCCCACATAGCTCAACCTCATGGGAAGTTCCCAAGAGCTCGACCGTATAGAACTTTTTCTATATATATATATATATATATATATATATATATATATATATTGTAACGCTCCGAAAATCGAGGGTTGAGCAAAAGCTCAACTCTTGAAATCCGTTGTATCACTTATGCAACATAGAAAATGATGATTAAATGTTGTCTGTATTGACGCATTAAACATGAATGAGATTATACTAAATCAGCATATCATACTTCAGAGATGATTAAATTTAGTAAGTAAAAGACTGTGACAAATATATAAGGTGTATAAGTGGTTATGAACCCCAGAGTATGATCATGTCGTCAGGCTGAATAATTACATGTATAGTTTTAAAATTTACAAAATGAATAAGCGCGATGTTCAACTAGTCTGTATCCCTGTAACCCTAGCGATGCAACTCCAGGTTTACAAAAACCCGACAGAAAGTTGCATGTAGGAGAACTCCTCATCGTCGTCGAAAAAGACAGGCTCCAACTCATAAGCCTTGCCATCATCTGAAACTAAAACAAAGTCTGGTTGGTGTTTTAAAACACCGTCCCAGAGTGAGAGTGAGTGATCAACTCAGTGGAGTTATAAGGCAAAGGTTAACAGGTTATCAATTCAGTCAAACAGTAATGATAAAGCAATATAACAAGCATTCCTAGGTACTCTGTTTAATATAAGGTTGATGCACTATTAATGACATCATCTCACTGTCGCGCATACTATATTCAATTGACAACTCATCAAATGCACATGGTCGTGCATACATTACATTCTCAAGTTCTTCAATTAGATACATTCATACAGTAGATTTGGGAAGCTAAGGTACCTCCCTTTGTATCATGAATATTCAAATAGACGTAGCGAAGAGTTAGACAATTTGCAGGTACACATTACCTCTCGGACGCGGATTAGCTACAGACAGGTTGAGCTACGGTCAAGTTGAGTTGCGAAAGCCTGAAAAAAAAAAAGAAAAAAGAAAAAAAAAAAAGAGGTTGGCGTAGGGAGATGGATCCTTACTCTTGCTCCGGTGGTGGTATTACTCTTGCTCCGGTGGTGGTATGAGATAATCCGCGTCCATCATCATCCGGCTGACATCATCGATGATGTCATTCCACTCGCGGCTTTTTTGAATATCCCCGGAGGTACCGTGGTGGGCGGGACGCCTAAGATTTTGAGTGCGTCCTACCCGCTCACGTCTCAAGCCACGAATGGGCAGTTCCGTGGGTGGGTCCACCGTTATGTATCTGTTAATCCACACCGTTAATCCCTTCTTTTAGATTGTTTTAAATTATGTGCACAAAAATAAGGCAGATCCAACGCTCAAGTAGACCACCAAATTGGTATTTGTGTTTTCCCAAACGATGAACTAGATCTAAAGTTAGCCACAAAACAAGAAAAAATGGACGTTGGATCACCCTCGATTTGGACCCAGACCTAAAGTGAAATGAGGAAATTGGTGGACGGATCAGATTTGTCATAAGCATTACAAAAGTGGGTCCAATCTAGATCCAATGGTTGAATAATAACGAGGTGACTGGATGTCTCCTGTGTGAGAATGCAACGGAGATGGCTTCCAAAATGTTGGGAACTCAGTGTCGTATTAGAGAGAAATCCACGCCATTCACGAGTTTGGCCAAGTAAAATGAACGGCGGGATGGAAAGATGAGCCGATCCAGCGCTCAAGTGGGCCACAAGGTAAGAAAGGGTAGACCGTTAAAGGTTTTTCCAACTGTGGGACCCACCAGCCTTTATTTTAAAAATATGACGTGGTCAGATTTATCATAGGTATCGCGAAAGTGGGCTCCTACCCCCGCCTGGACCATAATCCGTCCGGACAGGGGTCTTTTGGGTACATCGTGATGTAAGGGTTTTATCCACGCCGTCCATCTGTATTTACATATTATTTTAGAATTTAGGTCCAAAATTGATCGAGAAAAATGGCTTGATTGGACCACAAATTGGAGATTTAACGGTCACCAATAAAACTTTCATGGGAGCTGTAAAAGTTTCGGATCAAGCTGATATTTGTGTTTTCACTTCATCCAGGTCTACATGACCTTATGAATAGGTTGGATGTTAAAAAAAAATCACGTTGGACTCTATAAAGGTTTCAACGGTGAGTGTCATTATCGCCGCTGCTTCCTTTTGTGTGGTCAAATAGAGAGGTGAATATATCTCATTTTTGGGTTATTTTTTTAAAAATATATTATAAAATGGGTGAACGGATTGGATAAATACATTACATCAAGGTGGACCACACAGAGCCCTGCCCGGACGGATCATTGTCCAGGCGGGTAGGACGAAATCTGCTTCCGAGTATCATGCTCACGGCACAGGTCAACGAGCGGAGGACGAATTTACTTTAGTAGTCCACGGTCAACCGCACCGACCTTGCCTCGATAAAAATCTCCCGCTCTCTCCCTGAAAATGGCAAGCTCTCAGTGCTGTGAAAATCCTCCCACGTTGAGCTCTACATGCAGTCAGGGTGCGTAGAAGACTTCGGTGGCCTCAAGGCCTACATCACCGGCCCTTCCGATTCCAAGCTTGCTGTTCTCCTCGCTTCCGATGCTTTGGGTACATGTCGATTTCACCTCCTTTCATGCACCATGCAGATTCACCAATTTTATTTCTATTTTTGTCTCTCTTTTTTGTTTTGTTTTGTTTTTTTTTTTTTTTTTTTTTTTTTGTTTTTTTTTTTTTTTTCATCTGGGTTTTCAGAATTTGATGTGTTTGATGATTGGTACGTGCGAATTCGATGTTTGTTTGCTGAAATATTGTTGTTGTTGTTTTTTTTTTCTTTGTTTTTCTATTGATATGTGGATGGTATTTTTGGTTCTTTCATGTAGTTTGATGTTTGATGTTTGTTGTTGTTGTGTGTGTGTGTGTGTGTTTTTTTTTTTTTTGGTTAATAAATAAAAAATAAAATTTGGATGCTTGATATGAGTGTGTTTGATATTGGATTTTGGGGGTATTTGGTGGGTTTCGAGTATTTATTTCCTTTGGATTTTTTTATTTTTATTTTTATTGATATGTAGTATTTGGGTTTCTAGTATTTATTTTTATTTTTAATGTTCTTTCATGAATTTGAGTGTTATTCTTTTGAGGGTCGTTTGGAAGTGTGGATTTAAAATCCTTCCAGTAGATTTTGATACCTGTGGAATTGAGAGGATTTTGCATATCAGCTTTGAGGTGGGAATGGTAAAAGGCTCTTTGGAGGGATTAAACTCCAAATCCTTAGAAATCCTTGCTACATAATGTCCCCAAAAACTGAAATCTTCACAAATCCCGAATCCAAGCTGCCAAACGACCCCTAAGTGGCTTTTTGCATGTGGGTTTTGGTTGTTTGTCACTTTTGATGCATTGCCTGGGAGTATCTGATGTTGAATTGTGGAAATATTGGTGGGTTTTTGGTATTTCTCTTTAGAATTCTTTGTTTAAAATTTTCTTTCATGCAGCATGTTTTTCTTTGTTTAAGTGTTATTTCTTTTTTAGTGGATTTCACCTGTGGGTTTTGACTTTTTTATATAAAAAAAAAATTATTTTTTCCCCACTTTTGGTGCTTGCATGAGATCATTTGATCTTGGTTTGTGGAAATATCTGGTGGGGTGTCTTTTTTTTTTATTTTTTTTTATTTTTTTATTTTTTATAAATGTAATTTTCTTTCACTTGGTACGCTGTTTTATGTATGCACATGCCCCCCCCCCCTCATTCAAACTTTTTTGATGCTTGGCATGAGATTATTTGATCTTGGTTTGTGGCAATATTGGTGGGCTTTTGTTGATTTGCTATTGGAAGATGATACGGTGGAGTGTATGAATTGGACTATCATAGAACCATTTCTCCAAAGTACATGCTGCAAGATGAAGTATTAAATCTATTGATCGAGTTCAGTCATCTAATTTCCTGTATCATGGATGACAATTGTCACGCCCCAAACTTGGCAACAGAGCTCACAAAATTTCTGGCCGCCGAATTCAGTGCCGACAGCCTCCGTAGTACCCAATTCTCGGCTCCCAGCTCCCATGTGCTAGGTTCCAATCCTGGGATCCTATAAGGTGGATTTTCAGGATAATTTTTTATTTTTTATTTTGTAATGGAGCATAATCATAAGTGTACCCAAGTCACCAAAACATCATCACATATCTACTAATATAATATTTGAGTATAGTGCTGAAAGGGAAATACATCATATAACAAAATTCCAAAAGATCGGGCACATGCTTTTGCCTCAATGCCGTTGTAGTCTAGCATAACCTGCACGTAACGATTGCGCATAAGCTTACTATGAAACTTGGAGAGTGCATGTGTGTGCGCGCAATGCATGTGCCAAGCATACAAATGTCAGAGTAAGCGGAAATGATGCAAGGCTAAACTGGTAAGTCAATAAATGATGTTAGCCATACCAAACTATGCAATGCAAGGGGCTACATGGCTGAATTTCATATGCTAGAGATGCAATGTAAGCATGCCAATCCTCAACTAGTCCGCGTATCAGTACGGTTCGTCACTGGAAACATCACCGAGGTCTAGTACACTTCAACACTGGTTGTCGCCCCATCTCGTTTATGACCAAGTGAGTGGAAGAGACCTCACTATCCATCTTGCTAGTGGTATGCCAATGCCCACCCGGCTCATCAATAACGGACCCATTTACGAGCTGGTCAAACTCAACCTAGCTTACAGCCCCTTACTCTCGGGCGGATAAGGTCACACCCCTTTTCAATCGACCATGACACAGTGGGAGACGCGGCCTACTGGTATTTGGCACTCGGGTGCTTATGTTATTCACTCGGTCTCGACGTTAAAGCATCCTACTGGTACCACAAGGGTTTAGGGACTTTCACCCAAGGACATTCATAGTGCCCTAATGGTAGAACAGATATTTCCGGTATCCAATCTAGCCATTCACGATATGCCTGTGGAGGCTATAACCTTAATGTCGTTATGGCGTAAAGTGATCGTGACATACAAGATGCGAAATGCATGAGTCATACCATCCAAGTCATGCATCAACTTGTGCGTACTGCGCGACCATATGAAGCAACCCTATCTCATATGGGGTCCCCAAAGTATCTCAGCCGTATGGCATATGATATAATCAATCACCACCCACAACATGCATACAGATGATGCATATGTGCATATGTCTAGGCATGATGTCATTACATTAAACATGCTCTTAGTGTGTCCTACTGGGCCAAGTACACTAGCATGTTATCAGACATATCAGACAATAATCAGCACATCATATATAGAGAGTGAGAACTGAACGACATGCCCCACTAGAAATATAGAATTCTATGTGGTATGACCCACATTAGACTAACATCAGCTCCTCATGTAGCTTGCACAGCATGAATAGGATATGTATATATATAAAACAAGGCGGGGTCTACTGGGAGTGACCCGGATGGACACATACATGTACAACATGTGCGTCACTAGGCTACCAATTCATTTGGGTACATGGCCCACTAATGATGTTCCAAAATGATCAGATTATCAATGACATCATTATAGTTACTTTGGTAGAATGATCTACACCGTCTGATCATTGCTAACGTAAATCGACGGATACAGATCATTTGTTAGTCATTAGGATGTGATTATATACTCATGGCACATCTGAGACTTGGGATTTTATCAGTTTAGGCAAGTTATATGTTTAAATAGATTTAATAAAAACATAGTTTCAACATTCACACGTCAACTAATTTAAGGATTTGAATTAAAGTTGCTAAATATAACCAAAGACTTAAAGGATCTCGATTCCAGAGATTCCCAAGTCCACGTGATCCCAAAACCAAGAAATTCCAAGTCTAAATGATTTCTACCCATACATTACCCTATGGTACGACCCACCTTAGATCTGGAACAACTTGAGTTTTGGGCCCATGGCCTAACACGGTATGATAAGACGAATAAACGGAGTGGATATGATAAATACATCATGTAGGGTCCCAAGTGTGAAGGCAGCCCAAGGAGCTCATTTTTCTTTGTTTCTCTTTTTTTTTTCTTTATTATTTTTTTATTTTTTATTTTTTATTTTTATTTTTATTTTTTTACACACCATCGGTGCGTGCCCTATGTGGATTTTCTACTTCATTCACCGTGTAGTTCATCTCGAGCGGGTCTAATGGGCTCTGATTTGGGTTGAATTGGATGAATATGGACTCCACAGTGGGCCTTGGAAGATTTCAACAGCAATGGTTAGTTTCCCTCATTGCGTCCCACTTGAGACCCGAATCTGTCTCATCTTTTGGCCCAAGGCCTAAAATGATCTTGAAAAGATGGTGGATGGTATGGATTTAATATAAACATTATAACGGGGTCCACTTGTGAGACCCAAATTTGGCACCATGCATTTTTCATGTTATTATTATATTCGTTGTATGTTTTGCATACACGGGCCCCAAGTAGATAATTTAATCCATTCACCGTCTTGGCCACCTTGAACGAGGTCAAATATATTCTAACTAGAACTGGTTTGGATGACCAGAGACTTCAAAGCATGCCCTAGAGTGTTTCAACAAATGGGCATTAATACCCTTAGTACGGCCCACTCGAGACTCGTATTTACCTCAAAATTTAGCACATAACTTAAAATTATATGGAGAAGATGGTGAATGGTGTGGATTAAAAAAATTCATCATAATAGGGTGCACGTGTGGGGTCAGCCCAACTAGGCTTCCACTCTCACCGACACTGGGCAAAAAGTCCAGTGACATGCTTTTTCTTGTTTTTCTCTTTCTTCCTTTATTTTTATTTTATTCTACTATGCGGGATCCACTAGTGGATAATTTATTCCGTCCATTATATCGACCAGCTTTCTATGGACTAAAGGAGTCCAATGATGGGTAGGTCCACCACCTACACACACAACAGTCAGCCTTAGAAAGTTCCAACATTGGGACTTTGTTTCCCTCTGTACCGTCCACTAGAAACTCAAATTTATCTCATTTTTAGTCTCATAGCCTAAAACTACATGGGGAAGGTGGTGGACGGCGTGGATTAAACAAATACATTAAGGTGGGTCCATTGTTGGGATGCCCCCACCCCAACTATGTTGAGGTGAGGGGGTGCTCCCACTCCCACCATTGGTTGTGGTGTGGTCCACCTGATCGTTGGATCGGTTAGATTTTTGGGTTCCACGGCTACAATGAGACAACAGATGGATGGATGGTGTGGATCTAAGAAATACATCAATATGGGTCCCACGAGTGAAAACTCACTCCAAACTTCCCATGCAAAAAAGTAAGAAATGGCGTGGGTAAGACAACCCATTAGCATTTGTGGTATAGCCCACCTCGTAATCAGATTAGCTTCATTTTTTAACTCAACGCCTAAAATGAAAAGGGTAATCAGATGGATGGTGTGGATGATTTATATATACATCATGATGGGCCCATGAAGGAAGTCCACGTGGTGGCTTTAGAAGGTAATTGTGTCAGAGACATGTCTTCGGACCTGTGTCCAGCCACTACGGTGCAACTACGCCTCTCACTCTCTTGTGTTTTAAGGGTAAGGTAGGGCCCACCTAGGAAATCCAGTCCATCTATTTGAATGTCTAACTCATGGTGGGGCCAAGAAGCTTTGGATCACATCCATTTTTGTTGTATTTTCACCATCCAAGTGTGCTTACACAATCAATTGGTTTAAAAAGAAAATAAATATCACGGTGGGTCACATAAGGTGGTCCATGCTATGATAGCGTGCGGGACACACTCTCCAATAATGTGGCCACTTGTGGGTCCCACAACACTATGAGAATAAGAAAAGAAAGGGAAATGAAAGGAAATAAATCCGGCCATCGGGGTGACCCCCCGCCACTGTGGGGTCCACCACATACTCAATACATGATCAAGGTAGGTCCCACCCTTATGGGCCCACCGAAATAGAGAAATCACAAAGAATGGAATGGTTTTGACCCTCCCATGCACTCACTTAGAAGGATGGACGGTTGGATTGTCTCGGATCGGCGATTGGATGGCCCACCAAACTCCTCTTCATCCCAAATCTTCTTAAATCTCACTTTTCTCTATTATCTTGATCTTTCCTAATACTCTCACAAGCTCTCTTTCTTTTCTCTTAATCTCTCCCTAATCTTTCTTTCTCTCTTAATTTCTCTCTAATCTTTTTAATATTTTTTTTCTCTCTCAATCCCTCTCTACTCTTGCTAGGAAATAGTAAAAATGAGAGGGAGTTTGAGTGTTGTTGTGATAGATATTTTAGGATAGGGAGGGAATAAGGGGAAGATGGAGGGGTAAAGCGGGGAGAAAAAGAAGAAAGGAATCATGGCTAGTATAGATAGGGGTATGGGTTGCATGAGAATGGCATGGGTTTGTTTGATAAATGGGGAGAGAATGACATGAGTGATGGATGGCTTGATTGATGGATGGCTTGATGGATTGATGGATTGATTGATTTGACAACATGGAGATTTGTGCAAGTGGGGTCCGCGTGTATTGCGCGGTCCATCTCAGAATATGCAAAAATTGTAACTTCTAATCTAAGGGTCAAAATAGGGCGTGCGGCGCGACGTTGGAATCGTAATGCCTGCGCGGTCACTAGGGTACAAGTCTCGGGGTATCGCGGTACAAAAATAGGATAACGATCAAAACTTGTTAATCTGGTTTGCCGGAAACATGTCGTTGTTGTTTAAGTAGAAGTGTACGGAAGGTCTCGCGAGATTACGTGTCTTACAACAACTGATTCAAAATTCGCATCCATCAGATAATGCTAGACATCTGATCAGTGGCCTTTGAAATGATTCTAGTAAACAAAAATAGTTAACAGTTAGCATTCATTGCTCGATAGTAAAGAAAGGTGATGGATATGATTAGGCCAGCATGCTTGTTTTTTGATAAGTAGGTCATCCATTGTAGTCATCACTAGATGGAAGGCTCTATATGATGCATCACCCTGCAAGTGTACTGTAGAGCGATGGCTCTACCATATTCAAGTTCTTCTGTGCTTTACCGTAATTGTCCTTTTCCTTGTAGATGGTCCTTTTATTTTCATTTATACAATATTTAGACTTTTGTCTGCATGTTGTCTGATGGTGGGGAGTATTGAATATTTGTTATTTTGGTGCTTACAACTACCCTTTTTGGTAAAATCACCTTTTTTTCTACTTTAAGCAGTGAGAAGGGAGTTTGTTGTTATTACCATTGTCGTTTTCGTCACTGCTGCTGTGCTTTCTTAGTGATGTAGAGCGGGTCGCGGACAGTTTCATGGCCAAGATGGATCAGAAAAGGCCTGGTCGATGACAAAAGTGATCCGGACCGTCGGACCTTAGATCGGGCGTATCTCGCAATCCGGAATGAGTTACCTAACGTAAAATATATGATTTTGGGGTAGAACAAGCTACTTTAGCCAACCAACCTTGCTACGTCGGGTTGCGGAACCCGGAATTACGAAAAACCATTGGATCGATGGTCGTTTCCCTATTTTAATTTTGTTTTTACTATAAATAGTAAGTTTTAGTTTGATTATAACTCTTCATCCATCGGGCTTTAGGAGTTGCGCCCAACATGAAAAGAGCTTAGAATAATTAGGAGAATGGTTTGGTGAAGCCAAATAGGACACTTACTATTTTTGGCCAAAAACCTTGCGCATTAGTAGACATCAGACCGTCTATAAATAGTAAGTTTACTATTTATAGTAAGTCGCGAATTCTAGGAGTTTTAGTTGTAGTTTGATTCTGATTTCTTTCCCATTGCTTGGTACCCCTATTTAAAGGGTTGTGAACTCATTTTTATTAATTCATTAATCAATTTTGAATTTATTAGAATTTATTTCTATTTTCTGCTTTCTTTCCTCGTGGATTCGAGAAGTCTCTATGAGGAGTCCAGAGAAGTTCCGTGGATTCGGAATAGTTATCCTCTTGAGGAAGACGGTGCTCGACCTCACGTCCTCCCCTGCGTCACTTTGAAATTTGAATGCTTAATGTGACATACTTGATTGTGCATTGTGATAATTTTAGTAGCATTTTGATATTTTCCTTTTTGGATATATATATATATATATATATTCCCTTTCTATAAATTCTTCTTGTTTGTGGTGGGCATATGTATTGATAGCGAATTATCCTTTAAAAAAAGCATTTATAGTGAATCAGAGATTATTTTTTTTTCTTCCTATAAATACTTCTTGTTTGGGTGGGTGAATGTATTTATAGCGAATTATCCTTTAAAAAAGCATTTATAGCGAATCAGTATTGTCATCATTGTGGCTGTTGCAACTTGCAACTTTGACTACTTCCATTCTCATCCTCATCCTCACAATCATCCTCTATGTTGTGTTGGCATCATTGTAGTTTCACTTGCTTATTTGCCTATTGCCTTTTCCACTGGCTTCCATCTTTTTTCGCTAGCCTCCTATGATAGTTCACCACCACCATTTTGAAAATGGTGGTGATTCATCCTCCTCAAATGTGGTACTGTGTCTGGCAGTCTACACCTTCCAGAACTTTTGGAGGGGGCATTGTGAGTGGAGCATATATGTAAATGTTGGAATTGCAAACCAAAGCCTAGCAATTGCTGTGACTGTTCATCTTCCAAAGCATAGCAACACTTCCTATGGAGATGCTCTTGGAAGATGAAAATGCTTATGTATTTTCTAGGAACATTTAAGTGTTAGAAACTCCTAGTAGGGGCAGTTTTGTCTTTTCAACTTACATTCAAAAGCCTATAAATAGGCACCTTGTATCCGGTTGTAGCAAGCAAGTGAAGCAAGAAAAACAGCAAGTGAAGAAGCAACAGTGAATAGCAAAAAGCGTGAGAAGTTTGCAGCAGCAAAACAGTTTTAAAAAAATTCAGTTTTTCTTCTCTCTTTCTTCCTTCTGCATCAGATTTCTGAGTTGTGCTAAGGCTTTGTAAAGCCCAGAAAATTCTACTATCTTGAAGCAAAGAAAAGATCTGGCTTATATAGCCAACAGTGAATTCACACTGGTAAAGAAGTCCCATCTATCCAATGTTGCTATCAAAAGGATGGTTAAGTATAAATTCCATGGGAAAAATATTATACTCTCAGTGTAATTTTTGGTTGTGCTCGCCTCCATCTACAATTTGGTCAATTCTGAAAAGGGGGCCAATATGCATGTTTTTGTTGGTTATATAGTTTTCACCGGACATTCTATAAATAGGAGTGTGCCCAGTACTAGATACAGACTACAGAAACTTCCTACAATAACGGCACAACATGCTCTATAGGGATAATCATTTCATTGGTTTTGTAATGACATATGGTTTGGAATATTGACAACGAGAAAAAAATAGGTTTTTTAGAGAACCGGTTATCTTGCAAACAGAGAACACCCTAAGAAATCAATCTTTTCTATTGAAATGCATGTGATCTAATTTCTTCTTTTATTCATCCTACATTCTCAAATCCATCCACCAGGCATCAACTTGGTATCGGAGCAAGTTCCATCCATGGATAAATGGCTACTGAGGAAATATGCTGGAGGAAGTAATAAGGAGATAAAACCAATTTGAGGGAAGTATAAGAGATTTAAAGTCGATTGGATAAGTTGACACTGTTGACACAAGATCAAGGAGAGGCTTCTCGTCCGCGCCAAGGTGTTAGCATCGTGTAATTGTGTATTGGTGATTGCAACACTGTTCTAGTCAGTCATCCTAATGATAGAAGAGATGAACGATTGGAGGATCATTACTGCAAATATGGTGTAAGAGTTGAGATGCCTGGTTTAGTGAAGAGCCTGAGAATTTCAAAAAGCACAAATCCAAGTCTCATATTAGAAGAATTATCCAACAATTAAATCACAAACAAAGATGATAAAGACGCTGGTCGATGGATGGATCGCGGATGGATCAACAGACCAATTGGCAAAAGTCAATGAGGTGTATTTTGAAGCATGTATGGCACATTAATCATTCCACAAAGATCAAAATAGGCAGTTCAAGATTTGACGCAGGGGAGGACGTGAGGTCGAGCACCGTCTTCCTCAAGAGGATAACTATTTCGAATCCACGGAACTTCTCTGGACTCCTCACAGAGACTTTCTCGAATCCACAAGAAAAAAGAGCAGAAAAATAGAAATAAATTTGAAATAGATTAATGAATAATTGATAATCCTCTAATGCGTCTCCTTACACCATTAATAAAGAAAAAAAATTAAAATTCGTAATTACCAAAAATAGCAAAATTCTAACTCTAATAAAAATCCTAATTCTAATAAAACTCTTCTAAGGCCTAGTTTCTAAAAATAAAAATTGCAAATAAACTTTCTCTAGAAGAGTCCTAGTATAACTAAAAGTTATTTCTAAAAGGAAAGAAAATCTAAAACTCTAAAAATATTAAAAAATTCGGAATTACTAAAAATAGTAAAATTTTCCTAAAAATTCATTTTTTAGCTGAAAGCATGTGCTTTCTGGCGAAACGGACAGATGCGACCCACGTTGTGGGTCAGTTCACCTCGGATGGCCCGTTTCAGTAAAGATTGATAGGTTGTGCGCCCCATAACGATACCCGGATCAAAAGTTATGGTCAATTTATGATCCATCTTCTTTTGGTCCAACCATGCTAGGAACGTATCTGTGACACGTTCTACATCAGACTCCTCCACTTGGAAAAAACTCGTCCTCGAGTTACGCAAGAGACTTGACACATGAGTCTGAGATAACTTCCGACGTCGATGTTCATTAGCTCTTTTTATGTACTTGGCATTAAGCTGTTGAGTTGACACAATACATGTACTCATGCTTTCCTTGACTTGACTAATATCGATTAGTTCCTTCACACCTGCCTTCAAGATCTTATATTTTTTCTGATAATATGGGCAATTAGGCGGACTTGCCCCTGAGACGGGATCAACGTGATTTTGTATATCTCGTATGAGAGGTAATTTATTAGAGAGTTCATCGAGCACAACCCTCTTGAACTCCTGCGATATTGGTTCCAAATCCTCTAAGATATTCACAGGCTCCACGTATTTTTTCTTTTCAACTAATGGATATATATTTCCCGTTTCCTCATATTGTTTAACAAAGGCCTGTTCAGTGATGAGATATTGTCCCTCCACTTTAGAAGTCTTGGGCTAGTTCTCCATTCCTATAGAGGTCACATGTTAACCACTGATGAATCCTGTGGTCTGTTGCAACTCTGTTTTGATGAAGTTGTTTCTCGCGGACCAATAATAGGATTTTTCTGCATAACCTTTTACTAATCGACTATCTTGATAATAATTTTGGTTTTGTTGAAATAATACCTGATCATAATCTCGAGGGATGAATCGCATGCACAATAACTTCTTCATTCGCGACCATGTGCGGATTGGCGCCTTCATCTGTCTCATCCGCTCGAGTTGAAGTTGTTCCCACCAATCTGAAGCTCTGGCAGTCAACTTGTAGGCCACGAGTTTAACTTTCTTTTCTTCTACCATGTTCATGTAGTCGAAGAAACTTTCGACTTCAAGCAACCAATCGAGGAAGTCTTTGAAGTAGAGTTGACCATTAAAACTAGCAAGATTGACTTTCATCTTAAATTCTTGAATCATCCTATGGTTCATTGATAGCATCGCCCTACGATCAGTATAATTACGAATTCCGCAGAATTCTTTGGTGGTGGATCACCACCATGAACACGGAGTTGCCTTAGGTTTTCCGCCAAGAGATCCGCTATGTGGTCGATGGAAGCCTGCAGCCCTTGCATGACTTGTCGATTCTCTCGTTGCGCTACTTCGAAAGTTATCACCGTTAAAGGTAAATTCCCTGGAGCACCGCCCATGAGATTGTTGCCCGACCCGTCGTTAGAAGTCATCGATCCGAGTAGAAACCTCGCTCGATACCAAAGCAGCCTTGACGGGGAGGACGTGAGGTCGAGCACCGTCTTCCTCAAGAGGATAACTATTCGAATCCACGGAACTTCTCTGGACTCCTCAGAGAGACTTTCTCGAATCCACGAAAAAAGAGCAGAAAAATAGAAATAAATTTGAAATAGATTAATGAATAATTGATAATCCTCTAATGCGTCTCCTTACACCATTAATAAAGAAAAAAAATTAAAATTCGTAATTACCAAAAATAGCAAAATTCTAACTCTAATAAAAATCCTAATTCTAATAAAACTCTTCTAAGGCCTAGTTTCTAAAAATAAAAATTGCAAATAAACTTTCTCTAGAAGAGTCCTAGTATAACTAAAAGTTATTTCTAAAAGGAAAGAAAATCTAAAACTCTAAAAATATTTAAAAAATTCGGAATTACTAAAAATAGTAAAATTTTCCTAAAAATTCGTTTTTGAGCTGAAAGCGCGTGCTTTCTGACGAAACGGACAGATGCGACCCACCTTGTGGGTCAGTTCACCTCGGATGGCCCGTTTCAGTAAAGATTGATATATAACGATACCCGGATCAAAAGTTATGGTCAATTTATGATCCATCTTCTTTTGGCCCAACCATGCTAGGAACGTATCTGTGACACGTTCTACATCAAGATTCAAGAGTGAGATAGAGGACACGACATTGAATTTGGTCCACAAAAGGAGAAGGAAACCAACGATGCACAATAATATGGGATGCCTCAAAGATCATTGCAACTCGACAGGTGGGCCTACATCATAAGTTTCTAGCAAGGCTGAAACTGCACCTTTACAATGGTGGGTCCTATTTGGGGATGCATGTGGAAATTGAAAGTGCACTTATTGGCAGAACTGGATGAGGTGTATTTTAAAGTATATATGACACATTAATCATTCTACAAGATCAAAATAGGCAATTCAAGATTCAACAGAGAGATGGAGGACACAACATCGAATTTGACAATGAAAGCAACAACGCATGATAATATGGGGTGCCTCAAAGATCATGGCAACTCGATGGGTGGGCCTACATCACAAGTTTCTTGCACAGTTGAAAGCCCACCTTTACAATGGTGGGGCAAGGTTTTCCATAATGGTAATGGTGGCTGTAATGGCCACCGACGTTACTGTTACATTTCAGGCCGTTACAGCCATTACAGTCTTTCATTATTTCTTTTCTTTTCTTTTCCTTTTTTTTTTTTTTTGTATTTTTTGAAAAAAAAAAAGCTGTTTCGGATCCATTATGGGACCATTACAGGGCAATTACGTGACATTTTTTCTTAACAGCTGTTACGGCCATTTCTGCCTCTCAATGCATGACGGTTACAACCGTTACCATTACCATTATGTGACGGCCCGCAGCCGTTATGTAACTGTTTTGGCATAACATGATGGTGGGTACTGCTTCTAGCAAAGCCGAAAGTGCACCTTTGCAATGGTGGGTCCTGTTTGGGGATAAAACGGGGGGCTGCCTGTTATATGCATGCATCGAGTCTAGTTTTTGAAGTTTTTAAAAGAGTTTCTACAAATAATTATGAGCTAGAAAACTCACTACAGTACTTGATACCATACTGCGTTATAGTAAATGCTACATTATGCCCTGCAGTACTGCAGCTGACATTTATCAGAGTTTGAAACTAAATTCTGGTTTGTATATCATTCTAGACATGCATGGTTTTGTAGATGACATATGGCTTGGAATATCAATAAAAGAAAAGTAGGTTATTTTATAGAAGAGAGTATTGTAGAGAGAGAAAACCCAAAAACATCATTGTTTTTTTTTTTTTCTTCTTGAATCGTGAAAATCATCAATGTTTCCTAATGGAATCGTGTGAAAAGCATGTGATTTAATCCCTATCAATTCTTCTTTTCTGCTTCCCACAATATCAAATCTATCCTTTCTACGTCACGTGGATTTTTGTTTCTTGAATTTTATTTTATTTTTTATTGTTGCCATGGCTGTTGAGGTTATAATCATATCATTGTCATGTTTGCCATTGTCATCATTTTCATATGTGCACCTGCTTATTATCATGCCTTACATGTTTGACTTGAACATTTTACAGGATATGAAGCACCAAACTTGAGGTATGGCCATCTATGTTCTTGACCTAATTGTTTAATTTTATGATTGATATCATGAGATGATAAAATGATTTCCTTATATTTCTCTTATGGTTATACATATTAGAGTTTATAGGGTTCAGTTGTTAGTGTTTTGGTGGAAAGATAAGCTCAAGATTTAAAATTTTGCACTTGATAAGTTTGTGGTCCAAATGATCTAAAATCATATTATTTGTCATTTTGTTTGTTTGTTAAAGTTGTGCTGCATGTGTGTTCATTTACAAACGCTTGTGTGATTTCAGTAAGCACATTCAATATAGCTCTCATTCATTATTAACATATTTGCTTGCACCATTTTATTTATAGAAAGGAGACCTCTCTTAAGCTTTTGATCTACAAATGGTGAGGGAGGTCTGGGGGTTTCTTCTTTAAGTTACTCAACATTCATCATCATTCCAAAGTTGGTTGTGGATCTTTTAAATGGTGGGATTGTAGGGTCCTCCCAAATTAAGTTGGTGAGTTGTATGGAGGTTGCTCCTTTTAGCTCTTATGTGGGGATTATGGAAAGAACAAAATAGGTGTACTTTTTTTTTTTTCTGTGGTAATATCTTGACATTGATATTTGTACTGAAGGAAAGAACTGAACCCTTCATCATAAGTTAGGATTAGCACTGAAGCTTTTAAGGTACCATTGTCTCAAAATTGGGTGGTAGTTGGAAATTGGTCATTTTTTATTATGTCTAGCATTGGGAGAAGATTGACTAATTGGTACCTAGGCTTGTGAAAATTGAATATGGAAGTTCAAGGGGGGATCTGGGTGACTTGGTAGTTGAGGGTGTCATTAGAGAAAATGCTTGTTGGGTTGGTGCGGCTGGTTTTTGCAGGCCTGTGGAATTGGTGAATCCATTTCTATAGAATTGGGGGCTATAACCAAGGACTACAACTTTTCTTCAAATCTCTAAATGGGCTCGTCATGGTGGAAATAGACTTGAAGGCAACCATCTCTTGGGTCGCTACTTCGTAATATCCTGGTTTTGTGGAAAGGAGTGTCTGTTGTAAATGAGATTAAAGATATGCTTGGTTGTGAGAAAATTTCCTTGATGTAGGTGTCTAGTGGGGTGAACTCCTTAAGGCATGTTTGGATTGTGAAGAGCATGAGAGAGGAAATGGTGTTTTTTCGAAAACCTTATCTCCAAAAATTGTGGGGAAGGACCATGTTTTTCCATTTATTTTTTGTTAGAGAGAAAAAAACCTCATCTCCATTTCGACTGCATTTATTGTGGTTTGTGAAATCATGATTACCTTTTCTAACTTCCCACAGGAATCATCACTAGAATTTATCGTGGATTTCTCTTGGAAGAGAAACCATGATTACCTTTTCATCAAAATTACTGTTTTCCGTTGTTTGGATTGCAAGAATACAATTTCCCTGAATTTATCGTGATTTGAAAATCATGATTACATTTTTCCACGTCCTCACCTTGGATTCCTCAGGGAGGGAGGGAGGGAGGGAGGGAGGGAAAAATGGGGCTGTTCTTCAAATGCATTCCTTGTTTCCCAAAATTGCATGATATAATACCTCTTCCCTCTACTACAAGTGCTCTTCCTCTTTCATTCTGTGAATACTTATATGATTACTTGGTACACAGGAAACTCTTTTTTTTTTTTTTTTGTGAAAGCTAATATTACCTACATTTTACTATACAGGAAGCTCGCAGACAAAATTGCAGTGGCTGGGTTCTATGTGGTGGTCCCTGACTTCTTCTACGGGGAACCATACGAAATCGATAATCCTAATAGACCCGTTTTGGAGTGGTTAAAAGATCATGGAACGGTTGGTTTCTGATCTCTCTCTCTCTCTCTCTCTCTCTCTCTATCTTATATCTTTTGTTTAGAGTTTAGTATTGATTTTTGAATCAAAAGGTCACTTATCAATGATTGATTACAAGGAGCATTATGCTTTTGTGTTTTCTTTTCAATCCGTAAGTATTTATTTAGGTTAACAAAGCAGACATGTTGTGTATAGTACATCATGACCATATGATTATTTCTGGCTGCTTGTCTCTTCATGTAGTAGGTTAGGGAAGCATACATGAATGTACGGTTCATGCCTACATGCATGATTGCATGGTTGTTTGTATATGGTATGTATGCTTTTTTTTTTTTTTTAACAACGACTATTTCATTTCACAGGGGAATTTACAATCATTCAGGAGGGTCTCGACAAAAAGGGCGGACCACACCCATCGTATAACTCAATTTGCACAAAAGCTGTCCGAGAAAAGGAAAATGAAAAGAAAACAAAAGAGGCCTCCAACTACGAAATTCGAAGGTTCCCAATGCCCAAATTATCAATAACGAGGTTACCGCGCACTTGTCTCGGAAGGGATGCTCGGGAGTCATGCAATCTGTTTGGGCAGCCTTCGCTAGCCATTCTGGCTAAGGCGTCCGCTACTGAGTTACCTTCTCGATGAATGTGGCTGAACTTGAGATTAAGGGATCGCCAAAAAAGCTGAATCTCTCCCAACTTGTACCAAATTTGCCAAGAGCTTGAACGAAGGGGATCCTTAACTGAATTGATTATGGTCATCGAGTCGTCTCCGCGATTATGTTAGCCAGTCCTAGGTTGTAGCATATTTTTATGCCATCTAACATGGCTTGGGCCTCGGCAATGGTGTTAGTCGAATGACCATAGCTTCTGTGGAAAGCAAAAACCAGGTTGCCCAGATGATCCTGGCAGACTCCTCCTCCCCCGCTCGATCCCGGATTCGAGGCTTTAGCCAACTGACAATGGTGAATTTTCGTACAGGGCGGGGCTGAGCTTTTTTGATGCTGAGGGCTACAAGAGTGACTGAGTCCGACAATGAGTTTCTATCTGGCGCCGAAATGGTATTGCCGAGCTCATTCAGCCAGCAGGTAATCTTGAAAATGATCTGATTAGCCAACATTGCAAGACCTTCAAAGCGAGCCTGGTTTCGGCTGATCCATATCTCCCAAATAATGATGGAAGGGACTAGACCAATAAGGTAAGAGAGACAGGATTTCTTACTTGCCATAGATGTCCAGAGTTGAAGATGCTGAATAGCTGTCTGATTTGGAGGGTTGACGACTCCAAAAACTCTGCTGAAATGACTCCAAATTTGAATGGCAATCACCCCCTGGCTAAAAAGGTGGTCTTGGCTTTCCACTTTGTCAGAAGCATGAATAGAGATACCCTGCTGGCCCCTGATCAGACTAAAAGAACTTTGCAACTGAACTGATGGCGTGAGGCTATCATGCTGATAGCTGATTGGCAAGATCGGGTGGGCAATCGGATCTGGGTCATCATGCTGGGGGCCGGGATCTCTCGCACTATGATTGCGACGATGATTTGAAGAGGAAGTTGAGGCCGATTGAGGGGCAGGGGTCAGCGCTGCTGCCGAGCTCTGGGCGCTAGCAGAGGTTATCTTACAACATTCACAACGGGAAGCTAGAGCAACGCCACGGTTCTGCACTGCTTGGTCCACTGGAACAGCTTTGTGGAAGACTTTCCTAGTGAAAATGCTCATCTTCGGGGAAAGGGATTTGTTCCAGATCCATTTGGCCCAACGAATAGTAGGCTGGAAATGCCTGATCCCATTCCAGGCTGATTTAACGGAGAACTTACCAGACGCTGATAGGTCCCAAATGAGTCGATCAGGCCTGTCAGAAATAGCCATTGGGAGTGCCATAATTGCCTGCATTGCAGCTGGGGAGATAACATGTTCAATATCCAACAGATTTCGGATTGCAGGTTGAGCGAAAAATTCTCGAATTGAGGCTTCTCTGAGGTGACATGGGATGGACGTGACGATCGCCCCTGCAAGAAGGCCCCTACCCGTCCAGTTTTGGGACCAAATGTTAATATTTCCTTCCCCAATTAGCCATCTCGAATGGTGGATGGAGAATTGCAATGTTCTGAACATCTCTTTCGACGAGGATGAGCAGGCGGATCCATTCGAACCATGAGCTGCAACTATTTTCTGGAAATATTTTGCAGAGTAGAAGTCGGCCCATAGAGAGTTACCCTGGAGCAGACGCCATCCCATCTTAATCCTGAGAGCCTTCGTTGTATCCTCAAATGTTCTTATGCCAAGCCCACCTTCGTGAAGTGGGGTGCACACGGTCGACCATTTAACCCAATGTAGCTTGTTGCCTTTTTCCGAAAAGCCCCAAAAGAAATTTGCAATCACCCGTTCAATTGCATGGTTAACAAAACATACTTACACGTATATCTTCAGGTGTGCATGTATTATTGCATGGTTTTTTGCGCATTATATGGATGGGAGAGATTCTTGCAATGATACAAGCAAACTCATTGAACTTTGCTTTTGTATGGATGGGCTCGTTCAACCAAAATGGAATGCTTTCACCTTTTGGCGCACATCATTCAACTGAAAAAAGTCCAGGCTTGGTGGCTAGGATCTTGCAACCTGGTTATTTTTTAGGCATGTTCCGCTGAAGGTGGCATGCAACAAACCAATTTTCCGATTGCTGAACCGTGAGCCCACTTTTTAGAATTGAAAACCCATGTATATTGTGCAAAGATGAGGGTTGTGTTCCACTTGGTTTCTCTAATAGAACCGGCAAAAGTTATGTCTAGGGGAAAAGGTCACATATGTGGACTGGTGCACCTGGCACCATCTGCCAAACATCTCCCACTATCCAGTGTTATCAGGGGAATACCTACACATCTACCACCAGCTTCTCAAAATTTTGTTCAGAAATGTGCAAAGGGTGTGATGAACATGTGTGGTGATCAGGACTTTTCATCTGGTGGGCTACCTGTTGGATCAGCTGGAGGCAATTATTGCAGTAATGGGACAATAATAACCATTCAGTTCTTGCGAGTTTTTCCATTGCATGTGGACCATTTCTCCATTTTGAGCGATTTGGCCCCTTTCCTAGGCCTCTGATCAGATGGGCCATCAAGCCATGGTCTACCAAATCTACAGTCCTGATCTCTGTTCAATATTGCCATATGTATGGCAGAGATTTCTCAGTGGCATATCCTGAACTCCATGATGTCCATGTGTCATAGCAGCATTCACTTTCATATATCCCTTTAATGCATCAGATATGCAAAGGTTTTCTTTCTAGAAGTGCCAGTGTTGGACATGAAATTATCCAAATGGTCCCTTGGTTTTTCTCATGTTGATATTCGTTGCTATTTGAAGATGTCACTGTAGCCTTCTTCCATCCATATTTTGGAGTTCGTTCTAGGTTGAGGCGTGTTCAAGTGATAGCACTACGGGAAAAACAAAAACAAAAAAACAAAGACAAAAACTAGATATGTGCGGGTATAACATTGTGTCACGCAATAGGCATTTTTTGAACCATCATCTGAATATTAGTTTGCTATTCAAAACCCCATTTTAGGCCTTGTCTAGCTAAGAGAAAAGATAAGAGTCATTTATGTTGGTAAATGCGGAAGATGAGCCCTCAAGATCTGACGGTCTACACGTAATTTGGAACCCTTACAAAGCTGAAGAACAGTGCTCCAATGGCCCAGATTCCCTTAGCGGTTTCATGCACTTCATACGTAGGTATGAGTTCTTTGTGCATGGTGCTAAGAAGAACATTACGGGCTGAACGATTTTGTTTTCGCCACTTATTGTAGCGAGTCATCGCAACCCTATGTTCTTGTAAATTTCCGTTTTCAGCTAAGATGGGTTCCTCTTGAACAACATCGAGTGTGTGAGATATATCGTCCTCGTCTAGAAGGCATCGCACCGCGCGGGACCAGTCTTCGTAGTTGTTGCCGTCGAAATGTTGACCTTTCAGCTGTTCAGCGATTAACGCTTTGGTAGCCATCTCTACATTGCATGAGTATCACTACTTAGTTAAGATCTAAGGTATTGACACTAATCATCAGCATTTCTACGTGTTACATAAATTTTAATAATATAAAAGTAGTCAACACATCTTAACGAGATCTGAAAGTCCACATACCCGAATGGGCGGTGTAGAACAATCAAGTTCTCAAATTAAGATGAAATTGGTACTTTTATAAAACTATAATTGCATAACAGGCAACCTTCCATTATTTGGTTGCATACATCATTTGGTGGAAGACATTTAACTCCCACTCAGGTTATGCACAACCTTTATTTTAGGGAAGATTCTAGCACTAAGTTTTTCTTTATGTTCAAATGAAAAATAAGGAAGGCTTAGATCTAAACACATCAAGCCTAATTATTTCACACATATAAACATCATCATAGAAAGAAAAATAAAGTGTCAATTATCAGGAGAGTTCTATCTTCATCTATGATCATGACCATTAGAGATGGATCCAATCATTACCGGTAATGTTCAATATTGATAATTGATCCTATCATCAACATTGATCATCATGGTTGATGATTGTTTCAATCACTAATGAGTTTTAGATCAACGGTGAAGAAGTTATAGTAAAGGAAACATGAATTCAACAAATATTTGCATTTATCTTTCAACACATCTACTCATGTGGAAATAGTAAAACTAAAACATAGTAGTTAATCTAATCCATCACGTGAACACATATTGGCATAGTAGTACACGTTTCATATTGGCATACATGTAAGAAGTACTATAACATTTCTTAGATATAATTTGTTGTACATGTACTCGTGAATTACAGTATATCACATGGATATCATAGATGTTATTGTACATCAATGGTATGAAAAAGCAATGTGTACAACTATGAAACAGAATCATTTATAGCAACATGTGCAGCAACGTGTACAGCAACGTGTACATAAGATCACCACCATGTGAATACATGAGATCACCACCATGTGAACACATGAGATCACCACCATGTGACGATCACAGCAACGTGTACATAAGATCATGTGCTGCATACATGTACAGCAGATTTTTATCTTGCATACACGTATATTTTGACATATACTTGATGGTGTACATATCCTTGTACAGTTGCATATATACCATGACATATTGTACACGTTGCAAATATACCATGACATATAGTTAATAGGAAGCATCAGAATATCTGGCATATACACATGTACACGTATACTCAGTTGCAAATATACACATGTACACGTGTGCTATCTTGCACTGATTTTGGACACATGTACATGTTAAAAAGATTTTTGTACACATTAACGTATCTTCTAACAGGAGAAGTGTGCAGATTTAGGACACATGTACAGTTGCAAATATACATATGTACACGTGTGCAAATTTTGTATATAACGTGTGCACAAAAGGATCCATCATCAAGTGTGCAGATTTTGTATATAACGTGTAGCAGCCACTTTGTTGCTTGTAGGCAACGTACATGTGTTTAGAACTTATCACTTCTTAAGAGTCTTAAAAATCTGTACGGTCCATATGAAGCAGAATCTCATGAAATCCCCTTGGTACCAATTTTTTACTTCGAACCAAAACTTTGGTGGGCCAAAAAATTCAAACAGTTTCTTCCCTTGATTTGAATTTCTTTTTATTATGGCCCACTATAATCTTAGTTCAGGGTGAAAATTAACCTTTTGAGGTTTCATGGGATTCCGGATCTTATGGATGGTTTGGATTCGATATCCATGACATGTGTGTACAAATGTACATGTATTCATATGCGTAGGTGAGCATGCCTTTATTAAAGTGGAGAAGTTCAATACAACTACTATACGGCTGGAATGATGCACATCAGTTAATCTGCAGCAAGTTATGCTTATTTCACATGTGTTATTCCACACGGTCACACATGAAAATAGGTCACAATATCATACATTTATGTACAGAGTCACATGTGCACACATCTATGTACACTGATATGAAATCATTCAAAAGCCGGGAGCATGATTTCAATTAATTTTATAAAAGGGGCCACTTACCTTTTAGATGAAAATTATAAATCGGAGATCCGCCGTAGGCACTCGATACCCTTTGTTGGTAAATGCGGAAGATGAGCCCTCAAGATCTGACGGTCTACACGTAATTTGGAACCCTTACAAAAGTGAAAAACGGTGCTCCAATGGCCCGCCTATCTACTACTTGGAGCAGATCAGAACTTTCACACCTCGATCCTACGGTATATAGTGGCCCCGGATTACTATGGATGGACCAGATCGTCCTAAGGACAAGCTAATATGGACAGACTATAGGATACTCTCTTCCTCTCTATATTCTCTCCGTGTTTCGTATGAATCGATTGATTTTCATGAGAGAAGCGCACTCCTTATATAACAGAGGAAAGAGAGTTTAAGTGGGATTGTGATAAGGCCACATGAGCCGATCACATCCCTAACAGAAGAAGGAGAGTTTGGGTGGGATTGGGATAAGGCCACATCATCCGGTCTTATCCCTATCTCCTATCATAAATCAAATTCAAAATTGAATTTGAAATATAACAGAAGAGGAAAAAGGCCGTAAGAAGCCAAAGCCCGTGGGACCCACCCACTAGTGATTGCTCACCAGTGGACCCCACTGGCCCACGTCCAACAATTTATTTGTTAACCTAGAGACATTTTGCTTTTCAGTGTCAGTAACTCAAGTATACCTATCATGGCACAGCTATCTGTATTCATTCTTTCGAGGATGCATCCTTATGCTATGAATTAATTGCAATATTATGATAAGAATTCAGCATCCAACACCTTATAACATTCTTACAGGATAAAGGAACTGAAGATGCAAAAGCAGTTGTTGCAGCTTTAAAAAGTAAAGGAATATCTGCAATTGGGGCTGTAGGCTTTTGCTGGGGTGGTGAGATTTTCTTGTCCTCTTTCATTGATACAAGCTTCCTTCTATGGAATATTTTAGCACATCAACGAGCTATAGTAATGGAGGTGTGGGTATCAGAAGGCTGGACAATGTTAATTCAGTCTTATTGGGGAAGTGGGTGTGGAGATTTGGGGTGGAAGAGGACAGCCTTTGGAGAATCATCATTGGTGGAAAATATGGTACCTCTTCCAAGGGATGGTGGACCAAGGATTCTTCCCTGTATTGTGCGTTGAACCTCTCGAAGGCTGTCGCTTATTTGGCTAGCAAAGTGTTCAAGGGCGTGGGATTCTCCGTTGGGGACGGGGAACAATTGGGAAGATGTCTGGATCAGGGAGTCTCTCCCAAGGTTGCAACTTTCACTTGGCTTGTTGGCAGAAACAGGGTCCTTACTGTTGACAACCTTTGCAAAAGGGCTATGGCGCTTTCAAGTATCTACCTCCTGTGCAAAAAAGATGTCGAATTGGTGGATCATGTATTCATCCATTGCCCTTTGCTAGGGGTGTTTGGTTTGGAATGCTGGTCTATTTTAATGTTCCCTGGGTGATGCTTAACTCTATAGAGGGGCTCTTCCATTCATGGCATGTTGGAGGATTCGGGAAGAAGGGAAGGTCGAGGTGGAGAGTGACTGTGCTTGCCATTCTTTGCACCCTGTGGGGTGAAAGGAATAGTCATTGTTTCCAGAGTAGAAGCGGCTCTCTTGGGAACTATTGATTGGGCTAAAATGTTCATTAGGGAGTGGCCGAGTGGGTGCCCCGATTTTGCTGCTTGTGTCTTGGTTTGCTTCGGCTTGCCTTTGTTTTTCTTGGCCTCTTGTCTCTCTTAATAAACTGCATTACTTTTCAAAAAAGAAAAAGATGTCCCATTAAAAATACTATTAGTATTTTATTTTCTAAGTAGTACTGTTAGTTATGGCTAACGTTCAACTTCCTACATCTTTTTCTCAGCAAAGGTAGTTGTGGAATTAGGGAAGCACAGTCTCATCAATGCAGCAGTGCTTTGTCATCCTGCCTGGGTCACTGTTGATGATATTAAAGGCAAGTGTCTAGTTGCTCAAACACTTTCGAATCAGAGGAATCATATGATCATGGTTGTTGTACATTTTGCGTCTTGAGGCTGTCCCTGTGGGGTTCATGATTAGATCACTGATCTGATGGGCCTGGGAGATTTTTGGTGCGTGGTCTATGTGGCCTGTCAGATAATTGTCTGGATCACCAGACGATGGGCCCCACTTGTACAAACTCACTTATAATAATTCTTTCAAAGCATTTGTAAATTTCATTAAGCTCCTATGCTTCTGTTGAATCCTGATTCACTAGAGGTTTTCTTTTTATTTTAATCTGTTACCTTTTATATGTTATAAATAATGATTTATATGTTTTCAGAGGTTAAAACTCACATTGCCATACTTCTTGCCGAGATTGATGAAAATAATACTCCAGCAGAGCTGGTGAAACAGTATGAGGAGGCTTTATCTGTGAAAGCTGACGTAAGGGATCTCCAAGCTTTTAGAATTACAATTGCAGGCTGAGCATTTTTTTTTCTCTTATGTTTGATCATGTGTTTAGGCGAAACTCTGTGGATATGACCGAGCCCCTTTATATAGATTGGAACCATTTCTAATATCGATTACAGACGAATGGAAGTTGGCATGCTATATCATCTGCCATCAGTATATGTCGCCTATTTTACTCTGGTATGGGTGCTCTGCATGGGTCTAGTTGTCAAACTTGCTCCACATGTCAGAGTATGACGTCACATCTATGTATGTATTATTAAAATATTTATAGCATATTTTATTAATTTTTAAATATATAATCACTAAACTATTTTTTGACAGAATATTGGTTATAGCCAAGCTACATGCCTTTTCATGTCTAAACATTGCTTTGAGGGATTTGAAGGGGATCCAAGTGTCATAGTATTTATAACAACGGTCTGAATATCCGCTAAAATGGACACTAAACCAAAGCCCTGGAACTGCTAAGCTTATGTATGACATGGATCTCATGTTGTGTCACTTGACTCTCATTTGACACTGGTGCTTCAAAGGTTTTTGAGGGATTTAATGAAGATACTATTCAGCATTCCCTTTCTGTATGAATTTCCCAAAAACCACCTTTCCTAGAAAGAAAGTCTGGGCCCACAATACTGCAGATCTCTCCCATTCAGTCTGTTACCATTTTACCCACACAAGGAACATGATTGGAAGCAGTGTTACCTAAATAGCCAAACACCCTATGTTTTCCCTTCACGAATTTTGTAATCCTGATTGTAGGTCATTTGCGATCCGGATTGCTATTGTTGTCGACCTGAAATTATGGATCTCTCTAAGTGTTTGATTAAGATGAAACCTAAATTTATATTTAGGGTGTAGAGGTTTGTAATTTGATTTGTGCAATAAAATAATAGAATGCACGCCAAATCTATAATAACAACATCATTTCATATATAGATTACTACATCAATTCATGTATAAAACTATATTGCATATACTTTGTCGATGTGTTGGGAGTGACCCACATGATCCTATCCCTAGCATACACGGCATCAGAGGAAGTAGCATACCCTCTACCAGTTTCCGTACCACATACTGGAGTGTCCCACAATCAAATAACCTTGATCAGGTGTGGTTCCGAAGAAGTCCCAAATCCAGAGATGTAAAGGCAAGAGTCCTTACACATGCACAATTGGTCACTACTAACTTGATACTGTGTTCTCCAAATAATTGAAACACATCTCTGTGAGAAGTTTTGCCAAGTCTCATCAGGTTTTTGTTCGGCTGCAATCGGTGCACATTGGCAATCTGTCGATAAATCCAGACCAATGATTTGATATGCCACCTTATTAGGGCTGCAACTTGGGTTTGAGTCCGAGTCAGGTTGGATTGGGTTAGGTTTTGAAAACTCTAACTGAATTTGAAACCAGGTTGTGTTCAGGTTGAGCAAATTCTGTTGGGTTAGATCGGGTTGGGAATAATCAGGCGTATTTGGGTCAGGTTGGGTGGTTTGAGGTCAAGTAGAGAGGAATTCGGGTCGGGTAAGGTTTCGGGTTGGGTCTTCTTGAGGTCGGTTTGACCCTCAACCTGACCCGACTGGTCCGACTCTCTCTCTCTCTCTCAATGACAGATTTTGAGCTAAAGGTCTATCCAAGAGATTGGCACTGAATGAACCTTAGATCCATCACCTTGTGCACAAATTTTCTTGTTTGTAGGATCAGTACCCTCTTCTAAATGGTACCATATGTGCTTTGACATCTAAGCCTTGGATGCTGGTTTCTTTCCTCGAAGTAGTTTCAAAGATTTCTCATACAAAACAGCTCCAAATGTGCAAAATCAATTCATCTGCCTCTTTTGAATCTCAATTTGCTTAAACACCGTTAGTTTATATGAGCTTTGCTAAATCCACATGAGCGTGCGAGTCAGCTAATGCACACGCCACCACATGTGCTAGTGCGGCAGACATGAAATATCCAAGCCATTCACTATGTGGAACTCACCGTGTACATGTTGCTGCCCGAGGATAGAGGTGGTCCACTCGGTACGCATGCCATGATATTAGAAACAAGTAGATGGATTAGAAAACTTCCTCCAGTTTTTAACAATTGTGCATTTGTTAATTTGAACGTGACCCATCTGTCTAGTGTCCCGACCTGATCTTGAAATAATGAATCTACAAGTGTAATATTAGCTTGATATCAATCACTGCATTCACGAACATTCCCACTTCCAGAAATTGCGTTCAAATGTGTTTACTTCAATCAACAGCTGAGAACTGCTGGCCTTTCGACAGGTGGGTGCTTTCATGAAGATCTTCCCAGGGACGGAACATGGATGGACAGTGATGTATGATGTTGACGATGAACCAGCTGTGAAGAAGGCGGAAGAATCGCATCAGCACATGTTGGACTGGTTCACAAAGTATGTCAAGTAAGAGATGATACTCCACATCATATGATTAAGAACAACATTTGATACGATAGCTCTAGTATGAGTTGTGTATAATCTGCTTCTGTCTGTATTATTAGTGGGAGTAGGTGAGTAATTCTGATGAGTCTTTGGACGCCATAGTCAAGGTGTTTGTTGGGTTTGGATATTACTTTACAAATATCTATTATAAATCATAAATCATACAGCTGTCCACAGGTGGGTCCCTCGCATACCATACCCAGATCCTGCTTGAAGAAAGCTACATCTGGGGTCCAGGTACCATATTTGCAGACCTGGATTCAAACCCTGTGAAGTACTCATTGGGTCTTAGGTTGCTCAGGGTTGGGTCCGTCAGGATAGAGGCATTGACCCGGTTGGACCCATGGTGAGTAGATGGGCCTTCTTACATGTTCGTGGCCTAACACTCCTGCATGCACCATCATATCAAGGTTAGTCAGAGGAGCTTTACTTTTAGATAACACAGGGATTGGTGCTCTTAGACGTCAGTGATTGGGGGCTAATATTCGTCCCATCACCTCAGCTTTTTGTAGAGTTTTTCTCGCTTTCTGGAGGGTTAATTTAACCATCTTGTCCTATTTATCTCACATGATAGGTGAGGCCTCCATCCTTTTTGTTGGGCTCACCTGAAAGGCTGTACAGTTTGTTGATAAAAAAAAAAAAAAAAAGAGGCCTGGGAGGAAAAAAAAAAAGAAAGAAAGAAAGAAAAGAAGGTACTCTGTTTCTTGTTTCAAAAAAAGAAAAAGAAAAAAGAAAGAACCCGATAACTCGGCTTGACTTGATGTTCAGGTGGGTTCAATTAAGTCGAAGATTTGGACTCCAATCGAATGGATATTTAATTTATTATAAATTAGAAATATTTGGAAGAGTAATGGGTCAAGCATTACGAGTTTGGACCACAAGGTAAGAGAGGGTAGACCGTTAAAGGTTTTTCCAACTGTGGGACCCACCAGCCTTTATTTTAAAAATTATGACGTCGTCGGATTTATCATAGGCATGGCGAAAGTGGGCTTTTAGCCCGCCCGGACCATAATCCGTTCGGACAGGGATCTGTTGGCTCCATCGTGATGTAAGGTTTTATCCACGCCGTCCATCTATATTTACATATCGTTTTAGAGTATAAATCTAAAATCGATGGAGAAAAAAGGACTAATTGGACCACAAATTGGATATTTAACGGTCACCGTTAAAAACTTCATGGGAGCTGTAAAAGTTTCGGATCAAGCTGATATTTGTGTTTTCACTTCATCCATGTCTATATGACCTTATGAATAGGTTGGATGTTAAAAACAAATCACGTTGGACTCTATAAAGGTTTCAACGGTGGGTGTCATTATCGCCGCTGCTTCCTTTTGTGTGGTCCAATAGAGATATGAATATAGCTTATTTTTGGTATGTTTTCTTAAAAATATATTATAAAATGGATGAACGGATTGGATAAAAACATTACATCAAGGTGAGCCACAGAGAGCCCTGCCCGGACGGATTATTGTCCAGGCGGGTAGGACGAAATCTGCTTCCGAGTATCATGCTGACGGCACAGGTCAACGAGCGGAGGACGAATTTATCAACGAGCGGAGGAAGAATTTACTTTTTTTTTTTTTTTTTTTTTTTTGACAGTAGATATCATATAGTTCTCATTTAAAAAAAAATTAATAATAATAAGTGGACACATGCCACACAATTCCGTTTTTTTTTTTTTTTCTGAACATACGATAATCTTTTTTTACTTCAGTAGTCCGCTGTCAACCGCATCGACCTTGCTTCTAGAAAATTCTCCCGCTCTCTCCCTCTCTCGTAGCAGTGAAAATGTCAAGCTCTCAGTGCTGTGAAAATCCTCCCACGTTGAGCTCTACATGCGGTCAGGGGTGCGTAGAAGACTTCGGTGGCCTCAAGGCCTACATCACCGGCCCTTCCGATTCCAAGCTTGCTGTTCTCCTCGCTTCCGATGTTTTCGGTACATGTCGATTTCACCTCCTTTCATGCACTATGCAGATTTTCTACCAATTTTATTTCTATTTTTGTCTCTTTTTATTTTTTTATTTTTTTGTTTTTTTTTTCCATCTGGGTTTTCAGAATTTGATGTGTTTGATGATTGCTTTGTGCGAATTCGATGTTGGTTTGCTGAAATATTGTTGTTTTTTTTTTCTTTGTTTTTCTATTGATATGTGGATGGTATTTTTGGTTCTTTCATGTAGTTTGATGTTTGATGTTTGTTGTTGTTGTTGTGTTTTTTTTTTTTTTTTTTTTTTTTTTTTTTTTTTTAATAAATAAAAAGTAAATTTTGGATGCTTGATATGAGTGTGTTTGATATTGGATTTTGGGGGTATTTGGTGGGTTTCTAGTATTTATTTCCTTTGGATTTTTTTTATTTTTATTTTTATTGATATGTAGTATTTGGGTTTCTAGTATTTATTTTTATTTTTAATGTTCTTTCATGAATTTGAGTGTTATTCTTTTAAGGGTCGTTTGGAAGTGTGGATTAAAAATCCTTCCAGTAGATTTTGATACCTGTGGAATTGAGAGAATTTTGCATATCAGCTTTGAGGTGGGAATGGTAAAAGGCTCTTTGGAGGGATCAAAGTCCAAATCCTTAGAAATCCTTGCTACCTAATGTCCCAAAAAACTGAAATCTTCACAAATCCCGAATCCAAGCTGCCAAACGACCCCTAAGTGGCTTTTTGCATGTGGGTTTTGGTTGTTTGTCACTTTTGATGCATGGCATGAGAGTATCTGATGTTGAATTGTGGAAATATTGGTGGGTTTTTGGTATTTCTCTTTAGAATTCTTTGTTTAAAATTTTCTTTCATGCAGCATGTTGTTCTTTGTTTGAGTGTTATTCTTTTTTAGTGGATTTCACATGTGGGTTTTGATTTTATTTATTTATTTATTTATTCCCCATTCAAACTGTTTTTTATGCTTGGCATGAGATTATTTGATCTTGGTTTGTGGCAATATTGGTGGGCTTTTGTTGATTTGCTATTGGAAGATGATACGTTGGAGTGTATGAATTAGACTATCATAGAACCATTTCTCCAAAGTACATGCTGCAGGATAAAGTATTAAATCTATTGATCGAGTTCAGCCATCTAATTTCCTGTATCATGGATGACAACTGTCACGCCTCAAACTCGGGAACCAGGCTCACAAAATTCTGGGCCGCCAAATCCGGTGCCGACAGCCTCCGTAGTACCCCATTCTCGGCTCTCGACTCCCAGCTCCCATGCGCCAGGTTCCGATCTTGGGATCCTATAAGGAGGATTTTTAGGGTTTTTTTTTTTTTTTTTTTTGTATAGGAGCATAATCATAAGTGTACCCAAGTCACCAAAACATCATCACATATCCACTAATATAATATTTGAGTACGGTGTTAAAATAGAAATACATCATATGACAAAATTCCAAAGGATTGGGTACATGCTCTTGCCTCAATGCTGTTGCGTTCTAGCATAACCTACACGTAACGAACGCGCATAAGCTTACTACGAAGCTTAGAGAGTGCGTGCATGTGTGCGCAATGCATGTGCCAAGCATACAAATGTTAGAGTAAGCGGAAATGATGGAAGGCTAAACTGGCAAGTCTATAAATGATGTTAGCCATACCAAGCTATGCAATGCAAGGCCTACATGACCGAATGTCATATGCTAGAGATGCAATGCAAGCATGCCAATCCTTGACTAGTCCACGTATCAGTACGGTTCGTCACTGGAAACATCACCGGGGTTTAGTACACTCCAACACTGGTTGCCACCCCATCGTGCGCATGACCAAGTGAGTGGAAGAGACCTCCCTATCCGCCTTGCCAGTGGTATGCCAATGCCCACCCAGCTCGTCAATAGTGGACCCATTTACGAGCTAGTCAAACTCAACCTAACTTATAGCCCCCTACCCTCGTGCAGATAAGGTCACACCCCTTTTCAACCGGCTACGACACAGTGGGAGACGCGGCCTACTGGTATTAGGCACTCAGACGCTTATGTTATCCACTCGGTCTCGACATTGAAGCATCCTACTGGTACCACAACGGTTTAGAGACTTCACCCAAGGACATCCATAGCGCCCTAATGCTAGAACAAATATTTCCGGTATCCAATCGGGCAATCCACGATATGCCTGTGGAGGCCATAACCCTAAAGTCGCTAGGGCATAAAGTTATCGTGACATACAAGATATGAAATGCATGAGTCATACCATCTAAGTCATGCATCAACCCATGCGTACTGCGCGGCTGTATGGGGCAACCCTATCTCATAGCCTAAAACTACATGGGGAAGGTGGTTGACGGCATGGATTAAACAAATACATCAAGGTGGAGTCCATGGTTGGGACGCCCCCACCCCAGTCCGCATGGTTGAGGTGAGGGGGTGCTCCCACTCTCACCATCGGTTGTGGTGTGGTCCACCTGATGGTTGGATCGGTTAGATTTTTGGGCTCCACGGATAAAATGAGCCAACAGATGGATGGATAGTGTGGATCGAAGAATGACATCAATATGGGTCCCGCGAGTTCATTCCAAACCTTCCATGCAAAAACAAGTAAGAAACGAGGTCGGTAACACAATCCCTTAGCAATTGTGGTATGGCCCACCTGGTATTCAGATTAGCTTCATTTTTTAACTCAACGCCTAAAATGAAAAGGGGAATCAGATGGATGGTGTGGATGATTTATATATATATATATCATGATGGGCCCACGAAAGAAGTCCACATGGTGGCTTTGGAAGGTAATTGTGCCAGAGACATGTCTCAGGACACTTTGTGTCCAGCCACTACGGTGCCACTACCCCTCTCACTCTCTTGTGTTTTAAGGGTGAGCTAGGGCCCACCTAGGAAATCCACTCCATCCATTTGAATGTCTAACTCATGGTGGGGCCAAGAAGCTTTGGGATCACATCCATTTTTGGTGTATTTTCACCATCCAAGTGTGCTTTCACAATCAATTGGTTTAAAAAGAAAATAAATATCACGGTGGGCCACACAAGGTGGTCCACGCTATGATAGCGTGCGGGACATGCTCTCCAATAGCGTGGCCACTTGTGGGTCCCACAACACCATGAGAATAAGAAAAGAAAGGGAAAGGAAGGAAAATAAATCCGGCCATCGGGGTGGCCCCCCCCGCCACTATCGGGTCCACCACATGCTCAATATATGATCAAGGTGGGTCCCACCCTTATGGGCCCACCGAAATAGAGAAATCACAAAGAATGGGAGGGTCAAAACCCTCCCATGCACTCACTTAGAAGGATGGACGGTTGGATCGTCTCGGATCGGCGATCGGATGGCCCACCAAGCTCCTCTTCACCCCTAATATTCTTAAATCTCACTTTTCTCTATTACTCTCACAAGCTCTCTTTCTTTTCTCTTAATCTCTTCCTAATCTTTCTTTCTTTTCTCTCTTTCTCTCTTAATTTCTCCCTAATCTTTCTAATATATTTTTTCTCTCTCTCTTAATCCCTCTCTACTCTTGCTAGGAAATGGTAAAAATGAGAGGGAGTTAGATTGTTTTTGTGGTAGAGATTTTAGGATAGGGAGGGAATAAGGGGAAGATGGATGGGTAAAGTGGGGAGAAAAAGAAGAAAGGAATCATGGCTAGTAAAGGTAGGGATATAAGTTGCATGAGAATGGCATGGGTTTGTTTGACTAATGGGGAGAGAGTGACATGAGTGATGGATGACTTGATTGATTTGACAACATGGGGATTTGTGCAAGTGGGGCCTGCGTACATTGCACGGCCTATCTCGAATTATGCTAAAATTGTAACTTCTAATCTAAGGGTTGAAATGGGGCGTGCCACGCAGTGTTGGAATCGTAATGCCCGCGCGGTCGCTAGGGTACAAGTCTCGGGGTATTGCTGTACAAAAATAGGGTAACGATCAAAACTTGTTGATCTGGTCTACCGAAAACATGTCGTTGTTGTTTAAGTAGAAGTGTACGGAAGGTCTCACGCGGTTATGGGTCTTACAACAACTGATTCAAAATTTGCATCCATCAGATGATGCTAGACATCTGATTAGTGGCCTTTGAAATAATTTAGTAAACAAAAATAGTTAACGGTCAACATTCATTGCTCGATAGTAAAGAAAGGTGATGGATAAGATTAGGCCGGCATGCCTGTTTTTTGATAAGTAGGTCATCCATTGTAGTCATCACTAGATGGAAGGCTCTGTTTAATGCATCACCCTGCAAGCGTACTGTAGAGAGATGGCTCTACCATATTCAGGTTCTTCTGTGCTTTAACGTAATTGTCCATTTCCTTGTAGATGGTCCTTTTATTTTCATTTATGCAATATTTAGACTTTTGTCTGCATGTTGTCTAATGGTGGGGAGTACTAAATATTTGTTATTTTGGTGCTTACAACTACCCTTTTTGGTAAAAACACCTTTTTTCTACTTTAAGCAGTGAGAAGGGAGTTTGTTGTTATTGCCATTGTTGTTTTCGTCGTTGCTGTGCTTTCTTTGAAATTTGAATGCTTAATGTGACATACTTGATTGTGCGTTGTGATAATTTTAGTGGCATTTTGATATTTTCCTTTTGGATATATTTTTTTTTCCCTTTCTATAAATTCTTCTTGTTTGGGGTGGGCATATGTATTTATAGCGAATTATCCTTTTAAAAAAAGCATTTATAGTGAATCAGAGATTTTTTTATTTTTTTTTTCTTCCTATAAATACTTCTTGTTTGGGTGGGCATATGTATTTATAATTTTATAGCAAATTATCCTTAAAAAAAGCATTTATAGCGAATCAGTAATGTCATCATTGTGGCTGTTGCAACTTGCAACTTTGAGTACTTCCATCCTCGTCCTCATCCTCACAATCATCCTCAATGTTGTGTTGGCATCGTTGTAATTTCACTTGCTTGTTTGCCTATTGCCTTTTCCGCTGGCTTCCAACTTTTTTCGCTAGCCTCCTATGATAGTTCACCACCACCATTTCGAAAATGGTGGTGATTCATCCTCCTCAAATGTGGTACTGTGTTTGGCAGTCTACACCTTCCAAAACTTTTGGAGGGGGCATTGTGAGTGGAGCATATATGTAAATTCACACTGGTAAAGAAGTCCCATCTATCCAATGTTGCTATCAAAAGGATGGTTAAGTATAAATTCCATGGGAAAAATATTATACTCTCAGTGTAATTTTTGGTTGTGCTCGCCTCCATCTACAATTTGGTCAATTCTAAAAAGGGGGCCAATATGCATGTTTTTGTTGGTTATATAGTTTTTAACGGACATTCTATAAATAGGAGTGTGCCCAGTACTAGATACAGACTACAAAAACTTCCTACAATAATGGCACAACACGCTCTATAGGAGTACTGCTACAGTATGCTATTTAATTTTTATTTTTTAAAATAGGGATAATCATTTCATTGGTTTTGTAATGACATATGGCTTGGAATATTGACATCAAGAAAAAATATGTTTTTTAGAGAACAGGTTGTCTTGCAAACAGAGAACACCCTAAGAAATCAATCTTTTCTATTGAAATGCATGTGATCTAATTTTTTCTTTTCTTCATCCTACATTCTCAAATCCATCCACCAGGCATCAAGTTGGTATCGGAGCAAGTTCCATCCATGGATAAATGGCTTCTGAGGAAATATGGTGGAGGAAGTAATAAGGAGATATAACCAATTTGAGGGAAGTATACGAGATTTAAAGTCGATTGGATAAGTCGACACTGTTGACACAAGATCAAGGAGAGGCTTCTTGTCCGCGCCGAGGTGTTAGCATTGTGTAATTGTGTATTGGTGATTGCAACACTGTTCTAGTTGGTCATCCTAATGATAGAAGAGATGAACGATTGGAGGATCATGACTACAAATATGGTGTAAGAGTTGAGATGCCTGGGTCCAGTGAAGAGCCTAAGAATTTCAAAAAGCACAAATCCAAGTCTCATATTAGAAGAATTTTCCAACAATTACATCACAAACAAAGATGATAAAGACGCTGGTCGATGGCTGGATCGCAGATGGATCAACAGACTGATTGGCAAAAGTCGATGAGGTGTATTTTGAAACATGTATGGCACATTAATCATTCCACAAAGATCAAAATAGGCAGTTCAAGATTCAAGAGTGAGATGGAGGACACGACATTGAATTTGGTCCACTAAAGGAGAAGGAAAGCAACGATGCACAATAATATGGGGTGCCTCAAAGATCATTGTTTCTAGCAAAGCTGAAACTGCACCTTGACAATGGTGGGTCCTATTTGGGGATGCATGCGGAAATCGAAAGTGCACTTATTGGCATAACTGGATGAGGTGTATTTTAAAGCATATATGACACATTAATCATTCTACAAGATCAAAATAGGCAATTCAAGATTCAACAGAGAGATGGAGGACACGACATCGAATTTGACAATGAAAGCAACAACGCATGATAATATGGGGTGCCTCAAAGATCATGGCAACTCGATTGGTGGGCCTACATCACAAGTTTCTTGCAAAGTTGAAAGCCCACCTTTACAATGGTGGGCAAGGTTTTCCATAATGGTAATGGTGGCCGTAACGGCCACCGACGTTACTGTTACATTTCAGGCCATTACAGCCATTATGGTCTTTCTTTCTTTCTTTTCTTTTCTTTTTTTTTTTTTTGAAAAAAAAAAAAAAAAAAAACTGTTTCGGACCCATTATGGGACCATTACAGGGCTATTACATGACATTTTTTTCTTAACAGCTGTTACGGCCATTTCTGCCCCTCAATGCATGATGGTTGCAACCGTTACCATTACCGTTATGTAACGGCCCACGGCCGTTATGTAACTGTTTTGGCATAACATGATGGTGGGTACTGTTTCTAGCAAAGCTGAAAGTGCACCTTTACAATGGTGGGTCCTGTTTGGGGATACAACGGGGGGATGCCTGTTATATGCATGCATGAAGTCTGGTTTTTGTGGTTTTAGAAGTTTTTAAAAGAGTTTCTACAAATAATTATGAGCTAGAAAACTCACTTCAGTACTTGATACCATACTGCATTATAGTAAATGCAACATTATGCCCTGCAGTACTGCAGCTGAGATTTATCAGAGTTTGAAACTAAATTCAGGTTTGTATATCTTTCTAGACATGCATGGTTTTGTAGATGACATATGGCTTGGAATATCAATAAAGGAAAAGTAGGTTATTTTATAGAAGAGTCTTGCAGAGAGAGAAAACCCAAAAAGTGTTGTCATGAAAATCATCAATGTTTCCTAATGGAATCGTGTGAAAAGCGTGTGATTTAATCCCTATCAATTCTTCTTTTTTGCTTCCCACAATATCAAATCTATCCTTCCTACGTCACGTGGATTTTTGTTTCTTGAATTTTATTTTTAATTTTTTTATTGCTGCCATGGCTGTTGAGGTTATAATCATATCGTTGTCATGTTTGCCATTGTCATCATTTTCATATGTGCACCTGCTTATTATCATGCCTTACGTGTTTGACTTGAACATTTTATAGGATATGAAGCACCAAACTTGAGGTATGGCCATCTATGTTCTTGATCTAATTGTTTAATTTTATGATTGATATCATGAGATGATAAAATGATTTCCTTATATTTCTCTTATGGTTATACATATTAGAGTTTATAGGGTCCAGTTGTTAGTGTTTTGGTGAAAAGATAAGATCAAGATTTAAATTTTTGCACTTAATAAGTTTGTGGTCCAAATGATCTAAAAGCATATTATCTGTCATTTTGTTTGTTTGTTAAAGTTGTGCTGCATGTGCGTTCATTTACAAACGCTTGTGTGATTTCAGTAAGCATATTCAATATAGCTCTCATTCATTATTAACATATTTGCTTGTACCATTTTATTTATAGAAAGGAGACCTCTCTTAAGCTTTTGATCTACAAATGGTGAGGGAGGTCTGGGGGTTTCTTCTTTAAGTTACTCAACATTCATCGTCATTCCAAAGTTGGTCGTGGATCTTTTAAATGGTGGGATTGTAAACAAAGAACTACAAGCAAAATAACAAAGAACTACAACTTTTCTTCAAATCTCTAAATGGGCTCGTCATGGTGGAAATAGACTTGAAGGCAACCATCTCTTGGGTCGCTACTTCGTAATATCATGGTTTTGTGGAAAGGAGTATCTGTTGTAAATGAGATTAAAGATATGGCTGGTTGTGAGAAAATTTCGTTGATGCAGGTATCTAGTGGGGTGAACTCCGTAAGGCTTGTTTGGATTGTGAAGAGCATGAGAGAGGAAATGGTGTTTTTTCGAAAACCTTATCTCCAAAAATTGTGGGGAAGGACTGTGTTTCCCCATTTGTTTTTTTGTTAGAGAGAAAAAACCTCATCTCCATTTCGGCTGCATTTCTTGTGGTTTGTGAAATCATGATTACCTTTTCTAACTTCCCACAGGAATCATCGCTAGAATTTATCGTGGATTTCTCTTGGAAGAGAAACCATGATTACCTTTTCATCAAAATTACTGTTTTCCGTTGTTTGGATTGCAAGAATACAATTTCCCTGAATTTATCGTGATTTGAAAATCATGATTACATTTTTCCACGTCCTCACCTTGGATTCCTCAGGGAGGGAGGGAAAAACGGGGCTGTTCTTCACATGCATTCCTTGTTTCCCAAAATTGCATGATATAATACCTCTTCCCTCTACTACAAGTGCTCTTCCTCTTTCATTCTGTGAATACTTATATGATTACTTGGTACATAGGAAACTTTTTTTTTTTTTTGTTTGTGAAAGCTAATATTACCTACATTTTACTATAAAGGAAGCTCGCAGACAAAATTGCAGCGGCTGGGTTCTATGTGGTGGTCCCTGACTTCTTCTACGGGGAACCATACGAAACCGATAATCCTAATAGACCCGTTTTGGAGTGGTTAAAAGATCATGGAACGGTTGGTTTCTGATCTCTCTCTCTCTCTCTCTCTCTCTCTCTCTCTCTCTCTCATATCGTAGTAGGTTAGGGAAGGATACATGAATGTACGGTTCATGCCTACATGCATGATTGCCAGGAGCGGCTCAAAGGGGTAGGCAGGTGAGGCAATCGCCTAAGGCCCCCTAATTATGAAGGCCCTATATTATAGCAAAATTAAAATTTCTTAATTATGAAGGTCCTATATTATAGCAAAATTAAAATTAAGAAGAAGAAAAAAAGCCTAATTTTTTTGAAATAAAACTTATTGAAAGGCCTACAAAATAGGAACATCTAAAAATTAGTTTATGAATTTGAAATTGAAAATAAAAAACAAATCCTAGAAACTAGCACTATCAATAATAACAGTCTAACTCTATTGTCTCTTTTCAAAATAATAGCATCATTCCCAATAAATTCTTCTCCTAAAACCTAAGACCACAACTACCTACTTTATTGCTAATTAAGTTCTCAAAAAATTAAATTCTAACGTCATTTTTCTAAATTAAATTCTAACTTCATTTTTCTAACTTCATTTTGCATCTAAAAAGGCAAGAAGCAAATTAATGGCTTAATTTTGAATTTATTATTAAAAAAAAAAAAACTAAAAAGCCTCATTTTTATGACTTGCCTAAGGCCCCCAAAAATGTTGAGCCGCCTCTGATGATTGCATGGTTGTTTGCATATGGTATGTATGCTTATGTAGGTTAACAAAACATACTTGCATGTATATCTTCAGGTGTGCATGTATTATTGCATGGTTGTTTGCGCATTATATGGATGGGAGAGATTCTTGCAATGATACAAGCAAACTTTTTGAACTTTGCTTCTGTACGGATGGGCTCGTTCAACCAAAATGGAATGCTTGCACCTTTTGGTGCACAGCATTCAACTGAAAAAAGTCCAGGCTTGGTGGCTAGGATCTTGCAACCTGGTTACTTTTTAGGCATGTTCCACTGAAGGTGGCATGCAACAAACCAATTTTCTGATTGCTGAACCGTGAGCCCACTTTTTAGAATTGAAACCCATGTATATTGTGCAAAGATGAGGGTTGTGTTCCACTTGGTTTCTCTAATAGAACAAGCAAAAGTTATGTCTAGGGGAAAAGGTCACATATGTGGACTGGTGCACCTGGCACCATCTGCCAAACATCTCCCACTATCCAGTGTTATCAGGGGAATACCTACACATCTACCACCAGCTTCTCAAAATTTTGTTCAGAAATGTGCAAAGGGTGTGATGAACATGTGTGGTGATCAGGACTGTTCATCCAGTGGGCCACCTGTTGGATCAGCTGGAGGCAATTATTGCAGTAATGGGACAATAATAACCATTCAGTTGTTGCGAGTTTTTCCTTTACATGTGGACCATTTCTCCATTTTGAGCGATTTGGCCCCTTTCCTAGGCCTCTGATCAGATGGGCCATCAAGCCATGGTCTACCAAACCTACAGTCCTGATCACTGTTCAATATTGTTATATGTATGGCAGAGATTTCTCAGTGGCATATCCTGAACTCCATGATGTCCATGCGTCATAGCAGCATTCACTTTCATATATCCCTTTAATGCATCAGATATGCAAAGGTTTTCTTTCTAGAAGTGCCTGTGTTGGACATGAAGTCATCCAAATGGTCCCTTGGTTTTTCTCGTTGCTATTTGAAGATGTCACTGTTGCCTTCTTCCATACATATTTTGGAGTTCGTTCTAGGTTGAGGTGTGTTCAAGTGATAGCACTATGGGAAAAACAAAAACAAAAAAAACAAAGACAAAAACTAGATATGTGCGGATATTGTTGGGGGCCTTGCACAAAACCTTAGGATCTAGCCCTCCAGAACAAACTAGAATTATGGATAATAAAGCAATGAAAATAATCAATGCATCAATCACACACCACACAAGAGATTTTTACGTGGAAAACCCTCAGAGAGGTAAAAACCACGGGACCTCGTCCAGATCAACAATCCACTATGATTTAGAACGTTACAAACTTCTTCACTCACGCAAGAGTGGATAAACAATGAAAACGGAGAGATCTCACCGATTACGAGGACATAGAAGCGCTGAGATATAATTGCACAGTAGATAACCTCCACGAGCGTAATCTCCCTTCTATAAGCTTCCTCTCTCTCTCTCGCACATTTGATAGCCCTAAACCCTTTAGCAAATCCCTTGTAAAGCTTTAGAAAACCCTCTTGTCATACCTAGAAAGCTCTAGGTACCTCCTATTTATAGTTTTAGGAAACTCCTTTCTGTATCCCAGTTGCGAAAGGACTTGCGACATGAAATCCTTGCAAAATCGCAGAACGAATCTGCGTAACTACGACTGGTCGTGACGAACCTACGACCGGTCGAGCGCCACTCACGACTAGTCGAGTACATCTTTCAACCGGTCGAGCACCCCGGAAACAAATAACCCAAAGTCGCTGGAGTTCGAGTCGTGTTAGGGCTCGTCTTTCACGACTGGTCGTGCATAGCCTTCGACCGGTCGAGCAGGGCTCACGACTAGTCGACGGCGAGTTAAAAAAACCCCATCAAATCTCCCCCTTTTTGACCCAGGAGGGATTCACCTTCTTTAAGCTAGCCAGGTTTCTACAAACTTTAAACTTGCCCTTGAGCAAAGCCTTGGTCATCATGTCTGACCCATTATCGTCTGTGTGGACCTTCTCAAGCTGTAACACCTTCTGTTCCAAAGTATCCTTGATCTAGTGATACCGAATCTCTATGTGCTTTGACTTGAATTCTTGCTCAAGTGTATAGCACTCTGACTATCACAATAGACTAAGTGCTCCTCCTGCTTCAGGCTAAGTTCCTGTAAGAACCTCTTCATCCAAAGCATCTCTTTACATGCCTCTATGACTGCAATATACTCAGTCTCTGTTGTCGACAATGCTACGACCTTTTGTAGCTTGCTCTACCAAGAAACCGCTCCCCCTGCAAATGTGAACATGAACCCCGATGTAGACTTCCTGGAGTCTATGTCACCTGTCATATCTGCATTTGTGTAACCTTCTAACAGGTTTTCCATCACCATAGCATAGACTCAACCTGGATGAGCCTCTTAGATACTGCAGTATCCACTTAACCGCTGCCCAATGTTCTTTGCCAGGATTGGCAAGATACCGGCTGACAACACCAACCGCATATGCTATGTCTGGGCATGTACACACCATTGCATACATCAAACTTCTTACCACTGACGTGTAGGGTATCTTCTGCATCTCTTCCACCTCTGCCTTCGTCTTGGGACACTGTTTGTCGCTAAATCTGAAGTGACCATCTAGTGGAGTACTGACCGGCTTTGCTGTATTCATATTGAACCGCTCTAGGACTTTCTCAATATACCGCTCTTGTGACAGCCAAAGCTTCTTGCTGCTTCTGTCACGGGTTATCTCCATTCCTAGGATCTGTTTAGCCAGACCTAAGTCTTTCATCGCAAAAGACTTGCCCAACTCCTATTTCAGTCTGTTGATCTTCTTGATGTCTTTTCCCATGATGAGCATGTCATCAACGTATAGGAGCAAAACTAAGAAATCATCATCTGAGAACTTGTGCGTGAACACACAGTGGTTCGACTCTTTTCTGTCATATCCATGTTTCAACATAAACGAGTCGAACTTCTTATACCATTACCGTGGAGCTTGTTTCAGCCCATACAAGTTCTTCCTCAGCCTACACACCATATGCTCTTTGCCCTTGACTTCGAACCCCTCTGGTTGGTGCATGTAGATCTCTTCTTCCAAGTCACCATAGAGAAAGACAGTTTTAACATCTAACTGCTCTATCTCCAAATTCATGCTAACCGCCAACCCAAGCAACACCCGTATGGATGTCATCTTCACCACTGGTGAGAATATCTCCTCGAAGTCTATGCCTTTCCTCTGACCAAACCCTTTCACCACAAGTCTGGCCCTGAACCTCGTCTGTGAATTCTTCTGCTTAACCTTATTTCTGAACACCCACTTGTTGCTCAAAGCTTTCTTGCCCTTAGGCAATTTCACCATATCATAGGTGTGGTTCTTATGCAAGGATTCCATCTCCTCTTGCATAGCTTTCTACCACTCCCCCTTATGCTTGTCGGCTAGGGCCTTAGAATAGTCTTCTGGCTCTCCCCCATCAGTCAGCATAATGTACTCATGCGACGAGTACCTTATGACCTCCTCACCTGTGGCTCAACAGGTGGATCAAGTGGGGGCTGCTCCCCTGGTCCATCTTCTGAAGGAACTCCCTCGTCCTCTGCACCTTGTTGTACTCCCCCGTCATCAGGCACCACGGGAGGAGTAACCGGATCCATGACTTCTAGCTCACCTGAACTGGGCTGGTTCTTCTCTGGCTTACCAATGTCTTCTATACACTGATCTTCAAAGAAAACCATATCTCTGCTCTTGACGAGCTTCTTCTCGGTCAGATCCCACAATCTGTAACCAAAATTTTCATCACCGTACCCTAAGAACACACACTGCCTGATCTTCATATCGAGCTTGGACCTCTCGTCCTTTGGTACGTGAACGGATGTCGTGCATCCAAACACCCTGAGATGACTGTACGATGGATCATGTCCAGTCCACACCTTCTCAGGTACTCCATTCAACGGGGCTGATGGAGACCTGTTTATCAAATACACCGCCGTGTGCATTGCTTCTCCCCAGAACGTCTTAGGCAACTTCGCATGGGATAACATGCATCTAATTCTCTCTACAATGGTGCGATTCATTCGCTCAGCTACACCATTATGCTGGGGGGCCTTGGGAACCGTCTATTCATGTCGTATACCCAGGGACTTACAATACTCATGGAAGTCGCCAATGTATTCACCACCATTGTCAGTGCGGATGCACTTCAATGATCTACCTGTATCTCTCTCGACCATAACATGAAACAATTTAAACACACCAAAGACCTCGTCCTTGGATTTCAAAGCATACACCCAAACCCTCCTAGATGCATCATCTATAAAAGTGATAAAATACAATGCCCCACCCAAGGTTTTTGTCCTCATAGGACCACAAACATCAGAATAAACCAAATCTAATGAATGCACTTTCTTAACATGAGAAGCAGATTTAATAAATGAAACTCTATGTTGTTTCCCTGATAAACAATCAAGACAGGTTTTGATAGGTGTACGTGTTACGTCTGGAAGGAGCTGCTTCCTCGCTAGTAGCTAAAGCCCTTTTTCACTCGTGGCCTAGACGCCTGTGTCACATGTCAAGAGCTGAATCTTCCACTGCGTTCAACCCACCCTTGCACATACTGACACTTGCCTTATAAAGGGTGCAATACTTCTTTCCTCTGGCCACGATCAATGAACCCTTGATGAGCTTCCATTGCCCACCAGCAAACCGGCTTTCATAGCCATCATCATCCAACCTTCCCGTCGACATCAAGTTGAGGCGAAGGTCTGGGATATGCCTCACATCCCTGAGAACCAATGTGCAGCTCACATCGGTCTTCACACAAATATCACCGACTCACACGATTTTTGATACGCCAAAATTTCTCATCTTAATAGTCCCATAGTCACCTGACTTGTAGCTTGTGAAGAAGTCCCTGCGTGGAGTCGCATGAAAAGAAGCTCTCGAGTTTATCACCTAGTCGGTGTCCTGACTCGTAGCCGCGAGACATACATCATGATCTGCAGAAAGAATAACTACAACGTCGCCATCTGAAGCGACCGTAGTGGAATCTGATTCATCTTCCTTCCCTTTTTCTTTCTTGTCGTTCTTCTTACCACAACATTCATGCTTGTAGTGGCCCTTCTTGCCATAATTCCAGCAATTAACATCCTTTCTATTACTCGACTTGCCTCTTGATTTATCTCGGGCCTTCTCGCCCTTCCTGTTATTTCCTCTCCCCCGTTCCTGTGTCATAAGAGCATCTTGCTGAGTAGACCCTTGAGACTTCCTCCGTATCTCTTCATTGAAGAGACAGCTAGTTACCTGTTCCATGAATATCTTTCCGTCTGGCGCAGAGTTACTTAGAGACACCACCAATGTCTCCCAACTGTCAGGCAATGAACTAAGCAAAAGTAAAGCCTGCAATTCATCATCCAGGACCATCTTCATAGAGGAGAGTTGGTTCACTATATGGCTGACCTTATTCATGTGCTCGGCCACAGAACCACCATCCTTGAACTTGAGATTCACAAGTTGTCTTATCAGAAAAATCTTATTACCGGTTGTCTTCCTCTCATACAACCCTTGTAATTTCAGCCATAGGCTAGCAGTTGAGGTTTCCGTAGACACATGGTAAAACACTGAATCATCCAACCATTGTCTAACAAACCCCACCGCCTTCCAGTCCATCTTCTTCCAATCATCATCAGACATATCCTTGGATTTTGCTGATATGCCTAAAATTGGAGAATATAGGTCCTTGTAATAAAGCAAGTCCTCCATCTTAGCCTTCCATATGGTCCAGTTAGAACCATTGAGGCTGATCATCCTTGATGAGCCACCTTCCATAATTCAAAACTAATCCTACCCGTTCAATGAACTTAGCCTTCTTCCATACATATTTTAGAGTTCGTTCTAGGTTGAGGCGTGTTCAAGTGATAGCACTACGGGAAAAACAGAAGCAAAAAAACAAAGACAAAAACTAGATATGTGCGGATATAACATTGTGTCACGCAATAGGCATTTTTTGAACCATCATCTGAATATTAGTTTGCTATTCAAAACCCCATTTTAGGCCTTGTCTAGCTAAGAGAAAAGATAAGAGTCATTTATTTGTTAACCTAGACACATTTTGCTTTTCAGTGTCAGTAACTCAAGTATACCTATCATGGCACAGCTATCTGTATTCATTCTTTCGAGGATGCATCCTTATGCTATGAATTAATTGCAATATTATGATAAGAATTCAGCATCCAACACCTTATAACATTCTTACAGGAACATTCTTACAGGATAAAGGAACTGAAGATGCAAAAGCAGTTGTTGCAGCTTTAAAAAGTAAAGGAATATCTGCAATTGGGGCTGTAGGCTTTTGCTGGGGTGGTGAGATTTTCTTGTCCTCTTTCATTGATACAAGCTTCCTTCTATGGAATATTTTAGCACATCAACGAGCTATAGTAATGGAGGTGTGGGTATCAGAAGGCTGGACAATGTTAATTCAGTCTTATTGGGGAAGTGGGTGTGGAGATATGGGGTGGAAGAGGACAGCCTTTGGAGAATCATCATTGGTGGAAAATATGGTACCTCTTCCAAGGGATGGTGGACCAAGGATTCTTCCCTGTATTGTGCGTTGAACCTCTCGAAGGCTGTCGCTTATTTGGCTAGCAAAGTGTTCAAGGGCGTGGGATTCTCCGTTGGGGACGGGGAACAATTGGGAAGATGTCTGGATCAGGGAGTCTCTCCCAAGGTTGCGGCTTTCGCTTGGCTTGTTGGCAGAAAAAGGGTCCTTACTGTTGACAACCTTTGCAAAAGGGCTATGGCGCTTTCAAATATCTACCTCCTGTGCAAAAAAGATGTCGAATTGGTGGATCATGTATTCATCCATTGCCCTTTGCTAGGGGTGTTTGGTTTGGAATTCTGGTCTATTTTAATGTTCCCTGGGTGATGCTGAACTCTATAGAGGGGCTCTTCCATTCATGGCATGTTGGAGGATTCGGGAAGAAGGGAAGGTCGAGGTGGAGAGTGACTGTGCTTACCATTCTTTGCACCCTGTGGGGTGAAAGGAATAATCATTGTTTCCAGAGTAGAAGCGGCTCTCTTGGGAACTATTGATTGGGCTAAAATGTTCATTAGGGAGTGGCCAAGTGGGTGCCCTGATTTTGCCACTTGTTTCTTGGTTTGCTTCGGCTTGCCTTTGTTTTTCTTGGCCTCTTGTCTCTCTTAATAAACTCCATTACTTTTCAAAAAAGAAAAAGATGTCCCATTAAAAATACTATTAGTATTTTATTTTCTAAGTAGTACTGTTAGTCATGGCTAACGTTCAACTTCCTACATCTTTTTCTCAGCAAAGGTAGTTGTGGAATTAGGGAAGCACAGTCTCATCAATGCAGCAGTGCTTTGTCATCCTGCCTTGGTCACTGTTGATGATATTAAAGGCAAGTGTCTAGTTGCTCAAACACCTTCGAATCAAAGGAATCATATGATTATGGTTGTTGTACATTTTGCGTCTTGAGGCTGTGCCTGTGGGGTTCATGATTAGATCACTGATCTGATGGGCCTGGGAGATTTTTGGTGCGTGGTCTATGTGGCCCGTCAGATAATTGTCTGGATCACCAGACGATGGGCCCCACTTGTACAAACTCACTTATAATATCTCTTCAAAGCATTTGTAAATTTCATTAAGCTCCTATGCTTCTGTTGAATCCTGATTCACTAGAGGTTTTCTTTTTATTTTAATCTGTTACCTTTTATATGTTATAAATAATGATTTATATGTTTTCAGAGGTTAAAACTCACATTGCCATACTTCTTGCCGAGATTGATGAAATTAATACTCCACCAGAGCTGGTGAAACAGTATGAGGAGGCTTTATCTGTGAAAGCTGAGGTAAGGGATCTCCAAGCTTTTAGAATTACAATTGCAGGCTGAGCATTTTTTTTTTCTTCTTATGTTTGATCATGTGTTTTGGTGAAACTCCGTGGATATGACCGAGCCCCTTTATATAGATTGGAACCATTTCTAATATCAATTACAGACAAATGGAAGTTGGCATGCTATATCATCTGCCATCAGTATACGTCGCCTATTTTACTCTGGTACGGGTGCTCTGCATGGGTCTAGTTGTCAAACTTGCTCCACATGTCAGAGTATGACGACACATCTATGTATGTATTATTAAAATATTTATAGCATATTTTATTAATTTTTAAATATATAATCACTAAACTATTTTTTGACAGAATATTGGTTATTGCCAAGCTACATGCCTTTTCATGTCTAAACATTGCTTTGAGGGATTTCAAGGGGATCCAAGTGTCATAGTATTTATAACAACGGTCTGAGTATCTGCTAAAATGTACACTATACCAAAGCCCTGGAACTGCTAAGCTTATGTATGACATGGATCCCATGTTGTGTCACATGACTCTCATCTGACACTGGTGCTTCAAAGGTTTTTGAGGGATTTAATGAAGATACTATTCAGCATTCCCTTTCTGTATGAATTTCCCAAAAGCCACCTTTCCTAGAAAGAAAGTCTGGGCCCACAATACTGCAGATCTCTCCCATTCAGTCTGTTACCATTTTACCCACACAAGGAACTTGATTGGAAGCAGTGTTACCTAAATAGCCAAACACCCTATGTTTTCCCTTCCGAATTTTGTAATCCTGATTGTGGGTCATTTGCGATCCGGATTGCTATTGTTGTCGACCCGAAATTATGGATCTCTCCAAGTGTTTGATTAAGATGAAACCTAAATTTATATTTAGGGTGTAGAGGTTTGTAATTTGATTTGTGCAATAAAATAATAGAATGCATGCCAAATCTATAATAACAACATTTCATATATAGATTACTACATCAATTCATGTATAAAACTATATTGCATATACTTCGTCGATGTGTTGGGAGTGACCCACATGATCTTACCCCTAGCATACACGGCGTCGGAGGAAGTAGCATACCCTCTACCAGTTTCCGTACCACATACTGGAGTGTCCCACTATCAAATAACCATGATCAGGTGTGGTTCCGAAGTCCCAAATCCAGAGATGTAAAGGCAAGAGTCCTTACACATGCACAATTGGTCACTATTAACTTGATACTGTGTTCTCCATATAATTGAAACACAACTCTGTGAGAAGTTTTACCAATTCTCATCAGGTTTTTGTTCAAGGCTGCAATCGGTGCACATTGGCAATCTGTTGATAAATCCAGACCAATGATTTGATAAGCCACCTTATAAGAGCTGCAACTTGGGTTCGAGTTCGAGCCAGGTTGGATTGGGGTAGGGTTTGAAAACTCTTAACGGAATTTGAAACCGGGTTGTGTTCAGGTTGAGCAAATTCGGTCGGGTTAGATCGGGTTGGGAATAATCAGGCGTATTTGGGTTAGGTTGGGTGGTTTGAGGTCAAGTAGAGAGGAATTCAGGTCAGGTAAGGTTTTGGGTTGGATCTTCTTGAGGTCAGTTTGACCCTCCCCAAGACCTTATGGATGGGACACAGGTTAAAGTTTTCAACCATTCTGGCTACATTTAGATCCATCACCATGTGCACAAATTTGCTTGTTTGTAGAATCAGTACCCTCTCCTAAATGGTACCATATGTGCTTTGACATCTAAGCCTAGGATGCTGGTTTCTTTCCTCGAAGTAGTTTCAAAGATTTCTCATACAAAGCAGCTCCAAATGTCAAAATCAATTCATCTGCCTCTTTTGAATCTCGATTTGCTTAAACACCGTTAGTTTATATGAGCTTTGCTAAATCCACATGAGCATGCAAGTCAGCTAATGCACACACCACCACATGTGCTAGTGCGGCAGACATGAAATATCCAAGCCATTCATCAGGTGGAACTCACCATGTAGATGTTGCTGCCCGAAGATAGAGGTGGTCCACTCGGTAGGCATGCCATGATATCAGAAATAAGTAGATGGATTAGAAAACTTCCTCCAGTTTTTAACAATTGTGCATTTGTTAATTTAAATGTGGCCCATCTGACTAGTGTCCCGACCTGATCTTGAAATAATGAATCTACAAGTGTAATATTAGCTTGATATCAATCACTGCATTCATGAACATTCCCACTTCCAGAAATTGCGTTCAAATGTGTTTACTTCAATCAACAGCTGAGAACTGCTGGCCTTTCGACAGGTGGGTGTTTTCATGAAGATCTTCCCAGGGACGGAACATGGATGGACAGTGAGGTATGATGTTGACGATGAACCAGCTGTGAAGAAGGCGGAAGAATCGCATCAGCACATGTTGGACTGGTTCACAAAGTATGTCAAGTAAGAGATAATACTCCACATCATATGATTAAGAACAACATTTGATATGATAGCTCTAGTATGAGTTGTGTGTATAATCTGCTTCTGTCTGTATTATTAGTGGGACTAGATGAGTGATTCTGTTGAGTCTTTGGACACCGTAGTCAAGGTGTTTGTCAGGTTTGGATATTACTTTACAAATATCTATTATAAATCATAAATCATACAGCTGTCCACAGGTCAGTCCCTTGCGTACCATACCCAGATCCTGCTTGAAGAAGGCTAGTCCAGGTACCATATTTGCAGACCTGGATCCAAACCCTGTGAAGTACCCATTGGGTCTTAGGTTGCTCAGGATTGGGTCAGTCGGGATAGAGGCATCGACCCGGTTGGACCCATGGTGAGTAGATGGGCCTTCTTACATGTTCGTGGCCTAACTAACGTCATTCGATCGCTAGAACACTCCTGCATGCACCATCATATCATAGTAAGTCCCGAAAAGTCGGCTTGACTTGATGTTCAGGTGGGTTCAATTGAGTGGACTACTTGGACTCCAATCGAATGGATATTTAATTTATTATAAATTAGAAATGTTGGAAGAGTAATAAATATTTCAAATAGTTTTGTATGGCGTATAATAATAAAAACAGCAATCTGCGCAGAGCACAGTATATGCTCTGTTTATGGAGATTCTTGCTTTTGTAGTAACTTTTTGAAAAAAAAAAAAAAAACTTAGATTGCATTGCATGAGTTGGATTTGAGTCACTTCAAGTACCAAGTCTCCCAGTTACTCGACTTGAAACTCAGCTGATGGGGGGGTGTCAAGTGGGTCCCACTTGTACAAACTTAAAAAACCTGTGGCTTGTAATGCAGTTTTGTGTATGATCTATTTTCTTGATTTTATTGGTGGGACCATGGTTAAATGGCTGGGTGACTTGAGCCGACTTGTTTGGTCCTGAGTTGAGTTGGGGGTTTGTTGGGAGAAGGATTCCTTCTTGACCACGCACACACAACAATAAAGATCGAAAGATAAAAAGGAAAAGAAAAAAAAGATACAAACCACAACACATATTTACATAGTTCCCTTTTGGTTTGTCCACGGATTCATGCCATACACTGCTCAAAGGCAAAAATGAAGCAGCTCCTCTCAATGTGATGATGTCTCCCCAAATGTGGTATGGTTTACAGACCATTGATTTCATGGGCCTTTCTGCAAATGGACCATGCTCGTATCTCTATCCTAACAGTCTGATCTTTGATCAATCAGACCTCCAAATGGACTGTAGAAATAATATAGCCAATGATCTTCCATTATGACCACATTTTGAATATTGCATACAACTCTGCAAATTTCTGAAAAACTAAGGCGTGAGCTCACCAGATAACCGATGGCCAGCCCATGACATTGCCATGCCCACCCAATCCTAAAACAAGCCTAATTTCTGCCAATGATAATGGATTGTTTTGCTCAAGGTAGGTCTAACCCACCCACTGGGTCTGATAAACAAGAGAAATCATTCCCAGCCCTGCTAGCCGTATCATCTTCAGGCTATAAATCTTGACCCAGCATAATGGGCCTGATGACAGCTCTAATCACAGGAATACAATTATCCTAAAAACTGTCCGATCTTGATCAGATGGTGATCCGCTGTGGCTCATTTGTACCCATGATAGATAGATTGGGCCACGCACCTGATTTGTACATGCTGTTGTGAATCAAATGGATGGTTGAATCAAGTTGTCGATAGATGACATTTAGCATAATGGATTCCTTGATTGAACGATCGGGATAAGTCGTTGGGACCGCAAGACATGTTCAGTCTTTTGGCTCAAGGCCCATTACAGTCGGGCACAAATCCTAAAGCAATCCAATCACTGTATGCCAGCCATATTATGGAGACTGGTTCAAGGTTGTGACTAACAGGGCTCCCCCGCAACGGTCGGTAGAAAAGAATCCAAAGCGAAGATGAATGGAGCTTTCACCGACCGAATGCTTTGAGTAGAAAATCAATGATCTAGATTCTTTCACAAATTTCAGTTTGAAATGGGCCACAAAAGCCACAATGAAGAACCATGATAGATAAAGATGGTCATCTAACTATTCATACAACGAAAGAATCCAAAGGCAGAGATTTTTGTCTTTTTCTTCACTTTTGGGAGCTGAAAAAGGGCGACGATGGGACATCAACCACCACGAGCTTCTCTCCGTGTAGCATCATGAAGAATATCAATGTCGACGCCATCTGGGGGAAGCTGAACATACCTCACTACTGACCCCCTGATGAAACAGTTCCTTACTGACATCTGCAATTGGAGCAATGAACAGGAAAAAAAATCAAATCAATCTGCGTATACACAAAGGTAAGATTTCTTCTTACTGAAATATAGTGCAAATTCAAGTGGGGCTCAGTTGGGCCCACCTGTGATCATGTTGGACCCTTGGGTAGGAGGGTGCCGCCTCAAAATTAGCTTCGATTGGATGAGATCATATCCATCCAATTAAGGGCTTGTAAAATGGATGGTGACCAGATTTTAGTGGGCCATTAATCAAAGATGCAAATGATCAAAGGCCATGTGCAACCTGCAGGAGACCCCCATCCAAAGGTCACTGGTGATCATATGTGGGATAACCTGGGCCCAATGAAGGGATCTACACAATAATATAGTAAGAGAAAACGATATGGACCATGGTTTTAAAAATCGTCCGATGCGATTCAGAATCATCCAGGTCTTATGGTTTTGGTCTGAAACTAAACGGGTCACCACATCGATACTGGACCAAGTAAGATACGAGTCGGAGCAATCGGTTTAGGTTCCTAGGCGAATCGCATGCCAATACCACTACTTAAATCATGGGCCCAATGAATAGATGTGAAGGAATACAAGAGCAGGAGCAACGAATGGTCATTCAAGCTGTTTGTAGACTACGCATAATCGTAACTCTAGCAAAGGGTTCACATTAGCACCCCATCCTAGAAAAGATCAGTTCTGGGATGAATATAGTCATGGGCGACATTTTTGAAAGGCTACAGGGCCTTACCATTGATAATCTATTTCACATTAAGGATCTTACTATATATATATATATATATATATATATACATTATATATATATATATATATATATATATATATATATATATATATATACCCCTACAATTAGTCATGGGGAGGGAAAACAAACTTCAGTTTTTCTTTCATGTAGCCTTTCAACCAGAGGGCAGTTGTCCTTTCAATTCCTTCTTGGGAGTGGCCCACATTTCTCTTCTAGCGTGTAGTCACACGGAAGGCATAGCATTAGGGAGCACATATGATAAAGGCTCTATGGGCTGCACAATGATGAATCTGCAACATCCACACCATATATCTGTTGTGCAGGCTCGTGTTAGGATGTGGGCCCAAAAGTGAGGTAGATCGAAAGCCTCGAGTGGGTCCTAGCATATAAAAAGCGTACATGGGTAGCCCACGTTGAAATCCTTCTCTCTGTGTGTAACCGCACCCTTCCCTCAATCTCTCTGTTTTCTTGCCCTACTCTCTCCATATGTGTTGCACATGCCATAACCCCTAGCTTTTATAGCTGTAACGTCAAACAAAAAAAAAATCAGCCAATGCTTGAATACTCAGTGCAAGGAGAGATGTCTAACAGTATAGTGGACAGCGGAAATTCTGATAATTTTGTGCCGGAACAAGTGGTGAAGGAGTTACAATTCTGATATACAAGTGGGAGGGAGGAGCTGATGCAGGCTTCTTCTCTTGTTATTTCCACTTCTTTCTCCATTTCAACCATGAAGGAGGATTAGATACTTCCTTCTATACTATATCTATGCCTGTTTTGGGGATCAAAACAGAAGATTTGAATGGGATTTGATTAATTGAAGTGGAATGGATCCTTTCAGGAAAAATTAGAATAAGGGTAAACCATCACGTTCTTTTTCATTTTTCATATTCTTTTTGTTGTTTTTCAATGTCTTGGGCACTAGTCCAAATCATGCTTGACTACTGTTCAAATAGGGACTATTTGGTTTACTTCCAGTAGGTGTAGCAGGTTGACTTAGTAGGTGAAGCAGACATACAACATTCTTATCAAGGATGGCCTACGGTTGCATGAGAAGCATGACGTGAACTGGCAAAAGATTAGGTGAAGGAGTGGGGGATAAAGCGTCTATTTTTAAGAAGTTATGAAGTATAAACAACTAGGAACCTGGAACTTCTGAGGCTGAGAAAAAAAAAAAACTAGGAATCTGGAGTGGGAGTGTGAGTCTGAAGAGTGGTTCAAAGCGGGAGCGACACCTGATAAGGAGGATCACACAAGGGATGGTCTGATACAGCATTGCATACATGTTAAAAGCCCACAGACACACACACACCAAAAAAAAAATAAAAAAAATTGGGCCCACAATGGATCGGCTGGTAGGTGCCTGTATTGTCCGATATGGGTCCCCCCCCCCCGATTTGTGTTAGCTCAGGTGGTTGGTAAAGAGGGTTTCGGAAAAAGGTTCATTGGGTCAAAGATGCAGGAAGGCAGAAGATAGAGAGAGTGAGAAGTCAATAGCTGAGAGGTAAGCCATAGGTTGGAGAGCAATTGATCTGAATGGTCGAAAAAGGAGCTTCAGCTGATGAAATCTTGAAGTGGATGGTACAAATGTGGGAAGCCAACATTAAACTCAGAATCAAGCGCTTTAACCAGAATTAGGACTGAGATGGGGTCGCAATGAATAATTGAGAAAGGTTCTACTAGGAGGGTGCTTCATCTCAGATAATTCTATCATCAATATATTTCAATAGAAAGACTTTGCCATATGAGGCTGCAAACCACTATGGGTGAGGTTGTATTGGATCCTGCTTCATGTCTGATGCTCGGAGGTGTTATGGGTTGCGGGGTCTTGCTAGGGTATGAAGATGGTCGTCGATGAAAGGTATGTGAATCTAGAGATTGTTGAGTTCGCAAGATTACGGTTGTGGTGTAGAAAGCAAGAGTTCATTACAAAGGTGGTTGTGGATAGGAGGGGAGCAATACAATGCCTTCATCTTCTGTGATCTGTCATGGGGAAGGAGAGTCTGATATTAAGTGCAAGAGGTGACGAGGTATGCTACAATAAAGACTAGAAGAAACAATGACGAAACTTGCAAGGTAGAGGACAGTTGTGTGGTAGGGGGAGGAGAAACTAATGAGGAAGGAGTGGAGTGGTCGGGATGAGGAAGGTGTGTCTTGCCTACATGATGTGGCACATGGCACGTGGTGGGGTTGGGAAGCAGTGGACCCAATTATCCTAGTTCCACAATGATAATGATGCGAGGATACAAAGGGGATTTCTAAGTACTCCCAAGGGTAGTTTCGTCCAACAACTAAAATAAAAGAGCATTAAACAGCTTTAGCCACCATGGGGAGGGTACTCTTCTGAGATCGAGCATCCTGATAGAAGAATGAATTGGTTTGCCAGTTTCGCACAAGGGTGGTGATAGGCATGGATGTCACAAGTGGGTCTAAGTTAGAAACTTACGTTGTTTGGCAGCCCTGTTTGGGAGCTATTTGGATTCCTCATGGCTGCTTTTTTGCTTTTGGTGCCATCATTTTTAGAGGTAAATTGAATCGGAGGTATTTGAAATACATTGTTTTGGTGTGTTTTGAAATCTCACCTTTCTGCTATGATTTGGGTGTAAGTGGAGTTAAATGCCTTCTTGGCTCCCTTTCTAAAGGCCAGAGAGTCACATGCTTAATAAAGGGCCGCTAGGCTACTAATCCATTGTACATATGACATGTTGATGATACCCCAAAACAATCCAATTATTGGCTGCAACACTAAAATCACATTAGTAGAATGATTTGAACTGTCCAAACTTGGTCCTCTAAATGGATGGATAGAAAACATCAATGAGTCGCACATTTGTGGCCCACCCGAGGCTCAGAATTTTGTTTTTTTAGTCAAAGTATATATTACAATGGACTTATTACAATCATTCTGTCAAATATCACATATGTATACTAATTTGGGATATTAAAGCTCATTTAGTTAATCAAATTCAAGTTCCTGTGAATATACTGAAGAATTCCAACGCATTCCAATTACAGGCATCCAAACACGAATTTTAGATTCCAATGCATTCCAATTACAAGTTGCCAAACACAACTAAGGATTCGGAATAACCTTGATTCCAATGTAATTGTGATTCGGCTTCCAATGTATTCCAAATACAAGCCCTCAAACAAGCCCTTAGTGAGAGAGCCGGGGGATAGTGAAAATAGGTAGACTAGAGGAGCATTGTTCAGGACCATAATTTTGGGATGAAGGAAGCTTGGATGGAGACATTGCAAATTCCTTGTAGGGAGGAAACCATAGAAAATTCCAGCCTACTTCTGTTGTTGGCCATCTTGATGAGAGTCCAAAATCTAGTGATGACTCTTTGGAAGGGATGAGTGGAAGTGTTGGGTTGATCAGGTGGAGGAAGGAAAAGAGTTGTAATGTGCAAGTAGCATAAGCAAAGCCAACAAAGGTCAAGGCAATACAAAGAGGGGAATGAGAAAGATTGGACAAGAGATATGTTGGAAAGTGTGGGGAACGTTATTGAGTGTCCTTAGCAGCTATGACAGTAGGACTTCCATATCATCTTTGAATTCCTAAAAGAACAGGAAAGATTGACGCAAGACATAGGTGCGAAGTATCAAGGAAACAAGGAAAAGACCAAAGTAAAACATTGGTGTTGTTGTCAATTTTTGTACTCATCATAGACAGCCTGTATGTGTCACTTCAACGAGATGTAGGGTCTTCATCAAGAGGAATCAAAGAAGAGTGATGCCTAATGTGACCGATCCGGCTACCCATCTGGCTTTCATTCTTCCATCATCGCATTGTCATCATCCACCACCACTTGCTATCAATACCATCATCATCCATCACCCCTCACCATCAGGTCCATCTAAGCCATTCATCAAACCATAAATAGATAAGTCTTCAATCTTGAAGATCTGCCTGATAACCATGGTGATGCACTAGATCTCAACAAAGAACCCATCTTCAACGAGGAACACAGAGATCATCCCAACCATTAATGACAACGGCCACCAAGATTTGAAATTACATAAGGTATCGTTCACCACCGATATTGTACGTATCGCCCTGTATCAGGCTATTTTGGGCCGATACAGGACCAACACAACAGTATTGTTCATAGGCAATACTAGTACATATCAGGCAAAACGTGCTGGTTTCGGACAATACATTAAACCTTGACGGCCAACATCATAAATGTCATCAGCAGTACGTTCAATGTGAGCACATCCTTAACGTCTGATTGGAGCAACCATTGATGTCCATGTTCAACTGTGTGTAAGGGCTCCAAATTCGATGAGTGACTCAATCGCAGAAAAACAGAATCCTCCAAAGATGGCGATCTGCGAGCAACTCAAGCAAAGATTAGAGCCAACTTCAAGAACAAGGGAAGGGAATGGAATCCACCCTCTTCTTCTTTCTTTTTCTATGCTTTAGATCATCCATACTGCCACCCATCTTATTACGCATCTAAAAACTTGCTACCCATTAAATAACCCATCCTCTTATACCAAACTACAATTCTATCATCACTCTCTTCTATAAAAGAGGCCCCTTTCTCCAAGAGAGGGGTCTTGCCTCTTGAAATTATAAGTGCGAGAGCCTCCCCTAGAGAAATTTCCTGTGTAGAAAAAAATTCTGCAAAAGTTATGGAGAAGGAGACTTTGAGCTAGGGAATCCCTTCTCCCCCAAGGCCACGAAGTATAGCTCTACTCTTTAGAGTGGTGAGCCAAAGCTCCAGAAACCTTAGGAAGGAGACTTATTTTTCTCCCTTTCTCATCTCTCCTTGAAGATAAAGCAAGCAAATGCCCTCTTTCAACAAGAATTGAGCAACGACTCAAGGAGACCCAAAATAGAAGTCAAGTTCATCCAATTTGAAGATTGATGCATTCAAGAGACCCGAGGAAGATGTTTCAGCACCTTCTCCACACTCCCTATACACCATCTCTGGCTTCTTTTCCTTCCCTCTGAATTCTCAAAAAAAAAAAAAAATTAAAAATTTTTTTTCTTTGAAGAAATTCCAAAGTTTGGAATTTCACTTCTCCTAAGGGCATGTTTGATTTTCCAAACCCCCAGTAAATACATTGCAAATGGGTAATAATTATTTCCTTGAGTAATTAAGGCAGCGATACAAATGATTGATTTGACGCTTACTTTTTTTAGTGCTAAAACCGAGGACACTGTCAAATATATGTGGGGCCTACCATGATGTATGTGACTTATCCACACCGTTAATCCGTTATCCTAGCTGAATTTAGGGCATGACCAAAAAGATGAGGCAGATCCAAAGCTCAAGTCGACCACACCACAGGATTTAGGGAATCAAGCACCTACCTTTAAAAACTTCTTGGGGCCACTGTTTCCTTCGGTGTGGGCAACTTGAGTATTGGATCTGCCTCATTTTTTGGCTCATGCCTCAAAATGTTACGCTAAAACAGATGGACGGCGCGGATACATCATATATATCATGGTGGGGCCCACAAATTTAAACCAGTCTTTTTGGACTGGTTTTCGAAACAGAAATATAAGTGCATTTTCAAACAGGGTGGAAGAGTAATAATTACTTATTCACAGGGCATTTTCATTGGATTTGGAAAATCAAACAGGCCCTAAGGGGGCGTTTGATTTTTCAAATCACCTTGCAAATACAGTTAAATAAGCAATTATGATTTCTAACGCTTGCTTGCCAAGAGAGGGTAATCAGTGAGTATTTCCTCCTTGAAAATCAATCTGGAAAGGGCTGATTTAAATTTATGGGCCCCACCTAGAGGTATGTGACTTATCCATGCCGTTCATCCGTTTCACCAGGACATTTTAGGGCATGAGCTGAAAAATGAGGCACATCCAAAGCACCACACCACATGAAACGGTGAGAATTGAATGCCAACGGTTGAAAATTTGTGGAGGGCCCCAGAAGCTTTAGATCAAGCTGATATGTGTTGTCCCTTTATCCATGCCTACGTGGCCTTATGAACAGTTAGAAGACACCAAAAAAAAAAAAAAAACATCAATGTGAGCCATATGGACAAAAACGACTTTCAATGGTGGACTGTTTCCTGTGGTCTGGTCCACTTGAGCTTTGGATCTGCCTCATTTTTCGGTTCATGCCCTAAAATGAGCTGGTCTAAGGGATGGATGGTGTGGATAATCCACATACATCACGGTGGGCCCCACAGTTTTTACCTTTTTTGCCTCGATTTTGGAGTTCAAAAAGCCATCCTGTCAGTGTCACATGGGAATGTTGTTGTAATTATGGATGTAAATAATTGTTATCCGTTTACAAGTATTTACACCAGGAAATGAAAAATCAAACACTCCCAACAAGCAGAGACATGTGAGAAGGGTGCCTAACCCCTTCCCAACTCCATAATCAAGGTGCCTACCTGAAGCTTTGGTTTCAAGTACCAATTGGAGTCAAATCCCCTAAATCGAGAGAATTTGCACTCACTTGATTTTAAGGGTCCAAAACAAGGGACTCTATAGCCATCCTTGAAACGTAATTTGAATCGGCCAGTGATGACTCCAAAACCATGTAGCTCTATAACACCTGGGTAGATCTTGTTACTTTGTTGACAAAATGGCAACCCACTAGGAAGTAATGGGTAACAAGGTATTGGATGGGTGGCTAAATGGTAACAAGTTGTCGAATGGGTGATAAGTGGCAAGTTATGTTGTTGATTGGGTGGTGATGGGGGCATCAGAGGACCTAATCAGATGTACCAGAGATGAAAATGATCACTCACATCAGCGCAACTTTCTTTGTGGATGGGAGAGGAGTTCCGGATGGGGCCCACCGGGCCATTTTGAAGACCCCACATGCATTAGACGTGCATCAGGAAGAGCCCAGTTTGGGATGACGCATGTGGGCCGCTTAGGAGATCATTTTAGTCATAGGATTTCTATTTTGTGTCGATCTGACCGTCGGATCTTGTCGATCAGGCCATCGGGCCACTAGATCTTCCTGATATAGGCCCCTTAGACTCTGATCTTGCTTTCTTTATGTTTTTTGTTATTTTTAGGATTTATTTGATAGTTAAGATTGATAATAAATATTTTAGTTTTCTTATTTTGGACAATGAGCCACTTCACTTAAGTGAGTAATATAGTTGTAATTACTTTGAATTTTTAATAATAAAAGCATAGAGGGGTGGAGATCTAACCCTTGTGGAGATTTGAGAAGAAAAAAAGAATAAGAGAGAAGCTCTCTTGTGTAAAGGAATTTTCCTCATTGTTTTCTAGGGTTTTTTTCAAAAAACTTCTCAATTCCAATTAAATTGTGGACGGATGGATAGAAACTTGTTTGGTGGTGAATTCCCCAAGGAACATCATCCATCTTCCTCTTCTTCAAAATGTATTTTTCTTCTTACATCATTCATCTCTCTTCTTCGAAAGGTATTCTTCTTCTTCTTCTCGTCTTTCTCTTTTCCTTTCCATTACAACATTCTAAATCCTAGATCTTTAATTTCATATTTTTCCCAATTTCTAAAAACCCTACTTCCAAAATCCCCAATTCCCATTAACCCTAATTTTTCAAATTTCAGATTTTCCCCTTCCTAACCCTAATAATAAAACCTACAAATCTGTCCCTTGAGTATGGAACGTGCCTATGCTAACTTGGAAGTTCTATCCTTCCATCGGGCATAATTTTAATCGATTTATGTGATTTCTTAGCATGTGGGCATGTGATTTAGGTTAAATCAACTTTTATTTCCTATTGTTTACTCTTAATTACTTGGTGGGTTAGCATCTTTTGTTAATTGAATTACTTTATGGACTCTTTCATAATCCCACATTGCACGCTAGCATTAAATTATGTGTCCTGCATCAGGTGGTTAGAGGGTAAATTGTAAAGAATTGAGGGGTAATTGGTTTACGAGAAGATGCTACGAGGCTTCTAGAGGGTTGGGAATTGAACGGTTAGATGAAAACACTTAAAGAATCATAGAGCTTGGGGAGGGGTAGAGTAGGGATTTCACTAAGGTAGTTAAGGGGGCAATTTAGTAAAAAGATGATAGGTTGGGTCAAACTAAGGATCCTAGGGATATTTTTGTTTAAAAAATAATTTATTTATTTTTAAAAAAAAAAAAAAAAAAGGTAAAAGGAACTAGGGATTTTTGTTTTTGATTTCCATGCAAGGAAAATATTATAATTTCAGAAATTGTTTCCTGCACACAGTCCACTCTGTGCATCTCTCAGTTTTTCGAGTGGATCTCAGTGCTTAGGTGTCGAATTTAGGTGATCTATAGCTTGTTGGAACACTAATTTAATAGGTTAACTACGGGTTAAGGATAGGGTCTGCAAGTTGGGTAATTTTCTGTTCTGCAACAGCCAACCAGTCTCATGATTGTTTGGTTTTTCGATCAGAAGCTGGTGATCGTAGGTCAGATAGAGTTGAAACTAGACCAATTGGAGAGTCATGGGTCAAGGAAATTGGGTTTGGGAAGCCTGAGGTATCAGAGCCCCAAGCTAGGGCTGTTAAAAGTTCTGCATTTCAGTCATGGATGTGGAAAGAAATTCTCCACGTTAAGGGTGCTTTCATAAAAATTTAAAAGGGGGGGGGGGGGGGGAAGAGAGATCCAAGATGTACTCCTGCAAAGGCATGATAGGGACTTCGAATATATATTGATTTTGCTAACAATGTGGGCCCCAACCTTGGTGAGGCACATTCTGGATTAGTCTGGGCCTGATTCCCTAGGTTGAGAAGGGGTTTCTGGTGAGGTTTTGGGTTCGGATCTAGGCTAGGCTTAGGTAGGGTGGGCAAATTCTGCAAGTTGTCCTAAATTGGTGTAGGACCCTTGTTAAGCGTGGTTAAGGTATTAAAAAACGGTTACATAACGGTAATGGTGGGAGCTGTTATGCACCGCAGAAAAAATGGCCTGTAATTGCTGTTACGGGGCTGATACATTTTTTTAAGAGGCTGTAACGGCCATATTGTAATGGTAATGGCAGTGGCCATTACAGCCATCGTTTCCGTTATTGAATACCCGCTGGTTGGGTTAATTGGCCTAATCACTCTATTGAGTGGGATGTCTACAACAGGCAATACGCAAACCAAACCTCATAGCACCATCTTTAACTAACTGATCAGTAACTTCTATTGCTTCCCTCACCAAATGGTTGAAGGTAACATTATGATACTCCAAAGTCATCTCTTGGATATCACATTTCATCATACAGACTACATTAGTTTAGACCCAAGAGGTAGTCGGTGACTTAGGAGTTATTACAAAAATGCATTGACCAATAGACTATGAGATTGATTTCCCTACTCTTTTCAAAAACAATATTTCCTTTCTTTATTTTATGCATAATCATGGAACTTATTTTAAAATGATCAAAGTGTCAAAGGCAGTTTACACTACAACAAAGAAAGAAACAAAGAAAAAGCAGCAAGAAACTGCACTAAAAAACCACCATATCATCTGTACCCACTTCACCCCTCTTCCACTATTGACACAATAGATCTACTAGCACCAAATTTGCTAAAAATTTCACTTCCAATGAGTAGGATAACTAAAATATTCTCTAAATTGGCATAAATCTCGCAAAGCTTACTATCAATTATGATCTCCCATCCGATGAGTGGGATGGAATACTCTAAACCCAAAGATTTTGAATTTCACATGCCCGAGAACCTGTTATCCTGAATTATTATCCAGCGGCATCCTAATAAATTGTAGAGATTACAAACAAGATGAAAATGCTAAAACCCTTCTATGACAAGGGCAATTACCGCAGTCTCTAGAAAGTTCTAAACCCTAAGCCGGGATTTTCTATATTCTTTTCCATCACAATCATGAATTGACTTGATTCTGAATGTTTTTTTAAGAAGCAAGTTCACATAATCCTCAACCAAATTAAGAAAAAAGAAACCCCAAGTACCCTTTCCTTTTGCACCATCGTGTTTCCACAACCGACTTCTAGATCAGGTTGATTAAAAAGGAAGTATCAATTGATTTATTTAAGCTATATGTCAAGCACTTGATCTCCATAAACATGGCGCATGTGTACAAGATCCAGGCAATTCATCTGTTGGGGCCTACCAGGTATGGGGGCACACCACGCACCCTGAAAATCACACCCATAACCCTCAATCTGATGTTTTTTTCAGACTGCGATTGGGTGGTGGTTAGAAAAAAAACAGTCCAACAAACACTCTGTATACAATGTGCAAATGCAATTTTGAAGGAACTTCAATGATGAGAAGATTGAATCATGTGCCAATTTTCTATCCGTTCTTGAGGTGGATTTCATTCCAATTAATGGGAGAGAGAGAAGATTATGGATGTCGGAAGCTCTTGGAATGTTCTCAATTTGATTATTTCAACAGTGCTTATCTGGAGGACTAATCTCAAAGCACCAACATAGATGATCTGTAAGACTGGTTGCCCACCGAGGGCAGCTGGGTTTTGTTGGGCGGCTAGCCTTGATTGAATTTAAGTTTCTAACCATAGACTATTTAAGAAAAATGCAAAATAAAAAAATAAAAATAAAAAATCTTGCTAATGGGTGCTACTTATGTTTGCAAGAGTGGAAGTCAGTGAGTCAATCTTCTGATTCACTACTGCTTCACTCAGGAAGTCCAGTGCTCTCTGCCAAGATTATTCGAGGTGCCATGGATGATGCCAAAGTCAGTTTAAAAAGTTGCTAGAAGCATGGGAGATTGGCTTCCACCTCCGGCTGGGATGTGAAATTTTGAACTTTAATGTGAGTGCTAGAGGCGATCCTGGACAGGCCAGAATTGGAGGCATCATCAAAGACGACCAGTTTGTAGTTCGTAAAGCCTTTGCTGGTCCTTTTGGGATCACTAATTCAAATGATCCTGAAGTCCAAGCTCTTCGGCAGCGTCTTAAGTTGCGCTCCCGCTCTAGCCTTTGGGCCCCTCCATCTATTACAGAAGGAAAATTGATATCCCTCAGTCCTTTTCTGTGGTGTTTCTCACGATGATTGCGGGTATTAGAGAGTTGAAAGAGACCTTGATTTCCTATTATCCTGCTTCCAGATAGCAATATAATGTAGCATATGATCTTCCTAAAATTGGGTCTTTGCTCTGTTCTCTTGTAATTGGAACTCCCTCTCTGTTGTATGATATTTTTCCAAATTAATAAAAATGAGTTTTGCTCATGTTCCCACCTTCATGGGAAAGTTAGCATCATCTCCAAAGCTTTGAAATGGCACATGGTATGATCTATTGTTGATTTAAACTGCGCATTCGTCTAGGAGCAAGCCATGGTGCAAAAATCATGCCAATCAGATGATCCTAAACATCCGATCAATAGCATAAAAAATGGACATTCAAGATTGAGCGGAGAAACAAAATAGGTCAAATCACCATCTTGAAACATCTCTTCCATAGATCCCACTTTGTACTACTCATGATTTCAACGCACAACTTCGGTTTAATGATTCTAACCATGTGATCTATGGCTTGAAAACAATGGTCTGTTGTAAAAAGTTGGCCCCATTCAAAGGATTAGGATCATCTTATCAACATGATACTTGCAACATGGCTTACTCCCAATGGTACTATTGAATGAATCGTCCCAATTGATGATTGGGCGTCCCATGTGTCATTCAAAAAGTTTGGGCACATTGCTTGCATCCACATAAAGATCAGAATGCTAGCAAAACCCAATAAAAGTTTTTATTACCCTTTGAAAAACTACATACAATGTACCAAAATTCTTCCAATTGGACCATCTAACAGTTGCAATTTTCGGCATATGGACCATCCAGAAAAGGGCCTGACAAACGAATGGTCAAAATCTCGAACATGTGTGCCACACATACATGTTCTCAAATTAATCTATCGCCACACAATAGTTCGCAAGATAATCCATATTGACACCAACCCAACTGACAAAAACACCCATTTTTTTTTCTAACTTGAGAGTAAGACAACACTACAATTTTGTACCACTGTATAACCAAATCTATAAAGCGATGGGTCTGTGTAGCAGTTGGGGAGGGTGTAAATAGCAGCTCCTATAATCTTCAAAACTAAAATAACAGGAAAAAGGGAAAACCATCTAAATCAAATAAGAATAGATTGAAAACAGCATCAAATACAACGAAATAAATATCGAAGGAGAAACCGAGAAAGAGAGAAATCAAAGGAGAAGGAAGAAATACCATGTGGGGGTATTTGTGTTCGTCAACGACACGGGTGTTTTCGAGCTTGATGTTGAGGTATTGATCGACGGAATGAAGGGTGCCTGTGATTGCAAGGTCGTTCTTCAGCTCTACAGTCACCTGCTTTCCTACCAACTCCTTGAAATATGAGAAGAACAGCTGCCAAAAACCAAATAAGAAACAGAGATTGAACAAGGAAATGAGAAGGAGAGATTTAATGGAGAAAACCCATTAAAGGATTTTAAGAAAAAAATCAAAATAAAATCAAGAAAAAAAATAAATTAATACCATGTTTTCTTTTTCTGGATTTTGCTGAAGAAAAGAAGGTTTTTTTCCGTACGATCTCTCGTGTAGGCTTCGAAGAGGGAAGGTGGGAAGTATTCGGGGATACAGTACAGTGCCCTGCTGCACAGAGCCCGTGCAGCATAAAATTCTGTGGGCCTACGGCAATGTCCGTGTGACATCCACTCCGTTCATCAGGTTCCCATAAAGTAGGCCACAATAAGAAACGGTGGGGATTGAATGTCTACAGTTAAAATCTTATTCGATTCGTGGTCGGAATTGAAATTAGGGTTTATGATTGGAATTGAACGAAGCCAAACGCTTTGGGTCCTACAGTGATGTAGTGTCTTATCCAGGCCGTCCATCCGTTTTAACAGCCCAGTTGAGGATGTGAGCCTAAATTGAAAGCATATCCAAAGCTCAAGTGGACCACACCATAGGAAACAGTGTGAATTGAACGCCTACCATTGAAAGCTTATTGGGCCACACAAGTTTTGGATTAAGCTTATATATGTCTATCTTTTCATACATGTCTATTTAACCTTTTAAATAAGTTTGATGACGAATAAATATCATTGAATGCCTCAGGAAAGTTTTTCAACAATAGACTTTGTTTGTGTGAGGTGGTACACTTGAGCTTTGAATGTGCTTCAATTTTAAGTTGTTGCCCTAAAATGACATGGAAAAAGGTTATTTTGGCTCATGTCCTAGAATGACGTGGGAAAAGGATGGACCACAGGATATGTTATATACATCTTTGGTGCCCAGAGAGTTTACTCCACATGTTATACTTGAGTTGGACGCGGATTGCGTCCTACCCCACCCAGACAGTAATTTGTTTGAGCAGAGCTATGTGGGGCCCACTGTGATGTAAGTGTTTTATCCACTCTGTTTGTTGATTTTCTCAAATCATTTTAAAATATAACATGAAAACTGAGGCAGGTCCACAGCTCCACCGGGCCACACCAAAGGAAGCTGTAGTGATAATGACACTCACCGTTGAAAGCTTTCTAAGGGCCACCGTGATGTTTTTTTACCATCCAACCTATTAATAAGGTCATGTATACGTGGATGAAGTTAAAAAAAAAAAAAAAAAAAACAAATATCAGCTTGATCCGAAACTTCTTCGGCTCCCAAAAAGTTTTTAATGGTAGAAGTTAAATCCCTACTTTATAGTCCATTTAACCCCTTTACTTGCCTCATGTTTTGGCTCATACCTTAAAGTGATAGGAGAAAAACGATTAACAGTAGGGATAAAACACTTACATCATGATGGACCCAGGTAAGACGCAATCCTCCACTTGAGTTACTACATTTCCCCCCTTCAAATAGTAGTGGGGTTTGTTCCCCTTTTATGGCTAGTCTTTGTAGGGTGTGGCTTCATGCCTCAACGGTAGATAAACTCTGTTTCAATCCTGTGATCATGAGATTAATTATCCATATGGGGTGTGGATGCCTGTGTAAAAAAAGAAAAAAAGAAAAAGTTGTTGTTGTAAATTTCACCTTGGGAATGGTATTTTGGTACTTGCATATATTATTTAAGTATCTAATTTAATGATCAGGTATTTGATTGTAGGTATTAGTTTATAATTATGAATATTGACTTAATGTGAACCTTGGGCTGAGCTTCTTTTTTTTTCTTTTTTCTGTTAACTTGTTAGTACACCCACGGTAAGTTCACAATTCACTGTTAGTCACCCCTATTAGAGAGTCGATACCAAGACCTCAGCGTTGAAACGAGGTATCTTTCACTCAGTTTACCACTTGATCTATGGATCAGGGTGTTCCTTGGGTTGGGCCTTGAAACCACTCCTCTCTTAAGTTTGGCTTGGCTTGGATTGACATGAACCTGACTTGCTGAGTTACATCCCAACCTCTATTTGTCATGTAAGGTGGATCCAATGTCATAGTCAAGACTACAATAAGCAAATTCCACCCGAGAGAGTTTATCTGGATTTGGAAGATGAGCTTGTGCTCTAAATTAGTTCGCTTCGAATAGATGAAGAAAGATAATTGTTGAATTTTGGATCATTGGAATCTTTTATATTTTGTGCATCTTTTATCTAGCTTTGAATTTGGATAAAGGTAATTATGACGAATGAGAGTCGGATGGGTCCACATCATGAGGCCGTTTGGACATGCTGTGGACAAAACATGCATAAAAATGTCCAATTTTGAAGATAGTAGTCACTAGGTGCATGTTTGATGTTAGGCCATGTGTTTACACCTAATTTAACTATGTTAGCTGATCTAGTGACTCAGATGATGCCACGTGGCTATGAAATCTCACCAAGAAACAAATGGAAGATCTCTTCAGTTGCCCTCATGGTTAAATATGATAATAATTCAAAAGGTTATGAGTAGCCCAAGCATGGTAAGTTTAGCTGGCTACAATAATGATACATGTGTTGCATATTCTGCACATATGGTAGAGCCAACTATTCACCATAGTGGTCTCATGATCAAAACAGGTATGACCAAAACATAGTCGTGATAGGTGATAGATTCTTTTGATGCACCATTCCATCTTGTAGAAGCCCTTACGAACAAAACATTTAAGGCGTGGAGTAACAATGATGCTGAGTTGGCTGAGTTTCACAATGCACTACACACATTCGTGCGGAGAAAGAGATAATATAACCAACAAATGACATTTCAAGTGAGACTCTTGTCCATGTAATAGGATCATGATTAGAGGTGTACACAAACCGAGCTAGCTCGGTTAGCTTGCTTGATTCGACTTGAAAAATCTCGATTTGACTAGGTTTGAAGCTGAGTTCGAGTCGGGTCGAGCTGATTTTTTGAACTCGAAAATGAGTTGGAGCCGAGTTCGATTTGGCCGCAGTTCAACTCAACTCGGATCAAACCCAACTCGAATCGAACATGGATCAAACCAGTTTGGTGACTTGGTTACTTTGATATTGACGTTGCTCACCAAGTGTTTAATGAAATGATTCAATGAAGTATGGCTGGTGGCAAAGAAGGTATGTATATGAAACCAATACCCTTTTTTTCTTGATTTTTATGTTGCTCAAAAGGTGTTTGATAAAATACCTATAAAACTATTATTGTTGTTTTAAATACAATGAGAATTTGAAGGTGCAGTCCAGGTGTTTGTGAAAATGTTGCACAGACGAACTCGGCTCGAATTGGCCCGAGCTGCTGACCGAATCGAGCCGAGCTGGTCAGTTAGGCTCGAGGACTGAGCCGAACCGAGTTCGAGCTGAGGTCAGCTAGTGGCTGAGCCAAGTCGAGCTGAGGCTAGCTCGACTCAGTTCAACTCGATGTACACCCCTAATCATGATATGAGTGCAATTCATAGCCAACCCACGACAACTGACTAGCATACATGGTGTTGCTTGATAGGTCATAATTGTCTTCAGGCCTAAATGGTTATTTCTGCATCAACAAACCTGAGGATTGGTTACAGAGATCTCTTTCCAGCTACCGCCTTCAACTTTTATAAATAGGAAAAAGATTAACGAGGTTCGAGCCCTCGCCAACCCAACGCAAATCAAATCTATAGCGCACCGATGCCTATACTTAAAAAAAAAAATAAAAAAATAAAAATAAAAAATCTTAGTTTCTCTTAGATTAGGAGTAGTGTAATTCAATCCGTCTATGCTATACTAGTTTTAGCATTGGAGTAGTGTAATCTCGTCCTTCTACACGGCTATGGTGGACTGACTTAGACTATAATGGCATACTTCCCTTTTATTTATGTCAATTCTTGGATAGTAAAGATGACATTTTCTTTTCTTTCCTATTAGTGTAATTATCTTCATTTATGCCTAAGTCGTTGGATCAATGAGGACTTAGATCTAAAGCCTCGTTATTTATGCCACGGATGTTGGATCATTGATGGATACTTCTATAAGTTTTTTTTTTACCTCAATTAATACAATTGAGTTTCTTCTACTCTTATATTGTACGAATTAGGTTATCTCTGCTATTATGGTGAGAAAATATAATTTCAGCTAAAAGACAAAAAGAACTCATTCAAAGAATAAACCATTCGTATTTAGAAATTACCTGATTTTACTTACAGTTAGTTGAATAGGCAGTTGAACTACTTCAGTTCTCAATCATAGACAACCGTATATCTCAATGCTTGGAGTCACAAGTGTTTGGTTCGGATTGAGCTGTACAAGGCTCTGGCATGCTCGGCCTCATATACACGTGAATTTCAAGCCAAACACATGGTCTAAAAATCAGCTTGATCGGGATCTCATGTGGGCCCGACCTCATGTAACAACTGAGAGGTGATGACCAATTAAGGACCCACTATGTGAGATATGGTTCTTCCCAAAGGATGAAGGGACAATAAAAGTAAGGCCTTTCTAAGAAGACTCGGGTGAGCCACACCACAAGACCGTAGAGAGTTTTGTATTGACCCACATTTCAGTTTGTATACATTGAGTACCATGTGTACTAATCCTTGCCATTTATCTGTTGGGAACGCTGATGAACCATGCCCATAAATCTTCAAGTCAAGAAGATTTGCCTATCAATATTGGACCGTTCTCCCTTTGAATGCCGGCAGCAGCTCTTGAATGTTTATTTTCAGGCCAAAAATGATATGTTAGGGTTGTAATATTGGGAGATTTTTTTTGGGCATGGTCCATCTATGGTGGGTCCAACAAACCAATAGTCTGAATTAATGGATTGCTAAAACACAGCCCTACAAACTGAAAAGTAGGGTAAAATGTGCATAGCCCCAGGTGGAGGATCAGACATTAACTCCTCAACCGTATAATTCTTCATGGCCCACCACCTCATGATATATATGGAAAACCTTATTTGTACTAATTCCTCGCAATATTCCTACCAGTTGAACAACAAGTTATGATCCACTTAGAGGATAACTCCCAACCTATTAGGTGAATGCAACATCTAAGTCTTCCAATGAGTTGGCCCACAATGAGGATTGCTTAATATAAAAATCTGCACCATCTGCTCATTAGGTGGGCCACATCTGATTGATAGAAAACAATGTCTAGCAATTGATAAATTGCATAATAGAGTGTGGTCCACATAATGAGTTGATATGGCTGATTTTTGCGTATAGCAATCCTCATGGTCTACCAAACTTATTGGATGGATTGAATGTCGCGTGCACATGAAAGGTCAGGAGTTATCCACTTGTTGGTTGAGACCTCTAATTTGTATATGTGCTTGGCTAACTTGTAAAGTGTTTATAATGGAAAAAATTAACATCGTAGACGAGTCTGTTTAACGCTTTTTCTTTTTTTTTTTCGTCACTCGAAAACTTATCTCACCAAACATGATTTTTAGTGTACAGACGTTGATGTTTTGACGAAAATACCCTCGACTGTTAGGGTAAAGCAGTTAGAAAAAGCAGGGGTATTTTTATCTTTCTGAATTCGTCCGTACGAATAGAAGTCTACTTTGGTGCTTAAGGTTTTTTTTGGGTCCAACGAAAAAAGGTAGGTAGTATGTTGGGTCCATACAACACAAAATCCCTTTATAATGCATAAAATAGGCATTCACACTACATGTAGGGCATGATAAATTCCATTAGAAGCTTCAAATGATAAAAGGTGTGTTTTTTTTTATGGGGCTTGGGAGAACATCAAGGGATGCACATGTTAGATGGATTGGTTGCACAACACCTATCATACGAGGCGTTTTGCACAATTCGAAAGGTTTTTAATGGTCGACATCCCATCCCAAATATTCCCTATCATGTGCGCGCTTGATGATCAATCAAGTGTTTTTTTTAGGGCCGTAAGAGAGCACCAGGGGACACACGCATGATGGATGGATCAGATGTACCATATACACGTCAAGGTCGGCCCCATGCAACATTCTTGTGTATCGGCCATCTCTGTCTGCCATGTATAATATATTTTCAGGTTTAAACAATTTAGGGCAGATTCTATAAGTGTTATTGTCATCTAACTAAGGAAGTGATCCAGGCCATGCTACGGTAGTCCCTCCATTGAGTGGACTATGCCGATGGTTAAAGAAAAGAGAACCAATGGTCAACACCTAACATATATAAGTTGTCACGCCCCAGACTCGGTAACCGAAATCACAAGAAACCCGATGGCCCGTTCTGGCCGTAACAGCCTCCATAGTACCCCATTCTCGGCTCCTGAGGCAGGTTCCGATCCTGGGATCCTACAAGGAGGATTTTTCATAACAATATAATCATTACCAATACGAGCATACCCAAGATCACAACAAGTACATCTGAGAATAACAAAGGCACACATCGCAAAATCCACTATAAATTTGAACTTTTACAATCATCTATAAGGTTCAAAAGGACATACATGAGATAAAAGGAAAAGAGAGAAAGGTCAGCAATACTGGAGTCCTCAGATGCTCAGCTCTACTCCATGCTTTACTGCTATGTCGCTTGCCTAGGGTATCCTGCACGCATCAATCGTGCATAAGCTTATAGAAGCTTAGAGGGTGGTGTAGGTGTACGATAATGGTGCACAGAAGAGTAGTAGGAGATACAAGGAGAGAAGCATGATCAATGAGGATATCACTAGCCTTACCCAGGCTTATCATGAATAAGATGTAATGAGTACTGGGTACCATGCCAAGGCAATGCATGAAGGGGCTTGTACAACCAATGCTAATGCAATGCAAGTAATGTCAGCGCTCATATCCAAACCACAAGTCATGTACATTTTCGATCATAAGAAAATCACCAGGGTCCATTACACTACTGAATAACTGCCGCTCTACAGACCCCGCATAGTCAAACGAGCGTAAGAGACCTCACTACCCGCCCGTGGATAGCCAATCACCAATAAGGCCTGAAGGTAGCGGACCCATTTACGAGCTAGTCAGACTCAGCCTAGCAATGCCTCCTCACATCAGATAGGTAAGGCCACACCCCTATCCAACCGACTATACGACAGTGGGAGTCGCGGCCTAATGGTATAAGGTCCTCGTGCGCTCATATATTCCACCCGGTCAAGGCGTTGGAGCAGATCCTTGGTACCATGGAAGTTTTGAGAATTTCACCCATGGGCATCCTATGCACCCGGTATGCTCAACTAATATTTCCGGTGTCCACACATACGGCCATCCATGAATACCCCTGTGGAGGCAAGACCCTGATGAAGTAAGGGTGGATATCCATAAGCTATGCAATGTCAGATGCATGAATCACACAATCACCCATGCATCAATCCCAAGCATTCATCTCTCGGGGAGATACCAACATGTCCTACACAATGACACAACCATGGCCAATCATACCTCAACCAAGCATGCATATGATGTGTATGGGAGTGGGCTATGAAGATGAATAGGGGTGCCAATGAGGTAAAGATGAACTCTCTACCTAACCATGAAGGGTCTAGGTATTTAACCAATTCCTTATAAGGAATACAACCTCTAGTGGGGACCCAAATACCTGGGGTAGCCCACGAGACTAAGGAGAACAATGATATGGGCCTAAATAGATGAAATGGGCCTAGCAAGGATCTATGGTGGGCCTTTAACCATCCATAGAAGCCCATGGGCCTACCTTAGGGCCACCAATGTGGACATCCAACCACAATTGGTCCCCAAGAGGTAGCCCATCTCTAATTGATTACGGATCAAGGCCCAAGGCCCACACAACATTAGAAATAAAAAATGGGCAGCCATTACATACCACATACATTCATATTGGGCTTCAGAAAAGGCGGCCCAAGGCCTAACCAAAATATGGGTCCAAGGGGAGCACACATAGCCCAACTCATATATACCACTATGGGCCCATAGGGGAAAGATTAGGGCCCAACATGAAGGCCACTAATTCCATATATTGTGGTGGCCTAGTGGGCAGCCCATTGCTCAAATCACATGGGCAAATGTCATGCTCTTAGTCAAGTAAGTTGGGCCTACAACCCGGCCCAAGTATAAAGTTGATTTGGTGGGCAACCAAGGGCCCATATACTTGTGTAGTCCGGCCCACTAATCCAACACAATAGTATGGTAAAAATGGCCCAAGAGTTCAATGGGCCTATCTGGAAAGTTCCAGCCTAATTGGGCCTAAAGAGTTCAACAACTAGCTACATTCATGGACCTAATTAAATTAACTTTGGTAGGTTTCAAAAGTGCATTTATTAAGTCCAACATTTAAGGAATTAAAGGTATAAATTATTACCTCTAAGATTCTTCACAATGTGTTGGGCCCCACTCCTTAAAATTTCAGCCCAAAGGCCAAGCATAATTATGACATGTTGTTGTCCTAAATTTGGGCATTCCATTGGAGTAGGCACAGGGCCTCTAAAACTCTAGGAATTGAGGGCTAAAGTCCCTCATCATGCATATAATAAGAGGAAACCGAAAAAGGTGGCCCACCATTAGAGAAAACATTTTTGAATTATAATTTTTATCAAGGCATATTGCTGGACTGCACAACAGAAAATTCTGGCAAGCTAGCCATCTTGGCCCATTCTTTTGGATGCCCAAATAGGGTCAGTTGGGGCTGAAATTTTACAGAGTGATACTTCCATAGGTGGGCCATACCCCCACAAAATTTTAAAATTTTTGGATATTCCTAAGTATTTTAATGAATTTAAACAAACAGTCTATCTAAAAATCGGACAGACCTGGACGTCCCAACGTGGTGCGCTAGTCCGGCCCTCGTCACGGTGTGAACAGGGGTCTATTGGCTTTGAAACTTGGTAGGTAAGTCCCACCATGGGTGGAAAACAACTCCATAAAATTTCAAAATTTTTAAACATTTAAAAATATTTTAATTTATTTAAAGAAATCAATCTATCTTGAAAATCGGACTAATCTGGACACCATATTGTAATGGGCCGGTCCAGCCACCACCATGGTGTGTACAGGTGTCCATTGGCCCCAAAATTTTGTAGGTTGGTCCTACCATGAGTGGACCACCTCCCTGTAAATTTTTATAATTTTTAGACACCCAAAAATATTTTAATAAATTTCGGAATTTCAACCTGTCCAGGGTGGAATGTTGCTGGAACAGTGCAGAAAATTCAGACTATCCACCTCACTTGGACCACACTTTTGGGACCCCAATGAAGGTCAGATGGGTCTGAAATTTGGTATGGTTGTAGGTGGGTCATAAGGCTACAAGAATCACATATTATTTTGTTTCAGTATTCCCACCAAAGACCCATAAATCAGGCCCCAAGGTGGCCCAAAAATCTGTCCAGGCAGATTTGGACAGCAACATGTAATAGAAATGATTAAAATATAAACATGGTTTTTCATGGGATTTAACCCCAGAAATTTGTGTGGTGAACCACCCCAGTGGACCCCACAAATGTCCAGACCTTTTCCATCATCAAATACCCCTTACATGTGTCCCATTTAGGTGGATTTTGGAGCCATATGTCTAAGGATGGACCGCTATGGGCGTCCAAGCTCCATGGTTGGTTTAGATTTTTGTTGGCCTACAAGATGGGCCACACATGCAAGATCAGAATTCTATCATAAAGGAAAAAAATAAAGAATTGGCCACGAGAGGAGGGGCTCCGCTACATTGAGGCCCTCCCCTTCATCAATCATACCATTCTTCCTTTTATTCATATGTTACGACAAAGATCCACCACATGTATGTTCTAGATTTAAGATCAATGGTTGAGATCTCATCCCAACCATGATTCTAGGGTCTAGATGACCTATCATGCTATGGAATCCAAGTAATCCTCCATGATGGGGGCCTATAGAGGGGAAACCCCATGCATGGATATGCATGCATTAAATAGGTCATTTGGCCCCAACTAAGGGATGATGTAGGATCTCCACCATGGATTGGTGGGTCTTATACTTCCCACAAAAAAGATATCTAAGAACATGAAAATAGAAATCCTAAGTCTTAGGAGTACACCCACTTTAGATTGCTCCAAACTTAGACCTCTTAGCTTCTAGTGCACCAAGGGATCCATATCAATGGATGAGATTAGATTTAGATGGTTAGATTTAGAGGATTAAAGGGGAAATGGGGTTGGAGAAGAGAGGGAGATGGAAGGGAAGTTGCTGGATTTTTTATTTTCAAATGGAAGAGAAAATGAGAAGAAAGAAGAGAGAGAGAGAGAGAGAGAGAGAGAGAGAGGGAGAGAGAGAGAGAGGATTTGTAGGAAAGAAATGATTATGTTGTAAGAAAGCAAATGATAGCTTATGGTGACAATAACAATGTTGTTATAATAGGCTAGGTTTGGGTGGTGTTTAGGTGGGTAGTGTCAATTCCATACAATAGTGTAGTGTGTGTGTGTGGTGTGCATGGGAAATTGTGCCATGGAGGTGGTCCACATGCATTTGTACAAAAAGTGGACCACATGATGAAATGCTCATAACTTTTGATCCATAGGTCGGATTGACGCACAAGACGCATCGTTGGAACCACAACGACGATACGAAAGAGATGGCATAGATCTTGGGTCGATCCGAGTTGGGTCTATATGACTGAACTCAAGGTGACCGCAAATACAATCCGAGGGTCGCAGGTCGCTGGAATTCGACCGGTAGGACCGCGAGACCATGATGAACAAGATGCATACTCACACACACATATGCACACATGGGAACTAGGGTCGGATCTCACATAAGTGGTGTAGAGTGGGTCATGAATAGTTTCATGGCAAAGATGGATAAGAAATGTTTCGATTGGAAGCGGAGGTGATCCAGACCGTTAAAACTTAAAACGAAAGTATCTCACAAACTAGAATGAGCTATCGGATGTACCATATATGATTTTTGGGGGTAGGATGAGCAACTTTAGCCACCCAACCTGCTATGTCAGGTTGTCCACGCCGAATTTAAGAAATACCATCATATCGACGGTCAAATTCCTATTTTAATTTCTTGAATCACGACCGTACCTATAAATATTAAGTTTACTATTTATAGTAAGTCGCGAATTTTAAGAGTTTTAGTTGTAGTTTAATTCCGAAACTTCTTCCATATCTTAGTATCCCTATTTAAAGGGGTGTAAACTCGTTTATTTGGATATCAATCAAATTACAAAATTTATATAATTATTTTATTTTCTTATTTTTCCTCATGGATTCAAGGCATCTCTGTGAGGAGTCCAGAGAAGTTCCATGGATTCAGAATAGTTATCCCCCTTGAGAAGACGATGCTCAACCTCACGTCCTTCCCTTCGTCAATAAGAAATGCTCGCCTATGCACCACTTCTCGCGAAAACTCGTGAAAACTTTTTGAAAACTCATCTCCCATGATATGAACTCAAAATTTGAACAATCCAGGTGATACAGCACCCTATGAAACCCCCTCGGCCCAACTTTTACCCTAATCCAAAACTTAGATGGGTCATGGCAAAAGGAAACAGTTTCCTTATTTGATTTGCCCCTCTCTTTTGCCATGGCCCACCAAAGTTTTGGATCAACGTAAAAGTTGGGCAGAATTAAAAGGTTTATGGGGTGTTGCATCACGTGGACCATTCAAATTTTTGGCTTATACCATTGGAGATGAGTTATCAAAAAGTTTTTACAAGTTTTCGTGAGAATTATTGTGCCCATGAGCATTCCTCTCTCTCTCTGTCTCTCTCTCTCTCTCTCTCTCTCTCTCTATATATATATATATATATATATATATGAGGTAAACTTCATGAGAGCTTCTCATGAGGTCAAGTATTGTGGGGCCAACAGTGATGTGTGATGAATAGTTTCCCTTGAGATTATGGGATGTCTCAAAATTCAGCCTTATTTGAACACATGGGGTTCATACCATTTAAAACCATGACAAATCATGCTCAAAATATCTAAAAACACTTATTTTTGAAATGATATAAAGTTTGGTGTGACCCTTCGTTCAAGTGGGACAACACAATGGATGGATTGAATTTATAAACCACATTTCATTGGCCCTATACAATTAAAAGGTTTTAATAAGTGGATATCTATGTTGGGGGCCTTGCACAAAACCTTCGGATCTAGCCCTCCAGAACAAACCAGAATTATGGATAATAAAGCAATGAAAATAATCAATGCATCAATCACATACCACACAAGAGATTTTTACGTGGAAAACCCTCAAAAAGGTAAAAACCACGGGACCTCGTCCAGATCAACAATTCACTATGAAGTAGAACGTTAAAAACTTCTTCACTCACACAGGAGAGGATAAACAATGAGAGACACAAAGAAAAATGGAGAGATCTCACCGATTACGAGGACATATAAGCGTTGAGATATAGATTACACAGTAGATAACCTCCATGAGCATAATCTCCCTTCTATAAGCTTCATCTCTCTCTTTTCCTCTCTCTCACTCTTTTAATATCCCTAAACCCTTTAGCAAATCTCTTGTAAAGTTTAGAAAACCCTCTTGTCGTTACCTAGAAAGCTCTAGGAACTCCTATTTAAAGTTTTAGGAAACTCCTTTCCGCATCCCAGTTGCGAAAGGACTTGCGACACGAAATCCGCACAAAATTGCAGAACGAATCTGCGTAACTTCGACTGGTCGAACTGAGTCCATGACCGGTCGAAAGCCACCTACGATTGGTCGAGCACCCCCTTCGACTGGTCGAGTACCCCAGAGAAAAACAGTCCACAGTCGCTGGACTTTGAGTAGTGCCACGACTCGACTCCTTTAATTGGTTAACGACCAACCTTCTATCGGTCGAGTAGGGCTCACGACCGGTCGATGACGAGTTAAAAAATTCATCAAATCTCCCCCTTTTTTATACAGGAGGGATCCACCTTCTTCAAGCCACCCAGGTTTCTACAAACCTCAAACTTACCCTTGAGTAAAGCCTTAGTCATCATGTCTGACCCATTATCGTCCGTGTGGACCTTCTCAAGCTGTAACACCTTCTATTCTAAAGTATCACTGATCCAGTGATACTAAATGTCTATGTGCTTTGACTTAGAATGATGACTTGGATTCTTGCTCAAGTGTATAGCATTTTGACTATCGCAATAGACTACGTGCTCCTCCTGCTTCAGGCTAAGTTCCTGTAGGAACCTCTTCATCCAAAACATCTCTTTACATGCCTCTGTGACTGCAATGTACTCGGCCTCTGTCGTCGACAATGCTACGACCTTCTGTAGCTTGCTCTGCCAAGAAACCCCTCTCCCTGCAAACGTAAACATAAACCCCGATATAGACTTGCAGGAGTCTATATCACCTATCATATCTGCATCTGTGTAGCCCTCTAACACAGGTTTTTCGTCACCATAGCATAGGCTTAACCTGGATAAGCCTCTTAGATACCGCAGTATCCACTTAACTGCTGCCCAATGTTCTTTGCCAAGATTGGCAAGATACCGGCTGACAACACCAACTGCATATATTATGTCTGGGCGTGTACACACCATAACATACATCAAACTTCCACCGCTAATGCGTAGGGGATCTTCTGCATCTCTTCCACCTCTACCTTCATCTTGGGATACTGCCTGTCACTTAATCTGAAGTGACCATCTAGTGGAGTACTGACCGGCTTCGCTGCATTCATATTGAACCGCTCTAGGACTTTCTCAATATACCACTCTTGTGACAGCCAAAGCTTCCTACTGCTTCTGTCATGAGTTATCTTCATTCCTAAGATCTGTCTAGTCGAGCCCAAGTCTTTCATCACAAAAGACTTGCCCAACTCCTGTTTCAGTTTGTCGATCTTCTTAATGTCTTTTCCCATGATGAGCATGTCATCAACGTATAATAGCAAAACTAAGATATCACCATCTGAGAACTTGAGCGTGAACACACAGTGGTCCGACTCTGTTCTGTTATACCCATGCTGTAACATGAATGAATCGAACTTCTTATATCATTGTCGTGGAGCTTGTTTCAGCCCATACAAGCTCTTCCTCAGCCTACACACCATATGCTCTTTGCCCTTGACTTCGAACCCCTCTGGTTGGTGTATGTAGATCTCTTCTTTCAGGTCACCATAGAGAAAGGCAGTTTTAACATCTAACTGCTCTATCTCCAGATCCATGCTAGCCGCTAACCCAAGCAACACCCGTATGGATGTTATCTTCACCACTAGTGAGAATATCTCCTTGAAGTCTATGCCTTTCCTCTGACCAAACCCTTTCACCACAAGTCTGGCCTTGAACCTCGTCTGTGAATTCTTCTGCTCAATCTTCTTTCTGAATACCCACTTGTTGTTCAAAGCTTTCTTGCCCTTAGGCAGTTTTACCATGTCATAGGTGTGATTTTTATGCAATAATTTTATCTCCTCTTACATACTTTTCAACCACTCCCCCTTATGCTTGTCGGCTGGGGCCTCAGAATAATCTTCTGGCTCTCCCCCATCAGTTAGCATAATGTACTCATATGGCGAGTACCGACGGCTATCTGTCCCTAGATGACCTCCTCACTTGTGGCTCAACAGGTGGATCAAGTGGGGGCTGCTCCCCTGGTCCATCTTCTGAAGGAACTCCCTCGTCCACTGCACCTTGTTTTACTCCCCTGTCATCAGGCACCACGGGAGGAATAATGGAATCCATGTCTTCTAACTCACCTGAACTATGCTAGTTCTTCTCTGGCTTACCAATGTCTTCTATAGACTAATCTTTAAAAAAAAAAACCACATCTCTACTCTTGACGAGCTTCTTCTTGGATGGATCCCATAACCTGTAATTGAACTTTTCATCACCGTACCCTAAGAACACACACTGCCTGATCTTCATATCGAGCTTGGACCTCTCGTCCTTTGATACGTGAACGGATGCCCTGCATCCAAACACCCTGAGATGATTGTATGATGGATCATGTCAGTCCACACCTTCTCAGGTACTTTTCCATTCAATGGGGCTGATGGAGACCTGTTTATCAAATACACTACCGTGTACATTGCTTCTCCCCAGAACGTCTTGGGCAATTTTATATGAGATAACATGCATCTGATTCTCTCTATAATGGTGCGATTCATTCTCTCAGCTACACCATTATGCTGGAGGGTCTTGGGAACTGTCTGTTCATGCCGTATACCCAGGGACTATGCAGTACTCATGAAAGTCGCCAATGTATTCACCACCATTGTCAGTGCAGATGCACTTCAATGATCTACCTGTCTCTCTCTCGACCATAGCATGAAACAATTTAAACACACCAAAGACCTCGTCCTTGGATTTCAAAGCATAAACCCAAACCCTCTTAGATACATCATCTATAAAAGTAACAAAATACAATGCCCCACCCAAGGTTTTTGTCCTCATAGGACCACAAACATCAGAATAAACCAAATCTAATGCATGCACTTTATTAACATGAGAAGCAATTTTAACGAATGAAACTCTATGTTATTTCCCTGATAAACAATCAAGACAAGTTTTGAGAGGTGTACCTGTCACGTCTGGAAGGAGCCGCTTCTTTGCTAATACCTAAAGCCCTTTTTCACTCATGTGGCCTAGACGTTTGTGCCACATGTTATTAGTTGAATCTTCCGTTACATTCAACCCACCCTTGCACATCCTGACACTTGCCTTGTAAAGGATGTAACACTTCTTTCCTCTGGCCACGATCAATGAGCCCTTGATGAGCTTCCATCGCCCACCAGCAAACCGGCTTTCATAGTCATTATCATCCAACTTTCCCGTCGACATCAAGTTGAGGCGAAGGTTTGAGATATGACTCACATCCCTGAGAACCAATGTGCAGCCCATATCGGTCTTCACACAAATATCACCGACTCCCATGATTTTTGATACGCCAGAATTTCCCATCTTCATAGGCCCATAGTCACCTGACTTGTAACTTGTGAAGAAGTCGCTGTATGGAGTCGCATGAAAAGAAGCTCCCGAGTCTATCACCCAGTCGATGTCCTGACTCGTAGCCGTGAGACATATATCATGATCTGCAGAAAGAATAACTACAACGTCGCCATCTGAAGCGATCGCAGTGGAATCTAATTCATCTTCCTTCCCTTTTCCTTTCTTGTCGTTCTTCTTACCACGACGTTCATGCTTGTAGTGGCCCTTCTTGTCACAATTCTAGCAATTAACATCCTTTCTGTTACTTAACTTGCCTCTCGATTTATCTCGGGCCTTCCCACCCTTCCTGTTCTTTCCTCTCCCCTGTTCCAGTGTCACAAGAGCCTCTTGTTGAATAGACCCCTGAGACTTCCTCATTGTCTCTTCATTAAAGAAGCAGCTAGTTACCTGTTCCATGAATATCTTTCTGTCTGGCGCAGAGTTACTTAGAGACAACACCAATGTCTCTCAACTGTTAGGCAATGAACTAAGCAAAAGTAAAGCCTGCAATTCATCATCCAGGACCATCTTCATAGAGGAGAGTTGGTTCACTGTATTGCTAACCTCATTCATGTGCTCAGCCACAGAACCACCATCCTTGAACTTGAAATTGACAAGTCGCTTTATCAGAAAATTTTTATTACCGGCTATCTTCCTCTCATACAGCCCTTGTAATTTTAGTCATAGGCTAGCGGCTGAGGTTTCCGTAAACACATGGTGGAACACTGAATCATCCAACCATTGTCTAACAAACCCCACCGCCTTCCGGTCCATCTTCTTCTAATCAACATCAGACATATCCTTAGATTTTGTTGATATGCCTAAAATTGGAGAATATAGGTCCTTGCAATAAAGCAAGTCCTCCATCTTAGCCTTCCATATGGTCCAGTTAGAACCATTGAGATTGATCATCCTTGATGAGCCACCTTCCATAATTCAAAACCGATCCTACCCGTTCAATGAACTTAGCTCTGATATCACTTGTTGGGGGCCTTGCATAAAACCTTAGGATCTAGCCCTCCAGAACAAACCAGAATTATGGATAATAAAGCAATGAAAACAATCAATGCATCAATCACACACCATACAAGAGATTTTTACGTGAAAAACCCTTAAAGAGGTAAAAACCACGGGATCTCGTCCAGATCAACAATCCACTATGAAGTAGAACGTTACAAACTTCTTCACTCACGTAGGAGTGGATAAACAATGAGAGACACAAAGAAAAACGGAGAGATCTCACCGATTACAGGGACATAGAAGTGCTGAGATATAGATTAAACAGTACCTAACTTCCACGAGCATAATCTCCTTTCTATAAGCTTCCTCTCTCTTTTTTCCTCTTTCACACACCTTTGATAGTCCTAAACCCTTTAGCAAATCCCTTGTAAAGCTTTAGGAAACCCTCTTGTCGTTACCTAGAAAGCCTTAGGAACTCCTATTTAAAGTTTTAGGAAACTCGGGTATGCTCGGCCTCATATACACGTGAATTTCAAGCCAAACACATGGTCTAAAAATCAGCTTGATCGGGAACTCATGTGGGCCCGACCTCATGTAACAACTAAGAGGTGATGACCAATTAAGGACCCACCATGTGAGATATGGTTCTTCCCAAAGGATGAAGGGACAATAAAAGTAAGGCCTTTCTAAGACTCGGGTGAGCCACACCACAAGACCGTAGAGGTTTTAGGCATGATTGTACATTGCCATCTTCGGTGTAGCCTAACCGAGTTTTGTATTGACCCACATTTCATTTTTTATACATTGAGTACCATGTGTACTAATCCTTGCCATTTATCTGTTGGGAACGCTGATGAACCATGCCCATAAATCTTCAAGTCAAGAAGATTTGCCTATCAATATTGGACCGTTCTCCCTTTGAATGCCGGAAGCAGCTCTTGAATGTTTATTTTTAGGCCAAAAATGATATGTTAGGGTTGTAATATTGGGAGATTTTTTTGGGCATGGTCCATCTATGGTGGGGTCCAACAAACCAATAGTCTGAATTAATGGATTGCTAAAACACAGCCCTACAAACTGAAAAGTAGGGTAAAATGTGCATAGCCCCAGGTGGAGGATCAGACATTAATTCCTCAACCGTATAATTCTTCATGGCCCACCACCTCATGATATATATATATGGAAAACCTTATTTGTACTAATTCCTCGCAATATTCCTACCAGTTGAACAACAAGTTATGATCCACTTAGAGGATAACTCCCAACCTATTAGGTGAATGCAACATCTAAGTCTTCCAATGAGTTGGCCCACAATTAGGATTGCTTAATATAAAAATCTGCACCATCTGCTCATTAGGTGGGCCACATCTGATTGATAGAAAAATCTGCACCATCTCTCTCTCTCTCTCTCTCTCTCTCTCTCTCTCTATATATATATATATATATATATATATGAGGTAAACTTCACGAGAGCTTCTCATGAGGTCGAGTATTGTGGGGCCAACAGTGATGTGTGATGAATAGTTTCCCTTGAGATTATGGGATGTCTCAAAATTCAGCCTTATTTGAACACATGGGGTTCATACCATTTAAAACCACGACAAATCATGCTCAAAATATCTAAAAACACTTATTTTTGAAATGATATAAAGTTTGGTGTGACCCCTCGTTCAAGTGGGACAACACAATGGATGGATTGAATTTATAAACCACATTTCACTGGCCCTATACAATTAAAAGGTTTCAATAAGTGGATATCTATGTTGGGGGCCTTGCACAAAACCTTAGGATCTAGCCCTCCAGAACAAACCAGAATTATGGATAATAAAGCAATGAAAACAATTAATGCATCAATCACATACCACACAAGAGATTTTTACGTGGAAAACCCTCAAAAAGGTAAAAACCACGGGACCTCTTCCAGATCAACAATCCACTATGAAGTAGAACGTTACAAACTTCTTCACTCACGCAGGAGTGGATAAACAATGAGAGACACAAAGAAAAACGGAGAGATCTCACCGATTACGAGGACATAGAAGCACTGAGATATAGATTGCACAGTAGATAACCTCCACGAGCATAATCTCCCTTCTATAAGCTTCATCTCTCTCTTTTCCTCTCTCTCACACTTTTGATAGTGATGTTTTATTTAAACCAATCTGATTTAAATGATTTTAAACTCTCAAGTATACGAATCAGATGTAGATATGATACGTATTACGAGATCATTCCCACGAGGACTGGTTGTCACAATTTGAAATTTATGACTCTTCTTAACTAATCCAACAAAGAGTTTAAGTAATGATTAAGAAAAATAATCTAAAAGGATAACCAAGAGCAATAAGTAAAATCCAATCAAGGAGAAAACTAGGACTTTCGAATCCACCCCTAATTATCCTAATCCTTGTTTTACCTGTTGATTCACCTTAATTCAGGTTGAGATCAAAATAAATAAAACACACTCTATGTCCTTGGTCGGGCACATAGAATGTATAATTCCTTAAAAGCATATGGATCACATCTTTCCATCCATGGTCAGGCATGAAGAGATGTAGATTCCTGTTTCTTCCTCTATAGGAAACCTGTTCATGGTCAGACACAAGCACCTAGTTAAGATTCCAAACAACATCCATATCTAGACTTTGGTCAAGCTCATAGAATGGAGAAGCATGAAAATCACAGTTAAACACACTAGAGAGAGAAACAAATCAATCAGATTAAGATAAAATCAACATAAACAAGAGTTATTCAAAATAGGGGCTTCATCTCAGCCCTAGACAAATTAAGGATTTAAAAATTCATGTGATCAATTATAATGAAGGAAAAATAAAACATAAACACTAGAAACATCCTCTCTCTTCTCTTTCTTCTCTTTCTTCTCGTTCTTCTCTTTCTTCTCTTTCTCCTCTCCTTGGCTTTTCCCAGGCTCTCGCTTTCCCTTCATCCACGTTTTGTAACTCTTTTTATAGCTGATGGAGTGACTAGAGAGGTGGAAATCGGATTTGGAAAGCTGTCGCACGCACAGCGAAAACCTTTTCACAGCCAAGTTCAAGGCCTCGAAACATGACACTTTCCTTACTCAAATTCCAAAAAAACATAGTCCCTTAGGACTTTCTTGGGTCTTCTACATAATGGACGGTTCAGATCTACCATATGATCAAAGATGGTGGCCCACAATCGCCTAGAAAATCGAATTTCCTAATATGTGCGAAACCTTTCTCACCCTTTCGCTGTCGTGATCGGTGGGCCCCACAGAGGTATTTTCAGGGAAATCCACCCTGTCCATTACATTCAGGATGAAATTTCAGTCAAGAATGGGTGGTTTTGAATGTTCATTGACGCGGCCCAGAGAAGAAATCACAAAAAGATCAGTTTTGAACATTGCAGGGTAGTCCGTTTGTCGCTTCTGTATCGAACACATGTGTATGTATGTTTACAAAGTGACAACATAGTTTTGTAGCTCTCGAATCCCTCTACACGGTGGTTGGTTTGGATCATCCATACAAGCAATGGGTGGGGCCCACTAACGTTCGCAAACGGACGGTGTCCATCCGTTACGCGTTGAAGAAAAAAGGAAATTTCCTTTTCTGAGAAGATGCGGGTCAGCAGCTGCGCTGACCGAACAGCTGGTCCGTGCACGGCATACTACATGTGCATGGTGTACACCCACCATGGTGTGGGGTCCACTACGATGTTTCTTAGAAATCCGCACCGTCCATCTTCTTTGTCTCCCTGATTAAGGGGTTGAGACCAAAGTTGAAGTATATCATGTTATCAGGTGGGCCCCACTTAATGAGTTAAAAGGCTGATCTGGCCGTTGGCCCACTTCCCGAGATATCCAATGGATGAAATTTTATTTGTATGGTTAATTTATGGTCCTCAGGCCATGTATAAAGTTTCGAGCCAATCGGATGGCGGGAACCCTATGATCTTGCATTCTGGATGGTTTTCGGGCCTTTTTAAACGTGAACGGCTTGATTTCCTCAGGTCCCTGGCATGTAAATTCTTCAATATTGGTCCTCTGGGGTCCGTCCTTTGCTTTGGTTACTTTAGAGCATCAAGTTCATGCTTTTAATATCCTTTTTCAATCAACGCTCCTGATTTCATCCTGCAACAAAAATACAATTAAAATACTCCATTAAGCATTATCATATACATAAAATCTGGCAATAATCGGGGTTTGAGATGCAATATTCGACCCTCATCACAACCCCCAACCAGTATTTTGCTAGTCCCGAGTAAAACATGCGAAAAATAATTTCAGAAATAAAGGATAATTCCTGTAAACTTGAGTAACTTGTGAAAAAATAGTTGAGATATGAAAATTCTAAGATTCATGAATGGTGAGTGGAATTTTTCTCCTGGAATCAAGCTTACAGTAAACTTCATAATCAAGTTCAAAATATTAATCCATTAATTAGAACAATTATGAACATCGAGCTCCATGAGTGTATAATGTAATCTCGGCTTACAATCATTACGAGATCAAATTGTCAATTTCATGATATCATTGGTAATTAACAATAGAATTCATGACAACAAAACCTGAAACCAACACTTGCCTTTTTCATTCTATCAGCCTTTGATTTTTTTTTTTTTTATGAATAGTAACGTTAAGGAAGGGAATCAAATCCTCACCTATAGGGAGCAAACCTATGGTAAAGGTTGTATACCTAACTCTTTCTGAATGTAAACCATGGGAGATCGAATCTTCATCTATAGGGAGCAAACCTATGGTGAAGATTATTTGACTCACATTTTCACTTCTTCTTTATAAACTGATGCTAACAAATTTTTCAGGCTAGTTCCTTTCATGCTTAATGATTACCAAGTTACCATTTAATATCAAACTGAAAACTTAATGTGTAAGCGAGATCTGATATGTGAAATCATAACTCAATCAATGTTTATAACTTCTAATCCTAGGTTAACAATTCAAACTTAACTGTGAAATTTACCAGACAATAGAATCCAAGAGTCATAAAATACCAACATTCAATATCTTGTAATTTTAAAATTACAACTATCCTTCAAAATCACTTCAAATTCACAAGAAATTCTGAAAAAATGTTAGAAATTTTTTTCATAATTTTATAATTTTTGCTCAAGACCAAGAAAATACTGATTAGGTAACCTAATCTGCCACCCCCAACCTAAAATCTACATTGTCCTCAATGTAAAAGAAATAAGCATGCAATGCACATGAGACAATGAACATAAAAGAGGAGTGATGGAAAGATAGTACCTGGACAGAGCATCAAGAGGCTTTCCCAAAAATATCAATATAAAAGCGAGTCAGAACAAGAGAGAAATTAACAAAAGAAAAATAACAAGAATAAAAGCACAAAAAGAAGATCCTACCTATACCACTTTCGCAGGTGCTCTCGATTGCATTTAGCATATGCAACAAGCCTTTAAACCCCTAGGTTGCCCCTAGTGGATGAGTTGTAGTCTCGTGAGGGTTTGCAATAATGTTACCCACAAACATTGAACTGAATAACTAGGAAAAGGAAATGAAATAAAATAAAAAGCTGGGTTGCCTCCCAGGAGCGCTAAGTTTAATGTCTTCAGCCAGACAAGCAAGGCGAGCACCCATGGACCCTGAATCAATCAATCTAGATAACTTGGGTCCACCAAATGAATTATTTCAACATCATGATCAACCAAATCGTATAAGTACAATTTCAGTCGTTGACCATTTACTTTGAAAACATTCCCATCCTTTAGATTTTGAATCTCAACTGCTCCATGAGGAAATACTTTTACAACCCGATAAGGACCATACCATCGCGAACGTAATTTTCCAAGAAAGAGGCGTAACCTGGAATTATACAGTAAAACTTTCTGGTCCGGTTCAAATGTCTTGCGAAGAATTGATTTGTCATGAAACACTTTTGTCCGTTCTTTATAAATTTTTGCATTCTCATATGCTTCATTTCGAATTTCTTCTAACTCATTGAGTTGAAGTTTACGGTGTGATCCGACCTTGTTTAAGTTAAAATTGAAGGTTTTGATGGCCCAATAAGCATGATGTTCTAATTCCACCGGTAAGTAACAGGCTTTCCCAAAGACAAGCCTGTAGGGAGACATTCCAATCGGAGTTTTGAAAGCCGTACGATATGCCCAAAGGGCATCATTCAAGCGCTGTGACCAATCCTTCCAATCAGGGCAAACTGTTTTCCCCAAAATTTATTTAATCTCCCGATTTGAAACCTTGACTTGACCACTTGTTTGTGGATGATATGGCGTTGCAACTTTATGGGTGATGGAGTATTTCTTCATTAAAGATTCAAACAGTTTATTGTAAAAATGACTACCTCCATCACTTATAATTGCTCGAGGAGTGCCAAAAAGAGAAAAGATGTTTTCTTTCAAGAAACGGACCACAACTTTGTGATCGTTTGTTTTACATGGCACTGCTTCCACCCACTTAAAGACATAGTCGATGGCCACAAGGATGTACATAAAACCGAATGACGGGGGAAATGGACCCATGAAGTCAATACCCCAAACATCAAATAATTCAACAATGAGAATATTGGTAAGCGGCACCATGTTCCTGTGGGAAATATTCCTTGTACGTTGGCATCTATCACATGTAGAACAAAAGGCATGAGTGTCTTGAAACAGTGTAGGCCAATAAAATCCACTTTGCAAGACTTTCGCAGCTGTTTTCTTTGAACCAAAATGACCATCACATGCATGGTCATGACAAAAGGAGATTACACTATGAAACTCACTCTCAGGCACACATCTCCTAATAATCTGATCAGGACAAATTTTGAATAAGTAAGGGTCGTCCCAAAAGAAATGTTTAACCTCAGCAAGAAATTTGGATTTATCCTGTTTAGTCCAATGAGCAGGAAGTTGACTTGTAACAAGATAGTTTACAATATCCGCATACCAAGGTAATTGAGAAATAGCTAAAAGTTGTTCATCAGGGAAAGACTCATTCATTGGCAAAGGATCCACTGTGGACTCTAAGACAAGTCTAGACAAATGGTCGGCTACCACATTTTTGGAACCCTTTTTATCCCGAATTTCAATATTGAATTCTTGTAGCAAGAGAATCCACCGAATCAATTGAAGTTTAGCGTCTTTTTTAGAAAGAAGATATTTCAATGCTGCATGATCTGAGAACACTATAACCTTTGATCCTATGAGATACGACCTGAATTTGTCTAGAGCAAATACCACAACCAACAATTCTTTTTCAGTGGTAGAGTAGTTAAGCTGTGCATCATTTAGAGTCCTACTAGCATAATAAATGACATGAGGCATTTTGTTCAATCTTTGTCCTAGGACGGCTCCAACAGCATAGTTCGAGGCATCACACATAAGCTCAAAAGGTAAACTCCAATCAGGTGGTTGGATGATCGGAGCAGAAGTCAATAAATGCTTTAACTTATCAAAAGCTTGCCGACACTCATCATTAAAAACAAAAGCAACATCTTTAGCTAGTAAATTGCACAAGGGTCGAGAGATTTTGCTAAAATCCTTTATGAATCTCCTGTAGAATCCCGCATGCCCTAAGAATGATCTAATCTCCTTGACCGTTCTGGGTGGAGGAAGACTGGAAATTAAATCAATCTTGGCTTTATCAACTTTAATACCTTTACTTGAAATAACATGGCCGAGTACAATCCCTTTTTGAACCATAAAATGACACTTTCCCCAATTCAATATCAGGTTCGTTTTTTCACATCTTTCCAAGACAAGAGATAGATGGTATAAACATTCATCAAATGAAGAGCCAAAAATTGAAAAATCATCCATGAAAATCTCGAGAAAACGCTCAACTATGTCTGAAAAAATACTCATCATGCATTGTTGAAAAGTAGCTGGCGCATTACACAACCCAAATGGCATACGCCGATAAGCATATGTACCAAAAGGACATGTAAATGTGGTTTTCTCTTGATCCTCAGGGGCAATGGGAATCTGATTATATCCGGAATAGCCATCCAGGAAACAATAATAGCTGTGCCCTGCCAATCTCTCAAGCATCTGATCTATGAAAGGAAGAGGAAAGTGATCCTTCCTTGTGACCAGATTCAGTTTACGTTAATCAATACAAACTCGCCAGCCCGTAGTCATACGAGTTGGCACTAATTCATTTTTGTCATTTTTAGTCACCGTAATCCCAGACTTTTTGGGAACAACTTGAATTGGGCTGACCCAAGTGCTATCCGAAATGGGGTAAATGATACCAACATCTAACAATTTAAGCACCTCAGCCCAAACGACTTCTTTCATGTTAGGGTTAAGCCTCCTTTGCATTTCACGTAACGTTTTTGCATTTTTTTCAAGATGAATACGATGCATACACACAGTGGGGCTTATTCCCTTTATGTCTGCTATTGTCCACCCAATAGCTGCCTTATGTTCTCTAAGAACATTAAGCAACTTACCCTCCTATTCCTTATCAAGGTTAGAAGCTATGATGACAGGCAGGGTTTCAGAAGGGCCTAAAAATGCATATTTGAGAGTTTCAGGTAATTGTTTAAGGTCAAGTTCGGATGGTTTCTCAATAGACGGGACCGGTTTAGACTCAGATGGTGGAAGAAGTTCCACTTTAGCTTTCCATTTTGTTGTATCCATTTTAGGATTAGAGTCAAGTAATACATTGACCTCTTGGACGGAATTTTCTATGTCAAAATTCATGCCAAAATGTGCTAAACAAGTCTCAAGAGCGTCTTCGGAAGATTTAAGAAAAGAGTCATGTACTAGACTCTCAATCATGTTCACTTCAAATATATCATCCGAGTCTGACGGTTGTTGTCCAGCATTGAAAACATTGAGTTTAATCTTCATGTTGCCAAAAGATAACTTCATAATCCCGTTCCTGCAATTTATGATAGCATTGGATGTGGCCAAGAATGGACGTCCTAAGATAACCGGGATTTGACTCGTAGGATTCTGGACAGGCTGAGTATCTAGAACGATGAAGTCCACTGGAAAATAAAACTTGTCAACCTGGATTAGCACATCTTCAATAACACCACGGGGCACCTTGACAGATCTATCCTCTAGTTGGAGTGTTATTTTGGTTGATTTCAGCTCACCAAGTCCTAGCTGCTCATACACAGAATATGGTAACAAATTGACGCTCACCCCTAAATCAAGCAATGCCTTCTCAATCTTATGATCTCCTATGATGCAAGAGATGGCAGGAGCTCCTGGATCCCTATATTTAGGAGGTGTGTTATTTTGAATCATGGAGTTGAGTTGCTCTGCAAGGAAGACCTTCTTGTGAACATGCTGCTTACGCTTTTGAGTGCATAATTCTTTGAGAAACTTAGCGTAAGCAGGGACCTGCTGGATAGCATCAAGCAATGGAATGTTGACTTGCACCTTCTTAAACATGTCCAATATTTCATTAAAGTTGTTTCCTTTCTTAACTGGTGCCAGATGTTGAGGAAAAGGTGCTTTGGGCACATAGGATGGCACAAGAGTGGTTCTAGGAGAGTCAGAGTGGTTTTGGACTTTAGATGCATTAGTATGTCTCTCCGCTTCATTTTGATCTTCAGATTTGGAATTCGAATCTTCCTTAGGCATCTCTAAGTTGTTCTCGATCTGTTTGCCAGACCTAAGGGTAATGATTGATTTGGCTTGCTCATGATATTGTTCTTGGTTTGAATTGGAGCCAATCTCATACTGTCCCTTTGGATTTGCCACAGGTTGGCTAGGGAATTTGCCCTTCTCTCTCTCACTCAATGTGGCAGCAAGTTGGCCCAACTATACTTCCAGCTTGGCAATAGATTGCGCATTTGCATGTACGCTTTGCTGGTTAGCTAGTAAAGTTTGTTGGGTATCTTTTTGAAATTGAAGAGAACTCTGCATAAAAAGATTGAGTGTATCTTCAAGAGATGGTTTCCTTGATTGTGAATGAACTTGTTGATATTGTGGAGACTGTTGAAATTGTTGACTTCCAACTTGAGGGTAAGGTTGCATAGGAGGATTTTCAGATGATCCTCCTTGTTGTTGACCTTTTGCCCAAGAAAAATTTGGATGTCTAGCCCACCCTGGGTTGTAGGTGTTAGAGTAAGGATCATTCCCAGGTCACCGAAAGGTATTCATTGCATGCACTTGTTCAGAGAGAAATTCAGGAAATGCTGCACCAGATGGACAAGACTGTGTAGGATGGGCAGGGCTGGAACATATGGCACATGATTCGACTTGAGTTGTTTGTGGAGGTCCATTGTTTAGCACCAAAGCATCGACTTTCTTTGTCAGGTTATCAATTTTGACATAAAGATCTGGCGTGACTCCTATCTCATATATACCTCCTTTCTTCTATGGTTGGGGACTTCTTTCATCTCTATTTAAATAGTCCCATTGCTGGGAATTTTCACACAGGGTTTCAAAGAAATTCCAAGCTTCGACATGGCTTTTGGTCATGAATGACCCTCCACTAGTGGCATCAACCATGCGACGGTTTTGGGGTGACAAACTGTCATAGAAGTATTGAACCTGTTGCCACTTCTCAAAACCATGGTGTGGACATTTAAGAAGCAAGTCCTTCAATCTTTCCCAACATTCATGAAAGTGCTCTCCCTCTTTTTGTGTGAAATTAGTGATTTCTCTACGGAGAGTATTAGTTTTGTGAACCGGGAAGAACTTGTTTAAGAACTTCTTAGACAATTGGTCCCATGTAGTGATAGACCCAACTCCTAGAGAATTCAACCATGCTTTTGCCTTATCCTTCAAAGAAAAAGGAAAAAGGCGCAAACGGATCGAATCATCTGAAAAATTTTGAAACTTAAAGGTAGAACAGATGTCTAAGAATTCTTTCACATGATGATAGAGATCCTCCTTCTTTACACCGTAAAAGGAGGGCAACAATTGTATGACCCCGGGTTTAAGTTCAAAGTGTGCTGCCGTGGTGGTGGGCAACACTATGCATGAAGGCGCATTGAATTGGACAGGAGCTGAATAATCTCTAAGAGCTTTAGTTCCATTCTCATCCACCATTTCAAATAGAATGTTTCTAAATCTTCTATGAAAAGTTCTTTCTATTTTAGGATCAAAAAGTGCTAGTTCTATGTTCAGAGATCTACATCTTAGCATAAACCATGTTATTACAATGTAAGAAAGAAAACTAAACTAAGAAGCAACCTAAGAGAAATAAAACTAGAACTAGAAATTATGAGATTCTAAAACAAGTTAAAGCTATGTAAATAAGAATGGGAAGAAAGAACCCGGAAAAGGAGATGATTGATGTTAGAAGATTTAAGAAGCACCTCCTTCACTTAGTAGCTTCCTTCCTCAATTCCAGACTTGGAGTTTTATGTTAAGGTCCTGCACAAGAAAATAAAAGAAATTAGATTCTAAAAGTTTAAAGTTGGAAACTTCCTAAAATAGAAATAGAAAGTTAGTTTCAAAAAAGAAAAGTTTCCTAAACCTAGAATCAGAAAGTTTCTAAAATAGAAAACCTAAACCTAAAAGTAGAAAGTAATGTTAGTTTCTAAAATGGGAAAAATTTCTAAAATTAGAGAATAGAAAATTTCTAAAAAAGAAAGCCTAGAATTAGAAAATTTCTAAATTAAAACCCTAATTCTAAAAATAGAAAAAGTAGAAAATTAGAAAGAAATTACCGAATTAGAAGTGTATGTCAGGATCCTACAAAATCGAAAAACAGGTTAGTTTCTAAAAATCAAACATAAAAAATTCTAACCTAAAATTAGAAAAATCCTAAGACTATGAATTATGATAAGAGAGAATCCTAAATCCAATTGGACCGAAACAGTCCCCGGCAACGGCGCCAAAAACTTGGTATTTTATTTAAACCAATCTGATTTAAATGATTTTAAACTCGCAAGTATACGAATCAGATATAGATATAGTACGTATTACGAGATCGTTCCCACGAGGAATGGTTGTCACAATTTGAAATTTATGACTTTTCTTAACTAATCCAACAAAGAGTTTAAGTAATGATTAAGAAAAATAATCTAAAAGGATAACCGAGAGCAATGAGTAAAATCCAATCAAGGAGAAAACTAAGACTTTCGAATCCACCCCTAATTATCCTAATCCTTGTTTTACCTGTTGATTCACCCTAATTCAGGTTGATATCAAAATAAATAAAACACACTCTATGTCCTTGGTCGGGCACATAGAATGTATAATTCCTTAAAGCATATGGATCACATCTTTCCATCCATGGTCAGGCATGAAGAGATGTAGATTCCTGTTTCTTCCTCTATAGGAAACCTGTTCATGGTCAGACACAAGCACCTAGTTAAGATTCCAAACAACATCCATATCTAGACTTTGGTCAAGCTCATAAAATGGAGAAGTATGAAAATCGCAGTTAAACACACTAGAGAGAGAAACAAATCAATCAGATTAAGATAAAATCAACATAAACAAGAGTTATTTAAAATAGGGGCTTCATCTCAGCCCTAGACAAATTAAGGATTTAAAAATTCATGTGATCAATTATAATGAAGGAAAAATAAAACATAAACACTAGAAACATCCTCTCTTCTCTTTCTTCTCGTTCTTCTCTTTCTTCTCTTTCTCCTCTCCTTGGCTTTTCCCAGGCTCTCGCTTCCCCTTCATCCACGTTTTGTAACTCTTTTTATAGCTGATGGAGTGACTAGAGAGGTGGAAATCGGATTTGGAAAGCTGTCGCACGCGCAGCGAAAACCTTTTCGCAGCCAAGTTCAGGGCCTCGAAACATGGCACTTTCCTCACTCAAATTCCAAACAAACACCGTCCCTTAGGACTTTCTTGGGTCTTCTACATAATGGATGGTTTAGATCTACCATATGATCAAAGATGGTGGCCCACAATCGCCTGGAAAACCGAATTTCCTAATATGTGCGAAACCTTTCGTACCCTTTCGCTGTCGTGATCGGTGGGCCCCACAGAGGTATTTTCAGGGAAATCCACCCTGTCCATTACATTCAGGATGAAATTTCAGTCAAGAATGGGTGGTTTTGAATGTCCATTAACGCGGCCCAGAGAAGAAATCACAAAAAGATCAGTTTTGAACATTGCAGGGCAGTTCGTTTGTCGCCTCTGTATCGAACACGTGTGTATGTATGTTTACAAAGTAACAACATGGTTTTGTAGCTCTCGAATCCCTCTACACGGTGGTCGGTTTGGATCATTCGTACAAGCAATGGGTAGGGCCCATTAACGTCCGCAAACGGACGTGTCCACCCGTTATGCGTTGAAGAAAAAAGGAAATTTCCTTTTCTGAGAAGATGCGGGTCAGCAGCTGCACTGACCGAACAACTGGTCCATGCGCGGCATACTACACGTGTATGGTGTACACCCACCATGGTGTGGGGTCCACTACGATGTTTCTTAGAAATCCGCACCATCCATCTTCTTTGTCTCCCCGATTAAGGGGTTGAGACCAAAGTTGAAGTATATCATGTTATCAGGTGGGCCCCACTTAATGAGTTAAGGGGCTGATCTGGCCGTTGGCCCACTTCCCGAGATATCCAATGGATGAAATTTTATTTGTTTAGTTAATTTATGGTCCTCAGGCCATGTATAAAGTTTCGATCCAATCGGATGGCGGGAACCCTATGATCTTGCATTCTGGATGGTTTTCGGGCATTTTTAAACGTGAACGGCTTGATTTCCTCAGGTCCCTGGCATGTAAATTCTTCAATATTGGTCCTCTGGGGTCCGTCCTTTGCTTTGGTTACTTCAGAGCGTCAAGTCCATGCTTTTAATATCCTTTTTCAATCAACGCTCCTGATTTCATCCTGCAACAAAAATACAATTAAAATACTCCGTTAAGCATTATCATATACATAAAATCTGGCAATAATCGGGGTTTGAGATGCAATATTTGACCCTCATCAGATAGCCCTAAACCCTTTAGCAAATCTCTTGTAAAGCTTTAGGAAACCCTCTTGTCGTTACCTAGAAAGCTCTAGGAACTCCTATTTAAAGTTTTAGGAAATTCCTTTCCGCATCCCAATTGCGAAAGGACTTGCGACACGAAATCGGCACAAAATTGTAGAACGAATCTGCATAACTTCGACTAGTCGAACTGAGTCCACGACCGGTCGAGAGCCACCTACGACTGATCGAGCACCTCCTTCGACTGGTCGAGTACCTCGGAGAAAAACAGTCCACAGTCGTTGGACTTTGAGTCGTGCCATGACTCGACTCCTTTAACTGGTTAACCACCAACCTTCGATCAGTCGAGCAGGGCTCACGACCGATCGATGACGGGTCAAAAAACTCATCAAATCTTCCCCTTTTTTACCCAGGAGGGATCCACCTTCTTCAAGCCAGCTAAGTTTTTATAAACCTCAAACTTGCCCTTGAGCAAAGCCTTGGTTATCATGTCTGACCCATTATCGTCCGTGTGGACCTTCTCAAGCTATAACACCTTCTATTCTAAAGTATCCCTGATCCAGTGATACTAAATCTCTATGTGCTTTGACTTGGAATGCTGACTTGGATTCTTGCTCAAGTGTATAGCACTTTAACTATCACAATAGACCACGTGCTCCTCCTGCTTCAGGCTAAGTTCCTGTAGGAACCTCTTCATCCAAAACATCTCTTTACATGCCTCTGTGATTGCAATGTACTCGGCCTCTGTCGTCGATAATGCTACGACCTTCTGTAGCTTGCTCTGCCAAGAAACCGCTCTCCCTGCAAACGTGAACATGAACCCCGATATAGACTTCTTAGAGTCTATATCACCTGCCATATCTACATCTGTATAACCCTCTAACACAGGTTTTCCGTCACCATAGCATAGGCTCAACCTAGATGAGCCTCTTAAATACCGCAGTATCCACTTAACCGCTGCCCAATGTTCTTTATCAGGATTGACAAGATACCGGCTGACAACACCAACCACATATGTTATGTCTGGGCGTGTACACACCATATCATACATCAAACTTCCTACCGCTGATGCGTAGGGGATCTTCTGCATCTCTTCCACCTCTACCTTTGTCTTGGGACACTGTCTGTCGCTCAATCTGAAGTGACCATCTAGTGGAGTACTGACTGGCTTCGCTGCATGCATATTGAATCTCTCTAGGACTTTCTCAATATACCACTCTTGTGACAGCCAAAGCTTCCTGCTGCTTCTATCACGAGTTATCTCCATTCCTAAGATCTGTCTACTCGGGCCCAAGTCTTTCATCGCAAAAGACTTGCCCAACTCCTGTTTTAGTCTGTCGATCTTCTTAATGTCTTTTCCCATGATGAGCATGTCATCAACGTATAACAGCAGAACTGAGAAATCACCATCTGAGAACTTGCGCGTGAACACACAGTGGTCCAACTCCATTCTGTCATACCCATGCTGTAACATGAACGAATCGAACTTCTTGTACCATTATCATGGAGCTTGTTTCAGCCCATACAAGCTCTTCCTCAGCTTACACACCATATGCTCCTTGCCCTTGACTTCGAACCCCTCTGGTTGGTGCATGTAGATCTCTTCTTCCAGGTCACCATTGAGAAAGGCAGTTTTAACATCTAACTGTTCTATCTCCATATCCATGCTAGCCGCTGACCCAAGCAACACCCGTATGGATGTTATCTTCATCACTGGTGAGAATATCTCCTCGAAGTCTATGCCTTTCCTCTGACCAAACCCTTTCACCACAAGTCTGGCCTTGAACCTCGTCTGTGAATTCTTCTGCTCAATCTTCTTTTTGAACACTCACTTATTATTCAGAGCTTTTTTGCCCGTAGGCAGTTTTAACATGTCATAGGTGTGGTTTTTATGCAAGGATTTCATCTCCTCTTACATAGCTTTCAACCACTCCCCCTTGTGCTCGTCAGCTGGGGCCTCAGAATAATCTTCTGGCTCTCCCCCATCAGTCAGTATAATGTACTTATGTGGCGAGTACCGACGGCTGTCTGTCCCTAGATGACCTCCTCACCTGTGGCTCAACAGGTGGATCAAGTGGGGACTGCTCCCCTGGTCCATCTTCTGAAGGAACTCCCTCGTCCACTGTACCTTATTGTACTCCCCCGTCATCAGGCACCACGGGAGGAATAATGGAATTCATATCCTCTAACTAACCTGAACTAAGCTGGTTCTTCTCTAGCTTATCAATGTCTTCTATAGACTAATCTTTAAAAAAAAACCACATCTCTGCTCCTGACGAGCTTCTTCTCGGATGGATTCCTTAACCTAACCAAACTTTTTATCACCGTACTCTAAGAACACACACTGTCTGATCTTCATATCGAGCTTGGATCTCTCGTCCTTTGGTACGTGAACGGATGCCCTGCATCCAAATACCCTGAGATGACTGTATGATGGATCATATCAGTCCACACCTTCTCAGGTACTTCTCCATTCAATGGGGCTGATGAAGACCTATTTATCAAATACACTGTTGTGTGCATTGCTTCTCCCCAGAACGTCTTAGGCAATTTTATATGAGATAACATGCATCTGATTCTCTCTACAATGGTGCGATTCATTCTCTCAGCTACACCATTATACAAGAGGGTCTTGGGAACTGTCTGTTCATGCCGTATACCCAGGGACTTTGTAGTACTCATGAAAGTCGTCAATGTATTCACCACCATTGTCAGTGCAGATGCACTTCAATGATCTACCTGTCTCTCTCTCGACCATAGCATGAAACAATTTAAATACACCAAAGACCTCGTCCTTGGATTTTAAAGCATAAACCCAAACCCTCCTAGATGCATTATCTATAAAAATAACAAAATACAATGCCCCACCCAAGGTATTTGTCCTCATAGGACCACAAACATCAAAATAAACCAAATCAATGCATGCACTTTATTAACATGAGAAGCAATTTTAACGAATGAAACTCTATGTTGTTTCCCTGATAAACAATCAAGACAGATTTTGAGAGGTGTACCTGTCATGTCTGGAAGGAGCCACTTCTTTGCTAGTACCTAAAGCCCTTTTTCACTCATGTGGCCTAGATGTCTGTGCCACATGTTATTAGTTGAATCTTCCGCTGCATTCAACCCACCCTTGCACATACTGACACTTACCTTGTAAAGGGTGTAACACTTCTTTCCTCTAGCCACGATCAACTAGCCATTGATGAGCTTCCATCACTCACCAGCAAACTGGCTTTCATAGCCATTATCATCCAACCTTCCCGTTGACATCAAGTTGAGGTGAAGGTTTGGGATATGCCTCACATCCCTGAGAACTAATGTGCAGCCCATATCGGTCTTTACACAAATATCACCGACTCTCACAATTTTTGATATGCCAGAATTTCCCTTCTTCATAGGCCCATAGTCACCTGACTTGTAGCTTGTGAAGAAGTCGCTGTGTGGAGTCGCATGAAAAGAAGCTCCCGAGTCTATCACTCAATCGATGTCCTGACTCGTAGCGTGAGACATACATCATGATCTGCATAAAGAATAACTACAATGTCGCCATCTGAAGCGACCGCAGTGAAATCTGATTCATCTTCCTTCCTTTTTCCTTTCTTGTCGTTCTTCTTACCACGACGTTCATGCTTGTAGCGGCCCTTCTTGCCACAATTCTAGCAATCAACATCCTTTCTATTACTCGACTTGCCTCTTAATTTATCTCGAGCCTTCCCGCCCTTCTTGTTCTTTCCTCTCCCCCGTTCCTATGTCACAAGAGCCTCTTGTTGAGTAGACCCCTGAGACTTCCTCCTTGTCTCTTCATTAAAGAGGCAGCTAGTTACCTGTTCCATGAATATCTTTATGTCTAGCGCAGAGTTACTTAGAGACACCACCAATGTCTCCCAACTGTCAGGCAATGAACTAAGCAAAAGTAAGGCCTGCAATTCATCATCCAGGACCATTTTCATAGAGGATGGTTGGTTCACTATATTGCTAACCTCATTAATGTGCTCGGCCACAAAACCACCATCCTTGAACTTGAAATTTACAAGTCACCTTATCAGAAAAATTTCATTACCGGCTATCTTCCTCTCATACAGCCCTTGTAATTTCAATCATAGGCTGGCGGCTGAGGTTTCCGTAGACACATGGTGGAACACTGAATCATCCAACCATTGTCTAACAAACCCCACCACCTTCCGGTCCATCTTCTTCCAATCATCATCAGACATATCCTTGGATTTTGCTGATATGCCTCAAATTGGAGAATATAGGTCCTTGTAGTAAAGCAAGTCCTCCATCTTAGCCTTCCATATGGTCTGGTTAGAACCATTGAGACTGATCATCCTTGATGAGCCACCTTCCATAATTCAAAACCGATCCGACCCATTCAATGAACTTAGCTCTGATACCACTTGTTGGGGGCCTTGCACAAAACCTTAGGATCTAGTCCTCCAGAACAAACCAGAATTATTGATAATAAAGCAATGAAAACAATCAATGCATCAATCACACACCATACAAGAGATTTTTACGTGGAAAACCCTTAAAGAGGTAAAAACCACAGGATCTCGTCCAGATCAACAATCCATTATGAAGTAGAACGTTACAAACTTCTTCACTCACGCAGGAGTGGATAAACAATGAGAGACACAAAGAAAAATGGAGAGATCTCACCCATTACGGGGATATAGAAGCGCTGAGATATAGATTGCACAGTAGATAACCTCAACGAGCATAATCTCCCTTCTATAAGCTTCCTCTCTCTTTTTTCCTCTCTCACACACCTTTGATAGTCCTAAACCCTTTAGCAAATCCTTTGTAAAGCTTTAGGAAACCCTCTTGTCATTACCTAGAAAGCCCTAGGAACTCCTATTTAAAGTTTTAGGAAACTCCTTTCCGCATCCCAATTGTGAAAGGACTTGCGACACGAAATCCACACAAAATCGCAGAACGAATCTGCATAACTTCGACTGATTGAACCGAGTCCACGACCGGTCGAGAGCCACCTACGACTGGTCGAGCACCTCCTTCGACTGGTCGAGCACCCCGGAGAAAAATATTCCACAGTTGCTGGACTTTGAGTCGTGCGACGACTCGACTCCTTCGACTGGTCAACCACCAGCCTTCGACCGGTCGAGCAGGGCTCACGACCGATCGACGATGGGTAAAAAAACCCATCAATCTATTCTCAACTATTGCTTGTGGTGTGGCCCACCTAAGTCAGATGGATGTCCATTGCACATCACTAAGCTTCCCATAAAGTTGACCTCACCATGTATAAGTAAAAAGATGAATAGGTGCACTTATATAGTTCTACATTTACACGTGAGTTCCAAACCATGCATGTAAAGCTCACCATAACATCTCTCGTAGCCCAAAAATCAATCTGATGAACATTCATCAGGTGGGCCACACATTCACAGCGAATATAGAACATCCATCATCTTTTTTTCTAACCATCCATTTTCATCGTAAATGCTTTGTTCATGTTGGGCCTGGCATGATCAAAGTGGTCCCCACCTGATGAACAACCGGCATTTCTCAAATAAGAAACTACAATCCTGACATTTTCATTCCACTTAAATTATTTCCAAACAAATTACATTCTATGAATTTCAATTCCTCAAACACTCGAACCCCTCACGTTCACACGTATAACTATCCAAATCGCAATAAGTTTCACTGCCATTTTCTGCACATAGCCAAACAGAGCAACCTCCCAACTCTTCTTAAGAAACAGAACAACATGAACTCCCAGGAACTCCACTCCAAATCCCAATCCAACACTAACATAATACCATGGAATTTCTGATCCATCCCCACCATCGGTCAGCTCAGATCTTCCCGGCGGCATCCATCCCTCACATTCTCTTAAGATAGGTGGGCCACAAAGATCCGGATTTCCATTATAGACAGATGCTTTGAATGTCGAGAATTGATTACCCGACGGAATCCTCCCAGAGAAGTTGTTGCTTGAAAAATTCACATCATTCAAGAAAGTCATCGACACCATGCTCGAAGGAATTAGACCCGAAAGCTGATTCCTGGAGACATCGAAAGTCATCAATTCTTGTAAATTTCCCCACTCTACGTCTTGCACTCAATTTCCATGCTTGAAGAGGACAGGCAATATATAAAAAGAGGTAAGTTCACGTACAAACGGTGTATGTGAACTCTTGTATACAACACATCAGTTTACACTGAAATTTCTTGTGTAGAACATCCAGAGGCAAAAATTGGACCAATCCATTATTAGGTGGGTGATGTAGAATGTGTCATAGATGCGCTTAGCATGGTTGGGTCAAAAGAAGGTGGACCTTAAATTGATTGTAACTTTTGATCTGGGTATCATTGCGGGGCGCACAACCTATTGATTTTTATTGAAACAGGCCAATCTGGGTATCATCACGGGTGCACAACCTATCAATTTTTACTGAAATAGGTCATCTCATCTCGACCCACATGGTGAGTCCCATCTGCCTGTTTCATCGGAAAATATGTTTTTGTGCTTTTAGCTCAAAAATGAATTTTTACAAATAAAAATAAAAATAAAAAATAAAAAAAATAACTATTTTTAGTCCTTTTAAATTTTTTAATATATATATCTTTATTTTTAGAGTTTCAGATTTTCTTGCCGAAATAACTTATAATTATGATAGGACTCTTCTAGCAAAAGTTTATTTTGAATTTTTATTTTTAGAAATTATGCTTTAAAAGAATTTTATTAGAATTAGTATTTTGCTATTTTTGATAATTATGATTTTGGTTTATTTTTTTCTTTATTAATGGTGGAAGAGATGTAGGCAATAATCAATCGAATTTTATAGAATTTATTTCTATTTTTCTTGTTTTTTTCCTCGTTGATTCGAGAAGTCTTTGTAGGAGTCCAGATAAGCTCCGTGGATTCAGAGTATTTATCCTTGAGGAAGATGGTTATCCACCTCATCACGTTCGCTCCTGCGTCAGTGGGCCACACCCTTATATTTATTGGGATCATCATTTGTCCATTGGTTTGAGTGAAGCAGGCCTGCTTGACTAACGAAACACCCTAGTTCACATGAGAAATTTTCTCACCTCGACTCTTCGCTATTGGACCTGATTTTTATCAATGATCCAGACCGTTTATTTGATGGGAATTTCCTCGACGGGGATGCCAAAAAACTCCGATTGTAAATTTAAACCTTTGATCATACAAAGGTTATGATGACCGTTCATGTTCAAAGCAATATTTATAGTCTAAGGCTCATCCAGCTACTTGGGTCGGTTACATGAATCTTTTTTGGACCGTTCCACTCTATTCGGACCATGACTTTAACTAGGTCACTGGTCATCGATTCTTTTTATACTTTCTCAACAGGTAGCCTTTTCTTGGATCTTTACATCATTGATGTTATTAAAAAAAAAAAAAAAATTATAATCAAAGGACAAGGACCAAAGACCCCTCCGGTCATCTTAATTACCTGCGTTGTACATATGTGGGCCCACCTATTGAATATGTAAATTCTATATCCTCGACTCCAGGACTTGGTAATGTAGTTCGTTCATGTCGATTATGGACTTAATAAAAGAAGCATAGGGATAGACAAACAACTCTCAGGATAGTTCACCGGTTGACCACTTGGGTTGACAGGTCAAAATTCGGCTTGAATTATCAGAAATTTTAAAATTTTCAGCGGACGTTTTTCTATCTATTTCGAAAATTTGAGAGATGTGATCAACTGGTCGAAATCTAGTTCGACAAGTCGACAAATCAGGTTGACAAGTCAATCTTCAAATTTCCAATTTATTCTCTGCATATGTTTTGGTTGCTTTGACCAATCAGTTTAACCAGCCAATTACAGGTGGACGAGTGTAGGAATTTGCGCGTTTTTTAGAATATGTTTCCTAAATTGGTTAGGACTCTTTTAATTATGATTTTTAATGAGGCTAAACTCATTTTTCTTCATCATTTAATTAATCAATTTTCTTAAAAATTTCTTATTTTTTCTTGTGGATTCAAAAGTGCCTTATGAATTCAAGGTATTCATTGATCGACGAAGAGGGTGATTGACCTCATTATGTCCTTTCCTACGTCAATTGGTATCAAAGCGAGGCTTTTTACTCAACTTAATATATGGCTTTTAATGACAGGTCGGGCAACATTTCCATGCACAATGTTCCAAGAATTTTTTCTTTAACAGATGCAACTTTCAAATAGGCGCAACGAGAGAATCAGCATGTCCTAGAAGGGCCGCAGGCTTCCATCGATTGTATGATGGAGGCCCTAAGGCAGCTCCATGTTTGTAGCGGTGATTTGCTCTCGATAGACACTAAAATTCATAATCATGCTGATCATAGGATGATGTCGGCACGACCTCCTCCTAGGCTACTATGGTTGGAGATGGTCTGCTTGACGAAGTGTTTAGCCTGGAGTCCACGCTTTCCTGAATTGACTCCCCATGAAAAGCTCCTGACACAGAGATCCAATGGGAACCCTCTGATGACGTGGCCAAAAAAGAGAAAAAGAAGAATAATAACGGTGATGAAGAGGGCATACGACAAGGAGAACGTACCGAAAAATCCCTAAGTGACCGAACCCGCCATAAGGAAAACAAATGGAGGGAGAGAGTGGTCGGCACAACTCGGACTTTGTAGAAACAGTGAGGCGGGGAAATGGGTTATGCCCCTATTTATAAAGATATGAAGGAAGGGCGCCTAATGCCCGCATTAAATGTAAGAACGGGAAGAGACATCTCAGAGCACGTTCTCCTTCACGTGGCAGCTTGGGGTTCACTGTCAGGCCCTATTATCGAGGCAGGGACAGGTGTCCATCTACAAATCATCTAAAAGCGAATCAACGCCACTATGTGCATGCCTATTCGTAAGGATCGCTACCATGATATCTTCCTCGATCACAATAGCACACACCGTCCCTTTCCACTTTTGCATTAAATACCAAGCGGTGGAATGCCATTGCATGAGATTGAGGTCGGGACTTAGGGTCAGTCCCCGAGGTCAGGATTTGGGGTTAGTCCTGGAAGTCGAGGTTAATATTCGAAGTCAAGGTCGACATATTTGCTGATGAGTCCTATCCTCAATTTGCTCGGGCTTGGTCATAGAGGCACCCTGTCTGGCCCATCTCCTCTAGCCCAGGGTTCGCTTCAACAATCTTGTCTTCATAAATCAGGTCATCTCAGTTTTACTCATAACAGTTGCCCCTACTTCTGAGCGCTATGTTCACAAGCTCGGAAAGTAAGTGGACTTGGACCAATGTATGAGCAGAAGACTTCAAACTCGTGAGAGGTCAACTCACTCCATGAGTACTACTGACCCCGACTCCCGACTCGACTTTCAGGTAGGGAGTTGACCTCGACCTCGGAGGTCGGCCTCCAGCTCTGAACAGAAATATCCAGAGAAAATCATGTACTGTGTGTTAACGGGTTCTCTATGAAGTTTTAGCCAAAGATAATGCAAATGGAGGAATAATCGGAGTATTAGAGAAATATCCAAAAATAGAATCTAACCCCAATACGGGCCCTCCCAGCATATCTTATAGATCTATTTGGATATGCAAGCTGTCAGGGCTAACTTATAAATACACCACTTTATTCAAAGAGAAGGTATACACAACTCCCATAATTCTACTACACTAACGAAGAGCTTACATGCCTGTCTTAAGTATCGGAGGGTCCTCGACCGTGTCCCATATGTCTTCTTTTTCTCTTAAGTTTTAAAGTACCATTAGGCTCGTGGGAGGTGGGATAGTATCGATCAGATTTGACCATCAACTATATATATATATATATATATATATATATATATATATATATATATATATATATATATATATGGAAAAGGCTCCCATGAGGTCGAGCTGTGTGGGCCCCACTGTGATGTGTGTAGACCATCAACACCGTGCATTTGATGGGTCTCCTTTAAATTATGGAATACCCCCAAAAATCAGCCATATACGGAACTCAGGTAGACCATACCATCTAAAATTATGTGAAGACACCGTTAAAACATATAAAAGCACTTGGTAGGGGCCACCTGAGTTTTGCATGTGCCTAAAACTTGGTCAGAACCCTCATTCAAGTGGGACACACATAATGGATGGGCTGGATTTGCAAACCACATCACGGTGGGCCCTCAAAAATGGTTATGAATGTTTTAATGGTGCATGGCCCCTCTCCACTTCTGTATGTGGTGTGGCCCACACAAGTCACGGATTGACTTGATTTTTGAGACCTAGGCCCACGATGGAATGGTGCATCTGACTGATGGGGTAGATGTTGGAAACGCATCACGTTGGGGCCCACACAGCTCGACCTCATGGGACGGATCGTGAGGATGAGTCGCATAGTACCTTTTCCCATGTGCATGTGTGTGTATATATATATGGGAAAAGGTACTATGCGCTCGAGCGTAAAGCGGTCGTCCGTGAGGTCGAGCTGGTGTGGGCCCCACCGTGATGCCGTTCGAAAATCCACACCGTCCACCAGATACACCATTCCAGAGGGGGCCCACACGGCTGAAAATCAAGTCAATCCGTGACTTTTGTGGGCCACACCACGTACAGAAGTTGAGAGGGGCCGTGCACCATTGAAACATTCAAAACCATTTTTGGGGATCTTTCGAGACGTTTTTTTATGATCAACACCGTCCATCATGTGTGTCCCACTTGAATATAATTTTAGAACAAGTTTCAAGTGGTATCCACAACTCAGGTGGGGCCCACCAAGTTCATTTACATGTTTTTGCGTGTATACTTATGTTTGCCGATGGTATGGCCCACTTGAGTTACATGGATGGCTGATTTTGGGCCGTGTGGGCCCACCCTGGGTTCGCGCATCTGGTGGACGGTGTGGATCTTCGAACGGCATCACGGTGGGGCCCACACAGCTCGACCTCACGGACGACCGCTTTACACTCGAGCGCATAGTACATTTTCACTATATATATATATATATATATATATATATATATATATATATATATATATATATATATATATATATATATATGAATCTGGCAATGGAACTAAACCACATACATGTAACAAAGCTCATTTAGTCCACACATGTATTAAATTGGCACACATGTAAGTAATTCAATTCTTCCATTCTCGTGAGCCAGATGATGAGATGTCCTTAGGAATTTATTTTTTTATTTTTTTTTCCCTTTTAGAAAAACTCCATTCACGGAGGGTTCTGATTGATGGATGGAACCAACTGATAAGTCATCCTGCCGTCTAAACCACGCATCGCATGGATCTCTACTAATGTGATCCAATCTCAACCAAACAGATGGATTACCAAAGTCAATCCCCACCCTACGTTTAACCATTTTAAATGGGCCCATTATAATCATAGGGTCATTTAAAAATGCAAAATGCTTAATCATACTTTTTGTAAGTTGTTGACCAAACATGTCAAGATCAGGAATTCTTACAATTGGTTTTGGTTTTATATTGATAAATGAGTCAAGGTCAGAAATCGTATTAACTAGTTTTATACTGAGAAATGTTCACACGCATTGTTTTGCAACGGTTTTCATTCCCACAAGCATGTCACTTTTGTAAGACATCTGAGCCTACAAAAGGTGGCTGCATCGTAAAGTGGGCTACTCTGTCGAAATCAACGGACAGCCGAGGGTTTGAATCATTGTAGGGGTGTGGCCCATGTAATGAGTGGATTATGTCAATTTTCTTTTTAGATGACATTTATATTGTGGCCCACCTTTTGCACCTCTCGGATGTGCTGCAAAAGCTACGTGTTGGTTGGAACAAAACCGTTGTATGTAAAAGTCCACATACAACATAGTATGAGGACTTGTCTCTTTTAGATTTATTTTTCTTTAAAAGATGGTTAGAGAAAAGAGGACTATGAATATTCAAGGATATTCATGTAGAGCTCACCATAAGGTGTCTTCATTGTACATTCATCAGTTGGGCCATACATTCACGGAAAATATGGAACATCCATCATCTGTTTTCTAACCATCCATTTTCCTCGTAAATGGTTTATGCATGTCATTGGGATATGGAGTTTGAAAAACTATTTAAACAAAATAAATTTAAATTGACAATAAGAGAAAATTTATCGGTTTATAAAAGTCAAGGTGTGGCGTCATGCACTCAGCTTGAAATCGAATTTGCTCCCACATTGTCACAAGTGCAACAGGTTTCTAAAGCAATCGACCTCCAGGATATAACGACTATGACCCAATCCCAGTGGTGCACTCACTGTACACGGGCTCGAACCAGTTGTAGTCTTAACCTGAACTAGAAAACACTTAAACCATATTTTTAACGTAAAACAAACTTTTTCTTACTTATTTAAAACAGATGAAAGAAAGTCTATTTATAAACTTTGTGAAGACACCCTTTAAGGATATAAAGACACCCTTTAAAAAAGGGTTGTGACTATTGAGTTTAAACCCAATTAGTGTAGCTATTAGAATTAAAAAGACACAACTTTTCAAAACGAAATATGAAAAGATATCACCTTTCAGACTTAAGTAAAAAAGACACATCCGTAGGGTACATGCGCACCTATGGCCACGATCATAGCCTGTCTTGATGGATATTTTGAAACATCAATTATTTAAAATAATTTAAAATACAATACATTTTGGGCCTGGCATGATCAAAGTGGTCCCTACCTGATAAACGTCTAACATGTTGGGAAACTAAGAAAGCACACAAAGATCAATCAAGCAAATTACTCCAATTGCATGACCAAGTTCAAACATAAACAAACTAAATTTTATGGGAAAAAATCCTTACCGAAAAAAAATCATGGAATAAAATGACGGTAATGCAATATAAAAGCAGAAAATTACAAGAGAGAGATTATTAATTAGAACAAGCCTTAAATCTCCCTCGAACCCAAGTTATACCTTTGAAATTCTTATAAACGAATTTGGAAAACCTATAACACCATTATCTTGCTACCCAAATTTCAGTTACACCCGATATGAATAATATAAAATCGTATCACAATCAGAATATGAAATAAATCCAGCTCACTCACACAATTATGCGCACGCTCGATGGTACGTTCGATGAGACTTTGATGGCATTGACAATCTCTTGATTGCATAAAAAACACATCTGATAAAATATGAATTTCTCAAAATTTTCATATGACATCGAGTATCCGTTGATGTAGTCCATTGATGACATCAACAAACACCATTATTTACGTTTTTGATACATCAACAACACAACATTTCTCAAATAAGAAACTGCAATCATGATATTTTCATTCCACTTAAATTATTTTCAAACAAACTACATTCTATGAATTTCAATTCCTCAGACACTCGAACCCCTCACCTTCACACGTATAACTATCCAAATCCAAATAAGTTTCATTACCATTTTCTGCACATAGCCAAACAGAGCATCCTCCCAACTCTTCTTAAGAAACAGAACAACATGTACTCCCAAGAATCCCACTCCAAATCCCAATCCAACACTAACATAAAACCATGGAATTTCCGATCCATCCCCACCATCGGTCACCTCAGATCTTCCCGGCGGCATCCATCCCTCACATTCTCTTAAGATAGGTGGGCCACAAAGATCCGGATTTCCATTATACACAGATGCTTTGAATGTCGAGAATTGATTACCCGACGGAATCCTCCCAGAGAAGTTGTTGCTTGAAAAATTCACATCATTCAAGAAAGTCATCGACACCATGCTTGAAGGAATTATACCCGAAAGCCGATTCCTGGAGACATCGAAAGTCATCAATTCCTGTAAATTTTCAATCCGATTGGGAATGTGCCCACCCAAATGGTTGTTAGACAAGTTCAAGATCAGCATCCCTGATAGATTCATCAAAGAATCCGGTATTTCTCCAATCAAGCGATTGCTCGAAAGATCCATGCTTGTCATGAGCGAAAGAGTCTTGTTATACTCGAACATCTTATCTTGCATCGACACAAGCAATCTCTCAACATAGCTAATAATGTAAATTCTCTCATTGTAGTAAACCCCATAAGCTAGTAAGTGGTTCTGCTTCTGCTTCTGTGGGGTTTGCATGGCGGTGAGATTTCCGATGCTTGATGGAATGGGACCCGTTAGATGATTGTTTGCAAGATCAAGGACTTGTAATGAAGTAAGGTTTGATATTTGTGGTGGGATTTCGCCGGTGAATGTATTAGACCGTAGACGGAGAATTCGGAGAGATGGGAAGCTTTTGCCGATCCAGGTAGGGATGCTGCCGGAGAATATGTTCTCTCCGAGGTTGAGAGTTTCTAAGCTGGAGCAGTTCTTCATCGATGAAGGGAGTTCTTGTGAGAGATTATTTTCATTCAGATGCAGTGTTCTGAGATGGGTGAGAAGGCCTATGGATTCTGGGATGGGTCCGGAGAGACGGTTTCCACTCAGATCGAGCGCTTCCATTTCCGTGCAACCGCCCAAGGTTGGTGGAATGCTGCCATGTAGATTGTTTCTGGAAAGATCAAGAACTTTCAGATACATCATTTCTCCGATGGCTGATGGAATTGTGCCGTTTATCTGATTACCTGAAACCAAGAACAGAGAAGCGCTCTGCATTACGTGGTTAATGTTCTCAGGGATCGGCCCAACGAGGCTGTTGTTGGAGAGATCGAGCTGCGATACTTTCATTGGAAGAGGAAAGGGGCCTTGAATGCGGTTCGAGCTTAAATCGACCGTTGCCCATCCTGAAAACGATATCTGGCTTGGAAGCTGGCCATGGATGTAGTTGTTGGAGAGATTCAAGTGTGAGAGATGGCTAGCAATATCCCAAAACCAGTTTGGGATTGTATCTGAGATAGCCGCGTTCGAGAGGTCTAGATGCTGAGTCAGGTTCTGTTTCGAAAGCCAGGAAGGGAACCGAGGCCCTAAACGGCATGAACCCAAATCAATGAATTCGAGTCGGAAAGGAGGAACCCAGGTGGGGCTGACATTGAAAATCAATGAATTGGAAGATAACATCAATATCTTCAATTCGGAGAGCTTCTCGAAGTGGGATTCAGATACAATACCGGTTAAGGAATTCATTGAAACGTCTTAGTACGTTAACTTAGAGAGCTGACCGAAGGTCGTCGGGAGGGTCCCGTTCAATCTGTTCTTATAGAAAGAGATTGTATTCAAGAATGGCAATCTTCCAAGTGATTCGAGAATGGAGCCAGTCATCGAGCAGTCCTGAAGATCGAGCCATTCGAGCCTTTTGAGCTGACCGAACCAAGCAGGCATCGAGCCATGGATCGGATTCCCACCGAGAAGCAAGAAAGCAAGGTTTGGCAATGGAGTTCGCGAAATACAACCTGCTGTTTCTATCGAATCAGGTAGCAAGGTTTGGCAATGGAGTTCGCGAAATACAACCTGCTGTTTCTATCGAATCAGGTATCTGCTCGATCATGTTCGCATACAAATTCAATTTTCTTAAACCACAGAGATTTCCAATGGTTTTCGGGATTCTGCCTTTGATGCTATTGTATCCTAGATTAAGTTCAACAAGGGAAGTAAGATTGCCAATGGAAATTGGGATTTCTCCATGGAATCTGTTATCGGAAAGATCCATGATCTCGATCGCCATCCAACTCCCTTTAAGCAGAACTGACAAATCAGCAGTCAGGTTGTAATTCGTCCCGAGATTGATTACTTGTAAGTGACGAAGCTCGGCGATCGACATCGGAATGGGACCGTGCAGATCACAATCGTTGAGTTCCAGAGATACAAGATTACTAAGATTAGCAATCCACGGCGGGAATTCCGATCCGAAGATGTTGTTTTGGAGATCCAAGACGCGGAGAGATGTGAAATTGATGTGAGAAAGAGATGTGGGAATGTCAGTAAGGCCGCAGAGCGGCAACCGGAGCTTGATTAGAGAAGGAATCATGTTCATCACATGAACCCAATCACGGCCCACCATCGACAGATCCAGACCCTCCATCTCAAACACTTGAAGAGAAGAAAGGTTGCTGGCCCACCAGAGGCTGTCCACACTCAACATGCAGATCACATCACAGGAAAGATCGAGGAATCGGAGTTCGGCGAGATTTCCGATTTTCCGGGGAATTACACCACTGAAACCTGCCGCCGACAGGTTTAGATACGTCAATTTCTTGAGAGATCCGATGAAGTCTGGGATCGGAATGCCGGCGAATGTGTTCCCGCTCAGGTCTAAGTGTCTCAGATGTTTTAATTTGAGAAGTGAAGGATCTAACCGTCCACTCAAGTTCCAGTATCCATGTACGGACACTTGATCCGACGGTTCGTATATGCTATATGGGTTATGGAGGTCGAGTTCAACGATGTAGCCGGTTACGTTGTTGCAGGTGATGCCCCACCATTTGCAGCAATCGTGACCGTCCCAAGAGGATAGTCGACGTAAAGGATCGATCAGGCCGGTTCTGAAGTCGACGAGAGCCGTCCGTTCGGATTCATGGCAGCCCACGTTTGAGTTGCCATTGCAAGAAGAGAGGATTTGTAGCCATACAACCAGATGCATGCAAGAAAGAGGTAGTGATGCAGACCATTTCTCCATGGCTATCGCCACCCCTCCTTTGGACATTAGATGGACGACCTGAAAGTGGATACATATAGATGGTGTGCCATGTTGTCCGCGTGTGAGGTAATCTACATCGTTCAAATCATTGGCCCACTTACGATGATCTAGTAAATTTGATTTTTGGGTGTGTTTATAATTCATGTATTTATGATTTAGACGGTCTGGATCATTGTCATGAGGTCATGTATGGCATGTGTACGGTGGATGACTCATTTCAAAAAATGGTGAAAGCGGACTTTGTACTCTGGCTCATGGAAAACGATCATCCACGGATGGATTTGAATATTGTATTGTGTGCTCATTGTAATATGTTGGTGTAAGTGCGGAACTTGGTTCAATGATCTAGACCGTTGATTTGATGGACCTCACCACGTATGAGACGAACAATCCAGACCATTCGTTTATTGGGCCCCACCATGGATAGACCATGCTTCCAAAATCTCTCAATATAACAAACCCAACCTATCAATTCTGACCTCAAAATAAAATATTCAAGAAGAGATAGCAACCGTCCACATTCCACCGTGAATTGGTCCAATATTGTTGGCCGATCTTATCACATTTGAGATTTTAGGATATGGTTCATCCACAATGGTCCAACAGATTAACGGTCAGGACCACCAAACAAAGGATCCACCTGTACAAACTGAAATCCTTAGTATGCAATGCATGTACGTTGGTTGAAGATCATGTAATTCCTGCCTGCTGAACTCCATTCAACGCTCTCGCATCCAAATTCCAAACGAGATAAGGACGGGCAAGATATAAAAAGGGTCAAGTTCAAGTACAACGGTGTATGTGAGCTCATGCATACAGCACGTTAGTTCACACTAAAATTTCTCTGATGTAGAACATCCGAACGGTTGATACAGGGGTCCACATAATAAATATCAGTAGAGGAAAAAATTGGACCAACCTACCAGATAGGTGGGCCACACCCTTATATTGATTCAGATCATCACTTGTCCATTGGTTTCGACGGAGGAGACTGCCTGATTAACGGAGAACCCTAGTTTACGCCCAAGGTGATCTTTAAAATGGGCCCACCTTTTGCATGACGAAGACTCGTGTGCTAAAGTTCACATGTAATGTTACAGGTGAACATTTCTTAGCATGAGCGATTTTCTCACATTGATTCTTAGCTGGCCGAATTGAGTTTTTGTTAAGGATCCAAGCCGTTTATTTGATAGGGATTTCCTTGGTGGGAATGGCCGCCAAAAAAAAAATAATACTAATAATTGTTATGGGAAGATCCGAGCCTATCCGAGGTCTGAGCGGAAACGTTAAGCTAACTCAACTAAGTACATGAGCATCCGGGGTGACGACTGTCCGATTTGATATGATCGTCCTCGGAGGAGACGAGTGGTGTGTAATCATCACCATTCAGGGGGCACGAGCTGAGATGGTCTTTGCCCTCCGATCGGACGATGCAAGCCGCCCCCTTATCACCCCACGACGACTCCACTGCAACATACGACCCATCCCCCAATGTCGACTGCAATAAATTCCATTCGATAAGACCGATCTGATATCCTGAAACAAAGGCTTCCGAGGTCGATCGCAGAAGGTTTGTTTTACCACTTCTGAGCGGGTCTTAAGATCAGCTCAGATCGGAAGGCTGTCATAGCTTAATGAGGCGATGACAAACGCATACGACAGTCGAGTAAGCCGACCCAAGACGATCAAGTTGAGCCGAGTCAATACGTGTAGGTATCCCATCTGCCAAATGCGGAAACACGAAAACAGCTATAACTAAACGTGGCCGATAACCTCGCCCGCAGATACGCTCGACTCATCACACGATCGACAGATTACACGCAATATCTCCATGATCCAAAAATCTCTCTGATTGAGCGAATCGTGCCATGATTGACGAATCCAGATCATCCTACAGTCAGGTATAAATGCGAAAGGACCCCATTGCTACAGGTACGCAACATCTGACGCTCGTTCTCTACACTTTTACTTTGGCCCCGATTCCCTTGACCTGACTTAGGCATCGGAGGGTCCGCTGGTTAAGCCAGGGTCTCCTTTGTTCATCTTTTTGGTGCAGGATCAGGGCCCACCCGAGGAGTGGAGAGTGATCTAGATTTTGACCTCAACAATAATAATAAATATAAATAAAATCTCAGATTTGAAAATCTTAAGCCTTTCATCTAGGCTTATCCAGACACTAGGTACGGTTACATGACTCTTTTTGGCCGTTCTACTCTGTATCGGCCATAATTTCTGTTACGCCAGTCTTTTCTTTCGGGACCAGGATTGCCTGGTGTGCCACACACCACCGACCTCCGTAGTGGGTTGACATGGTAAACTGCTGTAGGCCCACCATGTTATATGCGCTATATCCACACCGTCCATCCATTTTATGAGACTATTTTAGGACTTGAAGCTAAAAATGAGTCAGATTCAAAGGTCAAGTGGACCACACTATAGAGAATAAGCCGTAACAATGACACCCAATGTTAAAACCTTCCTAAAGACCACCATGATGGTTTTTTTTTTTTTTTCCTAACCTGCTCACGAGGTCTCACTAACAAGGATGAAAGTCCAAATATAAATATCAGCTTTGATTGAAAGATTCTCTAGTACTAAGAAGTTTTCAATGATAGGCCTCATTGTCCCCCATGCTTTGTGTGGTGTGGTCCGGTTGTAATCACAACTGTATTTGCCTCCATTTTTATTCCATGCTCTAGAGAAAACATGAATTTGACAAGAGTATTATTTATGCCGAGACGGCTATCAAACGAGCTATTGTGACATGAGTTGTTTTCTTACACATCTTTCCTCCTATTCTCTTGTAACACTCTCAAAGCCATTTTTGATTTTCAACAACAGGAATGTATTCATGGGTCTGAATGAGTACTTACAATGTTGTCAAATAGCATATGCGATTGTGTGCGATTGCATATGCGTGTGTGCATATGTGATCGCACAATCGCATATGCAGTCGTATATTTTTATTTTATTTTTTTACATTTTTTTTCAAAAATTTTTTAAAAAAAATCAGAAAAATCAGAAAAAATTATTATATGTCATTGGGACATGAAATACATTTAATTTAAGTAAAAATAAAATAAAACCAATTACATACATATGATAATTAATGATACATTTACAAATTACAATATAGTTAACTTCTTAACAATTAACATTTTACATTTAACAAATATGAAATATGAAATATCCATATTCAACATTCAATATCAGTTTTCATATCATTCAGACTATTACATGATATATAATATATCAAGTTATCAACAATCAACAACATCAACATCAACACATTTAGACTTAGTAAATATTAAACAAAATTAAAAAGTTATGTATTTATTATTTATCTAATCAATAATCATTAATCATATACATTGATCTAGTAGCCATTGTGACATATTATCACTAGGTCTACCACCACCACCATCATCATCATCATTCGAGTCATCTCCTTCTTCCACATACACTTCTTCTTCTTCCGTTTCTTCGTCATCTGTACGTACTAATATTTCATCAACATCTAATGGTGGACGATCTTTAGCTTGATCATCATTATCACCTTCTCCTTCTTCAATCTCCTCAATCTCATCAACGGGTTGACAGCTACTACTCGCCCCGTAGCTCCCCCCGTTCTTCGCCTTCGAGTGTACTATCTTCACCAGGTGTCGATCCGTATGCGGCATCTTCAACTTGTGCCCATGTTAGCTTCTCTCCAGTAAATACCGGGTCTTCCGTCTCTACGAGCTACTCGTTATCTGCATCTAACTCATCTAAGCAGATATGGTCAAAGAAACCGGGTTTTTCTTTCCTACTTTGGAATCGTTCTCGCAATTTTTGATTGTATTGAACGAAAACTAAGTCATTAAGTTTTTTTTTTCTCAAGGCGATTCTTTTTCTTGGCATGAATCTGAAAGAAAGAAAGCGCATTTGACATTAGCTATTTAGGTAATTAATTTAGCTTAAGCCATTAAAAAATTAAAGTTTACAAAAAAAAAAAAAATTACTAAACAGTCTAAACTTACCGCCTCGAACATGCTCCAATTGCGCTCGTAACCACTGGCAGAACACATGAGTCCAAAAATCTTCATAGCCAGCTTCTTTAGAGCTAGATCATTCATATTCGAGTCCACTTCATAGGCAACCCACCATTCAGCTGAGAAAAACAGTTTAAGTATAAGTTAGAATCCTAGTCTCTTAGAGACACTTTGTAAAAAAACTTTTTATAAGAGTTCAGTACACTAATATTCATTCATAGAAGTACTTACTAGGTAATTTCATTGTCCGATGTCTTATTACGATATCCCTTGAGAATATTCATTTACTTTTTGTGTAGAAGTCCAGCAAAGTTGAGATCTTGTCCTGTTCTCCTCTATCTAGAATCATTTTTTTCAAGACAAATAAATCCAACCATATACATAATTAGTGCTTCTGCTGGATCAACAGAAGCGAATAAACAGGCTGGGTTACGGATGTAAGCAGCCGAATATAATGAGGATGACATTTGGCTATCCTATCTTTTATCTATAATATCTAAAATTGGCTTGTAATCACAGTCTTTATAGTTAAAATGGTCCATGATCTTATTTTTCGTCATCTCCATTGCATCATATATATAGCCCATTGCGGGCTTCTCATCCCCGTCCACTAATCGTAACACAGTGACTAAGGGCTCGGATGATTTTAGCGCCTTTACCACTTGACTCCAAAAAAATTTGAGAAAGAATTGTTTGTTGAACCCATTTCCCTTCAGCCTTCTTTGACCAATGCCCACTTGTAAAATCGGTCGACACTATAAAGCTTTTAAGTTCTGATTTCTTTGCATGTAACCTTTGTAGTGTTAAAAAGACTGTAGCAAAACGGGTGATTGCTGGACGTAACAAGTTACCCCTAATGTGTTTTCTTATTCGACTGAGAAGAATGACGTATTTGTATATAAAGACCGTGATTCTTCTATCCCTTGCAATCACATTTATAAATAATCTACTTATATCTTCTAACATAAGATCAATACAATGAGTAGCACAGGAGGTCCAAAATAAACGTCGTATCTTCTCCATAAGAAGATGACCGGCAATTATATATGAGGCTGCGTTATCTGTAATTACTTGTACAACATAATCCTCTCTTATTTCTTAAACTATATTATCTAGTAAGTTAAACAAATATTTTCCTATATGTGAATGGCCCGACGCATCCACTGACTTCAAGAACATTGTCCTAGCCAGACAATTTACCAAAAAGTTAATGAGAGACCGACCGGATCTATTGGTCCATCCATCGACTAGTAGTGAACAACTATATATTTTTCATGATTCCCTATATTCAGCTATGAAGGATTGTATATATTCAACTTCAGTTTTTAGGCATGTCTCCCTCATTTCATGGTATGAATGAGGTTTAAGCCTAGGCCTGAATTGACCTATAGCCTTAACCATTACTTTGAAGCTTTTCGATATAACGGCGTTGAAAGCAACACCGGTTTGGTAAAACCACTTAGCAATATATTGAATTGTAGTTTTCCTATCTTTTTGTTTATACTGATTCTCTAAAGTTTTTTGAACCGGCCCTTTCCCTCTACCCCTTTGGTCAATCACATCCTCGTGGTGTGGTCTACATCATCTATCCATGGGCCCATGCCCTCGGGCTCTTTTCGATAGTTGTACTTGTGGTCTAGACCGGTTTATCGAAGTAGGGGGAGTGGGACTAGCTTCATCTACATTAACTACATTTATATCTTTATACGCATCTTGTTCCAGGTATTCCTCCTGACGTAGGGCACTATCGCATTTCTTTCTTGATTATTTTTCCATATACTCCATGATCTCGTTTCGGAGTTCTGGAGTTATTTTGTCGCATGTTTTTTCATTTGACCCTAGTAAATGTGCAAGGTGTTGCTTGTGACTTACAATGCCACCGGAACTCACATACTATGTGAGTCTTTTCGGTAACACTATGGTAGTGCCCATACTTCCAACCCGGGTCATTCGACTTGGGCTTCAAAGAGGAAGATTGGGAAGAAGACATTATGAGGGTGGATGGTGGTGTGTGTATTATTGATTGCCACTTGCTAGTATCCTAGTACTAAAAAGTAACTAGCTAACTACTAACTAGAAACTAGAAAGTAAATTACAAATAAAAAGAAAACTAAAGTAAAGTAAGAGACTAAGAACTAAGAAGTAAGATCTAAGAGAGTAAGTATGAGTAAAGAGCCTAAAGAGATGAGACCTGGGGGGGGGGAAGAGAGAGAGAGAGAGAGAGAGAGAGAGAGAGAGAGAGAGAGAGAGAGAGAGAGAGAGAGAGAGAGAGAGAGAGAGAGTTACACTTACACACACACACTTACACACTTACACTTGTAGAAAGGGAGAAGAAGAGGTAGAGATAGAGTTGAGTTACATACTTACACTTGTAGAAAGGGAGAAGAAGAGGGAAAAGAAAATGAGAAAAAGAGAGAGAGTTGAGTTACACTTGTAGAGAGAGAGAGATAGATAGAGAGATATTTACACAAATAAAATTAAAATTACAAATCTAAAAGAGGTTCCAACTTCCAACTTTCAACTTCCAAATTCTTGTCTAAGTTATATTCTCTTGATCTCTTCACCTTTGCCTCTTGACTTGAGTATTGATCTTGAATTCTTGTTGTAAGTTTGTAACTTGTAAGTTGTAACTTGTCACTTGTAAGTTGTAACTTCAAACTTGTAAGTTGTAAGTTGTAACAACTAACAACTAACAAAGTAACAAATCAATTAACAAACAAACTATAAAAAAAATGATAAAAGTTGTTAGAATTAGAAACTAATTAGGAACTTAGAAAACTTAGAACTTAGATATTATGAAATATGAAACTCTAAATAAAAATGAGATAGAAAGAGAGATAGAAAGAGAGAGTGATGTTATGTATGTTCCCTTGATTGAACTAGAAAGTAGAAACTAGAAAGAAAGTTTAAACAATTCAGTGGATGGAGATTGGAGAGGAGTCTTGACTCTTAAATCTTGATTTTTTAATATGGATGTATCATATATCTTGGATTCTTGATTCTTGTACCCTTCCTTGATTCTTGATTCTTGAAAGTTGAAAGAAAAGAAAAGATATATTGAAATGGAATATGGATGGAGAGGAATGGATGTGTAGATTAATTGTAGAGAGCTTAGAAGTAGAATTAGAAATATGTAAGAGACGATGTAGTAAGAGAAATAGAGAATAGAGAGAGAGAGAGTTTGAGCTTCTTCTTTTTTTGTATGTAGGAATGCTTAGAATACATATTTATAGAGAAAAAATCCAGATTAAAAAAAAAACAGTCAGAAATCTGACCGTTGGCCATTATGCGATCGCATACATCGCATATGCTAGCACATGTGGCATATGCGATTGCATATGTGCAAGGATCGCATATGCTACTGCCGCATATGCAATCTTCCCAAAAATATGCGTATATGCGAATATGCGATCGCACATGACAACACTGGGTACTCATATCCGGTTAGAACAAATCCAACCTATCAATTGTGGCTTCTAAATGACCCAATATCAGTAGCTAATTTTCTCAACTTAGAAATTTTGGGGCATGGTTCATCCACAACGGCCCCAACAGATTAACGGTCAGGATCACCAAACAAGAGACCCGCCTGTACAAATTGAAATCCCGAGTGTGCAATGCATATACTCGGGTGGAAGATCACGTAATTCCCACGCATTGAACCCCATTCAACGCTCCCGCATCCAAATTCCAACCAAGATAACGATGGGCAAGATATATAAAAAGGGTCAAGTTCACGCACAACGGTGTATGTGAACTGTTGCATACATCATATTAGTTCACACTAAAACTTCTCTCATGTAGAACATCCGAACCGTTGATATACGGGTCCACACCATAAACATCACCAGAGAAAAAAATTGGACTAATTCACTCATTATCTGGGCCACACCCTTATATCCATTTAGACCATAAGCTGCCCATTGATTTGAACGGAGCAGCCTGCCTGATTAGCAAAACATCCAAGGTGATCTTTAAAATGGACCCCACCTATTGCACGGCCAAAACTTGTGACCGAAAGTTCACATGCAGTGTTGCATGTGAACGTATCTTAGCATGAGATATTTTCTCACCTTGACTCTTAGCTGTCCAACCTGAGTTTTTATTAATGATCCAAGCCGTTTATTCGATAGAGATTCCCTTGTTGATGAGAATACCTGAAATAAAAAATAAAATTAAAAAAAAATCTCAGATTAAAAATCTTAACCCTTTCATTATACAAAGGTTTTTTTGACTGTTTATATTCAAAGTAGTCATTATCAAGCTAGGCTTATCCAACTTCTTGGGGTGGGTCACATGAATCATTTCCACTGTTGAATTCTACATGGGTTATGACTTCAGTTACACCACAGGTCTTTTCTTATTATCTTTGCTGTGTTATTTTAGAGAACGGATTAGGTGAGACCGAGGCCGTAACTAAGACGGTGCGACCCTTGCCATGGGGCCCACCTTGATGTATATATTATATATCCATGCCGTCCATCCGTTTTTTCAGATCATTTTAGAATATTATCCAAAAAAATTAAGCTGATCTAATTATCAGGTGGATCATACCATAGGAAACCGTGGTGATTGAAGGCCCTACCATTAAAAACTTCTTACGGCCATAACATAGGAAACAGTGGTGATTGAAGGCCTTACCATTAAAAACTTCTTATGGGGTGCCTTAATGTTTCTGTAGTGTTTATTTTCCATCCAATCCGTTGATAAGGTTACACAAGCCTGGATGTATGAAAAAAATAAACATCAGCTTGATCCAAAACTTTTGTGGCCTATTAATGGGCAATCACTACTGTTTTCCTTAGTATGGCCCACCTGAAGGTCAGGTCATTCTATCTTTTTTCCCTGGACCTAAGTTGGGATGGCAAATCAAATGGTCGGAATGGATTTCATATGAACATCATGATTAGCCATGTAAAATCCAACGGTGATGATCCCTCTCCCAATTGCTTCCTTTTTGTATGGCCCACTGAACCACAAGGTGGGCAAAAGTTTGTGTCATTGGACTAACATGGGGTGATGCACTAGGTGGTCAGGGTGGATTTCATTTAAACATCGCGGTGGGACCCACTCGAACCTGGCCCCATTTTAGGGTCACTTAGCTGTTTTAGATACCATTTCTCCAACGGTCAGATCTTTAACAGTTGAAATTTATGATAAATGAGATTGAAATCACAGCCTTTAGAGAGAGAGAGAGAGAGAGAGAGAGAGAGAGAGAGAGAGAGAGAGAGAGAGAGAGAGAGAGAGAGAGTTGCACTTACACACACACTTACACACTTACACTTGTAGAAAGGGAGAAGAAGAGGTAAAGATAGAGTTGAGTTACATACTTACACTTGTAGAAAGGGAGAAGAAGAGGGAAAAGAAAATGAGAAAGAGAGAGAGAGTTGAGTTACACTTGTAGAAAGAGAGAGAGAGAGAGAGAGAGAGAGAGAGAGAGAGAGAGAGAGAGAGATTTACACAAACAAAATTAAAATTACAAATCTAAAAGAGGTTCCAACTTCCAACTTTCAACTTCCAAATTCTTGTCTAAGTTATATTCTCTTGATCTCTTCACCTTTGCCTCTTGACTTGAGTATTGATCTTGAATTCTTGTTGTAAGTTTGTAACTTGTAAGTTGTAACTTGTCACTTGTAAGTTGTAACTTCAAACTTGTAAGTTGTAAGTTATAACAACTAACAACTAACAAAGTAACAAATCAATTAACAAACAAACTATAAAAAAAATGATAAAAGTTGTTAGAATTAGAAACTAATTAGGAACTTAGAAAGCTTAGAACTTAGATATTATGAAATATGAAACTCTAAATAAAAATGAGATAGAAAGAGAGAGTGATGTTATGTATGTTCCCTTGATTGAACTAGAAAGTAGAAACTAGAAAGAAAGTTTAAACAATTCAGTGGATGGAGATTGGAGAGGAGTCTTGACTCTTAAATCTTGATTTTTTAATATGGATGTATCATATATCTTGGATTCTTGATTCTTGTACCCTTCCTTGATTCTTGATTCTTGAAAGTTGAAAGAAAAGAAAAGATATATTGAAATGGAATATGGATGGAGAGGAATGGATGTGTAGATTAATTGTAGAGTGCTTAGAAGTAGAATTAGAAATATGTAAGAGACGATGTAGTAAGAGAAATAGAGAATAGAGAGAGAGAGAGTTTGAGCTTCTTTTTTTTAATGTAGGAATGCTTAGAATACATATTTATAAAGAAAAAATCCAGATTAAAAAAAAAAAACAGTCAAAAATCTGACCGTTGGCCATTATGCGATCGCATACATCGCATATGCAGGCACATGTGGCATATGCGATCGCATATGTGCAGGGATCGCATATGCTACTGCCGCATATGCAATCTTCCCAAAAATATGCGTATATGCGAATATGCGATCGCACATGACAACACTGGATACTCATATCCGGTTATAACAAATCCAACCTATCAATTGTGGCTTCTAAATGACCCAATATCAGTAGCTGATTTTCTCAACTGAGAAATTTTGGGGCATGGTTCATCCACAACGGCCCCAACAGATTAACGGTCAGGATCACCAAACAAGGGACCCGCCTGTACAAATTGAAATCCCAAGTATGCAATGCATATACTCGGGTGGAAGATCACGTAATTCCCACGCATTGAACCCCATTCAACGCTCCCGCATCCAAATTCCAACCAAGATAACGATGGGCAAGATATATAAAAAGGGTCAAGTTCACGTACAACGGTGTATGTGAACTGTTGCATACATCACATTAGTTCACACTAAAACTTCTCTCATGTAGAACATCCGAACCGTTGATATAGGGGTCCACACCATAAACATCACCAGAGAAAAAAATTGGACTAATTCACTCATTATCTGGGCCACACCCTTATATCCATTTAGACCATAAGCTGCCCATTGATTTGAACGGAGCAGCCTACCTGATTAACAAAACATCCAAGGTGATCTTTAAAATGGACCCCACCTATTGCACGGCCAAAACTTGTGACCGAAAGTTCACATGCAGTGTTGCATGTGAACGTATCTTAGCATGAGATATTTTCTTACCTTGACTCTTAGCTGTCCAACCTGAGTTTTTATTAATGATCCAAGCCGTTTATTCGATAGAGATTCCCTTGTTGATGAGAATACCTGAAATAAAAAATAAAATTAAAAAAAAAATCTCAGATTAAAAATCTTAACCCTTTCATTATACAAAGGTTTTTTTGACTGTTTATATTCAAACTAGTCATTATCAAGCTAGGCTTATCCAACTTCTTGGGGTGGGTCACATGAATCATTTCCACCGTTGAATTCTACATGGGTTATGACTTCAGTTACACCACAGGTCTTTTCTTATTGTCTTTGCTGTGTTATTTTAGAGAACGGATTAGGTGAGACCGAGGCCGTAACTAAGACGGTACGACCCTTACCATAGGGCCCACCTTGATGTATATATTATATATCCATGCCGTCCATCCTTTTTTTCAGATCATTTTAGAATATTATCCAAAAAATAAAGCTGATCTAAGTATCAGGTGGATCATACCATAGGAAACAGTGGTGATTGAAGGCCCTACCATTAAAAACTTCTTACAGCCATACCATAAGAAACAGTGGTGATTGAAGGCCCTACCATTAAAAACTTCTTATGGGGTGCCTTAATGTTTCTGTAGTGTTTATTTTCCATCCAATCCGTTGATAAGGTTACACAAGCCTGGATGTATGAAAAAAATAAACATCAGCTTGATCCAAAACTTTTGTGGCCTATTAATGGGCAATCACTACTGTTTTCCTTAGTATGGCCCACCTGAAGGTCAGTCATTCTATCTTTTTTCCCTGGACCTAAGTTGGGATGGCAAATCAAATGGTCGGAATGGATTTCATATGAACATCATGATTAGCCATGTAAAATCCAACGGTGATGATCCCTCTCCCAATTGCTTCCTTTTTGTATGGCCCACTGAACCACAAGGTGGGCAAAAGTTTGTGTCATTGGACTAACATGGGGTGATGCACTAGGTGGTCAGGGTGGATTTCATTTAAACATCGCGGTGGGACCCACTCGAACCTAGCCCCATTTTAGGGTCACTTAGCTGTTTTAGATACCATTTCTCCAACGGTCAGATCTTTAACAGTTGAAATTTGTGATAAATGAGATTGAAATCACAACCTTTAGGAGAGATAGAGAGAGAGAGAGAGAGAGAGAGAGAGAGAGAGAGAGTTACACTTACACACACACTTACACACTTACACTTGTAGAAAGGGAGAAGAAGAGGTAAAGATAGAGTTGAGTTACATACTTACACTTGTAGAAAGGGAGAAGAAGAGGGAAAAGAAAATGAGAAAAAGAGAGAGAGTTGAGTTACACTTGTAGAAAGAGAGAGAGAGAGAGATTTACACAAACAAAATTAAAATTACAAATCTAAAAGAGGTTCCAACTTCCAACTTTCAACTTCCAAATTCTTGTCTAAGTTATATTCTCTTGATCTCTTCACCTTTGCCTCTTGACTTGAGTATTGATCTTGAATTCTTGTTGTAAGTTTGTAACTTGTAAGTTGTAACTTGTCACTTGTAAGTTGTAACTTCAAACTTGTAAGTTGTAAGTTGTAACAACTAACAACTAACAAAGTAACAAATCAATTAACAAATTAATAAACTATAAAAAAAAATGATAAAAGTTGTTAGAATTAGAAACTAATTAGGAACTTAGAAAACTTAGAACTTAGATATTATGAAATATGAAACTCTAAATAAAAATGAGATAGAAAGAGAGATAGAAAGAGAGAGTGATGTTATGTATGTTCCCTTGATTGAACTAGAAAGTAGAAACTAGAAAGAAAGTTTAAACAATTCAGTGGATGGAGATTGGAGAGGAGTCTTGACTCTTAAATCTTGATTTTTTAATATGGATGTATCATATATCTTGGATTCTTGATTCTTGTACCCTTCCTTGATTCTTGATTCTTGAAAGTTGAAAGAAAAGAAAAGATATATTGAAATGGAATATGGATGGAGAGGAATGGATGTGTAGATTAATTGTAGAGTGCTTAGAAGTAGAATTAGAAATATGTAAGAGACGATGTAGTAAGAGAAATAGAGAATAGAGAGAGAGAGAGAGAGAAAGAGAGAGAGAGAGTTTGAGCTTCTTTTTTTTAATGTAGGAATGCTTAGAATACATATTTATAGAGAAAAAATCCAGATTAAAAAAAAAAAAACAGTCAAAAATCTGACCGTTGGCCATTATGCGATCGCATACATCGCATATGCAGGCACATGTGGCATATGCGATCGCATATGTGCAGGGATCACATATGTTACTGCCGCATATGCAATCTTCCCAAAAATATGCGTATATGCGAATATGCGATCGCACATGACAACACTGGGTACTCATATCCGGTTATAACAAATCCAACCTATCAATTGTGGCTTCTAAATGACCCAATATCAGTAGCTGATTTTCTCAACTTAGAAATTTTGGGGCATGGTTCATCCACAACGGCCCCAACAGATTAACGGTCAGGATCACCAAACAAGAGACCCGCCTGTACAAATTGAAATCCCGAGTGTTCAATGCATATACTCGGGTGGAAGATCACGTAATTCCCACGCATTGAACCCCATTCAACGCTCCCGCATCCAAATTCCAACCAAGATAACGATGGGCAAGATATATAAAAAGGGTCAAGTTCACGCACAACGGTGTATGTGAACTGTTGCATACATCATATTAGTTCACACTAAAACTTCTCTCATGTAGAACATCCGAACCGTTGATATACGGGTCCACACCATAAACATCACCAGAGAAAAAAATTGGACTAATTCACTCATTATCTGGGCCACACCCTTATATCCATTTAGACCATAAGCTGCCCATTGATTTGAACGGAGCAGCCTGCCTGATTAGCAAAACATCCAAGGTGATCTTTAAAATGGACCCCACCTATTGCACGGCCAAAACTTGTGACCGAAAGTTCACATGCAGTGTTGCATGTGAACGTATCTTAGCATGAGATATTTTCTCACCTTGACTCTTAGCTGTCCAACCTGAGTTTTTATTAATGATCCAAGCCGTTTATTCGATAGAGATTCCCTTGTTGATGAGAATACCTGAAATAAAAAATAAAATTAAAAAAAAATCTCAGATTAAAAATCTTAACCCTTTCATTATACAAAGGTTTTTTTGACTGTTTATATTCAAACTAGTCATTATCAAGCTAGGCTTATCCAACTTCTTGGGGTGGGTCACATGAATCATTTCCACCGTTGAATTCTACATGGGTTATGACTTCAGTTACACCACAGGTCTTTTCTTATTGTATTTGCTGTGTTATTTTAGAGAACGGATTAGTTGAGACCGAGGCCGTAACTAAGACGGTGCGACCCTTACCATGGGGCCCACCTTGATGTATATATTATATATCCATGCCGTCCATCCGTTTTTTCAGATCATTTTAGAATATTATCCAAAAAAATTAAGCTGATCTAATTATCAGGTGGATCATACCATAGGAAACCGTGGTGATTGAAGGCCTTACCATTAAAAACTTCTTACGGCCATACCATAGGAAACAGTGGTGATTGAAGGCCTTACCATTAAAAACTTCTTATGGGGTGCCTTAATGTTTCTGTAGTGTTTATTTTCCATCCAATCCGTTGATAAGGTTACACAAGCCTGGATGTATGAAAAAAATAAACATCAGCTTGATCCAAAACTTTTGTGGCCTATTAATGGGCAATCACTACTATTTTCCTTAGTATGGCCCACCTGAAGGTCATGTCATCCTATCTTTTTTCCCTGGACCTAAGTTGGGATGGCAAATCAAATGGTCGGAATGGATTTCATATGAACATCATGATTAGCCATGTAAAATCCAACGGTGATGATCCCTCTCCCAATTGCTTCCTTTTTGTATGGCCCACTGAACCACAAGGTGGGCAGAAGTTTGTGTCATTGGACTAACATGGGGTGATGCACCAGGTGGTCAGGGTGGATTTCAGTTAAACATCACGGTGGGACCCACTCGAACATGGCCCCATTTTAGGATCACTTGGCTATTTTAGAAACCATTTCTCCAACGGTTAGATCTTTAACCGTTGAAATTTGTGATAAATGAGATTGAAATCACAGCCTTTAGGAGTGATTCCAAAATTACCGATTAGGTGATAATTGGATTTGAATTCATACCTATAAAACCGACTTACATTTTTGTAATTCACACCAAAATACATATGCAAGATGATCCCAAAGATTGTTTTACAAATATTATAGAGGAGGATCTCTTCCTCTTTCGACATATGGAAATCTTACATTTTGGTGCAACTCACAATTCAATGTGGATCGTTGCCCACTAAGCCCACATGCTGAGTAGTTAGTCTAATGATCTAAGCCATCCATGTTTTCGATTATATGCTATGCGTGCCACCATAAGAAGATAATTTTGAGTGGATGATTGTGATCATCGTTATTTGTTGTTGAATTTTAAACAATTAAAATAATAATTTCATTAGGATAAAATCAAATTAAAAAATCAAATGTTAGGGTCATTAATGAAGAGTGATTAGGGGATAATTACCTTTAGACATGTAATAACTATATATGATAAGGACTATGTAATATGTAACACCGTATTTTTCCGTACTAAGGTGTTATCATGTAATCTAACTTAATATAAATACAAATCTAGTTTATTTGAACATTCACCTTCATTCTAATCTAAATTCGACCGCTGAAAGTAATCCCCATTCATAGATCAAGTTTTCCATTCATTATTATTTAAGATAGAGCATTATATCATCAAAAAAATCTATTTTAAGATTTCGGTCACATTGGTAAATAAATCAAACCGACCATCTTAATTTTAGAACTTTGAATCACGAGATCCATCGTTCAACATGTCCACAACATCACGTAGAGTGATCCACCACCTAGACGCACTAATCAAACAATCTAAGAGTTAATTCAAGCATTAAAGTCCATTTAGATGGTTCTTAGTACTACTAGGAACGTTAATAAATGATTTTAAATCAATCCAACCATTGATTTATAGAGCAAACATGGTGGTTGAGCTTAAGATGCACATTCACTCAAAATAACTTAATCGAATGATTGGATGGAAATATACACAATAGTTTGTGAACTTAATTACTTAAGAATCATGTGGAATCATTTAGATTAACATCTGAAGCCAATTCAACTGATAGATTGTCAAAGATTGACAGAAATCATCGATTAAAACCCAACCTTCACTTGGCATGGCCCACCTAAGCTTTGAATCTACCTCACCTCTGGTGTAATACCTTAAAATGGCCCGTAAAAAATATATAGACGAAGTGGATTTACCAAAACCATTTCCATGGGCCCATAATTTGAGTGTATGTGCACAACCTATGCAAGCACCTGCAGTGCACCGGAGCAGTAGCTTGGTCAATCTGGTGTTGATGTTCATCAGATCATTTACATCCTATGTGGACCATTTCCTTTCTTCATGCGTGTGGCCCATCTGATGAATGGCCCAGCTGTATTTTTTGGTCTAAGGAACTATCTCTATGGGACCACCCTATGAACAGCCCCGATCTGGCACACATCTACCATTGGGCATGTGTGGGGATGATTTTGGCTATTTGACAATGGCCTTATCTTTTAAGCAATGGCAGGAAAGCAAATGCGTGTACGGTTGACATTCCTTGCAGGAAAGTGGAGAAAATTGATGGCTGGGATTGTCCCATAGGTGAGGCTTTCTATTGGTGGGTCGTACATGGCAGTGCCCATTATAGGAACCGTCCTGATTGATAGGTCCCACACTATGTACTATGGAGAAACCTTCTCCTTCATACTCGGTTGAACTGATTGGGCCTTTGGAGACCGGACCCGGCCCAATAGAGATTACCTCTGGCTGGGTGGGCCTGAACCCAAGACAATTGCAAGATCAGAAACGTATCTTCCACCGTCCAATAATGGTGGGCCATCGTCTTGAATATTTAAAATCTGAAATGGTTGCTGGATTCCTGCCGACTATCTTTGATTGGTGGAAGATATTCGTGTTCATTCCCATTATCATCGTACCTATTACAATCAATTGGGGGGAGTTATGTGTGATCTATATGGATACACATGGTATATTTTAATATATAAAAATATATATGAAGGAGATTTATCTATAAACGTAGTTGGAATGTATCAAGCAGTGTCGTGTTTTGCTCGAGCGGCCGACGAAGAAACAATTATACGTGAATGTTACAGGACAAGTGGGAAGAGGAGAAGTAGAGGAAGCCAAGTAGTGGAGCTAAGCAGTCACAAATCAGAATATATGAAGCATCTACACAATAGTAGTGGAGAACATTTATAGCAACAGTTGGAACATGAGAAGGATCCAGATAGTTGAATAAATATATAAATAGCAAAACAAAGTAGCAAGGAAAATCATCTCATATCAACTCAAACAAACCAAATCTATTTTTCAATTATCATGTCAAAATTACATTCCATAATTTATTACTTTACTTTCCTTGTCAACCAAATTACATTCTATAGTGGAATCTTTACTTTTCAAGCTTGCCATTTACATTATGTAGCTGTAATCAAGTAATCGGTAGTTTCTAGCTGTAATTTGAGTCTATGCCCGAACATTGGATTCAATTCATCGATTGGAAATGTGTCTTGCAACTACTCTTCACGACCAACCGTAAGAATTTTTTTCTTATTTTTATTTTATCTATATCAAAACTCATTTCGTATGGAACACAAAGGAGTAATCCATCATCAGATGACAAATCCTACTTTCTAAATATTGTCTGATCCGAATTTATGCATCAAGCGAATGGCTAAATAGGCGACTAATCTCTTTAAATCTCGATCATATACTATGTGTCTGCCTATCTTGGTGGTTAGGGTCATTGATGTTCGATTTGAATTAAAGCCGCAATTTAATTTTGACACACTCGCACACCCACTGCAGAAAACAACAGCAACAATGTGCACATAGACTCTTGGAGCACACCCAAGCACATCAAGATCACGGTAGTGGCCCAGCAATGACAACAGGGGCCCACAAAATCTGCACTTTGGTGGGCCTAGGTTTAGACAAAAGCTAAAGTGTGTTAGGAATTGGCCTTTCTTCATGGGCCTGATAGTCATGTCCAAGAGCACTCATTGTGGGCTAGGTCAGAAGCCCATGGCCCACTTACATCCTTTATTCACTTTCTTCTTTCTTTAATTTCTGACGAGTCGGCCCATGGTTCAGAAATCAGATATGGATTGGACCATGCTTCAAGCATCCCCAGTATTGAAATATCCTAACCGCCAATTCTAGTCTTTTTCATGTGATGGGCCTTACTTAAGATTGGGAACAACACTCAATCCTAGCCCTTAGATAATTGTAACTTTTCGCCCTTGAATAAGGAGAACCGACCACGCAACGAACGAATATCATACACGTAGTTTTTCACCTTGGTAAGTGAGTCCAACGATGCCTAACCCATGTTGGATACCCATGCTGTGAAAAAGTGGACCCCACCTTCAAGCCGATCCACTCATCAGGTGGGCCACACCCCCAAAACAAATGTATGGCAGATGGTTTGAATCAATTTACACATGTGGTTTTTAAACCAGCAATGAACCCTATTTACATGTAGCCTGCTAAGAGGAGACTTATTTAAAGTTATATACATGTGTACACGTAGAAAAGAATGAGAAAAAGCATGACCTAAGTTCCAAGCACATAATAATAATAATAATAATAATAATAATAATAAGGTGAATATTATTCGCAGGTCATATAATTGATATATAAGTAACAGATGTGACCTTAATATGCTTAGAAAGCTTCCAAAGAACTATCATTGCGAGCAACACTTGACTCTCTAAATATGCAAATGAAGCTTGTGGACACCCTAATGACTCTCTAAGTATGCAAATGAAGCTTCATAAAACCTGTCGTTGCCAGATTCTCCATTATTGTCAGATTCTCTGTAATTTAACTTGTGGACACCCTAGTGATGATGGATCAAATCAAAAGGGAAAATTTACATAAAAACAACATAAACCTATCCAAAATTAGAAGCAAATTACACACGACTTAATTATACTATAAGAATTTCAAATTCTATTAGAATATGGTTGCTACATGATTAAAGATTTATATAGAAATCATATTGCGGACACCGCCATTTAGAAACTTATAAAAGCAATGCTCAAAGAAGAGCTCCAGGCCCTTACGACAAACAATTAATCTTCACAATATGACATTGTTTATACTTAGTTTAGATTCTTAATTTTAATCATTCCATTTCTGTTCAACTATATTAGAGTAGGGGTGTACACGAACCGAGCTAGCTCGGTTAACTTGTTTGATTCGACTCAGTTCAAAGATGAGTTCGAGCGAGCTGAGCTGATTTTTTGAGCTGGAAAATGAGTTCAAGCCAAGTTCGAGCTACCCCAGCTCGACTCAACTCGGATCGAACCCAACATCGAACCAGTTCAGTGACTTGGTCACTTTGATATTGATGTTGCTCACCAAGTGTTTAATGAAATGACTCAATGAACTGCGGCTGGTGGCAAGGAAGGTATGTCTCACTCTTAAGGAAGGTATAAAATGACTCACCAATCCTTGTCCTGCCCAATAGAACCAACTGCGAATCGGCCAATCACCTTGTTAGAAAATGTCTCACTCTTGTTTTGGACAATCGGATCTTCAATAATCTAATTTTTGGCTCTTTGAGCAGTACAACTATCAACTTAGCAGCGGATGACAACTCCATTTTTATATGAGAACTGATTAATTACAGGCAACGGCCAACACCACTTGTGCTACTGTAACATCTTTCATGCTGATGTGCTACTTTTGTAGGCCCCACTAAGAAAATTACCAACGGGTTTGAAGGTGCAATCTAGGTGTTTATGAAAATGCTGCACAAGCAAACTTGACGTGATCTTGGTTTGAACTTGGCTTGAACTGACCCAAGCTGCTGACCAAACCGAGCCAAGCTGGCTAGTCAGGCTCAAGGACCGAGCCGAGCCAAGCCAAGTTTGAGCTGAGATTAGCTAGTGGCCGAGCCAAGTCGAGCTCAGGCCAACTCAACCCAGTTTCACTAGATGTACACCCCTATATTAGAGTAAGTCTAGAGCCATTAAATCAACTTAGATCCACTACCATCTAACATACAGCAGTACCTACTTAACAGTAGGTTAAATATCTACTATTATCGTTATTGGATTTCTCGTTCATTGAATTCTTACTTGATATAACTTTATCAATCACATCTTGTCGACCTCACACGGCAATCATCTCACAATCGTCTAATAATTTCTAGCATCGTTTTGCCAAACCATAGGCCTATAGCCACTGTAAGTATTTACTCTCTATATGGTTTTATATTCTTTATTTTTGATAATTATACTGTTATAACATTCAAATCATTAAAATCCACGATCTAGTCCTATTTTTAATTATATCTGGCTATTATTGTTTTGACCGAGTATGACTCTGGCGTGGACAACACTTAATCTAATCTCACACGTTTCATCGGAGCATTTGTAACACGTGACCACACGTGTGTACCATATGGCACGTGTCGCAACATGACTCACCAATCTCATGTGTGGCTGTGGTGCGCACTCCACTGCGGATTGCATTGGAGTGGGCCTATTTGTCTTTATCTTTCGTTTCAAAATCCACAGTTTTATGTGGTAGGGCAATGTTATGTGATCATTTCCCTTTGTGGGCCCTGGTGGGCCCACCTACGATTACTGATGACCGTCAGATGTGTAGGGTTCACCATGGATTGCTGATTGGTGTAGAATCATCATGACCCTTGATCAAAGATACATGATCATGGCCATGCAAAATGAAGGGTATGAGTGAAAATGATCTTCACCATCCAATTTATAGGTCCCTGATCGGATGCATTTCATCATCGATTACGTTGATTAGACGGCCATCTCAGCTCCACTCTGGACTAATCCACGGCAATATTGTGAACCCCACATGTGTCCCACAAAGGAACTCACATGAGAATAAGGTGTGAATATCTTCTTTATATATATATATATATATATATATATATATATATATATATATATATATATATATATATATATATATATATAAAGGCCCAATCTGCGTTTTGCATACTCATCCACCCTACATGTACTCAATCCAAGCCGTTGAAAAAGTGAGTCAACATTGATTGGATTATCTAAACCGTGCTATTCTGAAATTGACTTTGGGTTGTTCCTCTAGAGATCTATCCAATGTGTTGGGCATCCATTAAACAAATGGGACAGTTCTATGCCTTTGGCCCGTACCCAGAAAATGAATTGATTTTTTGAGCTCGAAAATGAGTTCGAGCCGAGTTCGAGCTAGCCCAGCTTGACTCGACTCAGGTCGAACCCAACATCGAACCAGTTTAGTGACTCAGTCACTTTGATATTGATGTTGCTCACCAAGTGTTTAATGAAATGACTCAACGAACCGTGGCCGGTGGCAAGGAAGGTATGTCTCACACTCAAGGAAGGTATAAAATGACTCCTCAATCCTTGTCCTGGCCAATAGGACCAGCTGCGAATCAGCCAATCACCTTGTTGGAAAATGTCTCACTCTTGTTTTGGACAGTCGGATCTTCAATAATCTAATTTTTGGTACTTTGAGCAGTACAACTATTGACTTAGTAGCGGACCACAACTTCATTTTTATATGAGAACTGATTAATTACAAGCAACTGCCAACACCACTTGTGCTACTGTAGCATCTTTTATGCTATGTGCTACTTTTGTAGGCCCCACTAAGAAAATCACCAACGAGTTTGAAGGTGCAATTTAGGTGTTTGTGAAAATGCTGCACAGGCAAACTCAACTCGATTTTGGCTTGAACTTGGATCGAATTGGCCCAAGCTGTTAACTGAACCAAGCCAAGTTAGCTAGTAAGGCTCGAGGACCGAGCTGAGCCAAGCCAAGTTCGAGCTGAGGTTAGCTAGTGGCCGAGCAGAGTCGAGCTCAGGCCAGCTCAACCCAGTTTGATTCAATGTACACCCCTGTTTTAGAATGAGTTGAATCTAGAGCCATTAAATCAACTTAGAACCACTACCATCTAACATACAGCAGCACCTACTTAACAGTAGGTTAAATATCTACTATTATCGTTATTGGATTTCTCGTTCATTGAATTCTTACTTGATATAACGTTATCAATCACATCTTGTCGACCTCACACGACAATCATCTCACAATCGTCTAATAATTTCTAGCATTGTTTTGTCAAACCATAGGTCTATAGCCACCGTAAGTACTTACTCTCTGTATGGTTTTATATTCTTTATTTTTGATAATTATACTGTTATTACATTCAAATCATTAAAATCCACAATCTAGTCTTATTTTTAATTATATCTGGCTTTTATTGTTTTGACCGAGTATGACTCTGGCATGGACAACACTTAATCTAATCTCACACGTTTCATCGGAGCATTTGTAACACGTGACCACACGTGTCGCAACATGCGACTCACCAATCTCATGTGTGGCTATTTGTCTTGATCTTTCGTTTCAAAATCCAGTGTTTTATGTGGTAGGGCAACGTTCTGTGATCATTTCCCTTTGTGGGCCCTGGTGGGCCCACCTACGATTACTGATGACCGTCAGATGTGTAGGGTCCACCATGGATTGCTGATTGGTGTAGAATCATCATGACCCTTGATCAAAGATACATGATCAAGGCCATGCAAAATGAAGGGTATGAGTGAAAATGATCTTCACCATCCAATTTATAGTCCCTGATCGGATGCATTTCATCATCGATTACGTTGATTAGACGGCCATCTCAGCTCCACTCTGGACTAATCCACGGCAATATTGTGGACCCCACATGTGTCTCACAAAGGAACTCGCATGAGAATAAGGCGCGAAGATCTTCTTTTTTATTCACATATATAAAGGCCCGATATGCGTTTTGCACACTCATCCACCCTACATGGAGTCAATCCAAGCCATTGAAATCGTGAGTCGACATTGATTGGATTATCTAAACCGTGCGATTCTGAAATTGACTTTGGATTGTTCCTCTAGAGATCTATCCAATGTGTTGGGCATCCCTTAAACAAATGGGACAGTTCTATGCCTTTGGCCCGTACCCGGAAAATGAATGGTTGAGAAAAATAGTGCAACAATGGTCGTCCATCTACCTACCAAAATCAACGGTCCACATACATCACGGTGGGCTCCACAAAGTCCTGCCACTACGGAGGTGGTGTCAGAGTCGGCACGCAATCCACGTCCCGCATAAGGTCGCCCACCCAAGAAAGTTGGATGAAATAGACCGATCCAACCGTCGCTTGCGCCACCATCTGAATCGGGGGAAGCGGATTGCGTGGTGTGCCACACACCACCCAACTCCGTGGTGTGTTTACGTCACCAAGTTTTGTGGGCCCAGTGTTATATCCAAACCGTCCGTTCATTTGGTGAGATCATTTTGGAAATAAACTAAAGTAAACTACACCATACAACGCGGTGTGAATCAAACGTTTACCATTGAAAACTTGTCAGGGGTCAGAAGTTTTGGAACAATCTGATATTTGTTTTTTTTTTTTTTAATTTTCATTTATTTAGGTAGATGTGATCTTATAAAAAGGTTGGATGGAAAATAAATATCATAGTGGGTCTAAGAAAGTTTTAACGGTGGAAATCCTTATATCCACTGCTTTTTTTCGTGTGGTCCACGTGATCTTTGGATCTAACATATTTTTGTGCTCGTGATCTAAAATGATATTGGAAAATGGATGGACGGTGTGGATATGATGCATCATAGTGGGCCTACAAAACTTGATGACGTCAACACACGTTGGAGGTGGGTGGTGTGTGGCACACCACGCAATCTGCTTCCTAAATTGCGAGGTTCTTTGCTATAAATAAAAACTTGTTTTTATGGCTTGGACCACTGATGCTTTCATAGTCCTGATTTAAAAAAAATTCATCATCACAGTGGGGCCTACTTGATGCTAAAGTTGGACCACGTGAAAAGAAAAGGAAATAAAAAAAAAACAAAAACCTCTTTTTCAAGTGGTGGCCCACTTAATAGTTGGACCGCCTGATTTTTTATGCGTCCCAATTTTACGGTAGGCCGGCCTTTTTGGGGTTTGGATGCCATTAAAAAAAGGAAAATCAGAGAACAATTCAAACCAACTTTCCGTAGAATTTTTATTTATTGTCAAGGGCCACAAAAGATTGATTTTATGTGAATTTTAAGAATAGGTGGTTACTAAAATAAAAACATAAAAAAAAGAGGGAGAAAAAAAATTAAAAGAGTGAGCCACCAATGCCATGAGAAAAAAAGTACATTTAAAGTGAGATCCACCATTAACATGCAGGCAATCCTTTATCTAAAAGAGCATTATTGCATGATAATTGCATGTATGGAAATACCATGGTATTGTAGCCACCCAATCCCATGTCCGGGATACAATTTTTTCTATGGGAAAACACCAGAATAAGCAAAATCATGTTTGGTGGACCATGGAATAGTATCAACAGACCAAATTCACAACGGATGTCGTTCACTTATACACATGTATAACTTGAATATCAGGTGTAAACGGTGTATATGGATGGACGGCATGGATAAATGCATGCATCAATGTAGGGCCCATATGTTTTGTGGATTTTAACATCCATGAAAATCCAGCATGGGACCAAATGCAATTACGCAATTCTTGAGACTAAATGCAATTCCATCCAACCTAATCCCAACATTTTCTATCATCTCCGAATGCTGGATGGAATTGCATGGAACCAAATGCAATTATATCCCACCTAATCCTACACCAAATGCCATCCTTCGGTGCATCCCGGGATCCACTAAGGTGGGTGGGATCCCTACTCTGGGGCCTACTATGATGTATTTGCCTTATATCCATGCCCTCCATCCATTTTGAAAACTCATTTTAGGTCATGATCCTAAAAATGAAGCAGATTCAATTCTGAGGTGGACCATAATATAGGAAAGAATGGTAATCGACCATTAAAAACTTATAATGGGCTAAAAAAGTTTTGGATTAAGATCATATTTGTGCGGTCTCTTCACCCAGGTCTTTGTGACCTTATCAACGGGTTAGATGGAAAATAACATTCCGATGGCTACATGAAGTTTTTAATGATGGGGATTCAATCATAATTGTCTCCTATGGTATGGTTTACCTAGGATTTGGATTTGATGGACTTTTCCTCTTTAGGTTAGAGGAGATGAGGTGTGGTTCGGATGCCACAAACAGGGAAATCACCACGCTGCTCGACCGGTCGAGTGAATAGTGCTCGACTGGGCCGAGGTCACTCGACTCAAAGTCAGCAAAGTCTAGTGAATGTTGTTCAACCGCCGAGGTTCGACTGGGTCGAGTGAATAGTGCTCGACCGGTCTACACTGCCTACTCGACCGCCTCCTAGTTATGCAGTTTTGAGTCCGATTTTGTGCGGGATGCAGAATTTTGAGGCGGCTTTTGCAAGGGTGCGAAAAAGAGTTTCCTAAACTATAAATAGGAGGTCCCTAGGGTTTTCTAAAGTATGTAAGAGGTAAGGCAAGAGAGTTTCCTAAAGCTTCGCAAGAGTTTGCTAAAGGGTTTAGGGCTATTAAAGGTGTGTGAGATAGAGAGAGAGGACGCTTGTGGAAGAGAGGCTATGCTCGTAGAGGTGATATACCATATCTCAACGCTTTCACGTCCTCGTAATCGGTGAGATCTCTTCGTTTTCTTTGTTTCTCTTATTATTTATTTACTCCTGCATGAGTGAAGAAGGTTGTAACGTTCTACTTCATAGTGGATTGTTGATCTGGACGAGGTCTCATGGTTTTTGCCTCTTTGAGGGTTTTTCACATAAAAATCTCTTGTGTGGTGTGGTTTATGCTTTGATTTATTTCATTGCTTTATGATCCCATAATTCTGGTTTGTTTTAGGAGGCTAGATCCTAAGGTTTTGTGCAAGGCCCCCAACAAAGTGGTATCAGAGCCAGGTTCATTGAACGGGTAGGTAGGATCGGTTTTGAATTATGGAAGGTGGCTCATCAAGGATGATCAACCTTAATGGTTCTAACTGGACCATATGGAAGGCTAAGATGGAGAACTTGCTTTACTGCAAGTACTTATATTCTCCAATTTTAGGCATATCAACAAAATCCAAGAATATGTCTAATGATGATTGGAAGAAGATGGACCGGAAGGCGGTGGGGTATATTAAACAATGGTTGGATGATTCTGTGTTCTACCATGTGTCTACGGAGACCTCAACCGCTAGCCTATAACTGAAATTACAAGAGCTATATGAGAGGAAGACAACCGGTAATAAGATCTTCCTGATAAGACGACTTATGAATCTCAAGTTCAAATATAGTGGTTCTGTAGCTGAGCACATGAATGAGGTCAACAATATAGTGAACTAGCTCTCCGCTATGAAGATGGTCCTGGATAATGAATTGCAGGCTTTGCTATTACTTAGTTCGCTGCCTGACAGTTGAGAGACATTAGTGGTGTCTCTAAGTTACTCCGCGCCAGATGAAAAGATATCCATGGAACACGTAGCTAGTTGTCTCTTCAATGAGGAGACAAGGAGGAAGTCTCAGGGGTCTACTCAGCAAAAGGCCCTTGTGACACAGGAACGGGGAAAAAGAAATAACAGGAATGACAAGAAAGCCCGAGATAAATTAAGAGGCAAGTCGAGTACCAGGAAGGATGTTGAATGCTGGAATTGTGGCAAGAATGACCACTATAAACATGAATGTCGTAAAAATAAGAACGACAAAAAAGGAAAATGAAAGGAGAATGAAGATGAATCAGATTCCACTGCGGTCACTTCAGATGGTGACGTTGTAGTTATTCTTTCAGCAGATCATGATGTTTGTCTTACGGCTACGAGTCAAGACATCGACTAGGTGATTGACTCAGGAACTTCTTTTCATATGACTCCACGCAGAGACTTCTTCACAAGCTACAAGTCAGGTGACTATGGGACTGTGAAGATAAAAAATTCTAGTGTATTGAAGATCGTACGAGTCAGTGGTATTTGTGTGAAGACCGATGTGGGTTGCACATTGGTTCTCAGGGATGTGAGGCATATCCTAAACCTTCGCCTCAACTTGATGTCGACGGGAAGGTTGGATGATGATGGCTATGAAAGCCGGTTTGCTAGTGGGCGCTGGAAGCTCATCAAGGGTTTGTTAATCACAGCTAGAATAAAGAAGTGTTGCACCCTTTACAAGGCAAGTGTTAGTATGTGCAAGGGTGGGTTGAACGCAGCGGAAGATTCAGGTATTGACATGTGGTACAGGCATGTAGGCCACATGAGTGAAAAAAGGATTCAGCTATTATCAAGGAAGTGACTCCTTTTAGACGTGACAGATATACCTCTCAAAACCTGTCTTGATTGTTTATCAGGGAAACAATATAGAGTTTCATTTATTAAATCTGCTTTTCGTGTTAATAAAGTGCATGCATTAAATTTGGTTTATTTTGATGTTTGTGGTCCTATGAGGACAAAAATCTTGGGTGGAGCATTGTATTTTGTTACTTTTATAGGCAATGCATCTAGGAGGGTTTGAGTTTATTCTTTGAAATCCAAGGACGTGGTCTTTGGTGTGTTTAAATTATTTCATGCTATGGTTGAGAGAGAGACAAGTAGATCATTGAAGTACATCCGCACCGACAATGGTGGTGAATACATTAGCGACTTTCATGAGTATTGTAAGTCTCCAAGTATACGGCATGAACAGACAGTTTCCAAGGCCCCCAGCATAATGGTGTGGCTGAGTGAATGAATCACACCATTGTAGAGAGAATCAGATGCATGTTGTCCCATGCGAAATTGCCCAAGATGTTTTGGGGAATGCACACGGCATTATATTTGATAAACAGGTCTCCATTAGCCCCATTGAATGGAGAAGTACTAGAGAAGGTGTGGACTGGACAAAATCCATCATACAGTCATCTCAGGGTGTTTGGATGCACGACATCCATTCACGTACCAAAGGATGAGAGGTCCAAGCTCGATATGAAGATCAGGTAATGTGTGTTCTTGGAGTATGGTGATGAAAAGTTTGGTTACAGATTATGGGATCCGACCGAGAAGAAGCTGTTAGGAGCAGAGATATGGTTTTTTTTTTAAAGATCAGTGTATAGAAGACATTGGTAAGCCAGAGAAGAACCAGCCTAGTTCAAGTGAGCTAGAGAATATGGATCCGATTATTCCTTCCGTGGTGCTTGATGACGGAGGAGTACAACAAGGTGCAGAGGACGAGGCAGTTCATACAGAAAATGGACCGAGAGAGCAGCCCCCACTTGATCCACCTGTTGAGCCATAAGTGAGAAGGTCATCTAGGGATAGACAACCATCCAAGAGGTACTCGCCGCATGAGTACATTATGCTGACTGATAGGGGAGAGCCAGAGGATTATTCTGATGCCCTAACTGACGAGCATAAGAGGGAGTGGTTGAAAGCTATGCAAGATGAGATGGAATCCTTGCATAAGAACCAGACCTATGATATGGTGAAACTGCCTAAGGGCAAGAAAGCTCTGCGTAACAAGTGGGTGTTCAGAAAGAAGGTTAAGCAGAAGAATTCACAGACAAGATTCAAAGCCAGACTTGTGGTGAAAGGGTTTAGTCAGAGGAAAGGCATAGAATTTCGAGGAGATATTCTCACCAGTGGTGAAGATGACATCCATACGGGTGTTGCTTAGGTTGATGGCTAGCATGGATATGGAGATAGAGCAGTTAGATGTTAAAACTGCCTTCCTCCAAGGTGACCTGGAAGAAAAGATCTACATGCACTAGCCAGAGGGGTTCGAAGTCAAGGGCAAAGAGCATATGGTGTGTAGGTTGAAGAAGCTCCACGACAATGGTATAAGAAGTTCGACTCGTTTATGTTGAAGCATGAGTATGACAAAACGGAGTCAGACCACTGTGTGTTCACGCGCAAGTTCTTAGATGGTGATTTCTTAGTTTTGCTGTTATACATTGATGACATGCTCATCATGAGAAAAGACATAAAGAATATTGACAGGCTGAAACAGGAGTTGGGCAAGTCGTTTGCGATGAAAGACTTGCGCCCGACTAAATAGATCCTAGGAATGAAGATAACCTGTGACAAAAGAAACAGGAAGCTTTGGCTGTCACAAGAGCGGTATACTGAGAAAGTCCTAGAACGGTTCAATATGAATGCAGCTAAGTCGGTCAGTACTCGGATGGTCACTTCAGATTGAGCGACAGGCAGTGTCCCAAGATGAAGACAGAGGTGAAAGAGATGCAGAAGATACCCTACGCGTCAGCTGTAGGAAGTTTGATGTATGTTATGGTGTGTATATTCCCAGATATAGCATATGCGGTTGGTGTTATCATCCAGTATCTTACCAATCCTGGCAAAGAACATTGGGCAACAGTGAAGTGGATACTGCGGTATCTAAGAGGCTCATCCAGGTTGAGTCTATGCTATGGTGACAGTAAACTTATGTTAGAGGGCTACACAGACGCAGATATGGCAGACGACATAGACTCCAAAAAGTCTACATCGGGGTTCACGTTCACGTTTGCAGGGGGAGCGGTTTCTTGGCAGAGCAAGTTACAGAAGGTCGTAGCATTATCGGCGACAGAGGCCGAGTACATTGCAGTCACAGAGGCATGTAAATAGATGCTTTAGATGAAGAGGTTCCTACATGAACTTAGCCTGAAGCAGGAGCAGCACGTGGTCTATCGCGATAATCAAAGTGTTATACACTTGAGCAAGAATTTAAATGAACACTCCAAGTCGAAACACATAAAGATTCGGTATCATTGGATTATGGATACTTTGGAACAGAATGTGTTATAGCTTGAGAAGGTCCACATGGATAATAATGGGTTAGACATGATGACCAAGGCTTTGCTCAATAGCAAGTTCAAGGTTTGTAGAAACTTGTCTAGCTTGTCCTGAGTCAGAAAGGGGGAGATTTGATGAGGTTTTCCTCCTCATGTCAGAGGAGATGAGATGCGATTTGCCACAAACACGCGGTGTGGAATCACATTATGGGTGTCGCCGACCTCAAAATCTAGGGAACTGGGCCGAGAGCACACCAATGGACTGGGCCTGTTGATGACCCGCGACCGATCAAGTGATCAATGGGGGCCATGGAGAATGGCCCCATCAGCTTCTCGAGTCCAGGTGGTTACTCGACTCAAAGTCCAATGGAGGAGCCGAGCTCGAAATGGGAGATGAACAATGCTCGACCTTGGGAGTATTTGAAAATGAGAGAGGCCGAGGGATCGTGCTCGATGTGCCGAGTGAATAATGCTTTTCGACCCAGTCTGGGTGCAGCTTGACTTTGATTCGTGACTCGACTTGACATGATGGGATTGATTGATGGATGATTGATTGACACGTAGTTTTGAGTTCGATTTTGTGCGGGATGCGGAATTTTGAGGCGGCTTTCGCAAGGGTGTGAAAGAAAGTTTCCTAAACTATAAATAGGAGGTCCCTAGGGTTTTTCAGGGCATGCAAGAGGTAAGGCAAGAGGGTTTCCTAAAGCTTTGCAAGGGTTGGCTAAAGGGTTTAGGGCTATCAAAGGTGTGTGTGTGTGTGTGTGTGTATGTGTGAGAGAGAGAGAGAGAGAGAGAGAGAGAGATATGAAACTTGTGGAAGGGAGGCTTTCTCGCAGAGGTGATATACCATATCTCAGCGCTTCCACGTCCTCGTAATCGGTGAGATTTCTCCGTTTTCTTTGTTTCTCTTATTGTTTATCCACTCCTGTGTGAGTGAAGAAGGTTGTAACGTTCTACTTCATAGCGGATTGTTGATTTGTACAAGGTCCTGTGGTTTTTACCTCTTTGAGGGTTTTCCACGTAAAAATCTCTTGTGTTGTGTGGTTTATGCTTTGATTTATTTCATTAGTTTATTATCCCATAATTTTGGTTTGTTTTGGGAGGCTAGATCCTAAGGTTTTGTGCAAAGCAACCCCCAACAGGATCTACTTCATTTTTTGTATCATATCTTAAGATAAGCTATTAAATAGATGAGCGGTGTGGATGTTAAGGCACAAACATTGCAATGGGCCTCACAGTTAAGGATCCACCGACTTCGGTGGATGTGGGGATCCACCCAAATTGCGCTCCTTTTTCAAGTGTTGGTCCACATAATAGTTGGACCACCTGATTTTTGAGCCATCTCAATTTTATAGTAGACCCACCTTTCTGGGTTTGGAAACCATAAAAAAATAAAAATCAAACAAACCCACAAAAAAGAGTTGTAGAACAATTCAAACCACCTTCTAGAGTTTCTTCTCTGTTTTTTTTTTTTTTTGGTTGCCAAATGGACAACCAAAAGATTGCTTTTCCATGCATTTTAAAAATAGGTGGTTACTAAATTAAAAACACAAAAAAGGAGAAAAAATAAAAATAAAAGATTGGCCCATCATGCAGGCAATCCCATGTTGTAATGAACTCTTTAACTTTATTTTATTTTATTTTAGTGGAGAATCTCATGATGTGGACAACTGCACATGCACAAAGGAGTTCAAACAAGATACGGGTCATTCCGCAGGCGGATCTCATTATGCATGTGGCTCGGTGGAAAGTCATGAAAGGTCTACGACAAATTACTTTCTTCCCTAGCTAGTTGTCCACTGAACCATATATAAATATTTTTTACTCTATGTTTAATCAAGTATTTGCCGTACATCTTTAATTACAAAAAGGGAAATAGGCTTTTGTTTGATTATGTTAAAAAAAGACCTAAAAAGAGAGTGGAGGATTGCCACGTTAGTAGCAATCCTTTGTTGGAAGGAAGTGGATTGCAAGGTAGGATTTGGTCCATCGGATCCCCCAATCCATGGGGCCCACTGTAATGTGTAAGTTTTATCTATGGTGTTCATCTATTTAAAAAAAAATATATATTTTAGGATATGAGTTAAAAAATAAGGCAAATCTAAGGTTCAAGTAGACAACATAGTGGGGATTGAACAACTATAGGTGGAAACTTATTGGGGGCATAGAAGTTTTTGATCAAATTGAAATTTGTGCTCTCATCAAATGGGTCTATGTAACCTTACCAATAATGACAAATAATCATCACGATGGGCCTCGAGAAGGTTTCAATAATAGGCATCATTATCACCGTTGCTTCTTGTCGTGTGATTACTTGAGTCTTTGATCTGCTTCAATCTCGGGCTTATGCCATAACATGTTCTCAAAAAATTGGATGAATGGCGTAGATATGACCCATAAGTCATGGTGGGCCCATGGAGCCCTTACCTAGGCCAATTTCTGTCCAGGTGGGGTAGGACGCAATTCACTTCATTGCTGGAAATACTTTAAATTTCAATTAAAAGACTACTAAAGAATGACAAGTGGAGTGTACATATGCAATGAAGTTAACCTAAGATCTAGGTAGTTCTTAAGGTGGCCCCCACCTGATATATTCTTAGTACAATGGTCTAATATTGCCTAACTTGCACTCAACCATCAATGGAATTTTCTTTAGGTAGTCCTCCAAATAAAAAAGTAATCCGAGATATAAAAGTAGGCACTTACTGAATTATCACACCTTGCTGAGAAAAAGAGAATAGTAAGTTGTTAGGATGATTTAAATAATACCTCTGATAAATAATAAAAAACTCAAAAAACCCATTTAATTTAAATCAAACTTGCCATAAGGTCTTTGACCCTTGTTGCAGATGGATTTGACGGTTTAACACTCAGTTTCGTCAATTGCGCTTAGGTTCACATGATATGTATTAATACTTTTATGGTTAGCATAAGAAAATTTCTATAGACAGAGATAAGCAAAAATTACTACTCATAACAGTAATTTGGGCTAATACCAGTTAAACCTACCAACACTAATAGGTATTACTTTAAAACAATCGACATGGGTAACGGTAAATATAAAAATTGATGTTAAATATGTGGATGCCCATATGTTTATTGTATGTATAACGTCATACATTTATGTTATGTGATTTAATCATCCACAATCATCAAAAGGGCAAGAGCTTCTAAATATGTATATATAGGCAATGATAGGAACTTCCATATTCTGAGTGCATGTGTATTAATATGTACAACTAAATATTACTAGTAAATTATAAGACTTAGGTCTTGATGCATGGCTCAGTGGTAAATATTGCTCTGCATTTTAATACTGAAGTCTTGGGTTAGAGTGCCCATGAGAAGTGGGTGGGTGTTATAAAAAAATTACTGGACTAGCACAGCGAAAAAAGTCAGGGACCCACTATGAAGATCACCCTTCAAATATGCATTATTCGATCGATAAGTGGGCCATAACTATATGATAAATCAAATCATCGGTTCCAACGATGAGGCCCGCTTGGGGACTAAAATGCCTGACTTTGTTCGGGTAATCTTCCTGATAGATCCTACCAACTCCATTGGGAAGTGGATTGCCCGGGTCATGATATGGCCTAAACTACATGGGGTTACCGTGATATATGTGTTTTATCCATGCCATTAACCTATTTTGCTAGCTCATTTTAGGGTATGAACCAAAACTGATGCAGATTTTCTAGTGGATCACATCACAAAAAACAGTAGGGATCCTATGCCCATGGTTGAAAATTTACTGGGGCCATAAAAGTTTTGAATCAAGATTATATTTGAATTTTCCCTTCATCTAAGTCATGTGACCTTATGATGCCATGGTGGCCTTTAAGAAGTTTTCAATACTGGGCATTCAATCTGCACTATTTTTTGTGGTGTGGTCACCTAAGCTTTGGATCTGCATCTTTTTGGGGCTCACGTCCTAAAACGAGTGGAAAAATGGATGGATGACGTAGATTAAAAAAAAAAAAACAGTGGGCCCACAGAGCTTGGGCCACATCGTGCCGCAGTCAATCGACTTCACTTTTCATGGTACTGATGTCCTATCCAAGTGTCATGCTAGCAAAAACTTGATATGGTACCACCAGCGTCTTGATGGTTATAATGGGAAACCGTGATGTGCCCGGCCTAGGTGGTGCGCTAACATCAAAGTTATGTGGGCTCCACCATGATGTATGTATTATATCTAAACTCTCTATCTATTTGGTAGGATTGTTTTATGGCTTGAGCCTAAAAAATGAGATAGATACAAAGCTCAAGTGGACCGCAACACATAAAGTAGTGAGGATTGAATGTCTACCATTAAATTCTTTTTTAAGGTCATGGAAGTTTTGGACCAATTTGATATTGGTTTTTCACTTCATCTAGGTTTATGTTACCTTATGAATAGGCTGGATGGTGGGTCTTGAGAAGGTGCCAACAATGGGAATCATTATCCCTGTAGCTTTCCATGGTGTGGTCAACTTAAGCTTTGGATCTGTCTCATTTTTGGGATCATGTCATAAAATGATCTCATAAAATAGACACACAGTAGTGGGCCCCATAAAACTAGGTAACGTTAACACACCCAGGAGGACAGTGTAGCGCACCACACAATCTACTTCCGTTTTAATGTTTAAGTGATTTTTATCAAGCATATTTTTGCAATTGTCCTAAAGTTATTTATTTAGGGGGCATTCAGATCTTAAGTTACTTAAGGTAAGCCACTTATGCCACAAGTATCTTATTTTAGTTTCTACTTGTTAAGAAGATAAATATATTTGGTAAACAACACACTTATCAGTGTATTCTCTCTTTCATCTCTATGATGCCACTCTTCAATAACTTATAAAAATTAGAAAAACTTTAAAAAAAAAAAAAAAACTAAAATAATTAAGTACTTTTAAGTAAAAAAGTTACTTATAACTAATCATATACCAAACTTACTGTTGTAAATAGAAACAGTAACTTATTTATTGGTATCCAAACTATCGTTAACGTCGCAACAGATCCTACTAGACAAATCAGCTCTTACAAATTGTACACATGGCATACCTTGACTCAAGTTGAAAGTCTGAAAGGGTGACGGGCCATCTGCTCAAAACCATATATTTCCGCAAACATGGCAGATGTGTAGAGCATGATTGTCATTGAAACTGCATGCTCCACCATTCATTACCCTTGTTTGGTTTATTCAGTAGGTTGGCCAAAAGTGGATATTAAGTGGAATAACTTGTTTTTATGTCCAAGGCTATCTCCATGGTGGAAGTGGAGTAGGTATGTTACTTGGGTAACATGTTAGTGGGTGTCTCCTAACCGTAGGGCTCACCTCAACAATTACGATTATCCTTCTTAAAAATCAAGCCGATCCACTCAATAGGTTAGCCGGAAATGAAGATTGAGTGGAATAACTTGTTTTCCATCTCCGACAATCTCTATGGTGGGAGTGGATTATGTGTTACCTAGGTAACATGATAGTGGCCGTGGGGCTCACCTTGACCATCGCGATTATCCTTCTTAAAAATCAAGGTGGTCTACTCATTGGGTTGGCCAAATGTGGAGATTGAGTCGAATTACTTGCTCTCTGTTTCCCGTGATCTCTATAGTGGGAGAGGAGTAGGTGTTACCTAAGTAACATGTAAATGGGTATGTTCGTGGCCGTAGGGCCCACCTTCACTATCGCGACTATCCTTCTTAAAAATCAAAGTGGTCTACTCAATGGGTTGGCCAAAATTGGAGATTGAGTGGAATAACTTGTTTTCTGAATTAGGCAATCTCTACATTGGAAGAGGAGTAGGTGTTACCTAAGTAACATGTTAGTGGGTGTTTCCTGACCGTGGAGCCCACCTTGACTATTACAATCGCATTTCTTAAAAGTCAAGCCGATTTACTCAACATGTTGGTCAAAAGTGAATATTTAGTGGAATATTGTTTTTATTTATTTATTATTTATTATCAGGGAATCTCTATAGTGGGAGAGGATTAGGTGTTACCTAGGTAACATGTTAGTGGGTGTTTCCTGACCGTGGGGCCACCTTGACTATTACATTCGCCCTTCTCAATATGTGGCCAAAAGTGGAAGTTGAGTGGAATAACTTGCTTTCTGTCCCAGACAATCTCTATGGTGGGAGTGGAATTGGTGTTACTTGAGTAACATGTCAGCGATTGTCTCCTGACCGTGGGACCCACCTCAACCATTACAGTTACTAAAATTCAAGCTGTCCAACTCAACATTTTGTCAAAAAATAGATAGTAAGGGGAATAACTTAATACTGGAAGGGACGTGGATTAACTATTGAACTCGATGGTAGCGAGTCTCGCCACTGAAGTGACGTCACAAGATGGTTCCTACCATAATGCATGTGTTGTATTCACATTATCCATACATTTGGAAAGACCTTTTTAGGGCATGAGACTAAGAATGAGCATATACAAACCTCAAGTGGACCACCACAGAAAATAGTGGAGATTGAACGCTTACCATTAAAAACTTCTTTGGGCCACATAAGTTTTCAATCAAGTTGATATTTGTGTTTTCCCTTATTCCATGTTCGTGTTAACTTATAATCAGGTTGGATCTCAAATAATATCATGGCGGGCCTAGGAAGGTTTCAACCGTGGATGTCACTGCTCCCACTTTTTTTTTTTTTTTTTTTGGTGGGTACACTTAAACTTCCGATCAGCCTCATTCTTTGGCTCATGCTCTAAAATGATTTCTACAAATACATGGATAGTGTGGATACAACACATACATCATTGTGAGGCCCACATAACGTGGTGAGGTCACTTCAATAATACATTAGTGGGTGTTTCTAGACTGTGACTGTGGGGCCCACCTTGACTTTTGAGATTACTCCATGGTGTAAAACATTGGTGGGTGCTTTCCTGACTGTGGGGCCCTACCTTAATGCATGTGTTAGGTATAAGTGCCATCTATCAATTTTTCTAGCTGGCAGAGCGTGGTCCCAAAAATATATCTTAAGTGGACCACTTATTAGGGATTAAATGGTCACCACCTGGGCTACAAAAGTTTTCAATCAACCTGATATTTGTGTTTCCCTTATTTCGAGTCGCGTAATCTTATCAACATGTCCCTAGGAAGTTTTTAATGGTGGGTTTTAGTGATCGTTGTTTCCTATGGTGTGGTCCACTTGAGGTTTTGATGTACTTCAATTTTTGGACCATGCCTTAAAATTAGCTAGAAAAACTGATGGACAGTGTGGATATACAATATATATACACCAAGGTGGGCCCCACAGTCAGGGCAACATCAACTAACTTCTTACCCGACTAACACCTGATCCGCCCTCCTCCATGGTGGCTCGTTGGTGGGAAAGATGGAAGAGTACCACAAGTTGTACCATGTGATCAAATCTCTTTCTAATATCAACCGTTCATCAAATGTCCACCGATCATTTATCCAGAAAACCCTAATCAATCCGACTTTTGGTTTACAATACATGTAAACTAGGACCAACAATCTGGACGGTTTGGATAATCCGATCATCACGAGAGGCTCACTCAATGGACGGATTGGATGACAGATAGTCAACATGGTGGGCCCCACCGTAGGAAAAGTACGTCAGCAGTCAGGTGGATAACGTTTTTCACGCGTTTGAATAACGTGTGTCGTAATGCTTTTCTAGAATTACAGCAGAGCAACCGGCGTCCACGTCGTTGGAAGATTCCAAAGCACCCCATTTTCATCTTTTATTACGTTTCTGCCACTCTCGTGAAATTTCTTCTTTTCGCCTCTTCTTCTTTCGATCTGAAGATCGCTAGCCCTCTTCATCTGAAATTGCAAATCTCAATCCGTTCCATCTTACTTCTCTCTACTTCGTTTCGATCTCGAAACCCTAATCGCAAGAAGTTAGGAGATTTTCCATGTGCTTCTCGCCATAAAAATCTCATTCTTTTGCGACATTAGTCGAAAATTGGACTCTTTTCGATCTCAGAATCGTTCTTTTCGCAAATTTCTCCTCCTTTTGTCTTAAATCTTGTTTTTAGCTGGTTTTGGATGAAAAATCAGTGATTTCTGCTTCGATTTTTGGAGGTTTCCTGCTATTTTAGTGGGGAAGTTAGGGTTTTTATTCTCGATCGCAAGATCTTGAGCGAAATCTGCAATTTCTTCCCCTTCTTGTATCGTACATTTCGTTTTTTTGGTTAGTTTTTGTTTCTGCTTGACATTTTGTTTGTTATTTTTTAAAGCTAAATTTAGCGGGAAAAGTTAAAGTTTTTGTTTTAGATCTCAAGATCTTGAGCAAAACTATATATATATATATATTTTTAAATTAAAAAAGTCCCCCTTTAATTTCATTCTCTTTGCCACTTTCAGTGGCAAAACTAGTGGTTTCTGCTGATTTTAGTAGAAAATTTAGTAATATCTGCTCTATAAATTTGTGTGGATTTAATGTGTAATATAAAGTTAAGTAATATCTTCTTTTAGTCTCAAGACCTTTGATTTAACAGAGAATTCATTGGTTTTCGCCTTTGTTTGCTCCGTTTTTTTTTTTTTTTTTGCAACTTTTACTTTTCCTCATTTTATCGTGAAATTCAGGTGTTTTCTGCTCAGTTTTAATCTCAATATTTCTTTTCATAGCGTTCTGTCCTCCTCCCTTTGAATGCCTCAAGTGTGAACCTTCCTTGCTAAGATGCAGCCAGATCAGCGAAGAAAGGTAAATTTTCAAAAAAAAAATTTCTCTTCCTTCAGTTTGGGACTGATTTTGGTGGTTAAGGATTCAATTATTATCATTTGCATGCTAATTTCCATTGTGGGGTTTTTTTTTTTTTTTCCAATGTTCTGTGTGTCTTGCTCATGCAGTTATATTTGCTTATTTTGGTTATTAGCTTCAATTTCATAGTGTTGGAATATCACTGAATTCAGTGTTACTTGAGGTTGAGGAAATTTTGTGAAATTGGTTGAACATATGGTTCTCAAATTTATTTATTTTTTGGTTGGATTTCTTTTATTTATTCTTTAGATACTTGGAAGGAGAGATGGATCATGTTTGTGGCAATTGTCTTTTTTTTTTTTTTTTTTTTTTTTGGTGAGAATTCTATCAGAATTCCATATAAGTGGGCTATGTTTGGTGATCCAAACCATTGAATCTGCTGGGACACCAAGCCACTGTCAAGCTGCAATGCCCCAAAGGGTCATCTGGTTGGAAGGTAGCGACCCTTTGATATGATGACCTGCACATGGATGGTTATGAGGAAAATACAGCAATGGCGTGAATTCAACAGGAAAAAATGTGAAATATTGAATGATTACTATCTTCCAATCTTAGAGTCTTAGTGGGCATTCTCCAGAAAAAAAAAAATGAGGCCCATCAGTCACTGAGATCAATGGTTTGGATAGCCTAACGGTGATCCCCACACCTATGTAACACGTGCATCAATAAAAGTCGGTCTATAAATCCACTGATCAGAAGGATCTTATAATGCTTCCTCGCTGGGTGTCGTGGATGATCGTAGCTCACAAATCTATTAACTCCTTTATGTATGTGAACTGACCTTCCCTTTCTAAGGTTAAAAAAAAAATAAAAAATCAATCGAGGGTCTGTTTCTCTCTTGGCATGCTGGCGGGGTGGAGAAAAAGAGTAGATCCTGATGGAGGGTTGCTATGCTCTCCGTTCTCTGGTCTCTTTGGGGTGAGAGGAATAATCACTGTTTTTGCAATAGTAGTTCTTATCTCGAGGTAATTAGCTTGGCTAATCTGTGTATTAGGGATTGGGTGCCTTGAGTGGTTTGTATTTTCCTTGTTTTCTTTCTGTTTTGTTTCTCTTTTGGCATGTTGGCTCTGAATAAACTGCATTATCTTTCAAAATAAATAAATAAAGAAATAAATCATGATTTTGTGTAACCAACTCGCTCGTAACCGGTGTTCTTGTATGGAGAGTCAGAGACTAAGAACTTCACTAGTTAGGAATGAATTGGTTCAAGTTAAAGACAAGGAGAAGGCCCAAAGGGACATGGGTGGTGGTAGTAAGAAAAGGCTTGATGACCTGTGGTTTTAATGTTTTATTGAGGATATGGTCTTTGGTAGAGTGGAATGGTGGAACAGGATTCGTGTATCCAATCCAATTATTTGGGGTAATGCTTAGATGATGATGATTCATAAATTTTGTGGAGTACATTTAACAATAATTTGAATTCAATCCATGTTTCAATTCTCCTGTAAATTCCATACACTGTTGGAACTTCATAGAATTCTTTTCATGGTCTTTTCATGTCTTGTTTGACTTTGATGAAATCTTACTTTATCTCTACTAGTAACATTTCATGCACACCAATTGGGTTGAAACTTGCTGGCATCCCATCTGCATAGTGGTGGTTTATTTGGTCTCCTTTGTTTTTGGATCATGTTAAGTTTATTCCATTGCATCAACTGAATTTGTCAAACTAATTCTATAGTCTGCTTCTTGGAATTTGGTGGTGCAGGCACCCTTGGAAGTGGACTTTTTCACTGAGTATGGTGAGGGTAGCAGGTACAAAATAGAAGAAGTGATAGGTAAAGGAAGCTATGGTGTTGTTTGTTCTGCATTTGATACACATACTGGGGAGAAAGTTGCAATTAAGAAGATCAACGATATCTTTGAACATGTCTCCGACGCCACACGCATACTTCGTGAGATAAAACTTCTTAGGCTCCTGCGTCATCCGGACATTGTGGAAATCAAACACATCCTATTGCCTCCTTCAAGAAGGGAATTCAAAGACATATATGTTGTTTTTGAACTTATGGAATCCGATTTGCACCAGGTTATTAAGGCTAATGATGATTTGACACCAGAACATTATCAGTTTTTCCTTTATCAGCTTCTTCGAGGCTTGAAATATATACATACAGGTGATCTAATGCTGCCAATCTCTTTGTTGGCTTTAGGAGCTTCTGTTAGCATAAATATAACCTGTTTCTTATAGATACAAGCATGTTTCACTGTTCATCCTATGTCGACAATAGTCCCAAATGCCAAATGTGAGGCTGTGAGCACTAATTGATGTCATGCACAATTACATCTGGCAGTTTGACTAGCATACAAATGATTATGACATTCGTATTCTTCAAAGAATAACAAAGGACTCTATTTCATGAAAGATCTACACAATTTCCCGAATCATCTTGGCTTTCTTCTTCAAAATTGACTATGATCTTTTGGGTCGCGTTACAGTGTGGTGAGGGTTAGAAAATCACCACATGCATCTCTGCATAATCTTCATCAAATGATGTTTTATTGATGGATAAATTGGTTAATGTCCTTTGAAAAGTAGTTTGTGCCTGATATTATTTCTCGTAAATTAGGTGGCTGCTAACTCCTTTCACTTCTTTGCATTCTAACTTGTTCCTTCTTTCCTGGCTTCATATGTTCGTGCAGCAAATGTTTTTCATCGGGATCTGAAACCCAAAAATATTTTAGCGAATGCTGACTGCAAACTCAAGATTTGTGACTTTGGTCTTGCAAGGGTAGCCTTCAATGATACTCCCACTGCAATATTCTGGACGGTATATTTCTTGACAATTCAATATAGGATGCTTTCTATATTTCACCTTGGTCATCTGCTTTGTTCTGTCTACAAAAAAGTTAATGGTCCTCTGTAGCACAGAAATTCATGGCTTTTCATTTCATTTCTTATGCTTTTACAGGACTATGTTGCAACAAGATGGTATAGGGCTCCTGAATTGTGCGGATCCTTTTTCTCAAAGGTGGATGAATCTCAGTTTTCCATTTGCATCACATTATTTTAGACTTTTAATATACCCACTTTGTTTATGGTGATTGTTACTTCTATTAGAGCTTCAAATTTGAACTAATATATTTTGTCTCATGGTAAATTTGAAGCTGTTATCCTCTTATCTTTCAGAACAATTATGTTCTCTATTCAATACATTTGTTTTTGTTCTAAACTTTCTTCTTCTTGGATATGGCATATAATGCCGATTCCAACCCATCTTGCAGCATCATGCTTGAATGCGGTACACACTGCCGGCTTCCTTCTTGATTGTTCTATTTTACAGTTTACCTTTGTTTGTGCTGCTCGTTGTTGACAGAATACTGTAAGATGGATAATGCAGAGTAATTATTATTATTATTTTTTTTTAAAGGGCTATAGGGAGGGTGTTTCCTTAACAAATAGAGCTCCTTTTTACACCCTCCTTTGCAAGGGTGAAAGTGGACTGATTGGCAACTTCCAAAATTAAGGAAAATGAAATATAAGATGATAATGCAGATTGATTTATAAAACAAAAAAACAGCTATTAAAAAAGGAGAGTTTCCTTAACAATCAAGCTCCCTTGTGCACCCTCCTTTGCGAGGGTGAAAGTGGAGTGATTGGCAACTTCCAAAATCAAGGAAAATGAAATGTTCTGAATGATTGTCCATTTATCAATCTCATATGGTCTGAATTTCTCTCCTGGTTCGGTATAGATTGGTGCCTCTCAGATTCAGTGGATCTTCTGTTAAAAGCTTGGCATGGGATCAGATTGGATAAGCAGAAAACGTGGATCTGGAGAATAGCTATAATCGCTATTTGGTGGTGTGTTTGGGTAGAAAGGAATGAAAGATGTTTTCAGGATAGGGCGCACTCAGCCGAGAGTGTAACTAGTAAGGCCAAGCATATGATTATTGAATGGGCCACAGTAGTAGACAGTCTTAAGGGTTGTAATTTTCTGTTTCTTGGAGCTTAGATGGGCTTGCTTTCTCAGCTTCCCCTCTCCTCCTTTTTTGTCTTTTGCTCTTCTTATAATACAAATCAGTGATCTTTTTTTTAAAAAAAAAAAGAGAAGGAAAATGAATTGTTTATCCTACTGCAATGTCCTTGATTTCATCAATGATGAAACTCAATTTCCAAGGTTTTGAGGCTTTGTTCAACACCCAAATTATTACAATTGTGGATGTTCCCTCTATGATCAACAATTTAGCAGGCCTTGGAAAGATTTGGAGAAGATTTGGAGTTCTTCCTCCCAAAGAGCCTTGGATTGGTGTCAAGGTTATCAACAACCCCAGTTGGACTTGAGAATATCACTTCGAATATCAACTTCCAATCCTCTGCAAGGGTGAAAGCGGACTGATTAGCAACATTCAAAATTAAGGAAAACAAAGTGTTTACTGAAATGTCCTTGATTCCATCAGTGATGAAACCAAAATTCCAAGATTTCGAGGCTTTATGCAATACCCAATTTGTCACAAGAATGGATTTTCCCTCTGTAGTTTAGGATTTTGCGGCCCTTGGAAAGAATTGGAGGAAGATCCATAGCCCTCCCGAAGAGCCTTGGATTTGGAGTGAAAGGTGATCGAGCCCAGTGGGACATGAGAATACTGCTGTGATATTCACCTGCTCATCGCTGAGGGTACTCCCTAAAAATTAGTGTTACCATTCATAAATAGTAAAAGAAAAGAAATATCTAAAATTGTCCACACACCAGCTGGACTCGCAGAGGGAGAAAATCCTTCAAAATTCCATTTCCAATTCCCCAACTGTGGGGAAGATTCCTTTTTGTTTGGAGCATTCAATCAAAGGTTTGCTTTCGAATTGTGAAAGATGCCAGCTCCATGGAATTCATTTCGTGCAGGAGACAGGAATCCAGTCCACCCCACCATCCATTCTTAATCCTTGTGACAGTCACCCGTGGGGGACTCGGTTTGCATGGTGCATGAGAGTGCTACGAAGAAGACTGGAGGAAAAATAATCTTTGGCATCCACTTCCATATCCTTCTATCCTCCCATTCTTGAAATGAGCACCTCTTCAAGCCTTGCAAAAAGATTTAAATATTCCGCTTCTCATCTAAGATAATCTACTATCTCCACCTCTTCAAGCTTTGCAAGAACACTTTTTTCATCCTTGCAAGATAATGTAGTATGAATTGGGGTTGCTTTTGAACTCGTTTACATTCACCAACAAATTTATTTAGTGACCTACAAGATACGGAACCCAACTAGGCTTCACAAGCAGGATAAAATCTGACAGTCATCATGATGTGTGTATCATAAGGATCTGGTCATTCATGATCTTGGGCAAATAGGTCCATAGTTAATTCGTGTTCATATTTTCCGATCAAATGCAGCCAGTGCCCATAGCTCTGGCATCTCATCTGCTCCTCTTTATATCCACTTTAGACACTATGACCGTTGCATTCACCATAGTCACAATGAACTGTACTTTACTAATGCCCTAATTGGAAGAGATGGCTGGAATGTTTTCTGGAAAGCTCCTTCCAGTAAAGAGAGTGAATATTGTTTCCACAAGAATAATATATTTATCACAACTGATCAAATCCTTGTTCAGACAACCAATGAAGAGTTTGCCTATTCTCTTACTGAACTCTGGCAGTCAAATACAAATTCTTAGATGATTACATAAACTGCTAGAGCCCAACAAATTTAAGAAACAATATCAAGACGCTGCAAAGGGTGGTTTAGACTCTGTTACATTTCAATCCTAGTCCTTGTTAAGGCTTAGAACCATGAAGGAAGATGGGTATTTCACATTCCCAATGCTATGTATGTAGTCATATTTTGTTTCATGGTTATCTTGAAGGAGTTCAGTAGTGGTGGTGGGAAGTGTTGTCGTTAGAAGAGGCAAAATTCGTGGAGAAATGAACCTTCATTATTTTGTTGGAATTTGGAAGTTTTTGAGGGCTTTTTTAAAAATAACCTTTTGAGGATGAGGTAACTTTGTTGGCATAAGTAGATTGAATAAATAAAATCGTTGGATGATTAATGGTTAAGAAAGAATTTCATGGTGCGAGGGCTTTGGACAAATTACTGAATTGAAGGAAAAAGGTAGCAAGATGGGAAACCCCTTGAAGCGACTTCTGGAAGATAAATTTTAGAGAGAATTTGCTGGAAAATCTAGGGTGTCCGGCAGAGTGGTTACACATGAGAATGATGCAGTAAAATGTTTCCTGGAGCGACCGGGTGGGTGGATTTAAATGACAAAGCATGGAAGCAATGGGAAGAGGCATGGTGGTTTAACGTTTCATCCTTGGGCTGAAGTGTGATAGTGGAAGGATATTCACTGCATGTCTGTTTGGGCTTTGCATGAGGGTCTGGACCCCCTAGCCCTAGTGTTTATATTTGATTAGATCTGGATTTTAGCTTCTTCTTAGAGTGCCTTGTGCATCCATGTTGACAGGGTCACTGACTCCCTTCCAAAGGAAGTAGTCTTGAGGCCAGACCGCCATATGGGGCATTATTTGCCCTTCTTTGATGTATCTTTCTTTTATCCTTTCATAACTTTTGTTACTCATCAAAGAAAAGTACTGTGAGCTTCAAAGAGTGTGCTTGTTTCTTTGTGTACTTTTGCCGACTTATGATTACTGGTAAATAGTGAGAGAGCTTCATTGTATACTTTCTCAATGCTGTAGTAAGTTCTCATTTCTTTCACTAATTGGTTACAGTACACCCCTGCAATTGACATATGGAGCATCGGCTGCATCTTTGCTGAACTTTTAACTGGGAAGCCTCTCTTTCCTGGGAAAAATGTGGTCCACCAATTGGATTTGATGACTGATCTGCTGGGAACACCTTCAGCTGAAGCCATAGCCAGGGTATGTTTCCTAACTTGGAAATTTTGTCTTAACATGGGTGTAGTTGCATATTTATTTCTAGACTAAGAGCAGACACGTTTATTTTTGAAGTAAAGTTGATTCATGTTACCAATTGGTCTTCTCTTTACAGGTGCGTAATGAGAAGGCCCGAAGATATTTAAGTTGCATGCGCAGGAAAAAACCTGTACCTTTATCCCAGAAATTTCCAAATGCAGATCCCCTTGCCCTCCGTTTATTAGAAAGGATGCTTGCATTTGAACCCAAGGATCGACCTAGCGCTGAAGAGGTACAGTGGCATGCTAATACTGAGTGGAAGGATAACGAAGGAAGATGTAAGAGAGCTCATTTACCGAGAAACCCAAAGATGCTGAAGGAGTTCTTTTTTTTTTTTTTGTGATTTTTTTCTTTTTTCTGTGCATTTTTCTCATTTTCTCTTCTTTCAATCCTGAGGATTCATGCTCTGTCTAACGAAGCAAATTTGTGCCACAAGGTGTCAGGCTTTGGCAGATCCCTATTTTAGGAGCCTGGCCAAGGTCGAGAGGGAGCCTTCTGCTCAGCCAGTCACGAAGATGGAGTTTGAATTTGAGAGACGAAGGATAACGAAGGAAGATGTAAGAGAGCTCATTTACCGAGAAACTCTTGAGTACCATCCAAAGATGCTGAAGGAGTTCTTAGAGGGAACAGAACCGACGGGGTTCATGTATCCTAGGTATTGACTCCCAATCTCATGAATTGTGATATGCAAAGTCCCAAAATTCCCAAGTTCCCAAGATCTAGCCTTAGAGGGCTGTGGTTTTTACTGTGCATGAAATCCCAAAAGTAACACCATTCCATTTTCTCTATGATTTTTATACTGGACAACTTTTTGGCACAGAACTATTGGAGAACTCTTTTGATTTTCATAATTGTTCTCAGGTTTTCAAATTTATATAATTTAGTACAAGGTATAAACGCAGATTCACTTATATTTGTATTTGTACACCTAAAGGCGTGATCTGGGTGCGGATGTGAATCCACATACAGTAGGTTGAATGCGAGCCTGCACATGCATGCATGGGGAATGATTGTGCATGTATGCATGTGCTATCTTTCATGCTCCTGTGTGTTTTCACGGGCATTCGCACAATTTTGGTTGTTTTACATTTATGTGCAACACAAACACGTTGATATTTCAGTTTCCCTAGAGGCTTCATGTGCAACTGGTGTGTTTCATGCCAATCTTTAGCAATGACCAAATTATACATGAAAACCATATGTGCTGCACATGGAATTCCAAGCTGTAAATGTTAAAATTGGAACTACAACCTCCACCATGCCACCTGAAACCCTTAACCCACAAGTGTAGTCAAACTGAAATGCTTTGAGTCTTTGACTCTTGAGCTTGACCCACAAATCCTAAAGTCTGAGACCCATACTATACGATTCTAGAACCAACTCTATTCTCCTTTGTCACTGAACTTATTCCTTGAACTCCGAAGCTGGATTCCTGAATCTTAAAGAGACATTAAACAGAAAGAATAGGATCCTCAACTTGAAGCTTTGCACGGTATACTCTAGTTTTCCATTCTGACAAGTGGCCAATGGTTCAGCAGTCCATACCATAGGTCTGTTGTGACCACCATGGATCGTCCATGCCCCAAAACTTTCCATTTTCCTCTGCTTCTGCCCCAAATCACAAGTGAGATATGTATAAGAAGCAGGGTTTTCAAAATGGATATGTAATGGTAATGGTGGGAACCATTACGCGTTATGGGACTGTAGCAGCTGTTACATAAAAAATGGCCCATGACGGCCTGTTATGGGGCTGATACAGATTTTATTTTTTAAAAGCCGGCTGTTACGGCCACCATTACTATTATTGAACACCTTGATAGGAAGGCTCTAACATCTCTCACTTGGCCCTTGCTGCTGCGCTATTGTGTAGCCCCGGAAACTGGGATCTTTTAAATATAGCCTTAAATGCCCATTTCTGTGACCCTCTTACTTAACCTTTTTGAGATCATCATTCTAGAATCTTCAATGTTAGGCTGAGATCCTGTAGCCATCACTTTTTACTCTAAACCAACAGTTAAAATGTTTATGTCTGGCATTGCTTTCTTTTATAGTGCCGTTGACCAATTTAAGAAGCAATTTGCTTACCTTGAGGAGCACTATGGAAATGGTGCGACGGTGGCCCCACCTGAGAGGCAGCATGCGTCCTTACCCAGGTATATAGATTTCCATCATGTTCAATGTTTTTTCTCATTATTTGGAATCACCGAAATTGCTGATGCAACTTTCTATGTGCAGGCCATGTGTGTTCTATTCAGACAACACGGCACATAATCAGGCAGAGGTCACTGATGATATGTCCAAGTGTTGCATCAAGGAAATGGAGAAGCCGCAACCAGATGGGAATTGTGGAATTCCTGGGACGAGATTTCCCCTCCAAGTTCCCCAGAGAATCCAAGGTGAAGTGAATTCCTTACAATGTCGGCATTTGTTAAGTTCCTTGACACTCAATGTTTTTTTTTTCCCTTCGCTAATCTCCATACAATTTCACTACTTAATCCACCATCGTACTTTGGGAGGATTACTGAAGTTTTTGTCTCTGAAAACAACTTATAAAACCAAATCCGATTCTTTTGAATTGATAGAAGAATCGATCTGATGCTAATGATGCCTTCAATTTCATTGAAATGAAAATTTTAAGTACTGGGTGTGGTCATCTTGGAAGGTGCCTGCAGCTCATGAACAAGAGAAACACTACATATTCCTGTATCTGGCAGGTTTAAGCATGAAGTATGCAACTGTTGTAGCCTATAGACACCATGGCTTGGAATATCCCTATCATATTTGTCCGACATGATATGTGATAAGCGTTCAATATCAGCCTGTCCCCAAAATTTGTCTTGTATAGGCCTATATCAGCAATGCATGCCGTATTGGCACCAACACGGGTCCGATTCGGCCAATACAGCCATAAAGACCAATTTCAATTTTTGTTTTTCAAAAATTTCCTTATTTTTCCATTTCTTTTTTCATTTCAACCATGGAGATCTTGGGTATGAAAACACATGATTTGAGTAGGATTCGAGAATTCGAGAAATGGACAATTTCAGGAAAAACTTGGAAAAAGGGGTAAACCGTCATTATTATTATTATTTATTTCATTTTTTTCATCTTTTGTTGTATTTCATATAATGGGCCTGAATCCATCAGATCATGTTTATTTTTATTCTTATTTTCCATAGGGGCCTATTTGGTTGAGTTTGAAGTCAAGCTGACAGGACAAACAACATTAGTATCAAAGAATTTGCTTATACACCATTAAATAGGTATCCAAAACTCGCAAAAAAAAAAAAAAGAAAGAAAAAAGGAAAAAAAAGAGATAGATTCCCAAATTTCTCATTTTCCCCCATTTTTATGATATTTTCCATGATGTTTTGGCCTAGACGAAATTTTGACCAATCTGGTCAGATACGGTATGCATTCGATACTAATACAATACGCATGTTTAGGTCATGCTAAAAATGCCTAGGGATAGGGCATGGTGTGCTTTAACGGCTGTTACGGGGGCTGTAAAGGCCGTTACAAAAAGTTAACGGTAGCAACCGTTACACGTTACTGGGTCGTAACGGCTGTTACGGAAAAAATGACCCGTAACGGCCGTTGCAGCACGTTCCGCCCCCCGTCAAGGCTGCAATGGCGCCCCATAACGGTCCATTATGGGGCCGATACAGGTTTATCATTTTATTATTATTATTATTATCATTTTTTCAATTAAGAAAAAGAGACCGTAATGCCCTTTACAACCCGTGTTGTAAAGGTAATGCTGGGGGCTGTTTTTATGGCCATCATTACTGTTACAGAATACCTTGGGATAAGGGGGTTTTAAATATGTCATTTCTCTGGTGGCAGATGCTATTTTGCATCTAGTTCTAGGATAGAAAAAGTCGTAGAACCTTTTGAACTGATTCAATGATAGAAATAGTAATTGCTTTTTTTTAACTGGTTAGTATCATTGATCATGGAAATCAGTCAATTTTGTACTAATCCACATTTCTTTGTAGTTTTCTTTCTTTTTGAGGAACTTGCAGATACTCATGGAAGTGTAGGATTTTTAATCCTATTCTCCCCATTGTGTGGAACTTTGGCATGAATGGGAGATCCATGCCATTCGTCAGGGCGGTGTGGCCTGGGAACCGGCCTAGTCGGTCATCAGATGGGCCATGCATGTATGATAGAATTGGATGTTTAAAAGGAATCTATCAATGATCCACATCCAACTGACATCGTGGCCCACCTGATCAGAAAATCCTTTGCTTTGGGCAGTGGTATGTACACTGCCCCCTGGATGGCCTGGACATCGCACACACATGCCACATTAGCAAGCATTGAAATAGGACCAGATTATCCTACTCTCATGAATTGTCTAGCAAAGTCCTTTTCTTTGATTTCAGTAAATTTAACATCAACTGACTTAGGGTTCATTATCAATTCAAATCCACCCAATAACCATTGTTTTCATTACATAGGTGGCGCAGCAAAGCCTGGAAAAGTGGTTGGTTCAGTGTTACGTTACAACAACTGTGCAACAGCAGCACAAGAGGCTTACGAACAAAGAAAAACAGTGAGGAACCCAACCGTCAGGACTCAGTATCCCGCATCCAGCTGCTCATATCCCAGAAGAAACCCGAGCTGTAAGAGTGATGTGGGGGATGAGGGGATCGAAGGATCCAACTCAGTTCAGTCCAAGCCTCAATACATGGCGAGGAAAGTGGCCACAGCTCAAGGCGGAGCTGGTGGTCCCTGGTACTGATTCTGCATTGGCTATTTGATGCATTTCAACATTATGTTGCCAGCTCAGCAGCAGTTGGTATTGTATGGCCTGCAGATGAGGATGTTATTGTCCACCCAAATAACATGCTCCATGATGGCATATGGAACTTGTACGGCATCTTGACTTGAACATCCAGCAGAGCCAATATGGATGGACCATAGCCCAAAATCAACATTGTCAGATGATCCTAACCATAAATTGGAGAAGTTGGGGAAAGTGGAACTTTGTCCCCAGCTCTGGCCGTTGTAAATGCAACTGATGTGATTTTTGGGCTATGGCCCATCCATGATGGCCCGTGCTAGACGAGAGTCCAGACATCATGCATGTGTGACAGGTTTTCTATTGAGTGCGATATTCTGGCATGATGATAATAGCATTCCTTTATAAACCAGTTGGTTTTTACGATAACTTTTTATTCTGACTCAGCGCACAGCTTGTAATATAAAAGGGTTTCTTCCCTGACTGTTGGGAAGAAGAGGGTAGTTTGAGAAAAGAGAAAAAAGAACATTTTCAGATGAGTGGTGGGTAGAATATCAGTCTGTTTGATCATTTTCCTGATTTTCAGTGAGAACTATGGCCAAAAATGTTAACCTCCTTTAATCCTGACTGTTAATTCGATGCTTGTTTTTCTTTTGAATAAGAACCTGCCATTAACTATCAAAAGATTGTTTTTTTTTTTTTTTTCAATTTTCATTTCTCCTCCTCTTTTCTTTTCTTTTCTGTTCCCCTCATACAAAGGGACCCTGCAACAATCACTGGCCTCACCTTATTTAAAAGGACTGGCGGTGGATGGGTTTGTTGAGTATTTTCAGGTATTTGAAATGCTCATGGTGTCAGTATTATGAGCTCTTGTAATGTTTGAAACTAGGCCATTTAACCCTGTATTGGAAGACATTACCTTTTAAAGGTGATGTGGATAGGGATTTTATGAAACAAGATTATGGGGTTTGTTTTGACTGACATTGGCTTGCAGGAGATTGAAAAAGAGAGGCAAGATGCGCCCTTCAATGCTACAAATGGGTTCTCTATTGTGAAAATCGTTGCCGTGCACAGCGTACACAGGTTTTCTATCCTGATAGATGGGTCCTATGTAAGGTAACTCGCTCTCAATGCACCACGGATGGAATGCTCTGAAAATCTTATAGTTTTGATTTGCTGCTGATATATGGATGGCTGGAACGGATGCATCAAATGATCTACTGAAAAAGGTCCCAGCAATTTTGGGAGATTTCAGGGCATGATCCATCTATTATGGTGGGATGCGATATGATTGTCGAAAGCAAAATTGCAAAAAATAAGGCATGGTGTGGACATTTTTTTAATGGGGCTAATCTGCTCTTTGTGCCTTTTTGGCATTGACTTACCTGGCTCGTGCCTCTGCTATCCAGAGAGACTTGGCCGGGGTTCCTCAAACGAACCTTTTGTTTGTCTTGAGAATTGGTTAGGTTCATCAAAAGAGCATTTTCCTCAGATTTTTGTTTGACATGGTCGAGCAATTAGAGAACTTAGAATATGGATTTTTCTGATCGAATGTGGTGATCCTCAAGAGTAATAGAGAAATCTTCTCAACGAGTGCTATCTTCTTAGATGAAGCAATCCCAGTTCCAAAAGTGAACTATTGCATTCTCAAATAAAAGAGTTTTTACTAGAACAAAGGAGTGAACAGATTTCAGTGGATTCGACATGTTGGTGATATTAATCCAAAGGCCTGTTTGGTGGACACCTGAAAATGAGTTTATATCTCAATTTTGTTCATTGTAATTAAGTAATCTCTAATACGTAATTCCATTTAGTTAATCGTAACCGTCTGTTAGAGATCGTGATCTCTAATACATAATTATGATTAATTAAAATGAGATGAACTCAATTTTCAGGCGTCTGCCAAACAGGCCGTGAAGCTATGAATGGAGTTGGAATTCTGTGTGCGTTCTCCCTAAAGCTTTTCCCGGAACGTAAATGGTGCAAGGGGTGGTTCAAAATCAATGTTGATGGATATTCCATTGGCAACTCTGGGCTCGCCGTGACTGCAGAGGGAATGCAGTTGTGCAGTTCTTATGGAATTTTCTGCCTCTGTTGGTTGTGGAGGCTGCAACGCTCTTTTGGAATTTTCTGCCTCTGTTGGTTGTGGAGGCCGCAGCGCTCTTTGGATGTTGTGAGATGGGCTAGACCCAAATCTGGCCTTGGAGGAAACGGAAGATTTGGCTCACTAACAATCAGTGATCTTCTCAGGATTCCAACTCATAGCTCAATCACAGACAAATCGTGTTTCAACATTGAGGTCATGAAAGAGAGAGAGAGAGAGAGAGAGAGAGAGACGCTCACCTTCTAACCTGAGCACCCATGGCCCACTAGAAGGTGGGCAGGTGTGTCTATATATATATATATAGGGTGCACTTGGAACCGGTAAACCAGACTGGAACTGATCAAACTGCACCGTTTGGTTCTATTTTATTAGTTTACAATATATTTTAGTTGTCTACTTGACTCATGATTTATGGTTTACAATATGCCCTTTGATTGTTTCCTCAGATTTTTTTTGCACATGGTAGCATATTAAGCCAGAACGTTGGAATTTTGCACACTATTAATTCTGATTCGAATGTGGTGATCCTGCACACTATATAATATCTAAGCCATTCCGTAAGTGTCTTTTTGCACACTATATAATATCTAAGTCATTCGTCAAATAGATCATAACACGAATGGACATGGGCTGGATTAAAAATTTTTTTTTTTTTATTTTTTTTTAAACACACAATTGGGCTGAATTATAAAAAAGCCTAAAAGTGGTAGAACGAATGTTGGTTTTATTGTCCTGTTCGGTGGATGCCTAAAATGAGTTTATATCGGTCGGTTCTTGTTCCGATTTTCTTGGAACCGTTAAGAACAGTTCGGTTCTAGTTTCACCCTAGAATCGGACCACACCAACCCGTGTGCACCCCTATATAGCGGAATGCTCACCTGCAATCCAGTTCACACAGACTACATACGAACTTTTTTGAGAAGTCATCATATCTGATGAGTCTCGAAAATCTGAACGGTCCACATGAAGCAGAACCTCATGAAAACCACTGGCACCAATTTTTACTTTGAATCAAATGAATGGGCCATGAAAAATGTGCGCGTTTCTTCCCTTGATTTGAATTTCTCTTTGCTATGGCCCACGTCCATCTTAATCCTAGATCAGGGTGAAAATTCGTCTCTTGAGGTTTTATGGATTCGCATCTTATGGACTATTGGCAATTCGACACCCATGACACGTGTGCAAAGGTGCGCAATGCATAGGCTGGTTCAAAATCAATGTTGATGGATATTCTCTCTCTCTCTCTCTCTCTCTCTCTCTCTCTTTGGGGGAGTTGTCCATACACACTGCGGAGGACACACACACACACACTTTTCCCGTATAGGGAAAAGGTACAATGTGCTCAAGTTGACGATAAGCTCCCATGAGGTCGCTCTTTGTGGGCTGCCTCCATTGGTTGTCGAGGCCCGTGCATTTGATGGGTCCCCTTTAAATTATGGGATAGACCAAAAATCTGGCCTTGGACGGAACGGAAGGTGGGCCATACCATCTAAAATCATGTGAGACATTCTCAAAAACATATAAAAGCACTTGGTGGGGCCCCTCGAGTTTTGAATCGCGGTGAAAAATGAATCCTCATCGAAGTGGGACACACATAATGGATGGGCTGGATTTTGCAAACCACATCTCGGTGGGCCCAAAAATGATTATGAATGTTTTAATGACATTGACCCTCTCCACTTTTGTATGCGGTGTGGCCCACACAAGTCATGGATTGACTTGATTTTTGAGACCTAGGCCCACGATGGAAGAAGGTGCATCGGTGATGGGGTAGATGTTCTATATAGCATCACGGTGGGGCACATGGCTCAACCTCATTGGGTGTTAAAATCAACAGAACGCATTGTACCTTTTCCCAGTGTTGTGTGTTCTATATATATATATATATATATATATATATATATATATATATATATATATATCATATATATATATATATATATGGAAAAGGTTCTATGTGTTGAGCGTAAAGCGGTCGTCCATGAGGTCGGGGTGGGCCCCACCGTGATTCCTTTAAGATCCACACCGTCCACCGGATGCACCGCTCCAAGTGAGACCCACACACTGGAAATCGACCGTCCACGAAACTCAGGTGGGCCATACCTTCGAAAACATAAGTATACACGTGAAAACATGTAAAATCACTTGGTGGGGCTGAGATTTGGATACCACACGAAAAGTAGTATAAAATTACATCCAAGTGGGACACATGATGGACGGTGTTGATCATCAAAAACGTCTCGAAAGGGGGCCATAAGTGGTTTTGAATGTTTGAATGGTGCACGGTGTAAATGGTGTGACCCACAAAAGTCTCGGATGGACGTCATTTTTAGCCGTTTCTTGATGGTGCACCGTTCGAAGGGGTAGACAACGGCATCACGGTGGGGTTTCAACTCGACCTCATGGAGACCGGGACGCTCGAGCACATAGTACCTTTTCCCATATATATATATATATATATATATATATATATATATATATATATACATGCACATGATGTGAGCCTCAACTTTTACCTTGATCCAAAACTTTGGTGGGCCTGGCAAAAGAAAACAGTTTCCTCCCTTGATTTGCATCTCTCTTTACTATGGCCCACTAGAGTTTTGGATCAGGGTGAAAATTAGCCATTGGGGGGTTTCATGGAGTGCCACGCCATATGTAACGTTTGGTTTTTAGGCCCATGACACGTGTGCAAAGGTGCAGACATGGACAGGTGGGCATGCCTCTCTCTCTCTCTCTCTCTCTGTGCATATAGAGAGCGTGTGACAAAAAGAAAAAGTAGTGACTTTCTCTGGAGTTAACAGATCTGCTAATGACAAGGCAGTCGCTCTAGCGAAAGCAGTGTGCTAATGTTCTCTAGCGAAAGTAGTGTTCTAGGGCTGATTCCTCCTTATCCACTGTGGATAGGCCATAAATCCCTTTCAAGATTGTAGTGTTTATAAATTAGGCTTGTTTGTTCTTTCATTTCTTTAAATAAAAATTTCATATTTCAATTTTTAGAAGAAAAAAAAATGGTCCAATTGGGATGATATTGAAAATTAAAAGCCCAGTTAGACCAATGTGGTAGACATTTCTGATTTAAATGGCTGTACTAAAGGTGAACGGTCTAATTGGACCAAAATCAAAGATGAATGGCCCAATTAATCCAAAATTGAAGATCCGCTCACCTTCTTACCTGAGCACCCATGGTCCACTAGAGTTTTGAGGGGTGCTGCATCACGTGTGCAAAGGTGCACACGGGTGCTCACATAAGGTGGGCAGGTGTGATATATATATATATATATATATATATAGGCTATATATATGACACACACACACACACACACCACACACACACACACACACACACACACACACACACACACGGAAAGGTACTATATATATATATATATATATACATACACACACACGGAAAGGTACTATGCGCTCGAGCTCACTATAAGCTCCCATGAGGTTGAGCTGTGTGGGCCCCACCGTGATGCGTGTCGACCATCAACACCGTGCATTTGATGGTCCCCAATTAGCATATCCCAAAAAGGATCAGATTGGGCCATACCATCTAAAATCATGTGAGACATGCCAAAAACATATAAAAGCACTTGGTGGGGCCCAAGATGAATGAAACTTGGCAACCCTCATCCAAGTGGGACACATAATGGATAATTGGATCATTTGTCAAACTAATTCGGTCAAAAATAGACTATGAATGTTTTAATATTACTGACCCCTCTCAATCTATGTGGTTTTTCAACATAAGTCACGGATTGACTTGATTTTTAAGATTAGGCCACGATGGAATGGTGCATTGATGTGGTAAATGTTCGAAACGCATCATGGTGGGGGACAATCAACCTCATGGGGGTTCCAAAATTGGCCCAATCAAATTGTTTTTCCTTTATCCACACACAGACACACACACACTCACACACACACACACACACACACACACACACACACATATATATATATATGGGAAAAGTCTAATCTGACTGTTGAGCTTCCATGAGGTATTAATGATGTCTTTCGACCATCTTTGCATTTGATGGGTACCCTTTAAATTATGGGATCCTAAAAATCAACTATATACGGAACTCGAAGCAGGTGGGCCATACCATCTAAAATTATTGAAGACATCGTTAAAACATATAAAAGCACTTGGTGGGGCCCTCTGAATTTCATGCGCACTGAAACTTGGACCGAACCCTCATTCAAGTGGGACACACATAATGGATGGACTGGATTTGAAACTATATCTCACTGGGCCCTCAAAAATGGTTATGAATGTTTTAATTGACATTGGTCCCCTCCCCACCCATGTGGTGTGGCCCACACAAGTCACGGATTGACTTGATTTTTGAGACCGATGGAATGGTGCATCGACCGATGGGGTAGATGTTTGAAACGCATCACGGTGGGGCCCACACAGCTCGACCTCATGAGGCGTTAAAATCGGCTCGAGCGCATTGTACCTTTTCCATATATATATATATATATAGACACACACGTATGATGTGAGCCCAAAATCTACCTATGAAGCACCCCATAAAACCCTTATGGCTCAACTTTTACCTTCGTTGATTTGTATCTCTTTACTATGGCCAACTAGAGTTTTGGATAAGGGTGAAAATTGGCCATTGGGGGTTTCATGGAGTGCCGCATCACATGTACCATTAGGTTTTTAGGCCCATTACACGTGTGCAAAGGTGCACACGTGGACAGGTGGGCATGCCTCTCTCTCTCTCTCTCTCTCTCTCTCTCTCTCTCTCTCTCTCTTTCTGCATGCGGAGTGTGTGACAAAAAAAAAAAGTAGCGACTTTCTTTGGAGTTAACAGATCTTAATGACAATCAGCAATCAAATAGTCAGTTTTGGACTGATTCCTCCTTATCCCTCTGTGGATAGGCCATAAATCCCTTTCAAGATTGTAGTGTTTATAAATTAGGCTTGTTTGTTCTTTCATTTCTTTAAATAAAAATTTCATATTTCAATTTTAAATAAAAATTTCATATTTCAAATTTTAGAAAAAAAAAATAGTCCAATTGGGATTATATATTGAAAATTAAAAGCCCAGTTGGACCAATGTGGTAGACATTTCTGATTTAAACGGCTGTACTAAAGGTGAACGGTCCAATTGGACCAAAATCAAAGATGAATGGCCCAATTAATTCAAAATTGAAGATTGACTATTCAAGTGGACTGATGTTAATGGTGGACGGTTCAATCGTGCTGAAAGCGGAGATGAATGGTCTGATAGAGCTAATACTGAAACTGAAAAGCTTGGACCAACTGAATAGTCTGACTGGAACAATACTAAAGATGAATGATCAAATTAGACAAAAATCAAAGATGAACGGTTCGATTAGGTTGATATTGATGATCAATGGTCCAATTAGATATGAAGGATCAAATTGGGTCAATGTTTATGATCAATAATTCGATATTTAAGATGAATGATTTTATTGGATTCAATATTAGACCATTGGTTATTAATATTGGCAATTAAACCAATGATCATTGGTCCAATTGGATCATTCATTTCTAACTTGGACATAATTAGACCATTCATCTTTAATATTAGTCCAATCTAAGCGTTCATCTTCATCATCGACCCAAACAGACGGTTGATCTTCAATACCAAATAAATTGGTTTATCCATTTCCAATTTTGGCCCAATCAAATTGTTTTTCCTTGATATCCATCGAAGAGATTGCTAATCTCTAATATCCACTTGATCCGACCATTCATCTTCAATATAAGTCCAATCTGACTGTTGATCTTCAATTTTATAATAATAAGACTGTTCATCTTTGATGTTGGTCCAATTTGACCGTTCATCTCCACTATCATTGACATTGGACATTGGCTTCAAGCGATCTATTGATTTTAACATAGTCCAATCAAACCATTCAATTCTAATAAAATCACAAACGGACCATTGCTCTTCACTATCAGTTCAATTGGACCATTGAAACTTAATTTTGCACTAATCAAACAGTTTAATTTTGACATTGGTCCAATCTCACCCCCATCTATTGAATTGGACCATTCAAACATGACATTGATCCAATTGGGCCGTTAATTTTCAATATTGTCCAAATCGACCCGGCTATCTCCAATTTCATCACATCCTGACTGCTTATCATCAACATCTGTCTAATCGAACTGTTAATATTCAATTTAGACCATTGAAATTCAATTTTAGACTAATATGACTATTGATCTTACAAGAAATAGAAAAGCCCACTTACAAATAGAAACCTAGGGCATGTTTGATGGGTCAGGATTGAATTCATACAAGTGGGTCCCCCATCTAGTGATCTAGAACGTCCATATGATGGGTCCATCATGTTTGATGGGTCAGGAAACACCCACTGTTATCCGGGTAACACCTAATCCGGGCCCTTGAATTGGGTGAATCAGGACAATATTCAGGTCATGATGCATCTGAACCCCACGACTTCTCCCAACCATAGAAAAAGAAAGGGGCCCACTTTTTTGTGTGGCTGATATGCAAACTGGAATATTAACGGTCCTGATGAAAAGAAAAGGAATCTCTATCTCCCACTCTCTAACAAGTGAACACGATTGGTCAGTCGGTCAGATAAATGACACCCACATAAATCACACGGTCAAAGAAATCCAATATCTGTTAGACAGTGTGGGGACCACTAATTTCATAGGTGTAGAGCGCTGCCCATCCAACCAGGCACACGTGCCAATATGGGACACCTTTGAAAGATCTAAGCTTTCCATGTGACTGGAAATAATGCTTAGATCTTCTGCCTCAAAAGCCAGGGTCTTTAGCTCCTCAGGTGGGCCACAATGTAGGAACTAAACTGACGGTTAATACAATCTTATCTGGCTGTCCATTTGTTTTGTAAACTATGGCCACTTGAGGTGTGAAAATGGCCTGATTTTTAGGTAAGATGATAGAGATAATTTATCCCACCTGGTTTAAAGGTCTGAATTCGAACACTTGTTTCAGATAGGCACGTGCGTGCGTGTGGAGGGGCAGTGCTCCTACACGCGTGTGGAGTTTGGATTCTTGTGTGAGGACGCAGGTTGTGCAGTGAGGAGCTAACCACGCTACAGGTTTGGTGTAGATTCTCTGTGGGGCCCACCGTTGTATCGAGATGCTCCCATGCACACAACTAGTTGAACGTAAAACTGGCACTTGAATGACTGTAAACTTGTTTAGCTAGCCCTAAAAAGGGATATAAATTTTGTTAGAGAGCTCTATAAGTTATGTAGGGCCACCAAGTAGGTGTATCACACTCACTTACATCCCCTTTGGAAGCTTGGATTTGGTGGTAAATGGGTGTATTTCAAATCTAAATAATTGATTTTTAGGTTTAGTAGTTTTGGATTTAGAGATAAATAGAATTAGATGTATTTAAAATCTTTTTTTTTTTTTTTTTTTTTTTTGTGTGTGCAGTAAATGGGTGTATTTCAAATTTAAATAATTGATTTTTAGGTATGATAGTATTGGATTTAGAGGTAAATGGAATTGGAATTATTTAAAATCTATTTTTTGGGTGTGTTTTGAAATACCAGTAAAATATTAGAATAATATAAAGGACTACTTTTTTAACTTCTTTTTAATGAAAGAAAGTTGCATATATTAAATATATGGTATGATGATGATAGTACTCAAAGCAATTCGGCTATCTGATACAACATTAAAATCACATCAATAAAATTATTTGAATCATTCAAACGTTGGACATCTAAATTGATGGTTAGAAAACGTTAATGAGTTGTGTGTTTGTGATCCTTGCATTTGTGGCTCACCCAAGACTTGAAATTTTTTCTTTTTTGGTCAAAGTATATATCTTAATGAGCTTATCACATTCATATATGGAAGAATTTCAATATCCTCCAAATACAAGCTCCCAGGCATGACCATTTCAACCTAAACACAAATGAAAATTTAAAATTACTTTAGATTTTAATGTAAGTGTGATTTGGATTCTAATGCATTAAAAATCCAAGCTCCCAAACAAGCCCTTAGCCCATTTTTCCATATCATCTTTAAACGGGAGATAAAAACAGCCCCATATGAAACTCGGGCATTACCAAATGAAAAGTAGATATGAGATGCCAACCATTGAATCCTTCTTTGGCCACACTAAAGCTTAGATCTGAGGGGTATTTGGTTGTCTTTGTACTTAGTGGTGCTCACCTTACAATCAGGTTGGATGGCATATAAAAATCATGGTGGGCCCAAAAAGGATTTTAAGGGTGGACAGACTCACCTCATTATTCCATGTCATGTGGCTTACCTGAATTTTGGATTGAGTATGGTTTATGCTGGTATTGTGAAGATGAGAGGGGCTTATGTGATGGACAATTGGGATGTGACAATAACAAGATAGTGGGTCCCACAAAGGTCCATTGATGCATGTAGCATGTGAACTCACAAGAAAGATTATGGCTTTTTGTGGATGGGACAGTTAGATTGGAACTACTTGACAACTAAGAAATGTAAGTCTACATGTGTTCAAGAAGTTGATGCCAATGCTCCTAGATGTTTTAGCTCACACATGAGAATGAGATCAAGCTTTCCTTCAAGTAGTACATGTAGATTGCATTGCCAAAAGTCAGGATGGTCTCTTCAGGTGGGCCACAATGTTAGAATCATAGAAAATCATCCTTGAAAGTTTTTTACTCCCTAGAATTCTTTTGTGAATTGTGTCTCATATAATGTACAAAGTGATTTGATTTTTAATGATTGGAAATCAAAATAATGGGACCAAGTTGATGGATGGCTTAGATCTCAAGCTCGTATGCCATGGTGCCCCATTTGATGGCCCATAAATGAGATGCCTTGTACATATGTGACGTATCTTTAGAGATGTCGAGAATGAGACTTCCAACTCATTATCAAAGGCAAGGTTTTTGATAGGCAAGTTGGATCAATTATAAATAAATGAGAAAATATGTAAAAGACCTTTAAGATTTTAAAATTGGTTGTCTGTTTCCATCTTTTGAAGTATTATTGAGAGAATAGTTTGATTTTGGATACTTCAGTGGTAGAATTGATTGTGATGGTGATCATTGATTACCATGTTTGACATTTGAAATCTGATTGCAACAAGGCTTTCAACTAGTTTGAATAATAGTTAAACATTGGCCGTAAAAAAAAAGTTGATAAAAGAAAGATAAAATGTTTTCTGTTTTCGAAAAAATAGTAGAATTGTACGAATTGGTCTACCATTTCTAACAAAAAAATTGGTTTCATTGTTGGATACAGGTGTTGAAAATAGTAGATAGAAATTCAAAAACAAAAATAAATAAAAATAAATGAAAATATCTTTATTAAAAAAATAATTAAAAACAAAACTTGTGTTTGAGTCCAAATATGAGTGAGTTACTTAGCTTGTAATTAAATTTGTCCTCGTTAAACTGCATCCTAGCTGCAACAGGAATCACGAGCAATTAGCCTCCAAGATGCAACGGCCATAACCCACTCCCAATGGTGCACTCGTCGTACATGGGCTCGAACCAGCATGCAAAACCTAAACCGAGTGAGTTGACTAAGTTCTTGTTCCGATTTTCCTAGAGCCATTATGAATAGTTCAGTTCTAGTTTCACCCTAGAATCAGAACAAACCAATATATATATATATGGGGGAAATGGTACTATGCGCTCGAGCTCACGGGTCCGTCCCATGAGGTCGAGCTGTGTGGGCCCCACCGTGATGCGTTTCGAACATCAACCCCATCAGTCAGATGCACCATTCCATCGTGGGCCTAGGTCCCAAAAATCAAGTCAATCCGTGATTGTGTGGACCACACCCCATACAGAAGTGGAGAGGGGTCGTACACCGTTAAAACATTCATAACCATTTTTGAGGGCCCACAGAGATGTGGTTTGCAAATCCAGCCCATCCATTATGTGTGTCCCACTTGAATGAGGGTTCAGACCAAGTTTCAGGCGCATGCAAAACTCAAGTGGGCCCCACCAAGTGCTTTAATATGTTTTAACGGTGTCTTCGCATAATTTTAGATGGTATGGCCCACCTGAGTTCCATATACGGCTGATTTTTGAGATATCTCATAATTTAAAGGGTACCCATCAAATGCACGGTGTTGATGGTCGACACGCATCATGGTGAGGCCCACACAACTCAACCTCACGATAAGCTTATCGTCAGCTTGAGCGCATTGTACCTTTTCCATATATATATATATATATATATATATATATATATATATATATATATATATATATATATATAGACACACACGCATGATGTGAGCCCAAAATCTACCTATGAGGCACCCCATGAAACCTTCAGGCTCAACTTTTACCTTGATTCAAAACTTTGGTGGGCCTAGCAAAAGAAAACAGTTTCCTCCCTTGATTTGCATCTCTTTGCTATGGCCCACTAGAGTTTGGAGTCAGGGTGAAAATTGGCCCTTGGGGGTTTCATGGAGTGCTGCGTCACATGTACTGTGAGATTTTTAGGCCCATGACACGTGTGTAAAGGTGCACACGTGGACAGGTGAGCATGCCTCTCTCTCTCTCTCTGACAAAAAGAAAAAGCAGCAACTATCTCTAGAGTTAACAGATCTGCTAATGACAAGGCAGTCGCTCTAGCGAAAGCGGTGTGCTAATGTTCTCTAGCCAAAGTAGTGTTCTAGGGCTGATTCCTCCTTATCCACTCCCTAAATCACTTTCAAGATTGTAGTGTTTATAAATTAGGCTTGTTTGTTCTTTCATTTCTTTAAATAAAATTTTCATATTTCAATTTTTTTTGTTAAAAAAAAAAATGGTTCAATTGGTATGATATTGAAAATTAAAAGCTCATTTCGACCAATGTGGTCGACATTTCTGATTTAAACGGCTGTACTAAAGGTGGTCGGTCCAATTGGACCAAAATCAAAGATGAATGGCTCAATTAATCCAAAATTAAAGATTGACTATTCAAGTGGACTGATGTTAAAGGTGGATGGTTCAATTGTGCTGAAAGCAGAGATGAATGGTTTGATAAAGCTAATATTGAAAATGAACAGCTTGGACCAATTGAATAGTTTGATTCGAACAATACTAAAGATGAATGGTTAGATTAGACAAAAATCAAAGACGAATGGTTCGATAAGGTTGATATTGATGATCAATGGTCCAATTAGATATGAAGGATCAAATTGGGTCAATGTTTATGATCAATAATCCGATATTTCAGATGAATGATTTTATTGGATATTCAATATTAGACCACTGGTTATTAATATTGGCAAGTAAATCAATGATCATTGGTTCAATTGGATCATTCATCTTTAATTTTGACATAATTAGACCATTCATCTTTAATATTAGTCCAATCTAAGCGTTCGTCTTCATCATCGACCCAAACAGACTGTTGATCTTCAATAGCAAATAAATTGGGCAATTCATTTCCAATTTTGGCCCAATCAAATTGTTTTTCCTCGATATGCATCGAAGAGATTGTTAATCTCTAGTATCCACTTGATCGGACCATTCATCTTCAATATAAGTCCAATCTGACTGTTGATCTTCAATTTTATAATAATAAGACTGTTCATCTTTGATGTTGGTCCAATTTGACTGTTCATCTCCAGTATCATTCAAATTGGACCATTGGCTTCAAGCGATCTATTGATTTTAACATAGTCCAATCTAACCATTCATCTCTAATAAAATCACAAACGGACCATTGCTCTTCACTATCAGTTCAATTGGACCATTGAAACTTAATTTTGCACTAATCAAACAATTTAATTTTGACGTCGGTCCAATCTCACCCCCATCTATTGAATTGGACCATTCAAACATGACATTGATCCAATTGGGCCGTTAATTTTCAATATTGGCCAAATCGAACCAATTATCTCTAATTTCATCACATCCTGACTGCTTATCATCAACATCTGTCTAATCAAACTGTTAATATTCAATTTAGACCATTGAAATTTAATTTTAGACTAATATGACTATTGATCTTTGAGATTGTTCCAATCACTTGGTTCATCATTAGAATCATTTAAATTGGACTATTCCTGTAACATCCTGGATTTTCACTATTTTGGATTTCCAAAAAATCTTTAAAATTTCTTTTTAATTAACTTATAATATCACTTAATGACCATTAGACCTCAATGTTAGTTTATACTGGGGTGGACTAGTCTAGTTATGATGGGATAAAGTGCGGGCTATCAGACCAGATAGTCCATTTACACCTAGTAACAGCCCATGCGGGCCATACCACGACCAAGGAAGGTTAGAAAATTATAAAAATTTAAGGAAGTATAGATCTCATTGGGCTTGTGGTTCAATGCGGACCACGAACCCAATAAACATCCAGAAGTCAATTATCCATACCGTCCTAGCGGCACTTGCTAAATGCAACCCACTAATGCCAGAATTGGAATCTGGCATTGGTAAATAAAATTGGGATTTTAGGCATTTCAGCCGTCGGATTTCTTCCAAATTTACGGTAAAAGTCTAATGTATTTTTCTACGCCCGTCCACAAAATCTGGGTCTCGATCATGGCACGGTGACCGTTAATCGCGAATCGGACCCGTGCGACTAAACCTTATATCCGATCATCTCTAAATTTTGCATGGCCCTTCATCGGGCCATGGAGCACCTATCCTACAAGTTTCATGGCCAGAGCGCCATCAGAACCACTCTAATCACCGAAATGGACCCCACAGGGCCATTTTAAGATCGGAACCGTATGATCAAACCCTATAATCGTTCGTCCGTTTATTCCCAAACTTTACATGACCCCTCATAGGGCCAGAAGTCACCTATACACCAAATTTGGTGGCAAGAGGGGTGTTAGGGCCGCCCCAACACCAATACGGAGTCTTATAGGGTTATTTTGGGAATTTGTGGAAACTTGGGACCAAAGGGCCCAAGTCTAGCAAATAAACTCTAGCTCTTTCATAACTCCTCTTTACTACAACCACCAAAGAAAGAAAGTGAGAGCAAGAGAGAAAGGAGATAAGAACGAGAGGGTGAAAAAGAACCAAGGTGGACCCTAAATTGAGGTGGGGCTCAAGGAAATCGAACCCTACAACTCCCTACCTCTTCTGCAAGAAGAAACCCTCCACCATGACCGCCCTTTTCTTCCGTTAATCGTCTAGGTAAATCCCCCATCCCTTTTTCTTGAAACCCTTGTGATGAGAAGGGTTTTGCATAAAGTTCTAACATGCAAATGGTTGTTTTAGGGATTCTGGTCGTTCGACCCCAAAAGCCCTCTTTCCTAGGTCGTTTTCCAACTCTCCAATGATCCATAGGTGCAGACTATTACCCTTAGGTGGCCTAGCACCAATTGTACTAGGAGTTTAATGATTTTGTTTATTTGGGATGTTGTATTGAAGAATCTAGAGAAATCCTATGAATGGAATGTAGGTTGGAATTGTATGGATTTGCATGTTTAGTTCTCATTTGATGTTGATCTTGTCTCTCACATGATTTAGTATTTGGATGATTACATGCTCATGTTTGTTTGATTTTTTTCTCACATATGTTGCTTCATAGTGTGTATGATTCATTATTCTTGTGTATTTAATCCCTTGAGGTGTAGGAAGTGCTTAACTTCCTCCCTAATCCACACCACTCACATGCACCTTGTTCATGTTGTTGTAACATGCTTGTTAGGAATAATTGAACCATATGTTGTGATGTATGTAAACATGATACTATTATGCTAGTTGGAAATCTTGATGGTTAGTATGCTATAAATTAACATTGGACCCTTGGGTTGGTCGGGAACATGAGGAGAGACGGTAGTCCCATTGGTAGAACTATGCTAGGGCTAAACCCGTAGGTTTGGGCGGGTGTGTACGGGCGGCAGTAGTTCAACTACATGGGTCCCTTATACCCGATGTCGTTCGTCACATGCTCGCCTGACTCGTGCGGTCTAGCCTACTTACTGACCAGCCCTATTTGTCAACCTTGTTTGCTCACATATATATGGAACCTAAAACACCCTACCACCGTTGCAACCCACCGATAACCACTTGAAGTTGATCCACTGCGTCATGGGCCGTGCATGGTGGAATGGGACACTGTGTCCTAGCTGTCGGCCTACGTTGGGGTGACACACCTTCCCGTAGTGACCGTGAGCGATCCCTTCCTCTCGGCACTCCCCATGTGCTTGGAGTCGGGGATGAGGAACCCGTCGGGAGCAAGGATCGGGGGGTCTCGGCTTCACACGTTGGGGGGCCTTAGCCTTGCAACTAGTTTAGGGTATTTGATACGTGGGGTGTATCAGCTTCCCCAACCTACTAGATGAATGAACTTAATTAAGAAATCGGCTAACACGATCTTATTTCATCGCATTAGTTAGGGTGGCGACTCGGCAGTTGAGGTCGCTCTAAAGGAGTGTTGTTCATACGCGATCGTTAGATGGAGTCGCTTGAGGGAGCGTTGTGATGAGGGCATGCATCATATCATCCATCATGCATAGGCATTAATAAGATTAGATTAGTAACTTTGAATGATTGCTTTTCATTAAATTCTTAATATAACTGCCGCTTGTTACAACTTAAGACTAATAGCACCCACTGAGTTGATCACTCACTCCCACTCTGGGATTGCGTTTTAAAATACCAACCAGACTCGTCTATAGATGCAGATGATACAGATTTGGAGGAGCCTGACGACATGAACCTCGAGGAGGAGAACGGGTTCTCCGACTTTCAGTTAATGAGCGGATCTTCATCAGCTCAGTAGACAGGATTCTGAATCGCTTGGTAGTGGACTCAGCTTTATTTTTTGGATATATCATTCTTTTTGTGATTTGTTGGGCAACGCCTTGTGCGACCCACTTATGTTCTTTTGAATTTGTCTATGTATTTAACTTCTTTCATTTCAGCAAATTAGTTGTGGTTATGCTTCATGTTCCAAGTAATTCCACGCTGCGCCTTTACATTTGATTAAACACGAATTATAGTAAAAATCGGCTATAAGTGACACCCGGGAAGTTGGGAGTCGAGTGTATGCACGACCCCCGATTTCTAGGGCGTTAAAATTCCAATTTGACATTATTGAATGAGGCCATTAGTTTTCAATATTAGCCCAATCGGACCATTCATCTCAAATTCATCACAATTGGACCATTCATCTTTATCAGTCCAATCAAATATTCAGTTTTTGACTAATCGAAGGGCCGAGCATAAAATACAAAGGATCAAAGCATACAAGAAAAGCCCACTTACAAATAGAAACATAGGGCATGTTTGATGGGTCAGGATTGAATTCATACAAGTGGGTCCCCGATCTAGTGATCTGGAACGTCCATATGATGGGCCCATCATGGATGGACAGTACCCAGAAATCTATCAGATTTGAAGCTCCACATCATCCAAAATCATAATACTTTGAATGTGAACAGTTGTTGCATTCTTTGATCTCAACCGTCCATTTTAAGAGCGACTGATGGAAGGCCAATAATCGCCCGATGGGGAGGTTTTTGGACGCATGGTCCATCCATGCTAGACTAAATCAGATAAACATCTAAGTCACAAAACAATGGGCCCAGTTATAAAAATTCAAGGGTGGAGGATATTTGTAACCGTCCAAAGGAATTATACATGGGAAGAAGAATAGTGTCCTGACACGCCTGTTCCACGATTGGCGATCCAGATCGTTGAATTCTAGGACACGGAAAGATCTGAACCAATCAAGGAGGTTTGTCAGTCATCCTTCGTCCATGGCAAGTCTGACAGAATCAACCGTCTGGATCATGAAACCTGTGAATTGGGAGGAGCGGATTAGGTGTCACACCGGAACACAATACTCGGTGTTTCCCTGACCGTGGGGCCCACCATGATGCATTTGTTATAAATCCATGCCATCAATCAGTTTTTTCAGCTCATTTTAAGGCATGGTCCAAAATTTGAAGCAGATTCAAATCTTAAGTGGACCACACCAAAGAAAAGAATAATAAACCCACACAGACCTAGATGAAGGAAAAAACAAAATATCAGCTTGATCCAAAACATTCATGCCCCCAACAAGTTTTTAACGGTTGGCAGTCAATCACTAATGTGTGGTCCACTTCATTTTTTGGGACCATGTAATAAAATGAGCTAGAAAATTTGATGGACTGCATGGATATACCACACATACATCAAGGTGGGGCCATGGTCAGGGAAACACCCACTGTTATCCGGGTAACACCTAATCCGGGCCCTTGAATTGGGTGAATCAGGACAATATTCAGGTCATGATGCATCTGAACCCCAAGGCTTCTCCCAACCGTAGAAAAAAAAGGGCCCACTTTTTTGTTTGGCTGATATGCAAACCGGAATATTAACGGTCCTGATGAAAAGAAAAAGAATCTCTATCTTCCACTCTCCAACAAGTGAACACGATTGGTCAGTCGGTCAGATAAATGACACCCACATAAATCACACGGTCAAAGAAATCCAATATCTGTTAGACAGTGTGGGGACCACTAATTTCATACGTGTAGAGCGCTGCCCATCCAACGCAGGCACACATGCCAATATGGGACACCTTTGAAAGATCTAAGCTTTCCATGTGACTGGAAATAATCCTTAGATCTCCTGCCTCAAAAGCCAGGGTCATTAGTTTCTTAGGTGGGCCACAATATAGGAAATAAACAGACGGTTAATACAGTCTTATCTGGCTGTCCATTTGTTTTGTAAACTATGGCCACTTGAGGTCTGAAAATGGCCTGATTTTTAGGTAAGATGATAGAGATAATTTATCCCACCTGGTTTAAAGGTCTGAATTCGAACACTTGTTTCAGATAGGCACGTGTGCGTGCGTGTGGAGGGGCAGTGCTCCTACACGCGTGTGGAGTTTGGACTCTTGTGTGAGGACGCAGGTTGTGCAGTGAGGAGCTAACCACGCTATAGGTTTGGTGTAGATTCTCTGTGGGGCCCACCGTTGTATCGAGATGCTCCCACACAACTAGTTGAACGTAAAACTGGCACTTGAATGACAGTAAACTTGTTTAGCTAGCCCTTAAAAGGGACATAAATTTTGATAGAGAGCTCTATAAGTTATGTAGGGCCCACCAAGTAGGTGTATCACATTCACTTACATCCCCTTTGGAAGCTTGGATTTGGTGGTAAATGGGTGTATTTCAAATCTAAATAACTGATTTCTAAGTTTAGTAGTCTTGGATTTAGAGACAAATGGAATTAGATGTATTTAAAATCTTTTTTTTTTTTTTTTGGTGTGCAGTAAATGGGTGTATTTCAAATTTAAATAATTGATTTTTAGGTATGATAGTATTGGATTTAGAGGTAAATGGAATTGGAATTATTTAAAATCTATTTTTTGGGTGTGTTTTGAAATACCAGTAAAATATTAGTATAAAGGAATACTTTTTTAACTTCCTTTTAAAGACAAGAAACTTGCATATATTAAATATATGGTATGATGATGATACTCAAAGCAATTTGACTATCTGATACAATATTAAAATCACATCAATAAAATTATTTGAACCATTCAAACGTTGGACATCTAAATTGACGGTTAGAAAACGTTAATGAGTTGTGTGTCTGTGATCCTTGCATTTGTGGCCCACTCAAGACTTGAATTTTTTTCTTTTTTGATCAAAGCACATATTTTAATGAGCTTATCACATTCATATATGGAAGAATTTCAATATCCTCCAAATACAAGCTCCCAGACACAAATTTGAAATTTCTTTAGATTCTTATGTAATTGTGATTTGAATTCTAATGCATTTCAAATCCAAGCTCCCAAACAAGCCCTTAGCCCATTTTTCCATATCATCTTTAAACGGGAGATAAAATCAGCCCCATATGAAACTCATCATATGGGCCATACCAAATGAAAAGTAGATATGAGATGCCAACCATTGAATCCTTCTTTGGCCACACTAAAGCTTAGATAGTATTTGGTTGTCTTTGTACTTAGTGGTGCTCACCTTACAATCAGGTTGGATGGCATTTAAAAATCATGGTGGGCCCAAAAAGGATTTTAAGGGTGGACAGCCTCACCTCGTTATTCCATGTCATGTGGCTTACCTGAATTTTGGATTGAGCATGGTTTATGCTGGTAATGTGAAGATGAGAGGGGCTTATGTGATGGACAAATGGGATGTAACATTAACAAGATAGTGGGTCCTACAAAGGTCCATTGGTGCATGTAGCATGTGAACTCACAAGAAAGATTATGGCTTTTTGTGGATGGGAGAGTTAGATTGGAACTCCTTGACAACTAAGAAATGTAAGTCTACATGTGTTCAAGAAGTTGATGCCAATGCTCCTAGATGTTCTAGCTCATACATGAGAATGAGATCAAGCTTTCCTTCAAGTAGTACATGTAGATTGCATTGCCAAAAGTCAGGATGGTCTCTTCAGGTGAGCCACAATGTTAGAATCATAGAAAATCATCCTTGAAAGTTTTTTACTCCCTAGAATTCTTTTGTGAATTGTGCCTCATATAATGTACAAAGTGATTTGATTTTTAATGATTGGAAATCAAAATAATGGGACCAAGTTGATGGATGGCTTAGATCTCAAGCTTGTGTGCCATGGTGCCCCATTTGATGGCCCATAAATGAGATGCCTTGTACATATGTGACGTATCTTTAGAGATGTCGAGAATGAGACTTCCAACTCATTATCAAAGGCAAGGTTTTTGATAGGCAAGTTGGATCAATTATAAATAAATGAGAAAGTATGTAAAAGACCTTTAAGATTTTAAAATTGGTTGTCTGTTTCCATCTTTTGAAGTATTATTGAGAGAATAGTTTGATTTTGGATACTTCAGTCGTAGAATTGATTGTGATGGTGATCATTGATTACCATGTTTGACATTTGAAATCTGATTGCAACAAGGCTTTCAACTAGTTTGAATAATAGTTAAACATTGGCGTAAAAAAAAGTTGATAAAAGAAAGATAAAATGTTTCCTGTTTTCAAAAAAATAGTAGAATTGTACGAATTGGTCTACTATTTCTAACAAAAAAATTGGTTTCATTGTTGGATACAGGTGTTGAAAATAGTAGATAGAAATTTAAAAACAAAAATAAATAAAAATAAATGAAAATATTTTTATTAAAAAATAAAAAATAAAAACAAAACTTGTGTTTGAGTCCAAATATGACTGAGTTACTTAGCTTGTAATTAAATTTGTCCTCGTTAAAATGCATCCTAGCTGCAACAGGAATCACGAGCAATTAGCCTCCAAGATGCAACGACCATAACCCACTCCCAATGGTGCACTCGTAGTACATGGGTTCGAACCAACATGCAAAACCTAAACTGAGTGAGTTGACTCAGATCTTGTTCCAATTTTTCTAGAGCCATTATGAATAGTTCGGTTCTAGTTTCACCCTAGAATCGGACCAAACCAATATATATATATATATATATATATATATATATATATATATATATATATATATATATATATATATGGGAAATGGTACTATGCGCTCGAGCTCACGGGTCCGTCCCATGAGTCGAGCTGTGTGGGCCCCACCGTGATGCGTTTCGAACATCTACCCCATCAGTCAGATGCACCATTCCATTGTGGGCCTAGGTCCCAAAAATCAAGTCAATCCGTGACTTGTGTGGGCCACACCACATACAGAAGTGGAGAGGGGCCGTACACCATTAAAACATTCATAACCATTTTTGAGGGCCCACCGAGATGTGGTTTGCAAATCCAGCCCATCCATTATGTGTGTCCCACTTGAATGAGGGTTCAGACCAAGTTTTAGGCGCATGCAAAACTCAAGTGGGCCCCACCAAGTGCTTTTATATGTTTTAACTGTGTCTTCGCATAATTTTAGATGGTATGGCCCACCTGAGTTCCATATACAGCTGATTTTTGGAATATCCCATAATTTAAAGGGTACCCATCAAATGCACGGTGTTGATGGTCGACACGCATCATGGTGGGGCCCACATAGCTCAACCTCACAATAAGTTTATCGTCAACTCGAGCACATTGTACCTTTTCCATATATATATATATATATATACACACACACACACACACACACACACACATACACACACACACACGCATGATGTGAGCCCAAAATCTACCTATGAGGCACCCCATGAAACCTTTAGGCTCAACTTTTACCTTGATTCAAAACTTTGGTGGGCTTGGCAAAAGAAAACAGTTTCCTACCTTGATTTGCATCTCTTTGCTATGGCCCACTAGAGTTTGGGGTCAGGGTGAAAATTGGCCCCTGGGGGTTTCATGGAGTGCCGCGTCAAATATACCGTGAGATTTTTAGGCCCATGACACGTGTGTAAAGGTGCACACGTGGACAGGTGGGCATGCCTCTCTCTCTCTCTGACAAAAAGAAAAAGCAGCGACTATCTCTAGAGTTAACAGATCTGCTAATGACAAGGCAGTCGCTCTAGCGAAAGCAGTGTGCTAATGTTCTCTAGCCAAAGTAGTGTTCTAGGGCTGATTCCTCCTTATCCACTGTGGATAGGCCATAAATCACTTTCAAGATTGTAGTGTTTATAAATTAGGCTTGTTTGTTCTTTCATTTCTTTAAATAAAATTTTCATATTTCAATTTTTTTGTTTAAAAAAAAATGGCTCAATTGGTATGATATTGAAAATTAAATGCCCATTTGGACCAATGTGGTTGACATTTCTGATTTAAACGGCTGTACTAAAGGTGATCGGTCCAATTGGACCAAAATCAAAGATGAATGGCCCAATTAATCCAAAATTGAAGATTGACGATTCAAGTGGACTGATGTTAAAGGTGGACGGTTCAATTGTGCTGAAAGCAGAGATGAATGGTTTGATAGAGCTAATATTGAAAATGAATAGCTTGGACCAATTGAATAGTCTGATTCGAACAATACTAATGATGAATGGTTAGATTAGACAAAAATCAAAGATGAACAGTTCGACAAGGTTGATATTGATGATCAATGGTCCAATTAGATATGAAGGATCAAATTGGGTCAATGTTTATGATCAACAATCCGATATTTAAGATGAATGATTGTATTGGATATTCAATATTAGACCACTGGTTATTAATATTGGCAAGTAAATCAATGATCATTAGTCTAATTGGATCATTCATCTCTAATTTTGACATAATTAGACCATTCATCTTTAATATTAGTCCAATCTAAGCGTTCGTCTTCATCATCGACCCAAACAGACGGTTGATCTTCAATAGCAAATAAATTGGGCAATTCATTTCCAATTTTGGCCCAATCAAATTGCTAAATTGGGCAATTCATTTCCAATTTTGGCCCAATCAAATTGTTTTTCCTCGATATGCATCGAAGAGATTGTTAATCTCTAGTATCCACTTGATCGGACCATTCATCTTCAATATAAGTCCAATCTGACTGTTGATCTTCAATTTTATAATAATAAGACTGTTCATCTTTGATGTTGGTCCAATTTGGCCGTTCATCTCCAGTATTATTCAAATTGGACCATTGGCTTCAAGCGATCTATTGATTTTAACAGTCCAATCTAACCATTCATCTCTAATAAAATCACAAACGGACCATTGTTCTTCACTATCAGTTCAATTGGACCATTGAAACTTAATTTTGCACTAATCAAAGAGTTTAATTTTGACATTGGTCCAATCTCACCCCCATCCATTGAATTGGACCATTCAAACATGACATTGATCCAATTGGGCCATTAATTTTCAATATTGGCCAAATCGAACCGGTTGTCTCTAATTTCATCACATCCTGACTGCTTATCATCAACATCTGTCTAATCAAATTGTTAATATTCAATTTAGACCATTGAAATTCAATTTTAGACTAATATGAATATTGATTTTTGAGATTGTTCCAATCACTTGGTTCATCATTAGAATCATTTAAATTGGACTATTCTTGTAACATCCTGGATTTCCAAAAAATCTTTAAAATTTCTTTTTAATTAATTTATAATATCACTTAATGACCATTAAACCTCAATGTTAGTTTATACTGGGGAGGACCAGTCTAGTTATGATAGGACAAAGTGCGGGCTGTCAGGCCAGATAGTCCGTTTACAACTAGCAACAGCCTATGCGGGCCATACCACGATCAAAGAAGGTCAGAAGATTATAAAAATTTAGGGAAGCATAGATCTCATTGGGCTTGTCATTCAACGCGTACCACGAACCCAATAAACATCCAGAAGTCAATTATCCATGCCGTCCTAGCGGCACTTGCTAAATGCAACCCACTAATGCCAGAATTGGAATCTGGCATTGGCAAATAAAATTGGGATTTTAGGCATTTCAGCTATCAGATTTCTTCCAAATTTATAGTAAATGTCTAATATATTTGTCTACGCCCGCCCACAAAATCTGGGTCTCGATCGTGGCACGGTGACCGTTGATCGCAAATCGGACCCGTGCGACTAAACCCCATATCCGATCGTCCCCAAATTTTGCATGGCCCTTCATCAGGCCATGGAACACCTATCATATAAGTTTCATGGCCAGAGCGTTACTAGAACCGCTCTAATCATCGAAATGGACCCCACAGGGCCATTTTAAGATCGGAACCGTATGATCAAACCCCATAATCGTTCATCCGTTTGTTCCCAAAATTTGCATGACCCCTCATAGGGCCAGGAGTCACCTACACACTAAATTTGGTGGCAAGAGGGGTGTTAGGGCCGCCCCAACACCAATAGCGAGTCCTATAGGGTTATTTTAGAAATTTGTGGAAACTTGGGACTAAAGGGCGCAAGTCTAGCAAATAAACCCTAACTCTTTCATAACTCCCTCTTTACTATAACCACCAAAGAAAGAAAGGGAGAGCAAGAGAAAAAGAAGAGAAGAACGAGAGGGTGAAAAAGAACAAAGGTGGACCCTAAATTGAGGTGGGGCCCAAGGAAATCGAACCCTACAACTCCCTACCTCTTCTGCAAGAAGAAACCCTCCACCATGACTGCCCTTTTCTTCCATTGATCGTCTACGTAAATTCCTCATCCCTTTTCCTTGAAACCCTTATGATGAGAAGGGTTTTGCATGAAGTTCTAACATGCAAATGGTTGTTTTAGGGATTCCGGTCGTCCGACCCTAAAAGCCCTATATCCTAGGTCGTTTTCCAACTCTCCAACGATCCATAGGTGCGAACTATTACCCTTAGGTGGCCTAGCACCAATTGTACTAGGAGTTTAATGATTTTGTTTGTTTGGGATGTTGTATTGAAGAATCTAGAGAAATCCTAGGAATGGAATGTAGGTTGGAATTGTATGGATTTGCATGTTTAGTTCTCATTTGATGTTGATCTTGTCTCTCACATGATTTAGTATATGGATGATTACATGCTCATGTTTGTTTGATTTTTTCTCACATGTGTTGCTTCATAGTGTGTATGATTCATTATTCTTGTGTATTTGATCCCTTGAGGTGTAGGAAGTGCTTAACTTCCTCCCTAATCCACACCACTTACATACACCTTGTTCATGTTGTTGTAACATGCTTGTTAGGAATAATTGAACCATATGTTATGATGTATGTAAACATGATACTATTATGCTAGTTGAAAATCTTGATGGTTAGTATGCTATGAATTAACATTGGACCCTTGGGTTGGTCGGGAACATGAGGAGAGACGGTAGTCCCATCGGTAGAACTATGCTAGGGCTAAACCCGTGGGTTTGGGCAGGTGTGTACGGGCGGCAGTAGTTCGACTATATGGGTCCCTTATACCCGATGTCGTTCGTCGCATGCTCGCCTGACTCGTGCGGTCTAGCCTACTTACTGACCAGCCCTATTTATCAACCTTGTTTGCTCATATATATATGGAACCTGGAACACCCTACCACCGTTGCAGCCCACTGATAACCACTTGAAGTTGATCCACTGCGTCGTGGGCCATGCATGGTGGAATGGGACACGGTGTCAGAGCTGTCGGCCTACGTTGGGGTGACGTGCCTCCCCGTAGTGACCGTGAGTAATCCCTTCCTCTCGGCACTCCCCATGTGCTTGGAGTCGGGGATGAGGAACCCGACGGGATCAAGGATCGGGGGGTCTCGGCTTCACACATTGGGGGGACTTGGCCTCGAAACTAGTTTAGGGCATTTGATACGTGGGGTGTATCAGCTTCCCCAACCTACTAGATGAATGAACTTAATTAAGAACTCGGCTAACACGATCGCATTTCATCGCATTAGTTAGGGTGGCGAGTCGGCAGTCGAGGTCGCTCTGAGGGAGTGTTGTTCATACGCGATCATTAGAAGGAGTCGCTTGAGGGAGCGTTGTGGCGAGGGCATGCATCATATCATCCATCATGCATAGGCATTAATAAGATTAGATTAGTAACTTTGAATGATTGCTTTTCATTAAATTCTTAATATAACTGCTGCTTGTTATAACTTAAGACTAATAGTACCCACTGAGTTGATCACTCACTCCCAATCTGAGACTGTGTTTTAAAACTCTAACTAGACTCGTTTAGAGATGCAGGTGATACAGATTTGGAAAAGCCTGGCGATACGAGCTTCAAGGAGGAGGACGAGTTCTCCTACTTTTAGTTGATGAGCGGGTCTTCATCAACTCAGTAGACGGGATTCTGGATCGCTGAGTAGTAGACTCAGCTTTATTTTTTGGATATATCATTCTTTTTGAGATTTGTTAGGCAACGCCTTGTGCGACCCACTTATGTTCTTTTGGATTTGTATATGTATTTGACTTCTTTCATTTCAGCAAATTAGTTGTGGTTATGCTTCATGTTCCAAGTAATTCCACGTTGCGCCTTTACATTTGATTAAACGCAAATTATAGTAAAAATCGGCTATAAATGACACCCAGGAATTTGGGAGTCGAGTGTATGCACGACCCCCGATTTCCAGGGCGTTAAAATTCCAATTTGACATTATTGAATGAGGCCATTAGTTTTCAATATTAGCCCAATCGGACCATTCATCTCAAATTCATCACAATTGGACCATTCATCTTTATCAGTTCAATCAAATATTCAGTTTTGGACTAATCGAAGGGCCGAGCATAAAATACAAAGGATCAAAGCATACAAGAAAAGCCCACTTACAAATAGAAACATAGGGCATGTTTGATGGGTCAGGATTGAATTCATACAAGTGGGTCCCCCATCTAGTGATCTAGAACGTCCATATGATGGGCCCATCATGGATGGACAGTACCCAGAAATCTATCAGATTCGAAGCTCCACATCATCCAAAATAATAATACTTTGAATGTGAACAGTTGTTGCATTCTTTGATCTCAACCGTCCATTTTAAGAGCGACTGATGGAAGGCCAATAATCGCCCGATGGGGAGCTTTTTGGACGCATGGTCCATCCATGTTAGACTCAATCAGATAAACATCTAAGCCACAAAACAATGGGCCCAGTTATAAAAATTCAAGGGTGGAGGATATTTGTAACCGTCCAAAGGAATTATACATGGGAAGAAGAATAGTGTCCTGATACGCCTGTTCCACGATTGGCGATCCAGATCGTTGAATTCTAGGACACCGGAAGATCTGAACCAATCAAGGAGGTTTGTCGATCATCCTTCGTCCATGGCAAGTCTGACAGAATCAACCGTCTGGATCATGAAACCTGTGAATTGGGAGGAGCGGATTAGGTGTCACACCGGAACACTATACTCGGTGTTTCCCTGACCGTGGGGCCCACCATGATGTATGTGTTATAAATCCATGCCATCAATCAATTTTTTCAGCTCATTTTAAGGCATGGTCCAAAATTTGAAGCAGATTCAAATCTTAAGTGGACCACACCAAAGACAAGAATAATAACCCCACACAGACCTAGATGAAGGAAAAAACAAAATATCAGCTTTATCCAAAACGTTCATGCCCCCAACAAGTTTTTAACGGTTGGCAGTCAATCACTAATGTGTGGTCCACTTCATTTTTTGGGACCATGTAATAAAATGAGCTGGAAATTTTGATGGACTGCATGGATATACAACACCTACATCAAGGTGGGGCCATGGTCAGGGAAACACCTACTGTTATCCGGCTAACACCTAATCCGGGCCCTTGAATTGGGTGAATCAGGACAATATTCAGGTCATGATGCATCTGAACCCCACGGCTTCTCCCAACCATAGAAAAAAAAAATGGCCCACTTTTTTGTGTGGCTGATATGCAAACCGGAATATTAACGGTCCTGATGAAAAGAAAAGGAATCTCTATCTTCCACTCTCTAACAAGTGAACACGATTGGTCAGTCGGTCAGATAAATGACACCCACATAAATCACACGATCAAAGAAATCCAATATCTGTTAGACAGTACTGTGGGGACCACTAATTTCATACGTGTAGAGCGCTGCCCATCCAACGCAGGCACACGTGCCAATATGGGAAACCTTTGAAAGATCTAAGCTTTCCATGTGACTGGAAATAATGCTTAGATCTCCTGCCTCAAAATCCAGGGTTTTATTTCCTTAGGTGGGCCACAATATAGGAAATAAACAGACGGTTAATACAGTCTTATCTGGCTGTCCATTTGTTTTGTAAACTATGGCCACTTGAGGTCTGAAAATGGCCTGATTTTTAGGTAAGATGATAGAGATAATTTATCCCACCTGGTTTAAAGGTCTGAATTCGAACACTTGTTTCAGATAGGCACGTGTGCGTGCGTGTGGAGGGACAGTGCTCCTACACGCGTGTGGAGTTTCGATTCTTGTGTGAGGACGCAGGTTGTGCAGTGAGGAGCTAACCACGCTATAGGTTTGGTGTAGATTCTCTGTGGGGCCACCGTTGTATCGAGATGCTCCCACACAACTAGTTGAACGTAAAACTGGCACTTGAATGACTGTAAACTTGTTTAGCTAGCCCTAAAAAGGGACATAAATTTTGATAGAGAGCTCTATAAGTTATGTAGGGCCACCAAGTAGGTGTATCACATTCACTTACATCCCCTTTGGAAGCTTGGATTTGGTGGTAAATGGGTGTATTTCAAATCTAAATAATTGATTTTTAGGTTTAGTAGTTTTGGATTTAGAGATAAATAGAATTAGATGTATTTAAAATCTTTTTTTTTTTTTTTTTTTTTTTTTTTGTGTGTGCAGTAAATGGGTGTATTTCAAATTTAAATAATTGATTTTTAGGTATGATAGTATTGGATTTAGAGGTAAATGGAATTGGAATTATTTAAAATCTATTTTTTGGGTGTGTTTTGAAATACCAGTAAAAATATTAGAATAATATAAAGGAATACTTTTTTAACTTCTTTTTAAAGACAAGAATTGCATATATTAAATATATGGTATGATGATGATACTCAAAGCAATTGGACTATCTGATACAATATTAAAATCACATCAATAAAATTATTTGAACCATTCAAATGTTGGACATCTAAATTGACGGTTATAAAACATTAATGAGTTGTGTGTCTGTGATCCTTGCATTTGTGGCTCACCCAAGACTTGAAATTTTTTTTTTTTTTTTGGTCAAAGTATATATTTTGATGAGCTTATCACAGTCATATATGGAAGAATTTCAATATCCAGCTCCCAGACATGACCATTTCAACCAAAACACAAATGAAAATTTGAAATTACTTTAGTTTCTAATGTAATTGTGATTTGGATTCTAATGCATTTCAAATCCAAGCTCCCAAACAAGCTCTTAGCCCCTTTTTCCATATCATCTTTAAACGGGAGATAAAATCAGCCCCATATGAAACTCATCATATGGGCCATACCAAATGAAAAGTAGATATGAGATGCCAACCATTAAATCCTTCTTTGGCCACACTAAAGCTTAGATCTGAGGGGTATTTGGTTGTCTTTGTACTTAGTGGTGCTCACCTTACAATCAGGTTGGATGGCATATAAAAATCATGGTGGGCCCAAAAAGGATTTTAAGGGTGGACGGACTCACCTCATTATTCCATGTCATGTGGCTTACCTGAAATTTGGATTGAGTATGGTTTATGCTGGTAATGTGAAGATGAGAGGGGCTTATGTGATGGACAATTGGGATGTAACATTAACAAGATAGTGGGTCCCACAAAGGTCCATTGATGCATGTAGCATGTGAACTCACAAGAAAGATTATGGCTTTTTGTGGATGGGAGAGTTAGATTGGAACTCCTTGACAACTAAGAAATGTAAGTCTACATGTGTTCAAGAAGTTAATGCCAATGCTCCTAGATGTTCTAGCTCACACATGAGAATGAGATCAAGCTTTCCTTCAAGTAGTACATGTAGATTGCATTGCCAAAAGTCAGGATGGTCTCTTCAGGTGGGCCACAATGTTAGAATCATAGAAAATCGTCCTTGAAAGTTTTTTACTCCCTAGAATTCTTTTGTGAATTGTGCCTCATATAATGTACAAAGTGATTTGATTTTTAATGATTGGAAATCAAAATAATGGGACCAAGTTGATGGATGGCTTAGATCTCAAGCTCGTATGCCATGGTGCCCCATTTGATGGCCCATAAATGAGATGCCTTGTACATATGTGACGTATCTTTAGAGATGTCGAGAATGAGACTCATTATCAAAGGCAAGGTTTTTGATAGGCAAGTTGGATCAATTATAAATAAATGAGAAAGTATGTAAAAGACCTTTAAGATTTTAAAATTGGTTTTCTGTTTCATCTTTTGATGTATTATTGAGAGAATAGTTTGATTTTGGATACTTCAGTCGTAGAATTGATTGTGATGGTGATCATTGATTACCATGTTTGACATTTGAAATCTGATTGCAACAAGGCTTTCAACTAGTTTGAATAATAATTAAACATTGGCCGTAAAAAAAGAGTTGATAAAAGAAAGATAAAATGTTTTCCGTTTTCGAAAAATAGTAGAATTGTACGAATTGGTCTACTATTTCTAACAAAAAAATTGGTTTCATTGTTGTATACAGTTGTTGAAAATAGTAGATAGAAATTCAAAACCAAAAATAAATAAAAATAAATGAAAATATTTTTATTAAAAATAAAAATAAAAACAAAACTAGTGTCTCAGTCTAAATATGACTGAGTTACCTAGCTTGTAATTAAATTTATCCTCGTTAAACTGCATCCTAGCTGCAACAGGAATCACAAGCAATTAGCCTCCAAGATGCAACGACCATAATCCACTCCCAATGGTGCACTCGTCGTACATGGGCTCGAAACAGCATGCAAAACCTAAACCGAGTGAGTTGACTCAGTTCTTGTTCCGATTTTCCTAGAGCCATTATGAATAGTTCAGTTCTAGTTTCACCCTAGAATCTGACCAAAGCATATATATATATATATATATATATATATATATATATATATATATATATATATATATATATGGGAAATGGTACTATGCGCTCAAGCTCATGGGTTTGTGCCATGAGGTCGAGCTGTGTGGGCCCCACCGTGATGCGTTTCGAACATCTACCCCATTAGTTAGATGCACCATTCCATCGTGGGCCTAGGTCCCAAAAATCAAGTCAATCCGTGACTTGTGTGGGCCACACCCCATACAGAAGTGGAGAGGGGCCGTACACCATTAAAAAATTCATAACCATTTTTGAGGGCCCACCGAGATGTGGTTTGCAAATACAACCCATCCATTATGTGTGTCCCACTTGAATGAGGGTTCGGACCAAGTTTTAGGCGCATGCAAAACTCAACTGGGCCCCACTAAGTGCTTTTATATGTTTTAACGGTGTCTTCGCATAATTTTAGATGGTATAGCCCCCTTGAGTTCCATATACGGCTGATTTTTGGGATATCCCATAATTTAAAGGGTACCCATCAAATGCACAGTGTTGATGGTCGACACGCATCATGGTAGGGCCCACACAGCTTGACCTCACGATAAGCTTATCGTCAGCTCGAGCGCATTGTACGTTTTCTATATATATATATATATATATATATATATATATATATATATATATATATATATATATATATATATAGAGAGAGAGAGAGAGAGAGAGAGAGAGAGACATGATGTGAGCCCAAAATCTACCTATGAGGCACCCCATGAAACCTTTAGGCTCAACTTTTACCTTGATTCAAAACTTTGGTGGGCCTGGCAAAAGAAAACAGTTTCCTACCTTGATTTGCATCTCTTTGCTATGGCCCACTAGAGTTTGGGTCAGGGTGAAAATTGGCCCTTGGGGGTTTCATGGAGTGCCGCGTGACATACACCGTGAGATTTTCAGGCCCATGACACGTGTGTAAAGGTGCACACGTGGACAGGTGGGCATGCCCCTCTCTCTCTCTCTCTCTCTCTCTGACAAAAAGAAAAAGCAGCGACTATCTCTAGAGTTAACAGATTTGCTAATGACAAGGCGGTCGCTCTAGCGAAAGCAGTGTGCTAATGTTCTCTAGCCAAAGTAGTGTTCTAGGGCTGATTCCTCCTTATCCACTGTGGATAGGCCATAAATCACTTTCAAGATTGTAGTGTTTATAAATTAGGCTTGTTTGTTCTTTCATTTCTTTAAATAAAATTTTCATATTTCAATTTTTTTGTTTAAAAAAAAATGGTTCAATTGGTATGATATTGAAAATTAAAAGCCCATTTGGACCAATGTGGTCGACATTTCTGATTTAAACGGCTGTACTAAAGGTGATCGGTCCAATTGGACCAAAATCAAAGATGAATGGCCCAATTAATCCAAAATTGAAGATTGACGATTCAAGTGGACTGATGTTAAAGGTGGATGGTTCAATTGTGCTGAAAGCAGAGATGAATGGTTTGATAGAGCTAATATTGAAAATGAACAGCTTGGACCAATTGAATAGTCTGACTCGAACAATACTAAAGATGAATGGTTAGATTAGACAAAAATCAAAGATGAACGGCTCGATAAGGTTGATATTGATGATCAATGGTCCAATTAGATATGAAGGATCAAATTGGGTCAATGTTTATGATCAATAATCCGATATTTAAGATGAATGATTTTATTGGATATTCAATATTAGACCATTGGTTATTAATATTGGCAAGTAAATCAATGATCATTGGTCCAATTGGATCATTCATCTCTAATTTTGACATAATTAGACCATTCATCTTTAATATTAGTCCAATCTAAGCGTTCATCTTCATCATCGACCCAAACAGACAATTGATCTTCAATAGCAATTCATTTCCAATTTTGGCCCAATCAAATTGCTAAATTGGGCAATTCATTTCCAATTTTGGCCCAATCAAATTGTTTTTCCTCGATATGCATCGAAGAGATTGTTAATCTCTAGTATCCACTTGATCGGACCATTCATCTTCAATATAAGTCCAATCTGACTGTTGATCTTCAATTTTATAATAATAAGACTGTTCATCTTTGATGTTGGTCCAATTTGACTGTTCATCTCCAGTATCATTCAAATTGGACCATTGGCTTCAAGCGATCTATTGATTTTAACATAGTCCAATCTAAGCATTCATCTCTAATAAAATCACAAACGGACCATTGCTCTTCACTATCAGATCAATTGGACCATTGAAACTTAATTTTGCACTAATCAAACAGTTTAATTTTGACATTGGTCCAATCTCACCCCCATTTATTGAATTAGACCATTCAAACATGACATTGATCCAATTGGGCCGTTAATTTTCAATATTGGCCAAATCGAACCAGTTATCTCTAATTTCATCACATCCTTACTGCTTATCATCAACATCTGTCTAATCAAACTATTAATATTCAATTTAGACCATTGAAATTCAATTTTAGACTAATATGACTATTGATCTTTGAGATTGTTCCAATCACTTGGTTCATCATTAGAATCATTTAAATTGGACTATTCCTGTAACATCCTTGATTTTCACTGTTTTGGATTTCCAAAAAATCTTTAAAATTTCTTTTTAATTAACTTATAATATCACTTAATGACCATTAGACATCAATGTTAGTTTATATTGGGGTAGACCAGTCTAGTTATGATGGGACAAAGTGCGGGCTATCAGGCCATATAGTCCGTTTACACCTAGTAACAGCCCGTGCGGGCCATACCACGACCAAGAAAGGTCAGAAAATTATAAAAATTTAGGGAAACATAGATCTCATTGGGCTTGTGGTTCAATGCGGACCACGAACCCAATAAACATCCAGAAGTCAATTATCCATGCCGTCCTAGCGGCACTTGCTAAATGCAACCCACTAATGCTAGAATTGGAATCTGGCATTGGCAAATAAAATTAGGATTTCAGGCATTTCAGCCATCGGATTTCTTCCAAATTTACGGTAAAGGTCTAATATATTTTTCTACGCCCGCCCACAAAATCTGGGTCTCGATCGTGGCACGGTGACCGTTGATCGCGAATCGGACCCGTGCGACTAAACCCCATATCCGATCGTCCCCAAATTTTACATGGCCCTTCATCGGGCTATGGAACACCTATCCTACAAGTTTCATGGCCAGAGCACTACCAGAACTGCTCTAACCACCGAAATGGACCCCACAGGGCCATTTTAAGATCGGAACCGTATGATCAAACTCCATAATCGTTCATCCGTTTGTTCCCAAACTTTACATGACCCCTCATAGGGCCAGGAGTCACCTACACACCAAATTTGGTGGCAAGAGGAGTGTTAGGGCCGCCCCAACACCAATAGGGAGTCCTATAGGGTTATTTTGGAAATTTGTGAAAAATTGGGACCAAAGGGCCCAAGTCTAGCAAATAAACCCTAACTCTTTCATAACTCCCTCTTTACTACAACCACCAAAGAAAGAAAGGGTGTAACGCCCCGGAAAATCGGGAGTCATGCATACGCTCGACTCCCGAGTTTCCGAGTGTCACTTATCATGCATTTATAGTTTTTATGATTAATCAATTTCAACTGCACAATTTGGAATTACCTGAGGCACGAAGCACAATCACACCAATCTACTGAAATGAATGATATTACACATATATACAGGTCCAAAAATAATAAAGGGTCGCCTAAGGCGTTGCCCAACAGAACAACAAAAGATGGCTAGGTCCAAAAAGAATAAGGCTGAGCCCGTGGCTCAGCAAATCCAAATCCACTGATCTAGGAGATAGTGAGCCGCCCATCAGCTGAAAGTAGGAGAGCTCGTTCTCCCCGTCAAAGCTCGCCTCGCCAGGTTCCTCATGCCCTGGATCACCTGCATCTATGAATGTGTCTGGTTGGTGTTTTAAAACACCGTCTCAGAGTGGGAGTGAGTGATCAACTCAGTGTGAACTATTAATCTTAAGTTTTAACTAGAGTTTAAGATTATAGCATGAATTTAATGAAAGGCAACATTTGTAGATACTAAGCTAATCTTGATAATGCATATGCATGGTGAATGGTATGATGCATGCCCTCGCCACAACTCTCCCTCAAGCGACTCCATCTTACGATCGCATATGACAACACTCCCTCAGAGCGACCTCGACTGCCGAGTCGCCACCCTAGCTAATGCGATGCAATGACATGTTAGCCAAGTTCTTAGTTAAGTCCATTCATCCAGCAGGTTAGGGATTCTGATACACCCCATGTATCAATGCCCTAAACTAGTTGCGAGGCCAAGGCCCCATCAATGCGTGAGGCCGAGACCCCGCGGTCCGTGATCCCGTCGGGTTCCTCATCCCCGACTTCAAGCACATGAGGAGTGCCGAGAGAAAGGGATCGCTCGCGGTCACTACGGGGAGGCGCGGCACCCTGGCCGTAGGCCGACAGCTCGGACACAGTGTCCCATTCCACCATGCCCGGCTCACGAGGCTGTGGACCAATTTCAGGTGGGTTATTGATGGGCTACAACGGTTGTAGGGTGGTTCAGGTTCCATATATATGTGAGCAAACAAGGTTAACAAACAGTTTGATCAGACAGTGGGCTAAACCGCATGAATCAGGCCAGCACGTGGCGGAACGACATTGGGTACAAGCGACCCATGTAGTCTAACTACTGTCGCCCACACTCACTCGTCCAATCCATGGGTTTAGCCTCAAGACGGTCCTACCAACGGGACCGCCTTCGCTTTCCTCGCATTCCTGACCAACCCAAGGATTAGGTGGTGGTTCATAACATGTTAAGTATACAAGTTATCAACTAACATATCAATACCATGTTCACATGCATCTCAACTATAAAAATGAGTACTTCTACCAAGTGAGCAAACATTATCAAGAACCAAGGTGCGTGTGAGTGTGTGGGTTTGTGAGGAAGTTAAGCTCTTCCAATACCTCAATGAATTAAACACACAAGAGTCAAGATTCATAAACACTATGGAGCAATGCATATGAGCGAAACCAATCCAAACAAACATGAGCATGTAATCATTCCTGTGCTAAATCATGTGAGAGACAAGATCAACATCAAATGTAAACTAATCATGCCAAATCATGCAATTCCAACAACACACCATTCCTAGGTTTCCCTAAATTCTTCAATACCACAACTCAACAAATAAAATCATTACATTCCTACTATAATTGGTGCTAGGCCACCTAAGGATAATAGTCCGCACCTTGTGATTCGTTGGAGACTCAAAAATGACCTAGGAACGTCGATTTGGGGTCGATTGGTCGGAATCCCTAAAGCAAGCTCATACATGAGAAATCCATGTAAAATCCCCCTTCATCAAAAGGGTTTTCAAGACAAAGGATGAGAAGCCTTACCTAGACGATCAATGGACGATTTTGGTGGTTGTGGTGCACGGTTTCTTCTTGGAGAAGGTGTAGAAGGTTGTAGGTTTGATCCTCTTGGGCCCCACCTTGATTGAGAGTCCACCATGCCTTCTTCCCTCTCTCTTTCTTCTCCTTTCTCCTCTTTCTCTTCTTCATTTTCTCTCTTCTAGGGCAAAATTCGTATGGGAAGAGGGGTGCCCAAATGAGACCCTTTTTATAATTCCAGATTTGGTGCAAAAGGCCCCAAGCTTCCACAATTTCCTAAAATAGACTTATGGGACTCCCTATTGGTGTTAGGGTGGCCCTAACACCCCTCTGGCCACCAAATTCGGCGTGTAGGTGCCTTATGGCCCGATTAGGGCCCATGCAAAAATTGAGGACGAACGGATGAACGGATATATGATCTGAGAAAGCGTTTCTGACCTTTAAGTGGTCCTGTGGGGGCCATTTTGATGATTGGAGCATTTTTTATGGCCCTCTGGCCATGAAATTTATATGATAAATGGTCCATGGCCCGATGAGGGGCCTTAAAAAATTTGGGAACGAACGGATGCGGGATTTGGTCGTACGGGTCCGATTTACGATCAACGGTTACCGTGCCACGATGGGGCTCCAGATTTGGTGGACGGGCGTAGAAAAATACATCAAAGCTTTACCGTAAATTTAGAAGAAATCCAACGGCTGGAACGCCTCGTATCCTGGTTTTATTTGTAAGTGCATGATTCCAATCTGGCATTGGTGGGGCGCATTGGGCAAGCGCCAGATGGTACTTTTAGGTATCCACTGGGTCCGTAGTCCGCGATGGACCACAAGCCCAGTGAGATCTATGATTTTCTAAAATTTCAGATTTTTCTGACCTTCCTCGGTCGCTGGGTGGCCCACACGGGCTGTTGCTAGGTGTAAACGGACTATCCAACTTGACGGCCCACACTTGTCCCATCATAACTAGACTGATCCACCCCAGTCTAAACTAACATTGAGTGCTAATGGTCATTAAGTGATTTTATAAGTTAATTAAAAAGAAATTTCAAGGATTTTTTGGAAATCCAAAACAGTGAAAATCCAGGATGTTACAAAGGGAGAGCAAGAGGAAAATGAGAGAAGAATGAGATGGTGAAAAAGAACCAAGGTGGACCCTAAATTGAGGTGGGGCCCAAGGAAATCAAACCCTACAACTCCCTACCTCTTCTACAAGAAGAAACCCTCCACCATGACTGCCCTTTTCTTCTGTTAATCATCTACGTAAATCCCCCATCCCTTTTTCTTAAAACCCTTGTGATGAGAAGGGTTTTGTATGAAGTTCTAACATGCAAATGGTTGTTTTAGGGATTCCGGTCGTCCGACCCCAAAAGCCCTCTTTCCTAGGTCATTTTTCAACTCTCCAACGATCCATAGGTGCGGACTATTACTCTTAGGTGGCCTAACACCAATTGTACTAGGAGTTTAATGATTTTGTTTGTTTGAGATGTTGTATTGAAGAATCTAGAGAAATCCTATGAATGGAATGTAGGTTAGAATTGTATGGATTTGCATGTTTAGTTCTCATTTGATGTTGATCTTGTCTCTCACATGATTTAGTATATGGATGATTACATGCTCATGTTTGTTTGATTTTTTTCTCACATGTGTTGCTTCATAGTGTGTATGATTCATTATTCTTGTGTATTTGATCCCTTGAGGTGTAGGAAGTGCTTAACTTCCTCTCTAATCCATACCACTCACATGTACCTTGTTCATGTTGTTGTAACATACTTGTTAGGAATAATTGAACCATATGTTGTGATGTATATAAACATGATACTATTATGCTAGTTAGAAATCTTGATGGTTAGTATGCTATGAATTAACATCGGACCCTTGGGTTGGTCGAGAACATGAGGAGAGACGGTAGTCCCATCGGTAGAACTATGCTAGGGCTAAACCCGTGGGTTTGGGCGGGTGTGTACGGGCGGCAATAGTTCGACTATATGGATCCCTTATACCCGATGTCGTTCGTCACATGCTCGCCTGACTCGTGTGGTCTAACCTACTTACTGACCAGCTCTATTTATCAACCTTGTTTGCTCACATATATATGGAACCTGAAACACCCTACCACCGTTGCAGCCCACCGATAACCACTTGAAGTTGATCCACTACGTCGTGGGCCATGCATGGTGGAATGGGACACTGTGTCAGAGCTGTCGGCCTACGTTGGGGTGACGCGCCTCCCCATAGTGACCGCGAGCGATCCCTTCCTCTCGGCACTCCCCATGTGATTGGAGTTGGGGATGGGGAACCCGACGGGATCAAGGTCGGGGGGTCTCGGCTTCACATGTTGGGGGCCTTGGCCTCGCAACTAGTTTAGGACATTTGATACGTGGGCTGTATCAGCTTCCCCAACCTACTAGATGAATGAACTTAATTAAGAACTCGGCTAACACGATCGCATTTCATCGCATTAGTTAGGGTGGCGACTCGGCAGTCAAGGTCGCTCTGAGGGAGTGTTGTTCATACGCGATCGTTAAATGGAGTCACTTGAGGGAACGTTGTGGCGAGGGCATGCATCATATCATCTATCATGCATAGGCATTAACAAGATTAGATTAGTAACTTTGAATGATCACTTTTCATTAAATTCTTAATATAACTGCTGCTTGTTACAACTTAAGACTAATAGTACCCACTGAGTTAATCACTCACTCCTACTCTGGGATTGTGTTTTAAAACACCAGCCAGACTCATCTATAGATGCAGGTAATACAGATTTGGAGGAGCCTGACGACATGAGCCTCGAGGAGGAGAACAAGCTCTCCTACTTTCAGTTGATGAGTGGGTCTTCATCAGCTCAGTAGATGGGATTCTGGATCGCTGAGTAGTGGACTCAGCTTTATTTTTTAGATATATCATTCTTTTTGTGATTTGTTGGGCAATGCCTTGTGCGACTCACTTATGTTCTTTTGGATTTGTATATGTATTTGACTTCTTTCATTTCAGCAAATTAGTTGTGGTTATGCTTCATGTTCCAAGTAATTCTACATTGCGCCTTTACATTTGATTAAACGCAAATTATAGTAAAAATCAGCTATAAGTGACACCCAGGAACTTGGGAGTCGAGTGTATGCACGACCCCCGATTTTAGGGCGTTAAAATTCCAATTTGACATTATTGAATGAGGCCATTAGTTTTCAATATTAGCCCAATCGGACCATTCATCTCAAATTCATCACAATTGGACCATTCATCTTTATCAGTCCAATCAAATATTCAGTTTTGGACTAATCGAAGGGCCGAGCATAAAATACAAAGGATCAAAGCATACAAGAAAAGCCCACTTACAAATAGAAACATAGGGCATGTTTGATGGGTCAGGATTGAATTCATACAAGTGGGTCCCCGATCTAGTGATCTAGAACGTCCATATGATGGGCCCATCATGGATGGACAGTACCCAGAAATCTATCAGATTTGAAGCTCCACATCATCCAAAATCATAATACTTTGAATGTGAACAGTTGTTGCATTCTTTGATCTCAACCGTCCATTTTAAGAGTGACTGATGGAAGGCCAATAATCGCCCGATGGGGAGGTTTCTGGACGCATGGTCCATCCATGTTAGACTAAATCAGATAAACATCTAAGTCACAAAACTATGGACCCAGTTATAAAAATTCAAGGGTGGAGGATATTTGTAACCGTCCAAAGGAATTATACATGGGAAGAAGAATAGTGTCCTGATACGCCTGTTCCACGATTGGCGATCCAGATCGTTGAATTCTAGGACACGGGAAGATCTGAACCAATCAAGGAGGTTTGTCAGTCATCCTTCGTCCATGGCAAGTCTGACGGAATCAACCGTCTGGATCATGAAACCTGTGAATTGGGAGGAGCGGATTAGGTGTCCCACCGGAACACTATACTTGGTGTTTCCCTGACCGTGGGGCCCACCATGATGTATGTGTTATAAATCCATGCCATCAATCAGTTTTTTCAGCTCATTTTAGGGCATGGTCCAAAATTTGAAGTAGATTCAAATCTTAAGTGGACCACACCAAAGAAAAGAATAATAACCCAACACAGACCTAGATGAAGGAAAAAACAAAATATCAGCTTGATCCAAAACATTCATGGCCCCAACAAGTTTTTAATGGTTGGCAGTCAATCACTACTGTGTGGTCCACTTCATTTTTTGGGACCATGTAATAAAATGAGCTGGAAATTTTGATGGACTGCATGGATATACAACACATACATCAAGGTGGGGCCATGGTCAGGGAAACACCCACTGTTATCTGGGTAACACCTAATCCGGGCCCTTGAATTGGGTGAATCAGGACAATATTCAGGTCATGATGCATCTGAACCCACGGCTTCTCCCAACCGTAGAAAAAAAAAAGGACCCACTTTTTTGTGTGGCTGATATGCAAACCGGAATATTAACGGTCCTGATGAAAAGAAAAGAATCTCTATCTCCCACTCTCTAACAAGTGAACACGATTGGTCAGTCGGTCAAATAAATGACACCCACATAAATCACACGGTCAAAGAAATCCAATATCTGTTAGACAGTACTGTGGGGACCACTAATTTCATAGGTGTAGAGCGCTGCCCATCCAACGCAGGCACACGTGCCAATATGGGACACCTTTGAAAGATCTAAGCTTTCCATGTGACTGGAAGTAATGCTTAGATCTCCTGCCTCAAAAGCCAGGGTCTTTAGCTCCTCAGGTGGGCCACAATGTAGGAACTAAACTGACGGTTAATACAATCTTATCTGGCTGTCCATTTGTTTTGTAAACTATGGCCACTTGAGGTGTGAAAATGGCCTGGTTTTTAGGTAAGATGATAGAGATAATTTATCCCACCCGGTTTAAAGCTCTGAACTGGAACACTTGTTTCAGAAAGGCACGTGTACGTGCGTGTGGAGGGGCAGTGCTCCTACACGCGTGTGGAGTTTGGATTCTTGTGTGAGGACGCAGGTTGTACAGTGAGGAGCTAACCAGGATGTAGGTTGGTGTAGATTCTCTGTGGGGCCCACCGTGATATCGAGATGCTCCCACACAACTGGTTGAACGTAAAACTGGCACTTTAATGACTGTAAACTTGTTTAGCAAGCCTTTAAAAGGGACAGAAATTTGGATAGAGAGCTCTATAAGTTATGTGGGGCCCAGCTCTATAAGTTAAGTAGGTGTATTACATTTACTTAAATGGGTTTGTTTCAAATCTAAATAATTGGTTTTTAGGTTTAGTAGCCTAGATTTAGAGGTAAATAAAATCAAATGTATTATTTTTTTATGTGTTAAAATCCAGAAAAAATATTGGAATAATCCAAATAAATACTTTTTTAACTCATTTTTAAAAGGAAAAGAGGTGCATATATTAGACAGATGGTATGTTGATGATACTCAAAACAATTTAATTATCGGATACAACGCTAAAATCACATTAATAAAATGATTTGAGCCATCCAAACGGTAGACATCTAAAAGAATGGTTAAAAATATTGATGTGTTGCATGTAATCTTTGCATTTTTCATGGCCCACCAAAGTTTTGGATCAAAGTAAAATTTTGTACCAGGGGGTTTCATGAGGTTCTGCTTCATATGGACCGTTCAGATTTTCGAGATTCATCAAATATGATGAGTTCTCAAAAAAGTTCACATAGAGTAAGTAGGAACTGGTTCACAGGTGTGTGTGTACTAATTTGGTTAAGCAAATTTAAGTCATGTGAATATATATAAGAATTTCAATACTCCAAAAGTACAAGCTCCGGAATAAAAGATTTGAAGTATAATACATTTCAACCTAATTACAAATGAAAATTCAAAATCACAGTATATTCCAATGTAATTGTGATTGATTCCAATGCATTCTAAATCCAAGCTCTCAAACAAGCCCTTAGCCCATTTTTCCATACTATCTTAAGATGTAAGCTAAAATCAGCCCCATATGAAACTCATCATATGGTCCATGCCAAATGAAAAGTAGATATGAGATGCCAACCATTGAATCCTTCTTCGGCCACACTAAAGCTTAGATATTACGGGTATTTGGTTGTCTTTGTACTAGTGGTGCTCACCTTACAATCAGGTTGGATGGCATATAAACATCATGGTGGGCCTAAAAGGATTTTGAGGGTGGACAGACTCACCCCATTAATTATTCTATGTCATGTGGCTCACCTGAATTTTGAATTGAGCATGGTTTATGCTGGTAATGTGAAGATGAGAGGGGCTTATGTGATGGACAATTGGGATGTAACATTAATAAGATGGTTCCCACAAAGGTCCATTGATGCATGTAGCATGTGAACTCACAAGAAAGATTATTGCTTTTTGTGGATGGGAGAGTTAGATTGGAACTCCTTGACAACTAAGAAATGTAAGTTTACATGTGTTCAAGAAGTTGATGCCAATGCTCCTAGATGTTCTAGCTCACACATGAGAATGAGATCAAGCTTTCCTTCAAGTAGTACATGTAGATTGCATTGCCAAAAGTCAGGATGGTCTGCTCTTCAGGTGGGCCACAATGTTAGAATCTTAGAAAATCATCCTTGAAGTTTTTTACTCCCTAGAGTTCTTTTGTGAATTGTGCCTTGTATAATGTACAAAGTGATTTGATTTTTAATGCTCGGAAATCAAAATAATGGGACCAAGTTGATGGATAGCTTAGATCTCAAGCTTGTATGCCATGGTGTCCCATTTGATGGCCTATAAATGAGATGCCTCGTATCTTTAGAGATGTCCATAATGAGACGTCCAACTCATTATAAAAGGTAAGGTTTTTGATAGGCTAGTCAGATCAATCATAAATGAATGAGAAAGTATGTAAAAGACCTACGAGATTTTAAAATTGATTTTCTGTTTCTCTTTTGAAGTATTATTGAGAGAATAGTTTGATTTTGGATACTTCAGTCGTGGAATTGATTGTGATGGTGATCATTGATTACCATGTTTGACATTTGAAATCTGATTGCAACAAGGCTTTCAACTAGTTTGAATAATAGTTAAACATTGGCCATAAAAAAAAGTTAATAAAAGAAAGATAAAATGTTTTCTGTTTTCGAAAAAACAGTAGAATTGTACGAATTGGTCTACTATTTCTAACAAAAAAATTGGTTTCATTATTGGATACAGGTGTTGAAAATAGTAGATAGAAATTCAAAACAAAAATAAATGAAAATTTTTTTATTAAAAAAAATTAAAAACAAAACTTGTGTTTGAGTCCAAATACGACTGAGTTACTTAGCTTGTAATTAAATTTGTCCTCGTTAAACTGCATCCTAGCTGCAACAGGAATCACAAGCAATTAGCCTCCAAGATGCAACGACCATAACCCACTCCCAATGGTGCACTCGTCATACATGGGCTAGAACCAGCATGCAAAACCTAAACCGAGTGAGTTGACTCAGTTGCAGAAAAATCAACAATTCACCGGAGAGTTTTTGAAAATGCATAGAGGAATCATTTTTCAAATGAATGAAAACGAATTGAGATTATGTTTATTTAAATACCATGATTAGGTGCTTAAAGCACCGATTCAAATAGGTTAGATCCATTAGGTTTAAACCCAACCTAAAAATAAAAGAGTGCAAGTATATACTCGCTCTCGGAGCAAGCACCATTAAGGTGAGTGTACTCTCAATCCACACATAAACCCTGGATATGATAGAATCTAAAACATGAATGGTTGATATCATCTTTTGAATGGTGGAAATAGAAAAGAAAAGAAAAGAAAAGAGAAAAACAAAAGGCGGGGCAAAACTCCATTTAAAGATAGCAATTAAGAGACACTCGAAGGGTATATTTTCAAAAGAGAATAAACGAAGAGGAGAAGACAAAGTAAGAAAGGGATTGCTATTTGTATGTCAACTCTCTCTCTCTCTCTCTCTCTCTCTCTCTCTCTCTATATATATATATATATATATATATATATATTCGAGCGAGCGGATGGGACCGTCCCATGAGGCCGAGCTGTGTGGGCCCCACCATGATGCGTTTCGAACATCTACCCCATCAGTCAGATGCATCATTCCATCATGGGCCTAGGTCTCAAAAATCAAGTCAATCTGTGACTTGTGTGGGCCACACCACATACAGAAGTGGAGAGGGGCCGTGCACCATTAAAACATTCAAAATCATTTTCTGTGCCCAGCGAGATGTGGTTTGCAAATCCAGCCCATCCATTATGTGTGTCCCACTTGGATGAGGGTTCAGACCAAGTTTCAGCAGCATTCAAAACTTAAGTGGGCCCCACCAAGTGCTTTTATATGTTTTCCGAATGTCTTCACATGCTTTTAGATGGTATGGCCCACTTGAGTTCTGTATACGGCTGATTTTTGGGATATCCCATAATTTAAAGGGGACCCATCAAATGCACGGTATTGATGGTCGACACGTATCATGGTGGGGCCCACACAACTCAACCTCACGGCCCTTCTTCACTTTTGTATGTGGTGTGGCCCACACAAGTCATCGGATTGACTTGATTTTTGAGACCTAGGCCCATGATGGAATGGTGCATCTGACTGATGGGGTAAATGTTCGAAACGCATCACAGTGGGGCCCACACAGCTCAACCTCATGGGACGGACTTGTTAGGTCGCATAGTACCTTTTTATTTCCATTATTATATATATATATATATATATATATATATATATATATATATATATATATATATATATATATATATATATATAACTCCCATCTACTTTTATGGTGAAACTCATCCGGCTCCCCGTGGGTTATATGTTTGGGGAGAGCTTTTGATTCCGACTCTTCAGTAACCTCTGTTACCTCCTTCTCAATTGGAATTTTGATCTGAACACACTTTTTTTTTTTTTTTTTTTTAATTCTTAACACACGCACAGAAGCCACCATACACTCACGCAGAAGTGGGATTTCACCACCTATGGGTACTCAATCGGACCCCTGACCAGGTGTTGATCTGAACACACCTTAGTTGGTATATTCATCGATACACGAAATTCAAATATTTCCTTAGGTTCCCTCACGCACAGTGACTTAAATAATATTTCCTTAGTTGGTATATTCATCGATGCTCGGACCTGTCTTAAATTTAAATAAATAAATAAATAAAAGAAGCAAAAGTGATATGCAACAAACAACAAAATACAATAATGTATTTACTTTTGACTCTTCAATTATAAGGACCCACCTTAACGTGTTTCTCTACTCTATGTTAACCAAAGATGTGTCGGCTCATGCCAGGCACAAGGCAAAAAAACATAGCTGTATTCATGATTCAGATTAGCAACACTAAGGGAAACAGTTGGGAGAGAGGCATGTACAGTTCATTTTTCATGATTATATGAAATCCATGCAAACCATTAAATGGCACACAAAAATTTATAAAAATGAGAAATGCTTGTACACAAGTTAAAAAGCTAACTAATATTTCTCTAATTTAAAGATTAATTAATGCTAATAAATGTTTGAAAGAATGGTTATTTAAAAAAAGAGATGGTCACCTGTTTGGACCCCACTATGATGTGTATGCTAACTCCACCCCAACCATCAAGTGCATTACCCTTTGATTGACCGAAGGCTCTAAAATCAACTCCATCCTTTATTCAGGTGGACCATAAGATTGAAAACCATATACAAGGAAAACCTCGCCCTCCAAACTGTTTCCCTTGGTGTGTTCCACTTGAATCAAGGATGGTGCTTCCTTTTTAAACCCTAGTCATGATGCATCTTAACCACCAGACGACTTGGCTACTGACCTTGCAGCTAGTGGTCAGTGCTTTGTAGGCCCTGCCATGATGTATGTGTTTCATCCACACTGTCCACCCATTCTTCCAGAACCCAAAAATGAGGTTGATCCAAATCTCAAGTGGACCTCATAGTGTTGATTAAACGCCCACCATTAAAAACTTCTTAGGGGCCACTAAAGTTTTGGATCAAGCTTTATATATATATATATATATATATATATATATATATATATATATATATATGGGAAAAGGTACAATGCGCTCGAGCTGACGATAAGCTCCCCTTTGGTCGAGCTGTGTGGGCCTCACCATGATGTGTTTCAACCATCAAAACCATGCATTTGATGGGTACCCTTTAAATTATAGGATATCCCAAAAATCAGATATATACGGAACTCAGGTTACCATATAAAATTATGTGAAGACACCGTTAAAACATATAAAAATACTTGGTGGGGCCCACCTGAGTTTTGCATGCACCTAAAACTTAGTCTGAACCCTCATTCAAGTGGGACACACATAATAGATGGGCTGGATTTTCAAAATACATCTCGGTGAGCCTTCAAAAATGGTTATAAATGTTTTAATGGTGCACGGCCCCTCCATACTTCTGTATGTAGTGTGGCCCACACAAGTCACAGATTGACTTGATTTTTGAGATTTAGGCCCACAATGGAATAGTGCATCTAACTGATGGGATAGATGTTCGAAACGCATCACGGTGGAGCCCACACAGCTCAGCCTCATGGGCGTTAAAATCAACTCAAGCACATTGTACCTTTTCCATATGAGTCGGGATCCGTTGTTAGCAGGTCAACAGGATTTTCCTGGTACCATAGTGGTTTGGCGTCCGAAGGTTTTATTTTATTTTTTCAGTGAGTGTTGACGTGGACCAATGATTTTTAGGGTATTAGAAATTCTCTGTTGACCTGGCACAGTGGATCCGGACTCTTTCCATATATATATATATATATATATATATATATATATATATATATATATATATATATATATTCCCTTCATCCAAGTCTGTATGGCCTACTCAACAGGTTTGATGTCAAATAATCATTACATTGGCCCTGGGAGGTTTTTAATGGTGGACATTCAATCACTACTGTTTTCCCATGGTGTGGTCCACCTGAGATTTATATATGCCTCATCTTTTATATAAAGCCCTAAAATTATCTTTCAAAATGGATGGACAGCGTGGATAATATATATACATAATGGCGGGGTCCACATAGCACCAACCACTAGCCACCTGGCTGATGGCAGCGTCACCAGCCGAACCGCGTCCCTCAACCACACACGGTTTCTCCCCTTAGTGAATCCCCAACCATAGGATAAAAGGGCCCACTTTTTTGGGTGGCTGATGTTCAAACAGGAATCTCACTAGTCATCATCTAAAGAAAAGGAATCTCAAATCTCACTCTCTAACAAGTGAACACTATTCATTAGTTTGTGATTGGGTTAATCCATCAAATAAATGACACGTACGGTCAAAGAAATCCAATATCCGTTAGCCATCGTGAGGATCACTAATTCCACACGTGTGGAGTGCTGCTCATCCAACGCAGGCACACGTGCCAATATTCATGAGTTTGTGATTGGGTTAATCCGTTAAATAAATGAAAAGGTCAAAGAAATCCAAGTCCGTTCGGCAGTGTGAGGACTGAGGACCACTAATTCCACACGTGTGGAGTGCTGCCATCCAACTCAAGCACGTGTGCCAATATGGAAGCGATCTGAGCTTTCCATGTGACTGGAAGTAATGCTTAGGTCTCCTGCCTCAAAAGTCAGGTTCTTTAACTCCTCTGGTGGACCACAATGCAGGAACTGAACTGACAGTTAATAGAGTCTTATCTAGCCGTCCATTTGTTTTGTGAACTATGGCCACTTGAGGTGTTAAATGGCCTGATTTTTGGGCCGAAGATAGAAACAGTACATCCCACCAGGTGTAAAGCTCCGAACTCGAATATTTGTTCTAGATAGGCAAGTGTGCATGCGTGTGGAGGGGTAGGTTTCATGCACGCGTGTGGAGTTTGCAAACTCTAATAAAAATGCCAGAGCGATTCTCGTGGGAGGACGTCGATTGTGTAGTGAGGAGCTCACATGCAATAGGGTGGTGTGGATTCTCTGTGGATCCCACCGTGATGTATGGATTTTATCCACGCCGTCCATCTGTTTTTTCAGATCATTTTATGCCATGAACTCAAAATTTTAAGTGTGTCAAAAGCTCAAGTGAACCACGCCAATATATATATATATATATATATAGAAATAATGACGTCCACAGTTAAAACCTTCCTAGGGCCCACAGTGATATTTATTTCTCGTCAAACCTATTGTTAAGGTCACCTAGTCCTGGATGAAGAGAAAACATAAATATCAACTTGATCTAAAAATTCTGTAGCCCCCAACAAGTTTCCAACAGTAGTCGTTTAATACCCACTTCATCCTTTAGTGTTGTCCACTTGAGATTTGGATATTTTTGGATTTTTGGCTCATGCCCTAAAATGAGTTAGATAAATAGATGGACGGCTTGATAAAGCACATACATCAGTTGGGCCCCACAGAGAATCCACCACCATATAGCATGGTGTTTATCTACACAATCCGCGTCCCTGGAGTAAGTGGTGAACTGCGACAAACACGTGTACATGCATGGTATTAGGGTAGTGTATCAGGTGCTACTCAACGTGCACATGCCCCGCAAGAAAACAAGGCTTGTTCATCAATAGGTGGGCCACACATAATATACATCATTAGGGTTCTCCAATTTCGGCACATTTTTACACATAAATTGCAGTTCAATCAAACACAAGACCAGACTCTTAAGGAACGGTATTTATTTGATTAAACGTGCGCCAAAGTTATATTTGATTCGAGTTTAATTGAACACTTGTGACTCTATATGTTAAATCAACTATAGAATTATACCTATAAAGATTGACCTAACTATCTAACTACCAATGTGCAGCGATCATACAATTTAAAGGGAAATGATTAGTCATTCTAAATAAGATATTTTTTTCCTGAGGACTTTTCTTTCAACAGTGATCCGGTGGTCCTTAAGTTTGTCAATAAAACGATAATGGAATAATGAAATTAAAAATAAAAGTCATATCGCTAATTTTATTGACTTGGAATTAAGAAAAGTATAATCTGCGGGAACATAAAATAAGCAAAAAAGAATAAAAGATAAATTACTTGCGATTATCTGTGTGAAAAAACAATCGAGGTATGTGGTTAGCAGGACATGACCAGTTTGATCTTTCAAGTAAGGACTAGGTTGATCGGGGATTTGACGACGAAGATAGTTGATATTTATACTACTCCCATACATACTATAGCAATGACGTTAGACAATAGCGATCTAAGTTGTGCTAAAATTCAAACTTTCTATAGTGGGGTTGGACAGAAGTAAATGAACTAAAGCTAAAACTAAAAAAAGATAGTGTTGCGTTGTTAAAGAAAATGCATGATGGCTTGATTAGTGCATCGAGCTCTTTATCATGTGCTCCTTGTATAAACTTGAAAAGGTGGTGGCCATGTGTAAGTTTTTCCATTTAAAGAAATTTGGATAATTAGTTGTATAAATCTCCTTGATTCTTCGCGTAAGCATAATTAACTGTATGTATATAAAAGATTACAATACTCATTTTCATTCCAGTTGAGCAATATATGTGGAAAGCTTTGCTAAAGTCTTATCATGATCAGACTTTTTTCTTTTGCATTAAGCATAACTCTAGCATTTAATGCCTAAAGAGATTTACTTTAATAGGAATATTTGAATAGAGCATTTAATGTCCAACGATGTGCACTTCTTTAACTCCTTCCTGAAGTCCATGTACACCACGTGTGGCACAACTGCCATGTGACACACTTCAATTTTGAAATGCAAAGCATATACCACTCAGCCAGAGCGTCTAACCAGGTTGCACGCCATGTGTGGTGATTACCTTCTTTAATATCTCCTGCCATGAATCTCTCCATAATCATAAGAGAACACAGTGGACTCTTACGCTAGTTTAGCACCATTTTAAAACAATATTAGTGACTCATTTTCTTTCACATGACATCAGAGTACAGCTATTTTTCATGAGATCATCCTCGCGGTACTTTTTGATAGAGTAGGTCTTAAGTTCAACGGGTTAGTCTGCTTAACAAATAACTTATATATATATATATATATATATATATATATATATATATATATATATATATAAACTTTTATTATATATATAGCGGTACGCTCACATACGAACCAGTTTGCACGGACTACATACGCACTTTTTTGAGAACTCATCATATTTGATGAGTCTCGAAAATCTGAACGGTCCACATGAAGCAGAACCTCTTGAAACCTCTTGGTAATAATTTTTACATTGAACCAAAACTTCGGTGGGCCATGAAAAATGCAAACAATTTCTTCCTTTGATTTGAATTTCTCTTTGCTATGGTCCACCAGAATCTTAGATCAGGGTGAAAATTCAACCCCTAAGGTTTCATGAGGTTCTGCATCTTATGGACCGTTCGGATTCGACACCCATGACACGTGTGCAAAGGTGCGCATGTGCGTAGGTGAGCATGATATATATATATATATATATATATATATATATATATATATATATATATATATATATATATATATAATGACATCCAACCGTTCTAAAATATTATGCCAATCATAAAGATTAGAGCTGGGCAAAACGGGCCCGATCCGGTGGATCCGACCCGACCAGACCCGATCCTACCCGACTGCAATGTAACCGACGGTCTGTTTCGGTCTTGCCGACGGTAGCCCCCATCCAGATCCGAAATATTTTGGGACGAGTTCGGATTGGCCCTGATCCGACCAGACCCAACCCGAAAACCCGACCCGAATGGTTCCAAACAGATCTGATCCTACCCGATCCGGAGTAGTTCTTATTAATTTTTCTATTTTTTCCTGTGGTGTGGTCCGCTTGAGCTTTGGATATGCATCAATTTTGGTTTCAACCATTAAAATGATATGCAAAAACGAATGGACGGCGTGGATAAATAACATGCATTCAAGGTTGGGCCGAATAAAATTTAGGTGTACAATAACATGTTAGTCTAGTGATATACTGTACACAAGACTGGTTAGCTGTAGCCAGTTGGTTGTCTCGTCAAGATGAGCACGGACGCTCCGAGTGGTACGAACGATTTAAAGGATATCAAAGTTAAATGGGCCCCACAGTGATGTATTTATTATATCTATACCGGTCATATTTTTTCAGAGACTACTACATACCATTTTCCAAAAAATCAATAATATCCAAAGATCATCTGGACCACACCACAAATAGAAGCAAAGAATGATTTTCACCGTTAAACAACTTGTGTGGTCCACATGGTATTAGATTTGTCTTATTTTTAGTCTCAAGCCCTAAGACGAGCTCGCCAAATGAATGGACGGTTTGGATATAACACATACCCCACTGTTAGACTCATATGGCTTGTTAACCACTAACCTTGATACGACTCGTAACGTCACGTCGCGACGTGCATGAAAAGAAGAAAGTGCCGTGCAGTAACATCCAACTTCACTTTTCTCATAGTTATGTGGGGCCACCTTGATGTATATGCTTAATCTAAGCCGTTCATTCATTTTGAGGTATGATTTTAGCCGTTTAATACAAAAATATGATTAAGGTTTGGTTCGCAGATCCGATTCAGTTTTATCAACGGGTCGGAATCGGACTCGGGTCTGCTCATTCAAATTTCGAATCTGTCCGATTTAGGTGACCTGTACTCGATCCCCGGATCGGAACGAGTTCGAGTCAAGCGGTTGCAATTTCGGATCTGATCGGGTTGGACCGAATCCGATCCGACTCGCACCGATGCCCAGCTCTAATAAAGATCAACTTGAATAAAAATCAGCTACTTCCATTCTTCTCGTGGGTGGACTATGCTTGTATTTTGTTATTTATCAATGGTTAGAAATTTAGAAATTGTTTTTTATAATACGATTCACCGAATGAATGGACTGGGGTGATTTTTGCACAAAATCATCCTAATGGTCAGCCAACCTATTAAAAGGGTTGGATGTCGCATGTACATGATTGAGAGAAGTTAGTTGCTAGCTGGACCACAAATTATGGTCCAGTACACACATATATAGAGAGAGGAATGCTCACATGAACACCTTACGTGAGTACTCATATGCACCTTTGCACACGTGCTATGGGTACAAAATCTAGACAGTTCACGGGATGCGGCACCCCTTGAAACTTTATAGGCCTAATTTCCAGCCTGATCCAAAACTCCAGTGGGTCATAGCAAAGAGAAATGTAAATCAAGGGAGGAAACTTTTTTCCTATTGCCATTGCCCACCAGAATTTTTTATCGGGTTGAAATTTGGGCCTGCTAGGACTCAAGGGGTGTCGCATCATGTGGACCATTTATATATTATATATATATATATATATATATATATATATATATATATATATATATATATATATATATATATATATATTGCCGGTCTCCCGCGAACCATACCACATGAGATATTTTACGCACCAACTGACACAAGTAAAAAGGATAGGCTGAGATTAGGCCCCACCATGATGCGTTCATAAAATCCACCTCAATCATTAGGTCTGTGATAGAAATTTAATAGTATATCTTAAAAATTAAGTAGATTCGTGATTCATATCGGTCGCACCAAGTGAAACCGTTTGGATAGTTGGCATCCCCTACACTATTTTTGCTCATGTGGCCCATTAACATTATAAATGTAGCCAATATTTTATACCTATGGCTAAATTATTGTCACACACATTACGGATGGAGCGGATTCAAATAAACATCAAGGTGGGCCAACCCCCAGCCGACTCGGTAGTGGTTGGGATGGGTCAGAGACGTGGATTGCATGCCGACCCTGTTAGTAACTAACAACCTTGCAACCGGTTTGTGCTAGTGGGCCAAATGATGATGTATATATTTAATCCAAGCTATCCATCCATTTTTCAAGCTCAATTTATGATATGATCCCAAAAATGCATAAGATCCAAATTTAAAGTGCACCACCCCACATGAAAATAGTGGTGATTAAACGGATTAAACGCCAAACATTAAAAATTTTTAGGTATAGTTTATCTATCATCCAACCTATTGATTAGGTCATAGACACTTGGATGAAGGAAAAACACAAATATTAGCTTGATCCAAAGCTTACTTTGGCCTAAAGAATTTTTAATGGTGGGCTTTCTAGCAATCTTTCTTGTGGCATGGTCCACTTGATATTTGGATCTGACTTATTTTTTTGGAACATACCATACATTCAGCTGGAAAAATATATAGACAGCTTGGATTAAACACATACATCATTGTTGGGCCAACTATCACCAACCAGCTGTTAGGTGGCTGATGGCCATCATGACATCTAATCCACAACATAGGACAACGTTCCAACCAATATTGGGTCAACTGGAGGTGGGCCCACCTTAACATGTATGTAAAATCCACTTCAACCATAATGGGTTAATATGATAATTTAGGGGTATTGATCCAACATCAGCCACATCTATAATTCTAGTGGGCCACATAAGTGAAAACCGTGTAAGGAATGCCCGCTATCAAAATCACTTCACTTGGTGTGATCAACATAAATCAGGTATGGGTCTAATGTTTGGTCTCCATGAATTAACCTCTACGAGGCAATTAATGGATGGAATGGATTTCACATAAACATTATGGTGAGCCCTGTAAAAATTCAAAGGTAGGCTTTTCCTCTCTTACTGTTTTCTATTTTGTAGCCTAGTAAATCACAAATCAACCATATTTTTTGCACCCTACAGTTTAATTGATATCATAGACTAAATTGTCGGAATGGATTACAGGAAAACATTATTGTGAGGCTCACTTACAACACACTTGTTTAAGTTGGCATGACCGGTGGTAATTTGGTGGGCAAAAGTTCTCCTGCAGTACAGTGCGCAGGAGACCATTACTCTCTCTCTCTCTCTCTCTCTCTCTCTCTCTCTCTCTCTCTCTCTCTCTCTATATATATATATATATATATATATAAGAGAGAGAGAGAGATATAGGAGAGAGAGAGAGTGTGTGTGTGTGTGGTACTATGAGTTCAACCTCAGGGGAACTTCCCATGAGGTCAAGCTGTGTGGACCCCACCGTGATGTGCACCAAACATCTACCCCATCAGTCCGATGCACATTCCATGGTGGGCCATGGGCTTAAACATCAAGTTAATCCATGACTTGGGTGGGCCACATCAGATACAACAGTTGAGAGGGTTTACCCTCCCATTAAAACACTCATAATCATTTTTTGGGCCCATTGAGATGTGGTTCACACATCTAGCCCATCCATTGTGTGTGTCCCACTTGGATGAGGGGTCAGACCAAGTTTCAGCAGCATCCAAAACTCAAGTGGGCCCCAACAAGTGCTTTTATATATTTTAGGCATGTCTTCACATGAGTTTAGATGGAATGGCCCACCTGAGTTCCATATACTACTAATTTTTTGGATATTCCATAACCTAAATGGGACCCATCAAATGCACGGTGTTGATGTTTGGTGCACATCGATCATGGTGGGGCCCACACAACTTTACCTCATGGGAATCATAGTACGTTCACACACATACACACACACACACACACACACACACATATATAGGGAAAAGGTACAATGCGCTCTAGCTAACGATAAGCTCCCGTGAGGTCAAGCTGTGTAGGCTCCACCATGATGTGTTTCGACCATCAACACTATGCATTTGATGGGTACCCTTTAAATTATGGGATATCCCAAAAATCAACCGTATGTGGAACTCAGGTGGGCCATACAATCTAAAATTACGTGAAGACACCGTTAAAACATATAAAAGCACTTGGTGGGGCCCACCTGAGTTTTTCATGTGCCTGAAACGTGGTCTAAACCCTCATTCAAGTGGGACACACATAATGGATGGGCTAGATTTGCAAACTACATCTCGGTGGGCCCTCAAAAATGGTTATGAATGTTTTAATGGTGCATGGCCCCTCCCCACTTCTGTATGTGGTGTGGCCCGCACAAGTCATGGATTGACTTGATTTTTGAGACCTAGGCTCACGATGGAATGGTGCATCCGACTGATGGGGTAGATGTTTGAAACGCATCACAGTGGGGCCCACATAGCTTGACCTCATGGGGCGTTAAAATCCACTCGAGTGCATTGTACCTTTTCCCATATATATATATGTGTGTGTGTGTGTGAGAGAGAGAGAGAGAGAGAGAGAGAGAGAGAGAGAGGAAAACGTACTATGAGGTCGATCTCATGGAAAGTAGTTGTACTCTAGTGTCACATGCAAAAAGTAATGAGATCGACCTCATAGTACCTTTCTTTGTACACACGTGTTGTTGTTCAATTCCGACGCATGGCCACATATATAACGAATGATTTGATTAACATGTATAATTAGATTAAATACCAAGGATGCTAGAGTCATATTCGATTCGAATTAAATTGAATGCTTGTGACCACAATCATTAAATTAGCTGGATTAAGATTGGATATATAAAGATTGGTTTGACTATTCAACAACCGGTTGTTAAAAGTGATCAAGAGGTGCAGGAGAGGGAGGGTTAGTTCTTCTAAATGAGTCATTTTTTTCTTGAAGATAATGATATTTTTTCCAACGATGATAGCTTCGATTGCATTTCTCAATAAAAGCAATAAGAGAGACAAAAATAATGGTTTGATTGTCGATTTTAATAATCAAAATATCAATGTAGTACAATCAGCAAAGAATAAAAATAAATAAGTAGAAAAGATTACTTATGGCTGTTTGTGCTAGTGAAAATGTTCATGGTCTTGATAGTGCTCCTAACTTGGATGATCGTGAGACGGTTGTGGAAATACCAAACAATCAAGGTGTGAGGCAAGCAAGATGTGACCAGAGATGTACCAAGTAAGAACTCAGTAATATGAGGATCCAACAACAAGATCATGGATATGTAACCTAATAGCATAATGTAGTAGTGCGCTGGATAGTAACGAAACTAAATTTAGAAAGTAACGGACTCCGACACTAGATCAAAGTGGAGGAAACTAAGCTTTAAAAAAAATAGATGTACTTCATGGAAGACTAAAGATATAAGCAGCGTATAGCTGAAAGTGTGTGTGATTTTATTGGCGTGCAGCCCTGAACTCATCTTCGAATGCTACTTTTATAGCTTTCTAAGAGGCAATGGCCATGCATAAGATCCCATAACTTGCATAAGAGTCATCCGGTTACGCAATGCCCATATCTCACTTGGATGTGCAGTCTTTGCTATATTTTGTCATCGCAAGTGATTTATTTCTTTCTCTGAATGGTTTCTTGTTGTTCATTCATTTCAACTCTCTCATGGCTTCTAAAAAGATCTTAAGCATTTTTTGGAAGAGTTTTCTTTTAAATTAATATACTAAAATGGTTATGCTGTATGATTATTGGCTACAGAGAATCCAACAAGGCAAATCTTTGGCGAATCTTCATCTTCATCTACACACTAAGGTTATACATCCCTTGCGTCCATGGGTCATGTGTAATACGGGAGATGATCGCCTTTCGTGTTTTGGCCATGCGTATGATTCTGAGTTGCCGACCTTTTGGCAAGATACATGCCCTTAGCAAATAGGTATCTGCATCTTTCTTGCTGCGAGTATGTTTCTCTTTTTCCATTTTCATATAAATATGCCGACACATGGCAACTTTTCAATCGTTAATTTGATCATGGCTTCTCGATCGTTAATTCAAGCATCGTCCTACTAATTGTAAATTATGTAAATGAAAGAGACTTTATTTTTGTCTAGGTACCGTTTTCTTCAAAGGTTATCATTTAGTTGCTTATTAATTAAAGTAATTTTTGTTAATGGACATCTAATGATAATTTCATTGGCTAGATTACCTTTTGCTATTGACGAAACTCCCATCCCAATCAAAATGCCCAGCTGTTTTACGCAACTTGGACAGCCTACAAGCTATGTGGGGCCCACCATGTTACATATCCATCAACTGAAAATGGGACATTTTCACTGTACATATAAAAGATGGTCCCCATACAAAACTCATATGAGCCACACAACATTAATAAAAATTTAAAATTATGCCTAAAATCTTCCAAGTCATGCAGTGGGGCCCACTTACTTTTTAGATTTGACTATTTTGTAATATTTCTTGTGTATTTGTGAGCCACACAACCGTCGACATCTACTGCTGAAAAGTCACCACCACTTTTTAAAGAGTCTCATCCTCTGTTGCTGGGAAACTGGGAAGATCCTATTTCCTACGTTTTCACTGGGCCATGTCATCACTGGTACAGGTCTCTTGTGCAATGAAATCTTTGATCAGAAAAAGAATCGCAGTCCGTGAGAGTACCAAGGTAGGTAGCCCACGGAAGCGGATTGCCTTGTGTGCTCAGTGGTGTGTTGATGTTATCAAGTTTTGTGGGCTCCATCATGATGTATGTGACATATCCACACTATTCATTCATATTGGGAGATCATTTTATGGCATGAGCCCACAAATAAGGTAGATCTAAAGCTCAAGTGAACCACACTAGAAAAAGCTGTCGGCGTTGAACTCCTACTATTTAAAACTTCTCCGCGGCCACGGAAGTTTGGATTAAGCTGATATTTGTCTCGCAGGTTCAACCTGTCAGTAGCTAATCCGCGTCCCCACCGCGCATTCCCTACAGTTTTCCATATGATAGTTCAAAGGACTACTATAGACATGTAGAACGCTGGCACTGAAGCCTCGTATCCCATCATTTCGAAATGGAGATTTTAGGATCCAAATTTCAGGCGGATACAATTCATTGTCTACCACCTTCTTGGTGGCCCGGCTAGCTATTATTTACACTTGCCCATCATGGTTAGATCAATTGATATAGAAGTCATCATATACCAGTTGTTCCATACATTATTATTATTATTATTAAATGAAAAAAGTTAGAGACGTGAGCACGTGGAAACATTAAATGTTTAAATTTTATTAAAAATAATTTTATGCAATCTTAGCATGAATTAAATATTAGATTTTCATGAAAAGCAACCTTTGCACCTGAAAAATATCATGCCTATTTGGGAGCATGGATTTGGAACCCCTTAATTCATAACCTCCTCAATTTGAAATCCTCCTATTGTGTTTGGCACCTGGCACCTCCTTTAATCTAAAAGTAGTTATGCATGATATATCTATGGCAGTTTTAAGTAAATTAATAAATCAAGTTTAATATCTCTAATTATTGATGTATATATATGGCAGTTTAATATGTTTGACACAATGATTGTAATAAGTTTGTTCAAATATATGCTTTGCCCGAAAATAATGAAATTCCAAGTCTCAGATGGGCTACAAGCACGAGATCATGTCCGAGTGACTAACCAATGATTTTTAACTGTTGATTTATATGGACAACGTTTGGACGGTGTTGATCTTCATATTAAAGTAATTATAGTGATGCAATTGATAATTTAATTGTTTTGGGATATCATTAGTGGGCCATGTGCCCAATACAATAATAGCATGGTGATACACATATTACACATGTAACTCTTGGAAGGATTTTAGAAGTAATCCAAGCTCTCACCTGGATTTCAAACCCTTGAAAGGATTTTAGAGGTAATCCAATCTCCCACCGTGGATTTCAAAGCCCCTCTTTGAAACATTTGAAACCCCTTATTACTTTATAGTGCCAAATAAGCAGGGGATTTGAAATCCCCCTAAATCTATGGTGCCAAATGACCCTTTATTAACACAAGGTTTCCACTAAACTTTTTTTATCCAAGAGTCAATTATGTAGGGAATTTAATGAAATATAATTGGCTACACAAGGAAATTGGGATGATCATCTCTCACAATCCAGAAATTTATCGCAAACTCTCATGATGCGGAGATTTACGTGTGGCCACCACATCTCTAAGCTTAAAAAAGCAACATTCAATATCTACAATGCAACAATGCTTATCTTAATTTTAACTTTTTAACTTAGCTATCCACTTTTGTTCAGTTACAACAAGTTCAGAATCCTTAGTTTAACTTTGATTTGTTATTATCTCTATGGCAACTATACTTAGTTTAGCTTCGATTCGTCACTATTCTAAATGTCTACGAACTTCATCATCGGATCCCAATGATCCCGATGATCACTGAGCCCTTACTTGGCAGATCAACAAATCTACACCTCGATTGTTTCGTCACACAGGCAGTCGTCAAGAATTATTTTATTTCTTTACTTAAGTTAATTTTTCATCACTAACTGTTCATCATTTATTTTAATTAATGGATAAGCAATTTAACCTTAAATTTTAGATCTTATTCATCTATCATTATATTACTAAGAAACCTAAAAACTCCATCATTGTTGATAGAAAAGTCCTTAGTACAAGATAAAAAGATTCATTTAGAATTATTAATACTCCCTTTTTAAATTGCATGATCGTTGTGTATATGCACTACCAACCTTGATGATCTAAGGAAGCCATCCTTTTTCCAATTCAAAGATATTTTTCCTTTTCCACTAGAGGCCAGTGCTAATTAATTTAGCATCATTTAAGATGCAGTGGTGACTAATCAACAGTAGAAGTTGGACGGTTATGTGGCAAACAACTTCAATCGGAAGATTAAAAAATTGAGTCCAATCTAAAACTTAGGTGGGCCACCCTACGTAAACATGAAGATTTTGGGCATAACTTTACATTTGTGTCATTGTTGTGACTGATATGAGTTGTTTGGTTGGGACAATCTTTTTATGTACGTACGCATTTTCAGCCGATGAATATACAACATGGTGGGCCCCACACAACTTGCAGGCTGTCGAGTTGCATAAAGCATCTAGCTAGGCATTTTGACTGGGATGGGAGTTTCGTCATGTCACGCCCCGAACTCGGAAACCGGGCTCACAAAATTCCCGATCGCCGAATCCGGCGCCGACAGCCTCCGTAGAACCCCATTCTCGGCTCCTAGCGCCCATACGCCGGGTTCGATCTGGGATGCTACAAGGAGGATTTCTAATAATCAATTTGATTCGTAATGAGCACAACCACAAGCATAACCCACGAACAATAACCACAAAAACACCATCACGAAATTCACTATGAGCAAAAACTTTGAGTACAAGGTGTATAAAATGAAATACAAGATATCTTGAAAATGACAAAACTCAAAAGCTCTTTGCACGCTCCAATCTGCGGCGAGACTACGGCTGCGTCTGGCCACCGCACGCATCATCAATCGTGCATAAGTTTATAGAAAGCTTAGAGGGTGGTGTAAGTGTGTGCGCATGATATGAGCGTGCTCAGAATGCATGGTGAGTAATGCGGAAACATCGATGAGTACATGAACACGGTCACCGTACTCAGGCTATGCAATGCGAGATAAGAATACTATCGGTCATGCCAATGCCATGCGATGCATAATGCAAGTCAAGCATGCTAATCCACATCCAAATCCTTATGTCAATACGGTTCTCACCGGATAATCACCGGGGTCTAGTACACTCTACGCCGACTGTAGTCCCTATCCGAACGCACAACCGGAAGAGCGAAAGAGACCTCACTATCCGCCCCAATATCGGGCCCGGCTCGTCGATAGCGGACCGATTCCTCAAGCTGGTCAAACTCAACCTAGAAATGCCCCCTCACTCGGACGGTAAGGTCACACCCTTTCCAACCGACCACGACACGGTGGGAGACGCGGCCTCGGATACGGCCCTCGCGCACTCATGTGTCCACTCGGTCTCGACGTTGGAGTCATCCTCTGGTACCATCGGGTTTAGGGATTTTCACCGGGGACATCTATGGCGCCCGTATCTTTAGAACCAAACATTTCCGGTATCAATCCACCACCCACGATGTGTCTGTGGAGGCTATGGCCCCGGTGTCGCTAGGGCACAAGAACTACAATCACACAATGCAAGTGCATGAGTCACACTACCAGGTCATGCAACAATCCTGCGTAAACCATGCGCTCATGTAGGGCAACTCCGCCTATCGGGGAGCCCGTAATGATCGCCAGAAGGCATATGCTATGATCAATCACCCCTCATTTCAAGCATGCATATGATGCGTATGATCGTGAATCATGGGGTAGCACTATACTTATGGTATGATAATGGACGTTGCTCAAAGGAAAGATGGGCCTAAACGGATCGCAGAGTACAAGTATGGGCTATCAGTGAGCCTTAAGGAGCGTCACAATGCGGACATTTAACCAACATTGTACTTACAATGTGGACGTCAAACCAACATTGCTCCCAAGGCACGGTCCGCCATAAATATCATTACACAAACCATGGGGAAGCACACATTGCAATGGACCTATATACATCTCATTGGGCCTCGACCCAAAGTCCTCAAACACATCAAATGAAATTTGCCTCATATGGGCCTTTCATAAATCAAGTGGGCCGCATCAATGGGCCTTAAGTACATTGCAATGGGCCATGTCCCATGGGCCTTTGAAAACATCACATTGGGCCTTAACCCATGGGCTCCAAATACATCACAGTGGGCCTCAACCCACGGGCCCTAATACATTACAATGGGCCTTAACCCATGAGCCCCAAATACATCACCATGGGCCTCATAACATGGGCCTTACATTCACATCAAGGTAGGCCTCAACAATGGCCTCATACACATCAAGGTGGGCCTCAATAGACGGTCATAAATATGGCAAGGTGGGCCTAATCACTTGGGCTTTGTATATACCGAGGTGGGCATATAAGTGATGATGATTTCCACCATTAAAATCCCTAAGGCCCACCAACAGATATATATTATATATAATACATACAATATAATATATATAATATAATATAATACATATATATGTATATATAAATACATACATATATATATATATATATATATATATATATATATATATACACACCACACACATGCACGCACACAGCACACACTCACACACACATGCACACACGTGCACACTCACACACATGCACACACACGTGCACACATACACACATACGCACACACCCGCACGCCCACCGTCCCTGGACGGTGGGAATACAACACGTATATCAGGGAGGGCTCACCGTCCACTGACGGTGGACGGTGAAACACACACATCACTGTGGGTCCCACGTGGGGCCCACCAAAATGTTTATCTTCCATCCAAACCGTTGAAAGGGTCACTCAGACCTGGGTGAATAGGAAAAACAAATATCAGATTGGTTCCACACTCCTGTGGGCCCAAAAAAAAGATTTCAATGGTAGAGTTCAATCATCACTGTTTCTTATGGTGTGGGCCACCTGAGGTCTGGATCAAGCTTATTTTTGGAGGGGACCCTCCTCAGGGGGTGGTCCACCACATGAACAGTTGGATATCACATGAACATCAAGGTGGGGCCCACGGCCGGAGCCGTGGGTTCTTGCCACCGTCCGCCCGGCGCTTGGCGCTCGACAAGAATAAAGCGGAACGAGCTGCTTCTTGTTATTTTCCTTTGTTTGTTTTTTTTTTTTTGTTTTTTGAAAACCATATTTTTCGTGGTTTTTCGAGTGTAGGGCCCACGTCAGCCAAATCTACCCCAACCACTGGCTTCCATAGCCTGATACCAATCCATCAAGACCAATATAGGGTGTTTTTCGACATGTAGAGAGATTTAGGTGTTTTTAAACGGTGAACATCACTATTAGCCAAGGTATGGCCCACGAGAAAGTTGGATCAACTCCACTTTATGCTCAACGCCTAAAATGAGCTGGTAAATAGGATGGACGGCGTGGATTGAACACATACATCAAGGTGGGTCCTATACAAGTGGCCCACTTCCAAGGCTTGAAAATCAAGCCAACATTTGTCTTTTTCCTTCCCACGTCCAGAGAGTCCCTGGACTCTCTCTCCGTTTTTTTTTTTTGTTTATTTGGGCGTACAATGCCTTTGAGGTGGGCCATTCATAGGTGGGCCACCATATGGTGAGGTGGTGTGGTTACAATACATATGTAAAGTGGGCCCCACCTTTAGATGGTTTGGATCCAAAACATGCTCCATTGTGGGGTCCATCCAAATGGGCCACACAATCATAATATCACAAGAAAAGAGAAAAATGAAAGGGAGAGAGAGAGAGAGAGAGAAAATGGGACACACGTGTGATGGAGGGACCCCGATACTATGGGCCCTCCCTTGCATTCCATCATACATCAAACGGTAATCAAAGTGGGCCATTGGCCACATCTTAGGGTCCAAAGTGAGATCCACACCATTGATCGGTGGGCCTCACTTGGCCCTACTTAAAAAAATATGAAAAACTACCCTATTAAAGCACCCACCGTCGATCTTCTTCGGTCCGTTGGAACGCCACCCTCCTCGTGCTCCTCTTTGATGGTGGAGATGGGAAATGGATGGCTAAGATGGAGGATCTTGGGAGAGGAAAAGTGGGTCACACAACACTCTTTCTCACACTTGGAAAATCATGGACGTGGGATTTTTTTGTTGCTTTGAAAAATGAAGGAATGAGAAATAAAGGAAAGAGGGAGAGATAAGAGAGAGGGAGAGTAGCTTAGATAGGTAATGATGATTTGTAAGAGAGGGTGGCTAGCATTGAATGCTTGTAAGAAGGGCTAGGGGTAGGGTGGCTAGCCATAATTACTTGTAAGAAGGGATAGGGGGTAGGTAGGGTGGCTATAGCTAAGGTAGGGTGGCTATAGCTAGGGTAGGGTGATGTCATCGCTCTCATAATTTCCTAGAGATTGGTGCCACATGGAATAGGTGGGTCCCGCAATACGCGGTCCACGGTCATTATAATGCATGGTCCCCAACTTATGATCTAAGCGTCGGTTTGACGCACGAGACGCGCGGCGTTACGGCAGCAATGTCGCGAGTGCATAGTACAAGTCTTGGATTAAGCCGACTCAAATCTAAAGGATACGACTTACGATCGATCGCAACGTCGATTATCAGTCGTGGATTGCCGGACTTCGACGGAAATGATCGCAGGATTCATCGGAACAGTACGAACTAGGATACGGGTCTTACACGTCATTAGCAAAATTTAATCCAACCATTGGAATTATTATATGTCCACTGACAAAATTTACTTTGAAAGAAAGATATGAGGCAAAAATAAGGTCCCTTTCATATATATATATATATATGGAAAAGGTACTATGCGCTCGAGCGGAAAGCGGTAGTCCGTGAGGTCGAGCTGTGTGGGCCCCACCATGATGCCGTTCGAAGATCCACAGGTCCACCGATGCGCGACGGTGGTGGGCCCACACGGCCCAAAACCAGCCGTCCATGTAACTCAGGTGGGCCATACCATCGGCAAACATAAGTATACACGCAAAAACATGTAAATGCACTTGGTGGGCCCCACCTGAGTTTTGGATACCACCTGAAACTTGGTCTAAAATTACATTCAAGTGGGACACACATGATGGACGGTGTTGATCATCACAAAACGTCTCAAAAGGTCCCCAAAAATGGTTTTGAATGTTTTAAGGGTGCATGGCCCCTCTCAACTTCTGTACGTGGTGTGGCCCACAAAAGTCACCGATTAACTTGATTTTCAGCCGTGTGGGCCCCCTTTGGAATGGTGCATCTAGTGGACGGTGTGGATTTTCGAACGGCATCATGGTGGGGCCCACACCATCTCGACCTCACGGACGACCGCTTTACGCTCGAGCGCATAGTACCTTTTCCATATATATATATATATATATATATATATATATATATATATATATATAGGCATATTCACTTGCCCACTTAGGCACGTGCGCACCTTTGCACATGTGTCATGGGCCAAAAATTCGAACGATCCATGTGATGTGGCACCTCATGAAACTCCGGCAAGCAATTTTTATCCTGATCCAAAATTTTGGTGGGTTATGGCAAAGAGAGATGCAAATTAAGGTGGGAAACTGTTTTCTTTTGACATGGCCAAACAAAGTTTTATATCATGATAAAAGTTGAGCCCTAAGAGTTTCATGGGGTGCTGTATCAGGTGAATCTATTAAATTTTGGACTTACATCATATGTGATGAGTTCTCAAAATGTTCATATATATATATATATATATATATATATATATATATATATATATATATATATATATATACATACAGGTACGAACTTTTTTGAGAACCCATCATACGTAATGTGGATCCAAAATCTAAACCGTTCATGTGAAGCAGCACCTTGTGAAATCTCCCGGGCCCAAGTTATACTTTGATCTAAAACTTTGATGGGCCATGAAAAATGAAAACAGTTTTCTCCCTTGATTTGCATTTCTCTTTGCTATGGAGCACCAGAATTTTAGATCGAGGTAAAAATTTATCACACAGGGTTTCATGGGATTCCACATCACATGGACCGTTCAGATTAGACACCCATGGCACATGTGCAAAGGTGCGCATGTGCGTAGGTGCACAGGGGAGCATGACTCTCTCTCTCTCTCTCTCTCTCTCTCTCTCTCTCTATATATATATATATATATATATATATATATATATGAGATTAATCTCGTGGAAGATAGCTGTAGTGCCAAAGCCAAGGGATGAGTCACCGTGCTAAATTAACATAAGAGTCTGCCTACCACACACATGACAACTTGGATTCCCCATAAAAACACTGACAAATCGTGGGGCCAGTCATGAACATGGCCTACCTCATAAATCAGGTTAATCCATCCAGCAGACATCCTCCATGAAAATGTACGGAAAGAAAAAACTCCAATGGCCTCTATTCAATTTACATGTGTGGCCCACCTACTAAAATGAACAAGCTGGATTTCTTGCAAAGGCATGCATGCCCTGAGAAGTGCCTGGCACAATGACCTGATGTCACTCACACGTATGTAGATTCTTTGTAAGGCCCATTTCACACCTTTCACAAAACAAATGGGCGGCTAGATAAGATTGTATTAACTGTCCGTTCAGTTCCTACATTGTGGACCACCCAAGGAGTTAAAGAGCCTAACTTCTCAGACACAAGCTCTAAGCATTATTTCCATCCACATGGAAAGCTCAGATCTCTCAAGCGGTTTTTCATATTGACACGTGTGCTTGTGTTAGAGGGGCAGTGCTCCACACGTGGGGAATTAGTAATCCTCACACAGACTAACGGATATTGGATTTCTTTGACGGCGTGATTTATGTGGGTATCATTTATTTGACCGATTGACCAAATCACAAATGAAATGAATAGTTTTCACTTGTTTGTTAGAGAATGAGATTGAGATTTCTATTTACACATCAGCCACACAAATAAGTGGGTCCTTTTTCCCTATGGTTGGGGACTCACTAAGGGGAGAAACTGTGGGTCTAGATGCATTGTGACCAAGGGCTGAAAAAGAAAGCCCCACGCCTGATTCAACTGGGCTACATCAAAGGAAATAGTTTGGAGGGTGACCTTACGTTGCTTCTATTTGTATGGTCTATATAAACAAAGGATGGAATTGTTTTTCGAGCCTTCTATCTATCATAGAGTGATGCACTTATGGTTGGGATGGATTTGATATAAACATGAGAGAGGTCTAAGTCCAACCAATTGGACTTACAAGTTATGGTCTACCCAACCCATAATTTCCAACCTTTTATAAGCGCGTGTGCAACATCCATCCTGTCTAATATATAGGGGAGAGGTCTCAAATCTAATTGGACTATAAGTTATGGTCCATCCACCCAATAATTTCTAACCTTTCAAGTGTGTGTGACATCCAATGCGTCTATCGCGTTGGCTTTATCACGAAGATTACCTTGTAAAAAAATAAATTAATAATATATATATATATATATATATATATATATATATATATATATATATATATATATATATATATATATACACACTTTTTGAATGGACCACCTCGTTCTTGCTATTTATCAATGGCTATAAAATGTTTATATTGTGTGACCCACTTGATGAGTATCATACTGATGATTTTTTGCATTTAATGATCATCTTGGTAGGGCAAACCAAAGACCACACTCACTTGCGCGCCTTTGCACACGTGTTATGGGTACAGAATCTAAACGGTACAAGTGATGCGGCACCCCTTGAAACCTCACAAGCCCAAATTTCAACTTGATCTAAAACTTTAGTGAGCCAATGAAAAGAGAAATGCAAATCAAGGGACGAAACTGTTTCATTTTGCTAGGTCTCACCAGAGTTTTGGATCAGGCTGAAAATTGAGCCTCCCAGGTATCAAGAGTTGCCACATCCGTTCAAATTCTATGCTCTTGTAAGAAGGTGCTTAGGTGATATATATATATATATATATATATATATATATATATATATATATATATATATATATATATATATATATATGGGAAAAGGTACTATGCGCTCGAGCGTAAAGCGGTCGTCCATGAGGTCGAGCTGGTGTGGGCCCCACTGTGATGCCGTTCGAAAATCCACACCGTCCACCAGATGCATCGTTCCATAGGAGGCCCACATGGCTGAAAATCAAGTCAATCCGTGACTTTTGTGGGCCACACCACGTACAGAAGTTGAGAGGGGCCGTGCACCATTGAAACATTCAAAACCATTTTTGGGGACCTTTCAAGACATTTTATGATGATCAACACCGTCCATCATGTGTGTCCCACTTGAATTTAATTTTAGACCAAGTTTCAGGTGGCATCCACAACTCAGGTGGGGCCCACCAAGTGCATTTACATATTTTTGCGTGTATACTTATGTTTTCCAATGGTATGACCCACCTTAGTTACATGGATGGCTGATTTTGGGCCATGTGGGCCCACCCTGGGCTCGCGCATCTGGTGTACAGTGTGGATCTTCGAACGGAATCACGGTGGGGCCCACATAGCTCGACCTCATGGACGACCGCTTTAAGCTCGAGCGCATAGTACCTTTTCCCTATATATATATATATATAGGCATGCTCACCTAGGCACATGTGCACTTTTGTACACGTGTCTTGGTCCCAATATTCAAAAAGTCCATGTGATGAACTCCCAAAGACCAAATTTTACCTTGATCCAAAACTCTAATGGACTATAATAAAGAGAGATGCACATTAAGGGAGGAAACTGTTTTCTTTTGTCATTGATCACCAAATGTTTGGATTATGGTAAAAGTTGGGTCTTAGGTGCTTTATGAGGTATCACATCACACGGGGCCATTCAGGTTTTAGGCTCACATCAGATGTGATGAGTTCTCAAAAAGTTTTGACAATAATGGATGAGAATGGTGCAATACGGGCTATATAAGAGAGAAACGAGTTTTGGACATACAAGTATCGATCCCTTTCTTAATCTCTCTCTTACTTTTTATTCAGCACTGGGCTATATATACAGAAAGAGAGAGTTTTGGACATACAAGTAGCGATCCCTTTCTTAATCTCTCTCCTACTATTCATTGAATACGGAGTTTTACTTCTTTTATCTCTCCCTTCGCCATGTGCATCTTAAGCGATGGAGTGATTGTGAACTCATATTCAAATCCAAGATTCAAATGTCTTGATATAATATTAAGAAAGCTTGATCATAGCTTCTATATGATAGTAACTAAAACATGATGCAATTGGATGGAAACCAGCCACATGTTGTTGTACCTATCAAAGGCCCCGATGAGTGGAAGTCTCCTTATTGCCATCTCTAAGGAGATGTCACGTGTGTACAAGGCATCTCATTTATAGTCCATCAAGGCACCACGGCATATAAACTTGAGATCTAAGCCATCCATCAACTTGGTCTCTTATTTTAATACTCTGTCACAAAAATCAAACTATTAATTTGTACATGATAAAAGGCACAATTCACAAAAGAATTTTAGGGACTAAAAAACTATAATGATAATATTTTTCTAAGATTCTAACATTGTGGCCCACTTGAAGAGCATACCATCCTGACTTTTGGCAATACAATCTACATGCACTACCTGAAAGATAGAGATAGCTTGATGTCATTCAGATGTGCGAACCCGAATATCTAAGAGCATTGGCATCAACTTCTTGAACATGTGTAGACTTACATCTAGAGCTGGGCACGGAACAACTCGACTTGTCTGACTTGTTCAGTCCTGACTCGACCCAAACCGAATGGGTGAGTCGGTCCGAACCGAGTAGGCTTTGCCCAATCCGAACTCAAACCGAATCGAGTCCGAGTTACCTAGTAACTCGACCCGAAACTTGATCTGGTTAGACTCGACTCGATCTGAAACCCGAATCGACTCAAATTCAAGTATATATATAATTTAAAAAAAAAAAAAAAAAAAAAAACCTTAATTTCTGAGTGTTTCTAACCCTACCAGCCGCACACAACCCCGACCCTAACCCGATCCCAAAATCTCTCCCTCCCTCCCTCATCCTCCTCTTCCAAGCCCGGCAGCTACCCACCACCATCACCCCTCCCCCCCCCTCCCCCAAGCCACCCACATCCATCACCACCCTCCTCTTTATCCTCTCTCTCTTTCCTCTCCTCTCCCTCCCTCCCCCGTCTCTCGATCCGACTCAGTGCCAACACGACCTGGCTTGGAACTTTTGCCTAGGTCGGACTCGGTCCGAATTAGTCCATGTCAGACCTGAACTTGAATCAGGTTAAGCATTCTCGACTCTTTACCGAGTGGGGTCGGCTCCAGGTGAGGCCTATTTCAAAACCAAATCGAGTTAGATTAGCCTTAACACAGTCCAACTCATGATGCCCAGCTCTACTTGCATCTCCTAGTTACCCAGGAGTTCTAACCTCTCTTTCTCATAAAAAGAGTCCTAATCTCTCTTGTGAGTTTATATCCTGCATGCATCACTAGACCTCTGTGGGACCCACATTCTTGTTAATGTAACATCCCAGTGGTCCATCACATAAACTCCTCTTATCTTCATCGTCCCAACGTAAACCATCTCGATCAATCCAAAATTCAAGTGGACCACATGGCACGGAATAATGAAGTGAGCATGCATGTCCAACCTTAAAAGTCCTTTTTGGCCCACAATCAAATATTAGCCAGATCTGAAGCTTTAGTGGGGTTGAAGAATGATTCAACGGTCAGCGTCTCATAACCACCTTTCATGTGGTGTGGCCCGCTTGATGAGTTTCATATTGTGGTGATTTTTTGGCTAACATCCATGTGTGGGCAACTGTTAATAAGGCCAGTCTGATCAGCAGGGTCCATCTGGAAAACGTCGAAATCTCAAACTGTTACAACATTCATGTGTGGCCTGCCTCACCTTGTGACAAAACCAACTTGAATTTTGAACCACGTCATATGACAGTGGGGCCCGCATGATGAACGGCCCGGATCTAGCATCGCATGGGCGATTGGCTTGCGTTGGCGTAGTAGTGTTACCGCAGCGGCGATTCGCCTTCGCCCTTCGTACTTCCCCATCAAAGCCGGAAACGGATTGGCTACCCCCCGACACCAGCCAATGGCTGATGGTCGGTGCTCTGTGGGCCCTGCCATGATGTATGTGTTTCATCCATGCCGTCCATCTATTTTTAGAGATCATTTTATGATATGAGACAAAAAACGAGGTATATCTCAATCTTAAGTGGACCACATTACATTACAGGAAACAGTGTTGAATGAGCGTCGACCATTGAAAAACATTTTGGGGCCATAAAAGTTTTGGATCAAGCTGATTTTTGTTTTTTCCTTTCATCTGAGCCTGTATGACCTAATCAACCTATTGGATGTCAAATAAACAGTACAGTGGCCTTAGGAGGATTTTAATGATGGATATCCAATCACTATTGTTTTCATGTGGTGTGGTCCAACTGATATTTGTAACCTCTCATTTTTGGTATTTAGATATAAAATGATCGGTAAAAATGGATGAACGGATAGGATGAAACACATACATCATGTGGACCCCACAGAGCATCGACCACTAGCCGCGGGGCTGGTGTCAGGCGGAGTAGCCAATCCGTTTCCTACCGTTGGCAGCCACCCACCCATTCACGGAGAAAATGACCACCGTAGACAAAACCTTTTACCCAGCGGTTTCTATGAAAGAATACAAACTTTAGTTACCAATCTAGACTATCACGTGCGGACAGCGACGTTGAGGACGAAACTACCCCTCCTTTCACGGAAACGGATTGGGTACTCCCCCTGCCACCAGCCAATGGCGGATGGTCGGTGGTCTGTGGGCCCCACCATGATGTATGCTATTCATCCATGCCGTCCATATATTTTTCCATATCATTTTATGGTATACGACCAAAAATGAGGTATATGCAAATCTCAAGTGTACCACATTACAGGAAACAGTGTTGAATGAGCGTCGACCATTAAAAACTTTTTGGGGGCCCACTGTGATGTTCGTGAGAAATCCTCCCCATCTAAGTTCATTCATAGGTCACAAAGACCTGGATGAAGAAGAAAAACAAATTTCATAATGATCCAAAACTTCTATAACCCCTAAAAGGGTTTCAATGGTAGACATTCAATTCCCCATTGCCTTTTACAGTGTGGTCTACTTGATAGTTAGATATATCTTATTTTTAGTCTCAAGCCTGAATATGAGCTCGCCAAATAGATGGACAGTTTGGATATAACACATAACTCATAATAGGACCTACAAAAAGCGGTGGGATTACAACAGCAAAAAAAAAAAAAAAAACTGTCGATATATCGACATGGCTGTCGATATATCGAAAATGGTCCAGAACTGTCCAATGAGTTTTCCTCAAAAATCTTACAATTTTCGATATATCGACTGTCTGTCGATATAACGAAAAAGGTGTTTTACCTTTAGCTACGGATTATAACCGTAGCCATAACTGTAGTCTCTACCAGTCTATGAAATTTTTATTTTTTTTTTTAAATTTTTTACATGGAGAAATTTATTCTACCTACAATTTTCTTTAATACATATTTATATAAATAGGTATATATAAGCATATAAAATTATTTTCCCTCTTTTTTTTTCATTTATTTTTTTAATCATTTAACAAGAATATCTCCTAAACCAAAATTAGTTACTTGACGTACCACATGATTTTGGTTTAAGAGAAGCTACTTTAGCTAACCAACCTAGTTATTTTCCAAGATTCCATCAGGTCGATGGTTGAAAATACATTTCATTCATTTGTCAATTTCGATACTTCGCGGTCAAACTAGAAATTGAGCGGGACAAATATGAAATTGAGTAGGCAAATTGAAAATTGAGTGAGGCAAGGTAGGAATTGAGCGAGGGAACCTAGAAATTGAGAGAGGCAAGGTAGGAGTTCAGCGAGGGAATCTAGAAATTGAGTGAGGTAAGCTAGAAATTGAGCGAGGCAACGTAGAAAATGAGCGAGGGAACCTACGATTTGAGCTAGGCAACCTAGGAATTGAGCGAGGGAAGCTAGAAATTGAGCGAGGGAAGCTAGAAATTGAGCGAAGCAATGTAGGGATACAGCAAGGGAAGCTAGAAATTGAGCGAGGCAATGTAGGGATACAGCAAGGGAAGCTAGAAATTGAGCGAGGGAAGCTAGAAATTGAGCGAGGCAACGTAGGAATTGAGCGAGGGAAGCTATAAATTGAGCGAGGCAACGTAGGAATTGAGCGAGGGAAGCTATAAATGAAGCGAGGAAGCTAGGAATTGAGCGAGGCAACGTAGGAATTGAGCGAGGAAGCTAGAAATTGAGCGAGGAAGCTAGAATTGAGCGAGGCAACGAGAAATTGAGCTAGGAAGCTAGGAATTGAGCGAGGAAGCTAGAAATTGAGCGAGGCAACGTAAGAATTGAGTGAGGAAGCTAAAAACGAGCGAGGAAGTTAGAAATTGAGCGAGGCAACGTAGAATTGAGCGAGAAGCTAGAAATTGAGCGGTAGGAAAGCAGAAATTGAGCGAGCAACGTAGGAATTGAGCGAGGAAAAGCAGAAATTGAGCGAGGCAACGTAGAACGAAAGCGAGGAGGAAGCTAGAAATTGAGCGAGGCAAGCTAGAAATTGAGCGAGGCAACGTAGGAATTGAGAAAGTTAGAAATTGAGCGAGGCAACGCAGAATTGAGTGAGGAAAGGTAGAAATTGAGCGAGGAAGCTAGAAATTGAGCGAGGCAACGTAGGAATTGAGCGAGGGAAGCCTAGAAATTGAGCGAGGCAACGTAGGATTCAAATAGTAACCCAGAATTGAGAGCGGGAAGTTAGAAATTGAGCGAGGAAGCTAGAATTTGAGCGAAGTGAACCTAGAAATTCAATGAGACAACCAGGATTTGAGCGAGGAATCTAGAAATTGAGCGAGGCAACCTAGATTTGAGCGAGGCAACATAGGAATTGAAAGCGAGGAACCTAGGAAATGAGCGAGGCAACGTAGAAATTCAACAAAGAATCCTAGGAATTAAGCGAGGGAAGCTAGAAATTAAACGAGGGAACCTAGAAATTCAGCGAGACAACCTAGGAATTGAGCGAGGGAACCTAGAAATTGAGTGAGGTAAGGTAAAAATTCAGCGAGGAAACCAACAATTTGAGCGAGGTAACCTAGGAATTGAGCGAGGGAAGTTAGAAATTTAGCAAGGGAAGCTAGAATTTGACGAGGAACTTAGAAATTCAAATGAGTGCAACATAGGATTTGAGCTGAGGAAGCACAAAGGTGTGCGAGGGAAGCTAGAAATTGAGCGAGGCAACCTAGGATTTGAGCGAGGGAACGTAGGAATTGAGTGAGGGAACCTATGTTGCCTCGCTCAATTTTTAGCTTCCCTCGCTCAATTCCTACGTTGCCTCGCTCAATTTCTAACTTCCCTCGCTCAATTCCTACGTTGCCTGCTCAATTTCTAGCTTGCCTCGCTCAATTTCTTCTAACGCTCTTCACCTTCCTAGCTTCCTCGACTCAATTTCTAGCCTTCCTCAATTTCTACGCTTGCCAACCACTCAATTTCTACGTTGCCTCGCTCAATTTCTACGCTTCCTCGCTCAATTTCTAGCTGCCTCGCTCAATTTCTACGTTGCCTCGCTCAATTTCTACGTTTTCCTCGCTCAATTTCTAGGTTCGCTCAATTCCTAGCCTTCTCGCCACCTCAGCCCGCTCAATTCCTACGTTGCCTTGCTCAATTTCTAGCTTCCTCGCTCAATTCTACGCCTCGCTCAATTTCTAATTTCCTCAAACCATTTCTAGCTTCTCAGCCTCAATTCCTACGTTGCCTCGCTCGATTTCTAATTTCCTCGCTCAATTTCTAACTTCCTCACTCAATTCCTATGTTGCCTTGCTCAATTTCTAGCTTCCTCGTTCATTTCCTACGTTGCTCGCTCAATTTCTAGCTTCCTCGCTCAATTCCTACGTTGCCTCGCTCAATTTTAGCTTCCTCGCTCAATTCCTACGTTGCCTCGCTCATTTCTAGCTTCCTCGCTCAATTTCTGTTTCTCTCGCTCAATTTTAGCTCTACCTCGCTCAATTTCTAGCTTCCTCGCTCAATTTTCGTTGCCTCGCTCAATTTCAACGCCTTCCTCGCTCAATTTCTAGCTTCCCTCGCTCAATTCCTACGCCTCGCTCAATTTCTAGTTTTTCCTCGCTCAATTTTTAGCTTCCTCGCTCAATTCCTACGTTCCTCGCTCAATTTCGCCTAAATTTTTCCTCGCTCAATTTCTAGCTTCCTCGCTCAATTCCTACGTTGCCTCGCTCAATTTCTAGCTTCCTCGCTCATTTCCTACGTTGCCTCGCTCAATTTCTAGCTTCCTCGCTCAATTCTATGTTGCCTCGCTCAATTTCTAGCTTCCCTCGCTCAATTCCTAGCTTCCCTCGCTCAATTTCTAACTTCCCTCGCTCAATTTCTAACTTCCCTCGCTCAATTCCTACGTTGCCTCGCTCAATTCCTACGTTGCCTTGCTCAATTTCAAGCTTCCCTCGCTCAATTTTTAGTTTCCCTCACTCAATTCCTACGCTGCCTCGCTCAATTTCTAGCTTCCCTCGCTCAATTCCTACGTTGCCTCGCTCAATTTCTAGCTTCCCTCGCTCAATTCCTACGTTGCCTCGCTCAATTTCTAGCTTCCCTCGCTCAATTTCTAGCTTGCCTCGCTCAATTCCTACGTTGCCTCGCTCAATTCCTACCTTCCCTCGCTCAATTGCTACCTTCCCTCGCTCAATTTCTAGCTTCACTCGCTCAATTTCTACCTTCCCTCGCTCAATTTCTAGGTTCCCTCGCTCAATTCCTAGCTTCCCTCGCTCAATTTCTAGCTTCCCTCGCTCAATTCCTACGTTGCCTCGCTCAATTTCTAGTTTCCCTCGCTCAATTTCTAGCTTCCCTCGCTCAATTCCTACGTTGCCTCACTCAATTTCTAGCTTCCCTCGCTCAATTCCTAGCTTCCCTCGCTCAATTTCTAGCTCCATCACTACAGTTCAAGCAAGATGGAACTGAGATATCAATATTAATACTAATTGTTGCAAGATCTAGGAAGTCATCCATAAAAGGATTATTCCCAACCCAAGAATCAAATCAAAATCTAATCCTTTGACCATTGCCTAAAGAGAAACTAGATTTTTTTTTTTTTTTTTTGAAGACACAAGGTGTCTCCACTTCTTTTTTGAAGTGAGACTAATCCCTGCAGATACAGTGGATTTTGATTTAGTGATACCTTTTCAAATATAGAAGAAACGAGTATAAAGAAGAACTTTTGGTCCACCATCTTATATGGGAAATGCCGTGTTTAGCTGAAATCAGGGATTTCCATAAACCCTTTACCTCATTGGCAAAACGCTACACTCATTTCTCAAGAAGAACAAAATTGACCATATATATGCTCTCTTATAATCACTCCAATTTAATAACGGGAATTTTCTAGAGGAAGATCCACTTCCTTGAGAAAATTTAATAATGGGAATTTTCTCGAGGAAGATCCACTTCGCTACAAGAATTCCCTTATGAATTTATTTCAATGATAGATTTTCGAGCATTGAAATAGGGACAAAAAATAGATGTGTAAGTTCGACATTGTTACTTTGATGATGGTCAATTTTCCTCCAAAGGATAGGAATTTTCTTCTCTAGGAGGATAGTTTTCTCTCAAACCTTTCTATAATTCTATCCCAAAAATAAGGCGAAAGGTGTAAGACCCGTATCCTAGTTCGTACTGTTCCGATGAATCCTGCGATCCTTTTCGTCAAAGTCCGGCAATCCGTAACTGATAATCGACGTTGCGCACGACCGTATGTCGTTTTCTTTAAATTCATGTCGACTTAATTTGAGACCTGTATCATTGCGACCGCACCGTCGCCACAGTTCCAACGCCGCGACTCACGCACCGATCCGATACCCTGACTAGAAGATGTGAGCCGGTGTTTATTTCGAAGAAACGCCGCACTTTTACGATCCCGAGAGAATCTCTACAACATGTCAAATCAATCCAATCAATCAAATCAATCCCATCAATCAATCAATCCATCACTTCATGTCAAGTACACATCACCTTTCTCCATAAGTAAAGCAACCCATGCTTTTTCTCACCAAAGTCAAACCACCTCTCACTTCACCCATCCCTCACCTCACATCACTCACCCATCACCTCTCCTTATCTCTCTCTCTCTCTCTCTCTCTTTCCATTCACACCTTCCAAGCAACCCAAATGAGAAAAAAATCCCACGTTGGGAGCCTCCCATGAGAAGAAAAAAATGCATGTGTGAGGCCCACCTTTCCCTTCCCAAAACCCCCCATCCTAGCCCTTAATTTTCAATCCCCACCGTCAAAGAGGAGCACAAGAAGGTTGGCATTCCAACGGACCGAAGAAGATCGACGGTGGGTGTTTTAAATTTCTTGATTTCTATCTTTTAAGGGCCCACTTGTGGTGGGACCTATCTAGATGTATGTATCATGATCATTTGAGGGACCCATAGTGGCGGGGTCCCTTGGCTACTCCGATCTCTCTCCTTCTCTTCCCTTTCTCTTTTACCTTGGAATGATGATATGATTGTATGGCCCACTTGGATGGACCCCACCATGAGGCATGGTTCTATCTAAGCCATTTATAAGTGGGGCCTACCTTATATGTGTTGACCCACACCATCCTCCAGGTGGTGGCCCACCTAAACCGGGCCCACCTTGAATGTATGTGTTCAGTCCAGCCGTCCAGCGTCCTGACGCTGGACGTGGGAAGGAAAAACACAAATGTTGGCTTGAATTTTCAAGCCTTGGAAGTGGGTGCTCAAGTAGGCCCCACCTTGATGAATGTATTCAATCCAAGCCGTCCACCATTTTCCCCACCTCATTTTAGGCGTTGAGCCGAAAAATGATGTTAATCTGACTCTCAGGCGGACCATACCTTTGGAAATAGAGATTTTCACCGTTGAAAACTTCCCTAATCTTTCTGTACATTGAAAAATACCCAATATTGGGCTTGTTATCCTTGTTATGAGCCATGGGGACCAACGGCTGAGGCGGATTTAACCGATGCGGGCCCTACACCGGAAAAACCGCGGAAAAAGGCGATTTCAAAAAAAAAATTAAATAGATAAAATAAGCAGCACATGGCCATTGTGCTGGCCGACAACAGCAGAGGCAGTGGCCGTCCGCACGGGCGGGCGCACGGCATCAGTGCCACGGGCCTCCTATCGTGGGCCCCACTGTGATGTGTACGTGATATCCACTCCGTCCATTTAGTGGACCACCTCCTGAGGTGGGCCCCCTTTAAATTTCAGATATATCCAAGACTCTGGTGGCCCACATCATTAGAAACAGTGTGAATTGGCTGGCTGCCATTGAAATCCATTTTTGGGTCCACATGCAGTTTCGGATCAAGTTGAAGTTTGTTTTTCCCCTTCTCCCAGGTCCGTACGACCTTATGAACGGATTGGATGGAAGCTAAACATTTGGGTGGGCCCCATATGGGACCCGCAATGATGTACGTGTCTTGTACCACCGTCCGCCTGGACGGTGGTACCGCTGTGATGTATTTGTTTTACCCCACCGTCCCTGGACGGTGGGCGTGCACGTGTGTGTGCATGCGTGCGTGGGCATGCACGTGTGTGTATGCGTGTGTGGGTGTGCACGTGTGTGTGCATGTGGGTGTGAGTGTATGCATGTGTGTGTGGATATATATATATAAAATATTATATATTATACTGTATACAATATATACATGGGGGTGGGCCTTCATGTGGGCCCACACCATGATGCATGTGTGGCGTCCAAACCGCCCACCATAAGGAAAGCCTGTCTTAAGTCTTGAGGCTAAAAATGAGGCAGATCTATAATTCAAGTGGACCCCACCTTGGTGTATATAAGGCTCAAGTGATCAGGCCCACTACGTCCTGCGTATGACCCATTGTTGAGGCCCACATTTGATGTATTTGTGGCCTGTTATTAAGGCCCACCTTCATATTTATAAGGCCCATGTGATGGGGCCCATTCGATGTATTTGTAGCCCGTGGTTGGGGCCCACTTTGATGTATATGAAGGCCAAGTTACGAGGCCCATTGTGATGTATTCAAAGGCCCATGGGATATGGCCCATTGCAATGTACATAAGGCCCATTTGATGCGGCCCACTTGATTTATAAAAGGCACATATGATGTGGCCCATTTGATGAATATAAGGCCCATGGGTCGAGGCCAACAGGATGTCCTTAGGGTCCATTGCAATGAGTGATTCCCCCATAGTATGTGTAATAATGCTTGAGTACAGGTCATGCCTTGGGAGCAATGTTGGTTTGACGTCCACGTTGTAAGAATAATGTTGGTTAAATGTCCGCATTATAACTCTCCCTAGGGCCCATTAGTAGGCCCATACTTGTTGATAGTTCACCACTTTATAACATGCTTAGTGCACTTCCATGATTCATATGCATACGCATCATATGTATGCTTGATATGAGAAATGTTTGATCATAGCATAAGCCATTGGGCTGAGACATTTACGGGACTCTATATGAGACGGAGTGCCCCCATATGAGCGCATGGTATGCACGAGATTACTGCATGACTGACGGTGTGACTCATGCATTTCGCATTGTATGTTGTGACTCACTGCACGCCCTAGCGACATCAGGGCCGTGGCTCCACAGGTACATCGTGGATGGCCATATCGGATACCGGAAATACTTTGTTCTAAAGATGTGGGCACTTAGGATGTCCTTGGGTGAAAGTCCCAGAACCTTTTGGTACCAGGAGTTGCTCCAACGTCTGACCGAGTGGATACACGAGCGCCCGAGTGCCGAATACGCAGTGGCCGCGTCTCCCACTGTGTCGTGGTCGGTTGGAAGGGGGTGTGGCCTTATCCGCCTGAGTGAGGGGGCTATAAGCTAGGCTGAGTTTGACCAGCTCGCAAATGTGTCCGCTATCGACGAGCCGGGTAGGTATTGCGTACATGCGGTCGCGGATAGTGTGGTCTCTTTCACTTGCTTGACCGTGTGACTAGGGAGGAGGCACAAGTGTGAGGTGTATTAGACCCCGGTGATATCCAAAGAGGAACTGTATTGACATGTGTACTTGAGGAGTACTGGCATGCTTGCTTTGCATCTCGCATATGACATTTGACTACATAGGCCTCGCATCGCATGGTCTTGGTATGACCGACAGCATTCATGCCTTGCATTACATAGCTTTAGTATAGCCGATAAAGATTCATGGACTTACCGCATACTTCCGCATTACTCGATATTGTACACTTGGCACTCGCCTTACACACACTTTCACCACCCTCTAAGCTTTTGTAAGCTTATGCACGATAGATGCGTGTGGTGGCGTTAGGTGCAAGCAGCGTTGAGCTCGGAGCGTCTGTGCATGCAGTCTCCGGAGCTTTGAGTTTTCTTTGATATCTTTATATTGTATTTCCCTTCCCACATTGTACTTAAAAGTTTTTGATATAGTGGATATGTGGTGTTGTTATTTTGTGACTTGGTTGTGCTTTTGGTTATGCTCCATTACATTACAAAAAAAAATTTCATACTGAAAATCCTCCTTGTAGGATCCCAGGATCGGAATCTGGCGTATGGGCGCTGGAAGCCGAGAATGGGATACTACGGAGGCTGTCAGCGCCGGATTCGGCGATCGGGAATTTTGTGAGCCCGGTTTCCGAGTTTGGGGCGTGACAAAAGGCTTACCTTATGCATGAAGGTGTGATCATTCCACATAAGCATCGTGGTAGGCCCCACACAACTCTAACGTTCGAAGGTGTGATCATTCCCTATTTATGTTTCTTATTATCATTTTGTTTTATCATGAATTCCATGAGCCTTATGCCATTGTATCCGTCCAAAGATACAGTGGACAATATTATTTCAGGCAACTCTTATTTTCCACATGGCCCACTCAGGGTTGGATCCACCTCTAAGCATGGCCAAACTATCAGCCAAGGAATTCACTTAAGCCCTCCACCCCTCAAGACTGTGGCCCTCACCATGGGACCCACCTTGATGTATGTGTTGTATATCCACATCGTCTATCTGTTTTGTTAGCTAATTTTAGGGCATGGTTCCAAAATTGAAGCAGATACAAATCTCAGGTGGACCACACCTAACTCGTTGATAAGATCACACAGACTTTCGAAGCCCCCAAGAAGTTTTTAATGGTGGGAATTCAATCCCTACTGTGTGGTCCATGGATAACAAAAAACATATTAAGGTGGGCCCTATGGCCAGTGCCGCACCAACCTGGCTGCTTCGGGTCACAACAAATCCGAATCCGGTTTTTCCAGACCTGAAATGCCAGCCCAGCCTAGATCAGTCCAAAGTCAGAGCAGGGCTGAACGGGCTATTAGTCTAGAGGTGTGCACAAGTCGAGCTTGGCCAGTGCCGCACCAACTTACCTACATTTTTTTCTAACACATTTATATAAATATGTATATATAAGCATATAAAAAAAAATTCTCTCATTTTTTCATTTCTTTCTTTATTTATATAACAAGAATATCTTCTAAACCAAAATTAGTTACTTGATGTACCATATATGATTTTGGGCTGAAAGTTGGGCGGGTTCCGACCAACCTGTGACCCACCCGACATTAGGTTGGGCTTGGGCAGGATGTATCGGGTTTGGTCTTGGGGTTGAGCCATACAAACACCAATCCGATAAAACTTGGAAACGGAATCGCCGGGATTGACCGTCAAATGCATGGAAATGACTGTAAAGTGAAGGGAATTGACCGTGAAGTGCATCGAAATGACTGTGAATCTAAACAGAATCGTCGAAATTGACCGTGAAATGCATGGAAATGACCATGAAGTTAAGCAAATTGAACCCCAGTGTGCTTCTTTGCATCATTATGGACCATGGTTGATTATTTCCATTTCCAACTACAGAGGGCACAACTACGAATGAAGATTTCCTCATTCCGTTTAAGACAGGTGGTTTTCTATCTAAAACGCCAGTCCTTCCAATGATCCTAAGATATCCTTATGAAAGATTTAGTCCGGCATGAGACACTATAGCTAGGAATTGAGCGAGGGAAGGTAGGAATTGAGCGAGGGAAGCTAGCAATTGAGCGAGGGAAGGTAGAAATTGAGCGAGTGAAGCTAGAAATTGAGCGAGGAAACCTAGAAATTGAGCAAGGGAAGGTAGGAATTGAGCGAGGGAAGCTAGAAATTCAGCGTGACAACCTAGAAATTCAGCGTGACAACTTAGAAATGATCATGAATTGAATGAAATGGATTTTTTACCATCGACCTAATGGAATCTTGGAAAATAGCATGGTTAGTTGGCTAAAGTAGCTTCTCCTACCCCAAAATCATATATGGTACGTCAAGTAACTAATTTTGGTTTAGAAGATATTCTTGTTAAATGATTAAAGAAATAAATGAAAAAAAAAGAGGGAAAAAAATTTTATATGCTTATATATACCTATTTATATAAATATGTATTAAAGAAAATTGTAGGTAGAATAAATTTCTCCATGTAAAAAATAAAAAAATAAAAATAAAATAAAAAATTTCATAGAGTGGCACAGAGTACAGTTATGGCTACGGTTATAATCCGTAGTTAAAGGTAAAATACCTTTTTCAACATATCGACAGACTGTCGATATATCGACAATTGTAGGATTTTTGAAGAAAACTCACTGGACAATTCTGGACCATTTTCGATATATCGATGAATCGCCGATATACCGACAGTTTTTTTTTTTTTTTTTTTTTTTTTTGCTGTTGTAATCCCACCACTTTTTGTGGGTCCTATTATGAGGTATGTGTTATATCCAAACCGTCCATATTTTTGGCGAACTCGTATTAAGGTTTGAGACGAAAAATAAGACAGATCTAGCTATCAAGTAGACCACACTGTTAAAGGCTGTGGATGATTGAACGTCTACCATTGAAACCCTTTTAGGGGTCACAGAAGTTTTGGATCATTATGAAACTTGTCTTTCCTCTTCATCCTGGCCTTTGTGACCTTATGGATAGATTGGATGGAAAATAAATGTTATGGTGGACCCTACAAAATTTTTAACGGTGAAAATCAATTTCCCCGCTGCTCTTTGTGGTGTGGTCCAGTTGATCTTTGGATATGATTTTTTTTTTGGATAATGCTCCGAAATGATCTTGAAATATGGATGAACGTTGTGGATATAATAAATATATAGCTGTGGGGCCATGTAACTTTGATCTCTTTTAAGCCGTTCGTACAACTCTCAGTTGGAGGAGCGTCGGCGCTCGTCTTCGCAGCGAAAAGGAGGGGTAGTTTCGTCCTCAAAGTCGCTGTCCGCACGTGCTAGTCTAGATTGGTAACTAAAGTTTGTATTCTTTGCTAGAAACCGCTGGGTAAAAGGTTTTGTCTACAGTGGTCATTTTCTCCCCATTCACGTGACTGCTTTCAATACGGTAGCTCCAAAGACTACATATAAATGTAGAACGCGGACAGTGAAGCCTCGAGTCGTGTCCCACGATTTCCTAACGAGGATTCTAGGATCCAGGTTCAAAGTGGGCTCAATTGCTTCAACGAATGGTAGTCCGTGGGCTACGCTTCTCTTTGGTAGTCCGGACTCCTCTTTTCAGACCGCCTTCTCGGTGGGCCCCGCTACCACAGACTGCCTTCTTGGAAGTATGAGTCCCATGTGATGACGCAATGGGACCACCTAGCTCCGGACCCATGAATTCAAGGTGGGCCACTTGATTTCTTGCCAGTGAGAGGATTGGCTGGTGTACCACACACCAGCTATATAGGACGCGGATTGCGTCCTACCCCTGGTAATCCGTCCGGTCAGGGTTCTGTGGGGTCCACAGTTATTTAAGTCTTTTATCCACACCGTTAATCTTTTTTCTCAGATCATTTTAAGAAATGATACAAAATATTAGGCCGGTACAAGTCTTAAGCGGACCACAAAGTGGGGGATTGAACTTCCACCGTTAAAAAGTTCTTGGGAGCCGGAGAAGTTTCAGATCAAGCTTATATTTGTGTTTTCACTTCATCCACTCTACATGACCTTATTAATAGGTTGGATGGTAAAAAAGACATCACAGTGGCCCTCATAAAGGTTTCAACGGTGACTGTCATTATCACTGCAGCTTCCTTTGGTGTGGCTCACTGGAGCTGTGGACCTACTTCATTTTTTGCACTATGCCTTAAAATGATCTGAGAAAATCGATGAACGGCTTAGATAAAACACTTAGATCACGGTGGGCCCCACTGAGCCCCGCCCGGACGGATTGCTGTCCGGGTGGTGGTAGGACGCAATCCGCGTCCTCCGCTTCCACTCCGCCAATGCAAGCCAATAGTTCATGCAATGCGAGTCAGGGCCGTTCATCATGTGGGCCCCACTGTCATGTTATGTGGCCCAAAATTCAAGCTGGTATTGTCATCAGGTAGGGCAGGCCACCCATGAATGTCGTACATGTTTGAGAGTTGGACGTTTTCTAAGTGGGCCCGGCTGATCAGACGGACCTTGTCAGCACTTGGCCACAAATGGACGTCGAATCTGAACCGTTGGTACCATTTTTCCAGCCCTCCTATTTCATACACGTGCGACCTACGTACCACTCGACCGGCGCTTAGACAGCCCTGGCCCTACCACAGCGACGGGCCTGATCTCGCAGCCTCGCGCACATGTGCAACACCTAAGTGTGGCACACTTAGAGTGGCCCACCTAATTGTTGAATCAGTCTGATTTTTGGGGCAGAGACCAAAAAGAGGGTGGTATACATGATGGACGGCGTGGATTTCATTCACGTTAAGTCGTTTTCCCATCATATGGACACGGTTTGGCTAGTGACCATACACCATGCATCTAACCGGTGTTAAAGATCCGTGGGGCCCATCATTATGTATTTGTTTCATCCACACCCTCCATCCATTTTGGAAGCTCATTTTAGATACTATAAGTAAAAATTAGACGGATCCAAATCTCAATTGGACCACAATACAGGAAAAAGTGGAGATTGAAATGTTACTGTTGAAAACTTTTTGAGGGCAACAGAAGTTTTGGATCAAGCTGATTTTTTTTTTCCCTTCATCCAGGTCTATGTGACCTTATCAACAGGTTGGATGGAAAATAAACATTATAGTGGGCCCTGGGAAGTTTTAATGGTGGACGTGTTTCGACACTGTTTTCCTGTGGTGTGGTCCACCTGAGGCTTGGATATTCCTTGTTTTTTTCATCATAACATAAAATAAATTTTAAAAATGTATGGACGGAGTGGATATAACACATACATCATGTTGTATTCCAGAGAGCTTTGACACCAGATAGCTGGATGGTGTTGGAGTCACCAGCCAAACGCGTCCATTACAAGAAAGAACAAACCAACAAAACAGAGTCTTGTTTGGAGTGTAGTTCTCATATCTCAAACCCAAACCTGGATTTCCAAGGCAGCCTACAGGCCACGAATCCAGCAGAAATCTCTCTATCAAACCTTCCAACAAAAACCCATATTTTTTTCTTTGCCATTCAAACCCTAAATCCTTCTGTTTATCCGCTCCTGCCTCTTCAAGAATGCATAAATCCCTCTCATCTTGACCCCCTAAACAGGGATATTTCGTCTCAGAAATCCTTTTCCTGAATTGGGTTTTCCTCAGACATGGTGGAGATATCTTCTCTCATGGCATCTGCCACGTTCCCTGCTGGGATATTCAACCAAGAACAAGGCATCTGCAGGGCTTCCAAGGTATTTCGATTTGTTTCAGTTTCTCATGTTTCTTTTTTGATACGTTGTTTCTCATGTTTCTTTTTTGATATGTTTGAATTGGGTTTTGTATTTCGATTTGTTTCAGTTTCTCTTGCTTTTTTTTTTTTTTTTTTTTTTTTTTTTTTTTTGATTTGTTTGAATTGGGTTTTGATTGTTTTGTATAGTATTTTGAATTCTTTTGGATTTGTGTGGTTGGGATTTTGGTATTTGGGTTTTTTTTTTTTTTTTTTTTTTTTTTTTTTTCTGTATTTGGGTTGATTGAAGTGACATGGTTATCGATCGGTGCCTTAATTATGTGGGAATTTAGTGTTTGGGATTATTTGGATGCTGTAAATTGGGCTACTTGTGAATGAAATACAGGTAAAAGATTTACACCTTTTGATTTGTTATCTGCTGTGTCGTTGAATTCTTTTTTCTTATTTAGTTATTTATTTTGCATCTTGGTTAGGCTGTTAATTAAATTCTTAGTGAAAATGATTTTTTTTTTATTGGTTAGATTAGTTTGGCTTCTTTGTGTTTATGTGCCTGATATTACGGATGTGTAGTGGTTTTTTTTTTCTTTTATTATTATTATTTTTTCGTCTTAAAAAAAAAAAAAAGGATTGGTTTTGTTGTTGTGTCTGTGGTTGTGATTGCCTAATATTAAAAAAGAAGGGGATGCGTCTGTGATTGTGATTCTGAATTTTGTTCATGGGCGTTGTTGGTTAAGGTTTTATCTTCGGTTTTGGGGGGTTTTGTAGTTGGATTTCTTGAACTTAGATGCTTGGGGTTTTAGTTGCTTTTTATTGGTTGTTACTTGTTATATAGGGTTTAGTTTCTTTTTACTAGTTGTTATATCAGCAAATGGTTTTCTTGAATATACATGTTTGGGATTTTAATTTACATCCGACCGCATACTGATTTTATGAGGCTTTTTATTGGGCTTCTTGATTGTGCATGATTGAAGTTGTAGTTTATGTCTATCAATTTATCTATCCTTCAATATATGTAAGTAATGTTGTGTGTCTAATCTATATGATCTGGACAATTTACCTGTTCCTCGATTTGGATGGTTTCTGAATGCTTGTTATATGTAGTCTTTGTGGTTGATTATCTCAAGTTTACAACTTTGGAATTCTTTGTTCATGAATAATTATCATGGTTATGGTCTGTTTGATAAATTAGGTAGATCTGATGCACAAAATTTGGTTACATTTTTTTTGGCACTCTAGTTGGAAATCCATCCATTCATCTCTAAGGGAGGACTGAAGAACAGGAACATTCATCCTGTTATTTTGTAATTGGCCATTCTGTTCTTCCTGATTGGTTACTAGTGATGACTTTATTGGTTTTTCATAATGGTTCCCTATGGAATTATCTTGCTGGTTTGCTCTTTCTAAGTTCTCCCTTTTCTTTTAATTTCCATGGATACTGTTTTTGATAGTTTATGGTTGTAACAATGTTAGCTTCGAATCATTGTCCCTGTTGTTTTGTTCCATTTTTAGTGTTCTAGTTAGTCTCATTGACTTCTAAAAGAGTTTGCAGAATTTCCTACTGATTGGCTGCTTCCATTCTGTCTGATTTCGGTTGTTTCATTAGATTTTTAGGAATTGCAACATCTCAAAGAACTTTAGTAAAATATTTGCTTCTTTGTTTCGGTGGTCAGTATTAATTTCTGAAATCTGTAAGGAATTTTGAGTGAGGATAGATTGTAGAATTTTTACACATGAGTCCTATTGCTTACGCAACTTGAGATTGCTGCTTTAGTCAACCATCTTCAGAAACCTTTCTGTTAAGTTACCGTGTTTGTACTTCAAGAGCTTTACAGTAAATCTACATGAACTGAGTTGTCCTCCCAAATATACAAATGATCCTCAAAGTTCAGTGTCATCCATTTAATGAAGATGGGGAAGCTTTCTATTTGAATGCATGTTACTCTAAATCTGTGGGATGTGCTATGTTGTCTTGGATACGCCAATTTCTTTGCTCAATCCATTAGTTGATGATGTTTTCTGTTTGGCTAATGCAGGATTTTCAACCCTTTTCACCGACTCACGGCACCAGACCGGAGATTCTGAGATCATGTTGCTTGAGGCTGGGGCCACCTCGGCTCGAGAATTCATGGAAATCCGCATGCCCTTTAGCAGAGTCCAACCAGTCAATCATGCTTGCTTCAACTGTCAAGAAACCTGTACTTGTGGATGTGCAAGGTTTGAGGCTTTCCATTAGCTATTCCATGTAACGACAGTGTCTATGTACTATCTAGTCAATACTTAATTCACTGGAGGTTGTTGAGGAGTTAAAAAAATTGGGAATAGCTTTATCTTTCTGGAAATGATTAAAAGTAACTGAATACCTGGAATTGGATATCGGAAATGTTAACTTATTCTTTTTAATCACGTTTCCTTGAAGAGTTTTGCTAAAAGCACAAATGCACCTCTAAGCGTGGCCATGTGTACCAACCTGGCACCCGTGGCTGATACCCAAGTAGTACATCATGTGGTTGCCACCACATAGATGACCTGTCCAAATATCAGGCCTGTCAATTCATCCAGTGGGCAAAACATGTGCAATAAACATGCGTGGTTTGGCATTTTTAAGCTGATACCTGTTTCTGTACATGTGTCTTCCAGCTTATGAGTTGATTGGCCTTAAAAAAAAATTTTGAATTATCAATGTAGATGCTACATTGGTTTTTGTCCTTTAGAGACTACAAGTCATAGGAGCATCCATCGACAAAATGATCACCCTGAGATGATCATCTCATGTCTATTAAGAATGAATCAGGGGGTTCAGGACATCTCCACAATGGGGCCCATCTTGTGTGCATGATTAGGATGTCTACAACATTATCCACCTTGGCATGTGTGACCACATGTAGAGGTGCCCGTGGACTGGGCAAAGTTTTTTTTTTTTTTGTGAAGCCCGTTCTTGTCTATTTTTCAAAAGGCCAGAATTTGTTTAAAGAATTAGTATTGATCAAGGTATTCAAAAGCGGTTACGTAATGGCCATTAAGTAACGGTAATGGTCATAACCGTTACGTGTTACGGGGCCGAAACGGCCGTTACAAAAAAAAAAAAAAAAAAAAAAAACAGGCCGTAACGGTCCCATAACTGTTTTTTCAAAAGATAAAAAACGGCCATAACGGCCGTTACGGCCTGTATCATAACGGTAACGAACACCTTGGTATTGATTGTTTGAACACCTAAATATCTGAAATGATGTGTTGCTCTTCCAGTCGATGTTTTTTTTTTTTTTTTCCTTCTGAAAATTCAATGTTTTCCTGAGAATAATTTTTGAAGTTCTGGTGAAAGTGGAGTTTTGAATCCCAGAGGAAGTTTGATAGATACACTAGCAGTTAAAATCACACAAATAGGATGTCTATAACATAAGCCACTTTGGCATGTGTGGACTACATGTAGAGGTGCCCGTGGACCAGGCAAAGTTTTTTACTTTTTTATTTTTATTTTTATGTGAAGCTCGTTCTTTTCTATTTTTCAAATGGCCAGAATTTGTTTAAAAAATTAGTATTGATTGTTTGAACACCTAAATATCTCAAAAGATACATTGCTCTTCTAGTCAATGTTTTCTTTTTTCTGAAAGTTCAATGTTTTTCTCAGAATAATTGTTAAAATTCTGGTGGAAGTTGAGTTTTTGAATCCCATCGGAAGTTTGATAGATGGACACTAGCAGTTAAAATTCATACTAGTCTAAGAGTTGAAGTGCCCATTTTAGATTTTCCTGGTATTATTTGTTGTTCTGAACTTCATTACCATTTAAGCAATATTAACACATACGATATTTTATTTAATAAACTCCAGAATGTGCTGGCCGGTCGCAACCCCAGGTAAAGGGTTACAGTTGATGTTTGATAAGAATCATTTTCTCTGAAAATACAAAGGTTATCCTTCTTATAACTTCAAATATTCCTTCCTGTGTTAGAGAACCAGAACTGGATATTCAAACTCAGAAAGGTCGATGCAAAAAGCTACATGCAAGTTGACCTTCTGACTTGATCGAGTTTTTTAAATCTGGATTTAGATTTTGAAAATAGGAAATGTAGAGAGCAATTGTGAAAGAACTGCATGATAGAAATTTGAATGAGAGGGAAAACTTTAACTAATTTTCAGCAAAGAAAAGGGAAATGGAAAATTTTCTTATGTCACCTATTTTTCTTTACAAAAAGGCCCCAACTTTTGAAGCATTCTTGAAATTGGAGAAATGAGGGGGTAGTTGTGATAATTCAATTTTGAGATGTTGCCTTTGTTTTAATCCTGAGTAAAAAGGTGGCAAAGTTGGTTAGTTTAAAGCGAACTCTCTGGATGTTGAACTCAAATATAACCAATCGGGTTGAAAGCAATAATGGCAGGCATTTAAAATAGATCACTAACCTATAACAGGTAAACCACACAAACAAACAACTGGGTGCCTTCAGTTAAATCCATGGATACATGTGGTATCCTGGAGGGTTGCTGAAGCAGGCTATCCAAGGGGGCGCAGTGAGTCCCTGTGGATGGCATGCAGTTGAGGTATTATGGTTCCACCAGGCTGGCTTTACTCGAATTGAGTCTAGTACATGTATTATTACTTAGAACAGGTACCACCTCTTTCATGAAAGAGTGCCCCATTTTATTATTTTCCATAAATAAGGTGTTGATATTTTTGTACTCTTTTTAGTTTCGAGTTGCCATATTTCCATGCTTATGCATTTGTTTTGGGAACAGATACTCGCCCTGACTCAGTACTCTTTAGCTTTGGGATAGCGGAACAATGTGCGAAACAGGAAAAGATCTTGCAATATCTCATGTCAGGATCTAAGGCAGAACGGGGACTAAATATTTCGCTACTATCCGACCTGATGGGACTTAATACAGTGGCTATTGACATGCCCCATTTGTCAGCAGCTGATGGCGAATTTTCTCCTTATGATGTTGGTGGTGACAGTGCTCATCAGACTTCCCTGATCTATCCAGGGAGTGGGTTTTATGTTCCGAAGCTTCTTTTGGATCTTGTTGGGGATTTGGCCCCTAGTTCGATGATTACAGTACATCCAGATGGTCGAGTCTTGTTCACAGCCACCGGGGCTGATGTGAAGGATCTACTTTCAATGGTTGCAGAGTTTTACCCCTTGAAGACCTCAACTATATGTAGCAAGAAATCAGTATTGGTGCCACACTTTCCCCGGTATGCATGCTCATGCTATTGTTTCCTTTTGTTTATTGTGATGCTCATCCAGAACTGCATTCACATTTTGCACTGTCTATAAGTAGGTTGATTCTTCAGAAATCCAGAATTTTATGAAGATATATGATTCAGCTCACACACACTTATATCGAATAATGGTTGATTTCTGTGTGACAAGGACACTTTTTTTTAGTCTTCAGACACGTTTTAGAGACAGGCCAACACGGCTATTGGGAAAAAAGAACCCTTATTTCGTTCTTTTAATGTTGTATTTTGGCCGTATCTATATTTATTTATATCAGTTTTTATGTATTTTTGGTCATATAGATTGTTAGATACACTTTTCTATACCTTATGCATTTATAAATTGGAAAATTATATCATTTTATGCACTTGTATGGACTTGTTGTGATATTGGATTTTCCAGGGACACTTCGTTTTATGTGTCCAACACTTATACGTGTGTCAATGCGCAAGTTACATTTGTTGGTTCTAGTTGCATTGCCTCATTTAATCATGTGCTTAAACTTGTAGTCAGCTGCAATTTTGATTCTTAGCATGGAATCAGAATATTGTTGGTCAATTTCTTTGCAAACATCTGTTTTTTCTCTCCTACCTGTCTTCATTGTGTTGGCTTCATGGTATCCAAAAACTATTACATAATGATAACAGTGGGTACCATTATCCGTTACAGGGCCGTAACAGCCATTATGGAAAAAATGGCCCCTAACAGGCCGTTATGGGGCCGTTACAGTTTTTTAAAAAGGGACTGTAACAGCCTGTATCGTAACAGCAATGACAGTGGCCATTCTGTTACTGAATACCTTGGTTGGCACACATTGAGTCATTCAATCGGTTAAGCACCTGTAGATGGTTGACTCATCATTACAAGAATATGCATGGATGACCCAAGGCCTCCCTACCATTGCTGAGATATTAGTTGCCATGTCATGACTCTCATGGCATCAATTCTTGGGATTATCCATTTCTGCGGACTGATATATTCAGCTCAAAGTGGCGCAATTGTTAGATGTTATGTCATGTGACCCAAAACTATGTACAGTTTGCATGAGTTTTCTGTTTGTACAAGTGGAGCCATGGTTTCATGAATCAAATTGTTGATATGATGGGTTCCACCTTGGATGTGTTATGCTTATGAAACCTTTCGAATAGGAAGGTCCTGGAAACAGTATGGAGGCTCTGTTACCAAAATTGATGAAGTACAGAAAATAAAGGACCTAAATGGAAAATAATTTGAGTCTGAAATTTACGTACCGGGTTTCAAGTAATTGTTTGGAAATTCTTCCCAATAAACTCCACACAATAGAAAAAAAATGAAAAATAATAAATAAAGGACTGCTGAATGAAGTTCAAACAGTCTTCCAGAGTCAGGGTTGTCCATGGATCCTGCCTGGGCCAAGCACAATCATAAATTTGAATAGGATCAACCAGGCAGGCCTGGCCTAAATGGCCCTACGTCTGGGTCTAAGCCAACCTAGGTCCAGCCAAAAATTGATCTCGAATACATAATTATCGTCAACTAAAATGAGATGAGCTCATTTTCAAGTGGCTACCAAACATATCTAATAAGAATGCACTAGGAAACATATGGAAGTATAGAAATGCCTACTAGAATGCAAGAAGGAAAGATAAGCTTTGACATGTTTGTCGAACTTGGTTTTTTTTTTTTTTTCTGAAATGGGAGTGTCCTTGTCGTGTACTCATTCATAGATCCTGTGTTTTTCTTCAAATGACGAGCAACCTGCATTTCCACATTCCGCGATGCTTTCTTCTTGCCTAATTTTCCCATTGCAATCAGCTGTACCTGGAAGACCTGGAGTTGTACAAAGAAACAGTTCAGTGAAGGTTACTTAGCTTGCCGCTACAATTGAATCTAACCATTCAAAATGAATGAAAAAAAGGGCGCAAAACAGATTGCCCCCAATGTAGAGGTGTGGAACGGTCAATTTTGATGGAACTTTGATAGCTAATTCTGGAAATCGTATGATAGGTGGGTTTGCAAGAGGGACAATTGGTCATATAGTTGGCTTTCTCTAGTCATCTGGTTTGAAGCCTTTCGGAGAATCATTCTCCAATGGTGTGATTATTTTAGATGACTACGAAAGTGGCCCCCCCCCCCCCCCCCCACAAAAAAAAAAAAAAAAAGAAAAAAAAAAAGAGGAAATTTTCCTTTATTGTCAACACAAAGTCAATGTTTTGAATGACAGTCAATGTGAGTGTGTTTCATTCATATTTATGTATAAACATCTTCTTATGCCGAATTGCCGACCCCAATTAGTTGGGATAAGGCTTAGATGATGATGATGATCGTTTATTGATGAATCCTTCGTAGATTGCTTCTTAATAAGATTTATGTTGTTGACAGAAGAAGAAAAGAAAAACGCAACTCAGCAACCCTAATTCTATAAATAAAATTAAAAAAGTTGCACCGAATATCTCTCCAAAACAATTTTGGACTAAAAAAGTAGATTTTCATTTGAAGCACCATGCAATTTGACCTTTAATGGCCTGGCTTTTACACTAGATTTGAATCCTCGATGCCTCAAATCACTTCAATGTCAAAGTCGAGATATTCCATAACAGTAACAGTGGCCGTAACTGCCACCACTGCTACCGTTACTATACAAGCCATAATGGCCATTATGGCCTCTCCTTTTCTTTTCTTTTTTTCTTTGAAGAAAATCTATATTGGCCGGCCCCGTAACGGGCCACTTTTTTTTTTTGTAACAACCCTGTACCGCAACATCTAAGCAACACAAATTGCACAAGTATGGAATAAAATACATCAAATAAAATGTCTCTTTATTTAACCACAACCACAAGCATTGGAGATTCTTCAAACCCAAATATACTTTTTTATATCATTTTATGTAAGAACTATTTCTATTTTTATCACAAGTTGGTCATTTGCCTTAAAGGTCAAGTTGCTTACTTTTCACCCATAGTGTAGGTCTGGGGAATGTTTTCTGGCAACTTTTTTATTTTTTATTTTTTGCCACTTGGCATCCATGTGGCATGCCATACTACTCACTCCACGTGGTGATGTGTCCCATTTGGCCATTGTGGATGACACGTGGCTGCCAGGTAGGTGTTAACATGGCAGTTATATTTTGACTCGAGTTTGACCATTTGAAACTTGGATTGAGAGGAAGCCATTTGAGAATAGATTTTTTCCTCTTGTTGATTTACAGATTGTGAATATATTACCATGCCAGTTTTTACTATTATTTTCCAATTAAGTTTCTTCTTCAGCTCATTGCTGTGAATGCATACCTTACTTGGCTTGGTGATCTGTTGTCAGAATGGACAGTGCAGGCGCACAAGCCAATGTCTGTGGATCGTCTCTGAAGCTACAAACTTTGACTGTTGCACCCGTAAAGAGGTATCTTTCGATTCAGTTTGTGAATTACTGATAGAAGAATATAATGATATAATCAAACTCGGCTGACCATGAAACCAAACCAGCGAGCATGTAAGTGGCCCACGCAAACTGCAGAGGGACCTACCCACATGATGGATATCAGTGGGCCCCATGTATGGGGCCATTTGCATGGTGTCTAGTGTTTTTCAAGCAGCTGCGTCTGACCTTATCTTTCCTTCTTGAAGTCTGTGCAATGGTATTATTTTCTTATATATGTAATACAATTATAATACTTCAGCATCAATTTACAACAAGGAATAAATTGATTTGGCAGTTTAAGACTATGGGCACAATGCTGTTCTGCCACAGTGGCCACTAAATGGGCAGGTAAAAGGGACTCACATTTACCTATCCATTTAATTGTGGCCAGTGGTTGGTGCATTGTCCTGCACCACTGCATCTTACCATTTCACATAATCAGAGATACTTTCCATTTAACGCCCTGTGATTTGGAAAAGTCATCACTCATCATTCATCAGCTCGATTCGTTTGCTAAAATTTTGATTGAATTTACCTGAGATGACTCGGTTTCTGTGGCCACTCCTGTATGAACCCCCAAAACATGTGTATTTTCGGACTGAGTTGGAACAAATTGGACCAAGTCTGGAAGAGTTGTAAATGGTTTTGACCTTGGGTGAGTGCCACACTCCAAGACTTGAGTTTGGATTCCCTGGTTTACCCACTGAAAGTTGTGTTACTATACTACTTTTGTTCTATCAATGAGAACAACTGCTTTACTTTTTTCCTCATGATGGTTTTTTAGTATAATGCTTCTGTGTGTATCCATCCATCCATTGCTTAGTTTGCATTTGGATGACTAAATGAATTGCAATAATTCTACAATAAATTGGATATTAAAATTGCAATTATGGGGTCTCTACTCATGGCTCAGTGGTAGACAGTGTGTTTCAACTCTGGTCATGGGTTCAAGAACCCTTGTGGGGTGTGTGTGTGTGTGTATTCACCTTGCAAAAAAATATATATAAATTGCAATTATGTAGCTTTTAAGTTGCACTTGAAACGAAAGCAATTGCAATTTGAGGGCCACTTTGCTCTGAATACTTGGAAGGGGTACTAAAACCAGTCATTTGCCACTTTATTTAGCTAATGATTTCAATGCCATTTAATAGTGTATTGAAACACTGCCTCATCAATGTCTTTCTATCATGACACAAGGGCTTGCTTGGATTGGGGGTAAACTAGGGAATGCAAGGGAAAGTGAAATTGTGACATAAGCGGAATGGTGAAGGAAAGTGCTTTCCTTTTGTATTTTCCATTGTTTGGGTTGCAATTTTCGAAAGAAAACCTCTTTTTCCTCCAATTTTGACATTCAAAACCTCACATTGGAAGAGAACTTCCTTCTCACCATTTGATTTTTTGAGAGAAGGTTCAACTCCTTTCCTAAGGAAAGCGTATGGGTTTCCTTCTCTTTCTATGTAATCCAAACAGAGGAAATGTCAATCACAGGGAAATTGTTTGCTTCTCCTAGTTGACCCCCAATCCTAACATGCCTGATGTTTTCAGTAGTTACATAGGCTAAGTCTATCATGATGTATTAGATCTTTTTTGTTATTATCTGTCGAAATGTTCTGATTATATCCTCTTCTCCATGTCTGACTTTTCTTCAATTCCCAGCCCCGAGAAGATCAAGCTGAAACCATTACCAAGGAAAAAGCAAAGCAAGAAATCGGGCAGGGAGAGGGACCTCTATAGAAAGAGCTACTTCCATGCATGTGAAAGCCTTCTATCTGTACTCCTCAATAAACGGAGGGGGAAGTTGGCAATCCTTTCATTGAAGAAATCTGGACCAGAACTCCCTCAACTCCTGACCCAATTCTCAGTTGGGATCGCCGGGACCGGCCTTGCCGTCATCTTCTCTGTCTTCTGTAAGGTCGGGGGTGGAAGAGTGCCGTTTTGCACCACCAAGCTGCTGAATACTGGGTTTGGGCTAGGACTGGTCTGGCTTTCGTGGGCATTCAACCGCTTTAGAGATACAATCGTCTATGTCAGCAAGAATTCAAGCAGGGTGGTTTTGAATGAGGATGAGATTGTGAGGAAAGTCGATAGAAGTGTGAATGAGATTTTCTTCAGGGCTGTGACATTAATGGCGGTTGCAGTGCTGAGGTTTGTATGAGTAAAAAGGCAAGGAGATTTTGGAGTTGGGTTTTTCCTTTTTCCTACCATAAGCTTAAGGTGTGAAAATCTTGGGACATGGGTACTTTTCTAACCTTGGTTTTATGGCAGTTGATGTGGTTAGGTGGGTTGGGTACACGTATTTAAGTGGTAATCAGGAGCATGTAACAATACAATAAGGCTATGTATATGGTAGTTTGGCTTCTGGTTGTTATGCTAGTTTGTTTGGAAGTTGTGATTTTGTAGAGCTTTTGCTAAATCCCACAGGCATATGTATACACCATCTGATCTACACACCATGGTATGTGCTGACTTGGTGCATCTATCCAAGATGTAACCTGTTCATCAGGTGGGACCACCATGGATATGACCGATCTCGAAGATAAGTGCCGTTGACTGGTTTTGTGGGGGACAGCGTTCAAAACAAATTGAGTGATTTAAGAAACTTTGCAAAGTTTTCATAAACCGTCTGTTTGTTTTGAGCTCTTTAGCCAACTTGATTGTGTGGCTCAGGTGTACTCGTTTCGGACACGGCATCTGCACCATGAGACCGTCGTGAGCATATGTAAATGAGGTGCCTCGTATGTGTGTGTGGCCATAGCAAAACCCATAATGGTTGATTTATCTAGCAGGCTGCGCATTGTCGATGTCGGCGTTGTTGTTTTCTTTTTTAAAGATGTTTTATGTATGGATGGATGGAATGGGGGAGATGGGACTCCTCTCATTTCTTACATGATACAAGATGCTTGGGGTTTTAGTATCGTTTTGTGGGGAAAAGATGCATTATAGGGAGAATGAATGGTGAGTGTGAGATTGTGATTTGAAGTTGATCGGATGGAAACTGCTCTTTTTCTGAGTTGCTTATCTCTATTGTGGCCCACATCTTCCTAGTGAGTGGTGGGCCCCCCAATGTATGATCGATCGAAGATTCATATGTTACTAGTGCACCATTTAAGAAATGGAAGAAGTGGTGGATTCCCATGATAGTTTTTGTACAATTCAATAAATGGGACTGCACTAGCCTGACTATACAGAGGATGCTGAGGACCACTGAGGGAGAATGTGAGTCAGATCCCCCGGTCCACAGGTCCGAAACTGGCCCACCGAAGGTTATTCGCGCCGGGCCCGGTTCGGGCTGGAGATGTTGGCCCGGTGTCCAGGCCCGGTCGGGTTCGTGCCTTGTGTGGCTGTTGAACGGGCCTGAACGGGCTGAGGCCAGTTCGACTCGGCCCAACCCGTGTACACCCCTACAGAGGATGCTGAGGACCACTGAGGGAGAATGTGAGTCAGATCCCCCTGTCCACAGGTCCACCACCATATTTTCACCGTGGATCTTAAAAATCGGTGCAATCCAAGACTTACGATGGGCCGCATCATAGGGACAGTGTATGATCATGCATGTGGCCCAGGTGAGTGTTGGATTGCTTGATTTTTGTGGAATCCATACATCTTGGTGTGACTTATCATGAGTAGATTGGATAGCATATACACATAGATGTGGCAATGGGCTGGGTTGATGTTGGCCCTGGCCAGGCCATGGTCCTAAGCACTTGGCCCTAACGGGCTAAAGAAGCTGTAGCCCAAGGGGTGGGTCGAGGTTGGCCCTGGCCAGGCCATGGTCCTAAGCGCTCAGCCCTAGCATTGTCCAGCCCCTAATGGGCTAAAGAAGCCCTAGCCCAACCCCTCACCTTAGAAGAGAGACCGGATGCAAGGTTCAGAGCCAGCCCTTTTAAGTTAAAGATAGGCTATGTATATGCTATATGTACCATTGGTTTACAATTGGAGAGTGTTTTTGTGAACTAACATGCTTTTCTAGAGTATCAAGGTTTTTAAACGGCACGCTTGCATTTTTTTAAAAGAAGAAGAAGAAGAAGAAGAAGAATGACTCATATACAACGTGTGTTATCCATCAAGTGTACGTGGTTTTAAATGAATGCATCATTCACTATCTAAATTGGGTCCACAATTTGAACGGTTTGTAAGTATACGTATATCATCAACCACACTCTACTAGAGTATCAAAGTTCTTGGCGATACTATAAACACCAGTAGATGTTCTCTATAGTCTATTCACTAATACCTATGTACTATATAATATAGACTAGGGCAACAGGCCACACATTCATACATACAAGTGCGCCTTTATAGAACAGATGCATGTGTGCACAAGCTACACAAGCCTATCGTAGTATCAATGCTGCCATCAGTCCCTATATAGCAGGAATTATAACGAAGACCAGGCATTATCCTCAAAACTAGCAGGAATTACACTGGCCAATCATAGCCTATTAGCACCGAGTGCATATCAAGATTCTTTCGGGCCATTCCATCTTCCATCTTTCTTTGAATCTCAGGATTGAGAGGACTAGATTTCAAGTCTGAACCCAGCACTGGGCCCAAGTTTAGTTAGCCCAAGCCACACAATTTGGAACTTCTCATCTCAATTGTTCCCTATTGTGTCGCTCAGCTTTATATGAATTGGCTTGATTTTTGGGCTCCTGTCAAACATGGTGGTCCACTAGATGGATGGGACGGATCTTGTCCACGTGGAGTCCTTACACGTCGGTGAATAGTCACGATCACATCATAGTCAGGCATGTGTTTTCCTCAAGAGAAGGTAAGTGACTCATCCTCACACATGACAGTCCAAATTGTGGGTCCCATTGTGGATGAAGCATATATCTAAAGCCACATGGATCAAGCAATCCTAACCATCCAATTAATAGCTATCAAGTGGATGGTTAAAGAGTAAAATAGTGAGTGGTCCAAACGCAAAGGACAAAAAAAAAACACTTGGACAGCCTAGACTGTATATTTCTTATCTTTTGCAAAATCTAGCCCTTTAAAGAATCTCGAATGGTTGGAGAAACGTAATTAATATAACCATTAAAAAAAATCAAGAGCCATGGAGAATACAAGCAGAGCATGCGGATTGTATTTTCTCAGGGGAAAATCTTGGTAGAGTATGATGGATCACATGCATGCAGACATCCAGTGTACATTTTGCAAGTGTACCCCACCTAAAAAATTGTGGGCCCTAACAACTTACAGGGATCAAATGAGTCACTTTCTAGATGGACCATGGCCTCCCCAAACATTCCTCAGTCTGAATTTTCTTTTCAGCCTTTGAATATGGACAATGCCTATGCTTTTCTAACTGCCCATCCACTGGCCACTCAGCTTTAGGGTTGGGATGGTACTTCCAGAGAAATTTTTCGACACAGCCAGTTGATGGTGAGGCCCATTAGATCAACTGGAATCAATGACCATGGGTCCCACCTGTAGGAATTCAAGAAAGCTCATGACCTGAGGATAATACACAGGGCTCTGAATGAAGATCATATTTAATTCCCCTGCTGACTGCTATTGTATATTCCTGTTATTTTTAGCTGACATTTCACCACTACTCAAAAACCCAGTTGAGTGCAGGTGAGGTTCGCCACCTCCGCCACGCCATTTGGTGATCCAGGCCACTCATCTAGAAGCCCTGCTGCAGGTCAGACCAAATGGCAAACATGTCAATGATAAGATATTCTCCCCATTCATGTTCCTTAAAATGGTGAGCTAGAAAAACCGTCTGCATTTCCACAAACATGGATTCTCTCTTATCTACGGGATTTTTGCCATCCAGGCCATTTACAATGGAACCCACTAGATGAACGATCAGGATCACCACTTGGTGCGACAGAAGGGGTGGGCCTTGAACCCAACCTCACCTTATATGCACCACAATGGGCAAGTCAAGGAAGAGCAAACAAATACGTTCAAGGATCACATGTCATAATCATATGTAACTCTTAAGAACCATCTGTTATTCAACAAGGACCCCAAAAAAATTACCAGAAAATTAAGAAAACTCGAAATTTTATAGATATAGAAAGAAACATCATTCACTGCTTGCATGCTAATCATTTCAAATAGGAATGAGTCATGTCTGGTTATGCAAGTTACCTAATCTGGATTGTATCTGTAACCCCAACGCTGAGTCAACTAGGCCAAGACATCTCCGATGGAGTTCTTAAACCGAAGTATTCATACCATCCATGGCACCGTTTTAAAATGCAATTCTTTGTAAGAAGAAGCCCAAATTCCAAATATGGTATTGGAAGTAAAACCTATTTATTCATATGATGAATTTAGGCTGAAAGGTCACGATAATGGATCAAAACCATATCCTACGATTCCGCACTAGTGCAAAAATGCAGAAGACGTAAATTTTTTAACAGTAATTCAAAACTGCATGTTCCAAGAAGCTTTAAGCGAACATTGCATAAAAATGTGGGAGTACATGACAACAATACCGTGCATATGGGCATGTTTCTTTGATTAGTGGGCACACTATATTCTCCCTTTTTCTTTTCTTTTTCTTCTTTTTTTTTTGTCCTTCCGCAAATGAGAAAACGGTACGATGAAGAAGGCTGGAAGGGTTTAGCTGATCACTTTGGCAACAACCCCGGCACCGACTGTCCTTCCTCCTTCCCTTAGAGCAAATCTTTGTCCTGTCAAATCCAGTCAAAATCTTAAGGGCTGCCTTGCTGTTGAGCTCAAAACCAATCATAGGTGTCGGAAAGAAGGATGTTATTATGATGTGTGTGTTTCATGGACCAAAACATCCCCACCATAAGTGTATAGTGATTGAGACAGTTGATTTAGTGGGCCATTGTGTAGAGGATGAAAAAAATCAACGTGATTGGACTATTCCATCACTGGCCTGCAATGGATGGTTAAAACATAGTCTGGGAAAAATGAACAAAGGATCATTCAAGATACAGAAGCCACAGCCATTGGACAGTAAAGGTTGTCTAATCACTGAGATTTCTGCCCATCCACATGGTGGCTGACCTCCAGATCACTTTTCCTGATCACAATGCATGCTTGATAAGTGTAAAGCGGGGACCTCACGCTATAGTAACTCCATGAAGCACAACTAAGTACAATATATATATATATATACATATATATATATATATATATATATATATATATATATATATATTACATTTTAAATTCTGATGGAAGATTCTTCAATTTGGTTCTGAGAAAAATGGTGTCTAGGGTCAGAAACTGAGACAGTAACAAAGATAATAGTTTAAAAAATCAAAATTTGAAGAAAACCCCAAAAGTAAATAGAAGCACAAGTAATGAAAGAAAAAATGCATCAAACACATTCATAAATTTACTTGGATCCTAAATCTTACAAACTCATAACAGTCATAATTTTTATTTTATTTTTTAAAAGGAAAAAGGAGTTCTCTTTAATTCATAAAGAAAAGAGTTCATCTTCATATAAACCTGAGTGCAAAAGGAACAAAAAAAAACTCCCACATGACCAAGTTTTCAAACCAAAGAAACCAGACTTTGCTACGCACGCCTGCACACATGCATGAGGGGGTCCATGTACAAGACACCTATGTCCCAAAGTAGCACAGACTTGCGAGACCCAAGCCCTCTACAGATGGGTCCCACCATGCAGATGACCAAAGCTCATGCCTGTCCACTTGTCACTCAAGCTACATTTCATGAAACATATCGATGGCCAGAGAAAAAATGGGTCCCACCATGCAGATGAAAATGTCCAAAACCAAGATTTTCTAAGCCATCCTTTGTTTCTAACATCACGGCAGGTGCATCAGGTGGATTGGCCTGATTTTTGGAAGGTGTGTCCCCACAGCGGGGCCACCTGATGGAGGCTTGGATCTCAAACACATTTGCCATGTTGACCCATAGGGTGGCCATAGATGGCTCTGTGCATGCGTCCCACCATGCGAGACCCAAGCCCTCTACAGATGGGTCCCACCATGCAGATGACCAAAGCTCATGTCCACTTGTCACTCAAGCTACATTTCATGAAACATATCGATGGCCAGAAAAAAAAAAAAAGAAAACCAAGATTTTCTAAGCCATCCTTTGTTTCTAACATCACGGCAGGTGCATCAGGTGGATTGGCCAGATTTTTGGCAAGTGTGTCCCTACAGTGGGGCCACCTGATGGATGGCTTGGATCTCGAACACATTGGCCATGTTGGCCCATAGGGTGGCCATAGATGGCTCCGTGCATGCGTGTAGGCTTAACAAATTCAAGTAACTGTTAAGAGGCAGAAACACCATAAACTCAAGAAGAAGTGCAGTATGTTAATTTCTTGAAGTTAAACTGTGAGGGGATCCCCTTTTACGAAGCATCGAAAACATATCAATATCCAAATGATCACAAACATCAGACACACCTGATTCAAGCGGTACGGGAGATATGAGCTCAAAAACTGCAGTCACATTATCACCAGGCATCACCATCTTTACATTCTCTGGCAATTCCACCTTTCCAGTAATATCTGCAGTTCTCATGTAGAACTGAGGTCTGTAGTTCGAGAAGAAAGCAGTATGTCGACCACCTTCATCCTTTGTGAGCACGTAAATCTCTGCCTCGAATTTCTTGTATGTTTTCAAAGAACCAGGCTTACATACCACCTGAAAGCATTACAAAATGGCCAAGAACATGGTTGAAGAAACATTAAACCTCCTTTTAGCATGAATCATGAAAACAAAGTCATGGAAAAATGAACGGTGTAATGTTAGCCTGTACCACAAAACGATGAGTTGATGATGGAAATGGTTCTTATTATGATGAGTAAACATTATGGTAATTTACAAGCTTTGCTTTTGAAATCTTATGATATTTTTTGTTAATTAGTATTGTGACTGCTATTTATACGAAAAGTACATGGAATTACATTTCGAACTTAAAGGTCAGTTCAGGACCTTTGGTAAGCCCACATACACATGTGCTAATGTGGGACATTTGACCAAACCAACAGCTTGCTGTTGGCCCTTGCCATGCAGATGATCTGACACAATAATCATGATGGTCAACACTTTCATTTTAAGGTCACGTGTCTGTGTAACCATGGAGGGTTTAAGAAGAACGCAAACAGTCCAAACCAGCATGCATGTGTGGCCTGTCTGATGAGTGGAAAGATCTTTGTGGGCCAGTTCATTTTCATGGTGGGTCCAAACTGATTTTTTAAATGAATCACTTATCTTTTTTTTGAATTGTGAAGATTTTATTAAGGGAAAAGAAAAGAGCAGGGGAAGATGAGATATCAACACCCAGAAATTACACAGAGCCCGACCAAAGAGAGACTCAAAAAAGCCATTTAAAGATGGTTTGAGAACCAAAGACTGAAAAACCACATCAACTTTTGCCCTCCTAAACACTTCATCAGGACAGGAGCGATTGTGAAAGCATCTATTCTTGGGCTCTGCCCATAGTGATGAAAGGCCCAGGAGAAGAGAAAGCCTCCACAAGATTGACCATTTCTGGTGGAATCCAACCTCTAAGCCATGTTAGGAAGAACGAGTGAATCAATGCCAACATTACCCAAGGGCATTGAAAAAGATCAAAGAATCTTTCCCGCACTGCCATTGTGAAGATAGAATGCATGAATAAATGCTCAACATCCGCATAACAACCCGTATTATGAATAGTCATGTGCTTCTGGAGATTATCAACACTCTGCTTTTGCTGGCAATCCAAGCAAAGGCGATGACTGGAGGTGGGCCCTGACACAACCAGATAGACTCTGTCAGAACAGGGATGTCCAAGGGGAAGGAGAGGGCAGCATTACATGAAGGATCTGACAGAAAAAAACCCACGAACTTCCAACATTCAAATCAGACCATCACTAACGACACAAATGGAAACCATCTTTGCAAAAGAACCAAAAGTGTCACCATACACTCAAAAAGGGGTGGCAATGGGCCTGGCCAGGCCTAGCCCGACCTGACACTTAAGAACCAAAGCCCAGAATGGGCCTAGCATAGCTGACCCAAGCCCGACCAAAAAGAATTTGGTTGGGGCTGGGTCCAACCTGGTCCCCATTTTCCCCTTGAATTTTCCTAATCTATCCATTTATCAAATGAGCAGCACATGCACAAAGAAATAAACATTTTAGAGAAACAAAACTAACATTCCACATTCAAAATAGATAGTTGCTTAACTAAGGATTAAAATGTCATATTGTATGATATAACACGTGTACATATACAGTTGAGTCGAGCTAGGTTGGGTTGGGTCGGGCTAGAATGACTTGAGCCCAAGCGCGACCCAAAAATTGATCGGGTCATGCATATGATGCCCAAGCCCAACCAACGGCCCAAGCCCTACCCAAAGCCCGTTCGGGCTCATCCGGTTAGACAGGCTACCAACCCATTGCCACCCTTACACCTAAACCACACATCTACCGAGAAACGAGAAGTAATGGGTACGAGCGAATATGAGCCTATTTGGGGAAATTTGAACAAAGATGGGAATTGCCACACAAAATATCCTCACAGAAATGGATGCTAGAGCCAATACTCACAATGAAGACAATTTCCTTCTTGAAGCAGTCCACTAATTTAAAGATAGGCCTCCTCTGGAGCTCTAGAATAGGTAAACATGGCAATGGGATGGGCTCACCCGGCCCGACAAGTCCAATCTGGCTATGTGTCAAGCTTGGACCACCTAGCTTGGCCCATGGACCAAGCTTGAGCATCGCATGCATGGTTAATCAATTTCCAAGCTAGGATTGGGCTCAAGTCATTTTAACCCAGCCTGACCCGATTTTATATGTACATGTCTTCCTACAAATATGTCATCCTAATCTTTAGTTACGCAACCATTTATCTTGAATATAGACCATTGGTTTCATTTCTCTAAAATGCTTATTTACTTTTTTGTGCATGTGGGCTAAACGGATATATTAAGAAAATTCAAGAGGGAAATGGGATTTTATTAATTTTCAGGCCAAATCTAGGGCCATGCAGGGTTCCGGTCTTGGGTCTCTAAGTGTTGGGTTAGGCCTAGGCCTAGCATGGCCCAGCCCATTGCCGCCTCTAAGAACAGGCCTTAGTAAATCAGCCACCCTCTTCCACCCAATATTTGTTGGTTATAATTTGTTTCCACGAGCTGTAGCCCTCTAAACGATTATCCAAAGCCATTTCCCTAGAAAGGCAAGATTCATAGTTTTATAAACTCGGATGCCTGCTCCAACTTCGCTGAAAGGTTTGCATGTCTTATCCCATTGCATAAGGTGAAACTTGTGCTTATCCTCTAATCCACTCTAAAGAAAATCCCCTTGAATCTTTTCCTGTGTACTAAGCACGATAGCAAGACATTGGAAAGGAACATGAAATACGAGGGCGAATTGAACATGGCCGACTAAAAAAGAATGATTCTACCTCACAAAGGCAAATAACTTCCCTTCCAACTAGAGAGTTTCTCCTCAATTCTCTCCAGTCCACCACCTTATCTTGGAGATATTTTGTGGGCTTCCCAATACACAACAGGGGATCCAAATAAGTGGAAGGCAAGCTGCCAGCACTGCAACTGAAAACATTAGCAAATCTCTCTACCTCCTCAGGAGCCATCCTACTACCCAATATTGTGCTCTTGTGAATGTTAATTTTTAGTCTTGAACAGACTTCAAAGCAACTGATTACCTTCCTCAAGTTATCAACCCATACTTGGTGTCACGGAAAAAGATCATATCATCCGCAAACTAAAGATGAGAAATCTGGAAACTTGCAATTTCAACCTTAAGGCATGTTTGGATTCATTGAAGCACAAAGGAAACACCATTTCCATGAAAATAATGTTTTCATTGTTTGTTTTTGTAAATTTCTTAGAAACTTCATTTCCATTTCCCTAGCAGTTCCTGAAAATGCCCCCTTTTCATTTCCTTAACCGTAATTAAGAATCATCATTCCCCCTTTTCATTTCCTTAACCATACGTAAGAAACACCATTCCCACTTTTCATTTCCGTAACTGTACTTAAGAAAACGCCATTCCCCCTTTTCATTTCCTTAACCACACTTAAGAAACTCCATTTCCAAGAAATTGAAGGAAATAACCTCTCTTTATAAAGTGGCTCCACACGGTAGTCACATGTGCCACCACCCATCTTCCAAGTGCCCCACATGTAACCATCCATTTTCAAGTGTCCCACATGTGATAATGTGCCACATGTGCAACACGTGCAACCATCAATATTGAAGTGCCACCCATGCACTAATGTGCCCTCCATGGCAATGTGCAACACACCCCAATGTGCCATGCGCAACATGTACCACCCTCATCTTCAAACGCCCGACATGTGCCATTGTGCCACATACAATGTTTTAGTGTTTGGTATCAAGGCATGTATCGCACCCTTGGTATATGGAGACATATTGGGTATTGCACATGTATCGTGTAACGTATCGGCATTTTTGGAAAACATCAGAAAATTGGTCGAATTTTTCAATGAAACTTCGAGGGATGTTAAAAAGACATTAATATACACAATTACACATAGCACTCAAAAGATCACCAAAAAAAAGAGTACACATGATAAGTTTCCTTTATATAGGGGGTCATAAACTATGCATTGTCTAATAGAAGATGCAACAAAATTCAAAATCAATTCATATAATTTAAATCATAGAAGACATGTATAAAAACACAACCAAAACATTCAAAAGCCAAATTTGTCCTACAATATATAGTGTAGTTATCAAAAAAAATTAAAAAATTAAAAATTAAAAATAATAATAATAACATCTAGTCAATGTAATATTTTCAAAAAAAAAAAATTAAATTAAATTTTTTTTTTTTGTAAAGATTCCCAAAAGTTCCGTTGATCTTTATATCAGCCTCTAAGCACTCTCACATGATTTTTACACATTCTAAACACAAGTTAAATGGGTGAAATCGAGGAAATTTCATATTTTTCCCAAATTCCTCAATTTTCCCCTAATTAAAAAACCGAAGGTCGAAATCCATGATTGACCATTTAAAAATAAAATAAAATAAAATAAAAAAACATGCAAAATCATGGATTACTAAGTTCATTCCAAAAAGTCCAAGAAATTTAAGGAAGAGAACAATTTAAATTAGCAAAAACTCACTGATTGGACGTTTTGTACCAAATGCTCTCTAATCTCACTTTCCGCACCTAAGTCCTTTTTTCCTCTAAATGAATGAAAATGAATGGCCGAAATCCCCTTAGCAACATAATCCCAAAAAGAAAAATCAAAGAATCGGTTTCTTGTGAATTTTTTATGAATTTTTCAAATTTTCGGAAGGGGACCTACTCATGTGCGTATCATCGATACATATTGATATGTGCAATATGTATCGACAGTATTGGGGAACTTAAAACAGCGATATTTTCATAATATCGCAATGTATCGATATATCATTGATACATTGCAGCAACTGCTACTAGGAAGTATCACAATTACAGCCCAATTTCATATCAACATTGTGAATATCAATAGTATTGACGAATATATTGACCGATACTATCAATGCTGCAATCAGTGGCTGCATGTGCTATTGAACCACATGTGCCACATGGCTGTTGTCCATCTTTAGGTGCTTCACATATGTGACATGTGCCAATTTGCAACATGTGCGCCTTCTAATTCCTGCAGAATTGCTTAGTTCAGGCTCTTCTGAGGACAACCTAGCCCCTAATGTTCCAATGTAAAGCTTCATGAGGAACGCAAACCCCATTCCCCTTCTTATCCCCCTTGGGAGACCTTCCTTTGTCACAATCAACAAATGAAATCAGCTCAAAGAATCGGTGGTTTCACTTCTAACTTCTCTTTATCTAACCTTGATAAGCTCAACTTGTTTTTGGATACCCCTCTCCTCAGCTAGCTAAAACAAAGCAACAGTCAGCTTCATAATCCCCACGAGACTCCTACCATCTTCCCCATGTGTCCTGAAAATCCTTGATCCACCGCATTCCTCACCAATGCTTACCTTAGTGCCAATACTTGCAACCTAGTTAAGCTTTCGCTCTAAATTTTTGAAGCTAGGTTTCACCCAAAGATGATTGGCAAGATAATCACACAGACCAACCGGGGCCTCCATGTCTCGACCTACTTGTTGAAATCCACAGCTCCCTACTTGCTAATTGGAAGCTCCATGTTCTCATCCACAACTTGTGGTGGCTGAATAAAAAGAGGAACAATCCCTCAGAGATCTCCACAATCTTCGACCACAACTTCAAGACCAATAAATGATTCCCCTGCCAAAGCAATTCAGAAAGCACTCCAATGAGAATTAGCTCAGTTGTCCCCACGAGGCTACCGAAGATTCAAAATGGGGGCTCAACACTATACAACAAATGGCTGACACAACATTATGGTGGTGGCTATAAGGAAGAGACCAATTAAAAGCATTGGAAGCCAGATGTGCAGCAGTAACATATAGGAGAATTACCCTTCCAGTGTCAACCATTGAATTTCCGAACACATCCCTGAAGATGAAGAAAGCCCTTTGCCAACAATGCAAAAGATAACCCTAAAAAGACCACATAACACTTAGGGATAAAGAATGATGTGGACATCAGTGGTGCACCCTTTAGAGTGTATCAGAGGAGGAGGCGTCGCCAACAGAGTACTGGAGCAGAGGAGTTGATGTGGATGGACGCTGGGTCCATTGGACCCACTTTCTGACGCGCTACGAGTGCAGGACCGACATGACCGCACCCTGACCACAGATCCATGAGTCGGATTTCACACCCTACCACACGGGCGTTTTAGTTTTAGACGTTTTTTTGTTCTTTTTTCTTGTTTCAAGGACTATATTTTTTTGTCTTTTTATTTTATTTTATTTTTCTTGTTTTCAGGGGCTCTAGTGCACTTTTACATTTTTCATGGCTTATGTATACATTGTGAGAAACCCTATTTTAATTATTATTGAATAAATATAAATTCATATTTTTTCTTCCTCTTTTATCAAGAAATTAGGGTTTCAAGATTAGCCCTTGGGTGTTGAGGATTCCATCCGATTTCAGGTTTCCTTCTTTTTAGATCCTCGAAGCACAGGAAAAGGTAAGAATCATCTGCCTTCTTTTCTTTTGATGACGAAGGACCTATACTTTCTTCATCTCGAACCCTTCATTCTTCACCCATTTTGTTCTTATCTGGATATCCCCATTTTGGTTTAAACGGAAAAGAGTGATGGTTAGTCAATAGAATCAGATCCAAACTTGATCGTGGACTGACTTATGCTACATCTGGGATATCCTCATATCCCTAGGTCCTCCCTTTTTATTGTTTACGTGATTTTATGCTAAGGAGCACGATCCTGACGGAATGATCCCATCTTTATGTTGAGATTTACCTAATCCTTTTTATTGGAAATGGTTAGTTGATTAATGTATTTATTTGAATATTCTTTAACCTGATTATACATGCATTTAGGATTAGGTCATCACATGTCCCCACGTCAAAGAACCTAGTGGAAGAACCGAATGGGAAACCCAGCTAGTAAGTTGCGTGGCCCACCTGATCCCACCAAACACATCAACAAACCGTGGGCCCTGGTAAACATAGTTTTAAAATTGGAGCAAAATGGCTCATGTGTGTCACCAATGAGATGAGTGGACAATTTAAAAATGTTTCACTTCAAATACAATTGAAGAGATGTGTACCGGGGGGATCATTGTCGCCACTTTGAGCACCAATAGAAAACTACCAGGAAGAAGCCTCCTCAACACTTAGGTCACAGGACCTCACACTCTACATGTCATCGGCTGCAGTGGGTCGACAACCGCCTGAACCTCCCTTCCCTTCTGCAGAAACCCTCCTTCACCCCCATTCTTTGTTGAACTACGCATCTGGCTACTACCACCTTCCTTAACAATGCTCACCAATACACTACAAGCACCAATCCTAATGTTGATGAATGTAGACAAGGGGATTGATTTCTCCTTTCTGATCTTCATGTGGGAAAACTTGATGAACTCACAACTCTCAGCCTGGCCAATGCCTCATCAAGACAAACAGATAGCCTGCAGAATATTGGGAATCATAATTCCAGCGGGAGCCCCCAGATCTAAACCTGGAGCTCTTCAAAACACTCCTTAGACCACTTCAACCACCAAGAGATGGATCTGATTGGGCCTTCACAAAAGAATAACCCAACACAAATCACGTTATCGATGTCTGACCATGGGTGCAACGAGCATAGGAATTCCAAGCTGCTAACAGCCCACATCTGAGCTCCCAACCAATCCACCTCTAGGACAAGAGCCCCATGGCCACCATCCATCCATGGCAAGGCAGCATGTGTAGAGTTCATCATCTCAGGCAAAACGCTAACAAAACATCAACCATTACCCTCTTCAATTCATGCGATCTTGTCCCCAGAGGTTAGTCCTGTGGCCTCCTGTTTGGCTTTCCTCCCAAGTGTCTTTTTCAGAGGTTTAACATCAGTTAGGAATAGGACTTCCCACCCAAAGCATGGATCTCACCAGCAAGAAGTGCCATAGACAGAAGGTTGGGAGCAAGAACTGTTAACCTCACAAACAAATTTGCAAGAACCAGAAGGTTCAAATGCAAGCCTTGCCCCTTCTTCTGACCTTTCAACACTTCCAAGCTATATGTTGCCTTGTGGACCACCATCTTCTACCGGAAACCCAACATCCACTCTCAGAGATAGCTACCTCCACTCCTTTGATGGTCTCAAATTGGATGAACACAAAACCTCTGGTTACCACCAATCCTTCAATCTTGGGATGACCTCCACTACCTTACCAAATCTACAGAGTCCCTTGAAGAGTCCATATGAGATCATTCTTCTGGGAACTCCTCAATGAACAGTGTTGGAATAGCCTGTCGTTGCGCTTGGATCTGCAGTGGCAATTAGCTTCAAATCTAACCTTCTGCCCCAATTCCAAAGACTTTACTTTGTAGTGGCCTCTCAACAGTTCCCCTTCATCTACCACAATCTACGAGAAACCTAGAAGGAAATCCATGGGATTGTAAACATGAAACCTGAATGACAATACCACACAAACACAAAGGGTACCAAAGATCCATCAAAGCAATGAATAAGAACGCCCTAAACGTAGAGATGATCTATGATTCCTTTTGTGAATCCACAATACGATTCGCCTCTCTAGGCACCTATAAAAAACTGACATTCTCGGCACCTTTTTCCAATCTGAAGCCTTAAGGCCTTTCAAGATAAAAGATAGCATCCAAGGGGGAGGAGATTTCCAGAAAGCTCATGCAATCACCAAGGAGTCCCCTTCCACAATTACGTTGCTGCCTTTCCAAAAGGCCAATCTGATGTACTGCTTGGATGTTTCACACATTTCGGGTGGCTGCATGTCAAGGTACACGTAAGCTTAGCAAAACTCTCAGTTCAATGTGAGTTTGCTATGCTGTTAGCAAACCTATGGGACAATCGATGACCTCATCATTGTAAATAACAATAATAATAATAACAAAAATAACAAAATTGTTGATGTCATTTCTTGAGCTATTACATATGGCATTGCCAAAAGACCTTAAAAGTGCAAAGATTAGTCTCACTTCAAAAAGTGGTTGTGGGTGATTGCGTGTATCTGCAGGGATTAGTCTCACTTCAAAAAGAGGTGGGGACACCCTATGTCTTCAAAAAAAAAAAAAGAAAAAAAGACCTTACAGTGCAGAGCAAATAACAGCATAGAGTAACCCCATTTTGATAAATTGAGGCCATAGTTTCCCCCATGAAAAAGAAGACCAACATCAATCTGCTTTAGGTTGGAACCTTCTTTTATTATTATTATTATTTATTTATTTATTTTTTTGTCAAAAAGAGGCCTGGGTGGCACTACTCACCTGTCCTCGCTGTACGTCACCCCGTTTTAAACCACGTAGAAGAAGCCCCACATTATCACCAGCCTACACAAGGATGGAACCGCATTAATAATTTCATGATTGGCCATACATATATCAGCACTTCATATCTGGAGAGCTACGAAAAGCCATTTACTTGTCCATGATCCAAAATCTTCTTGAACATCTCTACACCAGTAACAGTAGACTTCAGAGGACCGCCCTGACAGAAAACAGAAACTTGTGTAAGAAGCAAGAAAATCAGCAGACCTGCTTTAAAATGGTGAAATAATTTGAGAAATGGAATTTTGGCCCAAACCTGCATTAAACCTAAAATCTCTACATCTTCTCCAACTTTAATAGTCCCTTGTTCAACACGACCTGTGACAACAGTTCCACGTCCCTGTAAAAATTGAAAAGCAAACCATCAAAAACTGAAGTGGCAACTACCCATTAAGCCTCTTGGATCAAGCCAAATTCTTGGATAGCCAGATATGCAAGCAGATGCTGGTATGCATGTATAGGAATGCTTAGAGACATAGTAAAGAAATTACGTGATTACAATAATCCATAATCTCAGATGACTAAGCCTCATCCCAATTAATTAGGGTCGGCTACATGAATCCTGTTCCACCATTCCACTCAATCAAGGGCCACCCATAGTCTCAAATGACATGATTTTGAATTGACAGGCATGTCATCCACAGAACTGTTACAATGAAATAATTTTACATGGAGAGCATTCAAATAACTTTCTACAGTGTTTTACAACAGCAATATGGCAGTTATCTTGTAACTTTCAATGACATGTCTATTTGTAGGGCACAATTTAACTAAGTTTTCCTTTCACCACCATCTACATCTGCCACACATGTGACATACATATATGGCCATCAAGATCATTCAAAAAAAAAAAAAAAAAATTGAAAGATCCAGATCATTCAAATTGGGGGTCCCAAGGATGTAGAATACCCGAACACTTAATACAGATGGAGTTCCTAACTGTCCAAATGGTGGCCATCAAATGCCTGGCTAAAGATAATCAGCCAGTGTTCCCAATTCAAAGGAAAAACTGGATGGCTAAGATCACCTGGCGTGTTTTTTAGGTCTATGCTCTGTTCACAATGAGCCCATGATCTAGACAGTCAAGTTTTTGTACATGCATGACATGTGTATAGTGGACAAGTCATGACCAGTTGAAAAATGGCGGTGACCATAATCTAGCCCCAGGAAAATATATGATGTGGCCTTTTGCACATGTTGTTTACGTGGAACCGAGTTTCCTCAGTAGCATTAACAACGACTACCATGCTAACGTTAAGGATAGCATAGGGGGACCAAGCCTCCTGGTACTATAGCAATGGAGTAGAGTTCTTTATGTAATAGATCACATTGAATCAAAGAGGGTGAAAGCAATTGCACTTACCTGAATTGAAAATACATCTTCAATTGGCATGAGGAAAGGCTTGTCAAGCTGGCGCACAGGTTCAGGAATGTATGCATCAACAGCTTCCATTAGTTTTAGAATAGCATTTTTTCCAATTTCTTCATTTGTGCCTTGTAAGGCAGACAATGCTGAACCCCGAACAATCGGAATTTCATCGCCTGGGAATTTGTAGAAACTAAGGAGCTCTGCGGAAGCAAATGACTGTGTGAAGCACTTCCACCAAAATCAAGTAAATGAAAAGCCAACTACAAAAGAAATCATGTGATGCTAAATCAAACTTTTGTTGAGCCCAATAAACCATGCATATGGGAACCACCTTCTACAATCGATTCAAATTATTCATATGGTGGTCCTCGTGATAAATGGAAGATGACCTCTCCACCAGGTGATCCTAATCATCTGAATCCAACCATGTTAAATGTGGGCAATTTCTTAGAAATTTTCATTTCCATTGGACAGCTAGTATCATTTGATATAGAAGGCATTAGGGCATGATCCCACCACATGATGGGGCCAACCAGATCAACAACTTACATTACCAAGAGGTGGGTCTTACCGTTGCCATTGTTGTTTAACAAACAAAGCAGTTTCTCTCAAACAAGCATAATAGGATGCCTCACAACCAAAACATTAATAAATAAATTAATGAATGAATGACAACGGTCATAGCACATACCACGAAGTTCCATCTCTACAAGTTCCAATAGCTCTGGATCATCAACAGCATCAACCTTATTCAGAAAGCACACAAGTGACGGCACCCCTACCTGAATCAGTGCAACAAAAGAACAAGGAGAAGAAGAAGGTTGGCTTTAAAGAAGTACCCCGTTAATGACCATTAATGGAAAAAAAAAAAAAAGTACCCCATTAATGACCATTTGACCATCTCTAGAATTTTGGAACATGGGACAATAAGCAACCACGCTGTATAAAACATAACTTCTTTACCCACCTGACGTGCAAGCAGAATATGTTCCTTTGTCTGTGGCATGGGTCCATCTGGGGCAGATACAACGAGAATACCCCCGTCCATTTGAGCTGCTCCAGTAATCATGTTCTGCAATTCCATCAAATTCCTCGTGTTACAGTATGAGACATCAAAGAACTCTTCCAATCCTACAAAAGAGCTGGCATAGATATAACTAATGCACACCCTAGAAACCATAGAGGAGACCATTTTCATATAAGGCAATTGCTACATGACAAACTACCGAACATTTGAGCTCAACTTAATTCTTTATATATTTGTCTGATCATTTTTTCTCCTGTGTTTAGTTTTCTTTTAAAATGGAATTCATCTCTCTTTTATAAATTCTCTTTATTTCAACAAATTTGCAACCTTTTTTTTTTTCCTTCTGTTTAAACAGAGAAGTGGTTGTTCTTTAATCCATTACATTCCTCTTTGCAATTAACGAAAGACAACAATAAGTTTTCCGTAACTCACTTTAACATAGTCTGCATGTCCTGGGCAATCCACGTGTGCATAGTGCCGCTTAGCAGTCTCATATTCCACATGGGCCTGCAAATCATGTCACCTAAAATAAGCTTCCAATATCTCCAAAATAAGTAGTTATTGAGCATAAAAAATGCCAATAGAAGACAGCATTAAAACATGCTATGTACTTATGTTAGAAACATATCCCAACACATAATGTGCATGATGCAAGAAAGAAAATGGCATCCTAACCGTTGCAATGGTAATTCCTCGAGCTTTCTCCTCTGGTGCCTTGTCAATCTCATCAAAGGCAACAGCCTTAGCTTTACCTTCTTCTGCCAGTACCTATAAAAAGCCCATAGAAATTAGAATGCCGCACAAGCTCCTTGCAGGGATAACGCAATCATAAACTCAGAAAAAAACAAATCAACTCTAGATCTAGAGAGACAAATAAGATCAATGTCATCATCATCATCATCTACGGCTTATCCCAACTGATTGGGGTCCGCTAGCTAAGATCAATATATGGAAGCATAAAATATACCAACTAGAATCAACCTTTGTAATGGCTGCTGTGAGTGTAGTTTTCCCATGATCAACATGTCCAATAGTCCCAACATTTACATGGGGTTTCCTGCACCAATAAACACAACAAGAATACAAATGTAAAGAACTGTACATGACCAAAGCACATTCACATCATGAACTCAACAGACAGATTGAGGACAAGCTAAATATTATCTCCCTTTGAAGAAACTGAATCAAAGATACCAAACACATCAACGAGTTGTATACTGTCACCATGGAGTAGTATTTTTCCATTTCATGTGAAACTTTATTAGAATTTAATGCAAAATAGCAACTCAAAAGACCAAGCTGGAAATATTGCATACAAAAATTACAAAACAGGCATACACAGCAAAGTCTTTGGAGAGTAGAAAGGCTGCAACCAATGCTGATTTGATGACTAAACTATTGGCTTCCTACTGTATGTAAGAGGTCCTTCCAAATCTCCATAAATCCTAAAAAGAGCTAACAAGTGGAAGTTATTTCTCCTGTGAGCCACCTGATGGTGTTGCTCAAGGCGTCCAAAAGAGCTCTCACCCTCTGATCGTTGTTCCATCATGTTGCAGGTATGTGCAAATAAGAACCATCCATCTAGTGGCTCCCAAAGTGAGCAGTGAATGGTTAAAGAAACCAAATTGAATGATCCAACTCAACCAATCAACATTCTTCAAAATGGTAGTAGAAAACAAAATTGGTTAAGAACAGTATATATTCAGCAATTAGAAGTTCAAAAGGAGATGGCTATGATTATTTGATAGGTGTCATTTTCAAAACCACATGCCATTGACAATAAGGTCCACTTGACAGACAGCCCCGATTGGAATCTCGCCTCCCACGTGTACAGTGGGGGATCTCTCTGCCATATCTGGGTTCTTTTGGTTGTATTGTAAAATTTCCCTTCTTGTAAATCCACAACAGAAATTCCACAGATAACAGAAAATCTCAAAATTGTCATTCAGATCTCAGACAACCAAAAAAATCAACAATTACTCATAAGAGTAATGACCGTCATCAACTGATTGTCAGTTAGATTAAGCTACAAACCATCATGCGTGCCAATTTGTTACATGATGTCCGCAACATGTGGGCCACACTAATTGTCAGGCAGGCCACTCTATACAAAATAATGGACAGTTTAAATCAGACCCACTGATGAGCTGATTCTATGTACATACTAGGCCTGCCTGAATCATGATGATTGGACTGGCCTGATTTTCAGGCCCATGATATTCATAGCAGGGATCTCCTTTTGCATGGCACATTGGCAAGTGTGATGGGTACAAGTACAACTGGTCATAGATGACTGTTTCCCTTCTCCTAAATATCCATATCGAATTTCTAAGAGTGAAAAAAGGTATACAGAAAATGTACTCAGCTTCACAATCAATAAAAAAAATTCCCCGGCAAATATTTCATTAGGGGTCATTTGGATGATAGTAAACCGCTTAAGTTGTAAATGCTTTACTAGTAAATCATTTACAAGCTGTAAATGATTTACAGGCAATCTGTTTGGCTTTAAGTTGTAAATGATTTACAGTGTTTGGATAGCCTGTAAAATGGTTTATATCCTGGAATTGTGTATTCACGCCTAAGATAGTTTAGTGAAGTAATTCATTAAAAACATTCAAATGGCATATAAGAGTTGATTTTAAAGTGGATCACTGGGTTAAGCTCGTCTCACTAAAGCTTAGGGTTGATCCTCACATAAAACCAAGCAGTAAGTGAGCCATAGAAGAGGGCCCACAAATTCAAATGCTCTTTTATAAGGCCGATAGCAAGATTTGTTGCCGTTGGTGGAGGGAGGGAGGGAGAGAGAGATTGGGAGATTGGAGGGAGGGAGAGAGCTGTTAGAGTTCTCAGGTAAGAGAGAGAGAGAGAGAGAGAGAGAGAGAGAGAGAGAGAGCTGTTGGAGTTCTCAGATAGAATGGAGAGAGGGAGATACAAATCTCCCAGCCTTAAAAAAAAGAGCTGTTGGAGGCTTCTTGCAGATAAATCATTTGCTAGCAAATGAAATCCCTGCTTTTGGCTAGCAAATGAAAAGGGGGAAAAGGTGGTAACTCATTTACAACTAGTAAATGATTTACTAGTATTTTAGGGCATCCAAACACAGTAAATCATTTACAACTTGCCTCATTTACCATCATCCAAATGATCCCTTGCAAACAGACACAATCAACAGAACAAAGATGACCCATTTCTTGCAAACTCCATATCTTTACAATCAAACAGACAATAGGATGGCAGGCACACTAGACACGTTGGCATGCATGATCAGTACAACTGGTCATAGATGACTGTTTCCCTTCTCCCAAAATATCCATATCAAATTTCTAGAGTTTAAAAAGGTATACAGAAAATGTACTCAATTTCACATCCCCTGAAAAATATTTCTTTAAAAACAGATAAAATCAATGAAACAAAGACAACCCATTTCTTGCAAACTCCATTTCTTTATAATCAAATGAACCATGTGATGACGGGCACACTCAACACATTAGCACGAGTGATGGTTATAACCGGTCATAGAGTACTGTTTCTCTTCTCCCAAAATATCCATATCAAATTTCAAAGAGTGTAAGAAAGGTACATTAAAAATGTATTCAGATTCACAGTCGATCCAAAAAAAAAGCGCAAATACTTCATCAGAAGCACACACAAAATCAACAGTACAAAGACGACCCATTTCTCACAAACTCCACATCTTTACAATCAAACAGACAGTACAAAGAAAATTAAAACAAAAACATAAAAAAAATTGCAGAGATCAATCCATCCAAAAACAAGAGAAAATAAAAAACAAAAATCAGAAATTAAAAAAAAAAACAAAATAAAAATGATTTTTTTAACATACGTGCGCGTAAACGTCGCCAGGCATCTTCTCCACCAAAACCCGCCATCAAAATCCCTCCTGCCCTCTGCATACAGAGTTTCTGAAATGGAAAATCGGCCCGAGATCTCCCCACGACAGCATGAGTATAGAGGCGAGGAGAGGTTGAGAAGGCGCTTGATGTTTGGGTTCTTCAGAGCAGCTGAAGCCATGAGAGAGAGAGAGAGAGAGAGAGAGAGAGAGAGAAGGTTTTAGTTACGAAGGGTTTAAAGAGTGAGAGACGGAGAGGCCAAGGGTTTTGTGGAGAAACTCTGGACTCGTAACATTCAACGGGACTCGCGCGAGTGAGATGGAGGGTAAGCGCGTGCGCACGTGCAGACAGATCCGATCCATTCATTCTGTGGGGCCCAAGGCGAGTATGCTCTAGTCACAAATCAGCGAGCACAATTTTCAAATGGCAGTTAAGGACCTATAATTTATAGGGAAAGCATTGGCTACTCCCCCTGCCACCAGCCCCGTTGCTGGTGGTCGGTGCTCTGTGGGCCCCACCATGATGTATGTGTTTCATCCATTCAGTTCATACATTTTTATAGATCATTTTAGTGGTTGTTCCAAAAACTTATAGGAATATAAATCTCAGGTAGACCACACCACAGGAAAGCAATATTGATTGGATATCCACAATTAAAATTCTCCTAAGGCCCATGTACTGTTTATTTGACATCTAATATGTTGATTAGCTCATACAGGCCCAGATGAAGGAAAAAAACAAAAATCAGCTTGATCCAAAACTTTTATGGCCCTCAAAAGGTTTCTAATGGTCAACGCTCATTCAACACTGTTTTCTGTAATGTAGTCCACTTGAGATTTGGATATATCTCATTTTTGGTATCATGCTATAAAATGACATGGAAAAATATACCAACGGCATGGATGAAACACATACATCATGGTGGGGCCCACAGACCACCGACCGTGTGCATATGTGGTCCACCAATCAGCGGACCGGCTTGTTTTCTCAAGGGCAAATTCATGGTGGGACCTGCTTGATGAACGGCTCGGATATTTCAGACATGTCAAGTTGGCGGACGTGGCTTCGGTGAATCGGGAATCCACCGGGGTGGGTGGATCACTGATTGTGGGGCCCACTTTGATCCATGTGCCCTACATCCACACCGTCCGTCAGTTTTTAAAGCCATATTTTAGGGCACGAGCACAAAAAATGAAGCAGATCCAAATCTTAGGTGGACCATAAGACATGAAGCAGCAGTGATTGAATGGCAACCATTAAAAAATTATTAAAGGCCACGGTAATGTTTATTTTCCATCCAACCTGTTGATAAAGTCACACAGACCTCAATGAAAATACCACAAAAATATCAGCTTGATCCAAAACTTTTGTGGCCCACAGAAAAAATTTAATGGTGGGAATTCAATCACTATTGTTTCTTGTGGCATGGTCTACCTGAAATTTAGATCTGTTTCATTTTTGGGCTCATGTCATATCTGTAAAATCCGATGGACGGTGTGGATACAAGACAAATATATCAAAGTAGGCCCCACAGTCAAGTATCCATCCACCTTCTTAAATCCCCGAATCCATGGAAGCCGCGCCCCAAGTACGAAAGTGGCGAGGGCTGTCCTAAATGGGCCGGGCCTAGGGTAATCGGACCGGGGTACCTAAGGCCCGACCCAGCAGGTTTCTTCTTAAATCTAAAAGTCCAAACTAGTTCAGGCCCACAACGTCTAGATGAAATTGATCCACTTTTGAGGTGAGTTTGGGTCCATCTAAATTAATAGCTGTAATGCTCTGAAAATCAGGGGTCGAGCATAGGCCCAACTCCCGAGTTACAACACATTACTTATGCAACATAGATAATGATGATTACATGTTGTCCATATTAGTGCATTAAACATGAATGAGATTATACCAAATCAGCATATTATACTCCAGAGGTAATTAAAGTACGCTAGCGGAAGACTGTGATATGTATATAAACTGTCTAAAAGTAATAGCAAGCTCTCAGAGTATGATCGTCACTAGGTTAAATAATTACAAGTTTATTTCCAAAAAGTACAAAATAAGAAAGTGTGGTGCTCTCTATCCAAAACCCTGTAGCCCCGTCAGCGCAACTCCAAATCTACATAGACCCGCCAGAGAGTTGCATATAGGAGAACTCCTCCTCGCCATCGTAAAAGTTCGGCTCTGCTTCGTAAGCATCATCATCATCTACAACTACAACAGGGTCTAGTTGGTGTTTAAGCACCATCCCAGAACGTGGGAGTAAGTGATCAACTCAGTGAAATTATAACGCAAAGGTTAATATGTTATCAATTCAATCAAGCAGTACAACAATCAAGTCATAAGTACTCTTATTAATACAAAGATGGTATATAATAATGATGCATGCCCTCGCCTGCACTCCCTCTGCGATCTTCCTCTTACGGTCACGGCATGCCCCCCTTCCTCTGTGCTCAACTCCAACGCCAAAGGCACATGCAATGCGGTGCATGAGCGTAATTACCGAGTTCTTATTAGACCTTTTCATACATAAGAATTAGGAAGCTAAAGTACCTCCCTTATATCATTTCCCAAACAATGATCCATTTTAGGGTCATCAGTCCTAGCTAGTCTCATACGATGTTGCGGTTCCAGGTCGCTACAAATGGCTCATCACCTCAATGCAGACATAGCTTATACTTTAGTTACTACGGAAAGGCTCGTCGCCTCAATGCAGTCTTAGAGTATGCTCGAGGTCACTACGAATGGCTCGTCACCTAGTCATGGGTTGACAACTCGAATACAGTGTCCCATACCACCGTATTCAACTCACGAGCTTGGGTTGCTCACTGGACACTAGGAGGAGGCTCGTCGCCCCAGCGTAGTCCGACAGCTCGACCACGTTGTCCCATACCACCATGCCCGACTCATGAGTCTTAGCGGATCGAGGTATCAAGGTTAAACGGGCTTTACTGGTGAGTTTGGTACCTTAGATTTAAGCAGTAACGTCCATACATGTTGAACATACATTGGGCCAATCGGGTTACTTGACAAGCTCGACTAGTACAAGCGCACATAGACTTAATCGACATGGAGTGCATAAGCATTCCGGGTGGCCTAGCCACTGTTGTCAAACGACGTATGACTCGGATTCGTCGAACGCATCTGTCGTGGCTAAAACAGTTCAGCCACTAGTCATAAATCATTACCGATTGCCTAGACTACATCGTAGCCCCAAATACACCCCAGAACAATAATACTCACATGTGATAATCATGGACAGCATGTGACAATCAAATCTAAATATAAATTATATTTGAGCATTTTAACAACTACATTCTACGCATGTTATCATACATAGGCATTTCATCTATAAATCAAGTAGTAGTAAGATAGGTTACATACCGAAAACTGTAATTATGTATGAGGGAATCGAAAAACCTATATCGACACCCTTTTTGAGTACATTACATCAAGCACTTCTCATTCAGGCATTTTATCAAACACTTAGACTACACATATTACATATACATGTAATATCTTAGTTATTACATATATTGTGATGAGTCCTTTCACAAAGGAGTTATCACCTATAACCATCATGTATTTACAATTATTTGTAACATCCCGGATTTTTACTTTTTGGATTTTCAAAAATCCTTAAATTATTATTTTTTATTTAATTAACTTATATTTTCACTTACTGACCATTGACACTCAATGTTAGCTTATACACGAGTGGTCCTTTCTGGTCACGGTCAGATCATGTGCGGGCCGTCAAGCCAGGTAGCCCGATTACACTTAGTGACAGCCTGTGTAGGCTACCCAGCGACAGAGGAAGGTCAGAAAAATCTAAAAATTTAGAAAATCATAGATCTCACTGGGCTTGTGGTCCATCGCGGACTACGGACCCAGTGGACACCCAAAAGTACCATCTGGTGCTTGCCCAATGTGCCCCACCAATGCCAAATTGGAATCTGGCACTTACAAATAAAACCGGAATACCAGACGTTCCAGCCATCGGATTCTTCCAAATTTACGGTCAAGGTTTGATGTATTTTTCTACGCCCGTCCACCAAATCTGGGGCCCGATCGTGGCACGGTAACCGTTGATTGCAAATTGGGCCTGTACGACTAAACCCCATATCCGATCACCTCCAATTTTTGCATGGCCCTTCATCGGGCCGTGGAACATCCGTCCTATAAGTTTCATGGCCAGAGGGCCCCCAAAAATGCCCCATCAATCAGAAATGGCCCCGCCGGGCCATTTAAAGAAAGAAACCCTATGCTCGAAACCCCATCTCTGTTAATCCGTTTGATCTTAAACTTTGTATGGCCCCTCATCGAGTCATGAGGCACCTACACACCAAATTTGGTGGCCGGAGGGGTGATAGGGCTGCCTCAACATCAAATAGAGTCCTATACAACATCAAATAGAGTCCTATATGGCTATTTTGGGAAAACTTGGAAACATAAGGCCAAGGCAGCCAACTCTAGGGAATAAACCCTAGCTCTTTTTCATAACTCCATTCTCCAACAACAATCCCTTCCTCTCCCTCATAACTTCTCCAAATCTCCCACCACCAAACCTCTCTCCCTCATAAATCTTCAATTCCCCTAGAACCCATCTCTCTTCCTTATAACTTCTCCATCTCCCAACAACAAATCTCTCCCTCATAGCCACCACATTATCCAATGACCAAGGAGAGCTATGGTGGACCCTAGAATCGAGGTGGGGCCCAAGGAAGCCGGTCTTGCATCTCCCTAGCCCTTCTCCAAGAGAAATCCTTTCACCACAACCACAGTAATTGCTCCATCGATCATCTAGGTAAGATCCATTGCCCGTTTTTCTTGAAAACCCTCATGTGGAGGGTAGATTACATGGAGTGCTAACATGCAAATGGGTATTTTAGGGATTCCGGCCGATCGACCCCGAAATCCACACTCCTAGGTCGTTTTTTCGAATCTCCAACGACTCGAAGGTGCGGATTATTGTTCTTAGGTGGCTTAACACCAATTTTAGCATGAGCTTAATGATTTTGATTGCTTGGATGTTGTGTTTGAACGTCTAGAGAGACCCTAGAAATTGTAGCTGTTGGATTGTATGGACATGCTTGCTTGATTCTTTCATGATTTGGATCTTGTTTCTTACATGGTTTGTGTATGGATGATCACATGCTCATGCTTGTTTGATTTTCCATGTTTTGTTGCTTCATAGTACGCAGGATGTCATTATTCTTTGCATATGCTTTTGTAATATGGAGGAAGTACTCAACTTCCTCACTAACCCACACACTCACATGTATTTTATTCTTGATAATGCTTGGTTGCTTGTAGGAGTATTCATATGTATGTTTGAAATGCATGAGAACATGTGGTTGTTACGCTAGTTGAGAATCTGTATAGTTGGCTTGTTATGAATAACCTTCATCCTATTGGGTTGGTCAGGAATCATGAGGAGAGACGGTTGTTCCATTGGTGGGACTACCCTCAGGCTAAACCCGTGGGTTTGGGCGGGTGTGTTCGGGTGGCTGTAGTTCGACTACATAGGTCTTTTGTGCCCGAGGTCACTCGTCTCACGCTCGCTTGACTCGTGCGGTCTAGCCTACTGTCTGACCACCCTATATGTTAACCCTGTTTGCTCACATATGTATGGAACCTGAACCACCCTACAACCGTTGTAGCCCATCAAAAATTCACTTGCAACTGGTCCACAGCCTCGTGAGCCGGGCATGGTGGAATGAGACACTATGTCCGAGCTATCGGCCTACGCTGGGGAACCGCGCCTCCCCGTAGTGACCGCGAGCGATCCCTTCCTTTCGGCACTCCTCATGTGCTTGGTGTTGGGGATGAGGAACCCGACGGGATCACGGACCGCGAGGTCTCGGCCTCACGCGTTGATGGGGTCTTGGCCTCGCAACCAGTTTAGGGCATTGATACGTAGGGTGAATCAGAATCCCCAACCTGCTAGATGAATGGACTTAACTAATAACTCGACTAACACGATCGCATTGCACGCATTAGTCAGGGTGGTGACTCGGAAGTCGAGGTCGCTCTGAGGAAGTGTTGTTATATGCGATCGTTAGATGGAGTCGCTTGAGGGAGTGTTGTGGCGAGGGCATGCATCATATCATCCCGCATGCATGCATTTTAAATAAGAGTTATTAGGTGTTGATGATTGTCTGCTTTTCATTAAGTTCATATTACAATTGATGCCTGTTGTAACTTGAGACCAATAGTTCACACTGAGTTGATCATTCACTCCCACTTTGGGACGGTGTTTTAAAACACCAACCAGACCCATTCATAGATGCAGGTGACTCAGGGCATGAGGAGCCTGGCGAGGCGAGCTTGGACGAGGAGGACGGACTCTCCTACTTGCAGAAGATGGGCGGCTCTCCATCGGCTTGATCGGTGATTTGGTTTTTCTTGGTGCATGAGCTCACTTTACTCTTTTTGGACATAGCCTTCTTTTGTTATTCTGTTGGGCAACGCCTTGGGCGATCCTTTATTATTTTGGATATGTATATATGTGAGATATCCTTCATTTCAGTAGACTGGTGTGATTGTGTTTGTGCCTCAGGTAATTCCAAATTGCGCAGTTAAATTTGATTAATCATAAAAAAACCATAAATGCATGATAAGTGACACTCGGGAACTCAAGAGTTGAGTCTATGCACGACCCTCGATTTTCCGGGGCGTTACAAATGGTATCAAAGCAATAGTTTGAAATCTCTTGGGCCATAGGTCATGAACCCACTAACGCGTCCGCTGACTTGAGAGGATACATATTAGGAAATGCAACGAGGACTTAGAATGGTAGGAACCATCCTAGAACCGGAACCGACGATCTTAGACGAACGGTAAGACTTCCCAGGGATTAGGGATGTGTAGCAAGAGAAGGTAGCGATTCTAGAGAATGAGTCCGGGAGTCTTACAAGACCTCAGCCCATAGGTAGAAACGAGCCGGAGACTAAATGATTTGACAGTCAAAACCATTGTCCTAGACTAAATGAGTGAACATCAGGTCAAATTTGATAGATTAGACTTATTTGGGGATAAAGAGTTGGGGGTGAACGAAAATTTACCGAAAAATAGTGAAACTGAAATAAAACTGGGTTCTGGCCACTAACCGGGGGGAATATCAGGAAACCAGTAGGCCCATTGCATAGATCAGCTCGTTCTACCCCAAAATCATATATGGCACTTCCCGGGGAGCCTTTCCGACGCCCGGAAATGCCGAAAGACCTCCGGGCCATAAATCGGGGGGGTCACCCCGCCGCCCGCGTTGTCACCCCGCCGATCCGGGGGGTCACCCCGCCGCCCGCGTTGTTACCCCGCCGACCCGCGTGGCCACCCCGCCAAGGCTCCAGCAGCCCGCGTGGCCCCCGCCACCCACGTGCTCGCCCCGCCGCCCACTCCGCCGCCGACCAGTGTTGCCCCTGCCAAAATTCCTACAATTTAAAGTCAACTTCAAAAATCCATATCTCATTTGTTACAACTTCAATTTAGGTGATTCAAAAGCCAGATTAAAGATGAATGAGTCTAGTTTTATATAAAAATAAGAAAAAAATAAAATAAAAATTATAATATATCTAAAATTAAGCTGTTCTGTCAACTGTCCAAAATTTTTTTGATTTCAGACAACTGTTGCTCCTAGAATTTTAATAATTTATTTACAACTCTAAATGAGATGAAATTTTTTGTGATATCTTTAAACTCAATGATAAAATATTATAAAAATTTTTAAAATAATTCAGTTACCAAAAGTACAAGAAACCTTACAAGAAATAGAGCCCCTTTCCCACTACTCCCACTCCATCATCTTCACTCTTCCATACTCAAACCCATCTCTTCAAAATTCATCTTCTCCTCCTATAAACTCCCCATCTCCTCTTCCTCACCTTCAAAACACCTTCCCAAACCCTTTCTTAACCATTTTCTTTTTCTCAACCCCGTTCGCAAGTCCATCCACTGAATCCCATTCACAAAGCCAACATCAAACCTACTCTCTCCAACTAACTCCCATTTTTTTTTCTTATACCCAACCCAAACCCATTTCCAACATACATTCCCTAAGACCCGACCTCACACTTCATTCTCAAATCCCACTCCATTCACTCATTCACTATAAAATAAAAAATAAAAAATCCCTTCTCCTTCTCCATTTCTTCAACTTTTCTCAAATCTCAATACCCACTCTCTCAAATTTGCATCTTCTCGAATCCCATTTTCCAAAACCTATCTCTAACCATGGCACTTCTATGTAATATGTTCTTCACTGAGTCTTGTCATACAATTTTAACTAAAGATGTGCATTGTGTTTGATACTATTTGTGTACCAACTATTTTGTCAAATTCATTTACTAGATGAGAATCATAATGCCCTGTTTGCTTATGTGTCAAAGTGTTTGTTTATTAATATCATTATATATATATATATATATGTATGTATTGAAAGAAATGTATTATGGATTCAATTTTATTTTCAACCATGTTTGGAGAATAGTTACTGTAAATCACACAACCTCAAAAGAGCTTCGGTAAAATAGGTAGGATTCAACTGTCAAAAATTTCAAGGCAATATCGTCACTGCCTCACTTCACTTGATTGGCCAATCATGCCTTGTATATTAGTACCTATAGTCTGTTTGGATTCTTTCGATTTTTCAAGAATATTTAGCAAAATCATCAATCAGTTTATAACATCTTTCTAGAATAAACCTTTCACAAGAACCCCAACGCATATTTTCCTCCCCTCTCACTCTCTCACCCTAAATCTTCTCTAACCCATCTTCTTCTTCTTCTTCACATCCTCTTATCTCCCTACTTCATTCTTTCATTTCCTCTCTTTCCACTACTCTCCATTCTCCCAACCCATCTCCAAACTTCATTTCCAAGATCCACCCATATTCCTCACACCTAAATCCCTCCTAGCCGAGGGAAAAGTCGTTCCTAGCGACCGTCATCTCCTTTTTCACCATTCCGACGATTCATTCCCCTATGGGAGGAAGCACCCCCACTTTCGCCCGACTCAGATGAGTAGCCCCACGACCTTACTAACGACTAGTAGTTTGTTAATGCGGTTAGGTCTAATGCATGTATTGAAGGATGGTTAGGACCTTTGCTTAATTAGCTTGTATTTTTGTTGCGTCTAGCCTATCTAGTAATGCTTGAAATCCATGCTGTAACATGTAATTGGCCATACCTATGGCATTTTGAAATTTATGTGAATGTATGGATTGTTTTGGAATTTTGTTGTCGTCTTGTGAATGCGTGTATGAATAATTGCCTTACTACGCCCATATTAACGTTATTAGCACTCTAAACCTCTAGAATACCCTAGAACTTTCAACTATTCATTCATTCTTGAAATTTATGAAACCAAAGTGCAATCTACTCATAACCCACTAACCATAACATTGAAATGGTAATTCACATAAAATTTTGTGCCTTTAGAAACTTATTAGGACGATGTTTGACCATAGGCATAATAAGAGATTCATTAATTACTAATTTGGACATGAATTAAAACGAGGATTCCATTTGACAAAGACTCGAGCGACAACCTTAAAAATAGGAGATTTTAACCTTTTAAGGATATGAGATATTTCCTAAGCATTTAGGTTGATCAAACTATGAAATTACGGGACTACACACTTGCGAAGTATTCGCGGCTTGACCCAATTCTCAATCCTGAGCGACTACCAACGGACTCAACACCGCTCACCGAGCGAAGACCGGGATCCATCGAGTCTGAAAGGGATACAACGGGTTGTCTGCATACAGTCGGCGGACAATCGACATATCGGATTTGAGCCTACCACAACCGTTTTTCCGTACTAGCTTCATCATAAAGAGTAGAATATGCCACCTTTAAGTAAACTGTATCAACAACCACTTAGTACGATAATAATGATTTTGACATTTGTTTTCAAACCTCAAATGTGAAAACTTTTAAGGGGGGTAGAATATATTAAGGAAGACTAGTATAATTAGTATGCACCCTACCACGCATATAAACCTCAAATCAATAAAACTTAGGCAAACGAAATGATAATATCTTTAATTATTACTCTTAGGCAATTTCGGGGACGAAATTGTTTTTAAGGGGGGTAGATTGTAACATCCCAGATTTTTACGGTTTTGGATTTCCAAAAATCCTTAAATTATTTTTTTTATGTAATTAACATATATTTTCACTTACTGACCATTGACACTCAATGTTAGCTTATACACGACTGGTCCTGTCTGGTCACGATCAGACCATGTGCAGGCCGTCAAGCCAGGTAGCCCGATTACACTTAGTGATAGCCCGTGTGGGCCACCCAGCGACCGAGGAAGGTCAAAAAAATATAAAAATTTAGAAAATCATAGATCTCACTGGGCTTGTGGTCCATCGCAGACTACGGACCTAGTGAACACCCAAAAGTACCATCTGGCGCTTGCCCAATGCGCCCCACTAATGCCAGATTGGAATATAGCACTTACAAATAAAACCGGGATACCAGGCGTTCCAGCAGTCGGATTTCTTCCAAATTTACGGTCAAGGTTTGATGTATTTTTCTACGCCCGTCCACCAAATCTGGGACCCGATCGTGGCACGGTGACCATTGATTGCAAATCGGGCCTGTACGACCAAACCCCATATCCGATCACCTCCAATTTTTGCATGGCCCTTCATCGGGCCGTGGAACATCCGTCCTATAAGTTTCATGGCCAGAGGGCCCCCAGAAATGCCCCATCAATCGAAATGGCCCACAAATCATTTAAAGAAAGAAACCCTATGCTCGAAACCCCATCTCTGTTAATCCGTTTGATCTTAAACTTTGTATGGCCCCTCATCGAGTCATGAGGCACCTACACACCAAATTTGGTGGCCGGAGGGGTGATAGGCCGCCTCAACATCAAATAGAGTCCTATACAACATCAAATAGAGTCCTATATGGCTATTTTGGGAAAACCTGGAAACATAAGGCCAAGGCAGCCAACTCTAGGGAATAAACCCTATCTCTTTTTCATAACTCCATTCTCCAACAATAATCCCTTCCTCCTCTCCCTCATAACTTCTCCAAATCTCCCACCACCAAACCTCTCTCCCTCATAAATCCTCAATTCCCCTACAACCCATCTCTCTTCCTCATAACTTCTCCATCTCCCAACAACAAATCTCTCCCTCATAGCCACCACATTATCCAATGACCAAGGAGAGCTATGGTGGACCCTAGAATCGAGGTGGGGCCCAAGGAAGCCGGTCTTGCATCTCCCTAGCCATTCTCCAAGAGAAATCCTTTCACCACAACCACAGTAATTGCTCCATCGATCATCTAGGTAAGATCCATCACCCATTTTTCTTGAAACCCCTCATGTGGAGGGTAGATTACATGGAGTGCTAACATGCAAATGGGTATTTTAGGGATTCCGGCCGATCGACCCCGAAATCCACACTCCTATGTCATTTTTCTGAATCTCCAATGACTCGAAGGTGCGGATTATTGTTCTTAGGTGGCCTAACACCAATTTTAGCATGAGCTTAATGATTTTGATTGCTTGGATGTTGTGTTTGAACGTCTAGAGAGACCCTAGAAATTGTAGCTGTTAGATTGCAGGGACATGCTTGCTTGATTTTTTCGTGATTTGGATCTTGTTTCTTACATGGTTTGTGTATGGATGATCACATGCTCATGCTTGTTTGATTTTCCATGTTTTGTTGCTTCATAGTACGTAGGATGTCATTATTCTTTGCGTATGATTTTGTAATATGGAGGAAGTACTCAACTTCCTCACTAACCCACACACTCACATGCATTTTATTCTGGATAATGCTTGGTTGCTTGTAGGAGTATTCATATGTATGTTTGAAATGCATGAGAACATGTGGTTGTTACGCTAGTTAAGAATCAGTATAGTATGAATAACCTTCATCTTATTGGGTTGGTCAGGAATCATGAGGAGAGACGGTTGTCCCATTGGTGGGACTACCCTCAGGCTAAACCCGTGGGTTTGGGCGGGTGTGTTCGGGTGGCTGTAGTTCGACTACATGGGTCTTTTGTGCCCGAGGTCACTCGTCTCACGCTCGCTTGACTTGTGCGGTCTAGCCTACTGTCTGACCAACCCTATATGTTAACCCTGTTTGCTCACATATGTATGGAACCTGAACCACCCTACAACCGTTGTAGCTCATCAAAAATCCACTTGCAACTGGTCCACAGCCTCGTAAGCCGGGCATGGTGGAATGGGACACTATGTCCGAGCTGTCGGCCTACGCTGGGGAACAGCGCCTCCCGTAGTGCCATGAGCGATCCCTTCCTTTCGGCACTCCTCATGTGCTTGGTGTTGGGGATGAGGAACCGACGGGATCACGGACCGCGAGGTCTCGGCCTCACGCGTTGATGGGGTCTTGGCCTCGCAACCCGGTTTAGGGCATTGATACGTAGGGTGAATCAGAATCCCCAACCTGCTGGATGAATGGACTTAACTAATAACTCGGCTAACACGATCGCATTGCACGCATTAGTCAGGGTGGTGACTCGGAAGTCGAGGTCGCTCTGAGGGAGTGTTGTCATATGCGATCGTTAGATGGAGTCGCTTGAGGAAGTGTTGTGGCAAGGGCATGCATCATATCATCTCGCATGCATGCATTTTAAATAAGAGTTATTAGGTATTGATGATTGTCTGCTTTTCATTAAGTTCATATTACAATTGATGCCTGTTGTAACTTGAGACCAATAGTTCATACTGAGTTGATCACTCATTCCCACTCTGGGATGGTGTTTTAAAACACCAACCAGACCCATTCATAGATGCAGGTGACTCAGGGCATGAGGAGCCTGGCGAGGCGAGCTTGGACGAGGAGAACGAACTCTCCTACTTGCAGCTGATAAGCGGCTCTCCATCAGCTTGATCGGGCTGAATTTGGATTTGTTGAGCCGTGGGCTCAGCTTTACTCTTTTTGGACATAACCTTCTTTTGTTGTTCTATTGGGCAACCCTTTATTATTTTGGACCTGTATATATGTGAGATATCATTCATTTCAGTAGATTGGTGTGATTGTGCTTCGTGCCTTAGGTAATTCTAAATTGCGCAGTTAAATTTGATTAATCATAAAAAAAACCATAAATGCATAATAAGTAACACTCGGTAACTCGGGAGTCGAGTCTATGCACGATCCCCAATTTTTCGGGGCGTTACATTATTAATCATGGCAAGCACAAGTCATAATTCCATACTCATATAGACATTTCAATAAACACATGGAATGCATATATTTCAACTTAGTTCGTATATATGTGTAATGCGCGGAAAACATCGTATCTAAACATTTGTGATAACAATCAAGTCAGGCATAAATCATTACTGACATTGCAAGCCTTGAAAATCATAACCTAAATGTTTATAGTCCGCACCTTTCACCGGTAAACAAGTATCGAACTCAGTTTGAGCACTGAGTCTCTGTCTACGGCACAACGACAACCTATAATATGAAATAAGTTAGTTATTTCATCTCTTACCCTATTTGAATCTCTAGGGTAGGTTAGGGTTAGGATTCCTTACTTACGAACGGGATCAGAATCGTCAGAATAGCGATACAGAGGTGATAGTTAAGCACGTGGAGTGGCGGGATTGAATCCCACGAACAAACTCCAACTCTCTCCCTCACTTTCTCTCTCTTTCCTTCTCTTTCTTCTCACTTCTCTCTCTAGGGTTTGCGAATTTGTATGTGAAGGGAGTGAGAGGGTTTAAGGCCTTTATATAGGCCCAAAAGTGATAGAATGACCCCAAGGCCATGGTATACTTATGTTATAGCCAAAAGTCATCTGTTTCGGCTCAACGGAGCACTTCTGGAGGCCCATTTTCTGTATGCGTTTGGACTTAAGCTCTAGGCATTGGATCTAGGTCGAGTTAAGTTTTCGGTCCGATTGAATTTACAGATCGACCGTGGCAGACCAGTTTTAGTTTAACGGTTACCGACACTCGATCAAGGCCACAAGTATACTAACATGTGTTGAAAATTTTTCCTGATCCGAGGGTGTAATTGGGTCAGATTCTGACGGTCTGAATCCTTATATTTAGCCCGCAAGTGAATAGCCCAAATCACTTAAATCTGAGTTCAATTTCTAAAGACATTTGCGTTTCTCACAAACTTCGCTCCGGGCTCAAGTTGTGCATTTCTGGATACTATCTGGATTTGATTTCCGAGATAGTTGTCAAACCCAGTAAAGCGATCATAAGCATATAGTTTTGCGGTAATCGGACTTTTGATGCGCGGTCCAAGTCCGATACGGAGTTTCGGTGCGCTCCCGAGAGCAATCGGGTTTAGAGATTGATCCTAAATTTCAAGGTAATGTAGCATTAATGGTTCTACTCGTTTTACGTCTTGCAGTTCGTATTTAAAGTGGTTCAAGCTAATTTCAAAGCTAATTTATTTTAACACTTAGTTAATTTCGTCTAATTTCTAAAGAATTTGGTCCTGAGTGATTTCTACTTGAGGTGACACTCGAGTCTTTGTATGGATTTTTTCAAGACGTTATAATAGTGGTCCAGATCGGGCTAGAAAATGTGGTCCACTTAAATGGGTAGCGGTCAAGCTTGAGCTAGATAATGTGGCCCACTTAAGTAATTAGACAAATCCTGACGGATTCGGCTTTTCTTCATGGAAGGTCAATGAAACAAGGGTCGGTTGCAACAAATTGCTATATGAATTTATGAGATATGCTATTGAATTTTATTGTTTGTGGAGGAATGAATGGACAATACAATCTAATGCTATGGTTGTGGATCAGTGGTCTCACTTTGATTCAATGTGGGTTGTTGCTCAGTTTTGGTTTTAGAGGTGTGTGGGCCTAATGTAGAACGTGTTCCTAGTATGGTTAAGCCAAAAGAAGGTGGACCGTAAATTGACCATAACTTTTGATCCGGGTATTGTTATATGACGCACAACCTATCAATCTTCACTAAAACGGGCCATCCGAGGTGAACCGACCCACATCTGTCCATTTCGTCAAAAAACGCACGCTTTCAACTCAAAAACGAATTTTAAAAAAAAAAATACTATTTTTAATAATTCTGAATTTTTTAATTTTTTCTATTTTTAGAGTTTTAGATTTTCTTCCTTTTTAGAAATAACTTATAATTATGCAAGGACTATTCTAGTAAAAGTTTATTTGAATTTTTTTTTTTTAGAAATTAGGTTTTAAAAGAGTTTTATTAGAATTAGGATTTTTATTAGAGTTAGAATTTTGCTGTTTTTGGTAATTATGAATTTTAGTTTAGTTTTTTTCTTTATTTATGATGGAAGATAACACATTAGGCAATTAATCAATCAATTTTGAATTTTATATATAAAAAAAATTCTATTTTCTTGTTCTTTTCCTTGTGGATTCGAAGAGTTTCTGTGAGGAGTTCAGGTAAGTTCCGTAAATTCGGATTAGTTATCCCCTCGTGGAAGACGGTGCTCGACCTCATGTCCTTCACTGCGTCAAGGTCCCCTATTGATGTGGCATGTTTCCCATCCTTGAATCTCTGTGATATGGCCCATGAATCGTTGATCTGGTGCATTCATCTAGCAGGCCGTCCTTGAATCTCTACAATAGGGCCCGCGACTTGGCGATCCATTGCATTCATCGGATGGGACCCACTTTGGATAGACTATGGCACAAAAATCTGACAGACTCACTTGGAATGTGGTTTGTTGGATTGGGTTGATGCAGTATTTTCTTCTTGGACCGTTTATTTGTGGGCCACCGATTGATGTGGGTGGGTCTATGTTGGCCTGAGCTCAGCCTGATAATTAATCAGGCCTAAAAGTCGGGCTATGGTGTGGCCCATCTAGTAATCGGGCCTTTGATCGTTGCCCAGGCTAAGGTGGGCCATCAATGTAGAATTCTGTAAAACTTGAACCAATGACCAGTCTCTGCCCATCTACTATTCAGGCCTTTAACATAGGAACCCATATCCAAGCTGTAGGCCCCTGTGACCAACCCATATTGGGCCTGAACCAAAATCTCACAAGTTAACCCAGCCTGTCGTCGTCCTCACCGATGGACCACGTCTATCCAATGGTTAGGATTTCACTATTGGAATTTTGCAAGTATGCATGCCACTAGGTGTGGCAATTGGCTTGGCTGGGTTAGGTTGGGTTCAGGTCATAACCAGGATGGTCCAACTCAAACTAAAATCATTTATTAAATGAGTTGAAAATTTAACTCTCACATAACCCATTTTCAAATAGAGACCTAACTTGCTTGACTTATTTAATTAATAATATAGAAATAAATTAAAAATTTTCACACAACTCATTTATAAATGTGTCAAGTCAAACTGAGCTCACTTGACCATTTTAATTAAAAATACAAATAAATAAATAAATTATATTATCATCTTATATATAAAAATATCAATCACATGTTTTCAACTCTTAATTAGTATAAAATCAAACTTTTTATATAATTTAAATTAAGACCACGGTTGCACTCCAATCCAATTAGATTAGGCCGCTTGTGTGAGCGAGGGCCAAGATTTAGTACACATGCGTGTGAGTAGGATGCGCGGGCGTACAAAAGTCTACTCGACTCAAAGGGTTGATTACATTGTTAGTGTCTCCTTCATCAAGATAGACATATTAAAGACTAGGATCAAAGATCCAGAGTCTTCTTAAGCACCAATATTGCACTCCATTCAGGCGATTTGTGAAATGAAATGAGGCTAATCCTTCTGAATGAGTTTTTTTTTTGTCTTCTGACAATAGATGTGAGCCTACTGCCTTAAGGACTTGTTCTTGCAGCGTGATTCGTTAATGAAGTTCAATAATAAAAATAATGGAGAAAATAGATAATAGCCAAAAATATTCTTCTATTAATGATTTTTTTAATTTTTTTTTACAATAATGGCACTCACAATCAACTTGAGGGACGACAATCTATTTGTTGCCCAATTGGGACTGAGCTTTGTAGTGAGACAGTCATGATGTGTGGGATGGACGTTTGTTCACCGTTCGATCAAAACCAAGCTTCGTGGCAAAACGGCCAATAGATGGCAGATCTTTGACAATTTGTTCATTGTTCGATCGAAACCTGGCTTCATGGCTAGATGACTGGCAAAGTGATAGCACGTTTGTGATATTGGTCGGAACCAAGCACATGGCGAAATGGTTTTGATTCAACTATCAGTTCCTTGTTTGGTGCGAACCAAACTTCGTAGCGAGATGGCCGACAGAATCACCTAGCACATAGCAGAAAAATCTCACAGCCTTTTGTTCAACATTGAGTGATTTTTCTTGCGATCTAGTAAGATGTCGTGGATGAAAACTAAATATAGCCCCATATTATAGGAAGCAATGGATTTGAACTAAAATAAATAAATAAAAAGATAAACATTCATGGTAGATGGAAAAATAAATTTGTGTTTGATTGTAATAACGTGCGGGCTAGAGCACTTCTTGAAGTGTTGTTTATATAAGCTCATATGATGTGGGTGGTCTTATAGTAGTCTTCAACATCATGAAGGATTTGGACGTTTGACTATGCATCTCTTTGATTCCCCCACGTAAGCGTAGCAGATCACGTGCGACCATGTGTACCAAAGAGAGGCTCTCGCATGCATCAACTGGATTCCTCACGTCTATAGACTCCTGCATTGGAAAGTTGTTAAAGTCCTTATGTTACTTGGCTTTACATCCGTAGAAAGTTATTTTTTGCAAGGCTCTAGTAATTCATTTGGTAAGATTTTGGCATTTAATGTTAAGAGAGATAAAGAGAGTCTTGATTTTACCAAACTCTTACTTTTTTTTAGAGAGTACTTTTTATGGAATCTAGAATTTAATGTTCTCTCTCATGTGCACATTTCTATTTCCTTATTTTGAAGTCATCTATACCACATATATAACATGGTTGTCATGTGACATCTCATAAACTGTTTAATTTGGTTATGCCAGATCGAGTGTAAACAATGATGGAGGGCATGAGTAGGATTTCGCCCATTATTTAGCACATGACGTCGATACATTACGACATCTCATTAGTCCATGTAGGTGTGCCAAAAAAGGATATAAACAACCACCATAACCAAATGTACAGATTTTTAAATTTATAATATACTATGATATGTATGGGGTATGGCATATTTTATATACATGAAGCAAGAAATGGATAGAAAGATATATGGAGGGGATCTGTAGGGAAAAAAAAAGAGGAAAAAAAAAAAAGCGAGAGGTAGACAAAGATAAGAGTCCCCTGTAACACTTATTTCATGAATCTTATAAAACAACAAGTTTGTGGAGCCCACCATGTTTTAAGTATAAAATTCATTACAATCATTAGGTTCTAAATTTGATGCCAAGTCTTAAGGAATCAGCTGGATACACAACTTAGATGGGCCATATCACAAGGAACAGTGGAAAAGGGACATCGACTATACATTTGTGTGTGGGCTACAATGTGGTGTATCTTTCATCAAACCCATCAATTAGGTCTAATTCATTGGGATAAAGAGAAAATATAAAGATTAGAAAAAAATAAAAAAATTCAAGTAGGCCACATCGTGTGAACTGTGTTATGGGAGCATTTTTACATTTTCACAATTGGTGTAGTCCATGTGAGTTTTTAATCAGTTTGAACTTTTGTATATATTGTTCAAGTAATGGTCCTCACCTAATGGATTAAGTGGATCTTTCATGCACAACATGGTGGACTCCATAGATTATCACAGGATTTCTCTTCATCTAGGCTATTAGCATTAAGGGGCTATTTATTTTCTAATTCACCATTGTAAATAGGTGTAAATAAGTAATAATTATTTGTCACTATAATTTCAACATCATTCTCAAGGTAGATGTTGACGTCTTGCTTTTTTTATCACTAAAATTAAGAAGGGGTGTAAATTTCATGCGAGGCCCATTGTGATGTATATGGATAATCCATGTCGTCCATCAATTATGCTAGTTGATTTTGGGCATGAGCCAAGAAAAATGAGGCAAATCCAAAGCTCAAGTAGACCATAACTACTTAACGTTAAAAACTTCTTAGGCCCAGAAGTCTTGGATCAAGCTGATATTTGTGTTTTCCTCTTATCCATGCTCATGCGACCTTATGAATAGGTTAGATGACAAATAAACAATTTTAAAGGCCTTAGGAAGAAAAGAAAAAAAAAAAAAAACTTTCAATAGTGGAAGTTTTATGACCAATGTTTCTTGTGGTGTGGGCCACTTGAGCTTTGGATTTGCTTCGTTTTTGGGCTTATTCCCCAAAATGTTTTGGTAAAATAGATGAATGGCATAGATATATCACATAAATCACAATGGGGCCCACAATTTTAAGTCAATCCATTTCGAATCGATTTTCGAAGCCAAAATATTCACTTAAAATCAAACGGGTGTAAGAAGTAGTAATGACCTATTTATTAGGTATTTACAATGAAAATAAAAAATCTAACAAGCCCTAAATAAGTTTGCTCAGGCTTCCCATTAAGCAGATACAAGCCCAAGTCCAACCCAATTAGCTAATGGGCCTAAAAGTCATGCAAGTATCTAATCAATAGGCCTTAAGACCCAACTCAAAATAGGACCAAAGCAGGCTATTTTCAAGCCAAAACAAAGGATCCCATCTAGTTGACACCCTAATCATATACCATTTCTATTTCTATTTTACAAAGAGTACAACCATATTTTCTAGTGCATCCATGATCCAGTGGTTCATGTTAACCCTGATCTAGACCATCTAATTTTTTACATTACCTCGTATATGAGCAATACCCCATCATACACCAAAACTTGAACAACTTAAATGTTGATAACTCTCCAATGCATCAACCATTTCAAGATGGTCAAGAGATGTCTTGATCAATAGTCCAGTAAAAGCATGCAAATTAAATGTTTACAAATAGCCACTTGTGGGAAGTTTCGATCACGCCCTATCCATTAAATTGCATATCCGTTAATCAATTAGAATTGCAAGTTAGAGTCACATATAACTCTATGTTGCCATTTAGGTATAGTAATAAGTAGGGTTGTCATTGGGCCGAGCACAGGCCTAACATGATTTGAACTTTGAATAATCCAAGTACAAGTTCATACGTAGGGCCCAAATAAATTCTATAGGATTGGACATGCGCTCGAGTATGCTTGTAGGCTTAAAAAGTTGAAATGACCCGATCTCACTTATTTTAAGGGCCGTTAGGTTGATATTTTGATTAAAACCAGACATGTGAAGGTTGGTCTGACTGTTCAACCATCAATTGTTACCGCGATCATGCGATTTTAGAATGGGAGGGTTAGTCCTTTAAAATGAGATCTTTTGCCTTTGAATCAAAGATTTTTCTTTCAACGGTAACAACATATCAGGTTTCTCAATAAAGTAATAATGGTTGAACATAATTAAAAATAATGTTGGATCTCTAATTTTATTAATTTAAACATAAAAATAGTACAATCAATGAGAAGAAATGATAAAACTAAGCAGAAGAAAAAAAAAACTTATGGTCACTTGTGTTGGAAAAATACCCGTAAAAACTATCAAATAGTCATAGCGTGAAGCCAACAAGATATGACTAGTTATGTGTCAAGTAAGAACTCGATAATCGGGGGATCCGCCGATGGTGGCTATGGATATTTAACCTTCTTTTTATGTGTATTGCAACGATGCGCTAGATAATGATGAATATAAGCTAATTTAATTGTCATGGACTTAGTGCAACATAACTGGATAAAAGTGGAGTGACTAAAGCTAAGAAGCTAAACTAAAAAAATAAACAACGTTGTGCTCACATTGTGGGCTAGTTGGTTGGTGGACTTGGCCCGACCCAAGTCCAATTTCTTGGGGAATTGGCTAGGCTTGTCTTGGAATGAGGTCATCTACTTAGTGGTTGTACTTAGACACATTTGGTCCTAGCCTAGTCCAATTGCAAGTATACGTACAAGTATGTCGTCAATGAATTTTTTTATTATTATTAATTGCTTCCTTATTGATAGATGATGGCTTTCCAAATACTCTTTTATCTGTTCTCACCAGCGGATCCCAAAGCTCTCTCAAGATCGCATTATTAACTACCTTCGGGCCATTTTTTTTGAAGTAACCAACCCTTGGATGTCCTTGACCTTGTCCTACATTGGAATTCCATTCTGGATCACGTACGAATTATTCATCTATAAGTTGGAATATTCTTATCTTTCATGGCCCTTTTTTCTTTTTTTTTTACAAGCTTTCTTAGCTACCTGGAAGTTGCATTTTCTTATATTGACAAATCAAGCTTTGTGGTGCCTAAATGAGAGTTTTTCTTAGGCCCCATCACATTTACTGTGCATGCCATCAGGAGTAATCTCCTAAAGTTGTGATGAATAGGACATGAAAGCCTTCCCAAACCCTACTACATTTACTAATGATACCTATATAAAGTTTAAAGACTTGCATGAATTGACAGTGAGGGAGGGGGAGTTGTTGATGGCTAGGGAGCTAATGCCTAGAACTTGACAAGCTTCCCTAAGAAAAGAAAATGCCAAGCTCTCCCAACTACAAGTTTATGTATCATTTTGCCACTGTCAATTTAGTTAGAAAATTGATCAACTGTCAAAGACAAATGCTTGTACAATCTTTCCCACTAATACGCCACTCGTGTAGGACATTAATATCATTAAAATATATAATAGGACTCACCTGGAAGATTAGCCTATTAAAAAAATCAGGCCGATTCACTCACTAGGTAGCTACACCTACATGTTGACCTAGACCATCCGTAGTACATTAATTCCAATGATGCAACCCATCTTGTGAGCAATCTCGACTGATTTTTGGGCCAGGTAATCTTCATTGTAGGGCCTACCATTTTCATGTTACATATTTCCTACACAGGTTGCATGTTGGTAGGAAAGATGTTATTTCATAATAAATTATAGTTCCATTACCTTGTTTATGGTGATCCATTTGCATTTGATCAACATAAAATATAATCATCTTGATCACTATAGGATATGGGTAAGTTTACAAATAATAACATTGTTAAGGGTTAATTAACAACTTTGATAGCTCTTTGATGGGAAAATAGTTAGTGGGGATTCACTTTTTGTGAAATGACTACTCCTGCCATTTTTATCTTTGTGAGTGTGTTATATGCGGTGGGCTATCTCAATTTTATTCAAAAAAATGTTATGTAATAATTTCATGGTCTAATTTCTCAATTAGGTTAAAATGATTTATAACATAGACAAATACAGAGAAGGTGAACGAACATACTTAAGGTTGTCAACAAGTTGTGCATGGTTGCCTTCAAATTTTTTATTTTGCCCAGCTCGAACCTAGCCAATTGAGAATCCTACACATACTCGTGTAGTTCACCTAATGAAACAAATGTTTGTATTTATTTAATCAAAAGGTGCGAGCACAATGCTTGGAATTTATTCATATGAGAAAAAAAATAAAATAGCCTAAAAAATGAACATCAAATCCCAATATAAGGTAGGTTTAAACCATCTGAGAACATCGCTAATTTCAAATCATGAATAAGATGGCAAACATTAAGAATGCACATGAATCAAGGAAGAAGTGTAACAGATGTATTTGTTTGTGTTATGTTACAGTCTATAAACTTCACCGACATCACCAATGTTGCAATCCATGGCATTTATCTGTTGAACAATAAGTCCTTTTACATCAATTTATTCAAGTATCAAGAGGTTCAAGTTTACAACCTCACTATCACAATTCCTAGAGACAACCCTGATATAGATGGAATCCATGCTTATTCGTTCATGAACATTAACATCACAAATTTGATCATAGACATCGGTGATGATTTTGTATCGATTAGAGAAGGTAATAATGGGATCTTTATCTTTGATGTATTCTTCGGCTCGAACTATGTAATTAGATATATGTTTGGATAGTAGAGGTAGTTTGATGGCTAAACTAAAAACTCTTAGAGTGAGAATTTTTCTTGTTTCTTATTTTTATTACTTTCTTAGAAGTCTATACCATTTATATCTTATCTGTTAATAAAATTAGGTCAAGATGTCTTTTTTTTTTTTTTTTTTTTTAATTTATAATTTTTCAAAACTTATAACTCTCATGACATATTATTAAGCTTACAGTTTTAACCTCACATCTTCTCTATTCCTTTTTCTAACAAAAATAATTTCTATATTAACTATCACTTTAGTTAATTTTATTTGTAAACAATGCTTGCTAGAAATGACTAGTTAGAATTTCGATAGCAACTAGAGTGAATATGATGATATAAGTACAAATGAATCAAACATAAGCCATTACAAACTTGAGTAGAAAATAGATAAACCAAGAAAAGAGCACGTAAAATAAAATTTTAAGAACTTATTTAGAAAAAGAATCAGACCAACTCATTTTGTCTTGGGTTGTATCGCGACATGCCTGATTTAAGGGGTGACTTGTCTAATTGAACCAAGACAAGCTTATTTTCGCTATTGACTTGTGGTGTTGAATTGGATTTAGCTCAATCGAGTCGTCAATCCATAATCATAAATAAGAATATGATTATAGGAAAATATTTATTGAATTATTTTATATTTGCATTTTGTTTTATTAAGAATATTGCATACACTAATGAATTCTCCATTATAACTATTTTGTTTAAAAAAAAAAAAAAAAAAAAAAAAAAAAAAAAAAACAGCATTGACAACCTCAGTGAGCACACAAAAGAGAAGTCAATGACCGATGTATATGTGATTAACTACACTCTCAGTGACACCATTAATGACATAAGCATTAAAACGCGGCTTGGATCAATAGTACTTGAAGATTTATTTTTTACATTTGAATATGTCATGATAGATGGAGTTTCCAACACAATCAATATTACTATCCATCTATGAATATAAAGACAAGGTAACTTTTAATTCTCAAAGGGCCTGTTTGGATTCACGTATAGTATTGTACTGGGATGTAAAACTATCCTATCAAGGTATTAGTAGTATTGTAGCACGAATGCAGCTGCAATTTGAAAACCACTCACAATGTTTGGATTAGAGTACACTTGTATTTAGAGGAATTCTAGATTTCCAAAATCAGTGTTTAAGAGTGGATTCTTCTTCGTGCTGCACTGCCATCTAAGTGATGAAGTATGGAATTAACGTCCACCCGCCCGTGATTAACGTCCGCCCTCTAGTGAAATGGAAATTGTTGAAGGACATCTGGGCTGTAGATGATCTAATTACTATCCACACTCTAAGTGGGCCCCACCATGATGTTCTAATTAATTTCATTCAGTACAATTACTTTTTATAGATCATGTATATTATCAGTTCGATCAGAGGTATATCCAAACAACATGATTGACCACATTACAAGAAGTGTGGTTGATCGAGGGTCGATGATTAACCATATCCAAATCATTTCTGCGTTTGGGGAGTAAATCTAGAGATGAAGAAATACAATCTCTGGATAACATCCTACACCATCAAATGTGAATGCTCTCTCCCCGAATCGAGCAAGTAACTTGTATATTACACCTTCTGTAATAGAATCGCAAGGTAATACTTATATACGCCAAATCACTCACAAGAATTTCTGGACGGAAGGAGGATAGAGGAACGGAAGCTTCAGGGATTTCCAACGATTGTTATGTGAAGCATCAACCACATACGTGTTGGACACGGTGGTGGATTTGTACAAATCCAAAACCGTGATCTTATGAGCCAGTTGTATATAACGTGTGAGAACCGTGTATGCTAGCTGTATTGTTAGATTTTTTTTTCTAAGTTTAGAGTATTAGCTGGGTGAAGATAATGGTAGATATTTTTTGGATTTTCTCTTTCAATTTTTTCTTTCTTTAGCTGCCCCTAGGATGAATCTAGACAGGGATAAATTAGTCATTTCACAGAATAAGAAAGCCTATAAAAGGCAGCAGTGTTATACGTTTTCATTCATTCCAATACAACAACAGTTCTCTCTTCCTCTTCAAAAAGATTCAGTTTTTTCTTTTTATGGTGGCTGCAGCCACATGTCAGCAAGAAGTTGGGTTTTAAACCCAACAAATTGGTATCAGAGCCATTAGTTGTGGTGGGCCCATAACCCACAAGTCCCAGTTTTTTTTTCTAAAAAAAGTTTCCAGCAATTTTTTAGCCAAAAACATAATTTTGTTTTCAGAAAAATTTGTCCAAGAAAAATCAGATTTCAAGAAAAAAAAATCTGTTTAAAAAAAATCAAATTTCAGCCTAGGATCCACCATTCAGCCAAAAAAATAAAAAAAATAAAAATCAGATTTTAGCCAAAAATAAAAACTGTTTAAAAAAAAAATTTATTCAGATTTCTATCTCATCCATCTCCCTTCATTTTCAAAAATAAAAAATAAAAATTAGCTATTCCTTTTTTAAAAATAGAAAAGATGGCCAGCACAATCTAGCCGTAGGTTCTTAAGTTGTCAAAGAACGACTATGAAAAATGGTGCATCCAAATGAAGGCATTGTTCGGGTCACAAGAACTATGGAAGAAGAAGCCGCCTTCACCAATGAAGAAAAGATCGCTCTAAAAAATCAAAGGAAGAGATACAACAAGGCTTTGTTTCTCCTCTATCAAGGGTTGGATGAATCCATCTTCGAAAAGAATGCCGAAGCAATATCAAGTAAGCAAGCATGGGATACTCTTAGCACCATCTTTAAGGGTGTAGATCGAGTGAAGCGGGGTTCGCCTTCAAACATTAAGAGCCGAGTTCAAAGCGACTCACATGAAGGAAGGTGGGAATATTACTGATTATTTTTCGCGTTTGCTTGTAATTGTCAATAATTTGAAAAGAAATGGTGAGAAGATTGAAGATGTCCGAGTTATTAAAAAGATACTTCGATCCCTCATAACCAAGTTTGAGCATATGGTTGTGGCAATCAAATAATCAAAAGATATTGAGAAACTCTCCATTGAGGAGTTGATGGGATCGTTGCAAGTTTATGAGCAACGAATGCAGAGGAATGCCAGTTCTATGCCGATGGAACAAGCTTTGGAGTCAAGATTGACTCTGAATGATAACAATGGTGGATGTGGAAGTTCACAACGTGGTGGATGTTTTGCTAACAATTGCGCAAGAGGCAGAGGGCGCGGATACTAACAAAGCCATAGCTAAAACCAGTAGAAAAATATCACTTTCTGTGGAAGAGGAAATGGTAGAGGTAGATCTATGTATGGACGAAGAAGTACAAAGAACATCCAATGCTATAATTGCAACAAGCTTGGCCAGTATGCATCTGATTGCTGAAGCAATCCGGTGACTCAAGACGAGCTATCCAACTATGCCGAAGCATCAGGCCATGAACAAGAAAGCTCCACACTTCTCCTTGCACAAGAGAAATGTAGTGATCAACAGGATGCATGGTATCTCGATACGGGTGCAAGTAATCACATGTACGGTGACAAGAAACTCTTTGTGGAACTCACATAAGGAGTTTATGGCGATGTAACGTTTGGAGACTCATAAAAAACGCCAGTGAAAGGTAAATGTAAAATCAAAATCTTTCAGAAGAATGGTGTTCCAAACTATATCTCCAATGTGTACTACATGCCCAACATGAAAAGTAACATACTGAGTCTCGGACAACTCCTCGAAAAAGGATATGTCATACACATGGAGAACTCTTCTCTTTCAATAAGAGATATGCATGGACGTTTGATTGTAAAAGTTCATATGGCGAAGAATCGTATGTTTCCTCTCCATATAAACACAATGCTTGAGAAGTATTTTTATGGAAAAGCAAAGAATGATTCCTGGATGTGGCATCTTCGCTTTGGCCATCTAAATTTCAGTGGCCTGAAACTTCTATCTTTATCAAGAATGGTGCATGGCTTGCCTGCTATTAAAGCTCCATAACATGTGTGTGAAGCGTGCATACTTGAGAAACAACAAAGGAACTCCTTTCCGAGTGGAGTATCTTAAAGAGCAAGAGAACTATTGTTGTTGGTTCACACTGACATCTGTGGACCATTAGAGCTAATCTCTCTTGGAGGTAATAAATACTTTATTACCTTCATTGACGATTTCAGTCGAAAATTATGAGTGTATGTAATAAAAAAGAAGTCTACTGCTTTTACTATTTTTAAAAATTTTAAGGCCCTTGTTGAAAAAGAAAGTGGTCTTAAAATCCAAACCCTCCGATCTGACAGAGGTGGGGAGTACACCTCAAATGTTTTTCGAGAATATTGCAGGGAACATAACATTAAACAACAACACACTGCAGCGTACACGCCACAATAAAATGGAATTGTGGAACGAAAGAACCGCATCATCCTCGATATGACGAGGCCCATGTTGAAGGAGAAAAGTCTGCCAAAGAATTTCTGGGCAGAGGCAGTTGCATGTACTGGCTATCTGCTCAATAGGAAGCATGGAGTGGATACAAGCCAAGCGTGACACACCTTAAGATCTTTGGGTGTGTCGCTTATACTCAAGTTCCAGAAGCGATAAGGAAAAGCTTGATGATCATGGCGAGAAGTACATCTTCATCGGCTATAGCGAAGAGTTAAAGACATACAAGCTCTACAACCCACTAACCAATAAGCTGGTGGTGCATAGAGATATGGTATTTTGTGAGGAAGAAGCATGAAAATGGAACGAGGGAAACTCGGCCAAAGAAAAGTAGATCGAGGTCGAAGAATACAAAAAAGAGAGACATGAGAAGCAAGAGCAGACACCCACATCACCCCCTTCAGATTGTAGAAGTCCAGGAGTACGCTCTATCTCTCATGTAAGTACTTCATCAAATTAGAATTCATCCAGTACATCTTCGTCTGATTCTCTTTCACCCTTGGCTCTTATTAAAATGAGAAGCCTCAACGACATTTATGCAGAAATTGAGGAAGTGAATTTACTCTGCCTGTATGCGGACCAAGAGTTTCTCACATTCGAGGAGGATGTGAATGAAGAATGTTGGAGAAAGGCTATGGAAGAAGAGATTCATGCCATTGAGAAGAATTAAACATGGGAATTGACCCAGAAGACCATTAATCTCAAATGGGTGTACAAAACAAGCAGAATGCCGATGGTAAGATCGAACGATATAAAGCAAGGCTCGTAGCAAAAGGTTACAAACAGAAATATGGGGTAGACTATAAAGAAGTTTTCGCCCCAGTTGCTCGCTTTGACACTGTAAGAATGATTATCTCTCTTGCAGCTCATTACAGTTGAATGATTTACCAACTGGATGTGAAATCTGCATTCTTAAATGGGGTACTCGAAGAAGAGGTATACGTTGACCAGCCTGAAGGCTTTATTATGCAAGGGGAGAAACAGAAGGTGTATCGGTTGAAGAAATCCCTGTATAGGTTGAAGCATACTCCTCGTGCTAGGAATGCACGGATCAACGGTTATCTTCAAGAGAATGGTTTCGTCAAATGTCCATATAAGTATGCCGTCTACACAAAGAAGAATGCCCATGGTGATATGCTTATTGCTTATTTATATGTTGATGATCTGCTGTTCACTTCGAACAGCTAGGCGATGTTTGAAGAATTCAAGCAGACTATGTTTAAAGAATTCGAGATGACTGATGGTGGATTGATGTCTTTTTTCTTGGGCGTTGAAGTGAAGCAACAAGTCGACGACATTTACATATTCTAGAAGAAGTACACAAAGGAGCTTCTTTAGAAGTTTCAGATGGTCGACTGTAAAACTGTAAATACACCTCTTACAATAAGCCTGAAGCTAATAAAAGATGGAGAATGAAGAAACGTCGACTCAACCCTATTCAAGAGCCTAATCGGAAGCTTAAGGTACCTCACAATCACTAGGCCAGATATATTCTACAGTGTTGGGCTTCTAAGCAAGTATATAGAAGCCCCAAAAGAGTCACACTGGCTAGCTACAAAATGAGTACTGAGTTATATCAAAGGAACTATTGAATTCAATCTCTTTTATTCATACAATGATGAAGCAATGCTGTATGGATACTCAGACAGTGATTAGGGAGGTGACTAAGATGAGAGAAAGAGCACCACTGACTATGTATTATATCTCGGAACAACTGTTTTCACATGAAATTCGAAGAAGCAGAGTATGGTCGCCTTATCCACATGTGAAGCAGAGTACATGGCACCGTCGTCCACCGTCTGTGAGGGAATTTGGTTGAAAAACCTGCTAAAGAAGCTGAAGCATCCACAGGAAGAATCCATAGTCATATATGTGGATAACAAGTCGGCAATTGAGCTAGCAAAAAATCCGATACAACATGGAAGAAGCAAACACATTGATACCCAATACCATTTTCTAAGAAATCATGTGAAGCAGAAAATGATGAAATTAGAGTATTGTCATACTACGGAACAAGTGGCAGATATTTTCACAAAGGCATTGTGGACAGATGCATTCAAACGACTAAGAACGATGCTCGAAATGAAGCCGGTTTTGGTTTGAAGGGGAGTGTTGGACACGGTGGTGGATTTGTACAAATCTAAAATCGTGATCTTATGAGCCAGTTGTGTATAACGTGTGAGAACCGTGTATGCTAGTTATGCTATTGGATTTTTTTTCTAAGTTTAGAGTATTAGCTGGGTGAAGATAATGGTATATATTTTCTGGATTTTCTCTTTGAATTTTTTCTTTCTATAGCTCCCCCTAAGATGAATCTAGATAAGGATAAATTAGTCGTTTCACAGAATAAGAAAGCCTATAAAATGCAGCAGTGTTATACGTTTTCATTCATTCCAATACAGCAGCAGTTCTCTCTTCCTCTTCAAAAAGTTTTAGTTTTTTCTTTTTATGGTGGCTGCAGCCACATGTCAGCAAGAAGTTGGGTTTTAGAGCTAACAATACGGTGGTGGAGGTCTCTAGAGAGGTGTACCGTAGGATGATTTTCACCATCGAGGGTGTGAGAAATAGGAGAAAACTACGCTGCAGAGAAGGGAGAGTAGAGCTCTCTTGTGGTCCACTGAACCACGTTGCTAAAAAGGAGTTTTTTTAAAAAAAACTTCCGTCTGCTGTGGCGGTGCAGTGCAATGAAAGCACTGCACCATGGCTTGCATTGTATGCTAACATACGAGAAGTGTGGAGCATGAAAAATGGTTCGGCGACGTACTCAGCCCACATGGTGATGTTTGAATAGATATGTAGTGAAATGTATATTTTATTAAAATATACAATGCTGTCTAATCTGGACCCGGCATCCAAACACGCCTTAAGTGAATAAGTGTTCCAATTTAATTGTTTGCACTCAAAATTTTGATTTGTGTAGTTATAAAAAGTGTGACATCCTAATAGGCACGATTGTCAATTATATGTGAGGACCATTATATAAAACAAATCCAGTACATAGTCCATGAAAAACTTTGAAATCATGATTTACCTTGTGATGATTGAACACGGTTAATTATATTAGACTATTCATCAATTTTATCATTTGACTATTGTTCTACATGAAATTTTGACTCACGTAGATTTGATATCATGAAATTTTGGGGGAGAGAGAGAGAAAGAGAAAGGAAAATTCCACCTCTAGCTCTAATTTTATGAACAAAATAATTATTTGATTTGATGTTCCATGTGAGCACACAAAAATATACTAATTTAGACAATCTTAAAGTTAAATCGCTCAATACCTAAATAAACTTAATAACACAAACATGGCGGAAATGGTATCCGCTACCTAATTCAGGCTACTTGAATAACTTGTTTAATAAACTCAACAATTCTGCAAGTTTCTTGTTAGATTTAAAATAATAGTTTTACAAGTTGAATTAGAGATTTAAATGCAGTATGTCCCTAGTTGACTTTCTCAAAACTCATGTGTTTCATTATTTTCTTTATTTGTTAATGTGCACGACCCTTACGAGTGCAGATCAACCATGTTATTTACAAAAATATCATTGATACTTCTTTTAGTTGACTTGTGGTCTTTCTTGAGTCTAGTGCAGTTGTTTCATGCTAAGATATGCATCTTATAGATATTGATTTAATGCTATAGACCCCATTGGCGAGGTCTCATCCCACTGTTTTGATGTTGATAAACTAATCACTATAGGTGCACAAAATCCACCCCGTTACAATGTCAATGCAAGTTGTCTTGATTAGGTATAATAAAATACCACGTGTATTTATTTAATAACATTTGACTATTTGCAAAAGAGGTGAGTAATTGATCTCTTATTTATGTATATATAGGCTTATGGGTATTCTTGTGATGCACGCATTTCTCATTATATAAGAGAGTCTCTTATAGACCATTTGAGTTCCATGCCCTACCGTGTAATACTATGTCAGAAGATCACCTGAATTGAAAGATTTTAGCCATTAATTTTAGACAAATAGACAAATCGTTAACTATCTATTTACAGGCCATTTATTAAAGACAATATGGTCCAATAAACCAATAGGTTGGACAAACTAAAAATTCGAGTGTTTGTCCTTAAAATCATGGATAATTTGATTTACATTTTATTGCAAATGTTTAAGATGAAAATTTTTTAGAAGTTGATACACCAATTTCCACCAGTACTCTCCTCACTTCCAACACATTGCTTCTTCCAATTGAATGCATGACAACTAGGGTTGTTAATGAATAGACCGGTCGGACTTGACCCACCATACTAGGCCCAATGGTTATACCTGTCATGCCATCGAAATTTAGAACCCGAATACGGTGACATTGCTCTCGAGTTTTATGGTGTGAACTGATTTTTCATGTATTATTTTATCACATAACATTCAAATTATCATTCGTCTAAATTAAACAATAATTAAATCATCCAAATCATAATAAAACTAATTTAAACTTTATAAATCCAAATTTCATATATTCACATCACTCTCTTCATTAAATTATTTACAAATTTCTAAAGAAAAATAAATGGTAGGATTTAAGTCTAATAGAACTGTAGAAGTGTCCATCTAAGTATTATTCATCTCTATCACTTCTTTCATTTTGTAAATCTGCATGTGTTGTTAATTCAGTGAGCTAGAGGCCCAGTGAGATCATATCCACCATGAGTTTGATACAAACTTGAGAATAGTAAGTACGATTGAACATATAACCAATGTACTTTCAAGATGTCACAAGTTCGAAACATGCACAATGCAAGCACATATAAAAAAATGATGCAATGCCATAATGTAGTTACACAAATTAAGCATGATGTCATGATGCATGATTATGCAATGCAAGTCATCTTGGGTATGATCTCCTAGGGAACCATTGCTTAATAATCTCACCAATGCATGAGACCCAGGTCAGCCTGGGTATGATCTCCCAAGGAACCCCCATTCGATAATCCCACCAATGTATGAGATGTAAGTCATCCTATGTATGATCTTCCAAAGAACCCCCACTTGATAAGTCCAACAATGCATGAAATGTAAGTCACATATAAAAAAATGATGCAATGCCATAATGTAGTTGCACAAATTAAGCATGATGTCATGATGCATGATTATGCAATGCAAGTCATCTTGGGTATGATCTCCTAGGGAACTACTGCTTAATAATTCCACCAATGCATGAGACCCAGGTCATCCTAGGTATGATCTCCCAAGGAACACCCATTCGATAATCCCACCAATGTATGAGATATAAGTCATCCTGAGTATGATCTTCCAAGGAACCCCTACTTACCAAGTCCAACAATGCATAAAATGTAAGTCGTCATAAGTATAGTTTCTTAAGGAACCCTCACTCGATAATCCCACTAAAACAATCATCCTTGCCATATAAGCCAGGAGAACCCCCACTCAATAATACCACCAAATAATCATTCTTACCATATATGCCAGAGGAACCCCCACTTGATAATCCCGTCAAAATAATAATCCTAGCCATATAGGCTAAAGGAATCTCTGCTCTATAATCCCACAAAATTAATCATCCTAGCCATATAGGCCAAAAGAATCCTTGCTCTATAATTCCACAAAAATAATCATCCTGGCCATATAGGCCAAAGGAACCCCTGCTCGATAATTCCACCAAAATAATTATTCTTATTATATAGGTCCAGGGAACCCCCACTTTATAATCCCATTAAAAACAATTATTTTTTCTATATAGGCCAAGGGAACCCCTCCTTAATTATCCCACTAAATCAATAATCCTTACCATATAGGCCAAAGGAACCCCCACTCTATAATGCAACCAAAACAATTATCTGTACTATATAGGCAAAGAGAACCACTACTCGATAATCTCACCAAACAAGTATCATTGCCATATAGGCAAAGGAAACTCTCATTTGATAATCCTACTAAATCAATCATCCTTGCCATATAGGCTAAGGGAACCTCCGCTCAATAATCCTACCAAAAAATTCAAATTAAATTCAATGTATTCCATGATGAGGCATGCAATTTAATCACCAAGCACTCTATGAATTCAATGCAAGTCAAGCAGATCCAAACATACAAGTTCAAACACTCACAATCATGATACATGCAGACACAAAAATCAACATTATAACATAGAGTACACATATACAAAATACATTCACGAATCAATAACTACATAAGATGTAAGTGCAAGAAAAATTCAATAAAGTGTAACATCGCTGAGCACGATTCAAATGATATAACTAAAAGGCTATCATCATCGAACTATAAACATAAAAAGAAATACATCAAGCCTTATAATTTGAAGGATGTGAAGTTGAGGAAAAAACATTTGAGTTAGAAGGAAGAAATAGTTATTCCCAACTCCAAAAGGGTTAAGTTCGGAGCGAAGAGGGTTTGACTCGAGGTAAAAGGGCTAGACCCGTGTTAAAGGCTTAACCCAAGTAAATAGGCAGGCTAAAGATACACCAAAATCCAATTGATGAGCGGGATATGTGAGATCCCTTATCGAGGATCGTGAAACGGATAATAAAGAAAACAAATCAACAAGAAGGAAGATTTATGTAAGAAGTTAGAATCGAAAGAAGAAAATCAAACAAGTATAGAATCACTCACCTTTTGTCATAATTCTTGACCCAAATCTAGCCCGAATCGAGCTAATCTCGGTTCGACTCGGCTTGACTCAGTTGCGACTCAGTTGCAACTTGGTGTAGAATTCTTAGTTAAACTCTCAACTCTCTCTAGGATTTTTCAATTTTACTGGACCAGACTTGACCTAAATTAATCTCTAACTTGGGTTTAGTCAGTGAGTTGACTCAACTGAGTCGACTTGGCTCTCTTCTCTTCATCTCATACTTTCTTCTTGTTGTTTTCTTTATTTTTTTACAATATTTTGTCTTGTTTCTTCCCCTTTCCAAACTATGTCCAGCAGGTTTGGATTTGACTCGGCCCCAACTCAACTTAATGACTCGGTTCGGAGTGCACCCAATTTTCTTTCTAGTTTCTTTATTTTCTCGCTCTCTCTTGTTCATTTACTATGGTATTTTCATCTCTAATCACGAGGGGTTTTATAGCTTAATTCAAGATTTCAGAGTCCATGTCATAAAGGGACTCGGCAAGTCAAGTTATGGTTTTGCAAATTGAATATGGAAAGATTCTAGTATGCATTTTCTTCTATAATTGTCTGATCGTGTTGCTGTTTATACACCCTGGTTTGACCCTTGATTGGTGTTTGATGATCTTCCATGGATCATGTGGGATATAAGAGGTTCGTTTCTAATACTAAATCATATGTTTTATAAAATTAAATGGTGGTGGGTTTTCAAAGAAGATGATTGGCTCTTTAATGACATATTTCAATATTAGTGATTTTTCTTTATTCTGGAGCATCTAGATCAGGTCTAAATAGATTTGATTGGTAGTTCAAGCGATTGGAGTTTTTAAGTACCACACACACATTTATGTGAATTTTGGGATTTCCCATATCAAATCTTGGTTTTTTTAAAGTTGGATTTTACTGTAGGATGTAGTCATGGACCCCACAACATCAATGACATGGAGTTTTCTATAAATCTTATGCCTTGAATTGTCAAATCGAGTCATGGCGTAAGGATAGTGGGATTGTTTTCTTCTCTTGAGTTGAGTTGGAAGAGATAGCTTCAGGATTAGACAGCTGTGATTAATTGTTGATGGGTCCTTACACAATTGATATTAGTTGTTTTTCTACAAGGAGAGAATCTGTGATGATTTGTTTCAAGCGTGGGAGGGGAAATGACATAGTTTTTTGTTTGCATGCACACTAAACTTACATGCGATGTGAGTAGTGGATGGACGGCCGATATCCCTCACTTGGACAGCTTATATCAGTCTAAGCTGATACACACAGATTGTGAGAAGACTCACTTCCGGTTATAACAATGAAAGAAATTTTGTTCAAATAGGGGTTTGTTTGGAGAGAAATTTGTGGGTTTCTAATTCATACGAATGTGCATAGATATTTTGGACATGGGAATTGTATGTTGATGGCCGACAAATCATGGCCCTTAACAGCCAACCAATCGTTTGGTTTAAATCATCAGATTTTGATTTAATTTATCGATTTACAATTTGATGGTTATAAGAGGTTGGATCAGAAGTTAATGGTTAGATCGGGTTAAGATGACGCATCGAAGGTCCCATGAGTTTCTTGAGGTGACTAAGAGTATAAATGCTTGGGTAAACTTTTGGATTAACAGTTTAATCATAATCGTTTAAGTGAAGTTGCATGGTGCAGGGTGTATACGTGACCATTGAGTCATTTTTGGGTTTTATAAATGGTATCTAGAGCTGTACACAAGTGGAGCCGAGCCGAGTATCGCCCTACTCGTACTTGACTCTTAACGCCTGAGTCCTACTGGTACTCGGATCTACTCGGCCAACGAGCATGGACTCCTTGCTCGTACTCTACTCGCCTGAGTACAAGCTGAGTACGAGTAGAAAACGAGTCGAGTCGAGTCGAGTTCGAGTTTTCGAGGCGAGTTCGAGTACGAGCAGAAATCAATTTCCAACATATATTAACATATTAACAATTTCTAACATATATTAGCAATATTAATATATGATATTGATATCAATTTTTTTTAAAAATAATAATAAATCAAGTAATCAACACCACACAATATTCCAAAAAACAAATAATAAATCAATTTCTGACAATTTATAAAAATAAAAAATAAAAAATCAACCCCACACATTACCGAGCAAGCTGGGCAGGAATGACCGGCAGCTGCATGCAGGGCAGGGCGATGACGGACGAGTGGCAGCTTGGCAGGGACGAGCTGTGGCACCGGACGAGTGGCAGGGAAGAGCTCTGTCACCGGACAGGCCACAGAGACGAGCGGCAGGGTCTAGCACCGCCGGACAGGGGAAAGGGGTGAGTGAGAGAGAGAGGGAAGAAGAGGAACGATCGGACGGGGGAGGGAGAGAGAGAGAGAGAGAGAGAGAGAGAGAGAGAGAGAGAGAGAGAGAGGGGGTGGGGATTTTTTCGAATTGGCGCTGGGAGGGAAGAAGGAAAGGGGGTTTTCAAACGGGCGCTGTTTGAAAACGACCAGAAGTAGGTTTTTTTTTGGGGTGGGTTATATATAGTGTACACGAGTCGAGTACCGAGTCGAGCACACGAGTGGAGTATCGAGTCGAGTACCAAGTCGAGTACCTCTCAACTCGTACTCTACTCGTAATCTAAACGAGTCTTAGAAACCCACTCGTACTCTAGTACCATTGGTATGATGTCTAAGATTCTCCCTGATGGTTTTATGGACTCAACAATATGGTCCAGACATAGCTCGATGTAAGATGTAAACTGATATATTCATCGAGATTTGTCTGTATATCGAAACGGTGTGTTTATATGGTTTTCAGTTGGATAATCCAGTAGATATAATATGAAATCTAGTAGATCTTAAGAGTTAAGAGTTCAAAATTGATAATGTATTGTTCAAATAAGTTAATTATGCATTGTATGAAATTTCATCGCGATCGAGTTTCCAGAAATAGTTTTATAAGGTTCAATGTTAAGTGTGCACATATACACCATGAAAAACTTAAGATGATTAATGCTATGTATATAACCATTAAATTTTAATTTCAACGGTGTAGAACATTATTATGTGTATCAGGATTATGATAAAAATGTTAGAATAAAAGGTAATAAGATATTAACGGCTAAGATAGATTATTTGTCTGTTTAATGATGATGTAAGGGTACGGGTTGAAATCGAATGATTAGATGGATTAATTGGTCCATAAGGAGTATTTTTCAAGGTTTGGATCAATGCTTAATCAAATATGTGACGATATATAAGCTCGAATGTGTATTTGAGTATACATGTCTAATTACACATAAGTGGGTCCTTAGATCATGATCTCGGAGATAGGTTAAGCCTATGCATGGGTTTCAGGTAAGATAAATGGATTAGATTCTTAATTTTATGTGTGTAACGAACATGAAGATCTTATGTTTGATTTAGTACAATCGAATAGTTCGAAATCAAAGTAGATGATCGGGTATCTTTATCTAACGGCGATGAATCATTTCAACAGCTGGTTTAAGGAACGATATAGCACATTAGGGTACACAAGGATCCAAAAGTTCCTTATAGTGTATATGTGGGTGTTTATATATATATATATATATATATATATATATATATATATATATATATATATATATATATATATATAATAAGGTACTATGCACTCAGCTCACAATAAGCTCCCATGAGGTCGTAGCGTGTGGGTCCATCATGTGATGCATGTCGCACCATCAACACCGTGCATTTGATGGGTCCCCTTTAAATTATGGGATATAAGAAAATCATTTTGATATGAACTTTAGTGGGCCATACCATATAAAATCATGTGAAGACATGCCAAAAACATATAAAAGCACTTGGTGGGGCCCATGGAAATTTACATGCAAGAAACTTGGTGCGAACCCTCATCCAAGTGGGTACAATAATGGATGGTCCTGGATTTTCAAACCACATCTCGGTGGGCCCAAAAAATGATTATGAATGTTTTAATGGAGCACAACCCTCTCTATACGTATATGGTGTGGCCCACACAAGTAATGTATTGACTTGATTTTTGAGACCTAGGCCCATGATGGAATGGTGCATCGATAGGTAGATTTTCGAAACGCTCACTCTCTCTCTCTCAACCTCATGGGACGTTCTCATCTCTCATATATATATATATATTATATATATATATATATATATATATATATATATATATATATATATATGGGAAAAGGTACTATGCACTCAGAACTCACAATAAGCTCCCATGAGGTCGAGTGGGATGAGCCCCACCGTGATGCATGTCGAACATCTACCCGTGCATTTGATGGGCCCCTTTAAATTATGGGATATCCCAAAAATCACCTCAATCCATGACTTTGTGGGCCATACCATCTAAAATCATGTGAAGACATGCGTGTCTTAAAAACATTTAAAAGCACTTGGTGGGGACCTTTCAGAAATTTTTTCATGATCAAAACCGAACCCCATCATGTGTGTCCCACATAATGGATTTTAGACTGGACTTTTTGCAATCCACATCTTAGGTGGGGCCCAAAAAGTGATTTTGACATGTTTTAATGTGTATACCCCTCTTTTCGTAAGGTATGGCCCACACAAGTAACGTGCTTGATAGATTTCCAGACCGTGTGGGCCCACAATGGAATGGTGCATCGACCGATGGGATGTGGATTTTCGAAAGGCATCACGGTGGGCCCACACAGCTCAACCTTATGGGACGTTCCCATCAGCTGAAGCGCATAGTACCTTTTCCATATATATATATATATATATATATATATATATATATATATATATATATATATATATAGTGGAAAAAGGTACAATGAGCTCTCCTCCATGTGGTCGAGCTGTGTGGGCCCCATCGTGATGCCTTTCGAACATCAACACCGTCCACCAGATGCACCATTTCATCGTCGGCCTGGACGGCCCAAGATCAGGTCAATCCGTGACTTTTGTGGGCCACACCATCTAAAATCATGTGAATACATGCCAAAAACATATAAAAGCACTTGGTGGGGCCCACTTGAGTTTTTCATGCACCTGAAACTTGGTCTGAACCCTCATTCAAGTGGGAAACACATAATGGATGGGCTGGATTTGCAAACCACATCTTGGTGGGCCTCAAAAATGGTTATGAATGTTTTAATGGTGCACGGCCCCTCTGCACTTTTGTATGTGGTGTGGCCCACAAAAGTCACGGATTGACCTGATTTTAGGCCGTCCAGGCCCACAGGCCTGGACGATGGAATGGAGGACCGTAGTGCATCATTGTACCTTTTCCCTCCACATATATATATATATATATATATTAGAAAAAAGGCATATGTGTACACGAACCCATCATATGTGATGAATCTCCAAATCACCGTTCAGAACCTCATGAAACCCATAGTATGAATTTATACTTTGATCCGAAACTTTGGAGGACCTGAAAAATATACGTTTCTTTTCTTCATGTGAATTTCTCTTTGCTATGGACGGTATGGATAAAAGTTTTAGATAAAAGTAAAACTTAGTCCTTGCCGCTTCACATGAACAGTTGATTTATGAGATTCATCACCTATGATGGGTTCTATATATATATATATATATATATATATATATATATATATATATATATATATATATATATATAAATCAAAATTATATGTGTGGAAGTGCATTCTTGCACCTACCCATGCATGAAAATTTTGAATTATCACAAGACTCATGCCCAAACATTTTTTAAAAAGCCTGTTTACTCATCGGGCTGGGCACGGGACACATCCTAACGCCCAACGTATAAGGCTTTAATTAAGGGCGATTTTTGTCAATATTCTTGCATGATTGGGCATGCCAAATGAATATTCTAGATCTTGCACAATAGAGGGTGGCCGAGCTTGAGCTGGACTTAGGCCCTAGCCATGCATAATAATCATGGGATGGGTTGGGCTTGGGCTTGTTTGCCTTGGCCCATCACGGGCCTGGGCTAGGGTTTTACTATGCAAACTGTGCTTGGGCCTGCTCGTCATGCCCATCATGATCAGGGCTAGATGATCCGGGGTTTACTTTGTGGGTTGCGTCGGGCCTATTCATCATGGCCTGTCATAGGCCTAGGTAGACTTAGAACTTGTAAAAAATGCCTAGAGATATTCATTATAGATATTAAACCTAATTAGACGCTAGGTCGGAATCTTGCTTACCAATATCCACATTGAACACTTACTTGAGAGTCTACTAACTCCCACGCACATAGTAGAAGCTCTCAATACATCTTAGGGCTTGTTTAGGAGCCTGTAAACCGAGGTAACACAAAAAATGAAGTCGGAGGTAAATGAATTGAGAGTAAGGTTACTCAGCTGTGTTTGGATGGGAGTAAATGAAATGCATTTGAAATTCAAATATTTTATTTGAATGAGAATTAAGGAAAGGAAATGGAATGCATTCAAAAATTTTCAATATATTTACAATGACATGTGCGATATCATCAGTCAACTTTAATATCTCAAATTTGTGTACATAAGTGATATTTAACAGAATGATTGTTATAAGCCTATTAAAAAATATACTTCAGCCAAAAGTGACAAATTTTCAAACCTAGGTGGGCCATAAATGTAAAGATCCCCTATAAGCAAAACTTGCCAACTTATTTTAATAGTCCATTTAGATGGCTAACCATTGGACTGTTTGAATAATTCTATTGGTATAATTTTAGCGATGTAGTCAATAATTTGACTAATTTAGTGTACTGTGAGCATGACATGGGTATGAAAGGCATACATAGCGGCACATTTGTTTACACCGGCTCTCCAAGGGTGCTCAAAAGGGCATTTCACCCACTTTCTTCCAAATCCTTATCTCTTGGGAAGATATCATTTACAAGCCCATTTTTTTTCCATTTTATTTCATTTCCATGCTTCCACCAAAATACATCTCAAATGCTATTTACCTCCATTTAAGGAATTTTACATAGGCAGATCCAAATGTAGACTACACCACACCAAACAGAATGGATTGAACGCCCACCATTGGAAACTTTGAACGGTTTGGATAGCCTGTAAACATCATGGTCGGCTCCAGTGGACTTTTACATCCCCACTGTTCCGTGTGGTGTGGCCCGGATCTGCCTGATCTTCAGATTCCTGTTCTATTGTGGTCTTGCAAAACTGATGAACGGAGTGGATTTGTGACAGGCATCTCTGTGGGCCCCACACAAAGACACAAAAGCCAGAATGCCTACGGCACTGTGGGCCAACCATGTAGTGTTTAATCCACGCCGTCCATCCATTTTGCCAGATCATTTTATGGCATGAGCCCAATCCAAATCTCAGGTGGACCACACTGCAGGAAACAGCGGTGATGAACACCCACCATTAAAATCTTCTTGTGGGCTACAAAAGTTTGGATCAAGCTGATATTTGTTTTTCCTTTTCATCCAAGTCCGTGTGACCTAATCAACAGGTTGGATGGAAAATAAACATTATGGTGGGCTTAACCAGTTTTTGATGGTGGGGCGTTCAATAACCACCGTTTCCCATGGCGTGGTCCACCTGAGATTTGCCTCTGCCTCCATTTTTGGCTCATGCCCTAAAATGATCTGAAAAATAAAAAAAGATGGTGTACATAAAACAAATACATCATGGTGGGTCCCACAGAAAACTCTTGATTTTTTTCCTAACACCTCGTCAGGTACCTTATCCGTTTGACAATAATTTGATTAATGGGGTACCTTAATGAAAACTTATTTTAAAATGTACCAGGATGTAAATACCATACTAATGAGGTATTATTTTGTAAAATTCCCTTCAAATTATACGGGCCCAGCTGATTGAAGACCCAGTTTTGTATGGCACGCACCAAATTTCTTCCAAATGAGATGCTATGGTCCCAATTCCTAACCACTCGATCTTGCACCTATGGCCCCAAAAATCTATTGTACAATGATACCCGAATCCAAGAATTTGGATGGTCAGGATCATTCGATCAGTGAGATTTCTGGGCTATGCAACACCCATTTTGGGCCCCAAAATGGCATTATACATTCTGCATCAAGGGTCTAATCAAACCGTTGATCTGATGTGGGACGGTTACGTCGGAAGGAGCATATTGCCATCACAAGAAAACAAGAATCAGCTGCCTACAGAGAGACTGTTGTACTAACAAGAAACAGATGACATTCATGACCCAACATTGCCAAGCCAGAAAAACAAGGGGAACTGTGAAACAGCCATGAAAAGCAGAAGGTAATGATGGATGGATGAATACTTGTCGTGGCTCCTCACCTCTGCGAACAGGACCCGTTTCACGGTCTTCACCAAGAACACAGCCATGCAAATGCACATCCATGGCATCATGAAGTAATACGCATAGCTCCAGAAGATCCAAGCAAGAACGGCTACCGACATCCCTGTAAAAGCATACCCTGCATATGCGATTATGTCCAGCAATGGAGCTTCACCGCTCCCCAATGAATACAGCAGGACTTTGAGCAGGGCGACCTGCAAGAACCATCCGAGCAGTCCCTTTGTGAACTGTAGACTCAGAGCTTCTGGGCTAAACCTGCATTTACCACAGGAGAAAAATATTAAAAGAAAAAAGAGGGATTAAAAAAACAAAATGTGATATGAGAAGGAAGCTTTTAGAGCTATGCGAATGGGATTCGCTCGTTCGGCTCACACCACAGGCCTAGGTGGGTCACATTTGTGAGATCCAGATCACACATCAAGCATGTCCCAGAGTATTTGCATGCAAGAAAACAAAATCAGGCTGGTCTTGCTCATCAAGTGGGCCAGATGTTCCTCAGGAAAAATGGTAGGTACTATAATTGAATGGGTTCGACCAATTTGAGTATCTACTGTGGACGATGTTGCTGCTGCCGTAAGCTACCGGAGGGCGCCTTCCTCTTCTGATCTCCCCTCAGGTCATGGGCTCTCTGCAAACCGGGCCAATCTGACTCGTAGATCTGGGTCCTCTCCACAATCTACTCAAATGTCAGGAGCATGTATCCAATTACACGGCTCCTGAGGACAGGACGCAAACCTCATACTTTAACAAGGGATATATTGAATGGGTCCGACCAACTTGGGTAGCTACTGTCCATCAGGGGCCCACTGCAGCAATGGTTTGATTATCAAAAAGGTGGGCCCCACAGATAAACTTCAATAGGCCAAGAGAAATGCTCCTGATCGTATGTTTCCGAACAGAGTCAAAAGAGCAGCCCAATGGTCAACACCAAACAACATACATGGCCCACCTGATGAGCAGATAACCTGAATTCTGGGCCAGGAAACAAACATGGATGGGCCCATGTAATGAATGTCCTGTGGTTCACACATGCACCACATTGGCACATGTTGAGCAAAAACCCTCAAACTGAGTCCGGAGGAGCCCCATTTGCATATCTTGGACTTTTCTGTTGAATTGCAATCAAGTCTCACTTTCCAAGAAGTCCCAGTGAGAAGCCTGCAAGAACAACGTAGGTAACAAACGCCATGAGTGGGATGTACAGATCTGGAGCATTAATATCGTAAATTGGAGGTTTATAGGAGAGGCGGCCTCCCACTGGCTCGATTATCCTTGTCCAGTGTCCCTGGACAAAAGTAAAAAAGAAAAGAAATGAGATATCAGCTTCTCACAATAAAAGAGAGGTTATTGTGCTTCATTGTAGTTTTCTTGAGGTGCCGCCCCAGCTGGACAGATGACAAATGCAAATGGTGGGTGGAAGTGTGAAAATCACAGCGATTAGATGACACTAACCATCCAGTTGCATGCTTTTCCTGCTGAATGCAGACCAGTTGTTGCATGCTTGAGGTAAAGGAACCTTTTCAGGCCATTGCTTGGAAGGCTGACACACAGTTTTGACTCACAGTTCAAAAACTCGCTGACTCGGCTCGAAACTAGGCCAAGCCAAATTGGTCTAGTCGCTTAGGGCATGTTTGGCCGGGCGCTGGATATGGGATTAGGACGTTTTACGAGAGTTATACTGTTTACATCCCATCTCTTTTATGTTCGAGATGGTAGGATAAAAACCATTCCACCGTACCCTCGTAAACAGTGCCTAGATTCTGCTAATCCCGAGATATAGGTTTTCACCGCTGTGTAGGGCCTACCAAGATATCAATAACATATCTACTCCCTCCATCATTTTCACCTGCCTACATTCAGCCATGAAGTTGTTTTGAGGCAGCTATAAAGCAGTGAGTAGGGCACACCATGAGAAGCAGTGGAGATGCAAACCCATCCATTTGTGACCATCCAAACACCCTGCTGGATATCCCATGGGCTATCCCAAACCCATGGGATCAACGGACAAACACTGACACCACCGACACCACCATCATTACCTTAAAAATCATTCCATCCCACCTAATCCCATGGGATCGGTCCGGCCAAACACGCCCTTAGAAACTCGCCAGTGGGATTGACTTGACCCTTATTTGGCCAGACTAGTCAAGTTGGATTGCTGACTTGGCATGACTCGGACTGAGTCACTTGGTCGAGCTGACCTTTTGAATAAAAAGACTGATGTTTGGAGGGCTTCAAACCCTTGACTGCATGCTGATAAAGCAGAGAACTTAAGCAGCATGCCTAACATTGCTAATCTATTCATAGGTGCTATTTTAGATTAGATGTACAAATTAAATATTTTGGGAACACTAATATAGTCCTATTTAACCATTAAATGTCGAGTTGAGTCAACTCAAGACTCATTCTTGTCTTAGAGTTTGCAACAGACCATGCCGGACTTTAGAGTGAGTTGAGTTTTCTGGTTTTTTAAGTATGTTCAAGTGCCACATCTGCACCAGAGAAGTTTCAGTGGGCACATCATATGACTCCATGAAGCATGTTCATCAATGCATCATTGCAAAAATAAATAAATAAATAATAATAATAATAATAAATAAAAAGAAAAAAAATAAATCAATGGGTCATTGAGAAAAAAAAAAAAGGAATAGAAAAGAAAAGGTCAGTTATAGCATACCCTGTGTAGGAATGGAAACAAGATCACCTTCAACTTGTTCCTCACATATTGGTCATTCACCTGAAAATAATACTGAGGATCGGAGAAGTATCTGCTGATCTGTTCACAAGATGACAATAATTGATATGGTTGCACACCTGTGGGAATTCACTGCAGCAAACTATGGGCTACTCAAATGTTATTTCCTCTGCTTTTATCAATATCTGCATTAATAAAATCAGTAAGGGTCCGTTTGGATGCAAGTCTGCAAAAGGTTTTATTTATTTATTTATTATTTTTTTTTTGGTACCAACTTTGTGTTGGCCGATTTTTTTGAAAATCAATCTGATTGGTTTTCAGTTAGCGCTGATATCATATGGGGATTGTGAAGGTGCATCCAAACAAACAAAACAGGAAGGGGTTTGGCTCAAACTGGTGTTTTGATGTTAAAAAACACCCCTTTCGAGGGTGCATCCAAACAGGCCCAAAAAAGGTTTTTGGTCTCAACCTTATAGGGGTAGTTTGGTCATAGCAACTTTTTTTTTCCCTGTTATTTCATCAATTGCAGCGACCAGATTGCCCTTATGGAGGTAGCACTAACAATTTTAGGGGGTGGACATGACAATTCCTGATATTTATATAGGGCATGCGTGTGAATGTGCTTAATACATAACATACATTGCTTTGCACGTACTCAGAACTCGATCCCAGTATTTTCTCTCCATATGCACCCAGCCCACCTCGGATGAGTCCCGACCCAGTTCCACTGAATGTATTTCCAAATGGGTTCAGTTGGGGGTTCAAGGAGGGTACCTGCGCCCCAGCCTGGCTTCCCGGATTATCAAACATTGCTGTAAGATGAGAGGACAAAAAAAAAAAAAAGGAAGAAAAAACACACACATCCATTAGTTTGGTTGGTACTTGGTATCAGTTGAAGCGGAATGGGAAAATCAAGCAGACAACCATATTCTCTTATTCGAGGATAATTGCAACATCAGATGAGCAATGGTTATGGCAAGGAAAGGAAAGGCAAAAAAAAAAAAAAAACGTATATGGCGTTCGAACAAGACAGGTTTTGCCTGGAATTGCCGATGGCCCCTCAGGTGGTAATGCGGGAAAAAGCCGTAGAACAAAATAAATACATGGAAACAGCCAAAACTTAAAAAAAACAAAAACATTTTTACACCTTTTTTTTTTTTTTTTTTGAAGGATGACAACTTTATTCATCATTGCAAGACTCCGAATTTCCCATGATGACGAGACAAATCAAGTGATGACATTAAAAGAGAAGTTCTTGGATCATTTTGAAAATAGCGAAAATGCTCGAAAGAGTATGATATGAGATTGGACAGCTAGATTGGATGATCTAAGTGGAGGACCCACAAACATACCCATGATTGGATCATCATTCAATAAAGTGTATAGATTCATTGTATCTAGATTGTGTCTAGTTTCATTGTATCTAGATTGTGTGTAAGTTCATTGTATCCATAATAAAGTATCTAAATTCCATGCATCTAGATTCATCGTATCTAGATTGTGTCTAAGTTCATCGTATATACGAGAAAGTGTCTTTGATGCATTGTATCTAGATTGTGTCTAGTTTCGTTGTATCTAGAATAAAGTGTTTAGATTTATATTTTTAATGTTTATAAGTATTTAACTCTTGTAAATGAGAAAATAGATCTTGGTAATTCTTGCATATTAGCTTGTTAAAAAAGTTCTCAGCTTGGTTGAGTTTCTATATGTAAACCTTATTGGTAAAGCCTGTTGGGATGTGAAATCAACACTAGTAGGGTGGTATTTCTTGTTATATTTCGCATTTACGAGTAGTAACCAATGTTTCAAATATCGACAATATCGGCCGACATATCCCACCTGTTTGATATGAAACGCGCAGATAGTGCCGATATATCCCACATGTTCAATCAAGTGAGCATTTTCAATTTTTGATCCTTTTTTTTGTTGTTGAAATCATGTTAAATCAGTGTCAAATTGTTATAAATCCATTACTGAGACTTGACACAGCTGAATTCACGATCTCCATTTTTTCTCACGGCCCAATCTATCCAAGCATATAATTGGGGAAATTCTACTCCACGTGATCATAAGCCTTCTCGACGTCCAACTTACAAATAACCCTAGGAATCTTCAGTTTAAATTTAGAGTCCATGCACTCATGAGCAAGGAGAGCACTATCTAGAATTTAACTTCTTACTCCCCCAGAAGCCCCTTGAGATTCAAGAATAACCCCTTCCAACATTCCTTGGAATCTGGCGGCTAAAATTTTAGCCAACATTTTATATGAGCTTCTGATGAGACTAATTGGCCTAATAATATTTAAAGCTTTTAGCCCCTTCCACCTGAGGAATAATAGTGATGAAAGACACCCCAATTCATAAGGTAGTCAATCTTCATTGAAGAACTCCTTTAAACGCAACCACATCATCCCGAATGATACTCGGGGAATCTTGGAATTGTCTCCTCTACTCTTGTCCAAGCACAAAGGTTAGCAACATGATAGGCGCTCCAAATAATTGATTAGACCTTTTCAAATATAATAAATATGGACTATTCAATTCCCATCCATGGATGTGATAACTCGGATCATTAGATTGAAGTGTTTTTTTGGAAGGATGGGTAATCAAAGGTGAGCCCCACATGATGTATGGGTTGTTTGCTTCCTAATATTTAATTGGATGGTTAGGATGATGCAATCAAAGTGACTTTTTAGGAGGCACGGGCCCCACATTATGGATCGCCTAGACCAATGATTAGACCTTTTCTAATATAACAACAATGTCCTTTATTTCTCAGCCACCGATCAAACATTTAGCATCAACATATGAGATTAAATTTTGGGAGGGCAATTAAAAGCGGGCCCCACATGACATAAATCATCAAACCTTTTATTGTATAGATATGGATCTTCAACTTCCTAATCGTGGATCGGATGGTTAAGATGATGCAATCAAAGTGACTTTTCAAGAGGGGGTGGACAATAGAAGGTGCCCAAACATGATGGACAACCCAAATCATCAAGCCTTTAGCATAATCAATATGGACTATCTATTTTCATAGTCACTAGTGGGTTATGATAATTTAATCAAATTCACTTTCAAAAGGCATTTACAATCAAAGGTACACCACATAATAAAAGTCTAATCAATGATTGTACCTTCTCTGATATAATCAACATGAACCATCCATCTTCCTAACAATCGATTGAATAGGCAATCAAAGGTGAGATTGTAGTAAAATATAACAATACGATATATTTCATAAACAAACACAAATGACCAAAAGAAAAAAGCTACTAAAAGAGATTGTAGTAAAAATACTCTACAACTAAAAGCCTAAAACTCAAGCCTTGTTAAAGAATTACACCATTCCTTAATCATATTAGAGAAGGAGAGAGATATTCAAGAAGTATGAAATACAAGCAAGAGATTTCCTTGAAAAGCAAAACAAACAAACATCATGCAAAACTAAGATCATTTGCAATCCAAAAAACAAAAACAACTTAAAGAACACAGCAAGCTTTTCAAGATATGATGTACCGTAATTATGAAGAGACTTGAAGAGGGTCTTTCAGTTGTGAGCGGCAAATCAATTTCAAGGATGGTAGAGGAAGGACTGCAACAATAGCAAAATCTAATAAACAACTTTTAATATGATGGAATGTAACAGTAAATTTATAGTAATAAACAATATAATTACTAATAATAGATAGAAGCCACTCCTTAAGCACTACAATTAGAGATCAAACTTTCCTCAACAAAGAGAGACATTAGCAGTCAACATCTTCAATCATCATTCTACCAAAGTCAAAGTTCTCACTATTGTTTCTATCTTTTCCAAAGCCAAATTACAGTAACCTCCTCCTCCCACTACTACTTCTAAAGGGGCATGTTTGCATACAAGGTGATGCCGATCAAGTTGGACAGGATAGTATCATTTTGAGTAGGAAATGAAAGGGAGTATATTGGGGGATGACACCCTTTCAAGATCTTTCATGCTTGCGCTTGGGAAGTTTTGGATAACCAAACACCCTATATTTTTGGGTTTCAATCCTAATGGATAAATATCATTAATACGCTTCACGACTTCTAAATATACCGATAACTAAATTTAATTCAATCATTATATGTTTCTTGATCTTTTAATGCGATTTACCTCGAGGATCAATTAAATCGAGAATTACATTTCTTCCGGATACATCTCCATTTTGCTAAATAGAGAGCCCAAAGGCTAAGCAAGGCTGTCTTTTCCCATCCTCTCTTCTCAATTTAGCAAGAGGCTTAGGTAACCTTTTTTTTTTTTTTGTTTTTTTGAACAATGATGAAATTTCATTAAAACTAAAAAAGGTACATAAACGTGAGACAATTCCATAGTGATCCTCTCGTCAATAGATCAAAAGAAGAACCAACAGATGCTAGTATAGAACAAACAATAAAACACAAACTGACATATACAAGAAAGAAAAATCTGAAAAACAATCCCAAAAATTTATCACACGGCACCTCTTCCACTCCAATCCCTCAAGATTTCCTAAAAAGAAGTGAATTTCATTCCTAGCAATGCGATCCTCTCCCATCCTTCCTCTTCTCAATTTAGCAAGAGGCTTAAGTAACCTTTTTTTCTTCTCTATGGGCATTTCTGGCCCTCCAGGTGTTATACATAACAACCAGTCTAGTCCATGGCCCCACTTCTACTAACTGCAAATTCAAAAAAAATGTCCACAATTCAAATTGCATGCAAACATCGCCTTAAAAAATTAAAATGAAAAATGAAAAATGAAAATACAGATGATGATGATTGTGATGAGAGGATACAGGAGGATCTTATAGTTAGACGTCTCATGAATGGATTCGGTCAGATACTCTTCAATGTTTGGCCTGTATAAGTCTATCTCCGAGCTTGATGTGAGGAGCTCAGACATTGTATGATGTTCCATCGATAGAGAGATTTTCTCTGCTGCCACTGCTGCTTATTTTTGCCTACTTCCCTTCATCCCCTTCTTTCTGTTTTCCCTCTTTAAGGCCATAGGAGGAAATGCGGCCCTTACCGTAGGACCCATCTTGATCTATGTATTCTATATCCACGCCGTCCATCCATTTTACCAGATCATTTTACGGCATGATCGAAAAATGAAGCGAATCCAATTTTTAGATGGACCATATCATAGGAAACAGTGGTGATTGACCATTAATGGGCCACCTGAGTTTTGGATCAACCTGATATTTGTTTTTTCCCTTCATCTAAGGTTATATGACCTTATCAACAGGTGTTGGATGACAAATAAACATTACTGAAGAATTACCGTGGACCCTAGTAAGTTTTCAATGGTAGGATCTTCAATCACCACCGTTTCTAAAGTATTACCTACCGGAGATTTGCATCTACTTAGGTTTTGGAATAATGCCCTAAGATGAGCTAAGACAATGGATGGGGGGGCATGAATATACAACACGTTCATCAAGGTAGGCCTCACAAGATAGTAACACCCGTGAGCTAGGGTAACCCGTCACCGGCATCTAATGATTTAAGTGAATAGAATATTAACATCATAGTGGGTTCTATATAAATTAAGAGAGCATGCGGCTCAAAAATCATGACATGAAGGGTATTTCGTCATTATCCCTTGATTTTAAGCATTATCTTTTACCTTTCTCTCCAAATTCATTGTTACGGTCGTCCAGTTCGTGTGATTTTTACGATCTGGCATATCTAATTTGGGTCCTTTCCTGATTGGTTTGGATCCCACATGTGGCAACCGTCGCTGCTAATTAATTAGAATATATGTACATGGATCCTTACTCTTGCTCGGGTGGTAGACTCTCAAGAGTTTCAACACCCAGTGAAGGGTTCGAGTATCTATAAGTGGTGAAATTCCACTAGTGTGAGTGTGTGGGGTATGTGTGCATATGTAAAAAGAAAAAAGAAAAAAACACTAGAATATATGCATCTAACACCAGTCTGTATAATTGTACAGTGGACGTGATTAAGGGAATACATCACACCTTTCATAGGGCCCACAATTTAGAAGGGTTAGATTGATGAATATATTTGTCCCATTTACTATGCGTATGTGTATGAGCATGACAATACTATATAACTTATAGTGTATAATATCTTACAAACGTATCATTAAATACATAAATTGATATAGTATCTATATAAACAATTATGATGGTTATATAAAATGCACTATTATCTAGATGATGTTATAACATAATGTAACAATATTTAAAATCATTGTACATATTTTAATTATTATAATATAGTTTTAAATCTCTATTTTTAAGTAGGATTTTTTACAGATAATATCTTATAATAAAATTGGTTTGTAAAGAGAATTTTAGATCATTTTCAATAACTAGAGATTTATATATATGTAAAATTCATATATATTATAATATTCATATAAGTCTGAGCCGACTTGGATTCAGTCGGACCCAATTGATTCAACTCCCCTGAATTGGCCGAGTTAGGCTGATATACCCCTGACTCAGGCAAGTCAAGACTCGACTCATAACTAGATAAGTCCGTCTGAGCTGCCGAGTGACCATGTGTGCCCCACATCCCAACCAATGATCCTTCATAACTAATCATGAACAGTCTATAGCCCAAACCTTACATTGATCTGACAATCCTAACCCTTCAAAATGAGTTTTTTTATTTTTATTTTTCTTTTAAAGAAAACACTAACCGACAAGTGAACTTTGGCCGACCACCCATTCACCTTCCTCAAAACTCCAAATGACTGGTCAGGACTATCCAACTCGTGTGATTTTTGGCCTTTGGCCCATCTAATGAGGCACCTGTCAAATGATCGGCATCGATCTCGTACACGAGCCCCATACATGAACATACATATAAACATGGCATAGTTTTTCTGTAATGAGAGATCTAGAAAACTATAAAATAAGCTATATAAGAACACAGATCCGTGAAAAACGATATAAATCTGCAGCAAAACGAAAGAAATCTCCAGACCAGCTGTAAAGGAAATCGAACACCGATCATAAAAGAAAACCCTAAGACAAAGACAGACCTGTAGAGCTTTGGCAATGCATGATAGATAGAAAGTGAAATGAGAAAATGATAGAGATTTCAAAACCTTTTATAACAAAAACACCTATTCGTAAGGGAGCGGATTATGTGCGGTCTCGGCCATATCCAAAACGGTGCTGCCCTTACCATGGGGCCCACCTTGATGATTTATTCCATATCCACACCGTACATCCATTTTTTTCATATTATTTTTAAAGCATGAGCTCAAAAATTAACTAGATCTAATTCTCAGGTGGACCATATTATAGGAAGCATTGGTGGTTGAAAGCTCAACCATTAAAAAGTTCCAGGGCCCAATGTAATGTTTATTTTCCATCGAACCTATTAATAAGGTCATGTAAATCTGTACGAAGAGAAAAAAATTAATATTAGCATAATCCAACACTTCTGTGATCCATTAATAGATAATCATTACTATTTTCTATAGTATGGTCTACCTAAGAATCTGATATGCTTTATTGTTTGAGATCATATTCTAGAAAAATCTGAAAAACCAGTTAGACAGTGTGGATATAGAATATATTCATCAAGAAGGGCCTCACGGTAAGGGTCGTACCGTGTTAGGTGGGGCCGGGGCCGCACTTAATCCACTCTCTATTTATAAGTGACGTGGATGGCGTGCTCACACTTCCGGATGCGGATTGCGTACTACCCCCGCCCGTCCTTAGCTCCGAACAGGCAGGTCTGTGGGCGGGCCCACCGTGATGTATCAGTACATCCAAACCGTCAATACCTTTTCTCAAATTAGTTTAAGGCATCAAAACAAAAATGAGTCGGATCCATCGATCAAATGGACCACACCAAATAATAAGCTTAGTTGCGTTAAAATGCACAAAGCATCAAATGCAAGAGTCATCTGTAGTGTGGTCCATTTGATTGTTGGATCTGCCTTATTTTTATTTTGATGCCTTAAAATAATTTGAGAAAAGGGATAGACGGTTTGGGTGTACAGATACATCACTGTGGGCCCGCCCACAGAACTGCCCGTTCGGAGTTAGGGACAGGCGGGGGTAGTATGCAATCCGCATCCCACACTTCTGTGGCCACGTTGCTGCTGGACATAAGCGGATTAGCTGGTGTACCACACACCACCGACTTCGGTGGTGTGTTGACGTCACCAAGTTCTGTGAGCCCCACCATGAGGTATGTATTATATCAAAACCGTCCTTCAATTCGGTGAGCTCTTTTTAAGTGTTGATCCTAAAAATAAGTCAAGTACAAAGATCAAATGGACCACATTGAAGAAAGCAGTGGAGGATTGAATGTCTACCATTGAAACCTTCTAAGGGGTCACAGAACTTTTGGATTAATCTGATATTTGTTTTTTCTCTTCATCCAGATCTGTGTAACCTTAAGAACATATTTGATGGAAAATAAACATTATGTTGGGCCCTACGAATGTTTTAATTGTAGTAATCATTATCCCACTGTTATTTTTGGTGTGGTCCACTTAAGCTTAGGTTATGACTCATTTTGTTGTTATGTAGTAAAATTATCTCTCCAAATGGATGGACGGTGTGAATATAGTAAATATATTACTTGTTATATTATAAAGTAAATTTTAATAATATTTTAAATCGGATATTTTGATATTAGTAAATTTTATATCATTTATAAATTATATTAGTATATATAAATGATATAATATATATCATTTATATATACTTAAATATCGAAATATTATTATAAATATGTGTTTAATTAATGATTATATTAATTAAACACAAAATATAATGAACATAAACACTATATTTACGTTTTTAAGATCATAGTTATAAATGATCTTATAAATTTAATACAAGATAAACCATTTAAATGAAGTTATTGTATTAAATCATGATAATTAAATTATAATTGCCATGATTTAAATTAAAGCTATCACTATATATATATATATATATATATATATATATATATATATATCATATAATAGTGATATTACTAATACCTTATAATATAATGTTCGTACTTATATATAATAATAATATTGTATTATTATATATAAATGCGAACATTTTATTATTATTATGATATATTTATTTATAGAAAATTGATGGCATAACTATCTAATTTTATATAATACATACGAGTATAACTGTATCTTGTATCACTTATAACTATATAATATACTTATAAAGATAATTGGTAATTTTAGTGGTGGTATATAAAATATAGGCTATAAATGATAAATGGGTTATATATAATATAGTTATAAAAAAAACTAACATGCCATAAATATATAATTAGATACTATGAGAGTATCATATCATCTATGTAACAGTTATTATGTGATAGTGTGCATATAGTCTATACCTATTCTATAACACATTGATCAAATCATATTATTATTAATACAGAAATTACAGTCTTTTAAATTAAATAAGAGTACATGGAAATTAAATCATATTAATATATATTTTACATATATATGGTATTGAGTACCATCAATATAATATAATTAATATATAACGAGTTCATGTATGTTATTCATACATATATGAACTCATTATAGAGATTTTTAAAGATTTAATTGCTATATAATTAGTGACGGTATACGAAGGATGGATGTTAAGATGTAACATAATAATATGACTAGAGGTTTATAATTATGGTGCATATATCGGTTGCTTAGATTGTTAATTATTTATATAATCTATTATATGTGTATTACATTATCATCATTGATTATAATAATTACACATGTGATTTTAGCTTATATTAATATCCGATATATAACAATGTTTGGTATATAAGATTATATTTTCTATCAATAAATATTCGGATGATATAATATACTACGTAGTTGTATCATAAAAATTATACAATATTTTACATACTATATTGAGTATCTATTAATATTGATCAGAGATATGTTATATATAATAAGAAATTTATATAAAGATGAAGTATGGTGGAAAAATAGTCATAATCACCACATATCAGATCTATATGGTATGATTAATATATGGATTAAGATATAATATTATATCAAATATATTGATAGATATATGTGATTAAATATATCATAAATTATATTGAGTAACCCAACTTATCTGTACATTTTGTAATTATTGGTATATCTGATATACTACATTATATCAGATACACCAATAATTACAATATATCATAATGATATAATTATATATCATATGATATATAATTATATTATTATAATAAATTATATCTAAATATATATAATATAATTAACACTTACAAATCCAGTATTATATATATACAATACTATATAACTTATAGGGTATAATATCTTACAAACGTATCACTAAATACATAAATTGGTATAGTATCTATATAAATAATTATGAAGGTTATATAAAATGCACTATTATATAGATGATGTTATAACACAATATAACAATATTTAAAATCATTATACATATTTTAATTATTATAATATAGTTTTAAATCTTTATTTTTAAGTAGGATTTTTTACAGATAATATCTTATAATAAAATTAGTTCGTAAAGAGAATTTTAAATCATCTTCAATAACTAGAAATTTATATATATGTAAAATTCATATATATTATAATATTCATACAAGTCCGAGCCGACTTGGATTCAGTCGGACCCAATTGATTCAACTCCCCTGAATTGGTCGAGTCAGGCCGATATACCCCTGACTCAGGCAAGTCAAGACTCGACTCATAACTGGATAAATCCGTCCGAGCCGTCGAGTGACCATGTGTGCCCCACATCCCAACCAATGATCCTACATAACTAATCATGAGCAGTTCACAGCCCAAACCTTACACTGATTTGACAATCCTAACCCTTCAAAAAGAGTTTTTTATTTTTATTTTTCTTTTAAAGAAAACATTGACCGACAAGCGAACTTTGGCCGACCACCTATTCACCTTCATCAAAACTCCAAACGAATGGTCATGACCGTCCAACCTGTGTGATTTTTGGCCTCTGGCCCATCTAATGAGACACCTGTCAGATGATCAGCATCGATCTCATACACGAGCCCCATACATGAACATATATATAAACATGGCATATTTTTTTGTAATGAGAGATCTAGAAAACCATAAAACAAGGTATATAAGAACACAGATCCGTGAAAAACGATAAAAATCTGCAGCAAAATGAAAGAAATCTATAGACCAACCGTAAAGGAAATCAAGCACCGATCGTAAACGAAAACCTTAAGACAGAGACAGACCTGCGGAGCTTTGGCAATGTATGATAGATAGAAAGTGAAATGAGAAAATGATAGAGATTTCAAAACCTTTCATAACGGAAACACCTGTTCATAAGGAAGCGGATTACGTGCGGTCTTGGCCATATCCAAAACGGTGCTGCCCTTACCATGGGGCCCACCTTGATAATTTATTCCATATCCACACCGTACATCCGTTTTTCCATATTATTTTTAGAGCATGAGCTCAAAAAATAACTAGATCTAATTCTCAGGTAGACCATATTATAAGAAGCATTGGTGGTTGAAAGCTCAACCACTAAAAAGTTACAGGGCCCACTGTAATGTTTACTTTCCATCAAACCTATTAATAAGGTCACATAAATCTGTACAAAGAGAAAAAATAAATATTAGCGTGATCCAACACTTATCCATTATTGGACAATCATCACTATTTTCTATGGTAGTGTTTACACGAGAATCTGATATGTTTTATTGTTTGAGATCATATTCTAGAAAAATCCGAAAAAATAGATGGACGGTGTGGATATAGAATATATCCATCAAGAAGGGTCGTACCATGTTGGGTGGGGCCAGGGTCGCACTTAATCCGCTCTCTGTTTATAAGTGACGTGAATGATGTATCTGTACATCCAAATTGTCGATACCTTTTCTCAGATTATTTTAAGGCATCAAAACAGAAATGAGTCAGCAACGATAAAATGGACCACAAATATCAGCTTGATTGGAAACTTTTGTTGCCCTTTGAAGTTTTTAATGGTGGGCGTCACTCTCCCCGCTGTTTTCTGTGGTGGGTCCACTCAAGCTTTGGAGCTGACTCATTCTTTAGATCATGCCCTAATATAATCTCACCAAATAGATGAACGGTGTGGATACAAAACATACATCATGGTGGGCCCCCACAGAACTTGGCGACGTCACTTCAGTAGCGCTACTCAACCCGTCAGTAGCTAATCCGCGTCCCTTCTCGACTGACAAAGCCTTTCATGGGAACTTCGTGCGAACAGATGTTTGTAAGGAAGCCCACCGCGATGTTTGCGAGGAATACAACACTGAATTTATTTAGAAAGATAAATTTAGGACATGTATGCTATTGCAATTTTCTTGTGGGCCCATGAATGTTTCAACGGTAGAAATTCAATCCTCTATCGTGCGGCCCACTTGACTTTTGGATTTGCGTGATTTTTTAGCTCTTGTGATAACGTGATCTGAAAAAACGGATGGACAGGATGGATTTCTTGTAAACATAAGGTCATTTCCCGCTGCAAGTTCCTTTGGCAGGGACTATCTTCTGTGGGCCCACAATGATTTATGTGTTTTATCTATGCCTTTCCATTTTCGATCATCATTGAACGGTATGAGCCCAACAAATGAGGCAGATCAAAATCTCAGCCGGACCAAACCATGAAAATCAGTGGTGATTGAACCCCCACTATTCAAAAAGCTCGTAGGGCCCACCCATCTTAGGTCATGGAGACTTTGTGAAGAAATAACACAAATACCAGCTTGATCTAAAAAAGCTTTTACTGGTAGGCATTCAATCACCACTTTTTACTCATACCCTAAAGTGATTTAGAAAAACTTGATGGACGGCGTGGATAAAACATACACATCATGGTGGGTCCCACATAACACCATCTAGTGCCATTTCCCCACTGGGGTGTCACACTTGTATTTTGTTATTTATTAATGGTGTATATACTGATTGGATATGACTGATTTTTACACCCGGTTATCCTAGTGTTGGGGCCCACCTATTTGGAAGATTAGATGTCACAAGCACTTAACAGGTTGGAAGTTATCAACTAGGTGGACCACACGCTTTGGTTTAGCCGTTGGACTTGATGACCAATCGTTAATATGGACCATCCATCACGTGTCTTACAAGGGAGCCGATCAGGTGTTACACAGTGACACTTTAGTGGGTTACGTGGGGCCTACCTTGATTATGTGCTGTATATCCATGCCCTCCATCCGTTTTTCCAGCTCATTTTAGGAGTTGATCCCAAAAATTAAGTAAATCCAAATATCAGATGGGACCACACCACAGGAAACAGTGGTGATTTAACACTCACCATTAAACACTTCCTAGGGCCCACCTTAATGTTTATTTATCATCCAACCTTAAATCCAAAAAGAATAAAAGAAAAATCATAATAGATCTGCATCTCTTCAAGGCATAATTCATCCATCGTGCGGCCCATGCGGCCCATCGAATCAATTGCTCTGTATCACAGAAATATGGGCCCACTTGCAAGAGACACGACGCCTTCCCAATGATCATATAATTACTCCAAAAACTAAAACCGGGCAATGGCCCGCATCCAACAGGAACAATCCCTTGATTGAGAACAGTAGGATCTTCTCCTTGATCCAAGTTTGGAATACAATGATGAACTTCTTTAGAGCCAATCACAAAAGAAATGACCAAAACAAGAATTTATATTTAAAATAAAAAATTTAAAAAAAAAAAAAAAAAAAAACAATATGGATACATTTTACAATAATACAATCCCAGCCATTCCTTCACTCCATTATCATGTGTATCAAACCCACCCACACCTCTCTCATTAACTGTTCTTGAAGAAGTTGAGACCCCATCGGTGCACCAGTCCATCCAAGACATGGCTTGCCGGACTCCGCTGCACTGTCAGGGTGGCCCGGGTGCCACCCATCACATTGGTATCCCCCGTCGACTTGCCACTACCTGATGAGCTCTGTACAATCTTCGATGTTTCACCATTAACAGAATTCTCAGTTGTCGCGGACTCAGTGAATGACCCTGACGTGTCTGGAGTGGGTCCGGAGGGCACGCAGGGGTGGTCAGGGGCAACAACATCACCATTGCTCGCTGATGTGGAACTGGGGGCTGTTTCTGTGGCCCCAGAGCAACCTGTGGTGGAAGTATCCGGCCCATCCTTGTGCAGTGAGTCGGGGGATATGGTGGTTCCATTGGGTGATTGGGCTACTTCATTAGGGTGTCTGATCTCCAAGTCCTTCAGTGATTCTATCACTGCTTCTATGAACATCTGCATTTGACCATGAAACCAAAAGGAGTCGAAACTAGTTTTTTGAAAGCATGAGAGCGTAGAATTGCACCATAAGATACCAAGGTATTGCAATTGATCTTATAGCCCAATTTCACGAAAACACTACGGTGGTACCTGGCACACATGGGCCTAAGTGATGCATGCATAAAATCTAACCCACCCATGTATGAGCCAACGCATGTTACCCACAGGGCCCCACAATCAGGCCGATCCATGCATCAGGTGGACCACATAGGGAACAAGTTGGGAGGGAACATCCACCATTGATTTGAATGGAGGACCAACCGTGTTGTGTACATAAAAATTTCCACCCCATTCAGACCATTCATCTGGTCAGGATGAAGGGTCAGGCTGTTTTGAAATTTCATGTGAGCCCCTATCCAAATTTATGGAGGGCATCCCTTCTCCCATTGTTCCATGTTGTGGCCCACTTGATTAAGAATTCTCTCCCAGTAGATGTGTGTGAAGGTTGGGCCATTCATCAAGTGCAGCCCCACTGTCAAATATGAATTTAACAGCCGACAAATCGAAATGGTCATCCGTCAATAAGCATAGAAATCTAAAGCAAGCTTATGCTATGCAAAGAATAATAATAATAAATTCAATCTTGAAACCATGAACTAACTCACCCTTTCTTCATCTTCCACATTGTTTGGAGACAAACTATCAAATGAGTATTCCATAAATTCGTCATCCATCGCTGTTGGAATGAGTGGGCCAGGATAATGACCGTTTGAGAAGTCAAAAGTAATCAGTCCCGAAGATGATGAACCAAGATCATCTTCACCCACTTTCTCCTGCAATTGGAAATCACCGTGTTAGCAATTTGAGCTTTTGGGTTCCTTTTGTGACAATATTTGGCATGTATCTCGTAACTAGGACATGAATACGCCTATCAGTGTCAGATAGAAGGGATGCTGGAAAAACCCTCACATAAACAACACATCCATGAAGATGCATCATGATAGAGAACTGATCGCATACAGGCATTGGTACCACCACGAACAAACATAACAAACATGCCACCTATTCTAGGATATCAGTGCCATGAAACGGTAGGCCCCACCACGAAGGATCATGCTTCTTGAAAATCAGGCGATACCTGTTCAATAGGTGACCACACCTGTATGTTTAGTCAGACCATTGGTTGTCCATTGATTCAAACAATGTGGCCCACCTGATGAGTGGAATGGCCTTCTTTTGTTGCAGGTGACCTGATGAGTGGAATTGGTACTGTTATCACGGTACCAATTCCCTATGCACGTGGCATGTTTGCAGGAAAGATGGTGCAGTACACAAGTTGTGGTACATTGCTTGTATGTGATTAGTTTTTTTCTTTTTTCCTTTCTTTCTTCTTCTTCTTTCTGTTTTGTTGTCTGAAAGGTCTGTATGCAATCCCAAGTGGCTGGGGCAAGGCTATGATGATGTAAGTTCTAGATTGTAAGACAGAGATGCATAAAAGAAAATTAAAGAAAAGTATTTATATAACCAGAATTACATTACTATCTGGAACTATGAAACCTTTTGTGGTGTGTTTGGTTGCACCAGAGAATGAAATTTCAGGACTAATAAGTCTAATTTGGTGCAGAAGGGAATGGCATTTCATGAAATTTGATGCGACCAAACACACCTTTGCTTAAATACTACCAAATACAGAAATAAGATGGGAGGTTTCCCTCAATTAGCTATGTCTATCAATGTGTCCAAATGTGTATTTGATAATAGTACATGAACAGTAATTTACTATAAAACAAAGACATCCGCCAAGTAGAATGTACTTGTGGGAACTGCATAGTGGTGATCCAAAGAGTTCACATGGTGGGCACCATGTGGTGGATGGGAGATGCCCCAAAATTCCTCCCCATCTGATGATCTTTTGTCTGATAGAACCCCCACTAAATGCGGACCATTGGTTCCATTTCGATTGGATGGCAAGGTATCATTATCTGATAAGAGGATATTTAGGGCATGGCCCATCCCATGATGGGCCCACCAGCTCAAAACTTAGTTTACCAAAAGGTGAGCCTCACTTGTATTGTTTTGGGGAAAAATGAAAGGCAGTTCATTTTGTCTGGGCATCAACCTCTGGTGTTGACGTTGCCTTGAGTCTCCATGGTAGCAGTATTATACACGAGAAATTAAATATCTCAAGAAAACTAGTGCTGTTCATCATGAAAATGAAGAGCCGCCCACACATTAGTAGTTAGGATCTTGAAACTATTAAGCGAGTAATGGGAATGATATTACAAATAAATAAAATTAGTGGAAGAAAAGTATACCAAAGCTCCAGGGTGCGTGTCTTCTGAGGGGATATCAGCAGGGACCTGAGGAGATGGAAGTAAGAGTGAATTCCAACAATGATTTTCAAGCAAATGAATTTAGATACTTCAAGAATTAAAGAGAAAAAAAAAACAATTCTTTCCAATAATAGCAAGAGTGAGAGTTTTAACAATGTTAAACACAATAAAACTCCAGTAGTATGCTAAACTGATGCAAAAGCAAGGGTCTGGAAAACAAAGCATGGTTTCTGTCAACAATGTTAAACAGAAACTATGCTTTGTTTTCCAATAAAACAATGCTGTCTTCACCCATTAGTCTCATCTTAGCCATTAACTGAATAAAAAAGCAAACGCTTGTAGTATTGGAAAAGCATGGTTTCTGTACCACCGCACTAAACATAATCATCTCATATTAGTAATCAAAAGTCCTGAACTGCACAAACAGCCAGCTACACTCTCCTCACTTCTCTATGGGAGGTATTACACAACACTCGGACTGCAAGTTTTTACAGCATGCAATGGCTTTCAGGTTGTACAAGTAGGGCCCATAGTTCAGGGATCCAATGCATTGATATGATGGGGCCTGCCGTGGTCATCCGATAGTAATCAATAGTCCAGCACTGCATAGACAGCCAGTTACAAATGTTCCTTACTTACCTATTGGATGCATTACACAATGTTCAGACCAGGAGTTTCTACTATATGCTAGGGTTTTCAGGTTGTACACGTAGGGGCCTATGGTTCAGGGATCCAATGTGTCAATATGATAGGGCCTGCCATGGACGTCCGATACACCAACATTCTCTTAGATACAAGATCCAAGATCCTGAATCTTTGGCCTTATCTCAGTTGAATGTGCACCATTGCCATACTGCATTTCCTAACCATTTGTTTGCTATTCTTAAACTGTCTACTTGAATGCTGCCAATTGATGGGTTTCCAATTTGGGAGATTTTTTGTTCATGGGAATAAGCATTGGACCCATCATATCAACAGCATGATTGCAGAACCATGGGCCTACATGTAAAAACTTGAAAATCACAGTACATTGTACAAACTCTCATGTCAAGCATTGAAAAAGACCTCCACAAGTATGCTGCATGAGTACTTCCCACCCATACACACCTCTGCGGCACATATGTATTCGCTATTGGGTAACACACAGGAATCATTTCTGTACACTTCCAGTATAATTTTCTCTACTCAGCCCCAGGATATGCATAGTTGCCCTTGGGCCTTCAATTCATATAAGTGGGGCCAATGGTTTGATGATCCAGACTGATGATTGTAAGTGCCTTTGCTTGGACAATGCTCCAATGATCTCCTAGATTACAAGAACCAAGCCATCTGATCTTCAGAACTTATTCATTTAATAGGGACGGTTACCATATTTCTGATGAAATTCAAGATCCTCCAATTAATTTGCAAGCAACTCAAATAATGAGGAAGAGATAGAATGTAATGAGAAGCAACAAGAATCAAACGAATGCGAAGAGATATTAAACAAAAAGAGATTGATCTTAGATGGGTCTATTTTCAAAACAAAAAAAAAAAAAAAAAAAAAAAAAAAAAAAAAAAAGCAATTAAGCTAATAAAAGCTCAAGAATAATCAATGCTTGAAGTGAATGGGATCAATGTTTTAAGTATCGACGATATCAGCCGATATATCCCATGATATATCTTGTATCCCATCTGTGCGATACGAAACACACAAATAGTGGGATATATCCCACATGTTTAATCTGATGAGCATTTTCAATTTTCGATCCTTTTTTTTTTTTTTTTTCCTGTAAATCATGTTAAATCAGTGTCAAATTGTTACAACTCCATGATTTTCATGTTTTGCATGAAAAATCTTGGATTAGGAGCTTCGATTTCGAGATTTGGAGGAGATGGGCCGAGTTGCGGAAAATTGAAAATTTCAAAAATTCCCAATTTCTCGCAAATCGGTTGCAATCTGTGTCCAAACATAAAATCAAACATGCATGTAACCTAATCTAGTGATTCTTCTTTTTCTTTTGAATGTATTGCGTTTCCACGTCTTCTTTCATTTATAAATTATATGAATAGACTTCGACGTTCAAATATACTTAACATCAATTCAGTTAGACAACGCATAGATTAGGACCCCATACAAAGAAAACTTATTATACGCACTTGTTTTTTGTAATGTTTTGATTTATAAGTGTGTTATGATGTAATTTTTTTGAACAACCACTAAAGTTTCATTGAAAAATTCAACCAATTTCCCAATGTTTTCCCATGTTTCCAACAACAGCGATACATTATGGGATACAACCGATATATCCCATGCGACAACCGATACGTATCCATATCCCAAGGCTGCAATACGTAACGCGATACCGATATTTCGAACACTAAATAGGATGGACATCCAGCTAAACTCCCACTCAAATACAACTACTCGACTTCTTTTCATTTAATCTTTAAACCAAATCTTGGACTCTTAACTAAACTCTTATTCAAACATGACTTGAAAAATAAAAAAGACTCTTCGACTAACTCTTAACTACTTTTGAAGCATCTAGAAACTTCTTAGAAACAAAGAAACCAAATTAAAACAAACTTCGACTACCTGCTTGTTGTGATCAACTCAACCTAATCTTTAGCTAACCCAAAGTGACTGAAGTGGAGTTAACCTAAGTTGGGTTACAGCCAAAGGTGGCCTATCTTGGACTTAAACAGCTCCAAATGTTGGGGCCCATTTGACATCATAATGTCATGGGCCTAAAAGACCAATAGATTGAATGGATGTAGGCCCAAGTGGTACAGGTCACTGATCTAAAGGTTGGAAATGTAATAATACCATAGAGGTGACCTTTGGAACACGGATCACAGAAGTTACGGTTCATCAAGCCAACAGTCCGAATCACAAAAAAAGTGGACCCAATATGTACAAACTGAAGGTTTGAGGGTATTTGTCGGTCCCATGGTTAGGTTGAGGACCATATATTCCTTTTCTTCTGATCGGGTAAACAAACAATAGTCAACCGGCAACCACCAAAGTGTTGGGTTAATTTCCGAGGGATTTCAGTTTGTGATGCTCACATGCCCTTGCTGTGATTGGCACTGTACCTAGCCAAGTTCTATTCAAATGATGTGGATACAAGAAGATCTAGAAAAATGCATGAAGCATGAGTTCTAATTGAGAAAAGGAACATACTCGAACTTCATATGATGCGAGACTTTGGAATTTGAGTGCAAGCGTAAAGGTAAAATTGCAGAAAGTATGAAATATAACTGGGAAAGAATGATCATACTCTCACAAACAAAATGATGGGGAATACAATGTAGGATCAAGGTGTCCCGTATCGGTATCGGTTGGCGTAGCGGTGCCCTCCGAAACCGATACGGATACGGGGGCGTAACGGCCCGTAACGGCGCAATTTATTTTTTTTGTCAAAAAAATATGAAAAAATATGGATTAAATCCAGAATATTCTAAGCATTCCAAATATGCATTCATGTATAAATTGGAACATATTTATGGTGGTGTAACGGTCCATTCTTTGGTGAGAAGTTGTATCGGACTGTCTAATGAATTTATGAACCAGTTAACCTGAATTTGACTACAAAATTCATATATTTAATTTTCTAAATATCTAATTTATATATTTAACAACTTGATATTATTTCTCCCAATAGTTCTTTAAAAAAATTAAATTAAATTCAGGTAGATGGAGTTGCCAATTTGGGGCTGACTTGGAGGACCAATCTATACACCAAATCAGCCTCAAATTCATGCAATTTATTGTCATTATTCCACTTATGAATTGGTGGACATTTATTGGATAGTGAATCATGAAAAAATTCAAAAGGCCTTATTTTAAAAAATAAAAGTCCACAAATTAACAATTAAAACTATTTAAACAATTTGATTTTGGCATTGTGAGTTAGCAATTGCAGTCCATAATTTAATTGCTAAATTTTAAGTTAACATATGTTTCGTGTACAATTTTTTAAGGCTTGAATTAGGCGGGACTTGGATTGTGAAGTGTAGCACATGTGTCAAATTTTTTGGGCCCCCCACTGATGATGAGTGTGTTATATCCACACCGTCCATTCATTTTGCCAAATAATTTTAGGGTATGAGCCCAAAAATGAGGCACATCTAAAGCTCAGGTGGACAAGACTACCATAAGAAACAACAATAATTAAACGTTCACCATTAAAAATTTATTGGGGGCTATAAAAGTTTTAGATCAAGCTGACATGTGTGTTTTCTCTTCATCCACGTCAGTGTGACCCAATTAATAGGTTAGATTGAAAATAAACATTAAAGTGGACCTTAAAGAAAATTTTAATGGTGAGCATTCTATAACCACTGTTTCGTATGGTGTGGTCCACCTGAGATTTGGATATTATTAATTTTTTAAATCCTTACCTAAAATGACGTGGCAAAATGGATGGCCGACATGGATAAAATATATACATCATGGTGGGGCCACTCATGTTTGATCAGATCAAATTGGATGAAAAATAAACATTACCCAGGGCCCTACGAATTGTTTAACGGTGAAAATATTATCTCTGCTGCTATTTTTGGTGTGGTCCAAATGATCTTTGGATATAATTCATTTTTTGGGTAGTACTCTAAAATGATCACTGAAAATAGATGAACGGTGTAGATGTAATAAATGCATCACTGTGGAGCCCATGTAACTTTGATCTCCTTTGAACCGTTCGTACAACTCGGAGCTCGAGGAGTGTCAGCGCTCGTCTCAGCGTGACACGTACCTACTGGGCCAGTGCTTGTGATACGCTGAAAAAAAAAAAAATAAAAATAAAAGGCCGAGAGAGGGAAACCGAAAAGAAAAAAGAGGAAAGAAGAGAGAAGAAAAAAAGAGGGAAAAAGAAGAGAGAGAGAGAGAGAGAGAGAGAGAGAGAGAGAGAGAGAAGAAGAAGAAGAAGAAGAAGAAGAAGAAGAAGAAGAAGAAGAAGAAGAGGAAGATGGTTTGCCATGTATGCACTGCTCGAGAAGAAGAAGAAGAAGAAGAAGAAGAAGAAGAAGAAGAAGAAAAGAAGAAGAAGAAGAAGAAAAGAAAGGAAGAGGTATGTTGTTGTTTTTTTTTTTTTTTTTTTTTTTCAAGGCATGCTGTAACCAAGTTACGGGTCAATGAACGGCCGTTATGCCCGTAACGGACCCGTAACGGCCGTTACGGTTGCAAAATCGGGCATCGGCCGATATGACCCCGTATCGCGTAACGGTTCCCACCGTTACCGTTACGTATCGGCCGTTACGGCCGATACGTAACCGATTTGGGACACCCTGTGTAGGATGGAGTTGAACAGACACTCGGAGCAACCTAAGGAAACACTTTAAGTCTGTGAGTTTGCTTCGGATGTCTGGGGTTAGTTACAGAAACTCTTTAAGTTGCAGTGGGTCACTCCAGGATCGATTGCAGCTTTATTCAAATCATGGGAAGTTGTCCAAATGGGGAAGAAAAAGAAGGTTCTATGGCATCTTTCTCTATTCGTGGGCTTTTGGTTATCTGGAAAGAGTGAAATGACCAGGTTTTCTGTAATGCTGAAGTGAAAAAAAAAAAAAAAAAAGACGTGTTCCGAGAGATATGGGAGACAATTATCGAATGGGCCTGCGCAGCTCTTCAGTTTTGAAGCACTGTAACTGCAATGATATTTGTAATTTGATGTTTGTGACTTTTTTTTTTTTTTTTTTTTTGAGAGAACACAATTTCATTAAAAAAAAAAAGAGCGAAAACTACAGGAGAGAGAACAAGAACAGGAAAAATAAAAAAAAAACACGGGAAAAGCTAAGAAAAAGGCTACGCTGAGCTGGCGTAAGCCATTAAGCAACAAGGAAAATAAAATCCACTTCCCTTAAGGAGTTGTCATACGTGGCCCAATCGATCACCAAGTTGAGAGCTTTGAAGGCAACTATCTCCATGGAGGAGGAAGAGTTACAGAAACATCTATCATTTCTTTCCAGCCACACTGACCACCAAATGGCGAGGGTGGCCATTCTCCAAAGCTGAGTTTTTGGCTTCCCTAAACTGACGCCATGCCAGGTTCAATATGCACCAATGAATATTGAACCTTCTGGTGAAATCTGTCCAAATGGAATAGAAAAAAGGGCAGTGGACTAGGAGATGGTCGGCCGATTCCGCTTCCTTCATGCAGCAAAGGCAAATGTTGGGCAGCACCATCCCTCTTTTCATCAGGTTGTCTGCAGTCAGAATTCTCTTGTTGGCTACCAACCAAGCAAAAGCTAGATTTTTATTTTTTTATTTATTTATTTTTTTTTTTTTTTTTTTGGGGGGGGGGAAGAGGCGGAGTCTAAAGAGGGGCGAGAGAATTGTAGAAGGATTTAACAGTGAAACGCGAGGACTTGTCCGATTTCCAAATAATTTTATACTCAGCGATGGGGTTAGTACTGGCCCTGTAGACGCATTCCAGCAGCTTGGCATTGTCGGGAATCTCCCACTCTTCGAGATGTCTCCTACAACAGATGTCCCAAACCAGCTTTCCTTCTATGTAGGAGAAACAGTTAGCCACCAAGATGTCTGAGTTGAGGACCAATCTGTAAATAGAGGGAAACACGTCTTTGGGGGCTGTCACCTACCCAAATATCCTTCTAGAATATGATTTTGTTGCCCTTTCCGAGCTCAAAACCGACATCTCTGAGAACCTCTTTTTGATGGCGAATGATGTTCTTCCAGATAATCGAAGCCTTATACTTAGAAGACGGATTCGTCCACCAGCCCCCGTGCGATCTTCCATATTTGCACTTGATTATTGAACTCCACAAACTACCGTCTTCTAATCCTAACCTCCAAATCCATTTCCCGAGCATAGCCCTATTCATGCGGCTGAGATCCTTGATGCCTGCTCCACCCTCTTGATAATGCTTGCATACTTGCTTCCAATTCATGAGATGAATTCTCTTGGAATTCTCTTTGCCGTGCCATAGGAAGAAACATCTCAGCTTGTCGATGGCTGATAGGACTGAGGTAGGGCATTTGAATAGGGACATGAAATAAACCAACAAATTTGAAAGGGCAGATTTAATGAGAGTCAGACGATCACCAAGCGAGAGGTAACGGCATTGCCACTTGGCGAGACATTTTTCGAATATGAGAATTACCTTATTCTAGGCCAATTTAGGAGGCGCACCTAACCCTAGTGGCAGCCCCACATATGATGTCGGGAAGGAGTCTACGCAGCACCCGAACCGAGCAGCAAAGGCCTGGATTTCTTCTTCTGCCAGGTTCACCCCGAACATCTTGGACTTTGCCATATTAATTCGCAGGCCCGAGACCACCTCGAAACAACGGATGGCCGTGCGGAGGTTGTCCATTTTACTAGGAGAGGCCTCAGAGAAGATGAAGATTTCATCCGCAAACTGAACGTGCGAGATCTGATTGGATTTTCCTTCAATGCTAATGCCAAAAAGGATGCCTTCTGCCTGCCCTTTGTGAAGCATCCTAGATAGAGCCTCGGCAACAATGAGAACGAGAAACGAGGATAGAGGATCCCCCTGCCTGATACCCCTATGACTCTTGAAAAAGCCTTTCGGCGAGCTATTGATAAGGATAGAGAAAAGGGGAGATCGAACGCACTCAGCAATCCACCTACACCATCTATCGCCGAAGGCCATCCGCTTTAACATGTAAAGAAGAAACTCCCAGTTGACGTGATCATACGCTTTCTCGACATCCAAGCTGCAGAATATGCTTTTCGAGCCAGATTGAGAAGAGGAATGGAGGCATTCATTGGCTATCAAAGCACAATCAATGATCTGTCTACCCGGGACGAACGCGAATTGATTAGGAGAGATCACTGATCCGATCACATTCTTTGTGTGGGACACTAGAACCTTCGCCAAAATTTTGTAAGGGCCTCCGATCAAACTGATAGGACGAAAATCGCTGAAGGAAGCAGCACCCGCGACCTTGGGAATAAGAGCAATGAATGAGGATCCAATGTCTTTGGATAACTTGCTTCTCGCGCGGAATTCAGCCAAGAACTTCAGAACGTCTATTTTAATGATCTCCCAGAAATGCTGAAAAAAGCGAATTGAGAAGCCATCGGGACCGGGCGCCTTGTCCCCTTGGAGCGAGTTGATAGCAACTTTGACTTCGTCTTCGGAGAATGGCAATTCCAGAGAGCTCGCCTCAGCAGGGGATAGCATGTTCACCTGGAGGTTGTCGAGGCGAGGTCTGGCCCACGATCCCCCATTTAGCAAAGCGCTGAAATAAGAAACAGCCTCTGATTCGATCAAAGATTGGTCTTTCGTGCGGGATCCATCGATGATAATGTTGGTAATCTAATTAGCACTGGCGTGGAATGAAACTGAGCTAGGGAAAATTTTTGAGTTTTTGTCACCTTCTTTGATCCATTTCGCATGAGACTTCTGCCTCTAGGAGATTTTATTTTCGCGAACTCTAGCTGATAGGCTCTGAATGAGTTGAATTCTTCTAGCAAGGCATTCCCGAGACATCGAGGACTCTTCAGCATTTAAATTGATCTCCTGAATTTTAGATAGAATTGCTTTAGTTTCACCTTCTTTGGCGTTCCATATGGAAGTCTTCCACTACCTTGGATTAGCTTTGAGAGCCTTGAGTTTTGAGCTAAGCGAATGGCCAGCGAATCCTTTATCCTGGAAGCCTTTCCACCAGTCAGATACCATGGAGTGAAAACCCGGGATTTCAAGCTAGGAGACATTAAACTTGAACGGTTTAGGGCCCCAGTTGAGATCCTCTCCAGAGAGGAGGATTGGCCAATGGTCGGAAGTTGTACGCGGAAGAACGCTCTGAGAGGAAGGAGGGAAAAGATCCATCCACTCGGGCGAGAGCAAGAACCAATCCAGCCTTGATCGAGAAGGATTAAGGCGACCATTGGTCCAAGTAAACCTTGCCCCAAGCAGAGGAAGATCCATGAGATCGTTGCCGTCGATCCGCCCAGAAAAAGCTTTCATCGCTGGGGAGACTCTGGATCCAGGGGATTTTTCGTCTGCAAATCTAACTGTGTTAAAATCTCCAGCAAAGCAACAAGGGCCTGAGAAACTGTCTTGAAGTCGACAACTCAACCCAAAAATTACTTCTATCAACTTCTGCTGTGGGCTCGTAAATGGAGCAGATGAGGATGGAAGATCCTGAAGATGTGTCTTTCAAGACCACAGAGAATGAATATCGCTCAGACTAGCTTTGCTAGAAATCCCACCACGCTATACTCTAAGCAATCAGGATGCCCCCAGATGAACCGACTACATCAAGAGAAACCCATTTTGTGTCCTTCTCCTTCCAAATGGAGCGCATCAGACGATTGTCAAAAGACTACACCTTAGTCTCCTGCAGACAGATGATTTGAGGTTTGCATCTCCCGCAACAGTCCTTTATGAGATGCCTCTTCTGCTTTGAACCCACGCCCCTAACGTTCCATGAAAGGATCTTCATGGGACAACAGACCTGCCCCGGGTAGACTGACGCCCTACTTCAAGAATCATGGAAGTCAAGGATCCCGAGAACGATTCAAGCCTCTGAAGTTCTTTGGAGCTGCATGATTTTGAACACCGCTTTCTAGGGGGTCTGGAAGGCAAGATGGGTCTACCTCGAGACTCCACGTAGTGAAATAACGCGATGAAGTCCTCCGGGCAGTCCCCAAAAGACAAGCCTAACGACCTGCCCACGCAACCTATCGCATCCCTAATCCAACCATTTCTTCTTGTGGATAGATTCAACTAGCTCAGCCCTGCTTGCTTCGTCGAGCATCTTCGAGTCTGTTGCTTCTTCTGGGGCTCCTAATGAGCCGTCTCTGATCTTAAGGGGTTCCGCCACGATAACTTCCACCCCCGGGTTGTCTCGAAAAAGAGTAAGGAGATTATAGTCAGACCATTCGGATATGACAGAAGGGTGGGGCGACGATTGGGTTGGGGAAAGGGATTGGGTTTTCGAGAAGGCTTCGCCTGCCGAGCTCCCTTTAGGATCGAAAGGGACCAGAATGTTGTCCATCTGAGGAGGGGACTGATGTTGGGTATAGGCATGTAGAGTCAGATGAGAGGAAGAATGTTAGCGGCTTTGATGATGAGGGTGGGGAACGATGTTCAGGTCGAGAGGAGGAATGGGAGAGGTTTTAGGTCGGATACGAATCGGCCACTACTGGCCTGAGAGGTCAAGGCACGTTTGGGGCTAGCACGGGCTCGCTCTGGACTTAAGCAAGGGGCCCTCCTTGGGATAAGAATGGGGAGCCAACTCCTCTCTTGCCATTAAGATAGGATTGGTTGTTGGCCCAATAGGATCGGAAGTAGGTGGGACAGAGAGAACGCCATCTGTCGCCTAAGCGTATGACTGACCAGGCTCGGAAATCGGCTCGGGAACGAGCCATGTGCTAACCTGTGTTGTGTGCCCTGAGAGCCCTACGCGTGGCTGGCATGCGAGGGCGGGAATCGACGCGGCAGAGCGCTTAGGAACCGAGAGATGACGTGTCTCCCTCTCCGCGTACCAGCACTCATGGGCTGCGGCTCAAGGAGACGCTGCAGCGAACGAGATTTCTCCACGTGGCCTACTCACCTCCGCTGGATGCCTTGAGAGCTCGGGACTCGGGATGTCGTCTGCCGCATCTGGGGCGCGTGTCGAGAGGTCGTGCGGAGTCTCGAGATTCGTACCTCGAAAGTCGATGGTTCGAGCACGTGTCACCCGGGTGAGGGATAATGTGGCGTGCGGAGGGAAGAAGTCTGCCTAGGGATGGGGGAAAGCGTTCCGTGGTCCGCGGGAGTACTGAGTCCATGCACCATCTTCCAACGTCGGATCTAGATTTGTCGTTGCTGGAGCTTCACGCGAACACCATAGCTCGCCCCATCTCGGAACTGCGTTGTCAGGAGCTTCCGCGTGCAAAGGCAGTGGGATGATCCTGTTGTCTGCAAGCACCGAAATCTGTTGGGGGAGAATCTTCGATTTCTGTTTTCTGATTTTTATCCTCAAAATGGCCATCTCTTCTCCGCTACTGGTCTTCGGGTCGATTTCTATAAAGGATCCAAGTAAAGACGCCACCGAGATGAAGAACTCTTCCATCTAGAGCACGAGGGGGATTCCCCACACTAGAACCCAAACTTCTTCCGTCCCAAACAGGGAGAACTCGTCCCAGCGCAAAACTGAGGAGAACGGTCCATTCTTGAAAACCGCCCCGGCAATGATCAGAATGTCGAGGTTCACTCCCAGTTTTCCTTTGATCCATAGCCCATAGGCTTCAACGATGTTTGTGACTTTTTGTCACCCACTGCTTTGAAATTTAGTTTGGGCTTTCAATAAAGAATCTGATATTCAAAAAAAAAAAACCAAAGGTATGCACAACATCATTCAAGGGAGCATGCACTGTTTAAAAACATTGGGAATTACAAAAAAGAACTGCGCTGATCTTTTATCTGCTTGGATGTATTGCCTACTGATTCAATGATTGTCCTTCAAACTTCTGATCTTCTAGACAGGAGAAACTCATTGGAGAAGATAACATCACTATGAGAGAGCAATTTTTATCTATTGGTGTTCACAAATGCAAGCAGTATGGTGTGATGATAATATCATAGAATGTACAGTGGATCACCGCTTCTCCATTTGTATGAGCTATTGCACCATTTTATCAACTAAACTACAATTATGAAGGAACTTGTCACTCACATCTGTTCGACTCATAGGTCTTTTGGAACGTAGATGGTTAATAGCATCTTCTGTACTGCCTGTTGTGCATTCTGTTACTCCATAGCCAACCAATACAGAAATAAAAGAGACTCTAATTAGAAAAATATCCCTAAAAGCAGAATTTGAATTATGGATGAATGCATTGCAACAAAGGCAAGTTAAAAAATAAATAAATAAAATGCATGAGTTGCAGCACACTTGCAAGGTTTCCGAGGCATACCTTGAGATGGTTCCACATGACTGAGATGTTCTACTTTATGCATGGCATCATAACTACCCTGCACACAGAACCATCACCTCTCAATTATAATGGAAATTCAAAATATTGTATGTTAAATGAGATACAAACTCGCAGGGAATTATAGGGTCCTGATGCATTAGGACATGTAGTGTATGGATGGGCCACATTTGGTGATGCAGATTGTTCATCTGATGGGCACCGATGATTGCTTCCAGATCGGAAGATTCCTGCTCTCCAATCTTTTGGCTTTTTCTCCACATTGCAGTATTTTTTTTCTTAGCCATCCATTTGTAGGACCCACCAGATGACAATTTGGATATATGTCTGGATGCGTCAGGGCAAGATAATACTTCACAAACTTATTGGATATATAGGAATACCTTTCCATAATAACTGTGCATGGTGTGGAAATAGCCTTCCTCAAGCACATCCTTTGGAGGGTTCAGAACATTATGAAAGAAAATTGTTATTGAATCGAAGTAGAACTGTGGACGTGGAGAGTTGTGATCTCCCTCAAATTTGATGATATTTTTGTCTCCCTGCAAAAGTTTGTAACTTTAGTCCCAAGCAATAGGAAGGAAAACGGCAGCAGAGCATTTTACTATCTGTTATTGCTGTAATATTTACTGGATAAAACTCAAACAAACAATGCCGATGCTTGCTACATTACAAAGTTGATATATTCCATAACAGTCAAGCCAATGCTATCAAGTATTATATGATGCTCAATTTTATATATATATATATATATATATATATATATATATATATATATATATATATATATATATATATATATATAAACAACAACTATAAAAAGAGATGGGGGAAGCCATCCTTGATTTACAATCTAGCTCTAACAAACACATACTTTAAAAAGAGAAAGAATCATTTAATAACTTTCAAAATTGGATCATATAAGAGCCGAATAGATTTCTTTCTACTTAGGAAGAACGGTCAGCATGTAAAAACCATCAGGAAAAAGAAAAGAAAAAGCGATCGATATGTAAGGACTGCAAGTGACACCTGGAGAGAGTTTGACCATGCAGCATAGGTTAATGGGTTATGGATGTTTGCATTAAGAGAAGAAAGAAAGGGAATGGAATTAATAGGCATCCAAAAACTAGGTGGAAGAAGTTAATAGCAAGAGAAAACAATGTTATTAAGAAATAGATTGATGGAAGAAGGAAAGTGGAATGTCGAGGACAAAATATTATGTGGAATGGGATGGCTGAGTGGATTAGGAAAGTGGTAAAAGGTGTTTTAGGAGTATCTAGAAGGAAAAGCCAATCATATAAGAAAACTTGGTGGTGGAATGGCAATCTACAAAAAGCTATTAACGAGAAACGTGCATGTTTCAAAACCTGGCAAGTGACTAGAAACAATGGAAATCATGAGCAATATAGAAATGCTGAAAAGATTGCTAAGAATGCAGTAATTGAGGCTAAACTTAAGGCTTATGATGATCTTTACAATAGATTGAGGATGAGGAGGTGGGAAAGATGTCTTCAAACTGGCAAAAATGAGAGAGAGAGGAAGAGGAGGGACTCAGATCATGTTAGATGCATTAAGAGCGACGACTAGGGGGTACTAGTTAAGGAAAATGGGATCAATGAAAGGTGAAGCTATTTCCGAAACTTGTTAAATGACAATCACTCTAAGAGCATAGAGATTGAAGGAACAATAAACTCAAACGACATGAGAGTGAATAGATAGTCTCATACGAAGGTGATATCCAAAGTGAAAGAAGCTTTCAGAAAGATGAAAACAACAAAGCCATTGAACCAAGTGGTATACCAATAGAGGTTTGGAAGTGTATGAGAGATACTAGGTTATTTTGGCATCAACGAGATTGTAAGATTAAAGGAAATGTCAGATGAATGGAGGAAAAGTACCACCGTACCTGTTTATAAGGATAAAGGAGACCTACAAAGCTGCACTAACTATTGTTGGATTAAACTTATGAGCCATACTATGAAACTTTGAGAAAGAGTGCTGGAAGAAAAACTAAGGCGTGAGACAAATGTATCTACTTAGACAATTTATGAAGAAATATAAGCAAAGAAGTATCTCTACATGGTTTTTATTTACTTAGAGAAAGCTTAGGATAGGGGTTCCTATAGAGTTAGTTTGGTGGGTGTTGTCGAAAAAAAAGGAGTTTCAAGAGGATATATTGCCATGATTAAGGATATGTATGAGGGAGTAACAACAAATGTGAATACTAATCGAAAGATAATGAGTTCCCAATTACTGTAGACTTGCACCAGTGGTTCGCATTGAGCCCGTACCTTTTTGCATTGGTCATGGATGAGTTAATAAGGCATTTGCAAGAAGAGATCCCATGGTGTATTGTTTGCAGATGACATAGTTTTGATTGACAAGATGGATGGCGTGAACACAAAGCTAGATTTATGGAAAGGTGATTTAGAATCTGAAGGATTTTTTATTTATTTATTTTTTTTTAATATCAAAAACTTTATTAAAGCAAAGCAAAGGAAGAACAAAAACTACAAGATCGAGTTGCCAAGGTGGTGGCCCAACTATGACCCAAGAAAATTGAGACTGCAATCCTTAAGCATAGAGAAATCAGCAGCCCATTCAACAATTAACATCCTAGCACTTAGAGAAAAACGTTTTTCCCTTTTGCTCACATTTCTAAAGCATCTCACATTTCTTTCTTCCCAAATAGCTAACAAAGAAATTCTCTAGAGAACCTTCATAGATTTAGAATCTAAAGGACTTAAAATTAATCAAACTAAAATAAAGTATATAGAGTGCAATTTTAATAACAATAGGAGTTGGAAGGAGGAATTAGTAAAGATTGATGACCGAGAAGTTTCCAAAAATGACCACTTTAGATGTCATGGGTCAATAATTCATGAGAGTGGAGAGATTGTGAAGAATGTTGCTTATAAAATTCAAACGGGGTGGAAGAAATGGAGATGTGCCTCTAGAGTTTTATGTGATCGCTACAAACCACTCAAACTGAACGGGAAATTTAATAGGATGGCTATAAGACCAGCCATGCTTTATGGGGTAGAATGTTGGGCAATTAAGGAATAACATCCATAAGATGTGTAGCTGATATGAGTGTTGAGATGGATAACTGGCAAGAAAAGGAAAGATAGAATTATAAATGAATGCATTCGAAGGACGGAGTAGCACCAATAGGAAACAAGATGAGGGAAAGTAGAAATAGATGGTTTGGTCAAATGCAACGGAAACCAAGAATTGCATCGGTTATGACTTACGAATGAGTAGGTACAAGTTGAAGGTTCTAAAAGGGCAAGGGGAAGGCCCAAAGGGATGTGGGTCGAGGTGGTAAGAAAAGACTTGATGACCTATGGTCTAACTTGCATTCCAAATATCAGTGATATTATCAATAATATCGCCTATCACCAAGTCAGTGACACCGAAACTGCTGGAAGTGTAAAAATTTCAAATATCACCGATATTTTCGATAATACTTGGAAATATTATCGATACTAGCGATACTTCGAGAAGAATTCCTTATAAAAGTTCCTTGGGATAAGCAATACCATAAATAATATCCCCAATACCAAAGATAATATCCTGTACACCAGAGAAACATCCATAAATAGGTGAAATTTGATAGGAAATTGGGAAATTTTCCAAAAACTGAAAAATATCCATTTTTTGTAAAAAATCTTAGAAACTACAAATTTTTTATTTTCAAATGTTAACATGGATCGCAATGAAAATCCATGTCCATGCATGTTTCTCATGCACTAAGATGGATATGTGGTTAAAAAAAAATTAACATTTAAGTGAAAAATGAAGGAAATTGGGGAAATCCTTTTTCTTTTTTTTCCATATTTATATTGGAAAATGTGTTATTCACTATTAATTGATGTAGAAATTTTATATAATAATGAGTGTTGGCCAATCTATTGATTGGTTACAAATTTTATATACTTATTTTATACTGATCTTTTTTGACACAACATGGTTAGGCCCTTATAAAATGAAAACTTATTATATGTAGTTGTCCTTTGCAATATTTTGATTCCTACGTGTGTAAACATGTGTCTTTTAACATCTCTAGAAGTTTCACTGAAAATTTTCACATTTTCCCGACATTTGCCTAATGCTTCCCTCAAACAATGATATTTTTCCGAGTATCGACAATGCGTGTTTCTGTATCCCCGATCATTGATACATGTAACAATACCGATACTCTAAACATTGGGTCTAACTGAAGTTATGGCCCTTGATAGGGTGGAATGGAGAAAAAGATTCGTATAGCCGACCCCAATTAGTTGGGATAAGGCTCAGATAATGATGATGATGATGATGAGGATGATGATGATGATGATGATGATGATGATGATGATGATGATAAAAAAGCCTACTTTCCTTTTCTACGTTGCAACGGAACAGGCAGGTCCCAACTTTCATAAAAATATACCATTCATATGGCCAGATCCATAATGGAATATATCATGCTCCATTATCTCCCCTATCAGATGTTCCTAATGAAAATGGAAAATTATCACCAATTTGGAAAATTAGGATAATCTTTTTGGGATTTATGTTGCACTGGCATCTAATACTGACCTAGGAACCACCAAATTGAGGATTTGATTACCACAAGATGGGCCCTAAATGTATGGTTTGTATTCTCTGTAAAATTGTTAAAGATAATGATGATGTCTCACTTCCTCTCGCATGATTAATCGAACCCATGACCTCAGGTGTTGAAACTCTTCTGAGTCTACCACTGAGCCATGAGTAGGGACCCCACTGTTTTAGTCAGATGAATCTTAGATGACTACAATAATGTCAAAAAAGTTCTTTTAGTCATTGGGCTTAAATCACATTCGTTCAGTTAGGACGATGGACAATATGAAGCGAATAGAAGCAGCACAAAGTCATCTATTTTAGCTGTAGATTATTTAAAAATGAACAGGATCAGGACCGTCCTGGGCCATCAGAACCATATGCTTCAAATGAAAGAAGAACAGATACAAGTCTTAGCTGATGGCTATGGATGCAAAATGGGTATTGCCTTTGTCTCATCTTGGTCTGCAGCAGTGCATCGGCAAACTGGCACATTATCCATGGGATATGGTTATTGAAAGAATTGAAAGGAAACTCCTGTTATGAAAGAGTAAGTATCCCTCTTTCACCCTAATCAAAACCAACTCTAAAAAATTTCTGGTCTATTTTATCTCCCTGTTTCAATGCCCCATGAGTGTCATCCTGTGTATTGCAAACTTAGGGCCTATTTGGTTTTCCAATTACAATGGTAAATGGCTGTAAATGGGTAATGATTATTTGCTCTTATAATTGTGTGGTGAGATCACTTACGTTTGACTGCAATGATGATTTTGCTACATTGTTTGTTTCACCAGAAATTACTGTAAAAATGGTAGTTTTATAGTGCGAAAATGTAACGATTCCAATTTACCTCACCTACTTCCTTTACAAATGTATTTGATTATCGATTTACGAGCCATAATTCATGTTTAAACAAACACTTGGAAATGATAATGATGGCTCATTTACTTTGCATTTTATGGTAAATTGGAAAACCAAACAGGCCCTTAGAGAGATTTCTTGTGGAATGGGGAGAAAAAGAAATCACATCTGCTCTGTTGGAAAGAAGTATGTTCTCCATAGATAGCTGGGGAATAAGGCTAAAATATCTTCGTGTTGTGAACCGCCCGCTCTTGGATAAATGGTCATGGAGTTTCAGATCCGAAGGTGAGCACTTATGGAAGCAAATCATCATTAGAAAATATGGTATTTAAGGGGGAGGATAGTTCGGTCCACTTTCATCAGATTACAGGCCTCGAGCATTTGGAATGCAGTGTTGGCAACTTCTTCAGTGGCTTATCCTATGTAGGGGGTGATGGATCATGAATTCGCTTCCAGGAGGAACCCTGGTATGAGGGTAGATTGATTGCCTCTGATTTTCCCTGACTATAACTCTATAAGAATCACATCTACTAAGTGTGTGACAATTCCCCAGTGTGTCAATATGCTGGGAAATTCTGCAATATGATCTCACTTCCACAGGAATCTCTCCGAGGATTTTGCCCATCTCCAAGAACACATTCAAAATTTTGCTTTCCAACCACTGAATGTTGATAGTTGAAAGTGGAAGCTCGAAACGTCTGAGAAGTTCTCCATAAGGTCATGCTATGGGTTGCTTAAGAATGGAGGGAACTATAACCAAACTCCCCACCTGGTGCATGCGTGGTGGTTTCCAGACCCCCCTCATGTGCTTACCTTTGCATGGCTAGCCACTAATGACAAAATTTTGATGATTGATCACCTCCATTCCAGAAACATTATTACAAATGGGTGCATTGTGCGCTTGAAGGATGTGGAATCGATGAATCAACTTCTCTTGCAATGTGAATTTGCATCAGTGATGTTGTGGAATATGTTGGCCCTCTTCAGGATGCAATGGATTATGCCACATTCATTGGAGGTGATTATCCAATCTGGAAACTAGGGCTTTCAGAACAAAAATTTGAGAATCCCAAGGAAATGAGCAAATGCTCTCAATTCGTTGGTCCATATGGAAGGAGCGCAAACAGAAAGTTCAACAATAAGTCGGCATCGAATTAAAAAAGAAGAAGAAGAAGAAGAAGAAAAGAAAGAAAGAAAGAAATAAAGAAGAAAAAAGAAAAGAAAAGAGAGACAGCATCTATGGACATGGACTTTCAGAAAGCTAGAGGGAGGATCATATTTTGGGCATTAGGGAATTTGCACTTTAATGGCTGTCCCTAAATGTGCAATGATCATTCAAATAAAATGCAACGGGAACATTTCACACAACATAAGGAGAAGCATGATCTGCAAGGTGATGATACTTCCATAGACTATTAGAGAGCGCTCTAAAAATGATAATATGAAAGAGTAGAAGTAACAGCAATTCCAGAAACAACCACGGAACTTACTACATAAGCATCATATATGTGATCTGAATGGTGTGGATGAATAAAATCATCATCAATGGCATGCCCAAGTAGAACTGGAACAAAACAGCACTTTGCAACCTACAAGAGAAGGATGATATCAGATTTCCCCACTGATGTACAAGTAAAACCAAGGCTAAGTTTCCATATAAAAAAAACATACATTAACAACAATACACATCTTAAGAACAATAGACAATCATAGACCAAACCACCAAACAGCAAACAAAAGAAAACAAATATACTCTATTTTAATCTTTCTAATTGCATATCAAATCAAGTTCAATAAAAAGAGTTGCATTCTCGCATATTATTACATTCAATGCATGCTTAGAAATTGGTCATGTCCTACAGGATATGGAACAAGATTGGAATAAACCATGTTTAGAGTATGGAATATGGCATAACTTGTAATATTGGAAAAATATAAAAGGTAAGAAAGCTGTATGAGTAGCAAAAGGGGTTTGGTTTTATCAAAAAGGGCTTCATCTACAGAAACATGCTGCCTATTTGTTGCAATCGTTAATCTTTCCAAATGGGATTTTCTGAAACCTCAAATAATTTGTGAGACACATGCAAACTTACTTGGTCAGGAGGTTATTTGGTGGTTGATGAGTAAAGGGGCCCCAAGATGATATGTTGCATCATTAAAGGTATGCAAGAGGGTGTCTTTAAAGAATGAGCAGTGTTGTCATGTGTGATCACACATTCGCATATGCGCAGACATGTGCACAGATCGCATATGCGAGCAGACATGTGCACAGATCGCATATGCGACAGAGACATGTGCGATCAATGCACATATGCGATCGCATATGCCACATGTGCGATAATATACGATCGCATATGCGATGTATGCGATCGCATATTTTGCCAATGGTCAGATTTTTTATTTTTTTTTTAAATCTTGATTTTTTTTTCTCTATATAAAGGGATTCTAAGCACTCCAACATGCACTCAAAGCTCAAACTCTCTCTCTCTATCTTTATTTTGGACCCCTTGTGCGACCCATTGTGTTGATCTTATGTTAGAAGATATAGGTAGGTTATTTATAAGTGTGATTGCGAGGGCTAGAAGAATCACGGTCTTTATGTACAAACACGCCCTTCTTCTCAGTCGAATGAGAAAACACATTGGGGGTACTTGCTACGTCCAGCAGTCACCCGTTTCACTACAACCTTTTTAACACTACAAAAATTATATGGAAAATAAAAAAAATAAAAATAAAAATCATAACTTGGAAGCTTTGTAGTGTCGACCGATTTTACAAGTGGGTCTTGGTTAAAGAAGGCTGAAGGGAAACACGTTCAACAAACAATCCTTTCGCACAGTTTTTGAACACAAGTGATAAATGCGCTAAAAGCATCCGAGCCCTTAGTCACTGTGTTGCGATTGGTGGACGGGGATGAGAAGCCTGCAATGGGCTACATATATGATGTGATGAAGATGGCAAAAAATTAAGATCATAGACCATTTTAACTATAGAGACCGTGATTACAAGCCGATTATAGATAGAAGATGGGACAGTCAAATGTCATCTCTATTGTATTCGGCTGCTTACATCCTTAACCCAACATGTTTATTCGCTTCTGCTGATCCAGCAGAAGCACATACTATGCATATGGTTGGATTTATTGATGTATTGGAAAGAATGATTTCAGATAGAGAAGAACAGGACAAGATCTCAACTTAGCTGGACTTTTATACAAAGAGTGAGGGGATATTCTTAAGGGATATCGTAATAAGACATCGGATAATGAAATTACCCAGTAAGTACTACTATGAATGTCAGTCTTAGTGTCTTACAACTAGTTTTTCTACAAAGTGTCTCTAACCTACTTAAACTGTTTTTTTTTTAGCTGACCGGTGGGTTGCCTATGGAATGGACCCAAACAGGAAGGATCCAGCTCTAAAGAAGCTGGCTATGAGGATTCTTGGACTCGCGTGTTCTGTCAGTGGTTGCGAGCGCAATTGGAGCACGTTCGAGGCGGTAAGTTTAGTAATTGTAAACTTCGATTTTTTAGTGTAAGACCTAAGCTAAATTAATTACCTAAATAGCTAATGCCAAATGCGCTTTCTTTCATGCAGATTCATATCAAGAAAATGAATCGCCTTGAACAAAAAAAACTCAACGACTTGGTTTTCGTTCAATACAATAAAAAATAGCGAGAACGATTCCAAACTAGGAAAGAAAATACTAGTTTCTTTGACCCTATCTTCTTAGATGAGTTGGATGCAGATAGCGAGTGGCTCGTAGAGACAGAGGAATCTGTATTTGCTGGAGAGGACCTGACATGGGCGCAAGTTGAAGATGCCGCATACGGATTGACACCTAGTGAAGGTACCACTCGAAGGCGAAGGATGGGGGGAGTCGGGGGGCGAGTAGTAGCCGTCAACTCGTTGAAGAGATTGAGGAGATGGAAGAAGGAGATGGTGATAATGATCAAGCTAAAGATCCACCATTGGATGTTGATGAAGTATTAATACATACAGATGATGAAGAAACGGAAGAAGAAGAAGTGTATGTGGAAGAAGAAGATGACTCGGATGATGATGGTGGTGGTGATTTGCCACAATGGCAAATAGATAAATGTATATAGTATATGATTAGATGAATAATAAATAAATAACTTCTTCATTTTGTTTACTAAGTGTGTTGATGTTGATGTTGATGTTGATTGTTGATGTAGTGTTGAAAGTTGAATGTTGATATTTCATATTTGTTAACTATATTGTAGAATGTAGAATTGTTGATGAATGGTGACTTAATATTTAATTCATTAAGTAATTGATTTTATCTTACTTAAATTAAATGTATTGCAAGGGCCAAGGGCATATAATAATTTATTCATTTTTTTCTTAATTTCTCCCTATTTTTCTGATTTTTTTAAAAAAAAATTTGCAAAATTTTATAAAAATAAAAATGTGCGACCGCATATGCGCACAAGCATATGCGATTGCACACGATCACATATGCAATTTGACAACATTGAGAATCATATTTATGTGGATGGCCTAGTTGGTAGATCTGACTGTGATGGATGATCAATTAATGGTCTAAATTTTAAATAAGTAGATGGTTAAAATGTTAATCATATTTATGGGTTATTGTACGGTAAGTTTTGTAAATGGATACATAAAAAGGAATTTTTGGATGTGATCTATATTAGATATGTACACCGTTAGATTTAAGTGAATGGTTCGTCCGTGTAAAATGCTTAGATCATAATTTTGACGATAAATTAAGCATATTCATAATTGACAAATAAGGTGAACGGATCAGAATGTTAATTTGACGTGTGTATAAGTGGATATGAAGATCTAGTAATTACTTTACTTTGATCAAGTGGTCCAAATTCAAAGTGGATGGTCTGATATCTTCATCTGATGGTGATAGGTTATATCAATGGTTAGTTTTAATTTTACGAGTAAGAATATTAAGGTATTCAGGGGTTTATCCTATTAATCAATAGTTGGTTAACGTAATCTAAGGGTGAAAATTACTTTCTATGTTTGAGATTCAAGTTAAACTACATAAATATTAATGAATCTGTAAGTGTACAGTTGAACAAGTGAAAAAGTGTAATCGTACATCCTTACGTACAGGTAAACTCGCACCCAAAATTTCAGGTTGTTACAATAATCAACATGGTGTGGTTGCATTTGGCAGTGAGTAGCTCTTCATCTCTACAGTTTGGAGATGTTTTGTTTGGACAGAAAGCAAGACCGACAGACACACATCCTTGTTTATGGGAAGGGGTTTGGGTGTTAGTTCTACACTGTTTAACAGAATGGTGGCATTTTTTCGATTTTACACATGGCATATTTCCGAGTCTTGGTCAATCTGATTTAGAGAAAAGATCCATCCACATTGTGACCCACAATTGGATGGTTTAAACAGCTTTGAATGAGTTCCACATGTGAGGAGGATAAGTCACCACCATTTATTTATTTATTTTTATTTTTTTATCAAGGCAATAATTTTATTCTGAGAGGCACAAAGGCCAAAGAACAACAAACACACAAAGAATAGGAAAACAAAAGGAAAACCCCCCAAATCAAGAATCCCACTCCTGAGATAACAAAATAGCCATCAGGAGCACAGTGGAAGGAGTTTCGCTTTGATTACGGAAACAATGATTATTTCGCTCTCCCCAAATGTACTAAAGATCAACGAGGAAGGCCAACTTCCACTTCGACCGATCTTGCTTATCAAGCCCTCCACCATGCTAGGCAAGGAAAATGACCTCCATGGACTGTGGCATTGCCCACGGGATCGAAAAAGAGGACAAGATGCCATACCAAAAAACTATCAAGAAGGAGCAATGAATAAAGAGATGGTTCACCGACTCCACATCTTCCATGCATAAGAGGCAGAGGTTTAAAAGGACCATAGATCTCTTTTGCAAATTGCCTATGGTCAAAACTCGCTTTGTACCGACTAGCCGAGTGAAAGCAGCAATCTTTTTTTTTAGAGGGCGGTGCATAATGCCAAAGTGAGCTCGTGTGACTGCAGCCCACTACCGCGCAAGGGTGGGAAAGAATACTGAAGAAGGATCTTATTAAAAAAATAATAATAAAAAACTCTTGATTTGTTCAAACCAACACATCTCTCACTCTTGAAGAGGGGCAAAGGCCTTAAAACCGGCCAAGAAATGCCACTTACAAGGCGGACGCCAACCACCGATCTCGGCTACGTCAGAGAAACACCAGGCCACGGAAATGTCTACGACAGGGTTGAGGTTGGCAAGTTTGGGAAATTCCTCTCTCAGCGCGGTCTCCCAAAGCCATCTATCATCGCAAAAACAAATATGTTCCATAGATCCAATTGAGAACCCGACCCCTCAAAGAGTTTAGCCGCCAATAAGGTGACCTCCTTTCAAATATGGGATGCTCTATAGAGGGAGGACAATTTCGTTTCCCACCCAAACTAGTCCACCCAGTACTTACCTGCAATGGCCTTCCTCCAAAGGCTACCTTCTTCCACCCCAAACCTCTAGACCCACTAACTAAACATCGCAGAGTTGACATCCCCAAGCCATCTTATGCCCGCACCCCCTTCCTAATAGGGTCTACAAACCTCCCTCCAATCCAACAAATGAAACTTCCCTGAAGGACAGCCGCCATGCCACAGAAAGTCCCTGGAAAGCTTTTCAATCCTAATAAAAATTGGTGCCAAACTAATAAAAAAATTTAATACATCCTGAAATGAAAATGCTACTGCATTCGTAAAGATAAAGGGGTGTGCATATTGCTTCTATGGTGCGAACGACTTCATGTTCATGTGATCCGCACTGTTCATCAGCTGAGCTAACGTTTGGCCTTGAACCAGAACATCACACAATCCCAAAAATCAAGTGGCCCCGACCATAGGAAACACTGTAACATCGTGAGGTGTGGTCCACTTGAGTTTTAGAGTAGCATAATTTTTGGAATGTCCATTCATCATGGTGATTTGCATTAAATGAACGGACTGGATGGCATATATAAACCAATATGGGCCCCACACTCAACTAATGATGGCGTCCCATCTCAACTCTTTCCCATGGTGTGGCCTCCCTAAGTTTTGGACCAAACTAATTGTTGGGTTCTAGGGTTAATGTGAGGCAACACACCTGATGGGTGGGATGGATCTAATGCACGTTATCTCTCACATGCCGCTTGGTCAGTAGTAGGTACACACAAGCACGCACCAGTATGCCTAGTTAGGCTATGACAGTTCTTTCCAAAACAAACATGAACTTTGGAGGGTCTTTTTTTGTTTGAAATTTGGAGGTTTCCTAAAATTCCTCAGGTGATCAGGTAACCAGAAATGGATTTATCTATATCAACCCGCTTAGAAGTTGGGAATCAGGGAAAAATTTTGAATCGGGTAAAACATCTCATATCTCGGATATCCATTGCCAACCCTAGTAGTAGAGTATAGATTAGGTGTTGCAAAGATGAGGGTATTGAGATGGATGTTTGGGACTAAGAATTATAGAATTAAGAATGAGGTAATCCGGAGCAGCCCAGGAGAACCCCAATAAGAGATAAAATGATGAGAGTAGAATGAGATGGTCCAATCATGTGCATCGAAGATTGAAGGAGGCTCTTGTGAGGCTGACATTGATAGAGTTGAAGGACCTGAAAAGCATACGAGAGGAAGACCTAAAAGGACTTCAATTGAGATGATGATAAGGGATACAAAAGGCTTTCATTTGGATGGCGGGCAGAAAAAAGATATTAACGATAGACAACCTGCAAAAGAGGGGAATGGTTCTTCTGAATATATGCCTCCTATGCATGAGAAGCAAGGAAACCGTAGATCACCTTCTGCTTCATTGCTCTTTTTGCCTACCAACTGTGGAGTCATTTTTTCAGTCTTTTCGGTATCAGCTGGTCTGCGCTCCTATCAGTTCCTCAATTTTTATGGGCCCAGAATGGGGTTCAACTCTATAAAGACAAGGCAAGAGTGTGGCGACTGATTCTTATGGCAGTTATGTAGAATATATAGCTCGAGCGGAATGCACGTTGTTTTGATAACAAGCGTAAATCTCCTCTTCAAGTGATCAGGAGGGTCAAAAGAGAGGTAGCTGAATGGGCTACCGGGCGGTTTCTTTTAGATCTGAATGTAGTCTGTTCCTTTTTGGAAGTGTAATTTTCTTTTTGTTGTTTTTTTTCTTGGCTTCATCAAGCTTTTGCAATAAAAATTATTCATAACTCTTCAAAAAAAACAAAAAAAAAAAACGAGTGATAAAAAAGGCTTGTTCACTTACTGAAAATGGGGCCTTTGGGTCTCTTGTCAAAATAGGATGTAGAAAGCAAACCCCATATAGTTGGGACAAGGGTATGATGATAATGATTCGTTGCATATATTTGTTCCAGGATTTCCACTTTTTGCTGTAGTTGAGCAATCAAACTCAGTTTTTGGCACCCATAGCCCCACAGTCTCTGCTACTTTAAAGTACAACAAAACTGAGAGAAAATGAGTTTTCCAACTTATAAAATATTACATCGATAGATTAAGTGTTTTCTTTATTAGCTATAAAATAAATGGTTTCCTTGTGTACAGGAGTCCTAGTCACTGGAAAACTGTAGGTAATCATTTATAGGTGTGACACTAAGAACAATAACATGCAACTCCACTTGTAGTCAGATGATCTAGGCCCTCATAGTTGCTTGCTTCCTGTTTGCTTATGTTTCACCCTCAACTAGCCACACCATTGGGAATCCCGATGGCTAAAAATGTTTTGATTAAAATGCCTCTTAGCCCCCATCTAGGAACTAGTTCTAGGAATGTAATCATGTTCTTCTTCAACGCCTCTGAGTGTTTTGAATAGCTTACAATATGTAGCGTGTAGCTTAGCCTTAACGCTATGTAGCTCATGAAAATAGCTCAAGTGCTACATGCTACGTAGCTTAATGCTAAAAATTAGTTTGCACTAAAACATTAAAATCAATTAATGTCTTCAAAGACTTGTTTCATTTTTCTATTTTCAATAAATTCATGATTTTATTAAAGTAAGTTCCATTGCCCTTCTTTATTCTTTACACAATCTTTATCCTATTTTTCCTATTATTTTAGGTTGTGTTTCATTGCACCAAATATTATGAAATTTCATTATTAGTTGGTCTAGTTTGACGCAAAACATCATGAAATTCATAATATTTGGTGCAAACAAGCACAACCTTAATTAAAATTTTGGAGGTAGTGTGTAGCTAACGCTACATGCTATGCAGCTTATGCCTTTAGAGGGGTGAACGCTACTCTACACGATATACGCCATTTGAAACACTAGTTTATTCATGTGATTATGAGTATTTAGAAATAGTATTTGATTAAAAATGAAAATGAGACAAGAAGGAGCATGCAAGTAATCTTTTCTTATTTTGTTTTTTTATGAATAAAGAATTTTTTTTTATTTTTTTTTTAATTTTTGAAGGCACAGGGAGTCCCCACTAGAGCTGGGCATCGGACCAAGTCAGATCGGATTGGGTCCAACTCGATTCGGTCCAAAATCTACGTGGGCTGACTCGAACTCAATCCGATCCGGGACCGAGTCCGGGACATCTGACTCGAACAGATCTGATACACAGTTGGCCTGACCCGAACTGAGTCTGACTGGGTCAGGGAAACCGAGTCGGATCGGGTTGGGTATGGTTCGGATCGGGTTGGGTCTGTGGGTCAAACCATGAGGTATGTGTTATATCCAAACCGTCGATCCATTTGGAGAGTTTGTCTTAAGGCTTGAGCCGAAAAATAAGACAGATCTAAAGATCAGTTGGACCACACTGCAAAAAATAGTGGGGGATTGAACGTTTACCATTGAAACCCTCTTGGAGATCACGGAAGTTTCGGATTAATATGAAATTTGTTTTTCCTCTTCATCCATGTATTTTTAACCTTATTAACAGATTAGATGGAAAATAAACGTTATGGTTGGCCCTACGAATTTTTTAACAGTGAAAATCATTATCCTTGTTGCTATTTTCGGTGTGGTCCATTTGAGCTTTAGATATGATTCATTTTTTTTCAAATGCTCTAAAATGGTCACGAAAAATGGATAAACGGTATGGATATAATAAATACATCATTGTGGGGCCCATGTAACTTTAATTTCATTTGAGCCGTTCGTACAACTCGAAGCTCGAGGCGCATTTGTGCTCTTCTTCGCGCGACACGTATCTACTACAGCTGGTGTGATTCACTTTCACACGCAACCGGTAGTACAGCTGGGAAACGGATTGGCTACTCTCTTGCCACTAGCCCCGTGGTGGCAAGGTGTCCCGTATCGGTATCGGTTAGCGTAACGGTGCCCTCCGAAACCGATACGGATACGGGGGCGTAACAGCCCGTAACGGTGCAAAAAAAAAAAAAAAAAAAAAAATGTTTAAAAAATATGAAAAAATATGGATTAAATTCGGAATATTCTAAGCATTCCAAATATGCATTCATTTATAAATTAGAACATGTTTATGGTGTTGCAACGGTCCACTCTTTGGTGAGAAGTTGTATCGGACTGTCTGATTAATTTTTGAACCAGGTAACCTGAATTTGACTACAAAATTCATATATTTAATTTTCTAAATATCTAATTTATATACTTACAACTTGATATCATTTCTCCCAATAGTTCTTTAAAAAAACGAAACTAAATTCAGGTAGATGGCGTTGCCAATTTGGGGCTAACTTGGAGGACCAATCTATGCTCCAAATCAGCCTAAAATTCATGCAATTTATTGCCATTATCCTACTTATGAATTGGTGGACATTTATTGGATAGTGAATCATGAAAAAAAAAATAAAAATCAAAAGGCCCTATTTTAAAAAATGTCCACAAATTAACAATTAAAACTATTCAAACAATTTGATTTTGGCATTGTGAGTTAGCAATTGCAATCCATAATTTAATTGCTAAATTTTAAGTTAATATATGTCTCGTGTACAATTTTTTAAGGCCCGAATTAGGCGGGACTCGGATTGTGAAGTGTAGCACACATGTCAAAGTTTTTTAGGCCCCACCCATGATGAATGTGTTATATCCACACCGTCCATCCATTTTGCCAAATAATTTTAGGGCATGAGCCCAAAAATGAGGCACATCCAAAGCTCAGGTGGATTGCACCATAAGAAACAATAATAATTAAACGTTCACCATTAAAAATTTATTGGGGGCTACAAAAGTTTTAGATCAAGCTGACATGTGTGTTTTCCCTTCATCCATGTCAGTGTGACCCAATTAATAGATTAGATTGAAAATAAACATTACAGTGGACCTTAAGAAATTTTTAATGGTGAGCATTCTATAACCACTATTTCCTATGGTGTGGTCCACCTGAGATTTGGATATTACTAATTTTTTGGATCCTGACCTAAAATGACGAGGCAAAATGGATGGACGACATGGATAAAATATATACAACATGGTGGGGCCCACTCGGGTCTGATCGGATGGAAAATAAACGTTACGCTGGCCCTACGAATTGTTTAACAGTGAAAATCATTATCTCCACTGCTAGTTTTGGTGTGGTCCAAATGATCTTTGGATATAATTCAATTTTTTGGTAGTGGTCTAAAACGATATCTGAAAATAGATTAACGGTGTAGATATAATAAATACATCACTGTGGAGCCCATATAACTTTGATCTCCTTCAAACCGTTCGTACAACTCGAAGTTCGAGGAGTGTCAGCGCTCGTCTTAGCGTGACACGTACCTACAGCAGTAGCTGGTGCGTGGTACACCTGCAAAAAAAAAAAAAAAAAAACGAGAGCGAGAGGGAAACCGAAAAGAAGAAAGAAAAGAAAAAGAGGGAAAGAAGAGAGAGAGAGAGAGAGAGAGAGAGAGAGAGAGAGAGAGAGAGAGAAGAAGAAGAAGAAGAAGAAGAAGAACAAAAAGAATAACAAGAAGAAGGCACAAGAATGAAATACTTTGCCGAGAAGAAGAAGAAAAGGAAGAAGAAGAAGAAGAAGAAGAAGAAAGAGAAGAAGAAGAGAAAAGAAAGGAAAAAGGTAAGAATTTTTTTTTTTTTTTTTAAGGCCCGTAACAGCCGTTACGGGTCTGTAACGGCCGTTATGGCCCGTAACGGCCGTTACGGTCACAGAATTCCGTAACCGCCGTTTCGACCCCGTATCGCGTAACGGTGTCAACCGTTACCGTTACGTATCGGCCGATACGGCCGTAACGTAACGGATACGGGACACCTTGCGTGGTGGTGGTCGGTGCTCTGTGGGCCCCACCATGATGTATGTGTTTCATCCATTTTTAAAGATAATTATATGGCTTTGTACCAAAAATGAGAGGGATATAAATCTCAGGTGGACCACAGCACAGGAAAACAATAGTAATTGGATATCCACCATTTAAATCCTCCTAAGGCCCAGTGTACTGTTTATTTGACATCCAATCTATTGATTAGGTAATACAGACCTAGATGAAGGGAAAAAACAAAGATCAGATTGATTCTAAACTTTTATGGCCCCCAAATAGCTTTTAATGGTCGACCTTCATTGAACACTGTTTCCTGTAATGTGGTCCACCTGAGATTGGGATACAACTAATTTTTAATATCATAACATAAAATGATATACAAAAATAGATGTACGGAGTCGATGAAACAAATACATCATTGTGGGGCCCACAGAGCACCGACCACCAGCCATTGGCGGGTGGCAGGGGGAGTAGCCAATCCCTTTCCCTACGGGCTACGTCTGGTGTGTTTCACTTTCACACGCAATCGGTTACACTCCCATTAAAATATCATACTCATTTTTTTGGCCCACCGAGGTCTGGTTCACAAATCTAGACCATCCATTATGTGTGTCCGACTTGGATGAGGGGTCAGACCAAGTTTCAGATGCATCCAAATTTTAGGTGGGCCCCACCAAGTGCTTTTATATGTTTTAGGAATGTCTTCACATGATTTTAGATGGTATGGCCCACCTGAGTTCCGTATACGGCTGATTTTTGGGATATCCCATAATTTAAAGGGGACCCATCAAATGCACGGTGTTGATGTTCGACACACATCATGGTGGGGCCCACACAGCTCGACCTCACGGGAAGTTCCACTTCCCATGAGCTAGACGGCATAGAACTTGTTCCCCTCTCCATGTAGCTCGGTGCTCGATGCACCTTGAGCCTTGAACATGGCAGAGGGATTGACTGCTACTCCTTCCACCAGCCAATGGTGGATAGTCGGTGCTCTGTGGAACCCAATATGATGTCTTTATTTCATCCATGTCGTCCATCTATTTTTCTAGATCATTTTATGATATTAAAGTAAAAATGAGGTATATACCAATCTTAAGTGGACAACATTACAGTAAATAGTGTTGAATGAACATTGTGCGGATCGGATCGAATCAGATCCATTTGGATCAGATTTCGGATCGGATCAGTTCGGTTTAACCACGATCCAAACTCGATCCAAAAAACTAACGGATCTGAATGGCCCTACTCGATCCACACTGATCTAGGCCATCGGTTCGGTTCGGAACGAGTCAGATCGGGTCGGATCCACCGGATTGGGTCAGACATGCCCAGCTCTAGTCCCCACCTCTTTTTTGCAGTGAGACTAATCCCTACGGATACATGCAATCACCCACAACCACATGTATCGAGTAAAGCCAAGGAGGGGAATCGAACCCTCACCTATAGGGAGCAAACCTATGGTGAAGACCATTCGCCCAGACCTTGTTGGGTATTAAAGAAAATAATATTAACTCAAAACAAAATGAAGAAAAATACAGCAGCTCCATGCAGGAACCGAACAAAAGACCCTTTTAAAACAGAGCAGAAAACAGACAAAACTACATAATAACGTATAGAAACCTGAGGCCCTGAACAGATGAAATGGCCTAGGTCCGATTTGGTATAAGGATGAACGCTTTTTTGTCAACCTCCTTATTCAGGTCAAGGTGTTTTATAACGGTAACGGTGGCCGTAACAGCCACCACCATTACCGTTATGATACGGGCCATAACGGCCGTTACGGCCATTTTTTATTTTTTGAAAAATGTTCTTTCTCGACCATGACGGGGCCGTTACGGCATGTTTTTCTGTAACGGCCGTTACGGCCATTTCAACCCCCGTAATGCGTAACGGTTATGACTGTTACCGTTACATAATGGCCGTCACGGCCATTACGTAACCGATTTGGAATACCATGGTTCAGGTGGTCCGCTTCAGACTGATGGATGGACTTGAGAGGAAGAAACTGTCATAGATGAACATAAGAAGGCAGCCTCAATGAGATCAGCAACTCCACCAGGGAAGCACCCTTGTTATTGTTTGATATTGGGATGAGGATGCTAACATCTATATCATTACAAGGAGAGCACAATCATAGTCATATGCCAATCATTTTTACATAGGAAAGATGTATACAAAGAACAATCATAATCATATGACAATCATCGTTAAATACAAAGCATGGAGGGAATTGGTTAACAAAGAGCAGCAATAATATGATTTTAGGTAAACAATTTAATCAGTTTGTTATCCAGGGTTCGATTCCTAGTCAGGTTACCTTTCAAAATAATAATAATAATAATGATAATAATAATCAGTTTGTTTATGTGATGAAGCTTCTATATGACATACTATATTAGATTTCACAAAAAGAATCAAGATTCCATGTGATCATATCATTCCAAACTCTAGAATACGCTTCTTGGCAGGATGAAACCTGAATGGCATTTAGGTCCGTTATGTCAAACTTGGCTTTCTTCAAGATAGCCTTCCGCATGTATTGGATTGCAAACTTCACCTAGAGTAAGATAATGTGGCTGTTATTATCCATGTAAATGCAGATCATGGAGATTAGATAGGAAAACAATGGCATAAAAAGGGCAGACAAAAATTCATATAGTTGCATCACCAATTATGACAACTTTATACTTATCATACAATCCTCCAACAAAGTTCAACCAATCACATAAAACCCAAGACCTAACAAGCCAATGGGGGGAAAAAAGGTTAAAAATCAATCCTCCACTCAAAATAAAGCACCTAAGTATCATTAGGAAATGAAGAAACAATTAAGCAACAAGTAGTGGAAAATATGAAAACTCCTAACTTTCGAGGCTAAGGCTCCAAGTAGGGTCTACATGATCTATCAAAAGCATCTCCATAAGCCATGTGTCCACTAGATGTGAGAAAGAATGACAAAACATTCTCCCAAATCGAAAGGATCAGAAGGAAAACACGTTGAGAGCTCCTGTGGCACATAGTAGTTTTTTTTTTTTTTTTTGAAGACACAGGGTGTCCCCACCCCTTTTGAGGTGAGACTATTCCCTGAGGATACACGCAATCACCCACAACCACGTGTATCGGGTAATGCCGAGGAGGGGAGTCGAACCCACACCTATAGGGAGCAAACCCACGGTGATGGCCGCTCGCCCAAACCTCGTTGGCTTCTGCCACACAGTAGTTGCTGACAGGTGTCCACTAAATCAGTTGTTTCTCACTCATATGACATTGGAACTATGCATTCTTGGGCCCATAGGAATGCTAACACAATAAGTGATGAGGACATCACGTCACGTACACCCTTATGTACATATCAAAGGAGGAGGCGGGCCGCATCGATTTTCATGTGGCTAGCCGAGTACCCGTGACCCTATGTGCATGTGTGAGCATCTGAAAGACCCCACACTGAGAAAATGCACATAGGCTACTTTATGGAGTGATCTAGATCGTTGAATTGGAGGGACACGACGATCGGGCCATTGGATCGCATGAATCGTATGATCGGGCCATTGATTGTTGATCACCCAGGTCAATTTTAGACTTTATCATATTTTAGGATTTAGTTTTTTATTATTTTATATTTAGACACATTATGAGCGTTTTAGTTGATTTTATTTAGACTAGGGCTATTTTCTTTAAAATTCACAAGACAGGAGGATTTTTGTAATTTTTGAAACTTCTTGGATCTATAAAAAGAGGGGAGGTGTGTGACCTCTCTCCCATTGGATTTTGTGATTTTAAATTATTATTTTTTATTTTTTTTTTAAATGAGAAAAGCTCTTGCTTTCTTGATTTAAAGATACTTTCATGCAATTTGGAAGGAAGATTGGTGCGAGGCTAATTTTCATCAACGGAGGTGCAAGATCTCCATCTATCCCCACGCCATCTTCTTTTTTCTCCCCCATCCAGGCATTTTCTTTATATTCTTAATTCTCCCATCACAAATCTTTGTCTTCTCTTAAACCCTACTTTCCCATACCCATCCACAATCCAAACCCTAATCGACCTAAACTCATCCTCCCACGCCACATGTGTGACCGTACGGCCACAGGTGTGAATCCCACCTGCCTCTTTTGGTTTCCCACCATCATTATCAAAACCCCTTTCTTCCATTCCCGAAACCCTAACCCTAAACCTAAATTTTCTAATTTTCTTACTTTCCCAAATTACCCAAACCCTAATTTTCACCCTAGGTTGTATTAGGTTTCTTATTTTGAAATAAACTATACCCTATGCTAATTAGATGTCCCTACATCCATCAGATCCTAGTTTCTTTTTATTTAATGATCTTGTGTTAAGATGTTGGTAGCTTAGGTTAAGATTATACATGATTTTCTTTTGATTTTCATGATATTTGTGATGAATATAGCGACGTTTGTGTTTTTTTGTTAAATATCTTAATTCGGTTATTTGATCTCACATGTTACTTAGTTCATGCATCTGTCCTGCATCAATAAGCTTTCAAGTGGGACCAATTTTATGTTGTTTTGATCTCGTTTGGTACGTTAAAGGTGGGCTGTAAGTTTCTGTAAGTGATTTGGACAAATAGTTGGTTTGTAGGATCCACTGGTATTATGTGGGGTCTGCAGGTGCTGAGACTAACCTCAAGGTGTATTGGGTCGCAGGACACCATGTGTCAACCTCCATTATCAACTTGTGGACCATAAATTCAAAACGATCCAGACCATTTAATCTGTCCATAGAATGGTTGGTATGATCCTTTGAGATAACAAATAAATAAATAAATGTGTACCCTTAGGCAAAGCACGAAACATCTTGACCTTTGGATTGAGCCGAATGGTCCAAATAGTGGTCCTAGGCCAATGATGATGGCTGCAGCAATTTGAATGGGGCCACCATTAGAAGAACAAAAAAATCTTATTCACTGGAGAGATATGCTGGGGGGATTTCAGGTTGGAATCTCATAGCTTTTCTCATGAAAAAGAAAATTTATTTCTGATGACATGCCTCATAAAAGTTTTGGCTACTTTTCTTTGGAAATCACATAGCTTTCTACAGAACAAAAAATTTCTGCATGTTTCGTTGGCTCTCAACCAGCATATAAATGGTTTCTGTGAGAAATCAGCTTTCCACAATATTATGGGTTTGCAAACAGCACTTAAAGCAACAAAGGATGGCAAAACAAGCTAAATTTTATAAGGTGAAACATGTTGAAAACAAACTCTCAATTAACAAACGAAAATGAATCTTCACCTGTATATGCATATGAACTCCAAATCTAGAATCATTTGAATCAACAATAGAATGACTGAAACATTATATAACTACAGGATGCATTTTAAATTTCCTGAAAAAAAAAAAAAAAAAACAGAAGACATTCTACACAAAACAACAGAATGAGAGAATCAAGAGAGCATCTACAAAAAAGGTTGTACTAAGAAAGCTGCTTTTGGTGTAATATATCACTCACAGTGAACTTTGGTAAGCGAATTTTATACGTATCCACAAGTTCCATCATCAAGTCAACTAAGTTAGAGAACGGGCTATCAAGAACCATTCCTGCGATTGATGGATCCTCAGCTCCATACATTAAGCTGCAAGCAAAAAGTATGGTGTTCATAGTAGATAAAACAATAGAAGTCCCTCAAGACCACTGAAAGTTGAGATTTGAAACCAATGAACTGCTAGAAATGGATGATCACCCTGGCATACTTCCACAAAATGTATAGACTTATATTTGCTATAAAATAATCTGCTCTTCTTATGCTACCGTGCAAAGTATGGAAACGAGAAGGCATTGAGAAAAAAAAAAACTTAAGCACGGAAAGAAAATCAACAAGCTTTGTTGCTTCGAACAAAATATATCTATCAAATCAACTCATAAGAGAATATTCAATTGTAGTACTTCAGCAATGTGTACATAGTCGATTTTTGAAACTTTATATAGTCAAGCACTTTACATGATTCCCAGCAATGTGTACATAGTTGATTTTTGAAACTTAATATAGTCAAGCACTCTACATGATTCCGCTTGATCATATGAATATTCACACTACTCGATCTATCAACTAGTGTACCTGATCCAGAGGTTTGCTAGTTTTACACTCATTAGAATGCACCCTATCTACAAGATTTTCCCAACAGAAAGGCAAAGGGAAGCAACTGCCATTGGATTCTTCCTCTTTCCTTGAAAGGCACTGCCCCTAGCGCTTGAAAGTTTCCTCCAAACAATTTTTGAATACCTATTTAATGCCAAAAGGAGAAAAAGAAAAGCAGCCAAAAAATTCTCTTGCCGCCTTAAAATGGATGAAGAGGTGGTAAATGGTTTCTTCTTCATTTAAAGAAATAAATTTAGAACGCGTGTTGTATGTTCTTGAACTAGAGTAGCATCGCATTCCCATAAAGCAATAAATTGAGAGCTCGTGTGAAAAATACTAACTGTGAATAAATGATTTCTTCTTCATTTAAAGAAATAAATTTAGAACTCGTGTTGTGTGTTCTTGAACTAGAGATGCATCACATTCCTACAAAGCAACACATTGAGAGCTCGTGTGAAAAATACTAACTGTGAATAGCCTGTTATAAATGGGATAGCTTAATTTGCCATATCTATGTTTTGAGAACTAGAGTATCACATTCCCATATCCACATCCACATTGGTATCCATATTTGGGTATCATAGATTGGCCCTACAGCCCCAACCCCACCTGATCCATGTGCCCAAAAGACTTGGATAGAAGCACAAGATGATGCTCCATATAATATAGGGAACTCATGCTCCTAGTGCTAGTGTTAGTGTTAGTGTTAGGATCACTGGTAGGTATTTGAATGTAAATGATACCAGGAATCGGTGGATCATCTCTTCTTGCATTGACATTCCCTTAGAGCAATTTGGGCTGATATATTAAGATCACTGGTAGGTATTTGAATGTAAATGATACCAGGAATCGGTGGATCATCTCTTCTTGCATTGACATTCCCTTAGAGCAATTTGGGCTGATATATTAAGATCACTGGTAGGTATTTGAATGTAAATGATACCAGGAATCGGTGGATCATCTCTTCTTGCATTGACATTCCCTTAGAGCGATTTGGGCTGATATCTTTAGTCGCTTCCGAGTGGTGTGGGTTGCCCCGAATTCAGTGGAGAATGCTCTAGCCTCTTGGATTGGGGTCTATCTTGGGAGATAGATCAACCCCATGGAGAAGGGCGCGCTTCTAGCTATTTGGTGGGCGATTTGGGAAGAATGGAATGTGAGATGTTTTAACAAGATACGCAAGCCGGTCGAGAGCATCTCCTTAAGGGCAAGGAAGATGATTATTGAATGTGCCTCTTGTGTTCCTAGTTTGAAGGATTATAGTTTGTCTTCCCTTGGGTAGCTTTGGGTCAAAATCTCGGTGCCTCTTCTTGTATTGTGTTGTTCTTTCCTTTTTTGTTTTTTTATAAAATTCAGTCATGTTTCAATAAAAAGAATAGACTAATGGGAGCAAATTTAATGTAACACATAAATATGGACCCCAGGATCATTAATGGAATCCTATGATTACAAATCATGGCATACTCTTCCTTGCTCTCAGCTAGTCCGAAATAATCTGCGAAATCTCAAAAGCCATGCAAAATGATACTTGCCCTAACTGATAACATGCAGATTCGTTGGCAACATCAGTTTTGCACTGCTTGAAGTTATGAAGATGCATAAAAATGGAAGACAGTTGGTGTATGTATGAAATGGACCTGGTTACAGCACCCATTGAGCGCCCCCACAAGCCAATGCAAGATACATTGCCGTCTGCCCGCAAATGATTGACTACGGCCTTGAGATCATCTTTCTGGAAAGCAACCAACCATGTTAGATGTTAATAGAAAGAAAATTGTCAGTTGACACAGAGATGGGAAAACGTATAATTAATCTAAAAGGCATTGTAACTTCGAACATGAACATCCATTTGATAAGTGTTCTACATCTTAACTTCATATTACCAACAAAAAGACTTCCTTTACAATATTTTGGAAGAGATTTGTACAAACAAACAGGCACAGAACAAAAAGACTTCCCTTAGCAACAATTAGATGGCATTTGACTGCATGGAAAGAGGCACTTACAGAAAAGATTCCATGAGCATCCTTGCTTCTTGAGTTTGGGTGTGTGGAATTGAAGGGAAAGGTTTCTTGCTGGAAAACCTTTCCTTCAAATTGGCCACAAAAGTTTTTCTTAGAAAAGTTGATTTGCACTTTCAAGTCAGTCTTTCTTGTTAGTGGCTAGTTTTTGAAATTTCAAAAGGTATCAATTCTCTTTTCTCCTCTTCAATCCAATCACAAACTCATGATTCCACCGAATCATAATCCCATCACCCAAATATGATAAAAAATGTCTCTTTCCATATATTATCTCTCCAAGAAAGGCTTTCATTCTACCCCCTTGTGATTGCCTACTTCCAAATGAGGGCCTTAAAGAAAATGTCCAAGATCATATGTTTTTTGCCAATTGCGGAAAATTCCCCACAGCTACCTCCCATAGGAGTCCGGGCAGTGTCTCAATCCCAGTGCCGTTGATAATCCTCTTGGACCAGCTACTAATCATTGCCTTGATAAGCTATTGCCTCACAAATTAGAAAACTAGGATTCATTCTGAGAAAATGAAACTTCAATGGCAGAGAAGCAAATGAAACACTTCCATAAAAATTCTCTTATCAATCGATGTGGCAATAACCACGGGATTACTAATAATCCATGTCATTCTTAGTACAAATCATATCCATGTCAAGATCAATCACTCATGTCCCTAGAAAATCATGACAATATAAATATAAAAACTTATAAGAATAGGTATGTTCTATAACTCATTTCCCGAGGATTGTAGTTCACCAAAATGTCCATGGATCTTATCATCAACTTGATTAATTAATTACAGGATATAGGACTTTCTTATAATAACAGGTTGTTCAAAAGGATATAAATATTCATAAAGTTTCCACGTAATTCAAGAAGATTAATAGATATATCTTCTTTAAAGTGCAAGTGGAAGGCCCAAACAGACATGGATGGGGGTAGTAAGAAAGAACTTGATAACCCATGGTCTAATTGAAGGTTTGGCCCTTGCTAGAGTGGAATGGCGAAACAGGATTCATGTAACCAACCCCAATAAACTGGCATCATCATCATCATCATCACCAATAGATATTTTAATGCAGGGGCATTTTCACACCGGGCTCGAGTGGGGTCGCCTGTGGTATGCAAGGGCACACTCGAGGTGGGCGAGGCCCACGGGGGAGGTCTCATGTTCGAGACTCCTCATCGGGGGTGATTAATGCGCATTTCACACCGGGCTCGAGTGAGGTAGCCTGTAGGATGCGGAGATACACTCGGGGTGGGCGGCCCATGTGAGGCGGTACCCATGTGATTTGGGGCCCACGATGGGGGTCCGGCCAAGGTCCTAACCCATGAGATGTGGGGCCTGGGCTATGAGATAAAGGGATTAATTCGCCATACTCTAACAGTTTGAGCTTTTAGAGCAAGTGGTTAATTGTCCTATATCAAATTGGTATCAGAGCGGGAGGTCTCGTGTTCGAGGGTGATTAATGCAGGGGCATTTTCACACCGAGCTCGAGTGGGGTTGCCTATGTGATGCAAGGGCACACTCGGGGTGGGCGAGGCCCACGGGGGAAGTCTCGTGTTCGAGACTCCTCACCGGGTGTGATTAATGCGCATTTCACACCGGGCTCAAGTGGGCACTATCTATGTGGAACATGCTCGCAAGATCCGCGATGTTAATTACACAATCCCCTCAATACACGTTCCCCTATCCCACGGGAGAGGTCTCGTGTTCGAGACTCCTCACCGGGGGTGATTAATGCGCATTTCACACCGGGCTCAAGTGGGCACTATCTATGTGGGACATGCTCGCAAGATCCGCGATGTTAATTACACAATCCCCTCAATACATATTCCCCTATCCCAAAATCACAGTGACCAACTCATCGGGCGAGCTATACATGCAAGTTGATGTAGAACATTGGTCGTGATTTTCTAACCATCCATGACTGGCCTACCTATATTTGCACGAAGAATAAAGGCTGGCAACATATTCAGGTAGAGGAGCAAAACAGTGTACATTTCCAGATCCTAGTATAAACACTAGGAAGTAGGAGTGGGAGCACAAGTCAAAAGTACGATTGAAGCAAGTGTGGCACCTTGGTCGAAGTAGGGTATCAACGGGTCAGATTCAAGCCAAGTCCTTAGGTTTGCCAATGGGCCGAGTGGCTTGTCATGGGCTGGACTTGGGCTTATCAATCAGGCCTAACGGCTATGCCCTCACTTGGAAATTTAGCCTATTTATTAACTGCGCCAAGCTCGGGCTGACTTAAAGAGTCCGTGGGTCTCACCCAAGTCTGTCCTATAAGAGATTTACGAACTCAACATCATGGGGGTAATTTTTGTAATTTGATAACAAATAAGCATGAAACCCGAACAACCCCCCCCCCCCCGGCTCTCTCTCTCTCTCTCTCTCTCTCTCTCTCTCTCTCTCTCTCTCTCTCTCACACACATCAATCTTACTGATCTAAACCATAGATCTGATGTTATACCAACCATAGAGGGAGATGCCCCAGATATTGTGGAGATTGGATGCTTGGTTTGTTTTTATTGAACACGGTCTACTGTATTTTCATGTCAACCACCCATTTGTGGGCCAATGATCGAACGATTATGTTTTCCAATCTAGATGATTTTGAAGAGATACCCTCTCGAGAGTGGTTTCAATCAGATAAGTGGTCTGGATCACCAAGTCATCATCCCAACTGTAACATACCTCGCCCCAATATCTGTTAGGAAACTTTTCAAGCTGTGCTCTAGACAGGCTTGGACTCCAGCTTCTCATTTTCTACACATGCCTGTCGCGAGCCTGTCTAGTTCGGGCTTGGACTCGAGTTTTGCTTTGCAGACTAGGCTTGGGCAAATCCTGGCTTGGCCTGAGCCTAGCCCATTAACAGTCGTAAGGGTCCTAGAGTGCCCATACCGAGGTTGATTGGGTTTGAGCCTTGTCAGGTTTGGAAACCCATTGAGTCAGTCTTTGGACCTTGTTTTTGAGTCAGTTTCAAGTTGGGTTTGGGTCAAGTAAGGGTATCTACATGGTTGGGCCCACCCGATGGATGGATTAGATGGTACACGGGCCACTTTGACACATACAAAATGTGTAAACTAGCTCTCTTACATACAGATGGCTTAGCAAGCCTCATTCAATTGCTAGAAAATATATATATATATATATATATATTACCTTTAAAATTAGCTGGATTGGACCCAATTTTAACTAGGTCCAAGATGGTGGATCAAACCCAAGTCGATTAGATCCGATTTTTAATTCAGTCCAAAATGGTGGACCTGAACGCAACCAGTTTCTAAATGGGTCCGAAAAATTGATCCAAGCCATTGAAAATTGAGTCGGCTTTGTTGGGTACCTGTTGATAGCCCTAGGCAGAAGGTCCATGCAACACCTGATATATGGGCTAGTCAGATTTTTTAGGGAGAACATTCTTTGTGGGGACCACTCTAGAACATCTGGAACCTGCATACATGCTAGGTGGCAGTTTGTGTTTGGTGCTTGAAGGAGGGACATCTAGGACTAGTCATCAAGGTAATGTATGCTAGCTACATCATGAAGAATAACAAATAAAAATTAAAAAGTTATTAATGACACATGCATGCATTTCGTCAAGCCATTAAATCAATTAACCTCCCAACTTCATTAACTGAGAATATTCGTCCAAAAGACTTGAGATATGTTGAACTAAGAATAACACTAAACATTAGTTGCAAATTGCAATATAATTAAGGCACTAATCCAAGTCTTCATGGCCATCATCATCATCATCTAAACTTGTCCCACCTACTTGAGTTTGGCTTCACAAATACTTTTATCATTCCTATCTCTAAGGCCTTATTATAGATTGGTGAGCATACCATCATATCCCTTCTCACAACCTCAGTCCAAGACTCCAAGTCCACTCAGGTCTTCCTTTCATCCACACTTTAGGCCCTTGAATGTCTCCCTCCTTACCAGAGGCATCTACGATCTTCACTGCACATGACATAACCATCCAAGCTGCTCTTCATCAATTTCTCTCTCAATGGGATTACTCCTAGACTACTCCGGATGACCTTATTTTTAATTTACCATTCCTTGCCATCCCGCACATCCATCTCAACATCCTCATCTCCAAAGCCCTCAAATCCCTACTCATGTTGCCTTTAAATTGACCCATATAACATAATGATATATTTTAAAAGTTTTCGCCAAGTTTCACAAACATGCGACGGCCAAAAAATCTCGATAGGGATATCTCCACTTCCCACCCAACTCTAATTTTATTGAAAACATCTTTGTCAATCTCACCATCCATCTAAGGTAATAGAATATAGCCAAGGTAATGAAACAAATCACTCTGAGTAGTTCTCTTGACCATTGATTTCAACTAAAGCCCCTTCTCTATAACAATGGTTCCAAGTACCTGTATTGTATTGGCCAATATAGGCATGTCATTGTATCTGTCTCAGCCGGAACTGATAATCAATATGGGGGTGAAAAGGCTCACTTAAAAGTTAGTAGGCATGTTGACTCATATCAGCCAATACACCCTATATATCATGTTGTTGTTGATTCGTGTTGTTGCCATTACCAATATGTCCATAAGAGAACATCTCTAGATTTTTTTAATTTTATTTTTTTCACCTTCTCCTGAAAATGTTCATGTATTTGCTTTATTTCAAGCTTAGAGGAAAGCCAGGAACCAAGGTATTCAACAACGGTAACGGTGGCCCTAATGGTCATTTTTTTTAATGAAGAAAATGTATTATCCTAGTATTGGACTGACTGTTAGGAGCCTTTAACAGACGTTTACAGGTCTGTATCAGACTATTATGAGGGCTGTAATGGCCCCTTTTTTTTTCAAAATAGGCGTTACAGCCCTGTATCATCTTACAAGAAGTGTTTTAAATAGCGAATAGCGTGTAGCATAGCGTTCACCCCTTTGAAGCGTGAGGCATAAGCTACATAAACGTGTGGCCTACACGCTACTTCTAAACATTAATCAAGGTTGCGTTGGGTTGCACTAATTTCATGATATTCTGCACCAATTTCATGATATTAATAATGAAATATAACAAAATTTCGTGATATTTGGTGCAACCTAAAGTAATAGGAGAGGCAATGATTAAGCATAACGGTAAAGAAAGAGCAACGAAATTAATTTAATACTGTTACTTACATTATTTTACTAAAAGGATTGAAAAGATTTTTTTTATTGAAAATAGAAAAAATGTAATGAATCATTGAAAATATTAATTGATTTTAATGCTATAGTGAAAAATAACTTGTAATGTGAGCTATGTAGCGTGTAGCGTAGTCTATGTAGAGTGTAGCGCATGCAAATTATCATGTAGTGTAGGCTATGCACGACTTAAGCTATTTTCATGAGCTAGTAGCATTAAGGCTAAGCCACGTTACATAGAGTAAGCTACACGCTATATAGCGTAGCTATTTAAAACATTTACTGGTCCCACTGTCCATTAAGGCATCAGACAACCGCTTTTGAATACCATGCTAGGAACTCATTTTCGACTATATCTAGACCTATTTTGTAGATCAAAACACAAGATTTCAGCATGATTCGAAAAATCAAATTGAGGAGGAACTTATTTGATAATCATATTTATGATGACAATATATCAACTGGAGTTGTGCATATTAAAAATAGTAACCACCCCCAAAGCCACTGTGCACAATCTAGGATTAAGTTGGTAAAACAAGCATAAAATTACTTGTGACTGTAATCAGATATAGTTTTTAAATTCTGGTAACATTCGTGGCAATTCCCATTATGTTTGGTTAAAATATGTAAAGGAACTCATCACAACAAAATTGACAAACAACCAAAGAATTTCTACTTCCCACAAGCTTTAACACAAAATTAGAGGTCACGTACTCAAAAACTCAACTTTCAGCAGGTTGAAGGTTGATCTAACAGACATTATTCTTATCAAAGGATGGTCCAGAATACCATTAAATACATGTAAAAAAAAAATATAGGATACTCTTGTATTTCCCATTTTTTTTCATTTTCTTTCTGATGTTTCTTTTGCATCTTTTTCTTTTGGCAAAAAACGACACCAATACAAGGCCTAGACAGTTTGATATGCCCAATATTGTATCATGTTCCAGAGAGGGCCAATACGGCCTCCAAGACCTATTTTTGAAACTTGTCTACAGCTAATCCTACGAAAGTTGCAGTACAAAATACTTTGTCCTGGTTCTGCTAATTTTTAAGCATCTAGAGTATAGGGCTTTCCTCTAACCTCCAATCTAGCATTTGTCCTTTCTCTAGGTATCTCAACCAACACCATAGGACCTCACCATGTACACTAGCAATTAATTCATGCATAGCAAGTGCAAAAGGTGAGGGCTTAAAGCCAACCCACTGCTACTGGCAACTCATTAGTCTCACTACAAGCCCTTTTCACTCTTATAACTACATCCTCATACATGTCTTGGATAATTTTGATATGATCTACTGTGACCCCTTTCCTCATAACCCACCATTAATGATACTAATGAGCATTTATAAAATGTCGATGTCTTATGGTCTTCTGTAATTAAGCAAATTCTGGTAGAATTTCATTTTCACCCCAACAAAGGATGAGAGGCAAGACTTACAAGAGGCATCAAGGATCTAGATTAAAGTCATTCAATGGTGATCAGGGTTTCCTTAGAAGGCTGAACAGGTTTTACATGAGATCGTCAGCAATATTCTTGGAGGGAAAAGTCATATGTTTACCGACTTAGTTGAGATGAGTAGTGAGACAAACCAACTTCAGAGAACTTCAATTACAAAGGTCCAGAAAACATTGATTTCAGAGAATGTGGTGAATAACACTAACAGCTGAAGAACCCAGATGGACAAATTGTGGTATATAAAATATCCTAATTTGCTTCAAAAGGTCTATCCCTCAAACAATAAATGCTTCACGCAAAGATCGAAACCCTTGGTACAAAACAATGCATCATTCATTAAAAGTCTATAATTTGTCAGCCCAAGAAAGAAAAATGCATCCTAACATCCTAGTTACTTTTTTTTATGGATACACAGAATTATTCAAGAAGGAGAAAACCAAAAGAGGACTAACATCCCAATCATATGTGTAGTTCTTCACAATTTTCACACAAAGGAATTCTTTAATAATTTAAATACATACTTCATTCCACCCTAGAGTAACGTGCTCTCCTTCTGAGAGTCCAGATCCTGAAAAGTCGAGGGTGAACACTGTAATGTAAGAGGGAAGTAAAATAATGGCAGCCTCACTGGCATCTGCTCTGCACCCACTGTGTAAAAAAGGCATACTGCATGTTAGAATGACATCTTCAACAATAAAGAAGCTGCACTGATCAATTGATGTGACTGGTGTTGTTGGAATTTGCTAGAGAAGATTTTGACTGAGTTGAAAATGTAAAGAGAAGCAGTTAATGGCTTTCAATTATTGATGAATAAAAATTGGCTTTAGGAACAAGAATTTGAATATAAATCTTGGGAGTGTTGACCTGGCAGAGGGCTGAAACTGTTACAACTCATTCAGTTTCAATTGAAACCATCAAGTTCTTAACAACTCGTTAAGAACACATACATGGATTCAGTGGGTTGACTTGGTCTGCTCACCCATTAAACCTAGTCTACTCAGACAATATAAAACACAGTTTTGGGGTTTTAAAACCTGTTTGAAAACGCAGTTCATTAGCAAGGACCCCAGTACAAGCATATTGTTAGATGAGAGTTTCATTAGAGAAAAGGGGAATGCATGTGATTTAGGGCTCTCAACGTGTCAGGTCTGTGTTGGACCCTGTAGTACTCATACCCACACTAACCGGATCCGGGTCCTTTCGGGTCTAGGTCTCATTCTTAAATAGCCAGACCCGGAGCCAATGGGGTTCAGGTACCCATTGGGTCTTTGGATCTAAGTTTTGGGTCAAATAAGAGCATTTACACAATCGGAATAGGATTCATGTCACTGAACCCAATTAGATAAGATAAGACATGATGGTGATGATATGTTCGGGCCCATATGGATTCTATTGCACACACATTTGCCACTTTGACACATGCATGTGGCTTAGGAAACATCACTTCTTTGTTAGAATAATCGATATATGTTTAATATATAATATTAATATTAAAACTAACTAGACCCAACCAGGACCCGACTTGACACATCCTGACCCAATTTTAACCAGGTCTAAGTTGATGGACCCAACCCAGACCTGGCTAGACCCGAATTTTAACCAGTCTTGGACCCAGACCCATGAAAAACAGGTTGGGTCCATAGGATACCCGTGGGCCCGGGCACCCATTGACAGTCCTACACGTGATGATGACCACAAAATAGCTAGCAAAACAGGGCCTCAAATAGGAACAACTGACAAAACAAGATTTGTTAAGCCAACCTTGAATAGCTAGCTTTTTTCTTTCTTTTTTTATTTTTATTTTTATTTTTTTTTGAGAGAGAGAGATGACGATTATGGTGATCATATAATGCATGCAAGTACTATTACATCCTGACAAAGGGTAAATCTGCCTTTTCAGATTATTGTCAGAGATGATTTGAATTAAAAAGTGCAAGGAGTTTGGCTTATCCATAAAGTCAAAATGCTGGTGGTGGGATATGTTATAAAGGGGCGAATTTTCCAAATTCGTTTCCTTTCATCCCTGGAAAGAAAGGGGATAGGGACCATCCTATCCAAATTGATCAGAGATAGACTCATCCAAACAGGCCACAACATTAGCCTGTTTGTACGATGTTGTAATTATCATGTCGCATGGGGTAAGGATGTGTAGGGTATGTGGTTCACACATGATGGAGGATGGCTAAGATCCAATCACCTGGGAGGACCGAGTCAAACTGAAGCTTTTCCAGATGTGTAGGGTATATGGTTCACACGTGATGGAGGATGGCTAAGATCCAATCACCTGGGAGGACCGCGTCAAACTAAAGCTTTTCCAGATACTGCATTTGGAAGGTAACCGAAATCCCAAGGAACCCGATAGCCAGTTCTAGCCGTAATAGCCTCCATGGTACCCCATTCTCGGCTCCTGAGACGCGTTCCGATCCTGTGATCCTACAAGGAGGATTTTCATAACGGTATAATCATTACCAATATGAGCATACCCAAGATCACGGCAAGTACATCTGAGAATAACAAAGGCACACATCGCAAAATCCACTATAAATTTGAACTTTTACAACTCTTAGAAGGTCCAAAAGGACATACATAAGATGATAGGAGAAGGAAAGGAAGATCAGCAACACCGGGTCCTCAAGCTCAACTCAACTACGCGCTCTGCAGCTACGACGCCTGCCGAGAGTCTCCTGCACGCATCAATCGTGCATAAGCTTATAGAAGCTTAGAAGGTGGTGAAAGTGTGTGACAATGGTGCACAGAAGAATAGTAGGAGATGCAAGAAGGGAAACATGCTCAATGGGAATATCACTAGCCTTACCAAGGCTTATCATGAATACGATGCGATAAGTACTAGACGCCATACCAAGGCAACGCATGAAGGGGCTTGTCCAGCCAATGCTAATGCGATGCAAGTAATGTCAGTGCTCATATCCAAATCACAAGTCAAGTACATTTCCAATCATAAGGAAATCACCGGGGTCCATTACACTGCTGCATGACTGCCGCTCTACAGACCCCGCATAGTCCAACGAGCGTAAGAGACTTCACTACCCGCCTATGTACAGCCAACACCAGAAAGGCCTGATGGTAGCGGACCCATTCAAGAGTTGGTGAGACTCAGCCTAGTAATGCCCTCTTACATTAGGCGAATAAGGCCACACCCCTATCCAATCGACTACACAACAGTGGGAGTCGCGGCCTAACGGTATAAGGCCCTCATGCGCTCATAGTTTCCACTCAGTCACGACGTTGGAGCAGATCCTTGGTACCATGAAAGTTTTTGGAAATTTCACCCATGGGCATCCTATGCACCCGGTATGCTCAACTAATATTTCCGGTGTCCACACATATGGTCATCCACGAATATCCCTGTGGAGGCAAGGCCCTGATGAAGCAAGGGCGGATATCCACATGCTATGCAATGCCAAATACATGAATCACACAATCACCCATGCATCAATCCCAAGCATCCATCGTGCTCCAGAAGGGAAAACTCCATCTCTCGGGGAAATACCAACATGTCCTGCACAATGGCACAACCATGGCCAATCATACCTCAACCAAGCATGCATATGATGCGTATGGGAGTGGGCCATGAAGATGAATAGGGGTGCCAATGAGGTGAAGATGAACTCTCTACCTAACCATGAAGGGTCTAGGTACTTAACCAATTCCTCATAAGGAATACAACCTCTAGTGGGGGCCCCTTTACCTGGGGTAGCCCACGAGACTAAGCATACAAGCTACGGGCCTACATAATATAGAAATGGGCCAAGCAAGAGATTAAGGTGGGCATTCAACCACACTTAGAGGGGTCCACAATGGGGACATTCAACCACCATTTCCCCAAGGCATAACCAACCATAATCGATAGCTACAAGGCCCAAGGCCCACATCCAAACCACATACATAAGCCCCACAAAAAGGCATAAGAAAAAGGGTCCAATACTACCTTCAACAACATGGGCCCAAGGAGAGGAATAAGGCCCACGGCCCAAGTCCCAATGGTCATAGGACTCATACATTTAGTTGAACTTAATGGGTAGCACATGAGCAAAGAAACACAGCTTAAAAATAAGTTTAAGTTGGGTGAAATGGGCCCCACTACATCAGCCCAATAACTAGCAATTTAAGTGAGCAACCAAGGGCCCAATACCTCCCTTATCTCAGCCCATAAGTACATCAAAATGGTGGAAGTCAGCCCAACATATGGCTGGGCCAAGCTGGACGTTCCAACCCAATCTGGGCCCAAAATCTGGTTTATAATTGGGTCCCACAAATGATCATCAATGGATACTCAAAAAAAAAAAAGCATTAATTAAGCCCAAGAATATTATAAAATATAAGGGAGCAATAAATACCCAAATTCCTCAATATGGTGGGCCCCACAGGGGACGTCCACTAAGGGTGGGCCCTTCCACGTGGGCCACCCAAGGATGGAGGATGGCATGGATGAAACACACCATCACGGTGGGCCCGCACGCTGGGACGGCCAACCCCAGGCAAGACGTCCTGCATGGACCACTGGTCCAACTCAATGGGCCTGGGCCTCACAATCATGGCCCCAATGGGCCCTAGAACATCAGGGATGGGTCCCCAACTAATCATACACAAGCCCAATGGGCTAGGGCCCAAAAGTTCTGAAATAACAAAGGGGACAACAATGTACAGGAAATTTCTGCAATGCATGTTGCTGTCCTAAATTTGGGCACTCAATTGGAGTGAGCCCAGGGCCTCTAAAGTTCTGGAAATTGAGGGCCAAGGTCCCTCATCATGCATACAATAAGAGGAAACCAAAAAAGGTGGCCCACCATCAGAGGAAATATTTTTGAATTATGGTTTTTATCAAGGTATATTGCTGGACTGCACACCAGAAAAATCTGGCAGTCCAACCATCTTGGCCCATTCTTTTGGATGCCCAAATGGGGTCAGTTGAGGCTGAAATTTTACAGAGTGACACTTCCATAGGTGGGCCACACCCCCACAAAATTTCAGAATTTTGGATATTCCTAAGTATTTTAATTAATTTAAACAAAACAGTCTGTCCAGAAAATCGGACAGACCTGGACGTCCCAACGTAGTGGGCCAGTCCGGCCCTTGCCATGGTGTGCATAGGGGTCCATTAGCCCTAAAATTTGGTAGGTGGGTCCTACCATGAGTGGACCACACCCCTACAAAATTTCAGAATTTTTGGACATCTATAAATATTTTAATTCATTTAAAGAAATCAATCTGTCCTAAAAATCAGATTGATCTGGACACCATATTATAGTGGGCAGGTCCAGCCACCACCATGGTGTGTACAGGCGTCCGTTGGCCCCAAAATTTTGTAGGTGGGTCCTACCATGGGTGGGCCACCTCCCTGTAAATTTTTAGAATTTTTAGACGCCCGAAGGTATTTTAATAAATTTCGGAATTCCAACCTGTCCAGGGTGGAATGTTGCTGAAACAGTGCAGAAAATCCAGACTGTCCACCTCACTTGAACTATACCTTTGGGACCCCAATGAAGGTCTGATGAGACTGAAATTTGGGGTACATCTAGGTGGGGTCCACACCTTCAAGAAAAGTATATTTATGGGGTAAAAATAGTTCCCCAAACAGTCCAAAAATTTGACCCAAAAGCAACCAGAAACTGTCCAGAAATTTTCTGGACAGCAACATGCATATGAAATAAACTGAGTATATAATTCAAATTAAGGGAAAAACACCCCATGAAACCTGAGTTGTGGTCCACCTCAGTGGGCCCCAAAAACATCAGACCTATTCCTCACATAAAAATTCATTGCATATGCACCTAAAAGGGCAAACAAATCATCACCATCCATAGAGTGGACTGCCATGGGCGTCCACTCTCCTTGGACGGTCTGGATATTTCCAAGCCAAATGGTGGGCCACACACCTAAGAAAAATAAGAGATTATTAAGAGGAGAGAGAATCAGCCACAAGGGAAGGGGCTCCGCCTCATTAAGGCCCTTCCCTTCATCACAAACCACACATCTCACTATATTGATGGTATTACAAGATCTACTCATGCATGCATCTTCAAATCAAAATCCAATGGTGGAGATGTCATCTCCACCAAGGATCAAGGGTCTAGATGACCTAAGGATCCTTCTAACTAAGAAAAATGTCATGGTGGGGTCCATGGAGAATGGCCCCACCTATGAGTTATGCATGCACAAAAGGATGGGCCAATGACCACATCCAGGAAGAGATGGGGCCTCCACCATCACTTGGTAGGTCTCACATGCTACAAACATGAGATGAAGAAGAGAAATAAGAAAAAGGAATGCAGATCCTAAGATTCTTAGTACATGCACACCCACTTACAAGGTCTTCAAGCAAACACCTCCAAGATAGTCTTCAAGCTCCAAGGTACATGGATCTAAGGTTGACATTTTATTCCAATGGTTATATTGGGAATATATGAGTGAAAGTGAGCTGGAAAAATGGAGGAAAGTTGCTGGAGAAGAAGAGAAGAAAGGGAGAGAGAGAGAGAGAGAGAGAGAGAGAGAGAGAGAGAGAGAGAAATGAGAGGGAAAAAGAGAGAAAAAAAAAATTTAAGGCAAGCAATCATCTCTCTCTTACCTTAGAGAAGAGTAATCATTGCAATAGGGAGTTAGAAACAATGTTGTAGAGTTAGTAGGCATTTTAGGTTAGTGGGTGGTGTTTTAGAGATAGGTGGTGTAGGGATAAGGCCTAGGTAGTGTGTGTGTGTGTAGTGTGTGTTGAAAATAGTTTCAAGAGATGGGACCTACCTAGAATTCCGTGCACACCATCCCTAGGTGGGCCACATGATCATAATCAAGGACTTAGAAAATGAAATGCACCCAACTTACGATCTACATGCCGGATGGACGCACAAGACGTGGCGTTGGAACCGCGGCGACAATGCGGTCGCAGTGGCATACGTCTCAATTCGATCCGAGTCGGGTCTTCATGACTGGACTCACGGATGACCACAAACACTATCCAAGGGTCACAGGTCGCCTAGATTCGACCGGTAGGACTGCGGGACCAAGATGGACGAAATGCATACTTACACACACATGCACACAAGCGAACTCGGGTCGGGTCTCACAATCCTCTCCACCAACAAAAAAGTTATCCTCGAAATTGACAAAACCGGAGCAACAAAATGCATAACATCATATATGTATATATATATATGTATCAATCATTAATCACAAGAGAAGGCAATACAAACAATTAATCATCGAACAAATAGGGATGACACTCTAATCTCGGCCTCGCGTTCCCAAGACACCTCAGACTCCGAATGATTGCACCTTTACCAAGGGAATGACCTTGATCCTGAGGACCTGCTCCTTCCGATCAAGAATACTAATCGGCTGCTCAATGTAAAAAGCATCCTCACGGACCTCAAGTGTCTGCCAATCAATCACGACAATAGTGTTCGACCCACATTTCCGCAACGTAGAAACATGGAACACGTCGTAGATCGCAGACAACTCAGGAGGTAAGGCAAGCCTATAGGCCACAGCGCCCACGCGCTCGGTAATCTCAAAAGGTCCAATAAATCTCGGGGCGAGCTTGCCCTTCACGCCAAAGCGAACCACGCCTTTCATAGGCGAGACCTTGAGATACACCATATCCCCGACTGCGAACTCAAGGGGTCGACGCCGACGAATAGCAAAACTCTTCTGCCGGCTCTGAGCTGTGCGCATCCTCTGCCTGATAACATTAATAGCCTCCGACGTCTGCGGCACAAGCTCGGTTTTGCAAATTTGTTGTTATGCAAAGATGATGTTATGCATTTTGTTGTTCCAGTTTTGTCAATTTTGAGGATGAAATTTTTGTTGGTGAGGAGGATTGTGAGACCCGACCCGAGTTCGCTTGTGTGCATGTGTAAGTATGCATTCCGTCCATCTTGGTCCCGCGGTCCTACCGGTCGAATCTCGGCGACCCGTGACCCTTGAATAGTGTTTGCGGTCATCCATGAGTCCAGTCATGAAGACCCGACTCGGATCGAGTTGAGATGTATGCCACTACGACCGCATCATCGCCGCGGTTCCAACGCCGCGTCTCGTGCGTCCATCCGGCATGCAAATCGTAAGTTGGGTGCATTTCATTTTTTAAGCCCTTGATCATGATCATGTGGCCCACCTAGAGGTGGTGTGCATGGAATTTTAGGTAAGTCCCATCTCTTGGAACTATTTTCAACACACACTACGCACACACACTACCTAGGCCTTATCCCTACACCACCCATCTCTAAAACACCACTAACCTAAAAAGCCTACTAACCCTACAACATTGTTTCTAACTCCCTATTGCAATAATTACTCTTCTCTATCCAAGGCAAGAGAGATATGATTGCTTGCCTTAAAAATCTTTTTCTCTTTTTCCTCTCATTTCTCTCTCCTCTTCTTCTATCTTGGAGGTGTTTACTTGAAGACCTTGTAGATGGGTGTGCATGTTCTTAGAATATTAGGATCTACATTCCTTCTTCTTATTTCTCTTCTTCACCTCATGTTTGTAGCATGTGGGACCCACCAAGTGATGGTGAAGGCCCCATCTCTTCTTGGATGTGGCCATTGGCCCATCCTTTTATGCATGCAAAACTCATGGGTGGGGCCATTCTCCATGGACCCCACCATGGCATTTTTCTTAGTTAGAAGGATTCTTAGGTCATCTAGACCCTTAATCCTTGGTGGAGATGGCATCTCCACCATTAGATTTTGATTTGAAGATGCATGCATGAGTAGATCTTGTAATACCATCAATATAGTGAGATGTGTGGTTTATGATGAAGGGAAGGGCCTCAATGAGGCGGAGCCCCTTCCCTTATGGCCGATTCTCTCTCCTCTTAATAATCTCTTATTTTTTTGAGGTGTGTGCCCCACCATTTGGCTTGAAAATATCCAGACCGTCCAAGGAGAGTGGACGCCTATGGCAGTCCACTCTATAGATGGTGATGATTTGTTTGCCCTTTTAGGTGCATATGCAATGAATTTTTATGTGAGAAATAGGTCTGAATGTTTTTGAGGCCCACTGAGGTGGACCACAACTCAGGTTTCATGGGGTGTTTTCCACTTAATTTGAATTATATACTCAGTTTATTTCATATGCATGTTGCTATCCAGAAAATTTCTAGACAGTTTCTGGTTGCTTTTGGGTCAAATTTTTGGACTGTTTGGGGAACTATTTCTACCCCCTAAATATACTTTTCTTGAAGGTGTGGACCCCACCTAGATGTACCCCAAATTTCAGCCTCATCAGACCTTCATTGGGGTCCCAAAGGTGTGGTCCAAGTGAGGTGGACATTCTGGATTTTCTGCACTGTTCCAGCAACATTCCACCCTAGACAGGTTGGAATTCCGAAATTTATTAAAATACCTTTGGGCGTCTAAAAATTCTAAAAATTTATAAGGAGGTGACCCACCCATGGTAAGACCCACCTACAAAATTTTGGGGCCAATGGACGCCTATACACACCATGGTGGTGGCTGGACCGGCCCACTATAATATGATGTCCAGATCAGTCCGATTTTCAGGACAGGTTGATTTCTTTAAATGAATTAAAATATTTATAGATGTCTAAAAATTCTGAAATTTGTAGGGGTGTGGTCCACTCATGGTAGGACCCACCTACCAAATTTCAGAACCAATGGACCCCTGTGCACACTATGGCAAGGGCCGAACTGGCCCACTACGTTGGGACGTCCAGGTCTGTCCAATTTTCTGGACAGACTGTTTTGTTTAAATTAATTAAAATACTTAGGAATATCCAAAAATTCTGAAATTTTGTGGGGGTGTGGCCCACCTATGGAAGTGTCACTCTGTAAAATTTCAGCCCCAACTGACCCCATTTGGGCATCCAAAAGAATGGGTCAAGATGGTTGGACTGCCAGATTTTTCTGCTGTGCAGTCCAGCAATATACCTTAATAAAAACCATAATTCAAAAATATTTCCTCTGATGGTGGGCCACCTTTTTTGGTTTCCTCTTATTGTATGCATGATAAGGGACCTTGGCCCTCAATTTCCAGAACTCTAGAGGCCCTGGGCTCACTCCAATGGAGTGCCCAAATTTAGGACAGCAACATGCATTGCAGAAATTTCTTGTACATTGTTGTCCCCTTTGTTATTTCAGAACTTTTGGGCCCAGCCCATTGGGCTTGTGTATGATTAGTTGGGGACCCATCCCTGATGTTCTAGGGCCCATTAGGGCCATGATTGTGAGGCCCATTGAGCTGGACCAGCGGTCCATGTAGGACGTCCAGCCTGGGGCTAGCCGTCCTAGCGTGCGGGCCCACCATGATGGTGTGTTTCATCCATGCCATCCTCCATCCTTGGGTGGCCCACGTGGAAGGACCCACCCTTGGTGGACGTCCCCTGTGGGGCCCACCATATTGAGGAATTTGGGTATTTATTGCTCCCTTATATTTTATAATATTCTTGGGCTTAATTAATGCCTTTTTTTTGGGTCTCCATTGATGATCATTTGTGGGAGCCAATTATAAACTAGATTTTGGGCCCATATTGGGATGGAACGTCCCAGCTTGGCCCAACCATATATTGGACTGACTTCCACCATTTTGATAGACTTATGGGCTGAGATAAGGGCGGTATTGGGCCCTTGGCTGCCCACTTAAATTGCTAGTTATTGGGCCGATGTAGTGGGGCCCATTTCACCCAACTTAAACTTATTTTTAAGCCGTGTTTTTGTGCTCATGGGCTGTGATGCAGGACAATTAACCACTTGCTCCAAAAGCTCGAACTATTAGAGTATGGCGAATTAATCTCTTTATAGCCCAGGTCCCACATCTCATGGGTTTTAAGACCTCGGCCGAACCCCCTTGTGGGCCCCAAATCACATGGGCCGCCCACCCCGAGTGTGTCCCCGCATCCCACGGGCTACCCCACTCAAGCTCGGTGTGAAATGCACATTAATCACCCCTGGTGAGGAGTCTCAAACACGAGACCTCCTCCATGGGCCGCACCCACCCCGAGTGTGCCCTTACATCCCACAAGCGACCCCACTTGAGCCCAGTGTGAAAATGCCCCTGCATTAGGCTGCCCATTAAGTTCAACTAAATGTATGAGTCCTATAGCCATTGGAACTTGGGCCTTAGGCCTTGATTCCTCTCCTTGGGCCCATGTTGTTGAAGGTAGTATTGGACCCTTTTTCTCATGCATTTTTGTGGGGCTTATGTATGTGGTTTGGATGTGGGCCTTGGGCCTTGTAGCTATATCGATTATGGTTGGTTATGCCTTGGGGAAATGGTGGTTGAATGTCCCCATTATGGACCCCTCTAAGTGTAGTTGAATGCCCACCTTAATCTCTTGCTAGGCCCATCTCTATATTATTTAGGGCCGTAGCTTGTATGCTTAGTCTCGTGGGCTACCCCAGGTAAAGGGGCCCCCACTAGAGGTTGTATTCCTTATGAGGAATTGGTTCAGTACCTAGACCCTTCATGGTTAGGTAAATAGTTCATCTTCACCTCATTGGCACCCCTATTCATCTTCATGGCCCACTCTCATACGCATCATATGCATGCTTGGTTGAGGTATGATTGGCCATGGTTGTGCCATTGTGTAGGACATGTTAGTATCTCCCCGAGGGGTGAAGTTTTTCCCTCTGGAGCACAATGGATGCTTGGGATTAATGCATGAATGATTGTGTGATTGGCTAGCATGTGGATATCCGCCCTATCTGGCATTGCATAGCATGTGGATATCCGCCCTATCTTCATCAGGGCCTTGCCTCCACAGGGATATTCGTGGATGACCATATGTGTGGACACCGGAAATATTAGTTGAGCATACCGGGTGCATAGGATGCCCATGGGTGAAATTTCCAAAAACTTTCATGGTACCAAGGATCTGCTCCAATGCCGTGATCGAGTGGAAACTATGAGCGCATGAGGGCCTTATACCGTTAGGCCACGACTCCCACTGTCGTGTAGTCGGTGGAGGGGTGGCCTTACTCGCCTGATGTAAGAGAGCATTGCTAGGCTGAGTCTCACCAACTCATGAATGGGTCCACTACCGTTAGGCCTTGCTGGTGATTGGCTGTCCACAGGCGGGTAGTGAGGTCTCTTACGCTGCGTTTGACCGTGCATGGGTCCGTCAGAGAGCGAGTCATTCAAGCCAGTGCAATGGACCCCGGTGATTTCCTTATGATTGGAAATGTACTTGACTTGTGGTTTGGATTTGAGCACTGGCATTACTTGCATCGCATTAGCATTGGCTATACAAGCCCCTTCATGCATTGCCTTGAAATGGCTTCAGTACTCATCGCATCGTATTCATGATAAGCCTTGGTAAGGCTAGTGATATTCTCATTGAGCATGTTTCCCTTCTTGCATCCCTACTATTCTTCTGTGCACCATTGTCACACACTTTCACCACCCTCTAAGTTTCTATAAGCTTATGCACGATTGATGCGTGCAGGAGACTCTCGGCAGGCGTCGTAGCTGCAAAACCCGGAGTTGAGTTGAGCTTGAGAACCCGGTGTTGCTGATCTTCCTTTCCTTCTCCTATCATCTTATGTATGTCCTTTTGGACCTTGTAAGAGTTGTAAAAGTTCAAATTTATAGTGGATTTTGCGATGTGTGCCTTTGTTATTCTCAGATGTACTTGTTGTGATCTTGGGTATGCTCATATTGGTAATGATTATACTGTTATGAAAATCCTCCTTGCAGGATCCTTTGTATTTTTTTGTAGTTTCCAATTATTATCACTTTCAACTCCCAGCTGGTACACCTGGAAACCATGTGTTCACAAGGAGTTGCCCTCATACCAACAAAGATACTGACAATATCAACTGTACACCAAATTATTACAAGTAAGAAATTATAATTTAGAAACACAAACTAGTAATTGGCAAAATTCAATACCCAAGTCAACCAATAGAAACTCATGTATGGTAGCAAGCACTTGATTGAGTTTCCTGCAACTAAAAGAAACCCTTGCCCCGAGCATAGTTCCTTCATTGTTGTTGTTTTCAATCATCTTAATGGCTATCATGCACATGAGATAGAAGTTTTAGCAGAAAATTGTAGTGTTCATTTTCATGTTTCATTTTTTTTCCAACCCCCAACTCTCATCAAAAGACTCCCTGCTACAACCACGAAAGACCTAAAGCCCTGAGACACCCGATAGACAACCCTATTCTTAGCCCTTTGGAAGACAACCTCTTAGCCATGAAAGACTACTTTGTGTTCCTTCCCAATCGACCATAATCCTGTGAGCAAAGATGAATTCTTTTACCCATTCATATCTCCTGCCATTCTTGGAAGAATCATTGATCTACATTTCATGAGGTTTGTTCTCTTACAAAATTTAAGTAGTTGTGCACTGACAAAAAATTCCCAATTGTTTTGTACTTGCAATGACCAAATATTGTTTTGGCATATTGTAGCGGCTGCTTGGGCAATACGATACAATGAAAGAGATTATCAATTAATGCAATACCTCACTCAATATGTTTAGTTCATTTTGTTTCTTTAAAAGATAGGAAAAAAAATATGGACACAACAATTAAAAGGGATCATTAAACTTAAATTTAATATGAATATTAAACCGTTTTCCCAAATAAAACATAGAATCTGATGCATGATATGGATTTATTAGCTTAGAAAAAAATGAACATCTACATATTTCCAATATTATGTATTGTTCATATCGCCGGAATATGTATGACAAAAAATTGCTGACACAGGACATTACAATTCGATATTCTAAACCTTGGTTCATAGTCATTTACACTCACGTGTAAAAATCTAAATGCATTACAGACTCAACAATATACCAATAAGAAATCAACTTGTGCAGCACCTTTGTCTTCATGTCAGTGCTCTGATTGATTGGACTACAGTGGCAATGGGTTGGAATCAACCAAATTGGGCCCAAGCCCCACTGATCACAACCGCTTGCTTAGTGGATCTCATTTTCAGGTTGATTCCTACTATTAAGAGGTTTGGAGATTAAAGCTTTGCGAAACCAGTTATAAGCTTCTTATAGGTGGGTCTGGTTGGGTAGGGGTCCATTCATGCTCCACCCATTTACTTAATAAAAATGTGATCAATGACATGTTTTGGACCCTAACTCATCTAAGAAGTGGGCTGACCCAACTAAATGCCAATCCTAGATTGGACCCAATTGTTTGTATGTTTGTATGCACATGCATGTATCGTTCTTCTAATGTTTACGTAAGGAGTTGGCAGAAGAGTACAAGATTAGGAAGTGCCAATGCATGTATCATTCTTCTAATGTTTATGTAAGGAGTCGGCAGAAGAAAGTACAAGATTAGGAAGTGCCACATTCCTATTCAATAAAACATAAAATCCATGTACCCATTAAGAGCAAAAAGGTAAAGATGTGCAACTTTTTGAGGAAAAAGCATGATGTATGTCCTAACAATTAAGAGAATTTGGCTCTTCTACCCTCAGATGCATTTATCACAGTACTCTTCCTCTTGATATGCATACATTGTGTCATCAATTTAATCTGTATGAAAGCCTGCAAAGTGTGATCTAGTATTTCTTTACTCACCTGTTCCCATGGCAGTATATTACGCATGGAAGTGCCTTTCCTTCAGGAATGTTGAGAGGCACGTAATGACTACACTGAAGTATGTTTCCTCGACTATTAACAACCTGCAGTACGTTTAAAGATTATCTATGATAAAACTGGCCTTTATCTAACTGAATCAGTTCAAGAGTCCAACTTCCAATAAGGCTAACAGACCTTGAAAACAAAGAATATTCACATTTATCAACTGAAATTCCAAGATATTCCTTTTCCTACGAATAAAATTCAATTTTTTGAGATTGTTAAAAAGAAGTAGACATGCTGATCTTTTACCTCCAAATCCTTTCTTTGAAACTGTTTTCCTTTAAGCATGAACTCCTGATCCAACAAGTCATTTTTCGAGCAATATTCAGCTCTGCATTTCAAAATATACAAGGGTCATGCCCTCTAAAAGTGACCAAATAGAAGGGGGAGAGAGACAGACAGAGAGAGAGAGAGAGAGAGGGGGGGGGGGGAGGCAGGGAGAATACACACCTTAAGGGAAAAAAAGTAATTTAAAAAAATAAATAAATAATCTGGATGTTCGTACTTCATATAAGAATCATCATATATTCAACAGAAGAGTTAACTATCAATGTGTAATGTTTAGTGTCTAGTGTGCACTGGATTGACTGTTCTCAGGTCAATATTATAATCAACTGGAAAAGAACAAATGAAATCCTTGGTTAGCACCCAACCAGATGGGCAAACTAGCAGCTGCAGTGGGATCTAGCAGTAGCCATTAGCTCTCCCTGTTGCGTATCTGCTTTTAAATGGTGAAGCTAGAAACAAAGTGACAGTCTAGTGGTATCAAATCAAGAGCTAGTGAGGAATTGAGCTTTGGAAAATATTTTGGTGAGAGCTATGATATAGGAATCAGGAATGACCTGGGTGGTTGAGGAAATTTGACTAGAGAATAACTAAAGGAACTAATGTTGGATATTTATTTATTTGAATGGTGGCTTATGGTCATGAATTTAAGTGAGTGTGTGTGTGTGGGGTGGGGGGGGGTATCCAATTGTTGCCATGCCAAAGGATGGGATGGAAGAGTTGACTAGCTAAAAGGAACACAGCGGCATCAGATATGGATGATGTGTGTGTGTGTGTGTGTGTGGGGGGGGGGGGCGGGTATCCAATTGTTGCCATGCCAAAGGATGGGATGGAAGAGTTGACTAGCTAAAAGGAACACAGCGGCATCAGATATGGATGGTGGAGAAATTCCATCCAAGAAAATGGAAAATCCGAGTCCATACTAGCATTGCAATCATAGAGACAGACTAATTGGAAAGAGGTGTGTAAACCTGCTGCTCAATGCAGAATTGGTATTAGATTGGTGAAGTGGCGAAAAAAGCCTTGTTGGGAAAATAGATATGGCAATTTTCAATGGAACAGAAGCGCCCTTCGGAGAAGAGTTATAGTGAAGAAAGACAGTATTTGTGCAGACAGCAGAGATACCCCTTTAGGGGCCCAATACGGATTCACCTGTCGTAGAGGCATTTTGTCTATGGAGTCGGCGGTGCACCAAGGGCTGTCTTTTGAGGGTGGAGATGAACGTCTATAAGCTTATGGAATAATCAGTGTGTGGCGACCGTTTGCTGTGTGATCCCTTCGGGCGGTTGTTCTCTATAGTGTCCAATAAGGAAGCTGAAGTTAACATCTACAAGGACTAGGAGGTGGATGGAAATCGTCGATGCTGATATATGGTCATCCCTGCTAGACCGTCGTATTCCTGCAAAACCAAATAACAAGGGGGGGCCCTGGCTGCAACAGGGGACCCTCTGACGCTAAAGTTAGAACAAGCACTTTGGGTTTAGTAGAACTAGGGGAATGTGTGCATACATTCTATTGTACGCGGGGTTCTATTTTATAGCCCTTAGCTGCTGGTCACGTATATGGCAATGAATCTGCCATACAATCGCGTATCATGCAAGGGATCGTCCCCGAGATATCAGGCGTTATCCTTGGTGAGATTCTCGGCGAGGATCTCGGGGAATTAATCCTCCTTGTACACGAAGGAGATCTCCCGGTGGTCGGCTTACGAGGTCGTGATCGACATCCGATGCCGAGCTCTAAGTCGGGTCGGCCGAGGTCCTGCAGACTGAGCCGAACTGTTGATCGTGGTTGGGGCCTATCTTCGAGGCCGGGTCGGTACTTATAGTCATTCGTTGGTCGCGATAATAAGATGTCAACCAAAACTGAGGTCACTGATGATGGTTGGTACTTGCATCAGTCGTGGAGGTCATGCTTGGTAATCGTGTTCGGTAATTGGGACATGGTTCTTCTTCGATCTCCTCTTCCGAGCTACTCTCCTTCTACTTTCCATCTCTTTCTAGTCGTTAGGTCCATCCGATTTTACCCATAACAGAAATCATATGGCGTGAACCCCGGTTTTCAGACGAAATTATCCGATATAAAGGAGGGGGAGCTCTTAAATTTATTGCAGTTAATTTATGGCATGAATGTTGATCTAATGAGGGAGACAAATTGCAGTAGCAGTAGGATCCATCTAGCATATTTACAATTAAGTCGTTTTATAAGTGGCTGAAGGGAATGAGAGGCCTGCTGCTCCAACAGGCTGCATACAGAGATTTAAAGCTTCCATGAAGGCCATTGCCTTTGCATGGATAGTGCGACCGATGGGATCCTATTTGGGCTATAGATAACCTTTCATGGTGTAGTATGATTCGGGTGAATTGATGTATCATGTGTCTTAGAGACGAGATGAATGTTAATCATCTCCTTATCCAATGTTCATATATCGGTGTTGTTTGGGAGTGGTGCCTCCAGCAATTTCAAGTAACGTAGTTGATGCCTTTCTCTATCTCCCAGCTAGTGGATGCTTGGAGGTTTCATCAGTCTCGGCAAAGGCATTTGTCCATTTGGGGACTTTGTTTTGAACATTGTAGTTTGGACCATTTGCGGGGGGAGGAACAATCGCACATTTAATGGTGTTGGAGTTTTGTTCTCATTTGTCATTGCTAGAGTTAAACACCTTGTTTGCTTGTGGGTGGTAGCTATGGGCCAAGTGGCCCCTTCCAACCAAGGATCTAGGTCTTATAGTTGGTTGGATTTTGTTTGTCATGTCATTGTTTTGTGGTGGCCTGTTGCCCCCTCTTTTCTTTTCATAAATCTCATATTATTACTGATATTTTAAAAAATAAATAAATAAATAAATAAAAACATCCCACTAAAGCTGAGTTGTCGAGCTAGAGGTTTAAAATTCTTCTATTTTAATCTTTTTAAAAAATCTATTTCAATAGCCACTCCCACAATAAAATTCATGATTCCTTGGCATTTCAAGTAAAGAAAGATCCTACTTTATGCTTTTTGTTACCACTCCTACTCATGCTTCTTGTTGCTTTAAGGCCAGTTTGGTCGCATAAACAAAAGAATGCTAGAAAATTAGACAACACTGATGAGCCATATATCAATGGGTAATATTTGTTGTCTAGCTAAAATACCACGATGAGATTGTTGGGGGCGCAATAATGATGCAGGACATGAAATTTAAATATGACATGCAAGATTTCAGGCTTAGATCCTACTAATTCAGAAACAATCACACAAATTTCACATCCCGCATGAAAATCCAAACATTCAATTAAGGCGAATCTATGTGGGTCCAGGCCTACACAGGCTAGGGCTGGACCAATAAAATTTATAAGCCAAACGATACTCAAAGATGAGAAATAATCATCCACACATGCATAGTAATCCGTCCCTAATCCAAAGGATTCACCAATTTCAAATCAAGGAACCCTAGGGTAAGAAAATGGGCATATAACTTAGGGAATACGCAATCTAGGGCTAGGTTTCATGAAAAACGGCTATGAGAGGATAAAAGAGGATAAAAACCTGAGCCAAAAGACGATCTCGCGTGTGGACAACAACAATGGCCCAGACGGACGTGCGTGTGATCCCGGCCGCACGTGTGTGGGGCCCACTATTCAGAAAAATGTCACCTTGGCCCTGGTCAGCCAGGGATGGACTCCAAAACCCCAAATCTCAGCTCGATCCGATGTACGGTTTGTGTGTGGTACTCCGCCAAAGTTTCAGCCCTCCCGTAGGGCCAGATCCTGAAATTCTGATGTGGGGAGGAGAATTGCTGCAATAGATGATTGATTCGAAGTGTAGATGATGGGGTGAGATGAGAAGAAGGGATGGTAGAAGATGGGTAGTAGAGATGGCGATGGATGGGGGCGAATCGGGATAGATATGGCTTCGCACCACGGTAGTTAACCCCTCGATGAAGGGAGGGCTTCGCACGCAATTAGGCTTCACAACACAGAGAGTAGGAAAACACAGAATTTTTATTAATCTTCAATCTTCGAAAAGAACTACAAGGGGTGCCTATTTATAGGGAAAACTCTATACCCCAAAACTCGCGCCATGTGCGCAATCTATTACTTGGCGATGAAGTAAACTAAAATAAAAACCAATCAAAGAAATCTAAAGCGTTCACGATGTTCTAAATAACATAAATAAGCAAAACCTAAAATATGAAATCAATCCGACTAGTGGGTCATGATCATGAGATCCCATGATAGGCTTTTTTTGGCTATCGGGCCCACTCTCTTGAACCAAACTTCGTCTTCTAGGTAGGAGACCCTCCCTGGACGTCGTCATCGAGCCAGATCGATGGTGGGGCCCTCCTACTCTGTGCGTACGTGCGTAGGTGGGGCGGCGTGCGTGCGCGTGTGCGCGAGATGTCCCCATCAAATAAGCCCTAAAACGACTTGTCCGGCGCGGAAGGTACCTCAAACAGAATCACACAATGCAATAGGGAAAGAAAATTCAAGCAATCATAGAGAACACACGAATTTTATGTAGAAAAACCCTTGCGGGAAAAAACCACTGCACCAAGTGACAAACAATCCACTATGAACAGAAAGTTAGAAGAGATGGAACAACTTACAAATGTGAAAACCCTAACTTTCTCCCTCTCAAAACCCTTGGCTCACAAGCTCTCACGTTTTACTCTCTCACATTAACCATAATCCCATATTACCATGGTTTATATAACCCTTGTACAAAATTAGAAACAAAACTATGCACTCATGCAGAAGTTGCGCAAACCATTGATTGAACCGTCAATCGAATCGACTGCAATTGATGACCCATCAATCGAATTGAAAGTATCCAAAAGTGTCCAGAGAGTAAACTTGTATTTTTCGGATTTTCTCAATCAAATCAACTAGACTGCAAATCGAATCTAAAACCCTATTTCAACAATAGATTCAAGGCACCCGATCAACAATCTCCATCGTGGCTTCAATCTTGCATCTCCACTATTCCAAGTTGCTATCACCATCTCTAAATTTCTTCATAGTAGATCCATCATCGTCGCTTCTTACACACACTTTGTCTTCATTCCTTCTTTGCCAAGCCCAAGGAAGTCAAGTAAAACCTAAACTTCTCTGCAAGAATCACATTTGTAAGAATGTCCGTCAGATTTTCATTAGTGTGAATCTTCTCAAGAGTAACACCGCCTTCCTCTAGCATCTGCAGGATAAAATGATGATGAACATCAATGTATTTAGTCCGAGAATGGTATGCCGAGTTCTTCGCCAAATTGATTGCGCTCTCACTATTACGATGCATAGGGGCATGGCTTCCTGTTGAAGCCCTAACTCATTCAGTATTCCTTTCAACCAAATAGCTTCCTTGAATGCTTTAGTCACTGTCATATACTCTGCTTCAGTTGTGGAAAGTGCCACCACAGATAGAAGCTTCAACATCCAGCCGATCACCCCACCCGCTAACATAAACAAGTAACCGAAAGTTGACCTTCTATTGTCCACATTTCCAGCATGATCCGAATCCACATAGCCTACTAGTCTCTCCTCAGATTTTTCGAATGTCAAGGCGTAGTCCGTCGTACCTCGTATGTAACGAAGTAACCATTTCACTACCTCCCAGTGTTGCTTGACGGAATTTGACATGTATCTGCTCACAACACCCACTGCATGTGAAATATCCGGTCTAGTACAGACCATCCATACATAAGACTGCCAATCGCACTCGAGTAGGGCACACGAGACATATACTGCCTTTGTTCTTCTGACGCAGGACATTGTTCTGAAGAAAGCCGAAAGTGAGCAGCATTGGGGTGTGTTAACCGGTTTAGCCTTATCAAGGCCGAACTTAACCAAGACCTTCTCAAGATACTCTTCCTGAGACAACCATAGCCTACTCCTTTCCCTGTCTCTGTGTAAGTCGATGTCGAGAATCCTTTTTGCAACCGATAGATCTTTTAGCTCGAATGTCCTGGATAACTGAGTCTTTAGTATGTTGATTTCAGACATGTTATGGCTGGCTATATGCATATTATCAATATACAAAACTAGAATAATGAATTCACCATCACTCAGTGATCTGAAGTAGACATAATGATCGAACTCACTTCTGATAAACCGTTGGCTCAACATGAAAGAATCAAACTTTTGGTACCACTACCTAGGCGATTACTTCAAGCCATACAACAACCTCTTTAACCTGCAAACCTTATTCTCTGCTCCTAGCACCTCGAACCCTTCAAGTTACTTCATGTAGATCTGTTCTTCTAGTTCCCTATGTAAAAACACAGTCTTCATATCTAACTGTTCCAATTCCATATTGTATTGGGCAACCAACGCCAATACGAATCTGATAGATACTTGCTTGACCACAAGCGTGAATATTTCACCGAAGTCGACACATTCTTTCCGGGCATAGCCCTTCGCTACCAGTCTTGCCTTGTACCTATGCAGTTTCTTGCAGAAAATCCACTTGCACCCGATCGTTTTCCTCCCAACGGGTGGCTCCACTAGCTCCCACGTTTCGTTCTTATACAGAGAATCTATCTCACCATGCATCACCGCCATCAAATTCTCAGCATTTATGTCATCCAATGCTTCCTGAAAGGTAAACAAATCCCCCTCATCCTAATGAGGGCAAACACAACATTTGAGTCATCCATGTATCTCAACGGTACTCTGCGATTTCTCGATAGATTTCTCCTGACTGGTGGTGGCATCACCTCTTCATGTACCTCTTCCTGCTGTCCGGCTTCTTCAAGTGTTTCAACATTATATATCTCAACGTCAATCGTCGATTTACTTGTGCTCATCCTTGCAAAATAAAGAACCCTCATCAAACTTGATGTCCCGGCTAAATATGATATTGCGTGAAACCCAGTCATACAGCTTTATCATTTCACACCATCACCATAACCAACAAAGTACACTTTTTCGCCATTTGGTCTAGCTTATCTCTCTCAACTGACGGTACATGAGAGTAAGCATCACAACTAAAAATTTGCAACCCTAAGTAGTCAATTTCTTAATCACTCCATACTTCTTTTAAAATTTTACAAGCAATCGGCATAGACAGAGATCGATTCACTAAATAACAAGTTGTGTTAATGGCTTCAGCCCATACCTCATTGCCTAATGCAACATTACTCAACGTACTTCACGCTCGTTCCAAAAGAGTTTGATTCATACATTCTAACACACCAATATGCTCTAGTGTATGAATCATTGTGTTATGCCTCACAATCCCCTCATTCTTACAATACTGATTAAATTTCTTAGAAGTAAACTCTCCGCCATTATTGGTCCTCAGAATGTTCAACTTATGCCATGTTTGTTTTTTGACCATTGCCTTTCATGCCTTGAAAGTAGCAAAAACATCGATTTTATGTTTCATAAAATAAATCCATAACTTTCTAGAGAAGTCATCAATGAATGTGACAAAGAATGACGACCCTCCTCCAAAAACAATGGGCAACAGCCCCCACGCATCCAAGTGCACATAATCAAGCTACCATTTACTAACATGTTTTCTAGTTTTAAAATATAACATTGACTATTTCCCGTACATGCAATGCTCACATATATCTAAATCAAAACCTTTAAAGCTATGAATCAAACCACGATCAAGAAGTACCTTCATACCACACTTGCTCATGTGACCTAGGCATGCATGCCACACACGTGCTAATGTGGATTCTGCTACAGACGTTGTAGCTCCACCCGATATAGTGCTCTCGATCAACTTGTAAAGATTTCTGCTCCGTTGTGCCTTCATAACATTGAGTGCCCCTTTTGAAACTTTCAGGACACCTTCGTACCCGACGAATTTGCATCCGAGTGCCTCAAGAGCTCCCGGAGATATTAGATTCTTCTCTAGATCTAGAACGTGCCTCGCATCGGTCAAAGTACGCTCCACCGCATCATATATTCTGATTCAAATCGAACCACTTCCTATCATCTTACAGGTATGATCGTTACCCATAAGAACCAGGCCATAAATCATACCAGTTGTATGTGGTGAACAAACTCCGGTGAGGACACATGTGATACAATGCCTCTGTATCCAAAATCCACTCGTTACACTAATATCCGACCTTGGACACAAACAATACGACACAACCACTCGTCCCCTCGCTGGATTCCACTGAATTAGCCTCTTTCGGCGAATCATCTGATTTCTCCTCCTGTGTTTTGGGATTTGTACAGTCCTTCATATGTCATGTCATACCACAATTCCAACACTTCAACTTTCTTTTGCCCTTCGACTTGGACCTCGATCGCGACTTCCCATTCTCTCGCTCAAACGATCTTCCCCTGGCAACCGGTGCACTCATAAAAGTACCTTCCCCACCGTCATTCCTTCTAAATTGCTTCAACTGAAATAATAAGATAACGGTATCAAGGTCCAAGGTATCCTTACCATGACACAGAGTATCCACTAGATACTCGTAAGAATCCTGAAGAGACGTCAACAAAATTAGAGCTTTGTCTTCTTCATCGATCTTCACATCCACAATTGTCAGTTAACAAATCAGTTTGTTGAAGGCATTAATATGCTCAAAGAGATCTGACCCTTTCACCTTCTTCATATCATACACTTGTCTCTTTAAATATAGACAATTGGAGAGTGACTTCGTCATGAATATGCTCTCCAACTTCGCCCATAGGCTCGCGGTAGTCATCTCATTAATGACATTATAAAGGACTTCGTCGGCCAATCACAATTGAATTGCGCTAATCGCCCTCTGATTAAGTTCATCCCAATCATCTTCTTTCATCGATTCAGGACATTTCGCTTTACCAAGGAGTGCTTGTTGCAACCCTTGTTGAATTAGGAGAACTTTCATCTTCAACCTTCATATTCAAAATTGTTTTTACCCATGAATTTCTCTGTCTTGAACTTCACATTCGATCCCCTCAACGTCATGTCTCAGATTCTATCTAAAAAGTCAATTTCACTCTAATACCACTTGTTGAGGACGCAACAAGTCCTAACACAACTTGTTCGGCGCGAAAGCAACCTCAAACAGAATCACACAACGCAACAAGGAAAGAAAATTCAAGCAATCACGGAGAGCACACGAATTTTACGTGGAAAAACCCTTCCGGGAAAAAACCACGGCACCAGGTGACAAATAATCCACTATGAACAGAAAGTTACAAGAGATGGAACAACTTACAGATGTGAAAACCCTAGCTTTCTCCCTCTCAAAACCCTTGGCTCACAAGCTCTCACGTTTAGCTCTCTCACATTAACCCTAATCTGGTATTAATATGGTTTATAAAACCCCCGTATAAAATTAGAAATAAAACCGCACAATTATGTAGAAGTTGTGCAAATTGTCGATTTAATCGACTGCAGTCAATGACCCATCGATCGAATCGAAAGTGTCCAAAAGTTTCTAGAGAGTAAACTTGTATTTTGCAGATTTTCTCAATCGAATCAACCAGACTGTCAATCGAATTGAAGACCATGTTTCAACAACAAATTGAAGGCACCTGATCAACAAAGATAAACTTTTGCAAAACACCAGGTCTTATTTTACCATGAGAGTGGAGGGGAGATGTGGAAAACGATGGAAGTGGATACATGGCAGTCATAATAATGACGCGTCAGTGCCCGGCAATGGTCACAGGTCCCTCCAGTATTTTTTTTTGTAGCAGCCATATAGAAGAGGCCCAATGTCAATGAAACTACATGTGAGAAACAACGTGAATACAGATCTTTCCATGCCATTTGTCCATCCAGAACTAGACCTTTCATCATTCCATCATTTGAACCCAACCCATGAAGCTAAATCACAAACAGCTGACTTCAAGCCAATCCAAGTAACCAAAACTGTTGCATCTCGGCCACCAAACCTAATAACTCCATAGCCCTTTACATGTGCAGTTCTACAATTTTAGCTCATAATAGCATTACAACTATTGATGGTTCTCCGCCATTATCTCCACCAAAGGGCCTTTAACCCAACTACAGGGACCAAGCCCGTTCCCTCATACTTGGGAGCTACCCCCAATCTCACTAGTCCCTAACATCAAAATCCGCATGGTTCCAATTTCAGACAACCTAGATCTCACTCTTAGATCATACCTAAACAAATACACCGCATGCTCTTACACTAAGGATGACTTCTGAAAAGTGCCCACCATGATTTATAAGTATTTCCAGCTTGAGACAGAATTAAAAATGGAGAAACAATTCAAAATTACAAACCATGTAAAATTCTTGCCCATATCATTAACGACCCGCCTAACGAATTCACCATGAAACTGAAACACCCAATTGAATAAAAAAATAAAAAATAAAAATCAATTGAAACATGCCACCCACAAAAGAATTTCACAAAAACATCATTAAAAAAAAAATCAAAACAAATCAGATGCCAAACAATCAAATTCAACACCCATATCGAAAACCCAAATCAAAATTTCACTAAAAGACAACAAAAACAGAACAGAAATCCCGATCTAGATTAAAAACAAGAAATGAAAAGGACAAAAAAAATATTCCAATTCACATCCATATCGAAAACCCAGAAAAGAATCTAACCAAAATGAACAAACAAAATCAATAAATTCCCAATCCAGACAAGAAAATATAAATCAAACAAAAAAAAAGAAGTGGATTGTACCTTGGAGGGCGGATGATGAAATTCACAAGCTGTTCCATCGACCCAAAGAAGCAAAAGGAAAATCAAGAACTGGAATTTCTGATTTTTTACTCAGAGAGAGAGAGAGCAGGAACAAAACGCCTTCCAACGATTTCTCATAGATGTGCTCTTTCCATATCAAAACAAGGACTCAACAAGCAACAAATAGAATCACAGAAAAATGCAATGTTTACTCGCACGCTTGAGTTATACTTCGTCTCCTCGGCACACGTGTAACGCTTCTACACAATCACTTCCCATCATCAGAAAGTTTACTTTTGTACAAGAAAATGGACGGCTAGAAAGTCTATAAATAATGAGAAATGCCTTATAGTTGCATTGGTTCTCTTGAACAGTACAATCACTGGATCTGAACCGTCCATTAAATCAAAAATACATTTTACGGGCCACCACCAAAAAAAAATCATACTGATCCATGATCCAATCCATCCTTGATTTGTCTTACTTTCTATAGCCAACCTTAATTCAAACCATGTAAATGATCTTAGCCATCCATATTTAAAGCCATAGATCAGATGGTTAATTTTTGTCAGATTAGTGTGAATTTTCATAATACCCCATGAAATGTGCATTGGACCTAATTAACAGTCGAGATCAAAGAATTAGATTGTATAAGTATCCCAAACAGCTATGAGAGAACGTCTAGACCATATGAATAGTGATCCCTACCTGATGAATGGATGAGATCTGATATACGTGTGTCGTTTTCTTATGTGTTTCGCGAATCTTTCCTTCATCTCAAGCGAGCGAGTGCAAAGATTTATCAAAAAAATCAGGTGGTCTCTCACGTGCGAATCTTGGTTTGGGTGGGACTCTCACGTGACTCCACGGCGTCCGAGGCTGAGTAATCCCCCTGAGTGGGGGACGCGGATTGGCTACTCCGCCTGCCACCAGCCAATGGCTGATGGTCGGGGCTCTGTGGGCCCCACTATAATTTATGTGTTTCATCCATGCCGTCCATCTGTTTTTCCATGTCATTTTATGATATGAGACCCAAAATGAGATATATGTAAATCTCAGGTGGACCACATTACAGGAAACAGTGTTGAATGAGTGTCGACCATTAACAACCTTCTGGGTCCATAAAAGTTTTGGATTTAGCTGATATGTTTTTTTCCCTTCATCTGGGACTATATGACCTAATTAACAGATTGGATGTCAAATAAACAGCACAGTAGGCATTAAAAGGATTTTAATGGTGGATATTCAATCACTATTGTTTTCCTGTGGTGTGGTCCGCCTTAGATTTATATCCCTCCCAATTTTGGTATCAGGCTCTATAATGATCTTGAAAAATGGATTAATGGAATGGATGAAACACATACATCATGGTGGGGTCCACAGAGCACCGACCATCAGCCACGGGCTGGTAGAAGGGGGAGTAGCCAATCCCTTCCCCTGAGTGGGTCCTACCAAAGATTGACAGTTTTTTAAGCAGACGTTTGCTCTCCAGTACATCCCGACGTAATCTAATACCATACGTCGGGATTTTAACCTTTGAATCTGGGTTATCTTCCGATCGATGATCCAAACCGTTTATACGATGGGTCTCACTTTTTAAGTTGGATATTCAATAGGTAAATCTATCAATTTGATCATTTCAAACATTGTATAATTTGAGTCTTTTGCTTTGAACTTGAACGGTCACCTTGTACAATCAAAGGTTAAAAATATTAAATCAGATATATGTTTCTGAAATCCCCTATCCATAGTAAGCCCTATGAAATGAACGGTCTGGATCATTACAAAAGAACAAAAAATCCAACGGATAGAATCCAGATGTATCTTATTACATTACATCCGGATGTACTCGATTGAACCTCTTTTACGCAAGCAAGTATAGAGCGAACTCCCGCGAGCGCGCTTTTTCTCTAACTCCCTGAACACACGTGCCGGATGGACGCACTGTGTGACTACCGTGACCCAGACACCATCCAGCTAGCTGGTGTCAAAGCTCTGTGGGGCCCACCGTGCAGGAACTTCATGCGAAAGGCTTTCGCAGGATATCCGTATCCAAAAAAATACATAAATCGTAATGGGCCCAAAGGGCTGCCTTTGTTCGTGGATGCAGATTGCGTACCCCCACCCCAGCTCTGAAGGGGTAGTTCCACGGGCCCATTGTGATGTTTCTTTATTTCTCAGATATTTTTCTTAGATTATTTTAAGGCATTAAAACAAAAACGTGGCAAATTCAACTGTCAAATGAGTCACATCATAAATGACTTTTGCATTTAAAGTAACTGACATTTAATACTTTATATACTTTAATGCAACTAAACTTATTATTTGGTGTGGTCTACTTGGGCATTGGAACTGCCTCATTTTTATGCTCATGCCTTGAAATAATCTGAGAAAAGGGGTTGAGGCCTTATATGTACGAATACATCACGGCAGGCCCGCCCACAGAACTGCCCGTTCGGAGCTAGGGACGGGCGGGGGGTAGTACGCAATCCGCGTCCGTTTGGCCACTAGCCAAGTGCCCATCGTTGAAATGACGGTTGTATCCTATCTTTATTGAAAATGACGAGTCGGGTTCCGGACGGTGCACGGAAAAAGAGGTTCGATACGCCGGCCACAGCGTCCTCTCCACGCAGCACGCTTTCCGCGTGGAACCTCGTGCACTTTTGGACCACGTCATTGGATTTGGATTCGCCGGTAGCTCCTCCAGTACTGAGCTTGGTACTGGTCTAAGCTCTGTGGCCTACCATCATGATGTATATGTTATATCCACGCCGACCATCTATTTTTCCAGCTCATTGTATATCATGAGCCGAAAATTGAGGTAGATCCAAAGCTCAAGTGAACCACACCATAGGAAATTTTGGGGATTGAAAGCTTGTTAGGGCCACGGAGCTTAGACCACTACGTATGTCTTGTGCAATCTGGACCGTTGGCTTTTCAATCTCAGCATGATGAGCTGGGTTGGGCTAGAGTTTCATTTTCAATCTCCTCCCATTACGGGGCGGGCCAAATCTCAATTTTCAAGCTCTCATGCTAGCAACGCACCTCCGGCTCTCATTTTTCTTCTATTTTCTTTCTTGTGCAATCTGCCAGATGAGCTGGCCAACTCGACGTCATTTTCATTCTCTTACTATCGGCTGGTCCAATAGCTTTTACAATATTTTACATTCCATGAGACTTTGACGGGTCAAGCTTGGACTTTTTTTTAAAAAAAAAAAATTATAAATTATACGCAGGTACTCATACAGCACTAGTGGTGTACACGAGTCCAAAGGAATCCAGCTTGGCACAGCTCAGCTCAACTCGACCGCTAGCTAACCCAGCTTGAACTTAGCTTGGCTCAAACCTCGAGCCTGATTGGCCAGCTCGACTCGATTCGGTTAGTAGCTCGAGCAAATTTGAGTTGAGTTCAGGCCACGATTGAGCGTCCACGGCATTTTCTCAAACACATGGAGTGCACTTTCAATTTCACGCGGACTGTAAGGGCCTATCTAATTTTCCAAATCGCACGTAGATGCAATAGAAAATAGTCATTATTACTACTTCACATATTTGAAAATGCACCTGCATTTCTATCTTGAAAATCGAGCCAAAAAAATTGGTTTAAATTTTTGGACCTCACCATGATATATATATATATATATATATATATATATATATATATATATATATATATATATTTGAGTTGTCTATCAATTTTAGCATAACATTTTAAAGTATAAGCCAAAAAATGAGCCTGATCCAACACTCAGGTGGCCCACACTAAAGGAAACAGTAGCACTGATACGTTTTTAACGGTAGATGTTCGATGCCCTAAATCTTGTGGTATGGCCCACTTGAGCTTTGTATCGACGTCATTTTTTTGGTCAAGCCCTAAATTCAACTGGCACAACAGATGGACGGTGTGGATAAGACACAGACATCATGGTGGGCCCCACATATTTCACAATCTCCTTAGGTTTAGAACTCAAAAAAGTTAAGTGTCAAATCAAATGTCGATAACAACGCTATCATTTCCTAGTGAAATAATTATTACTTACTTGCACTGTATTTACCAAATGTTTAGAAAATCAAACATGTCATAAAGCAACACCATCGATTTATAGGTATTTCATCAAATACTCAGTGGGCAACATAAAAATTAAGATACAAGGATATTTGTTTCATATCCATAACTTACTTGCCACTAGCCGACACTTTATTGAGTCATTTCATCAAACACTTGCTGAGCAACATCAATATCAAAATAACTGAGTCATCGAATTGGTTTGATTCAAATTGGGGTTCAATCTGAGTCGAGTCGAGGTCAGGAAACCTTGAACTCGGCTCGAAATTTTTTCGAGCTAAAAAAATTAGCTCAACTCGGATTGAACGATCAATTTTGAACCGAGTTAAATCAAGCTTTTTCGAGTCGAGTGTGTAAGCTAACCGAGCTAACTTGGTTCATGTACAGCTCTATACTCCATGTACTCACACCATGACGGTTTTTCACTACAATGAACACTTGAACCTATGACCGTATGTTAAAATTCTTGCAAGTCTATCATTGAGGATTTACCCATGCAAGCTTGGACTTATTGCAGACCCGTGTCACAGGTCTAGCCCACACTATTGTGCCAAGAAAAACACCGCTCAATGAGTTCCTGGTCCCATAGGTAGTTGATGGACCCGACCTAAGTTTTATTGGGTTAGGATCCTATTTCTTGGACATGTTTATATAGCATATTGGGTTTGGTATCTCCCATTTTGAACCTAGAACTAGGACCAATTGCCCGTGTGTGTTTGGGTCCATTGTCTTGGACCGGTTAAAATTGGAAGCATATGTTGGGCTTGGGTCTACCATTTTGGATCTATAACTGGGACTAGTTGAGTGTGTGTTGGGTCCCGTCTTAAATTTTGATGGGGTCGGATCTATATTAGGTACCGTTATTTAAATTTGTGCGTGTGAGGGAGAAGTATCCAAGTCCATATGTCGTTATGGTCCCTTACATGGAATCTAAGGTTACAGATCAGGAGTCATTACATAAATAAAATCTTCAGATTCTCTAATTTCTAAGATTTTGTAGGGTTTTACCAATTGTGAAAATCTCAGTTTATTGGGTAGTGGCAACCCCAAGTCAAGTATCTAACACCCGAAGTCAAACCATAATTGCACAAGCAACAAGCTTGAAATGAGCCGTCGTGAGCTTGATCCCAGCTTTCAATATTTACATAATCATTACTACATTTATCAAAGTGGGATTAGGCATGATGATCACAGATGTAAACACTCTCAAGGACATGGATCCTAATATGAGTATATAGTATGAAAATTTCATCTCAAGTGTGGTCTCGCATGCATGCTTATAAATGGTACTACCAACTTTACCAAGAAATGTCTTTTACCTTAATAAAAGCCAAAATGTACCATTCATTTGCCATATGCATGCATAATAAATACGAATGAAAGATGAATAACCTTAAAATCTGAATTGTCAACTGGAGTTTAATAAATTGAATTGCGTATACAAGTGTAACGTATGTATAGTCCCAAATCAATTACTCAAAGTACAATTTTCATGTGATAATGTCTTAATTAATAGGACTGTAGAAGTCCATAAGCACTTGACACTTCTAAAATCTCTCATTTCTACAATGAAATAGGAGGAAGTAAATCAAAAGTCTTAGTTTAATTTGTAAACCGAAATGGATTATTGCGATGATGATTACTACGAAGAGTAACATTTTATAATTATTTATATACTCATTTCAAAATTGGTGAGCAATAATGATTTACATCAATTTGGATCATATTCAAATACAATATTGGAATCAATTTCAAATACATTAGAATCAATTTTATTTGATATCTCTTACATGTGAGCTTTTAATATATTTGTTTAAAATTGGTGGGCCCACTTTTGTAGCCCACCTTATGTTTGGAATTACTTCATTTTTTTCCTAAGTATATGTTTTTATGGACTCATTACAATGACTATATCAAAGTTACACATGTATACCACTTGAAATATTTTAAAATTTTGGTTAATCAAATCTAGGCTTATGTGAATATATTATAGGATTTCAATTATTTCAAAATCTATCCAACTAAATAAAAACTTTGAATTCCAAAGTATTTCAATTACAGGATGCCAAACAGGATTGAGGATTTTAAATGCATTGGATTCCAGTGAATTTGGGATTTAGAATCCAATGCATTCCAAATATAAGTAACCAAACGAGCCCTTAGCTTAGATATGAGATCAATCATCCTTATAGTACGCTCCCTTATATTCCAATGACCGTTATGCTTTAAGGTTGTGAGTTCGCCAAGGATTGTTATGGTCTCGCCCTTATTAGATTCGGTGAATTTTTATTTTTTCGGTTTTGACTAAAATTTCATTTGTATTCTCTTTCTCAAGCGTTCATTCAAGAAAAGGCTTTTGAAATGAAATATCTAATAATATTTCGATTTATCTTATTTACTCATTTTCATTTTTCATACTCGGTTATCTTAGTAGCCGAGCTTGAGTTATTGAGCTTAGGAGGTTGATCATCTATTTAGGCAAAGTCTAAATCCATACATCTAAGAGTGATTTCTATAGCCTCATTCCATTTTAGGAAGTTAAAGTCAGTAAAAGCATGATGCTATTTAGTTGGGAGGTGACTGATGCAATATTCACGATTTGTAATAAGAAAGTGTAATAACTTACATTAAAAAGGAAATCCCACCTACCTAAGCATAAATGTAAATTTTTATTATGATAATCCTTTATTTGATTATTGGGATAGTCAACTAAATCATCTATGATGACGGGTCTAAGCTTGACGCTTAGGTGTGAAATCTAGTACATCACTATGAACATTTCATGTGAGCTGAAATTATAGCATGCTAATGGTTCTCATAATATGATATTAGTTAAATACCAACATCACAAGCCCATATGTCCCAACACATTTGTGGCAAGATGGACTCTTTCATCTCATGCCGTCAATACCATCCACCTTACATCGTTTGACTCCTACTAGGTGATGAACTCTTTTAGGTTAAGCATTATTTTTTAAAGATAAATGCTACCTTGCTGATCCTTGATGCATGGAAAGTACATCATGTCTTTTGATTCTAAGAACAGATGAATATCCTTACTTACGACCACTTTCATGGAACATGCAACTAAATCTACTTGCCAATGCCTAAAAATCATAATCGTACCTAATCCATTACTCGTAATGGATATTCTCAATGTCCATATATAAGGAAATATGTAACGGGTTATCTAAGTCACTGTACTTCAACTTTCTAGCCACTTTATTGGGCAATGAAACCTAAATGTCTAAATGGACAAGATGCCCATAAATTTGTCCATTGCCTTTTACTAGGATGGTGTTAGGCCTAAGTGACCTATATTGTTAATTTAATATAGATTGAATAGGTCTTAATATAAACAATCCTTGTTTCGGTTGGATAATGAATTTAGACATATCTACTTGCAATTAGGGCTGTACATGAACCGGGCTAGCCTGATTAACTTGCTCGACTCGGCCCGAAAAAGCTTGACTCGACCCGACCCGGAACTGAGTTTGGGTCGGGACGGGCCATTTTCTTCAGCCCGAAACTGAGTTCGGGCTGAGTTCGGATAGGTTCCGATTTGGCCCAACTCGACCCAAAACCTGACTCGACTTGGCCCGACCCAGCCCGACTCGGTGTGTGTGTGTGTGTGTGTGTGTATCTTAAATTCTTACCCAGTTATCCTAACCATTTACAGCAATCCACGTTGTCCAAATCGTGGGTCCCTTTGTAGATGGAGCAAAGTCCCAAAAATCTATGACAAAAGCCCTTTCCAAAAATCAAGGCCGTTCAAGTTACCTGCCAAAGCTCTTCCCATGAAGTAAATGGAGCAGGGTCAAAAAATCAAGGCCGTCTAAATCGTTGGTCCGAAACTAGCCCGAACTCGGCCCGAACTCGCCTGATTGCTAATTGGGCCGGGTTCAAGTTGGACATGTTGGCCCGGTGACCAGGCTGGTTTGGTTGGTGACCGGGCCGAGCCGAGTTGAGCCCGGTTCGACTCGGTTCACCAGATGTACACCCGTAATTGCAATCTTCTTTTATGAGTTAACATATGTAATCAATTATCAATGATTTTGATGTCTTGGATTTAATAGATATGTACCATCTGGTTTCTCTCAATTGAAACTATCAAAAGCTGTATTGAAACTTATTACAAACATGGATCATTCTGACCCTTAGTGAGATTATGAGCCAATTGAATCCAAGATTGAATAACTGAAACACCATAAGGGATTCTATGTGTGCCCAACCATGCAAATTTAAGTCTAACGAGTATTCAGTTGAGGTTGTGTATGATCGTGTTCCAAAGCATACACTCGACCCGGTCTCATTGCCTAACTTACTGGGTATGGGTGTTGCTGTGGAAAATATGGCGGATTGGATAGTGACAGTGCATGCTAATGTTTTGAAAATTTTTGCAGGAATCTACAGTACAAGGAAGAGGTTGATAAACATCGGATCCATGAGATGTTTGAAATGGGTGATAACATGCTAGTTCACTTACGTAAGGAAATATTTTGGACTGAAATGTATAACAAGTTGAGGAATAAGAAGGTCAACCATGTTTTGATCCTCAAAAAAATCAAGTATGTTATTGATATTCCCAAGGGCATGGAGATTTCACAGACTTTCAATGTGGCAAACCTATATAAGTATTATGAGCCAAGTCCATTGGATAACTCGAGGACGAGTTCTTTCCAAATAAAGGGGATTGATGTAGGACGAGGCACATATACATTCCTAGCATGGTTGGACCAAAAGAACGTCAAACGGAAGTGAAAGTAGTTTGTCAGATCCGGGCCCAATCCTACGTAAGGCATGACGTAATTAGGTTGCGGGCGCACCTGGTTTGAAGAAATTCATTTTGAATAGGGAGAAATTGCCGTTTGAAGTATGAACCACAAAATCGACCATAACTATTGATCCAAGAATCGTGACAAGATGCATGACCTATCAATCTTTATTGTAACGTGCCATCCAGAGACATAGAATTGTTATTTTAAGGCCTCATGTCATCAAGATCCAAACACAAATACTCCACATACACCGATGTTGCACATGTGCGTGAATTTGCAATGTTCATCACATGGTCCCCTTAGCACATATATCCAAACCTTGAATTTTCATGTCAACCCATTTATTAGTTGATTGACAAATGCACATTGGCCGAACACATATCACCCATTCGTTTGTGTATATCTATGGTCCACAATAAAGACTAGCCAAAATTTTAAGATAAGGAATATCCATAGTGGGGCCCACCATATGAACTGCCTGGATCTAACACACATGTCCTAAGTTGGTACATGATTGGATGGAAATAGTTTTCTTTGCCCCAACTTGGGATGCGGTTTGGCTCTTGACCCTAACAACGGCTAGCCAGCCAGTGTCAAAGCTCTGTGGTCCACACGATTATATATGTGTTTTATTCATGCCGTCCATCCATTTTTCCAATCTAAAATTAGGCAAATCTAAAGCTCAAATGAACCACATCACAAGAAAAACAATGGAGATTGGACGCTTACCATTGAAAACTTATAGGGCCACATACATTTTCAATCAAATTGATATATGTGCTTTCTCTTTGTCTAGGTTTGTATGATCTTATAAGAAGGTCGGATGCTAAATAAACATTACTGTAGGCCATAGAAAGATTTCAACTGTGGACATCATTATCCTCACTATTTTATGTGGTGTGGTCCACTTGAGCATTGGATATGTTTAAATTTTGGACTCATGCCTTAGAATGAGCTCGCAAAATGAATGGATAACAAGGATAAAACACATACATCATGGTGGGGCCTATAGGGTTTTGACATCGACTAGTTGGCTAGTGTGGATAAAACACATACATCATTAGTTAGAGCCATCCATTCTTTCATACAACTAGGGGCAAGTGATGATGCAAAAATTATGCTAATTAAATGATCCTACGCATCTGATCCATAGCATTGAAAATGGATAGTCATTATTGAGCAGATAAAAAAATACTTTCAATGTTGACTGGACCTATTTTTGTCACCCCCCGAAATTCGGGTACCTAAATAAGGTATTCAGGACCCGAATCCTAAGGTGTGAATTATGATATGATGACATTTATTACATTTTAGCTGATTCAACCAATATTCAACATAATCTGAAAGGAAATACAACTGAATATTTATTAAACTCAACTCTTTGATAGTTGTTCATTTCTACATCGAAATTTAAATATAAACTAAACCTAATTAACAAAAGAAAACTGAATTGAATTAAAACTAAACAAATTTTCTAGAAAATAACATTAATAGTAGAGGCTCTTTCGTCTTTCGTAGTATTCCAAATTTCTTCACCTGTACATTTTATTTTAGTAGGATGAGCATAACAGCCCAAGTAGGGTCATTTCTTACCCAAAATTTAATATGTTCAGGTAATATTACTTTTATAACAATGAAGGAAAAATAAAATACCGATAATGAAATTTGACAACAGAATTGTAAAAAAAATGCGATGCATGTGATATTTCCATGAATACTTGTAACATTTAAATTATTTCTTACAACACCGTACCCAAGTGGATGGTCACGTTGCATTAACGCCCACGCACTGGTACCTCATGGTGAGGGACCCATTTACACATTAGCTGGTCAGACTACTGCTCCAGTTGTACCTCTGACGTATGTCCACGCACACAAATGTACTCATACGCCGTACACAAAGGAGACTCCAATGGATCCAGTGGGTTCTAGGGTCTTTCACCCAAGGGACACGATTGCCCTACTTGCTAGCTTTAGGGTCTCTCACCCAAGAGACACGATTGCCCTACTTGCTAATTTATACACATTTTTTATTTCAATTAAATAATCAATAGATAAACATGAATAGCATGAACAATTTCAATATCGACAAAATAATGATTAATAACTTAATCAATCCAATTTCTAAACTATAATGCAAGTTCTGAACAAGGTGCATAAATTTGTTAAAATATTAGGTTCTACATAAGCTCCACCCTTGAGCAATAAATCTCACATTGAGAAGATAGGCCTACTAAAATTCATAGTTATTTCACATTCTCAGCTCCAATTTTTGGTGGTCCACCATTAAAAATTGGTTCATCAATTTAGACGATCAAATTTACTGTACAAACATTTCATGATGGACGGTTGAGGAGTCACCACCATATTAAGAATGGCAGTAGACTATCATGATAGTGTTATTTAATAATGAGGCAGAGTGTGGAAATAAATCCATACAACAAACTGAATATTGGTTTCACTCAAAATAATAATTTAAAAAGATTGCAGGTATATGGTGAATCTTTACACTACAGAACCTAAGGGGTTATGACCCTTTACACAATCCAAAGCTGTTGGTTCATTTCTAGAATCCATACAGCAACTCCAATGCCCCACCATTCATTTCTTCATAAAAAAAAATGGGAAAGCTACTTGCGCAAGTAGGATTTGAATCCTACTCGTGTGTCACGTGCTACACGAACCACGTGTGTGATATCTATTCCGTTCATTTGAGAGGTCATGTTTTCAATGTTCCTCTTACTGAAAATTTGGTAGTTAAACTAAATAGGTGGACCATACTTGTAAGTTGAATAAGAAACATTGTTAGCTTTCATTCATTCATAGTGCCCAAGAAAATAGACAGACCGTGCTCTTTTTATTTATTATTATATATATATATTACTTTATCTGGGCAAATTGAAGATGTGGATTGCGTAGTAGATTTCTCAGACTTACACACGTGTGCTATATTCCGTATGTAGAGACGAGTAAGATTGTAGTCATACTGGCATATCTCGTACTAACAGAGTTCTATTAAAATAAAAAAATCTCCAGTACAACCGGTTGGAAACATTACGGTCCATCAAGTAGATAACTTCTAACCTTTAATATATGTGAAAAATCTAACCCATTCACTAGGTTTATTAAACAATTAGGATCACTTAAAAAAATACACTTACATTCACTCATTAAATGGATAATACTATTTATCAACAGTTATAAGTTATTTTCTAATTTTGAGGATATCCCGACTAGTATATAGGAATAATTTTTCATATAAGTGATCTTCATGATGTTTAGATGTATTGGAAGGGTTGGATTTTGTATGAACTTATTATGTCATAAATCTATTGGTGGGTGGACCGTAACTTGTGGTCCAACTTGATGGACTTGAAACCTTCTCCATTAAAGTAGGTTCTCATGGTGCATCCTCTGACATCTCATGAGGAGTTATTTGGTACTCTGCCAGAGTATGACGATTGACACGCATGCACTCAGAAATTGTAATTGTGGCACATGATAACACAAATACTTTTATAAATTAAATTATAGCTTTAGATAAATTGTTTATTTATTATTATTATTTTTTTTAAAACTTATATCAGAGTTTAAATTAGTATGAATTGAAAGTTTAATTTAACATCGAGTTAAGATTTTGATTTAAATAATTTAATAATCATCTAAATTAAATCATATAAAACCTTAAATGCTTAAAATTTAGACTTATAACAATTTAATTTGACCAAAAAGGATTTTAAAACTTATAAATCAGAATACAAATTTAGTAAAATTATTTTTATCTATTTATTATATATATATATATATATATATATAATATGTATAGTTTTAATTTATAATAAATTTAATTAGTATTTATTTTAACCAACTAATTTAGATTAATTACTCTAACTCAGATTTATGGTATAAATCTTAACACTTAATTTCGGAAATACAAGATATTATGATCTAATCTACAAGTTAAGTAGATTCAGTAATTACAAAAATTCAGAAAAGCAGATATCATGTATAAATGAATTTGGAAATATTTATTAAAGTCATTATAAATAATTTCAGAAATATATAAAATCAGAAAATTCATAGTGGAGGAGAATTACCCACATAATAATCACTACAATAATATTCCTATTAAAATGCTGGAATAATAAAAATAATAATTAACTGAAAATATTAAATTTCGAGATAAGATCACCTACCTCAAAGTTGATGATCCGGCCCCGCACAAATCTCTCTCTTGATCTACCGGGTTCTCACTCTCCCTCTATATATATATATTTTTTATTGATTTCTTCGATTCTTTCACTCTCTCTCTCTCTCTTTTTTTTTTTTTTTTATTATAAATGGATGCGTAATGAAAATTGAGGTGTAGATTATGGGACGGTTTCAATTAGTGGGAGGTTTCAGCGCTCATTACCGTACGAAAAAGAAGGAGAACGGAGAACCGAAAGGTATAACTTATTTTATTTTTATTTCTTTAAATCTGGTAGGTCCCACTAGCAATAATATAATCTACTCCGTCCATCATCTCGGCCTGGCCAAGAGAAGATGTAAGGCCAAAAATGAGGCCGATCCAAAACTCAGGTAGGCCACGCATAAGCCGACGGTGGGGTTACTTCCCCTAAAAAAATGGGTTGTTACAATTTTTGTGTTAACAATCTTGACCATCCATATTAAAGAGCATTGATCAATGGTTAATATTTCTTAGACAATGTTAGCATGGCAGCTTATGAAGCATGGACCTAATGAGCAGTGTATGTACTGATTAGACCATCCGACAGGACTATTGCAACTAAGGAGTACCAAAGTTAAGGGTGCTTTGAGGAGGCATCAGAGCCTTTTTTGTGCGTGTATCTCTACATACACAGAGAGAAAAAATACACGTGTGTATATATATTGGCCTCACCTCTTATGTGATGGACGTCCATCCTATCAATCAATCAGACTCACCCTTCCATGGTGAGTCATGGGTCTAAAAATCAGGTCAATCCATGACTTTGATGGGCAACACCACAAACAACAGTTGAGAGTAAACAACTGAGAGTAGATGCCACCCATTGAATCCTTCCTGATTGTATATATGGACCAATGAAATGTGGTTTAGATACATGGACCATCCATTACACGTGTCCCACTTGGATGAGAGGTCACCCCAAATTTCAGTCCACTCCAAAACTCAGGTGGGCTCCACCAAGTGCTTTTAATTGTTTTAGTCATGATTTCCCATGGTTTCAGATGGCGTGGCCCACCTGAGTTCCATATACGGATGATTTTTGGCACACCCCATAATCTAGAGGGGACCTATCAAATGCATGCCATAGATGTCCATCATATATCATGTGTGTGTATATACACACACACACAGAGAGAGAGAGAGAGAGAGAGAGAGAGAGAGAGAGAATCCAGGACCCAACTTGAAACCCAAACTCGACCAGGACCCAACTAGAACCCAACCTAGGTCGAGTCGTAAAAAACAAGACCAAACCAAAAGGACCATGGGCTCGTCAAGACCCGAACCCAAACATCTCAGGTCTACTATCTATAGGACCTGACTTGTTTAACAGCCCGGGCCTTTAGTAAGGGCATAGGACCATTAACTTACTTGAGCACGGCTGGGCTCGGGACTGGGCCTGGCCCTACTCAAACTTTTGAATAAGTTGACCTGAAAGCCCAGCCCGACCAGTTCAAAATCTAGGCCATTGCCAGGCCTAATCAGCCCTGGTTCATACCATTTAAATACTGGGCTTGACATATAAGTGGTCCACTTCCCAATGGCGTATGTAAATAAGCCTAGATTCGGCCTTCGGCCCAGCTTCTAACAGTAGATGTTGCTAACCCAAGAATGAAATCCAATCTCGACCCTTGAGCTTAGCCCAAGAACCCAACAGGCCAGCCTGGCCCATTGACAACCCCATGAGTGGGACATGATCTAAGAGAAGGATACAAAATTCCTGGTGTTGTAGGGAGCCAGTGCAACAAAAAGCTCTTGTAAGGCAACCATCTTGTCTGTGGGACATCCACTCCATTTATCAGTTGTATTAGTTAATGTTAGGACACAATAAAAAAAATTCAAGTAAATCCAATACTCAGGTGGGCCACATTACAGGAAAAAGTTGGGATGGAGACGCTCACCGTTGAAACTTTTTAGGTCCAAGTTTTGCATATGGCTGATATTTGTGTTTTTCCTTCATCTTGGTGGGGCCCACCCAATCTCCACTTTTTCTTGTACTGTGGCCCACTCAAACTTTAGATTTACCTGATTTTTGGATTCCTGTCCTACCATGAAATCCATGCCGTCCATCATGTTCAACTCCTCTTGTTTGCCTTTACCCCAAAAATCATACTGCTTTAACATGGATAAAGGGAAAATACAAATATTAGCTTGATTCAAACTTTCGGGCCGACAAGAAATTTTCAATGGTAGGTATCTAATTCCCACAATCTCTTGTGGTGTGGTCCATTTGAGATTTAGATCTTCTTCATTTTTTGGCTCATGACCTAAAATGAATTGGTGGAAGGGATGGACGGCATGGATAAGTAACATACATCACGGTGGGCCCCACAATTTTCTTTGCCTTTGGGAATAGCTCAAACAATTAAATAGTCTTTGGTAGTTATCTCTTAACATCGCATATTTAGACAAGCTTGTTTGACTTTAAATGACCAGAATGTTTGACCCTCTGTCCATGTGCCACTTGTCATCATTCAATCTCAATCGTCGATCACAAGAAATGAGGCTCACCACATCCAACCTGTTCTTTTTTATTTTTTTTAATTATTTGACCGGTTGAGTCGACAGACTGGCCACTGAAGTGACGTCACCAAGTTATGTGGGTCCCACCATGATGTATGTGTTGTATCCACACCGTCCATCCATTTGAAGAGAACATTTTAGGGCATTAGCCAAAGAATGATTGAGATATTCAAATCTCCAATGAACCCCACCACAGAAAACAGTGGAGAAAGTGATGCCTACCATTAAAAAATTCTAAGGGCCACAAAAGTTTTCGATCAAGCTGATATTTGTGTTTTCCCTTTTTTTAATGTCTTTTTTAACTTATGAAGGAGTTGGATCTTAAATAAACATCACGATGGACCTTAGGAAGGTTTCAACGGTGGATGTCACTCTCTCCGCTGTTTTCTGTAGTGGGGTCAATTACAGCTTTGTATCTGACTCATTCTTTGATTTATGCCCGGTGTGGATACAATACATACATTATGGTGGGACCCACAGAACTTGGTGACGTCACTTCAGTATCAATCTGGCTACAGGCTACTCAACCTGTCAGTAGCTAATCCGCGTCCGATCTAATGCAATGTTTCGTAAGATATGTATCTTCCTTTCTCGCAACAGACAATTGCTCATAATTATTACGTTTATTACAGCTATACCGCCAATGTTTTTAAAACGCCTAAACAAGTGTGAAATGGGCCACCTTCATCAATTTCATCGATCAACACCATCCATCCTAATTCTCGTGTCATTTTTTGTTACTGCAGGAAAAAATGAGGTAGATATGAGAATCAGATTGGTCCCAACAGTAAATTCTTTTTAGACCATTAAACAGAATGATAGGAAATCATGTTGTTGCGGTCCACCTGATCATTATATATGTCCAATTTTTATATGTATATCACAACTAAATCCATGCAGTTGAATGGACGGAAAGGATCATCAGAAAAAAAGAGACCGTGGGCCATACATAGAGGTGGGCAACTTGGACCCGATTCGGTGGATCTGACTTGACCAGACCCGATTCGGTACCGTTCCGAATAAAACCGACGGTCTAATCGGGGCCTGATCGTCCAGATCCGATAGTTTTTCGGGTCGGGTTCGGATTGGCCCTGATCCGACCCGACTCGACCCGAAAACCCGATCCGATTGGATTCGGACAGATCCAATCTGGAGTAGTTTTTATTAATCTTTCTACTTTTTTCTGTGGTATGGTCCACTTGACCTTTGGATATGCATTAATTTTGAGTTCAACCACTAAAATAATCTGCAAAAACGAATGGACGGTGTGGATAAATCACATGCATTCAAGGTGGGCCCCAACCGAGTTTGTTGTGTCCAATAGCAAGTAAATTTGCCGGTATACCGCACACAGCTATGTAGCCTGTAGGCGCTAGCTATGTGTAGACACTAGCCATATTACATGTCGTGCCAAGACGAGCACTGACGCTCCTCGAGCTCTGAATTGTACGAACGGTTCAAAGGATATCAAAGTTACGTGGCCCCACAGTGATGTATTTATTATATCTACACTGTTCATATATTTTTTAGAGACTATTATAGAGCATTGTTCAAAAAATGAATAATATCCAACGATCATGTGGACCACATCACAAATAGTAGTAGAGAATGATTTTCGTTGTTAAACAATTTGTGTGGTCCACATGATAGTTAGATTTGTCTTAATTTTAGTCTCAGGCCTTAAGACGAGCTCACCAAATGAATGGACGGTTTGGATATAACACATACTCCACCATCAGACTTATATAACTTGTTAAACTCAATAAAGCAAGTAATGTACTTAGCGTGAAAAGAAAGTCTCTACATGTACGTCAATGTAATACATTAATACATCAGAGAAAGCGTGATATACATTTTTCATAGTCACATAGGACCCACCTTCATGTATATATGTTATCTAAGTCGTTCATCCATTTTGACATGTTAATTTTGGCGTTGAACAAAAAATTACAATACATTGAAGACTGAAGTAGACCACACCATATCAAATGATCCGAATAGTGCCCAACCCGATCCAACTCGGTTTCCCTGACCGAGTCGGACTCAGATCGGGTCAAGTCAATCAAGCAACGGATCTGTCTGAGTCAGGTGACCTGGACTCAGTCTCGGATCGAATCGAGTAAAACCGGTGACTTGACAAGATAAGTTACGACTTAGTCTAGTGTTGGTGCGACCCTCACCGTATGTGGTCCTCTGATGTATTTTTGTATATCGAAACCGTCCGTCCATTTTTAAATCTTATTTTAAGACCAAATACCAAAGATTTAGTAGATCCAAATTTTCAGTGGACCACACCATTGGAAACAGTTGTCAGTGACCATTAAAAGCTTTTTGTGGGACAGATAACTTTTGGATGAAGGTGATACTTGTGCGGTTTGTTCACCCCTATCTTTGTGACCTTATCCACATGTTGGTTTGCAAATAAATATTCCAGTAGCTTGCATGAAGTTCTTAATGGGTGGAATTCCTTCAAAACATTTTACCGTCTTAGGTAGGGGTGCACACGGGTCAGTTCGGTCCAGTTCTGGGGTGAAACCGGAACCGAACCGTTCTCAACGATTCTAGGATATTTGGAATTGGAACCGGACTATTAGCACCCTAGAACCGAACCGAAACCGGACCGTTAAAACCGGTTCGGTTCCACAGTTCCTGGCTTTTGATAATCCAGCCCAATTGCATGTTTTATTTTATAATCTTGCCAATGTCCATTCGTGTTGCGATCCATTTGATGAATGGTTTAAATATTGTATAAGGTATGCTAAAATACATTTATGGAAATAATCAAATTGTGCATTTTAAACCATAAATTATGAGTCGAATAAGGAAACAATCAAAAGGTTCTTAGTTCGGTTCCAAGTTCAGTTCCGCGGTTCGGATCCATGGTTCGGTTCTACGGATCGGTTCACGGTTTGGTTCAGTTATACATACCCCCAAACCGAGAACCGAACCGATGTAAATGGTTCTTTGATTTTTGGAACCGGAACTGGAACCGGTGCACTCTAGAACCAGACCAAATCGGACCGTTTGGTCGGTTCTAGTCCGGTTCCACGGTTCTACCGGTTCGATGTGCACCCCTAGTCTTAGGTCTATTTAAATCCTGGATCTACATATGTTTTCGAAAAATGCCCTGAAATGAGCTATCAAAATGGATTGAACGCTGTTAAGGATAAAACTTACATTGGAGTGGGCCCCACAGTTAGGGATCTGGATTAGGTGAGACCCCGGCCTTCGACCACGGGATTACCATGGGGCCGCAATTGATGTATGTATTATGTATCTACGCTGTCTATTTATTTTTCCATATAATTTTAGAACATTATTCAAAAAATAAAGCAAATCTAATTACCATGTGGACCATATGGCAACTTTGGTGGATCCCCAGAGCAAAGCAAGTGGGTGGGATCCCTGACCATAGGGCCCATTGTAATTTATTTATATTATATCCCAATTGTCTATCCGTTTCAAAAATCATTTTAGGTAATGGTTTGGTCTGACTGAAAGTACACATAACAATTCAGCAATAAACTATAATGTTTAGAGATAATTTAGATTGACTTTAGGTGCGACCGAAGTCAGGTTTGGTGTCACCGAAAGGATGTTCAATGCAACCTAAGTAAGACAAAGACTTTAGATGCAAATTGAGGAAATTTGGTTATAACCGTGGGTATAATTCGGTGTGACCAAATCATACAGTCAGTGTAACCAAAGCAGAGTTAAATAAGTAAATTTAAAGTCGAATCAAAGTCTGTTTGAATTTTTCCTATTTAAAGGGGTGATTTTAACTTTCTTATGTGCAAATTAGGGTAGAATGGATAGAGCAATAAGTTATGGAGCTTCCACAACGTTTTCATTCTTCCCTGATTCTTTGATTTTATTCAGGTTTTCATGTTTTTTCTTTTTTAACTTTAGTTTAATCATGTCTTTGATTGAGTAATCTCTTGGATAAGGCTAAGAGATGAAGCTTGTAGTTATTCTTAATATTTTATTTTATGTTGATTCAACTAATTGATTTATATGTTAAACAAATTATATTGATATTTGGTTTGAATAAAAAAATATTTTTAGTTTACTTTGATCCATTGTTGATTCTGAGCACATTGAAATGCTTAGAAAAGTTAAGAGTAATTTCTAATCTATTTTGTAAAGGATTGATTTGTAAAATTCATTGATCTATCATAAACTTTGGGTACGATAAATGCTTTAAATTCCATGCGATCAATACTTTGATACATTATATGGGAACCAATTCAATTTAAGTTCAAAATCTGCTTTGATATGATCTAACCGCCCCATTATTCGGGCGGATAAGATAAGACTTTGATTATAATTGAGTAATACAATTAAATCAAGTGAATTAAATATAAAGATATAACTATAAGTGGATCTTTGGCACTCTAATATTTTATCTCTATTAATTCATTTTTCAATTACATCATTGCCATTGCCACTTAATTCAGATTCTATTAGTTAAGTTAGTTATAGTTCTAGTTTTAAAGTATTTTCGCACAATCATAAATACCTATGACCTCTCTTTCATCGAGTTATTACTATATTGCAGCCCAGCACTTAGGGCTTGTTCAATCAGTGGGTTGTCCATCATCTGGGCTTACTTTTGATGTCCACTATCCACCATTGGGGCACACCTTCTATGTGGATCATCCATCATGTTAGGCCACTTTGGATATCGATTGTTCGTCATGTGAGACCTTAGATATGTGGATTGTCTACTAAGTGGGGCCCATTTAATGCAGACTGTCCATCATGAGGGGCCACACTTTAATATGGGTCGTCCAACATGTGTAGCCCACTCTATCCATTATGTGGGCCACCTTAATGTGGAGCATTCATTATGTGGGGCCCCCTTCAATACGGATTGTTCATTATGTGGGCCCACCATTGATGCCCACCATCCATTATGTGGGTCCCACCTTTGATGTTGACCATCTATCAAGTGGAACCCACTTAACATTGATGGTCCATTAGGTTGGTCCACACTTTGACGTGGGTTAGCCATCGTGTGGGGCCTACCTTTGATGTCAACCGTGCATTATGCAGGCCCACCTTGATATGTATCATTCACCATGTGGAGGGGGACCTTCAATATGAATCGTTCATCATGCAAGCCCACCTTTGATGTCCATCATCCATCATGTGGTTCCTACATTTGCTATGGACTGTCCATCATGTGGGGCCTACTTAATGTACATAGTTCATCATGTGGGGCCACATTTTGATGTAGACCATCTATCCTGTGGGACCCACCTTAACTGTCTACCATCCACCATATGGTTCTCACCTTTGATGTGTGTCGTCCATCACGTGAGACCACACTTTGATGTGAGGCATCCATCCTGCATTGCCCGTACTCTTAATGTGATCGTGCATTAGGTGAGCTCACCTTGATATGATCGTGCATCATGTGAAAGCCCACCTACAACATGGTTTGCTCATTATGCAAACCCAACTCACAGAGCTTGTAAAGAAAAGCCGAGAGAGTAAGATAGGAATTACTTAAAAAGTTTAAGAACAAAGTTGTTCAAATATAAATAAAAAATGTCTACCGCATAAGTAAAATAAGCTCTAAAAGAAAAATTAACATACCCATCACTTATTTTTTAATAATTTTTTAGCTGATAAAAAACAACTCAAAAATTTTAAAAATAAAAGGCTGAGCTGTTACCATCCACAAATACGCATATATTACCCAGTGGTCCCAAAAAGTGGGAAAGCCGATGTCTCCCCATCGTTGGACCTTACCTAAGCTTGCACGCTAGAAAACAACACAACTGTTATTCTTCTTCCGCTTTCTTATTTTAAGACATAAATAACATGCTCTGCTCGTTGATTTGCATATCATACGACAATGAAAAGTATCTGGTGCTAAGCTTGTACTGAAGTATCCATCTAATGACACGTGGCATACATGCACTTAGATCTAAACCTTTCATGTATCAAGATCTAACATGGATAGCCCACATCCCAAAAATCACAATCAATAGGAGGGTAATTGCATATTGATTCTTGTTTGGTTGGACCTTTTCATAACCATTCATTTGTATTCACCGAAGTCATCTGACAGGAAGCTGGGATCGTCTAATTTTTATTATTATTATTTTTTTTGTGTAACACCCATCCATGGTGGGGTCAAGTAGGCAAACGGTTCGGATCATGTGGAGGCATGCCCATATGAATGAGATGCAATGCTTGATTACTAACTTGGATACAAGTGATAGTACGGGATATTTTTACATTTAAAGCACGTAAGGTTGATGCTTTATTATGTATTGGTAGGTGGGTGGGTGAGAGAGAGAGAGAGAGAGAGAGAGAGAGAGCACCTTATCTCTTTTGCAGACTTTGGTGGCCTCAAAGAGCCTGTTTGGCTATTTTGGACCACCCAAACACCAACCCTATCTAATATGGAAACGCCAACCTCCTCTTTATTTTATTTCTATTAAATCAAATAACCCCAAAAGTCCTCTCTCTCTCTCTCTCTCTCTCTCTCTCTCTCATTGGAGTGATATAAGCATAACCCAAGTCTTCAAACGTCTGTTCTTGAACTTTTCCTGCAGTTCTTCTGGTAAGTCTTTCCTCTATCCTTCTCATTTTCTCCAAGTGATTTTCTCATGCATAGCATAACATGGGCCACAGTCTCCGGAATCCAACACACTCAAGTCTGCGACGAGGGCTGTCGGAATCCGACACACCATGTTCATTACATTTTCTTTTGTTATTACTGAATGTGGATATTCCAACCGTGATAATTTCATTTCTTGTCAAAACAAAATAGACCTGGACCTATATTCAGGCATCCATAGGCAAACCACATCAAGCTTAGATCAGGCCCATTTATGGCTATCAGGGCTATTTTTGGGCCTGCTGGCCCTTTTGGGCTGAAATCCATGTGAAAAATCAACTGGCCGGGCTAAAGCCCATTTATTAGTTGATCCGGTCGTAACTCAGCCTGACTCAGTTGAGTCACCCCCAACTCAGACTAGTCGAATCAGGACCAAACAATCGTATTATGATTATCTAATTAGGGTTTTAATATATGTTATCACTTTTAAGTATGTCTTATCAATGGCCACGATTCCGCCGACATCCGGAATCCGGAACAGCCCTGACCATGGGCCTAATAGTTAGGCCCCAGCTCACCCAATTCAAGATTGGACTAGACCCATCTGGGCCATTTGTTTTTTGGGCCCCACAGACCTAAGATATTAACCAAACTCGCGCCATGGTGGGCTTAGCCGGAGCCCGATAGGCGGCCGTGGTCCATCGACACCCTCCTAAGTGTGGTCATACAAGTGATCAGATATGGCTACTCATGTGGGGCCCACTCTTTTTTGGGTCACCCTACAAGAACATCTTGGGAGATGGTGGGCCTCACTCTATGGGGCAATCAGATGGGATCTTATTTTGTTTATCTGACCATATAATTCTTTGAACCTTTGGCAGTGGGAATAAAAAATGGCACAGATCTTAGCACCTTCAATGCAATGTCAGATGGGAGGAATCACAGCAAACAGTTCAATGAAATCAAGGCCCATGACTTCAAAGATGTGGAATTCTCTTCTGTTGAATCAGAGGAATATTAGGACCAAAAGCTCCACTAAATTTAGAGTTTTTGCTCTAACATCCGATAATTCGACCATAAACAGGATGGATGATCTGTTGAACTTGGATATCAGGCCCTTCACCGATAAGATCATCGCCGAGTATATCTGGTAACATTCTATCTTTTTAATTTTAATTTTTTTACTTGTTAGTACAATTGTGTGATGATCCAGACCGTTCATCCGGTCAGCTACATCCTAGATGGGCCATACGGATTTGGGCTAAACCAATAATGCTCAATGATCATGATCCACATTCAATTGCATTGGATGGTTAGAAATTTTTTTAGGCGTGAATTTTTTCTAGCGATTTTCCATCCAAAGTGTCGCCCACCACTATGATCGGTCCAGATCAACTTGCATATGATGGTATAGATCGCATATGACCCAAAATTTATAATAATCGGATAATCGCACCCGTACAATTAAGGGCATGCGAGATGGACGGTAAGAGTGAAAATGGTCTTACTCTTACTGGTCATTTTGCTGGCTTCTATTTGAATGGCTGTGATTATCCTATTATTCAATGGTCCACCATAGCTCACTTTTTCTCACACTTCCTATTTTTCGTTCTTGAATCAGGATTGGAGGGTCTGGTATCGATCTACGCAGTAAATCGCGAGTATGCTAATGGTCTACTTTCTCGTTTTGATTTTAGATATATGGACAGTCCAATCATCGATCTGAACCGTCCATTAGTTAGATCTCACTACTCATGGGTCACCTTGATAAAAAAAAAATAAAATAAAATCACAGTGTGAAATGTTGCCATTCTTTCTTATATCCATCACATTACCAAGAATGGGATGGTGACAGTCGTCTAATCAATATGGTTCTTGATGATCGGACCTTCTTTCATTGTAATTGACCCGAATCCAGAGCCATTCATTTTATAAGGCTCTGATTGATGGCTAAACATCCTCCAATCAGTGTGAATTTTTCATGGTGGCCCATGATGAACTAACTCAACCTAATGAACAGTTCAGATCTATGACTAGACGGTCCAATGTCTACAATTACAGGGGTGCTTTCAGTACACTAGGGTGCACTTAAAGTATTCTACTATCAAAAAATCAAATATCCAATTTACATTCATTTTTATTAATAAATAGTTCTTTATTTTATTAAATCCATTTTTAGACGATTTCGCGGCCCATCGAGCACCCGTCGGAGCTTCCGAAATGGAACTACGACGGTTCGAGCACCGGGCAAGCGCCCGGCGAAGACAGTGAAGTTATTCTATAGTAAGATCCAAAGAAATATAAAATTTCGATGATATCATCATCATCATTATTATTATATTTTTAAATTTTTATTATTTTTTTGTCCTATATCATCATCATCATTATTATTATATTTTTTAATTATTATTATTTTGTGTCCTATCTTTATTTTTACAGCCCTCAAGCAGTTTTCAAGGACCCCTTCAGGGGAGGGAACAATATCTTGGTGAGTACAATTGGATTATGAGCCCAATGCAAATTACCAAAATAAACTTATACGAAAATTACCAAAATGGCATTGCATTTCTGATATCATGTGTAGGGTTGGCAATGGCTTGGGCTCGGGTCGGGTTTGGGTCTGCCCTAGCCTGACTCATTTACTAAATGGTCCAAGAATTCAGTCGGGTTCTGACCAACTCAACCAATTTACTAAATGGGCCCAGAATTCTAGCCCAAACCCAACTGGCAACTCATTACCTGTGGCCCAAATGGGCCCACTTAAAAATACATCGAGCCCAGCTGGACCCGACTGACCTGGAATGACCACAGTCAGGTTTAAGGTGGACCATTGTCAATTAGTGGATGCATACAAACACTGTAAATTTGTTTCAAGTTTTCGGGTCAGGTCGGGTCAGCCATCTGGCGCGAGCCATAAGCTAATATGTCGGGTCGGATGGGTCCGGTTGGGTGCTTGAGTTGGGTTTATCCCCAGCATGACTATTTACTTAAACGGTCCATATTTTCTAACCAAAGCCCAACCCACTACCCATTTAGCTTGGCCCAAACCCCCATGAGATGCGGGTCCACCGGGTTGACCTCTGGGCCCACCTGACTGATTGCCGCCGGTAAGGTTATTCTTGTCTCACAATTGTATTTTATACATGAAGGTGATCTGTGATGCGTATACACCCGCCGGAGAGCCCATCCCAACAAACAAACGCCATCGGGCGGCTCAGATCTTCGGTGAAAAGAAGGTTGTGGATGAAGTCCCATGGTAAGCTATTCGTAGACTCAAGTCGGGCTGGCCCAGTGATCTTCGTCATGGCCCACTTTGAGCGAGGCATGGGCCCGCGTTTGAAACCGGAGTATCAGGCCTGGGCCTAAAGCAAGCTCGTTTATTCATCCAACTGGGCGCACGTGGTCTCAAAGCCTATTGGCCCAGCAGCTGGGCCCATCTAGGGTTTTCAATATCTCTACATCCTTTCATCCATTAACATTTAGAATTACTGATGATCAGACTGCCCTGATTTTCGGCGCACGGTGCATGCACAGCGGGCCACGATTAATGAACGGCCAGGATCTTGCACAAAAGTGTGAATGGGCTGGGATGGGACCATTAAGTTTTGGCCCCCCAAGTGCGTGGAGCTAGCTTTTTTACCTCACGGACTGGGCTTGGACCATCCTCCACCAGGCCCATTCACATTCCTATACATACATTCATATGGATGCAAGGGAAAAGGTAAACTCTGTAGGCCCCACCCTAATGTATGGGGAACATCCATCCCATCCATCAGATGCACCATCCCATGTTGGGCTATTGGACTAAAATTCAGACCAATCAATTACTTAGGTGGGCCACACCACAAACAACAGTTGAGAGTGGATGCTTGCCCATTGAAACCTTCCTGATTGTATATAGGGCCCAGTGAGATGTGGATTAGAAATCCAGCCCATCCATTGTGTGTGTCCCACTTGGATGAGGGTCACACCAAATTTTAGTACATTCCAAAACTCAAGTGGGCCCCACCAAGTGTCACACCATTTCCCTACATGCGAACACATACATATACATGTACACTAATACATACATGAATTAGGTATGGGATAGAGCAAGAGTACACCTTACTCCAAACAAATGTGAAGTGGCCTTTGGGTTGGCCTGTAGGAGGTTATCCTGGTCCGCAGGTACACTTTCTTCTTAATGCTCCCTCACAATAATCATATTATTATTTATTTTAATTTTTATGAATTTTGAAATCGAATCCGTGTGATGACCTCTACATCACAAACTATGTGGACCACCCATAAAAAATTAGTGATAAACGACCCGATGAATGATATGCGCCGTTGAATGATCACCATCGGATCTTAATCAAATGGGGTGCACCAGAATTTCTGAAGTGTACACCTTCTCAGTGGGACCGATCATAGATCACAATGAGATAACGTTCTTGCAGGAATCAACGGTGTGGATTGAATGTTTTCGTTTTATTTAAAATTTCAGGGACCCTACTACTGTGGGGCAGGGGCAGATAAGTCATTTGGACGTGACATATCAGACGCTCATTACAAAGCTTGCTTGTATGCTGGGATCAACATTAGTGGTACTAATGGGGAGGTTATGCCTGGCCAGGTTGGTTTTCTTCGCATCCTTCTCCTTCTTATGTTGCATGGATGCTTACATACATGCTACACATGCACCAAAACATGCATTGCTTTGTTAAAACCACACATGTGTGGCCCACATGCAAAGCATTCAGATGTCCTTCTCTTGTTAAATGTGGGCTTAAAACATTTTAAACACTTAAAAGAAAAAAAGGTGGTTAATGCAAGGTTAGGTGGGACCCATGTGATTAATTGTTTTGGATGTGACTATTGGATTATTTGAATTGAGTATAATAGTGGAACCATAGTAGTTATGATTAATTCAGATAAGTCAAAGATAGTGCACTCGACATGTATTATGTGTTCATATGACTTTGGGAGGAGAAATTGTGATGGATTAAACTACTCTAGCTCTCATTCTAATAAATAAAGTCATAATTACTTCGCCTACTCATATATAGAAAACCACCTTTCATCTCAGTATTCTAAAAGTATTCTAAAAGGGTTTAAAGTGTAGAAGATCAAGTTTCATCCTCGTAATTAATATTAGATTTGGCTTTTCATTTGATTTATGTTAAGAGTAAAATATGATATAATCACAACATGGATCCTTACTTGGATTTTCAAAAGACCCCTTTTTATTTCTCTGCATTTCAACCTAGATATCCAATTGTCGAAGCCATTAGTTTATGGGAAGAGAACCAATGGCTATGAATAAAGGGAACCCATGGCCTCTTTATCAAGTGTAGCATCATGTGAGGCTTTCCATCCCTTGCATACACATTAAGAGAGTTTTGGGGAGAAGTTGAGCCCAGGGCGATCCACACCGTCTAATGCAAGACAATTAGTCATTTACTCTAAAAGTTATAATTGAGAGATCATGACGAATCGATTCCTTTATCTCATAGCCTAAACCCTACATCCCATGGGTTAGGATCTCAGCAAAACCCTTCTCGCGGGACTTCACATGTGTTCCGCTTCACATGAGCCACTCGCCTCACACGGGCTGTCCATCTCAAGTGTACCCCTGCATCTCACATGCCACCTCACATGATCCCAGCGTGAAAATGCCCCTACATTACTGTCAAACGTGTATGTTATCAATCAAGATTGTACATCTACAAGACCCATAATCCTTAAGCATCGTCATATGTGTAGTTGAATCACATGGCTCAAGCTAGGCACTAGATCTCTAACACTATGGTTTTCAATTAATAAACTTGTATCCATACACATTTCACAATCTTAGAATTTAGAGTCATTGTCGTTCGTCCCTATAAAAGACAACATAGCTTGCATTTTACTAGTCATTTTCAATAGATAAACTTGTGTATATATGCATTTCACGATCCTAATTTTCGAAGACATTACCATTCATCTGGTTTCTTGACAGGTAACATGCTTTTGCATTTTTCTTCATTGTTTTAAGGATCCTAGATACACACTAATTTACACCTTTATGCATGAGCTTGCATATCTACAAAGCCATACATACATACATGCCCAGATACATTGTACCAATTCAAAAAACACAAAGACCATATGCATTTGGACATATATTTTTATGCATACATACATACATGGCCCACTATCATCATCAGTGTTTTTACATGCTTTGCAGTGGGAATATCAAGTGGGCCCCAGTGTTGGCATTGAGGCAGGGGATCATGTATGGTGCTCCAGATACATCCTTGAGGTAAAATCTTCCACCCCATAAACTGACAAGAGATGATGAAGAGAAGGTAAAAAAAAAAAAAACTCTATTTATAATTTACATTGCTAATTTTTTATTAATATTTTTAATTTTCTTTCAATTTTATTAGAGAATCACAGAACAAGCTGGTGTCGTTCTGTCCCTTGATCCGAAACCGATAGAGGTATTTTACATTTTCAATCCAATTCAATGTTCTAATTATCTTATGTATTTGGATAATTACATTTTATTTCATTTCTACATTTTTTTTTCTTTTTTTAATCATGCATAGGGTGATTGGAACGGCGCAGGATGTCACACTAATTACAGGTATTTTAAATAATTCCTGTAAACTAGCATATGAATAATTTTATTATTATTCCTTTCTATTTTTATTAATGCAGTGATACAAAGCATAGTTTATAACTTGTGTGAGTTGACTCGAACTCAATTGAGTCAACTTGACTTGATATGATCTTCGAGTCAACTCAATGATGAACTCGTCTTGGTCGAGTTACTTGAGATTTTCTTTTTAATTCTTGCCAATTACTTTCAAATTTTTATAAAGGGAATGATGCAAATTTGTGCTATTTTCTTGTGTTTTTTTAGCTTTGAGTTTTCTATTAGTGAGTCACTGATATGGAACTTTCCAATTGTGGATAGAGCTTGTACAAGTGGGCCCAATGATTTAGTGATCTAGACCAATGAGCATATGTATCTTGTTGCTGGATGGACCATGCTCAAAATATCTTGTTATTGATTTTCGCATACAAATACATGGTTGAGAAGGAGTACACCAAAATCCTCATCCAATGGGGAAAAGAGCTCAATGATTTGTTGGGATGGCTAAAATCTTCTAATTTGAGAGATTTTAGGGCATGGTTCATTCATTGATGCTATCAGATTAGTAGCTTGGATAAACTAAACAATGACACCATAAAATTATTGCGAAAAAAAACCTACATAAAATCAATTTAAGCAAAGAAAAATTATAAAGGAAAAGAGTCAAACCAAAACCTAAAAGTCAAAGAGAAAAACAAGAAACAAAACAAATATTTACACGTGGTTCAACAATATGCTTACATTTATGGGACAATAACATGGAGTTTTCTTCTTCACTAAAATAAAAGAAAACTATAATACAACTCCCTACGGAAAGAGAGACGGTTGAAAAGATTACCGTCTCTTTACATGTGTCCCCTTATATAAGTAACATCCTCCATTGAGAAGATTTGCTGAAAAGCTTAGAAAATAGGGTTCACAATTACGACAAGAGAGGAGACGAGAGAATGTTTCCTAATAAAAAACATCTCGCACATTCAATTCACGTAAACTCCGGACCACCTCAACAAAAGCAACAAGAAGTTCCCTATTAGTCATTGATAAAGAACTCAAGACTAAGCGTAGCTTGTAATCATTGTTGTTATTAGTAAAATGCACACGAAAATCAATTCATCTTATATCACATCTTGTTAGGTGGTCCATGCAATTCATGTTGTGATTCCTTCTACGATCATACCTTCATCCAAAATCAGAACAGATAAATTTCATTTACGACCAATAGTTTTCATAGACACTCTAACTGAATGGTTTTAAAAAATGACCAATAGTTTTTATAGACATTCTTAAGTGTATCCCACGCACATGATGCATCATGGACGAACTTGACTTTTAGATCGAAGAAAGCCCATGATGCGATCCCACCTAATGAATGCACGAGGTCTAAAAACAAGCAATGATATATTTCGTAATGTGAATTATCAAGAGCATTTTTACCATGCAAAGTTTTAAATAAAAACTGATTATTTGACCTTTTAATAGTTTTATATGATTATTTTTTGTCGTGTGAAGCACAAAGAGCATGCGCGAGGATGGGGGCTTCGAAGTCATAAAGAAAGCAATTCTCAACCTTTCGCTCCGCCACAAGGAACATATAAGCGCTTACGGAGAAGGTAACGAGCGAAGATTGACCGGGAAACACGAGACGGCCAGCATAAACACCTTTTCTTGGGTATGCATAGAAACTCATTACTTAATTTAAAATCATAAAAAAATAATAATAATAAATAAAATAATTGATTATTTTTCTTACGATCTTCCATCGTTACAACTATCAGGGGGTGGCTAACCGCGGTTGCTCCATTCGTGTCGGCCGTGACACTGAGAAAAATGGCAAAGGTATGTGTGTTGTATGTTCATGCATGTTTCCAACTGTGCTACTACTTATAGTGACAAATCTCGTAGTCGGCAATTTCTCAATTTGGAAGTTATAGGTAGATTTCCAGCTTTTGAGGTTTTTCCCTGGATATTATTGGGAAAATATTGAAAAAATAAATTTTTACAATAAATATAAATATATATACACACACACATATATATGTATGTACATATATACACACACACACACACACATAATGTGATTTTACCTTAGGGTGTGTTTGATTGCACCAAATATCAAAAATCATGATATTTTGTGCAACCAAACACACCCTTAATAATGGCAACTTTCATGGTAAACTTGTGGAAAACTGAAATCTTGAGAGAATTTGAGAATCTCAATGAATATGTAGAGGGCAGCCCCATTTAGGCTCCCACAAGTGTAGCATGGCACCCATTTGTGAGATCCAAGCCATCCATTATGTGGGTCCCACTGTTAGATGCTCTGGTCCAAGAATCAGGCTGGTCCACTCATTAAGTGGGCAACAGATTTATGAAACAAATGGGCCAATGGTCCACAATTAAATGACCAAATATCTGTGATTCTTTAGCCAGTGCATCTACATGATGGGGCCCACTTAACAGATAATTGGAACATATTGAAGCATGTAATGGGTAGGGTTGGGCCAGGTCTGCATGTGGGCTTAACAAAGGCCAGGTAACTATTACCACAAGACAGTTAGGGTTTAGGGTTTAGGGTTTCGATGATGATGATGATGATGATGATGACATTTTCATTGATTTTAGGCTACTTAGAAGATCGCCGGCCCGCCTCGAACATGGACCCATATGTGGTGACTGCATTGCTAGCCGAAACGACGCTCCTCTGGGAGCCCACACTGGAAGCTGAAGCTCTTGCGGCCCAGAAGCTGGCATTGCAAGTTTGAAACTTGAAGATGGTCAGGATTTGATCATGGTCAAATTCCTTATCTCAAACCCCACCACAAGATATCCTCTTGTGTCATTTGTCTCCATCTTTTTCAAGAGAAAAAGCTTCCCTGTAGTTTAGATAGTTGCATGATCATGTCCAATTTTTAAAAATTAACAGCTCCAAAAAGGCCACATATAATGGCCATGATGATACAAAAGATCATATCTGATCATCTATGGGCATTTACCATGAGTGTTGAAGCATTGACATTATGGTCCTGTTTTTCTTTTTTCTTTTCTCTTGCTATTCATTTGTGGGCGGCCTGCCCAGCCCAACGAGCCTGACCCATGACTGGGCTTGACCTACTAACTTAGCCCATGGGCCTAGACTCGTCGCATGGCCGAATCAGTTTTCAGGCTGGCCACAGGCCTATTTAGTATTTTAACCTAACCTAGCGTGGCCTGGCTTCTTATCTACATGTGTTATATCTTATAAATATGTTATTCTAATTCTCGATAAGGTTACCATGCATCTTGAACGTAGATTGTCGGTTCTAATCTTTTAAAATGTTAATTTCTTTGTGTATATGTGGGCCACTATATATAAAACAAATGGACAGGTATTCCTAGTTTGGATGCGCATGTGAATGGGCCAAGAAATAAACATTATATATGTGTGTGCGCGCGTGAACACACGGACCTGTACTTTTAAAAACATAGGGTCTCTCAAAGGATTGCTTGGTTCCCACAAAAATTCTGAATTTTAGATGGTTGGGAATTGAAATCAAATATTTATAAAGTGAGGTTATTTGGCACTCTTAAAAATCCTGGATTTCAATTCTAGGTAGTTTAAAATCTTTGATTTACATCGTTCAATACTAAGGGAGAACTCTAGCTTACAGAATTTGGAACTTTTAGGTAATATGAAACCGACATATAGGGGTGTACACCGAGTCGAACTGAAGCTCGGCCACTAGCTGACCCCAGCTCGAACTCGGCTCGGCTTGGTCCTCGAGCCGACTCAGCTTCATTGATTCGGCTCAGTTCGGTCAGCAGCTCAAGCCAGTTCAAGCCAAGATCGAGCCGAGTTCACCCGTGCAGCATTTTCACAAACACATGGACTGCACTTTCAAAATCTCACCGTTTTACATACAATAACAATGGTTTTACAGGTATTTTATCAAACACCTTCTAAGTAACATAAAAATCAAGAAAAAAAAAAGGGTATTTGTTTCATATGCATACCTTCCTTCCCACCAGCCACACTTCATTGAGTCATTTCATCAAACACTTGGTGAGCAACATCAATGTCAAAGTAATAAGTCAACCTAGATCGAGTCATTGGTAACGAGTGGATATACCTCATTTCAACACTTGAGGTCTGGCATCGATCCCCGAGTTCGCTAAAAAAAAAAAGCTAGATCGAGTCGATTCGTCGGTCGAGTTCGAGTCGATTCGATCCAAGTTGAGTCAAGCTAGGGCTAGAACGAACTTGGCTCGAACTCATTTTCGAGCTCAAAAAATTAGCTCAACCCGGCTCGAACTCAACTTCGAACTGAGTCGAATCGAGCTTTTTCGAGTCGAGTCGAGCGAGCTAACCGAGCTAGCTCGGTTCGTGTACACCCCTATCGACATATGTATTATCTCTCTTAAGACATTTTTATATTTTTATATTAATGGACATTTTCACTTGCTTTCACATCATGATTATGGGTTATTACAGGCCTTTAAAATTAATGTAAGCCACGCTACAAAAAATAAAAATAAAATAAAAAAATGACGTCTATAAGAAAAAAAATTATAAATATAGAATTTCTTTCAATTATGAAATTAATAAGCCTACTTTTATAAATTAAAAAGTAGATTGGACGATCCAAAAATTTAGATCAATGTATACAAATAAATGATTAAAAAAAAAAGAAGAAAGCTAAATCTTTAATGGTCCAAAATGGACGGCAGATATGCAATCTAAAAAGAGGTTTGATAGGATACATCGCATCTTATTGAAATAAGATATGTGGGACCTTAGCCTTTAATCTGGGTCATCTTCCAATGATCCAAACCGTTTATATGACGCTTCTCAGCGGATAGAAACAAATGAAAGCTCTCAATTGCATCAACTTGCCAATTACATCTAACCCATCGAAAAGGTTGGCCCCACCATAAAGAACAACTGATAGAAAAGTAGGACCGTCCACTAATTATGTGGCTCCACTGATCTGGTTCAAATTACTTGTGGGCCCCACTGATGAATGGATGGCCTGATTTCTGCAACAGGTGATCTTCCGGGTGGATTCAACATCTTGGACAGGCTGGATCAGCGGTACAACTACTTGCATGTGAGGCCTCCTGAACTTCACATGCTTGTGCGTGTGTGTACGTGTGTGCCGTTGGATTCTTTTAAGATTGGACGGTTGGGATTTCACGGTCAATGTGACTTTACATATATACTCCATCCTTGGTGGGCCCACAATTTAGATTAAGGAGATGCCTTCCCTCTCCTTTGTAAATAAGAGAAGAATCTTAGCCTTTCCTTTGAATTCAAGACACCTCTGAGAACATTCCCACACAACAGAAACTACCTTAGTGCTTATATATGGGCCCGTTTGGGTGGCTGAGAAAGATAAAACCAAATTCATCTCTCTTGCAATCATGGCCGCCGGAGGCCAGAAATCGATGGCTTTCCTCCTCCTAGCCATCAACCTCGTAATGTACTTCATCGTCACTGTGATCGCCGGGTGGGCCATTAATCACAGCATCGAAAATACGCCGCAAACAGGTATTTCAAACTCCGTTAGTAGTCACACTATGTTTAGATGACACATTTTTAATGATGCAACAAGCTATCGTAGAAAACATTTGTAGTCGAAATAAAGACATGGATGATTTTACATTTTTTATTACTAGTTTATCATATAATGTATTCAATCGACTCATTTTTATTGGTCCACGACAAGAGTTTTATATATATATATAAAGGTTTCTGAAAGTGGACCATTAAACATTATTAATCTTTTATATTCATGAGAACCTGCAGCTGCGACTTTAGAGATTCCTGTCCAGTTATTTCCAATATACTTTCCGATGGGAAACACAGCGACTGGATTCTTCGTCGTGTTCTCTCTCATCGCCGGACTCGTCGGTATCGCCAGCTCTCTCACCGGACTCAACAATATCGTCCAATGGAATGTTGCCAACTTATTGTCAGCTGCCACATTTTCAATCATAGCGTGGGGCCTTACTGTTCTAGCCATGGGGTAATTGATCTTTGTTATGATTAGTGAAAACCCATTTGCATTCATCTAACTGCATTTAATGAAATCGCAACGATCTGATGATTATAACCATTCGATCAATGGCATATAAAATGGATGGTCAAGATTACTTATGGCAAAACAAGTCCAATCAGCAATTTGAACCATCCATTAGGTGGAGCCTATAGTTCAAATCCCATTTGCATTAATCCAATCATGGCTATTGGACAGTTCTAATCATCTAATTTATAGCCAATAAAATGGGTGGCCAAGATTGTTTAGGCTGAGAATAAGTTCAATTAAGAAATTTGACCCTCCCATTAAGGGGCCTACTATGGATTTTTTATGGTTACGAAAAAAATATTTTAATCAGACAATACTAACCATCCAATCCATTTTTATTCGATATTAGTTTAAGTTTATATATATATATATATATATATATATATATATATATATATATATATATATATATATAGTTATGAGTCATGCTCCCTAGCATGTGCGCATTTAATGCTACATTAATGGGTGTCTAAGACGGTCCATGTGATGCGGAATCCCATGAAACTCCATGCGCCAAATTTTCACAGGATCTAAAATTTGGTGGGCCATAGCAAAGAAAATGCAAATCATTTGGAGGAAATCTGTTTTTATTTTTCATGGCCCATCAAAGTTTTAGATCAAAGTAAAACTTGGGCCTAGGGGTTTCACGAGGTGTTGCTTCACATGAACGGTTAGATCTAAGAATCCCCATCACGTATGATGGGTTTCAAAAAGTTCACGTAGTAACACGAACTGGTTCAAAGTAGTGTTTTCCGTGTGTGTATATACACACACACACACACACACACACACACGGAAACGCTCACCTGCGAACCAATTTGTATGGACTACATACGAAATTTTTTGAGAACTCATCATATTTGATGAGTCTCGAAAATCTGAACGGTCCACATGAAGCAGAACCTCATGAAACCCCATGGTACCAATTTTTACTTTGAACCAAAACTCAGGTAGGCCATGAAAATAATGCAAAGGTAGATTCTTCCCTTGATTTGCATTTCTTTTCTGCTATGTGTCCACAGAATCTTAGATCGTGGTGAAAATTCACCCCGAGGTTTCATGGGACTCTAGATCTTATGGAATAAGATCGACATCTGTGACACGTGTGCAAAGGTGCGCACGTGCATAGGTGCATAGGTGAGCATGCCTCTCTCTCTCTCTCTCTCTCTCTCTCTATATATATATATATATATATATATATATGAGAAATGCTCACACACAACTAGTTGGACCGTGAGTTTTGGTCCAACTAGCTGGGCATTTAATGTTAATAAATGCAAGTAAATTATTTTCAAAAAGAAAATGACTTACCCACTTTGATTGCGCCACCATGGTTTTAATGGGAAATCCACCCCAATCATCACATGATTCACCTCACGCTGGACCCATGGTCTGAAAATCAGCTCCATCCGTGGTTAAGGTGGACTACACGACTAAAAACAGAATACGGGAAGAGCTTATCCTCCAAATCGTCTTCCTTGGCATGGCCCAGTCGAATCATGTGTAGGCATGATTTCTTGGACTTGGACATTAAGACTAACTTTTTGTATGGTATATAATGGTTGGAGTGGATTTGCAAGGCCCAACCGGCTGGGCCCTGTAAAAATCAAGGGTCGACGCCTTTCCCAATTGTTTTCGTTTGGTATGGCTCCTTCATTCACGAATTAGCCTAGATTTTTTTCTGTGGGCCCAACATGGGATTAAACATATAATGATCAAAGTGGATCCCACACACATGTCATAGTGGTTAAAAGATGAAAGGTTGAAAATGAGGCACTTGTTGGTTCCGAGAAAATTGGTCCGTTACCGAGAATGGACGGGAGTAGATCAGGTGTTACCCAGGTAACATACCAATAGGTGCTTCCTTAACCGTGGGACCCACTTTGATATATTTTTTTGTATATCCACGCCGTCTATCAGTTTTGAAAAATCATTTTAATGAATGGTCTAAAAAATTAAACGGATCCACTTATCAAGTGAGCCCCACCACAGGAAATAATGAACATTGAACGCCTATCATTAAAACCTTCCTATGGCCCGCCGTAATGTTTATTTTCCATCCAACATCCAGCTTATTCATAATCCAACTTATTCAAGGGTCAGAAGACTGATTACCTCGATTAGGATTAGGATTAGGCCCACCTATATATATATATATATATATATATATATATATATATATATATATATATATATATATATATATATATATATATATATCAACGTGATCTAGAACTTGTCATCCTAACAAGTTTTCAATGGTGGGGTTTAATCCTATTTGAAGGGTGAGCGTGGTCTACTTTAGCTTTGATCTCACTCATTTTTGGCCTCATGCCCTAAAAATGTTATGATAAAATAGATGGATGGTGTGGATAGAACATATACATCATGATGAGGACCATGTAGCTTTGCCACATCAATACATTCGGCTGTGTGTTCCCCGCCTTGCCATCCTGAGTCTTTCTCGAAACTAACGCACACTTTTCATCTTTTGATGTGGCCCACCTTGATGTTTACATGAGATCCACTCCTTCCATTATATGTATAATTCCATATTAGACCTAGAGCCAAGAAATCATGTTGATTTGTAATTCAAGTGGAAGGGAAACAATTTTGAGGATAAGCTTTTCCAAGGTGCTATTTTCTACCGTGTGGTCCACTTTATTTATGGATGCATCTGATTTTTTGCCCCTATGACTATGATGGGGCTACTCATCTGATGGTCGGTGTGGATTTCATATTAACTCCACCGTGGGTCCCACCTAAGCCATCAAGTCCTTTTCCTCTGGGAAACAACTTTCCCCAAAACAAATTTATTTGTATTAATTAAGCAACTAGTTAGACGGTCCAACTAGTTGTGTGTGAGCATTACTCTCTCTCTCTAATCTCTCTATATATATATATATATATATATATATATATATATATATATATATAAACACACCAAAGCACTCACTGCACATTGGTTTTTCATGAGTACTCTAACCCATGACCTCATGTACAAACACTTGACAGTCTACCACTAAGGCATAAGTAAGTATTCCAAAAATGGGGCACATAAATGCAAGACCAGAGCATTCATCTCTTAGCACCCTACTATTAGTATTGCCAATGGATGCTTGGAGTTTAGTTTTGGGCACGGATTAGCTACGGACAGGTTTAGCGAGACACCACGTCACCAAGTTTTGTGGGGGCCACCATGATGTATGTGTCGTATCCACACCATCCATACATTTGGAGAGATCATTTTAGGGCATGATCCAAAGAATGAGGCAGATCCAAGGCTGGAGTGGACCCCATCACAGAAAACAGAGGGGAGAGTGATGCCCACCATTGAAACCTTCCTCATGTCCACCATGATGTTTATTTGAGATCCAAACTGTTCATATGTTAACGCAGACATGAAAGAAGGGAAAACACAAATATCAGGTTGATCTAAAACTTTTGTGGCCCTTAGAAATTTTTAATGGTGGGCATCACTCTCCCCACTATTTTCTGTGGTGGGGTCCACTCGAGCTTTGGATCTGACTCATTCTTTGGATTATGACCTAATATGATCTCTCCAAATGGATGAACGGTGTGGATACAAAACATACATCATGGTGGGGCCCAAAGAACTTGGTGACATCACTAATTCAACATGTAATTAGCTAATGGCGTCCTTGAGTTTTAAGCCAGATTTTCAACTGTTTGGATGGGTCCCACCGGACCTATTCAAAATTCTAATTTTGCTTGGCCTAGGCCCAACAAATCGATGATCCTTCCTAACTTAGCTTAAATGAACATAGCTATTGATTAGAGAACTCGTCCCCCTCTCATCACCAATCTGGGAGCCTCCCCAAGAAAAGGCTCAACTCATGTCAGGACTCTTAAGGGGGCATTTCTATCTTAAGTTACTTAAGATAAGATACTTATGCCTCAAGTAACTTATCTTAATTTTGGCTTATTGAGCTGACAAGTATGTTTGGTAAACAATATTTTTATAAGCTTCTCATCTTTTTTGTCTACCATGGTGCCTCTCTTCATAGACTTGTGAAAAGTAAAAAAGCAAAAAAAAATTAAAATAAATAAATAAAATAAAATTGAAGTGATTAAGTGATTTTAAGTTTTAAAAAAAAGGTTACTTATAGCCAATTATAAATGAAACTTATTTAAAATAAGTTGCTTATCTATTGTTATAAGTAGAAAAAATAATTTATTTAGTGGTATCCAAACGAGCCCTTAAAAAGCTCAAGTAGACCATAACACAGAAACAATACGGATGGTGGACGATCACCTCTGAAACCTTCTTGGAGCTTGGTCTAAGGTGATGTTTGTATGCCATCGGAACCGTTCATCAGGTTACTCCTCCTAATTTCCAACCATCAATTGGAGGATTCTAGCCAATTAAGCATAGAGTGTTTGTTGGATTTTTTTCCTTGTTGCCCATTTATGCCAAGTATGCAATTTTTAAGTAATTTCAAAATAATTGTGCATCATATATCATGTTTTACCAAACTATCATAGTTTTTCTCATTATAGTATTTATTCACCATATCTAACTGCTACCCTTTTGCAGATTAGCATGTAAAGAGATCAATATAGGTGGAAGGGATGGAGCCTTGGTGAGTAGTACTTTTTTTTTTTTTTTTTTTACTAAGGAAAATCACCAAATCATGCTACTTTATAAAATGACAACTAATTACTTGCAGGCACCTCAAGACTTTTCTAGCTAAAAGATCAATTAAAAAATATATTTTAAAGATAATTTAGGCTAGAGTATAGTATAAGTATATTTAAATAATTACTTTTTATCTTAACTCTTAATGTATTTTATGGCTATAAAAGATCATGCACCGCAAATAATGGTGCATTTCTTATGAACAAAAGTGCCCCCAATGAAGTTTAACTCGCTTGGAATCACTTTCCCTGGTAGTTAAAATTAGGCTACAACAGATGCAACCGAAGCTAACTCATTAGTCATCACTTTTGAAGGCGGCTGAAATTAATCATTCATTTTGATGAGGATTAAAACTAGCCGTTGATTATAAGAGGTTATGTTAAGGGCTTTTTTGTCCATAATCCAACCTAATTTTCACCATTATCCAAGTATGGGACTTTTTAGAAAATATTTGTAAATAGTTAAAATTTTGTTTAAATAAGGGAAGGGCTAAGCTCCTTTTAAACATATAAAGTATCACTGTTTTAGTAAATTATTTTGAAAAAAAATAAATCTCCTTAATGTTGGGATGCCTTGCACAAACCTTAGGATCTAGCCTCCCGAAACAAACTAGAATTATGGATAATAAAGCAATGAAATAAATCAAAGCATCAATCACACACCACACAAGAGATTTTTAAGTGGAAAACCCTCAAAGAGGTAAAAACCACGGGACCTCGTCCAGATCAACAATCCACTATGAAGTAGAACGTTTACAACCTTCTTCACTCACACAGGAGTGGATGAATAATGAAAGAATAAAGAAAACCAGAGAGATCTCACCGATTACGAGGACGTAGGAGCGCTGAGATATAAACTGCACCGTAGATCACCTCCACGAGCATAACCTCCCTTCTACAAGCTTCCTCTCTCTCTTTCTCCCTCTCTCTCTCACCTTTGATAGCCCTCTTGTGTTTTTCTCATCAACACAACATACGTAGAAAAATCCTAGGGACTCTTTTTTATAGTTTTAGGAAACTCCTTTCCGCATCCTAGTTGCGAAAGGACTTTGCGCATCCCAGTTGCGAAAGGACAACGGGTCAAAAAAACCCATCACTTAGCAATTTGTGGAGATTTTTACTACAAAATTCCTCCAGAATGCTGATTTTATCAAACAATACCTTGACTTTTTTAAAGTACTAAAAAGGATTTATGGGAGTGTAAATAATCCAAACACTCTCATTTACTTGTTTTTCTAGATGGAGTTAAGCATTTTGGAGCCCTGGTGATGAAATATATATATATATATATATATATATATATATATATATATATATATATATATATATATATATATATATATATATATATATATATATATATGGGAAAAGGTACTATGCGCTCGAGCTGATGGGAACGTCCCATGAGGTCAAGCTGTGTGGGCCCCACCGTGATGTGTTTCGAACATCTACCCCATCAGTCAGATGCACCATTCCATCTTGGGCCTAGGTCTCAAAAATCAAGTCAATACGTTACTTGTGTGGGCCACACCATATACAGAAGTTGAGAGGGGTCGTGCACCATTAAAACATTCATAATAATTTTTTAGGCCCACCGAGATGTGGTTTGCAAATCCAGCCTATCCATTATGTGTGTCCCACTCGGATGAGGGTTCAGACCAAGTTTCAGACGCATGCAAATTTCAGGTGGGCCCCACCAAGTGCTTTTATATGTTTTTGGCATGTCTTCACATGATTTTAGATGGTATGGCCTACCTGAGTTCTGTATACGACTGATTTTTGGGATATCCCATAATTTAAAGGGGACCCATCAAATGCACGGTGTTGATGGTCAACACGCATCACGGTGGGGCCCACGCATAGTACCTTTTCCCTTTATGTACACACACACACACACACACTTGCGCACCTTTTTTTATGTAAGCACCCGTGCGCCCCTACACACACACACACACACACACACACACTTGCGCACCTTTTTTATGTGAGCACCCGTGCGCACCTTTGCACACATGTTATGGGCACAAAATTAAATCAATCCATATTATGCATCACGCCATTAAACCCCCAAGACCCAACTTTTAGCCTAATCCAAAATTCTAATGGGCCATAGCAAAGAGAGACAAATCAAGAGAGGTAATTGTTTCCTTTTTCTTTGGCCTACTGGAGTTCTGAATCCGGCTTAAAGTTGGGCCTTGGGGTTTTTATCTAGAGTTCTGAATCCGGCTTAAAGTTGGGCCTTGGGGGTTTTGTCAAGTGTTGCATCACATGGACAATTCAAAATTTGTGCTCACATCATGTATAAAAAAATGGTCATGGATTCTTATGAGAACTTTTTGAGAACTCATCTCTTGTTATGTGAACCCAAAATATGAAAGGTACATGTGATACAACACCCCATAAAATCCATATGGCCCAACTTTTACCCTAATATAAAACTCTAGTGGGCCATGGCAAATGGAAACAATTTTCTCCCTCGTTTTGCCTCTCTTTTTGTTAAGACCCATTAGAGTTTTTGAATCAGGGTGGAAGTTTGGGCCCAAGGGGTTTCATGGGGTGCTACATTGCATGAACCGTTCCGATTTTAGGCTCACATCATATGAGATGAGTTCTCAAAAAGTTCTCACAAGCTCTCGTGAGAACCGGTGGGCAGGTGAGTATGATTCACGCACACACGCGCCAAACTAATCATCTTGTGTGCCACACCATAAAAACCACCATACACCATCCAAAAACCTTCAGATTCGTGTGTGGTCCACCTAATGATTAGTTTAAATTGACCCAATTTTGAGTTCGTCTCATCATATCGTAGTGCACCACGTTGACAAGTTGGATGTCATACACACACCACATGAGGTTCATAGTGCTCAGCTCCACTTTTTAGAAATAAATGGACAAGGTCGTTTTAGCCACCCCCAAGAATCACATTCATAGACTTTAAAAGGCACTGCATTGCTTGGTAAAAAAACAGCATTTTTTAAAGAAATCTTTCGGGCAAAATCCTTAATTTTTAATAGTAAAAATTTAAAATGAAATGATGCTCATGATTTTAAGTAATTGTTTTATTAAATTTTTGCAGAGGACTCTCGAGGCATTAACGATCATTTTAAGTGGCACACAGTTATTCTGCGCAGGAGCAATCCATGCTGGGATCCTAGCCGTTACTAGATCACGTCCTGGGAGAGTGATATTTTGAGCTTGCAATCTTGGCTTGTTCAAGCATAAGAAAAGAGTCCCATGAAACAACATGGAATCAGCCTTCGCCATGTTTAGAAGGATTTTGCATTCTAAATAATTGAGACTGTTCTGGAGATTATATGCAGTTACTAATTCATGATCTGGCACACATAAAAATGTTTATATAAATATTCATCATCAATAAATTCAATTCTTTTATGCGTATTATTTATCTTATTTTATAAGAAATTGCATTTTTCACTTGTTTGGGAAGAGTGGAAAATATTGTTGGAATGTACTGTCATTGATGGCCTCATTCTGTAACAACTGTAACTCCCCTTTTTTGTTATAACGGATGCAATGAATGTATAAAATTGATTTATTCAACATTGATAGAATATTTCAAAATGGCCACAATATGAAACCTTGTATGTTGAAATTTGTGGTTTTTGAAAAATAAAAAATTTTTGAAAAAGTTTTGAAATTTGTTTTTTGAAAATTTTAAATGAAAAGCGCGGTGTGTGCTTTTGTCCTACATCGGAAATGAAAAGAGAAAAATTGTGGTTTATATATAGAGGTGTATGTAGTATTCTTACTTGGAGCTTTAGAGATTAAGACGCTCAGGTTACGTGTAGCACTGGAATGCACAAGGGTGCGGGCAGTGTGAATATAGTGGTACTAGTTGGCACACTTTCCACGTGCGCATCGCAATGTGAGTGATTTGGTATAAGCCTAGGTGTAATGGGTTTGAAATGAGCTGAACTTTTATAGGCAACTAAGAATGGTCGGATTATTAATTCGAAACGGTCAGCCGTTTTTTAAAATGTCTAGCAGCCTTGAAAGCTATAACGGTACGAAAATGGACAGACCATGATGATCCAACGGTCACTCTAGTAACGATGATTGATCCAAACCAATGACCAGACCTTTTCTAGTATAATCAATATATCATCGATTCTCTTAAGTATTGATTATATAGTTGGATTATCGAATCAAAGTGATTTTTTAGAGAAATGCTTACGAAAGGTGGGAAACACATGATGGACGATCCAAATCAATGATCAAAACTTTTCCAAACATCTCAATATGGACCATCTATTCACCTAGCTGCATGTCAAAGCGCTATAGCTTATAATGCCCATAGTTGCATGGAGACACTTAGTCTAATACATTGATCTAGACCTTTCGTTAAATCCAATGCATATTTTATGGGCTACCATGCAAACATCACACCTATCTTAAAAATATTAATGATTTGATCAATGCCTTTGATATCGACTGTTTATACAAAAATTAGCTTTAATCAACAATTTGTTCTTTATTTGTTAGCTCCATCATGAATTACTTATAATTCTAAAGAATCACTTTGTTATGCAATGATAACCATTTTATTAACCTATAGTTGGAAAAAGGGATGGCTAGAGAATAAGGCCAAATGTTTCCGTTAAGGTTGATTAATTGGATTGTGCAAGCCAACATATGCAACTAGGCGCACCCAAAAGCGGACAGATGCAAATACCGGAAGTGGATTGGCTGGTGTAGCACACACCAGCCATCCATTTGGCGTGCTACACCAGCCATCCATTTGGCGAGCTCATGTTAAGACGTGAGTCAAAAAATAAGACAGATCTAAAGATCAAGTGGACCACGCTACAAAAAGCGGTGAGGGATTGAACATCTACCATTGAAACCCTTTTTGGGATCACATAAGTTTTGGATCAATATGATATTTGTTTTTCCTCTTCATCCAGGTATTTGTGATCTTATTAAAAGATGGGATGGAAAATAAATGTTATTGTGGCCCTAACAGTGAAAATCATCGAGTTTTTTACTACTGTAAGCCTCACTTTTAAGCCACCCACCTTACTCTGCCAGTCCAAACTTACTATACCAAACTATGACCCTTCTGTACGGGCACCTTTTTACCGGACCAAAATGCCCCTGCTTTATTGAAAACGTAATTTGCTGTTGTTCCCCTCACACGGAGTAACCCTAGCAGAAAACTCCCTTTTTCTGATTCTTTCTCTCCTCTTTGCGATTGTCCACCATAGCAGAAAAACTTTCATTTTTTCATTCCTTCTCTCCTCTTTGTGATTGTCCACCCTAGCAGTAAAATCCTCATTTTCAGTTTTTTTTTTCTCTCCTCTTTCTAATTGTCTACCCTAGCAATAAAACTCGTATTTTCGGTATATTTTTCTTTTAGTCGAAATTACACTTGCCACATACATCATTTTCGAGTTTTGTTAACCCAAGATAGGTCGAAAATGGTGCCCCCATCAAAGAAGCTACGAATGACACGTATATTTCAATATCTCGACTTCATTATGTGGACTCCATCATATTTTATATGATATATCTCCACCGTCCACAGTCCAGCTATTTTATTTATACATTTTATGGCATGAGCCGAAAAATGATGCAAATTCAATGCTTAAATGGCCCACATTGATGCCTTTTCTATTAAAGAACAAACACCGAAGCGTAATGGTATGAAGACCGAGGATTGACTGAAATTCACCGCGAACAGAGTTAAATTGACCGCGAACTAAGCTAAATTGACTACGAATTGAGCTAAATTGACCGTGAGCTAAGCTAAATTGACCGACGCGTAAGTGAAATTGACTAAGGACTGCTTGAAATTGACATCTTTAACGAGAACTGTGTGAAATTGACCCATGACTGAGTCAAATTGACCAATAACTACTTAAAATTGACATCGTGTTGACCGAGAACTTGTGGAAATTGAGCGACAACTTCATGAGCGAGTTATCGATCAATTTCATTTACTTATCGTTCAATTTAATTCAGTTCGCGTTCAATTTCACTCAGTCCTCAGTCAATTTCACCAACTTAAGCGAGTTCTCAGTTAATTTCACTCAGGGCCTGTTTGATTTTCGGGACAATGGTAAATACCTGCAAACGGGCGCAATAATTATTTCCCAGTGCATTTGCAGCGTTTCAACCATGCTTGATTTGACTAACTACTTTTTGAACACGGAAATCGAGAATATTGCAAATGTCCTACTGTGATTCATTTCGTTCGTCCATTACACCAGCTGAATTTATGGCATGAGCCAAGAAATGAGGCATATCCAAAGCTCTAGTGGACCACGCCAGAGAAAAAAGTAAATCATACACTTACCGTTAAAAACTTCTAAAGGCTACTGTTTCTTTTGGCGTGGGCCACTTGAGTATTGGATTTACATGATTTTTTGACTCATATCTCAAAATATTGTGGTAAAATGTATGGACGGAACAGATATGTCACATATATCACCATGAGGTTTAAAAATATTAACTAACACTTTTGAGCTAGTTTCCAAGGTAAAAATTTCCAAAATTTTTCAAACGGGTGAAACTGTCATAATTAGTCATTTACTCGGTATTTGCACTTGCACGGAAAAATCAAATAGGCCCTCAGTTATTGGTCAGTTTCACGATGTTCGCGGTCAATTTCACTAAGTTTTCGGTCATTTTCATTTGAGAGTCGGTTAATTTAACTGAGTCCTTGGTCAATTTCATGATGTTTGCGGTCAATTTCACTAAGTTCTCGGTCATATTCATTTGAGGCTCAGTTAATTTAACTGAGTCCTCGATCAATTTCACAATGTTCGCGGTTAATTTCACTCATGTTCAGCTCGGTCATTTTCATGCTAGGCTCAGTCAATTTCATGTGAGGCTCGGTGAATTTCATGTTAAGCGTAATCAATTTCTTTCAGTCCTCGGTCAATTTCACTCATGTTTCGCTCAGTCATTTTCATGATAGGCTCGGTCTATTTCATGTAAGGCTCAGTGCATTTCATGTTAATCGCGGTCAATTTCATTTGAGGCTCGGTCAATTTAACTGAGTCCTCGATTAATTTCACGATGTTCGCAGTTAATTTAACTCAGTTGAAGATGTCAATTTCACTCCTGTTCGGCTCGGTCATTTTTATGTTAGGCTCGGTCAATTTCATGTGAGGCTCGATCAATTTCATATTAAGCGAGGTCAATTTCATTTGAGGTTCGGTCAATTTCTTTCATGAAACTGATCGAGCTGAATATGAAATTCACCAAGGCTCACGAGAAATTCACTGAGCTTCACATGAAAAAGATCGAGGGTAATATGAAATTAACTCCGCATAGCATGAAATTGGACGAGCCTCGCATGAAATTCACTGAGCCGAACATGAATTTCATTAGTGAAGATCGCCAAGTAGCAATATTCTCATGAATTGCTTGATCGACTTAAATTATTTTTGATTTTTTACATCATGCTTTACAAAACTAATTATTGAACTTTATTTTTATTATATTTTGCAATTCATTCTTGTAAGTGTTCATTCTTTTGCTAGAGTCCCAAACCTATCATGCAAGTGTTTACTTAGATGATGGTTTGATATGGTTAAGTGTGAGTTGGAGAAAGACGATAGTCGGCTAAATCTTTTTAGGGAGTCCTCATTTTCTTTTTCGGTTGCACACTTCACCCTTTAGATTCATAGGAGATTTATTTCACCTTCTTTTTGCAAGATATAGAGGCAACCTTGTATTTGAGATACGAGGGATGCCTTTAAAATTCACAGAGATGGAAATTACTTATCAATAAAGTCGATGTCTGCGCAATTGCAAGACAGTGAGAAGATGCCAAGGCAATGTGGTGCTATGAACGGGTAAGGTTTTTGTTACAAATCATCAACGATAACTGTATCTTTTTCTATCATATCTTTAATAATTTATTATTATGTCAAACATGGACAAGTGTATGTACCTGTCAACCACGATAATTCGCATTGGTTTTTTATGGTGATCTATCCAAGAAAATGAGAGATCATTCTGCACGATAGTTTGTACACGAATGCACTCACAAAGTACAGGAAAAAGATCAAGTTGATGACTGAGGTGCTCCCCATTATCTTCCATGCGACAAGTGACACGTCCGCACTTGACGGGAAGAGCTGGACCGCCATTCAAGATAGATCGGCACCAAAGCAAACGAATGGCTATAACTGCAGCATATTTGTACTGAAATATATTGATATATTGTGCAGCGGTTACAATCATATCATTAATAATATGTTATTTTGTTAAACATGGACAAGTGTATTTACCTGTCAATCACGATAATTCGCATTGGTTTTTTATGGTGATCTACCTAAGAAAATGAGAGATCATTCTGTATGATAGTTTGTACACGAATGCACTCACAAAGTACAGGAAAAAGATCAAGTTGATGATCGAGGCGCTCCCCATTATCTTCCATGCGACAGGTGACACGTTTGCGCTCAACGGAAAGAGTTGGACTGCCATTCAAGATAGATCAAAGCAAACGAATGGCTATGACTGTAGCATATTTGTACTGAAATATATTGACATATTGTGTAGCGGTTACACTTTGGCAGGAACAGATATGCAAAAATGCATTTCAATTTGGAGGAATTCAATAACATATGATTGTTTGAAAGTTGCTCATAAATGATATTTGTCTTAGGCATGGGAGGAAGAGGGAAATTTTATGAAATGATAAATTTTGTTTTGTAATAGATATTTTGTGTAAAATTTATAGTGAATCACATTTTGTTCTGTATTAAATTTATAGTGTATGAAAATTCTATATATTTTATTTAAATTACGGACTTCGAAATATTAAATGAGGATACTGACCCTAAAGCCTGGTCACTTTCATTTGAAGCTCGATCAATTTCATGTGAAACTCGGTCAATTTGAAGTTTGGCTCGGTGAATTTCATGTTAAGCTCGGTGAATTTCATGTTTGCCTCGGTTAATTTCAAGTTGGGCTCGGTGATTTTCATGTTAGGCTCGGTCAATTTCATCTGAATCTCGGTAAATCAACATGAAGCTCGGTGAATTTTATGTGAAGCTCGGTGAATTTCATGTTAGGCTCGGTCAATTTCAAGTTAGGCTCAGTCAATTTCATGTTGGGTTTGGTCAATTTCATGTTAGGCTCGATCAATTTCAAGTTGGGCTCGGTGAAATTCATGTTAGGCTCGGTCAATTTCAAGTTGGGCTCAGTGAATTTCATGTTAGGCTCGATCAATTTCATATTTGCCTTGATCAATTTCATGTTGGGCTCAGCTAAATTCACGTTGGTCTTGGTGAAATTCATGTCAGGCTCGATCAATTTCAAGTTGGGCTTGGTGAAATTCATGTTAGACTCGATCAATTTCAAGTTGGGCTCAGTGAATTTCATGTTAGACTCGGTCAATTTCAAGTTGGGCTCGGTGAAATTCATGTTAGGCTTGGTCAATTTCAAGTTGAGCTCGGTGAATTTCATGTTTGGCTCGATCAATTTCATATTTGCCTCGGTCAATTTCATGTTGAGCTCGGTGAATTTCATGTTAGGCTCGATCAATTTCATATTTGCCTCGGTCAATTTCATGTTGGGCTTGGTTAAATTCATGTTGGGCTAGGTGAAATTCATCTTAGGCTCGGTCAATTTCAAGTTGGGCTCAGTGAAATTCATGTTAGGTTCGGTGAATTTCATGTTAGGATCGGTCAATTTCAAGTTGGGCTCGGTGAATTTCATGTTAGGCTCGGTCAATTTCAAGTTGGGCTTGGTGAATTTTATGTTAGGCTCGGTCAATTTCATATTTGCCTCTGTCAATTTTATGTTGGGTTCGGTCAATTTCATGTTAGGCTCGGTCAATTTCATGGGGGCTTTGTCACGGCGAGCCCCACAGACAAGGTATTTTGTAATGTTCATAACCCCGAGTGTAGGGTCGCGATGTAGTAATAATCTCGGTAAGACCGAGGCCGAATCCACATGGACCGAAACTTGTATGTTTCTGAAATTAACTAGAAGTAGAACTAGAAGAAGATATGAAACTAATTCTGAAGTATTTGAGAGAGTAATTGTGAATAGAGTAATTAAAACTAAGAATTTAAAGGCGGGAACTAGGGTGCCAAGGATCCACTTGTAGTGATCAGGGAACCCTCTTGCTCAATTTAAGTAACACAATTGGAATTGGAGTCTTATCTTTTTCAATTGGAAAATATATTAATAAAAACAAATTGAACTTCCATTGACCTAATTCTCAATGAAGGAGAACTATGATAATTGGCAAGGATTCCATCACCAAACCATGCCTAGGAGACAATGACAAACAACAACATTTACCAATCCCATAATCTTAGAGTAGGAGAATTGTGAAGATTAAGAAGGATTCCATCACCCTACTATACCCAAGGGACGATGGTGAACAACAGGACTTACTAATTTCACAATATCAAATTAGGAAAAGAATATACTCAAAGCTATTGTAGATCTGCTGTAATTTGAGTCACAGTAAATCATTAAAAACTGAAAGTATTATTTAAACATCAAATTAGAATCCATGGAGTTCAACATAAACATGAATAAAAGCAATAAAAATATCCTCTCATGCTACAAGCTTCTCCTTTTAACCATAGCTAAGAGGTTTAGCCAATTATAGATATGATTGGATTTAAAACCCTAGAAGAAAACATGAAAACAACTAACGAAGAAGAAGAAAACCTCTTGGTGACGGCTTCTCCACCCTTTTGCTCTACTCCTTAAACAATGGAAGATGCCTAGGAACATTCTAGGGAGTCATATTTATAGTTGTGGAACTCCTACTTTCGCACCTAGTTGAAAAACTCTAGAAATTGCCTCAAATTTACGCAGTTTGTTAAAATAGACTTCACTCTGTGTAGTTTTTCAAAATAGACTTCATTCTACACAATTTCACAAAATGACCCAGAGTTTCAGAATATGCTTTTTCAGGAAGATTTTAGGATTCCTTTTGTTCACTTCAAATCTTTGATTCTCTTCATTCCTCACTTGGTTTTCTTGGATCTTTGGCATGTGAATTTTCAATCTCGGTTTCCTAATATCCATCCCTTGCCTTGGTGATTCTTGAGCATCAAATCCGTGCTTTTAGCACCTTTTTCAATTCAAGTTCTTAAATTCACCTTGCAACACAAACATGAGTAAAATAGAACATTAAACATTATCATGTTCATAAAACCAAGATATAAATGGAGGATAATATGCAATATTTGACCCTCAACACAATCCCCAACTAGCATTTTTCTAGTCCCGAGCAAAGTATGCGAAAAGTATTTTGAAAACCACAAGATAATTTCTATAAGCTCAAGTGGTTTTAAAAAAATAATCCAGATAATAGAATTCTAAAATACATCAATGTTGTGCATTACCTTCTCCTAAACTCTAGCAGTCGGAAAGTTTCATAATACAGTTCAAAGCATTAATCTTCCAATTAGAACAATTCCAAACATTGAGTTCCGTGGGTATATAGTGAAGTCTAGACTTATCACAATCCAAGGTTCAGTTCTTCACTTTCATGGTAACATTGATAATTAAAATAACATTCAGGACAAACATAACCTAAACTGAAACTTGCTTTACAGTTCATCTTTTAATTTTCTCTTTTATTCCTCCAGCTTTTGATTTTTCCATCGATGGCTTTCACGCTATATCAACAATTTTAAAGATCTTTAATAGGTAGCCATTTTCGACAACAACTATTTTTTTAGCTGAGGTTTTTTTTTTTTTTTCAATTCTTTTTATTTTACATGATGGACAAATTTCCCAAGTTAGTTCCTTCCATGCATAATAATCATCAAGTTAACAATTCAATATCGAACTGACACTATACTGTGTAAGCTAGATGTGACATGTGAGATCATGACTCCATCAATGTTTAAAACTTCTAATCAAGGATTAATGACTTAACTTAATTTTGAGATTTCTCAAATGACTAAAGTACAAGAGACACAAGACATCAACATTAAGCATCTTGTAATTCTAATTTTTCAAAATTTTTTTCCAATTTTCCGTAATTTTTGCTCAAAGACTATGAAAACACTGATTAGCTTGTCTAATCCACACCCCCAACCTAAAATCTACATTGTCCTCAATGTAAAAGAAATAAGCATGTAAAAAGGGAAGTAATGGAAAGATACTACCTAAAAAAAGGGATTTTTGAGGCTTTTCCAATGATCTCAGTGTGAAGATGGGTTAGCACAAAAGACTCAATAGACAATAAGCAAACTATCCTAAACAGCGGAAAGCAAACTATCCTAAAACAACGGAAAACAAACTATCATAATCCTAAATTCTTTGAAAGCAGTAAACCTAATTAGGAAAATAAGGGAAAGCTACTCAGTCATGCCGCAAGGTTCCTCCTCCGGCCAATATCTTGATAAATTTCTCAGTAGGTTTCTCAACAAGATTATCCAAAAGCGCTTTTACAATAGGCTTAGATGTCCTGGAGCATGAATTTTCAACGAAATTTATGGACCTCAGTATAAAGTTTCCTTTTAATCTCCTGAGGTGTCCAAAGTACATATGATTCACTTGAGTAGAGAAAGTTTCAAAGTTAGCGCAATGTGGTAAATTAGAGACTAAAAGTAGATAAAATTCAGAGAAATTCTTAGTAGGTGATGTAGTTTCAACATATTCTGAAGTTTCAGACTTTGGTTCAACATTCAGCTCCTCCTCCCTTAATGGTAAACATTTAAGATCTGTAGAAGGAGGGGCTTCAGAATAAGGGTTCTCTCGGTTAGTAACAACCACCGAGGTATAGTTTTGTAACGTATCCATTATTTCTTTTATCATGGGATCATTTGAATCTGCAAAATATGTCAAGCGATCTTTCAGATAGTTGAAATTGTCGGTTGAGAGAGGCTCATTTTCCACATTGAAATATATGATAATGTGCCCAATGATTCCTTTATCTTCTTTTAGAATAAAGAGAAACATGATCTTTTGCTCTTCACCTTGGTGAGAGTCAATTGTCACCGGATACATCTCGCCCTGCCCTGCATAGACAGATTGTGGATCAGTAGGTGCATTGATGTGAAGATTCTGTTCATTGCTACTACTCAGTAGAGGCACTATATCATTAAGGGTTGACATCTCATATGAAGGCCTTAACTGGGTGGTTTCAAATTCCAAAGTCATATCGAGCGACTCGTCCATCTCCCTAATCATATTATAATCTAGATCAGGGGAGTGGTTTACACACGCCTCAAAAGAGCTGGAAGGGTCGATTAAAGGAGGTTTATCCTCCACATTTAAATCAGGTGTGTTAGATGGGTGGAGTAAATCATTATGGTCGACAACTTCCTGTACCTCGTGATCACTTTCCTGAACCATACTTGAGATCGATTCTAGGGGAATTTGGGTTATAAACTCATGACTGTCATTCCAATACTCACCATCTTCTAATTCAGTGTAGTTCACAAGTGGGATGGGATCGCTTTCCTCACATTCTGTTTCTAGGTTGGGCTGAGGTTCGAATAAACTAGCCTCTTCCTCCTCATTGAAGCCAAGTGTATCATGTGAGTGAAGTATGTCCGTATAATTATATTTGAAAGATACCCGTGTCTCTTGATCTTTACTTTGGATAGTCATTGAGATCGATTCTCTGGAAAATTGAACTATATGATCATTAACAGAATTCAACTCCTCATTCTAAATTTTAGTATTCTTTATAATTGCATCACGTGAACCTAACTATTGTATATCTTTTATAAGTTCTTGTAATTTTTAGAGTGTGTTTTGCTAAATGAGCTCTAGAGTTTGTGTAGAATTCTGAAGTGAATTCTCTTAGATCGTTTCTTGTTAGATCTATATAAGACCTAAGAGAATTGTCACTATGATGCACTGTTGATTCAACTTCCCAATCTTTATGTTTCCACTGATTATAAGTAGGGAGTTCGAAATGAATAATTGGATTGGGTTGAGGCTGGGGTGAACTAGCCTCCTTTAGCTTATTAAGGCGTGATGCAAGCGCTTCTATCATTCTTCTGATGCCAGCAAAATTATTTGTGTAACCCTGAAGTGACTCCTCTTGGATCGTTTCTAGTTGGGTTTCAAAGGTAGAGAACCCAAGAGAATTATCACTATGATGTATTGCTGGTTTATCTTTCCAACATTGATGTTTCCTCCGATTATAGTCATACGAGTCATAGGTGGGAGAATCTGGTGGTTGTGGGTACATATTATCAGCCATAATACATTCACGCATAGTTCTCTTTTTATTGGATGGTTGACAATTATTCTCATTCTAATAATCACGATAACCCCAATAATCGCGTACTGTTTTCTTAATCCATGGAGTGCAATTATTCTCCGCATATAATCACCGAATGACTTCTTAACCGGTGGAGTATCATATTCTGGTTGGTTCTCGATGATATATTCAGAATTTTTTTGATACATAGGCTGTTTCCTATCATAATCATCATACATCCCTTCCCAATATCTCTTAGCTATCTCATCATACTGACATTCTCACACTTGCATGGTGAAACCCTAACTCTGAATCTAATCCTGAAAGAGAATAAAAGAAAAAATCCTACATCAATATGGAAAGTAAGTAGAGGAAAAGTTAGAAGGAAGTTACCAGATTGGAGAAGATCTATATCGGGATCCTTCAAAATAGAAAACAATGTTAGTTCAAAAAAAAAGAAAAAAGAAAAATCCTAACCTAAAAACAAAATAAAAAATTAGTCCTAAAAATAAATTAGTTTTTAAAAACAAATTAAGAAAGTTTCTAAATCTAGAAATAGAAAGTTAGTTTCTAAAACAAATTAAGAAAGTTTCTAAATATAGAAATAGGAAGTTAGTTTCTAAAACAAATTAAGAAAGTTTCTAAATCTAGAAATAAAAAGAAAAGTTAGTTTCTAAATCTAGAAATAGAAAAGAAAAATTAGTTTCTAAAAAAGATTAAGAAAGTTTCTAAATCTAGAAATTGAAAGGTAGTTTCAAAAAAAATTAAGAAAGTTTCTAAATCTAGAAATAGAAAGAAAGAGAATTAGAAAAAAGTTACCAAATTAGAAGTTTTTATTTTGGGATCTTATAGAAGAAAAAGGAAAGTGAATTAGTTTCTAAAAAAGAACTAAGAAAGTAACCTAGTTTCTAAAAAAAGGAAAGAAAGTAAGGTAGTTTCTAAAAACAGAAAAAGGAAAGGAAATTAGTTTCTAAAAACGGATTATGAAAGTTTATAAAAAATAAAAATTAGTTTCCAAAAACAAATTAGGACAGTTTCTATCCTAAAATTAGAAAATAAATTAGTTTCTAAAAACAAAAAGGGAAAGTTTCTAAACCTAGAAATAGAAAGCTAAGTTAGTTTCTAAAATAATTCTAAAAAAACCCTAACTTAAAAATAGAAAGTAGAAAAATCCTAATCTTAACTTAATTCTAAAACTAATCAAATCCGAAAAATGCAACTGTCAATCCCCGGCAACGGCGGTAAAAACTTGTTCACAACCCCAAGTGTAGGGTCGCGATGTAGTAATAATCTCAGTAAAACCAAGGTTGAATCCACAGGGACTGAAACTTATACGTTTCTAAAATTAACTAGAAGTATAGCTAGAAGAAGATGTGAAACTAATTCTAAAGTATTTGAGAGAGAAATTGTAAATAGAGTAATTAAAACTAAGAATTTAAAAGTGGGAACTAGGTTATCAAGGTCCACTTGTAGTGATCAGGGAGCCCTTTTGCTTGATTCAAGTAACACAATTGGAATTGGAGTCATATCCCATCCAATTGCAAAATATATCAATAAAACTAAATTTGAACTTCCATTGACCTAATTTTCAATGAAGGAGAACTATTATAATTGGCAGGGATTCCATCACCAAACCATGCCCAGGAGACAATGGAAAACAATAAGATTTACCAATCCCATAATCTCAAAGCAGGAGAATTGTAAAGATTAGGAAGGATTTCATTACCCTACCATGCACAAGGGACGATGGTGAACAACAAGACTTATTAATTTCACAATCTCAAATTAGGAAAAGAAGATACTTAAAGGTATTGCAGATCTATTGTAATTCAAGTCATAATAAATTATTAAAAACTGAAAGTATTCCTTAAATATCAAATTAGATTCCATGGAGTTCAACATAAACATGAATCAAAGCAATAGAAATATCTCATTATGCTATAAGCTTCACCTCTTAGCCCTAGCTAAGATGTTTAGTCAACTATAGACATGATTGGATCTAAAACCCTAAAAGAAAGCATGAAAACAACTAAGGAAGAAGAAAAAACTCTTAGCGATGACTTCTCCACCATTTTGCTCCACTCCTTTAACCCTAGAAAATGCCTACGAACATCTTAGGGAGTTCTATTTATATTTGTGGAACTCCAACTTTCATACTTAGTTGAAAAACTCTAGAAACCGCATCAAATTTACGTGGTTTGTTAAAATAGACTTCACTCTACGCAGTTTCTCAAAATAGACTTCACTCTGCCCTAATTTCACAAAATGACCTAGAATTTCAAAATATGCTTTTTTAGGACAATTTCAAGATTCCTTTTCTTTACTTCAAATCTTTGATTATCTTCATTCTTCACTTGATTTTCTTGGATCTTTGGCATGTGAATTCTTCAATCTTGGTCTCCTAAGATCCATCCCTTGCCTTAGTGATACTTGAGTATCAAATCGATGCTTTTAGCACCATTTTCAATGCAAGCTCTTAAATTCACCTTGCAAAACAAACATGAGTAAAATAGAACATTAAACATTATCATGTTCATAAAACCAATATAAAAATGGGGGATAATATGCAATATTTGACCCTCAACACGTAACGGTATTCAGTCATGTAGATTCTCATTTTCCTTTCTCTTCGTATAGATAATCCATCTCTCCCACACAAATCAATGTCTTTATTAAAAAAATGTTCTTGTGGGACGTTAGAGTTTAAAATTTTGAAATAACGTGAAGCAGAAATGACCACACTAGTCAGGATTGAAAACGAGTGTATACAAAAAACCGTATATACCTATAGTATGAGGCACTATGCAGTGCTTAACTTGCCTATACCTATGGTGCACCCAGGTTTTTAGTTTGTCCCATTCGAAGCCACGCTTTAGTGATACAAACGGTTGATATTATGGGCCCCACTAATTGATGGCCCCTGCACCAAAAGTGTAACGCCCCGAACTTTTCAACACTCGAGTATTGAAAGTTCTCGGGCGCCACCTGAAATTTTACTTATATGTGCATGTGTACGATACCAATTTGACAATCCTAGCCTTACATCCTCGCCCTGACACAAACTCAACCGTTAGGAAGGATATCCATTCATAGATGAAGACATCAAACTGGTGATTTTGAGACAAGACCATCCATCATGACATTTAACGTACGTACCTTCTGGTAAATAAATAGATGAGTGACTCCTCTTCCATAAGGATTTAGACATAGGTCACTTCATAAGAAATGCTTAGATTCACAACCAAAACCTTGTAGAACCATCAGATTCTCCAAAACTCTTAGATTATCAATAATTACGATAATGCCACTAACTTAAACCGGAATTCTAGTTCACTCAGTTTCCACAATCCGTTTAATGTGAAATTTTAGACCATGCCTATAAATCATAAATTAACCGTACACTGTGAAAATCAGCCCTCGGATCCTTATAGGAATTACCCAGTGCACAGATCAGCCACTAACCGTCAATTTTAGGGGCCACTTGACCGTGGATAGGCTTCAGCTTTGAATTCAACCACTTAACTTAGACGGGAAACCAAATGAATGGTATAGATTATCCAAGAACATCACGAGTTGGACCCCACCTGCAATGCGCGTGCACAACACACGTGCACTAGCAGCGCATGGAATTAGAGATCGGGTCAAACTCTGTTTGACCCGATCAAAGTCGAGGCAGAGAGGGAGTCTCTCTCCTCTCTCGCGTCTGTGCGGACGATCGTCCGCTACGACGATCGGTGGGCCATACCCGTCGTCCGTACAAAGAATCCAAACCGTTCATTACATCTGGGAGAGGTTTTCTAACAAAACCATGCTGTCTATAATCCTCCATGCACACAAAGAAACTCACCTTAACAAGGAATGCAACGCTTCGTCAGTTGATGGTGCGGTCCACTCAAAACCCGGATCGGATTCAAATCTTGAAGTATGGGCTAAATCGACCCAACAGAACCATTAAGCGGCTCTGATCCACCTAAGAGTCCCCTTAAGTGGACCCCACCAACCCCAGCAGAAAAAGGAAACCGGAGGATTCCGCAGATTTCGCCCGTTTGAAGTCGCTGTGGCCCACCACGTTTGACCAACTGGGAAATCCGACTTGTTCACCTTGTTATCCATGCAGAATCGGTCCTTCCCATGTCGAGCAAAGAATCAGAACGATCGCAGAAACGGTCCGAGATGCCAGCCACGCGAAATAAGACTACGTAACAGCAAGTTCCGCACCCGATTACGGAACAGAACCCCGTCTGGATTCGCGTAGATGAGTCTAGAGACTCTCTCCGTCTATAAAGGGTCTTCACCCGAAAAGGAAAGAAGGAGGAAAACGAGAGAGAGAGAGAGAGAGAGAGAGAGAGAGAGAGAGAGCGATTGAGAAAGAGAGTTCAGGAGAGAGAGTGGAAGCTATCAGCAGCTCCATCCACCCAAGCCTACTACCGATCAGCAAGGAAGAAAGAAGAGAAGGAAAAGAGGAAGGAGGAGAGTGTTGTCCAAGCAAGAAAGAAGAAGAGGAAAGAAGGAAAAGAAAGAGAGAGAAAAGAAAAGAAAGGAAAAGAGAAAGAAAAGAAAAGAAAAGAAAGGAAAAAGAAAAAGATGAAAAGGGAGAGAGGAAACTGAGTATTGTGCATAGATGGCGACTCACTGAGTCATTGATTCGGGTCCAAGATCGGGTCAGGTCCAACTGTCCTAATGACGGGTACTAGTCAGAAATTCCCAGGTAATATCCCTAACAATTAGGCTTCCACGCTCAAGAGCTGAACAAGGTAAGACACCCACCTCTACAAGGAAATAGTTTATGGTTTCAAATTAAACCATTAAATTAGCTTGGATCTAACATTAACATAACTCGACCGCCCTGGCTTAAATTGTAACCTAACTATATTATTCCAGACAATACAATATCCTAAGTAGATGAATCGTATCAAGTCTATGAGAGTTGGAGGATGACAACACCGATCTAACAATATCAAGGTGAAATTGAGATTGAAAAGGTGAGGGTTTTATCCTTTAAAGCTTACAGTAAATTAAGTTGATCTAATTATTTTGTCTTATATCGCATTCCTGTTATTTTATCTGGCCTTTTCATGCCTTTAATGTTATGGATTATCATGTCTTTCATGATTACATGTTTTTCTGGGAATTATCCTATATAATTGATTTATTTAATATCATTACAACTATTGGCCCTTTTGAGATTATGACATGATGTCAAATATAGGAGAATTTCTCTGAATTTTATGTGAGGCCATGGGTACAAGCCTTGCCCCTGCCTTATCAATTATTGAGTTGGCTCTGCCACTCGTCTTTATATTTGAGTTGGTTATGTCACTCGTATCTTTATTTGAGTTGGCTCTGCTACTCTTCCTTTTGAGTTGACCATTATCACTCTCCTCTTGTTATGTTAGCCATTGCCACTTTTGTTGAGTTGAACATTGTCACTCTTCTCTTTATTATATTGGCCTTGTGCCGTTTATCTTTCAAGGCATGGGCATGTGTCTTGTTATTCCAGAACCTCCATGATTCAGTTTATATTCTTGATGATTTCAGTTATATTCTCTATAAGTACAAGTGATGTGTTCTGAGGTATCACAACTAGTGAATCGATTATCTTACCATGGACGTAATGCGTTACGGGTAGCGGCCCTCTTGGTCGACACTTAATTCCGTGGGTTGGTTGGCGTAGTGCACAATCGATGTATGTAAATCGGCATACGTGTTACATCAACTTTTCGGGATTGGATGTCGCAATTAGTTGCTCCATGAATATATCGTGTTACGTAAATCCCCCAACCGCGTGTTGTGTTGCCTTGAGATGTTCGCATAAATCCATGCTAGCGTTAGCCATGCCGGCAAATATTCGTAGTTATGGGATGCGGGTCAAGCCGGGTTTCCTATGAATTATATTCCACATTGTGACGATCACTACGTATGATGAGCCGCACACACTATGCTAGGCATGCATCTCATGTATGTTGTTTGTGCATGCTGATACCCTCATGTTAGTAGAGCATGGGACGTATCAGACCCTTACTTTACCTGTTATGAATCTCTTGAATTATTGTTAATCTTGAAGGGTAATCTTCACTATGAGTAGGGCATTGACCCCTCTCCCAACCGTACAGTTGATGCAGGTGACGTATAGAGTGAAGACTTAGAGAGCTACTTCCCTATAGAAAATTACGCTGAAAGAATGTGAAGATAAATTATTTACTTAGTTTTATACTTCCGCTACGAACTCTGATGTTGTAATAAACCTCTCATTATGAGGCCTTGATTATTCCTTTTACTCGAATGATATATAATCAATACAGTTAATTTCCCTCTTGTGAATGTTACCTTCATGAATGTATCTAGATGTGATTAAATAAATAAAAATAAAAATAAAAATAGGGTGCGATTTTAGAGCATCCAGTTTATTCATTATTAACACTCGGTTTCCTCGGACATGAGTACAAACTCTGGCCGTGAAAATTTCGGGTTGTTACAAAAAGTATCCCATATGAAAAACTCCCAACCCCATTGGGAGCAAATAGACTACTCGACTGAAAAAAGGCCAAAGAGCTGATGTCAATGATTCTTGGAGATTTTCCAGGGCACTTTACTCACTTCTCGATCAATTTCGCTCACTTCATGGTCAAGTTCACTCACTTTACGGTGAATTTCACTCACTTTGCGGTCAAATTCAATGAGCCTAACGTGAAATTCAACAAGCCTAACGTGAAATTTAACGAGCCTAACATGAAATTTAACGAGCCTAACATGAAATTTAACGAGCCTAACGTGAAATTCAACGAGCCTAACGTGAAATTGAGTGAGCCCGACGTGAGATTCAACGAGCCTAACATGAAATTCAACGAGTCGAACATGAAATTCAACGAGCCTAACCTGAAATTTAACAAGCTTAACATGAAATTCAACTAGCCTAACGTAAAATTCAACAAGCCTCACATGAAATTCATCGAGCTGAACATGAAATTCACAATATTAACTTTTATAGTGATTAACTACATGGGTTTAAAGTTTTCAAGTTTGAGTTGAGAAGAATGTCAGGGCAACCTAATCGAACTAAAACTTAATATTTATAGTAAAAATAAAAATAAAATGGCCATCGATCTGATGGAATCTCGCAAATCCGCTAGGTTGGCTGGCTAAATCAGCTTCTCCTACCCAAAAATCATATATGATATGTCGAAAAACTCATTCCGGTTTACAACATACGATTGTTTTAAGGTTGGACAGACAGCCAGTAAGTCGGGGTTGACCCCGACTAGACCCAATCGACCAAACAGTCGGGGCTGACCAGGTCCATTCGGGGTCGACCCCAACTTGCTACTTGTCTATCTAACCTTAAAACAGTCGTATGTTGTAAACTGGAATGAGATTTTCGACATATCATATATGATTTTGGGGCAGGAGAAGCTGATTGAACCAACCAACCTAGTAGATTTGTGAGATTCCATTGGATAGATGGATGAAAGCCTTTTTTTTTTTTTTTTTACTATAAACATTAAGTTTTAGTTCGATTAGGCCACCCCGACATTCTTTTCAACTCAAACTTAAAAACTTTAAACCCATGTAGTTAATCACTATAGAATATGTTAATATTGTGAATTTTATGTTCAGCTCGGTGAATTTTATATTAGGCTCGTTGAATTTTACGTTAGGCTAGTTGAATTTTATGTTAGGCTCATTGAATTTCATGTTAGGCTCGTTGAATTTGATTGCGAAGTGATTGAAATTGACCGTGAAGCGATTGAAATTGACTGCGAAGTGAGTGAAATTGACCGAGAAATGAGTGAAATTCATTGCGAAGTGAGTGAACTTGACCGATGAGTGAAATTCACCGCGAAATGATTGAAATTCACCATGGAGTGATTGAAATTCACTGTGAAGTGAGTGAACTTAACCGCGATGTGAGTGAAATTGACCACGAAGTGAGTGAACTTGACCGGAAAGTGAGTGAAATTGACCGTGAAGTGACTGGAATTGACCGCGAAGTGTAACACCCAGGTTCTCATGACTCGAGGATGGTCACCTGAGGATGAGAAGCCGGGTATTACGTTATGAAGTATGTCACCACACATCTAATTTATAGAGAATTCTATGGCATATTATAAAGAAATTACTATATAGGCTAAATTGTCGTAAGCATTAACAAGGAAATTTAAATTCACACAAGTATCAACAAAATTAAATCCCACAGCAGGGGATTTTAGTTACAATTCGTGGAATAAAAAAAAACATAAAGTCCCGATAACAAAAGCATGTAAATTATAAACTATTAGTCGAGCTCAAAGGGCTTAACCCCGCTGGCGTAGTATCCTTCCTCGTCAGGTTCCTCTCCGGTCATCTCTGGGATCCCGACTAAGGGGTTTTCTTCCATCAGTAAACCTCCATCTATTTGGTGCAACCGCACGATAAGGTGAGCGTTAACTCCGTGAGAATTTCCCTCAAAGATTCATGCATATCATAGTATTCCAACATAGTTTTAATCAATTTAGCATTTCTTAATGAGAGTAATATAATATGAACATGTGTATGATGTATGAATGTATGTCTAAAATCGTAGACCTGGGGATGCACATCCAGCTGTCAAAAGAAAGGGTCACCCGCAGTAGGCTAGCTACATGGAAAAGACCATGTTGTGAGAGCGCCCAAGGAAATTTAGCCTCCTAGAAAAATATTTAGGATACACCTGAGGAGGTACTAAAAACCCGGAAAAGCCTCATATAAAGTGAGCGGCCCATAGTGGTATGAATGCGCTCGACCTGACGGTTATATTAGAATGATTAAAATTCTTAGTAGACCTATCAGGTTGCGGCTTACTTCAAGCACCCGGTAAAGCTCATATGTTATGTACCATGATGTCCACGTACATCTCTTAGATTTAATAACGACGTCCCTTAAATTGTGGTCATTAACAAATGTTAAGGTCCTTGGCAAAATATTCTACATCCAACCATAAGTTTGATATGGCTTCAACATAATTCATTATAATTCCTCTATTCTTGGATTTGGATAAAGACCCACAATTATGGGATATTAGGTACAAGTATGATTACATTATTTGGAGCATTTAAGTGTACATCCCAAACATCTCTACCAGGTAGGATAACATACAAGTAATCCTTATACTACAATTTATAAGGTAGAGTAAAATGTAGTTTCAAGGCTCATTATCATGAACATTGAAAACATATTATCATGAACATTAGAGGCATACATATATATTCAAGAGATCATTAATGCAACGTAGAAATAACATGAATAAATTCTATTCACATGGTTAATCAATATGGAGTTGGAGTAATAGAGTTTAAATCATTACCTCTTGTCAATCATTACTAGTATAAATGAAAGAAATGAATTTATATTGATAATATTCTAAAATTGTCCACACATTAGATTCAAACTAAGATGGAAACTAGAGAATGTAAGAAATAACGAGGGTGATTCCTCACCTTGGGTGGGTATTCTCTCTGATTTGGAATATTCTTATGAGATGAGTGTAAGGATCCTAAAATCTAAGTAAATGTAAGTTTAGATTTCTAGTCCCAACTCACATATAACCTAATAGTTATATGTGATGGGTTTTTTTGACCCATCTTCGACTGGTCGAGAGCTCTGCTCGACCGGTCGAAGGCTGGTGGTCGACCAGTCGAAGGTTTGAGTCGAGGACTTCGACTCAAAGTCCAGCGAATATGTTTGCTGTTTTTTACTGTAGCTAGGACTGGTCAAAGGAATGTTCGACTAGTCGAAGGGGACCTAGGACTGGTCGAAGGAATGTTCGACTAGTCAAAGGTTACGCAGTTTGTTCCGCGATTTTGCGCGAAACTGCGGATTTGAGTCCTTTCGCAACAAGGATGCGAAAATGAGTTTCCTAAACTATAAAAGGGGTTGCCTAGGGTTTTCTAGGCACAACAAGAGGGTTTCCTAAAGCTTTACAAGGGATTTGCTAAAGGGTTTAGGGCTATCAAAGGTGAGAGAAAGGGAGAAAGAGAGAGAGGAAGCTTATAGAAGGGAGGTTCTGCTCGTGGAAGTTTTCTATTGTGCAATATATATCTCAGCGCTTCTATGTCCTCGTAATCGGTTAGATCTCTCCGTTTTCTCTATTTCTCTTATTGTTTATCCACTCCTGCGTGAGTGAAGCTAGAAGATTGTAACGTTCTACTTCATAGTGGATTGTTGATCTGGACGAGGTCCCTTGGTTTTTACCTCTTTGAGGGTTTTCCACGTAAAAATCTCTTGTGTGGTGTGTGATTGATGCTTTGATTTATTTAATTGCTTTATTATCCATAATTCTGGTTTGTTTCAGGAGGCTAGATCCTAAGGTTTGTGCAAGGCATCCCAACAATATGAACCTTGACAACTACTTGTTTTGGACTTGTTGAAGGAAGGAGTGATCTTCAAGCTAAATAGTTGCAGGTAGTTCCTGGATAAAGTATTATAAGATATCAGTGAGTCACTACCGAGTCGACTTGGTTGGAACTCTCAAACAATAAGCTGATTGAGTTAGAGTTTAGGAAAAGTACTTGTTGTAGAACAATATCAGGTTTCTTGGGTCTAATGCTACCCAAGTTCTCCTTAGATGAGCCTTGATACCGGTGTAAGGATAGTTTAGTTTTGACTCAGTTAAGAAACTGGGCGAGTCAACTCATGATTGAGTTTAGAGAAGTTTCATACATAGATAGCAGGGTTTTGGGTTTTATACCTGAATGGAGACTGTCCTAACTGATGGTGTACAGCAGGACAAGACGAGTTTCACACTAGGTCTGAACTAAGTCAGGACCTTACCCTGCAACACAGAGATTGGTTGAGTCAATAAGTTGATGACTCACCAATGACTCAGTTGCAGGTAGTACCTGGATAAACTATTATAAGATATCAGTGAGTCACTACCGAGTCGACTCAGTTGAAACTCTCAAACAATAAGCTGATTGAGTTAGAGTATAGGAAAACTACTTGTTGTAGAACAAGATCACTGGTTTCCTGGGTCTGATGCTACCTAAGTTCTCCTTATATGAGCCTTGATACCGGTTTAAGGATAGTTTAGTTTCGACTCAGTTAAGAAACTGGGCGAGTCAACTCACAATTAAGTTGAGAGAAGTTTCATACATAGATAGCAGGGTTTTGAGTTTAATACCTGAATGGAGACTGTCTTAACTGATGGTGTAGAGCAGGTCAAGACGAGTTTCACACTAGGTCTGAACTAAGTCAGGACCTTACCCTGTAACACAGAGATTGGTTGAGTCAATAAGCTGATGACTCACCAATGACTCGATTTCGAAACTTAGCTTGGATAGTGATCTGTTACCAGGAACTGTGAGTTGATTAGAGCGTTGTTGGAGATGACTAGCTATGCCAGAACGGTCGTGATTGTAGTGGGTCTGTATCGGATTTTCGGTGCTGCTGGGAAGGCTGAGTCGATGTGGGATTGGTCCTCTTTCGAGTCCGTAACTGAGTTGGATAACACTCGGTTGGCTCGAACCGAGCTAACTGTCATGGTTGGAGGAGCCCTTTCTCTTGCTTCTTCTCAACAAAGGAACGGGTCAGAACCTGCTTCTGACTCGCTCTCTTCAGTGACCGAGTCGAGTTGCGACAAAAGTCCGCAACTCGCTCCAACAGCCGACTCTCTCGCCCTTTCTTTCTCTATCTCGAATTTCGCCCTAAAAATTCAGCTATTTATAGGCTCTCATCCACTTTTAGAGATTTCTGAGCCTAATCACGGGATTAGTTGCTTCATTAGCGGAAGAAGGATAGCGAAATCTGGTTTGATGCCCCTAAACTTTGGTTTAACAGTTACATGGTTCCAGACAACTATTCTAGGAATATTTCTGGTGGGGTGGGCCGTGTATTGAGCGGCTTGGATTAGTGCAAGGGCCGTTAATAAAGAAGGTGGGTTCCACGACTGTTTTTGGAGAAGATGATCCATTGATCATGGCGTTTTCGCATGGGTCGGTTAATCCAAGGATCTGGTGGGTTTAAATGGTTTGGATGCTGCCCAGGGGGCTCGTGGGTCCCTCTATACGGAGAAACAGGGACCATTGACCACACCCCTTTTTATAACGGAGACGACTCGCACCGTGGTAATTTCTGGTTCTGGTTTGTGGTTGCGTATGTGCTCTCCTTTCCTAAATATCGACGTGGTCTTGGTCGGTGGGTCCCATTGATCGTTCTGGACGGTTTTGATTTTGGAGACGACCGCTGATGGTGGGCCGTCTCGATGGACGAATGTAGCTCGTTTGAATTTAACATGTGGCGGGAAGAAATCCCAGCTTTTTTTGGGTTTTACGGGTCAAGCCTGGTTGACCGCGTGCACGGTCCCATGCTCTGCGGGAGCGCATGATTAGTGCTCGTGCACGACCCCAAACGTGGGGTGCATGTGATGATCAGCGTAATCCACGCCGTCCATTCCTCTTGGGAGGTCCACTAGACGTCCTTGGCTGAAGGTTAGTTGGTTTTATAATTTGGGTGGGCCACACTTGGAGATTCATCACTGATAAGTGCCGATTATTGTTGATCTAACGGTTGTTTCAGTTTCAATGTCTTTTGGTGGTTATGAGGTGTGCCAACGTGTGGTTGGACTTTCTTATTGTTGGATTTTGCTAATGGGTTCGCGTTAGTTTATGATGGTACGGAAGGAAGGCAATTTTTATTTGTAGGTTGAAATTTAGAGTCGTAAATACAAGTCGTTACATGAAGTGATTGAAATTCATTGTGAAGTGAGTGAAGTTCAACCGGAAGTGATTGAAATTGACCGCGAAGTGATTGAAATTCACAGCAAAGTGAGTAAGTTCATTGCGAAGTGAGTGAAATTTACCGCAAAGTGAGTGGACTTGACCGCAAAGTGAGTTAAATTAGTCGTGAAGTAAGTGAAATTCATCGCGAAGTGAGTGAACTTGACTGCGAAGTGAGTGAACTTGAACACGAAGTGAATAAAATTCACTGCGAAGTGAGTGAAATTCATTGGAAGTGAGTGAACTTGACCAACAAGAGAATGAAATTGACCGATCTTTACATGAAATTAACCAAGCTTAACTTGAAATTGATTGAGCTTCACATGAAATTGACCAAGCTTCAAATGAAATTCATCGAACTTCACATGAAATTGATGTTTGCCTCGTTGAATTTCATATTAGGCTCACTCAATTTCAAATTAGCCTCGGTCAATTTCATGTTAGGCTCGATGAATTTCATGGTAGGCTCATTCAATTTTATGCTCGGCTCGATGAATTTCAAGTTAGGCTCGGTTAATTTCAAGCTAGGCTCGGTGAATTTCACGTTAGGCTCAGTGAATTTCATGGTAAGCTTGTTCAATTATACATTAGGCTTAGTGAATTTCACGTTAGGCTCGGTGAATTTCATATTCGAGGCTTAGTGAATTTCATGGTAGGCTCATTCAATTTCAAGTTAGGTTCGGTCAATTTCATGTTCGGCTTGATGAATTTTAAGTTATGATTGGTTAATTTCAAGCTAGGCTTGGTGAATTGTATGTTAGGCTCGGTTAATTTCACGTTAGGCTCGGTTAATTTTATGGTAAGCTTGTTCAATTTCACGTTAGGCTCGGTATATTTCAAGTTAGGCTCGGTGAATTTCATGTCCAACCCAGTAAATTTTATGTTAGGTTTTCATGTTTATCTAGGACTAAGGTTATAATCTATAACCAAAGACTTCACGTGAGGGTTACTTCAGCTGTGAGAAACTGCATTTGTTATCAAGTAGGGCATTTTGGTCGGTAAAAATAATAATAGAAAAGGAAGGCTGAGTTGGACCACACAGTGCGGATTAAACGCCTACCATTAAAAACTTTCCCCGAGCCACATAAGTTTTGGATAAATCTGAATTTTGTGTTTTCCCTTCATCGTATCTACATGGACTTATGAAAGGCTCGATGGCAAATAAACATCACGGTGGGCCCTACGAATATTTCAACGGTGGGTGTCTTTATCACTGCTAGTGTGGCTCACTTGAGCATTAGATCTGCCTATTTTTTTGACAGCAAAGCTAAAATGGTATGAAAAAATGGATGAACGGCGTGGATAAAACCTATACTTAATGGTGGGCCCCAAAGAGCTCCTGCCGGTCCGATTTCCGTCCATGTGGGGGCAGGACGCAGTCCACTTCCCCAGATCAAATGTCTCATGTCCTCCCAAATTCCCTCACCATGCATGCTACTGCAAAACGGCCTCTCTCTCTCTCTCTCTCTCTCTCTCTCTCTCAAAACCCTTAAAACCTAAAACCAATGACCAGCAAATTCCAAACCTTCCCAACACTCTCCTTCCCTTCTCTCTTTTCCAATTATGCCCCCAACAAAACCCAAAATTCCCTGAATTTCATTCACCCATTATCTTCAAATTCTTCATTTCCAAGAACCCATCTCTCATGGAAGATAAACCTCATTCCATCTTACAAGAGGAAGCAGAGAAGGCTTGGAATTATTTCCATGGCCGCCACCGACGACGCTGAAAAGGGTCAAATCGCCAAATGGGTGTCGATGATTTCCCCCCGGGGGATCGTCGCAGAGAGGATTCTGAGACTGATTGCGGGTGCGACGTCGAGTCCCATATGCCAGTTCGTGTCGTCGCCGGTCACGTTTCTTCATTCGGTGGACCCCAGAATCAAATTGGTGATTTTCCTTTTCTTTTTTGTTTTTATGTAATTTTGTGAAACTGGGTTTTAGTTTGTTTATTGAAATGGGTTGCTAAGACCATAGCTAGCTGGGCGATTAGTCGAGAGAAAATCAAGAAAACAAGATAGAAAAGAGAGAAAATGGTCTCACTTCAAGTTAGAAAACATACCTCATGTTAGTTTTGGTCATTTTCGACTGGGAGTTTTTTTTTTTTTTTTTTTTAAATGTTGATTTTGGTTTTGGGTTATCGGTTTTCTTGATGAAACTTTGATTTTTATTGGTAGTCTTGATAATGAGATTTTAGCTTTATTTGATATGAGTATGGTGATTGGACTGCTGATCTAGTGAACCATTACTCAGATTGGTAACATCGCAACGCAAAAAATGTGATTGTAGGATGATAATAGCCATCCATTGTGTGGGCTCCAACTGGATAGATGGGAAAAAAAGAAAAGAAAAAAAAAAGAGCAATGATTCACATTTAACAGGTAAAGTTGCACTCATTGTACTGTTAAGATTGCTCAATTGCATAACTTCCAGCTGAGACTATGGCCCATCTACATGGTGGGCCACCATCAATGCAGTGGTAATCACCATATTCATGTAGGTGGTGATGGTGGGCTTGTGAGTGAATGGAAATTGAGTAGAAAAATGTGAATGGTCCACATTTCAGGAAACTTGCACCAATCAGATTGTTAAGGTCGTCCAATTGCAGTCAAATGTGGGGGTATGGCACATACACAAGTAGTGTGAGCCTATGCCATGGTCAATTCCAAAAGCTAGGGTTAAAGAGGTAGGCTAATGTATGGTGGGCTACGGATCATAAAAGGTTTGCTAGTCTAAGACTCTTAACATATGATATCCAACCCTGAATTGCTGGGTGAAAGGCTAAGATGATGATGAAGAATTATGGATGCTTCTAGACATCTTTTATGTATCATTGCCTGTTTGTGAAATATCATGAGAAGTTATTAAATCTATCTCACTTTTTGCAGGTATGGCTTTTGGCCCTTGTTGTCTTACCAGCAAGGTCACATATAGTTATGCGCCTTGGATTAGTCATTTACCTAGCTCTACTGTCAATTTGGGTTCTTCCCACGCATGTTTGGAAGGTATGCTTAATGCTTAGCAACTAAATAGCACGGTATGACTAGTTAATGGGATCTTGCTGATTCAACACACACCTTTCGTTCCTCACACTTACGCACAGGAGTGCATGCGTTGACATGTGCCACATGGCCAGATTTGCAAGATCCTTAGTGCATGATCCTACTAACCAGGTGCCCCTCCCACTTCGAATCGCGCTTTAGGCTTGTGCTCCCACTTCCATTCCTAATTGTTTATACTTGCTTGCATTTTGAAACAAACGCTTCCCCACTCCCACACCCGAATCTATTCCCACTTTGCTTCACACTTTGTGCAAGGATAGCTATACCCAAGCCACTCATCAGGCAAACTGCATCTTGCAGGCACCTCAACCCAAATATCAAGCCAGTCCACTCATCAGGTGGGTCCCAATTTTGCAATGAATTTGGACCATTTGCATTTTCAAATGTTTGGTTGACCTGATGAGTGATACTAGCTTGATTTTTGGGCCATGGCATCATCTATGTGGTGGGGCCTACCTGATGAGCTTCTTGGATCTTGCGCATTTGAAGTAGCAAAATCATACCATACTCCAAAAATTGTACCATACTTTGCTTCACGCTTCATGCAACGATAGCAATTCCCAAGCCACTCATCTAGCAAACTGCCCCGATCCAAATATCAGGCCAGTCCACTCATCAGGTGGGCCACAAGTTTATAATGAATTCGGACCATTTGCCATTTTTCAAATGTTTGGTTGACCTGATGAGTGTACTAGCCTGAATTTTGGGTCCTGACAACTATTTGGTGGGGCGCCACTTGATGAGCTTCTTGGATTTCTGCCGGTTGGAAGTAGCCGAAGGGGAACAATTTGTTGATTAAAAGTTTCACACTCCCAACTATCATTTTTCCCCCTTGAAGCCATGGGAACAATTTGTTGATTGAAAGTTTCATTTATCGGTAGTAAGCTTTGCTTCTCTCTCCTAGTACAAGAAGAAATTTTATTTAGCATTTGAGCTGTCTCCTTCTAAATTTATAATTTATTGGTAATCAAGTGTTGCTTTGCATTTGTTGGACTGTTGGCGTGTTGCCATTGGGGCATTCTTGATGGAATTCCTTTTTTTTTTTGTAGGATCAATTGGTCAGAGTGGGTTTGCTTTCAGGGATTTTGTTTATTATGCTTGGATTGGGTTCTGATGGTGTACCTCCACTTGTCCAGTTAAGAACTCCACCTCCATCTATGATAGGATTGCCCAATATTCCTACATCATTGGAAGGCTATTCGTATTTAATCATGAAACTAGGGCCATTGCAGTTTACAAGGAAAGGCTTGTCGTTGGCAAGTACATCGGCATGTTTATCCTTCACCGTATGTTCTTCTCCTTTACTCCCCATTTCTCGCTTTTGCCTTATTTTTCTCCCTTTTTTTTAAAAAAAGGTCACTTTGTTGTTAACTGTAATCTTTCAAAGAAAAACTTATTGTTTAATATTATTTGGAATCTGGCATGTCTGATAAGTAAGTTTTGCTATCAACAGTATGCATCCTCTCCATATGCACCTTTACATGCCAACGTGCAGGACATCTAAGTGGTGCATAAGGTGGGCGACCTGAAGACAAACTGGAGCAAATATCAGGCTGATCCACTCGTCAGGTGGGCCAGCCATGTAAGAAAACATACCAAAGATCAACATTCTTGTGCATGCCTATGAGCAGACCATCCTAATTTTGATCAGATCTCTGCATGGCGGAACCCACCTGACGCACCAGTCAGATGTCCTACACATGTATAAGGTGTGCTGCATATAAAATGTATGGAATAGAGAATTTGTGGAGCTAGCAGACCTCCTGATTAGTATATGATGATTTTGTTGGCACTCTTTCACTTTTTAGAGGTGACCTACCATTTAGTATAAGAAACACTTATATTCCTTCCAGATTTAGTAGATTGGAGTCCAAGACTAAGTTATTTTAAGTGTCAAAAAGTCCCGTTATTTGTATCAGTCTCACTCTCTGACTTTAGTTGAAGAATTTGTTGGTGCTTTCCTAGACCCCAGCTGGCTTGGAAAAAGATGTAGAATTTCATCTCATGTTACTTACTGGATGCTCTTCTTCTTGGAAACTTTTTCCATTTAGTTTGAAATTTGAATTGCAATAATTATGTTAAAACTACATCTCTGTTTCTATTGAAGGTCTTCCAAAGTGCAAGTCTTTGCCTGACAACGACAACTCCGGAGCAGCTTGCCTCCGCTTTACGGTGGTTTATGCTCCCTTTAACACTCATTGGTGTTCCTGTATCAGAAATAATACTGACTCTGCTACTTTCTTTGAGGTTCATCAATCTAGTATTTGATGAGGTAAATTAAAAATTGGTTCATATAGTCATATAGTTTAATCTTCAGGTTTTGGTGTTTTCTTTTGGCAGATATTGTAGTAATGCTACCTCAATAATTTCTTATACATTTGCAATTTGCACATTTAATATGCTGGCAGGTTCGGAATGCTGCATTGGGGATTGTGGCTCGTCGGATACATTGGCGACAATTGACAGTAATGGAAACACTTGATGGTAAGCATACTCTGCATGTTATTAACTTTTTGTGGGCGTGGCCATGGAATTCTACTTGTGATCGAAATGTCAACTTTGCACCCTTTTTTTTTTTGTGTGTGTGGCATCCAAGCTATTCAACAGGTAGGTGCCACCATATAGATATCCTGGCATAAAATTCAGGCTGGTCAATTCATCGGGTGGACAACATGTACAAAAGCAATGGACAACTCAAAAGAATCACCCCCCGTCCAAATTCAATTTGTATGTGTGGCCCGCCGCCAGAGAGGTATTCAGTAATGGTAATGGCTGGCCGTATGGCCATTAACGTCCGTTACAGCCCTGCAACTGTCGAAAAAATTTTTAAAGGAGAAAACTGTATCAGTCCTGTATTGGGCCTGTATTGGGCTGTCATGGCTGTAACAGGCCCATTACAGGTCAATTTTTTCCAATTGGGCATTATGGCCAGCACAGCGGATCCCACCATTACCGTTACCCTTACGTAAGGAGTCCCACTGTTACTGGTTACTGTTTTTTAATATCTTCATGGCCAGCCTGATGTGACTGCCCTGATTTTTGGGCCAGTCAAGCTGGAGGGCAAGGAGCGAGAAATCTTCAGCTTGACAAAAGAACTTATTGAAAGAATTGAAATTAGATGCATTCAAAATTGTGGAGAATGTCAAAGGTCCTCACGTAGAGTATCCAACTCAACTTGACTAAAGAACTTACATAACAAAATAAAAAATGAAAAAGATTCAGGGAAAACTTTATGGAAAATCCAACAAATGACACTTTTCACTAGGACATTTGTCGAATGTCTTGTATAACATTGAGGAGTTTTCAAGTGTCTGCACAGCAATTAAAACAAAATGCATCCCTAGTGGATATTAGCATACTTTTATAATCAGATAACAGAATTACTATACAGATGAAACATCTTGTTTGTTGTACCCATTTTGCTTAAATGACAATAGGGATGCATTCCCTAGCTGTGTTTTTGTTTTTGTTCCTTGTTCTTTCTTGTTGCTCTCTTTTTCTTTCAATAAATTTGTAGTTACCATAAAAGAAAGGGGGGAATAAAAGAAAGAAATGTTTAGGTTTGCTGGAGTTGGTCATCATGGGAATATTGGATCTCAAACTTTCCGGCTTTTCTTTTAGACACATTCTCCGTGAGGCAAATGAGGTGGCTGCCACTTTGTAATTATTTCCATATCTCCTCGATGTTACTAGAATATTCTCTTTATTGATTTATGAGAAAAGGAAAAGGAGGTGGCTGACCCTTTAGCTAATTTTTTTTTCTGGATGGGCAATTATCTCTTCTCCCCTCCTTCAATGTTGACTTTGTATTCCTATTATTTGCATGCGCTGTTAAGCTGCCCTATTTCTGGATGTGTCTTGTATAACATTGAGGAGTTTTCAAGTGTCTGCACAGCAATTAAAACAAAATGCATCCCTAGTCGATATTAGCATACTTTAAAATCAGATAACAGAATTATTATACAGACGAAACATCTTGTTTATCGTACCCATTTTGCTTAAATGACAATAGGGATGCATTCGCTAGCTGTGTTTTTGTTTTTGTTCCTTGTTCTTTCTTGTTGCTCTCTTTTTCTTTCAATAAATTTATAGTTACCATAAAAGAAAGGGGGGAATAAAAGAAATGTTTAGGTTTGCTGGAGTTGGTCATCATGGGAATATTGGATCTCAAACTTTCCAGCTTTTCTTTTAGACACATTCTCTGTAAGGCAAATGAGGTGGCTGCCACTTTGTAATTATTTCCATATCTCCTCGATGTTACTAGAATATTCTCTTTATTGATTTATGAGAAAAGAAAAAAGAGGTGGCTGACCTTTTAGCTAATTTTTTTTCTGGATGGGCAATTATCTCTTCTCCCATCCTTCAATGTTGACTTTGTATTCCTATTATTTGCATTCGCTGTTAAGCTGCCCTATTTTAAGAGGATCTCTTGTACCAGTCAAATAAAATCTATCTTGAAAAACCATCATATAGTTTATTTGAGATCAAATGCTTTGCAATGACATTGTTTTGCTCTTTTGAAACTTACCCTTGGGTTGGTAGACAAAAGTTGCTAATGAGCTAGTGAGTTTTGTACTCGCTGCTTATATATCTTTTTTAATTTGCTCTTGGGTTTTGCAGTTTTCATTATGTATGTTCGTCGGATCTTCAAAAATATTTTCAGCCACGCTGAGCAAATTTCACAGGTTATATATTTTTTCCCTTATGCATCCTTATTTCTTGTCTCTATGATGTCTAGTTAATTTTTTTGAGGTCGTGTGGTGTAAATTAAGTTTAGGGGCTGTTTGGATAGGAGGAATCCAAAACACATGGAAACACTCCCTGGAAATCTGATAATGTGGAAAACAGTGAAAAAGAAACTGGAGCGCAATGTTTGTTTTACATGTCCATTTCCACGGAAATATTGAAAGGTCCATGGTCAACGCCAACATGTCTCTCTCATTACTGTGGAAATGCCCATGAATTAGCTTTTTGGGAAGAAATCAATTCACTTATTTTAAAAGAAAAAGCGTAATAATTATTGTCAATTTCTCCAGCTACATTTTACAATACAAATAGCGGAAAATGCCATATGTGGAAATTGATTTCATTTCCAACCATTTCCAACCTTCCAAACAATCTTGGAAATATATATATATATATATATATATATATATATATATATATATATATATATATATATATATATATATATATATGAGAGATGCTCACACACAACTAGTTGGACTGTGAGTTTTGGTCCAACTAGCTGGGCATTTAATGAAAATTTTTTCCATTTTATACAATGCATGCATATATATTAAGGGATTTTAGAATGCATGTTATAGTTATGTAAAGTGGCATGTTTGTTAAAATCTAAGTCATTCATCATTTAGGATCCACTAAGGATAACTTATATAGGGACGAAATTTAGATCCATTCATCTTTCAAGTAGGCCACACCAATGTAAGTAGTTTGGAGGGTGAATATTTCTTTATCAACTATTTCCAGTTGTGTGGTCCACCTAAACCATGGATGGGCCTGAAATTTGAGCCCTAAGTGTAAAGTGAGGTGACCCATCAGATGTTTGGAGTAGATTTAAAATTAACACCATAGTCTGCTTACCCGAAGGGGCCACTCCTTTTCAAAGTTGTGTTTAAACACTCGTGGATTGACATTACGAGGATTAATTACCAAAATAAAGGACTCGAATTTCCTGCAAAAGCCTTTCGCAGGAAGTTCGGGCACAAGGATGCTGGGTGGGCCCCACAGATATGTTTGTGTGAAATCTACCCCATCCATCCTTTTTGAAAGATAATTTTAGGATGTGAGACCAAAAAATAGATGTATACAAAGACTCAATTTGGGCCACACGAGAGGAAATAGTTGTTATTCAGTGAGCACTATTGAAACATTTTTATGGCCATGAAATTTTTGTATCCAGTTATATTTTTAGTGTTTTCACTTCATCCAATTTGGAATGGCCTTATAAACGGTTTGGATTGCATATAAACATCAAGGAGGGGTCTAAGAAGGTTTCAACGGTGGAAATTTCTTTCCCCAATTTCTCCTCTTGTGTGACCCCTTTGAGTCTTCTATCGACGTCATTTTTGGTATGACGTCCTAAAATGTGTTCGCAAAACGGATGGACGGAATAAATTTCTCACATACATTGCACTGGTCCCCACCCGACATCCTTGTACAGTAACTTCCTGCGAAAGCCTTTCGCAGGAAATCCTCGTCCCGAAACAGCGCCACCTCTATGCCAGCGTTATGAGCATTAATTACAACTTTAAATTACGCCAAATGGGAACAGGTACCACATGCACTCCCACCTCAAATTTTTTACGGGCCCACTCTTAAATGTATATAAGATCCACTCCCACCATTAAACGTTTAATCTAATAATAGCCTCATAACAAAGAAATTAGGCTAATCAATGGTTTAGATGAGCCACACCAATAGAAACAATTAAGAGAGAGACATCCGCTCTTGATTTTTTTTTCAGGGCCCATGGTAAAGAAACTATGAAATCCATTCAAGCCATTAGATATCACACCAAAATTAAGCCTGTGTCCCAAATATGAAGTCCATATATGATTCATGTGAGCCACACTGATGGAAATAGTTTAGAGGGTGAACCTTTCTATATATACTGTTTCTAATCATGTGATTCACCTGTACTAAGGATGGGAATGAAATTTGAAACCTTGATCTAACATAGGGTGACATACCTAATGGACGAGGTTGATTTTACAATAACGCAATGATGGGCCCACTCAAGCTGTGGGCCCTTTTCCATGCCAAAATGTAATTAGTCTACCATGGAAGCATTTACTTACATTAATTAAGGGAGTTTTTTTTTTTTTTTCATTAAATGTAGAATGGACTACACACTTATTATAGATTTGGACCATCCAACAAAAAATCAGATCTGTACATTAGATAAATTACATTATCAACTTGTTAGGGGCAAAAAAAAAATGATGATCTTACTATCAAACATGTCAAATACTTATGAAAATAATGGGTTGTTAATAAAATAGTCCAATGATCTAGATTTAACATGTACACTTGTACTTTTCTTAAGAGTGTAGTTTCTTAGTTTTTAGCATATAAGTTCTCCTTAGTGGATCCTAACTTATGAATGGCTTAGATCTTAACATATATGCCACTTTACATAACTATGGCATGCATTCTAAAATCCCTCAGTATAAGTGCATGCATTGTATAAAAGGGAGAATTTTTTCATTAAATGCCCGGCTAGTTGGACCAAAACTCACGGTCCAACTAGTTGTGTGTGAGCATGCCTCTCTCTCTCTCTCTCTCTCTCTCTCTCTCTCTCTATATATATATATATATATATATCTTCAACAAATTGCAAGTAGTGTTTTATGTATCGCCACCCCATGATAAGGAAACATGTATCAATATCGTTGATAAAATGTATTATTGTTTGAGGGAAACATTAGGAAAATGGTGGAATTCTTCACTGAAACCTTGGAAGATGTTAAAAGACACATGATTATACACTCTGGACTAAAAGCATTAAGGGACAAAACCATGTGTCGTTGGCCATGAATGATGCAATTACATCCTAAATGGGGTCATAGCATTAAAATGTCACATAGTAAAAATAATAAAACACAGAAATTATATGCAAAAACTAAAGAGGGTAAGTAATATACCCTGCCCTTAGACTTACATGCAGTTACAAGGCAGCTTGAAGTCATCATTCTTATCCTCACTGGGGTGGCCATGATACTGTTGCTCCACATATTTGCAGTATTGTACCCAATTCATAGGCTGATGGTACAACCTGATTATCAGTCAATGTGATCTTGACACCCTAATTGCAAAGAAATGAACACGTATACACTCACAAGAAATATTGAGTAGAGAGGGAGAAAGTACTTTATTGATATTCAAACTTCTTCTCTTGCAATACTTAAGAAAACTCACAACTCAGAAAATCTTTAATAAAGATCCCCTTGCTATTAGATTGATTTCAAAACAATCTATAATTTATTTAAGATAATAACAATCCCACTAATAAAGATTTGGCCTAAAATAGTAAAAACAAATCTCCTAAATACCCATGATATCTTTAATCATATCTTCCACAACACCCCCTTATTTTCCCCAAATGGTAAATTTGATCTCAGACATTTAGGCCCCAAATCTTGCAACAAACAACCCAAAATCAGCACATGTTGGGCCCAATGGTGGGCCATGGGCCTACATCAGCTAATGATACCAAGCTATGTACTCTTTAACATATCTCTAATACTCACCTTCACCACACTATATCGATTCACCCATGGGTGAACACCTAGGGTGCACTGTAACCATCATTGACATTGGCATTGGCTTTTTTCTTTTTTGAAAACATTTAATGCATTACAAATTAAATAAGGGAAACCACATTTCCAAAGTACAGATGGGAGTGATGAACCTCAGCAGAAGCTAATGAAACAAGGATTATTAGCATCTGTATCTAAAAGTGTAAACAGAATGTTTAATCCTCTACACATACCGCTAATATCATAGAATACATCAGCAATCGAACTAGGAAGGAAACCTTCTCTCTTAACCCAGATTACGATCTGTAGTATCGGCCGATAACTGTCGCCGACATCATTACGCGATCACGAAAGCTAGGAATTTCATGACCGTAACGGCTATTACGGGCCTTGAAAATAAAAATAAAAATAATAAAATAAATAAATAAATAAATAAAAACTTACCTTTGTCGTTTCTTTTCTTCTTCTTCTTCTTCCTCTTCTCGGACAGCTGCGGTTCTTCTTCTTCTTCTTCTTCTTCTCTCTCTCTCTCTCTCTCTCTGTTCTTTCCCTCTTTCCCTTTTTTTTCTTCTCTCTACTTTCCCTCTTTTTTCTTTTCGGTTTCCCCCTCTTTTTCTTTTTCTTTTTTTTTTTTTTTTTTTTTTAGTGTACCACACAACTTAGCTGCTGTAATAGGTACGTGTCACGCTAAGACGAGCGCTAACAATCCTCGAGCTCCGAGTTGTACGAACGGTTCAAAGGAGATCAAAGTTACATGGGCTCTACATCGTTCATCTATTTTTAAATATCATTTTAGAGCATTAGCCAAAAAATGAATCGTATCCAAAGATCGTCTGGACCACACCCAGGATGATGATTTTCACCGTTAAAAAATTCGTAGGCCCACCATAACGTTTATTTTCCATCCATCTATTCAAAAGGTCAAAAAAGACACGAATGAAGAGGAAAAACAAATTTCATATATCCAAAAGTTCGTGATCCAGAAAAAGGGTTTCAATGGTAGGCGCTCAATCATTGCTTTTTACAATGTGGTCCACTTGATAATTAGATCAGTATTATTTTTCGTGTCAAGCCTTAAGACGAGCTCGTCAAATGAATGGACGGTTTAGATATAACATATACCTCATGATCGCCTACAGGACTTGCTTGCGTCAAATGAATGGATTGACGCATTATGCATTAAAGACACATTGCACAATTTAATAATTGCATATGTGCCACATGGGCCCCACCATCTTTGTATGTATTTTATCCATGCTTAGTCCATCCATTTTGCCACATCATTTTAGGTTATGATTCAAAAAATTAGTAAGATCCAAATCTCAAGTGGACCTGACATAAAGATGAAAGTGGTTATAGAATGCTCACCATTAAAATTTTCTTAGGGTCCATTGTAATGTTTATTTTCCATCTAACCTGTTAATAGGGTCACACTAACGTGTATGAAGGGAAAACACACATGTCAGCTTGATCTAAAACTTTTGTAGCCCCGATAAAATTTTAATGATAGTCGTTTAATTATTGTTGTTTCTTATGGTGCGGTCCACACGAAGCTTTGGATCTGCCTCCTTTTTGGGCTCATGCCCTAAAATTATTTGGCAAAATGGATGGACGGTGTGGATATAACACATTCATCACGAGTGGGGTCCAAAAAACTTTGACACTCATGTGCTACACTTCACAACCCGAGTCTACCTAATTGGCCCTTAAAAAATTGTACACGAGACATGTATTAACTTAAAATTTACCAATTAAATTATGGACTGTAATTGCTAACTCAAAATGCCAAAATCAAATTATTTGAATAGTTTTAATTGTTAATTTGTGGACGCTTATTTTTTAAAATAGGACCTCTTGGTTTTTTTTTTCATGATTCACTATCCAATAAATGTCCACCAATTCACAAGTGGGATAATGCCAATAAATTGCATGAATTTGAGGTGATTTGGGAATGGATTGGTCCTCCAATCGACCAAGGGAATTGGCAACACGCTGAATTTAATTTCATTTTTAAAAGAACTATTGGGAGAAATGATATCAAATTGTTAAGTATATAAATTAGATATTTAGAAAATTAAATATATGAATTTTGATCAAATTCGGAGTTATTTGGTTCATAAATTCATCAGACGATCCGATCTGACTTCTCACCAAAGAGTGGACCGTTACACCACCATAAACATGTTCCAATTTATAAATGAATGCATATTTGGAATGCTTAGAATATTCAGGATTTAATTCATATTTTTCATATTTTTTTGGCATTGCACCGTTAAGACGTTACGCCCTTAATATCGCCGTTACGCTCCCGTATCCGTATCGGTTTCGGAGGGCACCGTTACGCCAACCGATACCGATGTGGGACACCTTGCTCTTAACCCACTTGAAAACTGAGAGATTGTCGTAATCATGTCACTAGCTAGGTACCTCTATACTCATATCCATTTCATGGATATCAATAGCTATAGCCCCGAGCTGAAGCTTGAGTCCAAACACTCGTTAGCGCTGAGTGCCGCATCGACAATCTGTCTCCCTGAGATGAAAGCACTCTGATTTTCTGAGATAAGCTTCCCTATAACCTTCCTTAGCCGATTCGCCAACACTTTGACCAAGATCTTGTAAGGCCTACCCAGAAGACTGATTGGCCTGAAGTCCTTAAGGGATGCAGCTCCAGGCATCTTCGGAATTGGGGCTATGAAAGTAGCCCCTAAGCCTTTAGAAAGCCTGCTCCTATTGTGAAACTCCTTTAAAAATTCCACGACATCGGTCTGAATCACCTCCCAAAAATGTTGGAAGAAAGAAAACGGGAAGCCATCCGGGCCTGGGGCGTTATCGGAGCCAAGGGAATCAACGGCGTGCTTTATTTCTTCCGTAGAAAAAGGGACTTCTAACATTTCGGCCTCCCCAGTAGAAATGCTGTCGAACTGAATGCCATCTAACAAAGGCCTGCGCCACTCTTCTCCCGTCAGTAAGGATCCATAAAAGGTAACCATCTCGTCGGCTATCTCATCTTTATCTTCTATACGAACCCCATCTACCAAAATACTGCTGGTTTTGTTATTCCTAGCATGCATGCTTGCAATGGAATGGAAAAAACGTGTGTTCCTGTCGCCTTCTTTGATCCAAGACAGGCGAGACTTTTGCTTCCAAGAAATCTCTTTTTCGAGGGCCCTGCTAGCAATACTCTGCAGCAACTGGACCCTTCTAACCTGAAGATGAGGGGGCAGCGGCTGGATTTCAGCTTGTGCATCAATACTCTTCAGCTCAGCTAGAAGAGCGTCAGTTTCCTGCTCCCTATTGCGCATCTCACTTTTGAACCACTCCTTTAGAGCTGCCTTCAACAGCTTCAGCTTAGAAGAAAGCCTGAATCCCGCAAAACCTTCTACCTGGAAACTGGCCCACCAATTTGCAACTTTCTGATAAAACCCTTCAATTTTGAGCCAAGAGCTGTCGAAGCGAAAAGGCTTAGGACCCCAATTTTGATCTTCCACCTCTAAGGAAATGGGACAATGATCAGACGTGGTCCTAGGAAGGACAGATTGAGTAGTTTGGGGGAACCGATCTAGCCATTCTGGGGAAACTAAGAACCTGTCAAGTCTGCACATTGTGGGGGATGCTCTCCCGTTATACCAAGTAAATCTGGCCCCGAGAAGAGGCAGATCCACTAACTCCTGATCATTGATCCAGCTGGAGAAGGATGCCATCGCTAGAGTAACCGAATTCCCGTGAGACTTTTCATTACCGAACCTGATAATGTTGAAATCCCCAACTATGCAACAAGCCCCAGCGAAAGCCTGTTTAGAGGTAGAGAGCTCCTCCCAGAAAAGCTTCCTGTCCTCATCGGTAAGAGGCCCATAAACTAAAATAAAGAGACAAGTGAAACCAGAAGAGACCTGCTGCAACAGGACTGAAATCGAAAACCGACCAGACCAACTGTATAGGATAGACCAATTTGAAGCCCTCCAGGCAATCAGAATGCCACCAGCACTTCCAATTGAGTCAAGCACACACCATTTAACATCAGTTGCTTTCCATAGCGTACCCATAAGCCTATCATCAAAGCTGTTACACTTAGTTTCCTGAAGACATAATAAATCAGGATTATATCTGTCACAGGTGTCTTTGATGAGCCTTCTCTTCAGCTTGGACCCCACTCCCCTCACGTTCCAAGAAATCAGCTTCATTTGGAAACGGAACTTCCCCGAGACCCCTGCCCTGAACCCCTTTTAGTAAGCACTTCTGATTTCCTCTGACCAGTCGCTAGCCGCTGCAGCTCCTTGTTCCCACCGGGAGTCGAACGACGACCTCTAGGCGATTTCAAATCTAATAGAGGCCTTCCGCTAGACTCAACGCATTGAAAGAGGGCTAAAAAATCCTCTGGGCAGTCTCCAAAAGAAAGACCGAGAACCCTTCCCACATGGCTCATCGCATCTCTGATCCATTTCTTGTTGTGAATCTTGTCCAGAAGATCTATTCTGCCAGGATCATTCACCATGGAGAGGGGAGCACCTACCACTGGATACGATTCTGCTCCCGCACAGGACTGTAGAGGCTCCACTTCCAAAACTTCCAGATCCGGATGCTCCTGGACCGATAAAGCTTGGCTGTAACTTAAACTATCCGATAGATGGCTACCCGAAGAAACCACTTGCACCGTCAGCAGTCCGAGTCCCGGGCCCACTGCTCTTTCATTTGGAATTATGCTACTTCCCCAAAAATCATTGCTTTCGGCTGGTTGGTTGGAAAAAAGAGAGTTCTAACAGTGGACAATCTGAGGAGGAAAGGGATGGTTCTCCCAAATATCTGTTTATGTTGCATGCAGTGTTTTAAATAGCGGTAGCGTGATGCGTAGCGCTCAACCCTCTATAGCGTGTAGCGTAAATACGTAGTGTGTAGCGTAAGCTACACGATACTTCTATTTTTTTAATTTAAAAGTAGGATAAATATAATAAATAGTGAAAAAAAAGGAAAAAAATTATAAAAATGCCTAAAAGATGATTCATTTTATTAATTCTAAGCATGTTAAAAAAAGTTATTAGTTATCATTTATCAAAAGCCAATCCACATATATAAGTCAAATCAAATAATTATCACATCAACAACTTTCTAAGCAAACACTTTAATTAATAATGTCTAATTGAAACCACAAGTCACAATTATGAAAAGAAATAAAAATCTCATAGGTTAAAAGTATCAAGTATAATATAAGTGTCACATTCCTCAACATTAAAAACAAAGAAAATGTGAAAAAAATAATAAAAAAATAAAATAGTAAAAAAATACATTGTAGCTTACGCTACGGACGCTACGCGCTACGTAGCTGTAGCGTACGCTACGACCCCTGTAGCGTACGCTACAGGGGATTTACGCTATTTGGGACGCTACGTAGCGCTACGGCCACGCTACGCTACGTAGCGTACGCTACCGCTACGCTACGGGCGCTATTTGAAACACTGGTTGCATGCGGGCAGAAGAGACAGTTGATCATTTGCTCCTGCACTGCCCTTTTATCCAATCCATTTGGCATGATCTCCTCATTCGGTTTGATATCAGCTGGTGCGCCCCGAGTGAGGTAAAGCAATTCCTTCAGGCGTGGCATGGGGTTCATTTAGGGAAGGTGAAAACTGTGATTTGGAGGATGGCCATTCTGGCTGTTTGGTGGGCGGTTTGGGGAGAGAGGAACAACAGAGTTTTTAGAAACTGCTCTAATCTCGCAGGGGATGTGTCGTCTAAGGCTAAACGTCTTATGATCGAGTGGGCTTCCAACGTTGAGGGGCTCAACGCTTGTGATTTTTTCTTTTTAGGCGTGTAGTTGTAGTCTGCTTTCTCAGCAGATTCTTTTTGTGGTCTCTCTTTCTTTAATATAATTGCCATTTTTCAAAAAAAAAATAAAAAAAATAGCTATAGCCGTATCTGTATCTGTAGCCGTACTCCTAAACATAGCCAAACGTGGGCAACTGTGAACGAGTGTCAAAACTGTTGGAATCACTCATTACGTAGCCACAACTTCCATGTGTATAGAAGGCAGGATGGAAGTGGAGTTCCGCTTCTCAAAACTAACATCCATGGATCACATTACATATCCACAACTGCAATCTGTATATAAGGCGTGATGGAGGTGGAGTTCCGCTTCTCAAAACTAATATCCATGGATCAAATGTTCCATGTAAGAGACTCCTTGTCGTGTGCAGTTGTTTCTCATGATGCAAGAAACACTGACTCAACCGTGCTGCTCCACATGAAACTATAGGATAAGCACTGCCATCTTGATCCTTGGCAGCATGGTCACAGTGCACCTCCATAGTGAATCGGCTAACAGATCTTTGGCAGGGACACTCCCTACGAGTATGGCCAATCTGTAGATTGGTAAACACTCATCAGTATATAGTTTTTTCACATTTACATTATGATTCTAAAAGGTAAAAATGGAGAATATTAGAATTTCCCATTTTTTAATGCATGAAAGTCATGCATAAATACGTGGATTTCTACTATAATCCATGCTAATATGTAGAAAGAAAAGAAATTTAAACAGCATTTTCTCACCTTTAAGTTCCAACTCGATTCTGCTCTCTAGTCACAATTTCTCCCCCAAAATTGTATTGATGTCAAACAACTTCAGAGATTGCCCCAAAAGTCTTCCAAAATGATTGATGATTTTTTTGGGCTTTTAGAACTTTTTCTTAAGTTTTCTATTTTTGCTGGACTTAATGCTATTTTCATTATACATGCCATTATCTATGTATTGATGATACAGCGTATTTATACTAAAGGCATTCGGCTGATTTTTTGCGATAATTTGGATATCGCAAAATATCAGCATGTATAGGTCAGTATTATTGATATTACCCACAATAATTTGTAACTTTTGTTATACTTCATCTTTTTTTTAAAAAAAACTTTTGTTATACTTCCCAGGTTTAATATTGGTAGGGTGTGACAACAATGACATCAGCTGAAATTTTTGGTTGTATCACCAATACACAGAACACTGACCAGAAGTGCATTAGCCTTCTTGAGAAATCTCAAACGGGCCTCAGATCTCTCTTGTAGGCAATTGTATTTATGTGCTAGTTATGATCAATTGGAATCTTCCTAGTTCAGGAAATTTGTTTTTCTTGGCGATCTAGTTTGGGAGAGAGTAATTATTGTTCACCACATTTAATTCAGGTGCCTAATTTACATGTATACAAGCTTGTGACCAATATCCAGGCACCACCCCCCACCATCACAGCCATGTCCCAGATATTTGGGGTTGGTTGTTTCTCCAATCATTCAGGGTGCTTGAGCCAAGACCATTTAGGCTATCCCCTTATTCTCCTTTCATGCCCTTCACCACTAATCAAGCTTCCCCACCTTCTTGGGCTGTTGGGGGAGAGAACCCTGTTTCTCAATGATAATAACTACAACTTTACCAGAGGCAGAGCTTTTACCCACTACATAAAGAGGCTTTAAAACCACCTTCGTTTATTTCATCTAAGGTGCAAGCTAATCTATATGTTACTGTTGGTACTTATTGAAGGATTCCACTCTTAATCTTCTACCAAACATGGTTTTATAGGCAATGATCGTTAGAGGTTTCCGAGGGGACAGCAACACGCACAAAATATACTTCTTTTCAGATTCTTCCATTGGGGTGGCAGATATTGTTTCCTTGTTCTGCCTTCTTGGTTTAATAGGTGCTGCCATCTGGTCCGAACTGTTCCTCGTCTGATACAAGCATGACTTATGGTAAGACCCATGTGGTGAACGTATGGATCTTTGGACATAACGTTTCTTTTTGAAATTGGGATTATATACCCTTTAATAGATTACTTCTTTTTCTGAAGGTCGTTGACAAAATTGGCGAAATCAATATCGTCTTTGGCAGTTACTGGGGATCATGAGGTTGAAATGAGAGGATCTCGTATTTATCAAGAGTCCATCAATCAGCCTCTAGGGAGAATGAAGCATGGGGTTGCTATCTACTAACATTGGTACAGTTTATTCAATCTCAGATATGTTCTTTCTTTCATTTGTTGCAAAAGCATTGAAAAGGAAAAAACAAAAAGGGGGTAAAAAGGAATAATATGCAAGTAATGAGGGTTTCACGCCCTTGTAGAGGTATTGATCTAATCATTCATTTCATTGTGGACCAAAACTGATATATAAAACCATGAGCTGAACTGTGGCTAAATCCTTTTCATTTATGCTTGGATTTTCTGTTGGTACAAGTGTGCCCATGGTTCCGTCATCTAAACTTTGATATGGAGGGCCACAATGTGGATGCATGCACTAAAATTGCCCATGTCAGAGAGAATGTAGCCATCAATTTATTTGGTTTTCCACAGTTTAATGTGGACTGTCGTTGGATTTTCTTCCTTGACTAAGTACTTTCTGGCTACCAATTTAAGAGCTGGAATTTTCCCATATGAGAAATTTCTGATGCATGGCCAATCCAAAAGTGGACTGCAGAGAGCAATAGTTTGGATGACTGAAAAGTGAGCCTCACTTGCACAAATTGAAAACCCAAATAACTAGGCCAACACTCTCAGCTGATGCGTTGAGTATTACTGGTGTATATCTCACAATTGGTTGCTTGGATTTTGCAAGGTCTGACTGTGGCTACTTATGAATGTGGTCAATCTTACTCTGTGGTGCAATGAAATCGATGAAGATGCTATTTTGTCAATTAGAAGCAGCAAAATGTGCAATTTCACAACATTCTCAGAATCTGTACAGATTAACAATTGTGTTGTTGTAGTAATAAATGTTTAAAGATCACCGCATTTCCCGGTTATTAATGCTTATGTTTGAGAAGACATCCTTCTTTTAGGAGCCCTGCCATTCCATTTTCAAGCTGGATTGGAGTTTTAAAATGTCAGCCCATTTGTAAGGCAGCCACTGGCTGATAATTGTTGGATTTCAGGTTTGCTGGTGTTGCATCAGCAAGAAATACTCTGGCAGAACGTTGCTTCCTACTAATGCACTCGTAGACTGTTGGCTGTGGACCCTACTTCAGATGGATCAATGAACCAAAAAATACATAAAACTACTGTTTTAATTGTCCAATTATTTGGCATTTATGGATGGTCTGGATTCCACAAGTAAGCATCTATTAATCAGGGTTTTTTAATCAATCCCATTTTGGGGTTACCAACTATTTACAGCAAGCCCCAGGATTTGGACGGTTTAAATATACTTTATGCAATAAACTGCCCGAAAACTCAGACTCAATGTTAAGATGGGTAAGATTGCTTCAAAGACTAGACCCAAGGTGATATTTAGTTATTCTAAATTGAAAATATTAGGAATATAAGGAGAGTATAAATAACATAGAATGTAACTCAAGCCTTTGGAGTTCTGTCTTCATCGTTTACTACACGAAATTAAAACAAAAAATTTAGAGAATAGCCAAGTCCAGCCATGTTTTTATGCAATAGAATGTTAGGCAGCCAATACAGAAAAAACACAAGGAAGAATGTAGCTGAATGAGTATTTTGAGATGTATGAGTGGAATTACAAATATCGCATTTGAGGAAACGTTTTGGAGTAAAACACCAATAGCTAATAAGATGGGGAAAGTAGACTTGAATGGTTTGATAATGCGCAATGGAGATTAAAAATTGCACTACTATGAATGAGTTGGTACAAGTTGAGGGCTCTAAAGGGCGTGTCGAAAAGGATGAGGATGGAGGTAATAAGAAAGACTTGATGACTATTGGCTAACTTTTAAGTAATGGATGGCCCTTGGTAGTAGACTGGCAGAAGAGATTTTTTAGCCCAATTAATTAGGATAATATAAAGATTATGATGACTGTAAGTTGAGCAAACAACAACACAAATACCCCATTTAGGCTTTCGTTTCCTTCTGTTGACATGCATAGAAGGTGAGTGATGCCAATTTTTGTTGAGAATACTATACATTGAAGGCAAGTGATACTGATTTTTGTTGAGAATACTCATTCAGGGTTTCAAAATTGATATTTATTGCATTTCTAGGTCACACATTAACTAGCTTTTATCTTCAAATTAGCCTAATTTTCTTTTGAATTTTCTATCTTATAACTTTTGCCTTGTGTTATGAAAGAATCAGGCGACTCAGCCAAATCACCATTGGCTCATTTGGTACCAGACAACTTAGGATTGGCCAAGTGGGTCAGCATAAGTGTCAAGTCTTAAAACCATGGTACAGATTTACTGCATTTCTAGGTCTGTTGTTAAGCAGATTTTATCTTGAATTACCCTATTTATCTTTTTAAAAATTTCCTGTATTTTATAATCTTCCTCATTTGCTACAACTCAACTTAGGATTGGACAAGTCGGCCCAAGTCTCCACGTTTTAAAACTATGGTACATATGATAAATGGTATGCTCATGCAACTGATGAGGAACGCTATTTGCTGTGAGAATTTACACTAGCGATTGAAGCTGTGAATTGTGCCAACATGGCACCAATGCAAAATAAGTCAATTTACTCAACAGATGGGCCGCACTCACATGAGATAAATGGACAGCTAGAATGAATCATCGATGGCCAATATTCAATGTAGAAGTGGGTACACCTTTATATCAGCCTGGATTTTGAGCCAGCATTTCTGCACAAGGCTATCCGGTACATGGCCTAGCAAACAACACGCCACATGGGCAAATGTGCAGTGACTTACCTCTTTGATCTTTCATGCAAAAGAGGCGATTCCCAACATAAGATTGCAAGAAAACTTCATGCGGATTAAAATATTAATGGAACAGTAACCAATGCAATCACTTTCATCAGGTTTTGAAGCCGTCTCCCTACACACGGCACGAATTTAACAATTTGTCGACCATTCATCTCCTTGAACCTACCATGGATGGGCCATACCACCCTAAAAATCAAACTGTCTAAATGGTCCTAGCCAACGATCAGAAGCTTTCTATGATAAGAAATGGAAAGTCAGAAAATGTGATTTATTTATTATTAAATTTTTTTTTAAACACACACACACCACCACACACTCACACTGTAGTCAGAATATGTGATTAAATATGCAAAAGGATCATCCAAACATCATGTGGGGTCTGGCCCATCCACAATCCGGCCCCATCAATAAATATGTGTGCCAAATATATTCTGCTTGATAACTAACATATCAGCGTTTGGCTAATCCCCTTCAAAAAAAGAAAGAATAAAAGAAAAAGAAAAAGAAGCTAGAAACCAAATGGCCTTTGCAGCAACTTCTCCAAATGAACGGTGACAATTCTCTACAAATTTCAACTCCTAGTGAGATGAATAGATTTCCAAAAACCAAGCTATGATTACTAGCAAACAAGGTTTGAAAGCTTGAAATCTTGACTTCCGAGTCCCAAACACCAAGACTCCATAATATTTAATATTTAAAATTTACAGATAGGTGCGTCAAGTTTTGTTAAGTACCAAATACCAAGTCGAGTCCAGAAAGTTCAACCAGCTGTATCCAAATTGAGTTTCTTTCATATCTTGGTGAAATCTATTTGGGTCCAGTCAACTTGGTTGAGTGGAGTTGAATTTCTTTGAGTTTTCAGACTTGCTTGGTAATAGCAATTATTCAATTCAAAATATTATTGAGTTTTTTTGGAGCAATTATTATTGTATTATTGAATATTTTTGTTATAGCAAAAATAAAGGATGAATTTTCCAAGCTTACACCATATTTGAACTCCAACTCTCAAGCCTTGCTATAAATGGGTATAGGCTCCCCTGATTCTGCTGTCAGGACTTTGTAGGCATTTTGCACTCTTCTAGTCACAGGCCCGACTTTCCCATTGCCAATCACACGACCGTCGATCATGACAACCTGTGAAAAGAAACTTCGTTTGATTAGGAATTCTCTCCATCGTGGAGTGCAGATAGCAACAACAAAATTCGAAACAACTATAGATCAACACAACTGCAAGCAGGGAGTGTCTTTTGATGAAATCTTGATGGGTCCCTCTTATGGACTACCCACTATAATTCTAGAAACCAGTGACTTGACTTGAAACTCGACGGAGTCGAGAGAAAACTCGATCGTAACTGTGAGTTGGCCTTGAATTGACAAGATTCGTCGACTCAATACCGCTTGCAACAACTGAAACCGAGTCACTTGGTTGTTAAATTTTTTTCCCATAAAAATATGTTAATAGTTTAAAACCCATGACCACCTTGAGAAAAGGCAAAATCTTGAATAGCACATATATAACCGTTTACAATGTTTATCCTCACTTTAAATATTATAAATTTAATTTTCAAATATTGAGTTGAGTCAATTAAAGTCTCAGGTTGAGTCTTCATGTCGACTGATGCAGGACCGATGCATCAAATAGCCGAATTAAGATATTTAACAAAAAAACACAAACATCGCTATATTCATCACAAATATCATGAACATCAAAAGCAAATCTTACATAATCCTGGCCTAAGCTACCAACATCATAACATGAGATCATTAAATAAAAGAAACTAGGATCTAATGGATGTAGGGACATACAATTAGCATAGGGTATAGTCTACTTCAAAATAGGAAACTCAATTCAACCTAGGGTGAAAATTAGGATTTGGGTAATTTAGGAAAGTAGGAAAATTAGGAATTTTAGGTTTAGGGTTAGGGTTTCGAGGATGGAAGAAAGGGTTTTTGATATAAAGATGGCGGAAAACCGAAAAGGGCAGGTGAGATTCACATGTGTTGCTATACGGTCACATGTGTGGCGTGGGAGGAAGGATTGTGGATGGGTATGGGAAAGTGTGACCGTACGGCCACACATGTGAATCCCACTTGCCCTTTTTGGTTTCTCACCATCTTTATATCAAAACCTATTTCTTCCATCCTTGAAACCCTAACCTTAAACTTAAAATTCATAATTTTCCTACTTTCCCAAATTACCCAAATAATAATTTTCACCCTAGGTTGTATTAGGTTTCCTATTTTGAAATAGACTATACCCTATGCTAATTGGATGTCCTTACATCCATTAGATCTTAGTTTCTTTTATTTAATGATCTTGTGTTACGATGCTGGTAGCTTAGGCCAGGATTATGCATGATTTTCTTTTGATGTTCATGATATTTGTGATGAATATAGTGATGTTTGTGTTTTTTTTTTTTTTTTTTTTAAAAAAAAATTAATTAAATATCTTACTATTTGATCTCACATGTTACTTGGTTCATGCATTGGTCCTGCATCAAATTTGGTATTAGAGTAGGAGGTCTCGTGTTCGAGACTCCTCACCGGAAGTGATTAATGCAGGGGCATTTTCACACCAGGCTCGAGTGGGGTTGCCTGTGGGATGCAAGGCACACTCGGGTTGGGCGGCCTGTGTGAGGCGGGCCTCACCCGTGTGATGTGGGGCCCACGAGGGGGGGTTCGGCCAAGGTCCTAACCCATGCGATGTGGGGCTTGGGTTATGAGATAAAGGGATTAATTCGCCATGCTCTATCAGTTCAAGCTTTTAGAGCAAGTGGTTAATTGTCCTGCATCAAATTGGTATCAAAGCGGGAGATCTCGTGTTCGAGACTCCTCACCGGAGGTGATTAATGCAGGGGCATTTTCACACCGGGTTCACACTAGAGGTAGGCGGCCCGTGTGAGGTGGGTGGCTCGTGCGAGGCGGTACCCATGTAATGTGGGGCCCACGAAGGGGGTTTGGTTGAGGTCCTAACCCATGCGATGTGGGACCTGGGCTATGAGATAAAAGGATTAATTCTTCATGCTCTATCAGTTTGAGCTTTTAGAGCAAGTGGTTAATTGTCCTGCGTCATCAACCCAACTTGGATGGACACTGTGTCGAGCTTTTGGGTTTTTGAACTATGCTACCCATAAAAGTAAATTTCTTGCAATGAAGGAAACTATGGAAGAATTCCCAAGGAGTAGCTGATCTGATGCCCAAAAGGATTAGAGAAATCATAAGAGACCTGATGCATCAGGAAGTGTATAGCATCCTGATGCGCCCTATCGGTACAAGTGGGGTTCATGGTTCAGTGATCCAAACAATTTATCTGATGGCCCAGACTCAATCCCAACTCTGATCAATGGCCATTAGCCACATATTGACGTTAGAAATACAGTAGGGGTTCAGAAGAAAGGCCACATATTGACGTTAGAAATACAGTAGGGGTTCAGAAGAAAGGCCACATATGGAACAGCTGGGATCCTCTAATCTGCAAGACTTTTGGGCCATCACCCACAGTGGGGCCATCGGGTCAGTGGTCTAGATTGTCGAACCATGGGCCCCAACTCTTACATAACACATTTTGGCTCTATACTGTATGCATGTCCTGAATCTCCTGATGCATCATGACCCTATAATTCCTCGCACAGGAGGCCCACCTGGATTGAACTGCACTAATTTTCTGACTCATTCAAAGCTCAATTCCATACACACCAATCAGCAGTTCCATTTCTTGGAACTGGGAAAGCTGTATTTTTCACCGACTCTGATGGAATTGCAATTCAGAAGATTCTTATCCATTATTATGGCTCAACTACCATGATCTTCAAACCTCGAGCTTGTGAATAATCACTTCTTTGGTTGTGAAATCCTACAACTATGTGGAAGAGCAGAACTAGAACACACATGCATCAATCAACGGAAATGGTTGCAAGTTGCAAATGAAGAATTTGTTCATTTCACTATTTTAAATAAAAAGGAATTTACCGGAGTAAGTTCTCCCATTGTTCCCGTAGTCCATACCTACAAAACCAGATCATTAGTGGGTGTAGAAATTCTTGGCACAAACAAGAGAAGATAAGATAAACTATACAGCATAGGAAGAGTTACTGCTTGCTGTCCTGTAAGTGTAGTTACCACGTACCAAAAGACGGTCTTTTGTTGTCACCAATTCAACTTTGTCGATATCTAGATTTGGCCATATGAATAGAGGTATTATATAAGCACATGCACAATATACTCGAGTTTTCAGCTTGTAAAGTGGGGCCCAGAGTTCAATGATCAAATGTCTGTTGGGACCAATTGTGGATGGAGCACACCCCAAAAATCTGCCAGGTAGGTGGGATCCTTGCCACCCATCTTGAGCCATTTTCTGTTGAATGTAAAGTGTTGCATTACTCTTTTCAACCAAATGTTCAAAGGCAACAAATTGGGAAGTTAGGGTTGTCAAAGGAGATTTGCGGCAGTCTTCTATTGGTGCCAGCAGAACATTATACATCTGTGAGCCATGGGACCCATTTGTACAAATTGAAAAGACAAGTACACTGCATATCCTTGGCTTGAGGATCATATAATTATTCATGCCCAAGGTATTCGGCAACGGTAGCACTCATTACAGGCCTCTCTCTCTTTTTTTTTCTTTTTTTTTTCAGATTGAGTCTTACGGTCCTTTATCGCATAACAAGCAGCTCCATTATCGTTACATAACAGCCGTTACGGACATTACATAACCATTTTTAAATATATCTTGCTCATAAGCCATACCATACGACTATGCAAGTGAGATGGGGCAAAACATGCATGTTCGGTTAGAAGATGCCTGAATATGTGCTGAATGGGAGCAAACATATAAAATATAACGGGCAACAAAAACAAGGATGAAATAAACCTAAGCATGACAAACATACTGTGGTTTGCTGACTGACCAATTATTCAATGCAGCAATGAATTTTATACATAGAAAAGATCTCTTAAATACCCAAGCCAACTCTTGAAAGACATAATCCAGTGATTCTAAACAGGTTCAAACATCAAACTAACACTGATTGTAGTTAATAACAATAATAATAATAAATCTTATATCACTTTGGTATTTTAGTTTCCATGAATCATTGTGATTGGAGCAAGTTCTTGAGTTCTTTTGGCAAAACAGGTACAAAATTCGGCACTATTACGGCCTTCGATAATACAAGTAGATGACAAAAACGTAGATCCTCAACCTGATTAAAAACTCGCAAAAAAGGGGTGCACCAGTTGATGTGTGTGTGTGTGTGTGTGTGTTTGAAGAACAATATATACAAACCTCATCTGCAGTATGGAATTCAGATAGACTGATACGGCGCTCCACTAAGACCAAGTTCTCTTTCACCACAAGATCCATGACCTGCAACTCAAAGAACAAATCTATCAACCTATGTCAATTCATCAAAGAGTGTTTTTTATTTTATTTTATTTTATTTATTTATTTATTTACTATACATTTGTTCGGTATTAAACTGACATAACCTTTATAGGAAGGAATCTAGGGCACAACAGTTTAAGATACATTTCAACAAGGGCACATTGACGTGGCTTTCGTGCACCTCTCGACTTCTAAATAATATCTAGATTTTTACCTTACTTTTAGATATTTTTATATATAAATATTTTCTTTCAATATTTTATATAATTTTCTAAAGTATCAGTACAATGGGATCATGATTTTATTTATTTATTGGTAGGTAGACACAACCCATGTCATCAGTAGCGCAATACAAAGTACTGCCGAGTAGGAATGTTTAAAATATTGGAGAGCATACAGGCCAGCCCCTAAACCACTACATATTGGCCACACGTGTTAATGAATGCCCATATTCGGTTAATGTGTGCGATTAAGATAGTGTAGGCATGTTAGAGTCGTATTCAACTCAAGTTTGATTGAACGCCGGTGACCCGTGCTGAGATAGACCGAATCTGAGGGAGTGGCCACCTTCGTTAGCCACCACTTGTTACAACAATCGGGCAATTTTAGAAGGGTAGGTGTTAATTCTTCTGAATGGATTCCTTTGCATTAGGACTTTTCTTTCAACAGTGATAACAGGCCTTGTATTTCTCAATAGAACAAAGATGGATAAAAGATTTAAAACTAAAGGCAAATAGTGTTGATTTTATTGATTTGTAATTGAGGCCCAATACAATCGACGGATAAACAAAATAAGTAAAGAAATGAAAGATAAATACTTGCGATCGCCTATGTGAACAAAAAATCAAGGTCGATGGGTCATCACATGTCCCTGCATCAAATGGCCAACAATAAGTGATCGGTGTGATCTTTCAAGTAAGGACTCGATTGATCGGGATCCAACGACGGTAGGTTGCATATATTTATATTACTCCTAAGCGTACTGCAGTGATGACACTGTACAGTAGTGATCCAAGCTAACCTAAACTCTGAATGTTTTGCAACGTGGCTGGACAAAAGTGGAGGAATCTAAATGAAGATGAGCAGTGTTGCGCTGTGTATGAGAGACTGTGTTTGGTGTGGGCCCTGAGCTCTTTATCGCGTGCTCTTATATAGCTCAGGAGGAAGCAAACCCTCACTTGGTTTCCTTGTTGGTCTAGGATCTTTGGCGATCACGATGTGCAATTGTTTTCTGATCATCCCGGTCTGGCCAAAGCGATCTTTGGAGGTCAGAAACGTTTTCAAATCTCCTAGCTAGCGTGACCACAAAAATATGTGGTCATTATGGGATTAGTCTCACTGGACCCGGATTCATCACAATGTCTTTAGTTTCCATCCTCTTCTTGAACCTCCGTAATCACCACAAGAGCACCAATCGTCTTTGGGAGGATCTTCCATTTTTGCCAGGAATGTGTGAGATAGCCTTGCTGAGCATATCCGGATATGTGATAAGATCCCTATCTCAGCAGGTCATTATAGACTTGTTGGGCACACTGCCTCGATTAGACGTGTTGCTCATGTTAGGGCTACTGTCATTCATCGTAACATCTTATTGGCAGACGTGCGCATGGCCATGTGCAGTTTTCTCTTGGCAAGGGACGTGCCACCGAAGGATGTGGGGCAAAAGATATCTTCGGTTTACGAGTAGGATTTCGTACATCATTGAGTAGCTGGTGCCAACACATGGCAGTATTTCATTGGTCCGCATGGATGCACCAGAACAGGTGCAAACACATTGCATGATGGCATTAGTATGCCAAGGGAGCTTGTGATCATGTTTGACAAGTAGAAGGGCCTGGTCGAAGCTATGAACACTGTATTTCCAGATACATATCATAGATACTGCATCCACCACCTATAACGTAACTTGCAAACAAAATTTATATGGCAAGGTTTTTTAAGATCAGATTTTGGAGGGCAACGCAATCAGATATGCAGTATGATTTTGATCAAACTCTAAAAGAGATAAGGAAAGAATTTATAGGTGCCCATGAGTAGATATCGAAGGTTACTACATACTGCTGGACATGGGCATTTTTAACAATACTTAGTTGTGAATCTTGTGATAAACAATATATCAAAATGCTTCAACAACTATACACGTGAAGCTAGAACCAAGCTCATTGTCGATGCCATGAAACCGATAAGAGTGAAAGTAATGATCACTTTTGTGGTAAGGACTGTTGCAAAGAAATGGGATACATTACTCATTCCGAATGTAATGAAGGTATTGAAAAAACTATCGATACAGGGCAAAACCAAACAGGCGACCTTTGAAGAATTGAAGGTTGGACGCGGATTGCGTCCTACCCCCACCCGGACGGTAATCCGTCTAGGCAGGGCTTTGTGGGGCCCACCGTGATGTAAGTATTTTATCCACACCGTTCATCGCTTTTCTCAGATAAGTTTAACATATTATTCAAAAAATGAAGTAGATACACAGCTCTAGTGGACCACATCAAAGGAAGCTGCAGTGATAATGACACCCACCGTTGAAACCTTTCTAAGGGCCACCGTGTTGTTTTTTACCACCCAACCTATTAATAAGGTCATGCAAACTTGGATGAAGTGAAACCACAAAATTCATCTTGATCCGACACTTCTCTAGCTCCCAAGAAGTTTTTAATGGTGGACGTTCAATCCCAACTTTGTGGTCCACTTAAGCCCTGAAACTACCTCAATTTTTTGCTCATACCATAAAATAATAATATAAAAACGATTAACGATGTGGATAAAATACTTACATTATAGTGGGCCCCACAGAGCCTTGCCCGGACGGCGGGGGTAGGACGCAATCCGCGTCCTTGAAGGTTCAAGCCTCAGAGGGCACAACAGTCATGAATTTAAGGAATAGGACATGCAACTACCAATGGTTTGATGTTACAAGTATACCTCGTAAGCATGTCATTGCATCAATTTGGGCCATCAAGGGTAATGTGAATGAATTCTATTCACCATTCTATCTGGTTGTGAACTTCAAAAATATTATGATCAATATCCATGTGATGGGAGACCATAGGTTTTGGCCACAAGTCGACAATGTTGTGTTTCCCCTTATTACTCGTTGTCCTCCTGGTCATCCTAGGAAGCTAAGGATTCGAAGACAAGATGAGTCCCAACCTTCTTCATCACAAACAACTTAGTCGATGTCAGTGCCTCGGACACAACCAACGCTCATGCAAAGAACCCATCAATCAGAACCACGCAACTCTTCACAGACTTATTTCATCATTTCATACTTATATCGTGTATCCGAAGCATACGTATACCCATATTGTCAAAGGCGGTTTTTTTTTGGAGCAAATCATTGCTTGATGGATTGTTGGATTATAGAGTTTTTTAAAAAACACTGGGAATTGGATGGCTTATGATTGAAAACTATATATATATATACACACTTTTTTTGGGAATGGGATTGCAAAGCCCATTTAACATAGTAATTCTTTCATTCATTGTTGGTTCTGGATTGTGATGGGGATATCTCGCACACACGTACGCCCCCCTACGCATATAAGCAAGGAGGAGGAGGGCCCCACCATTGATCTGGATCGATGGCAACGTCCAAGGAGGGCCTCCTAGTTAGAAGACTTGTCTTGGTTCCTTGGAGTGGACTCGATCGTCATGGGGATCCCACCATTGGATCTCATGTTTGTGGCCCGCTACTCTAAATAATCTAGTATTTTGAGTTTTGCTTATTATTATTATTAGGAATATCATGAACGGTTTAGATTGCTTTGATTAATTATTATTTTTTTATTACTTCGTCTCCAAGTAATATGGTGCGCACATGGCGCGGCTTTTGGGGTATAGGTTTTTCTTATAAATAGGCAACCCCTTACAAGATTTTTCATTGAAAATTGAAATAAAATTTCTGTGTTTTCTGCTTCTCTAAATCTCTGAGTTGTGGGAGCCTAATTGGGTGCGAAACCCTCCCTTCTTCAAAGGGCTAACTACCGTAGTGCGAAGCCATACCCATCCCAATTCGCCTCCATCTTCTACCATCCATATTCATCATCTCTTACAACCATCTAACCTTCAAATCCCCTGTTATTTTGCAGCCAATCCTTCTCTATAGCAGGTTTCTAGAATCAGGCCCTGCAGGAGGGCTTAAACTTCGGAGGAACACCGTGCTCAAACTAATCAGCCGTTTAATCTGAAAATTGGTGTGTGGGTGGCCCATCTGATGGGGACATCACACGCACATGCACACCCCCTATGCACGTACGCAAGGAACAGGGCCCCACCATCGATCTGGATCGATAATGACATCCAAGGAGGGCCTCTTAGTTAGAGGATTATATTTTGGTTCGTTGGAGTGGACCCAATAGTCACGAGAATCCCACCATGGGTTCTCATGATCGTGACCCACTATCCTAATTAATCTAGTACTTTGGGTTTTGCTTATTATTGTTATTAGGAATATCATGGACGGTTTAGATTGCTTTAATTAGTTGTTATTTTTTATTACTTCGTCTCCAAGTAATAGGTTGCACACATTGCGCGAGTTTTAGGATATAGGGTTTTATTATAAATAGGCACCCCTTGTAGTCTTTTTTGCTCATTGAAGATTAATAAAATTCCTGCATTTGTTTTTTTGCTTCTCTGATGTCTCTGAGTTGTGGAAATCCAATTGGGTGTGAAACCCTCCCTTCCTCGAAGGGCTAATTACCATGGTGCGAAGCCACACGTCCCGATTTGTCTCACCCTTCTCCTATCCATATTTCTCTTCTCCTACAGCCATCACCTCTGCAAATCCATCAATATTTTGCATACTTTTCTTTTCTACAGCAGATTTCTGGAATCTGGCCCTACAGAAGGGCTGAAACTTCGGTGGAGCACCACGCACAGACCAATCATCAGATTGTCGAGAAACATGGGGGTTTTATGGTCCACCCTTGGCCGACCAGGGCCAAGCTGGCTGTTTTCTGATTTGTGGGCCCCACACGTGAGGGACACCACCAACGCACGAGCATCTAGGCCTTTACTGTTGTCCACGCATGTGGTGCTTCTCTGGTTCATCTCTCTCTTCTCCTTCACTCATCTTTCACCCAAATCCCTAACCCTAACCCTAAATTACTTAAATCCCCAATTTTATGCCCTTTCTTCAACTTTAGGGTTCCCCGAATTGAAATCTATGAATCCCTTGGATTGGAGAATTATTTTTGTGCATGTGTGGATGAGTTTACCCTCCTTTGATTATTGTTTGGTTTATAATTTTGATTGATCCGGCCCTAACATGTATAGGCCTGGATTCCCATAAGATTCTCATTGATTGAGTGCTTGAGCTTTTGTGTGGGATGTGAAATTTTGTGTAACTGTTTCTGAATTAGTGATATCTAAAACCTAAAAATCTTGCACATCGTACTTGAATTTCATGTCCCGCATCACCATTCCTGGTCGACCAACCCCTTTCTGGCCTCACAGAGTCTCCTACATTGAATTCCTTAAAGCGTTTATGCTGGTCTGCAGAGAGTTTGTAATGTTCATTACTAGTAGTAAGCTTTTGCCTAATTTCTTGATGCAATGAATGAATGTGATACGCAAAAGACTCTGCAGACTTTGATGGCCTATGGGACAGTGACATAGGGACAAGATCAATAGGCTTCCTAAGTTTATAACCAGTAACGACTTCAAAAGGACTTAAACCTGTGGACCTATTGACAGAACTATTAAATGCAAACTCGGCTATAGGTAGTACGGTGTCCCATGTCCTGGTGTGCTCCCCACTAAACACCAAAGCAAACTCTCTAGGCTCCTATTGACCACCTCAGTCCGACCATCGGTCTGAGGGTGGTAGGTAGAAGAAAATTAGAAGCGAGTATTCATCATATGCCATAGTGTCTTCCAAAAATAACTCATGAGTTGCACGTCACGGTCAACACTATGGTTTTTGATAACCCGTGAAGTTTGACGACCTCATTAAAGAACAGTTTGGCAACAAGAGAAGCATCAGAGGTCTCAGAACAAGGAATGAAGTGAGCCATTTTAGAAAAACGGTACACGACAACAAATATGAAATCATGCTTCCGAATAGTCTTGGGGAGCCCAAGCACGAAGTCCATACTGATGTCCTGCCAAGAGATTAATGGAACTGGCAAAGGTGTATATAGTCCCGTATTTTGTTTTCTCTGCTTCACCAGTTGACAAGTACGACATTGCCCTATAATTTTGGTCACGTCTCACTTGAGGCTTGGCCAATAGAACATATCCTCCACTAGGGCAATAGTTTTGTCTCGACCAAAATGACCCATGATCCACCCTCTTTTGCAGCTAATCCTTCCTCTACAACAGATTTGCAGAATCGGGCCCTGCAAGAGGGCTGAAACTTCGGCGGAGCACCGCACACAGACCTCTACAGCAGATTTGCCGTTTTTGGGTTCATGGGCCCCATACACATGCGGGCAGGATCCCACGCCCGTGCTTCTGGACCCTGCCACTGTCCACACGTGTGGTACATCTCGGGTTCGTCTCTCTCATCCATTTCACTCCTCTCTCACCTTATTGCCCTAACCCTAGATAATCCTAAATCCTAAGTTTTAATCCACTTTTGCAAACCCTAGGCTTTCCTGATTTGAAACATGTGAATCCCTTGGATTGGAAAATAATCCTTTGTATGTGTGGATGAACCTATTCTCCTTTGATCATTGTTTGGTCTATAATTTTCAATTGATCCAGCCCTAACATGTGTAGGCTTGGACCCTTGTAGATTCCCCTTGTTGAATGCTTGACTTTATGTGGGATGCGGAATATTTGTGATTGTTTTAAGCATAGTATGATTTAAAGCTTGAATTCTTGCTTATCATATTATATTTTCATGTCCTACATCAAATTTGATATCAGAGCCTAGGTTTTTCATAGAGGATTGCATTACATGTTTAGGGTTTTCTCTACTCACTTTTAATTTGCATTAAATCTCATCATATAGGGCTCTTTAGGGCCCATCATTCACATTAGGGGTTGCTGAATTTTCTGCTGATAGAAAATCCCCAAATTTCTTGGCTGAATTTTCTGTTGACAGACTCTTTGGGTAGTTAGGTTGTTGGAAATTTAGTAGCACTGTGTAGTTTCCCTCATATAGAGTCCAGTAGGATCATTTAGTCCCATTTAGATACATATAGTTGTGTTAGAGGGTCTTTGAGTTGAGTGAGTAGTTGTATGCTCACACATACTGGTCGTGGTTTTGGCTTGCACCTACACTAAACATGGAGCAATTGCAAGAATCAATGAACAATATAACCCGGCAGTTTGAGTCTTTGGGTAGGCGCTTGGAACAATGTATGGATCAATGCTTTTAACAGCTTAATGCGCGCGTTACCCAATTAGATACCTCCGCCCGGGCAAACCCACCATTGGGGAAGATGCTCAATCTCAGGCAGGTGGTCAAGAGGATAGACTAAGGAATGGAGGTGGCCAAGGAATTGGTCATGGGCGCGTACTCGTGCACCCACACCGCGAGGGGCATCATGATCATTATGACCCAGATGCGCAACTCCTCAATGGAGTTAGAGTATAGGCCCCTACGTTTGATGGCCACTTGGACCCTAAAGCTTTTCTAGATTGGTTGGCAGATGTGGACCATTATTTTGAGTGTTATGATATGTTGGATGCTCGTCGAGTCCGATTCGCCAAGATGAAGCTTGTGGGCCAAGCATAGAGGTTTTGGGCTACTGTAGAGTGAAAGAAAGAAAGGTCAAGGAAGCCCCAATAGTTCATTGGGGAGAAGTGAAAGAAACTCTTAAGGAAAAGTACCTCCCTTTCTCTTATCACTTGCGGTTGGTTGAAGAATGACAGTCTCTTCGACAAGGTTTCATGGGTGTTGCTGAATACATTGAGAAGTTCGAAGAGTACTTGACCCGGTGTAAAGTTGATGAGGATCCCGTACTCACTCTTGCTTGATTTAAGACAGGCCTCCGTTCTGACATTAGGAGAGAGTTGCTCGCCAATGACAGACACTCTTGAACAGATGTATCAAGTAGTGTTAGAGATCGAGCAATCCCTCAAAACACCTGTGGAAAGGCGGTTTGAGCCTCGTGATTCTGGCGCTAAGGCCAACCCTTTTGGGGCTAAACCTAGCACTAGATGTCAATACAAGTCTTCCAGTAGTATTCATTCTGCGCCCAAGGATAATAAGGGTAAAGGAGTTGTCGGGTCTAGCTCGCGCAAAAGTGATGTGACTAGGTGTTTTAGATGTCAGGGGTTTGGTCACTTTGCCCACCAGTGTGGCACAAGAGAAGGCACAAAGGTGTTCCTTATTGATGGGCAAGTAGAAGTAATGCACCCAGAAAGTGACCGTGAGGAGGAAGAATATGAGCCAGCATAAACCCCTAGTGATGAGGAAAAGGGAGCGCAAGAGTCTGCGACCCTTGCAGTTGTGCGTCGCGCCTTTGCACAAGCAAAGAATACTGACGATTGGGGCCACAACACGACCCTCTATACTCACGCAAAATGTGGTGATAAGAGCTACAAGATGATTGTGGATAGTGGAAGTACCTGCATGGCATCAACTGACACTGTGAGCCGTTTGGGCTTGAAGCTTGAAGCTCATCCTCAACCCTATAGGGTGTCATGGGTTGATGAAACTTCCAGTCCAGTCTCGTACCGCTGTCTTGTTCCTATTCAGTTTGGATCATATAAAGCCACACTTTGGTGTGATATTATTCCTAGAAAGCCTATTGATCTTGTCCCTTTGTCCTCGTCCCATAGGTCATCAGAGTCTGCGGAGTCCTTTGCACCTCACATTCATTCATTGCATCAAGAAATCAGGAGAAAGATCAATACTAGTAATGAACATTACAAAATTTCTGCAGACCAATATAAACGATTCAAGGAATTCAATGTAGGGGACTGTGATGGTTCGCATCAGGCCAGAGCGGTACCCTCAGGGAGCTGTTAGAAAATTACACACGCGTAGCGTTGGACCATTCAAAATTATAAAACGAAACGGTCTCAATGAGTATGTGGTAGATCAACCACCTTCCATGGGAATTAGTTTCAAATTCAATGTGGAGGATCTAGTTGCATTTCAGGGGGCCACTGATACATTTTTCAGCCTTTCGCTTAACCATCCTGATTCCTCAGACCCGTCCCTTGATCCATGGCCTCTTCCCGACCCTTCGTCCCAGCCTCTACCTCCCATATCTAGCCTTCCCACACCCAGAGAGGAGATAGATGATATTCTGGACCATCAGATAGTATCAACGTCGGACAGCGAGTTTCAAAAGTACCTGGTTAACTGGAAGTCACGCCCAACTTCAGATACTACGTGACTCACTGAGGAGGAGCTTCAGCGAGTTGATCCTGACATTTTGGAGCGGTTCAAGAATTTTGTTTCGCTAGTAGCGAAATCTTCGCAGCCAAGGAGAGTTGATGGGCACATCTTGCGCACACGTACGCCCCCTACGCATGTACGCGAAGAGGGCCCCACCATCGATTTGAATCAATGACGACGTCCAGGGAGGGCCTCCTAGTTAGAAGACTGTCTTGGTTCCTTGGAGTGGACCTGATCGTCATGGGGATCCCACCATTGGATCTCATGATCATGGCCCACTACTCTAAATAATCTAGTACTTTAGGTTTTGCTTATTATTATTATTAGGAATATCATGGACGGTTTAGATTATTTTGATTAGGTGTTATTTTTTATTACTTCGTCTCCAAGTAATAGGGTGCGTACATGGCGCGGCTTTTGGGGTATAGGTTTTTTTTTTATAAATAGGCAACCCCTTGTAGGACTTTTTCATTGAAAACTGAAATAAAATTTCTGCGTTTTCTACTTTTCTAAATCTCTGAGTTGTGGGAGCCTAATTGGGTGCGAAACCCTCCCTTCTTCGAAAGGGTAGTTATCGCGGTGCGAAGCCACACCCATCCCGATTCGCCCCCATCTCCTACAATCCATATACATTATCTCCTACAGCCATCCACGCTTCAAATCCACCCTCTTTTGCAGTCAATCCTTTCTCTACAGCAGATTTGCAGAATCAGGCCCTACAGGAGGGCTGAAACTTCGGCGGAGCACCGCGCATAGACCGGACGTCGGATCGTCCTGAAATTTGGTGTGTGTGTGGCGACCAGACCCAAGCTTGCCGTTTTTGGGTTCGTGGGCCCCACACACACGTGCGTCTGGACCCTGCCACCGTCCACACGTGTGGTACATCTCGGGTTCGTCTCTCCTCTATTTCACTCCTCTCTTACCTTATTTCCCTAACCCTAACCCTAGATAATCTTAAATCCCAAGTTCTATTCCACTTTTTCAAACCCTAGGCTTTTCCGATTTAAAACATGTGAATCCCTTGAATTGGGAAATAATCTTTTGTATGTGTGGATGAATCTATTCTCCTTTGATCATTGTTTTGTCTATAATTTTTAATTGATCCAGCCCTAACATGTGTAGGCTTGGACCCTCGTAGATTCCCCCTGTTGAATGCTTGACTTTATGTGGGATGTGGAATTTTTGTGATTGTATTAAGATTAGTATGATCTAAAGCCTGAATTCTTGCATATTATATTAAATTTTCATGTCCTGCATCAGGTTGCTAATCTTTTTGATAGATTGTTGGTTGTATACATGCTTCTATTTGTCTTTACTTTATTAATGGATGGGCTGCATAAATGTTGACATTTTCAGTTAGAAATTGAAAGGAAAGACAGAAATATACAGGATGGACCCAAATTGTTGATCTAGTATATTTGTGTCTATACTTTATTAATGGATGGGCCGTATATTTGTGTCTTTATTTTCAATTTCTCGATTAGAAGAAGGAAGTCCATGCAACTTACAGTTGCCCGAGTGATGCCCGGAAGGCAGTAATCAGCATGAGGTGTCAATACATGCCCTTTCTTCACTAAGAACTGCATTAAGACAAGACAAGCTCATTTTCCAATAGGGGCACAGCATGGAAAAAGATGGATGAAATTTCAAAAGCATTGCCATCTTCACTAAAAAAAAAAAAAAAAAAGTCCCACAAGACTTGCGAAAGCATAGACTCACGATGTTTGTAGCATTTGTTTCTGACACATAACCATCTTGATCTAGCATGATGGCATCATCTGCCTTTGCAAGATTCCCTTCTACCTGCATCAAACAAGTAGCTCAATCGTGTCAAGCCAATCTAAGTCAAAACTGAACTAGAAAATGCTAAGTGGATAGCTTCAATTCTCAAGAGCAAAGATTAGTTGCAATGTTGAGAGAAGGATGAAAACCTTTGCTAATATGTTGTTGAGAAGATTGTTGTGATGAATCTTTGAATCAAGGTTCTGTAAAAGCCAACCAAAATAAAAATAAAAAAAATCAGTTCAACAGACTCTGGAAGATGCTCAACTGTCAGAGATAGCACAGACCAGTCTTTTGATTGGGAAAGCACATGAAAGATTTTGAATTTTTCAACAGGGTTTAGTTTATTTACAAGTCTAATGTGGCTTGTATTGTTCGCTTTATGTTTGTATTTCACTTGAAGCTAGACCTTTGTTATTAGCAGCAATACTAACGCCCATGTTTGATATTGAGAAAGCTATTGTTTGCACAAACTCAATTTAATTGGACTAAACATTCCTTATCTAACAGTGGTTAATCCTACCCAACTTTGCTCATTCAACAGTGCTCTGACACCATATCTGTAACGTATAATCGAAACAGAGGACTCAGCATACAAGAAGCCAGATAAAATCATACCTGACCTATAAACAGTAATTTATTCAGTTCAGAGAAAATATAAAATGTCTGTTTAAGCATTTGTTTGGTCCAGAAGAGTTTACATGTGGGGCCCATGTATTGGGGTTCCAAATCATCCATATGGTGAGCCCCATGGTGCAATATAGGCACCCGAATTCTGTCCGCTTTACCCCACCCATCACTACAATCTGTCATATGATCCCTGTCTGACAGTGTCCCTTCATTAACAATGATTACTCCCAACAGATTGAAGAAGTAAGACAATCTCGCAAGAGGACATTGTAGAAGAAGCTGAATGAATTCAAATGTTAGAAATAAACAGCAATTATTCAGTTGATATAAACTGCAGCTTATTCATGCAACACAACTCTCGATACTGTATGCTAGAACCTGCGCTATAGTTCTTGTGAAAACAAGCCTCTACAGGTTAGTTGAAGGGACCTTTAGAAACCCAGTAAAATTGGTGACGACCAAATTTAAAACACTGTAAAGTTATTCTCCACACAATAATGGGCCTGCTATTAGGACAGGTTTAATGCACATACATATGCCACATGTACAGTGAACAAGTCACCACCATTTAAGAAATGGGGAAATGAGCATCACATTTTAACACCGCTATTGAAATGTTGCAATCACAATCTAGGGTTTAGAAGCTCTTGTGTTAACTTGTTAACCCAAGATTCAAATCTTCTTGAGGCAGCACAGTCATGAACAAAGAAGAGAATTGGAATCGTACACCATGAATCTTACGTTTGGTGAATTTCGACGTGTGGTAGCAGTCACCAAAGTAATGCCACCAGTATTATCGTATACGGGTGGTTTCCACTCAGCAAGCACTGCGATTCCAAAAAAAGAAGAAATAATGTATTACAAGTTTCAGAATGTTATATTACACAAGAAACAGTGAAATACAATGGTGCATTTGGTTGCACTGACTATCATGAAATTTCATGCTATTCGGTTCAAACAAATGACCCTAAAAGAAGATTCATACCAATTAAGGTACATCCATAAAGATTAAATGCTGGGCTCATTCCAGAAGTAACCTGAAGGATAGAACTGTTAGAATCTACTCAAGAATAAGAGATCGATGTGTGGAAACCAAGGTATTCCATATCGGTAACGGTGCCGTAACGGTCACCACCATTACCGATGCAGCCGATACGAGGGCATAACGACTGTTACGACCACTGTAACGGTTGAAAATTTTCTTTTGCTAAAAAAATTCTGAAAAATATTTAGAAAATCAAGAATAATGTAAATATTCCAAATATGTATTCATTTTTTGTTTTGAACATGTTTATGTTAGTGTAACGGTCCACTCTTTGGTGAGAGTGTTGTATCGGGTTGTCTAGTGAATTTGTGAACATGATTATATGTATCTAATGTTTACACCACAATAAAGCATTAAAACTAGAAATAAGAAATTTTGCATAAATACTACTTTTTCAATTTTTTGAAAAAAGAGAGGCCATCAAAGCTTTTATTTGCTCAAATCACTTCAATCTACGATTTTAATATTAAAAACTATAGTAAGAGTGGTCGAAGTCTATTGTAAAATGATCTAGGACAACTTTTGGAATGAGAAAAGTTTAAAAAAGGGGGAGAAAAATGGATTTAAATAGGAAAAAAAAAGTGGTAGTTTTTCGACTGTTACAGGGGTAACGGTCGTTATGCCCCGTAACGGCCTTTACGGCCACCGTAAAGGCCGATACGGTGCCAAAAAATCAACTGCCCCGTTTCACCCCCGTAACGGTCATGGCCGTTACCTATACGTATCGGCTTTTACGGGCGTATCGTAACGGATACGGAACACCTTAGTGGAAACTAAACAAAACATTGAAACATTATATTATGTAGAATCTACTCAAGAAAACACGACATGTTGACATGTCTGCATAGATACACGACAGAGATATTTAGCATATAAATATTAGTTAATGAAAGAAAAATAACATATCTGGATAAATAGAAATACATTAATACAATATGCTGATGGAAAAAAACATATCTGGATGTGGCTCTTGTTTTTTTTGACAGAACTTTTCGTTGCTTCTAAATAAATACCATATACAAAATAGTCAAAAAAACAAATAAAACAGACCAAAGATTTTTCCTATAGCCAGGTCAATGTTGTGAGACTTGTCCAACACCGACATGTGCCTAACAAGGCACATTTTTTTTCAGAATTGAAGTGCCCTTGTCACAAAACATTAGAGATTCATCGACCCGTTGATTAAGTTTAAATGTGTATTCTTTTCTTGACAAGACACGGGAACATTAACCAATACTATTCAAACATTTAGGACTAACCTTTTTGCCACGTGTAAGAGTGAGGCGGATGTGTGCATTGTCAAACATCCCATTTGTGATGAGAGTCCTAAAGATGGCTTCTTTAACCTGCATTTTAGTTTACAGAAATGGAAATATTTCAAACAAACTATGATATTAGTCTGTCAACAAATACAAACCAAAAAATAACAACTTTTAAGTTGAAAGGCTGGAAACTAATCCATGACCTCAAGCTGTGGGACATACAGACTACCCACTTGGGGATAGGACTCAATAGATCATGACAAAGAATGGCAAAGTAACTAAATTCAGGCTGTCACCTCTTCACGACTTGGAACATTATTGAAGGCCAAGGCTTTTGCCGAGTCAAACAATCTGATGATAAAAGAATCCAAATCTTAAACAGGCGAAAGATCTAAAGCTAAAACAGAGGAATTACTTTGAGAGGACTTACAGGATATGGACATCAGTTTCTTTTCTGATGCAATGGATTCCATGCATGTGGGATCCATTATTTGGTGATCCAGACCACCAATCTAATGGGCCACATGTTAGATGGGGGATTACCCAAAAAAATTCCAGATTTAGAGATTCTAACCATCCAACCATAGGCCCATTTCCCATTGAATGTGTACAGTAGCAGTAATTTCTTAACCCACTAACTCCATCGAATTTTAATAACAGAATCAATGTTCTACATAGCGTCGCTATGTAGCATGAGTAAACAGCATAGTTCCCATGTTGTGTATGCTATATGTACTGTAGTGTACACTACAAGCTTGTAGCGTGAGCAGCTTACGCTACGTACACTATACCGCCAGTTTTGTTTATTTTCATTTTTTTTTAACTCTTTTTTTTTAGAAATGTTAGTTTAGCTGCTGATGTAAATGGTGGTGAGCAATCCTTTTGACACATGGCAATGATTTATAAGTATCAAGACAATCCAAATGGTGGGTCCTATTGTTGATGAAGAAGATCTGTATATGTACCCATATCAGATAGTTTTAACCATCTGTACAAGGGCCTACACATGTACGGCTGAAGATTTATGAGTTTTCTAAATGGGGTGAAACTAACAGTCATAATCAAATTGTTTTAAAAGAAATGGGTTTCGAAAGAGAGTTTTAAAAGCCCTCTTTCGAAAGGCCTAATACCCCTAACAGCAAGCCCTCTTTCCACCACACTTCCTATCTTTGATTCTCCTAATCCAAGGAACCGTTAGAGACGAAACTTTGGGCATTGATCAGTCCTGAGAGAAGGTCCTACAGCTGAAGTTTCACGGGCATTGGATCCCAAACAAAGGAGAACTTCAAGATTCTCCATTTGAAGTGTGTACAGCTGTGGAGCTGAAGATTTGCATTTTTCGATTGATTTAAAGCTAAATATAGGTATTTCTTTTAGTCTTTATCTCAGTTAATAATTTTTACTTTATTGTGATTAATTTAATATTGATTTAGAGTGTCTTTTGATTTTATTTTCCTCTTCTTCTTTTTTTCATTTTTGGGAGTTGGTACTGTGCAATATTGTGGAATAAGCTTGTTCTACAACTAATTGTGTAGTGTGTAGTGGCTGTCTATTATTTTCTATAGTTGATTGAACCATCATGTGGGCCACCATGCAACAGTTGGTTTACTTATAAATAGATTAGCTTTGATAAACGATAATTAATAACTTTGTTCTGAACATGCTTTTATGTGAAAAAATGAAGCATTTTTGGGCTTTTGGCCACCATGCAACAGTTGGTTTAAATATAAATAGATTGGCTTTCATAAGTGATAATTAATAACTTTGTTATGAACATGCTTTTATGTGAAAAATGAAGCATTTTTGGGCATTTTTTGTTTTTAATATTTATTCATATTATTTATCACTTTTTCCAATTATTTTAACAAAAAAATAGCAAGCATCATGTAGCTTACGCTGCATGCTATAGAGGGTTGAACACAACACAATACGCCATGCGCTATTTAAAATGCTGATCAGAATAGCTGTCTCTGTCATGATTCAATGGCTAAAGTACACATTGTTTTCCTAACTTCTAGTTTTTCCGATGGATTAAATTGGGACAATGGAAAACTACGATGACTCTGGTTTGTTGATTTACAGCTTGGATTGCGTATTATCTATATATCTATGTTCTGGGACCAAAAATGAAAATAATGCAACATTGGCATAGCCTGTATTTACATAGTAGTTCTAAATAAGTGGGATTATTTATCAACCTAACCAACATAGGTTCTATGTATAACTCATTGTGTGGTCCGGTACACCCTTTCTTTTGTTACAAATATCCACAATTTCTCTATTTTGCAATGAAAAATGAAGACAATGGACCTTGTAAGCCACCAATGAGATGGTTCGGATCATACAATCTGGGGTATTTTAGGGCATCCCCATTCATGGTGGAGCGCCCAGCAGGTGAACAAACTAGGCAATGAAAAACTAGCAATGGGCCGCACATGAATGGAATCCTGCAGCTGAACAAACTAGACAATCCGAGCTCAGCAACTGATAACTCTTGTCACTTCAAATATACATTTTTTCAGAAGCACAATCAGAAAAAACCCAGAAAATAAAATAAAAAATCCAGAGAAATATCATGAACTCGGCACCATCTTCTTCGTCTAAGTTTTGCTATCATGGGTAAGATTACTAACCGATCTAAATGTTCATTAAGTTTGAAAACCTTTCCATTGTAAACACGAAGTCCCTCCCACACAGCATCACCACCTTGGACAACTGAGTCGAACACTGAAACCTTTAAGGAATCATGCAGTGAGAATACAAAGGAGAGACCAAGCAAGCTCCCTGGAAAACCTTCCTGTAGAAACCATTCTCTTACAAAATTCAATCCCGATATACCTTTGCACTCTCACGAGGCATGAGCTCATCACCAACCCAAGCAATCAGCTTCTCATTTTCAGGAACAGGCAGACTTGGAGGAGGTAAGGGAGATCTCAAAAGGGATGGTGTCCTCCTATTGTGGCGCCTAAGCATATTGTAGAAAGGAAGACTTTGCTCTAGCAAGTCATAAAGCTGGGAAGGAAATGTCTGAAAAGAAATTCACAAGCTAGATAAGTAATTTTACATTCATGCTTGAAGAAGGTATAACAGAAAAATGACACAAGTGATGAGATGAATAGAGAGATGGAGCAATCACTAATATAATATGTACTCGCCAAAACAGGAGCTATCCAATACTTGGTTCGAACTGTCGGCATTTTTAGGCAAGTATTCCGTACAGGTACACACCTTTTAGCGATCAAAATACTAATCTGATGGGACCCAACATAAATGGGAGATAGACAAAAACCATCAAACTATCCCAACCATTATCAATAAGCAGACTCTTACACGTTGCATGAGTTCTTTGCTATGTGTTATTTTTAACAATCCAAATGCAAGTCAGAAATCAGATGGCAGGGTAAGATCGAGGATTCGGTACATCACATGCTTCTGGTGGAGCCCAATGCATGAATGGTCTGGATCATTGACACATCGGCCCACACTTCCAGAATGCATGCCCAAACAAAAACAGCAGCAGCTCTCCTCATTTACAAATAGGAGGAAATTAAAGAGAGCATGAGAAACTGCATAAAAAAATAAATTTAAGGAAAAACCAGTTGGAAAACATCTGCAAAAGTGGTCCAAGCTCAGAAAATGGTGAAAAGGACATTATTTGTATGACTATTAAAGTATGAAACGACAGTGTAACATGTCTAGGACTATCATGTTAATGTAGTGCACTGTGTGCACCACATTTCTGTATTACTGTGATGTACCATATCAACTTGTAACTCATGAAATTCATGGTGTGAATATCTGTTCATGTAACGCTTGTAACTCATGGTACAACTCTTGTAACTCGTGGCGTAAATATCTTCCAACTCATCTTAAAGAAGTCCATATAGTTGTGTCACTCCCAAGAAGAGGGATAAGCCATTATCAAACCTTCCTCTCTAATTTTCATCCTTTCATCAATATCTTGCATTCGTCAAAGTGAGAAGCCATATCACACAACATGCTATCAGAGCATGTCCTGGCATGATTATTGCAAGGATCTGTCATTGTTGTTCTTTGTGACCGTAGACATTCAAGTGAAGATGATTTTCTAGGAACAACAACGTTTTTTTTTTTTTTTTTTTTTTCCGAATTTCGACAATATCAGGTCAGTTTTCTCCAAAAATTCACTTCTGTAATAGTCTACATTTCATCTCAGTCAATGGGTCTTGCCTCCTTATCTATGATTGAAAATTCTTTTCTTGCTGATTTTTCATGGATAGTCAAGTGAAGCTGATTTTCCAGGAACAACAACATTTTTTTTGAGAATTTCAACAATATCAGGTCAGTTTTCTCCAAAATATCATTTCTGTAATAGTCTAGATTTCATCTCAGTAAATGGGTCTTGCCTCCTTTCTTATCCATGATTGAAAATTCTTCTCTTGCTGATTTTACATGTTTCACCTATCCATCAATCCAGATTCTTCAAATGATTCAATATGAAGGGCATTTTGAGGCGGTTGCCCGTGTTGTTGAAGACACCTGGGCTGTTTTCCCTCCTTTGCTATATCTCTTTCAGTCTGATAGAACAGTCTCTCTCTCTCTCTCTCTCTCTCTCTCTCTCTCTCTCTCTCTCTCTCTCTCTCTCTCTCTCTCTTCTTTTTTTTTGGCTCAGTTGAGTGAATTATCAAATACACTGCCTCTCTATGTTTATTTTAATAGTTACATCCAGTGTTCAAATTATCTCCGATATTATCTTTATCTCTAGCTCAGCGATACCGATAATGTTGGTAGTATCAGAAATTCTAGGTATTAGCAATCTATCGCTAAGTATCGCCAACGTATCAATATCGCTAATGTAATCGCCAATATTTTCAACTACGTAAATTCTAGGTGTCGCTTGTATTGCCGATGCATCAATATCGCCAATGTATCGCCAATATTTTTGACTATGTAAATTCTAGGTAATGCATGTATCATAAGTGTATCAACAATATTTCAATAGTAAATTTTTATTTCAAAATTATTTTTTTGTTATGGGCACATGGGTTTTTTTTTTTTTCTCTTCCTGTCAGATTTGAGAAGTCATGGGCACATGGTTGTATGTAGTGTTCAATTCGTCATTGATAATATCTCAATATTATTAATACCGCAACATGCACAATATTGAGACCACAATCTTTTGTTTCCTTTCTAATTATTGATGATTTCTTGGTGAAATATCACGTGTTGTTGATATTTTGCAATATTGATGGATGTTCGGATGGAAGGTTGGATAGTTAAATAGGCCAGATGGGATAGTTGGACTGATTTCTTACAACAACACGTGCTTTTAAGGCCCCATTAAATGGAAACTTGTTATGTATGCATTCTTTTTGCAAAATCTTTTTTTTTTTTTTTAAATTTCTAAATATGCAAATATGAACATTTTAACATCTCCTAAAGTTTCGCTGAAAATTCCACCATTTTCCTCATGTTTCTCCGTATTTCCAATTATCAGCGATATTATCGGCGATATCGATATTGTTTCCATATCCTTGGCTAGCGAAACTTGTAGCAATACCGATACTTCAAACACTGGTTACATCATCATCAGAAGTTAATATCTGACACATTATCAATGAATTTCAAAGGCCATGTAACTAAAAATCTTATCCTCCAAATAATGACCATTAAACTCAAGGAAGTAAATGTCCATCAAAGATCTCAGGCTGCCAAGATGTTTATTGGAGGGAAACAAAAACTAGGTATATAGATGGATCTCGTGGAACCTAAAAAGATGATCCTAAACATAAAGAATGGAAGCCAATACCCTATTGGTCAAGGTATCCAAAAACGGTTACGTAACGGCCGCTACATAGAAAAATGGCTCCCTGTAACAGCTGTTATGGACCTTTAACAGCCCATTACGGAGCCAATACAGAGCTTTTCAAGAGATAGAGAGAGAGAGAGAGAGGCCATGATGGCTGTAATGGTCCACATTGTAACAGTAACAACAGTGGCCATTACCATGATTGAATTCCTTACTCTTAATAATGCCATGGTCGCATGAAAGAAATTAATTGAAACTAGAACGATATTTGAGCTATTGGCAAGGCTTAATCTTGAACCTGAATTTGAACTATTTTGCATTCAGACTCTTGGGTGCCAAATTCTTCCTATTCTTAATAATGTGTATGCTACTCCTATTGGGAGATGAATGAAGGGATGAAGTACATGTTTGTTCCATCCACAGAAAGATTTGCTTTTTTCACAAAGGGAACTGAAGGCCGTCGAAGATGGATAGATCATGACTCTGGAAGGCATGCTTGCAGGCGACAGCAAACGTAGAGGATCTGGACCCCCCCTCTTTTTTCTTCTTTATTTTGAAGGGTAGCAAGCAAAGGAATCATTACATTGATATTTGCTAGAAATTGAATGGTAAACCCTCTAGTGTGTCTAGATGTAATGCCAATAGTGGTTCTACAGAATCCAACAAATCCCCAACTAAACCCTTCTGGTGAATCCAATCAAATCTTACAAAATGAATATGTTTCAATGATTCACAAGATGGTTGTCCTACAAAGTAACATTTGTTCCAAAAGATCACCCTACATCGCTCTTGCACAGGCAAGTCTTCTCCTCTGCTCTTCGTGTTACTTTTCTCAATAGTCCTTGGGTGATTGAATCAGAGCTACTAACCATGTTACCGATACGTTGCAATCCTCTTCTTTTGTTGTTCAAACTCCACTTGGCAAAGTAAAAGTAACAGATGACAGCTTTTCCACTATTACTAGAAAAGGCGTTCTTGTTTCTTGCAATATTTCATTATCTTCAGTTCTTGTGCTTAATCTATCCGCAAATTTATTGTCTATCAGTAATCACACAAAGACCTTTCATTACTGTTCATTTATCATCCTTACCTTCAATGTGCATGTTCCTTCCTTTCCATCAAATCTGCTTTCTGTCAGTATGCTAACCAAGCAACTAAATTGTTGTGTTACAATCTATCCTTTTCATTGTGTCATCCACAACTTACAATAAAGAGGATTAGTACTGACTGTGAAGACAGGACTATACTTGTTTGATACAAGCAACATTTCTTCAACTCTTTTAATTCTACATCCATTGAGAGTAATAAAAAGAGCATACTTGTGGCATTCGTGTTTAGGGCATGTGTCTTTTAACTCTCTTCAAATGTTTGTTTCCAAATTTAGGAATGACTATGCCGTATCTCTGCAGTAGCATCAACAAGTTGTGCCCTGTCTGCCTTTGTCCAGGCCATTTATATTTCGGACATGAAACTAGGCCCAACCTTAATTTGCCAGGCCTTCCTTTTCAGATATGGCCAGCCCATTGGCCTAAAAATGAAACCAAAACCCAGCACACAGTAGCTGGGCCATAACCCTGATAGGGCAGCCCAGCACATTGAAAGCCCTACATATATGGAGCATGGTACAAAAGACATGCAAAAAGGTAATTCCAGTACTCATGCTTATCTGCCGATACTTTTGGATTTATGATAATGCTTAGGGACATAAATCTATACGTTTCAGCATTTCTTTATGTAATTCTTGATGTCATGCAGATGCATGTGAAGTGTGAACTGTGAACATAGCCTATAAACTTAATGCCCTTATTCTAGAACATGCTCAAAAAGATTAGATTATAATCTATGACTCTCTCTCTTATGTTTCTGTTCAGAGCAGTGATAAAGTACACCAAGTGCAGAAATTGTAATAGTTAAGTTGCCAATACAAGTACCAAGTTCTGGCATTCTTTAAACGGCAAACATAAGTTGGGTTATGCCAAATTCTATCGAGGCTCTTTCCCAGAATCTGGCATGATTATGAAGGAGGTTCTTGTGGCCCCCCTGAGTGGAGATTGACTTTGCTCACTGTGATTTGGTTGTTATGGTTGGACAGAAACGCTGTTTCCACAACCAGTGTCATTTGCCGGGCAGTGTCCTAAGTCGGGCCTTTTTGTTATTTCGGAGTGGTCAGCCTGAGCTCCGGTTTTGGGTTTCTCTTTGGGGGGTTGTATTGTATTTTTTCTTTTCTTCATGTTTCTGTTTTTCTTTTTTCTGTTTGCTTGTTTGTGTTCTTTTTGTACATCTTCAGGTCATGCAGATGTATATGAACATAGCCTACAAACTAAATCCTCTTAGTGTAGAAAATGCTAATAAATATTGACTTAATGACTCGGACTCCAATGTTTCCATTCAGAGCACAGATACAAGTACCACGTGCAGAAATTGTAATAGTTAAGTTGACGGTGAAACAATCAAAATGTCCGGTACTAGTTTACATGGAAGTCATACCGCAGGATAACCACTTTTTGGTGTGAAACATGTTGACTTATGGACACTTTTATACCACCATGGAGCCCAAACACCATCCACTGGTTTTGGACCGGCTTCCCACCTGAAATAGAACGTGTTTGGCATCAGCAAGTAATTTTGCACTCACGAAATGCCATTCATAGAAGAGAAAGAATAGATTGAATGGTTAAGGATGTTTTCGGAAGTCAATATATTCGCATTTAGCAAAATAGATAACACACTCAATATAGCTCCTTGTTGAATAAAGCGCACTTGCCATTTCATGTCTGAGAAATGGGGTTTCTGCACTTTCAAAACACGAACCCATGTGGTGTGGTGGGTGGGTGGGTGTGTAAAAAAAAAAAAAAACTGTAAACCCATTCTCGAACTAAAGTGTCTTGAAATGTCTTGAAATTTGAATCTGATTGTAAAATTGTAGGAGGATTGAAAACTTAGATCGTAATCGCAAATCATAAAATTCGTAGGATTTTTATGATCTTTTACATAAAGTATAGAAAAAACTGAAATAACATCCATGAAATAATATCCAAAGCGAGCGTCGTCATGAAATTTATTTTTGCTGACTATGAGATAGTATTAATTGATATATGAGCTTTCAGGTTCTTCTAATATGTGCGACAAATATTATATAATGCTCATTATGGCTTGGCTGCATTTTTCAAACAATGAAAGGTCTCATAGCTTCTAAAGTTTTGTAACAATCTTCAAAACACACTATAAATTACAACCATCTTTGCAGCACTGAATTGTGTAACAGATAACATAGCAATCTCGCGTTCTTATGTAGTTTGAATGTTACATAAGATTTTGTCTGCTAGCACAAACTACTAGGAGACGTCAAATTACAATGGATTCAAAGCCTCAGGTTCACTGAATAATCTCATATTGACGGTCTCCGACCAAACAAGATGAACTCATCACAGTGAAACTTTAAGGAGCTACTTAGTACTTATAAAACTCCACATTTTGGAAAACCAAAGATAACCTAGCTACGATGATGTTTATGCAATTGAAATTGACAGATAAGAAACAAGTAGAAAACATGTCACAGTTAGTGTTTGGGAACAGTTTCGCGTACTTGAGCATTGAAGCTTGAAAAGGAATGCCCAAATCTTCACAAAGACCACGCAATGCAGTCTGCATTTACGCAAGAGAGAGAGAAAACCACCAGACTTTGAAATCAATCTAAAGTTAATTGTAAGTTGTAACTACATCTGTGAATTGAATCTAAAAAAAAGATAGCATAGTCAATAAATTTATTCAAAACATGGATGGAAATTGTATATTAGGGAATGGAATGCTGTGATTCGAACATAAAACTTGGATATGGTATGAGGCCCCTCAGTAAGGAGCTCAGAGTTTGGATTCAATCAGTGCCACTCAGATTTCTGTTTTTTTTTCTTTTCTTTTCTTTTTTGCACACACCTGAAATTTATTTCATGAGATTAAAAAATACAAAGGGGGTACATAAACCTAAACCCTGAAGGACTAAATGACAACATACAACAAGGCAACGGAATACTATGATACTATCTCACGCGAAGGCTCAGAAGGCCCATCCAATGCCGGGAAATTGGATGTCAGTAAGATCTTTTTGTTATTTTGAAAGGTAACACTACCAGGGATTGGACCCTGGATCACTCACACACACTACACAGTATATACCAGCTCATCTAACGAGCAGGAGAGACATCACTCAATGTTTTGGTATACCGTACTTTCTACAATACACTATTTCAACATATATAGTGTATATTAGCATAACATGTATTAGGGCGAATCCTTTCGCCAAATAAGTATTTTATCCATATATCATTTATTCATACAACAATTAATCATGTCAAACACATTTTCAAAATATATACGTATACGGTATTTTCTACGAATATCTAGAATATGTAAAATTCCATATTCTACGTCATTAATCAAAACAAAAAACAGAAAGCACTTTGTACATGTGCTATTGCATGCAGATCATGAATCTATCATTATCTGACATTGAAAGCATTGAAAACCATAACCTATACACCTAAAGTCCTCACCTTTCATCGTAGAATCGCAACGAATACGATAGGTTTGCCAAGCTTCCGTATTCGGCAGTTTGGTAGCCTATAGAATGAAATAGGTTAGCTATTTCATAACCTACAACCCTTACAACTCCAAAACTGATTAGGGTTAGGGTTTCTTACCTAGAAACGAAGTCGGTATCGCCGGGAAAGCGATGAGAATCAGGTGGTGGAGCTTGGGTGATGGCAGGAGATGGTGGTAGGGAGATTCTCCCACTTCTCTCACTCTTTCCCTCTTTTTTCTCACTTCTCTCTCTAGGGTTTCTCTCAAATTCGTATGGCTGTGAGTGAGAGGGTTCTAAGGTCCTTATATAGCCTAAAAACTCACCAAAGTAGACCTAAGGTCAAGGTATAATTAGGTTATAACCAAAGCGGGTCTTTTCCAGCTCAACGGAGGACTTCTGGCGGGCCTCCTTGAGCCAAAGGTCGGACTTAAGCTCACTGTAACATCCCGGATTTTTGCCAACCTGGAATTAGATGTCCTTAGGCAATGGGTCACTCCTGACACCTTATTAACTTGTCAGAACTCAATCCTACAGTCCAAAATCGCTTCTTAACCCATTTCTTTCACAAATCTCACATTTCACCACCTCGTTCTTTAAATCCTTCTAAGTACTTTCACATTAAACACTATCTTAAAGTTTAGGTGACGAAGAACAATACTTAAACTAAACATTACTACAAAGGACTAAGTACCACCTCAGACAGAAATCTTACAGGACTAAATCCTTTAGAAATTTGACAAAGTTAACTAAGTGCTAAACTAGATTAGCCATGAAATATGCTAGAATCGCTTTAAATACGATCTGCAAGACCCAAAACTTGTAGAATCATTGACGCTAGGTTACCCTAAAATCTAGGATCAATCTCATTACCCGGCTGTTCTCGGGAGCATCCCGAAACTCCATAAGAGATCTGGACCGCACATCGAAAGTCCGAATAATATGAAGTTAAGGACTTAGGATCGCCTCGCTGGGCTTGACAACCATCTCGGAAATCAAACCCAGACAATGTCCTACGGCTGTTCGCTTGAGTCCGGAGTGAGAGAGTGTGAAAACGCTTGATTTCTTTACAAAATAAATATCTCAAATAGTAATCTGAGACTTGTCGCTTGCGGGCCAGTATTAAGCAACCAGACCGTCAGAATCTGACCCAAATACACCCTCGGATCAAGAAAATTTTCATAAACATATCCATGTACTCGGAATCTCCGATCGAGATCCACTGACCATTGAACTGAAACTGGTTCGCCACGCGTGATTTGGAATCCCGACTGAAACGAAAACTTGACTAAACATAGATCCAGCGTTAGTGAGCTTAAGTCCGACCGCATACAGAAAAGGGGCCGCCAGAAGTCCTCCATTGAGCTGAAACAGCCTCGCTTTGGCTATAACCTAAGTATACCTTGACCTGAAGTTTATTTCGGTGACTTTTTAAGCTATATAAGGACCTTAGAACTCTCCCTCTCACAGTCATACGAATTTGAGAGAAACCCTAGGGAGAGAAGAGAGAAAGGAGAGAGAAAGCTAGAGAGATGTGGGAGAATCTCCCTGCCACTATTTCCTGTCACTACACAAGCTCCACCACTCCATTCTTATCACTTTCCCGGCGATTCTAGCTCCATTTCTAGGTAAGAAACCCTAACCCTAATTTGATTTGGGGTGTTAATAGTTGTAGGTTATGAAATAGCTAACCTATTTCATTCTATAGGTTGTCAAACTGCCGAATACGGAAGCTTAGCAAACCTACCTGATTTGTTACGATCCTACAATAAGAGGTGCAGACTTTAGGTGCATAGGTTATGGTTTTCAACGCTTTCGATGTCAGATAATGATAGATTCATGATCTGTATGCAATTGCACATGTACAAAGTGCTTTCTGTTTTCTGTTTCGATTAAAGATGTAGAATATGGAATTTTACATATTCTAGGTATTTGTGGAAAATACCGTATACGTATAAATTTTGGAAATGTGTTTGCCATGATTATTTGTTGTATGAATATATGGATAAAATACTTAGTTGGCGAAAGGATTCACCATAATACATGATTTGCTAAATATACACTGTATGTAGGAATAGTGTATTCTCGAAAGTACCGTATACGTATAAATTTTGGAGATGTGTTCGCCATGATTAGTTGCTGTATAAATATATTATATATGAGTGAGTAGCTAACTCAGTGGAACAATAAAGCATAGGTTAACATGTTATCAATTCAGTCAAGCAGTAATGATAAAGTAGTACAATCAAACACTCCTAACTACTCTTATTAATGCAAGTATGAATGCTGTCATGATGGATGCCCTCACCAACATACTCCCTCGTGCGACACCATCTTACGCTCGCGGCATGCTTGCATTCCTCAGTGCTCCACATCTTCCAGGCACATGCAATGCTATGATGAGCATGATTACCGAGTTGTTATTAGTCCATTTCAAACAGCAGGATTGGAAAACTAAGTTACCTCCCTTGTATCATTCCCAAACATGATCCATTCTAGGGTCATCAATCCTAGTTAATCTCATACGATGATGTATTTCTAGGTCGCTACAGAGGCTGTCAGGGCTGTTACACGGAATCGTTGCACCACTCCCTCATCACCTCTTTAACGATTCATCACTATACAGATACAGGCCTAGTTCATACTCTATACACTGCGGCAAGACTCGTCGCCTCACCGCAAATTCAGAGTATGCTCGAGGTCACTAAAAAGAGCTGTCAGGGCTGTTACACGAAATCGTTGCACCACTCCCTCATCACCTTATCCATGTGAGCCGACAGCACGAATATAGTGTCCCATACCACCATAATTGGCTCACGAGTCTGGTTGCTCACTGGTCACTACGGGGAGGCACGTGGCCCCAGCGTAGGCCGACAACTCGACCACGGTGTCCCAGACCACCATACCCGGCTCATGAGTCTTAGCGGATCGAGGTACCATGGTTAACGGGATTTCACTGGTAAGTTTGGTACCCTAGGTTCAAGCAATAGCGTCTAAACATGGTGAACATACATTAGACATATCGGGTTACTTGACGAGCCTGACTAACTTGAGCGCACAATCATCTGAACGACATGAGGTGCATAAGCACTTCGCGTGGCCTAACCACTATCGCCAACTGAAGTACGACTCGGGTTCGTCAAACACATCTTACGTAGCGACATGAATCTCAACCACGATCTCAAGTCTGGTACCGATAGTCTGGACTATAGGTATAGTCCCAAACTCAATCAATCCTTATTCATAACACGTTGAGTAAAGCATAATAAACAACGTAATTCAAGTATGTTAACAAGCATATCATAAAGTATGTTATAAGGCATGTTATAAAGCACTATATAAACAAGAATACAAACACATATATTTCATAAGTATGCGGTTAAAGTAAACAACCCACATGGAAGAAATCATATACGTCTCTAAGGTAGTTGAGAATCCTATCTCAACACCTACCTAAGACACCATCATCCAAACACTTACTCTCACAAGCATTTTCACAAACACTTAGAATACACTTTTACAACATACATAGTGTATATAGCAAAACATGTATTAGGGCGAGTCCTTTCGCTAAGCAAGTATTTTACGCATATATAATATGTTCAGACAGCAAATAATCATGTCAATCGCATTCCCAAAATATATACATATACCGTACTTTCTACAATACACTATTTCTACATACATAGTGTATATTAGCATAACAAGTATTAGGGCGAATCCTTTCGCCAAATAAGTATTTTATCCATATATCATTTATTCATACAACAATTAATCATGTCAAACACATTTCCAAAATATATACGTATACGGTATTTTCTACAAATACCTAGAATATGTAAAATTTCATATTCTACGTCCTTAATCGAAACAGAAAACAGAAAGCACTTTGTACATGTGCTATTACATGCAGATCATGAATCTATCATTATCTGACATTGAAAGCATTGAAAACCATAACCTATATACCTAAAGTCCTCACCTTTCATCGTAGAATTGCAATGAATACGATAGGTTTGCCAAGCTTCCGTATTCGGTAGTTTGGTAGCCTATAGAATGAAATACATTAGCTATTTCATAACCTACAACCCTTACAACTCCAAAACTTATTAGGGTTAGGGTTTCTTACCTAGAAACGAAGTCGGTATCACCGGGAAAGCGATGAGAATCAGGTGGTGGAGCTTGGGTAGTGGCAGGAGATGGTACTAGGGAGATTCTCTCACTTCTCTCACTCTTTCTCTCTCTCTAGGGTTTCTCTCAAATTCGTATGGCTGTGAGTGAGAGGGTTCTAAGGTCCTTATATAGCCTAAAAACTCACCAAAGTAGACCTAAGGTCAAGGTATACTCAGGTTATAACCAAAGCGGGTCTTTCCCAGCTCAACGGAGGACTTCTGGCGGGCCTCCTTAAGCCAAAGGTCGGACTTAAGCTCACCAACCTTGGATCCAGGTGAAGTTAGGTTTTCGTTTCAGTCGGATTCCCAGATCACACGTGGCAGACCAGTTTCAGTTCAACGGTCAGCGGATCCCGATCTGAAATTCCAAATACATGAATATGTTTATGAAAATTTTCCTGATCCGATGGTGTATTTGGGTCAAATTCTGACGGTCTGGTTGCTTACAAAATGACCGCAAGTAACAAGTCTCAGATTACTATTCCGGATATTTATTTTGGAAAGAAAATAAGTGTTTTCACACTCCCTCGCTCCGGACTCAAGCGAACAGCCGTGGGACACTGTCTGGGTTTGATTTCCGAGATGGTTGTCAAGCCCAGCGAGGCGGTCCTAAATCCTTAACCTCGTATTATTCGGACTCCCGATGTGCGGTCCAGACCTGATACAGAGTTTCAATGTGCTCCCGAGAGCAGTCGGGTAATGAGTTTGATCTTAGACTTTAGGGTAACCTAGCGTCAATGATTCTATAAGTTTTAGGTCTTATAGATCGTATTTAAAGCGATTCAAACGGATTCCATGGCTAATCCAGTTTAGCACTTAGTTAGCTTTGTCAAATTTCTAAAGGATTTAATCCTAAGTAATTTCTGGTCGAGGTGGTACTCGGGTCTTTGTATGGAAATTTACGAGTCGTTACACGGACGATCACAGATCTAACTCCAAATATTGCATGTTCCTGGGCAGAAATTTGGTTACTTGTAAGAACAAAAGGCAAACAGTCGCTGCTCAATCTAGTGTGTAGGCTGGGTAATGGGCTATGGCCCATGACACATATGAGTTAATGTTGCTAAAAAAGTCGATGACTAACTTAGGTTTTCTTGTTAGGAAGCCAAACAAAATGGAATGTAATAATCAAGCAACTATCCATATCCCTATGAATCCTGTTTTCCATGAACAAATTAAACTGAACAAAGTCAACTATCATTTCATGCTGATGAAAGATAACTGCAAAAGAAATTACAACTCCATATATCTACTCTACTGAACAGTGAACAGATGAGTCTCTTTTGAACACTCACACTTCAACACGTTGTAAGAGAGCTGGTGGACATCTATGCTCCAACTTGAGAGGGAGTGCCAGAATGTACATTTGAATATAGTCTTGCAAGCCACCATACATGTAAAATATTCTTGTCTAATCATTTTAATCTTAATTAGGTGTTGTATATTGCTTTTTTAGGAGGAGATAAGGATGTAATTAAGATAGTTTTGTCTATATGATGAATTGCTCACTCACATTGAGAAGCGAGCCATATCCCTCAAAAATATTCTTCTCCACGTCATCTTCATATTTTCATCTCCTCTCTTTAGACTGAAATCAACTCTAACAACACCTCTAACTAGGATAAGTCATCTCAGTTGTAAAAATAAAAAAATAAAAGCAAAAAATAAAAAATAAAACTATCGTGTTCCAAGCTGAAGCTGATTCTTGTTATAGTATAAATAACCGTCAAAGTAGCCGGCTATTCTAGCCAAAGGAGGCTGCTAAATTTCAATTTATAACTGATTAATATTGACCTAAGTGTGACTATTTCCGAATTCCTCTTTATGGTAGGTAGAGGTGTACACGAGTCAAGTCGAGCTGAGCTTTGCCTAGCTCGTGCTCGGCTCGGCTCAGCCTTCGAGCTCGGAACAGCAGCTCATGCTCGGCTCGGCCAAATTCGAGCCTGTTTCGAGTTCGAGTTTTCGAGTCGAGTTTCGAGTTCCGAGTTCGAGCATTGAGCCAAGTTCGGCCTATACCAGACGGTCGTCCGGCCAGTGGTCGCTAGTCAGAATCGGTCGGACTTGATATACATTCAACAGGTTCGTCTGGTCAGTGGTCGCTGGTCGGATGGGTTCCGCTACTCGGACGACTGGAAAAAATGGAGAGAGTGGAGGTCGGAGGATAGGACTCACTTTCGAAAGAAATGCAGCCGGACAGACGCTGGACGAACAAAATGCAGCCGGACGGACGGCCGATTTGAGGCGATTCGGGCGAAAGGGAGGGAGAACGGGTAGGACTTGCTGGTTTGGGCGTACAGGTAGGGTCAAGCGATTGGGTAGGGTTTTTAAAAAAACTTTATATATAACTTAAAGTCGAGTCGAGCTTAATACCGAGTCGAGTCGAGCCGAGTCGAGCTATGTCCAGCTCAGACTTGACTCGAAATGTTCCGAGCGCCCAAAATATGGCTTGACTGGGTTCGAACAGCGTTTCGGTCCGAGTCGAGTCGAGCTTTTTCGAGCTGAGTCGAGCGAGTTACCGAGCTTAGGCTGCTCGTGTACAGCTCTAATGGTGGGCATCTAATAGTTGGGCTAACATACAACATGGAGGACAACCTCATTGGCATTAAGTGGTGTTCGGAAAACATGGATTGTTGAGCTCCTTGCGATATTCTAGAGCCAACCACTCGACCATGTAATCAAGCATGACCCATTGTGCATGCTCAACTCTAACACAGCAATATGCCTGGCAGCTGCACTTCCATGTGCCTACTTTTCTCGCTTGTCCCCTGCGGTGTGCATGTAATATTAGTATAGCAACGGATTAGTGTTGGCACTCAAGTGTTGTCAATGCAAGCCTCTACCATGACTAGTTTCTAACAGACCAGGTAAAAGTGAAAGGTTGATGTCCACCGGGCAATCATAAATTTTTTGCCAATACCTTCTAAATCTGACCCCGAATTGTTGGTAGAAGGCTGAGATGATGATCATGATCATGAACTGAGAAATACTGGCATAAGTGCAAGATTTTCATTAAATAATGACATTTTCAAGTGACTAGGAGTTACTAATTCATCTGTGTATAAATATGATATTATGTGAAATGTTTGCTACAGCTAATCCAAAAAAACAGATGTAGCCAGGCCCTCCACATGGAGAACATCAACTGTCCATCAGGTGGGCATGTTGTAGATTACCTGGCCGAGAAATTGGGGAGGACCAGAACTATGGACAATTAAAAAACTTTTCTGAGCCTTCCATTTTTTCACATGGTGTGGCCCACCTGACGAGTAGATTAGACAGATTTTTTGCCAGAAAAATCTATGTGGTGGATCCCACCTAATGGATGGTTCAGATATCTTACATGTACCACCTTAGCATGCATTGCAGGCATGTATAAGAGCCGGGCTGTATACACATGTAGGACTAGAAAACCCATAATGTAAACTGCCAAGAAGATCTCGTAGTGCCAACTGGATCATCTGATTTCATTGGTCTTAGCAGTTCTCTCAAATATATTACACCATAGAAATGTGTCACCTTGCGTTCCAGTAAGTCAGTTAAGCAGTAAGTAAAGACTTCAGGTAATTTGATATCATCACGTGCCGTGACAAGAAAAATAAAAATAGAATAAGAAATTATTCTGTGTTAGGATGCTTATTTGAATTTAATTGAAATAATTCAAATTAGCCAAGTAGAACCAAAGTGGGCTGCTCCCTTCCTCTTAAATACACTAGCCTCAATTGAAATTACATTGGCTCATATCCAACTTGAAATGAATGGAATTTCAATCAGGAATTTGTCTACCATTATAAACTAAAATGGTGGCAACTCCATCTTAATGATTCTTGTGCATTTATACAAGTCAATGCAGAGTTTATATATATATATATATATATATATATATATATATATATATATATATATATATATATATATATATGGATCTCTCAAAACAGGATAAAAAGCCAAAGTTGTCAATTAAACCATCCAAACCCAACTATGAATGGGAAGAAGACACTAGCACACTCCTCGAGATACTTAAGAACTCAAATCTTGCACAGTAAATCAGCAGATTCAAGATAGAATGGTATTTCTCAATGATGAAAAACACAAGCTGAAGACCCATATTTATCGTATGGCTGGAGTCATCAAAGGATGACCACATAAAAAAAAAGTTTTTCCTCATGTTCCTTATGAGAGTGAGCCTTTCGCATTTCCGACAAGTTCCAACAATTTACAAACAAGGAAAACCAATTCCCTATTGACAAATATCTTTTTCCTCTTTCTAAATAGACCCAAATGAGATAATATTTACAATCCCACTATTATCCTTATATAATTATAAAATTGCCATTGGAATCTCAAATATTTTCATGATGTTGTTGCAAACCACAATTTATGCTCCTTCACATGCAGATCTAAGTTAACAATCTCATATTTCATGGGTCTGAGGCATGAAACCTACGGAACCTCCCACCATCATTGGGGGTTGAAATTGTACCAAGTCCAATTAAATTCCAACGACAAACCATCCCATCTTTGTATTTGTCTGCCCTAGATCTTCTTGAATCACATTAGATCGAGCATGTTCCAATCCCAGATGAGCTAGCTCTTGGAACCCAACACACATCCATTGAACATACAAACGAGTACAACAAATCACATTTTTTGTCCTTTGGGTTGGAGCCCACAGCTCAATGGTAGACAAGCGTGTTTCAACATTAAGGTCTCAGGTTCGTGCATGCTTATCTATCACACATGCGATTGTCTAAAATAGTTTCCAACATTCACCGATAAAGCAAAGGTTCATTAGTATTTGATTAGAAACTGATCTCTCTAACCCACGTCTGCATTTAACCTTGATGTGGTTGCTTTCCCAATATGCTTCTAACCTCATCAAATAGATTCGCATGACCTTGAGAATGCACACCAAGTTAGCATCATCTTATCTTGGCTATGCCACATAGTTACAAGTACTAAGGGCACTAAAGTCACCAACCAAACTCTCAGACTCACACAACAATGAGAATCGGGATCAATCCCATGGCTTGTAGTGTGTGATATGAGTCACAAATTATGGTATATCAAATGATCACCACACATCATCATCACACACGCAACGCCATCGATCATCTCAAGATCAATCCTGGTGAATTACGTAGGATATTGTGACTTGGCCAGGCAAGGTATGTTGTAATGGTGTGCATAACAGTCCCCACCATTACCATTACATTATGGTTGCTACGCCCCCCGCAATGGTCAAAATTATCTATCTATTTATTTATTCTTTTTCTTTTATTTATTCTTTATCCTTTTTTTTCTTCTTTTTTTTTTCTTTTTGCCAAAAAATCTGGGGGTGAGAGAGAGAGAGAGAGAGAGAGAGAGAGAGAGAGATTGCAAGGAAGAAGAAGAAGAATATTTTTTCCCAGATACTTTTTTTCTCTTTAGCAAAAAAATTCTCTTTTTTGAATTTATTGTGTAATGGCCCACGGCCATTATGCTGGTCCATTATGGACCATTTCAGGCCCCGTAATGGCCATTACAGGCCGTTATAGTCAATTTTGGGGGAATGGGACATTACAACCCTGTAACGCATAACAGCCCAAACCGTTTCCATTACGTAACGGCCATTGCCATTATGTAACAGATATGGCACACCTTTTAGCCAGGTCTAAAGAGAGCAACGTTTATCTCATGGAGATCTCATCTTTCATTTCTTCAATCAGGGCCAAGGGTCCATTTCACTATGCACCTGCATCTCAACATGCATGACTCAATTCCATGCTCAAACACAAGGATCTATATTGCGAGAGGCGGACCAAAGCCAACCGACGAAGATATATAGATAAACACATAGTGCTTGCAAAACCATAAAGAGGTGCATAAATAAAGCATCTCATGCATGTAAAATAAACCCATTTTTTATAAGTAGGAAATACAAACTGCAAGCTAGCCCATAATCATGGTTGACAATATCATCAATGAACATTGTAGTGTTTTAAATGGCTATGTTATGTAGCCTATAGCTTATGCTACATAATGTAGCTTAGCCTTCATGCTATGTAGCTAATGAAAATAGCTTAAGTTGCATGTAGCCTACACTACATGATAATTTGTGTATGCTACACTCTACATAGACTACACTACGCGCTAAGTAGCTCACATTACAAGTTACTTTCACTAAAACATTAAAAAAACAATTAATGTTTTCAATGATTTGCTACATTTTTTAAAATATTAATAAAACTTAATTAATCTATTCAATGCTTTTAGTAAAATAATATAAGTAACAACATTAAATTTGTATTACTCTTTCTTTTCAATGATTTGCTACATTTTTAAATATTAATAAAACTTAATTAATCTTTTCAATGCTTTTAGTAAAATAATACAAGTAACAAGATTAAATTTGAATTACTCTTTCTTTACCTTTATACCTAATCATTGCCCTTTCCTATTACTTTTGGTTGTGCTAAATATCATGAAATTTTGTTAAATTTCATTATTAATTAGTCTAACTTGGTGCAGAATATCATGAATTGGTGCAAACCAAGAGCAGGCCTTGATTAAATATCTATAAGTAGCATGCAGCTTACATTACACGCTATGTAGCTTATGCCTCATGCGTTAAAGGGGTGAATGCTACGCTACATGCTATTCGTTATTTAAAACGCCGGAACGTTGAGGTCTTGAGTTCAAGCTTATATAACCTAACAAAAAAATATCATCCAGTGAACAAGAAAGTGACACGTGTCTGATAGACCAAACAAAAATCAACAATACCGAATTTATTATTGCAGTTCAGTTTAGTTGAGCATCAGCACATTTCCTCTACAATTGTGTGCCTTCTAGTACCACAATTAGTATAACAAAATCATGAAATGTTCAGAGCTTTTAGACTATTAAGTATACTTCTATATGAACATCATAACATATGAGCTTTGCTAAGCACACACATATGCGCATGTGTGGTCCAAGATCCAATCCATCCATCAGAACAACACCACTGCATTGATGCCCTAGCCCAAGAATCAAGTTGATCTACTGGTCAGGTGGGCCACAACTTGCAAAACAAATGTACAGCTCTGAAAAACTTGTATGAAGTTTTCAAAGCCATCCACATGTTTTCAATATTGGGGTCCACATGCCTCCTGGAACAGATTTTATTTTTGGGAAAACATGTGTAAGGTCAGACCAACCCTATGGATGGGACTAGATCTCGGAAGTATGTGTCATGTTGGCATGTCTGGCAGGTACATGAGCTTTGTTGCACACGTGTGTGCACTTAGTAAAGCCCATACATATAGCATAATACAATCTTCTTGACATATAGTTGCATGAAGCCTAAAATCAAGCGGCAACAGATTGGGAGTGGATGCAAGGAAACGCATATTGCAAAATGTTGACAGGTATTATCAGCTAGGAGGTGGAAGCAGGAGTGTAAGTCGTATGTGTGACTCAAAGCAGCTCCTAGTTAGAAGGATTGTGCAACCAAGTCTTGACAATGTGCAGGCAACCAAAGTGAGTGTCACCCACCATAGCTCGGAGATGCAGTGACATGGAAAATCAGCAAGATGAACTATGACATGGGAAGAACATTTGCATGCTATTTATAGAAAGGTTCTATAACTCTTCAAACTCCAATTGATGCCTGTTTCGTTAGCAGAATATGCACCATAGAAGGCTAACCTCAGGATCTTCTTGTAGGTCTGCTGCATCTATGACAGGTGGAGGCATTCCAAGTTCACAGAGCTCACTGTATATGGCAACCAGGCCAGCCAAACCCAGCTCAAGAAAGGATGGCGGCACAACTTTATCAAAGGATGGCTGACAACATGTCAAAGACAGCAGCACAACATAAATCAATAACTAGAAGAACGTAAAATTCATATATTTCAAAAGCTAATACTACACATTAAAAAAATAAAAAATAAAATTAAAATAAAATTAAAATTAAAAGAAGAAGAAGAAGTATTACATAATTCCTACAAGACACATTATAAAGTGAGAACTCGTGAATTCCAACAAAAGTATGAATAATATCGTCTGGTTTGTTGAATATGTTTACGTGGGGCCCATGGTTTGGCAACCCAGACTCTGATGACTGCATTGCAGGCTGTTCATCTGATAGGACAATCTATCCCTTCAATTGCCTGCAAATAAATGGCTAAACATGATTTTCCAGATTCAACAGTATAGGGCCAAAGATTGGATGGCTAAGATCCTCCAATCTAGGAGAACCCTGGGGTATGATCTATCATGGTGGGCAACATAAGACTGTTTCTGGATCACTGAATTATGAGGGCTTCTTGTATGGAGTGAAGACCTATCAAGGATCGAATAAAGGTTATTTCATTTGTCTCTAATGTTAATTTTAAGAATCTCATGAATTCGTTGTAATGGTTGTCCCAATCGGCACAATTTAGAAAAGCTTCTCAATAAAGAGCATAGAGACGCATCAAAGCATTGCTGGATACTCCATAGTTCATCACATGCAGATAAACTGCAACCATTGCATTAACATGAACTAGAGACACAAGCAGTCTCTTCCACTACTATTCAATAGCCTGACATAGAAACTACAAACAACAAAATCATTATTACATCAGCTTCATTAAGGAAGTCTACATGGAATGCATTACATTGGTGGATTGCAGCAATGTCTTAAAAACCTTATCTAAGATTGAACCAGTGGAACTGCTGAATTAGTCCAAACCAGTTCCACCGCCACTTTGAACTTTGACATCATCACCATGTGATAAATAATAAAATAACAATAAAGTGCCATTGCAAGGAAAATAAGTTAGGGAATAAGAAATCCAGCTTTTAGATAAAATATCTTCTACTTACAAGAAATAAGGTGCCATTGTAAAAGCTTACCAAAATATCAAGGGGATTTCGTATCAATATGAAGTGCTTTCCTTTCTTCATTAAATCACTATTCAAGCCAGGTACGTATTGTTTTGACATATGCTGTATCAAAAAAATGCACTTAAGAAGTAATATTTTAGCAAATAAAAACGAAAGCTCTGACCCTTAACGTAAGTAAAACCATCAACAGGAATAGAATTACACACAACCCACTTCTACTAGTTACGACCAGTGATTTAAATATCTATAATATCGGCTGATACTATCGGTATCACACATGGGCGATATATAACAGGCCTTTAGTTCACAGAATTTCCCGCATCATGTGATGTTTCGCTAAATATCATAATGTATCAAAAAAATATCGATGCATTGCCATATTCTGGTAATATTGCCTTTAAAAGTTACTTTGTATCTTTCATACTCTCAATAGTTATTGACGATACCGCTAGTGTGTCAGCCCCCTTCTGAAAATATTGTAAAGTTTGCCAAAAATCCCCAAAAATATGTTTTCTCCAAAAAACATTGCTACGATTACCTTTTTAAAGGATTTCAACCTCCTATTTGTTTGTTTTGGAGAGAAAAGGGGATTTGGATGCAAAGATAGAGATTGAAAACTGTGCAGTACCATAAACAAATCAGTGAGGGTTAACAAATTTGAACAGTTTTTTTCTCGTTTAAATTGCTTGGAATTAGTGGAATGAAGTTACAATCCATGATTTTACATGTTTTGCATACTTAATCATGAATTTGACCTCTGATTTTCAAAATATGGGAAATTTGAGAAAAATCCAAATTTCCCATATTTTACCCATTTAGGGCCCTGTTTGATTTGCCCATTTCCCCGGTAATGTAAAGGAAATGGGCAATGATTACAAATTACTTTAACTGTCTCCTAACGATAGCTGCATTTGTCCGCAATGATGGAAATTTTACACTGTTTGATTTATCCACGGTAAAATGGTAATGATAACAATTTAGATTACTTCAATGTCAAATCATCATCAAAATAAATTGATGTTGTTGTTTAGATTAGAGATTTTCACAATAATTACATGACAAAGTGCAATAATTACAAATTACTTATCAGTTGAATACATCTGCATTTGATCAACCATTCTTGTGTTTGGTTTAGCAGTGGTAAAACTGTAATCATGGCACAATTACTTTACTAAGAAAACAGGCAAACAAACAGGCCCTTAACTTGCTAGATTGTGGAAAAATCACATTAGAATGCTTGGAGGCTAATCTACATATTAACGGAACTTTTTGGAATTTTTTAAAAAGAAATGTTTTTTAAGAAAAAATATTGAAAAATGATTTAAAATATATATTTTTTTAAATTAGATTGACTAGATGTTATTTAGGCCTAATATTTATATAATTATGTGTATGTCGATTAAATGCCACAATGGCAAATAGATCAATGTAAATAGCATTTAATATTATTTTGTTAGCAATTTAGTGTATGACTTGTAATTTATAAATTATATTTCCATTTTCTATAATCAATAATAAATATATAGCTTCTTCATTTTATTATTAATGTTAGTTACCTGTTATTTATTAGTTCTTACTTATTAAGTATTAATTGTTAAATATATTGTTGAATGTTGATGACTTCCTGTCTTAATTTATTGTTTAATTGATTTTATTTTACTCAAATATATTTTAAACATGTAAAATTAGTTATCTATTAACTTAAGAATGTTCCCCCCTACTTTCTTATATATTTTTTACATTTTTCTTATTTTCCCTATTTTTCCATTTTTTTGAAATTTTATATATATATGCGACTGCATATGTGATTGTGCGATCACATATGCACACAGGCATATGCGATTGCACACGATCCCATATGCAATTCGACAACATTGCTTTGTGCCTATGTGGCCCACTTGATAAACAAATAGGCTAGAAAAATTCAAAGGGGAAATAGGGATTTTATCAATTTTCCAACCAGGTTAGATCGGATCAAATCTAGGCCGGGCCCAACCAAAATTTTCAGGTCAGGCTTGGGACTACTATGCTAGGCCCGCGCCTGGCCCGGAACTTGGGGCCTAGCCTAGCCGCCCATTGCCACTCCCACATAGTATGATTCTCTTTAAGTGGATTGCTACCTATGACAGACATTACAATAGACATGCATCATAATAGCAGCAGGATCCTTCCCTTTCTTTGCTCCCACTGCTTCCTACAGAGGTATTCACCGTTGCTTCTTAGTGGATAAACTAATTTCTCAATTCTTGTGGCTTTTTATTTTTACAATTTGGAGTCCAAGCACTACTTTAATAGGTCTTTGCATAAAGCTTTCCAAACTTCATATAATAGCTCAAACCCACTTTAAAAAGTGATGTTGTTTTAACTATTTTCACAATGATCGGATGTTGTTTTAACTATTTTCACAATGATCGGATATTGAATAAGTGAAATGAATGAATTTTTAAGAACAATATCCAATCACCCTCTCAAAAGTGAAACTTTCGAAATGATCAGCTATTGTATGAGTGAAATGAATGAATTTTTAAGAACAATGTCCAATCACCCTCTCAAGAGTGAAACTTTCACAATGATCAGCTATTGAATAAGTGAAATGAATAAATTTTTAAGAACAATGTCCGATCACCCTCTCAAGTGTGAAAACAGTCTCCAACTCTCCGTTGCTAAACTAATGTCGCCAACTTGTTCACCTACAGTCTAACTTAAGTTGTGGTCCTTGATAGAGAGGAATGGAGGAATAGGATTCACGTAGCCGACCCCAATTAATGGATAAAGCTTAGATGATGATGATGATGATGATGACGATGACGATGATGATGATGACGATGACGATGATGACGATGACGACGATGATGATGATGAACAATTCCAGCATTTTATTTTCATAATTTGAAGACTAGTCACTGTTTAGATGTTGGGATATAACATTGAAAACTTCAAGTAACAGCTCAAAGCAGCTTTGAAAGCTGTGGTATTTAACCTAGTTTCATACTTCTCAGCTATAGAATAAATGGGAAAAAAAAAATAAAAAAATTCTTCAGAAACAATACCCAATCTCCCTCTTGAGTATGAAATCATGATATGTGGGCAACCTTAGGGTTCACAATCCTTTCCCTAGTTCTCCAATTCAACGTCAGGTCAAATTACTCAGTTTCACCAAAGAGCTTAAGGGAAGAGAAAAGGACGAGGCACACCTTGTATGTTTTGCCACGTGGTTAAGTTAAATTTTGGCGTTTGCAGTAAAAGGAACTCATTGAATGCCATTGATGGAGGAAAGGAAAGAGGACCTTGGAATAAGAAATTTCTAGCAATTGGGACACCATATCATCACCATGAAATTTTGTTTTCCATACGTTCATTGGAGTGGAGACTAATATTACAGAGTGCTTCTCAAATATGAGGATATACTTCCACTGTCTACATTCGTGGGAGTATCCTTTCTCACTTTTTTTTTTTCTTCTTTTTTCGGTTTCCTAAAAAAAATACTTTTTCTTCATTTTTTCTGCATCTCTTGCGGTGTCCCCGTTCCTAGATAATGCTTCAATTTTTTTTATCGAAAGTAAATAGTTCTTTAGGAAAGAGTTTAATTTTTTTAATAAATATCGTTCAATGTCTTACAAATTACATCAAAGGCATCTATTCACTCTACAATGTACAACTCAACAAAATGATTACAGATGTGATACTGTATGGCGCAAAGGAACCTCAACCCAAAATTTCTAGAGAGCTTTTGCATACTTTGCCCATGTTATAGGATGCTTACCTTGCAATACCTGTATCTCTTTGTTCCCGGACCAAAAATGACCTCTTTAACAACTTTATTACCATCAGAATCCTGTTTCATATAAAGAAATTATGGTTTCAATATCCACCAAAATACAACACGGGAGATAACCAAGTACATGGTACCACCAGCAGAAACATATATATGAAGCAAAATTGAGTGAGATAGAGGAAATTCATGGATACTGACAGCAAAGATACTTGCCACAAGGGGGGGATTGGGAAAGAACCAATACCTATGTCCAATATGGACATACAGTTTCCATAAGTTCATCTGATGAGGTAGGAATTTCAGGGCCAGAATGGCTAATTGGCTATTAATAAAAAGAGACATGCTGCACTTTTGCCTATCCAAGAAATTCTTGTTCTCTAGTGTTTAAGAAATTTCTCCTTGATAAAGGCAGTATCAGGAGAAGCAATGACAGCCCCAAAAGAATGATGACCAATGATGATGATCACATCAACAGCAAGTGAGGAAAATGTAAGGTAACGCTAGCATGCTAGTAACCAGGGTAAAAGAAACACAAACATGACGGCATTCAGTCAAAAGCTTATTTTTCAAAAAGAAAAAGAACCATCCTGAAGATCGTGTTCCATTCAAAAGATTACAAAGATAGAGATCAACGTCTCATATACCATCTTGGATAGAACTTCCTCCCGGTAGGGCCTTGCTACTCCAGTAACCCTCAAGAAATGTGCATACAGGGGTTCATCAAGCACTTCCATATCATCTCTCTAAACAAAAAAGAACAATGAGAAATCATCAGACCAGCAGCAACGAGGACAATGAACAAAGAAAATACATCCAAAATGAGCGATCCAACTTCAACAATTAAACTAAAACACTAAAATAACCATTTGAAATTCGCCTTAACATACATAATAGACATATCCTTAGGGAAATTGATTTATTAATCATTCTAGACAATAAGCCAATTGAAACCCACCATTGCTTAGTACAAGAAAGAAACAATAAAAAGGAACCGATGGCAGAATTGGAATAGATACCCAAGCAACCATTTGAATCTTGCATATAATGAACAAAAGAAATAATTAAAAATATCTTCAAGAAAAACAAAACCATGATAATGAAAGTCAACATATCCAAATTCAACACAAAGTAAAACCTGTGTCAGATTTCAAGAACTACCCATTTCAAATCCATCAAATACTGCACTTTAGATATCATTAAATATATACTTTCAGCATTTTATGGGAAAAGAACACTCTAGCCCACCTTCACTTGGAAGAAAAGAAAAGAAACTGCGATCCACGGTCAAAGAATCCAAATTCAACAAACAAACACAAACCAAACCATATCCATCAAAATGCCATATTACAATTGCTTTGCCCCGCTTAAACATTCCACACAAAATTTCACTTCAAATATGCGATTTCTTGGCAAAAAAAAGAAACCAGAAATGTTATATGGCTACTTGAAATTCATCGAGAGGATGCAATAGCTATATATCAATTGAAAAACATGTGTTCAACTTCCAAAGTAATAAAAAGAAATAGAAAGTTCAATCAACCATTCCTTAGCAGCTCCTTATGTAAAAGAAAAGGAAAAGGGAAGTACAAGTCTGAAAAACCAGTCCAGAAATCCAAATTCAAAATCAAGAAAAATTCTAAAACTTGTTCATACATGATGTTTACAGTTTACATATCATAAAATTTTAAAGAAAAATGATGCTTCTAACCGCAACACATACACCCCCTTCTCTACTTTTGGAACTAGAATAGTACTTAACAGAAAGTACCATTCTAGAACCAAATTAGAATTTACTCTGGAGTTTAAGTGAAGAATGTGAAATCGATGGAAATTCGCACTCACGAGGAATGAGGAGCTCTGAAGGAAATCACTCGAGAGGAAATCGTTCAAGAGGAGAACGCAAATTGCGGAGGGGCAAGTGGGAAAGCTTGAGAGGAGATTAGTCGAGAGCTTCAATTACATTAATTACAGTCGAGGTCAATCTCGGACAAAGGTGGTGCGAAAGAAGATCTACATCCATGATTGGGGAAGAAGCGGGATTCTAAAGAACACTATGAAACGAGGCCTCATTCGAGAGATACAGGTAGAAGAAGCAATTCCAGGGCTAACGAGAGAACAAGGGAAGCAGTCAAAGGAAGAAAGGGGCAAGATTCAGGAGTCTGTAGGAGTGTTGGGGTCGCTAATTGGGAGGAGCGTAGAGCTTATGTCAAAGGGAGGAGGAAGATGACATTAGGGGGGGGGGGGGGGTGTTAAGGCGGGGTTTCAAGGTGGTGTGGATGGGCTTTGAGTCAGTCGAAGAAGGGAGGGTTTCACAGCCAAGGGCGGTAGGGTACATGGTTTTGAATGACGGTATTGCCCCATGAAAAAAATGATACGATACAGCATCGGGTATTAGAATCAGGCCCCATATCGGTCAGAAAATTTATAAGCCAAAAAATATCAGGAAAAAAAAAAAAAAAGGATAAAATGAGATATTCATGAATCTATCTTCTTCTTCTTCTTCTTCTTCTTCTTTTTTGTATTTTGACCATGTATTCAATGATGCATTGGTAAGAATGTTGTCCTAATGGGTTGACCTACTGTAAGTTCTGGTGTTAATTTTTTCTTTATATAAACTGCTGATATATGTAATAAATTGATATGGTGATCAAACTACTCAGATCTGATTTTTTTAAAATAAAAAATAATAAATAAAAAAAAAACTACATATTCAAGTCTGACGTAGATCTAATAAAAAATGCATGGCTTCTCCAGATCTATGATCAAAAACATCATATTAAAAAAAAATTGGAATTTATATATTTTTCAGCATATTTAATTTTTTAAAAAAAATCGATAGATCTACATAGATCTTATCGAAAATGGATGGAGAGTACAGATCTGAGATCAAATTTTATTTTTTTTAATGATTTTTGAATAATATAAAAACATCAACCATAAATGGCCAATTAAAAAATTTTAAAAAAAAAAAAAAACCAAAAAAGCTCAAATCAATCTACAAAACTGATTTTAGGGGTCTAATAAACATAACAATGGATTAGAAGAATGATCGACAGCAAAAAAAAAAATTGGAGTTTTTTTTACCTATTTTTCAATTTTTTCAAAACCGGGCCCAAAATATTTTGGTCCTTCAAATCAGCTGAAATCGGATGTTTTAATCCTCCAAGTTGTTGTTAATGACGCCAAAAATCACTTAGGAATGATTTAATAGAGGTATTGTAAAAACTGGAGCAGAAATGAGGGAAAGAGAGATTGAAATGGGGGAAAGAAATGGCCGGTTTGGGCCCCTTTTATATGCGTATTGGTTGATACGCGTGCAAGATATCGGGCCCAATACACCCCCGATATAGTCCACACGTTATCGATACAATCGATACAGGGTTGTATCATGCATCGTATCACGCCGATACGGATACAATACACCCATACCGGCCGATACCTTACCGATATTTCGATCTACGGTAGGAGAGAGGACCGAAGCTAGGAGGGGTCAAAGCAGGTGGCAAGGCAAGCCACCAGGGGGAGCAGCCACTGGTAAAAGCTGCTAAGGGGAGTGGATCCAGGTGGAACAAAGAAAGAAGTGGAAGGAAACCCAAGCCAAGGAACTTCCATCTTTTAGAGCTTCCGACGCTCTGTGGAGAGTTTTCCACTAAGGCAGACAAAATTCAATTTCAAAAGGGCTTTCAACGACGTCTACTCGGTGAAAGAGGTAGTCGTTCCAAGGGAAAGGGGCTCCTGGAAGTATAGAGACTTCGCGTTCATTCAACTTAAGGGCTTGGAAGACGTTAGGAGGGTGGTGGTGGAGATGAACTACAAGATGTTTGAAGGTCGAAAGCTATCCATGCAGAGGGCTAGATAATGGCCCGAAGTTGCCAATGACCTCTCTGACAAGGAGGAGGATGCAAAGGAGAGACCCCAGAAAAGGGGGCATCAATTAGGAAGGAAGACTTGATCGAGGGTGTGGTCGGAACAAGGAGATCGGGTTTATCTTACAGGGTGGTAATGTCCTCTAGGGTTGTTTGGGTTCAACAATTTGGGGGGGGGGGGGGGAAGAGAGGGCAATTAGGTAGATCTGGCGCAAGCAAGAGCTGCTAGTTTGTTGTGGAGGGGGAAGGATGTTGACAACCTAGTGATTAGAGTTCACCTTGCAGTGGTGGATAACGCCTGGAGGGCTTTACGGTGGAGCATGGTTGTTATTGCGAAGCCTGAAAGCTCAATAGAAAAGGTGGCAGAGTGGTTGCAATCTTATGACAGCTTCGGAGAGGGTCTACTCAATGCCAAACCATTGTTTGAGTTGGAAGTTCGGCTATCTCTCAATTCGCAATAGTTAAAGAATCTCTTAGCGGCAGGCTTGGTGGCTCCCGATGGTCCAATGGAGAGGCTCTGCAAATGGGCTGAGTGATCTCGGTTAGGGTGGAAGGAGTCAGGGTTTTAGGTGAGGGGAATGTCAATCAGGCTTTGGTTTTCAGAGGCTTTCCTCTTGGTGGGTGCTTTCTTGGCGAAGCGGTGGCAGTTGATCCGACTACTTCAGGAGGGGAGGGGGTGAGAGAGGCTCACAATCGTGTCACGAAGAAGTGGCTAGTGAAGTAGGTATATCAAATCTTGATCTTCGTTGGGAACGAGAAGCTCGTCCTTACCATCCAGAAGGAAGGTCAAGAGCCAGATAGTGGCAGAGATAGAGGTTGTGAGGTAGCGGTCATGGCGGATGCAAGCAGTGAAGGGCGGAAAGGAGAGGGTTTGGAACAAGAAGTACCATTGCTTGGATGCTCACGTGGAGCAACGAAAAAGGGAGTGTTGTCGTGGCACTCATCCAATGATTAAGAGGGGACAGGTGGCATGACCATAGAGGCTAAGGTGGGTCAGGTGACTGCAACGGATGCTGCAATGGAGGCAATTAGCGAGAGAAGGACAAGTAGCCTAACGACTACCTCTCTCGTAGAACTATCACACGACGTAGTTTCAAGAGAGCTTGCCTTCACAACATCTGCCACCGAGTGTCAGTTCAAGCGGTGAGCTCGGACATGAGAGTAAGCTCAGACAAGATGCTCGGGAGGGACGCGTGGAAGCTCTGGAGTAGGTCGTTACTTCAGGAGTGAGGCTCGGATCTAGTCTGGACCCAAGACATTTATTTTAGCTCAAGATATGCCCGATAGTTTGCCACATGTCAAGTTACATGATATCACCTTGGCACATGAGCCTATTTCCTCCATTCACACATGTGCCCGGCCTTTAAGTAATGGCACGTGTGCAGAGTCAAGTTTTTATAATAAGTCCACATGCTTTTTCTCTCCCATTGGAAACGACTTTGAGTTCTTTGTTCACAAAGCATTCGGTACTCGACAATGCCGGTGGAGGATGTGTTCTTTCTGGGAGCAGAAACTTTCAATTCGAAGGACGACCTTGGGGTGTTAGTCAACTCGGGATCGATCATTCCTATTGCGATTGAGGAGAGAGCCTTAATTAGCACTACTCACAATGATGCTTTTCTGTGAGAGGTCTTTGAGGTGAAGCCTCTTCGAATTGTTATAGAGGCATTTGATGAAATGGTCAACAACTTAGTTGGCACAGATACGCTCACCCTGGAGGACTTAAGGGCGGAAGGATTTGTCTCGAAAGCTTGATGGAAGAGTTAGATAAGGGAAGCTCTGGTGCAAATGGGGAAAATGATCGATGTTACCTTCAAAGACTGTGAGGAGGACTATTGTGCTCTGTTTCAGTTTGTAGCACAACTCGGAAGCCAAAAGAAGGGTGTTGTGACCTCACTAAAGGTTCAAAGAGCTTCAAAAGACGGTGAGAGTTGGTAAATCTAGTTTCATCAATTAATTATGATTCGTAGAAGAACAAGATCAGTGTCCAGATGAATATTCTTTGCTAGAATGTCTGGGGGCTAGGTGACAGGCAAAAGAGGGGTAGATAAAAGAGGTATGTAGAAGATCCAAGGTGCAGGTCATTTACCTTCCAGGAAATCAAGATGGCAGCCTATGAGGGGAAGATTTAGGACTCGATGGGGCTGCAACTACAAGGAGTAGATGGCAATTAATGCATATTGGTCTCCTAGTGGGATTGTTGTTCTATGGAATTCATCCCATTGGATAAATGAGGACTGGTGGGGAGGGAGCTTCATAGTATTGATGATTCTAAGGGATGTGTCTTTGACTTTTTGCTGGCTGTTTACAACAATTTACAGACCAAATGACGTAGCAAAGCGGCAAGATTTTTTAGTGAAACTTTCTGTTGTGCAGGGTAGCGTGACGGCCCTTAGTGTGTGGGTGGCAACTTCAATGTCACCAGATTTACATTTGAAAATCCAACAGAGGTACAATCATGCATAGTATGAAGGATTTCTCCGAATTGGTGAATGCTCATGAGTTTATTGATCTTCCGATGGAGGCAGTAAATTTCACTTGGTCAAATGGGCAGGAGAGGCTGATTATGTCCAAGATAGATAGGCTTCCGATATCTCCGGGGTCGGTGGAGTGTTTCCCGTTAGTCTCTCAACATGAATTGTTAAAACCAGTGTCCAACCACTATCCCATTTTGTTAGAAATGGAAGGAGAAAAATGGAGGCCTCGGCCGTTCATATTTGAATTAGCTTGGATGGAGATCAAAGGTTTCTCAAAATTAATAAAGCATTGGTGGGGATCATTTGAAGTGGTGGGATACGTAAGATTTAGGTTGTGTCAAAATTTGCTCCTATTGAAGAGTAAAATCAAGATTTGGAAGAAAGAGGTGTTGAGGACTCAGGAGGCGGAGATTGGAAACATCCTTGAAGATATTCAAGAGTTAGATGTTAAGGAAGAAGTTTCAAAGCTATTGAAGGACATAAAGGGATTGTGGGCAAAGTTAACTCACGATTATAAGAATCAATTGAAGGAAGAAGAAGTCAAGTGGTGCCAACGATCCAGAGCGATCTGGTTGAAGGAAGGGGATAAGAAAACAAAGATCTTCAGCAACATTGCAAGCCCTACAACTAGACGCAATAAAATTACCAATATGATGGTTGATGGGAAGAGAGTCAAAGGGAAGGATCAATTGTGTGAGGCAATGGTGTGCTTATTTAAAAGGATGTTAATAGGGGAAGAGTGGGTTAGGCTAGTGAGGTTAGACAGCCTAGATTTTTGTGGGTCATCTAACAAGTAGGTGGAGAATTTGGTGCGTCCATTTTCCAAAGAGGAATTGAAGGGCAGCATCATGAGTTTCATAGCAAAGTTAACGGAGGAGGGCCAACTGTCGGCAAATATCGGTGCCTCTTTTCTTTCAATCATTCTGAAGGTTATAGGTGCAAAAAGTATCAAAGATTATAGGCCTATTGGTCTAATTGCAAGCCCCTAAAAAACCTTCACAAAATTCTTGCTTCCTAGTTCAAGTTGGTTTTGGGTAGCATTCTCTCCAACAACCAATGTGCTTTTGTAACGGGTAAACAGATTCTGGATTGTGCCCTTATGGCCCATGAGTGCATTGATTCGAGATACAAAGTTTGAAAGATAATAATGTGCAAGCTGGACATCGAAGAGACCTATGATAATGTTGATTGAAACTTTTTAGACTACATGCTTGCCAAGATTAGTTGTGGTGAGAAGTCGCAAAGGTGGAGGAGGGAGTGCATCCATTCCACTAGATTCTCCATATTAGTTAACAGATAGCCAAAAAGTTTTTTTGGAAGCTCGAGAGGCGTGCGGCAGGGGGGTACCATTGTCCCCGTTTCTTTTTTTGGTGGTGGCAGAAGCTTTGGGCAGAATATTTTTAAAAATGATAGGATGTGGAACTCCTCCATGATTTCGAAGTTTATAGGAACAGTCCTCCAATTTCTCACTTACGACTCGTTGACGACACTATTATATTGTATGATGCGGATTTCGATATAGTGGAAAAGATACATATGGTGCTCACATGTTTCGAGTAGAGTCAGGATTAAAGGTTAACATTGCTAAGAGTCAAATGTTGGGGATTAGGATTCAGAAGGAGATGAGGAAATTAGTTTGGAGTGTTAAAGTGTAAAGCGGGATCTTTTCCCATGACTTACTTGGGCCTCCCTCTTTGTATCGGGAAGCCACCCAAGCACTTATGGGACAAAGTAGTGGAAAGGTTTGAAAGGAAGCTATAGAGATGGAAAAGTAGATATTCATCTGTGGATGGTAGGATAGGGCTTATTGAAGCGGCATTGTCTAACATGCCTCTTTATTTTGTATCTTTATTCAAATGCTCAAAAACAATGAAGTATGGCTAGAGAGGCTTAGAAGGGACTTCTTGTGGCAAGGTTCAAAGGACAAGAAAAAAGTGGGGAACTGGTGGGGGTGATTTGGGATGGAGGAGATTCTATTTGGAGAAAGACAATTGCATCCAAATATGGGTGTGAGAAAGGGGGGTGGTGGACACGGGATGCTTCCCTTTAGAGAGTGTCAAGATTATGGAGGGGTGTATCTAGCGTGAAAGCCAAATTCAAGAAGATTGATTTCTTGACTGGACATGGAGAACAAATTCGGTTTTGGAAGGATATGTGAGTGACTAAAACTTACCTCCTGAATGTGTTCCCAAGATTGGTGTGGGTCATAGTGGATAGCAACATCTCAATTGCAAATTGTTGGTAGGTTAGTGAAATTTTGATGGTGTGATTGCCCCTTTGCCGCTAGAACCTCTTCAACAAAAAAACAAAAGACCTAGTCTTGCTCCTTCAAAGAATTCACTTGGTTAATTCGTCGAGTGGGGAGTGAGACAGCATGGTGTAGTGCAAGGAGAGTTCAAGTCGATTCTCGAATAGTTCTTTCTACAAGCTGCTTCACCATTCGTCAATTGAGTGTCGAACCCCACCCCGGCAGCTATGTTGTGGCACTATGGTTAGTAGGTAAGAAGAGGGTCTTGACCAATGATAATTTCCTGAAAAGAGGAATGGTTATTCCCAACGTATGCACATTCTGCATGGGTGACACTAAATTAGTAGATCATTTGTTCATTCACTGCCCCTTCACACGTGGAATTTGGGCAAGCCTTCTCACTTCGTTTAACATGTGGTGGGTAATGCCAAAACTCAATGGTGAGCTTGTTTATGGCGTGGCATGGGGTGAATCTCGAGAAGCAAGCTCGGGTTGAGTGAAGACTGGCGCTAATGCCTATTTTACGGACTATATGGTGGGAAAGGAATGGAAGATGCTTCAACAATATTAATAACACCGGCTCTTATGTTATCTGAAGGGAAAAATCTTATGTGGCCGGGGACCTCAGCACCTTTCTAATAAAATTACCTTTATTTTTCATTAAAAACATACCAAATTAGATTGGGTGATGTCATAAAAATGATTGAACCAGGATATGGAGATGTATCTAAAAATATCATTGCATGGGTTTGCATCTTCAATGCATTCCAATAAATATCAGAATGTATTGTCAATACATTCATCTCCAAATAATTCTAATGAAATGAAATACGAAACCAAGATACTTAAATCAGAATGTATCGTATCCATATTCTAATGTATCATATCAGACACCAACGGCTTTTTTTTTTAATGCATTGCTATACAGGAGGGACGCCTCTCTCTCTCTCTCTCTCTCTCTCTCTCTCTCTCTCTCTCTCTCTCTCTCTCTCTCTCTCTCTCTCTCTTGTTTGGCCATATAAAAGAGCATTTGGATTTGTGAGCCCACTTCTATGGCTCACCTAATGCTTGGTTTTCAGTGAGGATCAACCCTAAGCTTTAGTGAGATAAACCATTTACAGGCTATCCAAACGCCTGTAAATCATTTACAGCTTAAAGCCAAACAGGCAGGCTGTAAATCATTTACTGATTTACAGCTCAAACCATTTACAGGCATCCAAACGACCCCTTACAAAGGCATTTGAAAAACCAAACACCCACCCTCGCATATCAAGCATCACACTCTGCCAGAGTATCAAACAATTTTCAAACCCTTGTTCCCAGTATGAAACTGCACATTCCCATGATTTCATCAATGGTGTAAGTATCAATTATCAAATTTCCAAAGCAAAAGAAATGTATGGAGATATCAAAAAGAGGAGTTACCTGAGCAAAAGAATACATGAGGCTGGTGCTGAGAGATCTTGGAGCAGACCATGAATGAATCACTTCTATCTCCTTCTCTTCTCCCATCTTTTCTCTTTTCTGAGCGAGAGAGCAGCCTTCAAAACCTTTCGAACTTCAAATACTGTCTCCTCTTCTGGCACATCTAGCAAAGCAATCAAAACATTCAAGACTCCTCTGTTAGTTCACCACCATTTAAGATTTTTTTTTAAAAAAAAAACGCTTCCGTACCAAGCCTGCTTGAAATCCACGCTTCCAAAAGGTAGACCCCCCTTATTTTTTTGCCTTTCATCCTTGATCCCAACACTCAATGGGCCACCTCTTAATTCATGTGTATGGCCTATGATTTGTTAATCCATGTGATTCACGTCGTATGAATGGCTCCGATGATATATAAAATACCACGGTGGGCCTTATACAAAATTAACGGTGGACATTCATCCTAGCTGTTTACCATATTGTAACCCGAGCAATTTACGACTGTACGACCCATTTATGGCCCATTTACGAGACGATGCCCACCTCATTTTCCCTTGCGAGAATAAGCCCCATCTGTACGGACGACTTGCCAGAGGTCGAAAATGCCCCTTGCTTTACCTTCAATCGGATCGGCTGGTGCTCGAAAGACGAGCGCTGACGCTCCTCGAGCTCCGAGTTGTACGAACGGTTCAAGAGATCAACGTTACGTGGGCCCCACAGTTATGTATTTATTATATCCACAACGTTCATCCATATTTTGAGATCATTTCGGAGCATTATTCAAAAAAAAAAAAATCATATCCAAAGATCAACTGGACCACACCACAAAGAGCAGCAAAATTTTGATTTTCACGGTTGAAACTTTTGTAGGGCTCACCATAACATTTATTTTCCATCCAGTCTATTAATAAGGTCACAAAGACCTGGATGAAGAGGAAAAACAAATTTCATAATGATCCAAAACTTTTGTAACCCTAAAAGGGTTTCAATGGTAGACGTTCAATTCCCCACTACCTTTTAAAGTGTGGTCCACTTGATAGTTAGATCTGTCTTATTTTCCATCTCAAGCCTTAATATGAGCTCACCAAATTGATGTACGATTTGGATATAACATAGACCTCATGATGGGACCCAAAAAACAACAAAATTTCGACATTAAAAAAAAAAAAAAAAATTAAAACAGATTTTTATTTTATTAGATACAGAGATTTGGCTACGGATTATAACCCTAGCCATATCTACCAAAATCTGTAGCCAAAGGAGCCTATTCGGGGTGGACGCTGCGAACTAGGGTGCCTGCGCCACTCGCTGACCTATTCGACGGGAGCGCGCCGATCTAGCGAGGTCACGCCCATCTAACGACCTCTATAGCTACGGATTATAACCGTAGCCATAAATGTAGTCTGTGCCAATCTATGAAAAAAAAAATTATTTTTAATTTTTTTATTTTATTTTTATTTTTTTACATGGAGAACATTCTACGTACAATTTTCTCTAACACATATTTATATAAATATGTATACATAAGCATATAAAAAAAAAAATCTCTCCTTTTTTAATTTCTTTCTTTTTTCATTTAACAAGAATATCTTCTAAACCAAAATTAGTTACTTGACGTACCCTATATGATTTTAGGGTAGGAGAAGCTACTTTAGCCAACCAACCTAGTTATTTTTCAAGATTCCATCAGATCGATGGTCGAAAATCCATTTCATTCACTTCACGGTCAATTTCAATCAATTCGCGGTCAATTTCGCTCATTTCATTTACTTCGCGATCAATTCCATGCATTTCACGGTCAATCCTGGCGATTCCATTTTGATTCACGGTCATTTTCATGCATTTCACAGTCAATTCCCTTCACTTCACAATCATTTCCATGCATTTCACGGTCAATGCGCTTCACTTCACGGTCATTTTCATGCATTTCACAATCAATCTCGGCGATTCCGTTTTGATTCACAGTCATTTCCATGCATTTCACGGTCAATTCCCCTCACTTCACGGTCATTTACATGCATTTCATGGTCAATGCGCTTCACTTCACAATCATTTTCATGCATTTCAAGGTCAATCCCGGCGATTCCGTTTTGATTCACGGTCATTTCCATGCATTTCACAGTCAATTCCCTTCACTTCACGATAATTTTCATGTATTTCACAGTCAATTCGCTTCACTTCACGATCAATTCCATGCATTTCACGGTCAATCCTGGCGATTCCGTTTTAATTCACCGTCATTTCCATGCATTTCATGGTCAATTCCCTTCACTTCACGGTCATTTCCATGCATTTCACGGTCAATTCAGTTCACTTCATAGTCATTTTCATGCATTTCACGATCAATCCCGGCGATTCCGTTTTAATTCATGGTCATTTCCATGCATTTCACGATTAATTCCCTTCACTTCACAGTCATTTCTATGCATTTCACAGTCAATTCGCTTCACTTCACGGTCATTTCCATGTATTTCACGGTTATTCCCGACTATTATTCTGTGTTGATTCATAGTCATTTCGACGCATTTCACAACAGAACTCACAATCTGGATTGGGTGAAAATGGAGACGCGTGACCGCGAAATGGGTCGAAATCACCATGAATGAACATGAAAAAGGCGGGAATGACCGTGATATGCATGGAAATGGGGGTGAAGGGAAGCGATTGGACCGCGAAATGCGCGAAACTGACCGTGAAGTGAAGGGTCATGACCGCGAAATGCGTCGATATCACCGTGAATCATCATGGAAAAGGCAGGAATGACTGTGATATGCATGGAAATGGGAGTGAAGGGAAGCGATTGGACAGCGAAATGCGCGGAACTGACCGTGAGGTGAAGACGCGTGATCGCGAAATGCGTCGAAATCACCATGAATTAACACGGAAAATGCGGAAATGACCGTGATATGCATGGAAATGGGACTGAAGGGAAGCGATTGGACCGCGAAATGTACGGAACTGACCGTGAAGTGAAAGGTCATGACCGCGAAATGCGTCGAAATCACCGTGAATCAACACGGAAAAGGCAGGAATGATCATGATATGCATGGAAATTGAGGTGAAGGGAAGCGATTGGACCGCGAAATGCGCGGAACTGACCGTGAGGTGAAGACGCGTGACCGCGAAATGCGTCGAAATCACCGTGAATCAACACGGAAAAGGCAGGAATGACCGTGATATGCATGGAAATGGGGGTGAAGGGAAGCGATTGGACCGTGAAATACGCGGAACTGAACGTGAAGTGAAGGGTCATGACCGCGAAATGCGTCGAAATCACCATGAATCAACACGGAAAAGGTGGGAATGACCGTGATATGCATGGAAATGGGGGTGAAAGAAAGCGATTGGACCGCGAAATGTGCGGAACTGACCGTGAAGTGAAGGGTCATGACCACGAAATGCGTCGAAATTACCGTGAATCAACATGGAAAAGGCGGGGAATGACCGTGATATGCATGGAAATGGGGGTGAATGGAAGTGATTGAACCGTGAAATGCACGGAACTGACCGTGAGGTGAAGACGTGTGACCGCGAAATGCGTCGAAATCACCGTGAATTAACACGGAAAAGGCAGGAATGACCGTGATATGCATGGAAATGGAAGTGAAGGGAAGCGATTGGACAGCGAAATGTGTGGAACTGACCGTGAAGTGAAGGGTCATGATCGTAAAATGCGTCGAAATCACCGTGAATCAACACGGAAAAGGCGGGAATGACTGTGATATGCATGGAAATGGGGGTGAAGGGAAGCGCTTGGACCGCAAAATGCGTGGAACTGACTGTGAAGTGAAGGGTCATGACAGCGAAATGCGTTGAAATCACAGTAAATCAACACGAAAAAGGCGGGAATGACCGTGATATACATAGAAATGGGGGTGAAGGAAAGAGATTAGACCGCGAAATGCGCGGAACTGACCGTGAAGTGAAGGGTCATGACACGAAATGCCTCGAAATCACCGTGAATCAACACGGAAAAGGCGTGATATGCATGGAAATAGGGGTGAAGGGAAGCGATTGGACCGCGCAATGCACGGAACTGATAGTGAAGTGAAGGGTCATGATTGCGAAATGCGTCCAAATTACCGTGAATCAACACGGAAAAGGCGGGGAATAACCGTGATATGCATGGAAATGGAGGTGAAGGGAAGCGATTGGACCGCGAAATGCGCGGAACTGACCATGAGGTGAAGACGCGTGACCGCGACATGCGTCGAAATCACCGTGAATCAACACGGAAAAGGCGGGAATGACTGTGATATGCATGAAAATGAGGGTGAAGGGAAGCGATTGGACCACGAAATGCACAGAATTGACCGTGAAGTGAAGGGTCATGACCGCGAAATGCTTCGAAATTACCGTGAATCAACACGAAAAAGGCGGGAATGACCGTGATATGCATGGAAATGGGAGTGAAGGGAAGCGATTGGACTGCGAAATGCGCAGAACTGACCGTAAAGTGAAGGGTCATGACCGCGAAATGCGTCAAAATCACCGTGAATCAACACGAAAAAGGCGGGAATGACCGTTATATGCATGGAAATGGAGGTAAAGGGAAGCGATTAGACCGTGAAATGCGCGGAACTGACCGTGAAGTGAAGGGTCATGACTGCGATATGGGTCGAAATCACCGTGAATCAACACGGAAAAGGCAGGAATGACCGTGATATGCATGGAAATGGGGGTAAAGGGAGGCGATTAGACCACGAAATGCGTGGAACTGACCGTGAAGTGAAGGGTCATGACCGCGAAATGTGTCGAAATCACCGTGAATCAACACAGAAAAGGCGGAAATGACCATGATATGCATGAAAATGGGGGTGAAGGGAAGCAATTGGACCGTGAAATGTGCAGAACTAACCGTGAAGTGAAGGGTCATGACCACGAAATGCGTTGAAATCACTGTGAATCAACACAGAAAATGCGGGAATGACCGTGATATGCATGAAAATTGAGGTGAGGGAAGCGATTGGACCACAAAATGCGTAAAACTGACCGTGAGGTGAAGACGTGTGACCGCGAAATGCATCAAAATCACCGTGAATCAACATAGAAAAGGTGGGAATGACCGTGATATGCACCGAGTTTCGGTATATATGGTAGGCACAGTACCCATGGATTACTGCTTGGAAGACCTGTGGAACTTCTTTCATAAGATCTTTATGACGGTTTGATATGATAACAAGAGCAGGTAAATTCCCTAACAAATTGTTGAGGTATGTAAGAAATCAGTTCCAACTGTTGTTATTATCTGATTCTCCAATAATGTAATTTGAAGTGCATTTTTTGTAATACGACTGTAAATGTTGTATATTGAATACATGTGTTGCTTTCTTTGAAATTGTTAGAGTATATTGAATTATGCTCATTTACTTCATGTTGTGAGGGCACTTCATGGTCATTTCAATGCATATCACGGTCATTCCCGCCTATTCCGTGTTGATTCACGGTGATTTCGACGCATTTCGGGGTCATGACCCTTCACATAATAGTCGCGCATTTCGCAGTCCAATCGCTTCCCTTCACCTCCATTTCCACGCATATCACGGCCATTCTCGCCTTTTTCGTGTTGATTCACGGTGATTTCGACGCACTTCACGATCACGCATCTTTACCTCACGGTTAGTTCCGCGCATTTCGCGGTCCAATCACTTCCCTTCACCTCCATTTTCATACATATCACGATCATTCCCACCTTTTTCGTGTTGATTCACGGTGATTTCAACGCATTTCGCGGTCACGCGTCTTCACCTCACGTTCAGTTCCGCACGTTTCGCGGTCCAATCGCTTCCCTTCAGCTCCATTTCCATGCATATCATGGTCATTCACTCCTTTTCCGTGTTGATTCACCGTGATTTCGACGCATTTCACGGTCATGACCCTTCACTTCACGGTCAGTTCCGCACATTTTGCGGTCCAATCGCTTCCCTTCACCCCCATTTCTATGCATATTATGGTTATTCCCGCCTTTTCCGTGTTGGTTCACAGTGATTTCGACGCATTTCGCGGTCATGACCCTTCATTTCACGGTCACTTCTGTACATTTTGCGGTCCAATCGCTTCCCTTCAACCCCATTTCCATGCATAACAAGGTCATTCTCGGCTTTTTCGCCTTGATTCACGGTGATTTCGATGCATTTCGCGGTCACGCGTCTTCACCTCACGGTTAGTTCCGCGCATTTCGTGGTCCAATCGCTTCCCTTCACCTCCATTTCCATGCATATCACGATTATTCGCGCCTTTTCCGTGTTGATTCACGGTGATTTCGACGCATTTCGCGGTCATGACCCTTCACTTCACAGTCAGTTCCGCACATTTCGCGGTCCAATCACTTCCCTTCACCCCCATTTCCATGCATATCACGGTCATTCCTGCTTTTTTCGTGTTAATTCACGGTGATTTCGACGCATTTCGCTGTCACGCGTCTTCACCTCACGGTCAGTTCCGCTCATTTCGCGGTCCAATCGCTTCCCTTCACCCCCATTTCCATGCATATCATGGTCATTCTCGCTTTTTCCGTGTTGATTCACGGTGGTTTCAACGCATTTTCACGGTCATGACCCTTCACTTCACGGTTAGTTCCGCACATTTCGCGGTCCAATCGTTTCCCTTCACCCCATTTCCATGCATATCACAGTCATTCCCGCCTAATTCACAGTGATTTCGACCTATTTCGCGGTCACGCGTCTCCATTTCCACCCAATCCAGATTGTGAGTTCTGTTGTGAAATGCGTCGAAATGACTATGAATCAACATGGAATAGGCAGGAATGACTGTGAAATGCATGGAAATGATAATGAAGTGAAGCGAATTGACCGTGAAATGCATGGAAATGACCGTAAAGTGAAGGGAATTGACCGTGATATGCATAGAAATGACTGTGAATCAAAACGGAATCGTTTGGATTGATCGTGAAATGCATGAAAATGACTATAAAGTGAACCGAATTGACCATGAAATGCATGGAAATGATCGTGAAGTGAAGGGAATTGACCGTGAAATGCATGAAAATGACCGTGAATCAAAACGGAATCGCCAGAATTGACCATGAAATGCATGGAATTGATCGCAAAGTGAAGCGAATTGACCGTGAAATGTATGGAAATGACTATGAAGTGAAGGGAATTGACCGTGAAATGCATGGAAATGACCGTGAATCAAAATGGAATCGCCGGGATTGACCGTGAAATGCATGGAAATGGGCGTGAAGTGAAGCGCATTGACCGTGAAATGCATGGAAATGACCGTGAAGTGAAGGGAATTGACCGTGAAATGCATGGAAATGACCGTGAGTCAAAACGGAATCGCCGGGAAGGACCGTGAAATGCATGGAATTGATCGCAAAGTAAATGAAATGAGCGAAATTGACCGCGAATTGATTGAAATTGACCGTGAAGTAAATGAAATGGATTTTCAACCATCGACCTGATGGAATCTTGAAAAATAACTAGGTTGGTTGGCTAAAGTAGCTTCTCCTACCCCAAAATCATATAGGGTACGCCAAGTAACTAATTTTGGTTTAGAAGATATTCTTGTTAAATGAAAAAATAAAGAAATGAAAAAAAAGAGAGAATTTTTTATTTGTTTTATATGCTTATATATACCTACTTATATAAATATGTATTAGAGAAACTTGTAGGTAGAATGAAGTTCTCCATGTAAAAAAATAAAAATAAAATAAAATAAATAAATTTTTTTTTTTTTTTTTTATTTAGATTGGCACATACTATAGTTATAACTACGGTTATAATCCATAGTTATAGGAGTTGTTAGATGGGCGTGGCCCTGCTAGATCGGCACGCCTCCGCCGGAAAGGTCAGCGAGTGGCGCGGGCACCCTTGTTTGGCGCGCCCATCCCGGATAGGCTCCTTTGGCTACGGATTTTGGTAGATATAGCTACGGTTATAATCCATAGCCAAATCTTCATATCTAATAAAATAAAAATCTGTTTATTTTATTTTATTTTATTTTTAAATGTCGAATCTTTGTTGTTTTTTGGGTCCCATCATGAAGTCTATATTATATCCAAACCGTACATCTATTTGGCGAGCCCATATTAAGGCTTGAAATGGAAAATAAGACCGATCTAACTATCAAGTGTTCCACACTTTAAAAGGCAGTGGGGAATTGAACGTCCACCATTGAAACCCTTTTAGGGGTTACAGAAGTTTTGGATCATTAGTCTTTGTGACCTTATGAATAGATTGGATGGAAAATAAATGTTATGGTGGGCCCTACAAAAGTTTCAACGGTGAAAATCAAATTTTTGCTGCTCTTTGCTGTGTGGTCCAGTTGATCTTTGGATATGATTTTTTTTTTTGGATAATGCTCCGAAATGATCTCGAAATATGGATGAACGTTGTGGATATAATAAATACATAACTGTGGGGCCCACGTAACGTTGATCTCTTTGAACCGTTCGTACAGCTCGGAGTTCGAGGAGCGTCAGCGCTCGTCTTCGAGCACCAGCCGATCCCTTGAAGGTAAAGCAAGGGGCATTTTCGACCTTTGGGAAGTCGTCCGTACAGATGGGGCTTATTCTCGCAAGGGAAAATGAGGTGGGCTTCATCTCGTAAATGGGCCATAAGTGGGTCGTACAGTTGTAAATTTCTCTTGTAACATCTTAGCGGTGGATTCTCAGGGTTTTTTGGGACGCGGATTTCTAGCAAGGCTGTCAGAAGCTAGGTGGGGCTAACGGTAATGTTTATGAACAATCCACTCCGACCATCCATTTTTACGGGACATGTTATTATATAAAACTAAGAGTAAGTAGATCCAAAACTCAGGTGGACCGCACGACAGGAAATAGTAAAGATTTACATCCACCGTTGAAATATTCACGGGGCCACAGAAGTTTGTGATCAAGCTAATGTTTTTGTGTTTTCAGTTCATCGCAGTAGGAATGATCTTATGAACGGTTTGGATGTCAAATAAACATCACCGAGGATACTAATGAGGTTGCGTATTTTACTACTTACTTTTTCAAAGTCGTACGGCCTACATCTCAACGGTGGCCCTATCTGATGGACGGTCTGCCAAATTAACCTCTTTAAAAATAGACCGTTAATGAGGAATAGTTGTATGAAATTCAGGCCGTTCAAATCGCTAGCCGCAAGGATGATAGGAAAATATTAACCATATGAAATTCAGGCCGTCGAAATCACTGTTTTACCTTGGATGGTTGGGACTCCTTGATCGCTGAGTTTCTAGATATATTTCTGGCCCTTAATGAGACCCACAATTTGGACGGTCTGGATAGTTGTATATGGTGCCCAATGCGAGGAGATTGAGTTACCATTCTTTTCAAATTGGTGGTGAACTATCATAGGAGTTTGCCGACGAGAAAATGACCACTGTAGACAAAACCTTTTACCCAGCGGTTTCTATGAAAGAATACAAACTTTAGTTACCAATCTAGACTATCACGTGCGGACAGCGACTTTGAGGACGAAACTACCCCTCCTTTCACGGAAACGGATTGGGTACTCCCCTGCCACCAGCCAATGGCGGATGGTCGGTGGTCTGTGGGCCCCACCATGATGTATGCTATTCATCCATGCCGTCCATATATTTTTCCATATCATTTTATGGTATACGACCAAAAATGAGGTATATGCAAATCTCAAGTGTACCGCATTACAGGAAATAGTGTTGAATGAGCGTCAACCATTAAAAACTTTTTGGGGGCCCACTGTGATGTTTGTGAGAAATCCTCCCTGTCTAAGTTCATTCATAGGTCACAAAGACCTGGATGAAGAAGAAAAACAAATTTCATAATGATCCAAAACTTCAATAACCCCTAAAAGGGTTTCAATGGTAGACGTTCAATTCCCCATTGCCTTTTACAGTGTGGTCTACTTGATAGTTAGATCTATCTTATTTTTAGTCTCAAGCCTGAATATGAGCTCGCCAAATAGATGGACGGTTTGGATATAACACATACCTCATAATAGGACCCACAAAAAGCGGTGGGATTACAACAGAAAAAAAAAAAAAAAAACCGTCGATATATCGACGGCAAGTCTATAAATCGAAAATGATCCAGAACTGTTCAATGAGTTTTCCTCAAAAATCTTACAATTTTCGATATATCGACAGTCTGTCGATATATCGAAAAAGGTGTTTTTACCTTTAGCTACGGATTATAACCGTAGCCATAACTGTAATCTGTGCCGGTCTATGAAATTTTTTATTTATTATTATTGTTTTTTTATTTTTTACATGGATAAATTTATTCTACCTACAATTTTCTTTAATACATATTTATATAAATAGGTATATATAAGCATATAAAATTTTTTTCCCTCTTTTTTTTTCATTTATTCCTTTAATCATTTAACAAGAATATCTTCTAAACCAAAATTAGTTACTTGACGTACCACATATGATTTTGGGGTAAGAGAAGCTACTTTAGCCAATCAACCTAGTTATTTTCCAAGATTCCATCAGGTCGATGGTTGAAAATACATTTCATTCACTTCGCTGTCAATTTGAGCGAGGGAAGCTACAAATTGTGCGAGGGAACCTAAAAATTGAGCGAGGCAACCTAGGATTAGAGCGAGACAATATAGGAATTGAGCAAGGGAACCTAGAAAATGAACGAGGCAACGTAGAAATTCAATGAGGAATCCTAGGAATTAAGCGAGGGAAGCTAGAAATTAAGCGAGGGAACCTACAAATTCAGCGAGACAACCTAGGATTTGAGCGAGGGAAGCTAGAAATTGAGCGAGGGAACGTAGAAATTGAGTGAGGCAAGGTAGAAATTCAGCGAGAAAAGCTAGGATTTGAGCGAGGCAACCTAGGAATTGAGCGAGGGAAGAAATTGAGCGAGGGAAGCTAGAATTTGACGAGGAAACTTAGAAATTCAGTGAGGCAACATAGGATTTGAGCGAGGGAAGCTACAAATTGTGCGAGGGAACCTAGAAATTGAGCGAGGCAACCTAGGAATTGAGCGAGGCAACCTAGAAAACGAACGAGGCAACGTAGAAATTCAGTAAGGAATCCTAAGAATTAAGCGAGGGAAGCTAGAAATTAAGCGAGGGAACCTACAAATTCAGCGAGACAACCTAGGATTTGAACGAGGGAAGCTAGAAATTGAGCGAGGGAACCTACAAATTGAGTGAGGCAAGGTAAAAATTCAGCGAGGAAACCAAGGATTTGAGCGAGGCAACCTAGGAATTGAGCGAGGAAAGTTAGAAATTTAGTGAGGGAAGCTAGAATTTGACGAGGGAACTTAGAAATTCAGCGAGGCAACATAGGATTTGAGCGAGGGAAGCTACAAATTGTGCGAGGGAACCTAGAAATTGAGTGAGGCAACCTAGGATTTGAGCGAGGCAACATAGGAATTGAGCGAGGGAACCTAGAAAATGAACGAGGCAACGTAGAAATTCAGTGAGGAATCCTAGGAATTAAGCGAGGGAAGTTAGAAATTAAGCGAGGGAACCTACAAATTCAGCGAGACAACCTAGGATTTGAGCGAGGGAAGCTACAAATTGAGCGAGGGAACGTAGAAATTGAGTGAGGCAAGGTAGAAATTCAGCGAGAAAAGCTAGGATTTGAGCGAGGCAACCTAGGAATTGAGCGAGGGAAGTTAGAAATTGAGCGAGGGAAGCTAGAATTTGACGAGGGAACTTAGAAATTCAGCGAGGCAACATAGGATTTGAGCGAGGGAAGCTACAAATTGTGCGAGGGAACCTAGAAATTGGGCGAGGCAACCTAGGAATTGAGCGAGGCAACCTAGGAATTGAGCGAGAGAACCTAGAAAATGAACGAGGCAACGTAGAAATTTAGTAAGGAATCCTAGGAATTAAGCGAGGGAAGCTAGAAATTAAGCGAGGGAACCTACAAATTCAGCGAGACAACCTAGGATTTGAGCGAGGGAAGCTAGAAATTGAGCGAGGAACCTGAAATTGAGTGAGGCAAGGTAAAAATTCAGCGAGGGAAACCAAGGATTTGAGCGAGGCAACCTAGAATTGAGCGAGGAAAGTTCGAAATTTAGTGAGGGAAGCTAGAATTTGACGAGGGAACTTAGAAATTCAGCGAGGCATCATAGGATTTGAGCGAGGGAAGCTACAAATTGTGCGAGGGAACCTAGAAATTGAGCAAGGCAACCTAGGATTTGAGCAAGGCAACATAGGAATTGAGCGAGGGAACCTAGAAAATGAACGAGGCAACGTATAAATTCAGTGAGGAATCCTAGGAATTAAGCGAGGGAAGTTAGAAATTAAGCGAGGGAACCTACAAATTCAGCGAGACAACCTAGGATTTGAGCGAGGGAAGCTAGAAATTGAGCGAGGGAACGTAGAAATTGAGTGAGGCAAGGTAGAAATTCAGCGAGAAAAGCTAGGATTTGAGCGAGGCAACCTAGGAATTGAGCGAGGGAAGTTAGAAATTGAGCGAGGGAAGCTAGAATTTGACGAGGGAACTTAAAAATTCAGCGAGGCAATATAGGATTTGAGCGAGGGAAGCTACAAATTGTGCGAGGGAACCTAGAAATTGAGCGAGGCAACCTAGGAATTGAGCGAGGGAACCTATAAAATGAACGAGGCAACGTAGAAATTCAGTAAGGAATCCTAGGCATTAAGCGAGGGAAGCTAGAAATTAAGCGAGGGAACCTACAAATTCAGCGAGACAACCTAGGATTTGAGCGAGGGAAGCTAGAAATTGAGCGAGGGAACCTATAAATTGAGTGAGGCAAGGTAAAACTTGAGCGAGGAAACCAAGGATTTGAGCGAGGCAACCTAGGAATTGAGCGAGGAAGTTAGAAATTTAGTGAGGGAAGCTAGAATTTGACGAGGGAACTTAGAAATTCAGCGAGGCAACATAGGATTTGAGCGAGGGAAGCTACAAATTGTGCGAGGGAACCTAGAAATTGAGCGAGGCAACCTAGGATTTGAGCGAGACAATGTAGGAATTGAGCGAGGAACCTAGAAAATGAACGAGGCAACGTAGAAATTCAAGTGAGGAATCCTAGGAATTGCGAGGAAGCTAGAAATTGCGAGGGAACCTAGAAATTGTGAGACAACCCAGGATTTGAGCGAGGAAGCTAGAAATTGAGCGAGGAACCTAGAAATTGAGTGAGGCAAGGTAGAAATTCAGCGAGGAAAGCTAGGATTTGAGCGAGGCAACCTAGGGATTGAGCGAGGGAAGTTGGAAATTGAGCGAGGGAAGCTAGAATTTGACGAGGGAACCTAGAAATTCAACGAGGCAACCTAAGATTTAAGCGAGGGAAGCTACAAATTGTGCAAGGAAACCTAGAAATTGAGTGAGGCAACCTAGGAATTGAGTGAGGCAACGTAGAAATTGAGCGAGGGAACCTAGGAAATGAACGAGGCAACATAGAAATTCAGCGAGGAATCCTAGGAATTAAGCGAGGGAAGCTAGAAATTAAGCGAGGGAACCTACAAATTCAGCGAGACAACCTAGGATTTGAGCGAGGGAAGCTAGAAATTGAGCGAGGGAACCAGAAATTGAGTGAGGCAAGGTAAGAATTCAGTGAGGCAACATAGGAATTGAGCGAGGGAAGCTAGAAATTGAGCGAGGCAACCTATGAATTAAGCGAGACAACCTAGCAATTGAGTGAGGGAACCTAGGAATTGAGCAAGGCAAACTAGGATTTGAGCGAGGCAACCAGGATCTTTCTTCTCTGAGGGCTTTGGATTCAACAATTTTTAAGAGCAAGAGAGAGAAAAGAAGCGTTGAGATAATACCTTTCGTCATAATCTCATCTACTGGAAAATGGGGGCCCTCTTGATCACTTAAAGAGATTTGTAGGTTACGTCGCTCAATTGATAGGTTTCTTCACTCAATTCCTATGTTGGCTCGCTCCAATTTCTACATTACCTCACTCAATTCCTAGGTTGCCTCGCTCAATTCCTAGCTTTCCTCGCTTAATTCCTACGTTGCCTTGCTCAATTTCTAGGTTCCCTCGCTCAATTTGTAGCTTTCCTCGTCAATTCATACATTCCCTTGGTTGCCTCGCTCAAATCCTACGTTGCCTCACTCAATTCCTAGGATTCCTCGCTGAATTTCTACGTTGCCTCACTCAATTCCTAGTTTCCCTCGCTCAATCCCTACGTTACCTTGCTCAATTTCTAGGTTGTCTCGCTCAAATCCTAGGTTCCTTGCTCAATTTCTAGCTTCCTCACTCAATTCCTAGGATTCCTCAATTTCTCTGTTGCCTACTCAATTCGTAGGTTCCTCGCTCAATCCCTATGTTGCCTCGCTCAATTCCTAGGTTGCCTCGTTCAAATCCTAGGTTGCCTTGCTCAATTTCTAGGTTCCTCGGTCAATTCGTAGCTTCCTCGCACAAATTCTAGGTTGTCTCATTTTGAATTTCTAGGTTCCTCACTAAATTTTTACGTTGCCTCGCTCAATTTCTAGGTTCTCTCGCTTAAATCCTAGGTTGCCTCATTTGAATTTCTAGCTTCCTTGCTTAATTTCTACCTTCCTCATTTGAATTCTTACATTGCCTCGCTCAATTTCTAGGATCCTTCTAGCTTCCCTCGCTCAATTCCTAGGTTACTTCGCTGAATCCCTACGTTGCCTCGCTCAATTTCTAGCTTCCCTCGCTCAATTCCTACGTTGCCTTGCTCAATTTCTAGCTTCCCTCGCTCAATTTCTAGCTTCCCTCGCTCAAATCCTAGGTTGTCTCACTGAATTTCTAGGTTCCCTCGCTTAATTTCTAGCTTCCCTCGCTTAATTCCTAGGATTCCTCGCTGAATTTCTACGTTGCCTCGTTCATTTCCTAGGTTCCCTCGCTCAATTCCTACGTTGCCTCGCTCAAATCCTAGGTTGCCTCGCTGAATTTCTAGGTTCTCTCGCTTAAATTCTAGCTTCCCTCGGTCAATTCCTAGGTTGCCTCGCTCAAATCCTAGGTTTCCTTGCTAAATTTCTACCTTGCCTCGCTCAATTCCTAGGTTCCCTTGCTCAATTTCTAGCTTCCCTCGCTCAAATCCTAGGTTGTCACGCTGAATTTCTAGGTTCCCTTGCTTTATTTCTAGCTTCCCTCGCTGAATTTCTACGTTGCCTCGCTCATTTCCTAGGTTCCCTCGTTCAATTCCTACATTGCCTCGCTCAATTCCTAGGTTGCCTCGCTCAATTTCTAGGTTCCCTTGCATAATTTGTAGCTTCCCTCGCTCAAATCCTAGGTTGCCTCATTGAATTTCTAGGTTCCCTCGTCAAATTCTAGCTTCCCTCGCTCAATTTCTAACTTCCTTCGCTCAATTCCTAGGTTGCCTCGCTCAAATCCTAGCTTTCCTCACTGAATTTCTACCTTGCCTCACTCAATTTCTAGGTTCCTCGCTCAATTTCTAGCTTCCTCGCTCAAATCCTAGGTTGTCTGTTGAATTTCTAGGTTCCTAAGCTTAATTTCTAGCTTCCTCGCTTAATTCCTAGGATTCCTCGTTGAATTTTTATGTTGCCTCGTTCATTTCTAGGTTCCTCGCTCAATTCCTACGTTGCCTCGCTCAAATCTAGGTTGCCTCATTTGAATTTCTAGGTTCTCTCACTCAATTCTTGGCTTCCTCATTTGAATTTCTAACTTCCTCGGTCAATTCTCTAGGTTGCCTCGCTCAATTCTTAGGTTTCCTCATTGAATTTCTACCTTGCCTCGCTCAATTCTAGGTTCCTCGCTCAATTTCTAGCTTCCTCGCTCAAATCCTAGGTTGTCCTGTTGAATTTCTAGGTTCCCTCACTTTATTTCTAGCTTCCTCATTTGAATTTCTCGTTGTCTCGCTCATTTCCTAGGTTCCTCGCTCAATTCTACGTTGCCTCACTCAAATCTAGGTTACCTCAGCTCGATTTCTAGGTTCCTCACACAATTTGTAGCTTCCTCGCTCAAATTCGAGGTTGCCTCATTGAATTTCTAGGTTCCTCGCTTAAATTCTAGCTTATCTACAGCTCAATTTCTACCTTCCTCGCTCAATTCCTAGGTTACCTCGTTGAATTCCCTACGTTGCCTCGCTCAATTTCTAGGTTCCCTCGCTCAAATCCTACGTAGGAATTGAGCGAGGGAAGGTAGGAATTGAGCGAGGTAACCTAGGAATTGAGCGAGGGAAGGTAGAAATTGAGCGAGTGAAGCTAGAAATTGAGCGAGGAACCTAGAAATTCAGTGAGGCAACCTCGAATTTGAGCAAGGGAAGCTATAAATTGTGTGAGGAACCTAGAAATTGAGCGAGGTAACCTAGGATTTGAGTGAGGCAACGTAGGAATTGAGTGAGGGAACCTAGGAAATGAGCGAGGCAACGTAGAAATTCAGCCAGGAAGCTAGAAATAAAGCGAGGGAACCTAGAAATTCAATGACAACCTAGATTTGAGCGAGGGAAGCTAGAAATGAAATGAGGAACCTAGGAATTGAGCGAGGCAAGGTAGAAATTCAAATGAGAAACCTAAGATTTGAGCGAGGCAACCTAGGAATTGACCGAGGGAAGTTAGAAATTCAGCGAGGGAAGCTAGAATTTGAGCGAGAGAACCTCGAAATTCAGCGAGACAACCTAGGATTTGAGCGAGGCAACGTAGGAATTGAGCGAGGAACCCAGAAATGAACGAGGCAACGTAGAAATTCAAGCGAGGAATCCTAGAATTAAGCGAGGAAGCTAGAAATTAAGCAAGGGAACCTAAAAATTCAGCGAGACAACCTAGGATTTGAGCGAGTGAAGCTAGAAATTGAGCGAGGGAACCTAGAAATTGAGTGAGGCAAGGTAGAAATTCAGCGAGGGAAGCTAGAAATTCAGTGAGGCAACCTAAAAATTGAGCGAGAAAACCTAGGAATTGAGCGAGGGAACCTAGGAATTGAGCAAGGGAGACTAGAAATTGAGCAAGGGAGGCTAGGAATTGACCTAAGCCTTATCCTAACTAATTGGGGTCGGCTAAATGAATCATTTTCCACTATTATATTCTATCAAGATAGGTAATATATAATAATTATATGTGGGAGGTATAAATTGTATCATGAATTGTATGATAGGTTAAGCATTAAAGAGGGAGAGAAAGATGCATCAAGGAAGTGGAAAAGTAAGACAGATCTAGCTATCAAGTGGACCACACTGTTAAAGGCTGGGAATGATCATGGATTGAATGAAATGGATTTTTTACCATCGACCTGATGGAATCTTGGAAAATAACAAGGTTATTTGGCTAAAGTAGCTTCTCCTACCCCAAAATCATATATGGTACGTCAAGTAACTTATTTTGGTTTAAAAGATATTCTTATTAAATAATTAAAGAAATAAATGAAAAAAAAGAGGGAAAAAAATTTTATATGCTTATATATACCTATTTATATAAATATGTATTAAAGAAAATTGTAGGTAAATAAATTTCTCCATGTAAAAAAAATAATAATAAAAATAAAAAATAAAAATAAAAAATTTCATAGAGTGGCACTGAGTACAGTTATGGCTACGGTTATAATCCGTAGCTAAAGGTAAAAATACCTTTTTCAACATATCGACGGACTGTCGATATATCGACAATTGTAGGATTTTTGAGGAAAACTCACTGGACAGTTCTGGACCATTTTCGATCGACGGTTTTTTTTTTTTTTAAAATAATTTTTTGCTGTTGTAATCCCACCGCTTTTTGTGGGTCCTATTATGAGGTATGTGTTATATCCAAACTGTCCATATTTTTGGTGAACTCGTATTAAGGTTTGAGACGAAAAATAAGACAGATCTAGCTATCAAGTGGACCACACTGTTAAAGGAGGCTGTGGATGATTGAACGTCTACCATTGAAACCCTTTTAGGGGTTATACAAGTTTTGGATCATTATGAAATTTGTTTTTCCTCTTCATCCTGGCCTTTGTGACCTTATGAATAGATTGAATGGAAAATAAATGTTATGGTGGACCCTACAAAATTTTTAACGGTGAAAATCAATTTCCCCGCTGCTCTTTGTGGTGTGGTCCAGTTGATCTTTGGATATGATTTTTTTTTTTGGATAATGCTCCCAAATGATCTTAAAATATGGATGAACGTTGTGGATATAATAAATATATAGCTGTGGGGCCATGTAACTTTGATCTCTTTTAAGCCGTTCGTACAACTCTCAGTTGGAGGAGCCTCGGCGCTCGTCTTCGCAGCGAAAAGGAGGGGTAGTTTCGTCCTCAAAGTCGCTGTCCGCACTTGCTAGTCTAGATTGGTAACTAAAGTTTGTATCTTTCATAGAAACCGCTGGGTAAAAGGTTTCGTCTACAGTGGTCATTTTCTCGTTTGCCGACCAAAAAGAGGATAAGCTTGTCCAAATCGGAAGACCAATGCATACTGAGTCGGCTCTGTGGGGCCACTGAGGATTTTCGTGTCTCATCCACGCCGTCCATCCGTTTTTCCATATCATTCTATGATATGAGATAAAAATTGAAGATGATCCAAATCTCAATTGGACCACGCCAAAGGAATGAGTGGCGATTACCTTTCTGTAGTGTGGTCCACTTGTGATTTGGCTATGTTTTAATTTTGAGATCATGGCCTACAATGATCTAGTAAAATGGATGGACAGCATGGATAAGACACGTACATCACATGGGTCCCACGGAGTTTATTCATTACGCAACGCAATCCGCTTCCGTCCAAATCAAGACAGAGAGAGTTTGGTACTCTGGCAGCGTTAAGTGGTCGATACTCAGGCACTGAAGTATTGTACACTCATGACACATTTAACTCAAATTTAACCGTCCAAATTGTGTTACATAATTTATATAGTGATATATGTTAAAATATAATTTCATTTAAATTCCTAATTAGTTTATTGTAGACATTAATTAAACGGTTGGAATGAAAAATAGCTAATGGTTCGAACTGAGGAAGTATATATAAACGAAACAGGTTTTTTTTTTTTTTTTTTTAGTCCTTTTTAGTTTTTTGGGTTAGCTACACCCCCTTCACACTTCACTGTTTGGGCAACAGGATTAGAAGGGATTAGGTGAGATTGGATTCATCTGGTTCCGTGCCAATTCCACTCCATGTTTGGCAAAGCTTGGAATTAGATCGGATGGAATTACATTGGGTCCCGTGCCAATTTCACTCAATGCTAGCAAGTTGTGTAGGTCCCACCCTGATGTGTGGGCTATATCCACACCGTTCACCCATTTTTTGAGATTATTTTAGAGCATGGGCCAAAAAACAGGTAATTCTAAAGCTCAAGTAGACCCACCACTGAAAGCAATGGGGATTGAATACTTACCGTTGAAAACTTCTTTGGGGCCACATAAGTTTTGGATCTACCTCATTTTTCGGCCCATATCATAAAATGAGGTTACAAAACAAATGAACGGTTTAGATATAATACATATGTGTTATTCTGGTAATTTCAAATGATGGTGGGTATATCCATTCAATGTACCACCGTATTACCAACAAAGCAGACCATTAATATAATTCCATGAAATCAGGGGACAATCCCGCCATGGGTAATAATAATGTTTTTTTGAATACAATCCCACCTAATCCCTTCTAATCCAGTTGCCCAAACAGAGCCTAAGGGATCGATACCAAGACCTCGTTGTTCAAACGAGGTATCTTAGTCTACCACTTGGAAACGGAGGTTATTCTTGGTCCAAGACTCTGATTATGGGATTTTTAAAGTGGTCCCACGATCTGGGTGGTTTAATTTACGTTGATGCGTGACAGTCGTACTATCCATGAGTGCACCGTCACCAACCATTGCATTCTGCAAGATATAATATAAAATATAAAACCAAGGAGATTCGCAAGAAGATACTGATCTCTGGAGTGGGAGGGACGCGGATTCCCTGCTAAAGTTTTTGTTGAAACCTCCCTGGGTAGTGATGTTTATATGTAATCCATATGAACCCCCTTTCCAAAACTTCCGTGGCCCCATGGGTATTTCAACGGTGGACATTCAATCATCATTTTTACCTGTCATGCGGCCTACTTGAGTTTTGTATTTACTTCATTTTTGGGCCATGTTCTAACATAATCTAGCCAGACAGATGAACAGGATAGATTTCTCGCAAACATCACGGTGGCCCCCACCTACCTTCCCGTTGAAAGAAGCTCATGCCAAAGGCTTTCGCGGGAAATCCGGCTCCGACTGGGAAATGGGCCCACGGTTTGACGGTAGGGCTGAAAGTTGGGCGGGTTCAACCTGACCCACCTGTGACCAACCCAGCATTGGCTTGGGCTCAGGCATGATATTGCTAATGTTAAGCTTGGAATATATAAACACCAACCCAATAAAACTTGGGTTGGGCTCGAGTTGAGGTCTCAGGTTGTCTGACCCAACCCGAACCCAATCAATATATAAGTTACTTATAGATTATAATTAAGTGTGGATTGTTTGTGTCGAAGGCACACTAATGATGTTGAGTCTCATTTGTTCATGTCATTTCCAAGGATTCAAGCTAACATGATATGCCAAATATCTCTCTCCTAAATAGACTTCGTGATATGCCATATGACTTTCAAAGGAGTAATTGTCTTATATTTTAGCTTTTTTTTAAAGAAAAAAAATGAAGTTCTTCACATGTATAATTAATAAAATTATAAATATAAAAATTAAGTCATATATCGAAATATAATAAATTAATGTAATAACGAAAATATTAGCACGTATATACCCGATCAACCCGAACGAGCCCACTTGGGTTGGGCTTGGGTTGAGAATTCCCAACCCAAGATTGGGTTGGGTTGGGTTAGGGTTGAGGTATAGGAACCTTGGGTTGGGTTTTGGGTTGAGCACCAACCCGACCCAACCGCCGGACTTTCAGCCCTATTTGACGGTCCTATTGACATCATGAGACCCTGACCATGTGGCCCACCTAGATGTATGTATTGTTATCCACGCTTTCCATATATTTTTCCGGCTCATTTTAATGCATGATACCAAAAATGAGGCAGATTCAAATCTCAGGTGGATCACATCCTATGGATTGAATTCTCACCATTAGAAAACTTCTCCAGGCCCACAAAAGTTTTGGATCAAAGCTGGCTATTTGTTTTTTCCCTTCACTCAGGTTTGTGTGACCAGCTTGAATATAAAATGACCATTACAGTGTGCCCTAGGAAGTTTTTGATGGTGGGCGTTCAATCATCACTGTTTCCTGTGGTGTGGTCCACATGAGACTGGGAATCCTCATTTTTTGGAATGTGCTTGAAAACTATCTGGAAAAACGGATGGACGGTGTGGATATACAACACATACATTGAGGTGGGCCCCACGGCCTTGCACACTGATCTGCAACACTGCCTCTCCTAATCCACGCCCTGCTTCTGTAACTTTTACCTGGACGGCTGTCGTATTTCTTCCTCGAGGCAGGTTCCTCCAAGTCCTGAAATTAGTTGATTGGACAAGTGCTTGACCGAGAGCACTATGATATACAGATAAAATCCAAGTGAGCCCCACCATGTTGGATGATTACGGGCGACTACATAATTTCAAGGGTTTTTGAATGATTATCCATTGTTTTTTAAGCGGGGCCTGCCATATTGGGGTTTTTTGAATGATTATCCATTGCTTTTTTGTGACGCCTGCCATATTGCATAAAACCCATTCAATCCGGGCATTACTTGAGCCCCATTGCAATGGTGCAGTGCTCTAAAAACAAGGCTTATATGATCATTAAGTGGGCCGCATCATATAAAACTATGGACAACCATTTAATATCATCCAAATTAACATTATGCTTGTTGGGTGTAAAATACATGACATATTGCATTTTTGAGTGTTATGATTATGGATTAGTAACCCAATCACAAAACCGAATTGAGAGTTGAAATATTGAATTTGGTGGCCCACTTAAATCAACTATTGTAAGAAGACAAGAAAATTTGCCCTTCCTATCGATGGCGAGGATGGTATGTTAACAACATTGCTCCTATATGATACAAGTGGACGGACTCATTCTATTTGCCTCATGTCTTCTTTCGCCAAACTCATTCTTCTTCGAGTGATACAGGGAGAAAGCACAGACATTGCAACCCAATACATGCAATGCATTGTCCAAGGATCGCGAGTACATGTTTCATGATAGAGGAGCCGGAGTACATAAGTGCATTAGAAGGAGCACGCATATGGGTCCTTATTTATGTTATGCCTCGATGGTAGACATAAGAGTTTCAACACAAGGTCATGGGTTTGAATACTCATTGCGGTGAAATCGGACTATGGCGTGAATGCATGAATGTGTGTGGGATGTGAGTGCGTGTGTTAGAAAAGAAGAAGAAGAAGAAGAAGCACGCACATGCAATCTAATAGACACTTGATTTTGTGGCCCAAAAGGGAGCATGCATATGCAATTCAATGGACACTTGCTTTTTGTGGTCCAAAGTGGAATGTCTATTGCATGGTCTACAAGAGAGGGCATGTTGTGTAGCTTGAATTAGAAAAACACTTAGCACAGTCCATGTATTATAAGCGTTGGGGAGAGGAGAGGCGAGAGAACAAGAAAGAGGGATGAGAGAGGGGTATACATAGAGGGAGAGGACACGGCCTCTCTTTCTCTCCCTCTCCTTCCCTACATGACTAGGGATAAGTGGCCCCATTAAGGATTGCCACCTGTCCCTACAGTTCCCACATGATGTTGCATCATGCAAATGTTATGGGGCAACCCTAAATGAGATGTTGTCGGGGATTTGACAGCGAAATTACACAGAGATGAATTTAGGATAGCAATCCAAGAGCACCAAACAAACACAAGAGAACACAAAGATTTAACGTGGAAAACTCTTTTGGAAAAAAAAACAACAGCACAAAGCGACAAATCTTCACTATGAAAGCAGAAATTATAAAGAAAAAAGACTTACCGAACTTGAGCAATCCTCAAATCTCACCTTGTTTTATCCTTTTGAAACTCTAAAACCCTTTTAGAAACCCTAGGAATAGTTTTTAAAGCCCTAGAATAATTTAAGAGTCTTAGAATAGCTCCCAATCCCATTTACATCCCTTTACGTAGCTTTAGAAAGAAACCAAAACAGAATAGGAAGCAAAATCTACGTAAAACCTTCGATGACATCCAATAACTTTCGATGCCATTGAAGAATGACAAAATATGTCCAACGACCAGAGGTAGAAATACAAAAAATACTCGATGACATTAACTAGCTTTGATGACATCGAAGCATACTTGATGTCATCGATCCAAGACAGACAGATTTAAGACATCTGTCAGCAACAATCTCTACCATGTTTTCAATCTTCAAACGTGTAGCTTATTAACCTCTTCTCTTATCTTTGTCTCGTATCATAACTTCTTCAGTGCTTCTCATGCACACTCCGTCCTCCATTTACACCATCGCCAAGCCCAAAGAAGTTGCACATAATTTGAACTTCTCCGTAAGAACGACCTTGGTGAGCATGTCTGTTGGATTCACGCTGGTGTAAATTTTTTCAAGAGTTACACCTCCTTCTTCAAGCACCTGTCGAATAAAATGGTGACAAATATCAATGTGTTTAGTACGAAAGTGATAAACAAAATTTTTAGTCAAATTTATAGCATTCTCGCTATCACAATTAACCGGCATGACCTCCTACTGAAGTCCCAACTGATTTCTTATGCTTCTTAACTAGACACCTTCCTCAAACGCTTCCGTCACTGCCGTATATTCTGCTTCGGTCGTGGAAAGTGTTACAACGAACTGAAGCTTCGACATCTAACTAATTGGTCCACCCGCTAGTACAAACGAGTATCCTGAAGTTGATTTTTTGGAATCCATACTGCCCGCGTAGTCTGAATCCACATACCCTACCAGCTTTGCCCCTATCTTATCAAAAGTTAAGATGTAGTCTTTTGTACCTTGAATGTATCGAAGTAGTCATTTCACTGCTTCCCAATGTTGCTTACCGGGGACATGTATCTGCTCACAACACTGACTGCCTGTGAAATATCTGGTCTCGTACAGACCATGACATACATTAAACTGCCAACCACATTCGAATAAGATACATGAGACATAACTTGTTTTTCCTCATTTGATTTATGACATTGTTCTGAGGAAAGCTTAAAGTGAGTTGCGTGGGGAACGCTCACTAGCTTTGCCTACTGCCTAGTCCATCCTATACTTGATCAGCACCTTTCCAAGGTATTCTGTCTGTGATAACTAAAGCCTGCTCCTCTTCTTATCTCTAAAAATATTTATGCCAAGAACCCTTTTTGCAGCCCCCAAATATTTCATTTCAAAATTTCCTGATAACTGAGTCTTCAGTATATTGATTTCAGATAAATTATGACAGATGATCAACATATCATCAACATACAATACTAAGATGATAAATTTGTCATCACTCAGTGTCTTATAATAAACATAGTGATCGTATTCACTCCGAGTAAATTTCTAACTCAACATGAAATAACCAAATTTTTTATACCACCGCCCAGACAACTATTTCAGGTTGTATAACGACCTCATTAACCTGCAAACCTTTTTCTCTACCCCTTTAATTTCATAGCCTTCTAGTTGCTTCATGTACATCTACTCTTCCAACTCCCCGTGCAGGAATGCAATCTTGACATCCATCTATTCCAGCTCGAGATCATATTGGGCAACCAGCGGCATAGCCGCCTTCCACTTTTCTGCATCAAGCTCACTAAGAGCTTCCTGAATAGTAGACGGGTCCCCCTCATCTATAACGAGCGCATATGCAATATTAGAGTCGTCTATATATCTTGTCGATAACTTGCGATCACGCTGTGAGTTTTTTCTCACAGGTGGCTACTCCACCTACTCTTGTACCTCTATTTGTGCATCTATATCTGCCTGAGTATCATTTATGTTAATCTGGACGTCTACGATCAACCTTTCAGGTTCTTCTAGTTCTTCCTGATCATTCTTGCGGAATAGGAAGCTTTCATCAAATCTGACATCACGACTAGTGATGACCTTACGTGTGACCTTATCGAATAACATGTAACCTTTCACACTAATACCATAGCCAATAAAGATGTACTTCTTGCCTCTATGGTCTAGCTTCTCTCTCAACTGACGATACATAAGAGTAAGCCTCACAACCAAATATGCGTAAATCTGAGTAGTCCAGCTTATGATCACTCTATACTTCCTCTGAAATTTTACATTTAATTGTCATATATGGGGATTGGTTCACCAAGTAGCAAGCCATGTTAACGGTCTCAGTTCATAAGTCCTTGTTCAACGCAACATTATTTAACATGTATCGGGCCCTCTCCAAGAGAGTCTGATTCATCCGCTCAGCTACACCATTTTATTGGGGCGTGTGTCATACTATGTTGTGCCTAATGATTCCTTCATCTTTGCAATATTCATTAAACTAGGTGGAAGTGAATTCTCCACCATTGTTAGTCCTTAAAATTTTTATTTTTCGCTCTGACTATTTTTCCACTATTGTCTTCCATTGTTTGAATATGGTGAAAACTTCGGATTTACATTTCATGAAGTAACTCAAACTTTCCTGGGTTAGTCGATAATGAATGAAACAAACCATGGCGACCTCCCAATGAAAACCTCTAGCAATGACCCCCATACGTCATAGTGCACATAATCAAGCACCCCCTTACATTCATGTTTTCTAGTTTTAAAAAATAATCTAGATTGTTTACCATATATACAATACTCGCATATATCTAAATCAGAATTCTTAAAAGCTGGAATCAAATAACGATCAGATAGTACCTTCATATTCCGTCCCGCTCGCTCATGTGACCCATACGAGCATGCCACATACATGCAGACGCAAAATCTGCAACAGTTGCTGCTGCTCCACCTGTTGAAGTGCTCCTGATCGACTTGTAAAGGTTTCCATACCTTTGTGCTCTCATAACCACGAGTGCACCTTTTGAAACTTTAAAGACACCACAATACCAGTGAACTTGCACCCTGTATTCTCAAGTGCATCAAGAGAAATCAGACTTTTCTTCATATTAGGAATGTGCATTTCATCCCCATCAAACATCTTGATGCTCACCATACCAATAGCCACAACATTACAAGCATTGTCATTGCCCATAAAAACATGTCCACCATCGCATTTTTTGTAACTAACGAACCAACTCTGATGAGGAGTCATGTGATATGATGCTTTTGTGTCAATGATTCATTTATCTCTAAGATTATCATGCAGGTGTCCGACCATAGACACTCTTTGCTTTAGGATTAGTACGATCTTTTTTTTTATGTGTCCAATCATCCCACAATTCCAGTACTTTAGTTTACCTTTGCCTTTACCCTTGGATTTTGATATAGGTCTTGAAGATCCTGTACCTCGCTAAGTATTTCTTCCCCTTGTAAACAGTGCATTAGAAGATGACCCCAAGCCATCGTTCATCTTTCTCATGACCTTCTCTTGAAGGGTTGAGATAACGATGTCTACACTTAGAGTTTTATTTCCGGTGCATAATTAGTCCCTAAATGACTTATATGATGCTGAAAGAGTATTCAACAATATACATGCCTGATCTTCATCTTTAATCACTTCCTCTATATTCAGCAATTTATAAATCAGTTTAATAAAATTATTGATGTGGGCCTCCACATCTCCACCCTTTGTCGAAGGTGAACAACTATAGCTTCAAGCGTAGGCGATTCTCGGTGGATTTTTTAGTATAAATATCCACTAACTTCGACCATAAACCAACTGCAGTTTTGTCCCTCAAAACATTATAAAGGACCTCATTCGTGAGACATAAACGGATCGAGGATAATGCATTCTTATCAAGAGTATTTCATTCTTCATCAGTCATAGTAGACTTTCTCTCCTCAAGGGCACCATCCTCACCTTATTTGGTTAATGAACTGATCATCTTGATCTTCCATAACTCAAAGTTATTTTTTCTTGAATATTTCTCGACATCATACTTAGTGCTCCCATTGATGATAATCCTGCAAATTCAAATCTGTGCCCCAACAATTGCTCTGATACCACTTGTTGGGGATTTAAAGGCGGAATAACACAGATGAATCTAAGATAGCAATCCAAGAGCACCAAGCAAACACAAGAGAACACAAAGATTTGAAGTGGAAAACCCTTTCAGAAAAAAATCATGACACAAAGCGACAGATCTTCACTACGAAAGCAGAAATTACAAAGAGAAAGGACTTACCAGACTTGAGCAATCCTCAAATCTCACCTTGCTCCACCATTTTGAAACTTTAGAACCCTTTAAAAAACCTTAGGAATAGTTTCTAAAGCCTTAAAATACTTTAAGAAGTCTTAGAATAACTCCTAATCCCGTTTATATCCCTTTATATAGCTTTAGAAAGAAACCAAAACGGAATAGGAAGCAAAATTCACAAAATCTGCATTTTTTGCAAAAAATCTACGTAAAACCTTCGATGTCATCGAAGAATGACAAAATATGTCCAGCGACCAGAGGTAGAAATATAAAAAATACTTGATGACATCGAAGCATGCTCAATGTCATCGATTTAAGACAGACAAATTTAAGACATCTGTCAGCAACAGTTAGATGCCATTCACCTACTATAGGGGGCATCTTGTGAACTTTTCTGAATTCCACATAATGGTGGCAATGGACTAGGCCAAGGTTCGAAGTCCCGTAAGCCCTAGCCCTAACCCTAATTAGGATGAAATAGGTTAGGCCATGCCAAGGCCACCTCTGCAAGGAGTTAGAAACCAAAAAATGTTTGAAATAGTATTAACTAAGAAATTTCATGAGTATTTCGTTTATGATCAATCCCAGTAATGCTCAATAATGAGCTGGAAAAATAGTCGAATGGACAATGTGGATAAAACATGCACATTACAATGGGCCCCACAGTGCTTATCGTGGAGGATTGCCTTATGACTCGAGTGAGGATATCTGCTTCCGGTTGAAAGTTGTTCAATTGATTTCATACTTAAATAGGCTCCATCCCTATTTATGATAATGGTATGTGGCATAATCAAATCCTACCATGTCAGGTCGCTACGGATACATTCGCCAAACAATCTGCTTCTACAAAAATAAGGAACATGTATTGCTAGTAGGAAACCCAATCACCAAGGATGTCCCTGGTGACCCTACTCTGTCAAGCCCATTGTGATGCATGTGTTTTATCCATGCCATCCGTCCAACTTGCCATATCATTTTATGCCATGATTTAAAACCAAAGTTCAAGTGAACCATGTTGGGAGACTATAGAAGCTCACAGAGTAGAATCAAGAGGAATAATCCAATCGCACAAAAAGAACACAACGATTTTAATGTGAAAAAACCCTTGCGGGAAAAAAAACTACGGCACAAAGCGACAAATGATCACTATGATAGCAAAAATTATAAAGAGAGAGCTTACCTAATTCAAACAACCTCAAATCTCATACTTGCTACACCCTTTCGAAACCCCTGGATGAATTAGAAGTACCTCTCAATCCCGCTTACACCCATATATATAGCCTATAGAAGGATCCCAAGCAAAATCAGAAACAAATCCCGCAAAATAGCAACTCCGGGTAAAATTGCGCGGAAACTGTCATTGGCATCGAACAGTCTTCGATGTCATCAAAACTAATCATTCGATGACATCGAAGTCATATCGATGACATCGAAATAACACCTTAACTGTCCAGAGATAATGCTCACATATATTTAGATATGAATTCTTAAAAAGTAGAATTAAACAACGATCGAAAAGTACCGTCATGCCTTGCTCGCTCATGTGACCTAGACGAGCATGTCACATACGTGCATACGTGGAGTCCACAACAGATGCTGCCGCTCCACCTATCGAAGCTCTCTCGATCAACCTGAAGAGGTTACCGTGCCTCTGCACTCTCATAACCACAAGCGCTCCCTTTAATACTTTAAGGACATCATTAATACCGGTGAACTTGCACCCTATTGCCTGGTGTACCGAGAGAAATCAAGTTCTTCTTCTCAGGAACGTGCCTGACCTCAGTCAAGGTACGCTCCATCCCATTAAACATCTTGATGTGCATCATACCAACAGTCACCACGTTACAGGCATTGTCATTGCGCATAAACACATGTCCACCATCGTACTCCATGTAACTAGCGAACCAACTTCGATGAGGAGTTATGTGATATGAAGCCCATGTGTTAAGGATCCACTAGTCTTTACGATCACCGTACAGGTGTCCGATCATAGACACTAACAACACATCACCTCCACTTGTCTCTTCATCAGATATGGCAATGTTATCTTCCCTGGAAGAAGCCTCTGAGGTTTTTTTTTTTCGCTTTAGGATTTGTACAATCCTTCTTCATGTGCCTAGTCATCCCATAGTTCTAACACTTTAACTTTTCATTGCCCTTGCCTTTGGACTTGGATCTCGACTAAGAATATCGTGTATCCCGCTCAGTATTCCTTCCCTTCATAAGCAATGCATTAAAAGAAGTCCCCATGCTACCGTTTTTCTTTCTTATGGCCTTTCCTTAGAGGGTTGAGATAACGATGTCCATACTCAGGGGCGTATTACCGTTACACAAAGAGTCCCCGAAAGACTCAAACGATAACCGGTAGAGAATTTAACAAAATGCATGCCTGATCTTCATCTTTGACCGCTTCTTCCGCGTTTAGCAACTTGCAAATCAATTTGTTAAAATTGCTGACGTGAGCCTCCACATCTCCACTATCTGCCATCATGAAATTGAACAACTGCAGTTTCAAGTGTAGATGATTTTTCAAGGACTTTTTAGCATAAATGTCCTTTATTTCACCCTCAACTCCGTTGCGATTTTCTTCCTCATGACGTTGTAGAGAACCTCATTCGTTAGACACAATCAAATTGAGGATTTAGCTTTCTTGTCCAGAGTTTTCCAATCATCATAATTTTATAGACTCACTTTGCTCCTCAAGAGCCTCATTTAGCCCTTACTGAGTTAATAAACTAATCATCTTAATCTTCCATAACTCAAATTTATTTTTGCTTGAGTATTTCTTAATGTCATACTTTGAATTTCTAGCCATTGATACTTCTCCCTATAGTTTCAAGTTTGCGTCCCAACGTTAGATCTGATACCACTTGTTGGGAGACCGCAAAAGCTCATAGAGGAGAATCAAGAGTAATCCAATCACACAAACCAAGAACAAAAAGAACACAACGATTTTAACATGGAAAAACCCTTGAGGGAAAAAACCACAGCACAAGGCGACAAATGATCACTATGAAAGCAGAAATTACAAAGAGAGAGCTTACCCAATTTGAACAACCTCAAATCTACACCCTTTGAAATTACTTGACGAATTAAAAAACCTTAGAAGTACCTCCCAATGCCGCTTACAGCCATATATATATAGCTTATGGAAGGATCCCTAGCGAAATCAGAAATAAATCCCACAAAATCGCAACTCTGCATAAAATTGCACGGAAACCGTTGATGACATCGAACAGTCTTCGATGTCATCAAAACTAATTCTTCGATGTCATCGAAATAACACCTCAACTGTCTAGACATAAGACATGATTTTTCAAAAATCCTCGATGACATCGAACCTTACCTTTGATGTCATTGAATGCCTTCCGATGGCATCGTAAAAAAACACCTTGATAGTCCAGTGATCAATTGGAGAAAACTGAAAAATTTTGATGGGATTGAGCATTATTCGATGCCATTGAAGGTGACATTGAACAGTCTGTCGATGGCATCGACAGACTCTGTATTTGAGTAGATTTAAGACATCAAATACAATAGGACTCACATATATAAGTGTGGAAGTAAGGTTACTTCCAATGAAAATGAAGACATTTTCTAAAACGCTCATGAAACTGGAATAAAGTGTATGCCCATAACGTATTAGTTTTGCAAATACTTAAACTTGCTAGGAAATGTTATATGTGTGATATATCAAGAATGTCATTTGATGGAGGTTAGCTTAAGACACTAGATCAATAATCATTTGATAATCTCAATATATTTATACTAGGTAAGGTTCGTATCTCTAAATAACTTTACCATCGCACTTCATTTCCATTAATTTGTCCACTAACTTTAATTCATCGCGTTATCTTCTTACTAATTTTCAATATTTTGAATTGCAGGGGATTGTTGGGCAAGGGATTTAAAACATAAGAAAAGTCATGTAGTTTTGCCTTTTTCACTTCTTTGGTTAGAAGGCTTGCTTGACCCACATTGGATATGGAGAGGACTTAGAGAAGCTTTTATGTCAAGACATTAGTTTAGAGGTTTGTAATGCATGATGTTGTCGTTGTTACGTGTGTGCGCGCTCCAGTGTCATGTTTCTTGCGCTGGTTTTTTCTCTCCATCCCTCTTTATTTCTCATTTTGTTTTTAAAATACACAAAAATCTCTTTGTTCTTCCTCCTCTCTTCAACGTATTTTCTTCTTTCTAATCTCTCTACATAGGCAAATCAGTCAAGTCAAAACTTAGTTCATCACCTGATCTGAGCCATCCATTATTGTGAAGAGTTGTTGTATCCGAAGGATAAATGAGTTGTGACTCAGTGCAACATGGATCAAATCCTTTACGGTGGTAAATTTGTTTTTAAGACATCAACATTAATATGCCTCAACACTCATTTCTTTTCTTTTATTTATGTCCTCCTAGTGAGTTTTGTGTGCCATCTCTTTACTACGTTCTAACAAATCTTGGATAGATCTTACATTTTACAACCACCATTAGAAAGTTCCCATAGGTGAAAACTATGTGGGGCTTGCCATGATGTCCATGAGAAATCCACTACATCCATCTATTTCAGAGCTCACAATAGGATAACAACCGAATAATTAGGTAGATGCAAAACTCAAGTGGACCACACGATAAGAAACAGTAGGGATTAAATACTCACCATTGATACTTTCACGGGTTCACAAAAGTTTCAGATCAGGCTAATATTTGTGTTTTCAGTTCATCCTAGTGGAAATAACCTAATGAGTGATTTGGATAGCATATAAACACCATGGTGGGCTCTGGGAAGGTTTTAACGGTAGGCATTTCCATTTTCACTGTTTCCTATCATGTGGGCCAGTAGAGTTTTGGATTTGCCTAATTTTTGAGCTTCTATTATATTATGAGCTTCCAAAACTGATGGATGGAGCGGATTTCTCACAAACATCAGTGGACCCCACATAACTTTCACCTACGTAAGTGTCTTGTGCACTAGTAGGAGGTAGGTCCCCCAAAGGCGATCAAACACTCATCCTTGCTCTGGTGCAAGGGCTATATCAACCTACCATGGAAAAGCGATTCAAAGATACAATGAGAAAAGGTCCTTTTTTTTTACATGGCTAGGATAGTCGAAGCAAACCAAAATTTGACACGTGGCAAAGCAACAACGAAGCCAATGAGATCCCTGATGTGGATTATCATCCACATCATACATACACGTGTATGGTACACAATCTAGAGGCATGAAAATGTTTAAGATTGCCCTACCTATTTGACTTTTGGACTGCCCCATCCAAGCCAAACAAAAGGTTCGAATCTTATGAATGGTTTTGATAAGCGGTTCGGATTCATCAATTTTCTCCCACTTGATGCGTCCATTTGTTAGCAGTTTGGATGATCTGATGGACCTGCTAGATGAGCGGTTCGGATCATCCACTGTCCCCCAATGAGTGAGCAGTTATGATCATTTGTAGCCCACCTAACAAGGGCCCGCTGATGGGTGAGAAATTCAGATCATCCATTGCCCTACTTACATGAGGCAAAAACGTCACTTTGAGTATAAAAAATGTCATTTTAAAACATCAACGGCTGTCATTGAAGGTTCTTAGACAGAATCTAAATAGATGGTGCCATTTACAAATACAAAAAGAGAAAGGGGTTATTTACAAATACGCAAAAATGAAGGGTGCATATGCAAAAGAACTCTCAATTTTATTTCAAGCGAACCATTTGCTCATAGCTATTTTAGATCATGCGCTATTCAAGATGGCCCATGATTTGAATGGTTTGGATCGACATACCCGTATATCTACTGTGGGTCCCACTACTATTTGAGGTACATTCCACGTGTACAGTAGGGGGCCACCTCAGCACCCTATCAGATGCTTGTCCCGAATCAAGTGGGCCACTGATATCACATATTGGAGTAACCGTTGCATTTCTCATCCACAAAATGTGAAAGGACAATGAGGTTTGCTAGCCAATCTGCCAAGTATTTAGGAAATCTGATGGAATCCAGACCGTTGGGTATGTTTTAAAGGACCGTTGTTTCTTCGTGGTCCACCCTGACTTTTCAGCCTGCCAAATTCACTGGCACTTGTGTCTGGAAGGATTCATGCGAATATCTTCTGCACCTGTTTGAGAGGGTTGACAAATTCTACACGCATTCAGATGCAGGCACTCATCCAATATGGAACATGTGCGTGATCAGATCTTTCCATCAGATGGGCTAGATGGTTTTGCTCTTTTGACCTAAAAATCCGGCCAATTCGCACCTCAGGTGGGCCACAGCATCCAAAATAAATTGACGGCCAGAAAAAAAGATTCATTTTAACGGTCAGCAAAGTGACCCATGAGCACTGTGTGATCTCCCAGGCAGAGATCAGTGTTATTTACAGGCAGATGGAAAGCTATTATCTCAAACACGTATTTCATACTGGCACGTGTGTCTCCATGGGGAGTTGGGGATGAGAAAGGCTCCATAGTTTGATGGGAAGTTTCAAGTGCAATATGATTGAGCTGAATAATAGTATGAGACACGTTATCCATATAAGCATCCGATTTAGAGAGTTATATATGGATCATTACTCACCTTTGAAACCATTCACTTGGTGGTGAGGATGGTTAAGATCATCTGATGAGTGTGAGTTTTGGGATAAGCATTTCCACATTATGGCCCACCAAATGAACTGTCCTGTTCATGCTCATGTCAATCAAAATGTCACATTATGGTTTCTCAGAGTGCTATTCCTTGCTAAATGTGAAAGGTAGCCTATAATAAAATGGGAAGCGTCTACACAACATTGGTCTATCAAGAAATATCCAAATATCCATCATGCACATGAACCACTTATCTGATGGAACCCATCATCAATGCACCACAAACCAAAAAATAGTAGCAATCAAATGATCCTAACTTAGTAGACTAGACACATCAAATGTGGGCCATGACCACTTCCATTTTTAACCATTCATTTGCATGCAGGCCACCATCTAGATTATTAGGAATGTCTAAAGATGAAATAATTGTAATCAATAAAATTATAGTGACAAGTAGACATAGACTTCACTCTCGAGTTCTTCAATAATGTAACATCGATTGATACAATTCTAATGCCCAAATACCAAATTCAAAATTTTGGTTACATGAAGCGGACACTTAATAATCGTATACTTGACCGATCATATGAAATCATGTATGGAAGTAAATTCAATGGCTTCCGCGTTTCAGTTATATCCACTACGGAGAGACCGGCTTGGGTAGTTAATCTCAAAAAACAATCAAATGTATCTGGATTGCGGATAACTGTTGCTATGTAAGCGATGGGTCCACCATCCTTACTCCCATCATATGCAGATTTACAAACCGATGCATCATAACAACTCGCTTCGCCTGAGGAGGTACAATATCCATGTCTACTATTGTTACGTTTCTTATTTAACCCATTACATTTACATGTTTTGCATTGATGAGGATCGAACTTGTAGACATCGTTGTTATTCTTAGGTGAGTGTTCACGAGTTCTACTATGATTGAAATTTAGTGACCCTCCATCCCCATAGTTGTTTTCATCATTTATGTGACCGTTTCTGAGGGTTCCATTACAACAATTTTCCATCCATCGATGAGGTTTATACTCCTTTCGAGCCAAAAGAATGGTAAGCACTCGAATAAGATGTGGTACACATAACGGATCATACATTACATCCGCACCCAAACTGCAGAGAGAAAGTAAGTACATGCAATTAATGATATAAATACAAAAAAAAAATAATAATAAATAAATAAATAAAAATCATACTTACACTATGTCAGGGTTGCAATCTTGGAGATCCGCTACTGAAACAGACTCCCATTTCAAATATTTACTTTCCACCTGAAAAGACAATAAAGTAATTGAAAATGGAAGGTAATTAGTTTTGTTGCTTTCTTGCTTTTCTGTTTCTGTTTCCATAGTTTTGGATTTTATCATTCCCGAAGTATTATAGAGTTTTTTCTAAATGCATTTCAAGCTATTTTGTTTCAGAGTTTCCCCCTTGGGTTTAAGAGTCTCGTCTTTTAAAATTGCACTCTCCCAAAAGGATTGATACTTGCACTCTCCTAAATGGTATTGAATCATTTGGCGAATGTGTTGATCTTTCTCTATGGATGAAAAGTCCACTTATTGGTGTCGATTATGACATTCAATGGGATTTATTTGATTTATTGGTGATGCAAAATCATTATCTATTTTAAAAATTAGGAAAGCTAGGAGAGTTGACACATGGATAGACAGAGAAACCATAATGTTGAGCAAATAGTAATGCATTGTTAAACAAAGAATTTTGAATATAAACAGAAGTTGTAGAAATTATTACAAATGAAATTTGAATAAATACGTAATAATTTTCCTTTTAGTTTCCTCTAATATCCCAATCAACTTAAATTATTTTAGTTTGCATCACCTACAATACAAATAAAAATATGCACAAGTTTAGTCATCTAAGTAATGGTGGTAGATGAATTCAAAATTAGTATAAATATCACATAATTATCTTAAAATCACTAGTTATAAATTTTAACATTATACAAATGAAATGTAATTAATTAATTTTTTTTTAATAGTGTAAAAAATTAAATTTAAAAGAAAGAAATTTACCTTTTAACAAAATATATCTAATTCTCAACTCACATTTTTTTTTTAATGATTTAGAGCATCTATATGAAGAAAAAATTTAAAGACCCTTTTACCTATTTGTAAGGTTTAGAGATATTCTAGGGATAAAAAAGTCATCGTTAAAGCTGACTAGATAATGACACATGTCCTTAGATGAAGGGTTAAGATTCTATTTTTGAAATTAGTGGAAGTAAGAAAAGTAGAGGTAGGAAAAGACATTGGAGGTTGGTGAAGATAGTGGAGGTTGGTGAAGGTTGTAGAAGTAGGTGAAGATAGAGGTTGGCGAAGATAGTGGAGGTAGATGAAGTATTTTTAAATTAATCAAATTCAGATTTGGGTACCACATTTTAGCCATTCAGATTTTGGGCTCATATCACGTGAGTTGAGTTTTCAAAAAGTTTTCGTGAGAACTGGTGCGCAGGTGGGCATTTCACCCTATCAATAGCCTTATCCTTTAGTTTTTTTAGAATGTATCAGTCACTCAAGAATTTAAAACCTACAGATTTCAAATTAATTTACACTTTCTAAAATTTAGGTGGAACATTTTTCTAGCCCAGCCAGCTGTAAGTCAAACAGCTTTGCCAGGCTGAGCCCAACTCCAAAAATAAGCATCTCACTAGCGTAGTACCCATCCCAAGAACGTCGAAATAGTTGAGCCAGAAAGCAGTGTGGCATTGAGCCTTTGTGCGTAACCAAAATCAGGTCTAGCCTTGTAAGTTGTTAAGCCTCAAAACTCATGCTTAAGCTGATCTTGTGGGCCATCAACCATTGCAAAAGTCCAACTAGAGAGAGCTAGATATGGAACTAACCCACTTTCACCCCTACCTGCAGTGGGACTTTCCATGTGCGCCCTAATGATGGAGCCTGCTTTAGATCAAGTCGGCACTATCCGGACTAATCATTTGGTGACCCTCACTGTAAATTGCTCATAAGCAGTAGATTGCTCCAATTCATCAATGATCCTAGAAAGATATCGAAAGATTTACCAGAGGTACAAGGAGGAGAACATCAAGGGATGTGAAACACTTTTAAATTATTTGTGGATGAATTCAGAAGAATGAAAAGAAATTTTCAAGAGCTCGCATTCAAATCTAAAAACCAATGGTGAAAATCATCATTATTCATTAGTATGTTGCCACTTTGGATCACCACCCATTGGGACCTACATGCTAGAGGTTGTATAAAGACTTGAATCATCCATGTTCCCAGTACTACCATAACTAGATCCAATAACTAGAGCTGTACACGAACCGAGTTAGCCCGGTTAACTCACGCGACTTGACTCGACTTGAAATTGGGTTCGAGCCAAGTCGAGCAGATTTTTTGAGTTCGAAAAAATTTCGAGCCGAGTCTGAGCTAGACCGAGCTCGACTCGACTCGGCTCAAAACTTGACTCGGTTTGAATCGATTCGACTCGGATCGGGTTTACTTAACATAAATTTTTGTGTATATATATATATATATATATATATATATAACCCTAAAACTTAAACTCGAACTCAGCTCATTGGCTCGAACTCGAACTCGGCTCGAAAGATCGAGCTCAAGCTCAGCTCGAACTTGGCTCGAGCTGGCCCGAGTTGCTGGCCGAGTTGAGTCGAGCTGGTCAGTCAGGCTCGAGGACCAGGCCGAGTTCAAGCTAGCCTGCTGGCCGAGCCGAGCTGAGCCAAGCTTGACTCGGTTTGGTTCATGTACAGCTCTACCACTAACCACACTTCAATGAATGTGCACAATAGAAAATTTTCTTTGCAGTTTTGTAAATTCATCAACACAGTGATGGCTCAAACCATCCACTCAACCTAAGATTCTTAAGATGGCTAATATTGTATAAAATCTAGAACATGGACAATGCTGAATTCCTGATCATCTAACCACTTAACATGAGGGCCCCAATAGAGCAAGAAATAATGGGATCTAGGTCATGACATAGCAAACAAACTCCTGCTCTCTGTTGGGCAACCTATTATGCGATTCATTACGCCACCCATAACATGCCCTCACACAAGCCTTTGTTGCATCTGGTTATGATCCACAGTGCCCATCTGTTGGGCAACATCATTTTGACGTCGACTTCCAAATCTGCTACGTAACATGTGTAAGGCTTAAGTGTCGGTGGAATTAGATATGTTATGCAGTCTCATGCATGTAAGCTGATCCATAACACATGCAAGCAGAAGTGGCATCTGCAGCATAATGTGCTAAATTGCGACCGTTCTTCACATAAAATTTCCTTTACATGCACTGTGCAGACTAGTGCACCATCCTAAACATATAGTAACATGGTGTACATGACAGGCAAACGTGTCTAAGTTGTCCATGTACATGCGGCTGCACATTAAAACATGGCGCAAGGTAAGAGATCGAAACCATCTTTCATGAAGGGCACATTGTCCACATGCCTATGCAAAGAACTAGCGAACACCCATTCATGAGATTGCCCACAATTTTTTTTTGTGACCGATGGACAGATGGATACAACTTGATCTCATTACTATATTTGTTACCTGTGGGTTTCCTCCAACTTCTGGGCAGGTCCTAGTTAAAGTGCAGGCCACTTGATCGGCATCTTATAACTAACACACATGTGGTCCTGCAATGTGTATAAGGGCTGTAAACAGCTGAGTGAGCGTACACTTTCAGGATGTAAAAGAAACAGGGTATAAAAGGAATTAAATGAAAAGTTGAAACTAGCTGTTTAATGTTATATATACACATAAATAACTATAAATATATATGGGAAGGTTCACAGGCAACTAGTTGTGGATGAAAAATCATACAACTGGCTGCACGTAGGGCGCACCGTGTTGTATGTCATCCAAATTCATCCAACAGGGTTGCACCCCTCATGAAAATAGGATGACCCAAAAATCAAACCAATTAAAAGCCCCAATGTTAGCATGTTACTGTAACACATGCTTCTCTTTTCTGAAATAGGTGATTGGTAACTTCTATTGGCTACCTTGACTCCACTTGTCTACTGGCAAGGAGTTGACTTATGCTGCTTAATATGGAACATTTTGTAAGAATGTTGAACTTCTGTTATGCATGATTATTTCACTTGGCACTCCATATTGACTGACAATGTTATTCTTCAAATATCTTATGTCACGTGTAGTTGTAATTTTGGTTTAGGGTGTAGCTTCAAACCATTTAGTAAAATAATCAAATTGCAACCAAAATATATATGCAAACATTTGTCACTCTAGGAACGAACTTTCCAATGACATTTAGGCATCATCTTGCAAATAACCCAAAAAGTAGTCAGGATATGGAACGCAAAACACCTTCTGTGCATCTAGATTGCATGTTCTTGACATTCAAAGCATTTCACCACTTGTTTGCGGCAATCCATCACCAACATGGTTTGAATAATAGCGTTAGCCTCAGGATCTACATGGTCATCATATGGCCATTCATGTGGGGCTCCCATATTCCTTCTTGAATACAATTTGTAACTTTCTCCACTTCCTCCTCATCTAAGCACTGGAGAAAATTCTAGTTATGAGACCTTCTAAAGGGTGGTTCCACCATTGACGACAAATTGCCTAGCTAATCTCTTAATGGTGTGTCAATTAATGGCAGTCACACTTGTGGTTATGCCCATTTACAAAAAAAAATAATAAAATCACCCTGAAAATCCTCATTGTGGGATCCTAGGATCGGAACCTGGTGTATGAGATCTAGGAGCTGAGATTAGGGTACTATGAAGGTTTTCACCGCCGGATTCGAAGCTCGGGAATTCTGTGAGCCCGTTCACCGAGTTTAGGGCATGACACTCGAGGGAGCACTTAATATTGGTATACTATGGAAGTTTATATGTTTCTCAATCTACGGTAATAAGTAGGTTCTTGCTCCACTATAACTGTCCACTGTTATGTCCATTCAGCCATCTCGATCATGGAGGCCAAAGTTGTAAGCACATCCATGTACTTATTTTTGTTATACTGGACATGTAGGTGAAGGAAATCTCGCCAAACACTTCAATCAAGTTTTCCAGATACATTTGATATGGGATTAGCTTCTTTTTATTTTCCAATCTCCATTCATCTGACTATTGACCAACAATCTCCAAACACATCCAATGTCTCCACCTTCAGAGTGATTGAGTCATTTAATCCAACGGTGCATGCCTCATACTCCGCCCTGTTGTTAATGCAGTCAAACATAAGCTTCTTTTAACTCAAAACATGAACACCTTCCAGAGACAAAGATTTCCTCCATGCCGCAGCCTCTTAAGATTAATGATATTTTCTAAATAGATGTATGGCAATACATGCATTAGCATCTAGGTCCCAAGCTTCCTGAAGTTACTTTAGGTTGTGGAGCCTATTGGTGTTGGTTCCTAAGAAGATTTGGCTCTAAGTAGTGGTTTTATAGAGATTTATGGTTTGAGGTTTTGATACCTTCCATAAAAACTCCAGCAATTGGAAAAAGACCCTCGATTATGTACTTCAACCCAGGTTGAAGAAGCATTTTGGGTAGCATATTGCCACAACCCAAGTGCTTCCCCCAAGCATAGACCGTCCAACAGTCAACTCACAATCAAGTCAACCTATCCCTAAGTGCAAACACCAAGTGATGTGCACCAAAGCCACTAGGATGTAGGAGAGACGAGAGAATGGAAGAATGCTTTGTCTTACTTAAGGGCTTCAAAGCTTACAACTTGTTGATGGATACAAATGAGGTCCCCTCCTCATATCGGTCTTGGAAAATTCTAGCTACTTTACATGGATGGCTAGTATGATGCCACATTGCGATCATCCACTGACTAAGAATACTTCAGAATCTTTCTCGAATAATCTGCACTACAAGCTGAGAACAATTTGACTCAGCTCATGATTTGGCCCTGTAGGAATAACTGATCCATTACAAGGATGGGAGGAGGATCCATTTTGGGAAGACATATGGTTAGGAAAGGGTTCACTTCAAGACAAATTCCCAAAACTAGCAACATTTTCTTCAAAGGCGAACGCTCCCATTTGTTGATGCTTTTCCCTCTTAGATGAGGATGTGGTTTGGTATCCTACATGTCGGAGGAATTTATTGAATAAGGAGGTCGATGACTTCACTCGGCTCTTAGTGAGGATCTATGGTTTTCATCCCTTGACAGGTGAGAATGATGCAATGGCTTGGAAGTTGGATACGTCGGGTCGATTTTCCATCGGATACTTCCACAGGTTGATTTCTGGTCTTTGGCGGGTGAGCGGTGTGCTTACCATCGCCTTTGTGTGGTAGTGCGGCGCCAGTCCCAAGGTTACGGCCTTTGCTTGGCTAGTGGGCAAGGACAAGGTGTTAACAATTGACAATCTCCAAAGGAGGTCAATGATTATGCCCAACATTTGTGTCATGTGCATGTGCAATGCAGAGATGATTAACCGCTTATTCATCCACTGCCCTTTTGCCAGACTGTGGGAGACTTCTTTGTCGTATTCCATTTGTCATGGGTGATGTTGGGGTCAAAAGAGGATCTGCTCCTAGCATGGCACGGGGTTAGGATCGGGAAAAAGGGTAGGGTGCCGTGGAAGTTAGTTATGTTGGCTGGTTTTTGGCCTCTTTAGGGGAAAATAAATAGTTGGTGCTTCATCATCTCCTAGATTTTTCATCATGGCTCATCCCAAAACCAGCGGCTAAACAGTTTTGGAAAAGAAAATGGGGGGGGGGGAGGGGTTGCCGATTGGGCTTCAAGATCCAAGGGTCTTGTTGAGTGTTTCTTTCTTGATCAAGCTTATGTTGTTGTTGTTTCCCCTGTAGCCCTTTGGGCCTTTTTTTTTTTTTTTTTTCATCTAATAAAATTTCATTACCTTTCAAAAAAAAAAGAAGAGGAATGATCGGTCCAAGATAGTATGCATATCAAAGATGGGTTGCCAGAGATGTCTAGGATTTGAAAAGAAATGTAAGCAGGCTAAGATAATCTAACAATATGTATCTTGAATAAATATTGGAGCATGATATATTTGATTTCTCTACAGTGCTACTTTCATGGTTGTGTAGTTGACCATCTTATAGATGTGATTTGGAAACTATAAATTAAAGCACATATTTCTCAATGGTTCCATGAAATAATTGACCTGAATTGTTGAAACCCTTTGCAAATTGAAGAATTTTGTTTAATCATGCACTTTTCTCTCTCTTCCATTGCAAGGACATAACTGATCTCCATCAAATCTAGCTCCTCAATTATAGGTTGGCGACATAACTATCTCTAATTCCAGTGAGTGCCTTCCAAAAAAAATTGTTCTTCATAATTAGGGCCTGCCTGATTAAATATCATGTTGGGTACTTAAGAAACAACATTTTCATAGGATGAGTGTAGCTGACAAGAGGATGTTGAGATGGATGAGTGGCAAGACAAGGAAGTATAGAATTGGGAATGAATGCATCAAAGGGAACTTAGTAGTAGCACCGATAGGTAATAAGATGCAGGAAAGTAAACTTGAATAGTGTGGTCATGAGCAACGGAGACCAAGAACCATGCAGGTTAGAAGAAATGAGTTGGTTCAAGTCAAAGGCTATAAAGGGGAAAGCCAAAAAGACATGGATGGATGTAGTAAGAAAAGACTTGATAACCTATGGTCTAATTGAGGGTCTGGCCCTTGATAGAGAGGAATGGTGGAACAAGATTCATGTAGTCGACCCCAATTAATTGGGATAAGGCTTAGATGATTATGAACCATGGCCCGCCTATTGTTGGATTGGAATGTAGTGGAGAGTGTTCCCATCACCAATGTTGCCTTGATTACCAACTCGTCTGGTATCCTTCAAAACTGGGACCACTGACCTTGAGTCTCAATCTTTCGAGGCATCTTAACAAAAATCTGTACACACGAATGGCAGATTTTCTTTGGACTACCAATTTCCTCTTCGAATGAGGCTCTGATACCCAATTGGTGCAAACTATAAAAAATCAGTCGAATTTGCATATACACTAACTAGAGATACCAACTCACATTAAAAAGAAGAAGGGAGAAGGAAACATGATTACGAGAGGAATTTACCAATGGAGTTGAAAAATCACACACAAGGCAAGAAGATCTTCCTCTAAAAATTGCAGCAATTATTATCAAAGAGGAACAATAATGAAGGTCTTTGGAGTATAGATAATATAAAACATAAACAAAACCCTATAACCAATCTCATCCTTCAATCCTAATAGATTTCAACCCTTGATTATCCTTAAAACAACCATATGTAAGTTCTTATTCTTTCTTTACTAAATTTAAATAGTTAAAAACTGCCTTGAGTTTCTAAGAGCAGATAGTTACTATAGCATTTACACAGCATAACGCTGTAGTGTGTGCTTCTTTTTCCTTGACTGGGGGATGGGCCCCCACAGTCAACGCGATTGAGTGTGGCCAATCCATTGCTGCATCAATTACACATAATCAAAATACACGCTTAATATTGAGTAAAACAGTTATCAATGGATCTGCGTATATTTAAGTTGGAGGCTATGAATCGGAAACATCACCATAACTCACCAAATTGACATCTCGGAAAGTACTTTCTGATGCCTCAGTTCCGGTCCTCGATTGATTCAGCTCCAAATTATGTTTTAGGTTTGATAAACTTGAAAGGTCACCATCACTTAGTATCACCTGCATTGAATGCTCCATCATCACTAGGTTTATTTTGCTACAAAAAGCAACACTTCTAATCGCTAGATATGAATCATATGATATGAGAAAGTAGTGACATTAACAATATATCAGTGAATGGAGCTGCATTTCAACTTTTGAATTCTCAATGAGTGGAATGGCCATTGTGCTGATTTCTTCTATTAGAAGAAACAACCTCACCTACCATTTTGGGCTAGTTTCATGGAGAGTCCATTCCACTCAATGCATTTTCCAAACAAGGCAGCTTTGAAACATGCATGGCACCATGAAATGGAGATTTGAGCTCTTCTCCAAATGAAGCTTTATGTATTTCCAGATGACAAGAGCTGCATAAGTCATTTTGCCAAAGCAGACATGAAGAGTGATGACTTAGGTTGGTGGGTTTAGGCTGGCTTGCACACATCAATGGGCAAGGTTGGCTCATCCAGATTCTGGGCTGGGTTTTAGTCTGATTCTAAGGGTCTGCAGGACAGGCAAGTGACTAATCTACAGGTTCCAAAAAAGAAAAGGAAAAAAAAAATTGACATGGTTCAAGCCCAAACCTTGGCCAATTTATGGTTGTCATGGATCAGTCCCGAGCCTAGATTTCAAGACATGTAGAAGAAGTGAGTTTGGGCACACCCTGGCAGGGCAAATCTACTCAGTCCCATTGGTAAGTCCAGGCAGCTACAGCATTGACAACAAGATTAAAACTCAAGGTCTGCACTATAGATTTTCAGAAACTAGGATTCCTAGCAGCTGCTACTACATCAAAAATGTTTTTCAGCAAAGCAGAAAAGTCAAAATCATCCATTTCTCAAACTTTATGCATAGATGCAAAAACCTAAACCAATTGCTAATTCGTCCATTTTAATATCTGGAAGGAGTTTATATAACGTAAACTGATTATAGATGTTGTTGATGATGATGATGATTCATTTCCAGAAGCTGGGGAATGAGTACCTCATGCATCATGGGCACCCTTGCATAGTCTTAAAAGAAATGTTAGAGAAAAGGGCTAGATAACAACTTGTATTGCCACAACTCAATAAGTTGCGACAATTATTCCACCACACACATGGCACATATGCAAGTTTTGAGGTGGATGGATCTCAACAACATAAAAATACCACTGCCATTTTCAACAGCCAACATCACCCTTAAGAAAATGCCACTGTCATTTAATTCACTTTAAAATTTTCATGGGTATTTCAAAAAGTGCAGTTTTTTAGAGGGAAGTCCATCCTTGTTAAAGTCAATAAGTGCGTGGGCGATACAACTGTGTGGTCCACCTGAGTGATTTTACTCTGGGACATACACTTGTATGGTCCATCCTCTCTCTCTCTCTCTCTCTCTCTCTCTCTCTCTCTCTCTCTCTCTCTCTCTCTCTCTCTCTCTCTCTCTCTCTCCCTTTTCTCAAACTACATGGTAACGGAGTAGGTTTCATCAAGCTAGAGTCTTCCCCTCCTTCTTCTCTTAAAACCCTTTACTCCTTATTCCTCTTCTCTTCTTGTTCTCTTTTCTCTCTCTTATTCTGAGAGTTCTTTACAGAATATAGGGTTTTGTTTCTTTTGTTTATGCGTTGGGCAATTGTTGATGGCATGCACGTGAAGCCATGAGTAATGAATGTGGTCATTCTCATTGTCTGAAGACATGGAACTAAGAAGCATGATTGTTCTACTGTGATGTGCTGGGCTGATTGATATGTTGCATCCACTCTGTTGTTCGTGTTGGCTTAAGGGATTGAAGCTCTCAAGTGTAAAAGCATTTCAGTACCAAGTGCATTTAGTTCTCTTGAATTTTTGTTTGGATGGAGACAAAAAATTGAGAACAAATCTGATTATATTAGTCCATCTAACTTTCTAGGGGCTCAAATATACTCCACAAAGCTGAATGGGGCAAATTATTTTTAATGTTCAAAGTTTGTGGAAGTCTTCTTGATTGCCAAAAGAAAGTTAAAATACTTGACCTCCACGAAGCCTGAGAAGAATGATAGTGGATACGATGAGTGGGTTTAGGAGAACACTCAAGTCATGACATGGTTATGGAATAGTTTGGAACAATCCATTAGTACAAATGTTGTGTTTCTTCATACTGCCAAGGAAGTATGGGATACAATATGAGAGATATATTCATCAGATAAAAACATCTCTCATACATATCGATTGTTTCAAGAAATAAGGTGACTAGTCCCTTGAGAATAGTTTTTGAAACTTAAAAGCATATGGGAAGATTTAAATGTATATTAATCCCTTACAAATGATCTAGAAAGTCAATGTTAGTAGCATGAAGAATCTAAGATGACCAAACTTTTATCAAGATTAAAGCTTGAATATGAGCCTGTTCAAGCCCGTGGTTTTGTGGAAAGGTTGAAAGTTCGTTTGGTTGCTAAGGGTTATACTCTGACTCTCAGCTTGGATTATATAGAGACCTTTTCCCCTGTTGCAAAACTCAACTCCATCCGTATTATAATGTTTTTGGCCATTAATCATAGCTGGCCATTGTTTCAATTTGATGTTAAAAATGTGTTTCTACATGGCGATATCGTAGAAGAGGTATATATGGAGAAACCACCTAGGTTTGTTGCTCGTGGCCTCGTGGGGAGTCATATACGAACTGTAGGTTTAACAAGTTTAGCAAAGTAGTGTTAACATATGGGTTGCGGTAAAGTCAAGCTGATCATTCGGTTTTCATATGCAAAAGTATATCTGGACCAATTGCATTGGTTGTATATGTGGATGATATTGAGATTACAGGCAGCAATAGTAAGGGGATTGAGGACCTTAAGAGACATCTTCAAGGCGACTATCTAACAAAGGACTTGGGCAATCTTCAGTCTTCCTTACGATAGTGGTTGCTAGATCAAAAGAAGGCATCAATCTATCTTAAAGAAAGTATATTGTGGATTTATTTGAAGAAATGGGTTTCTTTGGTGCAAAAATTGTTTTTTTTTTTGAACTTTGGAAATTTTATTGAAGGCTGCAGCCAAAGAATACAAGGAACCAAAAGAAAACCAAAAAAGATAATTACAATTCTTGCCAACTATTAGGAATTTTTTTGAACTTTGGTGCTAAAAATGTAGACACGCTAATCGATCCAAATGACAAGCTAGCTGGAGATCAAAGCAATTTGCTTAAACATCCAAGATGTATAAAAGATTGGTGGGAAAACTCATTTACTTAACCATCACTAGACACAATATATCATATGCGGTAAGTGTAGTTAGTCAGTTCATGAGTTATCCTAGAGTTCTGCATGTTGATGCGGTTATTCGGATTCTTCGATATCTCAAAAGAGCACTGGATTAGAGTACATTATGTAATAGTCATGATCATCTTCATATTACAAGGTACTCTGATGCACATTGGGCAAGTTCTCCTACTGATAGGTACTTAACTACTGGATACTACAAATTCGTGAGACAATGAGTGATAGTTTGATACTTGGAAGAGCAAGAAGATAAGCATGGTGGCGCAATCTAACACTAGAGCTGAGTATCGAGCTATGGCTTACACTATGTGTGAGTTAGTATTGTTAAAGAAGCTTCTAAATGAAATGGGGTTTGTTATGAATACTTAATTACAATTGTTCTGTGATAATCAAATGGCCACTCATATTGCAAGCAACCTAGTTTTTCACAAGACCAAGCATATTGAGGTTGATTGTTATTTTATACGCAAGAAAGTCTCAAGTGGTGCAATCCCTACATATGTCAGGTCTCAAGATCAGCTAGCTGATGTATTCACCAAAGCACTTGCCTGAAATCATTTTAAATGTGCCTTTTCCAAACCTTTTTTTTTTTTTTTTTGAAAGATGAAATTTTATTAAGGCCAGAAGCCAAAACAAAGACAACAACAAAGCAAAAGCCAAAGATAAAAGAGAACTAACAAAAGAAGAAGAAGATACAACCCCACCCAAAGGTCTAACCTGAAAAATACTTAGGGCAACCAATCAGACAGAAACTGAAGAACCTGGTTAAGAACAACCATCGCAGAACAACTCTGATTCCAAGCTAGGCATCAATGATATATATATACTCTAACTTAAGGGGGGGGGGGGGGGGGGAGGGGAGTGTGCTAAAGTCAATAACTGTGGACTGTATATTTGTACAGTCCACCTAGACGATTGCAATATGGAATGTACACTTGTACAATCCATCTTCTCCCTCTTCTCCTTTTTCTCTTCCTCATGGAAATCGCATGGGCATTTCGATCTTCTTATATAGGATAAAGGTTTACATGCATGTCTACTCATAAAAGTAAAACTCTGTGCTTATTAAAAAAAAGTACACTTGTGTCTGTATGCATGTATAAGAAACCCCAATCTAAACTTAATCTCAACCACTAAACTCTATTAAGTTCCAGCCTTGATGATCCTGTGCCATAAAATACTAAAGAAATACTATAGTGGGTACCGCAGAATTATTGTAGCATGTTATCATAGAGTGATACTGTAGCGAATACTCTAGCTCCTACTGTAGCACAACCTTTTTATAGGAAGGCAGTTAAGAAAACTACAGGAATGCCAAAAACCCTTTTAGTGGACTTAAACATGTGTTTATCACATATGGGGCTGCAAGATGGGTTTCTATGATCATAGTTCAGATCTTTGGAACCCAAACTTGATCGCCATTTCCTACAATCATCTCAGCTCACATTACTCCAACCGGTTGGAAGGAATTTGACACTGTTGAGTACTTTTTGGATTCAACAACTCAATCTGCTTATCCCACTTCAAAATCAACCCTGATGTTGCATGATGCTTCAATCGGTTTACGATGTAACATGAACGTCACAACACCCTCCAATGTGTAGGAATTCTCATTCCCACAGATAGTGCCACGGCCTCCCAAGAAGAATCCCGCACCGAACCTGATGCGGACACAAGCGCATTCAAGGTGTACCAACGAATAAAACGCCAACCACGAGTGCCGTCCTTGTGGATAGGCGACTATTGAGGAGCTGAAGACCTTTCACATGTGATTGGACATATAGAAGACCCCACTCAGGGAAGACACATGTGAAGGAAGATTGGAGAGAGAAGACCAGCGCCCGAACTTTCCCGTACTTATGTTATTTGCGCGTTTTTGCTTAGTTAGGGGTCTTTTAGTAATTTTATGTCTTTATTTGCTTATTCTAGGGGTATTTTAGTAATTTTATGTCTTTATTTGCTTATTTAAGTGGGCTAAAGCCCTAAATCCGAATTTTAACTATTGATTAATGAAAAGCAAACTCTTTGGTTGCCTCCTTCCTCTCCTCTCTAATGGTGCTTCTTCTCTTTCCTTGATCTTCCTCTTCTAATTTCTTCTTGTGCCCCTCCAACTTCTTCAAGGTAATTATTTTCTTCTTTCTATTTTCCAGTTTTGGCTAATCCTTCTTCAATCAAAATCTTGAGAATCGATCTAAAACCCTAAACCCCCAAATTCTCAAATCCCTAATCCGAGAAACTTCTTGGTTCTTTGGACTAGTGATCTTCATTGATCGATTGGGTGTAACCATACAAGATCGGGAGGTCTCATTCCTCGCCGGATCCAACCTAAGTAATAATTGAATGCCATGCTCCATGGTTGTGATGATGGCCCATTCCATTGCATGTTTCCTTTATGATTTTCTCAGTTATGATGATTATTGCTAGAATTTTAGATCATTTATTCCTTCTATTTCCGCTGTTTAATTATGTTCATGAGCATGCATCATAATTAGGGTTGTCCTGCGTCAGAACCACTGCACAACATCTCACCAAACAGCATTACTGTATCGACCATAAATGAAAAGGGAAATCAAGTGATTATGTGTTACTTTGATTTCATTCCCATTCCTGAACTACACTGTGTGAGGTTGCAAAAGCCTTTTAGTGTCCATCTTCACCTTTCCATCATTGCTACATTTCCACAATTGCCATGTCAACCACCAACTTGCACACTTCCCTTTCAATGTGCTTTTTGTCATGAAGGCATTGATACTGCCATCTTCTTCCCCCAACGATTTTGAATTCTACATCCGCACCTTCCTAAATCTTTCCAAGCTGAATTTCATCTTTGGATTTTCTTTTCAAACACTCAAAGGAACACTCTGGAGGTGGCTTTTTAATCCACGTCCTTTTTCTCTCATTTCCCTTGCGGCCTCATCTTGGGTTTGGTGAGTTAGGATATAAAAAAAATAATCATCCTGATTTCCTTTCACAAGCATGTGAGGGCTTTTTGTGTTATGCACATCCTTCTTTCTAATGTATTCTTCGTCTTTCAATGCAAGTTTGTAAGTCTCCTCCACCAAATACACCCTGGTTCACTTAAGATCTTCCATTGGATCTGATAATACGAACCACTAGCCTTATTTTCTACTGATTGATCTACCGATTGATGTCTTTCCAAATCACGAGGAAGTTTCTGTTGGGAACAATGAAACTTCTGATAGAGTTCTTGCTCATTATTCAAGGGCAAGAACTTTTTGTTTCCTCACCTCCTTTGTCTTCATCCAACTCTCCAATTTCTTCCTCAGTTGCATAAACGTTCTACCTGGGTGCCCTCCCACTTCAAATTGCACTAGATTCATGCTGCCGGTCTCACTTCCTAGTTATTTATAGTTGTTAACATTTTGAAATAGATGCTTTCCAACTCATGCAATAAAATTTGTTGTCGCTTCCCTATAGTCTTCATGCAACAATGTTTCTTTATGTCTCTCTCTCCAATGTCCTCACAAAGAAATGCACCAGAAATTGGGTTGCGACAATCTTAACCTTCATCTTACTCGGCCCCCTCCTTCCGTTTGAATAATCTACATTTGCCAACCAACCGGTAAAGTTTGTCAATTATGAAACTCCTTGGAACTCAACCCAAACTTTCTGCCATATGTATAATCAAAACCCTCCTATGTCGGTCACATCTTCTACAATAACACAAACGAGCGGAACATCATCGCATCACTAACATCAAATTCCAGATAGTACCACCTTGCACAGAAGGATTGTCCTCAATATTTTTTGGATGATGTCAAATTATCCAAATCTACTCAAGATCTTTTTATGGCCCTTCCAATTTCATCATTCCTTCTATAGGTCTTACCAATATGCTCCTCTTGTATAGCCCTTTCAATTTGATCTTGCCTTTTAAAAATTAGCCTGTAGATGAACTTGCTCTGATACTGATTTGATAAAGGGCGAACTGAAATTTGTATGGAATTAAAAGAATAAAATAGAGGAAAATCACATCACACTATTCAAAGAGGTTGATTATAAAGATTTCTCCCATTGCAAACGAACATATTTTGTCTAAGAAAAATGACTACTTCACTTTGTTCCGAATTCCAAGCCAGTTGTCATCTACAAAACTACGTATATATAAAAGAAACCCTAATACAAACTTATCTCAACCACTAGACTCTATTAAATCAGAACACTTGAATATCCTTAAAAGGGCCTAAAATATTGTAGCATCATTGTAGCTCATACTGTTGAGTTACTATAGCAAACATACAACAGCGATTGTAGCGGCTATTGTGCCAAACCCCTAATATACAAAGGCCATTTTTTTAAAAAAAAACTTGTGGACTTAGAACACATGCTAATACATGTGGGGCCCATTTGATGAACTGCGGGACCCACAATTTGGATATTTGGCACCCACATCTTCATCGCATATTTCTGACAATCATTTTGGCTAGCATCGGTGTGTAAATGGATTTAACATAATTGCCTATATATCAAAAAGAAAATAGAAATAACCACTGAGCAATATGCAATTGAAAGCCCTGAGAAATCCAAAGTTGCATTGGAGGAATGGAGCTAGGCAAGAATCAACCAAACAACAATAAAATTTTGACCAGGAAAAACTCAACAAAATTCACATGGTAATATCATACCTTGGAGGCATTTACGTAGGTAAGAGAAATACCAACTAAGCCGACACCAGAACCAACCTGTAGTTCGAAAGATTCAATAAGAAAAAAGACCACATTATACACAACATGTTCAATAATTCAAGTGTTTTAAACAGGAATAGAGACCTCCAATGGAACTCACATGAAAAGATAAAACTGAAAGCCAAAAAAGGTACATAAACAGCCACAGGGAGTCAAAAAGGAGAAGGAATTAAGTTAGTATCAGTAACATGAACATGAAAGTTGTTTTAGTCATGATGTTCCGATCAAAAGATTGACAGTTGATCTACCATTTTCTCGGGCCATGAGGTTTGGGTTTGTGAGCAAAACCTCCAAGCCAAATGATTGTTGTAACTTGTATACATCATAGCATCGAGAAATATGCTGAAACCAGCTGAGATGCATTTCACACTTAGGGTGGAAGTTCCTATATTTGCATTGAGTGAAATGGCTATTGACCCAAATGGCAATAGCGTCATTTCTTCTATTTGAAGAAGCGAGCTCACTTGCCATTTAGAGCCTGTTTAGACTTCCACCATTCCAAGCAATGTGATATAGAGTTTCCACACTTCAAAAATTATATGTTCAAGGCCTTTTACAATGAAATTGCTACTCAATTCCAATGCCCCATTAAAGTTCTTTGCTTTGACAATGGGGGGTGAATATATGTCGAAGGCATTCTTGACTTTTTTGCAAGATCATGGTATTTTATGTTAGTCTTCTTGTCCTCGCACTCCTCAACAAAATGGCATTGCCAAAATGAAGAATCGTCACATTCTTGAAGTTACATGTGCACTTCTCCTTGGTATGCATGCTCCTAAACATTTTTGGATGATGCCTTACTGTTGTCTTTCTTATTAATCGCATCCCATCTAGAATTCTACAAAATAAATCTTCCTTTAAAATTTTACACCCTCATGATAAATCATTTTCCTTATCTCCCAAAGTTTTTTGTTATACATGTTTTGTTCATAAACTTGATGGCGGTAATAGCAAGTTAAGTCATCAGTCTGAAAAATGTGTTTTTCTAGGATCTTCACACTCCTCGAAGGGGTATAAACGTTATAACCCATTGACTAACAAAAAGTACGTGTTAGCAAATGTGATGCAGGGAAATTAACCACTTGCTCTAAAAGCTCAAATTGATAGAGCATGGCGAATCAATCCCTTTATCTCATAGCTCAGGCTCTACAACCCATGGGTTAGGACCTCGGCCGAAACCCCCCCCTCCCCGGTGGGCCCCACTTCACATGGATTCCACTTCGCATGAGCCACCTGCCTCACATGGGCCGCCCACCCCAAGTGTGCCCCTACATCCCACAGGCCACCCCACTCGAAGGGTGTGAAAATGCCCTTGCATTAATCATCTTCGGTGAGGAGTCTTGAACACGAGACCTCCCGCTCTAATACCACTTTGATGCAGGACAATTAACCACTTGCTCTAAAAGCTCGAACTAATAGAACATGGCTAATCAATCCCTTTATCTGATAGCCCGAGCCCCACATCCCATGGGTTAGGACCTCAGCTAAACCCCCTCGTGGGCCCCACTTCACATGGGTTTTGCTTCACACGAGCCACCCGCCTCACACGGGCCACTCACCCCGAGTGTGCCCCTGGATCCCACAGGCCACCCCACTCAAGTCTGGTGTGAAAATGCCCGTGCATTAAAATGTCAACTTCTTTAAGGATGTTCCATATTTCTCATCTAAAGGGCGTTCGCTAAATAATCATCTTAGCAATTGGGGGGAGACCTTGTTACATCAACCTATACCTCTTCTAGTCCCCTCACTTGATGAAGATTCCCATTCCTCTAATCCTCTCAAACCATTATTTGTCTAACAATGAAGGAAGAAATCCCCCCATTAATCATCCTCCCATTATTCCATCCACTTCTGATGGAGATCCATATACTATCCCTTCATCTTCTAATGACCTTCCTATTGCTTTACGCAAGCCTAATCAGTCATGTACTTGCCATCTTATTCATCACTATGTTTCTTTTCAGTGCTTGTCACCTACTTTTAGGTTCTTTACTGCCTCAATCTCCTCTTCTTCTATTCCTTGCAATCTCAAGGAGGCCTTCAGTAATTCCGACTGCAAGCAAGCTATGATGGTAGAGATGCAAGCTCTTGAGCAAAATGATACATGGGAGCTAGTTCTCTCACATAAAGGGAAGCAAACAGTTGGGTGTCGTCAGGTCTATACTATTAAGTACCTTTTAGATGGATCCAGTGTTTTCAGTAGCGTTGTAGCGTAGCGTGTAGCATACGCTACATAGCGTACACAAGTAGCGTAGCATAGTGTGTAGAGTGGATAGCATAAGCTACCTGAAATCTCATTTTTTTCAAGTGTTTTTTCTATGTTAGTTAAACACCTATTTTAAAATGGTGATGACTTATACCTATGACATATGGCACTACATTAAACTAATCTGGACTATGCAAATTGTGGTCCATATCGTAGATAGAACACTTAAATCAATCCGGACCATCCAAATTGTCGTCTATATCATGAATTTGTGATGTTTCAATAAATAAAAAAGAAGAAGTCATACTTAGAGATGTTTAAAAGCAAAGAGAGAGAGAGAGAGATAGAGAGAGAGAGAGAGATTTTGCATGGAAATAAGTGGTTGATGATCCAGATTCGTAGTCAAGAACTCATAGAAATTATGTATTTTGTAAAATTTATCATATGTTCTATTATTTTAATTAAAAATATTAAGGATTGTGTAGCTTACGCTACACACTATAGAGGGCCAAACGCCATGCTATACACTACATGCTATTCAAAACACTAGATGCCTATTGTTCCAGCTGGATGTGAACAATGCCTTAGTGGTGATCCTGCTTATGAAGTTTATATGGATTTGCCGCCAAGATTTTCCCTAACCAGTGGGCTACATTGGGTTTGTCACCTCAAGAAGGCGATCTATGGTCTTAAGCAGCCACCCCGGGCTTGGTTCGACAAGTTTAGCAATGCATTGTTAGACTTTGTCTTTGTTCGCAGCCACTTGGATCATTCTCTCTACATCTGTCACCACATAATGGGATTATGGTGTTACTCGTTTATGTAGATGATATTGTCTTGGCCGGTGATGATGTTGTAGGCATTACTGCTCTCAAATCTTTTCTTCAAACGTGATTTGCTATCAAAGATTTAGGTACATATCGCTACTTTCTTGGAATTGAAGTTACTAGATACCAGTCTGGAATTGTTCTCTCGCGATGGAAATAAGCTCTCGATCTCTTGTTTGAGACATGCATGCTTGGTTGTCGACCAGTTGCTATTCCTATGGATGTTGTTAAAAAACTTGGTCTTGATGATGGAGATCTAATATCTTATCTCGGAATGTATCGTCACTTAGTTGGTCATCTCATTTATTTGACTATTACCCGGCTTGACATGTCCTTTGCAGTGAGTGTGTCGGCCAATTTATGCATGCTCCTCATACGGCTCATCCTTTTGTCGTGTATCAAATCCTCCATTATTTGAAGATGTCTCTTGGTCAAGGCTTACAATTTCAGCAACATGGTCATCTTCATCTCTCTAGCTACTTCGATGCTGACTGTGCTAGGAGTTTTCATGATTGACGATCTACATCTGGCTATCACACCTTTGTGGGTGGCAATTTGGTCACCTGGAAAAGTAAAAAGCAGTCAATGGTTGCTCAGTCTACTACAGAGGCTGAATATAAAGCCATGGCACATGCGACATGTGAACTCATGTGGTTGCACACTCTGTTACAAGAACTTGGTTATCCTTCTTCTGATGTCATTCCTCCCTACTGTAACAATCAAGCTTGTGTTTCATGAACGCACTAAACACATTGAGATAGATTATCATTTCATCCGTGAAAAGGCAGCCACTAAAGAAATTGAAACTCCATTCATTCGTTCGGGGGAGTAGCTAGTTGATATGTTCACTAAATCTCTTGGGCAGGACAACTAGCATCATCTGGTCGACAAGTTAGGCATAATTGACATCTATGCTCCGACTTGAGGGGGAATATTGAGCACTATTGAGAATATATGTATACTTTGTATTTTGTGTGTGTGTGTGTATCTTGTATACTCTGCTGGAGCCTGGAGCACCATGTGTGCCTTTATTTTAATGTTATGAGAGTTGTGTAGGAATTCTACACAACAGTTGCCCTAGCCATCTTTTTCTCCTCTCTCTCACTTTCAACACTTTCTTTTCCACTTTGTCAACTGATTTCTTCTCCAATCTACCTCAACTGAGCATCCCGAAGATGTTTAGGGTTTCTCTTAAAATTCTCCTTGCAATCCAGCAACAAGCATAGGTTTACATCAGTGTTTTCAGTAGCGCCCGTAGCGTACACTACATAGCGTAGCGAAATCGCTACGTAGCGCATCAGGTAGCGTATATCCCCTGTAGTGTGCGCTACAGGGGTCGTAGCGTACGCTACGGCTTCGTAGCGTGTAGCGCAGGTAGCGTGCGCCACCTGTCTGGTATTTTTTTTTTTCTTTTTCAGTGCAGGAAACAGTGGTGAACTCACACCACAAGCCAAACTTAAGTTAAAAAAGAAAAAACCTTATTCCAAATGGCTTCCCCACCCAAACCGAAGCAGCCGACGCAGCTGCTCTCCCCACCCTTCCATTTGGAGGCCAAAAATCCTCTTGCAGGCCCAATCCGACGCTACCGACGTTGCTCCTCTCCCCACCCTTCAATGTTGAGGTCGAAAATCTGTTACCAGGCGCAAATCGACACTGCTGACGTTGCTCATCTCCCCGCTTTTCAATCTTGAGTTGGAAAAACTGCTTCCAGACGCAAACTGATCACTGTGGAGCTTCAACATTTACAGTTTTCACTGATTCAATCTCATTTTGAGACAAAAATGGGTAGGCTCCTTCCTTTTTTTTTGAATTTTTTCGATGTACAATAAAAATAACTTGGTATTTTCAGTTTTTTCCCTTTTAAAATGCTAGTTACTGTCGGTTTTTTGTTTTTATACTCTTTTTTTTTTTTAATTCTGTGGTATGGCCCACGTGGGCCCCACTGAGGTGCGTGAAGGGGTGGGATGTGCATTATTTTCTATGGTGTGGCCCACGTGGGCCCCACTGAGGTGCGTGAAGGGGTAGGATGTGCATTATTTTCTATGGTGTGGCCCACGCGGGGCCCACTGAGGTGCGTGAAGGGTGGATGTGCATTATTTTCTATGGTGGGGCCCACTAAGGTGCGTGAAGGGGTGGATTTACATTGTTTTCTATGGGGGGCCCACTGTGGTGTGTGTATGTGTCCATTGTGTGGTCCATGTGGGAACCATTATATTATTTTTCACAACTTAATGTTGATTTTTGAGATTCACAAGTTAATCTATTTGTGACATTTATATATTTTGCTTTTTTCTTGCTATTTAATATATATATATATATATATTAAATAATAAAAAAATAAAAGTATTGTGTAGCTTACGCTACACACTACGCAATTTCGATACACGCTACAGAGGGTTGAACGCTACGCAACATGCTACCGCTATTTAAAACACTGGTTTACATGGCTCTCAAAAGAAAAGTGATATGCTCGAATGGATTCGTAGTTTACATGACACATTCAATAGTTCCTGTGATATGGTTTAGACATGATATACATATTATTTGTGTGTGTGTGTGGATAGACTATTCTCAAATTTTTTCTGGAATTGTTGTTGCAAAAGGGATAATTTCCCTATGTAAAGAATCTTAACTAGCACATCAGTGCAAGTTATATGAGGATTCAATAGCAACATAGCTGTTCTATAATGCTAACATGAATCAGCATCTTGGGAGTTCTGCTAAGCCCACATGCTAATACACACATTGTCAAACATGCCAACTTCACCATATCAGTGGGTTATCTGGGCCATGCATCAGGTGGGCCTCACCATGCAGATGTCTTGGCCCAAAAATAAGACATGTCTGCTTGTCAGGTGGGCCACACACACACACACACACACACAAACAAATGGTTAAAAATTGCACAAAGTCTGCAGTCATTGTACGAGTGTGGCTCACTGGCTCATTGTACCAGTATGATATTGGGGCCAACTAATCTACACAGGTGCCACCTGATGTGCCTATCAGATGCCCGAGATACATGTCTGCTTGTACGTAGATGCCTGTGGGCTTAGCAAACCTCTACAAAACAATAAACACCATTAAGAAAACTTCAGAGAACAAAACCTAGCGACAATTGCCTTACCTCAAAGCAAAATTTATCTGAGAAAATCTCGGGATAAGACAGTATAAATTCTGACAAGAAAAGACTTGAAGGCCAAATGGAACACCTATATAAGACAAAACGTAAAGAGTTAAATGTGGTATTCATGATGTTCAGACCTACCTTACTCTTAAATGCAGCATCCATGTGATGTGGCTAAGAATTAATAGTGAATGGGCAGAAAAAGGTAAAATGGTATGATCCTTCACTTGAAAAATTCTCTTCAATTCATGGAGTTAAATTCCCGCATAAAGTATTCTAAAACAGATTGTCCAAACATTGGTAATTCTTCAGAAGATAAACTTTTTCAGTTAAGAGTACCAGATTCTAAACGTCATTATCTGGATTTTACTAAAGAAAACAGAAACTGTAATCAACTTGAGATTCATATCTCTAACTGATGGAAATCCTCTAGCAATGCACTAATGTAAATGTTAGATTAAACAAACAGAAAAACCTATGCACCAAAACCATGCTCTCCACCAGAAACTCTAACAGGGATATATTGCCATGACTGAGTTCCCAGACATAAGAGAGATGATTGCTAGGGGTAAGGGTTAGTAGTATTTTTTTTTCAGGAAATGGAGCTTCATTTAAGGTGATCCACGATGGTATATGGATAGGACCAAACCTACACAATATCAAACTGCGAAGTAAGAATTTAGAAATAGTTAATTTCGGTTAAACTGTTATTGAGGATGTAATGGTGAGATAATACTTACGTGTACAGTTTTTAGTAGGAGAATGATCCAGCAACAGGTTAACAACCTTGTTTCTAGCCAAGGAAAATTAGTGATTTATAGTTATGCTAGCAGTGTATTCAGTGGCAGACGAAACTAGTAATATACAATCACAATGAATGCATTCATGAAACTTGGTTGTAGCCAATCATTGGCAGCAATGTCCTGCTTTTCAATCGAGCCATTCTGCAATTGACGTAGACAACTTGTGGGCATGAAGTTCTAAAAAGCCAGTGGGTTGATTCGTAGCTTCCATTTAGTAACTCCACAGTTGACAGTTCAAATGTACCTTTACCAAGAGAAGTAATTGCATAAAACATGACATCTGATGAGATCTGTTGAAAAAAGAAAGCTGGTAGTGCCCTCTTCTCATTCTCATATTTCAAGATCTTAGGAGTGGAATGGAAATAAGACTGAAGACTTCCAAACAAGTTAGCATGTTCTTTTATTGGGTGGCGATGTACAAAATACCCATGTGATGGTTTTAGTTAAATGGTTCGTTATTCTCATATAAAACATACTTTTATTTAGTCCACTTAGAGGATTAAAGTTGAATTGATAATGGATCACTTTTATACTTTCCAAGGACATATATGATGCTCAATGCACTCGAATAGAACAAAATTGACGAATGTATAACTATTGTTACTCCATCATGGCTTGTCAACTTTGTAAATGATTACATACTCAAGGTGAAAATGAAAGTGCTTTTAGCTTTTATGTATCATTCTCTAAACATGCCTGCATAGCGATCATCTCCTCCTAATATTCTTAGTGTCATTTTTGTAACAAAATACCCATGTGATGGTTTTAGTTAAATGGTTCGTTATTCTCATATAAAACATACTTTCATTTAGTCCACTTAGAGGATTAAAGTTGAATTGATAATGGATCACTTTTATACTTTCCAAGGACATATATGATGCTCAATGCACTCGAATAGAACAGAATTGACTAATGTAGAACTATTGTAACTCCATCATGGCTTGTCAACTTTGTAAATGATTACACACTCAAGGTGAAAATGAAAGTGCTTTTAGCTTTTAAGTATCATTCTCTAAACATGCCTGCATAGCGATCATCTCCTCCTAATATTCTTAGTGTCATTTTTGTAACAAAGTAACGTGTTTAGCAAATTTGTTGCTGGTTTGCATGATATATATGGACATTGTAATAACTTACAAAACTGGAAGTCCTACTTTATAGCCTTGTAACTTTTCTTCAAATCTATAAATGTTTGTTGAAAGGTATATAATTGACTTTTGAAATTTGTAGTTTGCTAATGACTATTGAATTGTATGGTGCTTCTTGCTTGCTACAGATTAGTTCATTCTGAGATAAATTACATGTATGCATTAGAATATCATGAACTCAAATCTAATTTTAGCATACACATTAATATATGGAATACTATGTTAGTAGGTATATTTATGAGCATGTGGTATTCCAACCTATAATAATATTAGACAGAAAGAAATCATGTACCTCAGATCTACAACTCTCTATCAAGGAGGTTATTCTTCCATCTGAGGGAACCTCAGTTTCCACAATTGGAAATTACAGTAGCAATGGATAGAAGTTCCTTAGCAAAGTGAATATGCATATATATTTAGTACAAGTTTCTCAAAATTTTTAACAAAACTGTCAATGATAGCATCAAATTGTCTACACTTCCAGGCATAAGCTTCCAATATCCACTTATAAGTTATAACTATGACTATGCATAGCAACGTCCACAAAGATGCACTAATCATGAGACAAATTCAGACGTATTAAGGAAGACAAGAAAATTTGTTGATTCATAAACATGAATCTGTCAAGACACAAGTGTAAATATGCCGAGATAAAATGTAAATCAGCAAATTCTAGCTACCACAGCATAATTTAATTAATTAAAATCAAGACTGAGATCTAAAGGAAGAACCAGACTCCTACAGTGAAGTTCCTCAGAGAAGGTACGCCTGAAAGAGATGAACACTATAACAAGGAATTTATACAGTCCAGTTCAGGAGCAAACATACAGTTTGCTGATGCGCAGGAGTCTGTACATGTTGCACCCATTGTTTCAAAGCCGTTCATCTGAAGGACACCACCATTAATTGGTGCTGCCTTGTAAATCACCGATATGACAATATCAAAGGTTCTTAACCTTCAACCAATTCCCTATGAATGGACGTTGAAAGGAGAAAATACAGCCAAGGTCCACATCCAATAGAAATATTCCAAAGTTTGAACAGGTGGGATCTTCCGATCTGGCAAATTTTCAGCACAAAACCATCCATGGTGGTGTGACTCAGATCAGTGTAGGGAAGCTTGTGCATCAGCAAACTGTACACTTTCTGATATGCGGGACCCTGTAATTCCTCGTCTGTGAACCTAGTAACTGACAGAAGTGCCCTGATGCATGAGTTATCATAGAGTAATTGACAAAACCATCACAAATATATGGCTGATAATAATAAAACATACCCAGTATCTCCTTCGAGCATGTTGACCGAACATTTCAGTGGAATCACCACTTTTGCTGGTCTTGGACAACTTTGGTTTTCTGAATGACCTAAAAAGTGAAAGGGCAGTGACTAAGATGCAACTGCAAGCAGCATCAGTTGAAGCAAGGAAGATACAGAACTAATAGGCGTACCATCTGGAAAGAGAAAGGATATGCTTTTGTAGACCCTTGTGTTGCCTTTTAGCAAACTATCATCCTATCCAAGGTTAATCCGAAATCCAAACACCATTATTCACATGAAAGAGTTTATAAATAATATATCGCATTTCCAGAAACTTAAAATCCCCAAACCAGTAGACTAGGCTTTAGATCAAATCCAGCCAAGCTCATCTGTTCCAAGTTGACATCACAGGACTATGATAAACAATAAAAACCGCAAGCAGAAAGGAGAGTTAAGATAGTATGAGCGGGGAAAAAACTACGTAAGGAAGAGGAAAGAAGAAATCAGCAGCAAGAACAAAAGATTGAGAGGGTAAAAAGATTATCAAATGAACTTGGCAGGAGAAATATGGAGGAAGCTAAAAGATGCAATCAAGCACTGGAAAAGCAGGACAGCTTGATCTCATTAATTGTTTAAACACAAGATAGAATGCCGAAAGAAGTCTAGCTATTCCAATGTACATGTCAGATTAGCAAAGAGTTGATGAAATAATTCACAGAAGAATTGAAGGAATGATAGAACAAAACGGGAAATTCCAAAATGTCCCAAGTTGTAAAAGAGCTTCTCAACAAAACTTTGAGAAATTTTCTGGGTGATAACGAACTTATAAGTTAGTCACTAAAGAAACTCTCTGATCTCCATAAATATGCTAATGGAACAAACAGCATAATATCTGCAAATAACAGATATTGAAATTTTAAATGTCATCACATCACTCCACACAACAACTGAGAAATATTTGCATGTCTTTCCCATTGTTGTAATTCTTACTTACTTCATGAATGCATGATAGGCAATTTCATTGAACACTGTTGTTAACAGAAATTACGGACACTCTTCAAGAGGGGGGGGCATTTAACATTATTGCTAAATTGAAAAGGATGCATGAAACAGAAAAGTGCCATTACGAAGTCAGCATCACCTAGTTACCTTAAATGAAGCCATATAATACGCATACTGTTCATAGAAGACGTCCAATAAATCATGACCACTGGATTCAACAGCAACAATGACTTTCTTTATAAAATTTTTTATGTACAGATGATTTGCTGCATTGCTGTTGACCACCTGCAAATGAAAATTTATCCCTATGAATATCATACAAGATCATATAATTTCTATTTAGAATAATTGTTTAGACAACTATAAGTGCCTAGAAACACATAAGCATACAAGAATACTCAGCCATTTCTTGGATATATGAGTTTCTAGAAAGATGCCTATCATGCTTTTCTTTTTCCTTAAACATAGCCAACTTTTATCTCCCTGTCCTCATCACTTATCTTCTTTTAGCATGTTCCAGACACACAGAAGAGTAAGATGCAATCTGAAAGGCTTCTACGTCAATTATAGAAATATTGGGTGTTCCAACATATGGTAAATCGCAGTTTGTCCTTTCTTAGAGGTTTGAATCCTAACGCATCTGTTGTCATCCTTCCATTCCTGAGACTCAGGGGAAGATCTAACACCCTTTTGTCAGAAAGTGCCTCCACATTCTCCAGCTTCCAAGTTTCCTTGCAATATTGTGGGCTTTCCAAATTTTCAAGACAGTCTCTTCCATTCTTCTACAACTAATCTACTGATTAAGATAAGTTGGCAGGGATGGCACTTCCTATGTTTTGTGTTTCCACTTGAGTTGTTCTACACCAGATATTTCGCACATGGTATGATGTCAATGAGCTGACTCATTTATCAGTCTTGACTTTTTAGCAGTGTGATTTATTAAAAGAAAACTACACTGTTTGGGAACACTGTATGTTGGACTTCTAGTGAACTTTTGTTTTTCCTCCACACCTAATTCTGAACATGGTATGAAGCAATAACACCAACAGAAGATTCCACTATGATTACAAGCCTTTTTTTTTTTTCCTCTTCTTCCTTTCGTCCCAGCTGGTAGCTGCAATTTGAATGAAGTTGAAGTCAGACTTCGCTTTTGGGTTTTCAGATTTTCTAAGGGTTTTTTAGGGATCTGCTAGTGTAGAAGGGGACTTGTCTGACATTAATTCATTGGGTGAGATTAGAGGGTGCATTCAAGGAGATCTTGGTGATTGGAGAAGATTAGATGCGTCTCTCTCATGTCAGGGAGGCAAATTCACAAGCAGGCCTATTAGCAATAGAAGAGGTTACCAGGATTTCTACTGTACCCATGTCCTTACCTCTACGGAGAGTAAAGGTAATACAAAATAAAAGGAAAGAAGATGGAGAGAACTTATAAGTGCACGAATCGCGAAGGGAAGTGGCAACATATTCAAGTGTGGGAGTAGAGAAGCATCTCTTTCAAATGTAAACAAGTGTAAATAGGTAGAAGGCGGGAGTGGGAGCGAAAGGATCTGAAGCGGAAGCAATACCTAGTTAGAAGGATCCTGCAACCAGGGGAGAAGTGGATAAAATAAAAGAGGAATGTGATTGAAGCTCATGTGTAGAGATATCGAGTAGAAATCGTTCATTGAAAATAAGGGAGGGTTACTCCCCTTATAAAGAAAGCATGGATTTTGAGATCATTTAGGGCACCTCTAAATTGGGGGAAAAAAAAAGTATGAATGGGAGGAATTCGGGAAGGGAATTAAGAGATTTTAGGGATTCGACGATTTTCACAAGTATTTGGGAGGATTTCTGTGACTTTTGGGACTGGGGTTCATGAAAAGGGAAATAAGAAAGAAGAGAGAGAGGGACTGGGGTTCATGAAAAGGGAAATAAGAGAGAGAGTTGTTTCCCCTTTTTTTTTTCCCTTTCTTCTTGTATTTTACACCTCCCAAGTGTCTAATATTATAACGAAATTACCACTAAGTTGAAAGGATGTGAGTAAAGGTCTTAACTAGAAAGAAAGAAAGAAAGAAGAAGAAGAAAAAAAAAAAAAAAGATCCTTTGGAAGAGCTTATGAAATTCTTTCTCATCAAGTAAGAGTCCAGAATACATGGTAACAAGGAAGAACAAAAGGAGATTCTCGCCACGCCACTTGGTCTATCTACTCGGATGACCTTGTTGCACAATCTAGTGTCCAATCAACCCAGGACACCCAATCAAAGGTATAAATTAGAGTTAGGAAAGTTAAAAGCTCCACAGGCTCTTCACGACAATGCATACAACATACATACAAAGTGAGCCTCAAGCACCCTTCTACCCAAGCCCTTGCTTGTGCTGCATAAGTGAGTGCAGACATTGCCACACACCATTCTTACCAGGACTTGAACTTAAGTAAATGCATGGCTTAAGTCTCTCCCTCTAGCCACTCTCCTTGTTTCTCTGTTGTTAAAAAGTACAACCTATTAGTATATTTACCTTTTTTTTCAAAAGAAATGCAACTTATATGGTTTTGAAAAGCTAGTCCAATTTTTTTGGCAAAACCACACCCAAAAACTCATTTTCTTTTGAAAAACATTAAAAGTCTCCAACTTCTTTCTAAATAAACGAAAGCAACTATTTGGGCATATAAGTATGCGCATAGGTGGTGTCTAATGGACTTGAATCTTCACTTAGTATATACAGATCACAAATTTAGCAGAATTCTAGGTGACCCTAGCTTGAACCAAGTATACCATGTGATATAACTGGATATGTCACACATAGCTTGAACGAAGTATACCATGTGATATAACTGGATATCTCTCTCTCTCTCTCTCTCTCTCTCTCTCTCTCTCTCTCTCTCTCTCTCTCTCTCACACACACACACACACACACATTGACGTTCTTCGGTGTTGACATAGTCTATCTCCTTTTATTAGTAGATAGATACAGTCGCCATGATTAGTATGCTCTACAGTTGCGCTTTGTGTGATCTTCTGTATCAGAAAACTTGGTTTGATAGTATCTATTGAACAACTTGGATATAGAATTCCTTTTCTAGCTATCAAGATCTCATCGGTGAGTTTTCGACCGTTTAGCTTGTGGTAGGCGCTAAGATCACCCCCTTGTAGCCAATATGTTCTTGAATTTTCTACGTGGACATACATCACCATCTTTGAAGTAACGCTTCTTGTGAAAATGATGTTTCTTTTTCTTGAATGTACAGTCACAAGACTTTCTTGACATTGACACACACACATTGACGTTCTTCGGTGTTGACATAGTCTATCTCCTTTTATTAGTAGATAGATACAGTCGCCATGATTAGTATGCTCTACAGTTGCGCTTCGTGCGATCTTCTGTATCAGAAAACTTGGTTTGATAGTATCTATTGAACAACTTGGATATAGAATTCCTTTTCTAGCTATCAAGATCTCATCGGTGAGTTTTCGACCGTTTAGCCTGTGGTAGGCGTTAAGATCACCCCCTTGTAGCCAATATGTTCTTGAATTTTCTACGTGGACATACATCACCATCTTTGAAGTAACGCTTCTTGTGAAAATGATGTTTCTTTTTCTTGAATGTACAGTCACAAGACTTCTTGTCCTTGCACTTGATGGAGAGATAGGGCTTCTCACAAGCTGTACCAAGATGGGTATTCATCTTTTCTGCACGCTTCAGGAACTTATGCTGGTTGCATAGTTTCAGGACTGCTTGGAGTGACGTCTGGTGTATTTGGCCTAATGTAGCAGCTTGGAGCAGAAGATTTCTCTGTTTAAGGAGCTTGGTAGTCTCATCACCAAGAGGATCTGGAAGGGAATTGAGATATACTTGCTTGAGGTTCACTTCATCTTTTCCACCAATGATGTAGAATCGTTTAGACATCTTGCCATAATGTCTATCCAAATCAGCTTTTTCAAAGGAGCAGACTTTCATCTATAAAAATTCTTCTCTCGCGATTCTGGTATAAGAGGTGGAATCACCAATGAATTCAAGATAGAGAAAGCCGATAAAAGCTTCAATGTTGTTTTCTTGTAGGAGTTAGAGCTGGCGATATTCACCAAGCATGTTCCACCATTCTCACAGTGTACCACTAAGCCTGGCGACGACCTTTTCACAGGTGTGGCATGCCGTCGCACCTGGAGTATGCATTCACCATGTCTACTTGAAATTTGTAATGGAGGAAGATGATGAATAATCTGCTTGAGAGAGCGATCTGCATCAGTATGGGAATCATCCCAAGGAGGGGCATCTTTCTTCAGGTAAACACATGGGCAAACCAAACACTAAACCCTAAACCCTAGAATATTGCTATAAACATTAATATAAACACATAATAGATAATCCTATACACACTAATATTGCTGCAATAAGCTCTGGCAAAGACATGGTAAGGAAGGAAGCTGATGTGGACGTAAATAAACAGAGTGAGGAAATGGCTTGGTAAAAATAATGTCAGTGATAAGTAAAAATCTAGAAAACTTATAACAAAACAAGCACTTAAATGTGAGGACAAAACTTAAAGCATACACGTTTTCTTAAAAGCATAATAGGCTAATAATTATTACAAGACTTAACAACTCTCAATAACTCTAATAAATATTTACAATAACTTCTTTCTCACATAACTCGCAACTTCTTTCAACTCTTGTGAAGACTTATGAAAACTTATATGAACTTATGAAATACAACTTACAACACTGGTATTTATAAACAGCAGAGTCCCGTTGTGACGGATCTGAAATGAGTCTTCAATCTGCAAAACCTTCGCATCTTGGAATTGATGATCATCGGTGCTTATTTTTACAGCTGGAAGAACACGCGGTTGGTGGAGAATGGGTAGAGCGGGACACATTGCATACTGACAGCCTCTAAAAGGGGCACGTTGTGGGACACGTATGTCCTGGCTACAGGAGGTAATAATGACTGAAAGGACACAATAGCCTAGTGAAGAACACGTAATGCTTTTAGGAGGACATGTTGTTGCAAGTATTTACGCATGCTTTTATGGAGAGTACTTCGGAGCACTATTTACAATAGTGGATTGCAGGAGGATTGCAGGGGATATTGATGGTATTGATGAAAAGCAATGATGGAGGCTTGATGTTGCTGGAGAATCTTGGCAACGTGGCTTGATGGCGCAATTCATGACTCACTGAGTCAGAGTCACTGGATAGTGGAGCCAGGGTGACTCGTCTTCACTGGATGATGGGGTTGGAGCCATAAGAATTTCCATGTTCCTTTCAATGTATGTGACAATGTGGTCCAAACAGAGATCACTGTTGGCAGTAGTGATCGGAGTCAACCAAATGAAGCTGGGAATATCAGCTTCTCGGACATTGTTGAGCTCACACATCTGTCGCTTGAACAGGTGAAAGACGCCATCAAAGTAGTTCTAGTGTTGAGCGAGGTTGAAATTTCTGTATCCTCGGATTACCACGCGATCACGTACAAAAGGTACGTAGTAGTGCGAATCATCCACAAGTGCAGAGACAAGCTCCCGGGGATTTCTGAATGTGATCTCAACGAACTCACTGTGATGATGGAGATAAAAATGCCAGACGTGCAGTGGATGAAAGAGTTCAAGAAATTTGGTTAGATTTTTGTTGGTCTCGGTCAGCTGGTTGGCACCAGAAATATCATTCCAATTGATGCAAGCAATATAAGCAAGTGACACCCAATGGGGTGCTGTTCTTCTCCAAGAAATTAATGGCACTAGACATGTTTGTGGGTATCATAGTGGTCAGTTCAAACCCTCCGAACAACACTACCACTCTACCTACAAGGAAATTCTGGCAGTAAAATATGGCATCTCGAAGTTCCAGTTCCATCTTCTTAGCCACCACTTTTTGGTCGAGATGGATCTCTCAGCGTTTCCAAGAATGCTCGAGTTCAAGCAAAAGATGATTCCAGAACCTCAGTTGCTACGTTGGTCGAATTGGTTCTCCCGATGGAGCTTCACGGTAAAAAAGATCAAAGGGAAGGATAACATCCTTGCTGATTTTCAGTCTCGCCTCCCTTGCAAACCTCCTTCAGAAACCACAGCCTCTCCAGCCATCCATGAACTCTTCATTCAATGTGTTTTTCCCCTTGATAGAATTTTATCCCTTCCTCCAGAACTCCAAGAAAAAATCCGTTCCATATATATTGCAAATAAGCCTACCCATAACCTCAAAACCTTCCTTGAAATTCACCTGTTTAGAAATGCTCCTGTTTTCCGTCATATCCCTCATCCTCACTACCAAGGTGTCCCGTATCGGTATCGGTTGGCGTAACAGTGCCCTCCGAAACCGATACGGATATGGGGGTGTAACGATGATACGGGAGGCGTAACGGGCCATAACGGCGCAAAATTTTTTTTTTTGCCAAAAAAATTTGAAAAAATATGGATTAAATCCGGAATATTCTAAGCATTCCAAATATGCATTCATTTATAAATTGGAACATGTTTATGGTGGTGTAACGGTCCACTCTTTGGTGAGAAGTTGAATCGGACTGTCTGATGAATTTATGAACCAGATAACCTGAATTTGACTACAAAATTCATATATTTAATTTTATAAATATCCAACTTATATACTTAACAATTTGATATCATTTCTCCCAATAGTTCTTTTAAAAAATGAAATTAAATTTAGGTAGATCGCGTTGCCAATTTGGGGTTGACTTGGAGGACAATCCATGCCCCAAATCAGCCTCAAATTCATGCAATTTATTGGCATTATCCCACTTGTGAATTGGTGGACATTTATTGGATAGTGGATCATGAAAAAAAATCAAAAGGCCCTATTTTAAAAAATAAGAGTCCACAAATTAACAATTAAAACTATTCAAACAATTTGATTTTGACATTTTGAGTTAGCAATTACAATCCATAATTTAATTGGTAAATTTTAAGTTAATACATGTCTCGTGTACAATTTTTTAAGGGCCCGAATTAGGTAGGACTGAGATTGTGAAGTGTAGCACACGAGTGTCAAAGTTTTTTGGACCCCACTCGTGACGAATGTGTTATATCCACATCGTCCATCCATTTTGCCAAATAATTTTAGGGCATGAGCCCAAAAATGAGGCAAATCCGAAGCTCAGGTGGACCGCACCATAAGAAACAATAATAATTAAACGACTATCCTTAAAACTTTATTGAGGCTACAAAAGTTTTAGATCAAGCTGACATGTGTGTTTTCCCTTCATCCACGTTAGTGTGACCCTATTAACAGGTTAGATGGAAAATAAATATTACAATGGACCCTAAGAAATTTTTAATGGTGAGCATTCTATAACCACTGTTTCCTATGCTGTGGTCCACCTGAGATTTGGATCTTACTAATTTTTTGAATCATAACCTAAAATGATGTGGCAAAATGGATGGACGGCATGGATAAAATACATACAGCGTGGTGGGGCCCATGGGGCACGCGTACATTTTATTAAAATTGTTCAACGTGCGTTAAGCATACCAATCCACTCATTTGACGCAAGCAAGTCCCACGGGTCTGATCATGAGGTATGTGTTATATTTAAACCGTCCATTCATTTGACAAGCTCATCTTAAGGCTTGACACGAAAAATAATACAAATCTAATTATCAAGTGGACCACACTGCAAAAAGCAGTGGGGGATTGAACGTCCACCATTGAAACCTTTTTGGGATCACAGAACTTTTGGATCATATAAAATTTGTTTTTCCTCTTCATTCAGGCCTTTTTGACCTTTGGAATAGATTGGATGGAAAATAAACGTTATGGTGGGCCTACGAATTTTTTAGCGGTGAAAATCATCATCTTGCTGCTATTTTTGGTGTGGTCCAAACGATCTTTGGATACGATTCATTTTTTGGCTAATGCTCTAAAATGATATTTAAAAATAGATGAACGGTGTAGATATAATAAATATATCACTATGAAGCCCACGTAACTTTGATCTCCTTTGAACCGTTCGTACAACTCGGAGCTCGAGGATGTCGGCGCTGTTTAGCCGACACGCATTCTCCAACTGGCGCATGTACGCCTCCGAAAAGAGAGAGAGAGAGAGAGAGAGAGAGAGAGAGAGAGAGAGAGAGAGAGGGAGAGAGGGAAACCGAGAGAGGAGAGAAACCGAGAGAGGGAGAGAGGGAAACCGAGAGAGGAGAGAAACCGAGAGAGGGAGAGAGGGAAACCGAGAGAGGGAGAGAAGAGAGAAGAAAAAAGAGGGAAAGAAGAGAGAGAGAGAGAGAGAGAGAGAGAGAGAGAAGCAACAAAGAAAGCCATCGCGCGGCCGCAATGCAAGAAGCAAAGCCGACTTCCCGAGAAGAAGAAGAAGAAGAAGAAGAAGAAAAGAAAGAAAAAAGAGGTAAGTATTTTTTTTTCTATTTTTTAAGGGCCGTAACGCCGTTACGGGTCAGTAACGGTCGTTACGCCCGTAACGGCCGTTACGTGTACAAAAAAGGAACTCGGCCGATACGGCCCCGTATCGCGTAACGGGTACCACCGATACCGTTACGTATCGGCCGTTACAGCCGATACGTAACCGTTTTGGGACACCCTGCTCACTACCCATATCTGACCCCCATATCCTTCAGAGATCTCTATTACCTGCCCAATGAAGCCTTTTGTTTCCTGTACTATCTTGTCCAGAGCTGGACTGTTATGTTCATCTTCCCTGTTGCCTCACTCCATACTTATATTGCTCGCATCAATGGGAATGATATTTCTGGTGCCAACCAGCTAACCGAGACCAACAAAAATCTAGCCAAATTTCTTGAACTCTTTCATCCACTGCACGTCTAGCATTCATATCTCCATCATCACAGTGAGTTCGTTGAGATCACATTCAGAAATCCCCGAGAGCTTGTCTCTACACTTGTGGATGATTCACACTACTACGTACCTTTTGCACGTGATCGGGTGGTAATCCTAGGATACAGAAATTTCAACCTTGCTCAACATTGGAACTACTTTGATGGCGTCTTTCACCTGTTCAAGCAACAGATGTGTGACCTCAACAATGTCCGAGAAGCTGATATTCCCAGCTCCATTTAGTTGACTCCGATCACTACCGCCAACAGTGATCTCTGTTTGGACCACTTTATCACATACATTGAAAGAAACATGAAAATTCTTATGGCTCCAACCCCATCATCCAGTGAAGACGAGTCACCCTACTCAGTTTTCATGGCTCCACTATCCAGTGACTTTGACTCAGATAGTGAGTCATGAATTGTGCTATCAAGCCACATTGCTAAGATTCTCCAGCAACATCAAGCCTCCATCATTGCTTTCCATCAATACCATCAATATCCCCTGCAATCCTCCTACAATCTACTATTGTAAATAGTGCTCCGAAGTACTTTCCATAAAAGCATGTGTAAATACTTGCAGCAACGTGTCCTCCTAAGGACATTACGTGCTCTTCACCAGGCTATCGTGTCCCTTCAGTCATTATTACCTCCTGTAGCCAGGACATGTGTCCCGCAACGTATCCCTTTTACAGGCTGTCAGTATGCAAGGTGTCCCGCTCTATCCATTCTCCATCAACCGCGTGTTCTTCCAGCTGTAAAAATAAGCACAGATGATCATCAATTCCAAGATGCTAAGGTTTTGCAGATTGAAGACTCATTTCAGATCTGCCACAACGGGACTCCGCTGTCTATAAATACTAGTGTGCTAAGTTGTATTTCATAAGTTCATATAAGTTTTCATAAGTCTTCACAAGAGTTTAAAGAAGTTGCGAGTCATGTGAGAAAGAAGTTATTGTAAATATTTATGAGAGTTATTGAGAGTTGTTAAGTCTTGTAATAATTACTAGTCTATTATGCTTTTAAGAAAACGTGTATGCTTTAAGTTTCGTCCTCACATTAAGTGCTTGTTTTGTTATAAGTTTCTAGATTTTTACTTATCACTGACATTATTTTTACCACGCCATTTCCTCGCTCTGTTTATTTACGTCCGCATCAGCTTCCTTTCTTACCATGTCTTCGCCAGAGCTTATTGCAGCAATATTAGTGTGTATAGGATTATCTATAATGTGTTTATATGTTTTTTGCCACTGTATTTATCTGTCTTTCTCTAGACCATCCTAATGAGTTTTGTTTGTTAGACAACGCCTGCTACAATACTCGTACTCAGTGTTCGCATTGTCGACGAAATGTCGATAATATCGCCGATAATATTGGTGTCGCTAGACTAGCGACACCGAAACCCCCCTTTTTCGTTTCTCTCTGGATTATCGGCGAAATATCGGCGATATCATCGATAATTTTTGATTTTTTGCGACAAAATAGGTAAAAAAAGGAAAAAAAAATCGAAAAAAAACCTTTGATTTCGGTAATACCTGGTTGATGGTTGATCGGAACTCGGAAGAAAAGAATCTGGGCAGCAATCGACAGCTCTCGTCTTTGACGGAGGTAAAGAAATCTGAAATTTTCCCTTTTCTTCGTTCGATTGGAAGATTTTCGGCGAAAAATCAGGGATTTTGGGAGATTGAGATGGGATTTTGAAACCCACAGTCGAAATCCCCCCTATGCCAAAAACCCCTCTTCGCATACGAAAAACCCTCTGTTTTTTTTTTTTTTTTTTTTTCCTTTTCTTTTATGCCTCAGAACAATAGAGGCAAACCGCGCATGGTGCGCTTCAACGTATTGTGTAAACTCTCTGGGCCCACCGTGAATGTATGTGATTTATCCACGCCGTCCATTCATTTTTCTAGTTAATTTTAGGGGTAAATCCAAAAATAATTAAAGCATATCCACAGCTCAAGTAGACCACACCACAAGAAACAATGAGAAAAATGATTTTCACTGTTGAAACCTTCTTAGGCCCCACAGTGATGTTTATTTGTATCAAACCTTTCTGTAAATATAAAAAGGCATGGATGAAGGGTTCAAATAAATATCAGCTTGATTTAAAATTTCTGTGGCCACCAGGAAGTTTTTAATGATATGCGTTCAATTCACACAATTTCCTGTGGTGTGGTCCATCGAAGATTTGAATCTGGTTCATTTTTCGGATCACGCACTAAAATAAGCCATCATATATGATGAACGGTGCAGATGTAAGGTACATACTTTATAATGGGTCCCACAGTTAGGGATCCAGGGGAAGCGGATAGGCTGGTGTACATCACACCAGCTATAAAGCTGCTGTAAGTACATGTCGTGAGAAGACGAGCACCGACGCTCCTCGAGCGAGTTGTACGAACGATTCAAAGGAGATCAAAGTTATATTGGCCCCACAGTGATGTATTTATTATATCTACACCGTTCATCTGTTTTTAGAGTTCATTTTAGAGCATTATCCAAAAAATGAACTATATCCAAAGATTATATGGACCACACCATAGATAGCAGCGGAGATAATATTTTCACCATTAAACATTTTACAGGGCCCATCATAACGTTTATTTTGCATCCAATCTGTTCATAAACGTACAAATATCTGAATGAAGAGGAAAAACAATTTTCATATTGATCCAAAACTTCTGTGACCCCAAAAAGGGTTTAAGGGTTTCAATGGTAGATGTTCAATCCCCCACTGGTTCTTGCAGTGTGGTCCACTTGATAGTTATATCTATCTTATTTTTCGTCTAAAACCTTAAGACGAGCTCTTCAAGTGGATGAACGGCTTGGATATAAGACATACCTCATAATCAAACCCACAGAACTTGCTGACGTCAATAGCTAGTGCGATGTACACCAGCCATTCTGCCTAAATTCTGGGATTCATAGAAAGTACAACGGAAGTGGATTGCATACTGAGTAAACAAAGTGGGCCCATCGTAATTACGTATTTGATCCCCTCTGTCCATCCATTTTATTAAATGATTTTAAGGCACAAGCCAAAAAATGAAGCATATCCAAAGCTTAGGTGGACCACACATGAAACTATGTGAATTGAATGTTTACCATTGAAAAATTCTTGAGGGCCACAAAAGTTTTGTATCAACCTGATATTTCTGATTTTTATTCATCCATGTCCCTGTGATCTTATGAACAGTTTGGATGACAAATAAACATCATTGGGCCCTATGAAGATTTCCATGGTGGAAATCATTATTCCCACTGTTTCATATGGTGTGGTCCACTTGAAACTTAGATAAATTTATTTTGGTTATTATTAGAGTAATTTTTTATGGAAACGTATGCTTTTTTGGCCCCATTAAATGAAAACTTATTATTTAATGTATTTTTTTTTTACAAATTTTTAATTTTTAAATATATAAATATATGTATTTAAGCATGTCCTGAAGTTTCATTAAAAAATTTCACAGTTATCTCCATGTTTTTGCATTTTTCTCCGCATTTCCGGTTATCGGCGATAACGATATTATATCTTTATCTCCGGCCAGCGAAACTTGTAGCGATACCGACAACTCGAACACTGCTCGTACTACAGTAATTATGCTACGGTACTAGTGTTACAGTAACTCTGCTACAGTACCACAACTAGAGTAACATTGCTACAGTACATGCAGTCTTTTTTGCATATTACGATTCTGATTTCGGTTTTCTGGGGTACTATTCTAGGGTTTAGGGTTTAGTGTTTGGTTTGCCAATGTGTTTACCTGTATTTTTAGTTGGTATCAGAGCCATGTCCTCCATAACTGTATTTTTAGTTGGTATCAGAGTCAAACTTTCCACACATGCGCGCGCACACACACACATTCATATGAATTGTGCTTAAGAAGCTAGCACATTAGCGGCTTTGTGCTAAATCCTGGATTCATGTATCGTGAGAATCAACCAAATTCCCAAATAGGTTGACAATGTCTTCACTTCCTTGCTAATATTGCCGAGTCTTTTCGAGATGTCCCTGGAACATCAACATCTCATAATTTCTTTTAAGAGACTCATCAATAGCACCAGCTCAGACTACTTTTAATCATTATAGGTACCAGTGCTATGCATGCATCTAGGAATGAGACACACAATATCATATGCTCATCAACCACGACTAGTGAACTACTTTGCCCCATTGAACCTAATATATTTACACTGGGTTTCCTTCACATGGTGTCTGCAAAATCAACTTAAGTCCCATTCCCCTTGATGTTCTACATAGAACATCGTAGCAAGGCCCTTTGTAAAGGATCCGTCAAATTTTGAAGACCTTATATACTCAACTGTGATCACACCATCACTATGACTCACTATGACTTTAATTCTTCTATAATCAATTTTGTTAGCTTGCATATATATTTCCCCATATATGTTGCTTAACTTACCAAACAAATTTCCATACATTTTATACTTGACTATAACTCTATCACCCCTTCTCTTAGCCTCCACTATTCTATCCTTCAAGTGCTGATCTAAAGTACACCTAACCTATTCCCCATATCATCCTTCCACTTATACAATGATCTCTGGTCATCTCCAATCTCCTTGGCTTTTGCTCCTTTCCACACTGTTCCTTCAAGCATGCTAAATTAACCCTCATTTTCATTGTATCCACAAATAGCCAACCCCACACTCTTACATGGAAAAGTACTCACATTCCACATGACAAAAGAATCTAAAACGTTAAAAAGTATATATATAAAAATGCATACGTAAGCTTCATGATTGAGGAATTCTCAAACATTCGGTCAAAATCAATATAGGTGAAAATATCTGAATCTCAAATTCTCCTAGCCCATAGTTATGAAATGCTCGGGTGACCCGCTATTTCCTACGCCTGCTACCTTTAATAAACATAAACAAGTTATTAGCATGAACTCTAAGAAACAAAAGTAAAATATGTACATTTATGGCAACATCAACTTGGAAAAACACTTACAAGCTTACTAATACAGTGCTCCCAGAGGAAACTTTGAACTTCATTTGTAATGGACCCTCCACCAGATTCTCTACATGAAGAAAGATGCCAAAAATATCTTTTAACATGAACATTTAGTATATAGTTTTTACGGGATGCTTGATTAAGAGAGAGAAAGAAAAGGGCAATTTTTTGTCTGGCCCATCAACTACATAGGAGAGGCCCACCTTTAGGCAATCCAAACCCTTTATCTGGTGCTTACTAGGGATGCAACTTGGGTCCAGGTCACTCCAAACCTGATCCAACCCGAGTTCAGGTCACATTGGGTTGGTCATCAAGGTCCTCGGAACATGTTCGGGTGCAGCAAATTCAGGTCGGGTAGGGAATAATCACGTGTATCAAGGTCAGATCGGGTTCGGTCAGTTGGGGTCATGTAAAGAGGAATTCGGGTTGGATTCAGGTTGGGCACCTCGGGTTGGAATTCAGGTCAGGTTAGGGTGTTGATTGGGTCCTCTTGAGGTCAGGTCGGGCTTGGGTTAACCCTCAAACCAACCCAACCTGTCCGAGTTGCACCCTTAGTGCTTACCAGCCATTATTTATGGGTCATTCAGTAAAAATAACCTCCATCAGATGATGTAAATTATCCAATAGTGGCCTGCAAATCAAGGATTTAGCCAACAGTGATCCATGCCATTCACCTGGTGGACCCTATCATGGGTGGAGCACACAGCTGAAAATAACTCCACCTCCATACAATGTCAACACTCAGATTAGTAGCCTCCAAATGGACAGTTTTGCAGGTGTACACATCAACATGAAAAAATCACCAATCAGTGTTGCTAACACCGGATGATTTTTAGGAAAATTCTTTTACTACAAGGCAATGTTTCGCGTACTGTATCGCACCCTCGGGATACGGATACGTACCGGTTATCACATAGGATATATTGGTTGTGTCGCATAACGTATCATTGTTGTTTGGAAGCATGGGGAAAACATTGGGAAATTGGTCGAATTTTTCAATGAAACTTCAGAAATTTTTTTTTTTTTAAGACATCAATACACACTTAGAAATCAAAACATCATAAAAAACAAGTGCAAATAATATGTTTCCTTTGTATGGGGTCCTAATCTATGCGTTATCTAACTAAACTAATGCAAGTATTTTCAAAGTGGATTCATATAATTTATAAATGTAAGAAGACATGTATAAAAACACAAGCAATACATTCAAAAGCAAAAGAAGTAGAAACCTAGAAATATGCCCGTGAATAATATGTATGGTTGTAGCTCAGACCAACATAGAGTTGCGCGGTGGCTAAAAATCATCATCTCCATCTTGACAGATTTGGGCATAGTACAGCTACTCCACAAACCAACAATATTATACCCTGATCATAGTAGAATGATACCAATGACAATACTCTTTAACATGACGTTGGTACTCATCCTCTCCAATTTGAGAAATTTTGAGGAAATTTCAAAATTTAAACAAAGTCGGCTCACTGTCCCCCAAATCCCAAAATTAGAGTGTATATGATGATGATTTCATCAAACACTTCTGAATACTCTAAAATAGGGGTCAATTAACCGTTGATTGAAGTGGAATTTTGAGGAAAAAAAATTAACATTTTTAATTAAAACAAAAAAAAATTAACATTTTTAATTAAAACATACTTCTTTTCCGAAAATTTCCCAAATTACCAAGAATCACTAGATTATGTCACATACATGTTGTGGTTTAAATATCGACGATATCAACCGATATATTACACACATGCAGTGGTTTAAATATCGACAATATCAGCCGATATATCCCACGATATATCTTGTATCCCACCTATGTGATATGAAACGCACAGGTAGTGTCGATATATCTCACCTATTCGATTCGGTGAGCATTTTCAATTTTTGATCCATGTTTTTGTTGTAAATCATGTTAAAATAGTGTCAAATGGTTACAAATCTATTATTCTTCATGTTTTCCATGAAAATTCATTGGAACTTCGATTTCGAGATTTGGGGGAGATGGTTAAGTTGCGGAAAATTGAGAAAAATCTAAATTTCTCAATTTCTCGCAAATCACATGCAATCTTTGTATCAAAACACAAAATTAAACATATAACCTCATCTAGTGATTCTTCTTTTGCTTTTGAATGTATTGCTTGGGTTTTCCATACATGGCTTCTTACGTTTATAAATTATGAATACGTTTATAAATTATGAATAGACTTTGAATATACTTACATAAGTATAGTTGGAAAGCTCATATTATGTGCACTTTTTTTTGTAATGTTTTGATTTCTAAGTGTGTATTGATGTCTTTTTCAATTGCCTCTGAAGTTTCATTGGAAAAATCGACCAATTTCTCAATGTTCCCATGTTTCCTAACATCAACGATAAATTACGCGATACAACCGATATATCCCATGCGATAACCGATCTGCGTCCATATCCCAACGGTGCGATACATTATGCAATAACGATATTTAAAACATTGCATACATGTTTGATTTTGTATTTAGACAAAGATTGCAACCAATCAGCAAGAAATCGAAATTTTTAAAATTTTCTCAATTTTACACAACTCGGCCCAGCTCCCCCAAATCTCAAAATCGAAACTCCAAATCCATGATTTTTTTATGCAAAATACAAAGAATAATGAATTTGTAACCATTTGACACTGATTTAACATAGTTTACAATTTTTTTTTTTTTTAAAGGATCGAAATCGAAAATGCTCATTGGATCAAATAGGTGGGATATATCGATACTACTTGTGCGCTTCATGTCGCACGGGTAGGATAAACATGGGATATATCAGCTGATATCGTCAATACTGCAAACAATGCTACAGGGGCTAGTAGAGAATCGGTGTGGATCACATAAAGGTGGGTCCCATCATTGGGTAGGTGGATTTGAGGTACGCCACATGTGTACAATAAGGAAGCTACCCCAAAGCCATATTTGTGATGGAAAGGCCAATGTTATATCATTCTCTATAAATGATATACAATAAGCCCTCTAGTATCTAATATTAATGGTGGAAAGATGCATCATTAAGAAATAAAAAATATTGGGAACGTGGTTTCTCTACTTTTATTTGAAGAAATGTTTTTGTTTTTGCAAAAACTTCTCGAGTCTTATAGATTCAGTTCTTCAAGTACAGTTCATCAAGCTAACAATAAGACATAGAAAGCTCTTCCAATTCCATCTTGTCCAATTCATGAACAATTGTCTTATCCAATCCATAAACTGTTCTCTACAAGTTGAAATTTTGATGGTGAGTTTAAGTAGAATTTCAATTACCATAATTTCATGTTAGAGGGCAAGGTATTGAAAAACGGTTATGAGGTCAATACAGGTTTTTTTCCCCAAAAAAAGGCCGTTACGGCCTGTATCGTAACAGTAACAACAATGGCCTAAGGCTGCCATTACTGTTATTGAATACCTTGCTAAAGGGGGAGGGGGAGGGGGAGAGAGAAAGAGAGAGAGATGCACATAAGTATCAACATGTCAAGTGCTTACAACATCCAATCTCTCCAAAAGGTTGGTCCCACCACAAAGAACACCATACGAATCCAGTTGGTCTAGTCATCATGTAGGCCATGAAATAGAAAACCATCAGAAGTTGTAGGTCTAATCCAAAGTACACAGGTAGCACACCTGACAAGTGGATTGGTATTGACTTTTTCTACTAGGCAACCTTCACACTGGGCCAACCTTTTGGAAGGGTCAGATGTCATGTCCACCTAACACATGGCTAGTTATGCACTGGTTGGACAGTAACTTAGAGGTCCGACTAGAATCTTCTTGTATATCATTTAAAATGAATTCTTAGACTAGATTTATTTTGACAATTGCTTACCAAAAGAGATTATGATGCAAGACAATTAACCACTTGCTCTAAAAGCTCGAACTGTTAGAGTATGACGAATTAATCCCTTTATCTCATAGCCCAGGCCCCACATCTCATGGGTTAGGACCTCGTGGGCCCCAAATCATATGGGCCGCCCACCCCGAGTGTGTTCCCGCATCCCACAGGCTACCCCACTCGAGCCCAGTGTGAAATGCGCATTAATCACCCCCAATGAGGAGTCTCGAACACAAGACCTCTCCCGTGGGCCCCAAATCACATGGGTCACTCACCCCGAGTGTATCCCCGCATCCCATGGGCTACCCCACTCAAGCCAGGTGTGAAAATGCCCCTGCATTAAATTATATGGTCTTCATGCATTATAATATGAACGGCACCATGTTGCCACATCCATGCAATTGGAACCCACTGTCTATTATTCAAGTTGTTGACCTGAAAGGCTCCATTGTGAATAGGTACCCCTAAATTCCCCTATGCTTAAAGACACTAACCCTTTCTTTACTTCCACACAAATAGGTTATTTAGAGAAACCACATTATTTTGGAGAAAAATCCCAAAGATTAGATTTCTAGGATCTTTCACTTGGAAGATATGTGGGGAATCCCTTATCCACAATGTATCCCATTACTTCAGCATATGAATCAACGAATCACGGGCCAACATCATAACAATATTTGCTTTCTAATGAATCAAGAACCCATTCTCTGATCAAAATGCTCATAATCTAACATACCATCTACTACATTGTAACACCCCGTACTTTTCAGTACTCGGGTGTTACCATGAGGACCTAATTTAGTATAAACACAAATCTAACCTATTTAAATGTTCACCTTCATTCTAGTTTGATAAGACAGTTGGGAGTAATCTTCGCCCATAGATCAAGCAATCCATCCTTTAATTTTCAAGATCGACCATCATGCTATCATCCGTAGATAAGGTCATCTAGCCGTTGATTCTCAAAGACAAACAATCACCTCATCATGAAATCCACATTGATCTTCAAAAACCAATTGCATTGTTAGGATCCCAATGCCAATGAAAGTCCAAACCTTGCCTTATTAGACAAATTGAACTGCACGTTATCAATCTCCTGCACTAAGTCGCAAGATTTACCGTCTATTCGACTTACATTATGACCATTGACAACCTACTTAAAATTGATACAATTTTAACTGTACAATTATGAAATTAACCATTCAATTTCACCAAGATGCTTCTAGAAGTCTTAAAGCCATCAATTTATAAATGGGAGTTAAAAATCATCCATTAGGTATTAAGATCAATCATTAATTAAATTATGAACTTGATTAATCATGAGATTGGCCATTTAATCATTCATTGTGTGTCATGGAGTGTCTTGGTCATCCAAATGATCCTCAGTGGACCCCACATCAGAACCACAATAGCGTGGATGGTTAACCATAACACAATCTGACAAATTCTCTTGGTATGGCCCACCTAAGCTTTGAATTTGCCTCATCTTTGGTCTAATATCCTAAAATGACCTGTTAAAATAGATGGACGGAGTAGATTTATCCCAAACACCACAGTGGGATAAGGTGTGTGTGCACCTGCAGCGCACCAAACCCAAATTCGGGTCAAACCAGGTGTTGACCCGAGTTCTCCCGAAAAGGGAGAGATTTTCTCTCCTTCCTGATTTCCCGCCTGAACACTGTTTAAACAAACAAGGTTCGTTTGCTCCAGATGGGGCCCACCATCATGGACACTTGGCAAGATCAAAGCCGTCCATCAAGTGCGGCATCAGAATCCAACCAAATCCCAATTCTTCACATGCGTTGGATCGCACATGCGTGCACACGAGGTCGGGCACAAACCAAGCTACACCCATGGTCGTTTTTCAGAAAACAAAAGTTGTTTCCCTGCTTTGTTGGCGATCCGCATGCGAGAGGGTTCTTACAATCCTAAACATCCAACTCTAGGTAATCTTAGCCCTTTACTCAAATCTAATCATTTTAGGGTTCTCATCGACAACACGTGTTAGGATGCGCAAAAAGAATCTTTTCACGGGAGTACTGGCACGATCCCAACCGTTCTTGATTCTCTAAAAACTTCCCTGAATCATCCTAGACGTTGATGTTAGGGCATCTCGAAGCTCTCCACAATAAAGCGAAGTTTCGTTGTTGCGTGAGTCATATCAAGTGCAAACAAAAAATCTCGCAACCCATGAGATATTGCTAACCTCTCTTCGTTTGGTGGGTCTCACAAGTTTCCCAGTACCAATCTGGTCTGTCCATGATCATCAGATTGGAAGATTGATTGATCAATCACAATCCACCATTACCAACCAGTGTATCTTCTCCATTTAGCTTGAAAAACCCATCATCTTAAGTGGACCCCATTTGCTAATCAAAGGCATCTTATTGGCGACCCATGTCACCAGGAGTTGGCCCACGAAAGATTGCCAGAGCTTAGTTGGGATCAACGTCTAATGATGATAGCAGCGTCGAGTTCACGTGTGGATTAGAGTCCAGGCTGTAACTAATCTCTGGATTAGTTACAGATTGTTCTAGAAATGAGTTTTAGAGGGGCTATATAAGCTCTCTTTTAGGGAGTCCTTTCCGAAAATAGAAAGAGAGAGGGCGAGAGTCATTTGTGGCGCACTGAGTGACTCGAACCAAGAGTTGTGCTGAGTTGAGTTACTATCTGAGCTGGTTCGGGTCCTCTGTAATCTAAGAAGAGCATGAAAGCTAGAAAGAAAAGGAAGAAGTAGAAGAAGAAAAAGGGAGGGGAGGTGCATCTGAGTTTTGGGTCGGGTTGCTGCCGAGTCGAGCGTTTTGACTCGTTGAGGCTGAGTTGGGTTTGGCCTTGTCCAGTTGCTTTGTCGCACAAGGATTTACTAATGAGAGAAGATAGAAGACGGAGAAGAAGAGGAAGGAAATAGAGAGAGATGATGGTTGTTGGTTGCTCGGTCCAAATATTGAGTCGACTCCGTTGATTTCTGCCAAGTTCAAGGCTGGTTTGGCGATCTGAACTCTGTCTGGCTACCATGATTCGCCCAGGAATCTCACAGTCGTTCCAACTCCCCATTTTAGTTCGATAAACTTCTGTGAATAGTGTTTTTGTGACTCGGTACTTTGCTTAAAGACCGAGTTCAATCTATTTGTTCCACCAAATTAATGAGTTGCGAACTCGGTAATTTGCTTATATATATCGAGTCTAATCAAACCTAGTGGGAGTGTGATTCAATCCAGCAACTCAATGAATGGGGTGGGACGCTAGGTTGCACTGTCGCACAACCGGGTTCCAACCGAGTTGAACGGGTTCCAACCCTTGTATAACCAAGTCAATGAGTTACTGACTCGGTTCTGGGTGTGTTTTTTTTTTTTTTTTTAGGGTTGGGTCTGGATCAGCAAACTAAACAGTTAGTAGGTTGTTTCTCTCTCAAACTCAATAAACTTGTGTTGTGATTTTCGGGTCAATCCGAGTTGAGAAGTGTTGAGTGAGTTCACTCAGCGAATCCTTTTACTGATTTTGAAGCAATTTAAATCTAATATTAGTCATTCATGTAGTATCAGTGAGGATCTAGCTCAGTTGTGTCACTTGGGTTGAGTTTGACTTACATCAATTAGACCGCACCTCAAGGTGAGTTAAAACCTTGTATATTAGCTTTCTAGATGAATTAAAGTTATTAAATTCTTATTTTGAGATAATTATCTATTGTCCCCCTTATCCCTCATCTAGATTCTCAATCATGTTGGATTCATGCTAGTGGAGGTGATCCGAGTTGAACCCGTTTCAATCAAAATTAGAGGTGAGGTTTCCCCCTTTAAGCTTTCTACTTAAGTTCATTAATCTTGTTATAGATGACGTTTATTCCCTTGTATTTGGAACCTCTTGAGCTTCTTGATTAATCTACTTGTTTCACTACTCGAATATGTTAATCTTCTGTGCAATTGACTCTTGAATTAAATGATTGACATGCCTCTTTAATTCTAGTAAGAATGAATAATTTGATTGCCACATGTTATCTCAAGTTGAAAATTGATTAATCAATTAGATGTTTCTCACTTGTGATTACTTGATGATATTTTTGGAAGTCCTCGAACTAGTGGACATTTATGTTTAATGGACTAAATGGAATTTGTTGTGGACTTACCATCTTAAGGATCATTCGTGCCTATGTGGCTTTTGGGGATAATCTATCTTTATCGCACCCTTGGATAGACTATTTGCCTTATGTGGCTTTGATGGAATATTTGCCTTTTTGTGGCTTTGACGGTTTATTTTGTATAAACTTGCTAATTTTCGAGTCATTAGGGGGAGTTCTTTATGATTTCTAAGGGACGTCGGAGTTCATGTGTTGATTTTCTATTCACCTTGTAGAGTTCACCTGTATTGTGATTTTCAAGTGAAGCAGAAGTTCACTTGTTGATTTTCTGGGCACCTTGCGAAGTTCATATGATTTCCGGGTGAAGTTGAAGTTCACTTGTTGATTTTCTAGTCACCTTGCGAAGTTTCATATGATTTCCGGGTGAAGCAGAAGTCCACTTATTGATTTTCTAGTCATCTTGTGAAGTTCACATACAACATGATTTCCAGGTGAATCAAAAGATCACAAGTTGATTATTTGATTATCTCGATATGTTCACTCGTATTGCAGTTTCTACTACATTTTATTAATGGTGAAATTATGTTGATTGTTTATATTCTGTGTATATGATCGTTAGCTAGAATTTCATTATTGAATATACTTCCTTCCGTGTCTTGCAAACTATACACGATTTTGAATGTTAGGTGTGCAAATCTTAGAGGGTATTCCTCACCGCGATAGCCATTGACGCTATCAAAACAAATCAGTTGATGCAGGTGCAGAACTAACTGACGCCGTTCACCTGATTGCTGGAAAAGATTGGGTAGTTGAGGAGCTAGACGAGGTCCCAGCGGAGCATATTGAGTTTCATCATTAGTTGATAGATTTCCATTTTAAGATTAGTGTACTTTTGGTATTAGGGTTGTATAAGTCCTGTATGGGCACTACATTTGGATTTTTGTTATAAATGAAAATTTTTTATTCAATGCACGGTTTACTCCTCTAGTAATTGCTACTAACTCTAAATGTTGACAAGATTGTTTAAATTTAGACTTTAAATTTCAAAGGTTAACGCTCGGGATTTCGAAAGACGAGTAGAGTATGCTCGGGTTACGAAAACCGAGGAGTTACATACATGTACCATATTTTTACTTTGAAAGTAATTGGGACTCCACTATAACCTTGTTTTCATCATGGGAATTGTATTGACAACCGTCCTAACTGATAATTATACTTTCTTTTATACTTATAGTAAGACAACAGTATGTAGTCTCACACAAAGCATGAAACGAAGTGGCAAAAAAATCAGCTACGGGAGCAGGGAAGTTTCTATTTCAAAATGTTAGCAAGTATATACTGCAGGGAAGTGTGAGGGTGCGTCCGAAGCATGATTCGAAGTGAGAGCAGTGCCTGTTTAGAAGGATCATGCAACTAAGCAATGGTATGACTTTCAACAGTTGTACTGAAAGTATAAAGGGTGGTTGTGTTCATCAGTCTGGGCGGGATGTAAATAAAGGTTCCCTTTCAGTACACGCTCACATGATAGTTACGTAAGAGGTTTCACGAGCAGCTGGCCGGATGATATCACATAACTGCAAATGTGCCACATGCATACGGCAACCAACCCATCCAAAAGATTGGTCCACCATGAAAAAACCTGATGGAAAAATCAGGCCCCTCCACTCACCATGTAAACCACACTGGAGAAAAAAAATGAACAATCACCAATCTCGCACGAAGTACTAGTGTGACCCCCCTTGATGAGTGGATTGTCCTGATTTTTGCGCTACGGCGATCTTCATGGTGGGGCCAACCTTTTGCACATGTTAGATGTTGTGCACACCGGATGCAAAAGTCAGGCGTGTCCACTCATCATTTGGGCCACACAGGGAAGAAAAATGCACAGCCATCGATCTTACACAAAGTACAACCGTGGCCCAGCTGATGAATAGATTGTCCTGATTTCTGCGCTAGACAATCTTCACAGTGGAGCCATCCTTTTGGACTTGTTGGATTTTGTCCATACTCAACACATCGCTACTTACACACTAGCTGCATGTGAGACAACCTCACTATACCAAATTGCATTCTAATATCTAATGGGTTTTTCTAACATCTCCAAAGCTTTTAAATGACACATAGGATGTCCAATTGTCAATTCAAACCATTAGTTCAACTAGGAGTGAGCCGTGTGTTGTGTGTGTGTGTGTGTGTTAAAAAAAATCCGTGGTGCAAAAATCACACCAACCAGATGATCCTAAACATCTAATCAGTAGCATGGAAAATGGACAGTCAAGATTGAGCGGAGAAAAAAAATGTCTCCAATCATCATCTTGAAACATCTATTCAATAGATCATGCTAAGCAGATGATCATAAACATCTGATCAGTAGCATGGAAAATGGATAGTCAAGATCGAGCGGAGAGAAAAAAAAAGAGTCGAATCATCATCTTGAAACATCTATTCAATAGATCCCATTATGTATTGCTTATGATTCCAAACTAGTACTTTGGTTTTATGTATCTAACCATGTCAACTATGGCTCGTAAACACGGACAGTTGTCACAAATTGACCCCATTCAAAGGGTTAATATGATCCCATTAGCCTGATTTTTGCACCATGGCTTGCCCTCAATTGTACTATCAAATGAACCATCCCAGTTTACAATTGAGTATCCTGCATGTCATCTAAAAGGTTTTGGGACGTTTGTCACAGCCCAAGTGCTTCCCCAATCACAATCTTGTTGTGAATGAATCAACCTTCCCAAAGTACACACCCTACATGCCACGAACCAGACCTCCCTAGAATACAAGAGAGACACGTGTATGGAACGATGTTTAACGTATCGTTATCACGCAATGTATCGCACAATTGGGGGACAAACACATTTTAGTTATCGCATGGGATATATCGGTTGTGTCATGCAATGCATCATTGTTGTTGGGAAACAGGTCAAATTTTTTAATGAAACTTCAAGGATTATTAAATATCAATACACACTTAGAAATCAAAACATTGCAAAAACCAAGTGCACATAATAGGCTTCCTTTTTATGGGGTCCCATTCTATGCGTTATTTGATTGAGTTGATACAAGAATATTCAAAGTCTATACATATAATTTATAAATGTAAGAAAACATGTATTGAAACACAAGCAATACATTCAGAAGCAAAAGAAGTAGAAAACAAAAAATATACCTGTAAATAATGTGAGTGGTTGTGGCGCAAACCCAGAGTTCGAAATATCGGTATCGCGTTACGTATCGCATCCTTGGGATATAGGTACGTATCGGTTGTTGCACGGGATATATCATTTGTATCGAGTAATTTATTGCACTTTTGGGAAACATGGGGAAACATTGATAAAATGGTTGAATTTTCAATGAAACTTCAAGGGTTGTTAAAAAAGACCTTAACACACTTTTAAATCATAACATCTCAAAAAAGAAGTGCACATAATAGGTTTCCTTTGTATAGGGTCCTAAGCTATGCGTTGTCTAACTGAACTAATGCAACTATATTTAAATTGAACGCGTAACATTTAGAGTGTATGTGATAATCATTTCATCAAACACTCCTAAATACTTTGAAATTAGTCTCAATTGACAACTGGTTGAAGAAAATTTTCAAAAAAAAAAAAAAATTAATGTTTTAATAATTTTTAATTAAAAAATAATTTTTATTTTTCAAAAATTGACAAGGGCTTGACAAATCAATAGATCAGCCCTCATACATGCTTGCTTTCATGTTTGGAGTGCAACATTGCAAGCAATTTGGGAGAAATTGGGGAAATTCGAATTTTCTCCTTTTTTTCCCAAATCAGACCACCTACACTCAAATTTTGAAATTAGAGTGTATGTGATGATCATTTCATCAAATACTCTTAAATACTTCAAACTTCGTCTCAAATGACAGTTGGTTGAAGGAAATCTTCTATTTAAAATTTAAAAAAAAAAAAAAAAACATGGAGAACATGAAAAACCAATTGATATCGAAATCAAAGCTCCAACTCCATGATTTTTCATGCAAAACATGAAGAACCAATGAATTTATAACCATTTGACACCTATTTAACATAATTTCAACAAAAAAAAAAGATTGAAAATTGAAAATGCTCACTGGATCGAACATGTGGGATATATCAGCACTACTTGTGCGTTTCGTATCGCAGAAGTGGGATACAAGATATATCGACCAATATCGTCGATATTTAAAACATTGCTCAAACCTACATAGAGCTACGTGGTGGCTTAAAATCATCATGTCCATCTCAACGGGGCTGGGTATAGTATTGTTGCTCCACAAACCAATAATATTATGCCTTGGTCATAGTAGAATGATACCAGTGATGATACTCTACAACACAACACTGGTACTCATCCTCTCCAATTACAGAAATTTTGGACAATTTTCCCTAATTTTCCATAAATTAGCCAATCTTCCGCCAAATCCCAAAATTAGAGTGTATGTGATGATGATTTTATCAAAAAATCCTAAATACTCTAAAATGGGGGCTAATGGACAGCTAATCGAAGTGGAATTTTGAAAAAAATATATTTTTTAACATTTTTAATTAAAATTTATTTTTCCCGAGTAATCCCCAAATTACCAAGAATCACTAGATCAAGTTTCATGCATGTTTGATTTTGTGCTTGGACACAAAGATTGCAACCGGTTTGTAAAAAAAATTGAGAAATTTTGACTTTTTTTCTGAATTTCTTGCAACTCGGCCCATCTCCCCCAAATCTCAAAACCAAAGCTCCAAATCCATGATTTTTCATGCAAAACACGAAGAATCATGGATTCATAACCATTTGACACTGATTTAACATGATTTACAGTAAATAATAATAATAATAATAATAAATCGAAAATGCTCACCGGATCGAACAGGTGGGATATATCAACATTGCTTGTGTGTTTCTTTTCGCACAGGTGGAATACAAGATATATCGTGGGATATATCGACCGATATCATTGAGACTGAAAACATTGGTATGGAAAACACTTTGTAGTTCACCAGATTTCTCAAAACTACAATTTCTCTTGGATGTTTTACAAATAAGGAACTCTCCTCCTTACATAGAGTTAGGAGGACTTTAGAACCTACACATATATGGCTAGAATTGTGCTACAAAGCACTCATCAAATAGCCAAGAACTCTCTATCACTTTTTTTCTAAAATATTCCACACTTCTCTACACAAGACCCCACTAGAATTCTCTAGAATCTTCCAAAGATCTCAACACAACTTTACACCATTCCACACAATTTTAAAACTTTCTACAATTCTCTACACCCTTCTACCATTCTCTACAACTTTCCACACACTTATGTACAAAACCTCCCCAACATCCACGACGAGCATAAATTTGGCCAAGTTCACGACTTAGACCCATGAGAATGATCAGTCCATGACCCATTGCTAACTTCGCATAAAGGTGGGGACATCAACAAAACAAAACCCATAGCCAATACTACATTGAAATACTCCAAAAAATTAAAAAAATTTAAAAAAAAATTAAAAATTAAAATAAAAATTTTTATATAAAAAAAATAAAAAATAAAAAAAAGAAAAAAAAAACACCAACAACAAATTACTGGTAACTAATAATAAAGATTATTCATTACAAAAGGTGGAAATGTTATATTACTTATTAGATATCATTAGTTTCTAGAATTTTAGCTGCCTACAGTGGAAGAAAAAGCATCAAGATAGCTCCTTTTTTTTTCTTTTTTCTTTTTAACTAGTCTTGCATAATATGGTATGAAAAATGGAAGAGAAGGGAAAGGAAGATAGAAATTACTGGGCTAAGGAGATCAAGCAATGTGCTGGCTCCATTGCAAGGAAAGCTGCGATCAGATGGTCGAAGCGGTTTGAACTGAGACGATCCATTGTCTATTCTTCCGTCGGCTTCCTGGGGTTTTTTGAACTTCGAAGGAATGGTAAAGCGATTCGCGCGAGGAAGGGTTTGGATATTGGGAGCTGGTCTGTCAACGGATCGGGTCTTATAGTACGGAGAATTGCCTGGGGTTCCTGTGTGCGTCGGCGCCGCTTAGCGGATTAGGTGAGACCCTAGATCCACCTAGGTAGGTGGGACCCCTGAGGGCTCACAGTGATGTATGTGACTTAAATCCACACCGTCCAACCATTTTCAAAACTCATTTTAGCGCATGATCCAAAAAAATGAAGCATGCCAAATCTTAACTGGACCACATCATAGGAAATAGTCGTGATTGAATCTCCACCGTTAAAAACTTCATGAGTCCACCGAAATACTTATTTTCCATCCAACTTGCTGATAAGGTCTCAAAGAGATATACGAAGAGGGTACACAAATATCATCTTGATCCAGAGCTTTTGTGGCCCACAGGAAGTTTTTCGTAATGGTCAGTTACAACTGTTTCTTGTATGATGGATACCTGACCGTGGGTTCCACCTTGATTTATTTGCCTTACATCCATGCGGTCCATCCCTCTTGACATCTCAATTTAGGGCATGAACCGAAAAATGAAGTAGATCCAAATCTTAGGGAACCACACCACAGGGTATAATAGTGATTGAATACCTACCCTGGCCCACTGGAATATTTATTTTCCATCCAACCTGTTGATAAGGTCACAAAGACCATGGTGGAGGGACTACAAAAAAATCAGCTTGGTCCATAACTTTTGTGGACCACAATAAGTTTTTTATGGTCAATCACCAGTCTTTCATTCGGTGTGGTCCACCTGATATTTGGATCTGCTTCATTTTTTAGATCATGTCCTAAAATGAGCTCCAAAAATAGAGTTCTTCATGCAAAGTTCACTCCATCCATTAGGTGTGCCACTAGATTCTAGGCAATTGTGAAAAAAAAATTTACCTAGAAATACAACTCAGGTGGACCACACCATAAGGAAGAGTGGCAATGAGATGACAACCATCAGTTTGTGTACAAGGCCATCATTGATTTTTGTATAATCACCTTTTCTCTCTATGAAATTTTCCTAAATGCCCTTTCTTTGACTTAGTTACCCTGTTAAAACTAGGCCGAGTTAGCCGAATTTTGAGTTGACTCAGGAAAACAAGGGTGAGTTACTTGCAAATCATGGCCTGTCTGGTTTAACTGAACCACTGATCAGGCCCATGACCTGGTCAGGTTTACTCGAGCAAGTACCAAGTTGACCTAGCTGGTTTGCAAACTATGGTGCTAACCATCAAGCGGCGTCTCCCCGAGTCAGCTTGGACTTTGTCCAATCCAATATAAGCGAGGTAGAGCTGGGCATCGAGTCGAGTCAGACCAAGTTAGGGCTGACTCGACTCGATCCGGTTTTGAAATAGGCCTGACCCGAACTCAATACCGAGTCCAGCATGCCTGACTCGATCTGAGTTCGGTCTGGTCTGGACTGATCTGGACCGAGTCCGATCCAGGCAGAAGTACCGCGTCGGGTCGAGTTGGCACCGAGTCAAATTGAGAGATGAGGGAGGGAGGGAGGGAGGGAGTAGAGAGGAGAGAGGAGGAGGAGGAGGAGGGTGATGGTGGTGGGCGGTTGTCGGGCTTGGAAGAGAGGGGGGGGGGGAGGGAGTGGAGAGAGCGAGGGGAGGAGGAGGAGGGTGATGGTGGTGGGTGGTTGCCAGTCTTGGAAGAGGAGGAGGATGAGGGAGGGAGAGAGAGAGTTTGAGATTGGGTCAAGGTAGGGTGCAACGGGTAGGGTTAGAGAGTCGAGTCGAGTCGAGTCTAATCGGATCAAGTTTCCGGTAGAGTCGGGTCGAGTTACTGGGTAACTCGAACTCGACCCAATTTGAGTTCGGATTAGGCGAAGACTACTTGGTTCGGACCGACTCATCCATTCGGTTCAGGTCGAGTCGGATCTAAACGAGTCGGACGAGTCGAGTTAGCCGGATCAAGTCATCTCATGCCCACCTCCGAAGGGAGGCAATGCGCCGAGTAACCCGCTTGACCCGACAAGACCAACCCCGCTTTGGGTCGAGCTTGGCCCATGGGCTGGGGTTGGGCGTTAGACGCATGAGCAATCCTTTTTTTTTGGGGGGGGGGCTTAGGCTCAAGTAGACCCTACTCAGCCCGTCTTTACATGAATATGTGTTATATCCTACAACTATGTCATTTTAATCATTGGGTAACCATCTATCTATAAGCATTGAGATGGTAGGAATCGCGCTCACGGAGACATTTTAGTCTTTTGCTTGTGCAGTTATATGATTTGAGTCGAGATATAAAATAGTTGACTTGGAGTCGCCACTACCCAGCCAACTCAAGGAGTTAGACTTTTGTAATTGACTGAACCTTGTAGAATTCTTAAAAACCAGAGTATTCGAGGATTCCATGTTTTACAGTGACTATTGATTTGCGACTTGAGATTCTAAGGGACCATGGTGATAGAGAATGAAGGTATTAAGCACCTCATATGCATTCCACAAATGTGTGGTTTCCACTTTATTGACTTAACAAACTATAAGGAACTTGAGTGGGCTACCATTAATGCAACGAAATGGATGACATGCAATGTAATGGTGTAATGACTAACTCTGGAGTAAGATTTAAGAATGAGGGATCGAAATGCATGAGATCCGCCAAGACCCGTTTACTTGAGAGAGATGGTAAGAAACAGAAAAGACTCCGGTTGGTCGGAGTTTTTAATGCGGCGAGATATGGAAATCTGGCAAGCCATTATTGAGCATGCACTCAAATCAACTAAAGCAGCAAGGAGGTTGAAAAGAGGTAGGCCAATGCAAATGCTATAATGCGATAATGATGGGGATGAGGGGATACAATGTCCAACTCAGGAGTGAAAGTGATGGATCAAAATGCATATAATCCGCTATAATCTGTTTGTGTGAAAGTTGGTAAAGAAAAAAAAAAAAGACTATGGTTAGTCGAAGTTTTTATGTGGGCGAATCCAAGAATTCAACAAACCCTAGAGCATACACTCAAATATACTAGAGAAGCAAGGGGGTTAATTGGAGAGAGAAGATTATGCAAATGCTCAATACATGGATGAATGTCGTTGATTTATGGCCTAGGTAAACTACAACTAGTTGCAAATGCAACTTGTTATGTGTTTGTTCCTTCTATTCCTTTTCATTCATCCATGGGCAAAAAGTCGAGAGGATTTTGGGGCTTCAGTGTCTTCATCGGCAACATCTTCAAGGAAAGCTCCGAGGAAGACCTCTACAAAATTTTCGTTCGTTACGGAAGGATCGTGGACATTTTCTCGCCCACGGATGGGGCGCTGAAGCGACATATAAGTTTTGCCTTCATCAGATTTGCTTATGAGGCTGACGTGCTCGCAACCATTGGGGTCCTCCATTGCAGGATGGTGGATGCCTGGATACTCACTGTAGTCATGGCGAAACCTCGGAAACCTCTCCAATCCCCCACTCCTAACCCTCTTCGGCCTTCACTGCACCCCGCCTCCATCCCAACAACCATTCCCCCTAATTCCCGCAACCCTATCCCATGTCCCCCTCCATGCCTTCTCTCGGCTGCTTCCGCGAACCTGCAACCCCAACACCTTTCACATAGCCAAACCCTAGATCACCCAACCTCTGAAGCTCCCGCTTACCTATCCTTCACGGCCAACTGTGGAGACATCGCGGCTCGGGAGAAAAAGTTAGCCCTCTCCCTCACTGCTTTCGCGAAGAATCAGGAGGTCCCTCTCATCATTCCGTCCCGGACCATTGCAGATTCAAGGTACTCTACAACAGCCATTGACATAGCCCGTATCGCGGCGAACAAATTTCTTCTCTGCTTTAGATTGAGGGTCGAACTTCTATCCTTCTACTCCGACTCCTCTCTTCGGGCGAAAATGAAGATCGTTAGGGTGGAAGTGTGGAGCCCAACCTTAGCTCCATCCCTGGAAGGTACTTGAATTACTCTTTATGGAATCCCTGTCCATGTGTGGTTAGACTCTGTCTTTGCTGGGCTTGACAACACCTCTAGAAAGGTTCCGGAGATCGATAGGTACTCGTCTCTCGGCTTAGTCCAGATTGGAGCGCGAATCAGAGTTTTGCTGCAACCTAAGAGAGATTTGCACCTGATTAGGTAGCTGGTGGTCGACAATGTCAAGTTCCCCATATGGGCAATAGCAGATCCCCAATGTCCGTTAGTTGAGGGGAATCTCCATCTCCCTGTTTCTGCCCCTGCGGTTTATTCATCCACCAGGGAATGGGTGGAGAATGCATTCTCCCACTCTGCTGCCCCGTCCAACCCCCCTCCAGGTGCTCGACCAAATGCCCCTCTGGGACCAACCAGCCAATCTCCCCCCCTTATCCCGGTCGATTCGGCGGGTACTATGGCCAATTTCATTCCCGCACTGCCCACGCCCTCCCCTCCACCTCCCTAGCCCCCAGACCCCTTACCTCATATCCATAACTTGAGTCACTTCATCTCCCCTATCCTTCACCCCTCCCAGCCTATTCGGCTCTCCCCTGCCTAACAGCCCTCCACCAATCCCACCCTGGCCTTCCCTTCAGACCCTCCCCAAATGCACAATCATCAGACACCCTCCACACCACAGCCCTCCCTCTCGTCCAACCCCTATCCCAACTAAAATGTAACACCCCGGATTTTTCCTAACTTGGTAATGGACGTCCTTAGACGTAGAACTGCCCTAGGACCTTATTCTGTCATAATTAGGGCACGCTTTAGTTAAGTACTAAACTGAACAATCAGTAGAATTAGCTTGAACTACTTTAAATACGAACTGCAAGACCCAAAACTTGCAGAATCATTAACGCTACATTACTCTGAAATCTAGGATCAATCTCATTACCCAATTGCTCTCGGGAGCACATTGAAACTTCATATCGGATCTGGGCCGCGCGTCGAAAGTCCGATTACCGAGAAACTAAACGATTATGACCGCCTTACTATGCTTGACAACCATCTCAGAAATCAAGTCCTGACTGTGTCCAGAAATGCACAACTTAAGCCCAGAGCAAAGTATGCGAGAAACGCGAATATCTTTAGGAAACGTGCTCAGATTTAAGTGAATTGAGTCGTTCACTTGTAGGCCAAATATAAGAATTCAAACCGTCAAAATTTGACCCAAATATATCCTCAGATCAGGAGAAATTTCTTACACATGTCAGTGCACTTGTGGCCCTGATCGAGTACCGGTGACCATTGAACTGAAACTGGTCGGCCACGTTCAATCTATAAATCTGATCGGACCAAAAACTTAACTCGACCTAGATCCAATGTCAGGGAGCTTAAGTTCGACTGCACACAGAAAAGGGGCCTCCAGAAGTACTCCGTTGGATCGAAACGGATGCTCTTTGGACATAACCTAAGTATACATGGCCCTGGGGACATTCCCATCAGTTCTGGGCCTATATATGGGCCTTAAACCCTCTCTCTCATATTCCATACGAATTTAAAAACCCTAAAAAAGAGAGGAGAGAAAAAGGGAAGGAAAGAGAGAGAAAGTGAGAGAGAGAGTAGGTGTTTCTTCCTGGGATTTGATCCCGCTACTCCACATAGTTGTTTACCATGTTTGTATCACAAATTCGGCGTTTCTGACAACGTACTTGGGCAAAAAATCCTAACCCTAACCTGTTGTAGCAACTCAAATAGAACAGATGATAGAATAGCTAACCTATTCCCTGTTATAGGTTGTTCTGGTGCCGTAGACAAGAACTTAGTGTCTAAACTGAATTCGTTACGCGGCTACCGGTGTAAGGTGCAGATTATAAATGTTTAGGTTATGGTTTTCAAGGCCTGCAATGTCAGTTAATGATTTATGACTGACTTGATTGCTATCACATATGCTTAGATTCGATGTTTCCCGTATATTACATATATATATATGTATACTAGTTGATTATAATGCATTCCATGTGTTTGTTAAAATGTTTGAATGAATATGGAATTATGATTCGTGCTTAACATGATTATTGTTTGCTAATGTATGATCATTGTGCAGGTGGCAACGCCTTTGAGAAAGGATTCGCTACGATATGTGTTTTAGCTAACGTATTACATGTATGTAATACGTGTAGTCTAAGTGTTTGATCACATGCTTGAATAAGGAAATGCTTAGTGTAATGTGCTTAATAAGGGTGTTGAGATAGGACTCTCAATCCCCTTATCTAGGGTTACAGTTTCTTGCATTTAATCTATCTTATTATTATGTGATTCATGAATAAATTGCTTATGTATGTTACATGCACTCTATGTGTTTGTTAAGATGCTGAATGAGAAAATGCTTGATGTAAGGTAAATGTTATTATTCTGGAATGTGCTTGGGGCTACGTTGTAGTCCAGGAAATCGGTAACAGATTCCGATTTAGTGGCTGAGGTTGTTTCACCATACAGGACGTGTTCAATGAATCCGAGTCGTACCTTAGTTGTCGACAGTGGTTAGGCCACATGGAGTGCTTATGCACTTCATATCGATCAACTCGATATGCGTTCGTACCAGTCGAGCTCGTCAAGTAACCTGATCAGCCTTATGTATGTTCACCATATATGGACGCTACTGCTTAAACCTAAAATACCAAACTCACCAGTGAAAAGCCCGTTTAACCTTGGTACCTCGATCCGTTAAGACTCATGAGCCGGACATGGTGGTATGGGATACCGTGGTCGAGCTGTCAGCCTATGCTGGGGCGACGAGCCTCCCTGTAGTGACCAGTGAGAAACACCGCCTCGTGAGCTGAATACGGTGGTATGAGACACTGTATTCGAGCTGTCGGCCTACACTAACAAGGTGACGAGCCCTTTGTAGTGACCTCGAGTATACTCTGAGCCTGCGACGAGCCTTTCTGTAGCAACTAGAGTATAAACTAGGCCTACACTGCATCAAGGTGACGAGCCCTTTGTAGTGACCTAAAACCGCGACATCGTATGAAATTTGCTAGGACTGACGACCCTAGAATGGATCATTGTTTGGAAAATGATATAAGGGAGGTATCTTAGTTTCCCAATCCTACTGTATGAAAAGGACTAATAAGAACTTGGTAACACGCTCATGCACCGCATTGCATGTGTCGTTTGGCATTGGGTAGAGCACTAAGGAAGTGATTGACATGCGCGACTGTGAGATGAAGGTTGCAGAGGGAGTGCAGGCGAGGGCATGCATCATTTATACATATCATTCTTGTATTAACCAGAGTACTTAGGAATGCTTGTTGTATTGCCTTATCATTACTGCTTGACTGAATTGATAACATGTTAACCTTTGCTTTATGGTTCCACTGAGTTGATCACTCACTCATACGTTACGGGATGGTGTTGTACACACCAACCAGACCCTGTCTTAGTTGCAGGTGGTGACTATACCTACGAGGCGGAGTCCGACTTTGAGGATGACTAGGAAGCATTCTCCTACATGCAACTTTAAGGGAAATTTATGTGAGTCGTGTCCTAATCGATAGAGATTTCTGGGATGTTGACTAGATGCCACTACACTTGCTATTTTATCTTTTTTAAATACACATGTATATTCATTTTTTGGTCCATTTTGGGAAGTATACATGTGTATATTTAACCTGGTAACATGTTCACATTCTGGAGACTTACAACAGTTTATATATTTTATATATCTATCACAATTCTTCTGCTTGCGTAATTTAACTGTCTCTGGAGTATGATATGCTGTTTTGGTATAATCTCACCCATGTTCAATGCACTAACACGGACAACATTTAATAATCATTATCTATGATGCATAAGTGATGCGTTAGAACTCGAAAGTGGAGCTTATGCTCGACCCCCGATTTTCAGGGCGTTACACAAAACCTCTCTCTACAGCCCCCTCATAACCCCCTACCTGCCTGTGACTAGTACCCCTCCAACCAGCCCCATCTACCAAACCCAGTCCATCATCACCCCCTCACAACCTCCTTTTGTCCCTCATCCCTCCTATAACCAGCACCCTTCTCCTCCTCCTACCCTCCAACACACCTCTCAAATCCATCAGGTGTACCCCTCACTTCAGGCCCACCCATCGAGCCACCCCTCACCCAACCCCAACCTTATGCAACCTTCCCAGCCTCACCCCTAAGCATCCATCCATTTATCCCCTCCATCTACCCAGCTGGGAATCCCCAATCCCTGCTACAACCTCTGCCCCTGAAAGGCCTTATCTGAGGGGAATAGCCCCATCCACGTGTGCCCCCCTTTCTCGATGATGATAGGGGGAGGGATATGTCGGACCGGGAGTCATTCCCATCTCGCTTAACCCACGGGCCTGCCCTCTGTGTTAGTGAGGATCAGTCAGCTGGCCTCTCCCCTGCCTTCCAGATTCCTACCCCCCAGCCCTCCCCAACTCCCCTCATATCCAGTTACCTTCGAGGCTCCTGGCTTGCCTTCACAGCCTCACAGCCTTTTCCCTAACTGCCAATCCCATACCTCCCGGCCCTCAGCCGTATGCCAGCCCCATATTCCCCCTACCTCCCCTCATGTCACATCTCCTGCACCAAACTGCTCCTAAGATTCAAACCCTTCTCCGTCGATAAGGAGGCGTGATCCAAAGGTGGCCCCCTCTCCCCCCAGCGAACCTACTATAGGAGGTCCTCCAGAACCTCGTCTAGAAAGGGCCAGATCCGTTTCAAGGCCTCTACAGCCCTGGCCTCGAGTTTGAAAGAGAGACTTAGGAGGGTTAAACACGAGGAATTCAGGTCCGAGGATTTTGTTTATGGATAGCTTCCTCGTCTGGAACACCCGAGGGGTGGGTAATAAACTCACTATAGCAACGTTGAAGCGTCTAATCAATAAATTCCGGCTTGCCATTGTATCTATTCTTGAACCTATGCTCAGTGATGAAAAGAGAATTAGTACAGGCCTGAAATTAGGCTACCACGCTTCCCTCTCCAATGCCTCAGAAGGGGGCAAAGTGTGGTTGTTCTATAATTCACCCTGCAACATTGATCTGGTTGATAGCTCGACCCAAATGCTATCAGTCTCGGTCTCAGCCCGGGGTAATCCTGCGAAGTTTCTGATTTCGGGTATTTACGCCAAGTGCTCGAGAGTGACACGTAGACTTCTCTGGGATCAACTGGCCATCATTGCCTTGAATTCCACTTTGCCATGGCTAGTTGCAGGTGATTTTAATGTTGTCCTTGCTTCAGCTGAGCGTAGAGAATCAGGCCCATTCGACTTTAGGAGCGCTGCTGAATTTGCTGAGGGGCTGGAAAAAGGCTAATCTGATGGATGGCGGCTTCACGGGGAATATTTTCACTTGGTGCAACAATCAAAGCGGTCAAGCTAGGAGCTAGGCTAGGCTCGACAGGGCCTGTTGCAACTCTGCTTGGATCGACTTGTTCCCAACTTTCCATGTTAAGCTCTTACCTAAGCTTAATTCAGATCACGCCCCGATGCTCTTATCTTTCCCAGCTGCGTCCTCTCCTTCTCTAAAGTCTTTCAGGTTCTAAAGGATGTGGTTGAAACATACATCTTTCCTTGACCTGATTGCGGCCTCCTCGAAAGCAGATATAGTGGGGGATCTGCTCTTCGCCCTGCACAACAAGCTGAAGAACGTGAAATCAGCATTAAGGACATGGAACAAAGAGGTATTTGGGAACATTTTCGAGAAAATTAAGGTTACTGAGACTGTGCTTGCCAGGGCTGAGGATGAGTCCTTGTTGTCAGCTTCCTAGGAGAACCTACAACGTCTTAATGCAACTATGGATAACCTCACCTACCTAGAATTATGCGAGAAGATCTACTGGAAACAGAAATCTAGATGTAACTAGCTGAAAGAGGGTGATCGGAACACGCATTTCTTCCACAATTTAGCTTCAGACCGAGCTAGGAAATCTATGATTCATCGCATCGAGCTAGATGATGGCTCAGAAGCAGCTGACAATGACTCGATCAAGAGGGCTGCGGCTGATTTTTACTCCTCTCTTTTGAGGGTTGAGCCTACGACTGCGCATGAAGATCTCCTCAACTGCATTTCCTCACTCATCTCTCCTAATGATAATAGGGAGCTTCTCCACGAGCCTTCAGCTGATGAGGTCCTCTTGGTTGTAAGAAGCCATCCGTCAGATGGGTCATCGGGCCCTGACGGTTTCACCGGTGCTTTTTTCCAAGGTTGTTGGAATATCATTGGGCAGGATATTGTCTAGGTGGCCCTTTCATTTTTCAGAGGGACCCCCTTCCTAGAGTTTTTTCCGCCATCTGATTTACCTCATCCCTAAGTCCATTAACCCGAAAAAGTTTTCTAATTATCGCCCCATTAGCTTATGTGACTGTGTTTACAAAATTTTCTCCAAGTTGCTTGCAGATAGGCTGAGCAAAGTCATTCCAAAAATCATTTCCCCTGAGCAAGGAGCATTCGTTCAAGGGAGATCTATCGCGGAAAGTTGCATTCTAGCGCAAGAGATTTTTAGGGATATCGACAGGAAAGTCAGAGGGGGCAACATTCTCATTAAGCTTGATATGGAGAAAGCCCACGACAGATTAGACTGGCGCTTCCTCAAATCAATCCTTCATCGGTTCGGTTTCGTGCTTGGATAGATAAATCTGCTCGAGAATTGCTGGGCCAACACTCGGTTCTCAATTCTAATCAATGGGGAACTCGAGGGATTTTTCCAGTCTTCTAGAGGTATATGCCAAGGTGACTCGATCTCTCCGGGGTTGTTCATTATGGCATCAGAGGTTCTAAGCAGAGGGTATCAACAACTCTTCATCAATGGCGACTGCACCCTATTCTCCACGCACCGTGCCTGCCCGCTCATCTCCCACCAGTTAATTGCTGATGACATGCTCCTGCTGGCAAATGGTGGGAAGGCCACGTTAAGGAAAATCGTATCTTTCCTCCAGCTTTTTCAATCAGCTTCTGGGCAGAAGATCAACTCAGCGAAAAGCTTCTTTATTCTCTCTTCATCCCAATTAGAAGCTAGGGCCAGAGCTGCCCAATCAGTGCTCGGCTTCACTCGTGGTGTAGTTCCTTTCTCCTACCTGGGCGTCCCAATCTTCAAAGGCCGATCATGAGGAGGTACTTCAGACCGCTAGTTGAAAATTTCCAATAGAGTATCTCTGGTTGGAAGGCCAGGATTCTCTCCCAGGCTGGCCGAGCAACCCTTATCAATCACGTGCTGCAAAGTATCCTGACTCACATCACAGCGGCTGCTGACATCCCCCTATTGCTGCTCGGGGACGTGGAGAGGGCCTGCGCCAACTTCTTTTGGGGCTGGGATGGGGACCGTAGAAAATGCCACTGGTTGTGTTGGGATCGCGTGTTTCGCCCCAAGGACGAGGATGGCCTTGGCATTAAGAATCTGGCCCACGTCATGGGTGCTTTCAAGATGAAGCTGGCCTGGATTGTTGGTTGCAAAGGAGATCACAACAGCTAGGCGAAATACATCAAAGCCAAGTACTGTGACGATGTCACTGAGCACAGCGGGACCAGTCGAGCCCCCCATGCGTCCCCTGCTTGGAAACGGATATGTAGTTTCCTCCCGGGAGTGCTATCTAGCTCGCGTTGGATCGTGGGCCTGGGCGAGCAAAATTTTTGGACAGATCTTTGGTCCGACCTTAGTCCGCTTGCAGAATGGGCCCTGGCCCCTCCTCCCCCTCATCCCTCTAGGGTCTGCGACTTCATCGGCCCGCTCGGCTGGATTAATCGAGACACTGCCCATGCGTTGCTTCCCCAAGTGGCTGTGGACCACGTGGTTGAAGAGGGCTTCTGCACCGAGTCTGGGTCCCCTCCTCATCAGGCGAGTTCCAGGTTAGCTCAGCTTGGAATTTATTGTGTCTAGCCAACCTAAAGGTGCAATGGGCTAAATGGGTGTGGCATCCAGCGATTCCAGAGAAGCTGACGCTCTTCTCTTGGAAGATTATCCACAAGGCGGTCCCGATTGATGAGCGAACCTAAGATGTAATGCTCTAAAAATCGGGGGTCGAGCAAAAGTTCAACTCCCGAGTTCCAATGCATCACCCATGCAATATGGATAATGATGATTAAATGTTGTCCGTGTTAGTGCACTAAACATCAGTGAGATTATACCAAATCAGCATTTCATACCCCAGAGACAGTTAAATTACGCAAGCAGAAGACCATGATAGGTATGTATAAAACATATAAGTGGTGGTGCATCTCCAGAGTATAATCATGTTTCAGGTTAAACAATTACATGTATCGTTTCAAATTTTAAAATATCGAAATGTGTAGGTCTGTGTACATCGTGAAATCCCTATAGCCCCGACGTTCAGAATGCGGCCTACATGAACTCGCCAAAGTACTGCATATACAAGAACTCCTCGTCGTCGTTATAAAAATCAGGCTCCGCTTCATAAGCTGCGCCATCATCTGCAACTAAGACAGAGTCTGGTTGGTATTTTAAAACACCATCCCAGAATGCGAGTGAGTGATCAACTCAGTGGAACTATAGGCAAAGGTTAACATGTTATTAATTCAGTCAAGTAGTAATGATAAAGCAGTACAACAATCATGTCCTAGATTACTCTTGTTAATGCAAGAATGGTATGCAATAATGATGCATGCTCTCGCCTACACTCCCTCAGCAATTTATCTCACGTTCGCGCATGACATCCTCCTGAAACGTACGCCTCCTCGCCAAAGTACATGCAGTGCGGTGCATGATCGTGATTAGTCAAGTTCTTAATTAGGCATATTTATACAGCAGGATTGGGAAGTTAAGGTACCTCCCTTCATATCATTTACCCAAACATTGATCCATTTAGGGTCATCAATCCTAGTTAATCACATACGAAGAACATTTCCAGGTAGTTACGGAGCAGCTCGTCACCTCAGCACAGGTCTGGTTTATACTCGAGGTCACTACGGAAAAGCTCGTCGCCTTAACGTAGTCTTAGAGTATACTCGAGGTCACTACGGACTCGTCACCTGATCGTAGGCCGATAGCTTGAATACAGTGTCCCATACCATCGTATTCAACTCACGAGTCTGGGTTGCTCACTGGATACTACGGGGAGGCTCGTCGCCTTAGCGTAGTCAGACAGCTCGACCACGATGTCCCATACCACCATGCTCGGCTCATGAGTCTTAGCGGATCGAGGTACCAAGGTTAAACAGGCCTTTCACTGGTAAGTTTGGTACCTTAGATTCAAGCAGTAGTGTCCATACATGGTGAACATACATTGGGCCAATCGAGTTACTTGATAAGCTTGATTGGTACGAGTGTACGTTGACTTGATCGACATGGAGTGTGTAAGCATTCTGCGTGGCCTAACCACTGTCGACAAACAGCATATGACTCAGATTCATCAGGCGTATCTGTTGTAGCTAAGAAGTACGGCCACCGATCGTAAACCATGATCGATTGCCTGGACTACATCGTAGCCTCAATCACACTCCAACCAATAGCATCCACATGTGATATTCCAAGACAACATGTGACAACCAAATCTAAACATAAATCTCATTTGAGCATTTCAACAAACACATACCACATATATCATCATACATGAGCATTCATCTGTAAATCACATAGTAGTAAGATAGGTTGAATAAAGGAAATTGTAACTATATATAAGGGAATTGAGAATCCTATCTCAACACCCTCAGTAAGTACATTACATTAAGCATTTTATCAAACACTTAGACCACACATATTGCATAAAGGTAATAAATTCGTTAAAAACACATACTATAGCTAGTCTCTTCACAAGGAGTAGTCACGTATACAATGATCATATATTAGCGATCAATAATCATATCAAGCACAAATTATAATTTCATACTCATTCAAACATTTTTACAAACACTTAGACTACACACTTCAACATACAAGGCGTATGTTGGTCATAATATGTATTAGAGCAAATCCTTTCACCAAGGAGTTGTCACATATACAATAATCATATATCTATGATGGATAATCATGGCAAGCACGAATCCAAATTCCATACCCATTCAAACATTTTTACAAACACTTAGACTACACCCTTCAACATAGATGGCGTATGTTGGTCATAACATGTATTAGAGCAAATCCTTTCACCAAGGAGTTGTCACATATACAACAATCATATATCTACAACGGATAATCAAGACAAACACGAATCCAAATTTCATACTCATTCAAACATATTTACAAACACTTAGACTACACACTTCAACATACATGGCGTATGTTGGTCATAACATGTATTAGAGCAAATCCTTTCACCAAGGAGTTGTCACGCATACAACAATCATATATCCACGATGGATAATCATGGCAAGTACGAATCCAAATTCCATACCCATTCAAACATTTCAATACACACATGAATTACACTATATTCAACATAGTTCATATATATATATATCTGTAAAGTGAGGGAAACATCGTATCTAGCATGAGAAATGACAACCGAGTCAGTTATAAATCATTAACCGACATTGACAGCCTTGAAAACCATAACCTAAACATTTATAGTTTAGACTTTTCGCCGGTAAACTCGTAACGGATTCAGTTTGAACACTCTTGCCTTGTAAACTAGACTTTGAATACCTAATCAATAAAACAGGTTAGCTATTTCACCGATGTACGTATTTGGATTCCTAAAACAGGTTAAGGTTAGGGTTTCTTACCCGAGAATGAAATCAGAATCTCTGGTATAGCGACACGGAAGCGGTAGTTACGTACGTGGAGTAGTGGGATCGAATCCCAGGAACTATGTCACACTCGCTCTCTTACTTCTCCACTTTCTCTCTCTTTTCTCTCTTAGGATTTAAAATTCGTATGGAATGAGAGAGGGGTGGGTAAAGGCTCTTATATAGGCCCAAAACTGAAGGAAATGGCCCTAGGGCCATCGTATACTTAGGTTATAGTTAAAGAGTGGCTGTTTCGGTCTAATGGAGTACATCTGGAGGCACCTTTTCTGCATACGATATGAGGAAAGTTTCCTAACATTGGATCTAGGTCAGGTTAAGTTTTCGGTCCGATCGAATTTACGAAACTACCGTAGAGGACCAGTTTCAGTTCAACAGTCATCACCACTCATTCATGGCCACAAGTACACTGACCTACGTATGAAATTTTCTCTGATCCGAGGGTGTATTTGGGTCAGATTCTTTCTGTCTGAAACCTTGAAATTAGCCTGTAAGCGAACGGCCCAGTTTACTTAATCTTAGTACATTTTCTAAAGATATTCGAGTTTCTCACACACTTCGCTCTGGGCTAAAGTTATGCGTTTCTGGATACTATTTGGACTGAATTTTCGAGATGGTCATCAAACCCAATAAGGCGGTCATATTCATATAGTCTCGCGGTAATCGGACTTTCGACGTGCGGTACAGGTTCGATATGGAGTTTCGATGTGCTCTCGAGAGCAACCGAGTTTTGAGATTAATTCTAAGTTTCAGGGTAATGTAGCATCACGATTCTATACTTTTTGGGTCTTGTAGTTCGTATTTAAAGTGTTCAAGCTAATTTCACAGATAATTTAGTTTATCACTTGTTAATTTTTATCTAATTTATAAAGGATTTGGTCCTGAGCGATTTCTGCCTGAGGTGGAAATCGGGTCTTTGTACGGATTTTTCCGAGACATTACACAAGCGAAGGGTGTCCAGATGGCGTCCAAGTATTGGTGCTGCCCCGCTCCTCTTCGGCCTGATTCGGAATCTATCGACCATCTATTCTCAACAAGCCCTTTTGCGATCCACATTTGGGAACATTTCCAGCCCTTTTTTTTACGGTGCACTCTTCGACCCAATTTTTAGTTGTGCCCAGGGCCACTCTTTGGTGGGCTACGCAACACTCAGGGAACTGTCTGCAGACCCTGCGTGCCCTCATGCCCGCATTCATTTTCTGGGAGATTTGAGCAGAGAGGAACAGAGGCTGCTTCGATAATGCAATCTTCAGTTCTTCAAGGGTCATCCTTCAGGTCCACTGCTGGATCAAGAGGGTGGGTGCGTCTCTTCCCTTTCCGAGGGTGTTGCCTCGCCGACTAGCTTCCACACTGGCTGTAACAACATGAAATCGGGGGTTGAGCATAAGTCCAACTCCCGAGTTCCAACACATCACTTATGCAACATGGATAATGATGATTAAATGTTGTTCGTATTAGTGCATTAAACATAAGTGAGATTATACCAAAACAGCATATCATACTCCAGAGAGTTTATTTACGTAAGTGAAAAATTGTGATATCCATATAAAGCATATAAGTAATTATAAGTCTCATGAGTATGATGGTATTACTGAGCTGAATAAATACATATTTGTTCCAAAAAAATACAAAATGACAAAACGTGAATGTCCAACTAATCATATATCCCTGTAAATCCGTCGATCAGATCGGTCTACGTAAACCCACCTGATAACTGCATCGCCATCATAAAAGTCCGGCTCCGCTTCGTAAGCATCGCCATCATCTACAACTATAACAGGGTCTGGTTGGTGTTTAAGCACCATCCCAAAACGTGGGAGTGAGTGATCAACTCAGTGGAGCTATAAAGCAAAGGTTAACATGTTGTCAATTCAGTTAAGCAGTAATGATAAAGCAATACAACAATCATATCCCAAGTACTTTGGTTAATGTAAGAATAGTATGTTGTAATGATGCATGCCCTCGCCTGCACTCCCTCTTACGACAACATCTTATGATCGCGGCATGCACCCCTTCCTCTGTGCTCAACTCCAACTCCAAAGGCACATGCAAATGCGGTGCATGTGCGTGATTAGAGAAGTTCTTATTTAGTCTTATTCATACAACAAGTTGGAAAGTTAAGGTACCTCCCTTTGTATCATTTACCCAAACATTGATCCATCTAGGGTCGTCAATCCTAGTAGACACATACAATAGATGGTTACCAGGTCACTACGAAGAGGTTTATCACCGTTAGCGTAGGCTTGGTTTATACTCTAGTTTACTACGAAAAGGCTCGTCACCTCAACGTAGTTTCTAGTGTATGCTCAAGGTCACTACGGGCTCGTCACCTGATCGTAGGCCGACAGCTCAAATACAGTGTCCCATACTACCGTATTCGGCTCATGAGTCTGGGTTGCTCACTGGACACTACGGGGAGGCTCGTCGCCCCAGCGTACGCCGATAGCACGACCACGGTGTCCCACACCACCATGCCCGACTCATGAGTCTTAGCGGATCGAGGTACCAAGGTTAAATGGGTTTTGCACTGGTAAGTTGGTACCTTAAATTCAAACAATAGCGTCCATACATGGTGAACATACATTAGGTCAACCAGGTTGCTTGACAAGCTTGACTGGTACGAGCATACGTTGAGCCGATCGATACGGAGCGCGTAAGCACTCCGCGTGGCCTAACCACTGCTGACAAGCAGCGTAAGACTCAGATTCATCGGGTGTGTATGTTGTGGTTAAGTAGTTCAACTACTGTTCATAGACATTTACCGATTGCCTGGACTACATAGTAGCCCTAATCGCATTCCAAACAATAACATTCATATCTAGTAATCCAAAACAGCATGTGATAACTGAAATCAGATATAAATCTTACTAGCAATTTAACAAACACATATTATACATATTATCATACATAGACATTTCATCCATACAGCACATAGTTGTAGGATAGGTTATATAAAGGATACTATAACCATAAATAAGAGAATTGAGAATTCTATCTCAACACCCTCATTACATGCATTTAAACAAGCATTTTCACATTCAGGCATTTTATCAAACACTTAGGCTACCCATATCATATACATGTAATTAGGTAGTTATAACAGGTATTATAGCAAATCCCTTTACAAGGGTTCACCATATGCACAACAATCATGAATTCTCAGTCAATAAACATGACAAGCATAAATCACAATTCCATACTCATTCACACATTTCAACAAACACATAGAATGCATTATAAATCAACATAGTTTATATATGTACATAATGCACGGAAACCCTCATATCTAAGCATATGTGATAATAATCAAGCCAGTCATAAATCATTACTGACATTGAAAGCCTTGAAAACCATAACTTAAACATTTATAGTCCGCACCTTTCGCCAATTAACAAGTATCGTACTCAGTTTGTATGTCAAGTCTTTGTCTACGGTATGACGGCCACCTATATCATGAAATAGGTTGGCTATTTCATCACTTACACCATTTGAAACCCTAAAACAGATTAGGGTTAGGTTTTCGTACCTAAGAACGAAATCGAAATCGCCCGTATAACAATACAGGAATGGTGGTTAAACACGTGGAATGGCAGGAATAAATCCCTGCAACTATCACTCACTCTCTCTCACTTCTCCTCACTTTCTTCTTCTCTTTTCTCTCTTCTCTTTCTTAGAGTTTCCTAAATTCGTATGGAATGAGAGAGAAAGGGTTTAAGGCCCTTATATAGGCCCAAAACTGATGGGAATGGCCCCAGGGCCATGGTATACTTAGGTTATAGCCAAAGGACAACATTTTCAGTCCAACGGAACACTTCCGGAGGCCCCTTTTCTGCATGCGGTCGGACTTAAGCTCCCTAACATTGGATTTAGGTCGAGTTAAGGTTTCGGTCCGATCGAATTTATGAATCGACCGCGGAGGACCAGTTTCAGTTCAACGGTCACCGGTGTTCGATCAGGGCCATAAGTACACTGACATGTGTTGAAATTTCCCCTGATTCGAGGGTGTAATTGGGTCAGATTCCGACAGTCCGAAAGCTTAGATTTGACCCACAAGCGAACGACTCAAATCACTTAAATCTAAGTTCATTTTTTGAAGATATTCGTGTTTCTCACACACTTCGCTCCGGGCTCAAGTTGTACATTTTTTGATACTATCTGGGCTTGATTTTCGAGATGGTAGACAAGCCCAATAAGGCGGTCATTAATGTATAGATTCGCGGTAATCGGACTTTCGACGCGCGGTCCAGGTCCGATTTGGAGTTTCAGTGTGCTCCTGAGAGCAACCGGGTTTAGAGATTGATCCTAGATTTCAGGGTAATGTAGCATTAATGGTTTTACAAGTTTTGGGTCTTGCAGTCCGTATTTAAAGTGGTTTAAGCTAATTTCACAGCTAATCTAGTTTAACACTTAGTTCATTTCATCTAATTTCTAAAGGATTTGGTCCTGAGTGATTTCTGTTTGAGGCGATACTCGGGTCTTTGTACAGATTTTTTTCGAGACGTTACAATCTACCCCCTTTAAAAAAATTCGTCATCGAAATTAGTACATTTTCGTACTCCTCGAGAATCTGAGGGTAGTTCTTGCGAACCTTGGCTTCTGTTTCCCAAGTAACCTCTTCTTCCGTGTTATGCGTCCATAGAACCTTCACAAGTAGAATCACCTTACTGCGTAACACCTGCTCCTTCCTATCTAGGATACGCATCGGACGCAGTACATAGGTAACGTCCTTACTCAACTGCACCTGTTCCTACTTGATAATATGGGAAGGATCAAGAAAGTATTTCTTCAGCATAGATACATGAAATACGTTGTGCACGCCCGCGAGTGGTATGGGCAAAGCAAGGCGGTACGCTATCACCCTCACTCGATCTAGTATCTAGAATGGGCCAATGAATCTTAGCGTGAGTTTTCCCTTCTTCCCAAACCGAAGGACTCCCTTCATGGGGAAAACTTTCAAAAACACATGGTCCTCGACTTCGAACTCTAATTGCCGCCGCCTTGTATCGGCGTAGCTCTTATGTCTGATCTGTGCTGCCAGAAGTCGACGCCTGATAATGTCGATCTTCTCTGAGGTCGCCTGAACTAACTCTGGGCCAATCAGGCTTTTCTAGCCAGCCTCTGCCCAGCAATGGGGTGCCCGACAGGGACGCTCATACAAGGCCTCATAGGGAGCCATGTTAATACTCGCCTGAAAACTGTTGTTATAAGCGAACTCTGCAAAAGGAAGGTAGTCATCCCAACTGTCCTTGAAATCGAGCACACAAGCTCGCAGCATATCTTCTAACACCTGGTTTACCCGTTCCGTCTGTGGGTGGAACGTGGTACTGAACTTCAACTTCACACCCATTGCTTCCTGGATATGAGTTCAGAAGATAGATGTGAATCGCGTGTCTCGATCTGACACGATCTCCATAGGAACTCCATGTAGACGCATAATCACCTTAATGTATAACCTGACCAACTCGTCTGCGGAGTTCGAAACTCTAATAAGGAGGAAATGGGCCGATTTTATCAATCGGTCCACAATCACCCAAATGGAATCATGTCTTTCCTCATCTTCGATAGCCTTGAGATGAAATCCCACTTCCATTCAGCTATGGGCATGGGCTGAAGCAGTCCAGGAGGTCGACGATGCTCTACCTTGACCTGTTGGCATGTGAGACAACGGGACACATAATCTACTATGTGGACCTTCATGTTGTCCCACCAGTATGAGCACTTCATGTTTCGGTACATCTTCGTACTGCCAGGATGCATTGCCATCCTCGAATTGTGAGCAGCCCTGAGAACTTCATTTCTCAAGTCGTGAAGAATTGGGATGCATAGACGGCCACGATAACGTAAACCCCCGTCTGTACCAACTCTCCATTCAGAGCCTGCATCATTACTAGCTCGTTTCCTTAACTCTAGCAACCCTTCATCTTCCCCCTGAGCCACGATGATTCGGTCATCGATAAGTGGCTATACACGCATATGTGCGATGCTCTCAAACAGTTCCTCGACTATAAGTTTATACTCAAAGTCTTGCACAAACTCTACTATGTCCCACTATAACGCCCTGAAAATTGGGGGTCGAGCATAAGCTCCACTCCCGAGTTTCAATGCATCACTTATGCAACATAGATGATAATGATTGAATGTTGTCCATATTAGTGTAGTAAACATAAGTGGGATTATACCAAAACAGCATATCATACTCCAGAGACGGTTAAATAAGAAAGCGGAAGACTGTGTTAGATATTTAAAATATATAAACTGTTGTAAGTCTCTAGAGTGTGAACATGTTTCCAGGTTAAATATATACATGTATACTCTAAAAATGAACAAAAAGAATATACATGAAGTGCAAAATAACAAGTGTAATGGCGTCTAATCAACATCCCTGTAACCCTTTCGATCAAAACATGGTTTACATAGACCCGCCTGATAGCTGCATGTAGGAGAAACCCTCCTCATCATCATCAAAGTCCGGCTCCACTTCACAAGCATCGCCATCATCTGAAACTAAAACAGGGTCTGGTTGGTGTTTAAAATACCGTCCCGTAACGTGGGAGTGAGTAAACAACTCAGTGGAACTATAAAGCAAATGTTAACATGTTATCAATTCAGTTAAGCAGTAATGATAAAACAATACAATCACACATCCCTAAGTACTCTGATAAATGCAAAAATGGTATGTATAAATGATGCATGCCCTCGCCTGCACTCCCTCTAGGATCTTCATCTCACAGTCGCGCATGTCAGTCACTCCTCAGTGCTCTATCCAATGCCAAACGGCGCATGCAATGCGGTGTATAAGCATGCTTACCAAGTTCTTATTAGTCCTTTTCATACAGCAGGATTGGGAAGCTAAAGTACCGCCCTTTATATCATTAACCCAAACAATGATCCATCTAGGGTCGTCAATCCTAGTTAATCACATACGATAGGTAAGTTCAAGTCACTACCACTAATGCCCTACCAACTGACAGTCTATTTTCGAAGGCTCATCACCGACCTGACTAGGGACCACAACTAGGCTGCACTGGGGTAGGCCTATTTCATACTCAATGTCACTCCACCAACGCCCTACCAACTGGCAGTCTATTTTCGAAGGCTTGTCACTGACCCAACTAGGGACCACAACCAAGCTGCGCCAATGGAGGCCGACAGCTCGAATACAGTGTCCTATACTACCGTATTCAGCTCACGAGTCTGGATTGCTCACTGATCACTACGGGGAGGCTCGTCGCCCCAGCGTAAGTCAACAACTCGACCACGGTGTCCCATACTACCATGCCTGGTTCACGAGTCTTAGCGGATCATGGTACCATGGTTAAATGGATTTTTCACTGGTAAGTTGGTACCTTACATTCAAGCAGGAGCGTCCATACATGGTAAGTATACATTGGGCTAATCGGGTTACTTGACGAGTTCGGTTAGTACGAGCGCACCTCGAGGTGATTGACACGAAGTGCATAAGTACTCCTTGTGGCCTAACCACTGTTAACAACCAAAGTACGGCTCGGATTCATCGAACACATCCAGTGTGGCAAAACGACCTCAGCCACTAAATCAGGATCCGTTACCGATTTCCTGGACTACATCGTAGCCCCAAATACACTTCAAATAAGATAGGAATACATATGTGCTAGTCCAAAACAGCATCTAGCAACCAACTTAAATATAAGTTTCATTTAAGCATTTCAACAAACACAGTGTACATATTAGCATACATATACATTCAACCATAAAGCACATAGTAATAATATAGGATACATAAAGGAAACTATCACCATAGTTAAGGGAAATGAGAATCTTATCTCAACACCCTCATTACATTCATTTCAACAAGTATTTCCTCATTGAGGCATTTTATCAAACACATGGGCTACACGTTTCAACATACACATATTAGACTAGACATAACATATATCATGGCAAGCTCTTTTATAAAAGAGTTACCACGTACTCAACAAGCATTCATCATTAATAATCATGGCGAACACAAATCCAAATTTCATACTCATTCAGTTATTTCAACAAACACTTAGACTACACACTATAACATACGTAACGTATGTTGGCGATAATAGGAATTAGGACAATTCCTTTCACCAAGGAGTTGTCACACGCATAACAGCCATATATTCACAATGAATTATCATGGCAAACACGAATCCCAATTCCATACTCATTCAAGCATATCAACAATCACATGAAATACAACATGTTTAACATAGTTCATATATACGTGTAAAGTGTGGGAAACCTCGTAACTAAGCATGTGATAGCATTCAAGTCAGTCATAAATCATTAACTGACATTGAAAGCCTTGAAAACTATAACCTAAACATTCATAGTCCACACCTTTCGCCGGTAGACTCGTAACGAACTCGGTTTAAACAGAAAGCCTTTGTCTACGGCACAATGGTCACCTATAGCATGAAATAGGTTAGCTATTTCATCACTTACACTATTGGAAACCCTAAAACAGATTAGGGTTAGGTTTTCTTACCTAAGAATGGAGTCGGAATCGCTGGAATAGCGATGCAGAAATGGTAGCTAAGCCCGTGAAGTGATGGGATCGAATCCCAAGAACTCTCTCCCACTTTCTCTCTTTCTTTCTCTCTTTGCTCTCTTCTCTCTCATAGGGTTGCAAATTTGTATGGAATGAGAGAGAGGATTTAAGGCCCTTATATAGGCCAAGAACTGATGGGAATGGCCCTAGGGCCAAAGTATACTTAGGTTATAGCCAAAAGGCACCTACTTCGATCCAACGATCGAACGGAGCACTTCTGGAGGCTCCTTTTCTACATGCGGTCGGACTTAAGTTCCCTGACATTGGATCATGGTCATGTTAAAGTTTTGGTCCGATCAGATTTGTGGATTGACCGTGGTGGACTAGTTTCAGTTCAACGGCATTGTCGCTCGATCAGGGCCACGAGTACATGGACCTGTGTATGAAATTTTCTCTGATCCAAGAGTGTATTTGGGTCAGATTCTGATAGTCTGAAACCTTAGAATTGGCCTGCAAGTGAACGACCCAAATAACTTAAATCTGAGTTCATTTTCTAAAGGTATTCGCGTTTCTCACACACTTCACTCCAGGCTCAAGTTGTGCATTTCTGGACACCGTTAGGACTTGATTTTCGAGATGGTTGTCAAGCCTAGTAAAGCGGTCATATTTGTATAATTTTACGGTCATCGGACTTTCGACTGCGGTCCAGGTCCGATACGGAGTTTCAAGGTGCTCCCGGGAGCAACCGGGTTTAGAGATTGATTCTAGATTTCAGGGTAAAGTAGCGTCAATGATTCTGCATGTTTTGGGTCTTGCAGATCATATTTAAAGTGATTCAATCTAATTTCACAGCTAATCTAGTTTAACACTTAGTTAATTTTGTCTAATTTCTAAAGGATTTAGTCTTGAGTGATTTCTGCCTGAGGTGCTACTCGGGTCTTTGTACGGTTTTTTTCCGGACGTTACACCCACTCTGCTATCATTAGTGGAACCACAAATGCTATCGACTTCTTGTGATTCAACGCGTCTACCACAGGTTGGCCTTGCCAGGATGGTAGGAGACCTCGAACTTGAAGTCCTTCAAGGTCTTCATCCATCGCCGCTGCCTCATATTCAAGTCCCTTTGCGTGAATATGTACCTGAGGCTCTTGTGGTCGCAAAAGAGCTCGAACTCCTCTCCATAGAGGTAATGCCTCTAGATATTCAAAGCAAATATGACGGCCGCTAACTCTAGGTCGTGCATAGGGTAGTTTTCTTCGTGTTTCCTCAACTGTCGCGATAAATAGGCAATAACTGTCACGCCCCAAATCTGGAAATCGGATTCACTAGAATCCTGATCGCCGAATCCGGTGCCGACAGCCTCCGTAGTACCCCATTCTCGGCTCCTATCGTCCATATGCCAGATTTCGATCTTGGGATCCTACAAGGAGGATTTTCCGATGTACATTTAACTCATAATAAGCATAACCACAAGATTATCCAATTCACAAAGGCAACATCATCATCACATATCCACTAATATAATCATTTGAGTACAATGCTGAAAGGAAAATACATAAATCAAAAATCAAGTTCTAGAAGACCGTTGTACGCTCCAAGCTCAATGCTACTGCAACCTAACGTCACCTGCACGCATCTATCGTGCATAAGCTTATAGAAAGCTTAGTGAGTAGTGAAAGTGTGTGCACAAGGTAAGTGTCAAGTAAGCAATATCAAAGTAATCAGGGTAATCAGAGTAAGCAGAAATACTGACAGTCCGTGAGTATCAGGGTATGCAATGCAAATCATCTACACAAATGAGGAGTCAAAGAAAGCCAAATATTAAATGTCGAGGATGCAATGCCATAAATTATACAATATCAAAATAAGCGGAAATATACTGATAAGTCTATGAGTGCCTTCAGCCGTACAAAGGCTATGCGATGCAAGGCATGAATGCTAACGGTTATATCAATATAGAAACATGGTAACCTAAAATGCTAAGTACTGCGGATGCAATGTAATATACTGTGCGAATGAAATGACCATGCTGGAGTGAAGTCGGGATGATAGTATGTAGTATCGCAGGCTATGGGGTCCATCATAAGGGACTTCTATCCAAACTAGTCCCATACTTAAATTTGGATAGTCAGACTCACTGTGGTAAACTCCTGATCTCAGGTTAGTCGCGTGCCCAACCGAAATCCTGGCCATGCGAAAGTACACAACAATCAGTTGCACACCACCAGCCCGAGTGGATAGTGAATGAAATGAATGCAGGAGTATGCAACTCCTACTCAATAAGTCCACATATCAGTACGGTTCCTCTCTGGGATCATCACCGGGGTCTATTAAACTCCAAACCAGATTGCCGCCCCATCGTGCGCAACAAAGTGGGTGAAAGAGACCTCACTATCCGCCTGCCAATATCAGGACCGACTCATCAATAGAGGACCTATTCCTCGAGCTAGTCAGACTCAGCCTAGCATTGCCCCCTCCTCTCGGGCAAATAAGGCCGCACTCCCTTCCAACCGACCACGACACAGTGAGAGACGCTGCCTAATGGTATACGGCCCTCATGCGCTCATGCATTCACTCGGTCTAGACATTAGAGCAACCTCTGGAACCAAGAGGGTTTAGGGACTTTCACCCAGGGATATCTATAGCACCCCATGTAGAACAAATTTCTGGTGTCCCATCTGACCATCCACTATATGCTTGTGGAGGCTACGGCCCTGATGTCGCTAGGGCATACAATAATCATAATGTAAGATGCATGAGTCATACAATCCAGTCATGTATCAATCCTGCGCATACCATGACACATGTGAGATAACCTCCGCCCATTATGGAGTCTCATAACAACATATTTAATGACATATGCAATGATCAACCACATCTCATAACAAACATGCAGATGATGCGTATGACATGTATCATGATGCTATGCTGTCACATACTCATAATCGGTGTCAATAACAGGCATCGACAATCAACCTCGACAATGTGGACATTTAACCAACATTTCCCCCGAGGAATGACCCTCATAGATCCTAACATATAATGGACCCATGGCCTCACACAAGGGCTAAATATACAACACCGTGGGCCTCACTCAAGAGCTTAATACACATCACGATGGGCCTTTCACATGGGCCTAACATACATCACAATGGGCTCCATCGCCTGACCCTCAAATGCATCACAATGGGCCTCATCACATAGGCCTCATATTCATCACATTAGGTTTAAAACACGGGCTGAATATACATCACAATGGGCCTCAACTACGAGTCGCATATACCCATATAGGTCTCGACAATCGGCATCGACAATTGAAATCGGCCTTGACAATCGGGATCAGTCGATCAATAATTCAGAATCGGCAAATCGGTCACGATAATTGGGATCGGTCGATAATCAGAATCGGTAAATCGGTCACGACGATCGGGTCGATCGATGATCAGCATCGGCAAATCGGTCACGTCACTCGAAATCGGCAATCGGCCACAACAATTGGGATCAGTCGATCAATAATTCAGAATCGGCAAATCGGTCATGACGATCGGAATCGGCAATCGGCCACGACAATCAGAATCGGCAATCGGCCACGACAATCAGAATAGGCAATTGGCCACGACAATCGGAATCGGCAATCGGCCACGACAATCGGAATCGATCGATAATCAGAATCGACAAATCGGTCACGATAAGGATCGATCGATAATCAGAGTCGACAAATCGGTCACGTCAATCGAAATCGGCAATCGGTCACGACAATAGGAATCGATCAATAATCAAAATCGACAAATCGGTCTCGTCGATCGGAGTCGGTAAGAATGGGCCTAAGAAGGCCTAAGGGAAGGTCACAATGAGGACATCTAACCATCATTGCCCATTAATGTGGACATCTAACCGACATTGCTTCCGAGGAGTCTCCCATATAAGGGATTCATACACAACGTAACGGCCACTCATACATCACATCGGGCCTCGCCCATGGGCCTCGAATACATCATAATGGGCCACAACCCATGGGCCTCGAATACACAGTAAGTGGGCCCTACACATGGGTCTCGTAAGCATCAAATGGGCCACGTATCTGGGTCTCGAATACATCAAATGGGTCACGCGTCATGGGCCTAATATACGTCATAATGGGTTGCATGATAAGGGCCTAGTACACATCATAATGGGCCTCAACACATCACAAAGACCTAGATATAGAGGAAAAACAAATATCGAGTTAGTCCAAAACCCTGTAGCCTGAGGGGGTTTTCAATGGTGGACGTTCATCCCACTGTTTTCTGCAGTGTCGTCCTCTTAATATTAAATCTATCTTATTTTTAGTTTCAAGCATTAAGACAAGCTAGCCAAATGGATGGACGGCTAGATGGTCCTCAGCATCAGGGTGGGCTGCTGGATGGCGTGGCTAAAACATATACATTAAAGTGGGATCTCCACCATCCTAGTCCGCGGATGGTGGAGATGAACGGTCTGGATGATACACATACTCCGTGATCAGACCCTCTTGCTGGTGTCTCCACAGCAGGTAGGTGGGACCATAGAGTTGTTGACGTCAGTGCAGCAACCCCACAGCTGGTGCGAGGTACGCCTGTCAATCCGCTTCTAACCATGTCTTGGATTGGACGGTGTACACAGCCGCATATCAATGTGGGCTCCACCGTCCATAGCTGGACGGCTGATGAATGGATGAGATACATGCATCTGGTGGGTTCCCCGTGGAAGTGGCCCACCATCTCATTCCTTAATTTAAATATAATATAATAAATTATGTAATATTATATATTGTAACCCACCGTCCAGATGAATCTGGACGGTGCAGAATTCTTTTATAAAGGTGGGTTCCACGTGGAAGTGGCCCACCATCATAAAGTAATATAATATATTATATTATATTATATAACAATATATTATATTAATATATGTGTAGGTGTGTGCATGGGAGGGAGAGAGACCAGTGCTCACGTGTGGGTGGGTGCATCCAGCATCCAACTGTCCAGAGATGATGGATGGCCTGGTCAAAATGCATATATGCAAGGTGGGTCCCACCCAATCTGTTGGTAAGGTCACGCAGACTGGGATGCAGAGGAAAAAAAACAAATTCTGCAATGATCCAAAACTTCTGCTAACCTCGGAAGGGTTTCAAGGGTAGGCGCTCAATCATCCCTGTTTCCTACCGTGTGGGTCACCTGAGTGTCCATTGCGGATGATTTTTTTGATGGCCCAATGCCTTAAGGAGCCTAATCAAAATGCACGGTATTGATGTTCCCACGCATCATGGTGGGGCCCACGGCTGGGACCCCTGTTGTCCGTCCGTCCGCCAGCATCTGTGCACACTGCTGACAGCAGCAGCGCCTGCTGCAATAGCATGCATTCCTTTTTCTTTTTCTTTTTTTCGTTTCCATGAGGTTTTTCATACGCGGGGCCCGCGTCAGATAAATCCGTCCCAGCCGTTGGATTCCATGGACAATACGGACCCATCAAGCCTAATATTTGAAGTATTTTGGTGTATAGAAACATCAGAGTAGTTTTTAACGGTAATACCACTATTTTTCCTATGGTATGGCCCGCCTGATAATCGGATTGGCCTCATATTTTAGCTCAACGTCTAAAATGAGGTGAGGAACAGAATGGGTGGCATGGATTAGACCGATACATTAAGGTGGAGCCTACATAAGGGGTCCACCCAAAATTTTAAATCAAACCGATGTTTTTGTTTCGACGGTCAGTGCACCACACTATCGGTTCACCCTTCACTACGCTGGACAGTTTTGTATACAACATATATCTAGGTGGGCCTTACTCAGGTGGGCCACCAATTGTACGTATGGTGTGGATGAGACATACATCAAGTGGGGTCCATCCGAGTGGGCCACACATCACACCAAAAATGAAAGAGAGGGAGAGAAAAGCACCCACCTTCCTTATTCCTCCCTAATGCTCCAAAGCTTCAATGGGGCACCTTCAACGGTGGAGATGAGTTTTTGATGGTCGAATATGGGGGATCTATGAGGTCTTGCTATAATGGTGAAAATGGAGAATGAAAAAGGGAAGAGAGAGATGAAGGAGAGAGAGTAATGATGATAGCTCTCTCTCTCTCTCTTAGCTAGATAATAAGTGTTTTGGGGAAAAGGGAGTAATTATGGGCTAGGGTCATTATTGCTTTGACTAGTAATTATGGATGGCTTAGGGTGATGTCACCCTAGCCTTAGGAAAAGTGTCATTGTAATAAGCGGGTCCCACCAAAACACAATCAATGGTCCAAATAGAGCGCGACTTATATCTTTTGATGTACGACTCGGATTGTCGCACGAGACGCGGCGTTGGAACCGCAGCGACGATGCGGTCGCAATGACATGGGTCGTAGCTCAATCCGACTCGGAATTACAGGATAACACTCAAGGTCGCGCGCAAATGCTATCTACGAGTCGCAGGTCGCCGGAATTCAACCGAGAGGACCACGAGAGCCTATGGAACGATACGGGATAGGATACGGGTCTTACAATAACTCTATCCTTCTGCATCAAAACACCACCTAAACCAACGCGGGATGCATCGGTGTATATCGTATACTTGACCCCTTGCTCTGACAATACTAGCACAAGGGCGGACGTCAACTTGTCCTTTAGTTCTTGAAAAGTTGCTTCTGCCTTCTCATTCTAGGTAAACTTGAGATCCTTCCGGGTCAGCTGAGACAACGGTCTGGCTATCTTGAAGAAGTCCCGAATGAATCGACGATAGTAGCCAGCCAGTCCCAGAAAACTTCTCACCTCTGTAACTGAACCGGGCTGCTCCCAGTCTTGAATTGCGACTACCTTAGCAAGGTCCACAGCTATCCCTTCCTTGGACACCACATGTCTTAGGAACTTGACTTCTTCCTTCCAAAAGTCGTATTTCTTGTACTGTGTAAACAACTGATTTTTTCTGAGAGTATCAAAGACTGCTCACAAGTGCTCCTCATGATCTTCCCGACTCTTGGAATATATCAGGATGTCATCTATAAACACGATGACGAATCGGAAAAGATACGGTCGAAACACCCCGTTCATCAAGTCCATGAACACGGCCGGTGCGTTCGTGAGTCCAAATGACATCACAAGGAACTCATAGTGGCCAAATCTGGTCATGAATGCAATCTTCTGCACGTTTTCTTCCCTGATGCGCAACTGATGATACCTCGACTATAAGTCGATCTTTGAGAAATATTGTGCCCCCTTCAACTGATCAAACATGTCATCTATCCTGGGCAAAGGATACTTGTTCTTCAATCAATACACAATCGCAGAGATCCATCCTACTTCTTTACAAACAACACGGGCGCTGCCCATGGAAACACGCTAAGTCGTATAAAGCCTACATCCAACAGATCATCGATTTGTTTCCTCAGCTCCTCCATCTCACATGGAGCCATGCGATAAGTTGAAAGAGATATACGTGTCGCACTAGGCACTAGATCGATGGTAAAATCGATTTCGTGCGGAGGGGGTATTGCAGGTATCTTCCTGAACACATCTGAGAACTCTTGGACTATAGGAGTATCCTTAACTGTTGGACCATGAACATCCTCTAGCAAGGAAGAGTAATAACTAATGCAATAGGGCCAACTGACCTGCACTGGGAATGTAAAGGTCGTGTCCTCAAGTCCATAGGCTGTCACCACTCTGGTATCACAATCAATTTCTGCCCTCATCTCAGTGAGCTAATCCATACTGAGGACAATATTATAATGGTATAGTGGGACAATAATCAGATCCACAAGTATTGTCCTGCTTCCTAAGTCTATCGAGCAACCCTCACAAGTTCTGTAATGTCTGAAAAAGTCCCTGTAACTGTAAGGATCCTCACTCGCTTCGTAGGAACCATATTCAATGCTAGCCGCACGTGATACGATAGAGATAGTGGACCCGGTGTCCACCAACAAGAAGACGGGTGTACCTTGAACGTGAGCCATGACTTCAAAAGCCATCGGGGCTGTAGGTGATGTCTCAGGCGCTTCAGCTACAAGCGAGTGTACCTGAGCCTGCTGCAGACGGTTCGGGTGCAGTACCATAGGCTGTTCGAGGCGGCTTGAAGCGAGGTGCAGGCAGCCGAAATGAGGAATGTGCTAGTGCTGATAGCAGAGGCGGGGCTGTAATGGCTTGAGGAAGCTGGCGGTTGATCCTCTTAAGCGGCGAGAAGCCGTTGTCCCTCATCTTGGTGAAACAGTAGGTATCTGCATGGCCCGCCCTCCAGCAGTAAGTACACCACAAGTTTGGTCGCCTTATAGGGGCTGGTGGAGCCGCGAACCTGGGAGGCGAGTCTACACAAGGCCTCTTGCCGAGGAACGGCCTGCTCGGCAACTCGGGCCGTAGCCTAGGAACCATAGGCCCACGAGTACGGGATAACCTATCCCCATCCTGCTTAGCTCGCAGAGATATGCCCACTAGTTCAGCATAGGAGGATATGCTAGCATAATACATCTTCGAGCGTTTCTCGGGTTGCAGGCCCTCAGAGAAGCGCCGCATCCTCATCGGCTGATCGACAAGAATCAAAGGAGCATACCTAGCCAGCTCCGTGAACCTGTTCTCGTATTCTGTCACCGTCATCCCTCCCTAACGGAGGTGGAGAAACTCACTCTCCTTCTCATGTCGATACGTGAGGGAAAAGTACTTCTCATGGAAGCGGGTCTCAAAAGCCGCCCATGTCCATACATATCCAACAACAATAGTCCGGACTATCCCACCAGAGGCTAGCCTCCTTCTCAAACATAAAGGTGACCAACTCCATCTGCTCTGCCTCAGTGTATTGCAGCGGCTTTAGCATCTTAGAGATGTTGTCAAGCCAATACTCGGCCTCCTCTGGTCTGTGAGTACCTGCGAAAGTAGGAGGCTGCAAGCGCTGAAATCGCTCGAAAAGGCCGCTAGCACTCGCGTTCCCCGCAGGGTGCACAGGTGGTGTAGGTGGAGCCACACCCATACTTTGGGCAAAGACCCCTGCGATGGTAGTTAGAAACTACTGGTGTTGTTGCTGTTGTTGTATCTGCTGCTGCATCAACAACATCATCTGCTCTAGCCTGTCAGGAGGTGGAGCGGACTGTGGTATGTGAGGCGTTGAGGTAGACACACGGTTCTGCTCAGGAACTGATGGGTTAACGGGTGGTACCACGGGTGGTGCCATAGGCAGTGTCATAGGCGTCGGCCTAACAGTGGGGACAGTGGCCGGCTGAGAATCCGGCATAGTCTCGTGAATCAGACCCAAGCTGGGGTCCGTGTGGCTATCGCTTAGGGGAGGTGCCTCGTCAAATGATTCGCCCAGTGAGAGACGTGCCGAAGTCCACGTGGCTTTAGGTGGCATTCCCTTGCAACCCGTGATATTTAACATATAATACCCAATTCTTCAAGCATTCTACACAGTTCACAACAAAAGGAGTCGCATGCATTTCATTAAACAAAATTTGTCACCATACATGAAATATAATTTTTACATGAGTCATGACAGGAAACACGTGTGAGCTAATCTAATAAAGCCTTAAATACAATACACTACCAACCTACTCTACTGTTAAGCCCGTCAAGGCTAAAACATAAAAACTAGGAAACAAGCAACAAAATAAACTAAGATATGACCGCGAGCATGATTAGTCATCTAAATCAGGTGATGGTGGAGGTGCACCCTTGTCCTGCAGACAACATAGGATGACCCTCAAGGTGCGAGACACCTTCTTAAATTTTCATTTCACGAAGGCCTCGGTCTCTTCAAGCTTGGCTCGGGTTTGTCCAAGTTCGACCCGGACCTACCCGACCTCCTGTGGTGGGGCGGCTTGGCTCTCCTCGATTTGAGCCCAGCGAGCTTCTGAAGCAACCCGATCCATATCAGGCGCCTGTGTGGTAGGAGGAGGTGCCTCATCTGGCTTTTGTGCCTCCTCTACTTCTTCTTGGTCTCCCTCTTCACCACTGCTCTCATCTCTACTGCCTTCCTCACCACTTCCTTCCTCTTCATCACCACTGTGTTCCTCACCTTCGCTCTTCTCGATCTCGTCACTTTCCTCTTCGACATCAACACTCTCCTTTTCTATATCGTCACTCTACTCCCCAAGGCGGGTCGATGTTGCCTTTTGTCAATCCCAATATAGTCAAGCGTGCTTGCACTGATAATGTGGATTGGGGCAACGTCATCCATATGAAGTCGGAAGCTGTAGTGGCGGGCCATCTTGCAAATCAGTCGGCCGAATGGCAGCGCAGTGCTTTCCCTATTGGACCTCGCCGCTTTGATTATCTGCGTCGAGAGTGGGTAAACATACTTTGTCTCCTTTCCCAACTCAAAACAAGAAGTCCACCATGAACCTCGAGCACTCGGTGCAGTTACTCGACCGAGGATACACGTTATACGTGCATATGTTGTGGAGCAGACGTAAGTCATTTGTCATTTTGGTTGAAACGAGGCCAGTCCCCCACCTCTACTGCTCGGGCTGGCCACAGAGGAATCGCGTGCGGAGTCTCTTCTCCTGCTTACTAGCGCAATTCTTCTCACTAGCATGCACCAATCCCTTCTCAACACCCATGACACGAGCAATCTCATCCACACCAATCGTAATCTCCTGCCTACCAAGAGGAATGGTAAACTGGAGGGGCTCATATATCAGATTCCGAATGAGGGCATAAAAAGTGTGCACATTATTTTCGCTTGCAGGCTCCTTTCCCTCAAATATGGGCCCCCACCTATTGTCCAAAAGAAATTCAATCACTAGATACGTCCCAAACATCTTCTCATCGACGTGTGCTTCAAACATGACCTTGCGGTTGTGGAACTTACCGAGATCGATGTTCGGTAGTAGGGATCTCTCCAATGGAATTCGAGGATCGAGGTCCCTCTTGGACCTCCGTTCTTGCCCGGCACTAGTACTTACTTTGGCGTCCGTCCTCCTCGTAGGACGATTTGGTTGTCTTGGCCCGGCCTCATCTGGGGCCGCTCTTTTCCTCGTCATGAGAGACAAGAGCGTAGAGATGGAGAAGATGGCAGTGACCACTTCAAAGAAAGCCATTTGAAGTGTAAGAAACTTGAAAAATAAGATAGGTTTGTAGGTTTTTGAGATTTTGAGACACAAAGAGGGGTTTGTGTACTCAAATGGAAAGAAACGAGAGAGATGGAAGGTGGTAATGGATAAGTTTTTGAGAGGAATGATAGGGGTGGTGTTAAATAGGAAAGAAGATGGAAGATCTTTGTGAAAAATGGAAGAAAGGGGGATCTTGAAGGTATGGAAGAGGGTTTGAGAGGGAAATGGGGGTTTTTGGAGGGTTTAGAGGGCTAGGGATTGTGTGAAATGGTAAAAGGGGAGGTGAGGGGGGTAAAATAGGGGCCCCACACGTGTGAAAAGGGCCCCATGGTCGACCGGTTGGCGGGGCCCTGCCGGGCGGGCAGAGGCTCCGCCCGAGCTCTGTATCGCCGGCAGTGGCCCTGCACGGGGTCGGTGTCTACCCCCCCGGGGTGCCGAAAATGTGTGGGGTCCACTTTGGGTCCCCCCGTATTGTACCGTGTAGGCCCCCGACTCCGTTTGAGTCATTTCGGGTCTCATCTCGCATACATTCGTGTTTTCCGGGTTATTTGAGGTTGGAATGGTTTAAATCTTTGTCTAAACCCGTCGATTGACGGTCTAGAAGTGATCCGGGATTGCCTCAAGTGATCACAGGTGTGTACGGGCCTGATCTCGGTGGTCAATTTTAGTTAATTTCCCCGATTGGCGAAACTGGGAATCCTATGCTAATTTCTACATTTCAACGCTCCCTCCTAAGTCAAAGTACGTCAGTGTGCGTCGTGTGACCATAACTTAGGTCCAGTTTAATCTAAATCATGCTCTAATACTAACTTGTAACGCCCTGAAAATCGGGAGTCGAGTACAAGTCCAACTCTCGAGTTCCAACTTCTAACGCATCACTTATGCAACATGGATAATGATGATTAAATGTTATCCGTATTAGTGCATTAAACATGAGTGAGATTATACCAAAACAGCATATCATACTCCAGAGACAGTTTATTTACGCAAGCAGAAAACTGTGATATCTATATAAAGCATATAAGTAATTATAAGTATCCTGAGTATGATGGCATTACTGAGCTGAATAAATACATATCTGTTCCAAAAAAATACAAAATGACAAAATGTGAATGTCCAACTAATCATATATCCCTATAAACTTGTCGATCAGAGCGGTCAACGTAAACCCTCCTGATAACTGCATGTAGGAGAATTCCTCCTCGTCATCATAAAAGTTCGGCTTCGCTTCGTAAGCATCGCCATCATCTGCAACTATAACGGGGTCTGGTTGGTGTTTAAGCACCGTCCCAAAACGTGGGAGTAAGTGATCAACTCAGTGGAGCTATAAAGCAAAGGTTAACATGTTGTTAATTCAGTCAAGCAGTAATGATAAAGCAATACAACAATCATATCCTAAGTACTCTGGTTAATGCAAGAATGGTATGTTGTAATGATGCTTGCCCTCGCCTGCACTCTCTTTTGTGACAACATCTTACGATCGCGGCATGCACCCCTTCCTCTGTACTCAACTCCAACACCAAAGGCACATGCAAATGCGGTGCATATGCGTGATTAGAGAAGTTCTTATTTAGTCTTATTCATACAACAAGTTGGGAAGCTAAGGTACCTCCCTTCATTTACTCAAACATTGATCCATCTAGGGTCGTCAATCCTAGTAGACACATACAATAGATGGTTACTAGGTCACTAAAGAGAGGCTTATCACCGTCAGCGTAGGCCTGGTTTATACTCTAGTTTACTACGGAAAGGCTCGTCACCTCAACGTAGTTTCTAGTTTATGCTCGAGGTCACTACGGGCTCGTCACCTGATCGTAGGCCGACAGCTCAAATACAGTGTCCCATACCACCGTATTTGGCTCATGAGTCTGGGTTGCTCATTGGACACTACGGGGAGGCTCGTCGCCCCAGCGTAGGTTGACAGAACGACCACGGTGTCCCATACCACCATGCCTGACTCATGAGTCTTAGCGGATCGAGGTACCAAGGTTAAATAGGTTTTGCACTGGTAAGTTGGTACCTTAGATTCAAACAATAGCGTCCATACATGGTGAACATATATCGAGTCAACCGGATTGCTTGACAAGCTCGACTAGTACGAGCATACGTTGAGCCGATCGACACGGAGCGCGTAAGCACTCCGCGTGGCCTAACCACTGCCGACAAGCAGCGTAAGACTCAGATTCATCGGGCGTGTCTGTCGTGGTTAAGTAGTTCAATAACTGTTCATAGACATTTACCGATTGCCTGGACTACATAGTAGCCCTAATCACATTCCAAACAATAGCATTCACATCTAGTAATCCAAAACAACATGTGACAACTGAAATTAGATATAAATCTTACTTAAACAATTTAACAAACTCATACCTGCATATATCATACATAGACATTTCATCCATACAACACATAGTAGTAGGATAGGTTATATAAAGGATACTATAACCATAGTTAAGGGAATTGAGAATCTTATCTCAATACCCTCATTACATACATTTAAACAAGCATTTTCACATTCAGGCATTTTATCAAACACTTAGGCTACACATATCATATACATGTAGTTAGGTAGTTATAATAGGTATTACAACAAAACTCTTTACAAGGGTTCACCATACGTACAACAATCATGAATTCTCAGTCAATAAACATACCAAGCATAAATCACAATTGCATACTCATTCACACAGTTCAACAAACACATGGAATTCATTATAAATCAACATAGTTTATGTCACGCCCCGAACTCGGAGACCGGGCTCACAAGATTCCTGATCGCTGAATCCGGCGCCGACAGCCTCCGTAATACCCCATTCTCGGCTCCCGGCACCCATATACCAGGTTCCAATTCTGGGATGCTACAAGGAAGGTTTCTAATATCAATTTGATTCGTAATGAGCATAACCAAGCATAACCCACAAACAATAACCACAAGAACACCATCATAAAATCCACTATTGTAACACACCGTACTTTTCAGTATTCGGGTGTTGCCACATAACCAAGCTTAGTATAAACACTAGTCTAATTAAATTAAATGTCCCCACGTCCTAGCATAAACCAAAACGTAAAGACCGCTACATCATTAGGTAAATCTTACATTAAAATTTCAATCACTTGATAGATAAATCAAACCATCCAGACATCAGATGATACTTCATAAGTACATTATTTTGTGCAAACATAGATCAAACTTTATAGGTGTATTTTAATAATTTACCTGAAAATGTAGGGAATATGGTGATACATATATATTTAATGTATACAAAATATTTTGAAAATAATATCATATTAAATAAACATAATGAGTGGTAATTTCACAATGTATAGTTGAATTATAAATGTCAGTGTAACATTAAATATCCTTCATAAATATGCAAACAAAAATTGTTAGAGATTTTAAATAAAATCGAGTATTTAACAATGTGTTTTCAAATATGATATTGTACTATTTTCAATTTTTATGTAGGTATGATATAATATTGTATATTATGAATTTCATATTAATAGATAGGTGATCAATAGCAATTATATGGTAGCATGTTAGTATTTAAAATTACATATGTATGAAGTTCTAAATATAGTGTAATTATAAATAACATATAAGAATAACAAAAAAAAAAATTTATATTAATAATAATATCGATTAGTAATATATGGCAAAAGCATTACAAATGGGCCATTAGGGTCTTTTTGCCGTTAAAGTCTAACCTAGGCATCATCCGACCACTAGGTTGACGAGAAACAACCCTTAGGTCTACCAAACAAGTCGTGGGCCCCACCTATACCTTAGATCAGCTGACCAACGTTCAAGACCCTTTGTTGGAACTCCCTAGAAGAATGGACGGTGTGGATTTCCTACAAACCTCACCGTGGACCCCACCACCGACCCCGTGAGTGCACCATGCGTGTGCACTAGCTGTGCACTGAACTAAAATACCCGGTCAAGCTGTGCTTGACCGAAAATTTCCAAAAACCGAAAATTTCCAAAAAAAGGAATTTTCTTCCTTGCTTCCCGCTCCCTGCCCTTTTCAAACGAACGGACGTTGTCCGTTTGCATCGATGGTGGCCCACCAGCAGGACCCATCTTGACAATCCAAACCGACCATCTGATCCGCAGCATAGGCCCAACCTAAACCTACCCCTTTCCTCGTATTTGAGCACATGTACATGCGCACCATCTTCGACCCAAACAGGCCTTACAAAACCACGTTTCCAAATAAGGAAACTGTTCCCGTTGCTGCCACAAGGGCGATCCGCGTGAGGGGTTCCTCCTCTCATCTCAGCCGTTCACTGAGAGAAAATCCTTGCCATCCATTTCAGCTCACGTGTTAGGGTTCCTTGTGGGAAACCGACGCCCAAAACCTCCCTTCCGCCAACAGTTTTTCAGAAAACCGGATAGCGGGATTCAATCCCGGCCTTCCAGTCTCATCCGACGGCCCTGAAGGGGTTCAGGGCTCGATTTAAGTCCCACAGATGGGAGTAGCAACGGGTCTCTCCCCCACTCCCTTGCCTCAACTCGAAAATCCACCATTTTCTTCTCCATTCGAACCCACCAACCAAATGACGTTCGAGCTCCATTCCGTCCACTCTCCGAGCTCTAGTGTACCCCTAGGAACTACCCCATGCTCGCGGAATGAAGGGAGAAACGACGGGAGAGAAATCGCCATTAATGGTTGTCCTCTTCTCCACCGAGAAACCATCAAGCACTGGAGGTCCTGGCTCTTTTTCGGCCTCTTCCAGGCCCTGTGGGACATCTCTAAGAAGAAAGGAGAGAGAAACGAAGAAGAAACAGAGAACAGAAAGAAAAGAAAGGAGGGAACGGGGAGGAGGTGGCTGTTACACCGCACTGCTGGGTACCGCACCATGCTGACCCGACCGAGTTCGGTTTTGGGTTGGGTCGCTAGCCCAGTTGGGTCATAGTCGGGTCGAGTCCAGGTGCTGCTGGACCTCTCTAAATAAGAACGAAAGAAAGGAGAAAGAAGAAACAGGAAAGAGAAAGTGAGAGGGAGATGTTGAGTTCGGTGTGAACCCAGGCTCATTTCTTGAGCCGAGTTGGCTCGGATCTGGTTCGTGCACTGGGGTTCTTTGGAGTTCCAGCAAGAGGAGAGAAAAAAAAAAGGGAAGGGAAGAAAAGAAAGGAAGAAAGAAGGAGAGTGGAAGTGGTGTCTGAGTCACTTCTTGAGTCGACTCATTTGGGACCCACCGAAAGTCAGTGGGCTTGGGTCCAGTCCAGGTATGGCTGGATATTCCAGCAGAAAGAAAGAGAGAAGGAGAGGAAGAGAAAGTAAAGGAGAGTTGGGTTTTTGGGTTGGTCGCCGAGTCAACTCGACTCGAACCGAGTCGACCTAGGTGAGCCACATTTCCCTTCCATATAAAGATTTTTTTTTATTATAATGTATCATCACAATCATCATTAGATTTGTTAATACCAAACATGATTCATCATTAATAAACTACATATACTAATGTTAGTTACAATGGTTAAATTTAAGTGCTTTATTTGTCACTCCTAAACAGCGTTATGATAGTTGTTGATCATGAATAGCCATCACCACATTCTCTACGTTAATATTAAAAACTACTATTAAATGATATTAGTATGATACCCATCACTTGAAATGTATTACCATTAATAAATTATCTATACCGACATTGGCTAATACATATGGAAGTTGTCATTATTAAGATATTAGCATTTCATTTCGCCGTTCTTAAAATATTAACATTTACATTAGGACATACTATTTATTCACATTTAAATGATTATTAGTATTACGCTAGCTAATATTAGTGATATTATTAATATTAATAATTGCCTTGGAACTATTAGCATTAATATCCATCGTGGGTTATCGTTGGGTAATTCTAGTATGATAGTAGCTATCGTTAATATTCCTAAAAACTAAAAACTAATTTATTTGATTATTTTTATTCATTCATTATTCCCTCTAATAATATTGTCAATGACCACACAAGATAGAATTCAAATTCCATAATCAAACATAGAATCTAAACCTATAATTAAACCATAAAATGAAACCGTAAACTCTACATTAAAATCCTAATTATCTAGCCTAGAACTAAACTCTAGAATAAAATCCTAAAATCCAAGTACGAGGCTAGACCTTAGGATAAAACCCTAATTCCACATTAAAATCCTAAAAGATGACCCTAGGCGATGATCTTAAACCCTAAGTGGTATGTAGAACTTTAATCTAATGGTACAAGTTCATGAATTTTGTTAGGATTCAATTCTAAAGGCGCAAGCACTTTGCGATACTAGTAGGCGGTTCCAAGTATAAGGTGATGATTCTTCCCCTTGAGCTTTCCATCCTCTCATTAGCTTAAGTTATAGTTTTTATTTAAATTCATAAATGATATCTCTCTCTTATAATCACATGTGTTAGCTGGTGGAAATTGAATTATTGTGCTGCCTGCTTAATGTTCATCCTGTATATTTGTTCATGCTTGTGGATTATCTGTGTATTGCTTATGAACTTTAAACTGGTACATTAGTGGGAGATTCCCACATATGAATGTACACCCATACTTGGGGATGTAACTCGACTAGTTGTGATCGTAATGGACCTTTGACTTGGTGGTTATTGGGTGATGATCTAGATGGATCATTGATGTGGGCCTACCATCCAGGGTTGTTGTACCCAACGATTTTTAAGGATGGTTTTCATCGTATGGTTTTGATATTCGCCCTATGTGGCATATATTTATATTCGCCCTATGTGGTTTTATCTGATATTTTTCCTATATGGGTTCGATGTTTTACACTGTACAAGCATGCGATGGTAAACCTCATATACTGTAATATGATTGGCCACTAGTCGATGGGTTTCCATTAAACATCCTAAGATGGTAGCCTCATGAGCCGGGGATGGTAGTCATGGGATACTATGCTCATTTGTCGGCCTCTCTGTTGGGCCATGTGCTCCCGTAGTGACCTTTGAGCTTATCTAAATTGGTGATTGTAAATGGACTAATAATGACTTGGCTAATCATGCATACATGGCACGTTCGAGTGGTTGATATTTCCCAGGTTCGATGATTCCGACGTGGTTGATGTTTCCAGGTTCGATGATTGCATGGGTGACGGCCCCTTGTCGCACGGATGAGCATCCCGGGCGATGATTGCATTCACGCATCCATGCATCTAATAAGACTGCATTTACTCTGTTTTGGTTGTCTGGATGTTTTGTAACTATGCTTACCTAATGTGGCGGTGTGTAATCTTGAGGGGAATTCACACTGAGTTGGCCACTCATCCATCAAATATACAAATGCATGTAATACACAATTGGCTGTAGAAATATGCATGTTAAGATTTGATGAGGAGCAGTGTATGATCGCCAGGGATGAATGACTGTATTTGCCTGGAGGAGCTGCATGGCCTTGCAGCTTATATTTATATGTTTTCTGCTATTCTTCATGTATTAAATCCTTATAAATCTTGTACTTGTTAATTTCTGAGACATTGGTTTATATAAGTCATTATGGGCAGCTTCTTGTATATTTGAATAATAATGAAATTTTCCTTTATGCTTACTTGTCCGCACTACGCTCATTTGCTTACTCTGATAAAAGAAAAAAATATTTGACCATCCTTTAAGGTTAACACTCGGGTTTTTGGGACACGGGTCGTGTACTCGGGTCCTGAAGATTCGGGTTGTTATAACTATGAACAAAAACTTTGAGTACAGTGCGTATAAAGGGAAATACAAGATAGTGGTAATATCAAAACTCCAAAAGCTCGGCGGCACGCTCCAACTACGGCGAGACTATAGCTGCGTCCTGGCGTCACCTGCACGCATCAATCGTGCATAAGTTTATAGAAAGCTTAGAGAGCGGTGTAAGTGTGTGCGAACGTGCTCAGAATGCAATGCCGGAGTAATGCGGAATCATGCTGATGAGTACGTAAATGCAATCAGCCGTACCAAGGCTATGCAGTACAAGATGTGAATGCTATCGGCCATACCAAGGCCATGCAATGCAATATGTAAGTCAAGCATGCCAATCCTCATACCAATGCAACTCCTCACTAGAGCATCAAATCAGTACGATTCTCAGTCTGGAAAATCACTGGGGTTCAGTACACTCTAAATGGTACTGTCTCTCTCCAAGCAGCACAGTCCAAGTGAGCGTAAGAAACCTCACTATCCGCTTGGCCAATAGTCAGCCAATATCTATCTGACACGTCAATAGGGAACCCATTTCTGAGCTGGTCAAACTCAACCTAGTAATGTCCCCTGCTCTCGGGCGAGTAAGGTCACACCCCTTTCCAACCAACCACGACACAGTGGGAGACGCGGCCTCATGGTATTCGGCCCTCGTGCGCTCATATATCCACTCGGTCTCAACGTTGGAGTCATCCTCTGGTACCATCGAGTTCCGAGACTCTCACCCAGGGACATCTATGGCGCCCCAATTGCTTGGAACAAGATTTTTCGGTATCCAACCAGCCACCCACGATATATCTGTGGAGGCTATGGCCCTGATGTCACTAGGGCATATCTCAATCATACAGATGCAAGTGCATGAATCATACTGCCAGACATGCATCAATCCTGTGCATACCATGCGCTCATGTAGGGCAACTCCGCATATCGGGGAGCCCGTAATCAGTCTGCCCGAAGGCACATGCTATGATCAGACACTCCTCATCTCAAGCATACATATGATGCATATGATCATGAATCATGGGGCTGTGCTAAACATGTTATAAAGCAATAAACTATCCTCTCAATGAAGATGGGCCTAGATGGCCTACATGAAACAGATACGGGCCTATCAGTGGCCTTAGGGAAAGTTATAATGTGGACATCTAACCAACATTACTCGTACAATGTGGACGTCAAACCAACATTGTCCCTAAGGCTCGGCTCGCCTTAAATACCATTAAATAAACCCTGGTGGAATTACACATTGCAATGTGCCTTAGGTACGTTCCATGGGGCTCTAAATACATCAAATGGGTTATATTCATCAAGTGGGCCACCTCAATGAGCCTCATCAATGGGCCTTAGGTACATTGCAATGGGTCATCACCCATGGGCCTGAGAATGTATTAAAATGAGCCCGATCTCATAAGCTTTATGTGAATCAAATGGACCTAATCACATAGGCCATATACATATCAAAGTGGGCCTCAACAATGGACCACCAATACATCAAACGGGCTTCATAACGTGGCCCTGTATATAACATGGTAGGCCCCAACAACGGGCCCATAAACACATCAAGATGGCCTACATACATGGGCCCATATATATACCGAAGTGAGCTTCAACATTGGGCCTAAAAATACATCAAGATGGGCCTAAATATATGGGCCCATACGCATCCAAGTGGGCCTCATGTGAAGCCTACCAAAATGTTTATTTTCCATTCAAGCCATTCATAAGGTCTCATGGGCCTAGGGTAGGGCCCACTGAAATGTTTATTTTCATCCAATCTATTCAGAAGGTCACGGGACCAGGGGCCCACTAGAATGTTTATTTTTCATCCAATCTGTTCATAAGGTCCCGTGGACCAAGTGGGCCCCACCGCAATATTTATTTTCCACCAAATCTGTTAATAGGTCATACAGACCTGCGGCGCCCACCATGAAGTTTATACGCCTTCCAACTGTTCATAGGGCCACACGACCAGAGAGGGTCCACCGTGATGCTTATTTGCCACCAACCTGTTTATAAAGTCACCTGGCCAGGGAGGGCCCACCGTAATATTTATTTTCTACCCTACTTGTTCATGAGTTCACGTTCAAGGGGCCCACTGAAATGTGGTTCACAAATCCAATCCACCCATTAGGTGTGTCCCACCTGGCTGACGGTCCAGACCAAGTTTCAGCCACATGCAAAACTCAGGTAGGCCCCACCAAATGATTTTATACATTTAGGCATGTCTTCTCATGATTTTAGAGGGTATGGCCCACCTGAATTCCATATATGGCTGATTTTTGGGACAGACCCCTGTTAGAAGGGGGGCCTCACGATGGACGGTGTTGATGCTCGAAACACATCATGTGGGGCCACTTTGGAGGCCGTGAGGCCACCGTCCGTCCGCCAGTTGGCCAGGAGGAAGAAGAATGACGGCCTGCTAACTTTTTTTCCTTTTTTTTTTTTTTTTTTTTTTTTTTTTTTATTTTTTATTTTGGGGCCCACCGAGATGTGATTCACAATCTAGCCCACCCATTATGTCTGTCCCACTTTTCTAGTCGTCCAGACCGAGTCTCAGCTGCATCCAAACTTCAGGTGGGTTCCACCAAGTACTTTTATATGTTCTGGCATGTCTTTATATGGTTTTAGATGGTATGGCCCACCCGGTGATCAGATCACCTTACGATTTTGGATCAACGGCTAAAATGATCTAAAGAACAGAATGGACGACATGGATTTGCCTCATACATCAAGGTGGGGCCTGCATGAGCAGCCCACTCCAAAAGCACTACTTTTTTTTTTTTTGTTAGCTTGTTAGTACACCACCGTGTTAGTACACGCCTCTCCTCACGTCCAGCGTCTCTGGACGCTGGACAACACAAATTTCATGGTGGGTCCCGCATGGTGGGTCCCACATGCACATGTCCATGCTCAGCAAGGTGGGTCCCGCATGTTTGTGGCCCACTATACATATAAATATTAATAAAATATTATAATATATCATATAATTTAAATAGGTGGTGGATCTCTCCTAAAATGAGGTGGGCCACCCCATTTGATGGATGGAGTAGATTTAACATATTGGTGGGGCCCACTTCATTCTAAGGAAGAGAGAAAGAGAGAGAGAGAGAGAGAGAGAGAGAGAGAGAGAGAGAGAGAGAGAGAGAGAGAGAGAGAGATACACGTGGAGGGGAGGGACCCCGCCACTATTGGGCCCTCCCAAATACAATGCATTCATCAAGTGGGTCCCACACAAGTGGCCCTACAAATTGAGATTAATGGTGAATCACCCACCTTGTTGGCCTCCTCCTTGCTCCCTTAGGCTTGTATGCTCCTTGCCTTCTCTTTCAATGGTGGTTGATGATGATCCAACGGTTGAGATGGGAGATGTGAGAGTAGGGGAAAGTGGGCCACCTTGGTATTTGGGAGGGAGAGGAGCTTGGAGTATGGAGTTTGGGTTGCTTTGGATTGAGTTGTGAAAAATGAGAGAAAATGAGAAATGATGGATTAAAGGGATGGATGGAGTGGTGTTTGTAAGGAAAGGTATGAGTTTGTTTGAAAATGTGAAAAAGAGGAGTGGTGAGGGGAAGGAGAGGTTTGACTCGTGGGAAAAGGGAGAGAGGCCACTTGTACTTGTTGTTGGGTGAGGTAGCATGAAGATAAGGTGGTGTACTTGACCTGATTTGATGGGACATCTCGTAGAGATTCCCTCGAGATTCGCAACGTGCGGCGTTTCTTCGAAATAAACGCAGACTGGCATCTTCCCACCTAAGTATCGGTTCGGTGCGCGAGTCACGGCGTTGGAACTGCGGCGACGGCGCGATCGCTAGGATACAAGTTTCGGTTCGAGCCAACTTTGGTATGCAGGACTCGGCTTGGGATCGCGCGCAACGTTGAAAATGGGTCGAGGATTGCCGGAATTCGACCGGTAGGATCGCAGAAGCCTTCAGAACGGTACGGACTAGGGTGCGGGTCTTACAGTTTATATATATACATAATGCACGAAAACCCTCGTATCTAAGCACATGTGATAATGATCAAACCAATCGTAAATCATTACTGACATTGAAAGCCTTGAAAACCATAACCTAAACATTTATAGTTCGTACCTTTCGTCGATAAACAAGTATCGTACTTAGTTTGTATGTCAAGTATTTATCTACGGCACGACGACCACCTATAGCATGAAATATGTTAGTTATTTCATCACTTACACTATTTGAAACCCTAAAACAGATTAGGGTTAGGTTTTCTTACCTAAGAACGGAATCGGAATCGCCCGTATAGTGATACAGGCATGATGGTTAAGCACGTGAAATGGCAAGAATAAATCCTTACAACTATCACTCACTCTCTCTCACTTCTCCTCACTTTCTTATTCTTTTTTCTCTCCTCTCTCTTAGGGTTTTCCAAATTCGTATGGAATGAGAGAGAGAGGGTTTAAGGCCCTTATATAGGCCCAGAACTGATGGGAATGGCCCCAGGGCCATGGTATACTTAGGTTATAGCTAAAGGACGACAGTTCTGGTCCAACGGAACACTTCCGGAGGCCCTTTTTCTGCATGCGGTCGGACTTAAGCTCCCTAACATTAGATGTAGGTCGAGTTAAGGTTTTGGTCCGATCGGATTTGTGGATCGACCACGAAGGACCAGTTTCAGTTCAACGGTCACCGGTGCTCGATCAGGGCCACAAGTACACAGACATGTGTTGGAAACTTCCCCTGATCCGAGGGTGTAATTGGGTCAGATTCCGATAGTCTGAAAGCTTAGATTTGGCCCGCAAGCGAACGGCCCAAATCACTTAAATCTGAGTTCATTTTTTGAAGATATTCGCGTTTCTCACACACTTCGCTCCGGGCTCAAGTTGTACGTTTCTGGATACTATTTAGTGTATAGATTCTTGGTAATCGGACTTTCGACGCGCGGTCCAAGTCCTATATGGAGTTTCGGTGTGCTCCCGAGAGCAACCGGGTTTAGAGATTGATCCTAGTTTTTAGGGTAATGTAGCGTTAATGATTCTACAAGTTTTGGTTCTTACAGTTCGTATTTAAAGTGGTTCAAGCTAATTTCACAGCTAATCTAGTTTTGTACTTAGTTCATTTTGTCTAATTTCTAAAGGATTTGGTCCTGAGTGATTTTTGCCTGAGGCGGTACTCGGGTCTTTGTACGGATTTTTTCCAAGACGTTACACTGGCTGAGCTCCGTATCGCCAGTCCAGCCTCTAGGCCTAAACACCCCATGGTGGTGAAATGGGTGAGGCCCCAGTTGGGGTGGGTCAAATTAAATGTCAACAGCTCAGCGTTGGGGAACCCGGGCCCTTCAGGGGGTGGGGGTGTTGGGTGAAATTTGGAGGGCCTTTTCCTCTTTGGTTTCTCCTCTGGCTATGGCTCAGGCTCCAGCTCCCGTGCTGAATTCCATGCTATCTGTGAGGGCTTGGCCATTTGTGCTGAGATGAGTTTCACTAAGGTGGAGGTGATGTGCGACTCCAAGTCGATAGTGCAGATCCTCTCCAAGAATGCATGCCACTCTTGGTCCTAACACTACTGGTTTGAGCGAGTGAGGGCTTTCAGGGACCGTATGGACATTTCCATCGCTCACACTCCCAGAGAAGCTAATGTAGTAGCAGACGACCTGGCCAGGAGGGCCAGCGCAGCCCAGGCTAACGTGTCCTACCCCTTGGCAGCGTCACTTGCCCCCACCACCAGAGGTCTTCTATTCTTGGACAGGGAGTGTTTAGGCTACTTGAGAGATTCTTAGTTTTCCGTGCCTATTTCGGCGCGGTGCCGCCTAGTTGTGCTCTCCCCCATCCACGTTCGGGAAGGGGTTTTTTTTGTTTGTAGAAGATTTGTGGATACATAGGTCCCTTCGGGTCAGGGGAGGCTTGTGGCTTTTTGTGTGGCCCCCTTGAGATACTTGTACATCTTCAGATTTTAATGAAATCTTCGTTTTTGTAAAAAAAAAACCCTGAGAGGGTCGTGGGTGGATGGATTATTACAAGGATTGATTCAAGGGAGGTGCATGTTGGCCTTCGGATGGCTCAAACAACTATGACTTGGGTGTAACTAGGCTTGCCTAGTGCTGGAAGGGCTTCTCTCCTCACACTCTCTCTTTTTTGTGGTGAATCTCCCTTTTACTTAAGGATGTGTCGTGTAGAATTGAAGAGGATGGGGATATTTTATAGGTGAAGTGGGTAATCTTTTGGTGATTTACTTGAAGTTTGGGGGCTAATGGAGGCTATAAGGGTGATGATTGGCTGAGGGTATGGGTGTGTCACATAGCATCCTCTCATTGATTGAGAAGAGTGGCATGGGGTGTAAAAAGTGGGAAGTCCAAGGGTAGTCTGGTTATTCGGACCCAACATTCGAGGTAGGAATAGAATTCTCTCTCCTCCACCTCAACGAACCTTAAGTTTCACAATAATTTACAGGCCTTCTCATGTTTAAGGCCGAATGGGCTTGGGTTTGGCCCTTGATTTGGGCTTGAATTTGGGTTTCAAATTGGTCTGAATTTTGCACTTTTTAAAGAGGTATGTCTATGCATAAATCAATTGTGTTATCCCTATCCTAAATACACGTTATATCATACAAATATGCCATTTTAATCCGTAGGCAACCATCTATCTTGAATCCCGAACATTATTTTCATTCCTCTAAAATGTTTATTTCTTTACGCATGCATGGCCCACCTGATAAATGGATATATTAGGAGGGAGAAATAAGAATTTTAGCAAATTTCGAGCCGAGCTAGGTCTAATCAGGTCAGGCCTGGGCCGAACCAAATTGTTTTAAGTTGGGCTTGGGCCAGCCTAGGCCTTGCATCTTAGTTTGGAGTTGGGCCCAAGCGTAGCTTGCCAAGCCTAGCCCATTGCCAACCCTAGTCTATCTGGTTTGGCACTATAAGTCGGGCCAACCCCGCCAAACTTGGACGGGTCATCCTCTACTCAGCTGAGTCCTAACTTGACTCAAAACATCTAAGGTTGGCAATAGACCAGGCTGCCCAGCTTAGGGCAGGATGCTAAACTTGGCCTGAGGGCGGGCCTTCGACTTGAAATCTAGGCCCAGAGCCAAATGGGTCCAGGCCAAAAATAAATAGCCCCGACTATTGCCCGAGTGTATACTCTGTAGTACATGGGTATTGGTAATGTACACTATAGAGTCCATGTACTAGCACGTGTATGTAATAATACGAAGGACTTTGATACTCTGGTACAATTTTGTAGATGATATGCAGGCCCTTATAGACTACCCAAAAATGTGAACTCCTATGTGGATTGATGAACTATACATTGATGCACTCATTTAAGTCCAGTTATAAAATACTGAAATTTCAGCTTCTACTTTGAATTTCATTATAAATAATCACAAGCTATTCATAGAGAATGAATTATTAGAATCCTTTTTGGATCAGAAGAATTAATATCAGTTACAAGCATATCTGACCCATTGGAACTTAGAGTCTGAGAAGGAATGGCATCTGATCAGAGAGGGGTGGGTCTGAGTATTTTCCAGTGAGTATTTGCGACGAGACGTAAAGATTGGCGGCTTCTGTGTAATGAACTCCGTCCCAACTTATATATTCAGTAGTATTGTTGCAGACATTCGTAGTTACTGAGCTGCCATTCAATGTCTTTGATTGACCACAAAAGATCCGGCTATCGTAATTCAGCGGCGGGCCTCCGTACCCACAACAAGCTGTTATTGGATGTTCAAATCCTGAGAAATCACATTCTCAAAAGATCAACATTAGGCAAGATATGTATGTATGGAAGCTGAAATCAGATGTACAACACTTGCAATTATATCAATGGGATGGGAAATGCTAATGGGTTGTTTGGATGCCTGTAAGTTTTTAAGTTGTGGATTTTCAGGTGTAAGTTACATACTGACTGTTTGGAAGTAACTTACTGGTAGTATCTTAACTGTAAGTGAAAACATGCCTCCTCCTCATGTTTTAACTTGTAACTCAAAGGTGAAATTCCACACCCAAACAACTAATCCAACTTACAAGCATCCAAATTACCCCCTCAGGATATCAGCATGAGGGAGGTCGAGGAAGATCGATCCGGGTCATTTATTAGATGGGACCCACCATGAATATGTCCTGAAAAAGAAACTGAGTTGTCTCATTGATCACGTCAGCCAGCGACGAAGGTATGAGAAAAATGCATGTGGTGAACCATATGAGTGCATCAACCTCATTTTGGAGCCAGTACTTGTTTACATTGGGCCCCACCTGATGGATGGACTCAATCTGGCGCACGTGACCACATTCGCATATGTGATGCAGAGATCTTCCTCAATCATCAGCAAAAGCTTATTAGCATCTCTCTAATCTACTTACCATATCGAGAAGAATTTGAGATGAGGTTGAGTTTTATTGAGAAGATGTCGATATAAGTGACGTTTGCATTTGTGAAGTTGCCTTGAAATTTTGTGCAAAGAGCATGAAGCTGCAAATTGAATTGCTTGGCAGCACGATTGTGTGAGCTCACACATCCGATCTCGTCAAGCTCCGACGGATCTTTCCCGAAAGTGGCAATATTTCGAGGCAAGCACCCAAGGGGCCCGGTGTTGTGAATCCAAAACTTCCTTGCACCTTGGTCATATAGTTTCTGAAAAATCAATAGAAGAAAGAAATAAGATCTTGGATTTTATTTTACGCACTCTGCTCTAGTAACAAATAATAAGGCATTAGAAAATAAATGATAGTTGCTGCCTTTAAAAATCACTTAGATCTCATTTGGGTATGGTCATCTCAGGAGCAGAGAAAAATGATTCATGATTTCAAAGTTCTACTCTCATTAATATTTAAAAAATCATGAAATGGGGCTCTTTTGTTTTGTTATTTAGGAAATTCTACCAAGAGTGGAGATCCCAAAAATCACAAATGGAAAATGCAGCCTAAAAAACCATGATGTGGATTTTTTTTGCACATTGGTTTGTATTTTTAAGACTAATCTTGAAATTTTCTATGATCTATAACATTGATCGATGTCCAAAAGATGAGGAGAGAAGTACCATCAAATGGGAATCAATCTGGTTGCATACTCTTCCAGACTAAGGATTTTCTAGGATTCTTCTCATGATTTCTTTTGTATATTGCAATGGGGTTGATAATCCCCTTTTACAGACTTTGATCCACCATCCTAGTGATTGAATCTTTAATATCCCAAAGAGAAGCACTCCCCTCATGCTTTGGAAACACTAGTCCACATAAAACAGTTGAAATGGGGATTTTACAAAATAAATATCGGTTATAACATTGATTATATGTTAAAAAGAAGTTTAAATATCTGGATTAGCAGATCATTATGGGATTACCCGGGTCTACACCACAAGCAGTCAGGATCAAGAGGGTCTCATGGCTTTTGATCTAACAAAACACATTTGTAGTGGCCATGCGTAAGATTAAAAACATCATACAAAATTCTACACCAACTGCATAATTCTCTAGTTTTTATTTGACATTTTCAAAGATATCAAAGACAGCCTTGCATTTTGAGGGGAGAGAAGTACATACATTAATTCTGATTTCATATTCTTGCAAAATGGTTGGAATAGAAGCAAGTACTTGGTCCTCCGTTTTGGAATTAAATGCACCCACGAGATCGTTCTGGCCTATATCGAACATGTATAGCCCTTGCTTGAAATAATCTGCCTGAGGAATGTATTTATCTAGTTTCTTGCCTGGACGAGATCAAAGAACGCGTAATGAGTAGCTTGCAACAATGTATAAAGAAGAAGTGGTCCTGATTTCATAGAATTCAGTCATCATTTTTTTTCTGGGGGTTCCTTTAAATTTCCTAATTTTCTATTTAAAATAAGATAAACCTTTTATTTCTGGCAATTTTACTGATGTGGTCAAAATGTGAATGGCAGGAGTTCACTGATTGTATCCTACATGGGCACTTGAAAAATCATGTGTAGGAACTGTTGTGAGTTTTGTAGTTTTTGGGTCATCGCCGAACAGATTGATAGGTGTGTGAAACTCACCCAGTAGAATCTAGGCATACCAAAATCGAATTGCCAAGACGATGATGATTAGCAGCATATCTACATGCCTACTACCCTCTTTAGTAAGAAGACTTGCAAGAGTGGAAAAAGTGCCAAATTGATGTTCATTCAAATAGCAGTCTTACACTTTAATCTAAAACCATTTCTTACACTGTGGAATTGAAATTTCTAGCTAGTGAGAAATTGCCATTCAAGACTGACAACTACAGTCGTGCCTGTCAGTGAAAAATGAATTGAACCCATTTTTCAGCAGTACTCAAACATGCCTATGGATGCATTCACTCAGTTAACACTTTCTTGGAGGAAGTAGACAATAACCAACTACAAGTTCTATCCCTTCACTTCCCTCTCACCTGTTTGAACCTAGATTTCATTGAAGAATGTTAACTGAGTGAATGCATCTGAAAATTGGTTTTAAAAATAACAAAGTCATTGAAGAATGTCAAATGATTCATTGGTGAAGATTTAAAAAAAATAAAAATTAAGACATCCACTTGAACTACAGGAGTTCATTTTCAAGCTGTAGTGCCACTCATTGAAGTTATTTTATTGTGATTCGACATTAAAGGAAGGAAATAAATAATAATGTCATTGAAGAATGTCAAATGATTCATTCGTGAAGACTAAAAATAAAATAAAATATGTCCACTTAAACTACGGGAGTTCAATTTCAAGTCGTAGAGCCAGTTATCGAAGTTATTTTATTGTGATTCAACATTAGAGGAACAAAAGCACACTCTAGGATTTGAACCTACAACATCTAGAGTGCCTGATCAGATTCTTAGATCTACTTCAAGGCTCAAATTCTCAATCTACCAGACTCAAACTTTGCGCTATCGTCCTAATTCTTGAATATTGTTGGGGAAATATTTGAACATATTACACTTGTGAGGTGTAACCGTAGTTAGCAATGCTCTGTTTTAAGCTACATGTAATTGAAAAAATTATTATCTTTCAAAAGAAAAGAGGGGAAAAAACTCATTTTTTAGGACACCCCCTTTTTTTGAGAAAATGAAGGATTTGAGAGAGGGAAATAATGATATTAACCAATTTTTTTTATTACCTATGTATATTATTACACGTGAATGTAAAATTCTATCCATTTTATTGGCAGTTTGGCATTTTAGGCTTATTTATATACAATATCCACACATATATATGTGCAAGTGTAATCTTTTTTTTTTTTTTTTTTCGCACTCTGTTACTTTTTAGGGGACGTTTGGATTGCAAGTTACTTTAGATGACCTACATATGCCACAAGTAGCTTATCTTGGTTTCTACTTATTCAACATATAAGTATGTTTGGTAAACGGCATACTTATCAGCCAAAAAGTAAAAATGCATGTTTGGTAAGCAACATACTTATCAGCCAAAAAGTTAAAAGGCATGTTTGGTTTCCAACATCATTAGTATTTATCCCTCAAGTCTGTCTGGCCCTCCTCACGTCCACTGTTCATCATGTGGGGCCAACCCCCCCCCCCCCGCTCCTCCCAAATTTGGATGTGGGCTATTTATCATTAGGGGCTGACCTTTGATGTGGAGCATCCATTATGTTGGCCCATGCTAATATGGGTGATCCATCATGTGGAGCCCACCCTTGATGTGGACCATCCATTGTGTGTAGACAATCAATCATGTGGGGCCTCCTTTGAAATGTCTGAGAGAGAGAAGTAGAAGAGTGAAAAGTTAAAAAACTTTTTTAAAAAAAAGAACCTATGGGAAAAAGTAGTTTTGAGCGCATAAGTTACTTTTGCAATCATGTTTACCAAACTAACTTAAGTTCAAAAAAGTAACTTAATGACTTAACATAAGTTAAAAAGTAACTTATTTGGTGATATCCAAACAGGCCCTTAATCGAAACCATATTGACCCGAACTTCTTATTCACCAATTTTACTTTTTAATCTTTCCATTTCTTTGACCGAATTTTGGACTGTCTTTTTAACCAGTGAAACCGAATTAAACACACGTTTCCCGCACTGTTTTTCATGGGTGTAACCAATCTTCATCATACCTGAATGTTGTATCCTTAAGAACTTGGGATTTGGAGAAACTGCTCTACTTGATAGTTGATACTGTACTTATAATAAGGAAACATAGTGACACTCAAAAGACCTCCATCTGTCATGTTCCCGGTGAATCAGGATATTTCATAGTAATGAAGATTTGATTCCCTATCGCCCTAATGTGGGCCAATCAGATGAGGTCACGTGTTATAGTTTTATCAGTGATAACAGTGTTAGGCTAGATTCTTGGCGTTGGAGTGTTAAAGTCCCTTGATATACATTGATATGCCATCCTTTAACGGCTCAAGCTTTTAGAGAAAGTGTTGATTTGACAGATAAATGTATGTGTGCATGTGTCCATTGCTCTACTTGATATTTCAGCATTTCTCAATATAGTACTATCAAGCCTTTCACAATATAGCCTGCGTTTATCATGCTATCAGAGCCTCTTTTGGTTTGAGAGGCAATTCTGCCCATCCACCATCTCAGATGATTAATCATCATGACAACCATCCATCAATGTAGCCACATTTGACTATATAACATTTTATGGTATTATAAGAAGTAAGATGTCATTAATGAGCTTTTCTAGACATGCCAAAACTAATGAATATGCCACAGTATAGTTACCTGCTAACTCAAGAACTCGAGCTTTGAATCGGATGAAGTGGGACACCTGAATTCCAAAGGAAAATGGGTTGATGGACGATGCGGTCGGCGAGAGAATAGTAGACCCAGCAGCTGCAAAATTACAGCCTTTCCTGAAACTGGGAGCGCCAACTGATTCTAAATATGCATTGAGGAATGGAAGATCCATTGCATCCACTTCCAAAAAAAAAAAAGAAGGATAATTAATAAATTGAATTAAAGTAGTTATTTTTTCAATGACAGAAAAGAAGAAGAAGAAATATCATATATATGCTTTGTGCAATTGAATTGTAATAACTTAAATGATATGGGGTGCAAATTTTCAGTTGAGTGGGGCCCACCACATTTGTAGAGTACATGCAGTATTTACTCTTTCTCTGCTCTTTATGATCACAATCAGATGGTGGTAACATGTGGGACCCACCATCTTGATGGCCCCACATTATAGCGGGTGGTGGGTCCCACAAATCGCAACGGTCTGATCTGGTTGCACTGGTCATTTTTGCATAATGAATAAAATTATATACGTGATGATTCTTTGAAAAACCAAATGGGGTGTCGTGACTAAACATGTAAATCATCATAACCCTTCACAGATGCCCCTTGATCGATGTACACTGGGGCCCACTCAGAAGGAGAAAATCCGAATCCACGGAGTTTCTCTGGACTCCCCACAGAGATTCCTCGAATCCACGAGGGAAGAAATTAGAAAATAATTTCTAATCATTATAAAAATAAATTGATTGATAATTGTCTAATATCTATGTGTCCGTCTTACACCATTAATAAAGAAAGAATTAAACCAAAATTTATAATTACCAAAAATAGCAAAATTTTAACTCTAATAAAAATTATAATTCTAGTAAAACTCTTCTAAATCCTAATTTCAAAAAATAAAAAATTCCAAATAAACTTTTTTAGAAGAGTCCAGTATAATTATAAGTTACTTCTAAAAAAGGAGAAATTCAAAAATTCAAAAAATATTTAAAAAATAGATTTATTCAAAATAATAATTTTTCCTCAAAATTTTGTTTTTGAGCTGAAAGCGCTCATTTTCTAACAAACCGTACAGACGCGACCCTCGTTTTCTGACGAAATGGACAGATGCAACCAACTTTGTGGGTCGGTTCACCTTGGATCGCTCGTTAGAGTAAAAATTGATAGGTTATGCGCCCATTATGATACCCAAATCAAAAGTTACGACCAATTCATGATTCACCTTCTTTTGGTCCAACCATGCTAGGAATGTACCAATGCCAGGTCCTACATCAAATCATGGGGCCTCTTTAGTGGCCTCTCCTCCAATGAGGTGTAATCTCATCATATGATTCCCCTGAGAATACATTAGCACAATTCCCCTTCTCTGCAGAAATTTGGAATTTGCCAATCTTCACACATGATAAATGACCAAAATCCTCGGATTATCCATCCAGCAGGGTCAATTCTGTAATTTGAATCTAATAAGATGACCAGAAACAAGAGATTTCAAATAATTGTAGAGAGAGATTACTGAGGAAATCGATTATGAGCCGTCCATCGCAAAACCGTCCAGATGGCTTGCCGAAGTAGGTCTCGCCGTTTGGCAGGTCCAGCCACTTGCCGAGCCCGGCGACAAGCCCGCCGGTGTCAGAATTTGAGTCGCCGAAGTTGAAGACGGCCGGGTAGCTGAAATCAACGGCCAGGATGGTGGGCCAGGGTGATGAGATCATGATGAAAATTGAGAGAGTGTAGAAGACGGTCCTAGACATGGCTAGTGAACAAAGTTAGTTATGTGGTAGTTGGTTTGTGACTCTGAATGATGAAATATTTAAATGGGTACTTCAGTGGGAGGAAACGGATTGCGTCCTGCTACCATAATCCGTACACGCAGGGTTCTGTGGGGCCCACCGTGATGTGTGGGTTTTATCTACTCCGTCCATCCATTTTATAAAATCATTTTAATGATTAATTGAAAATATTAGGAAGATACAAGGCTCGAGTGGACCACACATTTGGAATTGAACTTTTGCCATTAAAAACTTCTTGGTAGTCACAAAAGTTTCTGATTAAGATGATATTTGTATTTTGAGTACATCTAGATGTATATGAACTTATGAACAGGTTGGATGGCAAATAAACATCACGCTGGCCCTTAGGACGGTTTCAACGGTGGGTGTCATTGTATCTGCTGCTTCCTGTGGTGTGGTCCACTTGAGCTATGCATCTGCCTTAATTTTTTAAATAATTTACTGAAATAATTTATAAAAAATTATAGACGGCATGGATTAAACGTATATATTACTGTGGTCCCCACAGATCCCTGCGTGGATGGATTATCGTCCAGCAGCATCCGCATTCTTGGTGGGAGATGGGTGCGTTGCAAGTTACTCAAGCTAATTCCACACGCATGTGGAGAGCCTGCCCGTTCGCATGCAGCCATACGTGCAGATATGGAAGACACGTGCTTGATCAGATCTTTCCATCAGCTGGGATGTAGTGTTTAGATCTTTTTTCTTAAAATTCATGCCATTTAGCATGTTATTTGTGCCACGACGTAGCAATCAATCGGACGGCTAGGAAGAGTTGGTTTAACTGCCTATTTACGTTGTACCTTGTTACCCACACAAGGATTTAAACTACATATACTTATGGGAGAAATATCTTAGTATTATTTCGGACGAGATGGAAAGCTCAGATATCGCACGTGTTCTCCAATGGTGTGCGTGTACGCGTGCGTGTTGAATCAGCAAACCTCGTTTCTCTAATGCGAGTTCTGCTAGTTTCACGTGCACACTCTCCACATGCACTTCACACGAAGAGCCTGCCAACCTGGAAAATTTGTGGGCCATCTGAGCAGTGTGATGGGTGGGCCGCAATGGGACGATTAGTTGGTCTACTGAACAGGTATACATAAAGAATGGACGGTTTACAAAGCTTGGAAACCATCCTCATTCAACCTGCAACTGTACAGGTATGTTTTATTTGTGGTAATTACATATAATTAGGTGTAAACATGTAATGATTATTATTATGAGTATTTTATCCGGCGAGATGTTGACAAGGGAGCATTTGGTTCTAAGTTACTTGTGCCTCTAAGTAACTTATCTTGGCTTCTGCTTATTAAGTCAAAGTGATTAAGTAACTTCAAGTAAAAAAATTACTTATAATTGATCATAAATCAAAGCTTACTTGTGTGCTTTTGTAGGTGAAAAAGGTAACTTATTTGGTAGTATCTAAACCGCGCATTTGGATTGTAAGTTACGTTAGATAAGCTATTTATGCGATAAATAGCTTAGCTCGGTTTCTACTTAATCAATGAATAATTTAAAAAAACAGAAAAGTATATTTGGTTTTCAACATTATAAGTAATTATCTCAAAAGTTTGTTTGGTCTCCCTCACATCTATCGTCCATCATGTGGGACTAACCTTTGATATGGATCGTTCATTTGTGTGGGCCCCACTTTTGATGTGGGTTGTCCATCATGCAGGGCCTACCTTGGTTGTGGGTCATTCATTATTAAGGGCCGTCCTTTGATGTGCACGATTCATTAGGTTGGGCCCATCTTTGATATTAGTCATCCGTCATGTGGGGCCCACCATCAATGTTATTGTCTATCATGTAGGGCTCATCTTCAATATTCACTCCCCATCATGTGGAGCCCACCTTTGATGTGGACTGTCCATCATATGGGCCCACCTCCGATGTGGGTCGTCCATCATCCGAGATATGCCTTGGATATGGACCACTCATCAGTACAATAACCTTTGATATGGATCGTCCATCACGTGGGGCCCACCATTATTAATTGCCCATCATGTGGAGCCCATCTTTGATGTGGGTTGCCCATCATGTGGGCGGCACCTTCCATGTGGGTTACCCATTATGCGGAGCTCACCTTGGATGTGGGCCATTTATCATCAGGGGCAAACATGTCGATCGATCATCATGTGGGGTTCACTAGATCATCTGCCCATTCATGGGATGATTTTCCAATATCATTAATTTAAAAGTGGGCTTCACATTGTAAAACTGAGAAACCACACTAGGAATACACTTTTGTAGCGTACACTCTTGATTTTTATGTTGTTACAGTTTACCCCTTAACCTTTTGATGGTTTGCAGTTTACCCCCTAAAAATTTTGCAATTTCTATAACTTTTTTAAAATGAGAATGGAGAAGAAAGGGAAGAAGAGTTTGTTGTTGTTATGATTCGGAATGACTTGAAAAAAGGATTTTTATAGAACTCTGAGGGACAATAAAAAGTCATTTTCAGGAAAAGGCGCATGCCTTTTTTTCTTTATATGACGTTTCAAGGTGGTGTATCTTCATTAATGGCTTCCTTTAACCATTAATGCCATCACTATTAATTCAAAATCAAAAGATGTTCCATTCACTAAGGGCCCATTTGGATGCCACCAAACAAGTTACTTTATAACTTATGTTAGGTAGTTAAGGTACTTTTTTCACTTAAGTTAATTTGATAAACATTATGATAAAATTAACTTATATAAAACTACTTCTCTTAACAAGTAATTATTTAATCTTTTAACTTGTGACTTTTTACTTCTCTCTCATAGCCTATGTCAGAGAAGGCTCCCTCTCATGTTCCATATCAAAGAAGGCCCCATGTGGTGGACTGTCCACATTGAAGGTGGAGCTCACATGGTGGACGGTCCACATAAAAGATGGACGGTCCACATAAAAGATGGGCCCCACATTATGGATGACCCCGTATTGATGTGGGCCTACATATGGATGGTTTCCATTAAAGGTTGGCCCATAATGATAAAAAAAACCCACATCCAAAGCGAGCTGTCACGATGGACGATCCACTTCAAAGGTGGGGCCTACATGATGGGCGATCTACATCAAAGGTGGGCTCCACATTATGGGTAGTAGACATTGAAGCTGGGCCCCACACGATGGATGACCCATATTGAAGTGGCCCCACATAATGATCATTAAAGGTTGGCCCATAATGATAAAAAAACCCACATCCAAAGCGGCCTGTCACGATGGACGATCCACTTCAAAGGTGGGGCCTACATGATGGGCGATCTACATCAAAGGTGGGCTCCACATTATGGGTAGTAGACATTGAAGCTGGGCCCCACACGATGGATGACCCATATTGAAGTGGCCCCACATAATGATTAGTCCACGTCAAAGTTCGACCCCTAAGGATGAATGACCCACATCCAAGGCGAGCCATTCATGATGGGCAACCCACATTGAAGATGGGGCCCACGTGATGGACAGTCCACATCAAAAGTGGGCTCCACATGATGGGCAATTGATAATGGTGGACCGCACATGATGGATGATCCACATCAAGATGGACCTCGGATGATGGATGGTCAACATCGACGTAGGCCCCACATGACGGACGATCCACATCAAAGGCTAACCCTAATGATGAGTGGGTCATATCCAAGGCAGGCCCTGCATGATAGATGACCCACATCAGAGGTGGGGCCCACATGATGAGCAATCCACATCAAAGGTGGGCTCCACATTATGGGCGGTGGATATTGAAGGTGGGCCACACATGATGGACAATAACATTGATGGTGAGCCTCACTTGATGAATGACCAACATCAATGGTGGGGCCTTACATAATGAATGGTGCACATTAAAGGTCGGGTCATAATGATGAATGGCCCACATCCAAGGTGGGCCCCACATGATGGATGGTGGATGTGAGGGGGATCAAACAAACTTGAGGGATAATTACTTATGTTGTTGGTTCTACTTCTTGGTTGATAAGTATGCGTTATCAAATGAGTTACATCAAAGGTTGGCCCCACTTGATGTGTTCGAGAGGTTTGAACACTATACATTTTAATGGGCCACATTCAAACATTCTAAAGAAATGCGTAATATATTATGGAGGCATATTTGCTACTTCCGGGATTCGAACACTTGACCCTCCGCTTCGATACCATGTCAAATAACCACTTGTTCTAAAGGCTCGAGCTTTTAGAGCAAGTGGTTGTTTGATGTGGTGTCATGTCAAACAACTACTTGCTCTGAAAGCTCGAGTCATTAGAGGATGGTGTACCAATGTATATCAAGAGACTTTAACAGGTAATAATTAAATTTTCAGTCATTGATTTCTAAATTTGGATTTACTGACGTTCATGCTTGGAAAATTTACTCATTTGGGCCATTAGACCTTGATGTGAAACAAAAATTGGTAAATTTGGTGACTTCAGAGGATAATTTTCCGAAGTCATGAATAGAGGTTAGTTATCTAATATGGGAATAAATGGAAGACTAAAAGTAACGAACTAAAGTAATAATTCCACATTCTTCGTGTATTAGCCAACTCATTAGATTATTATTTTTTTCACATGGCTAAGAGATGGGCCCCTTGGACTTAAAAGGCCATCTGAAGAAGCCTTATTACAACCTCTCTAATTGAACATAAAGAAGAAACTTTATTCATATGTTGATTATTCCATATGGGCAAGTAAGCACTTATTTAGATGGTGTCATGTTTACGTACTTCATTAACTTGTATTTTTACGATTATCATTTTTCTAAACTAAATACATCACATGTGTGTGGACTAAGAAATGAGGGAGGAATGAAAAGTAACATTCCCTAAGTGTGGACAAACAGGCAACTCGGATATTGAGATGTCCCTTAAATAGATGGGAGGAGAGGTGTGAGTCCCTAACCCTAGTTGGTACCAATAGGGCCTCCACCATGGACCCAAGATTGGGTGAGGAAGGAGTCTAACCAACTCACAATGGTTACCCATTGAGCGAGGCTATTTGATTGCCTACAGTGTGAGGGTTGATTAATGCGTGAGGCTTTTACATCTGGTGTGTAGACCTCCACATGAGATAGGGGTCAACCTATACAGGCTAGGTAGGTGTTGGCAGACCAAGTTGAAATAGACTGGGCCTTGGTACGTGGTTCAAATGAATAACTATATTGATGTTGTGATGAAAATTCAGGCATTTGGCCTAAATATAATATATATATATATATTTGAATTTATATATCTTATGAATATTCAATGAAATGATACATGTATTGTGCATAGGTTGTGAAAGCATGCAATTAACTACTTATTGAGCTTAGATAACTTACGATGTTGAGATACTGACAATCCAGGATAAGGAATACGTCCATCATCAACAAGAATTGCCTGATGATGTTGATAATATTCTCCCAGAGGGGGTGAAAAGGGCAAGAATTATAATGGAGGAGTACAAGCGAAGAAAGCTTTAAGAAAATTGAACAAAAAACTGACTTTTAAAGAGAATTAGAAACTTTGAAGAACAATTTCATTTGGATTGCTTACGTATGAATTACGAATAAATTTATCTCTTTTGTTAATAAGTGATGTTTAGATTGACATTTTGACAAATTCATTTTATTTAATATTCATTGAATTCGTTTATATTATGGCGTTTTGGTTTTTGAATATGGGTTAAATGAATGTTGCCTCTCAATATTACTGAGTCACACCCTTGACTAAGTGATTGTGTCAGATCTGTATAAATTTGTGAGTGTTTTTATCTTGTGTGCTTCATTTAGGTGGTTGTGGCTTGGGTCTTGTGTTGGTAGACCCTTATGGCGGACAAAACCACTTCCGTGTTTGGTGTAGGATCTTCATAATCACACCACTAGTTGATTACTATAGTAAAGTTGAATGGTAACAATTATTTGCAGTAGACCCAATAAGTGAAATTGTTTTTAAGGGGGAAGAGATAGACTTTCCTACATATTAGATGAAAGCTCTGGATCATTGAAAAGGGTTGAGAGGAGAAAGGATGATGCAAAATGCAGATGTAAAGATAAATGCAGCTAGCAGAAGGGGTGGACGGGTTGTCGCAAGGATCGGTTGGAGTGTGGGAATTGGCCTTTGGTTAGTTTGGGCAACTAGGATTAGGGTGCGACTAGGCTGGCCTAGGGGTTGGATGGGCTTTCTCTTGCACCCCCCTTCTCTCCTTGGTGGATGGATGGGATAAGCTTAAAGCTCTCTCTCTCTCTCTCCCTTTCTCTCTTAGGGATTGATGGACTTAAGTGGTTTTTGGTGGTTTAGGGATAATGTGAAAGTGAAGGGAAAATGGGTATTTATAAGTGTGAGGGGTGACATTTTGGTGATTTTTGAGAAATTGAGGGGCTAAAGGAGCTGGGAGGGCTGTGATTGGCTGTGAGAATGGGTGTGCCACATGACATCTTGCCATTGGTTAGAGGGATCGTAAAATGTGTAAATTTGGAGGAAACTAGGGGTGGAGTGGTCATTACAATTCGAGTGGGACTTTTGAGGTGAGGGGTAGAATTCTCTCTCCTTCACGTACCTTGTCACTAAATTTGGGTGAAACCTAGGTACTCTTGTAGGCTTCTCACTCTGGTTTATGAGGGTCATAAGGCTAAATGGGCCTAGGTTTGGGCTTGGACTAGGCTTTGAACTAGACTTTTGGGTTTTAGTTTGGGCTGGATTTAAGGGTTCAGAGGCATACAGATCAGTTGTGTTATCCTAGGTGGGGTGTCTATGGTGTGGCCCACTTGATAAATGGATAGATTAGGAAATTCAAGAGGTAAATAGGGATTTAATCAAATTTCGAATCAGGCCTGCGCCTAAGCAAAAAAATAAAATAAAATTGGGTCGGGCTTGCGCCTTGGGTCTTAAGTGTTGAATCTTTAATCCATGGTACCAGCATCTAGGTTTGGCAATAGGCTGGGCTGCCCGGCTTTTGGGCTAGGGCTAGGGCTTGGTCCAGGCCTGAGGCTGGGCTTTTCCTTGAAATCTAGGCCCAATATTCAGACCCGACTGGTCCAAGGCCAAAAATAAATAGCCTGGCTTGTTGCCCTAGTGTATACTGTATACTATATACCACATGGTTATTAGTAATGTATACCATACAGTCCATATACTAGTGGTGTGTGTGTGTGTGTGTGTGTGTGTGTAATATGAAGAACTTTGATACTCTAGTAGTGTATGGTAGATGATATGCAAGAACTTAGAAACTATCACATTCATGGACTATACATGGATGCACTCATTTGAGAGCGGTTATTAAATATTAAATTTTCAGCTTCTACTATGGATTTCATTATAAATAATCATAGCTATCCATTGAGAAAGAAATATTAGTATCCCTTTTTTTATCAGAAGAATTAATATCAGTTACAAGCATATCTGGCCCATTAGAACTTGAGTCTGAGAAGGAATGGCATCTGATTGGAGAAGGGTGGGTCCGAGTATTTTCCAGTGAGTATTTGCGTAGAGATATAAAGATTTGCAGCTTCCGTGTAATGAATTCCATCCCAACTTATATATTCAGTAGTATCGTCGCAGACAGTTGTAGTTACTGAGCTGCCATTCAAGATCTTTGATTGACCACAAGAGATCCGGCTATCGTAATTCAGCGGCGGGCCTCCGTACCCACAACAAGCTGTAATTGGATGTTCAAATCCTGAGAAATCACATTCTCAAAAAATCGCCATTAGGCAAGCTATGTATAGAAGCTGAAATTAGATGTACAACACTTGCAATTATATCTATGGGATGAGAAATGCCAATAAGGGTTGTTTGGATGTCTATAAAATTTTAAGTTGACTTTTAGGTGTAAGTAACTTACATATGGCCTGTTTGGATGTGATTTGCAGGTTGTAAGTATCATACCTGTAATTGAAAACATGCCTCTTCATCATGTTTCCAAATGCAAGTTTTACTTGTAAGTGATTTACTAGTTGTAGCTTACAACTGAAATTTCACACAAAAACACTACTCTTAAGTGAGTTACATGTAAGTCACTTATAACTAATGCAACTTATAGTCATCCAAATGACCCCTTAAGGACATCGACATGAGGGAGGTTGAGGACGATCAAGATCTTAGCCATTTATTAGATGGGACCTACCATGAACATGTCCTGTAGCAGAAACCAAGTTGTGGCATTTATCATGTCAGCCAGCGACGTATTTTATGAGAAAAATAAATGGCTTGAGAAAGTGATAGTGGTGCCCATTCAACACATCCATGTGGTGAACCTTATGAGAGGATCAACCTGGTTTTGGAAATAGGATGGGAAATAGGATGTGTTTACATTGGGCCCCACCTGATGAATGGCCTGAATCTGGTGCATGTGTGATGCAGAGATCTTCCTCAATCTTTAGCAAAATCTCCTTAGCATCTCGCTAATCTACTTACCATATCGAGAAAAATTTGAGATGAGGTTGAATTTTATTGAAAAGATGTCGACATAAGTGACGTTTCCATCTGTAAAATTGCCTTTCAGTTTTGTGCAGAGAGCATGAAGCTGCAAATTGAACAGCTTGGAAGCACGATTGTGTGAGCTCACACATCCGATCTCATCGAGCTTTGACGGATCTTTCCCAAAAATGGCAATATTTTGAGGTAAGCACCCAAGGGGCCCAGTGTTGTGAATCCAAAACTTCCTTGCACCTTGGTCATATAGTTTCTGAAAAATCAATAGAAGAAAGAAATAAGATCACGGATTTCATTTTATGCACTCCTTTCTAGTTAAGAATAATAAGGCATTAGAAAATAAATGATAGACGTGAGCTTAAAAAATCACCAAGGCTGCATTTGGGTCATGGCCATTTCAGGAGTGGAGAATAATGATTTGTGATTTTATATTTCTACTCTTACAAGTATTTAAAAAAACATGAAATGGGCTCTTTTGTTTCATTAATTAAGGAATTCTACTAAGAGTGAGATCCAAAAAATTGCGAATCGTAAATGCAGCCTAAAACACCATGTATAGTGTTTCTTTTTGCACATTTGGTTTGTATGACCAATCTTGAAATTTTCTATGATCTGTACCGTTGATCAGAATCCAAACGACGAGGAGAGAAGTGCTTTCAAATGGGAATATCTTTGGTTGGTGGTATTCTCTTCTAGACTAAGGATTTTCTAGAATTATTCTTTTGATTTCTTGTTATATCTTGCAATGGGGTCGATAATCCCTTTTTATAGACTCTAATCCACCATCCTAACAATTGAATCTTCTATAATCCAAAGAGAAACACTCCCCTGATGCTTTGGAAATGTTAAGACACATAACCTTTGATTTGAACAGTTGAAATAAGGATTTTACAAAATAAATATCATTTCTGATACTGATAACATGTTGAAAATGAGTTTAAAGATCTAGAACAACAGACCATTGTGGGATTACCCAGGTCTACACCACTAATGGTCAGGATCGAGAGGGCCTCATGGCCATTGATCTAACAAAACTCATTTGTAGTGGCCATTCATAAGATTGAAGCCATCATACAAAATACTACTTCTAATTCCCTAGTTTTTCTTGGACATTTTCAAAGATATCACAGACATCCTTGCATTTTGAGGGGAGAGGAACACTTACGTAAATTCCCATTTCGAATTCTTGCAAAATGGTTGGTATAGAAGCGAGTACTTGGTCCTCCGTTTTGGAATAAAATGCACCTGCTAGATCGTTCTGGCCTATATCGAACGTGTATAGCCCTTGCTTGAAATAATCTTCTCGAGGAATGTATTTATCTACTTTCTTGCCTGGAAGAGATCAAAGAACACATAATGAATAGCTTGCAACAATTTATAAAGATGACGCGACCCTTATTTCATAGAATTCAGTTATCATTTTTTTTCTGGGACTTCCTTTAAATTAAGATATACCTGTTGTTTCTGGCAACGTTGCCGATGTTGTCAAGATGTGAATGGCAGAAGTTCGCTGATTGTATGGATGGGCCCATATGGGCATTTGACAAATCATAGTGCAGTTGGTATTTTCCCATCCACACTACTGCACTAAGCAAAAATTCATGTGATTTTATAAATTTTTTACCATGGGACTATATGCCATCATCTTAGCCTTGTTCCAGATATTTGGACTGGCTTCTCATGATTACTTAGCAAAAATTCCACTATCAGCAGCCTTGCACGACATCAACTGTCCTGATTTAATTGGGAGGTGGAATCAAGAATCGTGGGAATATTGCATATCTCCTCAGTAATAATTTGTGAATAACCTGCACTTAAATATTGTTTTCAGGGAGCATGTGGAGGAACTGTTGCGAGTTTTGTAGTTTTTGGGTCATCATGATGCAGATTGTAGGGAAATGCGGAAGGTGAGCCCTCAAGATTTGACGGTCTACACGATGATTGGGACCCTCACAAAGCAGAAGGACGGTGTTCCAACGACCCGTCTATCTACTAATGGAGCAGATGGAACTATTCACACCTCTGATCCTACGGTATATAGTGGCCCCGGATTGCGATCTACGGATCAGATCGTCCCAAGGACAAGCCGAGATAGACAGACTATAGCGCACTCTATTTCTCTCTGTATACTCTCGGTATTTCGTATATATGTTCATGCGAGAGAGAGCGCATCCGTTTTATAGAAAAGGAAGGAGATAGGATGAGAACGGATTATCCGATCTTCTCTCTATCTCCTATCCAAAATCAAATTCAATTTTGAATTTGATATCCCAACGGAAAGGAAAAACTCGGAAGAGGTCTAACCATATGGGACCCACCCACTAGTGATTGCTCACAAGTGGGCCCCACTGGTCTACGTCCAACATTTCTCACTCAATCACAATGTAGGATGGGCACATAAATCTGTCCAACTGACTTGCCTTATAACAATCAAATACCAAAAATCACGATCAAAATAATCAGAGGCGTGGGACCAGCTGGATCACCATAATCTTCTCACAGGTGCTTAAGTACTAAGTGACCACCTAACTAGTACTCAATAACCCAAGCTTTGTAATGCCTGTCCTAGTCCGCATGACCACACTGGATGGAGTTAACTCCCGATCTGGAGTACTCGGCCAACATACGCACTTATCCAACTTGTTGAGTTATTCTGAAAACTTAATTTTTCACAAATTTCGACTAAAACCAATTCAAAACAATACTTATATATATGATTTTTAAGAAAAATATTGTTTGCAAAAAGTCTAGTAAAAACAACTCGATACTGCCGGCGGATAAGTCTTCAAGTGCGTATTAATAGTTCTAGAAACTTGGTGTAGCTGTCACGGGATCTTCCCCACACAGATGTGTAATTTGGAATTAATCAAGTCGCTTTCCTAGCGTAACCGAGTCTGGTCAATCAAGGACCTTTCGTCATTGTACACTAAAGTAGCGACACTCAATCTCATCCTCATATACACAAGAGGAGGGTAGCTAAGGACACAAGGAGTCACCTACGGGACTGGCTACTCGCACGTTGCAATAATTAGATCGAATCAAAGCAATTTGTAGGTAATAGGTCCCAGCACGTGGCTACAACCTACGTCGTAAAGTAGACAATACTAGGTGTAAGTCGGGTCTACAGTACACAGGTTATTCTACATAAGGTACGACTCATCTCATAATCTCATAACATGTCTTTAATATCAGGCCATAACATTGATCGCATGTAAAGGAATGGTGTGATTATGTTATTCGACTTTATCAGTCTCATCTACAATCTTTATAAGATTGTAGGCGGATACGACTCACTCATATCCTCATCCTTTATTATTCACAATGAAGGGAAGTTCATACCTCAATGTATAAACATAGTCCCAAATGTACCTCTCTTGTACATTTAAGGTTGGTCAACCCGTGCGAGTGGTTGACAGGCCTGCCGACAAAAATAGAAATCCTACATGATTTCAAGGTAAATGCTGATGATCTTCTTACCTAGTTTATATTAGTGTTCAATACTGAATAAACAGAATGTATTATTCATTAATGAAAGATCAAAGGTACTACAAAACAAGTACATCAATCAAGTTTTCCTCAATCCCGTCTGCCTGACGTGAACCTGAAATAGATCTCTAGCTTAGGTTTTGTCATGGGATCAGCCATCATCTCCTTGGTAGGAATGTAGCTGAGGGCGACCTTTTTATTTCTCACTTGATCACGGACGTAATGATACTTGATCTCAATGTGCTTAGATTTCTAGTGGTGTTTAGGGTCCTTTGCCAAGTCAATGGCAGAAGTATTGTCAATCTTCAGCGATATAGGCTGACGAACACTCGGTACAACACCCAGACTCAATAGAAATCTGCGAACCCATACACACTCCTGAACTGCAGCATAACATGCAATGTACTCGGCCTCCATAGATGAAAGAGCTGTGGATGTCTGTTTCTTACTCGACCATGAAATAGCTTCTCCTCTAAGTAAGAATACATATCCTGAAGTAGACTTTCCCTCGTCGGCATCATTACCCCAAGCAGCATCAGAATATCCTTTGAGCTCGAGGCTTGTGCCTTCATAACACAACATTAGGTCTTTTGTTCCTCTGAGATAGCGGAATATACGTTTGACGGCTTACCAATGAGACTGTCCCGGGTTACTCTGATAACGGCTGACTATGCCAACTGCATAGCTAATATCCGGTCTGGTGCATAGCATAGTATACATTAAGCTTAAGCTTCCTAGGTATACTGCGCTTGCATAAGGTACTGAGGACATAGCCAATTTCTCGGCTTCAGTTTGGGGACACGATTTCCTGTTTAACTTGTAGCTTTATCCATAGGGGTTTCAACAGCTTTTAAATTTTTCATCCTGAACTGCTCTAAGATCTTTTGTATATAGGTTGCTTGAGACAAACCTAAAAATTTCTTAGGGCGATCCCTGATGATTTTTACCCCAAGGATAAAGTTGGCTTCACCGAGCTCTTTCATCTCAAAGTTTGAGAATAGTCAATCTTTAGTCAATGTCAATAATTGCATGTCATTACCAGCTAACAGGATATCGTCTACATATAGAGATAGTATCAGAAAAGATCTTCCAGACCGTTTCATGTATACACAATGATCTTTTTCACTCATTGTGAATCCAAAAATGGTGATGGTCAAGTGGAACCTCATGTACCGCTGTCTTGAAGATTGCTTCAGCCCATAGATAGATTTTAACAATTTGTAGACTTTCTTTGGATACTTTTTGTCCACATAACCTATGGGTTATTGCATGTATATCTCTTCATCCAAGTCACCATTTAAGAATGCGGTCTTTACATCCATCTGATATAACTCCAAGTCTAAACTTGCAACAATGGATAAGATCATGCGGATTGATGAGAACTTTGCAACAAGTGAAAAGGTCTCCTCGTAATCAACGCCTTCTTGTTGTGTAAAACCTTTAGCAACTAATCGTGCTTTATACTTCTTTTGATCTTTAGTACCCATTTGTTACCTATCTCTTTGCGATTGGAAGGCAGATCAACAAGTTCCCAGACTTTATTCTTCTCCATGGAAGCGATCTCTTCATCTATATCATTCACCCAATCGGTCGAGTTAGAAGATAATAATGCATCTTGATACGAATCAAGTTCATCATCATCAACCGCAACGCAAGAGAATGTTTGCCCTTCAATATCGAAATATCTTCGGGGAATCAATCCTCTTTCACTTTGACATAACTCGGGAGCCTGCTGAGATGTCCTCCCACTGTCCTGACGAACTATAGGAGTATCATCGTCTTGTGAAGTAGAATTCCCACTCTCCTGAGCTACATCGGGTATTTCAAAAAGTTGTATTGGAACCTTTTGTTGCATTCGACTTGGGTATCTATCTTCAACGAAGGTCACGTCTCGGGATTCTATCTCAATCCATCGTCCATGGTCCTCATAAACTAGAACGTATCCCTTTGAATGCATAGGGTACCTTATAAACACACATTCAATGGTTTACTATCAAGTTTACCTCTATGCGGAGTAGGTAGCAAAACATATCCCAAAGATCCCCAAGGGCGTAGATTGGCTAGAGAAGGAATCCTCCCAGGCCACATCTCATATGGAGTCTTAGGAATTAATTTGGATGGGACTCTATTTAGGACATAGACGGCTGTTAACAGTGCGTCACCCTAGAATGTGGTAGAGAGATTGGCTTGAGCCATCATCGATCTAACCATGTCCAATAATGTCCTATTACCATTTTGCTGTGGTGTGTGAGCCATTGTGTACTGCCGAACTATTCCAACGTTTTCACAGTATGATTTAAACGTTTCAGATGTATACTCGCCACCTCTATTAGATCGAAGGATTTTAATCTTTTTCTCAAGCTGATTTTTCACCTCAGCTTTATATTTAAGAAAACAATCAAAAGCCTCAGATTTGTGTGAGAAGAGATACACATATCCATAACGCGAGTAATCGTCAATGAAAGTGACAAAGTATTGACATCCGTTTCTGGCATGTACATTGAAGGGTCCACAAATATCTGAATGGATTATCTCTAGTGTGCCCTTTGACCTAGCCACTTTGGAAAATGGTTTATTCGAAGTCTTCCCAGACACACAATATTCACAAAATGGTAAATCAACTTTGAATAAGGAATCTAACAGACCAGAACGTACTAGTCTTGTCATACGATCCTTTCCAATGTGACCTAACCTCACGTGCCATTTTTGAGATTCAGATATTACAGTTTCATTCGACATAGCAGACAAAGCAATAGATGCATTATCACATTTTACGTCTAGAATAAATAAATCTGAAATTAAATTACCCCATGCAAAGATGAGGTTATTCTGTCTCAAAGAAACTCTTGTCCCGAAAAACCGAATATCAAAACCATCAGCTAATAACTTATGTTAAGGGTTAAATATTGCATATCAGACCTCAATTACTACCTGGATTTACGAACATAATACCATTTAATGCCCTATTTTAATCGTGTTTGTAATGAAGGTACATTTGCAAGCGTGAAAAGCCGAGATTTAATGCTCAGATTTCACAAAAGCATGGGACGGACCCTAGGGGACCAAGATCGACAAAATAACACGCCTGAGACCCGAGAAAATTGAGAAACTGAAGCTCAAGTGGCCTGAAATTGGTACAGAATGTAAGATCATAGGGTTCCCACCATCCGTTCAACTCAAAACCTTCTGTATGACCTGAGGACCATAAATGAACCGTACACGTCAAATTTCAATTCTCAAATCCGTGTGGAAGTGACCCAACAGACAAATCAGCCCATAAACCGTTGATTCTGGGTACACTTGATATTTGGAGACGCCTCAAGTTTGGTTCCAACGGTTAAAATGATATAAGGAAAGGGATGGACGGATCGGATTCCCACGACCAACACGATGGTGGCCCATGAACATCGCGTGTATAGAGTGTATGTGCACTCAACGTGCACCGGATAGGAGAAGCACGGTCAGAGTCGGTTTGACCGACTCTCCTAAACAGAGACGGAGTGTCTCTGTTTCACTCACGCACGACCGGCCATGGGATGTAGTAGTGGGCCTCCATCATCATGCATTTAGATGATCCACACCGTTCATTCACTCCAAAATGTAGGCGTGACCATCGCCGTGGTGACGGACTTCCCGAAAACAGCGGTGACTAGTTTTTAATTTCCCAAACAGTAGACAGACGGTGCCAAGATAGATCTGGTGGACCACACTGAAATCAACCCAATCTTGTCACTACCGAACGGTTTTTCAAGAGCATTCCACTGGACGGAGTGGATTTCTTGTTTATCTCAGATCATGGGCCCCACCAGCGTCACTGCGTAACACATACACAAACTCTGTTGCGTCCTGACGCTGCCTGGCAGTTGTGGCCCATTATGTGACCTTGGCAATGATCGGTTGAGAGATCCAAGCCATCCATTTGAATCGTGCGAGGATTCTAACGAAGATTTGGTGGGTCTTTGTCTGAAGAATGCCAGAAATAAAACCACAAATATGCTGGACGACGGGAACCTTGCTGCAAGATTAATCAAGTGGGCCGCGTTAATGAAAATTCAAAACGTCCATATCCAGACGATTGTTCGTGTTGCACCCGATGGATGAAGTGGATTCCTCTAAAAAAATCTCGACTGTGGGCACACCAACTAACATAGAAGTGGAGCTTCCGCATGTGTTACGCACGTAACAGAGTCCAGAAAGAATCGGACATTCCAATCTGATTATGTGACCTCAGTGTTGATCAAAACATCAATCCAGACCGTCCATCATGTGGGTTTTTCAAAAACATCTCAGGTAACGTTACCCTTTTTGACAGAAAGTGAGGGAAGAAAGGAAGTTGATGCCTGATTTCTCGGGCGGAAGCCTTACGCACTGCAAGGTCGGTTCTCAAAACCAACCCTCTTCACCGATTTCCAAGCACCCACCGCTCCTGACATGTATAAAAGGAAGAAAGGAGAGAGAATGGCCAGGGGCAGCCGTGGAGGCTAAGATAGAGTAAGAGACAGAGAGAGAGAGGACTTTTAGAATTGGTATTTGGTTTATTTGTTGTTTATTTTTCTTTCTTATGATCTTTTAGAGAGTGCTAGCACCATCATGTTGAGCTAAACCTCTTAGCTAGGGTTAAGAGGTGAAGCTTGTAGCGTGATGGGAGAATCTGTTGCTTGTGTCTTTTATTTAGACTGAACTGATGTTGATTTTAGTTTAATTAAAGGAATGTTTTTATCTTTTAATGATCTGTTGTGACTGAAATTACAATGGGTCTGCGATAGCTTTGAGCATGTTCTTTACTTTTTATGATTATGACGTCATGAAGCCCTGTTGTTCATCATCGTCTCCTGGGCATGGTTGGATGACGGCACCCTTTCTAACCTTCATATATCTGTTGATTGGTTGGTAATTAGTTTAATTCTGTTGTTTACTTTGTCTCCTGGGCATGGTTTGGTGATAGAATCCATTCTAATTCATATACCTTTCATCTCTTGAAAACTATATCAAAGGAAGTTCAGTTAATTTCTGTGGTTACACTCCTCAATTGGACGAAGATGGGACTCTGAGTCCAGTTGAGTTCTTAAAGCAGGCATAAGATCTCCCTGATTTCTACAAGTGGATCCTCTGAATCCTTAGTTTCCTTTCTTCTGAATTCTCTTAAGTTTTAGATAGTTATTTCACCATTATTTCTCAAATTACAGTTGATTTAGATTTAATCTTAGGCTAGTTCTAGTTCTAATTAGTTTTAGATTATGTACAAGTATCAGTCCCTTGGGATTCGACCTCGATCTTACCGAGATTATTACTACATCATAACCCTGCACTTGGGGAGTGAACAAATTAGAAACAGAAATTAAATTCCGACGCATCCCCGGTGCATATAGAATATCACGGAGTATTATTGCTCGCCCTATGCGCGTACGTAGATGGAAAATGCCAATCCCTTGTACGTCTTCAACAGCGTTATTGCCCATGTACAACTTGTAACTCCCCTTGGCTACAGGCCGGAATTCCTCGAGTCCTCGACGACTACTTGTCACGTGCTTTGTTGCGCCTGAATCCAAAATCCACTCGTTAGATATAGTATCAACGAAAAGGATTTCAGAACAAACGCCTACATACAAAGTATCTAGTGACTGAGAAATTACCGTCTTTTTATGGGCGCACTGTCGAGCATAATGGCCGGAATTTTCACAGACAAAGCAACTACATTTGTCTTTTTCTGCTTCTTCTTTCCATTCATCTTCTTGAGATTTGGAGCATGTGTTGTGGTCTTCTGTTCTTGGTTATTCTTCTTCGCCTTCTTGCAAGCTTTAGACCATTTATTGTTAGCTTTCCGCTTATGGGTCTCTGCTACAAAGGCCCTGGCCGAACTTGGCTGAATTACATTCATTTCAACCTCACGTACCAAGTGTCCACAAAAGTCTCTGAACGTAGTGATAGAATCAGTATGGTTCAGAATTCTTTTGATTTGGGCCCAAGATTCAGGCAAGGAATGGTGCATGGATATAATCTTTTGATTTTTAGTCAATTTACACCTAGCATTCCTAAGGGCACCTATCATTTGCTCCATCTTACGGATATGATCTTTGATGGGGCAGCCGACAGGTATCCTATACTCCTGGAATTCTAATTCCATTGCCCTAACTCTTGCATCTGACTTCTGCGCATAAGCATCTGTCAGTGCTTTCCAGATTCCCTTAGCGGTTTCATGCACTTCATATGTAGGCATGAGTTCTTTGTGCATGGTGCTAAGAAGGACATTACGGGTTGAACGATTTTATTTTCATCACTTATTGTAGCGAGTCATCGCAACCCTATGTTCTTGTAAATTCTCGTTTTCAGCTAAGATGGGTTCCTCTTGAACTACATCGAGCGTGTGAGATATATCGTCCTCGTCCAGAAGGCATCACACCGCGCAGGACCAGTCTTCATAGTTGTTGCTGTCGAAATGTTGTCCTTTCAGCTGTTCAGTGATCAACACTTTGGTGGCCATCTCTACATTGCATGAGTATCACTACTTAGCTACGATCTAACGTATTGACACTAATCATCAGCATTTCTACGTGTTATACAAATTGTCAGAGTATAAAAGTAATCAACACATCTTAATGAGATCTGAAAGTCCACATACTCGAATGGGCGGTGTAGAACAATCAAGTTCTCAATATAAGATGAGTTTATAAGAACAAATTAGTATAACGTGCAACTTTCCATTACATAGTTGCATGCATCATTTGATGGAGGAGAATAAACTCCCACTCAGGTTATGCACAACCTTTATTTTAGGGAGCATCTAAGCACTAAGTTTTGTGATTTCTAATGAAAAATGTAGGGGGCTAAGATCTAAACACATCAAGCCGAATATATTCATGCATATTTACATCATCATCAAAAAAGAAAAATCAAGTGCTAAGATATCAAGAGAGTATAATCTTCACCTGTGATCATGACCATTAGTGATGGATCCGATCATTACCTTTAATGATCATTGTTGATGATGGATCCGTTCATCAGCATTAATCATCATGGTTGATGATCGTTTCGATCATTAATGAGTTTTAGATCAACAATGAAGAAGTTATGAAAGAACCAACATTCATATGCATATTTATATGTACATGTCAAAAAAAAATATACATATTACTTGCAAGAAAGCTGTAGAGTTTTGGGTTACCACAAAAGTACAACTCGACCATAGTTCAGTAATCTAACAAGTGATATTATGGGCCCCATTATATCACAAGCATACACTGTTGTACATGTTTCATAGCTGTATTTTTAGCACTAAGGTTTTCATATCACATGCTTTCATACCACACGTGATGTACATATTGCTGTTTTCATATGGCTGTTTTCATCACATGTGTACATCAGATGTGTTCACGAGTGACATGCTACAACACGTGACATGCTAAAACACGTTTTCACGAGTAACATGTTTTCACATGTGTACATGTGTGATATTACAACACAAATCACCAGCTGTACATGTGTTGGCTGATTGAAAATCAGCAACTAGTATGTGGATGGCACAACAGATGTACAAGTGTTCAACATCAGCAAATACACGTGTTCATCATCAGCAACTAGTATGTGGATTGCAAGCTACAGTACGTGTTCAACATCAACTAGTACACGTGTTCAACATGTAACATATATCACCAACAACAACGTGTATATTACAAACAACAATGTGTACATAAGATGAATTTTATAATTGCAACGTGTACAGCAACGTGTATAACACAAATTCCATGAGAAAATGTGTACAACAACGTGTATAACACAAATTCCATGAGAAAATGTGTACAGCAACGAGTTGTAATCATCTTTGAACATGAATACACATATTCGTCTGTTAGTTATTTTAACATGTGGGTCTCAACATTAGGTAATCCAAACCATTGGTGATAGATCTGGACCGATCATTAAATCTATATCACTATCCATGATATTCATTAAAAAAAAATTCACTGATCCAGTGATCCAATCCATCCAAACTTGAACAACACTTGTACACACGTGTACACGTGCACATCAGCCAATGTGTAAACAAACAGTTTGCAAGATAGATGTGTACGTCATCTGAACGGTTCACATGAAGCAGAACCTCACGAAATCCCCTGGTACCATTTTTTTTTTTTTTTTTTTTTTAACTTGGAACCAAAACTTTGGTGGGCCATTAAAAATTCAAACAGTTTCTCCTTGTTTTGAATTTCTCTTTGCTATGGCTCACTAGAATGTTAGATCTGAGTGAAAATTCACACCCCGAGGTTTCATGGGATTCCACATCTTATGGACCATTCGGATTCGACATCCATTACACGTGTACAAAGGTGCGCACGTGCGTAGATGCGTAGGTGAGCATGCCTTTATTTAAGTGGTGTAGTTCAATACAACAACTATTGGTGGATTTTTATGAGATGTACACGCATGTATTGGTGTAGTCTACATGATCACCTCGGTCCATCATTGTTGGATTTACATCATAATTATATTTTGCAAAATATAATCCACCATAACTTATGAATTCTAATAAAAAAAAAAAGGATGGGCTACATACCTTTTTAGATGAATATAATCGGAGATCCGTCGTTAAATAACTCTGATACCACTGTAGGGAAATGCGGAAGGTGAGCCCTCAAGATCTGACGGTCTACACGATGATTGGGACCCTCACAAAGCAAAAGGACGGTGTTCCAACGGCCCGTCTATCTACTACTGGAGCAGATGGAACTATTCACACCTCTGATCCTACGGTATATAGTGGCCCCGGATTGCGATCTACGGATCAGATTGTCCCAAGGACAAGCCGAGATGGACAGACTATAGCGCACTCTATTTCTCTCTGTATACTCTCGGTGTTTCGTATATATGTTCATGCGAGAGAGAGCGCATCCGTTTTATAGGAAAGGAAGGAGATATGATGAGAATGGATTATCCGATCTTCTCTCTATCTCCTATCCAAAATCAAATTCAATTTTGAATTTGATATCCCAACGGAAAGGAAAAACTCGGAAGAAGTCTAACCATATAGGAACCAGCCACTAGTGATTGCTCACAAGTGGGCCCCACTGGTCTACGTCCAACACAGATTGATAGACGCGTGAAATTCACTTGCTAGAATCTAGGCAGACCAATATCGAATTCCCATGACGATGATGATTAGCAATGTATCTAGGTGCCTACTACACTCATTAGTAAGAAGATTTCAAAGAGCAGAAATTAAAAGGTTCCAAATTGATATTCATTCCAATAACAGTATTACACTGTTCAAATTTCAATCTAAAACTTTTTCTTTTTATGGAATTGAAATCCCAACTAGTGAAGAATTTCCATTAAATCAGATTGTGACGGACTGATTTGCTCTGGTCGAACCGATTGGCTGGTCTGGAAATGAACTTCCTAGGCTTTATTTTCTCTTCCGTTAGTCATCTGAAGCACTTTCCATTCCACTCTGCAATTGAGGGGTAATGTTTCAAAAATATAAAAGAAAAAAAAAAAAAAGCATTTTTGGGAGGAGGTGATTCACCCGTATCTGAACAATGAGCTATCACATGAAAGGCGCTGACAACTACAGTTGTGCCTGTCGGAGAAAAATGGATTGAGCCCATTTTTCAGCATCACTCAAACATGCCTTCGATGCTTACAGATGCATTCATTCAGTTAACACTTCATTGGAAGAAGTAGACAATAACAAACTACAAGTTCTGTCCCTTCATTTCCACTCGCTACACCGTTCATTTGAGTTCATCTACATCCATCAGACGACAAAAGAATGCAACTCAATGCCTGTTTGAACCTAGAATTCATCTAAGTGCAGGAATTCTATTATCTGATATCTGAGATTTCCTCTCGAGATAGTTGTCACTCATGAAGATACAGAAAAAAAAAAAAAGGAAAAAAAGGAAAAGAAAAAAACGAGGATATCCTCCTAAGCAACAGGAGGTCAATTTCAGGTTGTGGTGCTTGTTAGTGAAGTTATTTTATTGTGATTCGACATTAGAGGAACAAAATCACTATATCTAGGATTTGGACCCACAGCATCTAGAGTGCCTAATTGGATTCTTAGATCCTTCTTCAAACTCTCAATCTACCAAACTCAAAGCTCTTCATCCGCCAATTGGGCTACGAGCCAAATTTGTGAATATTGTTGGGCCAATGCTCCATTTTAAACTCCACATTATTGCAAAAGAACTCATATAATCGGTTAACCGTTTAAAACTTTGTATCTTTTAGAAGAAAGAGGAAAAAAAACTCATTTTTTGGACTTACTGATTTTTTTATTTTTTTTTATTAATGAAGGATTTGAGAAAGGCCAAAAATGATATTTGATAGGTTTTGGAGAAATCACCACACATAACAAAACTCCAGATTAGTAAGGCTTGCATTATCACAAATCCTCAAAGAAAGCAACAACATATATCAACTAAGGAAGAGAACAATGTACATGAATACCCCTATATAGACATAACCACCCAACATGGACCAAGGGGTAAAAGAGGAAAAATATAATACAAACAATAATATAAACAGGTGAGGGGCGGCCATTCAGCCACACGACCCAACCATGTATAGTACATGTGGCACGGACAATCATATATGTCTAACAATATTAACCAATCGTTTGATTACCTATTTTATATTATCATGTATAGATGTAAAAATCTATCCATTTTATTAGTAGTTTTGCATTTTAGGCTTATTTATACACAATATCCACACACACACACATAATCTTTTTTCTCACTCCGTTATTTTTAATTGAAGCCATACGAAACCTGAACTTCTCATTCACTGATTTTTTGATGTTACCATTTCTTTTACTGAATTTTGGACTCTATTTTTAACTACCGAGACTGAATTAAAGGCGAAGATTTACCGCAATATTTTTTCGTGGGTGTAAACAATCCCCATCCTAACTGTATCCTAAGAACTTAGGATTTGAAGGAACTACTCTACTTGATAGTTGATACATGTACTTGTATCAAGGAAACATAGTGACACTCAAAAGAGCATATGTTATATTTCATAGTAATGAAGATTCGATTCCCTATCGCCCGCGGGATGTGGGTCAATCAGATGAGGTCAGGTGTCCTATTTTTATCAGTGATAACAGTGTTAGGCTAGATTCTTATATGTATGTATGGCTGTATTCCTCTTGTATATATATTTCAGCAATTCTCAATAGAATACTATCAATCCTTTCACAATGTAGCCCACATTTATCATGGTATTGGCATGAGAGATTGTTCTGGCCATAAATCGTCTCAGATTATCAATCGTTACGACAACCGTCCATCAATGTAGCCATATTTTCTAAAAGGGACCACACAGGGGTGGCCCACATTGGATGATATAACATTTATGGTATTATAAGTAAGATACTGTTTTTGAGATTTTCTCAATGTGGCAAAGCTAATGAATATACCATGGTATAGTTACCTGCCAACTGAAGAACTCGAGCTTTGAATCGGAAGAACTGGTCCACTTGAATTCCAAAGGAAAATGGGCTGAAGGATGATGCAGTCGCTGGGAGAATAGTAGACGCAGCAGCAGCAAAATTACATCCTTTCTGGAAGCTCGGAGCACCAACGGAATCCAAATATGCATTGAGGAATGGAAGATCCATTGCATCCACTATTAAAAAGGAAAAAAAGGATAGTTAATTAAATTGAAGTAGTTATTTTTTGTAATAACCTAAATGATATGGGTGCAAATTCTCAATTGAGAGTTGATGTAGAGAGGGTCATGGACAATTTCATGGCCAAGATGGACTAGAGAAGGCCTGATCGGAGGCGGGAGTGATCCGGACCGTCAGAACCTTAAAACAGGCATATCTCACAAACCGGAATGAGTTATTCAATGTACCATATATGATTTTGAGGTAGGAGAAGCTACTTTAGCCCACAGCCGAATTTGTGAGATTTTATCAGATCCACAGTTGAAAATTCGTTTTATTTCCATTTTTACTATTTATAGTAAGTTTCTGTTCGATCATAACTTTTGATCCATTGAGTTTTAGGGGGTCATGCCCAAAATGAAAAGGGCTCAGAAAAATTAGGGGAATAACATGGTCAGGACAAATTAGACGCCTACTATTTTTGGCCAAAAACTATGAAGTCTAGTAAAAATCATGACCGTCTATAAATATAAATAGTAAGTTTACTATTTATAGTAAGTCACAATTTTAGAGAGTAGAAGTTGAGTTTGATTTTGAAACTTCTTCTTAGGATTGATATCATTATTTAAAGGATTGTAAACTCATTTTTATGATCAATTAAGTTATTTTCAATTTTATTAAAAATAAAATAAAATATCCTCATGGATTCGAGGAATCTTTGTGAGGAGTCCAGAGAAACTCCATGAATTCATAGTAGTTATCTTTGAGGAAGACTGTGCTCAACCTCATCGCGTCCATCCCTGCGTCAAGAGTGGGGCCCACCACACTCTTAGAGTATATGCGATGTTTGCCCTACTCCACTCTGTATGATCACGATCATACGGCGTAACATGTGGGGCCCACCATATGGTTCTGCTTGATGCCCCCACATTATAGCGGAAACGGATTGGCTACTCCCCCTGACACCAGCTCCGTGGCTGGTGTTCGGTGCTATGTGGGCCCCACCATGATGTATGTGTTTCATCCATTCCGTTCATCCATTTTTAAAGCACATTTTATTGCTTGATCCAAAAAATTAAAGGAATATAAATCTCAGGTGGACCACACCATATGAAAACAATAGTGATTGGATATCAACCATTAAAATCCTCCTATGGCCCACTATACTTTTTATTTGACATCCAATCTGTTGATTAGGTCATACAGGCCCAGATGAAGAGAAAAAACAAAGCTCAGCTTGATCCAAAACTTTTATGGCCCCAAAATGTTTTTAATGGTCGACTCTCATTCAACACAGTTTTCTGTAATGTGGTCCACTTGAGATTTGGATATACCTAATTTTTGGATGTATATGGTAAAATGATCTGTAAAAACAGATGGATGGCATGGATGAAACACATACATCATGGTGTGGCCCACATAGCACCGACCACCAGCCATTGGCTGGTGTCAGGGGGAGTAGCCAATCCTGCAGGTGATGGGTCCCACACAACGTGACGGCACGATCTGGTTGCACTGATGGTTTTGTGTAATCATGAATACACTATAACTGATGATTCCTTGAGAAACAAAATGGGATGGTATGATTGAACATGTAAATCATCAGAGCCCTTCATAGATGCCCCTTGATAAACCCACACTGGGGCCCACCCAGAAGGAGAAATTTCTGATATCAGGGAAGTGGGCCCCAATGCTGTCACCAATCATGGGGTCTATTCAGCAGCCTCTCATCCAATGAGATGTCATCTCATCATATCATTCCCTTGAGAAAACATTACCACAATCCATCTTTCCTTCAATTCTTCAAATTCGCCATGTTCACACATGATAAATGACCAAAATCTCCTCATTGGATTATCACTCACCATGGTCAATTCTGTAATTTGAATCTAATAAGCTGACCAAAAACAAGAGATTTCAAATAAGTGTATAGAGAGATTACTTAAGAAATCGATAATCAGCCGTCCATCGCAGAACCGCCCGGACGGCCTGCGGAAGTAGGTCTCGCCGTTCGGCGGGTTCAGATGCTCTCCGAGCCCCGCGATAAGCCCGCCGGGATCGGAATTCGAGTCGCCGAAGTTGAAGACGGCCGGGTACCTTAAATCAACGGCTACGATGGTGGGCCAGTGTGATGAGATCATGATGAAAATTGAGAGGATGAAGAAGATGGTCCTAGCCATGGCTAGTGGAAAAAGTTAGTTGTGTGGTCGTTGACTCGTTGGTTGTTGCTTTGGATGATGGAATATTTAAAACGGTAGTTTGGTGGGAGATGCGTACGTTGCAAGTTACTCTACAAGGTTTGCTAATTCCACACGCGTGTGGAAAGCCTCCCCATTCGCATGATATGGAAGATAATTTCTTGATCGGCTCTTTCCATCAGATGGGCTGTAGTGTTTAGATCTTATGAAATAAAAATCATTCCATTTAGAATCCCAAGTGGGCCACGATATAATAATCAATCCGACGGATAGGAAAAGTTAGTTTAACTGCCAATTTACGTTATCCGTTGTGGCCCACATGAGGAGTAAAACTATATGAAATTTGGAAGAAATATCTAAGGATTGTTTTGGACGAGATGGAAAGCTCAGATATCGCACGCGTTCTCCAATGTTGTGCGTGTACGCGTGCGTGTGGAATGAACAAGAAACCTCGTTGCTTGATGCGAGTTCTGTTAGTTTCACGTGCACAATCTTCACACGCACTTCACACGAATCGCCTGCCAGACTGGAAATTTGTAGGCCATCCGAGCAGTGCGATGGGTGGGCCGCACTGTTAGTGTAGCGAAAAGCCAGATTTTTCCACTCAATAGGTGGGACACACGGTATGAAAAAAATGGACGGTGTACGGATCATTTGAGCTTTGGATACGGTTCGTTTTTGGCATTATGCCCTAAAATGAAGTAAAAAAACGGATGGACGGGGAGGATTTCTCACAAACATCACAGTGGGCCCCACCTAAGTTCCCAGCGCAGGAACTTCCTGTGAAAGGCTTTCGCAGGAAATCCGCGTCCCGCAGATTGCGCGCAGCCGGACCGTGGGAGGACGCGGCTTCGGTGGATCGCTGATTGTGGGGCCCACTTTGATGTATTTTCATTACATCCAAGCCGTCCATCAGTTTTGACAGATGATTTTAGCCATGATCTATAAAATGAGGCGGATCGAAGTCTCAGATGGACCACACCACAGGAAACAGTGGTGATTGAATATCCACCATTAAAAATTTCTTGGGGGCCACTGGAATGTGTATTGGCCATCCAACCTGCTGATAAGGTCACAAAGAGATGGATGAAGGGACTACGTACATATCAGCTTGATACAAAACTTTTGTGGCCCATAAGAAGTTTTTAATGATCAATCACTATTCATTCCTGCGGTGGGCTCCACCTGAGATTTGAATCTGCTTCATTTTCAGGTGGGCCCACCGTCAGAGACCTACCGATCAGACCCCGGGCACAGAGAGCTGCGTGGGGTCCACAGAGATGTCCGTGACAAATCTACTCCGTCCATCTGTTTTCAAATACCACATTCGGATAGGATTCTATAAATCAAGCGGATCCAAAACTTACGTGGGCCATACCACACGAAACAGAGGGGATTGAACGCCTGGCAGTGAAAAGAGTTTTGTATCAGGATGATATTTGTTCTTATAGTTTATCTGAGTGGTAGTAATTCTTTGAACGGTTTGGATGGCGTATAGACATTATGGTCAGCTCCAGGAAGGTTTCAATGGTGGCGTTGTTGTTCCCACTGTTTCGTTTGTGTGGCCCACATGAGTTTTGGATCTTCCTGATTTTTAAAACTTTGTACTATTGTAGTCTTTTAAAACAGATAGACGGAGTGGATTTGTCATGGACATCTACCCACAGTGAAAAAAGTAAAGATTCTGTGAAATCCAGGGATGTAAAGTTACAATACCAAGATTAAATTGTTTATTTATTTTCAACCGTCCAATAAATATCCACCCATCTGATTGTTAGATACTTAAAACTTGAATATTTATGACAATAACATATTAATGAGCAGTTATTTGCAACTATCTATTATGGTCTATGGATAGGGGTATTTGCAAAAACCCTTTTTATTTATCTTGTAATATCTTATTCTAGATGTACATTTATCCTGTTACCATGACTAACAAAAGAGCATGAAATGTTTCTTGGATAAACGAAATTAAAAAACAAAAGAGAATGAAAGTCTCGTGGGAGATGCAAGCTATTTGTGTGCAACTCTTGAAATGATGTTACAGGTCTTTTGTTTATTGCATTGGGTTGTTATAAATTTCGGCATTAAAAGGCCATGTTACAAGGAAAGAAAATGAAAAACGTAAGCTAGTGCACAATAGCTTCAGCAACTTCAAAAAGTAGCTTTTTGCTTGTTGGCTGAATGCGTGTTGGCACTTATTGTTTTGAAGCTTGTTAGTTATTGAAAAAACTATTAGTAAAACACACTAGTGCTATATGGGAGCCAATTGATCATCATAAGGTTAGCTGTGGAATGCCTCTGCCATGTAGGATCCTCTTTCGATGAAAGGATTTGTTGGGATTGCGTGAAAGCAAATTCGGATTTAATCAAACAAGACGGAAATCTAACATAAATAAAACACGCAGAGAGTACATAAATTTTATGTGGAAAAACTTTAGCAGTAAAAAATTACGGCACAAAGTAATAAGTAATTCACTAAGAAATAATATTTTAAGAGATGATCCACTTACAAGGACGAGAACCTCATTCGAATCTCCAACAACCCTTGTTTTTCTTCTCTATAATTCTTAGGAACGTCTTAGCAAATCCTTATTATGTCATAATCCCGATTACACCTGATATATATACTATCATAATTGTAATAGGAAATAAATTGTGCACTTACATAATTCCACAAGCGCCATGGATCTAAGTGTCAATCGATCGACACTGATTGAGTACCTTTTGATCGATTGAGCAGGCCAAAACTTGAGCGACTGAACTAGTCCAAAACTATCCATAGAATAAATAAGGATTTATTTTTTTAATACTGTTGATGTCCCCTGATTTTGCATAGATTGAAGACATCCATTCAACAAAATTCCTTCTCAAGATTTAACTGATTTAGAAAGACAAAAAAATACTTGAAAACCTCACAATGACAATGAGAATAGGATTCAGCTCACATACCAACTATCAACCAAAGAGTTTATGCATTGTTGAAGCAGACAACATCAAACAAAATCCACTTATAGGAAACTTAAAATATATCTTGATAGTTAAAAGAACATTTGTGCAACACCTTTTTTTTTTTTTTTTTTTTTTTTTCCGTTCTTCCTAGATCTCTATAACTAATGCACTTAGAATTTTCACTCTATGACTTAAGAGAGCTTTTCTAGAGTGTGGAATTTTGTGAGGCTTTATTAACTACTCGCTCTTACTTAGACTTGCAACTATCTAACTTTTTTTGTCAATCACAAAAGGATCTTTCTAGGAAAATTTTGAAGTTCTTTCTGTTGGGGGCCTTGCACAAAACCTTAGGATCTAGCCCTCCAGAACAAACCAGAATTATGGATAATAAAGCAATGAAAACAATCAATGCATCAATCACACACCACACAAGAGATTTTTACGTGGAAAACCCTCAAAGAGATAAAAACCACGGGACCTCGTCCAGATCAACAATCCACTATGAAGTAGAATGTTACAATCTTCTTCACTCACGCAGGAGTGGATAAACAATAAGAGAAATAGAGAAAACGGAGAGATCTAACCGATTACGAGGACATAGAAGTGCTGAGATATAGATTGCACAGTAGATAACCTCCACGAGCAGAACCTCCCTTCTATAAGCTTCCTCTCTCTCTCTTTCTCCCTCACTCTCACCTTTGATAGCCCTAAACCCTTTAGCAAATCTCTTGTAAAGCTTTAGGAAACCCTCTTGTTATGCCTAGAAAACCCTAGGCAACCCCTTTTATAGTTTAGGAAACTTTCCTTTCGCATCCCAGTTGCGAAAAGACTCAAATCCACAGTTTCACGCAAAATCGCGGAACAAACTGCGTAACCTACGACTAGTTGAGTCGAGTCTTCGACTAGTCATAGGACCCCTTCGACCAGTCGAGCCATCCCTTCGACCAGTCGTAGATATAGTAAAAAATAACAAAAAAAAACTCGCTGGACTTTGAGTCGTGTCACGACTCGAACCTTCGACTGGTCGACCACCAGCCTTCGACCAGTCGAGCAGGGCTCACGACCGGTCGAAGATAGGTCAAAAAAACTCATCAAATCTCTCCCTTTTTGACCCAGTAGGGATCCATCTTCTTCAAGCTAGCCAGGTTTCTACAAACCTCAAACTTGCCCTTGAGCAAAGCCTTGGTCATCATGTCTGACCCATTATCATCTGTGTGGACCTTCTTAAGCTGTAACACCTTTTGTTCCAAAGTATCCCTGATCCAGTGATACCGAATCTCTATGTGCTTCAACTTGGAATGCTGACTTGGATTCTTTCTCAAGTGTATAGCACTCTGACTATCATAATAGACCACGTGCTCCTCCTGCTTTAGGCAAAGTTTCTGTAGGAACATTTTTATCCAAAGCATCTCTTTACGTGCCTCTGTGACTGCAATGTACTCGTCCTCTGTCGTCGACAATGCTACGACCTTCTGTAGCTTGCTCTGCCAAGAAACCGCTCCCCCTGCAAACGTGAACATGAACCCCGATGTAGACTTCCTGGAGTCTATGTCACCTGCCATATCTGCATTTGTGTAGCCCTCTAACACAGGTTTACCGTCAACATTACATAGGCTCAACCTGGATGAGCCTCTTAAATACCGCAGTATCCATTTCACCGCTACCCAATGCTCTTTGCCAGGATTGGCAAGATACCAGCTGACAACACCAACCGCATATGCTATGTCTGGGCGTGTACACACCATGGCATACATCAAACTTCTTACCGTTGACGCGTAGGGTATCTTCTGCATCTCTTCCACCTCTGCCTTCGTCTTGGGATACTGTCTGTAGCTCAATCTGAAGTGACCATCTAGTGGAGTACTGACCGGCTTCGCTGCATCCATATTGAACCGCTCCAGGACTTTCTCAATATACCGCTCTTATGACAGCCAGAGCTTCCTGCTGCTTCTGTCACGGGTCATCTCCATTCCTAGGATCTGTCTAGCCGGGCCCAAGTCTTTTATCGTAAAAGACTTGCCCAACTCCTGTTTCAGCCTGTCGATCTTCTTGATGTGTTTTCCTATGATGAGCATGTCATCAACATATAATAGCAGAACTAAGAAATCACCATCTGAGCACTTGCTCGTGAACACACAGTGGTCTGACTCCGTTCTGTCATACCCATGTTTCAACATAAATGAGTCGAACTTCTTGTACCATTACCATGGAGCCTGTATCAGCCCATACAAGCTCTTCATCAGCCTACACACCATATGTTCTTTGCCTTGACTTCGAACCCCTCTGATTGGTGCATGTAGATCTCTTCTTCCAGGTCACCATAGAGAAAGACAATTTTAACATCTAACTGCTCTATCTCCAGATCCATGCTAGCCGTCAACCCAAGCAACACCCGTATGGATGTCATCTTCACCACTGGTGAGAATATCTCCTCGAAGTCTATGCCTTTCCTCTAACCAAAACCTTTCACCACAAGTTTGGCCTTGAACCTCGTCTGTGAATTCTTCTGCTCAATCTTCTTTCTGAACACCCACTTGTTGCTCAAAGCTTTCTTGCCCTTAAGCAATTTCACTATATCATAGGTGTGGTTCTTATACAAGGATTCCATCTCCTCTTGCATAGCTTTCAACCACTCTCCCTTATGCTTGTCGACTAGGGCCTCAGAATAATCTTCTGGCTCTCCCCCATCAGTCAGCATAATGAACTCATGTGGCGAATACCTCTTGAACGACTGTCTGTCCCTAGATGACCTCCTCACCTATGGCTCAACAGGTAGATCAAGTTGGGGCTGCTCCCCTGGTCCATCTTCTGAAGGAACTCTCTCGTCCTTTGCACCTTGCTGTACTCCCCCGTCATCAAGCACCACGGGAAGAGTAACCGGATCCATGTCCTCTAGCTCACCTGAACTAGGCCGGTTCTTCTCTAGCTTACCAATGCCTTTTATACACTGATCTTCAAAGAAAACCACAGCTCTGCTCCTGACGAGCTTCCTCTCGGTGGATCCCACAATCTATAACTGAACTTTTCATCACCGTACCCCAAGAACACACACTGCCTGATCTTCTTATTGAGCTTGGACCTCTCGTCCTTTGGTACGTGAACAGATGCCCTGCATCCAAACACCCTTAGATGACTATACGATGGATCATGTCAAGTCCACATCTTCTCAGGTACTTCTCCATTCAATGGGGCTGATGGAGACCTGTTTATCAAATATACCGCCGTGTGCATTACTGCTCCCCAGAACGTCTTGGGTAATTTTGCATGGGATAACATACATCTGATTTTCTCAACAATGGTGCGATTCATTCGCTCAGCTACATCATTATGCTGGGGAGTCTTGGGAACCATCTGTTCATGTTGTATACCCAGGGACTTGCAGTACTCGTGAAAGCCGCCAATGTATTCACCACCATTGTCAGTGCGGATGCACTTCAATGATCTACCTGTCTCTCTCTCGACCATAGCATGAAACAATTTAAACACACTAAAGACCTTGTCCTTGGATTTCAAAGCATAAGCCCAAACCCTCCTAAATGCATCATCTATAAAAGTAACAAAATACAATGCCCCACCCAAGGTTTTTGTCCTCATAGGACCACAAACATCAGAATAAACCACATCTAATGCATGCACTTTATTAACATGAGAAGCAGTTTTAACAAGTGAAACTCTATGCTGTTTTCCTGATAAACAATCAAGATAGGTTTTGAGAGGTGTACCTGTCACGTATGGAGGGAGCCGCTTCTTTGCTAGTACCTGAAGCCCTTTTTCACTCATGTGACCTAAACACTTATGTCACATGTCAATAGATGAATCTTCCGCTGCGTTCAACCCACCCTTGCACATACTGACACTTGCCTTGTACAGGGTGCAACACTTCTTTTCTCTAGCCATGATCAATAAGCCCTTGATGAGTTTCCATCGCCCACTAGCAAACCGGCTTTCATAGCCATCATCATCCAGCCTTCCCGTCGACATCAAGTTGAGGCGAAGGTCTGGGATATGCCTCACATCCCTGAGAACTAATGTGCAGCCCACATAAGTTTTCACACAAATATCACTGACTCCCATGATTTTTGATACGCCAGAATTTTCCATCTTCACAGTCCCATAGTCACCTGACTTGTAGCTTGTGAAGGAGTCCCTGTGTGGAGTCGCATGAAAAGAAGCTCCCAAGTCTATCACCCAGTCGGTGTCCTGACTCGTAGCCGTGAGACATACATCATGATCTACTGAAAGAATAACTACCATGTCGCCATCTGAAGTGACCGCAGTGGAATCTGATTCATCTTCCTTCCATTTTCCTTTCTTGTCGTTCTTCTTACCACGACATTCATGCTTGTAGTGGCCCTTCTTGCCACAATTCCAGCATTCAACATCTTTTCTATTACTCGACTTGCCTCTTGATTTATCTCCGGCCTTCTCGCCCTTCCCATTCTTTCCTCCCCCCCGTTCCTGTGTCACAAAAGCCTCTTGCTGAGTAGACCCCTGAGACTTCCTCCTTGTCTCTTCATTGAAGAGACAACTAGTCACCTGTTCCATGGATATCTTTCCGTCTGGCGTGGAGTTACTTAGAGACACCACCAATGTCTCCCAACTGTTAGGCAATGAACTAAGCAATAGTAAAGCCTGCAATTCATCATCCAGGACCATCTTCATAGAGGTGAGTTGGTTCACTATATTGCTGACCTCATTCATGTGCTCGGCCACAGAACCACCATTTTTGAATTTAAGATTCACAAGTCGCCTTATCAGAAAAATCTTATTACCGGCTGTCTTCCTCTCATACAGCCCTTGTAATTTCAGCCTTAGGCTAGCGGCTGAAGTTTCCGTGGACACATGGTGGAACACAGAATCATCCAACCATTGTTTAATAGACCCCACCGCCTTTCAGTCCATCTTCTTTCAATCATCATTAGTCATATCCTTGGATTTTGCTGATATGCCTAAAATTGGAGAATATAGGTCCTTGCAATAAAGCAAGTCCTCCATCTTAGCCTTCCATATGGTCCAGTTAAAACCATTGAGGCTGATCATCCTTGATGAGCCACCTTCCATAATTCAAAACCGATCCTACTCGTTCAATGAACTTAGCTCTGATACCACTTTGTTGGGGGCCTTACACAAAACCTTAGGATCTAGCCCTTCAGAAAAAACCAGAATTATGGATAATAAAGCAATGAAAACAATCAATGTATCAATCACACACCACATAAGAGATTTTTACATGGAAAACCCTCAAAGAGGTAAAAATCACGGGACCTCGTCCAGATCAACAATCTACTATGAAGTAGAACGTTACAACCTTCTTCACTCACGCAGGAGTAGATAAACAATAAGAGAAATAGAGAAAACGAAGAGATCTAACCGATTACGAGGACATAAAAGTGCTGAGATATAGATTGCACAGTAGATAACCTCCATGAGTAGAACCTCCCTTCTATACGCTTCCTCTCTCTCTTTCTCCCTCACTCTCACCTTTGATAGCCCTAAACCCTTTAGCAAATCCCTTGTAAAGCTTTAGGAAACCCTCTTGTTATGCCTATAAAACCCTAAGCAACCCCTTTTATAGTTAGGAAACTTCCCTTTCGCATCCCAGTTGCGAAAGGACTCAAATTCGCAGTTTTGCGCAAAATCACGGAACAAACTGCGTAACCTACGACTAGTCGAGCCAAGTCTTCGACTGGTCGTAGGACCCCTTCGACCAGTCGAGCCATCCCTTCGACCAGTAGTAGCTAAGTAAAAAACAGTAAAAAAAACTCGCTGGACTTTGAGCCGTGTCACGACTCGAACCTTCGACTGGTCGACCACCAGCCTTCGACCGGTCGAGCAGGGCTCACGACCAGTCGAAGATGGGTCAAAAAAACCCATCACTTTCATTATCAAGTAGTACTCACAACATACTTATGAATCACATAAAGTCTTTAAGCTGTTCAAAATATGTTTGGATGTTTTCTGCCATATGTGTCACGCACATGAATGCGTATAACTGTCTCACATTATGTTGTTGTCGTGTGTGTGTGTGTGTGTGTGTGTGTGTGTGTGTGTTGTGTGTGTGTATCCTTTTTCGTATTGCTTTAAGCCCTATTGCACTAGGGCCAATCATATTTCTATGGCCATGATTGATCACTAAAAAAATAAATCAAACTATAGATTTTATAAAACAATGCATATGATAATTTTAAAATAAATTTCTTAAACAAAATTATATTCAAAAGTAAGTTTAGACAACTATGTTGATCAATCGTACCAAGATTAAACCCATAAAGGCTATAAATTATTTGTTGAAAATCAATCCTTAGAGAAAATGTTGAACTTTATATACTAGTGAATCAAAGTAATTAATCAAATCCTCGCTAAAATCTTAGGCCCTTTTAAGTCTGAGGATAAACATGACATGCATAGGAAGTATAAGCTAATACTAAATAGTTGGGTGAGAGAGAGAGAGAGAGAGAGAGAGAGAGAGAGAGAGAGAGAGCTGGTTGCATGTGATGAGAGAAAAGTTAAGGGTTACTTACATGTAGCGTAGAGAGAGACAAAGCAAGTAAAATTTTGGCCATCAACAAGCTTTTTGCGAATCTTAGGTTGCAAAGCAGCCACACTCTCTAACTTATCAAAATGCCCTTATTTTCATTAAAATGCATTCTCATTTCTTAAAATATTGAAAGTTCATTGCTTTTGGGAACTACTTGCATGAATAAAAAATTAACTTCCATTGCTTACCTTGCATGTAATATAGATTGATTATTCTATTATCAAAATGAGGTTTGTGAGGCCTTGCAAAAGAGCCAATTCACACACTACACGTGTTAAAGTTAAGCCATGCCCATGTAAGATATATACAACGCAATCACATGCCACACGTCTCCAAGTGTTGTACATGCATGCTATTCGCCATGACGATATACGTGCTCTTATTAAACCTCAACCTAGCTCAAGCATGACTCAAAATTCAAAACCAATGTCCAAAGGTACTAATCCAATTGTTTGGTCTTAAAAGCAAAACTCCAACCTTGAATGGCCATGATATAGGTAGGGTTGCTACTCGGGTGGGTTGGGTCAAGTTCAGTGGACCCAACCCAACCCAAATATTGAATACTGAACCCTAATAAAATTCAGATTGGGTTTGGTCATATTAAATAAGCTGAGTTAGGTTAACATATGTAATTAGTAAACTAATATATATGTAAGATGAAACTATGATAACGTATAAAAGCATTAAAGTAACAAAAATAATGACCAAAATAATACTATCAAAATTACCTACCATCATCAATCATGTGAAAGATACTGGTGGCAGATGACACACGCATTAGAGATCCATGCCATTCATCAAGTAGTGTGCAATACCAACATGCGTTTGTAAAAAATAACGGTATGCTAACAAATCCCTAAGTCCTGCATTTCCCAGCTCATGCTTGCATGTTAGCATTTTACTTATGGAGCCTACTTTAATATGTGTTGTCTATCCACACTGTCCATCTATCTTTTTGTAACGCCCTGAAAATCGGGGGTCGAGCATAAACTCAACTCCCGAGTTCCGGAACATCACTTATGCAACAAAATGAATGATGATTGAATGTTGACTGTATTAGAGTAGTGAACATGAGTGAGATTAAGCCAAAACAACATATCATACTCCAGAGACAGTTAAAGTTGCAAGCGGAAGACTGTAATAGATAGACAAAATATATATACTATGATGAGTCTCCAGAGTGTGATAACATTTCCAGTTAAATAATTCAAGGACAATTCTAAAATATACCTAATGTGATGACGTGTAAAGTCTCCTATCCCAAATACCATAGCCCTCGTCAAGACAATACCAGTCTTCATAGACTGTCCAGAGAGATACTGAGATAGGAGAGCTCCTCCTCATCACCATAGAAGTAGTCCGACTCTCGCTTCACAAGCATCGCCATCACCGAAACTCAACAAATCTGTTTGGTGTGTACAACACCGTCCCGTAACGTGGGAGTGAGTAGCTAACTCAGTGGAACAATAAGGCATAAGTTAACATGTTATCAATGCGATCAAGCAAGTAATGATAAAGCAAGAAATCAAGCACTCTAGTTACTCGATTAATGCAAGTATGAATGCGGTATGATGGATGCCCTCTCCGACATACTCCCTCAAGCGACACCATCTCACGTTCGCGCATGCTTACATCCCACGGTGCTCCACATCTTCCGGGCACATGCGATGCATGATGAGCATGATTACCGAGTTTTTAATTAGTTCATTTCAAACAAAGCAGGATTGGGAAACTAAGGTACCTCCCTGTATCATTCCCAAACATGATCCAATCTAGGGTCGTGGGTCCAGGTAATATCGACGATGGTGTGTTTTCTAGGTCACCTGCGAGAGGTCGCTGTGGTGTTACGCACAAAGGTTGCACCACTCCCCATCACCCCTTAAACGATTCATCACGATACAACTATACGAAACAGGCCTAGTTCATACTTTATATATCGCGGCGAACCCTAAGGCACGCCGCAACTTCGAGTATGCTCGCGGTCACTACAAAGGGTGTCGTGGGTACATTACGCACAAAGGTTGCACCACTCCCCATCACCTTATCAATGTAGGCCGGCGGCGCGAATATAGTGTCTCATACCACCATAATCGGCTCACGAGTTGAGTTGCTCACTTGGTCACTACGGGGAGGCACGTAGCCCCGGCGTGGGAAGCGGCTCGACCACGGTGTCCCATACCACCATGCCCGGCTCATGAGTCTTAGCGGATCGAGGTACCATGGTTAACGGGATTATCACTGGTAAGTTTGGTACCCTAGGTTCAAGCATTTGTGACCAAACATGGTGAACATACATAAGGCACACGGTTTACTTGACGTGTTCGGCTGGCTCGAGCGCACAACAAGTTGGGCGATATGAGGCGCAGAAGCACCTCGTGTGGCCAACCACTATCGCCAACCGAAGTACGACACGGGTTCGCCAACACATCATGCGTGGCGGAACGAATCCCAACCACATCTTCAAGTCTGATACCGGATGCCTAGACTATGAACATAGTCCCAAGCTCAGTCAAATCCTAACCATAGCATGTGAAATACGGCATGATAGCATGGTAATTCAAGAACACTAGCAACCATAATAAAAAGCATGTCATGAAGCATGTTACTAAACAAGTCACAAGGCATGTTCAAAGCATGTTATAAAGCATTATGCAAATAGGGATACAAATACTTATATTTCATAGGTGAGTGGTTAGAGTGAACAACCACATGGAGAGTGTGATATGCGACTCTAAGGTAGCTAAGAATCCCATCTCAGCACCTACCTAAGATTCTAACACTTAAGCACTTACACTCACAAGTGAATTCACCAACACTTGGAATGCAATAGTTCAACATACATGACGTATGCTAGGGAAGTGTGTACTAGGGTTGTCCCTTTACCAAACTAGTATTTTATACATATACATCATATTCATACAGCAATTAAACATGGCAATCACATCAGCAAATTTTATACGTATAGGGTACTTCCACATATACCCAATTTCAACATACATAGTGTTTACAAAGGAACATAGATTTCGGCGATTCCTTTCGCCAAACTAGTATTTTAATCATGTATTGTATAATCATACATTAAATACATATGTCAAATATTATTCCAAAAGAAATATTATACGGTATTTCTACAATACGTAATTTCGACATACTGGTAGCATTTACAAGTAAACATATATTTTGGCGATTCCTTTCACAAACAGTTAGTATTTTATTCATATGTTATATAATTATACATTAAATAAACATGTCAAGCATTTATCCAAAAAAAATACGTATACGGTATTTCTACGTATACCTAGAATATGTGAAATTCCATATTTCACACCGTTAATCAAAACAGGAAACGGAAAGCACTTTGTACATGTGCAATTGCAAGCAGATCATGAATCTACCATTATCGACATTGAAAGCGTTGAAAACCGTAACTTATAAGCTTAAAGTCCTCACCTTTGCCTTTGGAAACGGAACGAATCAAGAAGGGTAAAGGATCTTCAGTCTCACGGGCGATTTCTAGCCTAAAGAGCGGCATCGGTTAGTCGGTATACATCCTACCTCGATTCCAACTCAAATCAGACCTAGGGTTAGGGTTTCTTACCTTCAAATGAGGTGGAAAACGCCGGAAAAACGCCTAGAATGAGGCGGTGTAGGCCGTGCAACAAGCCAAAGCAGGAGGAGGAAGATCGGCAACAATCTCCAAGTCCTTCTCTCACTTTTCTCTCTCTTTTCTCTCTCCCAAAACCCAAATTCGTATGGCTGTGAGAGAGGGTGCTCTAAGGCCCTTATATAGCCTAAAACATTCCGAAACTAGACTTAGGTTCAAGGAGGTCTTTTATATAGGATATTCGTCGCTTTTCCAGCTCAAAAGGGAAGTTCTGGTGGCCCTCTCTAAACCAAACGTCAGACTTAAGCTCACCATCGATGGATCTACGTGAGATTACGTTTTTGACTCGTTCGGATACGCAGATCGCACGTGGCGGACCACTTTCAGTTCGACGGTCGGTGGGCCACGATCGAAATTCCAAGTACATGTAAATGTTCTGAAATTTTTCTTAATCCGAGGGTGTAATTTGGTCGATTCGACGGTCGGGTTGCTTATACTTGACGCGTCAACGAACGATGCGATCACTATTCCAGATATTTATTCTTGGATATGAATAGTGTTTTTCACACTACCTCGCTCCGATTCGAAACGAATGGCCGTGGAACATCGGATGGAGCGATTTTGAGATGATTGTTAAGCCCGGTGGGCGGTCCTAGTTCCTTAACCGGGTTAATCGGAATCCCGATATGCGATCCAGACCTAATACTGAAGTTTCGTTTCATTCCCAGAGAGCAGACGGAAATGAGTTTGGTTCTAAACTTTAGGGTAACCTAGCGCCAATGATTCTACAAGTTTTGGGTCTTGCAGATCGTATTGAAAGCGATCCCAAGTGATTTCGTAGCTAATCTGGTTTCACACCTAGTTACTTTGTCTCATTTCTAAAGGATTTAGTCCTAAGTAATTTCTGGTCGAGGTGGTACTCAGGCCTTTGTAGTTTGCATATGAGGTGATCCAAGTTATGATACTTAACTAGTTTAAGATAGTGTCTAGGGCGAAGGTGCTTTGAAAAATTGAAAGCACAAGGTAGTGAAGGGTGGGATTTGTGAAGAAAATGATTTAAGGAACGATTTGAGACTTTAATTGAGCATTTAAGAACTTAAACCTGTGTTAGGATTGACCCATTGCCTAAGGACGTCTAATCCCAAGTTGGCAAAAATCCGGGGCGTTACACTTTTCCATCTCATTTTAGGGCATAGGCCTGAAAATAAAGCAAATCCAAATATTAGGTGGACGACATCACAGAAAGTAGTGATCGACCATTAAAAGCTTCTTATGGGCCCAAAAAAAAAAAGAGGATCAAGTTGATATTTGTGTGTTTGCATAATCCCGGTCTGTGCGACCTTATCAAAAGGTTCAGTGTGCTCTAAGAAAGTTCTTAATGGTGGGCGTTCAATCTCACCATTGTTGGTGTGGTCCACTTGAGATTTAGATCTGTTTCAATTTTGGGCTCACACCCTAAAATAAGCTGGCAAAACACCACGTAGATCAAGTTAGGCCCATGGTCACGGCCTGACCAAACACAATAAAACCCTTACCTGACGGACCACTCGCACCCCAATGGTGGGTGCTAGGGAAGGGTTGGTCGTATGGTCATGGATCTATGTGTCTATATAGATCCTGTTCATGGATTAACGAAAATGTGCAAAAGCTCTATTTGCCTCTGCCATTCTATGAGTCTCTTCCTTTTTGCGTATGGCATCGCCACTCCCTTTGGCAGCATCCACTAATTCGGAACTTAATTTGAAAGCCATATTTCGACCCGGACGTTTTCGGGATGCCCCTAATAACCAACGAATGGCAAGTGCTTTTCCTTGTGTAGATCCTATTTCAATGGGAACTTGATGAGTCGATCCACCTACACGTCTTGCTTTTACTGCTATATCGGGAGTTACTCCACGTATTGCTTGACGTAAAACAGATAGTGGATTTGTTTCTGTCTTTTGTTGAATCTTTTTCACGGCTCGATAGAGAATTTGATAAGCCAATGATTTTTTTCCGTGTTTCAGAATACGGTTAACCAACATGTTAACTAATCGATTACGATAAATTGGATCGGATTTTGCAGTTTTTTCTTCTGCAGTACCTCGACGTGACATGAGCGTGAAAGAGGTTCAAGAATCAGTTTTCTTTTTATAAGGGCTAAAAACGAATCACTTATTTTGGCTTTTTGACCCCATATTGTAGGGTGGATCTCGAAAGATATGAAAGATCTCCCTCCAAGCCGTACATACGACTTTCATCGAATACGGCTTTCCACAGAATTCTATATGGATCTATGAGATCGAGTATGGAATTCTGTTTACTCACTTTAAATTGAGTATCCGTTTCCCTCCTTTTCCTGCTAGGATTGGAAATCCTGTATTTTGACCACTAAATATGCAAGCCCTAAATCATTCATGGATGGTTCTAATCATGATCCCTATCTTGTATGCATGGATGGTTCTGCATCTGTATATATATATATATATATATATATATATATATATATATATATATATATATATATATATATATATATATATATATCTCAATGTGGGCCCCGCTTTCAGGGCCGTACCGTGTCAGATGAGGCTGGGCCGCACCTAATCCACTCCCATAATTATTACAATGGGACATTGAGTTAGACTTTTGCCAACCATTCACTTCGATGGCATAGCTTTCTAATCGGAAGCGGCTTGGCTAGTCTACCACACACAACCGACTTGGCTGGTGCATACGTTACGCTCCTCGAGCTCGGGCTGTAACGGTTCAAATCAGATCAAACTTACATTGGACCACAATGGTGTACTTATTATATCCGCACCGTTCATTCCTTTGGTTAGATCATTTTAGAGTATGAGCCCAACAATGAGTCATATTTAAAGCTAAAGTGAACCACACCACAAATAGCATTAGAGACAATGATTCTCACTGTTAAAACATTCATAGGGCTCACCATAGCATTTATTTTCCATCTAATTTGTTCATGACGGCACATAGAAGTGGATGAAGAGGAAAAACAAATATCATATTGATCCAAAACTTCTATAATCTCAATGGCCTGTTTGGCTGGGCGGATTAAGAGGGATTAGGAGGGATGGGATCGATTTTAAGGTAATGATGGTGGTGTCAATAAATTGGTTTTAAATCCATGGGATTGCTATATCCCGGGACAAGTTCACCCAGTTTGTTTGGCATGCATGCCCGGCATATCCTGGGATTTTACCTTCCAATCCCTTCCAATCCGTCCAACCAAACATGCCCTAGGCACGATTGAACGGGATTAGGAGTGATGGGATCAATTTTAAGGTAATGATGGTGATGTCAGTGGATTGGTTGAAGATCCATGGGTTTGCTATATCCCGGGACAAGTTCATCCGGTCTGTTTGTCTCGTTTGGCATATCCTGAGATTTTACCATCCCATCCCTCCTAATCCCATGGGATCCGTCTGGCCAAACACGCCCCAAGGATTTTGATGGTAGACATTCAATCCCCCACTGCTTTTTGCAATGTGGTCTACTTGATCTTTGGGAACTGTCTTATTTTTAGGCCCAAGCCTTATGGACGGTTTGGATATTACACATAGAGGTGGGCATCGAGTCGAGTCGAGTTAGGGATGACTCGACTCGATTCGGTCCTGAAAAGGGCCTAACCCGAGCTCGATCCGACTCGGTACCGAGTCCAGCGTGCCTAACTCAATCTGAGTCTGGGTCTAGGTTGGACTGATCCGAATAGAGTCTGACTCGATCAGAAATACCGAGTCGAGTCGAGTTGGCATTGAGTCGAATAGGGTCATTAGGCTAGGTTACTCAACCATCGGGCTTGGGGAAGTACTTAAGTGGGGACACAGCATTCTTATGGTGGGGATTGCATGATGAATGACTTCAATCATGGATTGCTTTACCTAATCTAATTGGAACCTAGTTAGTGGAACTTTACAGTCATAAAAAAGGGAAAATTAATCAGCGTGTGCTTATGTGTAAAAAGAGCTTAGTTGTAAGCCAATCTTAAATAACTAAAACATCATTACCAGCTATTGATCTTTTAAAAAGCTACCCCATCTTTTCATGTGAAACAACTTTCCACATCCTACAGTTAATAGGGTGGTATAAAGGGGGCTTCAAATATCTGTCAAAAACATCCTACAGTTAATAGGGTGGTATAAAGGGGGCTTCAAATATCTGTCAAAAATTCCACAAGTGTGTTTGGATAATGGTTTTAAGGGCGTGTTTGATTTTCAAAACCTCCCGTAAATACAATGAAAATGAGTAATAATTATTTCCTGAATAATTACGATGGTGATATGCTTGCTTTTTTTAGCACTAAGATCGAGGACACCATCAGATATATGTGGGCCCACCGTGATATATGTGGCTTATCCACAACATCCATTCGTTATCCCAACTAAAACTAGAGTAGCACCAAAAAGATAAGGCAAATCCAAAGCTTGAGTGGACCACACCACAAGATGTAGGAATCAAACACCTACCTTTAAAAACTTCTTGGGGCCACTATTTCCTTTGGTGTGGGCCATTGGAGTGTTGGATCCGCCTCATTTTTTGGTTCATGCCTCAAAATGTTGCGCTAAAATGGATGGATAGTGTAGATACATCATATATATATATATATATATATATATATATATATATATATATATATATCACGATGGGGCCATAAATTTAAACCAGTTCTTTTGGACCAGTTTTCAAAGCATAAATACAAGTGGTGGGAGAGTAATGATTACTCATTTAATGGGCATTTACATTGGATTTGGACCTAGGAAGTGGATTGCATAGTGAGTAGAGCTGGGCAGGACCTGACTTGATCTGGCTGATCCGACTTAGTCGGATCCGACTCGACTCGAACCAAATACCAAGGTCAGGTTCGGATCGAGTAGACCCACCCTGATCCGAATCACGACCGAGTCAAGTTCGGGTTACGTAGCAATCCGATCCAGTCGGATACGATCCGATTCGAAACTTGACTCAGACCGGAATCGGGTACTATATATACAAAAAAAAAAATAAAAAATCCATTCCCCTCTCTATCCTAACCCTAGCAGCCAGCCGCCGCACCCAACCTGATCTTGACGTCCCCTCCTCTCTCTCTCTCTCTCTCTCTCTCTCTCTCTCTCTCTCTCTCTCTCTCTCTCTCTCCACTCGTCGAGTCTTCAAGCTCCTCCTCCTCCTCCTCCTCCTCCTCTTCCTCTCTCTCTCTCCTTCACTCATCCACACAGTAGCACCCGTCCGGCTTCAAGCTCCTTCTCCTCCTCCTCTCTCTCTCCTCCACTCGTTCACACAGTAGCACCTGTCTAGCCACCCAGCCCATTCTCGAGCTCAAATTTTTAGGTATTTATTTATTTATTTTTATCGTTATCTTCTTCTTCTTCTTCTTTTGAATTTTTTTATATTTTTCGATTTTTTAATTTTAATTTTTAAATTTAAAACAAGAAAATACCCGATTCGAATCGCACCCAACTCAATCTAACTCGATTTCTCTGATCAAGTCGAACTCGGTTTGGGTCAGCCCAGCCAAGAATCGGTTCGGATCGAGTCAAGCCTGTTGGACTCAGTCCTGAGTCGGATCGAGTTCGGGTTAGGGGGTTTGCAAAACTGGATTGAGTTGAGTCGGACCTAACTCGGTCTAACTCAACTCGATGCCCACCTCTAGTAGTAAGTAACTCAGTATGCTAAGCGTACTGAGTAAACTCTGTGAGCTCCACTGTGATTTATATATTTTATCCACTCCTTCCATTCATTTTACTAGATAATTTAAGGGCTTGAGCCCAAAAATAAAGCATATACACATCTCAAATGGACCACACCACGGGAAACAATGTGAATTGAACATCTACCGTTAAAAATTTCTTGAGGGCCACAAAAGTTTTGGATCAAGGTTATATTTGTGTTTTCCCTTTCATCCATGCTTTTTTGATCTTATGAACAGGTTGGATGACAAAGAAACATCACTGTGGGGCCTAGCAAGGTTTAATCGGTGGACATCATTATTCCCACTGTTTCTTGTGGTATTGTCGACTGCAGCTTTGGATATTCTTCAATTTTGGTCTCAACCCCTTAAATAAGCTGGGGAAATAGATGGACGACGTGAATAAATCACATACATTCATGGTGGGCCCAACAGAGTTTACTTAGTATGATAAGAGCATACTAAGTAACTCAGTACGCAATTCGATTTCGATAAAATAAATAAATGAAAACTTGGATTCAATACTCACCTGACTTTATTCGACACCATGAGTCGCCCCCAACTCAGGCAAGTCTCAACTTGACTCAGGGCCAAACAAGTCCATTTGAGTCACCGAGTCTTTTAACCATGGTGTGGATGCCTGTTGGTGTAACGCCCTGAAAATCGGGGATCGAGCATAGGCCCAACTCCCGAGTTCCAACACATCACTTATGCAACATAGATAATGATGAATAAATGTTATCCGTATTAGTGCATTAAACATGAATGAGATTATACCAAACAGCATATCATACTCTGGAGACAAGTGAGTTTTGCAAGTGGAAGACTGTAATACACGTGTAAGATATATGACTGTAGTAGGTCTCCGAAGTGTGATCATGTTACTAGGTTAAATATATACATGTATACTCCCAAAATGTACAAAATGAATATACATGTGTGCTCCAAAATATAGAATAACAGTGTAAGGGCATCTAGTCAGTGTCCCTGTGGCCCCGGCGATCAGGACACGGCTCACATGAACCCGCCCAAGAACTGCATGTAGGAGAATGTCTCCTCATCATCCTCGAAGTATGGCTCCACCTCGTGGACATCGCCACCACGTGTAGCTAAGACAGAGTCTGGTTGGTGTGTACAACACCGTCCCAGAACATGGGAGTGAGTGATCAACTCAGTGGAGCCATAAAGCAAAAGTTAACATGCTATCAATTTAGTCAAGCAGTAATGATAAAACACTATAACAAGCATGCCTAAGTACTCTGGTTAATGTAAGGATGTTATGTATTAATGATGTATGCCCCCACTTGCACTCCCTCTGCGAATTTTATCTCATGATCGCGACATGCATCCCTTCAACAGTGCTTAACTCCAACGCCAAAGGCACATGCGATGCGGTGCATGAACATGATTACCGAGTTCTTATTAGACCTTTTCATACAGCATGATTGGGAAGTTAAGGTACCTCCCTTATATCAATTCCCAAATGATGATCCATTCTAGGGTCATCAGTCCTAGTAAATCTCATACGAAGTTGCGGTTCTAGGTCACTACAAAGGGCTCATCACTTGATCAATGTAGGCCTGGTTTATACTCTAGTTGCTACGGAAAGGCTCGTCGCCTCAACACAATCTCAGAGAATGCTCGAGGTCACTACAAAGGTGTCACGTCCCGAACTCAGAAACTGGGCTCACAAAATTCCCAATTGCCGAATCCAGAGCCGACAGCCTCCGTAGTACCCCATTCTCGGCTCCCGGCATCCAAATATCAGGTTCCAATCCTGGGATGCTACAAGGAGGATTTTAAACATGATTTGATTCAGAATTAGCATAACAAAAGCATAACTCACGAACAATAAACACAAGAACACCATCACAAAATCCACTATGATCAAAAACTTTAAATACAGTGCGTAGGAAAGGGAAATACAAGGTAGTGACAATAACAAAAACTCCAGCAGCTCGGCTGCACGCTCCAATTGCGGTGAGACTAAGGCTGCGTCCTGGCGTCACCTGCACGCATCAATCGTGTATAAGCTTATAGAAAGCATAGAGGGTGGTGTAAGTATGTGCGCAATATGAGTGTACTCAGAATGCAAGGTCAAAGTAATGTGGAATTGTGCTAACGAGTGCATGAATGCAATTAGCCGTACCAAGGCTATACGGTGCAAGATATGAATGCTATCGGCCATCACACGGCCATGCGATGTGAGATGTAACTCAAGCATGTCAATCATCATCATATATCAGTACAGTTTTCATTCAGGATAATCACCGGGGTTTAGTACACTCCAAATGGCACTGCCGCTCTTCTAGCCGTACAATCCGAGTGAGCGTAAAAAACCTCACTGTCCGCCTGACCAATAGTCTGTCAATACCTATCCAGCATGTCGATAGCGGATTCATTCACAAGCTAGTCAAACTCAGCCTAGTATTGCCCCCTATCCTGGGGAGATTAAGGCCACACCTCTTTCCAACCGACCACGACACAGTAGGAGACGTGGCCTCCTGGTGTTCGGCCCTCATGCGCTCATATATCCACTTGGTCTCGATGTTGGAGTCATCCTCTAGTACCATCGGGTTTAGGGATATTTCCCCAGGGACATCTATGGCGCCCCAATGTTAGAATAAGTATTTTTAGTATCTAATACGGTCATCCACGAAGTGTCTATGAAGCCACAGCCTTGATGTCACTAGGGCGTACAAGGATCACGACACACAAATGCGATATGCATGAACCACACTGTCCAATCATACAATAATCCTGTGTATACCACGCGCTCATGTGAGTAACTCCTATCAGTGAGTCCCCTAAATAATCTGCCCAATGGCATATACTATGATCAGTCACTACTCATATCAAGCATACATATGATGCGTATGACATGAGTCATGGAACTATACTAAGCATGTTATAAGATGATAAACTATCGACAAGTATGGGCCTATCAATGGGCCTTAAGGAGAGTTACAATACGGACATTTAACCAACATTGTACTTACAATGTGTGTGTTAAACTATCATTGCTCCCAAGGCATAGCCCACCATAAATATCATTTCATAAACCATGATGGGATTACATTCAACGGACTTGTGTACGTCTCAATGGGCCTCGACCCATAGACCTTGAATACATCTAATGGGCCATATCATGTGGGCCTCAACAACAGGCCATAAATACATCAAGTTGGGCCTCTTCAAATGGGCCTTATATACCAAGGTGGGCCTCATGAGTATATGAATCAAATCAAAAGATCAACTGGACCGTACTCCCAATATAGTGGTGGCGATGATTTCCAACATTAAAATTTTTCAAGGCTCACCATAACTTTTATTTTTCTCATACCATGAAGTGATCTTCCAAAATGGTTGGACGGATTAGATGCAACACATGCATCATGGTGTGGGTCCACTTGAACTCTAGATCTGACTCATTCTTGGCCTCAAGCCATAAAATGGGCTTATAAAATGGTTGAACGGTTTAGATGCAATACATGCATCATAGTATGGGTCCACTAGCCGTCCAGTAGCCCAACTCATGGCTGGACAGTGTAGATAAAACACATATGGCATGGGGCCCCACCAAATAGGTGACGGTGTGAATAAAACACACACATCGTGGTGGGTCCCACCTTGTCAGGACACACACGCCAGTCAGCCACCTCCACCAGGGATCGATGCCAAGACCTCAAGTGTTGAAACGAGGTATCTCCACGTGGCTGTCAGGTGAGCCGTGGACAATGGGTACCACGTGGGGCCCACCATAACATTTGTTTTCCATCCAGCCCGTCGATAACGGTCACACGGGACTCTGATGAAAGAAAAACAAATTTTATATTGATCCAAACCTTCTGTGGACCCTAAAAGAGTTTCAACGGTAAACGTTCAATCTCGCTGTTTCCTATGGTGTGGGCCACCTGAGTTCCAGATGCAGCTAATATTTGGAAGGGGGCCCCAAGCCCTAAGGGACTACAAGATGGACGGTGCGGATGATCCAAATACATCATGGTGGGGCCCATGGCTGGGACCCATGGGTCCCTGCCCATTCACGCCCGTTAGCGCACGTAGGCGCTGCGCCTCTGACGATGGCAGCAGTAACAGCTGCTGCCGTTTTATTATTAATCTTTTTGTAATATCATTTTTTAAAGGTTTTTCTGGGGTAGGGCCCGCATCAATGAAATACGACCCCGCCATTGTTCCCCATGACTCAATACAAACCCATCAAACCCAAAATTCGATGAGTTTTATTGTACAAAAATATCGGGGCATATTTCAACGGTATAAATACTGTTTTCAAGGTTATGGCCCACTAAAAAGTCTGATCAGTTCCATTTTTCGGCTCAACAGCTAAAATGAGCTTGAAAAGGGAATGGACGGTTCGAATTGAAAACATACATCAAGGTGGGGCCTGCATAAGCGTCCCTCCCCAAGCTTATGAACCAAGCTAATATTTGTGTTTGCAGTGACGTCCAGCGTCCCTGGACGCTGGACGGTCTGGACAGCACATGTAAGGTGGGCCTTGCTCAAGTGGGCCACCAAATGATGGATGGTGTGGGCACAATGCATATATAGTGGGCCCCACCTACGGATGGCTTAGATAAAATACATGATTCATGGTGGGGGGTCCATCTGGGTGGGCCACAAGGCCATATCATCTCATACACAAAAAAAAAGGAAAGAGAGAGGGAGAGAGAGATTGAGGGACATAAGTGCATGGAGGGCTCCGCCACTATGAGCCCTCCCATCCATATTTTCAACCATACATCAAATGGGTCCCACTACATGTGGGCCAACCGATCAAAATCAACGGTGGAGATTCTTTCTCCAACGAAATGAACGATCTAAATGACCATATTTATGCAAGGAAAGTAAACATCATGATGGGGTCCATGGAGAATGGCCCCATCATGGAATGATCTTGAAATCAAGGTGGGCCGTCGGCCACAACAAGGGTCCAAAATGAGATCCATACCATCGATCGGTAGGCCTCACTTGGCCCATCATCAAAATAAGAAATCTACACCTAGAGAATCACTCACTGTCCGATCTTCTTGGTCCGTTGGAAAGCCGACTTCCTTGTGCTTCACTTTGATGGAGGGAGATGAGAGATGAATGGCTTGGATGATAGGTTTTTAGGATGGAAAGTGGGCCACATAACTCACTTTCTCTTTTTCTCTCCTTGGAAAATTGTGGACGTGTGAAGCTTGTTGGTTGCTTGGGATTTTTTTTTTTTGAATTTGAGAAAGAGAGAGGTGTGATGGTTGAGAGAAGTGATGGGTGATAGATGTGAAGTATACTTGACATATATGGGTGTGTAAGAGAGAGGGTGAGAAAGAGTTGACTTGTCATATTACTTGACTTGTGGAGAAAGAAAGCATGGGTTGCTTGTACTTGACATGAAATGATTGATTTGATTTGATTGATAGGACATGTTGTAGAGATTTCCTTTGAGTTCGCAACGTGCGGCATTTTCCTCGAAATGAACGTGGGCCCATATCTTTTGACCTAGGTATCGGTTCGGTGAGCGAGTCGCTGCATTGGAACCGCGGCGACGGTGCAGTTACTATGATATAAGTTCTGGTTTGAACAGACTTTGGCATGCAGGACTCGGCTTAGGATCGCGTGCAAACGTCGGATATGGGTCGATGGTTGTCAAAATTTGACCGGTAGGATTACGGAAGCCTATGGAACGGTATGGTCTAGGGTACAGGTCTTATAAAAGGGCTCATCACCTGATCAGTGTAGGTCGATAGCTCGAATATAGTGTCCAATACGACTATATTTGGCTCACGAGGCGGTGTTGCTCACTGGTCACTACGGGGAGGCTCGTTGCCCCAGGGTAGGCCGATAGCTCGACCACAATGTCCCATACCACCATGTTCGGCTCATGAGTCTTAACAGATCAAGGTACCGAGGTTAATGGAGTTTCCACTGGTGAGTTTGGTACCTTAGGTTCAAACAGTAGTGTCTATACATGGTGAACATACATCGGGTCAATCAGGTTACTTGACGAGCTCGACTAGTACGAGCGTACATAGAGCCGATCGACATGGAATGCGTAAGCACTCCGTATGGCCTAACCACTGTCGACAACCCAAGTACGACTCGGATTCATTGAACACGTCTGGTGTGGCGAAACAACCTCAGCCACCAATCCAGGACCTGTTATCGATTGCCTGGACTATATCATAGTCCCAAACACACTCCAAAACAATTGATTTCACATGTGATAGTCAAGAACAACATGTGACAATCAATCCACATAGAGATATTATTCGAGCATTTTAACAAACACATAGTGTACATGTTAACATACATAGGTATTTCATCACAAATCACGTAATAGTAAGATAGGTTACATAAAGGAAACCATAAGTATAGATAAGGGGTTGAGGATCCTGTCTCAACGCCCTTATGTCATACCTTTAAACAAGCATTTACTCATTCAGACATTTTGTCAAACACTTAGACTACACATTTCAACATATGTGTATTAGACTAGTTATAACATATATCCTGGCAAGCCCCTTTTACAAAGGGGTTGCCACATACACGACAAGCATATATTTATGGTTAATAATCATGGTAAGCACAAATCCAAATTCCATACTCGTTCAATCATACCAACAAACACATGGAATACACTATCTTCAACATAGTTCATATATATGTGTAAAGCGCGGGAAACATCGTATCGAAGCATGTGATAGTAATCAAGTTAGTCATAAATCATTACTGACATTGAAAGCCTTAAAAACCATAACCTAAATATTTATAATCCGCACCTTTCGCTATAAGACTCGTAACAAACTCAGTTTAAACATTAAGCCTTTGTCTACGATACAACGACAACCTATAGCATGAAATAGGTTAGTTATTTCATCACTTACACTATTGAAAACCCTAAAACAAATTAGGGTTAGGTTTTCTTACCCAAGTACGGAGTTAGAATCGCCGAAAAAGTGATACAAGTGCGATGGTTAAGCACATGGAGTGATGGGATTGAATCCCAGGAAGAAACGCCTCTCTCTCTCACTTTCTCTCTCTTTCCTTCCCATTTCTCTCTTCTCTCTCTTAGGGTTTTCCAAATTCATATGGAATGAGAGAGAGAGGATTTAAGGCTCTTATATAGGCCCAGAAGTGATGGGAATGGCCCTAGGGCCATTGTTGTCACGCCCCGAAATCCGGCACCTAGGTATATCCGACCCCGATTCCGTACCCGAAGGCATGACTTATGTTTTATATGTCTACATTTCATAATTCACATATGTATTGACAAATTGATCTCATTCATAAAATATAACAATCCAAAAATTGAATAATTAAACATTTATTTAAAGAAGAAAAATGTCCATGTTCCGACTATTCAAGATTATCATCAAACACATGTCATCGTAATGTTGTCATACTAAATGTTCATTACACTTATTTTGAAAATGATAAAGACACAAAAATAAATAAAAGAAATCTCTTTAAGCTCCTCCATGTGATCCCGATCCTAAAATTTTAAAATCCCAACAGGGTAAGCTGTAAGCTGCGAAGCCTAGTGAGTAATCTCAACACAAGTTTCAAAATAACCTCATATAACATGAATAAAAGTATTAAAAGATACAATACCTATTTAGGCAAAACAACAAATGAGGAGATTTAATAAACAAAATATTTCAATGTAAATTTAAAGAAAAATGAATGAATGAAATTAACATATGTTATACTCCATAATAACATGTGCGGTTTATTCTTTTTAACACCAGGGCCAATTTACATCGGTTGGCCAACACCCGTGCCAATACAACACCTGGCCTGGCAATGGAAACCTTTCGCATGACATGCTCACCCATCCAAAGGGCACTTGGTGAGGGACCCATTTGTACGTTAGCTGGTCAGACTACTACCCTACCGAACCTGGCAGTGGGAACCTTTTGCAATCCTAACATGCTCACCCACTCAAAGGGTATGGTAGAGGTTCCAAAAGGTACCAATTGGGTTTCTGGGACTTTCAACCCAAGGGTCTTGATCGCCTCACCTGTTTACGCTTTAGGGATTTTCAACCCAGAGGACTTGATCGCCCCACCTATTTTCTGGTGTTCCAAACTATTCGAAGTATATATAATTTTAATATTTCATGAGAAAAATATTTCTAAGGATAATTTGTTTCTAATCATTGTAGATTGTTTGTACATGAGTTAAAGTTCTATGTGAAAGTATATTTATGTAATGCAATCCATCAAATCCAATCCGATACTCTGGAAAAGTATATTGAACTTGATGTTTCTAAAAAATACTTTAAATTCTGATAAAAAATAATAATAATAATAAAAGAATTATTGATGCATGGGCAAATAATAATCTAAATTTAAAATTGATTCAAGGCTTGCTAATTAAAATAAAGAAAACTATAAGAAAAATCATGTTAAATAAACACAACAACTATGAATGAAATGAATAAATCAATAAGAGAAAATGTACCATTATTGAATTATTTGCATAATAATAAAAATAAAAGGAAACAAAGCGGAATTTATTATAAGATAAATAAATAAATAAAACTATCAAGTGAGAGAAAAAAACTCAACTTTTTCTTAAAAAGTATTTTCTTTTCTTCTTTTCTTTTTCTTTTCTTTTCTTCCTCTCTCTTCCTTTTTCTCTCCTCTTTTCTTTCTTCCTTTTTTTCTTCTCTTCTCTCTCCCTCTTTTCCAACGTGAATGTCCAGCAATACTTTTTTTCTCTCTCTCTCTTCTCTCTCTCTCTCCTCACTTCCTCACCTCACCTCACCTCACGTTTCACAACCTACCACCTCACATAACAATTCCTCTTATCCTATTTATAGTGATTCATCTCACTAGCTATTACACACGTGGGGAGAAGGCAACGGTTGTTGCTTCGGTTTTCATCTCATTTGGTCACTTTTTTTTTTTTTTTAAAGATTTAAACAACGTGCACCATTAATGTAGTGTAAGGCTTTAGATTTAAACAACGTGCACCATTAATGTAGTGAAAGGTGCCATGCATTGCATGCATGTCACATGTGTGGCACATGTGTTTGGTCCATATATGTGAGGTGTGGTTATGATGAGTGTGCATAGTGTATAGTTTATGATGCATGCATGGGCCACTTGTGTGTGCATGAGAATTATGTATGTGATGTGTTTGGTGCATGTGTATGGTTATGATGTACTCCATGGTGCATAAATGGTTGATGTATATGGATGGATCAATGTATAATAAATGGATAGATGTATGTATGGATAGATGGATGGATGTGCATGATGTATGGTTGGATGAGTTCAAGTGTGATCGGGGAAATGGACTATGTGATGTACTCATGGATTAGTGGTGAGATGGATGGTCAATTTAGATGGATGGACAAGTATTTTGATGATTTAAGCATGTGGACGGTTAAATGATTGTATCGTTGGATGGATGGTTAAGTGTATGGTTGGATTTATTAGTTAACGAACAGTTGGATCAGATATGTCTAAATCAATGGTTGAGATTGAACCAGTTGATCTTGTAGATCGATGGTCACATCGGACTAATTGGGTACATCGATTAATGATTAAAATTCGACGGTCAAGATTTATTTGGGTTATTACATTCTACCCTCCTTAAAAGAAATTTCGTCCTCGAAATTTACATACTTATAATGCGAGCAAGTGAGGGTATTTCTCTTGGATCTAGGCCTCTTGTTCCTAAGAAGCCTCTTCCTCGGTATAGTTACTCTACTGAACCTTGACTAACGGTATAACTCTCAATCGAAGCACTTGGTCTTTCCGGTCAAGAATACGTACTGGGTGTTCGATATATAAAGCGTCTTCCCGGATCTCTAATGGTTGCCAGTCTATAACATGAGAAACGTCCCGCTCATATTTCCTTAACATCGATACATGGAAAACATCATGAATACCAGACAACTGAGGCGGTAAAGCAAGCCTATATGCGACAACACCAACCCTCTCTAGAATCTCAAACGGACTTGTATACCTTGGAGCCAATTTTCCCTTTTTACCGAACCTCATGACGCCCTTCATAGGAGAAATCTTTAGGAAGACATGATCTCTAATTGCAAACTCTAGATCTCTTCTGCGATTGTCTGCATAACTCTTTTGACAGCTTTGGGCCGCATGCAAACGGTTTCTAATGATAAAAATCTTCTCTGTTGTCTCTTACACAATCTCTGGTCCAAGTAAATTACCTTCTCCAACTTCTGTCCAACAATTTGGAGATCTACAAAGCCTCCCGTACAAAGCCTCATATGGCGCCATACCGATACTCATCTGGTAGCTATTATTATAAGCGAACTTGATCAATAGTGAATGATCATCCCAACTCCCTTTGAAATCAAGCATGCAAGCTTGGAGCATGTCTTTAAGGATCCGATTCACTCTTTCAGTCTGCCCGTCAGTCTGAGGGTGAAAAGCGGTGCTAAAATCAAGAGTGGTTCCCAGTGCCTTTTGTAAACTTCTCCAAAAATGAGACGTAAACCTGGAATCCCGATCGGATACGATAGATACAAGCACTCCATGCAGTCTAAGTATTTCTTTAATATAGGGTTTACATAACTCCTTTAGGGCATAGGTAGCACGTATAGGAAATGTGTGGACTTAGTTAACCAGTCGGCGATGACCCAAACTGCATCATGATTATTACGTGTCCGTGGCAATCCCATAATGAAATCCATGGATATGTGCTCCCACTTCCACTCGACAATCGGCAATGGCTGTAACATCCTTGACGCCTTCTGATGCTTGCTTTCACCTATTGACATGTGAGAAATTTGGCCACAAATTCAGTGATCTCCCTCTTTATTTTATTCCACCAATATTGCCTACGCATATCGCGATACATCTTTGTATCTCCCGGGAGGATTGTGAACTTAGTGCGGTGTGCCTCATCCATAATTTCTTTCTTTCATTCAGCCATATTTGGTATATATAATCTTCCTTGGAACCTTAATCCACAATCGGTACCAATTTTTCATTTTGACTAACCACCTTTTTCAGCTTTTATTACATTGGCTTGCAGCCATGTGTCTTATTGTTGAGCTTTTATAACCTCACTAATTAATGAAGGTTGAACGGCTAGGTTAAAGAGACGAGCTACAGATGTTTGTAGATTCAATTGAATGTTAAAATTCTTCACCGTACCTAACATCGTCCACCGTTAAATCATTAGGTGAGCGATTACTCCATATGGCTTACGACTTAAGGCATTTACTAGGGTGCTTGATAGTGTGGTTGCTGAGGCGGTCGTCTATAAAAATGAGTAGAGTGACCCTCCATTCCACAATTATAACATTTACCTGTAAATATGTTCATTAGCTGAGTAGGAGTTAAGGTGTTTGTTACTGTCATCTTCAGCTTCTTGGAAGCATCGCCCTGTGCTTGAGATGTATTCGGTGCAGCCCTAGCATTGCTCTTCGCTTCTCTCTTCTGGTTACGACTTTTCTAGAATTCTTCATTGTCTAGCTCTATCATTATAGCCTATTCTACTACATTAGCATACAATCTAAGTTTAAGTGGAGTTAGCTTGTTATGAATTGACCCTCTCAGACCTCGCTCAAACTTGTTAGCTTTACGAATTTCATCTTGAATCATATGGGGCAAAATGGGATAATTCAATAAATTTATACTCATATTGGCCTACAGTCATCTCCCCCTATTCTAAGCTTATGAATTCCTCTGCTTTCTGCTCTCGTACACACTCAGGAAAGTATTTTTCATTGAACTTCTCACAGAACATATCCCATGTTCACGCAGTATTTTCGTCAATTGTTCTAGCAATTGTCTCCCACCAGTGGTCGGCCTCTCCCTCTAACATAAAAAACCGCAAGTGTAACCTTCTGCTCCTCATTACATCTTAAAACAGTGAATATCTTTTCTATTTGCTTTTTCCACTTTTCTCCCTCCATAGGGCCCGACAAACCCTCAAAAGTAGGTGGTTTCAATCTCTTAAATTTCTCTATTAAGCCTCCAATGCCATCCTACACAACTTGGGCGGCTCTTCTATTATCACGGTGAATGTGTTGTCTAAGAATGACTGCCATGTTGCCTAAAGCACAAAAGACCCCATCAAGTGATTGGCTACTTTCGGTGGTCCTCGGTGTGGCCGCCACGGGACTGGCTTTACCTCTACCTCTATCACGCCGGCTCCCAGACATGTTCTAAATCAAACAATAAGCTTTAGATATCACATAAGGATGGATCACTAAAAGACAATACAACAAGTTAAGTTTTTTTATCACAACAACACTCGCAGTGGATATATCCTAATTTTCAAAGTGACTATGTTTTCAAGTAAAACCCTAGGTCCTCAATGATTCTAAACTTAAGCTCTGATACCAATCTGTCACGCCCCGAAATCCGGCACCTGGGTATATCCGACCCCGATTCCGTACCCGAAGGCATGACTTATGTTTTATATGTCTACATTTCATAATTCACATATGTATTGACAAATTGATCTCATTCATAAATATAACAATCTAAAAATTGAATAATTAAACATTTATTTAAAGAAGAAAAATGTCCATGTTCCGACTATTCAAGATTATCATCAAACACATGTCATCGTAATGTTGTCATACTAAATGTTCATTACATTTATTTTGAAAATGATAAAGAAACAAAAAGAAATAAAAGAAATCTCTTTAAGCTCCTCCATGTGATCCCGATCCTAAAATTTTTAAATGCCAACAGGGTAAGCTGTAAGCTGCGAAGCCTAGTGAGTAATCTCAACACAAGTTTCAAAATAACCTCATATAACATGAATAAAAGTACTAAAAGATACAATACCTATTTAGGCAAAACAACAAATGAGAAGATTTAATAAACAAAATATTTCAATGTAAATTTAAAGAAAAATGAATGAATAAAATTAACATATGTTATACTCCATAATAACATGTGCGATTTATTCTTTTTAACACCAGGGTCAATTTACACCGGTTGGCCAACACCTGCGCCAATACAACACCTAGCCTGGCAATGGGAACCTTTCGCATGACATGCTCACCCATCTAAAGGGCACTTGGTGAGGGACCCATTTGTACGTTATCTGGTCAGACTACTACCCTACCGAACCTGGCAGTGGGAACCTTTTGCAATCCTGACATGCTCACCCACTTAAAGGGTACGGTAGAGGTTCCAAAAGGTACCAATTGGATTTCTGGGACTTTCAACCCAAGGGTCTTGATCGCCCCACCTGTTTACGCTTTAGGGATTTTCAACCCAGAGGACTTGATCGCCTCCACCTATTTTCTGATGTTCCAAACTATTCAAAGTATATATAATTTTAATATTTCATGAGATAAATATTTCTAAGGACAATTTGTTTCTAATCATTGTAGATTGTTTGTACATGAGTTAAAGTTCTATGTGAAAGTATATTTATGCAATGCAATCCATCAGATCGATCCGATACTCTGGAAAAGTATATTGAACTTGAAGTTTCTAAAAAATACTTTAAATTCTGATAAAAAATAATAATAATAATAATAAAAGAATTATTGATGCATGGGCAAATAATAATCTAAATTTAAAATTGATTCAAGGCTTGCTAATTAAAATAAAGAAAACTATAAGAAAAATCATGTTAAATAAACACAACAACTATGAATGAAATGAATAAATCAATAAGAGAAAATGTACCATTATTGAATTATTTGCATAATAATAAAAATAAAAGGAAACAAAGTGGAATTTATTATAAGATAAATAAATAAATAAAAATATCAAGTGAGAGAAAAAAACTCAACTTTTTCTTAAAAAAGTATTTTCTTTTCTTCTTTTCTTTTTCTTTTCTTTTCTTCCTCTCTCTTCCTTTTTCTCTCCTCTTTTCTTTCTTCCTTTTTTTTTCCTCTCTTCTCTCTCCCTCTTTTCCAACGTGAATGTCCAGCAATATTTTCTCTCTCTCTCTCTCTCCTCACTTCCTCACCTCACCTCACCTCACGTTTCACAACCTACCACCTCACCTCACGTTTCACAACCTACCACCTCACATAACAATTCCTCTTATCCTATTTATTGTGATTCATCTCACTAGCTATTACACACGTGGGGAGAAGGCAACGGTTGTTGCTTCGGTTTTCATCTCATTTGGTCACTTTTTTTTTTTTTTTAAAGATTTAAACAACGTGCACCATTAATGTAGTGTAAGGCTTTAGATTTAAACAACGTGCACCATTAATGTAGTGAAAGGTGTCATGCATTGCATGCATGTCACGTGTGTGGCACATGTGTTTGGTCCATATATGTGAGGTGGGGTTATGATGAGTGTGCATAGTGTATAGTTTATGATGCATGCATGGGCCACTTGTGTGTGCATGAGAATTATGTATGTGATGTGTTAGTGCATGTGTATGGTTATGATGTACTCCATGGTGCATAAATGGTTGATGTATATGGACGGATCAATGTATAATAAATGGATAGATGGATGGATGTGCATGATGTATGGTTGGATGAGTTCATGTGTGATCGGGGAAGTGGACTATGTGATGTACTCATGGATTAGTGGTGAGATGGATGGTCAATTTAGATGGATGGACAAGTATTTTGATGATTTAAGCATGTGGACGGTTAAATGATTGTATCGTTGGATGGATGGTTAAGTGTATGGTTAGATTTATTAGTTAACGAACAGTCGGATCAGATATGTCTAAATCAATGGTTGAGATTGAACCAGTTGATCTTGTAGATAGATGGTCACATCGGACTAATTGGGTACGTCGATTAATGATTAAAATTCGACGGTCAAGATTTATTTGGGTTATTACAATTGTATACTTAGGTTATAGCCAAATAGGGACTGTTCCGATCCAACGGAGCACTTCTGGAGGCCCCTTTTTCTACGTGCAGTCGGACTTAAGCTTCCAGACATTAGATCTAGGTCTAGTTAAGTTTTTGTTCCGATCGGATTTACATATCGACCGTGACGGACCTGTTTCGGTTCAATGGTCGCTGGTATTCGATCAGAGCCACAAGTACACTGACATGTGTTGGAAATTTCCCCTGATCCGAGGGTGTAATTAGGTCAGATTTTGATGGTCTGAATCCTTAGATTCAGCCTACAAGTGAAACGACTCAATTCACTTAAATCTGAGTATGTTTCCTAAAGATATTCGCGGTTCTCACACACTTTACTTCAGGCTCAAGTTGTGCGTTGCTGGACATTGTTAGGATTTGATTTCCGAGATGGTAGTGAATCCTAGTAAGGCGGTCATAACCATATAGTTTCGTGGTGATCGAACTTTTGATGTGCGATCCAGGTCCGATACGGAGTTTGAAAGTGCTCCTAAGAGCAGATTGGTTTTGAGATGGATCCTAAGTTTTAAGGTAATATAGCGTTAACGATTTTACACGTTTTGGGACAGATCATATTTAAAGTGATCAGTGCTAATTTCACTGGTAATCTGGTTTAACACTAGTTAATTCTTACTTAATTTGTAAAGGATTTGGTCCTTTGTGATTTCTGCCTAAGGTGGTACTCGGGTCTTTGTACGGATTTTTCTGAGACGTTACAGTTGGGCACGAAAATAGGCGGGTAGGGTAGAGAGGAGAGGAGAGGAGGGAGGGAGAGACAGAGAGAGAGAAGAGGCCGGAGGGTTGCTGTTGCCTGTCGGACGGGAAGGGATGGCTGAAGGGTGCCGGACAGGAAGGGGTTGTTTTTTTTCGGATCAAGGCGCGGCAAGTAGGGTAGTGAGTAATTAGTTTTATATATATATATATATATATATATATATATATATATATATATATATATGTGTGTGTGTGTGTGTGTTTGTCTATCTATTTTGTCACCTCAATTTTGAGCATTGTTATGGGGAAAGAGAGATCGACCTATAGGAGAAGGTCAGGTCGAAACCGTATACACTCGACCAAATAAACGACGACAAGAAGTCTTCTCGAGAACCCACTTTCCACTCGAAGTCCATGACCAAAGAATAAGCCCACAAAAACACTACCTTCCACGATTCCAAGATCTCCAGAGTTCGTCAGGAATGTCCTGTCCTTCTGCTCGACTAAAGAGATGGGTCAGTGTGCCCCAGGTCAGTAGAGGTGTACACGAGTCCAGCTGAGCACAACTCGACTTGGCTCGGCCACTTGTTGACCCTAGCTCGAACTCGGCTCGATCTCGAGCCTCGATGCCGCCTCGGCTTGTTGTTGGTACAAGAATGGCTCTACTTAATTCGAGCTAAGTTCGCTCTCAGGTAACATTTTCACAAACACATGGACTACGACCTTAAAATCCCATTGTATGTAAAAACAACAAGTTGGTATTTTTACAAGTATGTCATCAAACACCTTCTAAGCAACATTTAAAAAAGAAAAAAGAAAAAAAAGAAAGAGGGTATTTGTTTCATATACATATCTTCCTTGCCACCAGCCACACTTCGTTGAACACTTAGCGAGCAACATTAATATCAAAGTAATTGAATCACTAAACTGGTTTGATCCAAGTTCAATTCAAGTTGGGTTCGATCCGAGTCGAGTCGAGCTCGGTCAAGCTTGAACTCGATTTGAAATTTTTTTAAGCTAAAAAATTCAGCTCGAACTCAGTTTCGAACCGAGTCGAATCGAGCTTTTTTGAGTTGAGTCGAGCGAGCTAACCGAGCTAACTTGGTTCGTGTACAACCCTACAGGTTGGCATGACCCAAGTTCCCATGGCCCAAGTCGGCACAGCCCAAGTCGGCACGACTCAAAATGACATATCTCTCTTAGGTCAGGTCGGCCAAGGACACCTCAGCCTTCCATTGCACGTCTCCACTGGTCTTATCAAAATAAGATGTTATCCAAGAGAGATCCGACTAAGGTCTTCTCCAAAGATCTCAGAGGATATCCGTGACACGTTCGGAACCCCGGGATTTTTAACGATCAAAATCCCTCAACAATACGCACCTATCAAATAGAGAGATCTCATCTATGCCACCGTCTCTCCTAAAACCATAAATAGAGACGCCTCTAATGGTGAAAGGTACTCACTATCTTTAGCCCTAAAACTCTCAATACTCAACTAGACCTAAATCATTTTCCTAACTTAAGCATCGGAGGATCCCCTGCTCAAGCCTTGTCTGTTCCTTGCACAGGTAAGTGTTGGGGATTTTGGCCCGCGGAATCACACAGATCTAGATCTAGGATAGTAATCCAATAACACCAAGCACATACTAGAGAACACAGATTTAATGTGGAAAACCCTTGTGGGAAAAAACCACGGCACAAAGCGACAGATCTCCACTGTGAAAGTAGAAATTAAAAAAAGAGAGGACTTACCCAATTTGAACAACCTCGAATCTCACCCTTGCTACACCCTTTAGAAACCCTAAAATCCCTTTAGGAACCCTTGGAACTCTTTTAGAAAGCCTTAGAATACATCCCAATCCCACATACACCCCTTTATATAAGTTTAGAAAGAAGCAGACTCGGAATAGGAAACAAATTCCACGAAATCTGTGTTTCTACAATCGCATCTGTGGAACTCTTCGATGTCATCGAAGGTCTCTCGATGACAGCTTTGATATCATCGACGGTCCTTCGATGATATCGAAACAGGACCAAAACTGTCCAGCAACCAGGGGTGAAAAATCCAACAATTATCGATGTCATCGAAGGTCTCTTGATGACAGCCTCGATATCATCGACGGTCTATTGATATCATCGACAGACCAACAGACAGATTTAAGACATATGTCGATATCATCTAAAGATATCATCGACAGACTACCAGGCAGATTTAAGACATCTGTCCATAACAATCTCCACCATGTCTTCTATCTTCATCCATGTAGCTTTTTGTCCCCTTCTCTTATTTTACACCATATCATAGCTCTCTTGCACACTCCGTCTTCCTTTTACACCATTGCCAAGCCTAGAGAAGTTGCACAGAACTTGAACTTCTCTACAAAAACATTCTTGTTGATCATATCTGCTAGATCTAAATCCACATGCTCAATCACCTTTGCTCCTATCTTCTCAAAAGAAAAGACGTAGTCTTCTTACCATCTCACCGCTACCCAATATTGTTTGTTGGGGTACTTGCTCACAACATTGATAGCCTGTGAAATAACCGGTCTAATCCAGACCATAACATACACTGCCAACCGCATTCGAATAAGGCTCATGAGATATCATGCTTTTCCTTATCTGTTTTGGGACATGTCCTGAGGAAAACTTGAGGAGAGACACGTAGGGAACGCTCTCCGGCTTTACCTGGCCCATCATATCCTTTATCAATACCTATACATAAGGTATTCTTCCTGTGATTACCAAAGCCTACTCCTCCTTCAGTCTCAACACCGAGAACCATCTTTGCAGCCCCCCTGATCCTTCATCCTGAAAGTCCCACTTAACCAAGTCTACAATACATTGATTTCAGACATGTCATAATTGGCGATTTACATATCATTAATTCCTGACTCACCATGAAGGAATCAAATCACTGCCTAGGTGACTGGTCGAACCACAACCTCCTGCAAAGTTTTTCTCAGTCCCTTTAACTTTGAACTGCTCTGGTTACTTCATGTAGATCTGGTCTTTACTTTCTCTTGCAAAAGTGCAGACTCCACATCCATCCTTCCAGCTTAAGATCACATTGGTCAACCAGCGCCAATCACGGATCTAATAGACATCTGTTATACCGTCGGCGTGAATATCTCTGAGAAACCAATCCCTTCTCTCTGAGCATAACCCTTCGCTACCAACCTCGCCCTGTATTTATGTTGTATCCTCCTGAAGATCCACCTGCATCCAACCGCTTTCCGGCCCACTGGAAGCTCCACCCGCTCCCATATGTCGGTTTGGTCCAACGAATCCATCATATCGCCCATAGTCACCTTTCACTTCTCAGTACCAGGCTCACCTAGAGCTATCTGAATAGAAGATGAATCCCCTGCGATATTAGAGTCGTCCATGTACCTCGCTGATATCCTGCGATCATGTCATGTGATTCTTCTCACAAGTGGCTGCTCCACCTGCTCTATATCTCTGTCTGCACGTCTCAGCCTTTCTGCCCTGCCCGCTCATGTGGTCATACCCAACATGCCACACACGTGCAGAGGTAGAATCTGCTACATCCACTGCAGCTCCACCTTTTGAAGTGCTCCCGATCAACCTGTACATGTTACCAAGTCGTTGCGCTTTCATGATTACCCGTGCCCCCTTAGATACCTTAAGAGTACTATTAATACTTGTGTATCTGCATCCTTTTGCCTCAAGTACACCAAGAGAAATCAAATTTTTCTTCAAATCAGGAACGTGCCTGACATCAGTCAGGGTACGCTCCACCCCATCAAACATCCTGATGCGCACCGTACCAACAACCACAACATTATAGGTAAAGCTATTCCCCATAAACACCTGTCCACCATCGTACTCGCTATAGCTGACGAACCAACTCCGATGAGGAGTCATGTGAAAAGATGCCCCTGTGTCTAGCATCCACTCGTCCTTACGATCATCGTATGACCGCCTCATAGTAGACACAGTCAAAACATCACCATCATATCCACTCGATCCATCTGACGTGGCAACATTGGCCTCCCTGTACGAAGCCTCAGAATCTACTCTCTTTGATTTAGGATTTCCACAATCCTTCTTCACATGTCTTTCCTTCCCACAATTCTAGCACTTTACCTTTCATTTGCCCTTGCCCTTGGATTTGGATCTATAACCTGAAGAATCCGTACCTTGTTCAGAATTCTTACCCATTGTAAACAGTGCATCAGAAGATGTCCTCATGTCATCATTAAGTTTTCTCATAGTCTTCCCTTGAAGGGCTGAGATAACGGTGTTGACACTTAGGGTTTTATTCGTGCTGCACATAGTGTCCTTGAATGACTAATACGACACCGGAAGAGAATTCAGCAACATACATGCTTGTTCTTCATCTTTTATCACTTCCTCCATATCCAGCAATTTGCAAACTAACTTATTAAAGCTGCTAATGTGAGCCTCCAGATCTCCACCCTCTGCCATCTTGAAGTTATACCATTGCTGCTTCAAGTGCAGGTGATTTTTAGAGGATTATTTTGCATAAACATCCTCTAACTTCGCCCATAACTTAGCCGCAGTTTTCTCCCTCATGACGTTGTAGAGAACCTCATTCGTGAGACATAAACGGATCGACGATAGAGCCTTCTTATCAAGAGCATCATCAGTCATAGTAGACTTTCGCTCCTCGAGAGCACCATCTTCACCTTACTTGATTAAGGAACTCATCATCTTGATCTTCCATAACTCAAAATTATTTTTCCCTGAGTACTTCTCAATCTCATACCTGGTGCCCGCCATTATTACTAATCCTGCAGATTTAGATTTGTGCCCCAACCGATTGCTTTGATACCACTTGTTGAGGATTTTGGCTTGCGGAATCACACAGATCTAGATCTAGGATAACAATCCAATGACACCAAGCACATACGAGAGAATACAGATTTAACATGGAAAATCCTTGTGGGAAAAAACCACGGCACAAAGCGACAGATCTCCACTATGAAAGTAGAAATTACAAAGAGAAAGGACTTACCCGATTCGAACAACCTCGAATCTCACCCTTGCTACACCCTTTAGAAACTCTAAAATCCCTTTAGGAACCCTTGTAACTCTTTTAGAAAGCCTTAAAATACATCTCATTCCCGCATACACCCCTTTATATAAGTTTAAAAATAAGCAGACTCGGAATATGAAACAAATTCCGCAAAATCTGCGTTTCCGCAATCACATCTGCGGAACACTTCGATGTCATCGAAGGTCTCTCAATGACAGCTTCGATATCATCGATGGTCCTTCGATGATATCAAAACAGGACCAAAACTGTCCAGCAACCAGGGGTAAAAATCCAACAATTATCGATGTCATCGAAGGTCTCTCGATGACAGCTTCAATATCATTAACGGTCTGTCGATACCATCGACAGACCAACAGAAAGATTTAAGATATCTGTCGATATCATCTAAAACCCTGTCGATATCATCGACAGACTACCAAACAGATTTAAGACATCTATCCATAATAGTAAGTGGGTTCAAAAAGGGCTACTCATATTTCTACATCAAAAGGCATAATCCAAAAAAATGATACAGTTTAAAAGTTCAAGTCAACCACAACACAAGAAATAGTGAGGATTGAACATCTACCTTTGAAAACTTCTTAGGTCAAGGAAATTTTGGATCAAGCTGATATTGATCCTTTCTCTTCATTCAAGGTTACATGACTGTATGAAATGTTGGATGGAAAATAAACATTGTGGTGTTTCCTCGTAAGTTTTCAATCTTACACCTTCAATCCCCACCGTTTCGTGTGGTGTGCTCTTTTTGAGTATTGGATCGGCCTATTTTTGGGTTCTTGCCTTGAAATAAGCTGGAAAAAAAGAAAGAAAGAGGAAAGATGGACGGCCAGGAGAAAACCCATACAACGGAAACAGATTGGCTACTCCACCTGCCACCACCACCTGGCTGGTAGTCGGTGCTATGTGGGCCCCACCATGATATATGTGTTTCATCCATTCCGTTCATCCATTTTTACATATCATTTTATGGCTTGATCCTAAAAATGAGAGGGATATAAATCTCACGTGGACAACACCACATGAAACACAATAGTGATTGAAAATCCACCATTAAAATCCTCCTAAGGCCCACTATACTGTTTATTTGACATCCAATCTGTTTATTAGGTCATACTGGCCCAGATGAAGAGAAAAAACAAAGAACAGCTCGATCCAAAACTTTTATGGCCCCCCAAAATGCTTTTAATGGTCGACCCTCATTCAACAATGTTTCCTTTAATGTGGTCCACTTGATATTTGGATAGACCTCATTTTTTGTACTCATTCCGTAAAATGATATGTAAAAGTAGATGGACGGCATGGATGAAACACATACGTCATGGTGGGGCCTACATAGAACCGACCACCAGCCATTGGCTGGTGTCATCCGTTTCCCCAGACAACACGGCGGGGCCTAAAGAGCTTTTCCACCAGCTACCTCCGCTAACGAACCTCTCATAGAACAGTTCTAAAGTCACGACTTCATCAAATCTCAATCAGAGGAAACCGGATTCGAGAGAGAGACTATGGCCAATGTGTCTTAGAAGCCGTACGTTTGAATTACTAAAACCTCTCTCAATCCCAAAAATCCTTCTCTCTAAAAACGCATTCCAAAACTGTGATGCCTTCCAACACCACAACATACAGACACAGCAACTCCGAAATCACACCTCTGCCCCGCCTCCCAAAATCCTCGTTTTTCCCACCAATAACGTGACAACAGCAGCTGCAGGCGTTTTGGTCACCAACGTCATTTCTCTAAACAAGACGATTCGTTTTCATCTCAGAAATGGGGATTTGGATTTTGCATGCCAAGTGTTCGAGAAAATGCCTGTGAAGACGAATTTCTCTTGGAATTTGATCTTGACTGGGTACTCTAGGCCTGGAAGCTGGAAGAAGCGCTGCAACTGTTTGAAAGAATTCCTCAACCAGATGTCTACTCCTTTAATATCATGTTGGCCTGTTACTTTCAGAACTCTGAGGTTGTAAGTGCTCATTGTCTGTTCGATAGAATGCCCGTAAGAGATTCGGCATCTTGGAATACGATGATATCTGGCCTCTGTCAGAATGGAAAGATGCTGGAGGCTTGGGAGGTCTTTTCGACCATGCCACAGAAAAATGATGTTGCTTGGAGTGCTATGATTTCGAGGCATGTCCAGAGTGGCGATTTGGGTTTAGCAGTGGGTTTGTTCCATCAAGCACCAATCCTAGAAAAGGGGGTGTTTTCATGGACAGCAATGATCACGGGATTCATGAGCTTTGGCAAAGTTGAATCAGCTCGGGAACTGTTTGATGAAATGCCTGAGAGGAACTTGGTGACATGGAATTCCATGGTGGCAGGTCATGTCAAGAATTGTCGAGCAGAGGATGCGCTGAAACTTTTTAGGATGATGTTGGAAATGGGCATGAGGCCCAACCAGTCAACCTTTAGCAGCGCTTTGTTGGGTTGTAGTGATTTGTCCGCTTTAGAATTGGGGAAGCAGATTCATCAGTTTATCAACAAATTTCCGTTGCATCTTGATACCACATGTGGGACTTCACTGCTGAGCATGTATTGCAAATGCGGAGGTTTGGATGATGTGCACAAGTTGTTCGATGAGATGCCCAGGAGAGATGTCATCACGTGGAACACAATGATTTATGGCTATGCTCAACATGGCTTTGGAGAGAAAGCGATTCGATTGTTTGATGAGATGAGAAATGAGAGAAGGAAGCCAAATTGGATTACTTTTGTTGGGGTTTTATTAGCATGTAATCATGCAGGATTAGTGGAACTTGGAATTAGGTATTTTGATTCTATGGAAAAAGATTACAAAGTTGAGTCTAGGCCAGATCACTTCACCTGTATGGTTGATCTGCTTGGCAGAGCTGGCTTGCTAGCTGAAGCGGTTGATTTGATCCATAAAATGCCTTTTGAGCCTCAGTCGGCCATCTTTGGAACCCTTTTGGGTGCATGCAGAATCCACAAAAACTTAAAATTGGCTGAATTTGTAGCACATAAGCTGCTCGACTTGGATCCCTTGAGTGCAGCTGGTTATGTCCAACTAGCCAATTTTTATGCAGCAATGAACCGGTGGGACGATGTTGGGAGGGTCTGCCAGTTGATGAAAGAGAAGAAGGTTGTGAAAATGCCTGGGTACAGTTGGATCGAGGTGAAAAGCTTGGTTCATGAGTTCAGATCAGGAGATCGAATTCACCCCCAGTTGGCTTCTATTGAAAAGAGGTTACATGAGCTAGAAAAGAGCATGAAGACTGCTGGATATGTGTCGGATCTCGATTGCGCATTGCATGATCTGGAGGAGGAACGGAAGGAGTTGATTCTATCAAGGCACAACGAGAAGTTAGCTATTGCTTTTGGGTTGATCAACACTCCTCCGGGGACTCAAATTCGGGTGTTTAAGAACCTTAGAGTTTGCAGAGATTGCCACAATGCTGCCAAGTTCATCTCTGCAATTGAAGGAAGAGAAATAATCGTTAGGGATACCACTCGGTTTCATCATTTCAGTAATGGAAAGTGCTCTTGTTGGGACTACTGGTGATTGATCCACACCAAAAACTGCAGTTCTCATAAGCAATGTGGCTAGTTTTCCTGACTGGAAAGCAAAAGAACTGGTTTTAGAGAGTTTTCATTCACTGCCCTTGTTCGCTTGCGAGCTCTGGAACAGCTTTTTGTGACCATTTGGAATTGAGTGGCTGTCAGTCGAGAGAAAGTGGAAGAGATTCATGAAAGCTGGGCCAATGAAACTTTCAAATTCATGGGAGAATTTTTTTCGTGGAAGCTCTAACCTCTTGTAGGGAGCTATGGCTTGATAGGAAGGGGCAGATATTTGAAGACAAAGAACCTTCATGGCTGCGGAAGGTTGCTGAGAAAATCAAGATGGATATGGTTTTATGCTCTAGTTAAAAGGGGTGCTTTCCAATGGTATTAGTGGCACTGGGCTGATTTGGGGCCTGCATGATGTGGGGTGGTAGATGTTACCTTCAGGTCCTAAAATTCCGGCTGATCCATGAGTCAGGTGGGCCCCACCACAGGGAACTAGTTGAAGAGGAGACGCCCACCATTGATTTACATGGGGTCCAACTTTGTTGTTTATATGGAATTCAGGCCATTCTGGATGAAGGTCAAAGTTGCGCAGGTTTGCATCTTAGGTGGTCCCCCATGCAAACGAAGGTGGGTGTTCCCACTCAACTTGTTCTCTGTGCTGTGGCCCACCTGAATTTTGGATCAATATGATTTTCTGAATCTAGGTGTAACATGAGGTCATGCAACTGATGGACGGGTTGGATGCGGGTTGGATGCTCTAAATACATCCTTTGGACCCCACATCTTGTTTGTACCACTATAACCTGCTATCACCAATACCACTAGAGCATGCTTCTTTTAAAAAAAAAAATAATAATTTAGTTACATAGATACATATCTAAATTTTTACAATGATTTTTTAATTGGTGAAAAATAGTTTTTGTATTCTGTATTTATTAATTGGTGGATGTTCAGCTCCTTGATGTATCCAAAACTTAAGTAGATCCAAATCTCTGGTGGACCACACCACTGGAAAAAGTGGCAATTGACTATCAAAATCTTTTTGTAGGCCCCTTGTCAACAGGTTGGATGGAAAATAAACATTACTGATCTGTTTACAGTGTGCCTACCAAGTTTTTAATGGTGGATGTTCAATCATCAATGTTCCCTTTGGTGTGGTCCACCTCAGATTTGCATCTGCTTCAATTTTGGGCTCATACCCTAAAATGACTAGGCTAAATGGATGGACAGTGTGGATAAAACATATAAGTCATGGTGGGGCCACAGATGATCCAATCTTCATCATCAGTGAATTCTCCATGTTTAATGTTGGGCCTCAGATAGTTAAACCATCTCAATCTGCAACTCTTCCCACATCTCTTCAGACCAGCTTTGTGAGGGAGAGCAATCCAATTCCCACCTCTGCCATGTTTCTCAATGAAATCTTTGACCTTGCAGTCTTCTTCTGGAGACCATGACCCTTTTTTCACTTTTGCCTTGTCACAGCAAGGAGCCCTTCCCATATCTGGGATTTCATTTTCTTTCTTTATGGTTCTGTGTTCTTCTTGATGGGATGAAAACAACACTTTAGAGGAAACTGAGATCTTTCCAAATGGGTTGGTTGGGCTTTTTAATTTATGTTTTTTACTTTGCTTTGCCTACAAGAGAGTCACCAAATTTTCATGATTGGATGCGAAAAAAAAAAGGTTTTGTCAGTATGAACCTAGTGATGGTCCTGTGGAATGTTCTTGCCAAATTAAGATTCAAGCTCACAGCATGACCCATTGATGAAATTTCGAGATTGTTTTGCAGGAGCTACAGAATTCCTTGAACAGGATCTCAGATGGACAAGAAAAATTTAGATTACCGCAAAGTGTCAAATCATGTCTGTGCACACGTATAGACATATAGTTGTTTAAAGAAAATAGAATGAGTTTCAAGAATTTTTGCTGACAAACAATTTTCCTTTGGAAAGGATTTGTAATTGTTTGTGCATGCATGTTGGTGAAGAGAGGACAAGAGCACTGTATTACAGATTGTCCAGAATTCCTTGAACAGGATGTCAGATGGCTGAGAAAGGTTTAGTTTACAGCAAGTATCAAGTCATGCCTATACCGCTGTATGTGAATATACATGTAGACATTTAGTTGTTTAAAGAAGATAGTACTTTCTTCTCGAGTTGTCATGTTGGGCAAGACAAACATATCAAGTAGGTAACATGCAGTACATTCGTAGTGGTAAACACACCAAACAGTTAAGTGGCCATGTACTTCATTACTTAAAAGGAGGTGCATGGCAACTTGAGATTCATGAATGTTTGTGTTTTTCAAGAGGATAAGGTGCGAACAATGCTATGTGTCTGAATAGTCAAGGAGGTTTTGGCTATTCCCAGAAAACCAATGTCCTTCTGCACCTTATCTTAAAAGTTCCAACTCTTTCTTTTATCCTTCTTTACTGTTTATCCTACTACTCCTGTAACTTTTGAAGGAACATTTACAGGGAAAGGTACCATCTTCACTATTAGAGAGTCTAGGTGAGGAAATTTAACCTTCTTCTTCTGGTGCTGTAATTTCATCTGTTGCTTCTACACCAGAGCTATCAGGTCCCATTTGACAATATAGGATAGGAATGTTGACTAGGCTCTAGACCATGATACCGCTCTGAAACAGCTGGAGCACTCTTGTTTAAAGAAGCAGGACGAGTTACAGAATGCACAGATTGTCCTTTCGCAGCCCGTAGCTTCAATTTTTTGCAACAAAAAAAAATTAAAAATTTTTTACTACATGTTTTCTGTTTTACTGTTTTGCAGCAATTTTTTCCGCTATTTCAGCAGCGGATCACACTTCATTGTGCGATAGAACAAGAAGATGGATGGTGTGGATGATAAAACCAGTGTTCGAAATATCGGTATCGCACAATGTATCTCACCCTTGGGATACAGATACGTATCGGTTATCGCACGGGATATATCGTTTGTATCGCATAGTTTATTGCACTTTTTGGGAAACATGGGGAAACATTAGCAAAATGGTTGAATTTTTTTATGAAACTTAGATTATTTAAAAGACCTTAATGCACACTTTTAAATCATAAAATATCAAAAAAGAAGTGCACATAATAAATTTCCTTTGTATAAGGTACTAAGTTATGCATTATTGATTAAACTAAGGTAAATATATTTAAATATGATGCATACCATTTATAAATGTATAAAGATATGTGTGAAAATGAGTCACATCCAAACATCAATTAAAATTCATTTTAACATGTCATTTTAGGGCATGGGCCGAAAAATAAGGCAGATCCAAGTTTGAGGTTGACCACACCACACAAAATAATGTTCATTGAATGATCACCATTAAACTATTTTGGGGCTATAAATTTTTTGGATAAAGCTAATATTTATGTTTTCCCATCCAGGTTTGTCAAACCTCATGGATAGATTGGATGGCAAATAAACATTACGGTGGGCCCTAAAAGCTTCAATGGTGGACATCATTGCCACCACATTTTCCTATAGTATGGTACACTTGATCTTTCATCGTCTCCTTTTTGGGCTCATGCCTTAAAATTACTTATGAAAATGGACGGAGGGTGTGGATTGACTGGTGTACCACATGAGCTATGGGCATGTGTCAAAGATGGGACGCGAATTTCCTACTAAATCCTTTCGTAGGAGCGGGGCACACCATGATGTTTGTGAGAAATCTACTCTATCCATCAATTTTGTAAGCTTTTTTTAAGACTTGAGGCAAAAATTGAGCAGGATCCAAGACTCAAGTGGGCCGCACTAAAGAAAAAGGTGGGTAGGAAAATTCCTACCGATGAACCTTCCTGGGTCGACAGTGATGTTTACATTCCATCCATACCGTTCATTACATCATTACTACTGGGATGAATTGAAAACTCAAATATTAGACTGATTCAAACCCTGTGGCCCCACAAATATTTCAACTGTGGACCTTCAATCCTCACTTTTTCGGCCTACTTGAGTCTTGGATCTGGCTCATTTTTGGCCCTATGTCTTAAAATGTGCTCGAAAAACGGATGGACGAAGTGGATTTCTCACAAACATCACGGTGGACCCCACCTAAGTTTCCAGCGCATGAACTACATGCGCCCAGACGAGCGCACCTCTAAGTTGTACAAACAGTTCAAAGGAGATCAGAGTTACATGGCCCCACCAATAATGTATTTATTATATCCACACCGTTCATCCATTTGGAGAGATCATTTTAGATCACGAACCCAAAAATGAGTGACATCCAAACCTCAATTGGACCACACCACAGATAGCAGTGAGGACGATGATTCTCATCGTTATAATATTCGTAGGGTCCACCATAACGTTAGTTTTCCATCCAATCTGTTCATAAGGTCACAAAGACCTTGATAAATAGGAAAAACAAATATCATACGATCCAAAACTTTTGCGACCCAAAAGGGTTTCAATGGTGGACGTTCAATATCCCTCTGCTTTTTTCCATTGTGGTCCACTTGATCTTTGGATCTATCTTATTTTTCGGATAGAGCCTTATGAGGAGCTCGCCAAATGGACGAACGGTTTGGATATAATATATACCTCATGATGGGACCCACATAACTTGGTGACGTGTACATGAGTCCATCCGCCTCCTCTGAATAAGGAAGTGATTGCGATCTTGAGTAACTCAAGTACATTGCGCATCTTGAGTAAACTCTGTGGGGTCCACCGTGATTTATGTATTTTATCCACTCCGTCCATCCATTTCAACAGATAATTTTAGTGCTTGAGCCTAAAAATGAAATATATCCAAATCTCAAGGGGACCACACCATGGGAAACAGTGTGAATTGAACATCTACCGTTGAAAGTTTCTCGGGGGCCACAGAAGTTTTGGATCAAACCTATATTTGTGTTTTCCCTTCATCTATGTCTGTGTGATCTTATGAACAGGTTGGATGAGAAATAAACATCACTGTGGGCCCTAGAAGGGTTTCGACGGTGGAAGTCATTATTCCCACTGTTTCCAATGGTATGGTCCACTTGATCTTTGGTTATGTTTAAATTTTTTTCTCAACCCCTAAAATAAAATGGAAAAACTGATGGACAGCATGGATAGATCAGATATATTCTCGGTGGGCCCAACAGAGTTTACTCAGTACGATAAGAGCGTACTGAGTAACTTAGTACGCAATCCGATTTCTCTGAATAAGGGCTCGGGGCCCTTTTTTTCGAAACAGAGAGGGTTCCGGAACGCCGGAACCCTAAAATTTCTCCCGAAAGCCGATTATTTCAACGATTTCGACGGATTTCCCGGCCAAATCTCTCCAAATCAGAGGCTTCGATTCGAATGGCCCATCAAATGACTTTCGATCGGAGGCAGTGCACGCTTATGCATGTACCAAAATCTACCGTTGGAAGTTTTTTTTTTTTTTTTCGGATAATGATGCTCTCCCAGGTGCGATATTGACGATAATATCGGCAGATATCTGGATTTGGAATTTTTTGGTATCTTCCCGACGTTATCGCGAGTATATCGTCTCGCAGCGGTGCAATACCGATAATATCGGCCGATAGTATCGATATTTGAAACACTGGATAAAACACATGCTCCTGGGAGGCCAGCCCTGAAGAAGTGCACTTTCACCTATAGCTACGGTTATAATCAGTAGTAATTATTTCCATAGCCACAGGTTTCAAAGATATAGTTACGTGTGCGGCTAAAACTAGAACTAGAGCTACGGCTGTAATATCAATAGCTATGGCCAAAATCCATAGCTATTTCCTATGTTAAAAATTTATATAATAGGAGTGCGTGCTTTTACCATTGCTAGTACATGACCTAATAGACTATACCCAACACCAGAGAGACATACGACCCGAGAGATCTGTATAAATATGCGGTCAGACATGTTCACTATGGAAACATAACAATGACATATCCATACAATAACAAGATAACATTTGTCGTGATATATTTCCTTTTAGATCCATAAAGCAGGCTCTAAAAAGATGAAAGCTGAAAAAAGGCTATGATGGTGGAGATCACTGACTCCTTTTATAATAAAATTCAGATTGATCAAAGAAAATAAAAATGGGACTCATTTCTTCTTATGCTGCTGAATTCGCTTTTCAAGGGCAAAATGCTTGTAAAAATGGGTTGTAGGTTAACTTCGCCTTCGACTAGTTGTAGATGAAGTACAAATTTCAGCAAGCAACTTGAGTCGCTTTGAGGGCCATTTTCATGATCTTGTTCATAGCAGAGAATTGCTTCATACGACTTAGAACTGCAGAATCAAGAGGCTTATCAGGAGCTATACCATCAACCTGAACCTATGGATGGCATGCAAGAAAACCAACTATACATTAAGCACAGGCAGAAAAAAGAAAAGGACCATCCAGTTTACTAGGAAGGATATGATTTCCAATCTACCCAAAATGACATAACTATCCATAATTTCTGTAAAAGGACGAGAGGCCACATGAATTTCCAGATAGAAATATTTCAAGGCAGTCAAATGGAAGCACGCGTGGCCTATATATTTGCGAGTGTAGCTGCAAGATTGTAATGATGATTTTCTGTTTGCCTTGTTAAGGCATAATGACCAGGGCTTAGAAGTTATAAGGTTTCATTATCCTTAAATAGTGTGCCAACTAAAGGAAATTTCTGAAGACCACTGAATTTTCTAGATTATGGACAGTGAGAAGCATGTCCATCATTGGAAGATAACAAAATAGAATGAGAATTGAGAAGTATTTCTGCACTAATAAACAAAACCATAAATATTTCACCACTTTCAAGATCTCTAAATTATAAAACATGATATAGCTATAAAAAAAAAACACTCACAGAGAACTTGATGGGCGGTCAGCCGCTTTTTTGGGTCTCCGATAAGCATTCTCCATGCTAAATCTTTTGCACTCTCAGAGATACTAGGCCATGGATCGGATGAAAAGTCAAGGTCCCCATTCAAAACCTGTTCAAATATTCCTTGCTCGGATTCTGGATCATCACAGAGAAATGGAAAACAAAGTCAGCCATTGTTGATAGAATCACCCAAAAACTTGACTCCATATTCATCTGGGTCAAGTTGACTCGAAGACTCGACTTGACTCGACTCAATAGTTAATAAATAGAAATCAAAACTTTCAGAAATACTAAGGAATATTTTAAATAATTGCATATCATGTATGTATTGAAAATTTTGAAATAAGAAATGAAAGTCATACTAAGGTTGCTGGTAGGGAGCGTCTTCCTGATATATAGAGTTGGCAGGTTCAATTTCCATGTTCCTCATATTAGTTTATTTTAATCTTTATTATTATTATTATTATTATTATAAACCAGCTTCATAGGATGAGCGACTCGCCAAGTCTCCAGGAGTCATGTCGAATCGACCAAGTTTTAAGTTGACTCGATGAATTTTCCTAAGTCAGGGCCAACTCGGTGCCAGAACCGAATTTCCTAAAGACTTGGCTCGAAATCTCACCAAGTTGAGTTGGCTCGGCTGGGTTTCAAGTCGAATCAGTGAGTTTTTGAACTATGGTAAAAGGTGGGATTTTTACTTTGTTAGTTGGTGAGCATGAAGAGCAATCATGTATATATTCATTTCTTTCAGCATTAGAGATACTTTGAACAGCACTCAATTTACTTGCTCCAATTATCCATAACAACCCATCCTTCACTTTTTCTTCCACTTGTGTTGGGAACTGGGAAAACTGATTACCACAAGAGTCAAGTGTCATCAGTGTTCTTGTGCCCTGTCTCCAGTTATATCTGAATTGGGTCTTTTTTGTTTTGTTTTTCCCACTCCCGAACCTGCAGGCTATCCACAGTGAAGTCCATCAGATCAACAATCTGGATTACCATATTGTGGGATCCACATATGGTAGATAAGGCCCACCCACATCATATAATTCCTCTCTAACACCATCGGGCTACCTACCAGTCATGGCCCTGAATACCCAACTAATTCAAAGTAGGTGTGTCATGGGGAAGAAACTTGCAACACAATATAATACTGTCCATCACAGAGAAATGGTAAATTCAGTGTTCTATGTATTGTTGATATCACCAACATGTTCAGTATTGCCGGTCAGCAATACAATACTGTCCTAGAGTACAAGAATCTAACATATCAAAAATAATATTGTCGATACATACCAATAAATCATGATATCATGATAAAGATAGCTACCAGATTAATAAAGTAATTACTAAAATAAAAAAAAAAAAAAAAAAAATAAAAAAAAACAAATAGAATTACAGCTTCTCATGGGAAAGTAGAACACTGAAAGAAGAAACAAGGCCAAAGGATGGGGTCACTAGGACTCATGATCTGATGAGGTTACCATGAAATGATGCTGACATCACAGTGGGGTCATCCCACTTCTGGTGGGATAAAAAATTCATAGGGTCAATTGTTCTTAATTTTCAATAAGTAATGTTATTTTATGACATTCTTAGGGAGACTTAGTTGATTCCAGTGCTATTTTTTGAGTCTAGGAAGGATTTCCAGATTTCAAAGTTTTTAAGATAAAAGTGCATTTGGTGGCAGCTTCTTTTTTCAAAGTAGAAGTCATTCTATACTTTTAGAATACCTTCTACTCGGTAAGAGAAGCTGCAAGAAGTAGCTTTTGGTGGTGTTATCAAATTCCCTATAAAAGCAGCTTTTAAGTGTTGTAGTTACCTTACAGTTCAAGGGACTGACATATGTATATGGACTTTTTTTTTTTTGGTTTGTTACTTTTTTTTTGTTTTAAACATGGAACCAAAGCTCCTGTAACCAAGTTAACTTTTGTTTTTTTGCTTTTTCTTTTTTGAACATGGAACCAAAGCTCCTGTAACCAAGTTGACTTTGTTTCACTTGAGAGCAAAACAAGTTACCCTTCTGTTCTTTTTCTGCAGCTGAACCTCAGCCAGAAGTATATATGACTGAATATTGATTTATGGTTGGTTTTGGCTCCCTATTTGGACTTCTAGATCTTACTTACACCATTCATTTCTATCAGTTCCCCAACTGCTTGATCAGAAAGAGCATAACACTGGGGGCCATGGCTAAATGGATACGATATAGATTGCACTAGACATATCCGTGGCCCCACGAACTTTTGAATTGAAAAATAATGCATTGGAGAAATTCAATAAACATACAGTTTATCACGAAAATTTTGGATGATGAGCCATCATCCGCACACTAAAACACAAAAGCTACCCCCAAACATACACTGCCCCGCTTGCAAACCCATTTGTATTTGTTTTTGTTTCTAAAAAGAACAACAAAAACAAAAACAAAAACAAATACAGATATAGAAAAAAGTAATAATAATAATAAATAAATAAATAAACCAAAAAACAGAAATATAGCAACCATATTGGCCTCGTGTCCGAACCACAAAAATATACGGTGCGGCCCACCAGATGAAGGGAAGAGATAGAGATCAAAACAAGAATCCAAGTCCAAACTTTCCACCGTTCGTAACCATCCCAAGTGATGGATGAGATCATCATCTTGGGAAAAAAAACAAACCTAGATCCAGAGCATCTCAATCTGAAAAAAAAAAAAAAAAAAAAACGTGGCTGGTGGTCGGGGGAGAGAGAGAGAGAGAGAGAGAGAGAGAGAGAGAGAGGTGGAGGCGAACGTGGCTGGTGGTCGGGATTGAGGGAGAGAGAGGGCTGCACGCGGACGTGGCTGGTGGTAGGGATTGAGGGAGAGAGAGGGCTGCACGGGGTGCGGTTCCTAGTAGGGACTGAGGGAGGGAGAGAGATGGTTGCACGGCTAGGGACGTTGCGGTAACTGAAACGACCGGTCTCTCTCCCTCAAATCTCGTCTTGAGGATCTCCATAGATTTTAAATTGCAGCATCCAATGGTAAAATTGCCGCATCCAACGGCCAACAGTATGCCAACGCTCGACCTCATGGAATACTACAGTAAGGTCGAGCGTATAGTACCTTTTTCTATATATATATATATATATATATATATATGGGAAAAGGTACTATGCGCTCGAGCGTAAAGCGGTCTTCATGAGGTCGAGTTGGAGTGGGCCCCACCGTGATGCCGTTCGAACATCCATCCCCTCAGTCAGATGCACCATCCCTGGACGGGCCCACACGGCTGAAAATCACGTCCATCCGAGACTTTTGTGGGCCACACCAAGTCCAGAAGTGGAGAGGGGCCGTGCACCATTCAAATATTCAAAACTACTTGTGGCCTCCTTTTGAGACGTTTTTTTATGATCAACACCGTCCATCATGTGTGTCCCACTTGGATGTAATTTTAGACCAATTTTTAGGTGGTTTACACATCTCAGGTGGGCCCCACCAAGTGATTTTACATGTTTTCACGTGTATACTTATGTTTTTAGAAGGTATGGCCCACTTGAGTTCCGTGAACGGTCGATTTCCAGCCGTGTGGGTCCCACTTGGAGTGGTACATCTAGTGGACGGTGTGGATCTTCGAAAGGAATCACAGTGGGGCCCACCCCAGCTCGACCACATGGACGACCGCTTTACACTCGAGCGCATAGTACCTTTTCCCTATATATATATATATATATATATATATATATATATATATATATATATATATATATATATATATATATATATATATATAGGCTCTACTTGGCAACTCGAGTTGGGTTTCGAATCGGGTTGAGTCTGATTGGATTGAGTTTCGGGTTAAGTTGGGTTGAGTTACTGGGTAATTCGAACTCGAGTCGGTATGCTTTCCAATTGGGTTACAACTACTCGATTCGAACCAACTTAGCCATACGGTTTGGGTCGGTTCGAGTCCGACGAGTCTATTCGTCCCTTGTCCACCTCTAGGCACACCAGCCATTTTGCTTTATTCCAATTAAAGTTACATGCCTCGGGATGAGAAAAAATTAGCACCATAGACAAGTCGTACTAAGCTTTTTTTTTTATTTTTCCTTTGCCGCTTAAAAATTATCTCAGCAAAGTAAACTATTTAAAGTACGAAGGTAGGTGTTTTAATAAAAATACTCTTACTTGTTAGGATAAAACAGTTGGAAAAAACAAATGTATTTTTATCTTTCTGATTCATCCATGCAAAAAATAGTCTAGTTTGATAATTTAAGTTTTTTCGAGAAATGATGCAGCCATTTGGTTTCCTTCACATTAAAGTTACATGGCCCCTAATTAGGAACTTATTATATCTACATCATTTTAAAGTATGAACTCAAAAATAAGTCACATCAAAAGCTCAAAGCAGACCACCCTATTTGCAATGTGGTCCATTTGATCTCTGAATCTGTCTTAATTTTACGGCGAGCTCGTCAAATGGACGGACGGTTCCAATATAACGCACACCTTATGGTGGGACTCACAGAACCTGATGATGTCAACACATCTGCCTAGTCGTTGGTGTTTGTTACGCCGGCCAATCCGCTTCACTTTTTTCACGGCTCGGATATTATACACAAGGTACACCTCGGCAGAAAAGAAACGGTTGCATGTAAACTTTTATACACTTCGTCGGACGGGAACATTATCTGTACCGAAATTTCTGACTGTACGACCCATTTATGGCCCATTTCCGAAACGAAGCCCACCTCATTTTTCCTTCAAGCCCCAGCTGTACGGACCCTTTCGAAAGGTTGAAAATGCCCCTGCTTTTCCTTCCGCAAGAGATCGGCCGCTGACGCCCCTCAAACTCCGAGTTGTACGAACGGTTCAACAAATATCAAAGTTACATGGGCCCCACAGTTATGTATTTATTATATCCACAACGTTCATCCATATTTCGAGATCATTTCGGAGCATTATGGAAAAAAAAAATCATTCCCAAAGATCAACTGGACCACACCACAAAGAGCAGTGGGAACATTGATTTTCACCGTTAAAATTTTTGTAGGCCCACCACAACATGTATTTTCCATCCAATCTATTCATAAAGTCACGAAGATTTGGACAAAGAGGAAAGACAAATTTCATAATGATCCAAAACTTCTGCAACCCCTAAAAGGGTTTCAATGGTAGATGTTCAATCCTCCACTGCCTTTCACACTGTGGTCCACTTGATAGCTAAATCTGTCTTATTTTTCGTCTCAAGACTTAATATGAGTTCGCCAAATAGATGGACAGTTTTGATATAACACATACCTCATAAAAGGACCCATAAAGGCGGTGTAGATTACAACATGGGAAAAAAAAGGAAAAAAGCCCGGAACCTATTGCTACGGATTATAACCATAGCCATAACTAAAGCCCATGCTTTTTCGATATGTCCTTTGCTATATATCGAAGGCCTTTCAATATGTACTTCGATGTATCGAATGTTTTTCGATATGATCGAAAAAGGTCCAGAACTATCCAGCGAGTTTGCATAAAAAATTTAGCAATTTTTGATACATATCGAAGTGTATTTGATATGTATCTAAGTTATAGCTACAGATTATATCCGTAGCCATAATTGTAGTCCGTAAAAGTCTATGCAAAATTTTCTCTATTATTTTTTACATGGAGAACTTTATTCTACCTACAATTTTTTCTAATACATATTTATATAAATATGTATATACAAATTTTTTTCCCTTTTTTTTTCATTTCCTTCTTTATTCATTTAACAAGAATATCTTTTAAACCAAAATTAGTTACTTGACGTACCATATATGATTTTGGGGTAGGAGAAACTACTTTAGCTAACTAACCTTGTTATTTTCCAAGATTCCATCAGGTCGATGGTCGAAAATCCATTTCATTCACTTCGTGGACAATTTCAATCAATTTGCGGTCAATTTCATTTATTTCATTTGCTTTGTGATCAATTCCATGCATTTCATGGTTAATTCTGGTGATTCCCCTTCACTTCACGGTCAATTCCATGCATTTCACGGTCAATTACCTTCACTTCACGGTCATTTCCATGCATTTCACGGTCAATTCGCTTCACTTCAGTGTCATTTCTATGCATTTCATGGTCATTTTCGGTGATTCCGTTTAGATTCACGGTCATTTCACGGTCATTTACATGCATTTTACGGCCAATTCGTTTCAATTTAGGATCATTTTCATGCATTTCACGGTCATTCCCAGCAATTCCATGTTCATTCACGGTCAATTTGACGCACTTCACGACCATTTCCACGCACTTCGCGGTCAATTCACTTCACTTCACCGTCATTTCCATGCATTTCAAGGTCATTCCCCGCGATTCCGTGTTCATTCACGGTCAATTCGACACACTTCACGGTTAATTCACTTCGGTCATTCCCGACGATTCCGTGTTCATTCACGGTCAATTCGACGCACTTCACGGTCAATTCACTTCACTTTACTTTACAACCATTTCCATGCACTTCGCGGTCAATTCACTTCAGTTCATCGTCATTTCCATGCATTTCACGATCATTCCCCACGATTCTGTGTTCATTCACGGTCAATTCGACCCACTTCACGGTCAATTCACTTCACTTAACGACCATTTCCACGCACTTCACGATCAATTCACTTCACTTCACCTTCATTTCCATTCATTTCATGGTCATTCCCGGCGATTCCGTGTTCATTCACGGTCAACTCGACGCACTTCACAGTCAATTCACTTCACTTCATGGCCATTTCCATGCACTTCACGGTCAATTCACTTCACTTCACCGTCATTTTCATGCATTTCACGGTCATTCTCGGGATTCTGTGTTCATTCACGGTCAATTGACGCACTTCACGGTCAATTCACTTCACTTCACCGTCATTTCCATGCATTTCACGGTCATTCTCGGGATTCTGTGTTCATTCACGGTCAATTGACGCACTTCACGGTCAATTCACTTCACTTCACGTCCATTTCCACGCACTTCGCAGTCAATTTACTTCACTTCACCATCATTTCCATGCATTTCACGTCATTCTTGGCGATTCCGTGTTCATTCATGGTCAATTCAACGCACTTCACGGTCAATTCACTTCACTTCACTTCACGGCCATTTCCACGCACTTCGCGGTCAATTCACTTCACTTCACCGTCATTTCCATGCATTTCATGGTTATTCCCGACGATTCCGTGTTCATTCACGATCAATTCAACGCACTTCACGGTCAATTCACTTCACTTCACGGCCATTTCCACATACTTCGCGTTCAATTTACTTAACTTCACCGTCATTTCCATGCATTTCACGGTCATTCCCGCATGATTCCGTGTTCATTCACAGTCTATTCGACGCACTTCACGGCCATTTTCATGCACTTCGCAGTCAATTCACTTCACTTCACCATCATTTCCATGCATTTCACGGTCATTCTCGGTGATTCCGTGTTCATTCATGGTCAATTCGACGCACTTCATGGTCAATTCACTTCACTTCACGGCCATTTCCACGCACTTCGCTGTCAATTCACTTCACCGTCATTTCTATGCGCATAGAAATGAGGATGAAGTTAAGTGAAATGACTGTGACATGCATGGAAATGACCGTGAAGTGAAGGTAATTGACTGTGAAATGCATGAAAATGATCATGAATCAAAACAGAATCGTTGGGATTGACCGTGAAATGCATGGAATTGATTGTAAAGTAAATGAAATGAACGAAATTGACCGCGAAGTGAGTGAAATGGATTTTTGACCATCGACCTGATGGAATCTTGAAAAATAACCAGGTTGGTTAGCTAAAGTAGCTTCTCTTACCCCAAAATCATATAGGGTACGTCGAGTAACTAATTTTAGTTTAGAATATATTCTTGTTAAATGAATAAAAAAAGAAATGAAAAAAAGAGAGAATTTTTTTTTATATGCGTATATATACATATTTATATAAATATGTATTAGAGAAAATTGTAGGTAGAATAAAGTTCTCCATGTGAAAAAATAAAATAAAATAAATTTTTTTTTTTCTTCATAGAATGGCACAGACAACAGTTATGGCTATGGTTATAATTCGTAATTATTGGTTAATACCTTCGATATATATCGAATACTCTTCTAAATGTATCTAAAATTGCAGGATTTTTAAGGCAAATTTACTGGACAGTTCTGGACCCTTTTCGATTAATCGAAAGATTTTCGATGCATCTCGAAAGACATATTGAAAGACCTTCGATGCATAGCATACTGGAATTTTAGGGGCTATAGCTATGGCTATGATTATAATCCGTAGCTATAGAATTCCCCGTAGCCATAGGTTCAGGGTTTTATTTATTTATTATTATTATTTTATTTATTTTTTTCTGTTGTAATCCCTGCGTCTTTTTGTGGGTCCCATTATGAGGTATGTGTTATATCCAAACTGTCCATCTATTTGGGGAACTCGTATTAAGGCTTGAGAGGAAAAATAAGATAGATCTAGCTATCAAGTGGACCACACTGTAAAAGACTTTGGAGGATTGAATGTCTACCATTGAAACCTTTTTAGAGGTCACAGAAGTTTTGGATCATTATGAAAATTTTTTTCCCACTTCATCCTGGTCTTTGTGACCTTATGAATATATTGGATGGAAAATAAATGTTATCTGGGCCCTACAAAAGTTTCAAGGGTGAAAATCAATTTTCTGCTGCTCTTTGTGGTATGGTCCAGTTGATCTTTGGATATGATTTTTTTTATAGATAATGCTCAGAAATGATCTCGAAATATGGATGAACGTTGTGGATATAATAAATACATAACTGTGGGGCGCACGTAACGTTGATCTCTTTTGAACCGTTCGTACAACTCGGCGGAGTTCGAGGAGCGTCAGCGCTCGTCTTCGAGCACCAGCCGATCCGCTTGAAGGGGCATTTTCGACCTTTGTGAATGCGTCCGTACAGCTGTGGCATATTCTTGGAAGGTAAAATGATGTGGGCTTCGTCTCGGAAATGGGCCATAAATGGGCCGTACAGTCGGAATTTTCTCTTATCCATTTTTCTTTGGGAAAACCTTTGATACTCTGACGGAGTGTGATAGATGATACACACTCAAAACTTAGTCTGTATACTTAGCATGTAATTAAGTTAAATAAAAAAGTAAAAACTAGGGATATGAATTTAGATGTATTATTAAACAAAAAATATACATTTACTTAACAATCAAATTGATGGAAATTTATTGGATGGTTAAAAATAAGACATCCAATGGTTCTATTTCAACAAACGAGTGTCAACGTATCAAAGTATATGATTGTTAAATAGACTTATTTTTGGTCATAAGAATTATCCAAATTTATTTTGGAAATTTAGTCGGTTTAATTTGAGTTAATGTTTTCCACGTGTACAATTTCTGAGTGCCTGCGTATCAAGCTTCATACACCAGAGTAACAAATAACTCCCTACCTTTTTTCAGACCCTCCCTTCTCAGACTCCTGGGATCAGATTCTCTACTCGCTCAAGTTTCCTTCTCAGAAGTAGCCGTTGAATCAAACAAAATTCCAATCTTCTGCTTCTAACTTTCAAAAATTCCATCTCTATTTCCCTCCAAATCTACACCAACATCCAATTTCCCCCCAAATCCTTGCAAATCCTCACAAAACCCTAATTCCATTTCCTCCAAATTCACCCTCTTTCAATCTCTTTTCACCTTTGATCCCTCCCTTTCACATCAGTTTCAGATTCTTGGAAAATCTCAAGAACCGAGATCGTATTTTCTTCCTTTTTCAATCCCATTCATCGGGATTTTCGACTTTGGTTCCTGGCAAACTGCAAAACCCTAATTCCCATCTCGCAGATTTCTCCCCTTCAAGCTTTTGTTTTCTTTTTCATTGAAATTCCATCTATTTGACTCCAATTTCTTGCTAATTCTCAGAAATAAATAAAATCTTTTTTTTTTTTTTTTTAAACTTTAAAAATCCCGTTTAATGTCCAATTATCTAGTTTCACTTCTTGCTAATTCTCAAAAACCCTAATTTACTTTCTATTCCCTTTTAGTTTTATCTCTTTTCCCTTGGGTTTCTTTCGACTTCTAAGCAATCGAGATTGCATTTTCTCCTTTTAAAACCCCTTTCAGTGTACTTTCCACTTTTTCTACTATCAATTTCCTGCTTTTTAACTTTCTTTATTGCAAAATTCTTCTTTATTCTTCATTTAAAATAAAAAATAAAAAATCAGAAACCAGATTGTATTTAGTTCTCTTTCAATCGCTTTTCTCCTTTCTGACTGGCAGTACCGTGCTTTCCAAAAACACCCATATTTTATTTGCTATTCTTTTCTCCTTTTCCAATCCACTCAGATTCTGTTTGCCCCTTTTATGCTGCCAATTTGTTTATGTGAAGCTTGGTTTCTAATTTCTTGATTCAAAATTTCTAGCTCTTGGAAATGATTCCATGGGGGGGATTGAGCTGTTGTCTGGGCGCAGCTGCTCTCTATATTTTGGGGAGGAGCAGTGGAAGGCATGTCCATTGTTATTTTACTTTATTTTGTTTTTTGTTGGAATATTATTTTGCCTTTCCATTGTTTGTGTTTTTTTTTCTATATCCATATAATATATCCATATAAATTGTATCCATTGTGTTTTAGTTTGCTTTCCATCGCTTTTTTTTTTTTTTTTTTTTTCTTCTTCTTTTCAATATTCATACAAATTGTTTTTCTGCTAATTATTGGTGGTTTTTTTTTTTTTTGGGTGAAGGGATGCGGAAGCTCTCAAATCGGTTACTAGAGTTAACCAATTGAAGGACTTGGGTATGTTTTTTATTTGAATCTTAAGATTTTATTGATATCATTTATGTACACAAATGAGATTTCTTTTTTACATACACAAATATTTAATTATTGATATCATATATATTTTTTTGATGAACAAATGTATTTTTCCTCTCTCAAATGCTGAGATGGTGTACCATCTTATTACCCAATCCCCTTTTTGGCGAAGATTTCGGGTGGTGCTTTAATCAATTTGGAGTGGCTCGGGCAATGCCAAAAGCAATTTACTTGGTGATGGAAGCATGGGATTATGGAATAAGAGGGGGCAAAAGGCGTTATCTTTCTTAACCTGTAATTTGATTTATTTGGAAGGAAGAAATTATCAAACATTTTGCCATAAATCCTCCAATGTAAACTGGGCGAAGCTACAATGAAGAAAAGGGGTGATTTCTTGGGCTATCGCTCTAAATAGGAGTGTCGAGGTAGGACGTATATTTAAATTGGACTTGAGTCCGTTTGATGCATAAACTGGCTTTTCGGTTGTAGTTCTTTCATTTTGTTAGAATTTTTTAAGGTAAATTTTTACAAAGAATGGTGAAATTTGAGCAACAACACTAAATGATGTAAAAGATTATTTGATAGATGGTCATGCATTTGGGGAGGGGGGATGTTCTTTTTCCGTTCATATTAGATGTGTGTTTGTTTTGTTATGATAAAACTGTTTTTTTTTTTTTGGGAAATTTACAAAACACTACCTAATTAATATAAAATTTAGATTCTGATACCTTTAAAAAAATGTTTTTAATAAGCTATGCCATTAGCCTACATAATTATCATCCCACTACCTTTTGTTACGTTTCTTAACGCTTCTCGTGTAACCAAATGGGTTGGTGGCTCAGATAGGCTCCAATGTGATGTTTATGTGAAATCCACCTTGACCACCAAGTGCTTCACCCCATGTTAGGCCCATAGCCCACAAAATCAACCCCATTCGTGATTCAGATGGACCAAACAAGTGGAAACAATGCACAAAACAATGCTCATCCTTTAAACTATTTCTCTTAGGGGCCGTTTGAATGGAAGTAAATGGAGGTAAATGGGGGGAATTGGGAGTAAATGGAGGTAAATGGTATTTGAGGTGTGTTTGGATGGAAGTAAATACATGGAAATGGGAGTAAATGGGCATGTAAATGAAATCCTCTATATGAGAGAGGATTTGGAAGTAAATGGGGTGAAATGCCCTTTTGAGCTCCCTTGGAGAGTCGCATGAGTAAACAAAGGTGGCACCAATGTTCGAAATATCGGTATCACGTTATGTATCGCATCCTTGGGATGCAGATACGTATCGGTTATTACATGGTATATATCGGTTGTATCGCGTAATGTATCGTTGTTGTTGGAAACATGGGGAAACATTGGAAATTGGTTAAATTTTTCAACGAAATTTCAGTGATTGTTAAAAAAGACATCAATACATACTTACAAATCAAAACATTACAAAAAACAAGTGCACATAATGAGTTTTCTTTGTATGGGGTCCTAATCTATGCACTGTCTAATTGAATTGATGCAAGTATATTCAAAGTCTATTCATATAATTTATAAATGTAAGAAGACGTGGAAACACAAGCAATACATTCAAAAGAAAAAGAAGAATCACTAGATTAGGTTACATGTTTGATTTTGATTTTGATTTTTTTCAATTTTTCGGAACTCGGTCCTTCTTCTCCAAATCTCGAAATCGAAGATCCCAATCCGTTATTTTTCATGCCATGCAAAACATGAAAAATAATGGATTTGTAACAATTTGACATTGATTTAACATGATTTATAGAAAAAAAAAAAGAATCGAAAAAAAAAATGTTCACCGGATCAAACATGTTGGATATATCCCACTATTTGTGTGTTTCGTATTCCACAGGTGGGATACAAGATATATCGTGGGATATATCGGCTGATATCGTCGATATTTAAAACACTGGGTGGCACTATGCACACGTCCGCCATACACATGGCATGCTAACAATACTTCGAAACAATTCAATTAACAGCTACATCACTAAAATCACACCAATAGAATGATCCAAATAGTCCAAAGGTTGGCCATCTAAATGGACGGTTAAAAAGCGTTGACAAGTTGCTTTTTTGTGATCCTTATATTTGTGGCCCACCCGAGGCTCAAAATTTTCTCATTTTCGTCTGAAGTATATATTTCAATATGCTTATTATAATCATTCTGTTAAATATCACATATGTACACTAATTTGAGATATTAAAGCTGATTTGGGATATCACAATTATTCTTGTGAATATATTGAAAAATTCCAATTCATTCCAATTCCTATGATTTACTCCCATCCAAATAGAATATTTGGATTTCAAATGCATTTCATTTACCTCTAATTTCATTTCCTATTTACCTCCATTTACAAGCTCCCAAATGAGCCCATAGTGTGTCTCACTTGAATCATGGATGGGCCTAATTTTTGGGCCCCAGTCCTAAATTTTTTTATTGCATCTAATGGTTGGAGTTGATTTTATAACATCATCATGGTGTGCCCTGTAAAAATTAAGAGCGCGTCTCTCTCTCTCTTTCTCTCTCTCTCTCTCCCAATCGTTTCCTTTGGTATGGCCCATTGGAATCACAAGTAAACCTGATTTTTTTGGCCCTGGGTCTAAACATGTGATCACACATATAATGGTTGGAGTGGATTTTACATACACATCATGGTGGGCCCTGCCAGAAATCAAGGGTGTGCGTCCATCTCCCAATTAAAAAAAAAAAAAAGAAACAAAGATTATATTTAAAAAATGGAATTTTATGGGATGCCCCGCCGTGATTTTTTACAGGGCCCATTGTGATGTGTATGTGAGATTTACTCTGACCATCAGATATGTAATCCCATGTCAGGCCCAAAGCAAAAAAAAAAAAAGAAAAAAAGAAAAGAAAAAAAAGGCTCACTTGTGATTTAGGTGGACCTCACCAAAGCAAACGGTTGGGAGAGAGACGTCCACCCTTGATTTTTATAGGGCCCACCGTGATGATTATATAATCCACTTCAACCATTAGATGCCACAAAAATTTAGGTTGAGGCCCAAAAATAGGCTCATCTATGATTCAGGTGGGACACACCAAGAGAAATAGTTTGGAGGGTGAGCATTGCCTTGTACACTATTTCCAATCGTGTGCTCCACCTAAGTCACGGATGGGGCTGATTTTTGGGTTCTAGGCCTAACATGGGATGAGGCAACTAGTAGTTGTCAATGTGGATTTCACATAGACATCATGATGGGGCCTACCCATCGTACACCCAAGTATTGGAGTTATGCACCAAACCCCGTTGACATTAGGCTCAGAGAGCTGATTGGATATTCACTTTGCATAATCCTTTTTTGGTGTATGTCACCTTCTGCCACCAAGTTCCAGTTTTAGTTAAATTTTGTATGTTTAAGGCAGTCCACGTTGACCATTGCCAATGAGTTATATAATACTCGATTCACCTTTGTTTATTTGAAGAACACACCACTTGTATCTCTGTAGCTTGTTTCTCTCTCGTCCATATGGCATGATAGCTGGGGTTTTTAAGAGCAGAACCTCTGTTACCAAAAGCCGAAAGGGTCTCCAACACATTCTCCGATTGAATTCTCAATCGAAATACCCAACTTTGATAAAAGAATAAGCAAAGAACACACTCCTCAACATTATGAAAGTAATAAACAAATGATCAATCATTGCTTCTGCCTCCCTGTGCTGAAGTGCATGTTTGCAAGTCATCTTCTTCTAGTGTAATCAAGAACTCCACTAAAAGACATATCCCTTCATTGTATCGATATATTCACTCAATCCACGGGTTGATTTCCATGTCTGAATGGTCTCTACAATTTATTTGCAGCCATATGCATTATTAGCAAACTCTTGGTACAGAATATTCTTTGTGTGACTTGTAATTTGTTATCTTTTTTCCAATTCATATATTTGTAATGCTTTAGTTAAGTATTTTACAGTGAATCCAAAACTAAGACTAGAGATTGTGGTTCGTTGAATCACCATCATTGTCATCCTCTTCATAGCCTTTTCCCAGCTACTTGGGGTTGGCTTTACAAATCTTGTTTTGTCGAAGATTTTGGTTCTTTGAATATTGGATGTATATGCATCATGCGCTTAAATTCAGAAATGGTAATTCTGTATTTTAATTTTTGTTATCTACAGCTCTTCTCTTGGATTCTGCACGCAAAGTGCTACCTTTGGTTGTAACTATTTCTGGACGAGTTGGTTCAGAGACACCAATCAATTGTGAACAAAGTGGTTTGAGAGGTGTAATAGTGGAGGAAACGGTACATGGAAATTTTATAATTCTATTTTGATCAAGTGCCATAAATACCCATACGATTATTCTTTCATTTAAATAATTTATGAATATTCTGGTTGATATTCTTTTTTAAGGCTGAACAACACTTTCTGAAGCATAACGATGCTGGATCTTGGATACAAGACTCTGCTTTGATGCTTTCTATGAGTAAAGAAGTTCCTTGGTATCTGGTAAGTGATGAGTCTAATGCATTTTTTTTTTTTCTTGATACAGTTGAAATTGATGTACCTGAATTGGATGCTAGGCCCATATAGAGTTTCACTTGAAAGAAGGTTAAGAGTTTCTGTGGATGTCAATATTGATTTATCAGTTTCAATCTCACCCAACCTGGTCATGATTTGAAAAATTTCTCACTCTACCTAGAAAACTGTGTTTTAAAAATTGTGACTGAGGCCAAGGAGATTTGCTTTATCACATAAACTGGTGGTTTTGAGGTTAAGATTTTGAGAGCTCAACTCAATAGTAAAGTTGCATGAAGCATGAAGGGTAGCGACAGCATATTCAGAAGAGGCATGGGGAAGTTTTTGTTTCAAAGTAGGTGCAATTGTACGAGTCCAAAGCGTGATTCTAAGCAGGAGCAGCACCTATGTAGAAGGTACGTGCAACTAAGCTTAGGTTTGCTCAGGCTTGAATAGAGATTGGAAACTTGGTATTGACCGAGTCAATAAAATTTTTGCTGCCCCCCCCAAAAAAAAAAAAAAAAAAAAAAGGAAAAAAGAAAAAGGGGTAAAAAATTCTATAAAACCAATACCATATTAGAAAACAAGCGAACCATGTACATAGTGAAAAACTGAACCTTCTATCTGTAGGATTAACTAGTACATTTGTAGTGCTTGTATGTAGAACAGTCTAAAGTTTGATAACCATTTATTATATCACTGCTTCATACAAATTTAAACCTAGTTAACAACTAATAAGGTATTCTTTCCCCCCCAAAAAAAAACAAACCAACGAATAAGGCAAATAATCCGTGCATCATAGATGACTCTAAGACTCACTATTTAAATCATTAAGCCCTCCCCGTGCTTTACCCAATGTACGTGGTTTGCTGGTGATTGTGTGCATCCGCAGTGATTAGTCTCCCCTTAAAAAGGGGCGGGGACACCTTGCTGTCATTAAAAATAAAAAAAAAAACTTTTTGGTGTTTTTGGTGATAAGCGATAAGCTATGCAATAAAAACATATCATATTTAGGGATGACGTATTACCAATTTACCATATGCGGTCTTGTGGGGAAATATCGAAGGAGAGGAACTCCTTGATTGGTTAAAATAGAGAAGACTTGTTGAATTTGTTAAAGTGGAAGATTCAATTCATGGTTTTGAGCCGGGCTATGCCGCTTCTAGAATTCAGAGGGTGTTGTCTTTGACATCATGAGCAATTGGAAGTCTATTACTCGAGGAGGAATTTGGCAGTGATTGTTTTGTTTGGGTCCACCCTTTTACATTTGTTTGTGTTTTTTTATTTGCTGTTGTTATGTTGAACTTTTTATTGTGCTGTTCTTGGTGGGTCCACCCTTTACGTTTCTTTTGATGGGATGATCCCTCATCTTCTTTTTTGTTGTAGTCCCCGCTTGCTTTTGTTTAATTAAATTTACTTTCAATTCAAGAGAAACGATCTACAGATGAGGCCATTCTAGTCTAGGAGAGAGAAGAGGCTTGGATTAGGAAAAAGGGGTGAACTTTATTGCTTGGTTGGGAAGAGGCAAGGAGGAAGAAAACATGGTGAGAAAGGTAAAGGTGTAACAATTGATGCAAGGGAGCAAGGTTTATGATGTGAGGAGGGAGAAGGATGGAGGCTGGTAACGAACAGAGGGAGCAACAAAGCACCTTGGGGCAAAGAACCTAGAGCATGAGATTGAGTATGTGATGATGTACGTGGAGCTGGTTGGAATGAAGGGCACCTTCTAAGGGCTTTTGGCAATTGCGGGAGGGTGGTGATCCCGAAGGATAAGAAGACAAAATGCCCATGGGGCTTTCCCTTCGTGAGGATGGAAAATGGAGGAGGTACAGTGCGTCATTGGTGCTTATCAAGGGAAGAAGCTACTGGTGTAAAGAGCACTATGGTCCGGAGACGGTGAATACTCCTGCGATTAATTGGGTAGTGAGTGGAGTAAGGGTGAAGGGGAGAGAGGATTAAGGAAGCGGCCGATGGAGGCAAGGAGAAGGAACACTGGAAGCTGAAGAAAAGAGTGAAAGGTATGATACTGGGAGAACTTGAGAAGGTGAAGGGGGAAACCAACAAATGGGCATGAAAAGAACAAGCCGAAGGGGGATTAGTAGTTTGTGTGTATCCAAAGGTGGCGGGGAAGGCGAGGGAAACTTTTGAAGTGGTCTTTTACTGCTCAAACGAGGGAAGGAACTATGTTGAAGGAGATTAGGGATTGGCTAGAGGATTCCTGTGGGGTGGAAGAATGCGTCATCAAGCCTTTTGGGGAGGAGACATGTTGAGAGAGGAGCAGGGGGCATGGGGAAGGTGGACAAGTGTCGTTCCTTGGGGTGGCACGTACATGGGTAAGTGGGAGCATTGATGGGGACAGGGGAGAGGACGGGGGTGGCGAATGGGAGGTTGTGAGATGTGTGGCATGGATGATGGGTGGGGTTGCAGCTCAAGGTAGAAAGTTCGGGCCACAAGCTGGGGGAGAGTGCAGGTTGGATGATCGCTAGAGGTTTGGCGGAGGCTTAAATGCTAGGTGGCGGGTGGTATGGTAAGTTTGGGGTAGGAGAGGAGTCAAAAGATGACACTTGTCGGATGACGTCAGCGGTTGACGATAGCAAGGTGGCCTATACATCAATCGAGGTGACAACAGGGGAATGGAGGCTCGGGATAGTTGTCGTAAGGAGAGGGATGTTCGAGAGTTGGGTGTAGCCTCAATCGAGGCAACAACAGGGGAATGGAGGCTTGGGATAGTTGTTGTGAGGAGAGGGATGTTCGAGAGTTGGGTGTAGCCTCAATAGAGGTTCGAAAAACACTTGGTAAAAGTAAGGGTCGGAAAGAGGTAATTGGGGAGTAGGTTGGTGACATGTGGAGGGAGTTGATTGGTCTTTGCGCTTTCGAGAGGCAATATGGGTCTGTTCAAGCTACACGTGGAGGTGGAGGCATATATGAGAGTTCAACACTTATGCCATGCTGATGTAGGACGCATGATTTAATGCTAGCATGCAACGTGAAGATTATGAAAGAGTCCATAAAGTAATTCAATTAACAAAAATGTTAATCCACCAAGTAATTAAGAGTAAATAATAAGAAATAAAATCTGATTTAACCTAAATCACATGCTCGCATGCTAAGAAATCACATAAATCAATTAAAACTAGGATCGATGGAAGGATAGAACTTCCAATTTAGCATAGGCATGTTCCACACTCAAGGGACATTTGTAGGTTTTATGATTCGGGTTAGGATGGAGAAAATCTAAAATTTAAAGAATTATGGTTCATGGGAATTGAGAATTTTGGAATTAGGGTTTTTTTAGAAATTGGGGAAATAAGAAAGTTAGGGATTTTAGGTTTAGCGTTAAGGTTTTGGGAATGGAGGAAAGAGGTTTTGATATAAGGATGATGGAAAGCCAAAAGGTGCTAGGTGGGATTTACACTTGTGGTCGTACGGTCACACGTGTGGCGTGGGGTGGATGGGTTTAGGTTGGTTAGGGTTTGGATTGTAGATGGGTATGAGAAAATCGGGTTTCGGAGAAGACCAAGATCTGAGATGAGGAGAATGAAGAACCTGAAGAAAATACCTATATGGGGTAGAAAAGAGAAGATGGTGTGGGTATAGATGGAGACCTTGCACCTCCGTTGATGAAGAATAGCCTCGCACTAATCTTCCCTCCAAATTGCATGGAAGTATCTTCAAATCGCATGAAGATGGAGAAGAAAGCAAAAGCTTCTCTCTCTTGAAAAAAAATCAATATCAACCATCAAAGAAATCTTAAAAATAACAAAAAACATAAAGAAAGCAAGATCAGAGTCCAAGGGGCTCCAGATCTAAAAAGATCTGGTGGCCCGATGGCCTGATCGACAATATCCAATGGTCGGATCAACATGAAATAGAAATCCTGTGGCTAAAATGATCTCCTAAGCAACCCACATGCATTATCCCAATGTGGGGTGTTCCTGATGCATGTCCAATGCATGTGGGGTCTTCAAAATGGCTTGGCGGGCCCCATTTGAAACAAGTCTCCCATCCACAAAGAAAGCTGCGCTAATGTGGGTGGTCGTCTCCGTCTCTGGTACACCTGAGTAGGTCTTCTAATGTCCACATCACATTTTAGGCATGTGTAACCATGGTTCTGAATGTTGGTATCGGTCCGGTGGAAAAATGATACAATACAACGTCACGTATTGGTATCGGGGCCATATTGGCCTATATATGTTAGGGATTTTTTTATTTTATTTTATTTTATTTATTATTATTATTTTTAAAGCAAAAAGAATATGAAAAAAATATTAGAAAAATAGGAAAAAAATGAGATATCCAAGAATCTATCATTTTTTGTGTTTTGACCACGTATTCAATGGTGTATCGGACCATTATTTGATGAGAATGTTGTCTGTTGATTTAATTTGTTGAAGGTCAACTAAATGGGCCTTAATTGAACACAAATCAAGCATGATTTTGTGAATTATGGCACATTACATTCAAATACGACAAGAAGAAGATGAAAATATAAAAAAGGAAAGTGAAGGTTTTTCCTTCTTTCTGATTTTTCCCACAACGGTCCACTTCGCTTCGATTTCCATTCACATTATTTGTTTTGATCCCAAAATAGGTATAGATCTAGCCTAAAATGATTTTTAAGCTTCTTCTATGGTTTAAATGAAAAAAGAAGAGGAGAAATGAGTAAAATCTTGAAAAAAATAAATAAATGAAAATTGAGCTTTTATAGATGTATCGGCCTATATCAACCATATCGACCTCATATCAGTGCCGATATGGGCCGATACTGATGCAGGACATGAAATTCAAATATGATGTGCGAGATTTCAGGCTTAAGATCACGTTAGTTCAGAAACAATTACACAAATTCCATATCCTACATGAAAAGTCTAAACATTCAATTAAGGGGAATCTATGTGGGTCTAGGCCTACACATGTTAGGGTTGGATCAATAAAAATTATGAACCAAATGATACTCAAAGATAAGAAGTAATCATCCACACATGCACAGTAATCAGTCTCTAATCCAAGAGATTCACTAATTTCAACTCAAGGAACCCTAAGGTGAAAAAAAGGGCAAATAAATTAAGGGTAATGCAATCTAGGGTTAGGGTTTATGAAAATGGGTATGAAAAGGGGAAAATAAGATGAAACTTGAATCGGGAGACAATTCCCCCGACCGGACAGCGGGCCAAGGCCTGGCGCACGTGCGCACTAGCCTGGCCGCACGTGCGATCGGGTCCCACATCCGGAAACTGATTCCTTGGCCTTTGTCGGTCAGGTGTGGGCTCCAAACCCCCAAAGTTTCAGGGCGATCCGAGCTACGGGCTGTGCGCGGTGCTCCGCCGAAGTTTCAAACCTTTTCTGCGGGGCGATTTTGAAACCGGGCGTGGGAGAAGATCCACAAAACTGATGGATTCGAGGCGAGGACGGCCTTAGAAGGTGAGATATATGGATGAAAGATGGTAGAGACGGATGGGGATAGATGTGGCTTCACACCACGGTAGCTAGCCCTTTGAAAAGGGAGGGCTTCGCACCCACTTGAGTTTTTCCACAACTCTAGAAACTCAGAGAGTAGAAAAAAAACTTGCAGGAATTTTTATTAAACTTTAATGAATCAAAAGAGCTATAAGGGGTGCCTATTTATAAGAAAACTCTATATTCCAAAACTCGCGCCATGTGTGCAACTTATTACTTGGTTATGAAGTAAACCAAAATAAAAACTAATCAAAGAAATCTAAAGCATTTATGATATTTTAAATAACATAAATAATCAAAACCTAAAATATGAAGTCAAGCCGACTAGTGGGCCTCGATCATGAGATCTCATGATGGGCTTTACTTGATTATCGGGCCCACTCAAATGAACCAATACTCCGTCTTCTAACTAGGAGACCCTCCCTGGACGCCGTCGTCGAGCCAAATCGATGGTGGGGCCCTTCCTCTCCTTGCGTACGTGCGTAGGGGCGGCGTGCGTGAGCGTGTGATGTCCCCATCAGTTCTCCTCGGCTAGCGAAATAAAACTCCTGAACCTCTCCAGAATGTCAGGATTAAGTCTCTGAAGCTTTTCCTTTGTAAGCCACGTGCTGTCTGAAGCTGGGCGTGACTTCCATTTAACCAGGTACTTCTAAAACCCGCCGTCCGATGTTGAAACTATCTGATGGTCCAGAATATCCTCTATTTTCTCTCTGGGTGTGTGAAGGCCAGGTATGGAAGGTAGAGGCTGGTACGAAAGGTCGGGAAGAGTAGGTATGGGAGGTAGAGGTTAGGAAAATGGGTCGGGACGGGTAGGTATGGGACGTAGAGGCTGGAAAAATGGGTCGGGAAGGGTAGGTATGAGAGGTAGAGGCTGAGAAAATAGGTCGGGACGGGTAGGTATGGGATGTAGAGGCTGAGAAGATGGGTCGGGAGGGGCCTATGGATCAATGGAAAGGTCTGGGGATTCAGGATGGTTAGGTGAAAGGCTGGACAATACATCAATGACCCCTTGAAATGTAACTAGATCCTTCACATTGAATGTGAAATTAATTCCTATGGAGGGTGGAAGATTTGCCACATACGCATTGAGATCGTTTTGTTTTATAATTTTAAAGGGTCCAGCACTACGCGCGTGTAACTTACAAACGGCCCCCGGAGGATACCGTTTGGGCCTGATGCGAACCATCACAGAGTCTCTTACATTGAATTCTTTGAAACATTTATATTAGTTTGCAGAAAATTTGTAATGTTCATTACTAGTAGTGATCTTCTACCTGATTTCTTGATGCCATGAATGAATGTGATGTGCAAAAGACTGCAGACTCTGACGGCCTATGGGACAGTGACATAGGGACAAGATCAATATGTTTCTCAGGTTTATAACCAGTAACGACTTCATAAGGACTGAGACCTGTGGGCCTATCGACAAAACTATTAAACGCAAACTCGGCTGTAGGTTTTACGGTGTCCCATATTCTGGTGTGCTTTATATCCCTCCTAGGGGGAGACTTATCCGATAGATCATTAGGAAAGACATCACGAAACTAATTCACTACCGGAATGGCCTCAGTGGGTAACTCTACACTAGCCTTTGGTGCATTCTCTCTAGCCATAAGGCTGCACGTGTTGTACCCCTCAAAATAGTGTCTTGATGTCCCTCATGGGGTGGGTGCACGGGTGCATGCCCATAACTGATTCCTTGGCCAACTCCATTCATTGGTCTATCCTCCTGGCCACCTACCTGAGATTGAACATCTACCCCAATGGGGGGTTTGTCTCGGCGGAGGCCTTTAGTTGGGTAATGCTCACATCAAATTGATCAAAGCCTTGGTCTATATGTTGTTCCAAGTGCTTACCCACAGATTCGATCTGCTGGGATAGTTTGTTTAGTGACTCTAATAGTTGCTCCATGTTTAGAGTAGGGTGCAAACCAAAACCATGACTCGTACGTGTGGGCATACACTTGCTAACTCCACCTAAGGATTTTCTATGATGACTATATGCAACTAGATTGGACTAAATGATGCTATGAGACTCTATATGAGGGAAACTACGCAGTGTTACAAAAATTCAGCATCATAGTTGGCGAAATATGGGAATAATAGAAAGTTACAGAAATGTGAATTGCTAACTCCCTACTAACAGAAATTTTAGCAACTAATATCAAGGACTACGGGCTTAAACAACTATATGTGATGAAAGTGGATGCATGAAGGACTTAAACAAACTAACCTTGAACATGTAATGTATTCCCCTATAAGAACCCTAAGCTCTGATACCAAATTTGATGCAGGACATGAAATTCAAATATGATGTGCGAGATTTTAGGCTTCACGTTAGTTTAGAAACAATTACACAAATTCCATATCCCACATGAAAAGTCCAAACATTCAATTAAGGGGAATCTATGTAGGTCCAGGCCTACACATGTTAGGGTTGGATCAATAAAAATTATGAACCAAACGATACTCAAAGAAATTATCATCCACACATGCATAGTAATCAGTCCCTAATTCAAGGGATTCACTAATTTCAACTTAAGGAACCCTAAGGTGAAAAAAAGGGCAAATAAATTAAGGGTAATGTAATCTAGGGTTAGGGTTTATGAAAAAAAGTATGAAAATGGGAAAATAAGAGAAAACTTGAATCTGAAAACAATTCCTGCGAGCGGATAGCGGGCCAGGGCCTGGCGCACGTGCGCACTAGCCTTGCCGCACGTGTGAGTGGGTCCCACATCCGGAAATCGATTCCTTGGCCCTGGTCGGCCAGGTGTGGGCTCCAAACCCCCAAAGTTTCAGGGCGATCTGAGCTACGGGCTGTGCGCGGTGCTCAGCCGAAGTTTCAACCCTCCTACAGGGCCAGATTCTGGAAACTGGCTGTAGGGAGAAGATCCACTGCAAAACTGATGGATTCGAGGCGAGGACGGCTGTAGAAGATGAGATATATGGATGGAAGAGAGTAGAGACGGATGGGATAGATGTAGCTTCGCACCACGATAGTTAGCTCTTAGAAAAGGGAGGGTTGAACACCCACTTGAATTTTTCCACAACTCTAGAAACTCAGAGAGTAGAAAAAAAGTTGCAGGAATTTTTATTAAACTTCAATGAATCAAAAGAGCTACAAGAGCTGCCTGTTTACAAGAAAACTCTATACCCCAAAACTCGCGCCATGTGCGCAACCTATTACTTGGTGATGGAGTAAACCAAAACAAAAACTAATCAAAGAAATTTAAAGCGTTCATGCCATTCTAAATAACATAAATAATCAAAACCTAAAATATGAAATCAATCCGACTAGTGGACCCCAATCATGAGATCCCATGATAGGCTTTAATTGATTATCGGGCCCACTCAAATGAACCAAAACTCCGTCTTTTAACTAGGAGGCCCTCCCTGGACACCATCATCGAGCCAGATCGACGGTGGGACCCTCCCTCTCCTTGCGTACGTGGGTAGGGGTGGCGTGCGTGCGCGTGTGCCCGTGATGTCCCCATCAGATACTAGCCGATACGGGTCAATTTTTTCGTATTGGGCCGATATGACCTCATATCGTGTATCGTCTTGTGCCAATATGGATAAGATACGGCCGTATCGGCTGATACAATACCGATATTCATATCCATGTCTGTAACGTGAAGTGAGATGATTGTTTAGACGCTTGGGGGGTTTAAAGGGGACTTGGGGTTGCAATCGGGCATTATATATGTGAAGGGGGAAGTTGTCAAGTCTCTTTGGAGCTGCGAGAAGACCGTTGCAAAGGAGGAAGGCCAACATGGTGCTGAAAGGAGTGAGATGGTGCTCGAATACGATATCCACTCTCCAGGATCAGTTTGCGATGTGGGATGTGTATGGTGTTAGAAGTGCTTGAAATTTGTGGGGTACCGGTATGGCTGACACTAGAACAGGGGGTGAGATCACTGAAAGGTGGCTGTTGGTCATTGTATTTGATAAAAACAAGGAAGGATGCACAAAGTCACTGATTCAGGAGGAGAAGGGTTTGTAAAGGAAATTGGGACAAAGATAAAGAAGGAAATAGTAGATTTGTGTGTCAAGTTCTCAGGAATTGATGTGTAAGTTTGAATCCATTCTTTTGATGTATGATTAGCTTTGTTTATGTCTTGGCTATTGCGTCGGCATTTTTCTAATAAATGATCAATTATTCCTTAAAAAAAAACATGTTGGAAAATTATTGCTGAAGGTGGGACGAAAACCAAAAGCCTTTCATGGTACGGAAAACTTCACATGATCAAACCATAAACTTAAATTGATGGGAGTCGCATTGGAAATCCAGGTCCAACCAGTTGTGGAGGCATCATCAGGGACAACAAAGGAGAAGTCATGCAAGCTAATATCTTGAAAAATTGAATAAAGTTTTGGTCTCAGTTTCAAAAGTTGAGTTCTAAAGGGTTGTGGTCTGTATCCTATAGACCCCAAGTATGGGTTGAGTGTCATCCACTTACTGCAATAATATGATCAGTGGTTTGACCCATCCATGATCCAACCTGAAAGGGAAAAAGAAAATAAAAAAGGAAATGATTTCTAATGTAAGTTACATTATGTGATTGTTGCAGTCTCCATGTGATGAACTCTGCATGATGCACTGTATCAAACTCTATTGCACCAATGCATGTCTGCAGAGTATCAGGAAAAAAAAGTATTTGGCGTATGTCATATTTGTTGATATAAAAGATCACATATTTTCTTTGTAATCCGTAATTCTATAGTAGCCAGCCATGATAGATTCCTGCTAAATATCAAATGCAGTGTACTTTTTATATATTGGCCATATGGGGTTTAATCCAATTTCATGCTCCGAATCAGGAAATTTTGACAGATTATACTAGCTGAATCTCATTTCTAACCTTTTCTCTGAAAATTTTTGGAGTTTCTTGGCTCAATTTGGTTACCCAGTTGAAGTAGAATCTTTGAATTGTATAGTCCTGTTCATTTCCTGGTGTCGATGCTATTCACATAAATCTTTTTGAACTGTTTTTTTGTTTCTTTGCATTACTTTCTTCATCTCTTTCTTTAAAACTTTTTCTTAACATCAGGACGATGGGACTGGCCGTGTATTTGTTGTGGGAGCACGCGGTGCTAGAGGCTTGGTGTTAACTGTTGCAAGTGAAGTCTTCGAGGAGTCAGGACGGTCACTTGTGCGTGGGACTTTGGATTATCTACAAGGTCTCAAGGTTTGTTTATTTGATGATATTTCCATAATAAAAGATGACACTTACAAAATCAGATGACCTTACATCAATCATATTTGGCAGATGCTTGGAGTCAAGCGAATTGAAAGGGTTCTTCCTACTGGTACTGCCCTGACTGTTGTTGGCGAGGTAATCTTGTAATAAATATAGTTTACAAATAATTAATAAATGAATACATAAAACTAAAAGTAAAAATAATATAAAATTTACAAAATAGAAGCCTCTATTTTTATCTTTATTTTTGTTGAATGGTGTTTTTCTTTTCTATGGGGCAACCAAGATCACCAATGATACTGATCATCATTGTTGTCGTCAAAGCCTTGTCCCAACTTATTGGGGTCGGCTACATGAGTCCTATTACTCCATTCAAATCTATCATGGACCATAGCCTCAGTTAACCCATAGGTTCTCAAGTTTTTTCTTACTACCTCAGTACCTCCACCCACTTCCTTTTGGGCATAACCCTTGGCTTTCCAGAGCCTTCAACTGAAACCGACTCACTCCTAATCGGTGCTGTTCTTGGTCTCTGTTGTGCATGGCAACCAGTGACACCCAAGGTATAAATAAAGGGTTATGTGATGGTCGTTAATCGTTATGTAATGGTAATAATGGGAACCATTACGCGTTGGGGGCCGTAATGGCTGATACAATTTTATTTTATTTTTTTCCTGAAAAAAAGAGAGGCCATTACGGCCACTGTTACCCTTATTGAATGCTTTCGTGACATTTTTTTTAAAATTTTTGAAAGGTGATAATTTATAAGAACAAGGCCAAAGCCAACAAATACAATATACAAGAAAGAAAAGAAAAAAGGAAAAAGTTGGGAACTACCTCACCGCTTTAAAAGCCTTCTCCCATTCCATTACATTTGATTTAACTGTACATCCACTAACCGACTGCTTCGGTTCCGAAAGCACCTCTTGTTCCTCTCCTCCCACAATCCAAATTCTAACCAACAAGGGTATCTTCCATATTGCCTTCTCTTCCTTACCAACACCTCCCCCACGCAATGCCCAGAAGAAACGTTCTATGGATCCTGGCATGACCAAAGGTCCAAATACTTCAAAAAAACTTTTCCCATAATTCTCTAGCAAAAGGACAGTGGAGAAAAAGATGATTCACCGACCCTTCATTTTGCATGCACATCAAACATACATTTGTGACAAAACTGTCCTTCTCTTGCGAAGATTATCAATCGTTAGCACCTTTTTCCTTCGCGTAAGCCATGCCAAAGGCACCACCTCGGAGGGAGCCCTATAATTCCGCACAAAAGCTGTATGGCTTAATTCCCTCTCGAATAAGACCCAAACTTAAAAGTTATAAAATGATTTGACCGAGAACTTACCGGATTTTTCCTTAGTCCACAACATAGAATCCCACTTTTTTGCTGATGACACTATCTCTTGCAGCATTTCCAACAATTTAATCATCGCTTCTACTTCTTCTTCCAATAGATTCCTTCTTCATAAAGGAGCCCAAATCATTTCATTCCCTTCGATAGATAGAGTAACAACGAGCAACTGTGATATTTTAATCCATCGATATTCTATCCAAACTATGGAAAACTTCTTGAAGAGGCTTATTTCCCATTCAAACTCAACCCAAAAATGAGTACTCCTTCCATCCCCCAAAGAGAAGCTTACCCCCTTGAATTTTCCATTCAATCCTGCACTTTAAATAAAGAAAATGCTCTAATCCTTCAAACTCCTTTCTCTAATCCATATTTCTTTATTATAACATGTTTCCATAAATGACCTTCCTCCTTTTACCAAGCTGCCGAAGCCATTTCCCCAATAGCGAAGGACAAATGTCTTCTTTTCCAACACGATAGCTTCCTTTCAAACCTTTCCACCATCTTATCCCATAAGTATTTTGGCGGTTTTCCTATGCATGGTGGTAAGCCTAAATAGGTTGAAGGAGATGAGCCTAATCGACAACCAAATATTCTAGCATATTCACCCATCTCTTCCCTAGATAAATGAATGTATCCAACAATTTACATTTACTTATGTTTTGAGAGAGAGGTTTTAGTATGTTTGGTGAATTACTAAGGATGGATGGTTTTTGCTTTTCTATGAAAAGCCTAGAACTACTTGTGTTTATTGCACGTCTTTAATCTATTTATGATCCTTAAAATAATTTCATGGAGTAACAAAAAGCCCTGCATCATCGCATAAGCGATCGCTCAGGCTGATGGCTTCTTTTTTTTTTTTTTTTGGAAAATTAAAAAAAATGGGAAAAATAGTTTTATTTTTATTTTTAAAGAAAACCTATGTACAATTGCTACAAGTGATTGGATTGGGTTTATTTTCCTATTTCATTGTAGTTTGACTATTAGGCCATCTATATGTTGAGTTATATTATGTTATATGTAACAAAACAAATTTAAATAATCAACAAGCTACACTAAGAAAGAATTAATTATCGAAAATTAATAATATAGAAATTGTATTGATAACTTGAATCTTGATGAGTTGATGCATACAATACAAGTTACAAGTTACATCTTATTACAATCTGCAAGAAACTTGATTGTTGGCCATTATGCCATGGCATACTAAAGTATGCCATGATTATGCGATTATGCTATCGCATAATCATGGCATACTTCCTGCATGACATATGCAACGACAACATAAGTGATCTGAGCCATGGTATGCGATTATGCGATCGCACATGAGTCATGACAACACGGTTGTTTGATCTATATCATTTTAAGATATGCTCCATCCATATGTGCCCCACAATTTGGGTGGTGTGGATGGTCGTACATGAGTGACATGTGAGGAGATGAGTCACCACCATTTTCATAATGGCGATCAACTACCATAGGAGTCTAGCCCTCTTTTGGTTGAGAGAGGATGTTAATTGGTTCAAGACAATGCTTCACCTTAATTACCCATGTGCTCTTTCGTTTTTCTTTTAAAATCATTTTCATGTCCTTTCATAATGCACAGTTTAATGATTCAAAAAACTAATTGCATGTAAAGTTTTTACCCTAGCAACTTGTGTGATATATAATTGGGATGCTGCATGTATGCATGCATGCACACACATGCACATGCACATAGAGACGCATGCATGCACACACATGCACATAGAGATGCATGCATGCATGCACACACACATGCACATATAGATGCATAAACAGACACACTTATGTGCGTGCGCACACACTATTAGGGGGATTAACTATCATATGAGTCTAGCCCTCTATTGGCTGAGAGAGGACATTAATCGGTTCAAAGACAATTCTTCATCTTAATTACCTAAGTTTTCTTTCTTTCTTTTTCTTGCTTCACCTTAATTACCTAGTTTGTGGGTCACTTCTGACACACTTTATGGAAGTGGTAGGGGACTAAGCTTCAATTCTCTAGCACATACCATCTTCAAACAGATGACCAAATCGAGGAAGTCAACTCAGTGGGACTTGGCTCTATCCCAGGCCGAGTTTGCCTACAACGACTCAGTAAATCATACCATTGGTAAATTCCCATATGAAATTGTAAACGGGAGAATGTCCACATCATGTACTTGACTAGTCCCAATAACAGTACAAGATCAAGTGAATAAAGATGTGGGACTTGGCTCTATCCCAGGCCGAGTTTGCCTACAATGACTAAGTAAATCATACCATTGGTAAATTCCCATATGAAATTGTAAATGGGAGAATGTCCACATCATGTACTTGACTAGTCCCAATAACGGTACAAGATCAAGTGAATAAAGATGTTTCTCCAAGCACATCCAAGAATTGCAAGCTCATATAAAGAAGAAGATTGAAGAAGGCACTGAAAAGCTGAGAATGAAAATCGATGAGAAAAGATATGTAAAGAAGGTGACTTAATTATGGCTTATTTCCACCAAGAAAGTTTTCCGAGGGAAACTTATAATAAGCTCAAGTCTAAAAGGATTGGTTCATGCTAACTCAAAAGGAAGTTGGGTGACAATGCCAACGAGATCTAGTTGCTAGACAACTTAGATATCTTGTTGACTTTCACTGTGGCAGATCTGTTTTGAGTATCATGGTAAGGTGTTTGGCATGCAAGATGAATCCATTATCGACATGGATAAACAACTCCCAAAGAAAAAGAAGAAAGAAGTTGAACAAGTTTTGTGAATGGAGATTATTGACACTTGATGGGGCCAATATAGGCAATACTTGGTGAAATGGAAGAGTAGGTCCTATTTTGAATGCACATGGAACAAGTGATGAATTGAAAAGATTGGATCCGAACCTCAACAATTTGTATGAAGCGTCTAACTCGTTAGAGTCGAGTTCTTTCTAATTCGAAGGGAATGATGTAAGCCCCCGGCCCACTTAGGCCCACCATAGGTCCTAATAATGACGTAAGCCATAGCCGACCGCAGGGCCCAACATATGTTGATTTTTGGACTTTTTATTTATAGAATTTGGTGGGCCTAAATCAAAGATTGTAATTTACTACTTTTTGAAGATATGGGGGTTGATTTAAAGATGTGATTGGAGATATGAGGGGGATGTGATTCAAGATATGGGACTGATTTAGAGAAGTAATCAGGATTGAAGATATGTGACTGATTTAGAGATGTAATTAGGATTATTTTCTATAATTTCTTTTACTATTATTAGGTTAGATTTTACCATCTTAGTTAGACTAGATTGATTTGAAGTCAACTATGATGAATTTATAATCAATTTCCTAGTTGGGGGGAATTCTCGTTAAGTATTCATATAGAGGCTATAAAGCTACGTAGAACTCGTCAATTAAGTTAAACACCAACCACTGGTGAAGACCCACTTCTACTTAGAACTCGTCAATTTGACTCCAAGCATTTATCACTATCGTAATCGTACGTATCTTTAACAATGTCGAGATATCCTCCAGGGACCTCATTCCTCCTCACCACCCACTACCTAACCACTATAATAATCTATTGTGTGCTTTCTCTAGATCTATAAAGTTATTTGTAGATTCTTTCTTGTTTCTCGATACTTTTTCCTCAAATTTCTAACTAGAAATATATATATATATATATTATGTCCTTGACATGAAGCCAAACTGATTTTCTGATGTCCTTATTTCTCATCTTGTTGTTCCACCACCCCTCCTAGAGCTTCATAGTGTGACTTATAAGTTTGATCCCTGAACTTCATGTATCTCCTTTGATATTTGTAAATAGGCACCGTGATGCTTCTCCTAAACCCACCTAGCATTTGCATTGCCTGTATACATACATAATTACATATGCATATATAGCTTTTTTCAGTCAATTCAAGTTATCTGGTATTTATTTAATTCATTTAATTAACTTTCAGGTAATTTAACTTCCTGAATATCGGGAAGCATCCGTTTTGGTGAAATTAATAGATTATTATGGTGTTTTCTCTGTTTGCAAGCTGTAGCCCATGCTATGTATCATATTTCCTTTCACTTGCCACATTTTTTTAATAGTATTTTCCTTCTATTTTGTTTGCTTAGGCTGTTAAGGACGACATTGGAACTATCCGGATTCAGAAACCCCATAAAGGTCCATTTTACGTGTCCCCCAGAAATATCGATCAGCTCATTGCATATCTTGGAAAATGGGCGAGGTTGTTCTCTGATATTTATGAAAAATTCTTATTTTGGTTATTTGTAGCAAAATATCTGAAAGATGTTTTTAACAGGTTGTGTCAATATGCATCTGTGGGGTTCTCGGTTTTTGGTGTTTATTTGCTTGCTAAGCATGCCATCAGTTTCATCCTTGAAAGAAGACGACGAAAGGATCTGCAGAGAAGGTAAAGTTTCATTGACATTTCATCATTAACTGGCTATCTAGAAGTAAATAAATTGCTGAATGATGCATTGTTCTTAGAAAGAAATGGAGGGTATCTTTTATGAGAAAGGATCCGGTGCCATCACTTATAGCTAAGTTAGAATTCATATATGTGTTCTTATTGATGATTCTATCTGCATTCATGTAGCAGGCATTTACGAGATTTGGACCTTTTATCTGCTGGCCTGGCTGTCGATGTGGCATATCTCAAAAATTACACTGTTCAAATCACCCAAGCCAACCATTTGAGGAGGACAGCTAGATTTTTTTTTTTTAAAAAAAACAGTCAACATTTAATGGGTGGAGGTCATCTAGTTGGGCACTGGAATCATTCATCCACTGAGTTTTGGGGTATGGTCTGTCCACAGTAACAAGCAACAGATGAATGGTCCAGAATACAGATCTTTTAAGCATGTGCCAGGTGTATGGAAATGCAGCCGGATTTAGATAATGTTTTTTAACATCCCCATCTTTTCCCTTTATTTATTATCGTTCAACTTCGTAGATTTTTTGAATTTTAAAAATATTTTATATTTCCAAATTTGACAAAACCTCAAATGATTGAAGTTATTGGGAACAAAAATAATTATCCTTGAACTTTGTAAGTTATATGAATTCAATAACTATTTGGCAAATCCAAGAATCAACAAAATTGCAAATTATTATGGACCATGAGGTTATTTGGAACAGACACTCTTATCCTTGAACTAAGTATATTTTATGAACTCAAAAATCTATTTGATAATTCCAATAATCGACAAATGACTATGGTCCTTGAAGTTCTTTAGAACAAAATACATGATAAGCCTCCTGATTTCAGAAAATTTGCTATTCTTTTAAAGGTCAATGTCAATTACTTTTAAAAATCTAAGTGAGTGTTGGCGTGCATGCCTGGAAGCACAGTTTTTTCATTACTTGCCCAACACGTGTGCGATTCATAATCTACATTCTACGTGACATGCTCAGTTCTCTATGTATTGCTTTCCTGAAGTTCTAAACGGCCTTCTTAATGTTCCCTCTCCAGGGTTCTTGCTGCAGCTGCACAACGAATAGGGCAGGAGAATGAAGGTAGATACTGGAACATAATTTATTTTCTTGAGTCATGGAAGTTTTGATAGGACTTTGCTGAAATTCAACTGCAGGCTCGAGTGAAAAGGCTGAAAATGGATCAGATAGCACAAAGAAGGATCGTTTAATGCCAGATTTATGTGTGATATGCCTTGAACAGGAGTACAATGCTGTGTTTGTTCCGTATGCACCCTATCATTTCTCTTTTACGAATAAGGATATGCTAATGACTATGATCTAACCTTATGGTTTTCCCATATTCCATTCCATGACTTATATTTATGAATGCTTTTATGTTGTTATAAACCTGAGAAGAACTGTAATAGTCCATCCCAGCTTGGTTTCCTTCTAAAGATCATGATTAATGGCGGCCTAGTTCATGGTACAATCCAGTTGATGCTCTGGTCTTGCTTTGCGTGTGGAACCCACACTTACTTTATAGTTTATATTGTTATTATTGTTATTATGGCTGTTCCCGCCAGCTGCTGCTACTGTGAGTGAAGAGTATGATATAGCGGTGACATCCATCTTGCATGTGGCATGCACGGAAATCAACCTAACGAACCTCCCGCTGCTGCTGCTGCTGCTATGAATTCTTCCACCATTTATTAAATGGTGGCGAGTGGTGACACATCCATCGTGCATGTGGCATACACAGATGCCAACCTAAAACGCTCAAAATGTAGGTCCTCAATAGTCAATATGGATGGAGCATTGCACAGAAATCACAGTTATGGAAAGATGTTTCCATCTGATGCCCCCCGGGAAATTGGACTTCTGGTGATTCTCTTTAATTGTCCATTTCACAGTCACCAATCAGAAAGTTAGAATATCATCCTTTCGATGTCCTTTTGGGATATGCTACATCCAAAATGGGGCAATGATTTGGATGGTCTGGATTGACATTTATTTATGCCAAGAGTATGGTGAATGAATCACATCATTTAAGAAACGATGAAAACTTCACACAAGTCATCCAGCTTTATTATTGTAAATATTGTTATTGTTATTTCACTAGAATAGGTTGAACTCTTCTCCCTTTACCCTTTGGAAACCCTGCTGAGCTTGAAATGAACCTTGGATTCTCCCTAGTTTTGTTACCAAGGAAGAACAAAAATGGGTGAGAATAAATCTGAAATTTGCAGCAGAGACTTGTTTCAAGGTGTACCTTTATATCCACCACAGATTTATGTTCACAACACTTGCAGCAGGTTTTATGAGAATTTGAATAATTTCAGAATTCACTTCATTCTTTCAAACAAATCCATACGCATGGTGTATAATAGTATAGGAAGCAGGAAAGTAGAAGAAATGGAAGGGATAGATTTTGTGGGTCTCACTACAATAAAGAGAAAACTAGAGCATCAGTTCTAGAGAATTTTCTATCTCAGGAATTAACAGTTTATTTCAACTGAATAGTTGTCTTTTTTTACATACTCGTGCCTATTTACAGCTCTATACAACTGTATAAAAGCAATTGCGTTCATTTAGGACCGTTGCTCAAATAAAGGTACTATATCTAAATCAGATTAATTGCTTTCCCAGGTAAATAAAGCAACAAGGTAGGGAAAGAGAACTTAACCACGTGGAGGGGCATATGGTTTTAAGTATACTTTATTCCACTCGTGTGGGACCGCATTTGGGGCCCACCAAGTGGTTTAAACACTATTTAGGGCTATTTGGTTGTAACAGTTTATCCAACGCGACAGAAAACTGCTGATCAGGCCCCTGGACAGATTGGAGGGCCTGATTCACTTAAACACTATTTGATGATCATATGTGGTCTTACATCATTCTAACTTGGTTCATGGCCCCTTAGGACAATTTTAAAATGAGATTGACTGATGAGTATGCCAAATTTCAGGTGTGGTCATATGTGCTGCTGTATGTCATGCTCCTCACACGTGACTAACTGTCCGCTTTGCCGCCGAAGGATTGAGCAGGTAGTGAGGACTTTCCGGCATTGACACAATATGATCAGCCTCAAGATTCAGAGTGGGCTCTAGAATAGCAGTTACGTCCAGTTGGAGTGCCGTGAATTTCTGGTTGGTAAGACTCTGGTAGCCAGATCTCATCATCCCTCCTTGGCAATGTGATTTCACTGCTGGGTTTACATCGTCAGCTGACATCATTCGGTGGGCTATAGCTAAATAGCACCTCTGCTAGTATCATGTTAATATTGTTTACTGTTGTTGAAATTCCTGATGTTTTTGCTTCATGGATTGGCCTGCCAGATATGCCATCATGAAGTCTCTTAAAAGCTTTTGGTTTACAATGTGGTATTGGAAAAAAAATGCTATAGAGGCGATGGTTTCCTTGTAAAGACTGAGACTTGTAGTGATAGCAATGCTACTCATCTTCAAAATTTGAAGCTTCCCTTTGTTCTTCTTCTTCTTCTTCTTCTTCTTATTCTTTTTTTTTTTTTTTTTCTTCTTCTTTTTCTTTTTCTTGCATTTCTTTTGACAGAATTAAAGATATATTGCTGGATGCATGAATCCTTTCATGTCCTTTTTAACAATGAAATCCTTCAATGTCTTTTTTTGAAATCAAATGTAAGAAACGCTCAAGGCAATCTTGACTTAAAAGGAGACAAAACACTAAATTCTTTCATGCTATGGCTAGCACCCAGAATAGAACAAACAAGTTATCAAGCGCGATGGTTGATGGTGGTGGCGCAATAGTAGATTTTTAAACGAATCTCCTTACAAAAGGAGAAGGAGATTGGAAGAGGCTTAGACTCAATAATCTCCATTTTAATTGGATCTCTAGGTTAGTGGTCGATTCTCTTGAAAACAAATTCATGGAAGCAGAAATTAAATTGGCAGTAGAGGAGTTGGGTTGTGATAAAGCTCCTGGCCAGATGGCCTTCCCATTGCGGATCAACCCCCCCCCCCCCCCGAAATTTTGGGGATTGGTTAAAACTGAATTAGTGGGGTTCATCAATGAATTCTTTAGTAGCGGTCACATGGTGGCTGTGTTAGGTGTGACATTCATTGCCCTAATTCTGAAAAAGGATGGAGCAGAAAGTTTGAAGGATTTTAGACCAATAAGTTTAGTGGGATAAAATTTTAGGGAAATTTTAGGGGATTGGTTACAACTGTATTAGTGGGGTTGATCAATGAATTCTTTAGTAGCGGTCACATGGTGCCTTTGTTAGGTGCGACATTCATTGCCCTAATTCTGAAAAAGGATGGAGCGGAAAGTTTGAAGGATTTTAGACCAATAAGTTTAGCGGGTGGTATAAAATTTTAGGGAAATTCTAGCTTCCATATTTCACAACATGTTGACAAGGGTGATTTTTAGAAGCCAAGGTGCTTTTGTAGTAGGCAAGCAAATTTTGGATAGTGCTTTGATAGCACACGAATGCATTAATGCTCGTCATTGGGATGGGAGGAAAGGTGTAGTTTGTAAGCTTGATATTGAAAAGGCATATGATCACGCAGATTGGGACTTTTTAGATCACATGATTGGTTGCTTGGGTTATGGTTAAAGATGGCGGAGTTGGATGTTAAGATGCATATAATCGGCAAAGTTCTAGGTTTTGGTTAATGGTTCCTTAAAAGGTTATTTTTCAAGTTCCTAAGGATTGGGTATCCTTTATCTCCGTACTTGTTCATTGTTGTGGCTGAGGCTTTAAGTAAGATGGTTGATAGAGGTGTGGAAGTGGTCTATTCAATGGTTTTAAGGTGGATAAGTCGTCTTTTCAAATATCTCATCTTCAATATGCAGGCGATACTATTTTCTTTTGTGAGGCGGATGAGGTTAAAGAGAATTCCTCAAGGAATATCATCATTTGTTTCGAGGTAGTAGCAAGATTGAGGGTGAATATTTGTAAAGAGTGATCTATTAGGTGTCGGACTCGCAAAGGAAGAATCTATCTGTTTTGCTAAAATATTTTTAGATGCCGTTTAGGGTCATTTTCATCCACTTATCTCGGGCTCCGTCTTTGTATAGGTAAGTCGGCTAATCGGTTGTGGGATTTAGTTATTGAGAGATTCAAAGGGAAACTCTTCAGATGGAAAAGTAGGTATTTGTCCATGTGAGGTCAGTTAACGTCAATCAAAGCAGCTATGTCTAATATTCTGGTTTATTATATGCCCCCTTTTAAGTGTCCAAAATCAGTGCTGGACAAGTTGGAAAAATTAAGGCGGGAATTTCTATGGCAAGGATCACAAGAGAATTCAAGTTTCATCTATTTAAATGGGAATAAGTTTGCAAGCGGAATCTTGAGCAAATGAATTTAGCTCTTTTAGGGAAGTAGATTCGGAGATTTGGAGTAGAGAGGAAATCTTGAGCAAATGAAAAGTGTGTTTGGAGATTTGGAGTAGAGTGAGGAAATCTTGAGCAAATGAACTTAGCTCTTTTAGGGGAAGTGGATTTGGAGATTTGGAGTAGAGTGAGGAAATCTTTGGGGAAAGGTGATTGAAAAGAAACATGGGGTTCAAAGGTGGGTGGTGGTGGACAAAGGAATCATCATTGTATAGGGCGTCATCAGTCTGGAAATCAATAGTGAATTCAAGGTGTAAGTTTATGGAGAATGTGGGATTCTCCTTGGGTGACGAGAAGAATATTCAATTTCGGAGGATGTTTGGCTAGGTGAGAAGGCCTTGAAGTTTTTCCAAGGTTAGCAAGAGTTTCCTCAGAGGCACATATTTTGGTGGCCCCTTATTTCTCTTTTAGTTGTGAAAAAGTGATTCCTCCCCATGTCGAAGGAAATTTTCAGAAATTAAGGTAGAAGATTTGGTTGATCTCTTGTTGCTATTAAGTCAAGCAAAGCTATCGCTGGATGTGAGAGACGAGTTGGTGTGGATAAAAGGAAAATCAGGGTCTTTCTCTGTCAAATCTTGGTATAAGATTCTAAGTGGGGTTTTTGAGGATAGTCAATGCTCTGATATACCCGGGATGGTGCTCCTCCTGAGTTTGCAGTGTTCACCTGGCTTGTGGGGGAAAAAAGGTGCTTATGGTCGATAATTTGCGCAAGAGAGGGATGATTCTTCCAAATGCTTGTGTCATTTGTCTCCGTAGTGGTGAGTTAGTAGCTCATTTATTTCTTCATTGTCCTTTTGCAAGAGGTGTTTGGAGCGTTTTTTTTTTTTTTTTTTTTTTTTTTTTTTTTTTTTTTTTTGGGGTGGCTAGGCATCACTGTGCTTGATTGAAGGTTTTTTTGCATGGCATGGAGGTGGAGTAGAATGGTGTTCTTGGCTGATTTGTGGTTTATATGGGGAGAAAGGAATAGTCGATGCTTTAGTAAGAGAACTGGGTGAATTCCGAAAATTGCCTAATAGGGCAAAATCAAGTGTAATGGAATGGGGAATGACTTCCCATGTATTAGCTGATAGTTGTTTGTTTTCTCTTTCTTGGTCTGATCTGTAAATTTTTAGGCTTTTGCCTCTTAAGAATAAATTTTTTGCCTTTCAAAAATAAAATAAAATGAAATGTTATGCCTTTCTATGCAGTTATTGGACGGCTGAAAAGTCATTACATACTTTAGCACTTCTTAATATTCCTTCAACTGGCCTTTTTGGCAGTCTCCTGTAGGGAAGAAGGGAAAGAAAAGAAGGGGGTATATGATCCCATATCAATATCATACTTTAGAATACAAAAATTTCTTATGCATTTGGGAATCTTAAGCTACAGTTTCCTACTTGATTTTCACACAATCTGGAGTAGCATTCACAAAATCAATGCAAGAATAACACCTTTCTTACCTTCAAAACTGTTCCCTTATTTAAAACCTCCTCTCTTCTCCAAATCCTCAAAACGAACAAAGTTCCACATCACATTTTTCACCTCCTTTGTAAGAAACAGCTTCCTCTTTGATCAATGGAAAGGAAGGAAGATACCACCACCTCAAATCCCTCGGGCATTTGTGAGAAGATCTTCGATGCCCTCAAAATCAACCCCATTTTACGACCGTTCCGCCGAATTTCATATAGCCCACAGCCCATTGCAGCAGCAGTTGTCGTTAGTGCCGAAACCAAACTGCCTGCTTCTGTCAAATCTGAACCAATCACAAGTACCCCACATGCACAAATGCCCGAGAAGAGAGAGGTTGCTGAAGTGGGCCCCATTGTGAAAAAACCCTCCCCGCCACTGCTGCAACTGTCTTCCACAGAGGAGAGAGTGAAGCCAGCAGTGCCACCTTTGACCACCCAGGAGACAGGCCAAGCAGCAAAGGTTGCTACCAAAGTTGAGTCAATGCCGCCTCCTGTTTCAGTGGGAGAGAAGGAAAAACCTACGGCGTCCGTGGCTGGGCAGGGCTATGCCAAGGTTGCAACAAAAGCGGCCCCCCCTCCTGTTTCGGTGCAGGAGAAAAGAAAGCTCACGACTAAGGTAGAAGCGGCTGCAGCAACAGCATCAGCAGGAGGGCAGGGAAAAGCAAAAGTTGCGACTAAAGTCAGTCCAACGCCCAATCCAGCACCAATACCAAAAGGGAGTTGAGTGAGTGGGACTGAAGCCGGTGTTTGATAATGTCCATGATTGGGTCGGGGCTTATGATAGTGCCAGGAAAAGCAACAAGTAGCTAAGAAGGTCTTGATTAAAAATAAAAATAAAAATTGCCAAATAGCGTTAGTGATGAAGTTGGTGATTATCATGATTGTTATAAGGTTGAGATAGGATTGATTGCAAGTGCTGATGGTGGAAAGACAACTCCCTTTTGATGAATTTGAAGAGTATGGAAGGAGACGAGTAAATTTAAGGGTCTGTCTGAACAAGGGTCTTTGTAGTTTTCTTGCTGCTGGTGTGCACATGCCCATCTGCTTGAATCTCTCTGTATGTTTTCTTCTTTTGTTTGTGATTGGAGAAAGGGTATTGTTATGCTTTGTGTAGAATATAACTAATGTCTTTTTCATAGTTCAAAAATCCAAAAACTGGACTCGATGATCAGCCGGGTTTTCTCGAAGACTCGGTCATGCTTGACTTCATATTTAATTATTGTAAATTGAAAATATTAGGTGTATGATCTATTATAAATAATAGCGTAACTCAAATCAACAACAATATAGATACCTCATTGGTTAAGGGCATTGCTTTCTTTGTTTGATGTTGGCATTCAAATCCCTTTCTCGCTAAAAATCTATTTTCAACTTTATTATTTGGCAAAATTTTTTTTCTTGAAATATATTTTAAGTAGTCGCTAGCATGTGCTAGATTAGCACATGTGGCATATGTGGGATGCTTAGAGATGAATAGTAGCACGTGGTGTATATGGCATATGTGGGTACTTTAAGTTGAATTGCGGCATGCATGTACATATGAGGTGCTTGAAGTTGTATAGTGGCATGTGTGGCATAAGACGCACATTGACACATTTGACATGTGAGTACTAAAGTTAGATGACAGCATTTGTGCAAATTGGCATGATTGACACGTGCCATATTTGGAGATTTGAAGATGGACAATGGCATGTGCCATATTTGGAGGATTGAAGATGGACAATAGCATGTGTGACATGTTGGCACATGTGGGGTGCCTTGCACATGCGGGGCACAAGTAGGATGAATGATGGTACATGTAGCACAATAGCACATGTAGGGCACAAGAGAAGATGGATGGTGACACATGTGATACATTAGCACATTGTGGGCTCTTTACACGTGGGGCACAATATAAGATGGATGGTGACACATGTGGCATAATGACACGTGCAGGGCATGATCGAAGATGAACAATGTCTCATTTGGCACATGTGAGGCGATTGAACATGGATAGGGGCTCATTTGGGCAAACCCATTTTCCTTCCATATTGGGGACATGCATTTCTTAGGGGTAGAAGTGAGAAAATAAATAAATTTATTTTCCAACAAAAGTAGAAACTGTGAGATGAAAATTTCCCAAAGAAATGCTTAACAAAGCATGAAACCAAATAGGCCCTAAATTTCTACGAAAATCATGTTGAAAAACAAGGAAAATAATATTTCGTTTCCCATGATTTTCTAGAAACAAGTTTTTCCAAGACACTATTTTCTTTCTCATGCTTTTCATGAATCCAAATAGGATTTTTTTTTTTCATTTGCTCTCATAAATAATTCATTATTGCTTTCTAAGCATGTTTGAAAGTTGGTGAGTATCTCTGCTTCATAAACTGGAAGGCTGGCTTAAATTCGTGAGCCCCATCGTGATGCATGTGACATATATCCATCTATTTTACTGGAACATTTCAGGACATGAACCCAAAAATGAGGTAGATCCAAAGCTCAAGTGGCCCACACCACATAAGTAGTGGTCTTAAAACGTCCACAGCTGCGGGCTGTTTCCTTCCTATGGCCATATTGATGTTTATTTGTCATCTAACCTGTTCATAAGGTCACACAAATATCAGCTTGATTCAAAACTTCTGGGGCCCTAAAGGTTTTTAACAGCAGGCGTTCAATTCCTACTGTTTCTGTGTGGTGTGGTCCACGTGAGCTTTGGATTTGCCTCATTTTTAGGTTCATGCCCTACAATCAGTTGCCATAACAGATGGACGGTGTGGATAAACCACATACATCATGGTGGGCCCCACATTTATTTGGTACCCTTCCATTTTAGCATTAAAACAGTAGGCCGCCAACGTCTTTATTGGGTATGACGTGGTAATATATATATATATATATATATATATATATATATATATATATATATATATGTATATATATCTAAATAATGCTCACACACAACTAGTTGGACATTACATTTTCGTCCAACTAGCTGTGCATTTAATGAAAACTCTCTTCTTAATTAATGTAAATTAATGTAAATGCTCGTTGCCTACTAATTTCATTTTAGCACAGAAAAGTGGCCACAGCTTGGGTGGTCCATCATGGTCTTAATGTAAAATCAACCCCGACCATCACGTATGTCACTCCATTTTAGAGTAAGTTCTCAAAATTTATCTCCATCCCTAGTTCAAGAGGACCACACTATTAGAATCACTGTACATGGAAAGGTTCACCCTCCAAACAATTTCCCTTAGTGTGGCTCACATGAATGATATATAAATATGATTTTTGGGACCTAGGCTTACTTTCAATATGACATTTAATAGTTGGAATATATTTCAAAGTATCGTCGTAATTGGCCATGTAAAAATCAAGGGTGGATGTCTATCTCCTAATTATTCTCATTGGTGTGGCTATTTTGAATCGCTAGTTAGCCTAATTTATTGATACTAGGCTTATTACTTGATTATACATCTAATGGTCCGAGTGGATCTTACATACATATTAAGTATATCCAAAAAAAAAAAAAAGGAATGGAAGTCCAAGAGATATGTGTTTCCGAAACACCAATAGTACACGTATTTTAAGGTCGGAAGTTAATGCTTGTGAGTCATAACGCTTGCCTTGCCGATTAGCTAAACCTGAAGTGATGTCACACGTTCTGTGGGACCATCATGATGTATGTGTTGTATCCACACCATTCATACATTTGGAGAGATCATTTTAAGGCATGAGTCAAAGAATGATGTAGATCCAAAGATCAAGTAAACTCCACCACAGAAAACAGTGGGGAGAATGACACTCACCGTTGACACCTTCATAGGGCCCACTATGGTGTCTATTTGATATCCAACATGTTTCAAAGTTAACAGGGACGTGGAATAAGGGAAAACACAAATATCAGCTTGATCGAAAACTTATGTGGCCTCAAGATGTTTTAAGGGTAGGCATTCAATCCCCACTGTTTTCTATGGTGGGATCCATATGAGCCCTGGATCTGCCTAGTTCTTTGTCTCAAGTCATAAAGTGATCTTTTCAAATGAATAGACGGTGTGGATACAATACATTCATCTTGGTGGGGCCTACAAAACTTGATATCACTTCGGTAGCGAGAATCGAGACTCACTAAGTTCCGTAGCTAATCAACCAGCGTCATTGCTGGCGAATAAGGGAAATGGATCGATTACTCCCCTGCTAGCCCGTGGTCGGTGCTGTGTGGGTTACATCATGATGTATGTGTTTCATCCATGCGGTATGTCCATTTTTCTAGATTATTTTATGGTATAATACCAAAAATTAGGTATATCCCGATCTCTAGTGGACCACATTACAGGAAACAGTGATGAATTAACGTTAACCAATAAAAAATTTTAGGGGCCATAAAAGTTTTGGATCAAGATGATATTTGTTTTTTACGTTCATCTGGGTTGTATGAGCTAATCGATAGATTGGATGTCAAATCAACAGTACAGTGGACCTTAGTAGGATTTAAATGGTGGATATCCAATGACTATTGTTTTCTTGTGGTGTGGTCCATTCGAGATTTATATCCCTCTCATTTTTTGTTTAAAGCCCTAAAATGATCGGTAAAAACGGATGAATGGAATGGATGAAACACATACATAATGATGGGCCCACAGAGCACTGACCCTTTGCTAAATGAGAGAGCATTAAATAAGGTAAAAGATGTTAAATAAGAAGAGAGAAAAGAGGAGGCGAGTGTTTACAAAGAAAATAATGAGAATACTAAAGAAGCTGTATACATACGATATATTTGGGTGATGCGTTACATATCTTGCAAATCCAGTCCGTTAATTGAGTAAGGTCCATTGTAAGCATATGAAGGAAAAAAAATATCAATAGTACAATATCATTTACAAGAAAAGTGAACTGTTAGAAATCTACTCCAATAGTCCATATTCAAGTTACATGTGTGGCTCTAGTGGTGATGAAAATTTACTAAATTTTAGTACATACAATTTTATTAGCATGCTCTATTTAATAAACGAGTTGGATTTATGACACATACTTCCCAACATATTTATGCAAAACTAAGTGTCACATATCCTCACATGTAGTGCATTACATGTGGATGAAAATAAAAATTTTAACATTTAATGCACCGCTAGTTGGACCAATTTAAATGGTCCAACTAGTTGTGTGTGAGCATATCTCTCTCTCTCTCTCTCTCTCTCTCTCTCTCTCTCTATATATATATATATATATATATATATATATATATATATATATATATAAAATCATTGAGTGTATTGAGTTTATTTTATTTTTGAAAGAATCCCACCTCAAGAGGCAATTGACTCGACGAGTCTCTCTAAGTCTAGGCTGAGTCAGGTGCACTACCTACTTTTCTGGTGAACCAGGCCGAAATCCCGATGACTTGAGTTGACTCGGCTGAGTCTCAAGTCGATTCAGCAAGTTTTCAAACCATGGCCTTTTTAGGTTTACATGTCCTCCTAAGTCAGATACAATTTAGAAAATGGTATGATTGGTCCACCTGGATATGGATCTAGACTGTCTAATATGTGGATCACATCTTAGATGCACCAAGTCCAAAGATCATTTATCAATTGGGAGTTCATTTTATCTTATCCATTACCTGTCATTGAATGGTGAGTACAGATCTAGAGCAGCTGTCTAGAAAAAAAAAGTCTACTACTTAGTGGATATGAAAAACTACATGATACATTGGAAAAAAAGGAAATGTATGAAAAAATAAAAATAATCCATCTTAACGTGTTTTATAACAGATAATTTTTATGAAAATGTTAAAAGATCAACGATAAAAAATCAGGAGTTATCTTTTGTGGCTATAAAATCTAAGTTTAACTGGTTTTTCTAGGAAATGGAATTGATGGATTTGATTTCCGCAGATAAACGCGCATATACGATTGTCGAGGGGTGGGGCTTGGGTTGGAATATAGGCCTATGATGGGCCTGGGTCTAAAATTTTAAGCTTGTCTAGTAACCAAAATGGGCTCAGGATTCATTTAGGAGATGTGCGTCAATCCAGCATGGCCCATTTAGGATTTCAGAGGTATTTTTGTCATATTTCATGTATGAAGGGCAAACCGAACAACCGACGTCTTACTCAAAAGTGGGTGGCTGGGCTTCGGCGTGTTTGTTTTGTTCCGTCATGGGCCAGGGCTGAGCTCAGGCATAGGTTTTGCTTTGTGGGCTGGTCTTGGACAGACCTCAACCCAGCCCAAGCCTGGCCCGTTGATAGCGCTAGTCACATTTGTGGAAATTAATTTCATTTTGACGGTTTTCCAAGTCACATTTGTGGAAATTGATTTCATTTCGACGGTTTTTTGAAAGATTGTGGCAATGGTGCATCGATAAGACCGGCATGATCCTAATTTTTATTGATCTTGAACAATGCATTGTGATACGGAACCCTTTTCTAGCAAGTGCGGGCCCATTTGGGCCTTCCAAGGGCCCAAATGGCCCACATTAATTTTCTATTATCCATTTTCATTTCATTGAATGGATGGTTGGTTTTATCTGATTAAATCAAAGTCGGCCTATCTGAAATACATGTCGATAATTTGTTTTCTCTGTTAGTTAAAACAAATAAATGCATTTAGTTTTTTAAAATTCAAAATCAAATTAATTTTCCCTTCAAAATCCTTTTGAACAGTATAAAAGAAGTAGAGTTTTCATTTGCCCCGCATTCCTTTGAGATGAGAATTTTATACATTTTATAAACTATCATATACTTAGTTTACTAAGTTGGAGGAAAGATGGAGAGAGAGCTTGGGTTTCCGATCTTGAATGCATGCTTGCTTAAGTGCAAAACATTCACAAGGATCCAAAACCGGACCCCTTCAGGCCCAAAGCATCCAGAATTCAGATAACACTCACTGAGCATGCCAGAGAAAGTAATTGCGTTAGCTGAGTCCCTACTGTGGTTCCTTCGTGATTGCTATATGCAAGACCAAATAATACTTGCTGTATCTTGCAAGCAATTCACTAGCAACCAACCAGCAATCTAAAATCATATATGAGGGGGTGAATCACGTTTTAAGTGCAATGTATCTAATATGTGCTTCAACCTAATTCTAATCAAACTTATTAAAGTTTATTTCAGTTTCTAAATTTTTAATTTCAGAAATTCTCTAACAATTTTAAAGTGTGATTGCCATGGATACCGAAAGTATTGCATCGATCAAGCTAATGAAACAAGACATAATAAGGCTTGACTGGTTTGACGGCACAAACTTCACTAGGTGGCAATATAAGCTGAAGTTCATTCTCATACCTCTAAAGATCTTCTACATCCTGGACCTGAACCTACAACCATTTCCAGAAGCAACTGACAAGAATTCTGCAAAACAGATCCCTGTAAGAACTGAACGGTAAGAAGACGAATTGCTGTGTCACGGTCATATCTTGAATGCCTTCTTCGACTGTTTATATGACCTGTACACATAAACAACTCTTGTCAAAGAAATCTGTAACACATTGGAATTTAAGTTAAGGTTGAAAAAGAAGGAACAAAAAAATTCATAAATGTTAGGTACTTCGACAATATAAGTTTAGGGGTTCTTGAGGCGTGTAGACCGCAGGTTTCAGCCAGCAAGTTTATTCGCTGCAACGAAACGTTAATTTGCAAACTAGACCTGGGGTTGTACGGATGAACCTAAAAAGATCAAAATACCCATCCTCCTTTTATATCGCACCCTTACCATCTAAGGGTATTTTCGTAAAAATAGCAGCTGCCGAATCCTAAAAAGTCGCTTTTCCAATACTAACTTTCCGCCCAGCGAAAATCCTAAAGGCGTCGTATGGACTCGTCCGTTCGCCCTATTATTTCTAATATTAGATAATAAGTTTTTACTGGCTTAGATTTAAGAATTGCAATTGATTATAAATAAAATAAATGCGACAAAAATCAATTTACCTGAATCCTTACAAGTTAGGGCCATAATAGCTAAATTATCTCAAAGTTAGATAGATTATAAGAAGAAACTATTGCATAAATCTGAAGAATTCACCTTACAATATATTTAAAAGCATATCTGAATTGAGAAAAGATTTTGCAACCAAGACAAGAAAGATGATACCAATGGTACATTCTCATCCAAGTTGAATGCAATAGAAAGGTCGTCCCAAAACAAAAATAACCTTAAGAAGAATGAATCCCTAAAGCCCAATAAAGATAATAGAAAATTCAAAAAGTCTAAAAAGAGTAAAAATAGAAAACTCAACGGACCTTGCTATGTTTGCGGAAAGACTAAACATTTCGTTTGAATCTTTAGGAACCGTAAGAATCATATGAAAGAGACTAGTGCAATGGAAGACGACATGGTTGCAATGATCATTAAAGTGAAAATGGTTTAAGGGAAAGTCCTCGGTTGGTGGTACGATACAGTTGTTACAGTCTATGTATACTATGATAGATCTACCTTCAAGACTTATGAAGATGTGACTACTAGTCAAGAGGTTCAAATGGAAATGAAGATCGGTTGAATGTCATCGACAAAGGAATTGTAGAACTTGTGTTTACCTCTAGAAAGAAGGTAATCTTGATCAACGTGCTGTACGTCCTAGACATGAGGAGCAACTTAGTTTTAGGGGATCCTTTGGATAAACCCGAGATTATAGTAATTTATGAATCTAGCATGTCATAATTTTGTCCAGGATGAGAATTTTGTTAGAAAAGAGTAATCTTGTAATAAGATGGTCAAGTTCTCGCTAAATGAAAATAATCATTCTACTATATGCTTAAGTCTATTTCCTTATGGCATGGTAAATTATCACTTGTTGGCGATAGTACCATTAAACTCATAGTTAAGAATGATTTAATCTATAATGAAAGTGATAAATGTGAAATGTACATATGGTCGGAGATGATGAAGAAACCATTTTCAAGTCTCGAGAGATCAACTCAAGTAATTGACCTAGTGCATGCTGATATATATAAGATAAATGACATTCTTATCCGATGATGCAAAATGTATTTCATAACATTCATTGATGATTACTATAGATAAGTGTATGTGTACCTATTGAGGTCAAAAGATGAAGTATTTAATGCATTTACGATATATGTCTTAGGTAGAAAATCAATTAAATAGAAAGATAAAAATTTTCATAATGATGGTGGAGAAGAATATTTCTCTAATGATTTCTCTAGCTATTGAGAAGAACATGGCATAGCATACTAGTGTAAAAGACTTTACAAACTATAACAAAATGATATAGTTGGAAGAAAAAATAAAACCTTTGAAATAATCAATTCAATGCTAATATAAGCAAAGTTGTCATTATGTTTGTGGGGAGAAGCGCTACTAGCAGCACGTCATGTCCTAAATAGTATCACATCTAAGAAGACCAAGATCTCTCCATATGAGATATGAAAAGGAAGAAAATCAAATTCAAGATATTTTAGAGTATGGAGGTGTCTCATGTATTATAGAGCACATGATTCAATAAGAACCAAGTTGGGACCTACAGTTGTTAAGTTTGCCTTTGTAGGTTATGCACGAAACAATAAAGTCTATAAACTCTTAGACTTAAAATTTAATGTAATCATAGAATTTAGAGATATAGAGTTCTTTTGGAATTGCTATATATGGAAACAATAGAGACTGAGACCCAAACTCTTAATGGTGATCCTATAGAGAAAACTCCATAAGAAATTGAAGCTCCTAATGAACCTCGTAGAATTGAGAAGGCAGTGACGGAAAAGAGTCTTGAAGCGTATCTTGTTTCATCTTGTTGAGGATAATAGAGAAGATGTTATTAGGAAAATACATATAATTTTGACTGTAGAAGATGACCATAAACATTTAATGAGGCAATGTCTTTAAGAGACTATGCTTTTTGAAATGATATCATTAATGATGAGATACACTTAATTGTGATAAACCAATCATGGGAATTGATAGATCTACCTCCAGGTTCCAAACCTATTGGGTAGGAGTGTGTATTTAGGAGAAAATATCACGCTGATGGTACTATCCGAGCCTTCAAGGCTTGACTAGTAACAAAAATGATTCCACGTGAGAGAAGGAATTGATTACTTTGATACATATTCACCTATAGTTAGAATAATATCAATTAAATTTTTATTTGCATTGATATCCATATATTATCTTCATATCCAACAAATGAATATATAAACAGTATTCCTGAACGGTAACTTTAACGAGGATGTATGCATGGAGCAACCAAAAGAGTTTGTTCGGTTAGGAAATGAGAAGAAAGTGTGTAGGTTCATTAGGTCATTGTATGGATTAAAACAAGCACCTATATAGTAACATGGAAAATTTAATTCAAATGTGGTATCTCATGGTTCCATGCATAATGTAGTTGATAAGTGCATTTACTCTAAAATGTATAGTGATTGCATCATTATTATATGTCTATATGTTGATGAGAAATTAATTATCAGTAATACAATGAAATGCGCAAATGGAATGAATAGGTTTCTCTCTTCCATCTTCAAAAATGAAAAACATACACTATCTCAATCACCGCTTTTTTCTATAGTATGATCCACCTAAATTTTGGATCTACTTCATTTTTGGGCTCTTGCCGTAAATGATCTGGCAACATGGATAGACGGCGTGGATATAGAATGCATACATCAAGGTGGCCCCCACTCCAATGGCCGCACCTAATCCGCTGCCTATCTCTTAAGATCTTATTTTTGTTTTATTTATTTATTTATTTATTTATTTATATATAGAAGATGATCAGACGGCTAGGATTGCTTGATCAAAATGAGTTTGGAGTGATTGGTCCGAAGTCAGGCATCCTGATGGGGCAATCCAACTGATCAAGGCTGGGCCATGCATCAGATGATGGGCGGTCAGGGAGAGCGAATCAGTGAAATTTGTCTTTTGTAAGGACAATTTCACTTACAGTGCCTGCATGATAACCTGTCATGCCATCCCAAATTCCTGTGAACATGCCACTTGTGTAGGACATCCTCACCGTGCAAATGGTGGGCCCTGCCATGAAGATCACCTGGTGGAAATATCAGATCACTCGGCTTATCAGGTGATCCACACCATTGGATTCAATGGACTTTCTGAAAGAACGGGTAGATGGGGTTTCAATGGCAATGGGTATTCAGCAGTTTACAAGATCAAAGATCAACCGTCAAAACACTTTGGGATTGGACTATCCCATGGCCTGGGCCAGGCCACGTCCATGGGCCCACATAGAAACTGTCAGGTGCGATCGTCGCCACGCGTGTGAGAGATCCTAGAATCAGTATGACCGTGACATGGCATGTAAGAAAGAGATGCTCTCAATTAAAAAGGGATTTTTATATATTACTACCTTCTTTATTTGGTATTTACATTCCGGTACCATCGGTCAGTTTTCTCTACATTGGGTTAGATTAGGTGTATTTTTTATAAATGACAAAAACAGGCTTCTATATAAATACCTTTACTGTAAAATATTAGTGGACATAAGCTATCAACCAGTCCAACATGATGGTCCACCATACAAGTGGGACCCCTCGAAAATCACACATTTACGACCAACATACTATGTGAATTTGGTAGCTTTGGTTGTCCAATTTTTATATGGTTTAGCCACCTAAAGATTGTGTAAGTATGATTTTTAAGACATCCCATCATTATAGTAAGACTCACTTGATGTGTGGCTTGGATTGCATACCGACAAAGTGGGCCATGCATAAGTGATAAACTAAGTGAGAATAACCTCATTTTAACACCGAGGTCTTGGTATCAATTCTGCAATAATATGCTAGCCCCGCTTCTATGGGTGGTTAAAGGCCCACCATAGACCCTTGCTAGGCCCGTCTCATCTATTTAGGCCCATATCATTGTTCTCCTTAGTCTCGTGAGCTATCCCAGGTAAATGGGCCCCCACTAGAAGTTGGATTTCCTTAAGGATATTGTCTAAGTACCTAGTCTTGGTTCCTTCTTGGATAGGAGGAATGTAATATAAATTGTATATCGCCATATAGTGTGATTAAATTCATTATTACTCTCATGCTACATCTCTCTCCCTTCTCTCCTTTTCCTTTCATTTTCTCTTCTCCCATTGCTAGAACCTCCAAAACATCCTACTGTGCTAAAAAATTCCAGTCATATTTCTTCCATCTCCCTCCCCATCTAACCATTAGAATAAGATCTCAACCATAGATCCATGTCCCTTGGAGCAAGAAGAGTAAATTGATATAACTTTGGAGTGAGATCCATTAAGGTGGGTGACTATTCTTTTGCTGAATTCTTTTTTTTTTCTTTAATCTCATTATTTCTTTATGGATGGATCACATGGGACCCACCAATCCATGGTGGGGATCTCATTTGATCCCATGGATGTGGCCCTTTGGCCCATACTACATGCATGTCATGATCCATGATGGGGCCATTCTCCATGGACCCCATCATGATGTATTTAATGATCCACTCCATCTCAAGGTCATCTACACCTTAAGGATCATGTTGGGATGACATCCCAACCATCCATAGCAATTATAGATAATGCATGTAATGATTTTATGTTGCATGTACAATCAATGTAGTTGTATGGGTATGATTCATTCTTGGGAGGGCTCATTAGTGGCGGGGCCTTACCCCCATGGCTGGATTACTTTCTTTTCTTCTTCTATCTTCTCTGATGTGTGAATGATGATGTGTGTGTGGCCCATTTAGTGGGCCTATGATGTCCCAAAATAAATAATAAAAAAAAAAATCCAGAAAGGTGGGACGCCCTTACCACCCAACTCATAATCTTTGGACACCTTAATCAATACATGCAAGTGTCCTAGTCTTAGTATGTGATGGACATATATGGGGCCCACTGAGGAAGGCCATACACCCTTTTTATGGCTGAGATTATTGAGATATGGTGATGTGTCTGACCATGTATTCTTGTCAGAAATTTGAAATTTCGAATGATTTTTGGACTTGGACTTGGGCTTGAATTTGGGATTGATTGGGGGACCTTTTGTAACCATCAAATATACTTTTCTGAAAGGTGGGGATCTCATCTTGATGTCCCCCAAATTTCAGCCCCATCTGACTTTCATTGGGGGTCCCAAAGGTGTGGTCCAAGGGAGGTGGGCAGTCTGGATTTTCTGCACTGTTCCAGCAACATTCCACCCTGGACATGTTAGAATTCCGAAATTTATTAAAATATTTTTGGGTGTTTAATAATTATGAAAATTTACAGGGAGGTTGACGACTCATGTTAGGACCCACTTACAAAATTTTGGGGCCAATGGACGCCTGAACACACCATGGTGGTGGCTGGACCAGCTCACTATAATATGGTGTCTAGATCAGTCCGATTTTCAGGATAGATTGATTTTTTTAAATGAATTAAAATATTTATACATGTCCAAAAATTCTAAAATTTGGTAGGTCCTACCATGGGTGGGTCACACCCTTAAAAAAAAAAAAGAAGTGGGCCATGCACGGCAGTGATAGGATAACCCATATTATAGAATGTTGCAGATAGGGCCCACATCACTACACCAAAATCGTCATTTATTTTTGGTTCTGGTACAGTTTGAAATCTGAAACGGCTTAAAACGTTTAGCTGTTCCAGAACCAAAATCACGTTTCGTTCCAAAATTGATATTTTGATGTAGTGCACGACCATAATTTTTCTGAGATGACGAGAAGAAAAGTCTCACATGTTTTAATTATTAAAGATGTGGTGGACCAACCAGGCCACCTATCAATGTTTTATATTTGTCTTCAACCGGCCATGGTATCTACTACCCTTTTTGGGGTGTTGAGTAAGCTCGATTGCATGTTTATATGCAAGATTTGAATTTTTATAGCACATCCAAGCCGTGTATCAAGTGGGGTCCATCATGTAGCTTATTTTGCTAAAAAACGTTCAGGCTGCTTGACTAATGAATAGGGCACACGTGTGAAATCAAGGAATGGCCCAAAATGACTTGGGATGTGGATGATGTACACTCAATGTTCAATACGCTCGGTTGATCCAATAATCATGCAGTCTGTCATTTTATAAGTTCCTTATAGGATTATCTTATTTTATACTAGCTAACCTGCACATTAAGTAAGCCCTACTATGATGATAGAATGCTCTAAAAAATAAATCTATCTAATCATCAAGTGGGCCACACCACCGCTTCCATATTATGATTGGAAAGGCCTGATTTTTGGGGCATCTAACTTTCATGGTGGGGCACCTAGTTCCCTATTAGAGAGGGTGGTATACTACTTTATGGTGGTATTTTCTTTGCTCTAAAGAGGGTTCTTGACTTTTTATTGTCCTTTTATAGAGGGGTATTTTTGTCATGTACGAGAAAATTAAACAAAGATAGCATGATGCAACCTACCTTAATTAATGAGGTAGCTTAATGAAAACTAATTTAATTAGGTACTGGAACATAATATCAAAGTAATTGTATTATATAAAAAAATATCATGACGAAAGATCATGTGAAGGAAGTAGCTTTCTATCAACGAAGAGGAAGGCGGGGGATGTGACTTTTGTTGATGTGGATTGAATGAGTTCATGTGGATGAATTCTACGAAAAGATTAGGCTAATTCAACAACCAAACAGGCTACGCCATTGAAATATTTAAGTTTTATAATTAAAATAATCCAAATTATGTGTAAGGTCCATCATGCTCGATATATGCCATGCAATCTACTCATATGATGGACCACATCAATGAATTTTTCAAAATTCATGACGTTCGAAGACTCATGTGTGCCGTGCCATGATAATTTAGAGGTTTTACGCATGATTTTAGAATTTTTCTTATAGTGGGGCCCACTTAAGTCTTGAATTGGACTTATTTTTGGATCCATAGTGAAAATATGGCAATGCACCTGGTAGATGGGGTGGTTTTGATTTATGTTTGTCTCACATAGAACTTAGTCTAATTTGAGGGAGGCTAGTGTAGTCATCTATGTCATTTTCTTTTTAGTTGAAAGTTGATTCATGAGGAGGTTGGAAAGTTGAAAAGAGAAGCTACTAAGTTGAATGATTGCTTTGAATGGGCTTGATTCTCACACAAAACTAGAAAGACATGACTTTCTATAGCACGTGTTGAAGTCAAACGTAGTACGCAATTGAAGAAATAAAGAAAATTTGAGATGGGAAAATAAAAAATTTGTTGTTTCATTCCTGATTTAAATGATCAACATTTCAAGATAGATTTGCTGACTTTTATAAATATTCCAGCAAGTGTAAAAAAAGAAAAATGATAAAACTATCTTTAAAATATAATGAATTCACAAATATGAAATATAGATAATACAGGGGTATAATATCTTTCCTAGAGAGACCAACCATATATATTCATTTGCCCTTTCACATACAATAGCCATCTTGTCATTAAGGGGTGTTTGCATCATAAGTTAATTTACTTATGAAACTAGAGTGATTAAGGGGGCATTTGGATTGCAAGTTACTGTGGATAAGCTATTTGTGCCATAAGTAGCTTATCTCGATTTTTACTTATTGAGCTGATAAGTACATTTGACAACCAAAATTTTTTTTAAACACACTCACGCACACCCCCACACACTCACGCCATAGTGGGATTTCACCACCTATGGATGCTGGAAACCTTGACGGGGTGTTGAAACTCCTGAGAGTCCACCACTGGAGCAAGAGTAAGGATCCATGTTTAACAACCAACATACTTATAAACCAAAGGGCAAAAAAACATGTTTGGTTTCCAATATTGCAAGTAATATCCATCAAGTTTGTTTGGTCCTCACATCCACCATCCATCATGTGGGCCCAAGCTTTGATGTGGACCATTTATTGTGTAGGCCCTGCCTTTAACGTGGGTTGTCCATCATGCCAGACCCACTTTGGAGTAACTCATACATCATTAGGGGCCAACCTTTAATTTGCACATTTCATTATGTAGGGCTCACCTTTGATGTTGGTCAGCCATCATGTGAGGCTAGCCATCAATGTTATTGTCCATCATGTGGGGCCCACCTTCAATATCCACTGCCCGTCCTATGGAGCCCACCTTTGATGTGGATTGTCCATCATGTGAGCCTCACTTCTAATGTCGGCCATCCATCATGCAGGTCCTGCCTTGGATATGGGCCACTCATCATTGGGACCGTCCATTATGTGGGACCTATCTTGATGTGGATCGTCCATAATGTGGGACCCATCATTATTAAGTGCCCATCATATGGAGCCCACCTTTGACATGGATTGTCCATCATATGGGCCCCACCTTCAATGTGGGTTGCCCAGACATGGGTCATTCATCATTAGGGGAGGACCTTTAATATGGACTATCCATCATGTGGGGCCACTTCAATATGGGACATCCATCATGAGGGGCTCAACTTCAATGTCCACTACAAATCATGTGGAGCCCACCTTTGATATGTAGATTGTCCATCATATAGGCCCCGTCTTTGAAGTGGGTCGTACCAGCCCACTTTAAATGTGGGCTTTTTATCATTATGGGCTGACCTTTGATGTGGACCATCAATATGTTGGCCCACATTAATATGGAGTCATCTTTCATGTGGGGCCCACCTTTTATGTAGACCATCTATTATGCGAGCCCCACCTTCGATGTGGATGGTCCACTATGTGGGGCCTCATTTGATATGGATAGTGAGAGAGACTCCTTTAACATTGAATCTGAGAGAGAGAAGTAGAAAAGGCGTGTTACTTAAAAATCTAAAAGAAAAATACTTTTTAAGATAAGTAGATTTTATCACATAAGTTACTTTTATCATGATACTTTCCCAACTAACTTATATGAAAAATTAACTTGACAAAAGTTTAAAACTAACTTATTTAGTGGTATCTAAATGAGCCCTAGATAACTTTAAAAAAATAATACTTATAATTGATCATAAATCAAACTTTTTTATCTCAAATAAGTTACTTATCTACTACTCTAAGTATAAAAGCAACTTATTTGGCAGTATCCAAACGAGCCCATATGAATTCTTCTAATCACAACAAATTTTACATTTTTGTTTCTTTTTAGTTGGACAATGACCGATGTATGATAGAAAAAAATTTGCTATCACATGACAATGGAAGTAATAAGGGCATGTTTGGAACCTAGGATTAGGTGAGATAAGGTGGTATGGAATTGCATTTGTGATGGAGTTTTCCTCCTCAGTTCAGATGTGAGGTAGCGCAGTTTCCTTATTTGACTCTAATTCCTCTGCTTATGCGCAGTTTCCGTATGTGACTCTAATTCCTCCGATTCTCTATTTAAGGGGTTCCAAAAAGGGATTAAGGTATTCTATTCTAGGGTATTTTACGGTTTCCTTAAGGTTTTCTAGGAGGGCTTAGGGCTATCAAAGGTGAGAGAGAGAGAGAGAGAGAGAGAGAGAGAGAGAGAGAGAGAGAGAGAGAGAAGAAGAAGCTTGTAAAAGGGAGACTATGCTCGTAGAGGTGATCTACCATATCTTCGCGCTTCCACGTCCTCGTAATTGGTGAGATCTCTCCGTTTTCTTTGTTTCTCTTATTGTTTATCCACTCCTGAGAAGATTGTAACGTTCTACTTTATAGTGGATTGTTGATCTAGACGAGGTCCCGTGGTTTTTACCTCTTTGAGAGTTTTCTATGTAAAATTCTCTGGTGTCGTGTGGTTTATGCTTTGATTTATTTCATTGCTTTATTATTCCATAATTCTGGTTTGTTTCGGGAGGCTAGATCCTAAGGTTTTGTGCAAGACCCCCAACAAAGTGGTATCAGAGCTAAGTTCATTGAACGGGTAGGATCGTTTTTTTTTTTTTTTTAATTATGGAAGGTGACTCATCAAGGATGATCAACCTCAATGATTCTAACTGAACCATATGGAAGGCTAAGATGGAGGACTTGCTTTATTGCAAGGACCTATATTCTCCAATTTTAGGCATATCAGCAAAATCCAAGGATATGTCTGATGATGATTGGAAGAAGATGAACCGAAAGGCGGCGGGGTTTATTAGACAATGGTTGGATGATTTTGTATTCCACCATGTGTCTATAGAGACCTCGACCGCTAGCTTATGACTAAAATTCAAAAGGGTTGTATGAGAGAAAGACAGCCGGTAATAAAAATTTTCTGATAAGGCGACTTGTGGATCTCAAGTTCAAGGATGATGGTTCTGTGGCCGAGCATATGAATGAGGTCAGCAATATAGTGAACCGGCTCTCTACAATGAAGATGGTCCTGGATGATGAATTGCAGGCTTTGCTATTGCTTAGTTTGTTGCCTGACAGTTGGGAGACATTGGTGGTGTCTCTAAGTAACTCTGCGCCAGACGGAAAGGTATCTATAGAATAGGTAGCCAGTTGTCTCTTCAATGAGGAGACAAGGAGGAAGTCTCAGGGGTCTACTCAGCAAGAGGCCCTTGTGACACAAGAACGGGGGAGAGGAAAGAATAAGAAGGGCGGGAAGGCCCAAGATAAATCAAGAAGCAAGTCGAGTAACAGAAAGGATGTTGATTACTGGAATTGTGGAAAGAAGGGCCACTATAAGTATAAATGTCGTGGTAAGAAGAACGATAAAAAAGGAAAAGGAAAGGAGAAGGAAGATGAATCAGATTCCACTGCGGTCGCTTTAGATGACGACGTTATAGTTATTCTTTCAGCAAATCATGATATGTCTTACGGCTACAAGTTAGGACACCAACTGCGTGATTGACTCGGGAGCTTCTTTTCATGCTACTCCACATAGGGACTTCTTCACAAGCTACAAGTCAGGTGACTTTGGGACCATGAAGATGAAAAATTCTGCCATATCGAAGATCGTAGGGGTCGGTGATATTTGTGTGAAGACCGATGTGGGCTGCACATTGGTTCTCAGGGATGTGAGGCATATCCCAGATCTTCCCCTCAACTTAATGTCGATGGGAAGGTTGGATGATGATGGCTATGAAAGCCGGTTTGTTGGTGGACGATGGAAGCTCATCAAGGGTTCGTTGATCGCAGCCAGAGAAAAGAAGAGTTGCACCCTTTACAAGACAAGTGTCAGTGTGTGCAAGGGTGGGTTGAACGCAATAGAAGATTCAGCTATTAACATGTGGCACAGGTGTCTAAGCCACATGAGTGAAAAGGGGCTTCAGCTACTAGTGAGGAAGCGGCTCCTTTCATATGTGACAAGTATACCTCTCAAAACCTGTATTGATTGTTTATCAGGGAAACAACATAGAGTTTCATTCGTTAAATTTGCTTCTCATGTTAATAAAGTACATACATTAGATTTGGTTTATTCTGATGTTTGTGGTCCTATGATGACAAAAACCTTAGGTGGGGCATTGTATTTTGTCACTTTTATAGATGATGCATCTAGAAGGGTTTGGGTTTATGCTTTGAAATCCAAGGACGAGGTCTTTGATGTGTTTAAATTGTTTCATGCTATGGTCGAGGGAGAGACAGGTAGATCATTGAAGTGCATCCGCACTGACAATGGTGGTGAATACATTGGCGACTTTCATGAGTACTGCAAGTCCCTGGGTATATGGCATGAACAGACGGTTCCCAAGACCCCCCAGCATAATGGTGTAGCTGAGCGAATGAGTCGCACCATTCTTGAGAGAATCAGATGCATGTTATCCCATGCGAAGTTGCCCAAGACGTTCTGGGGAGAAGCAATGCACACAGCAGTGTATTTGATAAACAGGTCTCCATCAGCCCCGTTGAATGGAGAAGTACCTGAGAAGGTGTGGACTGGACAGGATCCATCGTACAGTCATCTCAGGGTGTATGGATGCAAGGCATCCGTTCATATACCAAAGGACAAGAGGTCCAAGCTCGATATGAAGATCAGGCAGTGTGTGTTCTTAGGATACGGTGATGAAAAGTTCGGTTATAGATTGTCGGATCCGACCGAGAAGAAGCTCGTCAGGAGAAGATATGTGATTTTTTTGAAGATCAGTGTATAGAAGACATTGGTAAGCCAGAGAAGAACTAACCTAGTTTAGGTGAGCTAGAGGACATGGATCCGGTTATTCCTCCCGTGGTGCCTGATGACAGGGGAGTACAATAAGGTGCAGAGGACGAGGGAGGTCCTACAGAAGATGGACCAAGGGAGCAGCCCCCACTTGATCCACCTGTTGAGCGACAGGTGAGGAGGTCATCTAGGGACAGATAGCCATCGAAGAGGTACTCACCATATGAGTACATTATGCTGACTGATGGGGGAGAGCCAAAAAATTATTCTGAGGCCCTAGCCGACGAGCATAAGGGGGAGTGGTTGAAAGCTATGCAAGAGGAGATAGAATATTTGCATAAGAACCACACCTATGACATGGTGAAACTACCTAAGGGCAAGAAAGCTCTGAGCAACAAGTGAGTGTTTAGAAAGAAGATTGAGCAGAAGAATTCACAGACGAGGTTCAAGGCCAGACTTGTAGTGAAAGGGTTCGGTCAGAGGAAAGGTATAGACTCCGAGGAGATATTTTCACCAGTGGTGAAGATGACATCCATACGGGTGTTGCTTGGGTTGGCGGCTAGCATGGATCTGGAGATAGAACAGTTAGATGTTAAAACTGTCTTTCTCCATGGTGACCTGGAAGAAGAGATTTACATGCACCAGCCAGAGGGGTTCGAAGTCAATAGCAAATAGCATATGGTGTGTAGGCTGAGGAATAGCTTGTATGGGCTGAAACAAGCTCCACGGCAATGGTACAAGAAGTTTGACTCGTTTATGTTGAAGCATGGGTATGCTAGAATGGAGTAGGACCACTGTGTGTTTACCGCAAGTTCTCAGATGGTGATTTCTTAGTTTTGTTGTTATATGTTAATGACATGCTCATTATGGAAAAAAAAACATCAAGAAGATCGACAGGCTGAAAAGGGAGTTGGGCAAGTCGTTTGCGATGAAAGACTTGGGCCCAGCTAAATAGATCCTAGGAATGGATATAATCTGTGACAGAAGTAGCAGGAAGCTTTGGCTGTCACAAGAGCGGTATATTGAGAAAGTCCTAGAGCGGTTCAATATGAATGCAGTGAAGCCGGTACTCCATTGGATGGTCACTTCAGATTGAGCAATAAGCAGTATCCCAAGATGAAGGCAGAGGTAGATGAGATGAAGAAGATACCCTACGTGTTAACAATAGAAAGTTTGATGTATGCTATGGTGTGTACACGCTTAGACATAGCATATGCGGTTGGTGTTGTCAGCCGGTATCTTGCCAATCCTAGCAAAGAGAATTGGGCAGCAGTAAAGCGGATACTATGATATTTAAGAGGCTCATCCAGGTTGAGCCTATGCTATAGTGATGGAAAACCTGTGTTAGAGGGCTACACAGACGCAGATATGGCAGGTGATATATACTCCAGAAAGTCTACATTAGGGTTCATGTTCACGTTTGCAGGGGAGCGGTCTCTTGGTAGAGCAAGCTACAGAAGGTCGTAGCATTGTCGACGACAGAGGCCGAGTACATTACGGTCACGGAGGCATGTAAATAGATGCTTTGGATGAAGAGGTTCCTACAGGAACTTAACTTAAAGCAGGAACAACGCGTGGTCTATTGTGATAGTCAAAGTGCTATACACTTAAACAAAAATCCAAGTCAGCACTCCAAGTCGAAGCACATAGAAATTCAGTATCACTGGATCATGGACACTTTGGAACAGAAGGTGTTATAGCTTGAGAAGGTCTATACGGACAATAATGGGTCAGACATGATGACCAAGGCATTGCTCAAGGGCAAGTTTGAGGTTTGTAGAAACCTGGCTGGCTTGAAGAATGCGAATTCCTCCTGATCGGAAAGGGGGAGATTTGATGAGATTTTCCTCCTCAGTTCAGAGGAGAGGTAGCGCAGTTTCTTTATTTGACTCTAATTCCTCCGCTTATGCGCAGTTTCCTTATGTGACTCTAATTCCTCCGGTTCTCTATTTAAGGGGTTCCAAAATGGGATTAGGGTATTATATTCTACGATATTCTAGGGTTTCCTAAAGATTTTGTAGGAGGGCTTAAGGCTATCAAAGGTTGAGAGAGAGAGAGAGAGAGAGAGGAAGCTTGTGGAAGAGAGGCTATACTCGTAGAGGTGATCTACCATATCTCAGAGCTTCCACGTCCTCGTAAACGGTGAGATCTCTCCGTTTTCTTTGTTTTTCTTATTGTTTATCCACTCCTGCGTGAGTGAAGAAGGTTGTAGCGTTCTACTTCATAGTGGATTGTTAATCTGGACGACGTCCAGTGGTTTTTACCTCTTTGAGGGTTTTCCATGTAAAATTCTATGGTGTCGTGTGGTTTATGCTTTGATTTATTTCATTGCTTTATTATTCCATAATTATGGTTTGTTTCGGCAGCCTAGATCCTAAGGTTTTGTGCAAGGCCCTCAACAATTTGGTCCTAAGTAAATTTCATCTTGCATTTAGAAATGACGAGAAGGATTGGATAAATCCACATATCATATCATCCAGTCCCAACAATAAATACTAAAATCCTCTACCTCCATAAGCCCTACATTAATACATCTCGCCTGCTTGAATTGCCGTTGATATTTATTCTGCTTTATTGTATTTTTGTTTGCCAATTATACTACACTTATATTTAGATTAATAAAATCATTATTTGGCTTTAAATTCCTATTTAATTAATTTATTTTATTTTTGTTGATTGACACAACTAAGCTATCACCATCATGATAATTGTTCCTATTTCAAGGTAAAAAGAGTCCATTCATGATAAAAATAGCATTGGAAGGACTAATCCCTTCATAAATCACCTAATTTCTTTGTTGATCGGTGGTTAAGTACTTGGGCCAATGTCCTTATCCAATTATTTCAATACTATAAGACATTTGGTTCGATTTAAGTTGAACATAACTTTAACACGTTTGAGACATATATTATCGTACCCATAATAAATATCAGCATAAATCGTCGCATGTCTGAATTAAACAACAACAATTTAATCCTAAGCTTTTCTAGTTCTTAGGGCGTGTTTGGACAGTCAAGAAGGATGGGATTAGGGCATCTTAGGTTGACTATGGAAGCCTATCCCATCCCATCGTCTGTTTGGGATGGATGGTAGGTGTCATCTCAACTGCCCTTGTAAACAGAGCTGGCGAATTCGAGGGATTCAGGCGATCATGTATGGGATGTCGCCCATCCATTGCAGGATACGGGATGAGATGGAAATGATGACTCAGGCAGCCATTTCAGCAGGTCAGTCTGAGAGAGGAGATTTATGAGGGCAATGAAGGCATTCTCCATTTAAGGATGATTGAATGAGGTGAGATGTTGCAGATGGTTTATCCGAGCTTCTCAACCCATCACTACTAGTTTGGTCGATCTTCTTCAACCCTACCAGCGAGGAGGTTGGAAACTCTAGCAATTGTAGGTAAGTCCGATTGTTTGCCTTGATTTGGGTGTGATGGGTTTTGTTAAAATAGTACCTACGGGTTGTCGGACCTGTTTGGTGGGTGGATTGGAATGGATTACAAGGGATTGGAAGGGAAATTCCGGGATTGGTCGGGCATGCCAAACAGACTCGAGGATCTGATGAAATACCTATAGCAATCCCATAATTCTTCCTTCACTGCTGAAACTGTTATATGTTTGTATTTATGTATCAGTGGATTTTAAATAAGAACGGAGATGCCAGATCCACTAAAAAGTCTTGTGGGATAAGCTTAACCTACAACATGATGTGTGTAGCCGTTTTAGGATAACAACCAAAGAGGTTATACAGTCAGATTGTAAGTTTTTGAGTGGTATTTTGCTTCTGTTTTGTTCCTGTTTTGGTGCTATCTCAATGTTTTTCAATGAAAGTTCCAGTTATCTTTAAAAAAAAAAAAAACAAATCCCTCACAATGGACAGAATACATGTACGCCTTTACATGGATACAAATCATATTCCCTCCACTACCTATATGTGAGACAAAACAATAAAGACAATGCCGTAAGACAACAAAGCAAGAGTTTATATTAATAACAGTGGTGATTTAGTAGCTAGATTTCATGTCCCTATGAAAAGTAAATCCGAACATAACTCTAAAATAATGAGGCGAGTTACTGAGAGTGGTTGTTTCTTTTTATTTGAATGCTGATTTGAACGAAAATGAGGAACTAAACTGTGCATTTTTTTGATGGGGATTCTAGTTTGGTTCGATTGAAGTGAGGGACTTCATGGTCATTTGTTACTTCCACTCCACATTGGTACATGTGTGGATATCTTAAAAAATTTTCAAATAAAGTTTCTTTAATTAGTTTACCTTTAATTTCACAAAGTTTCAACAGGTTTGATCCTTAATTGTACTTAAACTTAATGTTCTGCTTTTGTGAAGTTTTTATTGAGATGTGGAGCCTCATCTGGACGGCCGCTCGACCAGTCGAGTGCCCTGTTCAACCCGTCGAGTGGCCCACTCGACTAGTCATGGACTGGTTCGACTCAAAGTCCAGCGAGCATCGGTTTTTTGGTTCTGCGGTACTCGACCAGTCGAGGGTTCGCTCGACCAATCGAGGTTACGCAGATTCATTTCCGGATTTTACACGGACTGCGGATTTTTGAGTCGGTTTTTGCAGAGGTGCGAAAGGGAAGTTACGTAAACTATAAATAGGGGTCCCTAGGGCTTTTTTAGGGTCATGGGAATTATTCTAAAGTGTGGGCAAAGGGTTTTCTCTATACATCTAAGGGAAAAGGTTAGTATATTGCTTGTAGTCTTGTTTTCTTCATAGTAGAAGTTTGCACCCGTAATTTTTTACCCATGTTTAGGGTTTTTTCACGTATATCTTGTCTTGTGGTTTGTTTAAAATGCTTTTGGTTATTCTTCTAGTTTATATTTATTCTTGTTTATCGTTTGTGGGTGAGACCGAAGATTGAATTTCGGTTCACTGCATTGTTGGCGTGCTGCGCAACAACTGGTATCAAAGCTTTTAGTTTAGTTCTATTGGGAGCGATGACAGAAGAAGGGAAGGCTAGAATTGAGAAGTTTGATGGTTTAAACTTTATCTTCTGAAAGATGCAGATGAAAGAGTATCTATATCAGAATGACGTCTATATTCTTCTAGGAGGAAAAGAGAAGAAACCAGAGAAGATGACAGATGATGAATGATTTTTATTAGATAGGAAGGCTTTAGGAATGATCTGACTCTCTGTCTAAGAGTGTCACCTTCAATATATCCAAGGTGAAAACCACAAAAGAATTAATGGAAGCCCTAATGATGATGTATGAAAAACCCTCAGCATCCAACAAGGTTTATCTCACGAAATAGCTATTCAACATGAAGATGTCAAATGGTGGGAGCGTGGCTGAACATCTAAACAAGTTCAATACAGCCACGAGCCAGTTGGAATCCGTTGACATTATTTTTGAGGACGAGGTCAGGGCGTCATTGATCTTGTCCAGTTTGTTAGATAGTTGGGATGATCTGGTGATTACTGTGAGCAATTCTTCAGGGTCGACAAAGCTAAAATTTGATGATGTAGCCGGTCTAATTCTCAGCGAAGAATCTAGAAGAAAGGCATCAGGAGTTTCAGGGGATTCAAGGAATGCTTTAAACGTTGAAGGAAGAAAAAGATCGCTGAACAAAGGAGACAATAAACACGAACATTCTAAGTCGAGGAAGAAGTCCAAGGAACCGAAAGACAAAGACAGGTGTTGGCATTGTGGGAAGAAGGGACACATGAAACGTGATTGCAGGGCGCTTAAGAAACAAGTAGGAAGTTCTCAAGGTGAGAAGGATTCAGTGAATCTGTTTGAGGAGAGTACATAGAGGCGTTGATCTTGTCTCTTGATGCGAGGAATGAGTTTTGGGTTATAGACTCGGGTGCTTCGTTTCATGCCACTTTATGTAAGGAAGTTCTGCATTATTATGTATCAGGTGACTTTGGGAGGGTCTACCTGGGTGATGATGAGCCGTGAAGTATTGTTGGAAATGGAGACGTTCATATGAATCAGAAAGACGAAACTTGATCTCAACGGGGCAATTGGCCGATACTGGATATGTGACGACATTCACTAGTAATTCCTAGAATAACACAAAAAGTGTTTTGGTGATATCTCGAGGCAAGAAGGAAGGTACTTTGTACGTGACTTCAGGATTTTATAGTTCACTCACAGTCGTATCAACTGGAGTGAATGGGCAGTTATGACATCAGAGTTGGGATATATGAGTGAGAAAGGGATGAAGGTGTTATTGTCAAAAGGGAAGTTACCAGGGCTGAAGTCTATTGACTTGGAATTCTACGAGGACTGCGTGTATAACAAGCAGAAGAGGGTAAGCTTCAAGAAGATAGGACAAGATCCAAAGACGCATCTGTTGGAGCTTGTACACACTGATGTGTGGGGACCGGTATAGGTATAATCTGTTGGTGGTTCACTGTAACGCCCTGAAAATCAGGGGTCGAGCATAGACTCAACTCCCGAATTCTAACGCATCACTTATACAACATAAATAATGATGATTTAATGTTGTCCGTGTTAGTGCATTAAAGATGAATAAGATTAAGCCAAACAACATATCACACTCCAGAGACAAATAAATTTACGCAAGCGGAAGACTATGATTGATAAATATAATGTATAAGTTGTTGTAGATCTCCAGAGTGTGAAAATGTCACCAGGTTAACCATATACATGTATACTCCTAAAGTGATTAAAATGAATATACAAGTGTGTCCGAAAATACAGAATAACAGTGCAAGGGCATCTAATCAGTGTCCCTGTAACCCTGACGATCAGGACACGGCTCACATGAACCCGCCCGATAACTGCATGTAAGAGAACGCCTCCTTGTCATCCTCGAAGTCTGGCTCCACCTCGTAGGCATCACCATCACCTGCAGCTAAGATAGAATCTGGTTGGTATTTAAAATACTGTCCCGAAATGTGGGAGTGAGTGATTAACTCATTGGAACAATAAAGCAAAGGTTAACATGTTATCAATTCAATTAAGCAGTAATGATAAAGCAGTATAGCAAACATGTCCTAGATACTCTTGTTAATGCAATAATGATATGCAATAATGATGCATGCCCTCGCCTACACTCCCTCAGCGTCTTCATCTCACGACGCGCATGGCAAACTCCCGAAAGTACTCTTCCTCGCCAAAGCATATATAGTGCGGTGCATGCTCACGTTAGCCAATTCTTAATTAGATTGATTCATACAGCAGTGTTGGGAAGCCAAGGTACCTCCCTTGTATCATTTGCTCAAATAATGATCCATTCTAGGGTCGTCAGTCCTAGTAAATCTTATACGATGTTGCGGTTCTAGGTCGCTACAGAGGACTCGTCACCTGATCAGTGTAAGCCTAGTTTATACTCTAGTGGCTACAGAAAGGCTCGTCGCCTCAACGCAGTCTCAGAGTATGCTCGAGGTCACTACAAATGGCTCGTCATCTGATCAGTGTAGGCCGATAGCTCGAATACAGTATCTCATACCACCGTATTCGGCTCACGAGTCTGTGTTGCTCACTGGACACTACGGGGAGGCTCGTCGCCCCAGGGTAGGCCGACAGCTCGACCACAGTGTCCCATACCATCATGCCCGGCTCATGAGTCTTAGCGGATCGAGGTACCAGGGTTAACGGGGCTTCTCACTGGTGAGTTTGGTACCTTAGATTCAAGCAGTAGCGTCCATACATGGTGAACATACATCAGGTCAATCGGGTTACTTGACGAGCTCGACTGGTACGAGCGCACATGGAGTTAATCGACATGAAGTGCGTAAGTACTTTGTGTGGCCTAACCACTATCGACAACCAAAGTACGGCTCGGATTCATCAGACACGTCTTGTGCGGTGAAGCAAACTCAACCATCAAACCAGGACTGTTACCAATTGCCTGAACTACGTAGTAGTCCCAAACGCATGTAAATATAATAAGATAACTGTCACGCCCCAAACTCGGAAACCGGGCTCACAAAATTCCCGATCGCCGAATCCGGCGCCGACAGCCTCCGTAGAACCCCATTCTCGGCTCCCAGCGCCCATACGCCAAGTTCCGATCCTGGGATGCTACAATGAGGATTTTCAGCATCCGTTTAATTTGTAATAAGCATAACCAAAGGCATAACCCACAAACAACAACCAAAAACTCCATCATATTTCCACTATGATCAAAAACTTTATAAGTACAATGAGCATAAAAGGAAATACAATGGGAATGAACAAAAAAGCTCCAAAAGATCCGTCTGGCGCTCCTACTGCCTCGGGACGCAAGGCCTCGCGCGTCACACACCGCACGTTAACGGTCGTGCATAAGCTTATGGAAAGCTTAGAGGGTGGTGAAAGTGTGTGCGCAAGGTAGTAATGCGGTATGCAGAATCAGAGTAATGCGGAACGTGCTGATGAATCCATAAATACCATTAGCCGTACCAAGGCTATGCGATGCAAGACCTAAATGATGTCAGCCATACCAAGGCCATGCGGTGCGAAATACAACTCAAGCATACAAATCCTCATCTAAGTCCACATATCAGTACAGCTCAAAATCTGGGATATCACCGGGGTCTAGTACACTCTAAACCAGATTGCCGCCCCATCGCGCGCAATAAGGTAAGTGGAAGAGACCTCACTACCCGCCTGCCAATATCGGGCGCGGCTCGTCGATAGCGGACCCATTCCTCAAGCTGGTCAGACTCAGCCTAGCATTGCCCCCTACTCTCGGGCGGGTAAGGCCGCACCCCCTTCCAACCGACCACGACACAGTGGAAAGCGCAGCCGTCTGGTAATCGGCACTCGGCGCTCCTGCACCCACTCGGTCTAGACGTTGGAGCAACCTCTTGGTACCATAAGGGTTTAGGGACTTTCACCCAGGGATATCTATAGCACCCCATGTAGAACAAGATTTTCGGTATCCAATCCTGCCAACCACGATATGCCTGTGGCGGCTACGGCCCTGATGTCGCTAGGGCGTACAGTAACCATATCATACAATGCGAATGCATGAATCACACTATCGGTCATGCAAAGAATCCTGTGCGTCTCGTGCACTCATGTGGGGCAACATCGCCTAACCAGAGCCCTAAACAATCTGCCCGAAGGCATATGCTATGATCAGTCACTTCTCATACCAAGCATACATATGATGCGTATGATCATGAATCATGGAACTATACTAAACATGTTATACGGTGATGGATGTTGTTCATAACGAAGATAGGTCTAAACGTCCTACAAGTATGGGCCTAACAATGGGCCCTAGGGAGAATCAGAATGCGGACATTTAACCAACATTATTCTACAATGTGGACGTCAAACCAACATTGCTCCCAAGGCATTGCCCGTCGTAAACATCATTACATAAACCATGCTGGGATCACACATTGCAATGGACCTTAGGTACATCCCATTGGGCCTTAATACATCAAATGGGTCGTATCACATGGGCCTTACATTCATCAAATGGGCTGCATTAATGGGCCTCACCAATGGGCCTTATGTACATTGCAATGGGCCATAACCCATGGGCCTTAGAATGCATCGAATGGGCCTAGTTTCATGGGCCTTAGAATGCATCGAATGGGCCTAGTCTCATGGGCCTTATATACATTAAAGTGGGCCCCAACCACGGGCTATAAATACATCGAATGGGCCCCATCACATGGGCCTTACAAATATCAAGGTGGGTCTCAACAACAAGCCACAAATACATCAAATGTGGGCCATATACATAAGTCAAAGTGGGGTCCACTTGAACTATAGATCTGACTCACTCTTTAGCTCATGCCAACAAAAATGAGTTTCTAAGGTGGTTGGACAGATTGGATGCAACCCATGCATCATGGTGGGGCCCATGAAAGCCCACCGTCAGGTTTATTATGTAATATAATATATATATATATAATATATACAAAGTATATATGTATATATACATATATACACACATGCACAACCCTATACGTCCACACACGCACACACACTCATACAAACGCACACACACATACGCACACACTCGCACTGAGGACCGGGAGAGAGATAGAGAGAGAGAGTTAGAGAGAGTTGAGAGAGACATTTAGAGAGAGAGGGTAGAGAGAGATGTAGAGAGAGAGATGTGAGAGAGAGAAAGCGTCAGGGGAGAGAGAGTTACGGGGAGAGAAGCGTCAGAGGGAGAGTTTAGAGAGAAAAAACGTGAGAGAGAGAGAGTGAGAGAAATAGAGAGAGGTGTAGAGAGAGAGAGGGTGCCACGTGCCCCTCTCTTTTCCTTTTTTTCTTTCCTTCTGACGTGCAACAGAGGTGGGTCCCACGTAGGGCCCACCATATATATATTATATATGGGAAACGGTACAGCGTTCGAGCTGATTTTAACGTCCATGAGGACGATCGGTGTGGGCCCCACCGTTGATGTTTTCCCACAATCTGGTCCATTGGTCAGATGCACCATGTCAGCGTATGCCTAGGTCTCAAAAATCAAGTCAGTCCGTGACTTGTGTGGGCCACACAAAGTACAGCAATTGAGAGGGATACCCTCCCTCCAAAACATTCATACTCATTTATTTGGGCCCACCGAGATGGGGTCCACCAATCCAGCCCACCCATTGTGGGTATCCCGCTTGAGTGAAGGGTCCGGCCCAGTTTCAGCCGCACCCAAAGGTCAGGTGGGCCCCACAGTCACTCACGCTTCACTGTTAGCCACCCCACCACGAACCAAGACCTCGTGTGTTGCGGCGAGGTATCTCCACTCGGTCCGCGGTTGAGTTGTGGGTGCAGGCGTCGGGGAGGCCCCACACGATGGGGTGGGTCCCACCGTCCAAGGACGGTGGACCACAGGGCATGGTGGTGTGGCCCACGCTAACCTAGGTGGACGGTGTGGATGGGTCCCATGGACCCTACACCCTTGTCAGTTCACACTCGGTGCACACACCCCATGTTAGCCATCCCATTGTCAGTACACATTTCATGTTAGCAACCCCACTGTTAGCAACGTCCAAAGCCCTAGGACGGGTGGTGTGGATGCACACCTCATCAAGTGGGTCCCACATGGTCCACCTATTTTGAACAGCATGATTTTTGTGTTTGCTCATCACCTAGGCCCACTGGATGGCCTGGATAGAATAGATGGACGGCTTGGATTAAAATGGTATGCTCAAGGCGGGCCGTACCATTTTGGGTGGCATGGGCAAAAATACACACATCATAGTGGGCCATGATCATAAAAAAAAAAAAAAAAGAGAGAGGAAAAGAAGACACCTGAGCAAGGATGGAGGGACCCCGCCACTATGGGCCCCTCTTGATACAAAATCTACATCAAAGTGGGTCCCACTACATGTGGCCCTTGAATCAAACAAATGCATGAAAACAAGAATCCAAAGATCACCCACCGGCTTTGTAACACCCCGTACTTCCAGTACTCGAGTATTACCATGTAATTTAATTTAATATAAATACAAAAATAATACAACCTAAATACATATACTATGAAATATTATTTATAAATTTTATAAATATTTAAAGTTTTGTATTAAAATAATATGTAAATATAATCCCAATTATATGCATCATTAATATAAATTACATACTATAAATTTTGTAATACATAAAAATAACATACATGTATATGTATTTACATACATTAAGCTATGCTTACTGACATTCATATAATTTACATGTATTAACAATTTGTGATAATATAAATTATATATGACAAAATATAGAAGGAAAATAATTTATAATAATAATAATTATTATTATAAGTAAATAATATTAATAAATGTAGTATAACATAATATTTAGTGTCGTAAAATCAGGACAGGCTATATATCCGTAACCTGACCCTTAGGTCTTAGCTTAAACAGTCCCTTGGACCTTTTCAACCGTTGACGTCCGATCTCGGGAAGATCCGGCCATCGGATCGTCATTAGAGACACTTATAAACCCTTGTTCAATTACCACGACCCACCTGAGCATTGGATCTACCTCATCTCTCGGTATAGATGGTCCAATTAAGTCATAAAATATAATGAACGGTGTGGATCAGATCACAGACGTCATAGTGGACCCCACCATGGGCTGCATGTGCACCACCGCATGCATGCACCCGTCGTGCTTAAGACCCAGAAGTCTGGTCGCATGGTCCGACCCGCATTTGCTATAAGAGGAGAGACCTCTCCCTCTCTCCTTGGTTTTGACAGAAGGACGGACGACCGTCCATTTTCCTGATTGGTGGCCCACCTACGACGGCCATCTGGGAAATCTAATCCGTCCATCTTGTGCGGACAAGAAATTTGACCAAACCCCACCTTGTCCCGCATTTGGTGGATCGTGTGCTTGCACACCATTCTTTTCGAAAATAGCCCTTGCAAAACCATGTTTCCACAAATGGAAATCTGTCTCCTCTACTCGCCAGCTCAACGATCCGCGTGATCTCCTCTCTGTCCATCCTAGCCGTCCGTCTGTGAAAAATCTTAGCCATCCATTTCAGCTCACGTGAGTTAGGGTTCTCCAAGGAGAACCGACAGCAAAACCACCTAACCGCTAGCTGTTTTCCATGAAACTAGAAACCAGGATTAGATCTCAGCCCTTCGATTGCATCAATGGACCTAACAGCGTTGGCATCCCTACAAAAAGGGAGAGAAACGTCCCTTCTTCGATCCGTCTACAAAACACCATAGAAACCGGCCGTTTCCCTATCCTTTGAACCCACCACCAAAACCCCTCAAAGCTTCAACCTCTCCATTTGAAGCTCCCCACCGTCGATCCAGAGCCTCCAATGGAACCGGATTCAACGAAAATCCCTCGTTTGAAATCCGCCATTATTGGCATGTCGTCTTCCTCGCCATTCGGCCGCACCAAGTGCGAGTCGGGCCGACCACGACGTCCCTTTGAACGCTCCATTTGGAAAGGGAAGTGAATGAGAGAAAGAAGGAGAAAGAAAGAAAAAAAAAAAAAGAAAAGAAAGAAGAAGAAGGAAGAAGTAGGTGCGCTGGCGGTGCGGTTCGTCGCACGCGCCTCATCTTCAACCGATCGTTGGCTATGTGCACGGGTTCTTCTTCAGGCCGACTTGAGCCGGAGTTAGGGCTGATCAAGGCGGCGACCCTGCGCCATATGAGATTCGGGTCCCCATCGGACGGAAGGAGAAAGAGAGATGGGAGCGGTGAGACAGAGAACGGTTCCTGTTTGTGTTGGCCACCTCTTTGTGAGTCCGGGTTTGGTTTTGTTGTGACTCCACCTTGAAGGGAAACAAGGAGGAAGAAATGAAAGGAAGGATGGGAAGATAGAAAGAAGAAAGAAGAAGAAAGGAAAGGAAATGGGGTGGTGCGGTTCTTTGCCGCACCATGACCCGCTCAGAACCGAGCCGCCCGACTCGAACTCGACCGGCCGAGTCCGATCCCGGGACTGGGGATGGGTGCTGGTCAATCCAGATGTTCTTGGCCATAAGGAAGAGAAAAGAAAAGAAAGAAAAAGAAAGAGAGTGAGGATGTTGGGACGAGTTGAGGAGCTCGACCCGTGCCCGAGTTAACCCACGAACTCTGGGCGAGTCGGTGACTTGATTCAAGTTAAGGCGGGACCTGGGTTGGGTCCTACTTCTGCTGGCACATGGGATGGAGTGGAAAAGAAAGAGGGAATGAAAGGTGAGAAAGAAAACGAGTGAGGGAAAGAGATTTGTGAGAGAGCGAGTTGGGAAATTTGTCTCGGTTGAGTCAGTAGTTGAGTTGGCAAAGTTTTGTTGGGTGTTCCCAACAAATTATTGGAAAGAAGGAAGAAAAGAGAAAAGAAAGAAGAAGGAAAAGAGTGGAGAAAGAAAAGAAAGGAGGAGGAATGAGGGAGTTCGGGTCAACTCGGTTTGAAAGAGTCAACTCGATGAGTCGGGGATGTGAATCCCATGCCATTCGGGGGCCTTGCTAAAAACAACTATTGGATCATCTACATTGGGGCTCCCAATCCCGATCATAATGCTAGGCACCGTCATCATGTAACCTTTCCAACCGAGTCCAAATCGACTGAGTCAACTCGATGAGTCAATGTTTCATTTCAAGACTAGACCTACCTCATTGTATTAATATCACTGTTGCACTCTTATTATTAGGATTGCTAATATTATATATGATTAGCCATTGACAGTGTAACTTGTGCTAGAACTAGTTATAATAAATGAAACTAAAATGAGTGAATAGTGTAATTTACTTACCATTCTTGAATACTATCATAATATTAATTATCATCATGATGATTACTATTAACATGTTAGGATAATATTAGTATTTATAAATAAATCCACCATTAACGATATTGGCATGGTGTCCATCACTTGAAAATATTATGTTTAATAATAGGTTATACTATTTTATTACAATTTTAATACTACTTATTACTAGGGTCACAAATAATAGTTGTATCATTAAAGTTAAATTGTAACTAACCATATTACTATCACATTGTATTTAAGTTACACAAACATCACAAGTTCTACTCCTAGAATTAAACCCTAGGATGTAAACCCTAAATTCTACACTAAAACCCTAAAGGGTAACCCTAAGCGATGATCTAAAAACCTAGGTAGTGCGTGGAACTTGGGTCTAATGGTAAAGTTCATGAATTTTGTTAGGATTTAATTCGAAAGGCGCAAACACTTTGCGGCACTAGTAGGCGATGCAAACTAAGGTGATGATTCTTCCCCTTGAGCTTTCCATCTTCTCATTAGCTTAAGTTATAGTTTTTATTTAAATTCATAATTGACATCTCTCTTTATAATCACATGTGTTAACTGGTGAAAATTGAATTGTCGTATTATATGCTTTATGATTATCCTGTATAATTGTTCATGCTTGTAGATTTACTTTTGTGGATTGCTTATGGAACTTAAACTGGTACATTAGTGGGAAATTCCCACATATGAATGTACACCCATACTTGGGATGTAACTTGACTAGTTGTGATCGTAATGGACCTTCGACTCGGTGGTTACTGAGTGTGGTCTAGATGGATCATTGATGTGGGCCTACCATCCAGGGTTGTGGTGTCCAATGGTTTTTAAGGATGGTCTTTATCGTATGATTTTGATATTCGCCCTATGTGGCATATTTCGATACTCGCCCTACGTGGTTTTATTTAATATCTTCCCTACATGGGTTCGATGTTTTATACTGTGCAACCATGCGATGGTAAGCCCCATATATTGTAATATGATTGGCCACTAGTCGACAGGGTTCCATTAAACATCCTAAGGTGGTAGCCTCATGAGCCGGGAAGGTGGTATGGGACCTATGCCCGAGTTGTCGGCCACGTTGGGCCATGTGCTCCCCGTAGTGACCTTTGAGCTTATTTAAACCCGCCGAGTGGTTGTAATTGGATTAATATGCGACATTGGCTAATCATGCATACATCGCACGTGATGTACCATTGTTCCGGCATCTGTTTCCTATCGTACGTGATGTACGTATTGTTCCGTGGATGATGTTTCCCAGGTTCGATGATTGCATGGGCGGCGGCCCTGTCCGCACGGATGAGTACTCCCGGGGCGTGAACGCATTGCATGGGTGGCGGCCCTGTCCGCACGGATGAGCATCCCCGGGGCGTGAACGCATTCCATACATCCATGCACATAATAAGATCTGCATCATGTACTGTTTTGTATGCTTTATTTCATAACTATGCTTACCTAATGCGGCGGTGTGTAATCTTGAGGGGAGTTCACACTGAGTTGGCCACTCATCCATCAAATATATAACCGTACAGGTAGCACAGCTGGCTTAAGTGACTTTCAGGTTCAGGCTGATGTGGAGCCGAGTACAAATGCCAGGGTTCCATGGTTGTATCTACCTCAAGGAGTTGCGCGATCTTGCGGCTTATGTTTACATTCTTATGTTATTTTCATGTACTAAATCATATGGATTTTTGTAATTGTTATATCGAGACATTGATTTGTATAAGTCATTATGGGCAACCACTTGTATATTCTCAACGTAAATGAAAATTTCTCTTATGCTTACTTGTCCATTCTACGCTCATCTGCTTACTCTGATAAAACAAAAAAAAATGTATACATAAATTTGACCATCAGTTAAGGTTAACACTCGGGTTTTTGGGAAACGGGTTGTGTACTCGGGTCTGAAGATCAGACTTGATTCTGATTAAATGTATCGAGCAAGTTTGGACAACTTGGCCTTGGGAAATGATCTTATACAAACTTTAAATGTCTGGAGTTAGGATGTCTTGAAATTGATTTCACTTTGAGAATGTGTTGGAGGCATAAAAATATATAATTTCCATGTCCATGTCCAGGGGGTATTTTGGTAATTTCCATGTCCAGGGGTATTTTGGTAATTTCCATGTCCAGGGGTATTTTGGTAATTTCCATGTCCAGGGGTATTTTGGTAATTTCTATGTCCAGGGGTATTTTGGTAATTTCTATGTCCAGGGGTATTTTGGTAATTTCCATGTCAAGGGGTATTTTGGTAATTTCTATGTCCGGGGGTATTTCGGTAATTTCCATGTTCGGGGGTATTTTGGTAATTTTCATGTCCATGGGTATTTTGGTAAAATTCCAAGTCTATGGGTAGTTTAGGTATTTTGGTAAAATTCCAAGTCTATGGGTAGTTTAGGTATTTTGGTAAAATTCCAAGTCCAGGGATAGTTTAGGTATTTTGGTAAAAATCCAAGTCCAGGGATAGTTTAGGTATTTTGGTAAAAATCCAAGTCCAAGGGTAGTTTAGGTATTTTGGTAAAAATCCAAGTCCAAGGGTAGTTTAGGTATTTTGGTAAAATTCCAAGTCCAGGGGTAGTTTAGATATTTTGATAAAATTCCAAGTCCAGGGGTAATTTAGGTATGTTGGTGAAAAAAGTATTGGAAAGGGTAGTTTGGTAAAAAAAAGGTGCAAAGGTGTCCTTTGAAAGGAGAAAGGTGGTACACCACCATTTAAGAGGGAAGTTGGTGGTCACCATGGTTTAAGGAAAGAGAAGGTCCATATGTGAAAGAATAGGTGGTGGTGATCACCACTCTGTAAGAGTGGTGGGGCCTATAAATACCCCCTCTCAGCTTCATTTGAAGGGGTTGGATCGGTGAGATTAGTTGCTAGATCAGAGAATGAGAGAGAAGCAAGGCAGGAGAAGGAGAGAAGAAAGACTTTGCGCGGACCCGCGCAACCAAAGTGGTTTGCGCGGACCCGCGCAATCGAAGTTGCTGACGTACAACCGCGCAAAGTAAAGAGAAATGGCTTTCATGCCGCTTTTCAAGGGAGTTTGGAGAAGACGCTTTGCGCGGCTCCGCACAAAGGAAATGGAAAAATTCCCGTGAAGCCATATGCCCAGAAGTGTCGTCCGAAGGGAGGTATCCCTTGCGCGGACCCGCGCAACAAGCCGCCTTGCGCGGTTCCGCGCAAACAGTGAAATCTGTTGTTTTGCATGACGAAGGAAGAAAGCCATTGTTCTTCTGCTGTGCTGCTGACAGAGTCCGTTGTAGCTGTCTTTTGGAAAATCCACACCGTCCACCATCTTCCTCTCGGGATTTTGACCGTGAAAGACCGGTCTTGGTCATCTAGTGATATGGCCCACCAAGATAATCAAGCTGAGATGTCAGCTCAACGGTCCGTTTGCAATCACCATAGTGGTCATATGAATAAGCGTCGCCGCCAAAGCTCAACATGGCCTCGATGGGTTTTGTCCCCTCTACATGATGGACGACTCAGATTCGTCGTTCCTTGCATGAGGGTGGCCCACAATAAAAGTACAGAAGCTCTGTTTTCAACAGAGTCGACGTACGTCGACTCTGTGAATTTCGGTGGGCCCTAGATCGATGGTGATGAAGAAATCTACTCCGTTCATTAAATTCATGACGAAAAACCATCACAAAAGGACTGTTTTTGAAGTGGAATCGGTGCAGCACACGGGCCTTTCTACTTCACCATCCATTTCATATTCAACGGTTATAACGTTACAAAAGTCTGCATGGTTTCAAATTGCCACTTTGGCAATGGTTAAATCTATCTTCTGAACACAGTGGACGGTCCAGATCGAGGATTTGATCGATGATCGGGTCATACCAAGAAAAGTTCAAATACACAGTGAAGACGCTGTGTGTAATTTAGAAATGAAGAAGAAGATGTGACTTTGGAAAATCACGTGCATGGCTCATGCACTTGTACTCCATGGACATGCCACGTACATGTAGGCTCTGACATGATGCTTGTGAGAATCTACTCCGTTCATCCACATTGTCAGCCCGTTTAACACATTGAGACCAAATCTGAAGCGTATGCAGATAACAGGCGGGCCCCAAATCATGATTTTGGGGGGCTGATTTGTCAGTTTAGCCATTTCTACAAGGATTCAGGAGCTGAAATTTGACGTGTACGGCTAATTTGTGGTTCTAAGGCTGCTCGTAAAGTTTCAAGTCGAATGGACGGTGGCAACCCCATGATTTTACATTCTGGGAGACTTTTTAGGCCCGTCTGATGTGATCAGCCTGATTTCTGTGGGTCCTAGCTACACTTCAACAGACTGCTCCATATTTCAAAGAAGAATGACCAGAAGGATGCTCTATATTCAAGGAAAGATGAATGGAATGATGCTCAGAACCGATCTCAGCAGTCAAATAAGAGGATTCAAGCTTACACAACTTCTGTTTCATTGAAGACTGGTTGATCAGATCGACATTCCTCCTAAGTACTAGGAGATGATCGAAGCAGGCGTCGAACTGCTGCCGAAATTTCCATAAGACTGTCTTGTCTACTTTCATTTATTGTACTTTATTTTTAGAATCAAGGGATTCAGAGGATGTAAATGAACTCAGAATAAATGTGATCAATGTTCTTTTGTTCTTTCTTTGTTATCATTGAATAAATCCCCCAAATCAAACACATTTGTTTCCTTGTCGAAACAAAAATGGCGACTCATTTGGGATTATTATTCGATGGTAACTTAGAAAAAAATATTGAAGAACATTTATCACTTTTTAGCGTCGTAGTAAAGACGCCAAAATGGCGACTCTCAAGTGGGAACATCCTCCCTTCATCTCTAAAAGCAAAGTACAATTTTATTTAAATAAAATAACTAACATTCTATTCTTAATGACAGATATACCAGAACGATCTTTCTCCCGACTAATACAGTTGTTTACTTCACATCAATAGACTTCCACCAAAAAGTGTCGAGAAGAAGATCAAATCGGGTTTGATAAAAAAAGTCAAACGATGCCTAAGGACAATGATGATTCGATCAAGTTCGATGAGCGACATCCGAGATTTGGTGAAAAGAATATTATCTTGCCAAGAATAGATAATAGTACATTCAAACGACTACCGTGAACAACAATGAACCCTGAGGAAAATCCTCAGATGAAATTAGTTCGATTGAATCATACTTTGCTCGCAACAATAAGTAGATGAATAGTTAATGAATAAACGAATTCATCGGTCAAGAGAGAACCCTGGGGCATTGTCACAACTTGATAGAATAAAGATCAAGTTAAATTTGCAATTTGTAAAAGTCAAAGTGAAGCTGATCAAACTCTCATATGAATCATATGCTTTAAGGTTTTAAAAGAGTAGCAATAGATACTGCCAAAGAAAGAAAGCAAAACGAAAGTAGAGAATTGAGAGTGTTAAAGAGAGCATCAACAATTTTACAAATAAGAAAGTATAGAAAGGGTTCGGACAATTTGAAGACTAAATGAAATATACATTTGAAGAAGACGACATACTCCTTATGATTGCTAGTTGCAGAGAAAGTCGAATTGTCACGGCTAAACAAAGAAGAAAAGAAGAATGGGCAAGAAGAAAACAATACAACATTTTGACCAAGAAGAATCTCAAAGCGTTTTGATTCAAAGAAAATTCATAGGCACAATTATTCAAAGGAAGGGGCAAGATCTACAAGAAGAATGCCAACAAAGTTTCAGAATGACAAATCTCAAATCCCAAGTGAGGTAATCGTTGATTCTTTGAGATGATAATTGTTTATGATAATTGTCTATATCAATTTTTGTAGGTTAAAGTTCAGGCAAAATTAAGCATTGTGATTGCTATCAAGCATTGGCGATTGTCACCGACAATTCGAGGAACAAAAATCTGAAATGGAAGACAAAGTCGTGTCGTTGATTCTCAAGCATATCAAGTATTAGTAAAAATTTTGAAATATGTTTTCACCATAGAGATAAATCTTTTTGTGATAAATGAAAAGAAAGATCAAGTTCCTATCAAAGCGGTGATAGGTGAGTAAAAATTATGAAAATATTTTTCACTATAGTTATGTATTTTTTTAAATGAATGATTTAAAGCAAAATTTTCAATTGCATGTCAAGTCATTGAGAAAGCGGGAAACATAATTGATGAAAAAATCTGTGAAATATATTTCTCACTATAGAAAGTATTTCTTTTAGAAGCGTATTTGAATAAAATGCGAAATTTTCAAGCATGTCAAGTCAAAGAAGAAATAAAAGTACTGGCCTGGTGAGTTAAAAATCTATGAAATATATTTCTCACCATAGAATATTTCTTTTGCGTATTTGAATGAAATGCAGGCTTTCAAGCATATCAAGTCATCGCCAAATGAAAAGCGTCAATGATGATTGCCAAATGAAAAGCGTCGATGATTCTTACCAAAATAAGATAAACAAGAAAGGCTTTCAAGCATATCAAGTCATCACCAAATACCAAGCATTGATGATCGCTACCAAGCGTTGATGATCGCTACCAAGCATTGATGACTGCTGCTAAGCATTAACAATTATCATGACGCCGAAGAAAATTTCCCAAGGCATGAAAAAGTTGTGTCAGAAGTTCAGCATTCGATATTCGTTTCCAACGCCTTACTATTCCCGGTCGATGGACTAGCATAGGCGTTCAATAAGAAGATCGTCAAGATACTCAAGAAGACGATGACAGGGAGTAAACGTGATTAGGATGAACAGTTGCAAGAAGCATTATGGGCATACAGAACTACTTATCGCACAGCAACGGGGGCAACACCATATTCACTAGTCTATGGCATGAAGGCAGTCATCCCAATTGAATTGCAAGTGGCTTCGCTCAGAACGACAATATATCAGTTCATAAAAGATGATGAAAATGCAGGAATAAGGCTGAAAGAGTTAGATCTGCTTGATGAGAAACATCTAGCAGCTTAGCAACGATTGCAATCATATCAGGCCAGGGTATCGGCCGCTTTTGATAAACAAGTTAAACATCGCTCTCTCAAAAAATAGGGGATATGAAAAGACCTATAGTGGTCACCCGCTGAACAGGGGGCAAGTTCGAGCCTAAACGGACGGGCTGTATATAATAAGAGAAGTATACTCCAATGGGGCGTACAAAGTCACAAATCAAGATGGGCAAGGTATCAGTATACCGGTCAATACTCGCTTAATCAAAAAATACTATCCCTGAAGAAGCTAATGATTTTGATCCAGAATATTATCAGCATAATGATTCTATATCAAAAGGGGGCAAGAAGGAATAAGATCATGTCCATACGTCATCGAAAGAATCTATAAAGAAGAAATTCACGAACATATCAATTATATTAGCAAGTATTCTGAAAAGAAAGTCAAATGAAGATTCTCTTGAAGATATTGACAAGATTGATATATCGCCTTACAAGGCACGGATCTTCCTGAAGATATTATCAGACGGATCCTCTTGAAGATATTATCAAAAGCAAGGATATATCAATCTTAGTCGGAAACATCTACTATACTATAATCATAATTATTATTGCCTTACAAGGCACGGATCTTCTTGAAGATATTATCAGAAGGATCTTCTTGAAAATATTATCAAAAGTATAAATATTATTGCCGGTCTTCTTGAAGATATTTCGAAATATATACTATATTGGCAAATGATGATGATCATAAATATTATCGCCTTACAAGGCACAGGGATTTTCTTGAAGATTGAAGATAAATATTATCACCTTACAAGGCAGCCTTACAAGGCACGGGATTTTCTTGAAGATTGAAGATAAATATTATCGCCTTATAAGGCAGCCTTACAGGGCATGGATTTTCTTGAAGATATTATTAAAAGCAAGGATATATCAATATCAATCAAAGAGGCAGTATAGCCAAGCCAAAATCCTAAAAGAGCCAAAATTGAGCAAAATCAAAAAGATCAAGCTAAAAAAAAAAAGAGCCAAATTGAAAATCAAAAAGATCAAGCTCGGAAAAAAAAAAAAAATGCTCTCAAAGGATCAAGCTCTAAAAGAGTCGGCCAACTATACGTAAGACCCATGAAGATCGCCATTCGGGCGGCGGCGAGAGTCATGGCCTAAAAGCCCGCGAAGACCATCGTGCGCACCCATGCGGTAGTCGACGAAGTCAAGGATTCAAAGCCTAAAAGGCCATAAATCCGCGAAGACTAGTCACCGTAATTCCCATGCCGTCTGTATAGCTTAGGCGGCGGCATCAGGGGAACGGATGAAAATGCCCTCCCGTGAATGGGCTCGACCTTGCAGACGAAGAAAACAGGGGCCGCAGTGCGAGCTTTATGCCAACCGTGCGTAAGACCCTCCAGGTCTAGGGTTTGATTTCAGTAGTAACTCGTGAGGAAGGGCTTAAACCTACTCATTGATGGACTGGCGACCCTAGATTTGGTGCCCAAAGGTAGCCTTGCGAGCCCTGCGAACTCTAGAGAGTTACCGTGGCCAACCCTGCGCGTAAATCCAACAGTTCACCGTCCGGTAGCGTCAATGGGCCCCTCTGATGGACCGTGACCGTGAGCTCAAGGCAGTGAGAAGCCCAAAAGCGAACTCTAGAGAGTTACAGTGGCCATCACATAAGACCCACAAGTGCTCCACTACTCAAGAGCTTAAACTGTGTGTGCGCGCGCTCCACTACTCATGAGCTTAAACTGTGTGTGGCTAGCCGAAATTGAAACTTAGCACCGCCAATCTAAACACTCACATATAGAATCCCGCACTAACAAAGCATAAAAGGTTTAAATACAGTCTAGTTCAGTCCAGTCGATTCGGTCAATCTAGTTCAATCTAGACTAGTCAAGTCTAAGTCAAGTTCGGTCAAAGTCAAAGTCGGTCTCGTCAGTTAAAGTATGGTCGAGTCGGTCTTGTCCGGTTAAAGTATGTCAAGTCTTGTCAGTTAAAGTATGCAGTCAAAGTGCACTAGCACCAAAAAAAAAAAAAAAAAAAAAAAAAAAAAAAAAAAAAAGGAGAAAAGAATAAAGTATTCAAAATGCTGCAAATACATATTTATATATGTTGAAATATATATTCAAATATGCAATTGCCTGATGAAAATTTTAAAATATGCAATTTAGATATGCTCAAATATGCAATTGTCTGATGAAAATTTTAAATGTTGAGTAAAAAAATATATATGCAAAGATGAAATTGCCTGATGAAAATTTTAAAATATGCAATTTAGATATGCTCAAATATGTAATTGTCTGATGAAAATTTTAAATGTTGAGTAAAAAATATATATGCAAAGATGTGTTTCTCTTGAATCAGGTTTAGATGGCAGTAATAACAAATGCCTTCATGATATTGGCAATTATCTACTCAAAGGTTCAAGCCTTCAAAGTCAATTAACACATTGACAAAAGTCATAAGGGATTCAGATATATTCTTTAAATTCTTTAAGGGAACATCAAAGATTATTCATCCTTCAGGAGTATCAGCAGGCTTTACTCTGGAAGTATTATCTTCTGAAGAAATCTTTATGCAACATTGACCGGGAAAGGAGGTCTTCAAATCAATCTATGCCTTGGTCTTTCGATAATCTTTTATGCAATATAGAGGAATTCATATATTGAGGATTATGAAGTATGATTCAATGTGAACGTTCAAAAGTGGCTTCTATATTAAAGCTCAGTTATATGGCGATATTGTAACTAATTTCTCACCATCCTAGTAATGATATTGCAAGACTACAAGTACCAGATCTGATGAAGACAGAGAGCAAACGGAATCATCATTAGTAATTTCTATAGCCTTTGAAAAGTTACTAAGTGAAAATTGAAAGAAGTCTTGTCTATTTTTCAGAATCAGCAAAGATCCCAGGAAAAGTCTATGAAGAAATGCCCAGTACAAGCTAGAAACAACTCAAGAGCACGATATAAAGAATACAAAGAATGCAATTGCGAAGCACGATGACAGAGCGAATATCACAATCAGCCTAAAAGAGAAGAGAAGTTTTCAATATAAATTTCAAAATTATCAATGCTTCATAAAGCTAAATTGAAATATATATATATATATATAATGAAATAAGATACTAATTCTGATTAATTTGGCAGGAAAGATTATCATTCGAAAAAGCTTGAGTTATGCAGATCATGAATAAAGGAAACGATCGAAAAGTTGTTGCGGCAGGAGCAGCATTAAAGAACAATTCTTTGGACACAGAATTGAAGAAAAAGAGTAGCTGGAATTGATCAAAGACACCGTTGCTGTTGAAAGATAGTTCTCTAATCAAGTTGCTCAAAGACAAAGTCATCACAGCTGTTGCAGAGATGTGTTTCGATGAAAAGAGAACTTCATCTTTTCTAGTGAAGCATCCGCTCGACACTACTGGCTGGGGGCATTCGATCTTTTGTTCGAGCGCCATCATTCAAATCATTTGTTCGAGTGCCATCATTCAAATCTTTGTTCGAGCGCCATCATTCAAATCTTCTGTTCAAGTGCAATCGGTCAAATCCTCCGTTCGAATGTGAGCATTCAAGTCTTCCGTTTGAACGTGATCAATCAAGTCTTCCGTTTGAACGTGATCAATCAAGTCTTCCGTTTAAACGTAATCAATCAAATCTTCCGTTTGAACGTGATCAATCAAGTCTTCCGTTTGAACGTGATCAATCAAGTCTTCCGTTTAAACGTGATCAATCAAGTCTTCCGTTCGAGTGCAATCATCAAGTCTTCCACTTGAACGGGATCATTCAAATCTTCTATTTGAGCGCGAGCATTCGAATCTTCTGGTCAAATATGAGCATTCCAGTCTTCTAGTCAAATATGAGCATTCAAATCTCCGGTCAAGCGAGCATTCAGTCTTCGATCGAACGCAATCATTTGATTTTATGGTCAAAGATGATCATCCAGTCTGCCATGCAAGTATGATTATCCAGTCATCCTTCAGTTGTAGTTCATTCAAGTTCTTCAAGCGGAGGAAGATCGATCCTCCATTTGATTTCAGGAATCAATCAAAGAAGGATCGAGGGGGCATCTGTTGAGGCATAAAAAAATATATATTCCATGTCCAGGGGTATTTTGGTAATTTCCAAGTCCAGGGGTATTTTGGTAATTTTCATGTCTAGGGGTATTTTGGTAATTTCCATGTCCAGGGGTATTTTGGTAATTTCCATGTCCAGGGGTATTTTGGTAATTTCTATGTCCAGGGGATTTTGGTAATTTCTATGTCCAGGGGTATTTTGGTAATTTCCATGTCAAGGGGTATTTTGGTAATTTCTATGTCCGGGGGTATTTCGGTAATTTCCATGTTCGGGGGTATTTTGGTAATTTTCATGTCCATGGGTATTTTGGTAAAATTCCAAGTCTATGGGTAGTTTAGGTATTTTGGTAAAATTCCAAGTCTATGGGTAGTTTAGGTATTTTGGTAAAATTCCAAGTCTATGGGTAGTTTAGGTATTTTGGTAAAATTCCAAGTTTATGGGATAGTTTAGGTATTTTGGTAATTTCCAAGTCTATGGGTAGTTTAGGTATTTTGGTAAAATTCCAAGTCTATGGGTAGTTTAGGTATTTTGGTAAAATTCCAAGTCCAGGGATAGTTTAGGTATTTTGATAAAATTCCAAGTCCAGGGGTAATTTAGGTATGTTGGTGAAAAAAGTATTGGAAAGGGTAGTTTGGTAAAAAAAAGGTGCAAAGGTGTCCTTTGAAAGGAGAAAGGTGGTACACCACCATTTAAGAGGAAGTTGGTGGTCACCATGGTTTAAGGAAAAGAAGGTCCATATGTGAAGAATAGGTGGTGGTGATCACCACTCTGTAAGAGTGGTGGGGCCTATAAATACCCCCTCTCAGCTTCATTTGAAGGGGTTGGATCGGTGAGATTAGTTGCTAGATCAGAGAATGAGAGAGAAGCAAGGCAGGAGAAGGAGAGAAGAAAGACTTTGCGCGGACCCGCGCAACCAAAGTGGTTTGCGCGGACCCGCGCAATCGAAGTTGCTGACGTACAACCGCGCAAAGTAAAGAGAAATGGCTTTCATGCCGCTTTTCAAGGGAGTTTGGAGAAGACGCTTTGCGCGGCTCCGCACAAAGGAAATGGAAAAATTCCCGTGAAGCCATATGCCCAGAAGTGTCGTCCGAAGGGAGGTATCCCTTGCGCGGACCCGCGCAACAAGCCGCCTTGCGCGGTTCCGCGCAAACAGTGAAATCTGTTGTTTTGCACGACGAAGGAAGAAAGCCATTGTTCTTCTGCTGTGCTGCTGACAGAGTCTGTTGTAGCTGTCTTTTGGAAAATCCACACCGTCCACCATCTTCCTCTCGGGATTTTGACCGTGAAAGACCGGTCTTGGTCATCTAGTGATATGGCCCACCAAGATAATCAAGCTGAGATGTCAGCTCAACGGTCCGTTTGCAATCACCATAGTGGTCATATGAATAAGCGTCGCCGCCAAAGCTCAACATGGCCTCGATGGGTTTTGTCCCCTCTACATGATGGACGACTCAGATTCGTCGTTCCTGCATGAGGGTGGCCCACAATAAAAGTACAGAAGCTCTGTTTTCAACAGAGTCGACGTACGTCGACTCTGTGAATTTCGGTGGGCCCTAGATCGATGGTGATGAAGAAATCTACTCCGTTCATTAAATTCATGACGAAAAACCATCACAAAAGGACTGTTTTTGAAGTGGAATCGGTGTAGCACACGGGCCTTTCTACTTCACCATCCATTTCATATTCAATGGTTATAACATTACAAAAGTCTGCATGGTTTCAAATTGCCACTTTGGCAATGGTTAAATCTATCTTCTGAACACAGTGGACGGTCCAGATCGAGGATTTGATCGATGATCGGGTCATACCAAGAAAAGTTCAAATACACAGTGAAGACGCTGTGTGTAATTTAGAAATGAAGAAGAAGATATGACTTTGGGAAATCACGTGCATGGCTCATGCACTTGTACTCCATGGACATGCCACGTACATGTAGGCTCTGACATGATGCTTGTGAGAATCTACTCCGTTCATCCACATTGTCAGCCCGTTTAACACATTGAGACCAAATCTGAAGCGTATGCAGATAACAGGCGGGCCCCAAATCATGATTTTGGGGGGCTGATTTGTCAGTTTAGCCATTTCTACAAGGATTCAGGAGCTGAAATTTGACGTGTACGGCTAATTTGTAGTTCTAAGGCTGCTCGTAAAGTTTCAAGTCGAATGGACGGTGGCAACCCCATGATTTTACATTCTGGGAGACTTTTTAGGCCTGTCTGATGTGATCAGCCTGATTTCTGTGGGTCCTAGCTACACTTCAACAGACTGCTCCATATTTCAAAGAAGAATGACCAGAAGGATGCTCTATATTCAAGGAAAGATAAATGGAATGATGCTCAGAACCGATCTCAGCAGTCAAATAAGAGGATTCAAGCTTACACAACTTCTGTTTCATTGAAGACTGGTTGATCAGATCGACATTCCTCCTAAGTACTAGGAGATGATCGAAAAGCAAAGTGCGACATGTACTTTGAAATTTCTATCCATTATTTTCTCTTTCATTCATTACATTGTATTAATTGTACTTTATGTGGAATTTTTTAGAATCAAGGGATTCGAGAGGATGTAAATGAACTCCCGGAATAAATGTGATCAATGTTCTTTTGTTCTTTCTTTGTTATCATTGAATATAGAAACATTAGGGCCCCATTTGAAATTAGAAAAGTTGATTTTTAGAAGTTGTTTGAATAACTGAAGAACTTAGACATGAACTTAGGACCCTTAGAACATTTAGTCATTAAACTTATGAAGGGTTCCTTGCAAAAAAAAAAAAAAATAAATAAATAAATTATATTTTTGAGAACATAGACACTTCAAAAGGTTAGGCTCCCTGAAAGATTGTTTTGATAACTATAGAACTTAGAAATGAGTGTAGGTTCCCTTGAAAGATTTTAAGTTTAGTCATTTGAAATTTGGAACTAAACTCAAGTATTGTGGGAGTACAAACGCCCACTATGATGCATAAAAGGACCAAACCAAAACATTTTTATGCTTGACTTTCAAAAAAAAAAAATCTAGAAATTTAGAATATGAATTTTTCATAAGCTTTCATGGCTAAGAATAACACTATCGTCAAATAGATTGGACTTAGACATTCTAGGAAATCCTTTATAGCCATCATGCCGTGCGTTAGATTAAACTTAAGTATTTCCCTATGCAAAATAATAATAATAATAATAATAATAATAAAATAAAAATAAAAATAAAAATAAATTATTAGAAGTTATAACTTGAATTTCCCAATACCTATCGTTAATTGGAAAACGATAATTCTCATAAATTTTAGCACTTAGGGTCAACTAAATGTAAAGTTGTAGAAATTTGGGTGAATTATTAATCTTAGACTAGGCATGTGGGAGCTAGGTTTGGGAAGTCAAATAAGACGTAAGGAAATTTAAACTTAGATTTCACATAGGGACCCTGGACCTGAAGATTCGGGTTGAATAGTGCTTAGATGATCAGAGTGCGCGGCAGAAGAGTAATGGGCCGCATAGGCTTATCATAGTGAAAATACAAGGTTTCATGACATTTCTAGGAGTCTAGGACAATCGGGATCAAGGACTGATGGAACCATATTTAAACGGAGATTTCATGGTTTGACTCAAATTCTAAGTCCTAGCAAATCTCAACGATTCCAATGCCCTGATCAGGCAAAGGACCGAGATCTAACAGGATTATGAATTGATACTCAAATCCTCTGCTATACGTAGGCAAAGGATTGAGGTATCGGGCTCAAATCCACTACGACCATCTATCTGTTACAGCTCGAACGCTAGAGAATCGTGTTGTACTTTAGGTAGTGGGGAACTATCAATAGAGGTATGCGGGAATAAAAGGAAAGATAAGATATTGATATCAGTCACTCAAATTAACTTATGACTTAGTAAGTACTACTAGAAATCTCATTGTCAACGAGTATTGGAAAAATTCCCTAGCTCTAGTTAACACATAAATGAATTATGACATTTAGTAGAACCTAAATGCACCAGTTGATCCACTAGCTTATAAACATAAGGGTCGTGAGAATTTGAAGTGACTTGATGAGGATATGTGTAACAGGATAGGATACATGTTTAGGACGACTAAATCACCCAAAATTCTAACAATCGATCCACGAGTTACTAAATCTCGAGGTCTAGATTTTCTTTAAGGGGGGTAGTTTGTAACGACCTCAGTTTTGGATGCCTAGTGGCATACGTTGTACATTTTGAAAATTAATGAATAGTATCATAGTCCCTAATCATAATAAGAGCACTGAATCTGGGACGAGATTCTTCTTTAAGGGGGTAGATTGTAACACCCCGTACTTCCAAGATACTGAGTATTACCATGTAATTTAATTTAATATAAATACAAAAAATAATACAACCTAAATACATATACTATGAAATATTATTTATAAATTTTATAAATATTTAAAGTTTTGTATTAAAATAATATGTAAATATAATCCCAATTATATGCATCATTAATATAAATTACATACTATAAATTTTGTAATACATAAAAATAACATACATGTATATGTATTTACATACATTAAGCTATGCTTACTGACATTCATATAATTTACATGTATTAACAATTTGTGATAATATAAATTATATATGACAAAATATAGAAGGAAAATAATTTATAATAATAATAATTATTATTATAACAGTAAATAATATTAATAAATGTAGTATAACATAATATTTAGTGTCGTAAAATCAGGACAGGCTATATATCCGTAACCTGACCCTTAGGTCTTAGCTTAAACAGTCCCTTGGACCTTTTCAACCGTTGACGTCCGATCTCGGGAAGATCCGGCCATCGAATCGTCATTAGAGACACTTATAAACCCTTGTTCAATTAACACGACCCACCTGAGCATTGGATCTACCTCATCTCTGGTATAGATGGTCCAATTAAGTCATAAAATATAATGAACGGTGTGGATCAGATCACAGACGTCATAGTGGACCCCACCATGGGCTGCATGTGCACCACCGTATGCATGCACCCGTCGTGCTTAGGACCCAGGAAGTCGGTCAGACGGGTCTGACCCGCATTTGCTATAAGAGGAGAGACCTCTCCCTCTCTCCTTGGTTTTGACAGAGAACGGACGACCGTCCATTTTCCCGATTGGTGGCCCACCTACGACGGCCATCTGGGAAATCTAATCCGTCCATCTTGTGCGGACGAGAAATTTGACCAAACCCCACCTTGTCCCGCATTTGGTGGATCGTGTGCTTGCACACCATTCTTTCCGAAAACAGTCCTTGCTAAACCATGTTTCCACAAATGGAAACTGTCTCCTCTACTCGCCAGCTCAACGATCCGCGTGATCTCCTCTCTGTCCATCCTAGCCGTCCGTCTGTGGAAAATCTTAGCCATCCATTTCAGCTCACGTGAGTTAGGGTTCTCCAAGGAGAACCGACAGCAAAACCACCTAACCGCTAGCTGTTTTCCATGAAACTAGAAACCAGGATTAGATCTCAGCCCTTCGATTGCATCCAATGGACCTAACAGCGTTGGCATCCCTACAAAAAGGGAGAGAAAACGTCCCTTCTTCGATCCGTCTACAAAACACCATAGAAACCGGCCGTTTCCCTATCCTTTTGAACCCACCAGCCAAAACCCCTCAAAGCTTCAACCTCTCCATTTCAGAAGCTCCCCACCGTCAATCCAGAGCCTCCAATGGAACCGGATTCAACGAAAATCCCTCCGTTTGAAATCTGCCATTATTGGCATGTCGTCTTCCTCGCCATTCAGCCGCACCAAGTGCGAGTCAGGCCGACCCTGACGTCCCTTGCTGAACGCTCCATTTGGAAAGGGAAGTGAATGAGAGAAAGAAGAAGAAAGAAAGAAAAAAAAGAAAAGAAAGAAGAAGAAGGAAGAAGTAGGTGCGCCAGGTGCGGTTCGTCGCCGCCTCGGCCCAACCGAATCGTTGGCTATGTGCACGGGTTCTTTGCCGACTTTGAAGCCCGAGTTAGGGGCGATCAAGGCGGCGACCCTCTGGGACCGCCATATGAGATTCGGGTCCCCATCGAGACGGAAGGAGAAAGAGAGAGATGGGAGCAGGTAGACAGGAGAACGGTTCCTGTTTGTGTTGGCCACTACTGTGAGTCCAGCAGTTTGCTGGCTGTGACTCCACCTTGAAGGGAAACAAGGAGGAAGAAATGAAAGGAAGGATGGGAAGATAGAAAGAAGAAAGAAGAAGAAAGGAAAGGAAATGGGGTGGTGCGGTTGCTGCACCGCACCATGACCCGCTCGAACTGAGCCGGCCCGACTCCCTGAACTCGCTGACCCGAGTCTGATCCCAGTCAGGGATGGGTCTGGTCAATCCAGATGTTTGCTGGCCATAAGGAAGAGAAAAGAAAAGAAGAGAAAAGAGAAGAGAGGGCTGAGGATGTTGGGACGAGTTGAGGAGCTCGACCCGCTGCCGAGTTAACCCACGAACTCGGGGCGAGTCGCTGACTTGATTCAAGTTCTGGGCAGGACTGGTTGGGTCCTGCTGCTGCTGGCACATGGGATGGAGTGGAAAAGAAAGAGGGAATGAAAGGTGAGAAAGAAAAACGAGTGAGGGAAAGAGATTTGTGAGAGAGGCGAGTTGGGCTGTCTCGGTTGAGTCAGGCTGAGTTGGCAAGTTTTGTTGGGTGTTCCCAACAGCTGGAAAGAAGGAAGAAAAGAGAAAAGAAAGAAGAAGGAAAAGAGTGGAGAAAGAAAAGAAAGGAGGAGGAATGAGGGAGTTCGGGTCAACTCGGTTTGAAACCGAGTCAACTCAGTGAGTCAGGGATGACTGAATCCCATGCCATTCGGGGGCCTTGCTCGGTCAGCGGATCATCTACATTGGGGCTCCCAATCCCGATCATAATGCTAGGCACCGTCATCAGGTAACCTTTCCAACCGAGTCCAAATCGACTGAGTCAACTCGATGAGTCAATGTTTCATTTCAAGACTAGACCTACCTCATTGTATTAATATCACTGTTGCACTCTTATTATTAGGATTGCTAATATTATATATGATTAGCCATTGACAGGTAACTTGTGCTAGAACTAGTTATAATAAATGAAACTAAAATGAGTGAATAGTGTAATTTACTTACCATTCTTGAATACTATCATAATATTAATTATCATCATGATGATTACTATTAACATGTTAGGATAATATTAGTATTTATAAATAAATCCACCATTAACGATATTGGCATGGTGTCCATCACTTGAAAATATTATGTTTAATAATAGGTTATACTATTTTATTACAATTTTAATACTACTTATTACTAGGGTCACAAATAATAGTTGTATCATTAAAGTTAAATTGTAACTAACCATATTACTATCACATTGTATTTAAGTTACACAAACATCACAAGTTCTACTCCTAGAATTAAACCCTAGGATGTAAACCCTAAATTCTACACTAAAACCCTAAAGGGTAACCCTAGGCGATGATCTAAAAACCTAGGTAGTGCGTGGAACTTGGGTCTAATGGTAAAGTTCATGAATTTTGTTAGGATTTAATTCGAAAGGCGCAAACACTTTGCGGCACTAGTAGGCGATGCAAACTAAGGTGATGATTCTTCCCCTTGAGCTTTCCATCTTCTCATTAGCTTAAGTTATAGTTTTTATTTAAATTCATAATTGACATCTCTCTTTATAATCACATGTGTTAACTGGTGAAAATTGAATTGTCGTATTATATGCTTTATGATTATCCTGTATAATTGTTCATGCTTGTAGATTTACTTTTGTGGATTGCTTATGGAACTTAAACTGGTACATTAGTGGGAAATTCCCACATATGAATGTACACCCATACTTGGGATGTAACTTGACTAGTTGTGATCGTAATGGACCTTCGACTCGGTGGTTCTTGAGTGTGGTCTAGATGGATCATTGATGTGGGCCTACCATCCAGGGTTGTGGTGTCCAATGGTTTTTAAGGATGGTCTTTATCGTATGATTTTGATATTCGCCCTATGTGGCATATTTCGATACTCGCCCTACGTGGTTTTATTTAATATCTTCCTACATGGGTTCGATGTTTTATATTGTGCAACCATGCGATGGTAAGCCCCATATATTGTAATATGATTGGCCACTAGTCGATGAGGTTCCATTAAACATCCTAAGGTGGTAGCCTCATGAGTAGGGGATGGTGGTATGGGACCTATGCCCGAGCTTGTCGGCCTACGCTGGGCCATGTGCTCCCCGTAGTGACCTTTGAGCTTATTTAAAATGGCTGGTTGTAATTGGATTAATAACGAATTGGCTAATCATGCATACATCGCACAGACCAGCATCTATTGCTATCGTACGTGATGTACGTATTGTTCCGACTGGATGATGTTTCCCAGGTTCGATGATTGCATGGGCGGCGGCCCTGTCCGCACGGATGAGTACTCCCGGGGTGTGAACGCATTGCATGGGTGGCGGCCCTGTCCGCACGGATGAGCATCCCCGGGGCGTGAACGCATTCCATACACCATGCACATAATAAGATCTGCATCATGTACTGTTTTGTATGCTTTATTTCATAACTATGCTTACCTAATGCGGCGGTGTGTAATCTTGAGGGGAGTTCACACTGAGTTGGCCACTCATCCATCAAATATATAACCGTACAGGTAGTAGCTTGGTGGCTTAAGTGACTTTCAGGTTCAGGCTGATGTGGAGCCGAGTACAAATGCCAGGGTTCCATGGTTGTATCTACCTCAAGGAGTTGCGCGATCTTGCGGCTTATGTTTACATTCTTATGTTATTTTCATGTACTAAATCATATGGATTTTTGTAATTGTTATATCGAGACATTGATTTGTATAAGTCATTATGGGCAACCACTTGTATATTCTCAACGTAAATGAAAATTTCTCTTATGCTTACTTGTCCATTCTACGCTCATCTGCTTACTCTGATAAAACAAAAAAAAAATGTATACATAAATTTGACCATCAGTTAAGGTTAACACTCGGGTTTTTGGGAAACGGGTTGTGTACTCGGGTCCTGAAGATCCGGGTCGTTACAGTTGGTATCAGAGCATAGTTTGGACAACTTGGCCTTGGGAAATGATCTTATACAAACTTTAAATGTCTCAAGTTAGGATGCTTGAAATTAGAAAGGTGAACTTAGGTGAATCTCCCTTAGATTTAGGAGAGTGGTCAAGAATGTAGAAACCCAAACTTAAGTTCCCTTAGAAGTGACTTAGATGACAATCCAAACTTATATGAAATTCCATCTGAGCAAGTACACTTTGAGAATGTAGAAACATGAACCTAGGTTCCCTCAGAAATTGTTAATTAATGTGGAATTCCCTTATAAGTGGAAGGACATGAGAATATAGAAATTCAAAGGTTAGGTTCCCTAGAGAATTGTTTGGGTAATTATAGAACCTAGAAATGAAACCTAAGTCCCTTAAAACATTGTAGGTTTGGTTATTTGAACTTAGGAACAAAACTTTAGTTCCCTTCAAAATTTTAAGAACTTAGATACTTCAAAATTTAGGCCCCTTAAAATTTCTAGGCAAGCCTTTGGACTTAGGCACATTTCTCCTGGAACTTAGGAGGGTTGAAAATGTAGGTACTTCAAACTTTAGACCCTTACAATTTTTGGGACTTGACCTTTGGGCTTCAAACTCAGGCAGAGGTCCTTAGAAACTATTAAGTTGGCCATTTGAAATTAGGAGGAATTGAGAACATAGCGATTCGAGATTTTAGGCCCCTAGAAAAGTTGTTTGAATAACTGAAGAACTTAGACATGAACTTAGGACCCTTAGAACATTTAGTCATTAAACTTATGAAGGGTTCCTTGCAAAAAAAATAAAAATAAATAAATAAATTATATTTTTGAGAACATAGACACTTCAAAAGGTTAGGCTCCCTGAAAGATTGTTTTGATAACTATAGAACTTAGAAATGAGTGTAGGTTCCCTTGAAAGATTTTAAGTTTAGTCATTTGAAATTTGGAACTAAACTCAAGTATTGTGGGAGTACAAACGCCCACTATGATGCATAAAAGGACCAAACCAAAACATTTTTATGCTTGACTTTCAAAAAAAAAAAATCTAGAAATTTAGAATATGAATTTTTCATAAGCTTTCATGGCTAAGAATAACACTATCGTCAAATAGATTGGACTTAGACATTCTAGGAAATCCTTTATAGCCATCATGCCGTGCGTTAGATTAAACTTAAGTATTTCCCTATGCAAAAATAATAATAATAATAATAATAATAATAAAATAAAAATAAAAATAAAAATAAATTATTAGAAGTTATAACTTGAATTTCCCAATACCTATCGTTAATTGGAAAACGATAATTCTCATAAATTTTAGCACTTAGGGTCAACTAAATGTAAAGTTGTAGAAATTTGGGTGAATTATTAATCTTAGACTAGGCATGTGGGAGCTAGGTTTGGGAAGTCAAATAAGACGTAAGGAAATTTAAACTTAGATTTCACATAGGGACCCTGGACCTGAAGATTCGGGTTGAATAGTGCTTAGATGATCAGAGTGCGCGGCAGAAGAGTAATGGGCCGCATAGGCTTATCATAGTGAAAATACAAGGTTTCATGACATTTCTAGGAGTCTAGGACAATCGGGATCAAGGACTGATGGAACCATATTTAAACGGAGTTTTCATGGTTTGACTCAAATTCTAAGTCCTAGCAAATCTCAACGATTCCAATGCCCTGATCAGGCAAAGGACCGAGATCTAACAGGATTATGAATTGATACTCAAATCCTCTGCTATACGTAGGCAAAGGATTGAGGTATCGGGCTCAAATCCACTACGACCATCTATCTATCATTCTGGCTCGAACGCTAGAGAATCGTGTTGTACTTTAGGTAGTGGGGAACTATCAATAGAGGTACGCGGGAATAAAAGGAAAGATAAGATATTGATATCAGTCACTCAAATGAACTTATGACTTAGTAAGTACTACTAGAAATCTCATTGTCAACGAGTATTGGAAAAATTCCCTAGCTCTAGTTAACACATAAATGAATTATGACATTTAGTAGAACCTAAATGCACCAGTTGATCCACTAGCTTATAAACATAAGGGTCGTGAGAATTTGAAGTGACTTGATGAGGATATGTGTAACAGGATAGGATACATGTTTAGGACGACTAAATCACCCAAAATTCTAACAATCGATCCACGAGTTACTAAATCTCGAGGTCTAGATTTTCTTTAAGGGGGGTAGTTTGTAACGACCTCAGTTTTGGATGCCTAGTGGCATACGTTGTACATTTTGAAAATTAATGAATAGTATCATAGTCCCTAATCATAATAAGAGCACTGAATCTCGGGGACGAGATTCTTCTTTAAGGGGGGTAGATTGTAACACCCCGTACTTCCAGTACTCGAGTATTACCATGTAATTTAATTTAATATAAATACAAAAATAATACAACCTAAATACATATACTATGAAATATTATTTATAAATTTTATAAATATTTAAAGTTTTGTATTAAAATAATATGTAAATATAATCCCAATTATATGCATCATTAATATAAATTACATACTATAAATTTTGTAATACATAAAAATAACATACATGTATATGTATTTACATACATTAAGCTATGCTTACTGACATTCATATAATTTACATGTATTAACAATTTGTGATAATATAAATTATATATGACAAAATATAGAAGGAAAATAATTTATAATAATAATAATTATTATTATAACAGTAAATAATATTAATAAATGTAGTATAACATAATATTTAGTGTCGTAAAATCAGGACAGGCTATATATCCGTAACCTGACCCTTAGGTCTTAGCTTAAACAGTCCCTTGGACCTTTTCAACCGTTGACGTCCGATCTCGGGAAGATCCGGCCATCGAATCGTCATTAGAGACACTTATAAACCCTTGTTCAATTACCACGACCCACCTGAGCATTGGATCTACCTCATCTCTGGTATAGATGGTCCAATTAAGTCATAAAATATAATGAACGGTGTGGATCAGATCACAGACGTCATAGTGGACCCCACCATGGGCTGCATGTGCACCACCGTATGCATGCACCCGTCGTGCTTAGGACCCAGGAAGTCGGTCAGACGGGTCTGACCCGCATTTGCTATAAGAGGAGAGACCTCTCCCTCTCTCCTTGGTTTTGACAGAGAACGGACGACCGTCCATTTTCCCGATTGGTGGCCCACCTACGACGGCCATCTGGGAAATCTAATCCGTCCATCTTGTGCGGACGAGAAATTTGACCAAACCCCACCTTGTCCCGCATTTGGTGGATCGTGTGCTTGCACACCATTCTTTCAAAACAGTCCTTGCTAAACCATGTTTCCACAAATGGAAACTGTCTCCTCTACTCGCCAGCTCAACGATCCGCGTGATCTCCTCTCTGTCCATCCTAGCCGTCCGTCTGTGGAAAATCTTAGCCATCCATTTCAGCTCACGTGAGTTAGGGTTCTCCAAGGAGAACCGATGGAAACCACCTAACCGCTAGCTGTTTTCCATGAAACTAGAAACCAGGATTAGATCTCAGCCCTTCGATTGCATCCAATGGACCTAACAGCGTTGGCATCCCTACAAAAAGGGAGAGAAAACGTCCCTTCTTCGATCCGTCTACAAAACACCATAGAAACCGGCCGTTTCCCTATCCTTTTGAACCCACCAGCCAAAACCCCTCAAAGCTTCAACCTCTCCATTTCAGAAGCTCCCCACCGTCAATCCAGAGCCTCCAATGGAACCGGATTCAACGAAAATCCCTCCGTTTGAAATCTGCCATTATTGGCATGTCGTCTTCCTCGCCATTCAGCCGCACCAAGTGCGAGTCAGGCCGACCCTGACGTCCCCTTGAGAAACGCTCCATTTGGAAAGGAAGTGAATGAGAGAAAGAAGAGAAGAAAGAAAAAAAAAAAAAAGAAAAGAAAAGAAGAAGGAAGAAGTAGGTGCGTGGTGCGGTTCGTCGCAGACTTGCCTCCCCCCGAACCGTTGGCTATGTGCACGGGTTGTTGCCGACTTGAACCGAGTTAGGACCGATCAAGGCGGCGACCCTACCTTGCCATATGAGATTCGGGTCCCCATCGGAAGAAAGAAGGAGAAAGAGAGATGGGAGCGGTAGAGAGCGGGAGAACGGTTCTGTTTGTGTTGGCCACTACTGTGAGTCCAGCAGTTTGCTGGCTGTGACTCCACCTTGAAGGGAAACAAGGAGGAAGAAATGAAAGGAAGGATGGGAAGATAGAAAGAAGAAAGAAGAAGAAAGGAAAGGAAATGGGGTGGTGCGGTTCTTTGCACGCACCATGACCCACTCCGAGCTTCGGCCGGCCCGGCTCACGAACTCGCCGACCGAGTCGATCCCGGTCGGGGATGGGTGCAGTCAATCCAGATGTTTGCTGGCCATAAGGAAGAGAAAAGAAAAGAAGAGAAAAGAGAAGAGAGGGCTGAGGATGTTGGGACGAGTTGAGGAGCTCGACCCGCTGCCGAGTTAACCCACGAACTCGGGGCGAGTCGCTGACTTGATTCAAGTTCTGGGCAGGACTGGTTGGGTCCTGCTGCTGCTGGCACATGGGATGGAGTGGAAAAGAAAGAGGGAATGAAAGGTGAGAAAGAAAAACGAGTGAGGGAAAGAGATTTGTGAGAGAGGCGAGTTGGGCTGTCTCGGTTGAGTCAGGCTGAGTTGGCAAGTTTTGTTGGGTGTTCCCAACAGCTGGAAAGAAGGAAGAAAAGAGAAAAGAAAGAAGAAGGAAAAGAGTGGAGAAAGAAAAGAAAGGAGGAGGAATGAGGGAGTTCGGGTCAACTCGGTTTGAAACCGAGTCAACTCAGTGAGTCAGGGATGACTGAATCCCATGCCATTCGGGGCCTTGCTCGGTCAGCGGATCATCTACATTGGGGCTCCCAATCCCGATCATAATGCTAGGCACCGTCATCAGGTAACCTTTCCAACCGAGTCCAAATCGACTGAGTCAACTCGATGAGTCAATGTTTCATTTCAAGACTAGACCTACCTCATTGTATTAATATCACTGTTGCACTCTTATTATTAGGATTGCTAATATTATATATGATTAGCCATTGACAGGTAACTTGTGCTAGAACTAGTTATAATAAATGAAACTAAAATGAGTGAATAGTGTAATTTACTTACCATTCTTGAATACTATCATAATATTAATTATCATCATGATGATTACTATTAACATGTTAGGATAATATTAGTATTTATAAATAAATCCACCATTAACGATATTGGCATGGTGTCCATCACTTGAAAATATTATGTTTAATAATAGGTTATACTATTTTATTACAATTTTAATACTACTTATTACTAGGGTCACAAATAATAGTTGTATCATTAAAGTTAAATTGTAACTAACCATATTACTATCACATTGTATTTAAGTTACACAAACATCACAAGTTCTACTCCTAGAATTAAACCCTAGGATGTAAACCCTAAATTCTACACTAAAACCCTAAAGGGTAACCTTAGGCGATGATCTAAAAACCTAGGTAGTGCGTGGAACTTGGGTCTAATGGTAAAGTTCATGAATTTTGTTAGGATTTAATTCGAAAGGCGCAAACACTTTGCGGCACTAGTAGGCGATGCAAACTAAGGTGATGATTCTTCCCCTTGAGCTTTCCATCTTCTCATTAGCTTAAGTTATAGTTTTTATTTAAATTCATAATTGACATCTCTCTTTATAATCACATGTGTTAACTGGTGAAAATTGAATTGTCGTATTATATGCTTTATGATTATCCTGTATAATTGTTCATGCTTGTAGATTTACTTTTTTGTGGATTGCTTATGGAACTTAAACTGGTACATTAGTGGGAAATTCCCACATATGAATGTACACCCATACTTGGGATGTAACTTGACTAGTTGTGATCGTAATGGACCTTCGACTCGGTGGTTACTGAGTGTGGTCTAGATGGATCATTGATGTGGGCCTACCATCCAGGGTTGTGGTGTCCAATGGTTTTTAAGGATGGTCTTTATCGTATGATTTTGATATTCGCCCTATGTGGCATATTTCGATACTCGCCCTACGTGGTTTTATTTAATATCTTCCCTACATGGGTTCGATGTTTTATACTGTGCAACCATGCGATGGTAAGCCCCATATATTGTAATATGATTGGCCACTAGTCGATGGGTTCCATTAAACATCCTAAGGTGGTAGCCTCATGAGCCGGGGATGGTGGTATGGGACCTATGCCCGAGCTGTCGGCCTACGCTGGGCCATGTGCTCCCCGTAGTGACCTTTGAGCTTATTTAAAATGGCTGGTTGTAATTGGATTAATAACGAATTGGCTAATCATGCATACATCGCACAGACCAGCATCTATTGCTATCGTACGTGATGTACGTATTGTTCCGACTGGATGATGTTTCCCAGGTTCGATGATTGCATGGGGGGGCCCTGTCCGCACGGATGAGTACTCCCGGGGCGTGAACGCATTGCATGGGTGGCGGCCCTGTCCGCACGGATGAGCATCCCCGGGGCGTGAACGCATTCCATACATCCATGCACATAATAAGATCTGCATCATGTACTGTTTTGTATGCTTTATTTCATAACTATGCTTACCTAATGCGGCGGTGTGTAATCTTGAGGGGAGTTCACACTGAGTTGGCCACTCATCCATCAAATATATAACCGCAATGCACAGTAGCAATTGGTGGCTTAAGTGACTTTCAGGTTCAGGCTGATGTGGAGCCGAGTACAAATGCCAGGGTTCCATGGTTGTATCTACCTCAAGGAGTTGCGCGATCTTGCGGCTTATGTTTACATTCTTATGTTATTTTCATGTACTAAATCATATGGATTTTTGTAATTGTTATATCGAGACATTGATTTGTATAAGTCATTATGGGCAACCACTTGTATATTCTCAACGTAAATGAAAATTTCTCTTATGCTTACTTGTCCATTCTACGCTCATCTGCTTACTCTGATAAAACAAAAAAAAAATGTATACATAAATTTGACCATCAGTTAAGGTTAACACTCGGGTTTTTGGGAAACGGGTTGTGTACTCGGGTCCTGAAGATCCGGGTCGTTACAGGCTTCTTCTTGGTCCCAAGGCTTCCTTTGCTCCCTTGCTTCGATTCCGACGGAGGAGATGGGGTTTGGATGGTTGAGATGGAAGATGGAAGGGTTGGAAGAGGTGGGCCACACTTGTTGCTTGGAAGAAATGGGGAGAGGCTTGGACGTGGGATGATTTGGAGTTGCTTGGAATGAGTTTTGAAAAAAGGAGAGAGAGGGTTGTAAAGAGAGAGGAGTGATGGATGTGGTGTGATGGATGTGGTGTGATGGGGTGTAAGAGCCCCTTTTCTTGACTTTTTTGGCAAATGGTGTAAGAAAGCATGTGTGTTGTAAGACCTTTTTGACTTTTGGGGCTTATTTGGGAAAAAGGTGAAAGTGATGTGTACTTGACCATTGATGGATTGATGGATTGATGGATTGATGTGACACATCGTAGAGATTTTCTTGGGTTTCGCAACGCGCGGCGTTTTCCTCGCACCGAACGCTGGCCCACATCTCCTGGCCAGGGTATCGCCTCGGCGCGCGAGTCGCGGCATCGGAACCGCGGTGACGGTGCGGTCGCATTGGTACTAGTCTCGGGTTGAGTTGACTCGGGTTGACAGCGTGTGAATCAGGGTCACGCGTAACGCCGGTTAAGGGTCGAAGGTTGCCGGAATTTGACCGGAAAGACCGCGGGAACCTACGGAACGGTACGGTCAAGGATACGGGTCTTACAGCTCTCCCCTCCTAATAAAAATTTCGTCCTCGAAATTTACACAATCATCGCAACTAGTCATAACTCGTGAGGAAGAAGAGACATAATATCATCATATAAAATCAGAAATAACATACAAAATACAGCACACAGTCAGTCATCAAAGAGATGGGGATAACGCTCTCGAATCTCAGCCTCGCGCTCCCACGAAGCCTCTTCAACAGAATGGTGACCCCACTGAACCTTCACCAATGGGATGACCTTGGTCCGGAGGACCTGCTCCTTCCGATCCAAGATACGAACCGGCTGCTCAATGTAGGAAGCATCCTCACGGACCTCTAACGGCTGCCAATCAATAACAGGAACGATGTCTGATCCACACTTCCTCAACATGGAGACATGAAAAACGTTGTGGACGCCAGACAACTGAGGTGGCAAGGCAAGCCGATAGGCTACGGCGCCAACGCGCCCAGTGATCTCAAAAGGTCCTATGAATCGCGGGGCAAGCTTGCCCTTCGCTCCAAATCGAACTACGCCCTTCATGGGCGAGACCTTGAGATACACATGGTCCCCTACATCAAACTCCAAAGGACGACGCCGACGATCAGCAAAACTCTTCTGTCGACTCTGAGCTGTGCGCATCCTCTGCCTGATGATATCGATAGCCTCTGACGTCTCCTGCACAAGCTCGGGATCTAGGAGACGCCGCTCTCCAACCTCGGTCCAACAACTCGGTGATCTGCATGGTCTGCCATATAGTGCCTCAAAAGGAGCCATGCCGATGGTCGCCTGATAGCTGTTATTGTATGCGAACTCAGCCAATCGCAGATGCTTATCCCAGCTACCCCCGAAATCAATCGCGCAAGCCCTAAGCATATCCTCAAGGATCTGGTTGACCCTCTCGGTCTAACCATCGGTCTGCGGATGGTACGCGGTACTGAGCTGCAAATCAGTCCCCATCGCTCTCTGGAAGCTCCCCCAAAACTGAGACGTAAACCTCGAATCTCGGTCAGAAACGATCGAGACTGGAACGCCATGCAGTCTCACGATCTCCTCGAGGAATAATCTCGCAAGCCGGTCCATAGACAAAGTCGCACGCATCGCGAGAAAATGTGCCGACTTCGTCAGACGATCCACAACAACCCAAATGGCGTTATGACCGCGCTGAGTCCTCGGCAAGCCCATAATAAAATCTGTCGACACGTGCTCCCACTTCCACATCGGGACGCTCAACGGCTGCAAGAGACCAGGAGGTCTCTGATGATCGGCCTTGACACGCTGGCACGTGTCACACTCGGCCACAAAACTAGCGATCTGACGCTTCATCCCCACCCAAAAATACTGTCGCCTCATGTCACGGTACATCTTCGTCGAGCCAGGATGGATAGAAAACCGCGATCGATGTGCCTCGGTCATAAGATCTCTGCGTAACTCAGGGATATCCGGGACACATAATCGGCCTCTGAAGCGAAGTCCACCATCTGTACCAATCCGCCAATGCGACTCTCGGATCTTTGCATCGCCCATATAACTCTGCAACGACTCATCAGCCGTTGAGCCTCGATCACCCTTGCGACAAGAGAGGGTTGAATCGACAGGCTCGATAACTGCGCGATAGAAGACTGCAGGCCGAACTCAAAATCATACTCTGCTACATCCTCAAGCATCCGCCACCACGTTCGCCTTGCCAAGGTGGTACTGAAGATCGAAGTCATAGTCCTTCAGGAGCTCCATCCAGCGCCTCTGCCTCATGTTCAACTCAGACTGTGAGAAGAGGTACTTCAAGCTCTTGTGGTCGGAGAAGAGCTCAAACCTAACTCCATAGAGATAGTGCCTCCACACCTTCAGTGCGAAGACAACTGCAGCCAGCTCTAAATCGTGTGTGGGATAGTTCAGCTCATGGACCTTGAGCTGGCGAGACGCGAAGGCCACTGGTCTCCCGTGCTGCATCAGGACAGCACCCAAACCAATATGCGAGGCATCAGTAAATACAATAAATCCATCACTCCCAGATGGAAGAGTGAGGACAGGAGCGGACGTCAGACGGTCCTTCAACTCCATAAATGCTCGCTCGCAGGCGTCGCTCCAAATAAACTCCGCGCCCTTCCGAGTCAACCTGGTCAACGGGGCTGCAATACGAGAGAAGCCCTCAATGAAACGCCGGTAGTAGCCCGCCAAACCAAGGAAACTACGGATCTCGGACGCAGTCGTGGGCTGGCCCCACTGACGCACTGCCTCAACCTTTGAGGGGTCCACTGCGACACCCTCCCTCGTCACCACGTGACCGAGGAACTTCACCTCCTCCTGCCAGAACTCGCACTTCTCCAGCTTCGCATACAGCTGGTGTGCGCGGAGGGTCTGCAACGTAACCTCTAAATGCTGCTCGTGCTCCTCACGGGTCCTCGAATAGATCAGAATGTCGTCGATGAAGACTACAACAAACTGATCGAGATAAGGGCGGAAGACCTCGTTCATCAACTGCATGAAGACCGCGGGTGCATTGGTCAGTCCGAAGGACATGACCTGAAACTCGAAATGACCGTAACGCGTCCTGAAAGCCGTCTTCGGAATGTCCTCCTCTCGGACCCGAATCTGATGATAACCGGAACGCAAGTCAATCTTTGAAAAGAACTGTGCACCCTGCAGCTGATCAAACAAATCATCAATCCTCGGGAGTGGGTACTTGTTCTTGATCGTGACCTTGTTGAGCTCGCGGTAATCTATGCAGAGCCTCAACGATCCATCCTTCTTCTTCACGAAGAGTACCGGCGCTCCCCACGGCGAACTGCTCGGACGGATAAAACCCAACTCGCGCAACTCGTCCAAGCGCCTGCCCGGTTCCGCACTCTAACGGTGCCATACGATACGGGGCCTTCGAGATAGGCGCGGTACCGGGCACAAGATCAATCTGAAACTCGGTGAGTCGGCGAGGCGGTAATCCCGGAATCTCCTGAAACACATCGGGAAAATCGTAAACAATCGGCATCTGATCAATACAAGCGGCAACAGGCTCCTCAATGGCGCAAGACATCAAGCAAGACAACGGCTCTCCTCGAGGCTCTGCAACGAACTGGAACTATGGCAAGCCTGGTATATCGAATGTGACGGTCCTCGCGGAGCAGTCCAAGATGGCGTGGTACTCGGCAAGCCAATCCATGCCCAGAATGACATCGAACTCGGACATCGGTAATGCAAATAGATCGGCAGGCAAAAAGGTATCTCCGACTAGAACGGGGCAAGATGAGCAAAATCGGCCCAACACTTGCAGTCTTCCCCAAGGGAGTCGATCTTGCCCGGACTCTCATGAGTAGACTCCAACGGTAGGCGGTCGATCGGCGAAACTCTCGGCCACAAAAGAATGCGATGCACGAATCAAACAACACATGTGCGGCGCATGCGAGACTAAAAAGCATACCCTCGACAACCCCTCCGGATATTTGCGGATCTGTGAGCCGCGTAGAACCTAGCCTGAGTGGCCGGGAGGTGCTGTCCCCTCGAACGTCTTTCTTCTGGCTTGGGGTCGCCGAGGCGGTCGAAACTACGCCTCTCGCCGCGGTCCAGGAGGCCGAGTGCCGATCTTCGCCGAGGTGGCCTCGGTGGTGGGGGCCGCTTGTCGGCTACCGTGCGGGTCTCTCTCTCCGCGTGGTGGAGGCCGCTGCGGACCTCTTGCCGCTGCTTCTTCTTCTTGTCAGGGGCCTCATTCTTCTTCGCCGAGGCGAGACACTCCCACATACGGTGCCCCGTGGCACCGCACCCAAAACAAGTGCCAGTGAACTGCCTCGGAGGTGGTGCTGGAGGTGCTGCTGGCGCTCGGAAGGCTGGGCGACCTGTGCGCCTCTGCTGCGGCGGTCGACGCTGCTGCAAGTCACGGAAGGAGCGTGCCTCTTCCTCTCTCCCCGACCGCGATCAGACTGAGAACCAGGCCCACTCAGCCTCATAAACTGGGCCTTCCGTACCACTCCCTCAAATGTCGGGAGCTCATGCCCAATGACACGGCCTCGAAGACCGTAACGCAAACCGTCCTCAAATCGGCGGGCTTTTCGCCCCTCATCATCTACTAAGTACGGCGCAAATCGGGACAGCGCTACAAAACGGGCCGCGTACTGAGCCACTGTCATATCACCCTGCACCAAGGCCTCGAACTCCAACGCTCGCTGTCGTCGGATGTGATCAGGAAAATACTGTCGATCGAACCGATCCACGAAATCCTCCCATGTCCATACAAAATCAGCGCCGACTGTTAGGGAGACTGACGCCCACCAATGCTCAGCCTCACCATGGAGAAGAAACACGGCTAATCGGACTCGCCGCTCTGTCGCACATCCCATCGTCTCAAATATCTTCTCCACATCAGCGCGCCATCTCTCAGCTACCGCAGGGTCTGGCTCACCCTGGAAACGCGGGAGATCAAGTCGTCGGAACTCACGAAGGAGGGCACTCGCGCGGTCCTGCTCGGCCTGCTCCGGTGAGACAACAGGGTGCCTGCCCTGTCCCTGAAGTGCAGCCGTCACAGCCTGTAACATCTGCTCGCGCAGTAGCGGGAGGCACTCACGGATACGGTCGGGTCCGCACCGGTCTCTAGTGGAGGAGCAGCATACTCCGGATGGGTAGTAGGAATCTTTGGTGGTGGAATGGGCATTGTAGGTGGGAGTGCGGGAGTCTCAGGTGGTGATGCGGAAGTCTCAGGTGGTGGTGCGGGGGTCGATCGGGTCACTCTCGGGCGCGCCATGTCCTACAGGAAGACCGAAGGCGCCTATCAACTTAGAAACTCTCGAAAGTATGAACGTTAAGGGTCGGTAATAAAGATTGTTAAGCTATCCGGACTTCAGACTTAATCATCCTAAATTCATAGCAGACATGTAATGTTGTCTTTAGTTATTCCCGAGTTATGCTCTGATACCAACTTCTGTCACGCCCCAAACTCGGAAACCGGGCTCACAAAATTTCTGATCGCCGAATCAGAAGGCCCGACAGCCTCCGTAGAACCCCATTCTCGGCTCCCAGCGCCCATACGCCAGGTTAGATCCTGGGATGCTACAAGGAGGATTTTCAAAGATCCGTTTAATTTGTAATAAGCATAACCAAAGGCATAACCCACAAACAACAACCAAAAACTCCATCACATTTCCACTATGATCAAAACTTTACAAGTACAATGAGCATAAAGGGAAATACAATGAGAATGAACAAAAAGCTCCAAAGATGCGCTCTCCGCTCCTTCCGCCTCGCCGGCGCTGCGTCCTCGCGTCGTCACACCGCACGCAACGGTCGTGCATAAGCTTATGGAAAGCTTAGAGGGTGGTGAAAGTGTGTGCGCAAGGTAGTAATGCGGTATGCAGAATCAGAGTAATGCGGAACGTGCTGATGAATCCATAAATACCATTAGCCGTACCAAGGCTATGCGATGCAAGACCTAAATGATGTCAGCCATACCAAGGCCATGCGGTGCGAAATACAACTCAAGCATACAAATCCTCATCTAAGTCCACATATCAGTACAGCTCAAAATCTGGGATATCACCGGGGTCTAGTACACTCTAAACCAGATTGCCGCCCCATCGCGCGCAATAAGGTAAGTGGAAGAGACCTCACTACCCGCCTGCCAATATCGGGCGCGGCTCGTCGATAGCGGACCCATTCCTCAAGCTGGTCAGACTCAGCCTAGCATTGCCCCCTACTCTCGGGCGGGTAAGGCCGCACCCCCTTCCAACCGACCACGACACAGTGGAAAAGCGCGCCCGTCGGTCGGCACTCGGCGCTCCTGCACCCACTCGGTCTAGACATTGGAGCAACCTCTTGGTACCATAAGGGTTTAGGGACTTTCACCCAGGGATATCTATAGCACCCCATGTAGAACAAGATTTTCGGTATCCAATCCTGCCAACCACGATATGCCTGTGGCGGCTACCGCCCTGATGTCGCTAGGGCGTACAGTAACCATATCATACAATGCGAATGCATGAATCACACTATCCAGTCATGCAGCAATCCTGTGCGTCTCGTGCACTCATGTGGGGCAACATCGCCTAACCAGGAGCCCCTAAACAATCTGCCCGAAGGCATATGCTATGATCAGTCACTTCTCATACCAAGCATACATATGATGCGTATGATCATGAATCATGGAACTATACTAAACATGTTATACGGTGATGGATGTTGTTCATAACGAAGATAGGTCTAAACGTCCTACAAGTATGGGCCTAACAATGGGCCCTAGGGAGAATCAGAATGCGGACATTTAACCAACATTATTCTACAATGTGGACGTCAAACCAACATTGCTCCCAAGGCATTGCCCGTCGTAAACATCATTACATAAACCATGCTGGGATCACACATTGCAATGGACCTTAGGTACATCCCATTGGGCCTTAAATACATCAAATGGGTCGTATCACATGGGCCTTACATTCATCAAATGGGCTGCATTAATGGGCCTCACCAATGGGCCTTATGTACATTGCAATGGGCCATAACCCATGGGCCTTAGAATGCATCGAATGGGCCTAGTTTCATGGGCCTTAGAATGCATCGAATGGGCCTAGTCTCATGGGCCTTATATACATTAAAGTGGGCCCCAACCACGGGCTACAAATACATCGAATGGGCCCCATCACATGGGCCTTACAAATATCAAGGTGGGTCTCAACAACAAGCCACAAATACATCAAATGTGGGCCATATACATAAGTCAAAGTGGGGTCCACTTGAACTATAGATCTGACTCATTCTTTAGCTCATGCCAACAAAAATGAGTTTCTAAGGTGGTTGGACAGATTGGATGCAACCCATGCATCATGGTGGGGCCCATGAAAGCCCACCGTCAGGTTTATTATGTAATATAATATATATATATATATAATATATATACAAAGTATATATGTATATATACATATATACACACATGCACAACCCCACACGTCCACACACGCACACACACTCATACAAACGCACACACACATACGCACACACTCGCACAGACTGGGAGAGAGAGAGAGAGAGAGAGTTAGAGAGAGAGTTGAGAGAGACATTTAGAGAGAGAGGGTAGAGAGAGATGTAGAGAGAGAGATGTGGAGAGAGAGAAAGCGTCAGGGAGAGAGAGTTACAGAGAGAGAGAAGCGTCAGAGGGACAGTTTAGAGAGAGAAAAAAAACGTGAGAGAGAGAGAGTGAGAGAAATAGAGAGAGGTGTAGAGAGAGAGAGGGTGCCACGTGCCCCTCTCTTTTCCTTTTTTTTTCTTTCCTTCTGACGTGCAACAGAGGTGGGTCCCACGTAGGGCCCACCATATATATATTATATATGGGAAACGGTACAGCGTTCGAGCTGATTTTAACGTCCATGAGGACGATCGGTGTGGGCCCCACCGTTGATGTTTTCCCACAATCTGGTCCATTGGTCAGATGCACCATGTCAGCGTATGCCTAGGTCTCAAAAATCAAGTCAGTCCGTGACTTGTGTGGGCCACACCAAGTACAGCAATTGAGAGGGATACCCTCCCTCCAAAACATTCATACTCATTTATTTGGGCCCACCGAGATGGGGTCCACCAATCCAGCCCACCCATTGTGGGTATCCCGCTTGAGTGAAGGGTCCGGCCCAGTTTCAGCCGCACCCAAAGGTCAGGTGGGCCCCACAGTCACTCACGCTTCACCGTTAGCCACCCCACCACGAACCAAGACCTCAGGTGTTGCAGCGAGGTATCTCCACTCAGTCCGCCAGTTGAGTTATTGGGTCTGGGCGTCAGGGAGGCCCCACACGATGGGGTGGGTCCCACCGTCCAAGGACGGTGGACCACAGGGCATGGTGGTGTGGCCCACGCCAACTAGGTGGACGGTGTGGATGGGTCCCATGGACCCTACACCCTTGTCAGTTCACACTCAGTGCACACACCCCATGTTAGCCATCCCATTGTCAGTACACATTTCATGTTAGCAACCCCACTGTTAGCAACGTCCAGCACCCTAGGACGGGTGGTGTGGATGCACACCTCATCAAGTGGGTCCCACATGGTCCACCTATTTTGAACAGCATGATTTTTGTGTTTGCTCATCACCTAGGCCCACTGGATGGCCTGGATAGAATAGATGGACGGCTTGGATTAAAATGGTATGCTCAAGGCGGGCCGTACCATTTTGGGTGGCATGGGCAAAAATACACACATCATAGTGGGCCATGATCATAAAAAAAAAAAAAGAGAGAGGAAAAGAAGACACCGGCAAGGATGGAGGGACCCCGCCACTATGGGCCCCTCTTGATACAAAATCTACATCAAAGTGGGTCCCACTACATGTGGCCCTTGAATCAAACAAATGCATGAAAACAAGAATCCAAAGATCACCCACCGGCTTCTTCTTGGTCCCAAGGCTTCCTTTGCTCCCTTGCTTCGATTCCGACGGAGGAGATGGGGTTTGGATGGTTGAGATGGAAGATGGAAGGGTTGGAAGAGGTGGGCCACACTTGTTGCTTGGAAGAAATGGGGAGAGGCTTGGACGTGGGATGATTTGGAGTTGCTTGGAATGAGTTTTGAAAAAAGGAGAGAGAGGGTTGTAAAGAGAGAGGAGTGATGGATGTGGTGTGATGGATGTGGTGTGATGGGGTGTAAGAGCCCCTTTTCTTGACTTTTTTGGCAAATGGTGTAAGAAAGCATGTGTGTTGTAAGACCTTTTTGACTTTTGGGGCTTATTTGGGAAAAAGGTGAAAGTGATGTGTACTTGACCATTGATGGATTGATGGATTGATGGATTGATGGATTGATGTGACACATCGTAGAGATTTTCTTGGGTTTCGCAACACGCGGCGTTTTCCTCGCACCGAACGCTGGCCCACATCTCCTGGCCAGGGTATCGCCTCGGCGCGCGAGTCGCGGCATCGGAACCGCGGCGACGGTGCGGTCGCATTGGTACTAGTCTCGGGTTGAGTTGACTCGGGTTGACAGCGTGTGAATCAGGGTCGCGCGTAACGCCGGTTAAGGGTCGAAGGTTGCCGGAATTTGACCGGAAAGACCGCGGGAACCTACGGAACGGTACGGTCAAGGATACGGGTCTTACAATAACACATGTGGCAGATATCAAAGTTTAACAATTAATTCAAGTAACGTAATCAATTAAACATTTCACAAAATACAAGGTAAACATAATTTGCACAAATGCATTTCATGCTAAATCCCAACAATTTCATCTAAGTTACATGAAGGGATATATATATACATAGCTAAGGTAGTTGAGAATCTCACCTCAACACCTATATAACATACACCTTACTAAATATGTACTCATCCAGACATTTTCACAAACACTTAGAGTACACGCATCAACATACATAACGTATATTGATCACAACATGTATTAGGGCAAATCCTTTCACTAAGGAGTTGTCATGAATACAACACGCATATATCCACGACGGATAATCATGGCAAGCAGGGATTCAAATTCCATACTCATTCAATCATTTTCACAAACACTTAGACTACACATTTCAACCTACACAATACAACTCAGTTATAAGCTATATTAGGACAAATCCTTTCATAAGGAGTTGTCACGTATTCAATAATCACATGTTCACGGTGAGTAATCATGGCAAGCACAAAACCAAATTCCCAATATATTCTGTCATTTCAACTTACACATGGAATAACCTATATTCAACATAGTTCATATATAACTGTCAAGCGAGGAAAACAGCGTATCTAACATGTGAAACGGCAACCCAGTCGGTTATAAATTATTAACCAACATTGAAAGCCTTGAAACTATAACCTATACATTTATAGTCCACACCTTTCGCCGGTAAACTCATAACAGATTCAGTTTGAACACTCTGCCTTCGTCTACGGCACAACGACAGCCTATGATATGAAATAAGTTAGTTATTTCATCACATACCCTATTTGAATCCCTAAAATAGATTAAGGTTAGGATTTCTTACCCGAAAATGGAATTAGAATCGCCGGAATAGCGATACGGTAGTGGTAGCTAAGCACGTGGAACGACGAGATTAAGTCCCGAAAACAATCTCCCACACTCTCTCTCTCTTTCTCTCTTTCCTTCTCTTTTCTCTCTTCTCTCTCTAGGGTTTGCAAATTTGTATGTGAAGGGAGACAGAGGGTTTAAGGCCCTTATATAGGCTCAAGCGTGAGCTCAATGGCCCCAGGGCTATGGTATACTTATGTTATAACCAAAACCCATCTGTTTTGGCTCAACAGAGCACTTTTGGAGGCCTCTTTTCTGCGTGCGGTTGGACTTAAGCTCCTTGACATTGGATCCAGGTCCAGTTAAGTTTTCGGTCCGATCGAATTTATAGATTGGCCGTGGCAGACCAGTTTCAGTTCAACGATCATTGGTGCTCGATCATTACCACAAGTGTACTGACATATGTTAAAAAATTTTCCTAATCCAAGGGTGTAATTGGGTCAGATTCTGATGGTCTGAATCCTTAAATTTGGCCCGCAAGTGAGACGACTTAATTCACTTAAGTCTCAGTTCATTTTCTAAATATATTCGCGTTTCTCACACACTTCACTCCGGGCTCAAGTTGTGCATTTCTGGATACTGTTAGGACTTGATTCCCGAGATGATTGTCAAGCCCAACAAGGCGGTCATAACCGTATAGTTTTGTAGTAATCGGACTTTCGACGCGCGGTCCAGGTTCGATACGGAGTTTCGGTGTGCTCCCGAGAGTAATTGGGATTAGAGAGTGATCTTAAGTTTTAAGGTAATGTAGCGGTAACGATTCTACACGTTTTGGGTCTTGCAGATCATATTTAAAGTGATTAGTGCTAATTTCACAGCTACTCTAGTTTAGCACTAGCTAATTCTTGCCTAATTTCTAAAGGATTTGGTCTTGAGTGATTTCTGCCTGAGGTGAAACTCGGGTCTTTGTACGGATTTTTTTGAGACGTTACAATCTACCCCCCTTAAAGAAAAATTTTTTCATCGAAATTAGTACCTTTTCGTACTCCTCGAGAATCTGAGGGTAGTTCTTACGGACATCTGCTTCTGTCTCCCAAGTAGCCTCTTCCTCAGTGTGATGCTTCTATAACACCTTCACCAACGTGATAACCCTACTACGCAATACCTGCTCCTTCATGTCTAGGATACGTGTCGGCCGCAGAACATAAGTAGCATTCTCACTCAACTGTACTTGCTCCCATTGATAATGTGGGAAGGATCAAGAACGTATTTCTTCAGTATAGATACATGAAATACGTTGTGCACACCCGCAAGTGGTGTGGGCAGAGCAGGACAATATGCCACCTCACCCACTTGATCAAATATCTGAAATGGCAAATGAACCGTAGCGTAAGCTTCGCCTCATTTCCAAACCGAACGACTCCCTTCATGGGGGAAACTTTCAGAAACACATGGTCCCTGACCTCGAACTCTAGCTGCTGCCGCCTCGTATCGGCATAGCTCTTCTGCTTGCTCTGTGCTGCCAGAAGTCGACGCCTAATAATGTCGATCTTCTCTGACGTCGCTTGAACCAACTCTAGGCCAATGAGGCTCTTCTCACTAACCTCTGCCCAGCAATGTGGTGCTCGACAGGGTCGCCCATACAATGCCTCATATAGAGCAATGCCAATACTAGCTCGAAAACTGTTGTTATACGCGAACTCTGCATAATGAAGACAGTCGTCACAACTATCTTTGAAATCCAGCACACAAGCTCGCAGCATATCTTCTAACACCTGAATTACCCGTTCCTTCTGCCCGTCAGTCTGTGGGTGGAACGCGGTACTAAATTTTAACTTCACACCCATTGCTTCCTGGATACGAGTCCAAAAGATAGATGTGAATCACGTGTCTCGGTCAGACACAATCTCTAGGGGAACTCCATGCAGACGTACAATCTTCTTGATGTACAACCTGACCAATTCGTCTGCAGAGTTCGAAACTTTGATGGGAAGAAAATGAGCCAATTTCGTCAATCGGTCCACGATCACCCAAATGGAGTCATGTCCCTTCCTCGTCTTCAGCAGCCCCGATATGAAATCCATAGAGATGAAATCCCACTTTCATTCAGCTATGGGCATGGGCTAAAGCAGTCCAGGAGGTCGGCGATGTTCAGCCTTGACCTGTTGGCACATGAGACAACGGGACACTTAATCTGCTATGTGGGCCTTCATGTTGTCGCACCAGTATGATCTCTTCATATCTCGATTCATCTTCGTGCTTCCAGGATGCATCACCAATTTCGAACTATGTGCCGCCTCGAGAACCTCCTGTCTCAAGTCATGAAGATTTGGGACGCATAGGCGACCACGGTAACGTAAGCCCCCATCCCTACCAATTTGCCACTCGATGTCCTCATCGACGCTAGCCTACTCTCAAAGCTCAGATAATCGCTCATCGCCCTTCTGGGCCTTGATGATCCTATCATCAATAAGTGGCCGCACACAAACGTGCACGACGCTCTCGAACGGCTCCTGCACGATGAGTTTCTGCTCGAAGTCTCGCACGAACTCTACCATACCCCATTCTGCCATCATCAACGGAGCCGCAAACTCTATGGTCTTCTAGCGGCTTAATGCATCAGCCACAAGGTTAGCCTTGCCCAGATGGTAGGAAACTTCAAACTTGAAGTCCTTCAAGGTTTCCATCTATCGCCGCTGCCTCATATTCAGGTCCCGCTGAGTGAATATATATCTGAGGCTCTTGTGGTCATAAAAGAGCTCGAACTCCTCTCTGTAGAGGTAATGTCTCTAGAGCTTCAGTGCAAAGATGACGGCTGCTAACTCCAGGTCATGTGTAGGGTAGTTCTCCTCGTGTTTCCTCAACTGTCTCGAGGCGTAAGTAAACACCCTATCCTTCTGCATAAGGACATAACCCAGACCAACGTGAGACACGTCGGTGTATATAGTATACTTAACCCCTTGCTCTGGTAATACTAGCACAGGGGCGGACATTAGCTTGTTCTTCATCTCCTGGAAAGCTGCTTCCGCCTTTTCATTCCAGGCAAACTTCAGATCCTTTCGTGTTAACTGAGACAACGGTCTGACAATCTTGGAGAAGTCCCTAATAAAATGACGATAGTACCCTACCAGACCAAGAAAACTCCTTACCTCAGTAACCGAATCGGGTTGCTCCCAGTCCTGAACCACGGCTACCTTAGCGAGGTCAACTGTTATCCCTTCCTTGGACACCACATGTCCCTGGAACTTGACTTCATCTTTCTAGAAGTTGCAATTCTTATACTATGCGAACAACTAGTTCTTCTTCAGAGTACCTAAAACTGCTCGCGGGTGTTCCTCGTGCTCTTCCCGACTCTTAGAGTATATTCGTATGTCATTTATAAACACGATGACGAATCGAAACAGAAACGGCCGAAACACCCTGTTCATCAGGTCCATGAACACGGACGGTGCGTTCGTAAGACCGAACGACATAACGAGAAACTCATAGCGTTCTAAACCGGTCCTGAAGGCCGTCTTCTACACGTCCTCATCCCTGACGCGCAACTGATGATACCTTGACTGCATATCGATCTTCGAGAAGTATCGTGCCCCCTTCAACTGATCAAACAGATCATCTATCCTAGGTAAAGGTTACTTGTTCTTCACGGTCACCTGATTTAGCCTGCAATAATCAATACACAATCGCAGTGACCCATCCTTCTTCTTCACGAATAACATGGGCGCTCCCCAAGGAGACACACTCGGTCATATGAAGCCTGCATGCAACAGATCATCGATTTGTTTCCTTAGCTCCTCCATCTCACATAGAGGCACACGATTGTGGGTAACGAGATGAGTGTCGCACTGGGCACAAGATCAATCGTAAAATCGATCTCACGCTGAGGAGGTAATCCAAGGATCATCCTAAACACGTCCTCAAAGTCCTGGACTATTGGCGTGTTCTCTAATGTCGGCCCATCAACATGCTCTAGTAAGGTAGTGTAACATCCAAGATGACAGGGCCAACTGACCTGCACTGGAAAAGTAAAGACCGTGCCCTCAGGTTCATAGGCTGTCACGACTCGAGTATCGCAATCAATCTCTGCCTTCATCTCGGTGAGTCAATCCATACCGAGGATAATGTCGTAGTGCCATAGTGGGGCGACAATAAGGTCAACTAGCACTGTCCTACTACCCAGATTTACTGAGCAACTCTCACAAGTCCGGGTGACATCTGAAAAGGTTCTTGTAGCGGTAGTGATTCTCACTCCCTTCATAGGAGTAGTATTTAATGCTAGTCGCTTGACTACTACGCATGAAATGATGGAGATAGTGGACCCAGTATCCACCAATAAGAAAACTGGAGTACTTTGGACATGTGCAGTGACTTCGAAAGCCATAGGTGCTGCCTTTGATGCCTCAGCTGTGAGTGAGTGCACCCGAGCCTGCTGTGAACGGTTCGGCTATGGTACCATAGGCCGTTGAGGTGGCCTAAATCGGGGTACAGGCGATCAAAAAGATGGATATGCTGGTGTCGACCACAGAGGTGGTGCTGATATGGCCTGAGGAAGCTGGCGGTTGATCCTCTGAGGTGGCGAAAACCCGTTGTCCCTCATCCTGGTGAAACAATACCTATCTGTATGACCTGCCTTCCCAGAGTATGTGCATCGCAAGTCGGTTCGTTCCAGTTGAGTCGATGGCGCCTCAAGCCTGGAAGGAGAGTCTGCACATGGCCTCTTGCCGAGAAATGGCCTGGCTGGAAAATCAGGTCAAGGCTTAGGGGCCACAGGTGCTCGCATACGAGACTGCCTGTCCCCATCCTGCTCAGCTCGCATAGACATGCTCACTAGCTCAGTATAGCTGGGTATGCTAGCACAACACATCTTCGAGCAGATCTCGGGTTGCAGACCCTCAGAAAACTGCCGCATACGCATCAGCTCGTTGGCTAATATCAATGAAGCGTACCTGCCCAGCTCCGTGAATCTGTTCTCGTACTCCGCCACTGTCATCCCTCCCTGTCGAAGGCGTAGGAACTCACTCTCCTTCTTGTGGCGATACATAAGGGGATAGTACTTCTTGTGGAAGCGGGTCTCAAAGGCTACCCACGTCCATACATATCTGACTGCAACAGTGCGAAGGATACTGTCCCACCATAAGCTGGCCTCCTTCTCAAACATGAAGGTGACCAACTCCACCTGCTCTGCTTTAGTGTAGTGCAGCGCAGCGGCTTAAGCATCTTAAAGATGCGGTCAAGCTAATACTCGGCCTCCTCGTGTCTGTGAGTATCCGCAAAAGTAGGAGGCCGTAAGTGCTGGAATCGCTCAAAGAGGACGTTAGCACCCGCATTCCCGACAGGGTGTACAAAAGGTGCAGGTGGAGCCACACCCATGCCCTGGGCAAAAATTCCCCCAAGGGTGGCCAAGTGCTGTTGTTACTGTTGCTGCATCAACAACATCATCTGCTTGAACATATCAGTAGGAGGAGTCGATTGAGGTACGTGCGGCGTCAAAGAAGATGCGCGGTTCTGCTCAAGAACCGGTGGTGCAACAGGTGGTGCCGCAGATGGTGGCACAGGTGGTGCAATAGATGGTGGCATAGATGTCGGCCCATTGGTGGGGCCAGTGGCCGGCTGAGAACCCGGCATAGTGTCAGTGTAAGATGGGCCTGAACTGGGGTCCATATGGCGATCGCTGAGGGGAGGTGCCTCGTCAAGTGAATCGCCAGGTGAGAGACGTGTCGTGCTTCGCGTGCTCTTAGGTGACATTCCCTATATACAACATAGGGTGCAACATGTGTTAGGTTTCTACATAACAACACTCAATTTCCTAAGCAGCTTACACATTCCATAAGGAAAGAAAACTTCATGCATTCTATTTAATCAAAATTGTCACAATACATGAGATGCCTTACATGGATCATGACGGAAAATACATGTGAGCTAATTTAAACAATTTCAACATTAATCACACTAACAACCCTACCACACTACTAGACCTATAAAAGCTAAACATAGAAAGTAAGAAAACACAGAAATGTAACATCCCGAAAATCGGAGGTCAAGTAGTAACTCAACTCCCGAGTTCTAGAACATCACTTATGCAACAAAATGAATGATGATTGAATATTGACTGTATTCGTGCATTGAACATGAGTGAGATTAAGCCAAAACAGCATATCATGTTCCAGAGACAGTTAAATTGCAAGCGGAAGACTGTGATAGATAAATAACATATATAAACTATAGTGGGTCTCCAGAGTGTGATGATGTTACCAGGTTATTTAATTACAAGTACAATTCTAAAATATACCTAATGTGAGAAAGTGTAATGTCTTTTATCCCAAGTACCATGGTCCCTTCAATACAATACCAGGTCTTCATAGACCTGCCAGAGAGATACAGATAGGAGAACTCCTCCTCATCATCATAGAAGTAGTCCGGCTCTGCTTCATAAGTATCGCCATCACCTGAAACTTAACAAATCTGGTTGGTGTGTACAACACCGTCCCGTAACGTGGGAGTGAGTGATCAACTCAGTGGAACAATAAGGCATAGGTTAACATGTTATCAGTTCATTCAAGCATCTCTCATCATCTAACCATCATTCAACACGAGTAGCTCCAGGTCCAGGTACCTTCGTGATCGCCAGCATCAGTAGCTTAAGTTCATAAAGGGAGATAAAAAGTCGAATCCTATTGTCAAAACCCCGTCGACGATGGTGTGTTTTCTAGTCCAGCATTTTGTAGGGCATTGCTACGCACAAAGGTTACACTACTCCCCCATCACCTCTTAAACGATTCATCACTATACGTAAACAGGCCTAGTTCATACTCTATATAAACTAAGCATAGCTCTAAGGTTCACCGCGATTTCAGTATGCTCGCAAGTCCTACAAAGGCTGTCATAGGGTCATGCATCGCATTCGTGTACCACTCCCCCATCACCTTATCAATGTAGGCCGACAAAGACAAATATAGTGTCCCATAGCACGTGGCCCAAAGATAGGCCACTCGACCACGGTGTCCCATACTACCATTCCGGCTCATGAGTCTTAGCGGATCGAGGTACCATGGTTAAAAGGGATTTCACTAGTAAGTTTGGTACCCTAGGTTCAAACAGTAGCGACCAAACATGGTGAACATACATTAGACACATCGGGTTACTTGATGGGCCTGACTAGCTCGAGCGCACAATCAATTGAACGACATGAAGTGCATAGCACTTCGCGTGGCCTAACCACTGTCGCCAACTGACGTACGACTCGGGTTCGTCAAACACATCCCACGTGGCGACATGAACCTCAGCCACGATCTCAAATCTAGTACCGATTGTCTGGACTATAGACATAGTCCCAAACTCAATCAATTCTCATCCATAGCATGTGGAGTAAAGCATAATAAACAAAGTAATTCAAACATGCTAGCAGGCATGTTATAAGGCATGTTATAAAGCATGATATAAAGCATGTTGTAAAGCACTACATCCATAGGAATATAAACACATATATTACAAGTAAGCGGTTTAAGTAAACAACCTCATGGAGGTAATCATACATGTCTCTAAGGTAGTCGAGAATCCCATCTCAACATCCTCCTAAGGCATCAACATTCCAACACTTATTCATACATGTATTTCCACAAACACATAACACACACTATTTCAACATACTTAGTGTATGTTAGCAAACATTTAATAGGGCGAATCCTTTCGCCAAGCAAGTATTTTACGCACACATAATATATTTATACAACAATTAATCACGGCAAACACACCTCTAAAATATACATGTATACGGTACTTTTTTTATAATACAGTATTTCTACATACATAGTGTATATTAGTAAAACATGTATTTAGGCGAATCTTTTCGCCAAATAAGTATTTTATCCATATATCGTATATCCATACAATAAAAAATCATGTCAAACACATTTCCAAAAAATATATGTATACGGTATTTTCTACGAATACCTAGAATATGTAAAATTCCATATTCTACAACTTTAATCGAAACAGAAAACGGAAAGCACTTTGTACATGTGCAATTGCATGCAGATCATGAATCTATCATTATCTGACATTGAAAGTGTTGAAAACCGTAACCTATACACCTAAAGTCATCACCTTTTGTCGTAGAATCGTAACGAAGTTGGTAGATTTGCTAAGGCTTTGTATACAGCGATTCGGCAACCTATACGATGAAATAGGTTAGCTATTTCATAACTTACAACTCTTAAAATCTCAAATCAGTTTAGGGTTAGGGTTTCTTACCTAGAAGCGGAGCTGGAATCGCCGGGAAAGCGATTAGAACGGAGTGGTTGGGCTTGTGTAGCAGCAGGGAAGAACATCAGGGAGATCCTCCCACTTCTCCCACACTTTCTCTCTTCTCAAATCCAAATTCGTATGACTGAAAAGGGAGAGGGTTTAAGGTCCTTATATAGCCTAAAAAGTCTCCAAAATAGACTCTAGGTCAAGGTATACTTGGGTTATAGCCAAAGTGGGCTGGTTTCAGCTCAACGGAGGACTTCTGGCTGGCCTCCTTGAGCCAAAGGTCAGACATAAGCTCACTAACACCGGATCTACGTTCCATTAAGTTTTTGTTCCAGTAAGGTTCTCAGATCACGCGTGGCGGACCAGTTTCAGTTCAATGGTCAGTGGATCTCGATCGGAGATTCCGAATACATGTAAATATGTATGAAATTTTTCCTGATCTGAGGGTGTAATTTGGCCTGATTCTGACGGTCAGGTTGCTTAATACTGACCCGCAAGCGACAAGTCTCAGATTACTATTCAAGATATTTATTTTGTAAAGAGACGTGTTTTCACACTCTCTTGCTTCGGACTCAAGCGAACAGCTGTGGGACACTGTTTGGATTTGATTTCCGAGATGGTTGTCAAGCCCAGCGAGGCGGTCCTAAGTCCTTAACTTCGTGTTAATCGGACTCCCGATGTATGGTCCAGACCTAATACAGAGTTTCAAAGTGCTCTCGAGAGCAGTCGGGTAATGAGTTTGATCCTAGGTTTTAAGGTAACCTAGCGTCAATGATTCTACAAGTTTTGGGTCTTACAGATCGTATTTAAAGCGATTCAAACGAATTTCGTAGCTAATCTAGTTTAGCACTTAGTTACTTTGTCTCATTTCTAAAGGATTTAATCCTAAGTGATTTCTGGTCGAGGTGGTACTCAAGACTTTGTAGTTTGTATATAAGGTGATCCAAGTTATAATACTTAACTAGTTTAAGATAGTGTCTAGGGTGAAAGTGCTTAGAAAAATTGAAAGATCAAGGTGGTGAAAGGTTGGATTTGTGAAGGAAATGGGTTCAGAAGCGATTTTAGACTGTGGGATTCAGTTCTGACAAGTTAATAAGGTGTTAGGAGCGACCCATTGCCTAAGGACGTTTAATCCCAGGTTGGAAAAAATTCGGGCTGTTACAAGAAAACATCTAGATGGTGATAACATACGACTAGTCGTCCGACTTAGGTGATGGCGGAGGGGCACTCTTGTCCTGCAAGCAGCACAAGAGGGCTTTCAGGGTGCTAATCACAAAGGCATACGAGCCCAATTTCTATGGTCAATTTCGATCAATTTCGTCGTTTGGCGAAATTCGGGAATCCTACGTCTGTTTCTACGTTTTCTCGCACCCTCCTACGTTATAATGCATCAGCGTACATCGTGTGACCATAACCCAGGTCCAGTTTAATCCAAATCATACTTTGATACCAACTTGTAACGCCCTGAAAATTGGGAGTCGAGCATAGACTCAATTCCTGAGTTCCAACGCATCACTTATGCAATATAGATAATGATGATTTAATGTTGTCTGTGTTAGTGCATTTGTAACATCCCAGATTTTTTCCAACCTGGGATTAGACGTCCTTAGGCGATGGATCGATCCTAACACCTTATTAACTTGTCAGAACTGAATCCCACAGTCTAAAATCGCTCCTTAACCCATTTTCTTTACAAATCCCACCGTTCACTACCTTGTTCTTTCAATTTTTCAAAGCACTTTCACCCTAGACACTATCTTAAACTAGCTAAGTAGTATAACTTGGATCACTTTATATACAAACTACAAAGGACTAAGTTCCACCTCAGACGAAAATCACTTAGGATTAAATCCTTTAGAAATTTGACAAAGTTAACTAGGTGCTAAACTAGATTAGCCATGAAATCCATTTGAATCGCTTTAAATACGATCTACAAGACCCAAAACTTGTAGAATCATTGACGCTAGGTTACCCTAAAATCTCGAATCAAACTCATTACCTGGCTGCTCTCGGGAGCATCTTGAAACTCCGTATCGATCTAGACCGCACGCCTAAGTCCGAATAATACCAAGTTAAGGACTTAGACTGCCTTTGGGCTTGACAACCATCTCAGAAATCAAATCCAGATAGTGTCCCACGACTGTTCGCTTGAGTTCGGAGTGAGAGAGTGTGAAAACACTTATTTCTTTCCAAAATAAATATCTTGAAATAATCCGGCATCTCTCATTTGCGGATCGTTTTAAGCAACTGGCACCATTTAATCGACCGACCAAATTACACCCTCGGATCGGGAAAATTCATAAACATTTACATGTACTCGAATCTCCGATCGAGATCCACCGACCGTTGAAACTGGTCCGCCACGCATGATCTGGAAATGACTGAAACGAAAACTTAATAGAACGTAGATCCAGCGTTAGTGAGCTTAAGTCCGACCTTTGGCTCAAGGAGGCCCGCCAGAAGTCCTCCGTTGAGCTGAAACCAGCCCCCTTTGGCTGTAACCCAAGTATACTTTGAACAGGAGTCTATTTCGGTGAGTTTTTAGGCTATATAAGGACCTTAAACCCTCTCTCATTGCAGCCATCCGAATTTGAGAGAAAACCTAGATTGAGAGAGAGAAAGTGTGGGAGATGTGGGAGGAACTCCCTGCTGCTGTTCCCTGCCGCTATTCGAGCTCCACCGCTCCGTTCTCATCGTTTTTCCGGCGATTCCAGCTCCGTTTTTAGGTAAGAAACCCTAACCCTAATCTGATTTGGGGCTTGGGTGGTTGTAGGTTATGAAATAGCTAACCTATTCCGTTCTTTAGGTCGCCAATCTGGCAGTTCTGAAAGCTTAGCAAACCCATCGATTTCGTTTCGATTCTACGACAAAAGGTGCGGACTTTAGGTGTATAGGTTACGGTTTTCAACGCTTTCAATGTCAGATAATGATAGATTCATGATCTGTATGTAATTGTACATGTACAAAGTGCTTTCCGTTTTTTGTTTCGATTAAAGTTGTAGAATATGGAATTTTACATATTCTAGGTATTCGTAGAAAATACCCTATACGTATATTTTTTGGAAATGTGTTTGACATGATTATTTGTTGTATGGATATACGATATATGGATAAAATACTTATTTGGCGAAAGGATTACTAAATACATATTTTACTAATATACACTATGTATGTAGAAATACCTTGTATTGACAAAAAGTACCGTATACATGTATATTTTAGAGATGTGTTTGCCATGATTAATTGTTGTATAAATATATTATGTGTACATAAAATACTTGCTTGGTGAAAGGATTCGCCCTAATATATGTTTGTTAACATACTCTATGTATGTTGAAATGGTGTATGTTAAGTGTTTGTGAAAATTTTATGTGAGCAAGTGTTTGAATGTTGATGTCTTGGGAGAGTGTTGAGATGGGATTCTCAACTACCCTAAGTGACATGTATGATTACCTCCATGAGGTTGTTTACTTAAACCGCTTACTGCAATATATGTGTTTGTATTCCTATTGACGTAGTGCTTTACAACATGCCTTATATCATGCTTTATAACATGCTTTATAAATGCTTACTAAGTATGTTTGAATTACTTTGTTTATCATGCTTTACTCCACATGCTATGGATGACAATTGATTGTGTTTGAGACTATGATTATAGTTCGGACAATCGGCCAGAATCTGAATTTGGTACGTGATTCATTTGCACACGTGAGATGTGTTTGACGAACTCGAGTCGCACTTCGGTTGACGATAGTGGTTTGGCCACTTGAAGTGCTTATGCACTTCATGTCGTTCAACTTGTTGTGTGCTCGAGCTAGCCGAGCTCGTCAAGTAACCCGATCCGTCTAATGTATGTTCACCATGTTTGGACGCTACTATTTGAACCTAGGGTACCAAACTTACAAGTGAAATCCCTTTAACCATGGTACTCGATCCGCTAAGACTCATGAGTCGGGCATGGTGGTATGGGACACCGTAGTCAAGCTCTCGGCCACTTTGGGGCCACGTGCCTTCCCGTAGTGACTAGTGAGGTGACTCGTGAGCCGATTATGGTATGGGACACTATATTCGTTGTCGGCCTACATTGATAAGGTGATGGGGAGTGAAAGCAACGTATGCAAAAATGCCACTGGCAGCCCTTTGAGTGACCTCGAGCATACTTTGAAATCGGTGAGCCTTAGAGTTTGTCGCGTATATAGAGTATGAACTAGGCCTATTTAAGGATAGTGATGAATCGTTTAAGAGGTGATGGGGAGTGGTGTAACCTTTGTGCGTAATAAGTGCCTTTTAGGTGACCTAAAAACACACCATCGTTCGATATTAACTAGGACGACGACCCTAATGGATCATGTTTGGGAATGATACAAGGGAGGTACCTTAGTTTCCCAAAACATTTGAAATGGACTAATTAAAATATGAATCATACTCATCATGCATTGCATGTGCCTGAAAGATGTGGAGCACTGTGGGATGAAAGCATGCCGCAAGCGTGAGATGGTGTCGCATGAGGGAGTATGTCGGTGAGGGCATACATCATGTCATTCATACTTGTATTAATAAGAGTAGTTAGGAGTGTTTGATTGTACTGCTTTATCATTACTGCTTGACTGAGTCGATAACATGTGAACCTATGCTTTATTGTTCCACTGAGTTAGCTACTCACTCCCACGTTACGGGACGGTGTTTCGAACACCCACTAGACATTGTCTGATTTCAGATGGCAACGCTCCTTCTGAGGCGGAGCCGGACCTTTGCAATGACTACGATGCCTGCTTGTATTGGTTGTCTTCGACGGCTTCTCGTGAGCCGATCCCGATCGCATCGGGGCTTTCTCTGGGATATTGACTAGAGGACCTTACACATTTAGTATATTTTAAGATTGTACTTGTAATTAAATCAGTAATGTTATCACATTCTCGGAGACTCATCATAGTTTATATATTTTATCTATCTATCACATCTTCCGCTTGCAAATTTAATCTGTCTCTCGAGTATGATATGATGTTTGGCTTAATCTCACTCATGTTCACTACTCTAATACAGTCAACATTCAATCATCATTCATTTTGTTGCATAAGTAATGTTCTGGAACTCGAGAGTTGAGTTACTACTCGACCTTCGATTTTCAGGATGTTACAGCATTAAAGATGAATGAGATTAAGCCAAACAACATATCACACTCCAGAAACAAATAAATTTACGCAAGCGGAAAACTGTGATTGATAAATATAATGTATAAGTTGTTGTAGATCTCCAGAGTGTGAAAATGTCACTAGGTTTACCATATACATGTATACTCCCAAAGTGATCAAAATGAATATACAGGTGTGTCCCAAAATACAGAATAACGGTGCAAGGGCATCTAGTCAGTGTCCCTATAGCCCTGACGATCAGGACACGACTCACATGAACCCACCCGATAACTGCACGTAGGAGAACGCCTCCTCATCATCCTCGAAGTCTGGCTCCGCCTCATAGGCATCGCTATCACCTGCAGCTAAGACAGTCTGGTTGATGTTTAAAACATCATCCCCGAACGTGGGAGTTAGTGATCAACTCAGTGGAACAATAAAGCAAAGGTTAACATGTTATCAATTTAATCAAGCAGTAATGATAAAGCAGTATAGCAAACATGTCCTAGATACTCTTATTAATGCAAAAATGATATGCGATAATGATGCATGCCCTCGCCTACACTCCCTCAGCGTCTTCATCTCACTGCGTGCATAACAAACTCCCGAAAGTGCTTTTCCTCGCCAAAGCACATGCAGTACGGTGCATGCTCATGTTGGCCAATACTTAATTAGATTGATTCATATACCAGTGTTGGGAAGCCAAGGTACCTTCCTTGTATCATTTGCTCAAACAATGATCCATTCTAGGGTTGTCAGTCCTAGTAAATCTCATACGATGTTGTGGTTCTAGGTCGCTACAGAGGGCTCGTCACTTGATCAGTGTAAGGGAAAGGCTCGTCGCCTCAACGCAGTCTCAGAGTATGCTCAAGGTCACTACAAATGGCTCGTCACCTAATCAGTGTAGGCCAACAGATCGAATACAGTGTCTCATACCACCGTATTCGGCTCACGAGTCTGTGTTACTCACTAGACACTACGGGGATGTTCGTCGCCCCAGCGTAGGTCGACAGCTCGACCACGGTGTCCCATACCACCATGCCCGACTCATGAGTTTTAGTGGATCAAGGTACCAGGGTTAACGGGGCTTCTCACTGGTGAGTTTGGTACTTTAGATTCAAGCAGTAGCGTCCATACATGGTGAACATACATCGGGTCAATCGGGTTATTTGACGAGCTCGACTAGTACGAGCGCACATCGAGTTAATCGACATGAAGTGCGTGAGCACTCCGTATGGCCTAACCACTGTCGACAACCAAAGTACGGCTCGGATTCATCAGACACATCTTGTGCGGCGAAGCAAACTCAGCCACCCAACAAGGACCGGTTACCGATTGCCTGGACTACATAATAGTCCCAAACGTATGTAAATATAACAGGATAACACATGTGGTAGGCTAATAGAAAGTTACGCTCTCTGCGTGCCAAGAGACTTGATTAAGTCATAGTCGATCCACTGTGCGGCCCATAAGAAAAGTAGCATGGACCAAAGAACCATGGAGGAGGCATGGGATTAGATAGCGAGAAACGCCTCACCCAAATACATCACCAGTAAAATTCATGGTCTACACCAAATCCCACCGCCCAGCCAAACACCCACCTATCCTGGAATATGTACAACTTCATGGAATTACATCCACTGGCACCATCATCATTACCTTACAAACCATTCCATCCCTCCTCATCCCATGGCATCGGTCCGGCCAAACACGCCCTTAAGAAGTTGGTGGCGTTCAATCACCACTATTTTCTGCAGTGCAGTCACTTAGATTTGAATCTGCATTATTTTTTAGCTCATGGCATAAAATGATCTGAAAAAAAGGAAAGGCAGATGGCCATGTCGTGCCACACGACAAGGCAGTTGTAATCGGAGATACGGGTTTGGGGGAAAAATGTGGGTCCCACCTTTCGAATCATGCGGAATCATATAGAATAACAACGAAAATATGGCCCACTCGCTGTCACTAATTTGACTGGGATAAGGACCGTTGATAGAGACGTTTGATTTAGAAAATTCAAAGAAACCAGAGCCATGCAATCCACAACTACTGAACGAACCAGATCACTTCGACTCATCCAAATCAAGGTCGACTAGATGGCATTGGAACATTCAACCACATGTGAGCTCTAGACTCATCTCAGTACGGACCATAAATAACGGAGACGGATGGCTACTCCCCCTGACACCAGCCCCGTGGCTGGTGGTCGGTGCTCTGCGGGCGCCACCATGATGTATGTGTTTCATCCATTCCGTTTATCCATTTTTATAGATCATTTTAAGGATTGGTACCAAAAATAATAGGGACATAAATATTAGGTGGACCACACCCCAGAAAACAATAATGATTGGATATCCACCATTAAAATCCTCCCAAGGCCCACTGTACTTTTTATTTGACATCCAATCTGTTGATTAGGTCATAAAGACCCAGATGAAGGGACAAAATAAATATCGGCTTGATCCAAAACTTTTATGCCCAAAACATTTTTAATGGTCAACGTTCATTCAACACTGTTTCCTGTAATGTGGTCCACTTGAGATTGAGATATACCTCATTTTTTTCTTTAGAACTATAAAATGATCTATAAAAACAGATGGACAGCATGGATGAAACATATACATCGTGATGAGCCCGTAGAGCACCGACCACCAGCCAATGGCTGGTGGCAGGGGGGAGTAGCCAATCCGTTTCCATAAAGAACCACTTTTATCATCCAAGAAACGATATGATCAGACCTATCCTACACCATGGCCCACCCTCACCCCAACAAAACAGGTGGCACAATATGGGTGGGCTGGCCATCAATGCAGGTGGGCCCACCTGTACAGACTAATCAAAGCAGTCTTACCTGTCTCTCCAGGGGCGCAGCTACGGTGGATCCCTGACCATGGCCCAACTGTGATGTATGTGCCTTACATCCATACGGTCCATCCCTTTTGTCAGATCATTTTAGGGCATGGTCTAAAAAATGAAGCAGATCCAAATCTTATGTGGACCACAACACACGAAACAGTGGTGATTGACCGTTAAAAACTCCGCGTGGGCTGTAAAAGCTCTTGATAAAGCTGATATTTGTGTGGTTGCGTTGTCCCGGTCTTTGTGACTTTATCAACAGGTTTTAATGGTGTATATTAATTACTCTTTCCTTATCAACTCCATCCAGCCATTTGCTGATATTATTTGATGACAGAGCCCAAATAAATGTGAGATCCAAAACTCGAGTGGGCACACCACAGAAAATAATAGGAATTAAATGCCCACCCTTTTTTAGGTAACCAACGAACGAACCAGCACATTCTCCTGGAATTGCTTTTTTCCACTAGAATCAAGCTATGTTTCAACCAACCTAGGGTGCATCATGATAGTCTACTGTTAAAAACCTAAGCAATACGTGAAAAGCTTAAAATTGATTGAACACATTAAAGCTATTAAACCATTAGAATCATACCAATCGAGTTAAGCTCACATTTGAAACTTTCTTAAGCCAATGTAAAAAAAAAAAAAAAAATCGTTGGAGTGTCAGTATCTCTCAATATACGTTGATACATCATCCTCTAAGAGCTTAAGTTTTTTGAAAAAGTGTGATTTGATATGACATTAGAGTAGATGGTCAAAAAATAATATATCAATGTACATCGAAGAGCAAATGATCAAAAAATGATGTATCAATGTATGTTGAAGAGTATATGGTCAAAGAATGATATATCAACGTATATTGAGGGATATTAGCACCCTAACAAAGGTTTTAACAGCCAACTTCAATATAAACTAGTTTCGTGGTGTGGCCCACTCTAACTTCGTTCTCCCATCCTCATATCCTAAAATGAGTCGGAGAAACAGATGGAGGCAAGTGGATACATACAAACATATTAGGGAGCCCATAGAGGCTGGTTACTCGGGTTACGCAAGTAACATTGTTAATGAGTCGCTTTTTAACAAAATTCATCAATAATTCGGGTTAGTGATGAATTGCAGGGCTGATGACATATAAGGTGTCAGATGCTCTCGGCGGTGATGAAACATAGAATGCATTATAAAAAATAATTTACACTATCCAAAAACATTTAAATTCCACCTGTAATCCATTCAATGATTTGACTCGCATAATTTTTTAAGTATAATAACTTGGATAAATGTTATACACAAATCATGGACACTACCAATGTTTTTTTCTTACACACACCCAAACTCACACAAACCGATGCCACATGGCACTCCATCCCATGATCTCAGAGTTTGCCTGCATGCATTGTATATCTATGTTATTTATCTGATTTCAAAATAGAAGAAGGTTATTTTAGGATACGGTCTCAAAAATGAAGCAAATAAGAATTTAAAGTGGACCATACAATATGGATTAAATTTCCACTATTAAAATACTCTTAGGGTCATAAAAGTTCTTAATCACGGTACTGTGACCTTATCAACATGTCATTATGGTGGACCTTAGGAAGTTTTTAATAGTGAGTGTTCAACGACCATTGTTTCATGTGATGTGGTCTACCCGAGATTTGTATATGCTTCATTTTCTAAGACATACCCTATAATAAGCTAGCAAATCAGATGTACAACATGCACATACATCAAAATGGCCCTACAATTAGGATCGCATGCTAAATCAGTGAAATGAATACCTTTTTTTTTTTTTTCAATTTTATGTTGCTTAGAAGGTGTTAGAGGAAATACCTCTAAAACCACCGTTGCTATTTTACATACAGTAAGATTTTGAATGTACAATCCATGTGTTTGTGAAAGTGTTGCACAGGTGAACTCGGCTCAATCTTTGCTCAAATTCTGCTCAAACTGGCCTGAGCTACTGATCGAACTAGGCGAGCTGGCCAGGCTCGAGGACCTAGCCGAGCTGAGTTCGAGTTGGGGTCGGCAAGTGGCCAAGCCCAGTCGAGCTGTGGCATCTGGACTCGGTTCGACTGGTGTTCACCTCTATGACACAATCACACTATAATTTTTATTTATTTATTTTATTAAGGCAAACAACAAGTTGTCAGGTTGTATGACACCACACGGCAATACAATTCTTGATTTTATTGATTTGTTTTTTTTTTTTTTTAAAAAAAAAAAAAAAAAAAAAAAAACTAACAGAGGGCATTTCGGTAGTTCTTACTTGCCGGAAAATTCCATCCACGAAGGCATTATTTCTTGAAATAGGAATTTCCGAGGAATTTTGCCCTGAAAATCCCGACTTTAAATATTTAAAATTCTACCGCCAACTAACGGCCATGCCAACTGCCAGTCTTCTCTCTGCAACTACCTCATTTAGTTTCTTTTTCATTTTTATCCCCAAAACCTCCATAAACACCACACCTGAGAAAAATCCAATTCCCAAATCGGGTAATGGCCATCTCCCTTCCGTTATCCGTTCTGTTTCCAAAGCTTACCGTATCTTACAGTTTCGGCACGTCTACTGTCGTCTCTCTGACGCTATTCTTCATCCTCCTATGCGCTTGCATCGTCATCGGTCATCTCCTCGAAGAGAATCAATGGGCTAACGAGTCGATCACCGCCCTTCTTTTGGTGCATCCTTTTAATCACAACTCCAGTAAATCATCAGTCGTTTTTTTTTTTCTCGTAATCAATGGAAATGATAGGGAGATCCTTGCGAAGTGGATTGTGGGTTTCTGTTACAGCACAGTGGCGAGAGGAAAATGGATGGTCAGGAAAAAAAGACCGACGGGCCCACCCGTCAAGTGGACCGGCCTGATTTGGCCCCAATTGATGAAGGGGCCAGACTCCACATGTGTGCTGTGAAGAAACTTCAATCCTTGATTGGGGAATCTACTAATTAGGCCTGTTTGGATGCAACCTCTGCAAAAGGGGTTTCAGTGAAAAGGGGTTTTTCCAAAATTTTTGTTGGTTGATTTGCTGAAAACCAATATGATTTGTGTCCACTGCGTGGGCTTTTTAGCGGCCATTTCGATGAGCAGGGGATCAAAATAGCATTAGTGAAAGTGCATCCAAACGCACTTTGCGAAGTGGGGTTTGGCTTAAAACAGCATTTAGGCACCAAAGGATTGTTTTGAGGGTACGTCCAAACGGGCCCTTATGGGTTTTTGATCTTAGTACTCATTCCTTATGTAGTTTTCTTTTTCAGTGGTAGTTGTTTGGATTAAGATTTAGAGAATTGTATGTATGGTTATAGGGTTTATGCGCTGGAGTAGTGGTTTTGGTAGTCAGCAAAGGGAAGAACTCTCGTATACTCATTTTCAGCGAGGAGCTTTTCTTCATCTATCTTCTTCCTCCGATAATCTTCAATGCTGGGTATGTCCTCATTTTGCAAAACTGGGTTTCTTGTGATTTGTCTTGTTAGTGAGTTTGAAAGAGGAAATATACAGATCTTGCATTTGTTCAGCTTGACAAGCTCTACATGTGGGCCCGTTTCTTGTGATCAAGATTGTTAGTGTGGTGGGCCTATGATGGATTTGGGACACTCCACGAAACCCAACTGCCAGATGCTGCTCCCGCTCTAATACCAATTTGATGGAGGACGATTAAACAATTGCTCTAAAAGCTCGAACTGATAGAGCATGGAGAATTAATCGCTTTATCTCATAGCCCAGGCCCCACATTGCATAGGTTAGGACTTAGGACCTCGGCCGAACCCCCCTCTTGGGCCCCATTTCACATGGGTTCCCCTTCACATGAGCTACCCGCTTCACACGGATGGGGCCCGCCTCACGTGGGCCGCCCACCCCGAGTGTGCCCCTGCATCCCACAGGCAATCCCACTTGAGCCCAGTGTGAAAATGCCACTGCATTAATATGAAATGGCAAGATCGTAGTCCAAAGCCTACAATGGTTAAGATCATTGGAAGGAGGTGATTTCAGTGGCATGCCAAGTCTGGATCATCAAAAGATGGGCACCACCATCCGACAAAAGCATGTTATTTCTATTTCTTTATTCCACCACTATCCCATGTTTTCTTGCATGTACACTATCCAATTCCCAGTCCGATGGTGATGGAATGTGAGGCCCAGTTCATCCCATCACCTGCTAAAATATTAGAGGTTAGCATATCAGGCCCCACACCCATTTCCATCCAATGACGAAACTGAAGGTTAGAAAATCTCACATGCTGTTATGATCTGCAAATCAAACATATGTTCAGTCTCCTTTTTTGTTATACCTTAGTCACAGCTTTTTTGAATGCATATCATTTCAAATAAGTGCCATTTGAAAAGAGACATGCCAAAATTACATTCCAATGCAGTCAGTATAAGTTCTGGTGCTTGTTATTTTGCTTGTAAGTCCTAATGATCCTTGTAAAAGGAAAATTTTCAATTTCCAGATTTCTATAACATTTTCTTCTCACATTTGTTCAATCCCTTTTCCAACTAAAGTATCATATGATGCTTAATCATAAAAAACCAAATCATTTGTTTTACCTATAAAGGAGAAACATTGTGCCCACATTTTGTTAGTATAATATTTTGATCTCGCGGGCCCACCTTGGGATGCAACCAGTGTTCGAGTTATCATTATCGCTACAAGTGTCGCTGGCCGGAGATAAAGATATAATATCGTTATCGTCGATAATATCGCCGATAACCAGAAATGCTAGTAAACATGGGGAAAATTGTGGAATTTTTTAATGAGACTTCATAAGATGCTTAAATATTCATATTTGCATATTTATGAATAAAAAAAATTGTAAAAAGAATGCATATATAATAAAATTTCTTTTAATAAGGGCTTAACAACATGTGCGATCGTAAGAAATCAGTCCAATAGTAGCACAACAATCACTAAAATCTCATTAAACCAATTAACAAGCAAACAAACAGGCATAGTACATTCATACATTTTTACATCCATGCATAATTAAGCATATAATTTATAAATACAATACATATGCATGATGGTCTAACCATCCAATCATCCATCCATATAACCATCCAACAACCCATCCATCTATTCATCCCATTCACCCTACCAACCAACCATCCAATCCATTCAACCACCCATCCATCCATCCATCCAACCATCCATCCAACAATCCAACCATCCCATCCAATCTTCCATCTATTGATCCATCCATCCAACAATCCAACCATCCCATCTATCCAGCCAAACATCCAACCATCACATCTATCTAACTATCCAAACATTCATCCAACCGTCCCATCCATCTAACTATCCAAACATTCATCCATCCATCCATCCATCCATCCATCATCAAATCATCTAAACATCCATCTCATCCAAACATTCATCCATCCAACCCTTTTTTCTGTCTAACCATCAATCCATCCCATCAAATCATCCAAACATCCATCCATCCATTCCATCTATCTATCCAATCATTCAAACATCCGTCAATCCCATATATCCATTCAACCATCAAATCATCACATCCAATCATCCAATCATCCATCTATCCATCCAACCATCCCATCAAATCACCCAAACATCCATCCATCCATCACATCTATCCATCCAACCAACCATCTAGTCATCCCATCCAACGAACCATCCTGCAACAAGCACCTATATCTCCCCTGTCGGTTGAGCCTAGCCATCCAATGAAAATAGACAACTATAACAAATGGCCCAAATACAACAGAGGGAAAATCGGATGGTTATGATCATCTAAAGTCGAAGGTTTTTGGAGTGTTTTTCCACTTTCCAAAGAGCAACTCTTTGCTACTTCTCACATGAAATTAAGATCCTTTCTTACATAATCATGCAATTGAGTTTGACATTTTGAAACTGCAAACATGTTTCTAGTTTTCAGGTCAAGAAAAAGCAATTTTTTCGTAACTTCTCGACAATCTTGCTATTTGGAGTGGTTGGCACACTGATATCTTTCTGCATCATTTCGTTGGGTAAGTTCTGCAATCTCCTCTAGTGTTCTGTGGATGTGTTTGGATGCATAAGTCAGTTGATTCCGTGGATGCGTTTGGATGCATAAGTCAATTGATTTGCAAATTTTCTGTTTATTTGAGTGGAACTTACCATTGATGTTTCAAAGTATTTGTAATGAGGGAGTAGCCCTCAAATTGCGTCTGATTCATTTTAATTCCAACTTGAAAGTTTTTAATTCCACTTTACTAGATTATTTATTGCAATTTAATTCATTAGTGCATCCAAATGCACCTTAAACTTATATTATGAGACTTTATCTCACTTAAGCATTGAAAATTTGTTGAACTAGTGGTGAAATATCGGTTGTAGGTGAAATACGGGTTTTGGTTGGAAGTGTTTACTGCTCTCTGGGAGTATGTGACAATCTTTTTGATGTGAAAGGCTTGCTAGAAATGGATGCATGTCATGCTAAGAGGTTTGCTGAACACACACACACATGTACAAGGCAGCTGTCTACATGCCTGCAAATGTGCCAGCCTGGCACATCCAATCCACCCATCAGTTGGGTTCGACAGTGCAAATGCTCTGGCCCAAAATCTAGTTGGTCCACTCATCAAGTTGCCCAAAGCATTACAAATAGGTAGACACCTCTGATAAACCTTGGCCAATTTTTTTTTCAGCATCCAATTGTTCCATAAACTGCAGTGAACCTGATGAGTGAACAGGCCTGATTTTGGGCCAAGGCATCTAAACAGCGGGACCCACGTGAGATAAAGCTCGGATCTCACACCCGTGACCTTGCTGGCACGTGCTGTTTCATTGGGCTGACTAATACACTTGTGTGGGCTTAACAAAGTTGCTATTTTAAAAGGAAATACAGGTTATTCTAGATAAACTTGCTTGTCCTGATTAGAAGGTATTTGTATTGGGTTAGAAACACACATCTACACAAAAGGTAGCGGACCAGCAGTAGCAGTGTTTTGAAAAAAAATGATTGTCCCTTGTGGTGAATGAGAGGAGTCGTCGCATTAAGTCACTACAAAACCAAAGGCCCACCAACAGCTATGAACATTTGACAAGTTAAAGCAACAAAAATAAAAAATAATAATAAAAAAGAATTATTTGAAACCCAAAAAGAAATATCTGAATTAACAAAAATATTGCCTTCGTGGGAGATCATGATGATTCATATGTTAGTATGTTGGTCCAACCACGAATATAATGGGCTACAATGAAAAGTGGTTCGACCGATCTGTCTGGCTTATGGAACACTGGGAAACAAATTGTTTAGTTAAATCAGGACAGTCCCAACTTGTTTTCATAATGTAAAAATTAAATAAATAAATAAAATACAATACAATGTATTGTATCAAATGCTAATGATTATAATCACATATTCATCCTGTGGCATAGTATAAGGAATCGTTGATATTAATACATCAACTTCTTATTATTATTATTTTGTTATGTTTTCCACACAGTTCTAAAACTCGGTGATTCAACTCAGCGAGATTTTGAGCCAAGTCACCATGAAACTCGATCGAAAGCTTGACTCATTGAGTCAACTCGATGACTTGGTTGACTAAGACTGGAACTGATTCACTAGCTTTGGAAGAGATTTTTCAAAAAAGTAAGAAGTGGGCTTTGAACCCTGAATGCCTAACAAAGCACCTTCTCTAACCAAGACGCCAAACTCCATCTATCTGCAACTTCTTCCATTATTTTTATATTTTATCAATGCATCACTATTCAAAATTATAAAAATATTAATTTAGTTGTTAAATATTAAGTTGAGTCAAGTAAAGACTCATCCTAGTTTTAGAGTCAACCTGATCCTGCTAAACATCGAGTTGAGTCGAGTTCTGAAGTTTTTGAATTATGGTTTTTCATTGCAATTACTTGCTCAGTTCTAGGTACTAGTAGGACTTGGATATGCCATGCAATTTGTTATTTCGAGCTACAGCTCTGAAGTACTAGGATGGCATTCTTTCTTCGATTAGTATGGAAGCGTTTGCATTCTTGCAAGAATCTTCCGTGACCCTTTTTTTGCTTTCTGAGATTAATAAAGACTAACATATTATAGCTTGCATTGATATATCTCAGTGATTAGAAATGCATGATATATAACTCCATTACAAAGTTCAACTTCATTTATGCTTCTCCTGAACTTTTGTAGGTGTGTTTTTTCTATTTAAAAAGATTGGTGTGTCATCCTTGGGGCTTCAAGATTATCTAGGTATGTAGGTGATTCCTATATCGACTTTCCTACTTTCTAGTGATTTTGCATCTTTGTATATTGAAAGTGATATATTTGCAGCTCTTGGTGCCATCTTTTCTGCCACGGATTCAGTTTGCACATTGCAGGTAATATCCGATTGATCTAAATGAGAGAAAAAAATATATATAATCTTTGAATTTCATACATATTGATTGATGCTTGTGGTTGACGTTTGATCCTTTTTCATGTTAAAGGTCCTCAATCAAGAAGAAACACCCTTGCTTTACAGTCTCGTATTTGGGGAGGGGGTAGTGAATGATGCTACTTCCATTGTACTTTTTAATGCAGTCCAAACACTCGACTTCAACAACGTTGATGCTATGACAGCCTTAAAACTGTTTGGGACCTTCCTCTACCTCTTCTTCACGAGTACTGCACTCGGTATTGCAGTAAGTTTGTAGTTCTTTGATTGTTTAAGTAGTAGTCTATAATCTGTGAGAGAGGCATATAGTATGGGATTGACATATGGTCTATCATACATTTTCTATATGTGTACAACATGTCTCTCTCACATAATCGAACTTCACAAACTTGCAGATTCGACCAAGGAATCATTGCTAGTCATCTCCGGTACCATATGAACTTGTCAACATATGTGTTGACTCAAAACTGAGTCCTGTATTTTTAATGATCAAAGCCTGACTCAGGCCAACTTGAATGTATTTGTTTCCCTATTGTACTTTTATTCGAGCTCGTAGCATAATGGTAGACGGAATCTTTCAAAAAGAAAAATGTCTTACATAATACTTTCAAAAGGGTTTTTTTTTTTTTTCCTTTATATTATATCATTCTAATTTCAACCTTTTCTGTGTTTTGTATCTCTCATTTCTTTCCATTTTAAATTATTCCTAAACCACATTTTGTCATTTTAGTTCGTGAGTGTAACGCCCTGAAAATCGGGGGTCGAGCAAAGCTCAGCTCCTGAGTTCCAGCGCATCACTTATGCAACACAGATAATGATGATTATGATGAGAGCATTGAAACATGAATGAGATTATACCAAAACAGCATATCATACTCCAGAGACAGTTAAATTGCAAGCGGAAGATTGTGATAGATATATAAAATATATAAACTGTGGTGAGTCTCCAGAGTGTGATAATGTTACCAAGTTAATTAATTACAAGTACAATTCCAAAATGTACCGAATTGTGTAAGGTCATCTAGTCGACATCCCTGTAACCCCGTCGATCAAGACACGGCTCACTTGAAGCCGTCAGAATACAACATATACAAACAAGCATCATCGTCATCACAAAGGTCCGGTTCCGCCTCAGGAGTAGCGTCGCCATCTGCAATCAGACAAAGTTTGGTGGGTGTCCGGAACACCGTCCCGTAACGTGGGAGTGAGTGATCAACTCAGTGGAACAGTAAAGCATAGGTTAACATGTTATCAAAACAGTCAAGCAGTAATGATAAAGCAGTACAATCAACAATCCTAAGTACTCTTATTAATGCAAGTATGAAATGTTGTCATGATGCATGCCCTCGCCAACATACTCCCTCATGCGACACCATCTTACGTCCGCGGCATGCTTTCATCCCTCAGTGCTCCACATCTTCCAGGCACATGCAGTGCGATATGAACATGATTACCGAGTTGTTATTAGTCCTTTTCATACAGCAGTATTGGGAAACTAAGGTACCTTCCTTATATCATTCCCAAACAATGATCCAATCTAGGGTCGTCAATCCTAGATAATCTCATACGATAGTGTGGTTCTAGGTCGCTGCAAGGGCTGTTACACGGAATCGTTGCACTACTCCCCCATCTCCTTATCAATACAGGCCTAGTTTATACTCTGTTTACTACGGGAAGGCTCATCGCCTCTCCGCAGATTCAGAGTATGCTCGAGGTCACTACACCGGGTATGGTCAGGGCTGCCAGGGCTGTTATATGGAATCGTTACACCACTCCCCCATCACCCATCAAAGCAGTGTAGGCCGACAGCTCGAATACAGTGCCCCATACCACCGTATTCAGCTCACGAGTCTGGTTGCTCACTGGTCACTACGGGGAGGCACATGGCCCCAGCGTAGGCCGACAGCTCGACCACGGTGTCCCATACCACCATGCCCGGCTCATGAGTCTTAGCGGATCGAGGTACCAAGGTTAACGGAGTTACACTGGTAAGTTCGGTAACTTAGGTTCAAGCAGTAGCATCCAAACATGGTGAACATACATTAGACAGATCGGGTTACTTGACGAGCTCGGCTAGCTCGAGCGCACGACAAGTTGAACGACATGAAGTGCATAAGCACTTCGCGTGGCCAACCACTATCGTCAATCGAAGTACGACTCGGGTTCGTCGAACACATCTCACGTGGCGAATGAATTTCAACCACAAATTCAATCCCGTTACCGATTGCTTGGACTATACAATAGCCCCAATCACATTCATTTACGGAACAGTTAAAGCAGTAATGGATCAAGATTTCACTCATACAGTCAAATATTCAATATTGTCCGCTTAGGGCTGCCAGGGCTGTTGCACGGAATCGTTACATCACTCCCCCATCACCCTTCACAGCCTTGCTTTTGCATTTTATGGAATACAACTTAAACATGGATATTCCATTTCATCCATCTAGCATATAAGATACTCAAGCAGTAATGGAGCAATAATTCCATAATTACAATCACATGAACATATTGAGAGGTGCAACACAATCATGAATTCAAACACATTCATTCCATAAATACTACAGACATCGTATTGTAAACATACATGGAGAAAATCATATACATAAATAAGGTAGTCGAGATTCACATCTTAACCCTCATACAAAAACACTAGAAGTAATACTTAGCACATTCAAACATTTCTACAAACACTTAAACTACATGCATCGTCATACATGATGTATGGGGTTTATACATATATGGATAATCATGAGGCCAAATCCTTTCCATATTCATTTGAACATTTTCACAAACACTTGGGCTACACACTTTAACACATATATCGTCAACCACGTGCATGTACCCACGATGGATAATCATGACGTGCATGAATCCCGGTTCCATATTCATTTGAACATTTTCACAAACACTTGGGCTACACACTTTAACACATATATCGTCTTTTTTTGCCGTGGCGTGATTTAGGGCAAGTCCTTTCGCTAGGGAGTTGTCGCATACATACAAGTATATAGTCACGACAAATAATCATGTTAAGCACGAATCCGTATTTCATACGTATACGGTATTTTCTACAAATACGAAGAATACAATATATTCAACATAGTTAACGTATAACCGAAAAACGAAACGGACAGCACTTTGTACATGTGCAATTGCATGCAGATCATGAATCTATCATTATCTGACATTGAAAGTTTTGAAAACCATAACCTATACGTCTAAAGTCCGCACCTTACGCCGTTAAAGCGTAACGGAGTCGATAGAATCTTTAAGTCTTCGTCTACGGCAGTATATCAACCTATAGCATGGGATACGTTAGCTATTTCGCTACTTGAAGCAATTCAAACCCTAAAATAGGTTAGAGTTAGGGTTTTCTTACCTAGAAATGAAGCCGGAATCGCCGGAAAAGTGATTAGAAAGCGATAGTTAAGCCTGTAGATCGACAGGGTAGAACGGCAGGAAGAATCTCCCACCTCTCCCACACTTTCTCTCTCTTTTCCCTCTTCTCTCTCCTAGGTTTTCTCAAATTCGTATGGAATGAGAGAGTGAGGGTTTAAGGTCCTTATATAGGTCCAGAACTCACGGAAATAGACTCGGGGTCAAGGTATACTTAGGTTATAGCCAAAGTGGGTTCGTTCCGTCTCAACGGAGCACTTCTGGAAGCTTCCCTTGAGCCAAAGGTCGGACTTAAGCTCACAGACATTGGATCTAGGTCGAGTTACGTTTTCGGTCTGATCGGATTTACAGATCGCCCGTGGCGGACCAGTTTCAGTTCAACGGTCACCGGAACTCGATCAGGGTTACAAGTTCACGGACATGTGTATGAAATTTCTCCTGATCCGAGGGTGTATTTGGGTCAGATTCTGACGGTCTGGTTGCTTATATCAGGCCCGCAAGCGACAAGTCTCAGATTACTTAAAATGGGACTTTATTTCTAATTAATTTCATGTTTCTCACACTCTTCACTCCGGGCTAAAGCGAATAGCCCCCGGACACTATCTGGATTTGATTTCCGAGATGGTTGTCAAGCCCAGCAAGGCGGTCCTAACCGTTTAACTTCACGTTAATCGGACTTTCGATGTGCGGTCCAGATCTGATACGGAGTTTCGTGATGCTCCCGAGAGCAGCCGGGTAATGAGATTGATCCTAGCTTATAGGGTAAGGTAGCGTCAATGATTCTACAAGTTTTGGGTCTTGCAGATCGTATTTAAAGTGGATCAAGCGGATTTCGTAGCTAATCTAGTTTAGCACTTAGTTACTTTTGAAGGATAAGGTAGTGAAAGGTGAGATTTGTGAAGGAAAAGGGTTAAAAAGCGATTTTAGACTATGGGATTGAGTTCTGACAAGTTAATAAGGTGTTAGGATCGACCCATTGCCTAAGGACATCTAATTCCATGTTGGCAAAAATCCGGGATGTTACAGTGAGTGGCAACTGGGTCATCATCAATACAATTCAATTCAATTCCGCATGTCTTTCCATGTAGTTCACCTTTTGTTTAGTATGTTTTACATTTATATAATTTTTTTTACTATTATTGTAATACTCAAAGTGATTTATTTTCCTTTCCTTTTCCTTCTTTTGAACTTAACAGAAAAAGTTTAGGCCCTGTTTGGTAGAAGCCTAAAAATGAGTTCAGCTTAGTAAAGAAGGATTATGTACAATACATAATCTCGTTTTTGAATAAACTGAGATGAACTTCATTTTTAGGGGTCTACCAAACAGGGCCTAATATCTAGTATATATTTATTTAGTTAGGTCATGAGAATCATAATTCACCCAATTGTCCAAGTCAACAAGTCCCCTATTTTACTCTTTGGATTCTGACAAACTAGAGTTCGACGATAGAGTTTGTGAACTTGTCACAACATTTAAGTTTTATCGGTTGTATGGTACTTTAAAGTGTATGTTTTCATAACTTATGTTTGTGTGTAAGTATACACTCATCTAATTATGTCAATTGTTTGTTGGAATTGTTTCAGGTGGGTCTTTTAAGTGCATATGGCATAAAGACATTATACTTTGGAAGGTTTAATTGTGTGCTTTTACTTGCTATTCTAGTTTAATGTTGTTCTACTCAATTTTCATATAATTATGTTACTTCTTGCTTATTTTCATATACTTATGTTGCTTCTTGGTTATGCACCATTTCCTTAAAAAGGAAGATGTTGAGAGGAAATAAATACAGCATATGTTTAACAATGTCATATTGCAAATCGACTTTGATAAGGAAATAAATATTTTTGAAACAAAAGGGCTATTGCACGTTGTCGGGTTTAAAGATTGGCATTTTCATCCTCGAGGTCTAGCTAATCCTACTGTTAGGTGATAAATTTGATTACTTTACATGCTTAATGTTCAGGTTTTTCACTAGAACCTCGCATTTTACTTATCCTCATGCAAATTCATTTTTCAGTATGAAGGTAAAAGCCCAAATAGTTAAAATGATTTTTAAAAAAAAGGGTTTTGTGTAATTTTGCTCTATGGAGCATTTTAGTAATTGAATGATCAATGCATTTGTGATTAATGAGTCCCATGACTAGGAAGACTTATGGCACAAGTTTGAAGACATATTCGCAGATCTTGATGTAGGACAAGCTGAACTGATAGAGCATGGCAAATTAATCCCTTTATCTTGTAGCCCAGGCTCCACATCGCATGCGTTAGGACCTCGGCCGAACCCCCCTCGTGAGCCCCACTTCACATGGGCTCCGCCTCACATGGGCCGCCCACCCCGAGTGTGCCCTTCCATCCAACAGGCCACCCCACTCGAGCCCGGTGTGAAAATGCCCTTGCGTTAGATCTATTCTCTCATAGATGTGGCTAAAGCGATTACCTGCTCTGTACAAGATGTTGGATAGAGAAACTATGCATCTACATGATTCTTGGATCATTAAAACAATTAGTCCTAATTTGAATACTCAACTAATTGGAATCAAGGATAAGTTATTTCCTTTTCTCCAAGACTCGAAGTCTAGATCTGCCTGGGTTTTGAATGCTATACCTGCTAGTTAGAATTTAGGTTGGACTAATGTTGGCTTTTATGCCCTTGAAAGCCAATCACACCATTCGCTTAGTCCATAATTGTCGAAATTGTTTCCAGCTGCATCTCATACATCATATGGGTCGTATATTGTTCATGTATTGGTTCAACCAACATGTGTCCATAGGTTGTCATTGTAGCCAACCGAGTGCATTGGTTCTATGACAATGAAACATAAGATCTGGTTGGGCTGTTCCTTGCCTATCTGGCATGATTTGCAACTAATGATAGATCTGGACAATCTGTTTATATGGTTGTTATGGGGCTTGATGACTGTTCAAGCTGTGTGTTAAATTTTAGCCAATTTGAGTGGTTTCTCAACATCAGTACATAGGTGGGTACATGCCTTAACATGGCACACCAAAGGTGATCATGAAGGAATGCTCTGTCCATAATAAATACATGACTGTTCAAGCTGTTTTACTTATCCCCTACCCGACGTTCAAAATGATCAATTGGCATTTTTATAGATGGCTTTAGTTCACCAAAAGTGACTCTTACATGGTTGGGCCCAATTTTTTCAATATCAGTATCGATGGATGTATCGTGCCCTTCGAATATGAAAATATATCGGGTATCATATCGGTATGTATCGCTGTTTTTGGGAAACATTGGGAAATTGGTTGAATTTTTCAATGAAACTTCAGGAGATGTTATAAAATACATCATTTCACATTTAGAACTCAAAAGATTACAAAAATCAAGCACACAATAAGTTTTGTTTGTGTAGGGTACTAAACTATGCGTTGTCAGATAGAAGTGATGCAACTGTATTAAAATCAGTTCATATAAAATAATAAATAAAGAAATCACTAATATTTCTATAATTCATATCACTTATTAGCACATTCAATGTATAAAATACTGACACTAGATATGTCGTACAATACATAGTGCATTTATTTAAAAGTATATTCTTTAATTACATTTTATGATTTTTTAAAAATAAATAAACAAATGTCGTTGATTTTAAGATCAATATACACTCATAAATAAAAAATATATTAGGCATCCATAACATCTGGTCAATCTAATTGTTTTCAGATAAAATTATTTTTAATTAAATTTCAACATTTTATTAAGAGTTTTTTTTTTTTTTTTTTTTTTTTTTTTTTTTAATTTCAAAAAGTTCCATCAATCTATAGATCAGCCTCCAAGCACTCTAATGTGATTTTTTCAACCTCTAATCACAAGTTAAATGGGTGAAATGGAGAATATTTTAGATTTCCCCTATTTTTCCAAATTCAAAAATCGAAGGTTGAAAACCTTGATCGAGCACGCAAAACATGCAAAATCATAAATTATGAACTTCATTCCATTAATTCTAAGGAATTTAAACTAGAAAAAACTGTTCAAATTCACAAAAACTCACCAATTGGGTTATGGTACCGCACGCTCTTTGATCTTGATTTTCGCCACCAAATCCCTTTTCGTTTCTAAACAATTAAAAATGAGTGGTCGAAATTTCCTTAGTAATGTAATGAAAGAAAAAAAAAATATATAATAATAAAAAATAAATAATCTGGAAAATAGATTTTTTTTTTTTGGGATTTTTGGCAAAATTTTCAATATTTTCACAAAGGGGATTGGCAAACTTAAGGTATTGTCTATACATTGCAATACATTGCAATATATCGACTGTTACTGGAAAGTTTCCCAACTAAAGCCTAGTATCGTTTCATTTTTGTGCAATATTGTTAATATCGGTTGATATTATGGATATTGCAATCATTGGTTGGACCATAACTAAGTGATTTGGGTCGTCAACAAAGAGACTTGGTTGTGTTTTCACAAAATGGAATCCACATTAATAATATTTGAAAGCTTGATCACTAGTGACTATTAATCAACATGTTGATCATACACATGTCTTTCGGGTCCAAAGGATGTTTTTGAAAGTATTTTTGGAAAGACCTAAGTTTTTGAACTTTTCAAGTTGTTTAAAGTATAATCAAGTGATGGCGGTAGTTCTTCAAATCCTACATGTGTCGCCCACTTTTATGGCCTTAGGCCACCTAATGGAAGGTGATGTACTGTGGAGGGATGGGGTTTATTGAGAGCAGCGAATGGTTACATATGAAAGGACATGACCCCTCACTAGACTAAAGGGAGTGATGAAACCTTTATTTTTGAGAGAGTGGGCATTTTGGTCTTTTGACCATATTTCTCTATAAATATGTCCATAAGGAAACATGTCAAAGCGTTAACCATTCCTTTTCCTCTCTCAAAATTTTGTAAGGGAAAACCTTATGAGAGAAAAAAAAAAAAAAAGGTGAGGATCATCACTCCCTTGAAGAAGAGTGCCGAAGACATTGGGTGTGACTTGTGAAAGTCTTTTGGGGGCTAGAGCTTCGATCACAAGGATTGCAGCTTATCCTCATCCGTTCTTTCGATGAAGTTAATCTTACAAGTACAAATCATATTTCGGATTATGCTATTTGAGCATGTTCTCTCTCTTTCTCACACTTTTGCAATTGATTTCCATCCTAGATGCCCATAGTGTTACAACTTACAAGCTTAGAAATAGTGCCTCCAAGCCCACCTTATATTTTGAGTTCTAACCAATCACTATCATTGTTTGGAGTATCCCCAATATTATCGAAATATCCCTGATATTATCCATATCTCTAGTTCCGCAATACCGGTAACACTGGTAGTCTTAGAAATTTCAAGTATTGGCAATGTATCGCTAAGTGTTACTAATATATTGATATCGCCAATGTATTACCATTATTTTCAACCGTGTAAATTACAGGTGTTGCTTGTATTGCCAATGTATCGATATCGCCAAAATTCTGTTTATTAAAAAAAATTATTTCAATTTTTTATGGGCGCATGGTTGTATGCAGTTTCAAATTGTTGGCAATAATATCAATCATATTGTGATATTATCATCATTGCAACATGGGTGATATTGAGACCATAGTCATTTCCTTTCTAGTTGTCAACGATTTCTCGGCAAAATATCGTGTGTTGTCGATATTTTGAAATATCGATGGATGTTTAGATGGAAGGTTGGATGGATGGGATGGTTGGACAGGTTTCTTATGAAAACACACGTTTTTAGGCCCCCATTAAATGGAAATGTATTATGTGTGCATTCTTTTTGCAAATTTTTTATTCCTAAATATGCAAATATGTGATTTTAGCATCTCCCAAAGTTTCATTGAAAAATTCCACTGTTTCCCTCATGTTTCCCCAATGTTTCCCTGCATTTTCTATGATATTATCAATGATATTGATATTGTTTCCGTATACCCAGCCAGTGAAACTTGTAGCAATACAGATACTTCGAACATTGATCACTATTGTGGTGTAGCAAGAGTTTGGGAATTAGAAAATCCACCAAAACCTAATCCTTGCGATAATGAATACTTGAACCCATAATTGGTTAACATAGCAGTGCGCATTTAGTGTGCATGCATAGGAACTAACCTTTCACTTGATGCATGGTTTTGCAACTCAAACCCTTTTATTAAATCTAATTTCCTATACTAATTCAAATTTGAAAGTGTGATTGCTCTTGGATGCTTCCCCCTTGGTTGCTTAATATATACTACTATGAAGTATGAACAATCCTAAGTTTACTCCACCATCTCAAGTAATCCTCAAACATAAAAGATCTTCAAACACATATGAAGGCTTTCTTCAACCCTTTTGAAGGTTCATTTGCAGCCATAAAAAACTTCCTACCGATTCAATCCTTTACTTCACTTTGGTTTGAAGTACAATGTACAAGCTCATGTCATTGACAAATCAATTGATTGAAAATGCGACTCAAGTGACTAATTAGTCTCTAACTTCAAAGAGTAATACATAGTGCAAGTATTAGAATTACACACAAAGAAAATGGTGAATATAGGGAACATATATGGAAAATCTAAAAGTTATTATAGAAGATCTATGAAAAAGAAAGAAAAAAGAGGGAAATATGTCAGTGTACGAAAGGTGGAAAAAATCAAACAATAACATATTTCCATTCAGAATAATGGAATTTGACTCAAATGATGGGATTGGGTAAGATTCACATGTAATTATTTGACCGAGGGCGAGGCAATCCAGTTTATATCTAGTTTCTTGCTCAAGTTAGGATGACTTGGAGTTTGAACCCATAGATTAGTTGGATGCAGCTCTATGCTGCAACCACAGGTCATGAGTTCAATCCGAACCTACCCATTAGAGAAAGAAGTTTACTTGACTTGGATGGTGTACAAGTTAACTCTTCGGGGTTTTAAATCTTATTTTGAAATCTGTATGTTAGGTCCTATGTTTTAAAAACCAGATGGCTAGTAATGTCACTGTTAGAGTCAGAACAGACCAATTTGGAAAACCATTAGTGGTACCTACCCCAATGAATCATTGATTGGTGGATGTCATGATTGAATCTGACTGTCCGGTTAGTGGGCACATATTGGATGAAAGATAGCCTGAGAATCACGCTGCTTAGAAGTTCATAACTATATGTTATGTTACTCATGTAAGGATTGGTTCATAAAATGGAGCCGACTTTGGTATGTGTTATAGTAAAAGGAGAACACACAAATACACACACACACACACACACACACACACACACACATGTTACTCATTTAAGGATTGGTTTATAAAATGGAGCCAACTTTGGTATGTGTTATACTAAAAGGAGAACGCACGCACTCAAGCATGGCGTGCACACGCGCGCACACACGCACACACCATGCTTAGGTCACATACAAGTTTGTTTTTATCATTTTATATTTCCTCAAAAAATGCAACAAATATACACATAAGTCATTGCGGTTTGTGGGTTAGCTCCCTATGTGATTAGACAATTGACCGAATAATAAATCAAGATAAAATCAAACATTTACAAACGAACTATGTGACCATTGGTCCAGGTCAAACTGCATAAACATCATGTTTTAATCTAAACTGTCCCGTTCCAAGGTTTATAGCTCAAAAGCTGCAAAAACAGTCCATAGAGGTTAACTAGATTGTCTATCCCATAGGTTCAGCTCAACAAAGTCTGACTGGCCACTCTGATCCAATTTTTATAAACTTTCTTACATAACATATTCATCATAGTTTTTGAAAACAGCTACATATCAGCCATACTGGCTGATAAATAATGAAAGCAGTCATCCCTGTTATGCAATACACAGATGAATCAATCATTATGAAAGAAGGGGCTGTATTGGCCAATACATCTGACGTTTTAATTGGCCGATACTTCTATTATAGATCCATAAGGGGCCATAAAGGTCCATTTTGAACATTTTTATTTTCAGTTTTCTTTTGTTTTTCCACTTCTTTCTTCATTTCAACCATAAAAGAAGCATAGAGACATTTTAAACTAGATCTAGGCATATTTTGAGGATCGAAACGAGAATTAGAGTGGGATTTGATGAATTGAAATGGAGTGGACCATTTTGGAAAATATCAGAAGAAGGTTTAAACCATAACTTTTTTTTTTTTTTCGTTTGTCCATCTTCTTTTTGTTGTACGTCACAAGTACTAATCTATCAAATCATGCTTGATTTGTGTTCGGTTAGGGCCTATTAGGTCGACTTTCAGCTGGTCAAGTTGACACTTCCCGACCAACATCCTTCTTACCAAAGAATGTCTAGTTTACACAATCAAATACATGTCCTAAACAAAACAAAACAAAACAAAACGAAAAAAAAAAAAAACCATATTTGGGATTACATCTTTTAAAATATCACCAATAAGTTTTAGATTTTCCCCAAAAAATTGGGCCATTAGGGGGTCATCTTATATCAGCCAACAAGCTAGCCACTACACAGGGCCGATACCATTATGTAATACCTTGATATTCATAGATGCAACAAATATATTTAATTGTTGAGGAAATATTTTAAAGGAATTTTCAAACCCAAACTCATTAAAGGTAGATTAAGAGGAGGGTTCCTGTTGGTCTAGAGATCAATTAGTTAAATTTGTTTAAATTCATATATTCACTTATGAATTTCTATGCATGTTTTAAGTGTAAATACTTTCTAATTAAAGAAAATATTCCATTTGTTGATTTAATTCACCTCATTATATTTAGGTTTTGGTCCTAATATGTTTCGTTAATTCTTTATCAGGCATTCGACAGACCGTGAAGTTGCAATCATGATGCTTATGGCTTATTTGTCTTACATGTTGGCAGAGGTATTTGGCTTTAATTTTAATTATTTTTTCAAAACCCTAACTTGATAAAATTTTACTAATTTTTAGGCAATTTATTTTGCCATCATTCACATCATTTTCTAAGTTTTTATGATGCGTAATAAACGTACTCCATTTCTCATGCATATAATTTCGTTAGAATTATACATGTATTTATTGTGCTTATACTTCAGTGCTCCTTTAGGGCACCATATCTTTGTATTATGGGTCATTTGGATGCCTATAAAATCCTTAGTTGTAAAGGGTTTATAGGTAAACACATATACAGGCAAGTGTTTGAATGGCAAAATTTGGCTAAACACTTACTAATGAACTCGCCCTTTATTTTCCCGGCAAAAAGGTATGCTTCATATTATAGGTAAAGTCTTTACAGCTGAAAAGATATTATGAATAGAAGAACACGATGATTGATACACACTCATGCTGTATGGGGCCCACGGAGATGCATACAGTACTTCCAATATGTCCATCATGTGCGTCCATTGATGCTCTCCTACGACCCCGAAAATGCAACTTGATTGATCGTCAGATGGGCCACACGATAGGGATAGTTTGGAATGGTACTCCCACCATTAAAAACCTTCTAGATTATGTGGCGGCCCATTGTGATGGGTGTTGGATTTCCAATCCATTTAGCATGTGCATACTTTGATGTTCTCCTAGTGCCCTAAAAAATCAAGCCGTTTTGATGTAATTGCAGATTTTGGCAGGTTTTTCCGTCCCAAGTTCTATGTGGTGTGAAGACCTATTTTATTTATTGTAAACACTTAACAGGTTAGCCCAACACATAATCTGTTTAACCTGTAAACACTTTACCACTTAAAAGCAAACATAATAGCATGTAAACAGTTTACACTTGAAATTCTTTTCAAGTGTTAAAGTGTTTACTACTTCAAACTTTATAGGCATCCAAACGACCCTTTAGGTTATCCTTAACAAAGTAAAGTTAGAGAGCTCATTTTCTCTTTTACTCAAAAATTTCCCATATCTCTCTTTCTTTCTTCACATGATATCAGAGCTAGAGTGTTCCCAGTGCTAGTTAATAGTGTTCTATGTCATCTCCTTTCTTCCCCTTCTTTCCTTCCCTCTCCACTATACCAACCAGCAACCACACCAACCAGTGTTGTAGCCTACAACAACAATACCAACAAGTGCCACCACCAGAGAAAACTATGCTAGACGACATAGTTGCCCCTAATGCAAGCACCAACCAGTGTGGTGCCTATAATGACAGCACTATCAACAGCTGCCACAGCATCAGTTGGCTAGGCCTCCTAGGTCAGGGTTGTGGGGCAACGTCACCACTTCTATGGGCAGTTTGTTTGGTCTCAGATGGGCTCTTGTGGGATCCTTCGGTGTAACCAGATCCCTCAGGAGGCCTCCACCATTGTCCGTCCTTCATTGGTTTTTTGTTTTTTTTTTTTTGAAAGGCTCGGTGCTACTTGAACTCACAATTTGCTGAAGTTGTGATGCTTGTAATATAAGAAGCCATGGCTTTGCCTGGTATTTTTGCTGATCGTTTGTGATTCGGTTCCTATTTGTTGTATTTTCCCTAGTTGTGTATATAAGATAGTTTGGGAATGAGAGATCGAAAAGTTACCACAATCGTGGTGGTCTTTTCATTAAGATCAACACCTCGGATTCATGATTACAAAGGTGAAGTTAGATGGAACAAACTACCGGTCTTGGGTCTCTTCTTTGGGATCTTGGAGTAGACATTTCTATGTGTATTCCTCTCTATTGTGATAATCATATCACCTCGAATCCTGTCTATCATGAAAGAACAAAGCACATCGAGGTGGATTGTCACTTCATCCATGAAAAGGTCACATGCAGGTTGTTGTCTATACCTCGTGTTCATTCCAAGGGTTAACTAGTTGATATTCTCAGTAAGAAAGGTTGTTCAATCTTCTCACCTTCATGACATCTTGAGCAAGGTGGGCATGTGTGACATCTATGCTCTAGCTTGAGGGGAGTGTTAAGAGTATATGAATTTATTGTTTTTATCAGTGCTCCCTCAAGACACCATATCTTTCCATTAGGCTTATTCTTAATAAAATAAGATTAGAGAGATCATTCTCTCTAACTCAAAATTTTCCCCAAATTTCTCTCTTTTCTTTCTCTACAAATTTCTCTCCTCTCTCTATATTTACAACTTTATTTATATTCCTTAAAGGCTCCTAGAATGCATTGAGCTTGCTTCCTCTGCAAAATTGAAGATTATAAAGGTTTGACTTCTAAGTATGGGTCATTTCAGTATTCCTTATATACCCTCTTCCTTGTGATTACCAGCCTCATTTTTTCGTCCTCCCATCTAACAATGATGAAAATGACATCTTTAAATCATTAAAAGCATCATTTTTTCAACTTTTGTGTGATGCAGTTCTTGAATACTAGATGTTAATGATTAAAACATTTTTTGCAGCTATGTTCTCTCAGCGGGATTCTTACGGTTTTCTTTTGTGGCATTGTTATGTCACATTATACGTGGCATAATGTTACTGAAAGCTCGCGGATAACAACTAAGTATGCACCCTTTCTCTCGAAGCTTCATTTCTTATTAAATAGTTTTAAACGGGTATACTTTTCCCTATTGTTCGCATTTATTTATAGAACTTCTTTGATATTGTCACTTGATGTACCTTTACATCTTGGTAAAATGTTTAAATGGAACATTTGTTTAAGAATAAGTTGGGAAAACAAAGCCTAAATACATGTGTCATTTTCTTGCATAAGCCACATGAAACCCTTTGATTTATGCCAAATGTCACAGTCAAAACGACAATGGTAAACGATAAAGCATTTTAGTGTTACATTTATTTTTTTATTGTTCTAGCTATGCACTTTATTCGGCTTCTAATCTTGAATGACATAATATACTTTTATCTTGTAGAGAAATGCATGTGTGCATGCGTGTGTTTTTGTAATCCTGTGGAATGCCATTTTTAAAGTTCATGATAATACAAGAATGTTAGTTGTTGGGGCTAACATTAGTGGCTATTGTGCCCTAAAAGTCTTTCCCTTCTCTTCCTCTTTTGTTCTCTCTCTCTCTCTCTCTCTCTCTCTCCACTTTCTCCTTTCTCTATTCATACTTTCTACTTGGTATCAAAGCCAAGCTTTAGTGTTGGTTGAAGGCGTTCTTAGTTGGGCCCACTGGGCATTGCTGATGTCATCACACCATATGGGTGACGTCAGCAGTGTACTGTCAAATGGCCAAATGAAGAAGAAAAGTGCAAGATCTAGAAGAGGATGAAATTAGAAGAATTATTGATGCAGGACATGTGATTTATTGCTAGCATGCAATGTAGAGATTATGAAAGAGTCCATAAAGTAATTCAATTAACAAAAGATGCTAACCTACCAAGTAATTAAGAGTAAACAATAGGAAATAAAATCTGATTTAACCTAAATCACATGCTTGCATGCTAAGAAATTGCATAAATCAATTAAAACTAGGACCGATGGAAGGATAGAACTTTTAATTTAGCATAGGCACGTTCCACACTCAAGGGACAGATTTGTAGGTTTTATGATTAGGGTTAGGATGGGGAAAATTTGAGATTTGAAGAATTAGGGTTCGTGGGAATTGAGAATTTCAAATTAGGGTTTTTTTAGAAATTGGGAAAAATCTAGGAAAGTTAGGAATTTTAGGTTTAGGGTTAGGGTTTTGGGAATGGAAGAAAGGGGTTTTGATATAAGGATGATAGAAGGACAAAAGGGGCTAGGTGGGATTCACACGTGTGGCTGTACTGTCACACATGTGGCGTGGGGTGGATGGGTTTAGGTCGGTTAGGGTTTGGATTGTGGATGAGTATGAGAAAGTTGGGTTTGTGAGAAGACGAAGATCTGAGATGGGGGAGAAAAGAGAAGATGGTGTGGGGATAGATGGAGACCTCGCGCCTTTGTTGATGTAGATAAACCTCGCACCAATCTTCCTTTCAAATCGCATGAAAATATCTTCAAATCGCATTAAGATGGGAGAAGAAAGCAAGAGCTTTTCTCCTCTTTTTTTTTTAATCACAAAATCCAATAGGGTTGGAACTCCACCCCTATATGCTTTTATTATTAAAAATTCGAAATTAAAAATTTAACATAATTACAACTATGCTACTCACTTAAGTGAAGTGGCTCATCATCCAAAATAAGAAAACTAAAACATATATTATCAATCTCAACCATCAAATAACTCTCAAAAATAACAAAAAATATAAAGAAAGCAAAATCAGAGTCCAAGGGGCCCAGATCTAAAAGATCTGGTGGCTCGATGGCCTGATTGACAAGATCCAACAGTCGGATCGACACGAAATAGAAATCCTATGACTAAAATGGTCTCCTAAGCATCCCATGTGCATCATCCCAAGGTGGGGTCTTTCTGATGCATGTCCAATGCATGTGGGGTCTTCAAAATGGCCCAGCAGGCCTCATTTGGAACTCGTCTCTCATCCACAAAGAAAGTTGCGCTGATGTGGGGTGGTCGTCTGCATCTCTGGTACACCCGAGTAGGTCCTCCGATGTCCTCATCAATTATGGTGATTTTTCTAGGTATTTTGGTAAGTATTTAGTGATTCTATTTGAAATAGATTTTTTTTGGAAAAGGGGTCCGATCCGGGGTTTTTTTTTTATGTTGTTCTTATGGGGTCTTTTCGCATTGGTTTGATGTGATTGTGCATGTGCAGTCTCTGGAATAAAAAATTGTGACATTTCATTGAGATTTGAGAGAGTTTAGATGATTTTTTTATAGAGGGAAGTTGACGTACAACCCATGTTAAAGCTCTTTCGCCGGTGTTTTAGGTTGATGTTCTCATATAGAGACTTTGTGGTGTGTTCGGGTTGTGTAGGCTCCGATATTTGATTAGTTATGAGCACCTTATGCATATTCTTATGTAGTTTCATGTAGTTGGAGAGTTAACACTGCAATATGGAATGTACTTCTTCTCATACAAGTGATAACTTAAGTTCTTCGATGATTCCAAGGGGAGTCAGTGTTGTTAAATTGAATGATTTGCATATCACCACTATTAAGTTTGATGGTAAAAATTATTTAGCATGGTTTAAGTCAGCTTATATGTTCATTAGAGGCCAGAGGAAGCTAGGATATCTAGATAGGACAATTTTGGAACTTGAGAAACCTAATCCTACTCATGAGATTGGGTAGCTGACAATATGATGATAATGATGGTTACTTGATGAAGCTTGAAATTAGTGACATGTTTATGTACTGCAACTCTACTACCATTGTAGCCACATAAGAATTTGGCATCATTTGTCATCATTTGTAATAATATATCAATTTAATCTTCTCCTTTTGGAGTTAAATAGGAATCATAAAGCTTTAACTCCTTTTCCAATTTGGCATGGTATCATAGTAGGTTATCATTTGATCTTTGATATATATGTAGAATTCAGAGGCTTTGAGTATTATGGTCACCCCTCCCTCCCTTATGTTGGCTTCATGTCCTCGGACCCATGTGTATAATCATGTATATATTTTCAATTGAGGCCTCTGAAGTTCTTTAAGAATACACTCCCAGACCTAGTCTTGACTGTAAGCCCCAGCTTTTCATCATTTTAAGCGCCTAATCAAGATTATCAAGAAGTTGGCTATTGATCAAATGACTATGCTTAATCAAAAAAAAGATCCAAGACATCAATAAATTGAGAATTCCCCTATGCGGATACAATCTTCTTGGGTTGCCGAGCAATGAAGGCATCCGGGTTGTGTGATTGGCCCCATTGAATTTCACTCAAGAGAGGAACCTTATTTCATTGTTTCAGCTAGGTTTGTTCATTTTGAATTTTCTGAAGATTATGACATTGCATCTATAATTCACCAACTTCACATAACGGTATACAATGGGTTTGACGAAATTGAGTTGAGGTAGCATCTATCTAGAAGACATCTAGTTTTTGCAATTATAGAAATACGAGACGTAGATTACTTGCTTGAAATTGGCATCGCTGGTTCAAATAGTATAATTTAATGAATAAAGAACATATAAGTTACGTACTATCCCAGTTCCTAGCAAGAACTTGTCCATGTCCAGTGTAAGGGACTTGAACCTAGGCAACCAAGCATGAATCAAACCCAAACCAGCCAAAGGCCATAGTCATAGGGTCCATGCCCAACCCATTGGAGGAAAAGGAAACCTACCCAGCTTAACAAAACCTATTAATCTTTTTAGTCTAAGCCTTAGCCTAACCTAGCCCAAATCAACCTGAATCTAGCCAGTAGCCCTGTACCCTATCAAAATCCGACCCTGAATTAAACACAATAGTCATACAATATCTATAATTTAATTAACTGTATTGTGACCAAGCTACGCCATCAGATTCTAGCATGCATCGTGCAAACCTAGCCTAAACCTGGCTCGGTTAACAACTGAGCTCAAAAACCTAGGCTCAATCCCAATCCACGGATCTAAATACCTAGCCCAAACCCGGCCGTAAGCAGACCGGACCCAGGCTGGGCTTGGGATAGCTAACCCACTGGCCACCCTGCTAGTGCCACATCAAACAAAATCACATGCCATCTAAAGAGAAGGGTGAGCCAACTGAAGATATTTTCATGCACAAAAAACTTGTAAGAGGACTTTGTATATCTCCTGTAACTCATCTAGGCATATAATAGTCATAGTAAGTCAATTCATGGCAGCATCCAAGAAGCCATATATAAATTCTTTACGTGCAAAAGCCTTTTTTTAAGGAAAAAAGATGTCTTCCTGTTGGCCAAAAAAGATTTGAATATTAGCACCAACACTATGCAGATTTTGTAGGATAACCTAGTGATGCGGACACAAGCGCATTCAAGGTGTGCCAACGAAGAAAGCACCAACCACAACAAGTGACGTCCTTGTGGATAGGCGACTATTGAGGAGCTGAAGACCTTTCACATGTGATTGGACATATAGAAGAACCCACTCAAGGAAGGCACATGTGAAGGAAGATTGGAGAAAGAAGACCGGGCGCCCGAACTTTCCCGTACTTATGTTATTTGCGCGTTTTTGCTTAGTTAGGGGTATTTTAGTAAGTTTATGTCTTTATTTGCTTATTCTAGGGGTATTTTAGTAAGTTTATATCTTTATTTGCTTATTCTAGTGGTATTTTAGTAATTTTATGTCTTTATTTACTTATTTAAGTTGGCTAAAGCCCTAAATCCGAATTTCAACTATTGATTAATGAAAAGCAAACCCTTTGGTTGCCTCCTTCCTCTCTTCTCTCTAATAGTGCTTCTTTTCTTCCCTTGATCTTCTTCTTCTAATTTCTTGTTGTGCCCCTCCAACTTCTTCAAGGTAATAATTTTCTTCCTTCTATTTTCCAGCTTTGGCTTATCCTTCTTCGATCAAAATCTTGAGAACCGATCTAAACCCCAAACCCCCAAATTCTCAAATCCCTAATCCGAGAAACTTCTTGGTTCTTCAGACTAGTGATCTTCATTGATCGATTGGGTGTGACCATGCAAGATCAGGAGGTCTCATCCCTCGCCGGATCCAACCTAAGTAATAATTGAACTCCATACTCCATGGTTGTGGTGATGGCCTGCTCCATTGCATGTTTCCTTTATGATTTTCTCAATTATGATGATTACTGCTAGAATTTTAGATCATTTATTCCTTTTATTTCCGCTATTAAATTATGTTCATGAGCATGCATCATAATTAGGGCTGTCCTGCATCAAATTTGGTATCAGAGCCTAGGCTTGCATGGTTTTTTGTCTAGATCGAGTTATCAAATTAGGGTTTTGATTTTTAGGTTTAATTTAGAAAGTTTCCAGATTTAGAAAGTTTCCAGATTTAGAAAGTTCCAGATTTAGAAAGTTTTCAATTTTAGAAACTTTCCAGATTTCCAGATTTAGAAACTTTCCAGATTTAGAAAGTTTTCAATTTTAGAAACTTTCCAGATTTCTAGATTTAAAAAGTTTCCAGATTTAGAAAGTTTCCAGATTTAGAAACTTTCTAGATTTAGAAAGTTTTCAATTTTAGAAAGTTCCTAATCTGAAAAATTTCCAGATTTGAGTTGTTTCCTGTTTCAACTTAATTGTGTCAGTTCATAGTGGTTTTGCATTTATCGCATTCATCTTGAAAGTTATAACACCTAGTAGTCTAATTGGGTAGAGTTTGGTTCAAGTCTTCATTGTATGCCCACGAGAAGAGGTAGAGGTTTCGGACTTCAACCTACCATGAATAACGAGCAGTTATCTGAACAACTTGCTCAATTGATACAAAAGATAACCGCCCTAGAAGCGGGTCAAAAGCGTGAGTTTGCCCACCTTGAGAACCAAATTACCACTACCATGACTAAGGTCGAGCAACTAGAGGCGTCTCAAAAGGAAAACCCCGCTGTAGGGGATGATACGCACTCATAAGTGGGAGGAATCATTGAAGAACGTGCTGCCACACGCGGTGGTAGTGAGGATAGAGATCGTGGTAATGGTCGTGGTGTGGTGCAAGAGGCACGAGCCACATGTGATCATCAAGACCGCTATGATCCAGATGAGCGTGCGATGAAGAGTGTGAGAGTTGAGGCCCCGAGTTTTGATGGGCGCTTGGATCCCAAGGCATTCCTTGACTGGGTTGCTGACATGAACCACTACTTTGAGTGGTATGACATGTCGGAAAACCGTCAAATGCAGTTTGCTAAGATGAAGCTTGTGGGTCAAGCCAAGCTCTTCTGGACCAACACCGAGCATAGGATAGAGAGAGTTGGTAGAGCCCCTATCACACATTGGTATGAGATGAAAGAGAAGTTGAAGGAGAAGTACCTTCCTCTCTCATTGTAACGCCCCGGATTTTTGCCAACCTGGGATTAGACGTCCTTGGCAATGGGTCGATCCTAAGACCTTACCAACTTGTCAAAACTCAATCCCACAGTCTAAAATCGCTCCTTAACCCATTTCCTTCACAAATCCCACCCTTCACTACCTTGTGCTTTCAATTTTTCAAAGCACCTTATGCCTAGACACTATCTTAAACTAGCTAAGTAGTATAACTTGGATCACTTTATATACAAACTACAATGGACTAAGTTCCACCTCGACGAAAATCACTTAGGATTAAATCCTTTAGAAATCGACAAAGTGAACTAGGTGCTAAACTAGATTAGCCATGACATCCATTTGAATCGCTTTAAATACGATCGCAAGACCCAAAACTTGCAGAATCATTTACGTTAGGTTACCCTAAAGTTTAGAACCAAACTCATTTCCGTCGCTCTCGGGAATGAAACGAAACTTCGTATCAGGTCTAGATCGCACACCAGGAGTCCGATTAACCCGAAGCTAAGGAACTAGGATCGCCCACCTTGGGCTTAACAATCATCTCAAAATCAGCTCCATCCGATGTCCCACGGTCATTCGTTTCGAATCGGAGCGAGGTAGTGTGAAAAACACTATTCACATGCCAAAATAAATATCTGGAATAGTGATCGGCATCGTTCGTTGTGCGCGTCGGTATTGAAGCAACCTGACCGTCGAATCGGACCAAATTACACCCTCGGATTAAGAAAAATTTAGTGAACATTTACATGTACTTGGAATTTTCGATCGTGGCTTCCATTGACCGTCGAATCGAAAGTGGTCCGCCACGTGCGATCTGGGAATCCAATCGAGTCAAAAACGTAATCCCACGTAGATCCGTCGATGGTAAGATTAAGTCGACGTTTGGCTCAAGGAGGGCTACCAGAACCTCTCTTTGAAATGGAAAAGTGACGAATATCCTATATTAGCGAGTAACCCTTGAACCCTGAGTCTAATTTCGGAATGTTTTAGGCTATAAAAGGGCCTTAGAGCACCCTCTCTCACAGTCATACGAATTTGAGTTTTGGGAGAGAGAAAAGAGAGAGAAAAGAGAGAGAAAAACTTGGAGATCGTTGCCGATCTTCCTCCTCCTGCTTTGGCTTGTTACACGGCTTACACCGCCCTATTCTAGACGCTTTCCTGGCGGTACCCATCTCATTTGAAGGTAAGAAAACCTAACCCTAGGTCTGATTTGAGGTGGAATAGATGTAGGATGTGTACCGACTAACCGATTCCGCTCTTTAGGCTAGAAATCGCCCGTAGACGGAAGTTCCTTTACCCTTGCTGATTCGTTCCGTTTCCAAAGGCAAAGGTGAGGACTTTAAGTGTATAAGTTACGGTTTTCAACGCTTTCAATGTCAGATAATGGTAGATTCATGATCTGCTTGTAAATGCACATGTACAAAGTGCTTTCCGTTTCCTGTTTCGATTAACGTTGTAGAAATTGGAATTTCACATACTCTAGGTATACGTAGAAATACCGTATACGTATTTTTTTTGGAAAAACGTTTGACATGTTTATTTAATGTATTATTATGTGTTATATGGATAAAATACTAATTTGGTGAAAGAAATTGCTGAAATACATGTTCGTGTGTAAATGCTACGTATGTTGAAATTGTATATTCTAGAAATACCGTATATGTATTTTTTTGGGAAAATGTATAACATGTTAATTTAATGTATGATTATACAATATATGTATAAAATACTAGTTTGGCGAAAGGAATCGCCAAAATACATGTTCCCTTGTAAATGTCAAGTATGTTGAAATTGTGTATTCTAGAAATACCGCACATGTGTGAATTTTGGAAATACAATTGTAATGATTATTTGCTGTGTGATTATGATATACATGGGTAAAATACTCACGTGGCGAAGGGACAACCCTAACACGTATTTTGCTAACATACGTCATGTATGTTGGAATAGTGTATTCTAAGTGTTTGTGAAAATGACTGAATGAGTATAGAATTCTCATTCGTGCTCGCCATGACTAATTGTCATGGATTCATGATTGTTGTATTGGCGATACCCTTTTGACGAAAGGATTTTCCCTAAATCACGCCACGGCCAATATACACCATATATGCTAAAATGTGTGGCCCAAGTGTTTGTGGGAATGATTGAATGAATATGGAACTTGGATTCACGCCCGCCATGACTATCCGTCGTGGGTGTACGCGTGTTATGATTGGGGCAACTCCCTAGTGAAAGGATTTGGCCTAATGCCTATGTGATCGACATACGTCATGTATGTCGATGTATGTTTGCTTAAGTGTTTCTTGAAATGTCTGAATGAGTAGTAGTTAGCAAAGTGTAATGTATAAGGGTGTTGAGATATGATTCTCAACCTCTTTTAATTATGTGTATGATCTCCTCGGATTGTTGTGTAATTAGGAATTGAACATGTATAAACTCATGCTTGTGTTGTGATTCATAACATGCTCAACTGCTTTATGATTTTAACTATGTAATGCATATGCTTAAATTTATATTTACGTTGTATGATCCGTCATGGGTGATGGGGAGCGAGCAACGAGTGCGTCAAAGCAGCAATACCACTGCAGCCCTAAACTGTAAAATACCATACCTTGATTATATGAGTGGAAATCTTGATTCACTATTGCTTTATCTATCCGCACTTGATTGTGTTTGGGGCTATGATTATAGTCCGGACAATCTGACAGTATTGAATTCGTGGTTGCGATTTATTTGCCACGTGAGATGTGTTCGACGAACCCGAGTCGTACTTCGGTTAGCGATAGCCACGCGAAGTGCTTATGCACTTCATGTCGTTCAACTTGTTGTGCGCTCGAGCTAGCCGAGCTCGTCAAGTAACCCGATTTGTCTAATGTATGTTCACCATGTTTGGTCGCCTCTGCTTGAACCTAGGGTACCAAACTTACAGTGAAACCCTTTTAACCATGGTACCTCGATCCGCTAAGACGCATAGAGCCGGGCATGGTGGTATGGGACACCGTGGTATTTGTCGACTCTGGCGGGGTCATGTGCCTCCCGTAGTGACCATTGTGCAACCAACCTCGTGAGCCGATTATGGTGGTATGGGACACTATATTCGATTTGTCGATACTTACGCGAGAGAAAGTACGGTGAGACCGTGCTCTCGTGGCCGACGGGCGACGAGTCCTCCGTAGTATCTTCGAGTATACTCCAAGTGTCTGTGATTGTGCGAGTCTTTCACAAAGAACTCAGAGTATGAGTTGAGTCGCAGCACGGTGAGACCTGTACTGAGTGACGGCTAGTGATTGGGCCAAGTACGGTGAGACTGTACTTGAGCCGACGGCCAAGAATTGAGCGCATACGGTGAGATCTGTATCCGCGCTGACGGGTGTGAGCCCTTTCGCGATGCCTTCACTACGCTTCTCAAACCATAACATCGTATGAGATTAGCTAGGATTGACGACCCTAGAATGGATCATGTTTGGGAATGATACAAGGGAGGTACCTTAGTTTCCCAATATTGCTGTTTGAAATGGACTAATAATAACTTGGTAATCATGAGCATCATCGCACCGCATGTGCTTTGTAGATGTGGCGCACTGAGGGAGTAAGCATTCGCGAACGTAAGATGATGTCGCTTGAGGGTGGTTTGGCAAGGGCATACAGCATCATGCCATTTCATTTTTTGCACTTAACAAGAGTAGTTAGAAATGTTTGATTTGTACTGCTTTATCATTACTGCTTGATTGAATTGATAACATGTTAACCTATGCTTTACTGTTCCACTGAGTTGATCACTCACTCCCACGTTACGGGATGGTGTTGTACACACCAACCAGATTTGTTGAGTTTCAGGTGGTGGCGATGCTTGTGAAGCAGTAGCCAGGACTACTTTCTATGGTGATAGGAGGAATTCTCCTATCTCGTATCTTCTCTGGCAGGTCAATGAAGACGATATTGTATTGATTAATGGGGCTATAGTACACGGGATAGGAGGCATTACACTTCCTCACATTTGGTACATTTTAGAACTGCACTTGTATTTATTTAACCTGGTAATGTTATCACACTCTGGAGACTCATCATAAGTTATATATTTTATCTATCTATCACGTCTTCCGCTTGCAAATTTAATGATCTACTGAGTATGATGTCTTGTTTTGGCTTAATCTCACTCATGTTCAATGCACGAATACAGTCAACACTCAATCATCATTCATTTTGTTGCATAAGTGATGTTCTGGAACTCGGGAGTTGAGTTTATGTTCGACCCCCGATTTTCAGGGCGTTACACTCATACCATCAGAAGCTCCTTGACCAATGGCAATCCTTATGCCAAGGGTCCATGTCTGTCGTTGACTATATCGCTAAATTTGAAGAGTATATGATGCGATGTGATATCCGAGAAGACCCTCTAGTAACGCTCTCGCGTTTCAAGACGGGCCTTTGTGCGGATCTTGGCCATGAAAGCTTATGACTCGGCCCTTAACGGACTTGGATGAAGCATATCAAGTCGTGCAGGAGTTAGAGCAATATCTAAAGACTCCTGTCGTTCGTCATTTTGAGTCCCGAGACTCTAGTGCTAGATCAGGGAACTAGACCTAATATTGGTAGTCAACCTAGGGCACAGGCGACCATTCCGCCTAGGCCTAGGGAGGACAAGGGCAAAGGGGTTCTTGGTGCCGGTCCTAGTAACATGAGCCAAGTGAGGTGCTATGAGTGTAGCAATCTTAGCCACATGTCTAATCAGTGTCCTACGAAGAGCCGTGGGAGAACCTTAGTTATAGGCGAGTCCCACGAGGGTGGAGATAACCAGGGTGACTATGAAGTTGAAGAGTATCACCCTGAAGGAGGACTTACTGATGAAGAAGAAGTGGATGGAGAAGCAATGCTTGCAGAAGTCAGGCGTGTGCTAGCTCAGTCTAGAAGTAGTGCTGACTGGCATCGAAGTACTATTTTCTACACTATTGCCAAGTGTGGTGAAAAGAATTGTAAGGTGATAGTGGACAATGGAAGTTGTCAGAATGTGATTTCCACTAGCACCTTAGATCACTTAAAACTGAAATCCACACCTCATCCAGACCCGTATAAAGTTTCTTGGGTTGACAAGACATCCCTACCTGTCACCCAACAATGTCTAGTCCCCATCGAGTTTGGGTCATACAAAGAGTTACTGTGGTGTGATATTTTAGCTATGGATGTGGGACATGTTATCCTAGGTAGACCGTGACTATTCGATAATGATGTCACGATCTTTGGCCGTTCGAATGCGTGTACTTTTATGTATAACGGTAAAAAGATCAAACTTAATCCCATGCCACCTGAGAATACACTAGGGAGGAAGAAGGATGAGAAGGAAAGTGAGCCTAGAGGAATGGGGAAATCCAAACCTAAGTCTCTACATGTAATCAGCGCAAGAGTTTGAAAAAGAGGCTAAGGAGGATTTTATGGTGTATGCCCTTGTGGCTAGAGAGATTACACCTGAGGTTCCATTAGAGTTGCCCCGTGATGTGACCTCGGTCCTGAAGGAATACAGTGATGTATTTCCTAAAGACTTATCGAATGAGTTGCCACCTATGAGGGACATACAACATGCCATTGATCTTGTCCCAGGGTCTACTTTACCGAACCTTCCTTACTACAGGATGAACCCTGCAGAGCATGCAAAGTTGAAGAAGCAAGTTGATGAGCTTCTGCAAAAGGGTTTCATCCAAGATGGTATAAGCCCGTGTGCCGTGCCTGCATTGTTGACGCCAAAGAAAGACGGCACGTGGTGCATGTGTGTGGACAACCGTGCCATAAACAAAATTACTGTTAAGTATAGGTTTCCTATACCTAGACTTGGTGATATGCTTGACATGATGGCCAGGTCCACTATATTCTCTAAGATAGACCTCAAGAGTGGATATCACCAAATCCGTATACGCCCAGGAGATGAGTGGAAGACGGCGTTTAAGACGAAAGATGGGCTGTATGAGTGGTTGGTCATGCCCTTCGGCTTGACTAACGCACACAGTACTTTCATGCGGGTGATGGCACAAACTTTGAGGCCGTTCATGGAAAAATTCCTAGTGGTGTACTTTGACGATATTCTTATTTATAGTACCACTAAGGAATCACACCTTGAACATTTAAAGAAGGTCTGTAGTGTCCTTAGGAAGGAAAAGTTGTACGCTAATCTTAAGAAATGTGCATTCATGTCTAGCCAAGTTGTGTTCTTAGGATTTATAGTGTCATCTGAAGGGATGCGCGCAGACCCTGAAAAAGTCAGGGCCATAGTTGAGTGGTCAGAACCAATGAACATTCATGAGGTGCGAAGCTTTCACGGCCTAGCAACTTTTTATCGTCGGTTCATTAGGGGTTTTAGAATGATCATGGCTCCCATTACCGAGTGCATGAAAAAGGGAGAGTTCGTGTGGTCTAAAGCCGCAGTCAAGGCTTTTAAAGAAATTAAGGGCAAGATGGTGGAAGCTTCTGTCATGCATCTACCTGACTTTTCTAAAGTCTTTGAAGTAGCGTGTGATGCGTCTGGTGTCGGTATAAGTGGAGTGTTGAGTCAAGAAGGACACCCAGTGGCCTATTTCAGTGAGAAACTGAATGAGGCAAAACAAAAATACTCCACTTACGACAAAGAATTTTATGCAGTAGTGAGACATTGGCGACACTATCTCCTACCGCAAGAATTCGTTTTGTTTTCTGCCCATAAGGCTTTGAGATATTTGCATTCTCAGAAGAAACTCAACCCAAGGCATGCCAAGTGGGTAGCGTTTCTTCGGGAATATTCGTTTGTTTTGAAACACAAGGCCGGGGTTGAAAATAAACCAGCGGATGCCCTTAGTAGGAGAGTGGCGTTGCTCAACTCCTTGAGTGTAGAGGTAGTCAGATTTGAGCAACTGAAAGATGAATACCCCATATGTCCTGATTTTGGGGGTACTTACGCGTCGCTCTCTAGTGACCAGCATATTATGGGTGAATATGTTTTTAAAGATGGCTTTCTTTTCAAGGGAGACAGACTTTGTATTCCCCGTATGTCCTTTCGTGAATTCCTCATCTAGGAGCTTCATTCAAGAGAGATAGCTAGCCATTTTGGTCGTGATAAAACCATTGCCCTCGTGGAAGATCGTTTCTATTGGCCAAGCCTCAAGCGAGACGTAGCCAAAGTTTTAGGGCAATGTCGAACATGTCAACTGGCAAAGCAAAGAAAGTAAAATACCGGGCTGTACACGCCATTGCCAGTGCCACATGCTCCGTGGCAGGACATTAGTATGGACTTCGTGCTTGGGCTTCCCAAGACTATAAAAAAGCACGATTCCGTTTTTGTCGTTGTGGACCGTTTTTCTAAAATGGCGCATTTCCTCCCATGTTCGAAGACGTCGGATGCGTCTCATGTTGCTCGTCTCTTTTTTGATGGTGTGGTGCATCTCCATGGGTTACCTAAAACCATAGTGTCTGATCGTGATGTTCGATTTACTAGCTATTTTTGGAAGACACTGTGGCACATTATGGGAACTCGTTTGCAATTTTCATCGCTACCACCCACAAACAGATGGTCAAACTGAAGTGGTAAACCGTAGCCTTGGAAATCTTCTACGTTGTCTAGTGGGTGAACATGTTAAGACTTGGGACCTAATTTTACCAACTGCTGAACTTGCTTATAACGGGTCAGTTAATAGATCTACAGGATTGAGTCCTTTTGAAATTGTAAGTGGTTATAAACCTAGAATGCCCATAGATCTCTTACCTATGTCTGTTATCCAAAGGTCTTCTGAGTCAGCCGATGCATTTGCACGCCATATTCATGATTTGCATACACATATTAGACAGCGGTTAAATAAGAGCAATGATGATTATAAAGTTTCAGCTGATTCTCATCGTAGAGCGCAAGAATTTCAAGAAGGGGACTATGTAATGATGCGAATAAGGCCAGAGTGATTCTCTCAAGGATCTGCAAAAAAATTACAAGCTCGTAGTGCTGGACCATTCAAGATATTACAAAAGGTTGGGTCCAACGCGTATCGGGTTGACCTTCCACCTGAAATGAGTATTAATCCAACTTTTAATGTGGAAGATCTAGTTCGTGCCCATACTCCCATTGTTGATACATCGTCCCTTTCATGGCTTTTTTTTTGAGTTTGCTACCCAACCCCTTCCACCCCCTCCTCCACCCATTACCCATAAAGAAGAAATTGAGGAAATCTTGGATGACGAGATAGTATCCACAAGAGATGGAGGTTTCCAAAGGTATCTTGTCAAGTGGAAGAACAACCCATCGTCTGAATCTACGTGGCTGTCGAGCGACGCATTGCAGGGTATTGATCCAGATCTACTAGAGCGCTACAAAAGTTTCAACTCGTCGGAGTAGAGTTTTTCTCACCCGAGGGGAATTGATGCGGACACAAGCGCATTCAAGGTGTACCAACGAAGAAAGCGCCTACCACAACAAGTGACGTCCTTGTGGATAGGCGACTATTGAGGAGCTGAAGACCTTTCACATGTGATTGGACATATAGAAGACCCCACTCAGGGAAGACACATGTGAAGGAAGATTGGAGAAAGAAGACCGAGCGCCCGAACTTTCTCGTACTTATGTTATTTGCGCGTTTTTGCTTAGTTAGGGGTATTTTAGTAAGTTTGTCTTTATTTGCTTATTTTAGGGGTATTTTAGTAAGTTTATGTTTTTATTTGCTTATTCTAGTGGTATTTTAGTAATTTTATGTCTTTATTTGCTTATTTAAGTGGGCTAAAGCCCTAAATCCGAATTTCAATTATTGATTAATAAAAAGCAAACCCTTTGGTTGCCTCCTTCCTCTCTTCTCTCTAATGGTGCTTCTTTTCTTCCCTTGATCTTCTTCTTCTAGTTTCTTCTTGTGCCCCTCCAACTTCTTCAAGGTAATAATTTTCTTCCTTCTATTTTCCAGCTTTGGCTAATCCTTCTTCGATCAAAATGTTGAGAACCGATCTAAACCTTAAACCCCCAAATTCTCAAATCCCTAATCCGAGAAACTTCTTGGTTCTTCAGACTAGTGATCTTCATTGATTGATTGGGTGTGACCATGCAAGATCGGGAGGTCTCATCCCTCGCCGGATCCAACCTAAGTAGTAATTGAACTCCATACTCCATGGTTGTGGTGATGGCTCACTCCATTACATGTTTCCTTTATGATTTTCTCAGTTATGATGATTACTGCTAGAATTTTAGATCATTTATTCCTTTTATTTCCGCTATTTAATTATGTTCATGAGTATGCATTATAATTAGGGTTGTCCTGCGTCACCTAGCAATAGAAGGTTTATAAAGTTATTATGCCTTTTTGGAAGCGATTATACTCTCGTTGAAGTAAAAGAAGCAGTTATCATTCATGTCTAAATCAAAGGAAAATGAGAAATAACAAACCATCAAGCTTCTTATGAATCAGATACCATATAATATTTTCTAATATTTGAAGCGCTATTCATATTATCACACATCTAATTAGTTTTTGAAATAACAGCACATGATAAGGTTAATATTCAATTTGTAAAAGATGAACTCATTTCTAAGGAAATTATGGCATTTCCCATTGGAAGTTAAGGGGAAATGTTGACATGTTCACTAATAAGTGTTGGAGGAACTCCCAAGAGTGAATGAATGATATTCATGCTACAAAGTGAGTGAAAATGTTAGATTAAGATGATAAGTTATGCTTACGCATTTATTTATTCTTAATTATTGTTGATTGCTTAATTAATTAATTTGATTTCCCTTTACTTGATTTAAGGTACAATTATATCTTTAGACTATGGGGCTTCAATGTTAGGCTTTTAAATGGGAATGTTGATTTATTTTTTTAAATTTTCTTTTGAGTAAATTTAGAGAGCTTGACATGCAAAATGACAACAAAATTGCATTGCAAAACAATATATCTAAGAAAAAATAATTTTATGTTATGATGACATATTGCTTTTGTAATATATATATATATATATATATATATATATATATATATATATATATATATATATATATATATATTGTATATGGAAAGATGGTTCCCTTTCTTGTGCAGAAAAGAAATTATTTCACTTGAAACTTCTTTGCCTTCTACATTTATGTGAAAGTAATTCCTCTGTAATTTGATGAACACAGGCATGCATTTGCGACAATTTCATTTATTGCGGAAATATTTATTTTTCTATATGTTGGTATGGATGCCCTAGACATCGACAAATGGAGAACAAGCAAGGCAAGGTAATACAGTCTAACACATTTTTTATTTTAAGTGTGAAAGGCAGTAGGTGATTGTTAATTGGTAGAAGTTCTAAAATTTTTATTAAACTTTACCATTTCACTAGTGGATGCACATGGTTTGAGTTTTAAATTTTGATGAAAGCTATCACTTTGAGAGCTTTTTGGTCCAATATTGGAAGAATAAAGTGGAGAAAGGCATGTTTTATTTACTGACAAGGTATTGTTATCGTTTGTAAAGCCAAAAAAAAAAGGTTTGGAATGACCCTTCAAAAGATATCATCATTGTTTACATGCTTCTTCAAGGCTTTTTCTATACTTCCATCATCACAACATATCGGTAACATAGACATGTATGTTGTTGTGGCAGTGGTATCTTTTGCATATATGATCATTTTGATTCTTTATTGGAGAATGAATGTGGTTGCGGGTGGTTGCGTGCATCCACAAGGAATAGTCTCGCCTTAAAATGGGGTGGGGACACCCTGATGTCATTAAAAACAAAAAAGGAAATCAGTTAACTAGCTTCTTTCTACTATGTAATTTTCAATGAAGCTAAGAACATAAGTTGTAGGCATAGCCGGTAGTCACCCAATTACTTTCATCTAACAACTGTTGTGTACTTTAATTTACAAAATACGTCACATACCATATGTTTAAAAAGAAATGAAAATAAATGTGTTGAAGATGCACAAATCCATCATGTTTTTTTTTTTTTTTTTTTTTTTTTTTAAATATCATGTTCCTAAAACACTACATCATCATCTAAGCCTTATCCCAACTTCCTAAAATGCTACATATATCTCCTAATGCAGAGGCATTTTCACACCAGGCTCGAGTGGGGTGGCCAGTGGGATGCGGGGGCACACTCGAGGTGGGTGGCCCGTGAAACCCATGTGATTTGGGGCCCATGTGAGGCGGGTGGCTTGTGTGAGGTGGAACGCATGGATTTGGGGCCCACGAGGAGGGTTCGGCCGAGGATCTAACCCATGGATTTGGGGCCTAGGCTATGAGATAAAGGGATTGATTTGCCTTGCTCTATCAATTCAAGCTTTTAGAGCAAGTGGTTAATTATCTTGCATCATCTCCAAATTCCAATCCCTCGCTAATATGATTCCCTACTCTTCTCCATGTAAAGAAGTACAGGTAAACTTGTTATTTCAAGATAGAGCATGAAGTAATCGAATTTTTACACCATGAGGCTTAGTCTTCTTTTTAATAATTCATAAGACTATTCCAATCTAGAGTAATAGAGCGAATAGTATGGTTGTAGACATCATAATTTTGTATGTATTTCTTGGATCTTTAAACCTCCTAGAATTTGGCATCTTTAATATAAACAAAAAATCAAAGTGGATTCCTTAATCAAAACATACAACTCTAGGCGATTCAACCTCCCCAAGACAAACCTAATCTTTACCCCACCAAACTAGTTGAGCATTCATTCTATTTCTGTCATGTATTCTTAAAATGGGGTCCATCACATCATAGTTTCTTATTAAATATTGGCAAGTAATACCTCATTGGGAATGTTTAAAGCCTAAACTTGCATGTCTCTCTGATGGGGACATCACGCGCACACGCACACGCACGCCTCCCCCCTACACACGTACGTAAGGAGGGCCCCACCGTCAATCTGGATCGATGACGACATCCAGGGAGGGCCTCCTAGTTAGAATACTGAGTTTTGGTTCATTGGAGTGGGCCCGATAGTCAAGTAAAGCCCATCATGGGTTCTCATGATTGTGGCCCACTAGTCTGATTAATCTCATATTTTAGGTCTTGCTTATTAATGTTATTTAGAATATCATGGATGGTTTAGATTACTTTGATTAGTTATTATTTTTTATTACTTCATCGCTAAGTAATAAGTTGCGCACATGGCACGAGTTTTGGGGTATAGGGTTTTCTTATAAATAAGCACCCCTTGTAGGTTTATTTTCTCATTGAATATTAATAAAAATTCTGCATTTTTTTCTACTCCTCTGAGTTCTTGAGTTGTAGAAATCCAATTGGGTGCGAAGCCCTCCCTCCATCGAAGGGCTTACTATCGTGGTGCGAAGCCACATTTATCCCAATTCGCCGCCACTACCATCTCTACTTCTCATCTCCTACAACCATCCACACTCCAAATCTATCCGTTATTGCAGCAATTTTCCTCTCTTCAGCAGAATTCCAGAATCTGACTCTGCAGGAGGGCTGAAACTTTGGCGGAGCACCATGCACAGACCGCGCATCCGATCGACATGAAACTCGGAGTTTTTGAAGCCCTCCCCTGGCCGACCAAAACCAAGGAGGCGTTATCCGCATTCGGGACCCCCTTACACGTGCGGCTAGGCCCCTACGCACGTGGGTCAGGCCTGACCCACTGTCCGCGTACGTGAACTATCGCCAAGTTCAGAATTTCCACCTATTTTATCTCTCTCATATCTCTTTTCCATAATCCTAACCCTAGATTGCGTTATTTCAATTTGTTTGCCTTTTTTTTTTTTCTAATCCTAGGGTTCTTTAATTGAAACTGGTGAATCCCTTAGATTAGGGACTGATTGTTATGCATGTGTGGATGAGTTTTACTTCCCTTTGAGTATCGTTTGGCTCATAATTTTTATTGATCCAGCCCTAACATGTGTAGGCCTGGACCTGCACAGATTCCCCTTGCTTGAATGTTTGAACTTTTGTGTGGGATGTGGAAAGTTTATGTGAATGTTTCTGAATTAGTTTGATCTAAAACCTGAGATCTTGCATATCATAGTTAATTTTCATGTCCCGCATCAAATTTGGTATCAGAGCACAAGGTTTTTATAGGGGAATGCATGACATGTTTAGGGTTTAATTTATTTGTGTCCATTATGCATTAAGTATCATCATATAGAGTTGTTTAAAGGTCCATAATTTCTTATGTGAGCTGCTGAATTTTCTGCTATCAGAAAATCTGCATCTGTTTGTTGGATTTTCTGTTGACAGATTTTTTTGACAGACAGGTTGCTGGAAATTGAGTAATATTGTGTCGTTTTCTCCATATAGAGTCCTATAGGAGCATTTAGTCCTATCTAGGCACATATAGTCGTAGTAGAAGGTTCTCAGATTGAGTTAGTAGTTGTATGCCCACACGTACAGGTCGTGATTTTGGCTTGCACCCTAAACTAAACATGCAGCAATTGCAAGAGTCAATGAACAAGCTGACCCAGTAGTTTGAGTCTTTGGGTAGGCGCTTGGAACAACGTATGGACCAACGCTTTGAACAACTTGATGTGTGCATTACCCAACTAGAGACCTCCGCCAGGGCAGACCTCACCATTGGGGAAGATGCCCAATCTCAGGCAGGTGGTCAAGAGGATAGACCAAGGAATAGAGGTGGCCAAGGAATCGGTTATGGGAGCGCACCCGTGCACCCACCCCATGAGGTACATCAAGACCACTATGACCCTGATGCGCAACTTCTCAAAGGAGTTAGAGTAGATGCCCCCACGTTTGATGGCCACTTAGACCCTAAAGTTTTTCAAGATTGGTTGTCAGACATGGAACACCTTTTTGAGTGGTAGAACATGTACGACCTTGTGGCTAGAGAGAGTGCACTAGAGGCTAGTGTAGAGTTACCCACTGAGGTCATTCCGGTAGTGAATGAGTTTCGTGATATCTTTCCTGATGATCTACCGGATGAGTTTCCCCCTATGAGGGATATACAGCACACCAGGATGGGGGACACCGTACTACCTATAGCCAAGATTGTGTTTAATAGTTCTGTCGATAGGTCCACAGGTCTAAGTCCTTTTGAAGTCGTTACTGGTTATAAACCGAGGAAACCTATTGATCTTGTCCCTATGTCACTGTCTCATAGGCCGTCAGAGCCTGCAGAGTCTTTTGCCCATCACATTCATTCACGGCATCAAGAAATCAGGCAGAAGATCATGACTAGTAATGAACATTACACACTTTCCGCAGACCAAAATAAACGTTTCAAAGAATTCAATGTAAGGGACTCTGTGATGGTCCGCGTTAGGCCAGAGCGGTACCCTTAGGGAGCCGTTCGTAAATTACACACGCGTAGCGCTCGACCATTCAAAATTAAAAAATAAAACGGTCTCAATGCGTATGTGGTAGATCTTTCACCTTCCATGGGAATTAGTTCCACATTCAATGTGGAGGATCTAGTTGCATTTCAAGGGACCACTAATACATTGTCCAGCCTGTCACCTAACTATCCTGATTCCCCAAACCTTTCCCTTAATCCATGGCCCCCTCCCGACCCATCTTCCCAGCCTCTACCTTCCATACCTACCCTTCCCACCCCAGAGAGGAGATAGAGGATATTTTAGACCATTAGATAATATCCACGTCAGACGGTGGGTTTTAGAAGTTCGTGGTCAAGTGGAAGTCACACCCAGCTTCAGACAGTACGTGGCTCGCTGATGAGAAACTTCAGAGACTTGATCCTTACATCTCGGAGCGGTCCAGGGGTTTTGTTTCGCCAGTGGCGAAACTTTCGCAGTCGGGGAGAATTGATGGGGACATCTCACGCACATGTAAGCCCCCCTTCTACGCAAGTACGCAAAGAGGAGGGCCCCACTATTGATTTGGATCGATGATAACGTCCAAGGAGGGCCTCTTAGTTAGAGGGCTACGTTTTGGTTCGTTGGAGTGGACCCGATAGTTATGTGAATCCCACCATGGGTTCTCATGATCTTGATTCACTACTCTAATTAATCTAGTACTTTGGGTTTTGTTTATTATTGTTATTAGGAATATCATGGACGGTTTATATTGCATTGATTATGTAACGCCCTGAAAATCGGGGGTCGAGTAGGAACTTAACTCCCGAGTTCCAACGCATCACTTATGCAACATATGAAATGATGACTGTATGTTGTCTGTATTAGTGCATGAAACATGAATAAGATTAAGCCAAATCAGCAAAACATAATCCAGGGACAGTTATAATACGCAAGCGGAAGACTGAAACGAATATATATAACTGTATAAACCAGTGTATGTCCCCAACATATGTTTGCATTGCCAGGTCAAGGATTACAAGTGTAGTTCCAAAATATACAAAATGTGTAGTATTCTCTATTCATAATCCCAGAAAGAAGTCCCGCCAGTCAGGCCACGGCTCACAAGAACCCGCCTGAAGTCTGCATATAGGAGAAGGCCTCCTCGTCCTCCTCGAAGTCTGGCTCCGCCTCGTAGGCATCGCCACCACCTGCATCTAAGACAGGGTCTGGTTGGTGTGCGCAACACCGTCCCGTAACGTGGGAGTGAGTGATCAACTCAGTGGAACAATAAAGCAAAGGTTAACATGTTATCAATTTAATCAAGCGGTAATGATAAAGTAGTAAATCACACATCCCTAAGTACTCTTATTAATGGAAGTATGGTATGTATGTATGATGCATGCCCTCGCCTATGCTCCCTCAGCGACTCCTTTTTACGATCGCGGCATGCCACACTCCCTCAGTGCTTGACCATCGACGCCAAACGCACACGTAATGCGGTGCATGAATGTGATTACTAAGTTCTTTATTAGTCATTTTCATACAACAGGATTGGGAAACTAAGGTACCTCCCTTATATCACTTCCCAACAAGGATCCATTCTAGGGTCGTCAGTCCTAGTAAACTCATACGATGATACGGTTCTAAGTCACTGCAAAGGGCTCATCGCCTTATCAGTACAGGCCTAGTTATACTCTAGTTGCTACGGAAATGCTCATCACCTCACCGCAGTCTCAGAGTATGCTCGAGGTCACTACAAAGGGCTTGTCACCTTATCAGTGTAGGCCGACAGCTCGAATACAGTGTCCCATACCACCGTATTTGGCTTACGAGTCTGGGTTGCTCAATGGTCACTACGGGGAAGCTCGTCGCCACAGCGTAGGCCGACAGCTCGACCATGGTGTCCCATACCACCATGTCCGGCTCATGAGTCTTAGCGGATCAAGGTACCAAGGTTAACAGGGATTTCACTGGTGAGTTTGGTACCCTAGGTTCAAGCAGAAACGACCATACATGGTTAACATACATCGGGCAAATCGGGTTGTTTGACGGTTCGACTAGCACGAGCGCACATCGAGTTGAACGATATGAAGTGCATAAGCACTCCGTGTGGCCTAACCACTGTCGCCAACTGACATACGACTCAAGTTCATCAGGCGCGTCTCATGTGGCGGATCAAGGACAACCACTCGTTCAAGTCCTATTACCGATTGCCTAGACTATATAATAGCCCCAAACACATTCAATTACATCGATCTAACATATGAGATACTCAAAGCAGTAATGGAACAATGATTCAAAACATACAATCAGTTGAGCATGCTATGAAGTACAATATCAACATGAATTTGAACATATTCAATTCATAACCAAACAAATCTCTGAATATATCATACATGGAGAAAAACATACACATCGCTAGAGTAGTTGAGAATCCTATCTCAACACCCAATTAAAGAAGAATTCATAAGTACTTACTCATACAGACATGTTTACATACACTTAGTCTACACCTCATATTATACATGACATATAGGAGTTAGAATATGTATTAGGGCAAGTCCTTTCGTCAAAGGATTGTCGCCTATATAACAATCACATACCCACGGCGATTAGTCGTGGCATACACTAATGCATAGTTTATACTCACTTAGACACTTTCACAAACACTTAGGCTACAACTTGTACATACACGACATATGTTAATACAACAGGTATTAGGCTAATCCGTTCACCCAGAAGTTGATACACATGCATCTAGCATACATAAACAGCAATTAATCATGGCAAACACAAATCTGTATTTCATACGTATACGGTATTTTCTACAAATACGAAGAATACAGTATATTCAACATAGTTAACGTATATCTGAAAAACGAAACGGACAGCACTTTGTACATGTGCAATAGCATCCACGTCAATAATATATCATTAACTGACATTGAAAGCCTTGAAAACCATAACCTATATGTTTAAAGTCCGCACCTTTCGCCGGTAAACGTGTAACGAATTCAGTTTGTTCACTCACGCTCCATCTACGGCCCAACGGCAACCTATCTCATGAAATAGGTTAGCTATTTCATTACTTTAACTAATTGAAACCCTAGAACGGATTAGGGTTAGGTTTTCTTACCTAAGAATGGGATTGGTATTGCCGGAAAAGCGACACGATAGTCGTAGTTAGGCACGTAGATAAGTGGGTTTGAATCCCAGGAAGAAACTCCAGCAATCCCTCACACTTTCTCTCTCTTTCCTTCTCTTTTCCTCTCTTCTCTCTCCTAGGTTTAGGAAATTCGTATGAAATGAGAGAGAGAGGGTTTAAGGTCTTTATATAGGCTCAGAACTGATGGGAATGGCCCCAGGGCCATGGTATACTTCAATTATAGCCAAAACCCAACTGTTTCGGCTCAACGGAGCACTTCCGGAGCCCCCCCTTGAGCCAAAGGTTGGACTTAAGCTCACTGACCTTAGATCTAGGTCAAGTTAAGTTTTCGTTCCAGTTGGGTTCCTAGATCACACGTGGCGGACCAGTTTCAGTTCAACGGTCATCGAAACTCGATCAGGGTTACAAGTACACTGCCATGTATGAGAAATTTCTCCTGATCCGAGGGTGTATTTGGGTCAGATTCTGACGGTCTGATTGCTTATATTCGGCCCACAAGTGACGAGTCTCAGATTACTTAAATTTAAATTCATTTCTAAAGAAAACCACGTTTTCTCACACTCTTCGCTCTGGGCTCAAGCGAATAGCCTCGGGACACTATCTGAAGTTGATTTCCGAGATGGTTGTCAAGTCCAGCAAGGCGATCTTAACTATATAATTTCGTAGTAACCGGACTTTCTACGTGCGGTCCAGATCCAATACGGAGTTTCACTGTGCTCCCAAGAGCAACTGGGTAATGAGATGGATCCTAGATTTTAGGGTAACCTAGCGTCAATGATTCTACAAGTTTTAGGTCTTGCAGATCGTATTTAAAGTGGATCGAGCGGATTTCGTAAATAATCTAGTTTAACACTTAGTTAAAACTCGTCTAATTTCTAAAGGATTTAGTCCTTAGTGATTTCTGGCTGAGGCAGCACTCGGGTCTCAGTACGGATTTTTCCGAGACGTTACAGATTAGTTGTTACTTTTTATTACTTCGTCACCAAGTAATAGGTTGCGCACATGTCGCGAGTTTTGGGGTATAGGGTTTTATTATAAATAGGCACTCCTTGTAGTCTCTTTAATTTATTGAAGATTAATAAAATTTCTGCGTTTTTCTGCTCCTTTCCGAGTTATGAAAACTTAATTGGGTGCGAAGCCCTTCCTTCTTTGAAGTGCTAACTACCGTGGTGCGAAGCCACATCTATCCCGATTCGCCCCCACCTTCTTCCATCCATATTTCTCTTCTCATACAATCATCTATGCTTCAAATCCATCTTCTATTGCAGCCGTTTTTCTCTCTACAACAGATTTTCAGATTTTGGCCTTGCAAGAGGGCTGAAACTTCGGCGGAACACCACGCACAATTTAGAAAAGGGCTAGCTTGGCCCTGGTCGGCAAGGGGTGGACTCCAAAACCCCCAAACCCCCACCTATTTCTCTTCTCATACAATCATTTATGCTTCAAATCCATCTTCTATTGCAGCCATTTTTCTCTCAACAGCAGATTTTCAGATTCTGGCCTTGTAAGAGGGCTGAAACTTCGGCAGAACACCACACACAAACTGTGCATCGGATCGAACTGATATTTGGGGGTTTTGGAGTCCACCCCTTGCCGACCAGGGCCAAGCTAGCCCTTTTCTAAATTGTGGGCCCCACACACGTGTGGTCGATATCACACGCACGTGCATCTGGGCCATTGTTGTTGTCCACATGTGCGGTACTTCTCTGATTCGTCTCTCTCCTCTCTTTCACTCCTCTTTCACCCAAAATTCCTAAACTTAACCTTAAATTATTCAAATCCCCAATTTCATGCCCTTTCTTCAACCTTAGGGTTCCCCGAATTGAAATTTCTAAATCCCTTAGATTGGGGGAATTATTTTCGTGCATGTGTGGATGAATTTACCCTCATTTGATTCTTGTTTGGTCTATAATTTTGATTGATCCGGCCCTACCATGTGTAGGCCTGGATCCACATAAGATTCCCCTTGATTGAGTGTTTGAACTTTTCCATGGGATGTGGAATTTCGTATAATTGTTTCTGAACTAGTGTGATCTAAAGCCTGAAATTCTTGCACATCATATTTGAATTTCATGTCCTGCATCACTCTCACTAACCCATATTTGAGAATGGGATTGAATTTTAGTGGCATCTTTGCAAAATTATTCAAACATTGAAAAACATGCATTTTTGTCATCCAACGTTTCAACCTCGTCATTTCTTATTCAAACATTGGTATATTATAGGATTTATGTATATAACAAGTCAATCATCTCATAACACTAGTGCATCTATAAAATTTTCCTATAAGATTAAGATTTGCTAATAGCAAAATGTGAAGTTAAAGATGCTAGGCCCTATGGCAAGGCAAACAAATGAATGAAACTTCAAAATTTTTATTATAACAAATTAATGAAAATAATGAAATTAAGGATTGAAAGTAAATGAAAAAGGTTAAAAACTTAGGATTTATAAACAATAAAAATGAAACAACCATGAATTAAAATCCGGAAATTGTTTATTTCAACCTTTCAATGTCAGCTAAATCACTCTAGAATGTCATTTGTTGAATTTTCCATCTGTCAAATGGTGTATATTACAAACTGTCAGACATGCCTGTTCTTGGGACACATTTATCGTATTTCCTGTAAATATTTTCACGAAAATAATGTTTCATCATTGTTTCTAACTATTAAATTAACAACTACAATAATACAAATTATATCAAAACATCATCATCTAATCCCTACCCCAACTAATTGGGGTCAGCCACATGAATCCTTTTCTGCAATTCCGCTCTATGATTCAAGGGCCACAACTTTAGTTAGACCATATATAGGTCATCAAATCTTTTCTTACTACCTCCAACCATATCCTTAACCTGCACACAAATTGCATGAAATCAAGTCTAAAAACATGCATAAATATCAATAGAGATTGTACTAAAAGACCTCTTTTATTTGTTGTATTTGTTAATATTTTTACTTGTATTTGTTTGATTCAGCGTAGGAACTTCAGCTGCTGTTAGTGCAACGCTACTAACTCTGGTTCTAATTGGGAGGGCTGCCTTTGTATACCCTCTTGCAATTATTGCAAATTGTTTTAAAACCAGAGTCAGCACAATTGTTGATCTCCGTCAACAGGTAATATTTTTAGATAATTGTAAATAATTCAACTGGAAGTTTATCACAAGGGAGTTATAGTTGAATGTTACTTACTACTCCTTTCACTATTTTAATCAGTTTATAATTTGGTGGGCGGGCTTAATGAGAGGTGCAGTTACTATCGCTCTATCCTACAACAAGGTAGATCTTAAAATGTGTCAAGCCCTTTCTTATTGTGATTAGTTTTTTGGGTATAGGAGATTATGTGTGCGTATGGATGCGAGTGTGTGTAGAGTATGGGGCTATTATTGCTCGTGTGGTGTACAGTTTTAGGTGCTCCTATGGAAAACCATGTTATTTGGTTGTTAGATTTTTATTAGTAATATGCTTAAGGAGAGAGAGAGAGAGAGAGAGAGAGAGAGAGAGAGAGAGAGAGAGAATCTCTACATCCTTTTCTATCCCACACCTCTCTCTTTTCCCTTCAACCTAGCATGTAATCTAACTTGATATCAAAGTAGGTTGAGGAATAATAACCCTATACTCCACCATACACTCACATCCATACATCACATACACAATTTCCTACACTGAGAAATGCTTAAAATTATTTTGTTGATTCTATAATGGGTGCTGGGTGCAGTTCTCTTCAAATAGTTCTTCATCAGCACAAGATTGTGCACTTATGATTACCTCCACCATAATTGTGGTCCTCTTCAGCACAGTGGTATGCTTGTTATTGCTTTAATTTGATTTCCAATCTATCACATGTGATTTTGTATGAATTTGGTAAGCTTATAAAGGAATTGGGATACAAAGTGGATTATATTTTGATAATCTAATTACATGAATACTCCCTTTTACCATTTGGTTTTGATAGATCATACTTCGTAAGTGTTACTCTAGATTGAAATTTTACAACATAGCCAGTTTTAACTTTTTTACTATTCTGAAATGTCAATTTGTTCAATAAATAAACAATGCACTCTATTCATTTCACATTACTTCAAACAATAATACAGATTGTCCTCTGCCTTCTCATGTATTGAAGGCTATATGAAGTTCTAAATTTAGCAATACAAATGTCATTTATTTTAGTGATGACCAGCAGACTGTTTTGCATTTCTCATAACACAAGTTAGCTATTGTTTTAGTATGTTACTAATTATAATATGTATGTTTTTACTATTAATTTCATTTGATCTTTTAAGTAGTTTGTCATTTTATTGATTTTTATAGTACATGCAATATTTACCGTTTTGACATACTTCCTTATATGTATGGTTAACCCTTTCCATTTTATTAACACAAATTTGACTTTTAATTAGAGTGGATTGACAGAACAGGACTCGTGTAGTCGACCACAATTAGTTGGGATAAGGCTTGTAAATGATTTAGATGATGATGATGACGATGATAATTTGTGACTTTTAATACAGTTATCTGAAGTTAACATATATTAAAGTGAATAGCCAACAGTTATATGTATGATATTGTTTCATTGTTGATTTTTTCCAAGGTTTGTTGCTCTCAATTAAATTGTGTTCTATGGACAGGTGTTTGGGTCAATAACAAAGCCTTTGATTAATGCTATGTTGTTTCGACGAATGAAACCAGAAAATCCAGATTCTGAACCAGCCAGCTTAGAAGATATACGACTCCTATTTCTTGAAAGGGAAAATGCAACTGCAGCTGGACACCCATTACCAAATCCTATGAGAAGTAGCTTAAGCTTACTAATAAGACATCCCACCTCAACTGTTCACTACTTTTGGAGGAAATTTGATGATAGATTCATGAGACCAGTGTTTGGGGGACGCGGCTTTGTTCCATTTATTCCTGGTTCACCAACTGATGCTGCAGATGAGAGTGTTTGAAATTGAGGGTAGGCTAAATGCTTTATTTTTTTGTTATTACTTTAGTATAGGGAGGCCATGTTTTTCATACTTCTTTGGTATTGCTCAACAATTCATTACACTTTATTATTATAAATTGAGGTTTGTGATGGCATACTAAAAGAGGCTTATGTAGAATTTTAGTTGTAAGTCTATGGATCAAGGTTTTGTACAATTCATTTTTGTATCATATCAAATAAGTCAAATTCTTCAAATGGAGCTTTGATTATATTGATTAGGTTTCTTCGCATCAAGATAAGTGATGCCCATGTTTTTCTTGTAAAGAATGAGCAGCACTAATTTGTCAGCAGTATCCAAATCATATCCAAGTTCTTAAGTTTTGTTGAAGGACCATGAATTTCTAGTAAGTAGCATATAAATGATTATGCATGTATGTGAATTTTTGTTCATCTCCTAAGGATCGGGTGTTGTAATAGTTCTTCCTTGGATATTCATCCAAGTTTTTTGTACAAGCCACATGGATATGATCTAGATTGTTAACCTAATGAGCTCTACCATGGATCACATACCCTAAAACCCATATCTATTGGATATCATAACCATTCAATTGAAGGAACATGTATGTGAACCCATGACTTTCATGTTGATAGAATTTTATTTTATTTTTGTTTACTGCTTGGCATTAAAATACTTAGTATGATTCTCTATGCCAAGTTGCAAAACGCTTGCACAAAGAATTATACCGTTCTGTTTTATATCCACACACATTAATACGTGAATGTCTGATTAATCAGAATTGTTTGTTGTACATATGTATCAAATAGAAATACCCTAAACTAACCACAAATAAGAGTAAAACATTTGGATCTTTGTCGATCTATACGACCCATCAGATGATCGGATTGATCCAATCCTTGAGATCCTAATATATTTCGATATCAGAAAATTGATGGAATGATTCATTCAGGTCCAAATTATAAGAGATAATCTCCAACGCCAAATGCCAAAGACACTTGCACAAAAAACCCAAATTTCTCTACGACAATCACACCAAGGGATTTCACATATATGAGTATCTGTTCGTTACAATTACTGAATAGAGCAATGCAATGAACATACGGCCAATCCAACATCGCAGAGATCTAATAAAAATACATAAATTAACATAAATAGAACTCATGAAAAACCTGCTGGAATTGAGCTTTCTCCCAGGTCCCCTCTCTCTCTCTCATTCTCTCTACGTTCTCTTTTCTTTTCATTTGTTTCCTTCAGTTTTAGTAGGATTCTCTCTCTCTCAAGCCTTCTCCTTTAGGAAAGAGTGTTTGTTGGAGAAAGGAGAGATACGTGGGAGATAGAAATAGGTTAAGAGAGATAGAAATAGGTTAAGAGGGATGAGGGAGAGATAAGGAGGATTCTCTCTCTCATTCAAATTAAAGTTTTACATTAAAACTAACTTTTTGTCCTTCAAAATATAGGGCAGTTACAATTGACATGGATGATGAGATTGATACGGTGATCTTTGTTGTTAATTGATTTTATCTTTTGTAGAAGGCCAATAAGTTTTTTAATTTAATGTTTTAAGATTTATAACTTTATATTAGTTAATTATGTTATAAAAACTACAATCTTTTACTTGCTTAGTTTTTTTATATCAGATTTTTTATTTAATTTATTTTTTAGCTTTTAACTAAATATTGATGGGATATCTAATCATTCAAATAACCTACTTCTTCAAATAATATCCATATCGAGCTTCTTTGGATAATATCCAAAACTGTATTCGTATCTAATGTTCGAGTCAAATATTAGATGACATTGGACATGGATATTGCAACATTTTACCTAACCTTATCTAACCCATTTACAGCCCTTAAAAACTACCCAAACATTATATGAAGATATAATATAAATTGAAGATTTGCTTGAATACATTTGGATGTATTGCCATGTAACATATTGGGACTTTAGCCTTTGAATCTGCAGTCTTCTCATGATCCAAATTGTTCACATGATGAGAACTTGTTTGATGGATATATGATAAATAAAATCTCTTAAATTCAGTTAGTTTAACCCATGAAATTTGTGTCTTTTGCTTCGAAAATCTATAACATTTGTGTAATTAAATGATTGAAATATTCAATCAGATGAACTTTTCAGGCATCCCATGGGGAGACTCACCACAAACTTTTGGGTCATCAAAAAATTCAATTTGAATGGCTAAAGTCTCAAACATCACATCCCAATACAGTGGGATGTATTCTATCAAACATTGGTAAATTAGGACAAATCTCAATTAATCATACGGTTGCGAACATGAGATGCTTATCTACATCGTCGGGTCAATTAATGTGTAGAAAATAACTTTACTTACATGAAATCCACCCGGTCCATCATCATCACACCCATTGTTTGGCCTTGATTCCAAAAATCAGCTGATTAGTCAGCCAGCCACACAAATATGTAAAAAAAAAACCTCTAAATTCATAAGGTGTGGACCACCTGAGTTTTGGAATACTATGATTTTAGGGTAAGTATTTCATCGTGATGATACACATCAAATGAATGAATTAGATGGTATCTAAACATGGACGCAGATGGGCTAGTGACCCTGCCACTGGCCAATGGCTAGTGGTCAGTGCTTTGTGGGCCCCACCATGATGTATGTGTTTCATCTATGCCAACCATCCATTTTTCCAGATCACTTTATGGAACGAGACAAAAAAATGAGGTAGATATAAATCTCATGTGGACCACATCACAGGAAACAGTGTTGATTGAACGTCCACCATTAAAAACTTTTTTGGGGCCACAAAAGTTTTGGATCAAGCTGATATTTGTTTTTTCCCTTCATCAAGGTCTATATGACCTAATCAACATGTTGGATGTCAAATAAACATTACAGTGGCCCTAGGAGGTTTTTAATGGTGGACATTCAATCACTACTATTTTTTGTGGTGTGGTCCACCTGAGATTTAAATCTGCCTCATTTTTAGGTTCAAACCCTAAAATTATCTGAAAAAATGGATGGATTGTGTGGATAAAACATATACATCATGGTGGGGCCCACAGAGCACCGACCACTAGCCACCTGGCTAGTGGCAGAGTCACTGGCCAAACCGACTCCTCTAAAAACCAGGCTGAGGCCTCCCCAACAGGTGTTAATCGGGTCATCATATCCCAACTTTTCCCTAGCGTGTGACCTACCCAAGTACTGGATGGTCATGATTTTTGGAGTTTAAGGTGAACATGAGACAGCCTACATGATGGACGGGATGGATCTCATCAAAAGTTCCACCCACATGTTATTGAGCGATGTACACTAGAAAAGAAAAAATAAAAATAAAAAATCACCGGATGTTACTTTTTCTGCACAAGTCCTCATAATGGTGCGGTCCAATACCGAGACCACCGTAGGTAATGGTGTTGGCGGACACATGTTGTGCGTGTATGATATCCAAACCGTCAAAAAGGTGAGCCCTACCAGGATATGCACCTAACTTAAATATCAGGCTAAAATAATCATTAGATGGACGACAAAATAGAATACAACTGTCCAAAAAAATACCGTAATTCAAGAAACCCATGTGTGGCCCACCATGACGATGGCATGGCTCAGAAATCAGAGCTGATGGAATCATAAGTGGTTGCACCACTTGAATTTGGAGGTTTTTAAGCATTTTTCATTTTTTTACGATGGGTGTAACAACTCCAAAATTTTACGGTTTAAGCGCATATAACAAGAAATCAAAAGAAACACCTAAATCTTTTTGTTTATTTTACTTGAATTATATATTTGACTTATTTTGCTTACATGGCCCGATCAATTCCGTCCATTAGGTTCTAAGGACCAAAATATGAGAAACCTCCAAAAATTAGGCTAAATTAAGGTTTTGGTAAGTCACAATATGCAAAATAGAATTCATTAGCTACGTTGGAATATCCATCGAGGTTTTGGAGTTCACGATAGAGATACCAATGATTTTGACCATTAAAATATAATTGGGTGGACCAATGAACAAATTGGATCTTACATAGAAAGTTAGGAGGGTTTGAAATAAGAAATGCATATGTTTTAATAGTGGAAGAACGCTCAGTGTTGATTCATGACAGTTGTTCCATCAGAATAACGAATCTACCTCATTTTTCTACTAATGTCATAAAACTATGTTAGTAAAGTGGTGAATGGAATAGATCTTATGCACACATATTATATATGGGTCATCATAATAAAAGTGTAACAATATAGAGTGGGTGTAAAAAATATTCCAGCGTGCAAAAGTGAAATTGGGCTATTTACGTTACCGTAATTAGTCTGGATTTATGGGCCTTATATGCGGGGCTTTCTTGATGTATGTATCAAATCCGTACCGTCTAATAATCTTGTCACTAATTAAAATTCTTGGGGTTGAAAATTTTATTCGAAGGAAAACTAATGTGGATCACATCGCCTTAAATAGTGAAAATTAAATGGGCACCTTCGAATATTCTTGTGGGCCACAAAAGTGTTATTTCGAGTAGATTTTTGGCTCATCCTTTATGAGGAGATTACCTATCTCATTCATGGTTTAGATTTTCATAAGACCTATCAAAAAATTAAATAAATAAATAAGTACAAAAAATAAAGTTTGATTGTCAGCGTTGAAACCAAGTTATTTTTTAACGTTAGAAACTATCCTGGGTCATCAGATTGTGACTCACAGTGATGTATACATTGTATCAAATCCATCCATTTGATTTGGGAGGTTATTATGGGTTAAGAGTGTAAATTTAGGACATATCTAAAATGTGTGTGACCATACAGAAAGAAAATAGTAGTAGTTGTACAATAATCGTTTACGTTATTGGTGTGGTCCACATATTTCAGATTATATTGAAAATTTTTCTCAAAGGTCAATATAGCAATGTTAACCATATAGTCAATCCAGATCCCAGTAAGTAGGACCCACATAAAAATAAATGTGTGTTAGATATATATAATAAAATATAACTCCACCTTCTGATGCACGGTAACTTATATAAGTTGCATGCATGTTTATGACAAAATATACATAAGCTAAATTATGTATCATTATGATATGCTATTAGAAGATCCAAGCCATCTATGTGGTGGTTCATCTTATAAGATATCTAGTATGTCTTTTGGGCCGAGATAGATACGATGAACCCTATCTATTACGTATGTTACTTGAGTATCACTTCCATGTAAGACCTTAATTAGTAATCAAAACAAATCAAATATTTTATGAGTTTAATATATGGATTTTAATATTATGGTGTACTGCATATGGATTATTTATAGGTAATTTCTAATCCGCTCCATCGGATCCTCTTTAAACCATCCGGTGAGTAATCCCAACATGTTTCCTCTCCATATGATTTAAATAATTTGTTGTTGTGAATGACTAGATTTAAATTGTTTATAAACTGATTTGTGCTTACATATTCTTGGATTATGAACATGTGAAAGGCCTCTGGAATAAGAGATGTTCCACCGATATGAAACCATCAAACATTCATGCCAAAGCATCATTAATTTATTTGTGCATTACCAGGGGACAACCCATTGTACCCACAAAGACACTAAATGTGGAAGCCTACCCAATGGGGGGATCCAAAACCTTGCTCCAAAATTACCAAGGATAGAGGTTCAATTAAAGTTTCCTGTGATGTGGTCCACTTGAAATTTTAATTTGCTTCATTTGCGGGTTGTCGATATCCAACTCAAAATTACGGTTTTATTTATACTCATGATGATCATCAACATTCATAGCATACGCTTTAATTATTTGCATTGTATTTTAGATTTTTATGTCTTACTTGTATGTATTATTTTAATTGTACTAGGGAACCATGATGGGTTACTCAGTACGCAGTCTGCCCCTGACAGGTTATTGATGGAAAAGTACAGGAATTGAAGTAGATAGAACGACTCAAGAGCAAGAATATGAAGCCAAACTGTAGATGCATTGTGAGATCATTTGAGGGCATGATTAACTAAAAACGAGCTTACGTCGTTGGACCAGTAGAATAATTGAATGAGACATTTGTTTTCTATTATTATTTTATTTCTGTTTTAGAATGACTTTAAATTTAAATTTTGTTTTATTTTTTTAATAACTTGATGATTCCAATGACTCAAATAAAAGTCTCAATTTATTTTCTGTGGTGGGTTTATAGCTTTTATTTGTATTTTTATTTTCTCTTGATGTGTGGTGATAAATGTTTGAGACTAGATCAAGTTGACATGATATATTGATAGAGTTAATGTGAACATAAAATTTGGATTTATTTACCTCTAGTAAATAAGGTGACCTGTTTGGTTTAAGTATACTAAGTGTAACTGTCATCGTGATGTAACTCATCTCCGAGGGTGCATATGGGCGTGAATTTTGGGATGTGACAATGGGCCCACTTGATGACTGGATCACCGCCACGTGTCCCCATCCACTTAAGACAGCACCCCTATGCTGCGCAGACACGTGGAATTACCCATACAGTGGGGACGCAGGAAGGATTTCACAGGAAGTTCCTGCGCTGGGAAGCTATGTGATGTTTGTGTGATAAATCCACTCCGTCAATCTGTTTTGCCAATTTATTTTAGTACATAATACAAAAAATGGGACAGATCTAAAACTCAAGGAGGCTACACCAGAGAGAAAAATGGGTAAAGAAATGCTTGCCAGTGAAACCTTCCAATGTGTGGCCCCACTTCACCCAAGATAGTGCTGCCCTTAACATGGCCCAGCCCTAGCTCGATGTATGTATTCTATATCTACGCCGTTCATCCATTTTTCTATATCAGTTTAGGCATGAGCGGAAAAATGAAGAAGATCCCAATCTCAAGTGGACCATACCATAAGAAACAATGGTGATCGAATGCATTACCATTAAAAACTTCTTAGCCCCACCTTAATATTTCAGTAATGTTTATTTATCATTCAACCTATTTATAAGTTCACATAATTCTGGATGAAGGGAAAACAACAAATATCAACTTGCTCTAAATCTTTTTCAACTCATTAATGATCAATCACCATTGTTTCCCATGGTATGGTCCACCTTAGAATTGGATTGTTTCATTTTTGAGATCATGGGCTAAAATGATTTGGAAAAGCAAATGGACAACAAAGATATAGAATACATACATCAAGGTGGGCCTATAGTAGGGCCCCACCTAATCCGTTAACATGATCTCACTTGATTTTTATGAGTGTGAGCCCTGCCCTTTATTCCCCTTAAGAAATCAGGTTTGGCTTAGGTATTATCTTTTTCGATTAGTTAAATTCGAGCTAGCCAGGTCCAAATAGGGTCTATTAACTTGGACCGGGTTAAAATCGAGTCATCCGGTCCAATTATTAAGCAAGTCAGGTTTGATTATTTTAATATTAATATTATATATTTCAAATATATTTGTGTTTTGTGCCTTAAAAAGTTAATATGATGATCATGACTATTGAATTGATGGTCGTATATGTAGATTATGATAACCATGAATCCTATGTGGACATGTTATTAATGATATAGTTAATGTGTAATTTTATTTTAAGTATATGTAAACATGGATTAAAGGAGATGATTTCTTTTGTTGTCCCTGGGAAATTGAGTTTCATTACGATGGTTATTGACCAAGTGAGAGTTGTGTTCACACCCTAATCCATAGCTCAGGTGGTAGACTTGAGTGAAGATAACCTCCAACAATCTTAAAGCATTATCTGATGGAAACCGAAAGCATATCATCCATCAAACTGATGAATCAAGATTTGATTTGTCTTGATTGGTTTGATGAAATCAATTTTACAAGGTGGCAAGACAAGATCAAGTTTCTTCTGATAGCCTTAAAGATCTATTACATTTTAGATCCAAATCTGCAACAGCTGCCTAAAGCTATTGACGAGGACACACCTGAATAGATCGTCGCCCACAGTAAATGAGCTGAAGACAAACTTCTGTGCCGTGAACACATACTGAATGCGCTCTCCGACCATCTGTACCATTTGTACACACAAACATCTTCTACAATAGAAATTTGGACCGCCCTGGAGTTCAAATACAAAACTGAAGAAGAACGTACCAACAAGTTCCTGATAGCCTGGTACTTCGACTATAGCATGGTAGATAATAAACCACCGCTGCTTCAAATCTAAGAATTGCAGCTAATAGTGAATAAAATCAAGGCCATTAAAATTGATCTTCCCGAGTCATTCCAAGTTGGGGTTATTATCGAAAAGTTGCCCCCGATATTGAAAGAAAATAGAAAGAAGTTGCTGCATAAGTTTGAGGACTACACACTGGAACAAATCTAGAAATATCTTCAAATTGAGAAAGAATCCCACAACTGCGATAAAAAGACTGAAAATAAGAATTCTTCGTTCAAAGTACACGCAGTAGAGGATACTAATGACAAGAATCCCAAGAAGGACGATTCCCTGGAACCCAATAAAGGAAAATTTAAGAAAATTCAGAAGAAGAACGGAAAGTTTAAAGGCCCTTGCCATGTCTGTGGAAAAACTGGGTATTATTCTCGAGTTTATTGATATCGCAAATCAAAAAAATAAGCTAGTGTAGTAAAAAGCGATATAGTGGCAATGATCACTGAAGTGAACACTGTTGATGCAAAAATCTGATCTCTACTTTCCGAGTCCCTTGCTTGCAATAATATGAAAGACACAGGGGTCCTGGCTCAAGCTGGGGAACCTCCGATGCTTAAGTCAATAAGGATCCAGAAAAAGGAGTTTTTTAGGGTTTCTCTTGAGTACCTTTCACCCTTGGAGTCTCTCCTGTTTATAGGAGAGAGAGGACCCCGCCGTACAGGGATTCTTTTCCCTTATCTTTGGAGATTTAATCCTTTTGACAGATTTCACCCGATCTCGAGATCCTCGAGATCGGACACCTGTACTTCTGAATTTTTGGGGTGGTATTTGATTTCATATCATCTTTCTTTGACTCGGCTCAGCCGTTTCCGACTCTGGAAGAGTCTCGGCTAGCTTAGGAGAATAAGTTTTTTGTCTTCTTACGGGCGGAATAGTTTCGGTTTTTATCCGTCATCCTTCCTTACTCCGTAGCTGACGTAACCAACTTACCGAGTCGGTTTCTCATTGTTGGTCGGACGGCTTATAACTTATTTGGCCTTAGTCGGCTTATACTGACGTTGCTAACTCGTCGACCAAGTCAACTTATCAAGCCTCTGGCTTCGTATCTCGGACTTAGCTGCTTTCTCCGAAGACCGAGAAAATAAGGGGGTAGAGTTGGTTCGCACCATACCCGAGTCTTCGGACTTGGCATATTTTTTTCCCTAATAGTAAGCCCCGTTACTCCTTGTGTCTCTTGCAGCACTAAGGAGTGACGAATTTTTAGGTCGGTCTTAGAACGGAAGCCGAGGTTATGATGAGACAATTAATGCTCTTTGGGTCGTCCTTAACTTGCGACGGTTCGTTTACCGAGGTCGCACGACTAGTCAACTGCCAAGTCGTTATTCCCGCGAATGGACGTCGGACGCATGGCGAAGACATTACTGTGGTCAGTCGGGGTGCGCCAGGTGTCGAGCAGGGGAGTCGAGGCAGGTGTCGTTTCGTCTACCCATTAAATACTCTTGCCACACGTCCGACGTCCACTCGCGAGAATAACGACTTGGCGGTTGACTGCTCGTGCAACCTCGGGAAACGAACCGTCGCAAGTTAAGGATGACCCAAAGAGCATTAATTGTCTCATCATAACCTCGGCTTCCATTCCAAGACTGACCTAAAAATTTGTTACTCCTTAGTGCTGCAAGAGACACAAGGAGTAAGGGGGCTTACTGTTGGGGAAAAAATATGCCAAGTCCGAAGACTCGGGTATGGAGCGAACCAACTCTACCCCCTTATTTTCTCGGTCTTCGGAGAAAGCAGCTAAGTCCGAGATACGAAGCCAGAGGTTTGATAAGTTGACTCGGTCGACGAGTTAGCAACGTCAGTATAAGCCGACTAAGGCCAAATAAGTTATAAGCCGTCTGACTGACAATGAGAAACCAACTCAATAAGTTGGTTGTATCAGCTACGGAGTAAGGAAGGATGACAGATAAAAACTGAGACTATTCCGCCCGTAAGAAGGCAAAAAGCTTATTCTCCTAAGCCAGCCGAGACTCTTCCAGAGTCAGAAATGGCCGAGCTGAGCCAAGGAAAGACGATGTGAAATCAAATACCGCTTCAAAAATCCAGAAGTACAAGTGTCCGAACCCGAGTGGTTTCCGCATATTCCTTCATGTACCTCCCGTAATACGTAATCAGCTTCATGGGAATTCAAACATCGTAGTAAGGGAGTATAGAAACCTTTCTTGTATAGTACCCCGTTCAGAATAGTGTATCGTGATGCTCGGATCTTTAGCCGCCGAGCCTCGATGCGATCTTCAGGCAGCTTCCCCTTATTGATATAATGGATGATAGGGTCGAACCAGGTCGGTTCCGACTCAATAGCATGTATAGTCGAGTTGATCGGTTCAGTGATACTCGACTTAGCGACATATGCGATCGGCACGGCGACATATTCGATCGGCACCGATCTGGGTATTTCATCTTCATCGGCTGAGGCAAGTTTTGCTAACAAATCAGCTTTGGCATTCTCAGTTCTGAGGATTCGAATTATTTCGCATTGTCAAAATCCGCTGATTAATTCTTTGGCTTTCTCCATGTAAGCCTTCAGTTGTTCTTTCCATGTTTGGTAAACACCGGTGACCTAGTTGACGACAAACTGTGAATTACTGAATACATTGAGATGAGTTACACCTAAGCTCGTGGTGAGTCGAAGGCCAAGTTGTAACATCCCGGATTTTTGCCACTTGGAATTAGACGTCCTTCAGCAATAGGTCAATCCTAACACCTGATTAACTTCTCAAACACTCAATTTAAAGGTCTCAAATTTCTTCTTCAAACCATTTTCCTGAAAACCTCATTTTTCTTTCACAAATCTCATCTCTCACTATCTTATCCTTCAAACTTGTTTAAGTACTTTCATGTTAGAAACAAATCTTAAAGTTTAGGTAAATATAACGACTCGGAAAAATTAGGTTATGAAATAACTAATCGAAAGCATGTTATAGGTTACCAAACTGCCGTATACGAAAGCTTAGTGAATCCATCGACTCCGTTACGATTCTACGACAAAAGGTGCGGACTTTAAGTGTATAGGTTATGGTTTTCAACGCTTTCAATGTCAGATAATGATAGATTCATGATCTGCATGCAATTGCACATGTATAAAGTGCTGTCTGTTTTCCTGTTTATATGGTGCTTTATAACATGCTTTATAACATGCTTTGTAACATGCTTTATGACATGTTTGTTAACATGCTTGACTTACTTTGTTTATTATGCTTTACTCCACATGCTTTGGAATATGGATTGATTGCTTTTGGGACTAATTTTAGTCCAGACAATCAGTACCAGACTTGAGATCGTGGTTGAGATTCATTTCGCCACGTAGGATGTGTTTGACGAACCCGAGTCGTACTTCAGTTGGCGACAGTGGTTAGGCCACGCGAAGTGCTTATGCACTTCATGTCGTTCAATTGATTATGCGCTCGAGCTAGTCAGGCTCGTCAAGTAACCCGATCTGTCTAATATATGTTCACCATGTTTGGACACTACTGCTTGAACTTAGGGTATCAAACTTACCAGTGAAATCCTTTTTAACCACGGTACCTCGATCCGCTAAGACTCATGAGCTGAACATGGTGGTATGGGACACCGTGGTCGAGGTGTCGGCCTACGTTGGGGCCATGTGCCCCCCCGTAGTGACCAGTGAGCAACCAGACTCGTGAGCCGATTATGGTGGTATGGGACACTATATTCGTGCTGTTGGCCTACATTGATAAGGTGATGGGGGAGTGGTGCAACGAATGCGAGCAACAGCCCTGACAGCCCTTTGTAGTTACCTCGAGCATACTCTGAATTTGCGGTGAGGCGACGAGTTTTGCCACAGTGTATAGATTATGAACTAGGCCTGTATCTGTATAGTGATGAACCGTTAAAGAGGTGATGGGGGAGTGGTGTAACCATTATGCGTAACAGCCCTGGCAGCATCTGCAGCGACCTAGAAATGCATTATCGTATGAGATTAACTAGGACTGACGACCCTAGAATGGATCATGTTTGGGAATGATACAAGGGAGGTACCTTAGTTTCCCAATACTGCTGTTTGAAATGGACTAATAACTACTCAGTAATCATGCTCATCATCGCACCGCATGTGCCTAGTAGATGTGGAGCACTGAGGGAGGTATGCATCCGCGAACGTAAGATGATGTTGCATGAGGGTGGTTTGGCAAGGGCATCTATCATGACTGCATTCATACTTGCATTAATAATAGTATTTAGAATTGTTGATTGTACTGCTTTATCATTACTGCTTGACTGAATTAATAACATGTTAACCTATGCTTTATTGTTCCACTGAGTTGATCACTCACTCCCACGATATGGGACGATGTTCCGAACACCCACCAGACTTTGTCTGATTGTAGATGGCGACGCTACTTCTGATTGCAGAATGCTTTCTCGTATATGCTGTTTTCTGGCGGCTTCGTGAGAGTCGTGCCTTGATTGTCGGGGCTACAGGGATGTTGACTAGATCACACTACACAACTTGGTATAATTTAAAATTGTACTTGTAATTATTTAACCTAGTAATGTTATCACACTCTGGAGACTCACCACAGTTTATATATTTTACATATCTATTACAGTCTTCCGCTCGCAAATTTAACTGTCTCTGGAGTATGATATGCTGTTTTGACTTAATCTCACTCATGTTCACTACTCTAATACAGACAACATTCAATCATCATTCATTTTGTTGCATAAGTGATGCGTTGGAACTCGGGAGTTGAGTTTATGCTCGACCCTCGATTTTCAGGGCGTTACAAGATGGTATCAGAGCATGATTTGGATTAAACCGGACCTGGGTTATGGTCACACGACGCACTCTGACGCACTCTAACTTAGGAGGGGGCGAAGAAACATAGAAACTAACTTAGGATTTTCCAAATTCGCCGAACGGCGAAACCGACCGAAATCGACCGCTGAGATTGGGCCCGTACACACCCATGATCACGCGAAACGATCCCGAATTACTTCTAGACCGTCAGTCGACGGGTTTGAGTCGTTCCCTAGAAACGAATGTCCTTAGGTTGTGGGTCAACCACAACACCTTACACTTCATCTCAAAGCCTAAAACCCCTTTTATCCAATTCCTTCAAATTCTCTCCTTGCACCACTTCATTCTTTAATTTTTTCTAAATCCTTTCATATCAGATATAAATTCTAACATATAAATGATGAAGAATAATACTTAAACAAAAAATAAATAAATAAATAAATTTACTATAAATAGTGAATATATGTCGAAATTGGACTTTTGACCATTCAAATTATGGAATCTCGTTAAATAAATGGGTTAGTTGGATAGATTAGTACCTCCTACCCCAAAAATCATATGCTACACATCATATAAACTCATTCCGGTTTGTAAATTGGCCCCGAAAATGCCTTAAATGGAGTCGGGGGCCAAACGGAGCACTTGCAGGATGACCCAGGGTGGGACCCATATTTTTTTTTGGGGCCTAGGGGTCACGAGGACCTTGCCCAAATGGCGAGTCATCGCCAACCACTCCAAAAGTCGACGAGGCCTCCCCGGGTTTCGGGCCCGGCCGGGCGGGCCGGTTGGGCTGATCATGTTTGGGGCCTAGGGAACCCCCTGGTATATGGGCCGTCCCTTAAAACCTTCTCAAACTAGTACTTCCTTCACAAACTAGTACTCCCTTAAAACCTTACCAAATTAGTACTCCCTTAAAACCTTCACAACCTCCCTTTCAATCCCTCATTCCACTGTTTTCTGTTAAAACTCACACCCCTCCATCGTTCATAGCAACACCTACCCTCTACCCTTTCCGTTTTTCCTCATTTGAGCTCCCACACCCCCTCATTTGTAGCTCAAAACCGTGTAAGCTCTCAACCCATCCTATTTCTTCATTTCCTTTCTTCAAAACCTATCTTTTGGAGCCTTTACAATCCCTGTTGAGGTTCAAACTCGTGGAGAATCAAAAGTTCTAGCCCCTATGTTAGGATCTTTATGTTTTCATTTTGATGGAATGTGTCGAATGTTTGGCAAGTTAGAGTTGTATGTGACAATTGTGAATTCCTTCCACCCCTCCACCATTACTCCTCTTGGCCTCACCATTTCACACCCATATGAACACAAAATCCATATTTTTTTTTTGTGTCCCATAACTTTCATAACCTCTGAATGTTAGGATGTTTAGGGCCCGTTCGGCCAATTGCATTAGGTAAGATTAAGGTGGCTAGAATTGTAAAAGTAACAATAAATGTATGTAAAATGTATGTGTAAGGTATGCTCACTAGATTGGGTGTATCCCATGTTTTCCAATACCATGTTTGGAGTGTATGCAATTAAGAGTAAATCCCAGAATTTTCCTTTCCAAGTACACTTAGAGATTCATGATCATGGGATTTGGAAATCCCATCTCACACTTCCAACACAAGACTCATTTTCCAAAGCCTATAAAATTAATCCCCTACCACCCTCCTACCAAACATGCCACTCCAAATCCTGAAGTGGGATTAGCAATGCAGTCCCATTTAAGATAATAGGCCCTAGAGTTTTGGACCTAGAGCGGTGCTCCTAGATTTCGATAGGCTTGATCGTGTAGGAAACTCAACAAATTTATAATGTGAACCTTAGGACCCTCTTTGTTGGAATGAGCATATGTGAAATACTCGAGCGTCAAGTATAGGCAACTCAGTTCCAATTAGACAACTTTGACCCTAGGTGATAAGACCCTTTTTGTATTAGAAATGATGTGAACTCATCTAGCGTAAGAGCATAGACTTTGGACTACACCTAAGGATTTCCACTACTCCAAAATTAAGACTAGACCACTGGTTACATTAGAAAATGCCAGAGACCGATAGATGTAGCTAGGTCAAATCAATACACCTCTTTGATCTGGGTGGCGCAGCAAAAGCGTGGTGGACCCTACCCCACTGGCCCAGGATCGAAACTGTGCTCGTTAAATACGAACATTATAGAAGCCCTAGCAAGTTCTACTATGAGAAACCGTTTTAAGATGATCTAGTAAGATTTGATTCACCATTTCCTTGGACATATATAATAATGAGGACTCTCTTAAACTAAAACCTAAAGGGCAACCTTAGAAATAGGCAATTTGAGCCTTTCAATGATGGACATTCTCTAAGTTTTTAGAGTGATCGGTCTACAAAGATACTGAAATATAAACTATGAAGCATTCGCGGATTGACCCAATTCTCAATCCTGGGCGACTACCAATGGATTCACTACTTAGCCGAGCAGAAGACCAGGATCCATCAGGATTCGGAAGGGATACGATGAGCTTTCTACCCTGGCCCGGTAGATGATCGATGTATCGAGATTAAGCCCACTATAACCGTCTCTCCGTGTTGGTCAAACAATGAAAATAGCTTACTCTAAATAATTGGGGATTGTCGTCAAGACTCCAAATAGGTAAAGAAATAAATTGTAGCAAACCATCAGGGTATGAGAAATGGATAAAGAAATAAGTTTTAAGGGGGATAGACTAAAATTAACCAGGCTAGTATATACTCTACCACGCGTAGAAACTTGAAATCAATAAAACTTAGGCAAAAGAAATAAGTAAATCTTTCCTTATTACCCTTAGGCAATTTCGGGGATGAAATTTTATTTTAAAGGGGGTAGATTGTAACATCCTGAATTTTTGCCACTTGGAATTAGACGTCCTTCAACAATCGGTCAATCCTAACACCTGATTGACTTCTCAAACACTCAATTTAAAGGTCTCAAATTTCTTCTTCAAACCATTTTCCTGAAAACCTCATTTTTCCTTCACAAATCTCATCTCTCACTATCTTATCCTTCAAACTTGTTTAAGTACTTTCATGTTAGAAACAAATCTTGAAGTTTAGGTGAATATAATGACTCGAAAAAATTAGGTTATGAAATAACTAACCGAAAGCATGCTATAGGTTACCAAACTGCCATATACGAAAGCTTAGCGAATCCATCGACTCCGTTACGATTCTACGACAAAATGTGCGGACTTTAAGTGTATAGGTTATAGTTTTCAACGCTTTCAATGTTAGATAATGATAAATTCATGATCTGCATACAATTGCACATGTACAAAGTGCTGTCTGTTTTCCTGTTTATATGGTGCTTTATAATATGCTTTGTAACATGCTTTATGACATGTTTGTTAACATGCTTGACTTACTTTGTTTATTATGCTTTACTCCACATGCTTTGGAATATGGGTTAATTGCTTTTGGGACTATGATTTTAGTTCAGACAATCAGTACCAGACTTGAGATCGTGGTTGAGATTCATTTCGCCACGTAGGATGTGTTTGACGAACCCGAGTCGTACTTCAGTTGGCGATAGTGGTTAGGCCACGCAGAGTGCTTATGTACTTCATGTCATTCAATTGATTGTGCACTCGAGCTAGTCAGGCTCGTCAAGTAACCCGATCTGTCTAATGTATGTTCACCATGTTTAGACGCTACTGCTTGAACCTAGGGTACCAAACTTACCAGTGAAATCCCTTTTAACCATGGTACCTCGATCCGCTAAGAATCATGAACCGGATATGGTGGTATGGGACACCATGGTCGAGCTGTCGGCCTACGCTGGGCCATGTGCCTCCCCGTAGTGACCAGTGAGCAACCAGACTCGTGAGCTGATTATGGTGGTATGGGACACTATATTCGTGTTGTTGGCCTACATTGATAAGGTGATGGGGGAGTGGTGCAACGAATGCGAGCAACAGCCCTGACAGTCCTTTGTAGTGACCTCGAGCATACTCTGAATTTGCGGTGAGGTGACGAGTTTTACCGCAGTGTATAGAGTATGAACTAGGCCTGTATCTGTATAGTGATGAACCGTTAAAGAGGTGATGGGGGAGTGGTGTAACCATTGTACGTAACAGCCCTGACAGCCTCTGCAGTGACCTTGTAACGACCCGAAAATTTCCGTACATTGGGTCGAGTAACACCTCGACCAGAAATCACGTAGGATTAAATACTTTAGAAATTTAACAAAGTTAACTAAGTACTAAACTCGATTAGTCATGAAATCCGACAGGATCGCTTTAAATATGATCTGCAAGGCCCAAAAGTTGCAGAATCATTGACGCTAGGTTACCCTAAAGTTTAGAACCAAACTCATTTCCCGTCTGCTCTCAGGAATGAAACGAAACTTCGTATTAGGTCTAGATCGCACATCGGGAGTCCGATTAATCCGAAGCTAAGGAACTAGGACCGCCCCACTGGGCTTAACAATCATCTCAAAAATCAGCTCCATCCGAAGTTCCACGGCCATTCGTTTCGAGTCGGAGCGAGGGAATGTGAAAAACACTATTCCCATGCCAAAATAAATATCTGGAATAGTGATCTGGCATCATTCGTTGACGCGTCAGTATTAAGCAACCTGACCGTCAGAATCAGACCAAATTACACCCTCGGATTAAGAAAAATTTCAGGAACATTTACATGTACTTAGAATTTCGATCGTGGCCATGACCGTCGAGCGAAAGTGGTCGCCACATGCGATCTGGGAATCCGATCGAGTCAAAAACGTAATCCCACGTAGATCCATAGATGGTGAGCTTAAGTCTGACGTTTGGTTCAAGGAGGGCCACCAGAACCTCCCTTTTGAGCTGGAAAAGTGACGAATATCCTATATTAGCAGTACCCCTTGAACATGAGTCTAATTTCGGAATGTTTTTGGCTATAAAAGGGGCTTAGAACAGCCCCCTCTCACAGCCATGAATTTTGGAGAAAAACCCTAGAGGGAGAGAGAGAAAAGAGAGAAGAGCTTGGGTTTTGTTCGGAGATCTTCCTCTCTACTGCGTTGGATTGTTACACGGCCTATACCCTTACTGTTCTAGGTGCTTTCCCGTGCGGTATCCATCCCATTTGAAGGTAAAAACCTAACCCTAGGTGATTTAAGGTAGAATCGATGTGGGATGTGTAACGACTAACCGATAGGTTCGCTCTTTAGGTAGAAATCTCCGTATACGGAAGTTCTACTACCCTTGCTTGATTCGTTGAGTTTCAAAGGCAAAGGTGAGGACTTTAAGTGTATAAGTTACGGTTTTAACGCTTTCAATGTCGGATAATGGTAGATTCATGATCTGCTTGTAAATGCACATGTACAAAGTGCTTTCAGTTTCTGTTTCGATTAACGTTGTAGAAATTGAATTTCACATACTCTAGGTATACGTAGAAATACCGTATACGTTTTTTTGGAAAAACGTTTGACATGTTTATTTAATGTATTATTATATGTTATATGGATAAAATACTAATTTGGTGAAAGGAATTGCTGAAATACATGTTCATGTGTAAATGCTACGTATGTTGAAATTGTATATTCTAGAAATACCGTATATGTACTTTTTTTAGGAAAATGTATGACATATTTATTTAATGTATGATTATACAATATATGTATAAAATATTAGTTCGGTGAAAGGAATCGCCAAAATACATGTTCCCTTGTAAATGTCAAGTATGTTGAAATTGCGTATTCTAGAAATACCGCATATGTGTAAAATTTGGAAATGTAATTGTCATGATTATTTGTTGTATGATTATGATATACGCGGGTAAATTAACCGCTTGGTAAAAGAATAGCCCTAATACGCAATTGCTAACATACGTTATGTATGTTGGAATCGCACACTCTAAGTGTTTGGTGTACATGCTTATGTGCGTAGAAGCTTGGGTGTTAGTGCCTTAGATAGCGTGATATGGAATTCCCGACTCCCTTAGAGACATGTAGGGTCCCCTCTATGCGGTGGTTCGCTATAACCACTCACTTGTGATGCGTATGTAATTGTATCCCTATGTGTATAGTGCTTTATAACATGCTTTACAACATGCATTATAACATGCTTTACTTCATGCTTTATAATATGCTGCTAACATGCTTTACTTCATGCTTTACTTCATGCTTTACAACTGTTTGAGTTTGGGACTATGCCTATAGTCCAAACATTGATATCTGAGACTTGCGGTTGTGGCGAGATTCATATCGCCACAACGGACATGTCTGGCGAACGCAGTCGTACTTCGGTTGGCGATAGTGGTTGGCCACACGGAGTGCTTTTGTGCTCCATATCGCTCAACTTGTGGTGCGCTCGAGCTAGTCGGGAACTCGTCAAGCAAACCGATATGTGTATATGTATGTTCACCATGTTTGGTCATACTCTTGCTTGAACCTAGGGTACCAAACTTACCGGTGGCGATCCGTTAACCATGGTACCTCGATCCGCTAAGACGCATGAGCCGGGCATGGTGGTATGAGACACCGTGGTCGAGCTATCGGCCTCTGGCCGGGGTCATGTGCCTCCCCGTAGTGACCATTGCGCAACCAAACTCGTGAGCCGATTATGGTGGTATGGGACACTATATTCGAATTTGTCGATACTTACGGGGCGAGAGAAATACGGTGAGACACATGTGCTCGTCTTTGACGGCGACGAGTCCTCCGTAGTATCTTGAGTATACTCCAAGTGTACGTGATTGGCGACGAGTCTTTCACACGGTAACTAGAGTATGAGTTGAGCGAAGTACGGTGAGACTGTACTTGGTGACGGCTAGTGATTGAGCCAAGTACGGTGAGATATGTACTTGGTGACGGCCGACAATTGAGCCGCATACGGTGAGATCTGTATCCGTATTGCCGACGGGTGCGAGCCCGCTGCGATGCCTTCACTACGCTTCTCAAACCATAATATCGTATGAGATTAGCTAGGATTGACGACCTAGAATGGATCATGTTTGGGAAATGATCTGAGGAGGTACCTTAGTTTCCCAATCTTCTTGGTTGAAATGGATTAATAAAAACTTGGTAATCATGAGCATCATCGCACCGCATGTGCTTTGTAGATGTGGCGCACTGAGGGAGTTAGCATTCGCGAACGTAAGATGATGTCGCTTGAGGGTGGTTTGGCAAGGGCATACTGACATCATGTCATATCATTTTGCACTTAACAAGAGTAATTAGAAATGTTTGATTTGTCTTGCGTTATCATTCTTGCTTGATTGATTTGATAACATGTTAACCTATGCTTTATTGTTCCACTTTGAGTTAGCTACTCACTCCCACGTTACGGGACGGTGTTTGCAACACCCACCGGACTCTGTCGCAGTGTAGATGGTGCCTCGTTCGGAAGGCCGGAGCTCGACTTCGAGGAGGATCGGGAGGAGTTCTCCTTTATGCGGTACTCGACGGCTATGCTTAGGCAGTGCATCGCGGGATTTCTGGGGCCTCTTTTGAGGATTGTATTTTGATTTTTGACTTAGAAACAATACGTGTATATTGGTACTCGGTTAGTACTCATACTACGAAGTTCACAAAATTTTGATACTTTACATATTTTGAATATAAAATTTGAGTCTTCCGCTTGCCTTTATACAATTGAGCTGGAGTATGAATTCTTGTTTTGGTATAATCTCATTCATGTTTATTACTCAGACAACATTTAACCATCATTGTGTATGTTGCATAAGTGATGCGTTGGAACTCGGGAGTTGAGTTCATACTCGACCCCCGAATTTCAGGGCGTTACAAGTTGGTATCAGAGCATGATTTTGATTAAACCGGACCTGAGTTATGTCCCCACTACGTACGCTGACGTGTTACAACTTAGGAGGGTGCGCAAAAATATAGAAACAGTCTTAGGGTCTCCGATTTCACCGTTCGGCGAAATTCATTAAAAACGAACGCGTTGATCGAGTCGTACTCGATCTGACCACCCCGCCGTAAATGCTTATCCGATAGGCATTGAATATGGGCGCTTCGCGGGCGCAAGGTTGTGTTTGAAGCTCATGTGGATGAAAGGATGTTCGGGCTACACCGATGATGGACCACTTGGTGGATATCGGATGGAATTCTATTTTTGAAGGCGAGTCCCCGCATGTGAGAACACGGTTCGCGCTTTCTACGCTCACATCGTGGACTCATCGGTAGAGCCTCTTCAGTTTCTTGTCTCTGTGAGGGCATAAGGCGCACAATCCTTTGTGGATGAGGTGGTTCGAATCACGAAGATCCCGCTTGGTCAAGTGCATCCTAGTGATGACTCTCTAGAAGTGCGCGGGGAATCGTCGCACGCGATTTCTCCGTGGTCGCCGGGTTACTTGGAAGCGAGGAAATTGTATTGCGGCGACAAAGATGACCGAAGACTTCCATTTACTCCATCACATTTTCACATACAATGTATACCCACGGTGGGGAAACCGCACGGAATGTACTAGGGTGATGGTGGACTTTACGTACAAGATGGGACGCGGGGACAACATATGCCTACCCACATTCATCCTATCCCGGATAGTTCATGTTGTTCGTTACGCCGGAAATGATCTTTCGCTCCCATTTGGCCGTCGATCTGCGGGATGGCTCGTGATGTAGGCTACTGATTGAATATGGAGGATCTTGCACCGGTCAGGAGTCATAAGTGAAGCGACACTCGGGAATATGAAGATCGGCCCTCAACGGCGGCATTTGCAAGCTTGATTCGACGAGTCCGGAGATGATGAGTCGGATAGCGCCGGTGAGGAGAGTGTTGACCTCCGGTGAGAGTGATGAGGAGCGCGGTGATGACATACGGGAAGAAGAACACGAGGCTCGGGACGAGGAGAGTTCACCCCTACGGCTCAGGAGCAGGGTGTGGATCGAGATGCTTTTGATGCGCGATTGGCCCGTCTTGAGGAGGGGCAAGCCGCCCTGCAGCAAGAGGTTGGACAAGTTCGGGTTGAGCTTGGTGAGACTCGAGCCAAGCTTGAAGAGACCGAAGCCTACATGAAGAGGAGCTTTAAGAAAGTGTCTCGTACGTTGAAGGCCATTTTGTGCTGTGTGCAGGACAAGAACGCTCCTCCTCCACCGCCTGCTTCGGATGTTTAGTCATCTACGTGGTTGTGTGTTGTTGTTTGCTTTGGTTACTGTGATAGGCGGTTTATGTTTTCATGTAGATGATGTAGTAGATAGTAACATGTTTTAGGTGTTTGATGTAGTGGATGTATTGGCTATCATGTGATTTCTGTCGTGATTCATGTAACTCTGTATTCCATGTATTATGACAATTTTGGGTAAATGAAAAGCATATAGCCTCTTTGTTTTGATGATGTGTGGAGTGCTTAAGTGCTTTATGAAGTGTATTGTGCCTTATCTCACAAATGATCTACCCTATGTTGTCTAGGGCATGCCGCGGCAGTATACGCGGAGAACGGCACGCCTCCTTCTGACTAGCTCTATGGACCAGACTCCTTCTGGTAGTAGCGGTCCTGCGGACCGAGGGTTGGGATCTGATCAGCCTCCTGCTGGTCCTATCGGTGGACAGCCACCTTATACGCCCCCTGTCCGTGAGCAGTATCGGCCGTCTTCTTCTGCGCAGCATGACTCTCAGGCTGCTCCGCCGACTGATAGGTTTGAGCAGCTGATGATGATGATGCATCGCGGCGGATGCGACAGACGGAGATGCATCGCAGCAGCGGCAGTCTCTGGACAGCGGCCGGCATCGGCGGCTTATGGCCACTATCGGCGAGGCCTTGTCCGTGGTGGTAGTGCGACTCCACTACGACATCCGCACATCCCGATGCGCATTCGAGCCTCTGCTCGGGTTGAGGATGTGCCTCGCCCCATCCGTCGCACCTCCCTGCTTGGAGAGGTCGGTACTCGTGGTCTACTCGAGCGATTTCGGCGCTTGAGGCCTCCCTCATTTATGGGTTCTCACGGCACCCAGGAGGCGGAGTTCGGTTAGGCAGGCCGCATCTCCAAGATGCTTACGGATGCTACATTGCTCGGAGGCGGAAGCGAGGTCGAGCGGCTTCCTTCATGTTTGAGAGGGAGGCCGGTTTATGGTGGGACGGTGTCTTTGCCTTGTCGCGATGAGATTTCGTGTGGACGTGGGAGGCTTTCGAGTCTCGGTTCCACGAGAAATACTACCGCAGACGTATCGGCATGAGCGGGAGGAAGAGTTTCTACGCCTCGGGCGGGGGGAGGCATGGCGATCACGGAGTACGAGCACCGCTTCACGAGTTGGGCCGCTTTGTCCAGGCTATCTTTGGTGGATGAGCGGATGCGGATGCGTCGTTTCTCCTTGGGTTTGCGGCCAGGAGATACGGTCGAGGATATCTTGCCACGGTATTCCTACATATGCGGCGTTGGTCCACATGTCTATGGCCGAGCGGGATGTGGACCGTTTGGCGAGATCACGTGGTACTATGGTTGCGAGGACCGCGACGGGATTTCTGAGCGAGGGCTATCTTAGGCAAGAGGCCTCGGTGATTCTCCCCCGGGCCGCAGCGCCGGTTATTCCTATGAGACGCCCATTGGTGACCTGCACGTTTTGCGGGAAACCTGGACACCCTGCTGAGAGCTGCTTCTCGCGCATGAGGGCTAGCGGATTTGCGCCACCGAAGAGATTGGGTCGCCCTTACCCACAGGCCATATCAGCTCCGCCGCTACAGACCGTTCCTGCACATCCTTCATTCCGACCTCCGTGCCGTCCTTCGGGCCGCCACAGCGACCCTTGGCTCCTCGGCCGACCGCCGGTGACGGGCTCGCATTCATACGCTTGTGGTGAGGCACTGAGACGTCGGTTTCGGCTCAGACGGCTTTCGAGGGTACGGCTTTTATTCATGGCACTCTGTTTCTTTATTGGTGGACACTTTGGGTCCACCACTTCTATGTGTTTCTTGTGGGCGGTTAAACGCCTATCTTTGCATACGATTCCCACAAAGGGAATGAGACTCACTACGGCTCTTGGGACACATTCGGATGTCACACGGTTATGCGAGGGTTGCTCGGTAGTTTTGGGTAGCGACACGGTGCTCGTCGACCTCATTGTTGCTCCACTATGGCACTACGACGTTATCCTTGGTATGGATTGGCTCACCGGGATGAGGGCGGAGATGGGTGCGATACTCGGATCGTGACGCCTATGGACTGACGGCACGGCTTTCACGTTCCCGGTGCGGGTCGGTTGGCCTGCCGTGTTGATTGTTATCTTTGCTTTACTTGTGCCGATTGATGGTCAGGCGATGTAGAGATAGTACGCCGGTGGTTCGAGAATTTGCAGGCGTGTTTGAGACTATCCCTGGTTTACCTCCTCGGCGTGAGATTGATTTTACGATTGACCTTACGCCTGGTGCGACACCCATCTCGTTGCCGACTTATCGTATGCCTCCATGTGAGATGGAGGAGGCTGCGGAAAGCAGTTGACGGACTTGTAGAGAAAGGCTTTATTCGACCTAGTGTGTCTCCTTGGGGAGCACACTGTATTGTTCGTGAAGAAGAAGGACGGGTCGCTACGGTTGTGTATTGATTACCGTAGGTTGAACCAGGTCACGGTGAAGAACAAGTATCCTTTGCCCAGGATTGATGATCTGTTCGATCAGTTGAGGGGGGTAAAGTATTTCTCAAAGATTGACCTTCAGTCGGGGTACCACCGGTTGCGCGTGAGAGAGGAGGACGTGCGAAGAGACGGCCTTCGGGACGTGCTTTGGGCACTATGAGTTCTTGGTGATGTCGTTCGGTCGACGAACGCACCGGCCGTGTTCATGGATCGATGAGCCGGGTATTTCGGCCCTTCCTTTACCGATTCGTCATCGTCTTTATTGATGATATTTTGATATACTCTACGAGTCGTGAGGAGCACGAGGAGCACTTGCGAGCGGTATTGGATACTTGAAGAAGAACCGGTTGTTCGCGCAATATAAGAAGTGCGACTTCGCGGGAGGAAGTCAAGTTCTGGGACATGTAGTGTCCAAGGATGGGATAACAAATGATGGACCTTGCTAAGGTAGGCTGCGGTTCGGGATTAGCGGCGGCTGAATCGGTTCTTGAGGTGAGGAGTTTCCTTGTGCATTTGGATACTACAGGCGCTTCATTCGGGATTTCTCGAAGATCGCCAGGCCATTGTCTCAGTTGACTCGGAAGGACCTGAAGTTCGCCTGGAATGAGAAGGCGGAGGCAGCTTTTAAGGAGCTGAAGGACAAGTTGACGTCCGCCCCTGTGCTAGTATTGCTAGAGCAAGGGGTGAAATACACGGTGTATACTGACGCGTCTCGCGTTGGTTTGGGTTGTGTGCTGATGCAGAAGGATAGGGTGATTTCATATGCCTCGAGATAATTAAGGAAGCACGAGGAGAATTACCCTACACATGACACAGGTTAGCGGTGTCATCTTTGCATTGAAGCTCGGAGACATTACCTCTACGGTGAGGAGTTCGAGCTTTTCTGCGACCACAAGAGCCTTAAATACATATTCACGCTGTGGGATTTGAATATGAGGCACGGCGTAGATGGATGGAGACCTTGAAGGACTTCAAGTTCGAGGTTTCTACCATCTGGCAAGGCGAACCTTGTGGCGGTGACGCGTTGAGCCGCAAGAAGGCGTGCATTTGCGGCACCGCCCGATGATAGCCGAGTGGGACATGATGGAGTTTGTGCGGGACTTCGAGCGGAGACTCAGCTTTGTCGAGGAGCCTTTGAGTGTGTTGCGCACGTTCGGGTGCGGCCACTTGTGTGACGGGATCGTTGAGGCCCAAGAGGGCGATATACGGTGTCCGAGCTTCGAGAGCGAGGCTAGCGACGCCGTGGACTCGAGTGGAGAGTTGGTTCGATGGGGGTTTACGATTCGTGGCCGCCTATGTGTTCTGATGTGGGCGACTTGAGACGCGAGCTTCTCGAGTCGCCCATAACTCGAAGTTTGCGATGCATCTGGTAGCACGAAGATGTACCGGGATATGAGACGGACGTATTGGTGGGATAACATGAAGGCCCACATTCTTTGAGTATGTGTCTCGATGTCGGACGTGCCGGCGGGTCGAAGCGAACATCGCCGACCTCTGGACTACTTCGGCCCATGCGTATAGCGGAGTGGAAGTGGGACTTCATCTCCATGGACTTCATATCGGGTTGCGAAGACGAGGAAGGGGCACGATTCCATTTGGGTGATTGTGGACCGGTTGACCAAATCGGCCCATTTCCTCCCTATCGAGTTACGAACTCTGCACGAGACGAGGTGGCTGGGTGTACATCGGAGAGATCGTCCGTGCACTGGGGTTCCTTTGGAGATCGTGTCGGACGAGAGACACGCGGTTCACATCCATCTTACGGACTCGTATCCGGGAGGCGATGGGTGTGAAGTTGAAGTTCGGTACGGCGTTTCATCCTCGGGCGATGGGCGGACGGAGCGGGTGAATCGGTCTGGAGGATATGTTGCGAGCGTGTGTGTTGGACTTGAGGGACGGTGGGATGGCTTGTCTTCCGTACGCGAGTTCGCCTACAACAACGGCTTCCCGGCGACTATTGGCATGGCCCCATATGAGGCTCTATATGGTCGACCTTGTAGGGCACCGCCTTGTTGGGCGAGAGGTTGGAGAGCGTAGTTTGATTGGCCGGAGTTGGTACGGGCGACTACGAGAGAAGGTAGACATTATCGGGCGTCGATTACTCACGGCGCGGAGCGGGCGAGAAGATTCTACGCCGATACGAGGCGGCGGCGGCCGGAGTTCGAGGTCGGTGATCATGTGTTCCTTCGGGTTTCCCCTATGAAGGAGTCCTTCGGTTCGGGAAGAAGGGAAGCTCACAGGGTTTATCGGTCCATTTCGAGATCTTGGATCGAGTGGGTGATGTGGCGTATCGTCTCGCCTTGCCTACACCACTTGCTTCCGTACACAACGTATTTCATGTATCATCTTTGAAGAAGTACGTTCTGATCCTTCGCATATCATCGGATGGGAGCGGTACAGTTGAGTGAGGATGCTACGTACGAGCTGCACCCGACGCGTATCCTTGATAGGAAGGAGCAGGTGCTACGTAGCAAGGTCATCCCACTTGTGAAGGTGCTTTGGACACATCATTCGAAGAGGAAGCTACTGGGAGGCGAGGCCGAGGTCAGGAAGAACTACCCTCGGCTTCTCGAGGAGTACGAAAAGGTATAAATTTCGAGGACGAAATTTTTTGTTTAAGGGGTAGGTGTAACGACCGAAAATTTCCGTACATTGGGTCGAGTACCACCTCGACCAGAAATCACGTAGGATTAAATACTTTAGAAATTTAACAAAGTTAACTAAGTACTAAACTCGATTAGTCATGAAATCCGATAGGATCGCTTTAAATATGATCTGCAAGGCCCAAAAGTTGAGAATCATTTGATTTAGGTTACCCTAAAGTTTAGAACTAAACTCATTTCCGTCTGCTCTCGGGAATGAAACGAAACTTCGTATTAGGTCTAGATCGCACATCGGGAGTCGATTAACCCGAAGCTAAGAACTAGGACCGCCCCTTGGGCTTAACAATCATCTCAAAAATCAGCTCCATCCGATGTTCCACGGCCATTCGTTTCGAGTCGGAGCGAGGGAATGTGAAAACACTATTCTCATGCCAAAATAAATATACGGAATAGTGATCGGCATCATTCGTTGACGCGTCGGTATTAAGCAACTGACCGTCGAGAATCGGACCAAATTACACCCTCGGATTAAGAAAAATTTCAGAACATTTACATGTACTTAGAATTTCGATCGTGGCCCATGACGCCGTCGGCGAAAGTGGTCCGCCACATGCGATCTGGGAATCCGATCGAGTCAAAAACGTAATCCCACGTAGATCCATAGATGGTGAGCTTAAGTCGACGTTTGGTTCAAGGAGGGCCACAGAACCTCCCTTTTGAAGGTGGAAAAGTGACGAATATCCTATATTAGCAGTACCCTTGAACATGAGTCTAATTTCGGAATGTTTTTGGCTATAAAAGGGGCTTAGAACAGCCCCTCTCACAGACATACGAATTTTGGAGAAAAACCCTAGAGAGAGAGAGAAAAGAGAGAGAAGAGCTTGGGTTTTGTTCTTGATCTTCCTCCTCTGCGTTGGATTGTTACACGGCCTACACCGCCTGTTCTAGGCGCTTTCCGGCGGTATCCATCCCATTTGAAGGTAAAACCCTAACCCTAGGTCCGATTTAAGGTAGAATCGATGTGGGATGTGTAACGACTAACCTTAGGTTCCGCTCTTTAGGCTAGAAATCTCCGTATACGGAAGTTCTACTACCCTTCTTTGATTCGTTGAGTTTCAAAAGGCAAAGGTGAGGACTTTAAGTGTATAAGTTACGGTTTTCAACGCTTTCAATGTCGGATAATGGTAGATTCATGATCTGCTTGTAAATGCACATGTACAAAGTGCTTTAGTTTCTGTTTCGATTAACGTTGTAGAAATTGGAATTTCACATACTCTAGGTATACGTAGAAATACCGTATACGTATTTTTTTTGAAAAAACGTTTGACATGTTTATTTAATGTATTATTATATGTTATATGGATAAAATACTAATTTGGTGAAAGGAATTGCTGAAATACATGTTCATGTGTAAATGCTACGTATGTTGAAATTGTATATTCTAGAAATACCGTATATGTACTTTTTTTAGGAAAATGTATGACATATTTATTTAATGTATGATTATACAATATATGTATAAAATACTAGTTTGGCGAAAGGAATCGCCAAAATACATGTTCCCTTGTAAATGTCAAGTATGTTGAAATTGCGTATTCTAGAAATACCGCATATGTGTAAAATTTGGAAATGTAATTGTCATGATTATTTGTTGTATGATTATGATATACGCGGGTAAATTAACCGCTTGGCAAAAGAATAGCCCTAATACGCAATTGCTAACATACGTTATGTATGTTGGAATCGCACACTCTAAGTGTTTGGTGTACATGCTTATGTGCGTAGAAGCTTGGGTGTTAGTGCCTTAGATAGGCGATATGGAATTCCCGACTCCCTTAGAGACATGTAGGGTACCCTCTATGCGGTGGTTCGCTATAACCACTCACTTGTGATGCGTATGTAATTGTATCCCTATGTGTAAGTGCTTTATAACATGCTTTACAACATGCTTTATAACATGCTTTACTTCATGCTTTACTTCATGCTTTATAATATGCACCTGCTAACATGCTTTACTTCATGCTTTACTTATGCTTTATTTGTTTGAGTTTGGGACTATGCCTATAGTCCAAACATTGATACCAGACTTGCGGTTGTGGCCAGAATTCATATCGCCACAACGGACGTGTCTGGCGAACCCGAAGTCGTACCGGTTGGCGATAGTGGTTGGCCACACGGAGTGCACTGCGCTCCATATCGCTCAACTTGTGGTGCGCTCGAGCTAGTCGAACTCGTCAAGCAAACCGATATGTGTATATGTATGTTCACCATGTTTGGTCGCTCTTTGCTTGAACCTAGGGTACCAAACTTACAGTGGCGATCCGTTAACCATGGTACCTCGATCGCTAAGACGCATGAGCCGGGCATGGTGGTATGGGACACCGTGGTGGTGTCGGCCTCTGGCGGGGTCATGTGCCTCCCGTAGTGACCATTGCGCAACCAAACTCGTGAGCCGATTATGGTGGTATGGGACACTATATTCGATTTGTCGATACTTACGGCGAGAAGTACGGTGAGACTGTGCTCGTCTTTGACGAGGCGATGAGTCCTCCGTAGTATCTTCGAGTATACTCAAGTGTCTGTGATTGGCGACGAGTCTTTCACGAGTAACTAGAGTATGAGTTGAGCCGAGTATGGTGAGACACGTACTTGGTGACGGCTAGTGATTGAGCAAGTACGGTGAGATATGTACTTGGTGACGGCCAACAATTGAGCCGTATACGGTGAGATCTGTATCTGCGTTGATGGGTGATGAGCCATTTGCGATGCCTTCACTACGCTTCTCAAACCATAATATCGTATGAGATTAGCTAGGATTGACGACCCTAGAATGGATCATGTTTGGGAATGATACAAGGGAGGTACCTTAGTTTTCCAATCTGCTTTGGTTGAAATGGATTAATAAAAACTTGGTAATCATGAGCATCATCGCACGCATGTGCTTTGTAGATGTGGCGACTGAGGGAGTTAGCATTCGCGAACGTAAGATGATGTCGCTTGAGGGTGGTTTGGCAAGGGCATACAACATCATGTCATATCATTTTTGCACTTAACAAGAGTAATTAGAAATGTTTGATTTGTCTTTGCGTTATCATTCTTTGCTTGATTGATTTGATAACATGTTAACCTATGCTTTATTGTTCCTTTGAGTTAGCTACTCACTCCCACGTTACGGGACGGTGTTTGCAACACCCACCGGACTCTGTCGCGGTGTAGATGGCGCCTGCTCTGTTCGGGAGGCCGAGCTCGACTTCGAGGAGGATCGGGAGGAGTTCTCCTTTATGCGGTACTCGACGGCTATGCTTAGGCAGTGCATCATGGGATTTGACGGGGCCTCTTTTGAGGATTGTATTTTGATTTTTGACTTAGAAACAATACGTGTATATTGGTACTCAGTTAGTACTCATACTACGAAGTTCACAAAATTTTGATACTTTACATATTTTGAATATAAAATTTCAGTCTTCCGCTTGCCTTTATACAATTGAAGCTGGAGTATGAATTCTTGTTTTGGTATAATCTCATTCATGTTTATTGCGCTAACTCAGACAACATTTAACCATCATTGTGTATGTTGCATAAGTGATGCGTTGGAACTCGGGAGTTGAGTTCATACTCGACCCCCGAATTTCAGGGCGTTACAGACCTAGAAATACATTATCTTATGAGATTAACTAGGACTGACGACCATAGAATGGATCATGTTTGGGAATGATACAAGGGAGGTACCTTAGTTTTCCAATACTGCTGTTTGAAATGGACTAATAACTACTCAGTAATCATGCTCATCATCGCACCGCATGTGCATAGTAGATGTGGAGCACCGAGGGAGGTATGCATCCATGAACGTAAGATGATGTCGCATGAGGGTCGTTTGGCAAGGGCATCCAGCATGACTGCATTCATACTTGCATTAATAAGAGTATTTAGAATTGTTAATTGTACTGCTTTATCATTACTGCTTGACTGAATTGATAACATGTTAACCTATGCTTTATTGTTCCGCTGAGTTGATCACTCACTCCCACGATACGGGACGGTATTCCGAACACCCACCAGACTTTGTCTGATTGTAGATGGCGACGCTACTTCTGAGGCGGAGGGACTTCTATGACGACGAGAATGCTTTCTCGTATATGCTGTTTTTTGGCTGTATCGTGAGAGCCGTGCCTTGATTGTCGGGGCTATAGCGATATTAACTAGATCACACTACACGACTTGGTATAATTTAAAATTGTACTTGTAATTATTTAACCTAGTAATATTATCACACTCTGCAGACTCACCACAGTTTATATATTTTACATATCTATCAGAGTCTTCCGCTCGCAAATTTAACTTGTCTCTGAGTATGATATCTTTGTTTTGGCTTAATCTCACTCATGTTCACTACTCTAATACAGACAACATTCAATCATCATTCATTTTGTTGCATAAGTGATGCGTTGGAATTCGGGAGTTGAGTTTATGCTCGACCCCCGATTTTTAGGGCGTTACACAAGTAGCAAGGCTTTGTATTCTGCTGTGTTGTTCGACGCTTGAAATCCAAGTCGTAAGGCATATTGCATATAGGTTTGATCGAGAGTTTCTAATACTACCCCAGCCCCACATGCCTTAGAGTTGGAGGAGCCGTCGACGAATAATTTCTAGGGGTAAGGCCGGTTGAGGGGTCAAGAGAAGAGGATGTCGATGCTCCGATAATCCCGACAGAGTTAGACATTTTGTCGATCTACGGAGTTACTTCGACAATGAAGTCGGCCACGGCTTGTCCTCTAATGGCTATCTTCGGTCTGTACTGTATATCAAACTCTCTCAATTCGATAGCTCACTTTGTAAGTCGACCAGAGGCTTCTGGTTTCTGAAGGATCTGACGCAATGGTAGGTCGGTCATGACAACGATTGTGTGAGTTTAAAAGTATGGTCGGAGTCGTCGCGAGGTACTACTAGGACCAAGGCTATCTTTTCAAGGGGAGGATACCTTGTCTCTGCCGGCAGTAACGCTTTGCTGACATAGTACACTAGTAACTACTTTCTGTCATATTCACGTATGAGGGCCAAGCTAATTGCTGCGTCAGATACAGCCAGATATAATAATAAAGCTTCTCCCGACTCAGGTTTATATAACAGGGGTGGAGACCCAAGATAAGACTTCAATTGCTGGAACGCTACTTCACACTCTTCCGTCCATTCTATCGACTGTCGCCCCTTCGATTGTTTGAAGAACGGAAGACATTTATCGGTGGCTCGGGATAGGAAACGGTTGAGTGCGGCTACTCGTCCGGTCAGCCTTTGTATGTCTTTGATCTTCTTGGGAGACTCCATGTCGAATAGAGCCTTGATTTTCTCGGGATTCGCTTCGATTCCTCTCTGACTAACAAGGAACCCGAGAAATTTCCCCAAGCTTACACCGAAAGTACATTTGCTCGAATTTAACTTCATTTTGTATTTACGCAGGGTCAAGAACATCTCTTCTAAGTCCGCTATATGGTCGGTCACGTGTATACTTTTGACGAGCATGTCGTCTATATATACTTCCATGGTTCGGCCGATATGTCGAGCGAACATTTTGTTCACCAATCTTTGATACATCACTCCAGCGTTTTTCAAACCAAATGGCATCATTCGGTAACAATAAAGACCTTTGTCAGTGACAAAGGTAGTCTTACATTTATCAGATTGATGCATTACAATTTGATTATACCCAGAGTAGGCATCTATAAAGCTAAGTAATTCATGTCCTACAGTACTATCTACCAACTGATCAATCCAGGAAAGAGGGAAGCTATCCTTGGGGTAGGCTTTGTTCAGATCTGTATAATCAATACAGAGACGTCACTTCCCGTTGGCCTTTTTCACTAGCACGACATTAGCTATCCACTCCGGATAGTATATCTCTTCTATGAATTTAGCCTTGAGGAGTTTGCCGACTTCCTCTTCAATGATAGCGTACCTTTCGGGGCCGAGAGGATGTCTTTTTTACTGAATTGGCCGGTAGGTTGGATCAATGTTGAGTTGATGGGTCATGACCGAAGGATCGATTCCAGGCATATCTTCGTGGCTCCATGCGAATACGCCGGCATATCGTCAAAGCAAGGCGATCAAATTGTTTTTGAGAGGCGGCTTTAGGGATGAGCCAATTTGTACTACTTTCGATTCCTCAGTCTCGGCCAAGGGTACCGATATAAGATCTTTTATCAGTTGCCCTCATTCGTGAGATCCGACCCTGGGATCCAGCGATTTAATCACTGAAATTTCAACCGGAACCTTCACTGCAGTGGTATAACAACGTCGAGTATCTTGCTAATCTCCTTTCATGATTCCTACTCTTGACTCAGTCGGAAATTTCATGGAAAGGTGGTAAGTAGATACCACCGCTTGCAAAAGATTTAAAGTAGGTCGACCGAGTATAGCGTTGTAAACAGAGGCTTGGTTAACAATCAGGAAATCTACCATTACTATCGTCTGAGCAGGGGATTTCCGGCAGTGAGCGGTAGTGAAGCAATTCCTTCTGGGAATATGTGTCCGCCCGAGAATCCGATCAGCAGTGTTCAAACTGGATGTAACGCTGATCGTTCAATCCCCATTTTGTCGAACGCCTGAGTAAATAGCACATCCGCAGACGACCCAGTGTCTATAAGTATACGAAAAAATTTTCTGTTAGCGATGGTGAGAGTGACGACTAGCGTGCCATCATGGGGATGATGGATGCCTCGAGCGTCGTCTTCAGTGAACGAGATGTAATACTTTTCTCGTTTCTTTTCCTTCGGAAGCCGATGTAGTAGGAGAATTTCGGACTCGGGCTGACTAATGCTTCTGGCGTGATTTTTTCATGCATTATTAGAATCGTCCCCACCTTGATAACCACCAACAATCGTTCGAATTTCTTCCGTGATTCGGTTTTCGCTTGGGCGTGCTTCCTCGGACACAGTCTTTTCTATATGCTCCCTGAGTCGGCCTTCCCTGATGAGTCGTTCGATTTCTTCTTTTAGGTGATAACAGTCACTCGTATTGTGCCCGTGATCGCGATGATAGTGGTAGTACTTATCTTTACTCTGCCGGTTGGGATTGCCCGTAGTTTATTAGGCCAGTCGACGAAATCTTCACTTTTGATTTCCATTAACACCTGTTCCTGAGTTTTAGTCAGGGAGTGTATGTGAAAAATTTTTGGTCAGGTCGCTTTCTTGACTTTTGATCATCGTATACTCGATCATCCTTATGCTTTTTCCCTTCAGCAGAGTCAATCCATTTTTTGACCGACTCTTTGGCCAAGGATTTTGCGTTCTGGGTTGTTTCGCACAAGAGTCGCGTTTCCTCGGCATCCGCGTATTTGTCCGACCGAGCCATAAACTCGATCAGAGTCTCCGACGGATTTTTATCCAGAGATGCTAAAAATGGCTTGTCTCTGACCCCTTGCATGAGCGCGTTGAGTGCTGTTTCTTCCGAGTGTTTTCGAACCTGAAGAGATTCAAAGTTGAAACGTCTGATATAATCTTTCAGTAACTCTCCTGTCTTCTGAACTATGTTATTCAGATGTGCTGGTGGCTTCAGTTTCTTTTTTCTACCAATAAAGTTGGCGAGGAAGGCATCGCTGAGCGCGTTGAGTGTTGTTTCTTCCGAGTGTTTTCGAACCTGAAGAAATTCAAAGTTGAAACGTCTGATATAATCTTTCAGTAACTCTCCTGTCTTCTGAACTATGTTATTTAGATGTGCTGGTGGCTTCAGTTTCTTTTTTCTACCAATAAAGTTGGCGAGGAAGGCATCACTGAGTTCGGCGAATGAACCGATAGATTTCGGTTTCAGTTGTTTAAACCAAAGCCGAGTCACGTCGGTTAGTGTGAGAGAGAAGACTCGGCACATGACCGCATCCGAGGCATCGTGCAACTCCATATAAGTTTTGAAGCATTCGATGTGCTCGGTTAGGTCGGTTTTCCCTGTGAAGGGGATGATTTGCGGTAAACGAAACCTTTCCGGTAACCGAGCCTGCATCACTTCATCTATGAAAGGGGGTGTTTTAGCCTGGAAGCGAGCCGGATATGTATTCAGACCTTGTTTCATATTCGCCATCTCCTCCCGAATATCTTTCTTGAAGTCCTGGATGTCCGCTTTCCAGGGCTCTTCACTTTCCGACGTTTTCTCAGCGGGAGGCCGACTGCGCCTCCTTAGATCTATTCTGTGCCATAGATCAGAGGGGGGTAACATGGCTGAGACCGAATGAGCTAGTGCTGGTTCAGTCGAACACTGGTGTTGACTCGGATGAAAGGACGTTCGTGGAGCCGCGGGTTGAGCAGCAAGCAGAGGGTTGGACACAGGTGAGGGAACACGCGATGTTTGTCCTTGATGATGCGATAGCATCTACTGGTTGTACATCCGTTCCAACATCTGCTTGATGACATTCATATCGGATTAGATCTCTTGAACCTCCCGATTCAACTGCCCGTTCCCCCGGTTCCGCTGATTATTGGATGCGGCCGGGGCTACTGGTAGCGCCACTGGCGGGACCGTTGGTAGAGCTCCTACTGTTGTTCTTCTAGTCGTCACCATTGAAACTTGTCTTACAACTCTTTGAGGTAGAATATGAAAAATGACTTTTTGTCCGTTCCCACAGACGGTGCCAAACTGTTGATGCAAAAATCTGATCTCTACTTTCCCGAGTCCTTCGCCTGCAATAATATGAAAGACACAGGGGTCCTGGCTCAAGCTGGGGAACCTCCGATGCTTAAGTCAATAAGGATCCAGGAAAAGGAGTTTTTTAGGGTTTCTCTTGCATACCTTTCACCCTTGGAGTCTCTCCTCTTTATAGGAGAGAGAGGATCCCGTTGTACAGGGATTCTTTTCCCTTATCTTCGGAGATTTGATCATTTTGACAGATTTCACCCGATCTCGAGATCCTCGGGATCGGACACTTGTACTTCTGGATTTTCGGAGCGTATTTGATTTCACACCGTCTTTCCTTGGCTGGGATCGACCATTTTCGACTCTAGAAGAGTCTTGGCTGGCTTAGGAGAGTAAGCTTTTTACCTTTTTACGGGCGGAATAGTCTCAGTTTTTATCCGTCATCCTTCCTTACTCCGTAGCTGATGCAACCAACTTACCAAGTCGGTTTCTCATTGTCAGTCGGACGGCTTATAACTTATTTGGCCTTAGTCAGCTTATACTGACGTTGCTAACTCGTCGACCGAGTCAACTTATCAAGCCTCTGGCTTCGAATCTCGGACTTAGCTGCTTTCTTTGAAGACCGAGAAAATAAGGGGGCAAAGTCGGTTCGCTCCATACCCGAGTCTTCGGACTTGGCATATTTTTTTCCCAACAAACACAATCTAAGGAAAAGTTCCTGGTTGGTGGTACGATAATGCTGCTACCATACATATCTATTATGACAAATCAACCTTCATAACATATGAGAAATTGGCCATTGGTCAAGAAGTTTAAATGGGTAATGAAGTCTGATCGAAGGTTGTCGGTAAAGGAACCGTTGAACTGGTATTTACTTCTGGGAAGAAGGTGATTCTAACAAATGTACTGCACGTCCCAAGCATGAGGCGAAACCTAGTTTTTAAGGATCTTTTGGGAAAACCTAGAATAAGGGTAGTGTACGAGTAAGGAAAATTAATTCTGTCTAAGAACGAGAATTTTATCGGAAAGGAATATGCTTGTAATGGTATGATTAAGTTTTCATTGAATGAAAGTAGCACTTCTACTTATATGGTTGAATCTGTTGGATTATGATATGATAAACTAGCACATATAGGGTATAATACCTTAAAATTTATTGCTAAGAATGGCTTAATCTCATATACAGATAATAAAAACGATAAATGTGAAGTATGCATACGATCCAAAATGATAAAAAAAATATTTTCCTGGTGTCAAGAAATCATCTCAAGTATTGGATCTTGTGCACAGTGATATCTATGTGTTAAATGACATTCTTACTTGTGGAGGAAGAAGGTATTTCATAACCTTTATCGATGATTGCTCTAGATATATATATGTATACTATTAAAGAGCAAAGATGAAGTACTAAACATGTTTAAAGTATATAAAGTAGAAGTAGAAAATCAATTAAATAAGAAAATAAAGATTCTCCGCAGCAATAGAGGGGGGAATACTTTTAAAATAGATTCACTAACTTCTGTGAAAAACATGGATTAATATACCAATGTACTGTACCATATGCACCACAACAAAATGGTATAGTAGAAATGAAGAATAGGACGTTAGTAGAGATGGTCAACTCAATGCTAATACAAGCAAAGTTACCACTCAATTTATGGGGTGGCATTGCTTACAGCATGTCATATATTAAATAGAATTCTCTCTAAGAAATATAAAACATTACCATATAAAATACGGTTTTCTAACCTAGGATATCTTAAAATTGGGGGTGTTTTACATATTGCAGGACTCCTGATCCCAAAAGAACAAGTTAGGACTCAGAGCTATTAAGTGCGCTTTCGTAGGGTATACACAAAAGAATAAAGCTTATAAACTCCTAAATCTAGAGTCTAACACCATTATAGAATCAAGAGATGTTGAGTTCTTTGAGAACTCACTATCCTTGGAGTTAAGAGATAATGAAGTATGAACTCTTAATAACCATCCTTGGAGTTAAGAGATAATGAAGTATGAACTCCTAATAGAGAATCAGTGAGTATAACTCCACAAGTAATGGAAGCTCCAAGTGAACTCGTAGGAGTTAGAGGATAAGAACAGAAAAAAGTCTAGACAATGATCATATAGGCTCTCCCCATATCTTTTTCCATCTTGTAAAAGGAGATAGAAAAAATATTATAAGAAAAATTCATATAGTAATGATTATAGAAGACGACCCTAAAACATATAATGAGGCAATGACTTCTAGCGACTCAGCTTTCTGGAAATAAGCTATCAACGATGAAATGGAATCTATAGTGTCAAATCAAACATGGGAACTAGTCAACTTACCTCAAGGTTCTAGACCCATAAGTTGTAAATGAGTATTTAGGAAGAAATATCACATTGATGAGACTATCCAAACCTTTAAAGCTAGACTAGTAGCTAAGGGTTTTAAACAAAAAGAATGGATAAATTATTTTGACACATATTCTCATATGGCTAGGGTAACATCCATTAAGATTTTGTTCGCGATAGCTTCCATACATCATCTTCACATGCACTAAATGGAAGTAAAGACTGCTTTTCTGAATAGTGACCTTAATGGGGAGGTATGCATGTAACAACCTGAATGATTCATTCTACCATAAAATGAAAATAAAATTTGTAGATTAATTAAATCTTTGTATGGATTAAAACAAGCACCAAACAGTGACACGACAAGTTTGATTCAAAAATATTATCTCATGGCTTCATGCATAATGTATCTAATAAATGTATATATTCTAAAGTTGATGGTAGCTGTATAATTATTATTTGTCTATATGTTGATGACATGTTAATAATTAGTAATAAAATAGAAGGTGTAACTGAAACAAAAAAGTTTTTGTTTTCCGTATTCAAAATGAAGGATTTTGGACATGGATACCATCATAGGTATTAAAGTTAAAAAACATAGTAGAGGTTATGTTTTGTGTTAATCTCATTACATTGAGAAATATGTACTAAATAAGTTTAACCATCTAAATATAAAAGAAAGCAAAAACTTCATTTGATCCAAGTATCAAGTTGAAAGAGAATAACGGAAGAGCAGTTGCACAATTATAGTATGTGAGTGTCATAGTCAGTCTTATGTATGCTATACAATGCAATAGACCAGATATCTCATATGTTATAAGTAAACCCATTAGGTTTACTAGTAACCCCGGTGTGGAATACTGGAATACTATCAGTAGAGTCCTTGGTTACTTAAAAGCAACTAAAGACTTAGGGTTATTTTATTCAGAGTTTACCGTTGTATTGGAAGGATATACCGATGCTAGCTGGATATCGAGTACAAAGAACAATAAGTCTACTACAGGGTGGGTATTCACCTTATGAGATATAGTTATATCTTAGGGATCCAAGAAACAGACCTATATAATGCACTTGACTATGAAGTCTGAATTTATTGCTTAGCTGCAGCGGGCAATGAGACTGAGTGGCTAACGGATCTTTTATTAGAAATCCATTTTTGTGTAAAACCTATACCAGCTATGTCATTACATTGTGATAGTGAAGCCACATTAGCTAGAGCCTACAACGACACTTATAATGGAAAGTCTAGACATATAAGTTTACGATATAATTATGTGAGACAATTGATTCAAGATGGAATCATTGCAATTTTCTATGTGAAATCAAGTAATAACTTAGTTGACCATTTTACTAAACCTCTAACGAGAGAAGTAGTAAAGGCAACATCTAGAGGGATGAAGTTGAATATCTTCAACTAAAATTCCACCAGTGATGGTAACCCAACCTAAAATAAGAAAATCTCTAATTTTGGGTTCAATGCGTAGAAACAAGTTACTGATATGTGAAAAGTTTGAGCACTAAAATTATATACAACCTCATCCATAATAGATAAGTGTTGAGCATTACAAAAGAGAGTTGAGTCTTAGAACTCTTAATGAAATCCATTCTAAATGACAAGTGTCTTAATAATAACGAAGATACCGGAAAGATTTCATCTATGTGAACATAGAGATGCTGCCGTCTCTCATGAGAGTTGGAGTTTCTCTCGGGATCGTTCATGAAATAGAATGAGCACATAGCCATTAATTGTGCTGAGCAAGATTAGGGGAACTCTAATAAACACAAAAGTAAATGTGTGTAATTTCTCCTACTTTGTTATCTAAGAATAACTAGTTCAACGCTGCGACTACCAGTAATTTCGATAGAGCTTTGAGATACTTATACTAAGGAAATATTCAAATTGAAATATATCTTTCTTTACGCATATAAGTTGTTTATATTCTGACAGATATTTTTTTCCGAAAAAAATAATTTTTTCAATCAATCGGGGAATTGTTGTAAAAATGTTGATTAAAAATATTTTAATATATAAAATTATATATAGATATAAATTTTTTTGTAAAAATTCATTTTTTAGTGTTTTTGGGAATAGTCCCACATTAGAAAAGAGAGAGAAATTTTGAGTTTATATGAGAAAGGTGGAGTACTATAATATTTATTTCGTTGGTCCATGGAGTATCGGGGCTTGCGTATTATAGTGCGAAGCACTGGAAGACCCTCGCTCTGGCTCAGGCACGGTCTTGGTCTCAATCTCAGTCTCGGGCTCGGTGCGAGGGCATGGGCATGTGAGACAATTTGGCTGTAGAGGCACTAATGACACATTTTTCACTTCGCACGTGCGCATCGTGTTGCAGATGAGTCGCTCCTTTGCGACCTTACGCGAACTGGTGCGACAGAGAGATAGGTCAGGTGGTTGGGATTAGGGCTATACACGAACCAGGCTAGCCCGATTAACTTGCTCGACTCGGCCCGAAAAAGCTTGACTTGACCCGACCCAAAACTGAGTTCGGGCCGAGTTCGAATAGGTTCCAGTTCAACCCGACTCGGCCCAAAACCCTACTCGACCTGGCCCGACTCGGCCTATATATATATATCCTAAATTCTTACCTAGTTACCCTAACCATTTACAGCAATCCAGGGCGTCCAAATTGTGGGTCCCTTTGTAGATGGAGCAAAGTCCCAAAAATCTATGACAAAAGCCCTTCCCGAAAATCAAGGCCGTTCAAGTTACCTGCCAAAGCTCTTCCCATGGAGTAGATGGAGCAGAGTAAAAAAATCAAAGCTGTCCAAATCGTGGGTCCGAAATTGGCTCGAACTCGGCCCGATCTTACCCGATTGCTGACCGGGCCGAGCCGAGCCGGGTTTGGGCTGGTTTGGTTGGTGACTAGGCAGGGCCGGGTTGAGCCCAGTTCGACTCGGTTCGGCCCGATTTACACCCCTAGCTGGGATGAATACTAGTGGTCTGAATGAGACCTGTGTGACTTTTATATAGGCTGGAAAAACTAGCCAAGGTGTAAATCCTCATGTACATTAAGTCTGACTAAGCAGAAAATGATGCACATGGCTAGCCCAATAGCTATAAAAGGCTAGCCATCGTGTCTAAACGGCTAGCACGCATTAGCTTTTTTTCACATGTACAACGGTTAGAAACTGCCAATAATGGCTAGTTTTTCACCAACAGCTAGAAAATGGTCACATGGATTAATGGCCCTGGACCAAAATGATTAGTCACCCTAACCTATATAAACAGTGCCTGTATGGTTCTGCAATCCATCATAAACACTCGAACCATACTCATACGAACCACCAAGAAGAGCAACTAGCGTTTTCTAGTAGTTAGGAAGGTTCATTCGAACCTTAGCCAGGAGAACTCAAGGAATAGACCAGTGCAATGGTATAAAAATTTTCAATTCTCTTTTTGATTCTGGGATTTTTCCTTTTATTTCTCTACCAAAAAATTGTGTATAGAGTTCCATTTATGGATCTTCGTATTTGCTGAATGCAGATTCATACATAGGCTCTTCGTATCCTAGAAGCAGTTTACCTGAAACCTTTCAACATTCTCAATCTAATCGAGAAGGGGCAAATAACACTTTAAGGACAGCGTACTCTTACGTGCTTCAACCTGTCTTGATATTTTTTCAGTTTAAATATTTACAGAAAATACAATTCTGTATTATTTTCACAACACTCTGTGTGGGAACTGATTAAAGATCTCCACCACTGGGCTTGATGACAAGTTGGTGCTACCTTTATCTTATTCTAAATATAAGTGTTAGCACCCAGGATATGAGATATTGTTATTAGATTTGTTGGACACTTATATTAAATGATCATTTCAAGTCTCTAGATTAGAGAGCATGCAACTTGTGTATGTATTGGCTCCAACTAATCCTTAGACATAAGGATGTATGAGAAGTTTAATTTTTTTTTAGATATATATAATGTGCCTTTGTTCACCTTATAGAGTCAAATGTAGGTGCCAATGGTTGCATGCACTATGATATAATAATTAAGGTCTAAATGATCTAACAAAAGATTTAATGGTTACCTAAGGCCATTCTTATAACTTAGATTTAAGAGATTGGACATTCCATTAAGTTGTTTTTCGCACAACCCTACAATAAAAAAGGTTTGAAATTATTTTATGAATGTTTTTAACCTTTAATCTTTTGTTTTAACCATTAAAAAGTTTTAACTGCACCTGATAGTAATTTCAATGATGGGGATCTTGTAAACTATCACCTTTAGTTTTGCATGTGTATTAGATCAATGGTGAATAGCTATAGTCAATAGAATGATTGGATTAATTTTGGGACATGAATAAGTAGAATTGCACACTTTAGATGTAATAGGATATATTAGAATTAGTGGAATAGTGGAGCACCATACTAATATCTCTTTGAAACTTTGACTCCTTATAAATAGATTTTATATTGAAAGAAAAATAAGAGAGAACCTGGACATTTTAGCCTATTGTCCTTTGGGCATTACTATTAGAGAGAACTTCAGACATTTCAGTCTCTTGGGCATTACCATGAGAGAGAGAGAGAGAGAGAGAGAGAGAGAGAGAGAGAGAGAACACTCCTCCAAGTGTGTAGGGTCCACCTTATATTGCTTTTTTGCCTCAACCCTGTTCTTGAGATGATGTGTTGGCTTTTCTCCCCTCCTCATTAGTAATATATATAGGAATGTTGGAGTAAATCGGCTCCTTATCACACCATATAATATAAACCCGAGCCACAATAAGCCCATATCAAATCCTGGATGTTAGAAATTCAGATCTAATATCACTTCCAATTCATACATTTTGCGAAAACATGATAAACGAAGATATGACAATATAATAAAACAGATAACTAAACAAAAAGCAAACAACTACAAATACACGATATTTTAATGTAGAAAATCCTTTTGGAAAAAGAACCACGGCACGTAGAAATCTTTGTTGGGAATTGCGGAAGGTGAGCCCTCAACATCTGACGGTCTACACGATAATTAGGACCCTCACAAAGCCGAAGATTGATCCTCCAACGGCCCACCTATCTACTACTGGAGCAGATTGATCTATTCACACCTCTGATTCTACGGTATATAGTGGCCTCGGATTGCGATGTATGGATCAGATTGTCCCAAGGACAAGCCAAGACGGACAGACTATAGCGCACTCTATTTCTCTCTGTATACTCTCGGTGTTTCGTATGATTCGATGCATTCCATGAGAGAAGCGCACTCCTTTTTATAACAGAAGGAGAGTTTTGGTGGGATTGGGATAAGGCCACATCATCCGATCTTATCCCTATCTTCTATCATAAATCAAATTCAAAGTTGAATTTGAAATATAACAGAAGAGGAAAAAGGCTGGAAGAAGCTAAAACTCATGGGACCCACCCACTAGTGATTGCTCACCAGTGGGCCCCACTGGCCTACGTCCAACAATCTCCACTATAATAAAAACTTTAGAGTTTTACAGACTTACCTTCTTCGAATAAAAGATTGCTCGATCTCTCTTTGCAATGCAAACCTATAAGAAATCCTAGATTCCTTGAGAAATTTCATTATCAAACCCCTACATATGTAGAAACCCTCCCTCCTTAGCAAAACCCCTACCCCTTAACAAAAAACACTTGCATTATGCAAGCCTTAATCTAAATTAGACTTAAATACCCTTATTTGCACAAATTCGCATAAAATCGTCAGTCGCACCATGGTTGACCAATAGTCGACTATGAACTTCATAACAAGTCATGGTTGACCCTAGAATTCCCCAATCGATTATGAGCATCAACCTCAAAATTTTCTGGTCAACCCCAAACTCTGCACCTACGGAATGCAAGGCATCCTACACAATAACGAGAGAACCTTCAAAATTATACTTCAACATCAACAATCTATGGAATCATAAAAGGTGGCATTCTACAAATAATTCTAATGCTGAATTTCATTTTCTTATAGTAAGATTTAGATGAGAATTCACCCAATTACATTAATAACAAATTTGATTAAAAAATAAATAAATTCTATTGCATTTCAAAATATCCTAACAAAATATGTACTAATTATTCCATGTTTCCTAAGCTACCACACACATAGATCCTGCTCACACAAAGGTGCATGTGTCAAGGTGGTAAATGTGTGTGTAATATCATCCATCCGTTGGATGGGCTCGAACATGTAAATGCTTGTAATTGATTTAAAACTTAGATCCAAATACCCAATGGGTAAATAACCGAATCGGATCCGGTATATCGATGGTGGGCCCGGGATCCGTGGTAACATGAACCCGATTATCGCGGGTACGGGTACTATAGACCCCGACCCGAACCCGAGTGTTGACAGCCCACCAAAAGCACCTTGCTTCGTCGTTTCGCATCTATACCTGCCTCTCATCTCCCTCCGCCATTTCCATTTCCATTTCTGGAGAGAGAGAGAGAGAGAGAGAGAGAGAGAGAGATGTACGGATTCAGGAGCGTGGCGAAGGGTGATCTGGAGGAGGGGACCCTCTATCCAGGGCTCAGCTACGGCGAGAACGCGCTCCGATGGGGATTCATCCGCAAGGTTTATGGAATCCTGGCCGTCCAGATCCTCCTCACCACCATCGTCTCAGCGGCCACCGTATTGTACGCTCCGATCAACGAGACGCTGACGGGGAGCCCGAACCTCACCCTCGGTGTTGCGATCCTGCCCCTCTTCTGTAAGTGCGACCCAGTCCCAATCCTTCTCAATCATGTCCGCTGCTTTTAACTATTTACATTTTGGTGGTGTGGGCTCTGTTTCTTCGAGTTTTTAGGGTTATCGTTTTCGATCATCGTCGAATGTGGTTTGTGGTTTGTTTTGGCAAATGGTGTTGATTATTTATTTATTTATTTAATTTTAAGAGGAATGGCACAATGCTTGGCCCGAATTACTGGTGTCCTCTTTCGTGACCGAATTCTCTTCAGGTGGGGCCCATGTTCTACGATCTGGATTGTGCATCTGGTGGGCCCCGCGATGGATGGGGCATGGACCAAAAACCGGCTGTCTTCTTTTGTGACAGTATTCTGTGCAATTGGGGCTCTTGCCTTACGATCTGGGTTGTGCATCTGATGGGCCCCACGATGGATTGGCGATGGGCAAAAAACCAGGTGGCTTCTTTTGTGTAATGTTCATGTGGGGCCCATGTTTTACAATCTGGGTTGTGAATCTGGTGGGCCTTGTGATGGATGAGCCATGGACCAAAAACTGGTTGTGTTCTTTTGTGACAGTATTCTGTGCAGGTGGGGCTCTTGTTTTACTATCCGGGTTGTGCGTGTGGTGGGCCCCATGATGGATTGGTGATGGGCCAAAATGCAGATGACCCCTGGTATCTATCAGTAGGCTTCTCCCGTCGCATTCAGATTATTGGCTATATTTTGTAACTCTCCTTAGCAGGCCAACCATCGGATTGCGAGGGCTGTCTGATCGTGCATTTCTTGAAGCATTGGCAGTCAATGGTGGGACCTGTGTGGGTCCCTCATGTACAAAATCCTGGCTCCAATGAAAAGAATGGTAATTTGGATGTGCAGCATATATTTCGTATTGAGATTTGTTTTTGCTTTTTGGGTCTCATTATCTTTGTTGCGCGGGATTTTGGATTTGTTTTGTTTGTAATTGATTGTTACGATTTGCTTGGTTTGACTCTGATTATTTGAACTTTAAGAGTTCAACAAAGTGTTTGAACTGTAACTGTTTTTTTCTTTGTCCATTCTTTTCCATGGTTTGTTGTTATTTTGTTCAATGTTGCATGTTTGGATTGCGAATTACAATTGTAATGTATTGTAAAAGCGCCATCATTATGATTTTACAACGCTTGTTTAAACACGTAATTTGGCGGTCAAATGCAGTTGTAATAGGAAACCAGTAAAGGAATTTGTAATCATTACAATTTTACATTATATTGCATTGGAAATCTCCTATCCAAACACACATTGGTATATTTTTCCTATTGATTTGACATTTCAGTAATGTAGAAGTATCATCATTATGAATTTATCACACCAATTTCGGTCAAATTATCTGTTTTTCAGGAGACAAGTATTGTAATTTGTAATCATTGTACTTTTACAATACATTACGGCCATAATTCACTCGCACGGGTATAACTTCTCCATTTGATTCAAAGTTCTATGTTTGATGGGTTACAAATCCAGATTTTTTGGTAATATTGATATTCATTAAGAAACTGAGAGTTTTCTGACAAAAGCACAAGTAGGCAAGTCTATATTTACAGCCCAAAAATAAACTCCGGATGCTCCTCAGCCCATTCTTCATACTCCCTTACTGCTGACGCAGCCAAAAGGTTAGCAGTGGCATTAGCTTCCTTGTATACACAACTGGCGGACCACCTATTCATTCTTCGGAACTCGAGCTGCATGTTCTCCAATAGTACACAGATTTTCCATGGCTTCTTTCCCTGACAGGATAGAAGGCATCAGTGATTGGTTTAGAGTTTCCTACAATTTCCAACCTTGGAATGTTTAACTTGCAAACATGCCAGATTGAACCCCCATGGAGAAGGTGAATGCCTCGAAGAAGTCCTCAGCCTCCATGGTGGTGGTTGATCTCAACGACAAACATCCAAGTTTAGTTTATGGAAATGAGGTTTTGGGGGAACCCATTTGACAAGGGTGATCCTTTGGTTTGGAATGCTAATAGGCCTTTGATTCTTTTGTTGAAGATTGAACTGTTAAAGAATGATGGATTCTGGGACTGAGTATGCCAGTTTTGGCTCTATGTTGCTGACAAATTTTGTGGTCATGAATTCGATTTTATATATAATGTATTCAACTGCAGAGTTTGTTTCTCTGAAAATTCTGTGGTTTCTCTCATTCTAGACAAACCTAATAGTATATGGGAAAATGGCTTTCTAAATAGCATTAGAGTATCCTTTGGCTTTTAGAAAATTCTTCCCTTGGATAAGGGCATCTGTTGGTGAATTTGTTCTCATGATAGATACTCCAAAGAGCTTAGGGAAGAATCTCCACATTTTGGATGCAAATGAGCAATTAAAGATGGGTGTTTATGGTTTTCATCTTGTCCCTCGTATCGAACATGAATAATGGGGTATGCCTCATTGATTTTGTGAAGTATATCCTTGTAAGAGCTCCGCAGTGAAGTACAATCGAAAGACGTACTTTTGGGATGCAGGGTAATGCCATTTCACATTCCTGTTGAGGCCATCCGGAGTACACACTGGACTGTGTTGACCGTTGAATCTTCCAAAGGTGGTGATTTTCTGAAGGATGCAATTGTCACAATTAGCAAGGGCTTCTGGGTTTGAATAAATTTTTTATTGTGTCAAGAAACCAAAGGGTGTTTATTAAGGTGGAATTCTAGAAGATGTTTTAGTTTATACTATTACAAATGGTCCAGAAGCAGTTGCAGATTCTATCTTTAATTTTAGACTGTTTTTCCAATTTGATGCCATCGTAGTTGCTTTAATTGCAATCCAAGGTTTATTTTTGGTCTACTTTGTAGTATTATTGAGCTCATAGATTTTCTGGTTGATTGATAATTTTCCTAGTTTCAATTAAAAAAAGCCTTATTTATTTGCTTTGTTATTTTAATCACAAGATCTCTATCCCTCATGGGTTTACAAATTAATTCCATTTACTCTAGTTTTTTATATGATTTTCACTGTTATTGTCCCATGGAATATTTCTTTGTAATTTTTCCAACCCATTCCTTATTTTTGCTGGGATTTGCATATTGTGACATTATGTAGTTTGGAATTTCAACTTTGATGGATTTGATTATGGTGATCCTTCTTGCAGTTGTGAGAACTTTAACTTTCCATCTGGAAAGCCGGTTTTGTATCATCTTTTTTAACTCTTTTATTAACCGATGCCTAGGTCTATTTCCTATAATAGGAGCACCAAGGTAATTGGAAGGGTCACAGGTGATTTTGGGTCCAGTGGTTCTGGGCCTTCGGGCTATTAGTTCTTTAATTCTACAATGTGTATCCTTGGAGAAATAATTTTTTGATTTGTTATGGTTGATGTTTTGTGCAGAATTATTACAAAAAAGCTTCAGAATATCCATGATAGCAGTTTAATATTCCGTCCAAAAAGTAGAATTTCATCTGCAAACATCAAATGATGTATTTTGGGACCAGATTTTGAGATTGTGATGGGCTTTATTGATTTATACTTTTCTGCTTTAATGAGACATCTTGAAAGGTTATCAGTGCAAATGATGAAAATATACTGAGGTAAGGGGTCACCCTAATAAAGGCCTCTTTTTGCTCAGGAACTTCAACTAATTAAGATCGAATAAGTGGGTGGTGTAATGCATTCCATTATGAATAAGATCTCAACATATGAGTCAGGTCATCTGAGGCCCGCATTTTCCTCATCAGTGATAATTGGGACACTCTTATTATCATTTCAAAGTCCGTTGTTCCAGAAAGCTGTTTAAAATGATTTATCATTATGTTTTCAGTTTCCCTTTATATGTTATGTTGGTTGTATTTGGAATCTTAGTACATTTGTTTTTTTTTTCTTCTCTCGTGTTTATTGTTGAGAATCTTGAGATATGAAAAAAAAAAAACCTTGTGTTCCGTCTCCAATTTTTAGCGATTGACATCAGGGCTTTTGAAACCATAAGATTTCTTGTTGGTTTATAAATTGTGGTGTTTGGATGATAAATCGCTTCACGAATATATTGATCAGTAGTTTTTTATTTGGATTTAAGGACTTCTGAATTTGACCGTGATATACTTTTTCTTTGATTTGTTTGCTTTTCCTTTCCACATTGCCAAAAGTTTGTTTATTCCAACTGATAAGAGCTTTTCTCACATTTTTAATACAATGGCTAAACCAGAATGCCAATGAACCCCATAATTACACCTACAATTTTGTTGCGTGGCATTTCTGAAATCTGGGTGGTTGATCTAGATTGCCTCAAACCAGAAGAAGGGTCTAGCTCTGAACTTGGTGGACTGTGTATTTATAAGATGGGGGAAATGTTCCAACACAATCTTAGGGAGATTGAGTAGGTACCTTTGGGTTTGCAGTTCTCCTTTCCAGGTTAGAGTGCGGTCAAGTCTTTCTTTTATGTTTACTAATCCAGACCGGCAATTATTCCAGGTAATGGGTTTCCTCAAAAACCGATGTCCTTTGGATTCATGGTTTTAAGACTTGATAGGGTCATGTGCGACTCATCCGAGGTTGGACCTGATTCATTCCGGCACCACATGTCACCCCCTATTCGGGGTAGTTGGGCTGATACGACCCTGACTCAGGCAAGTCGCAGCTCTAATTGAGATTGGCCTAGTCTTTTAACCATGATCAAATTGCATTCCTCGATGGCTCTTCGAAAATCATGCATTGATCTGTAAGGAATATTTGCAGGGGTGCATGTTTCTGATGGGCTGAGGATTGTGTTAAAGTCTCCTATGAGGATCCACGGCCTCAAATAAGAGTTTGATATATGTCTTTAGTTCTGCCACATGCAGTTTCTTCCAATCGAATTAGGACAACCATAGATAATCATAAGGAGCCATTAATGGTGATTAGATGTGTATCTTGCTTTATGCAGTTCATAATATAGATCCCGATATCTTGTTTAAACCAGAAAAAGCCAAATGCTTCTTGCATATCCATTGACTGGAATCACCTGATGTCCCACAGCTAAGTTCCTAAAGAATTTGTGTATCTGGTAGGAATATTGTGCATAAGGGTTTCATTGACAGCTTGCAAGAGGGGCATATCTGAGAGTGCCCTTAACATTCCAACTAACAATCATTATTAAGATTAAAGAAGTTAATAGTTGAAATACTTTTCTTGCTCCTGGTCTATGGGCATATGTCGCCAGCTTTCTTTCTGATCCTGCACTAGAATTCCTTTCCCTTGGTAGACCTGAATCTCTGGGCCATCATTGAGGTTGGCTTAACCTTTGTGATACTAGTCACTCCTTTACCCTTCTAGGCTAACTTCTTGAACTTGTAGCACTTGGTGCCACTAGTCTTTTCATCCTTGTAGCAGATCTCCATAGAGGCAGAAGAGAACATATAGGTGTTCTCGTTCTGATGCAGGACACATGATTTAATGCTAACATGCAATGTGGAGATTATGAAAGAGTCCATAAAGTAATTCAATTAACAAAAGATGCTAACCTACAAAGTAATTAAGAGTACATAATAAGAAATAAAATCTGATTTAACCTTAATCACATGCCTGCATGCTAAGAAATTACATAAATCAATTAAAACTAGGACCAATGGAAGGATAGAACTTCCAATTTAGCGTAGGCACATTCTACGCTCAAAGGACAAATTTGTAGGTTATATGATTAGGGTTAGGAAGGGGAAAATCTAAAATGTGGAGAATTAGGGTTCATGGGAATTGGGGATTTTGGAATTAGGGTTTTTAGAAATTGGGGAAAATAGGAAATTGAAGATCTAGGGTTTAGAAGATTGTAATGAAAGGGAAAAGAGGAAGATAAGAGAATAAGAATAATACCTTTTGAAGAAGAAAGATGAAGGATGTAAGGCGAAGAATACCTTTTGAAGAAAAGGAAGAGGAATGATGTACCTTGGAATATACCACCAAACAAGCTTCTACCCTTCCATAATTTATTTGGAAGGGAGGGTTTTTTATTTATTTTTATTATATATATATATATATATATATATATATATATATATATATAAACCCTAGAAAATAAGGAAGAAAATTCCTTCACACAAGAGAGCTCCACTCTTTTTTTTTTCTTTTCTTCTCAATAACATCACTAGGGTAGGAATTCTATTCCCTTTGTGCTTTTATAATTAAAAATTCGTAATTAAAATCCAACATAATTACAACTATGCCACTCACTTAAGTAAAGTGACCCATTATCCAAAATAAGAAAACTAAAACATATATTATCAATCTCAACCATCAAATAACTCCTAAAAATAACCAAAAACATAAACAAAGCAAGATCAGAGTCCAGGGGGCCCAAATCTAAAAGATCTGGTGGTCGGATGGCCTGATTGGCAAGATCCAACGGTCGGATCGACACGAAATAGAAATCTTATGACTCAAATGATCTCTTAAGCAGCCCACATGCATCATCCCAAGGTGGGGTCTTCCTGATGCACATCCAATGCATGTGGGGTCTTCAAAATGGCTCGACGGGTTCCATCTAGAACTCGTTTCCCATCTACAAAGAAAGTTGTGCTGATGCGGGTGATCGTCTTCATCTCTAGTACACTCGAGTAGGTCCTCTGACGTCCCCATCACCTTCCCCGGTAGATGACCAATTCTCCTTCAAAACATTCAGAGATTGCGAGAGTTCAACCTGGCTAGCAAAGGTGTTAAAATATCGCATAATCAGCAGCAGATGGGCTGAATAGGATGATGTCCTTGCAATCAAGGTGATGATTCTGTGCTGCAGATGAGTTCATCTTCTCATAACTACTGCCTTCTTCTTTGTTCATGTTTGTTGAGGGACTTGTTGCGATGGTATGGTGGGCAGTTTTGGAACTATCAGTTGTATGGATGAGAGAGGAGGGATAGGAGAAGGATTCCCAGGTCTTTTTTCAAGGGGGTTTCAAAAGGATGGGTAATTACATCAGAGCTATTATCTTGATTAATATCTTTCAAGAGATTTGAGTTGGATTTGGTGTGAAGCCCCCAAGGCATCGACTAGCGGTGTTTGGGTTGGTTTTTCTTACCCAAATATGAGCTCTATAGATTTTTTACAATTGAAGTTATGCCATTACTTCCATCATGAATCCGAACAATATAACATTCCAAATGATAGTGGAAAGGCGAAACGGGATTCATGTAGCTGACCCCAATTAATTGGGATAAGGCTTAGATGATGATGGATGGGGTCATGATGAATAACTTTGGACATTGATGGTAAGAATCCACGTCTGCATGAATTGTTGGGATTAGTGTCAAGATTTGGTCGTTAGGTTGTTGCATAAGAAGTAAGGTGAGTATTGCTGATGTCATCATCTCCATTTACTCGAGTGTGCTTCCCTCGAGAGCATGTAACCATAATTTGTTCTCCATACACCACCATTGATGCGTCACCATTTTTCCTAGCATTCCTTGTGCCTTGATTTTTCTGTATTTTTGGGTATCCTTGGTTGCTACGTTTGGGCATGGATTGAACCACCATAGGGGGCGCCACCTTCACCCCTCAATGCTCATATTATTTAGAGCAAGGACTTGGTCAGAATTCTATCCTCCCTATTGTGGGTCCCTTTGAATTATTTTGTAGGTAGTATTTTGAAGATGCCCTATTCTTCCACAATTGAAATAGACACTAGAGAGGATTCATATTCAAAGGGTTGCCAGAACTTAAAAGTCCCTGAATTGAATCGTAGCACCTTTAGGGAGGGACCTTCCCAAGTCCCAACTCAACTTCTACATAAACTCTTGGCAAAGTGGCCTTCTATGAAGAATAAGAAATTTAGGGCCTGTTTGGTTAGTTGTAAATGCATGTAAACGGTGGTAAATAAGTAATTATGACAAATGCTCATTGTTTCACCTCGAAAATCAAGGAAAACTCAACCTCGTAACAGGTGGCCCGTGGCCCCCCACCATGACACATGTGTTATATCAATGTCTTCCGTTCATTTTATTTTTTTTCCAAATCATTTTAGGGCATGAGCCAAAAGATGAGGTAGATCCAAAGCGCAAGTGGACCACACCACAGAAAACAATGAGGATTATATGCCTACCATTGAAAACTTCTTGGGGGCTACAAAAGTTTTGGAATTGCCTCATTTTTGGGCACATGTCCTAAAATGATTTGACAAAATGAAGAGACGATGTGGATAAAATACATACATCACAGTGGGGCCCACAATGTTTATGTGATTCTCTTTTCAAAATCCACACTTGTCAACATCCTTATTGTGGGAAATACCAAAGTAAGTCATCATTACTTAGTTTCCACCATTTACATGCATTTATAACTAACCAAGCAATCCCTTAGAGATTTCTTATAGATAGATTCCAAATAATGAGGGCCTTTTGCTAGGTTTTGTATTCTTGGGTTTGGGTTGAGGGATTTCCTTACATGAGCAACAATTCTTGGCAGTTTCTCACATTTCCAATATTCAAACGGAAGGTGGGAGAGTCAGACCTAGATTGTTGCTCGTAGGAATGCACTTTATTAGCTTTCATGTTGCTTTGCCATGATTGCAGCATCAAGGTTTGATCTGCCAATCTCCAAAGGCCGTTTACATAAACTTTGAACATGTCTGAATTCATCATTCAAGGAGGGAACTTTGGGCCCATTTGGATTCGTGGAAGAAAAGGAGGAAATGGTTTTTCTCAGGAAACAACATTTCTATGGAATTGTGGGAAAGGAAAAGTTGTTTCCCTTGATTGTTTTTCAATTGGATTTTCTTGAAAATTTTTCTTCGTTTCTAAATATGTTGTTTGGAGAAAGGAAGTTTTCATGAAACTTTACTTGAAGATAGGTGGCACATGTGTGGTGTTGAAGATGAATTTTGGCAAGGTGGCACATGTGTGGTGTTGAATATGGATTTTGGCACATGTGGGCTGCTTGAACATGGATGGTGGCACATGGCGCACATGTGGGGCACAAGGCACTTGAAGATGGATGCTGACTCAAGTAGCACGTTCACACATGCGGGGCGCTTGAAGATGAAGAGTGGCACATATTGCACATGTCATACATTGGCACATGTGGAGTATGTGAAGATGGACGGCGGTACATATGGCACATTGGCACAATTGCTCATGTGTGGTGCTTCAAGATGGATGGTAGGACATATGGGGTGCTTGAAGATGGATGGTGTCACATGTAGCACATTGGCATTGGGGTGCTTGAACATAGCCGGTGGTACATGTTGCACTTGTCACCCATTGGCACGTGTAATTTCTTGAAGATCGATGGTGATACATGTGGCAGATTCACACAACAGCACGTGGCATGTGAGGTACTTAAATATGACGGTGGCCCATGTTGCACGTGTGGCACATTGGAACACATGGTTCTTTAAGATGGATGGTGACGCATGTTGCCCATGTGGCACTTTGTCACATGTCTGGTGCTTAAAGATGGACAATCGTGCGAGTGGGGAGCTTGGAGATGGACACTCGCACATGTGGGGAACTTGAAGATGGTTGGTAGCACATGTTTACCATGTAGTACACTTTGTATAAAGGGATGGTTTCCTCTCTTTTTCTTTAATTTCTTGGAAATTATGTTTCTTGAGTATTGTTAAGGAAATGACAAAGTATATTTTCCAATAAATTAGGGAAATGGAAATGGAATTTTCATCAAATTTATGAAAACAAATAATAGAAACAAATTTTTTAATTGGAACGATGTTTTCATCATTTGTTTTTTTAAATTTTAAATTTTTAAATTTTTTTTATAGCTTTTCTAAATTGATGTTTTCATCAATTTAGATTTCATCAAATCCAAACAGGCCCTATTGGTAAATTCATGCAAAACTCCCTTAGCTTATTGCATTCGATTGAGAAATTATTGGCAATGTTGAAAGTTAAAGGTGAGTTCTTCATCATTTCAACCCCCCTTTGAATGATTTCCTCGTATTCTATTTCATGGTAGAATTCAACATGTTCAAAGTTTATATTAATGGTCTTTAGAGATTAGATTAGACCTTGATGTGACATTTATGGCAAACTAACTTTAAAGTCACAAGCGTGTTAATCTAGGCCAATTTGCCTTATCTCTTGTTTAAATATTAGAAGTGGGAGAAATTGTCAAAGATTGTTGCTCATGTGGGTAAGCTGTGACAACCATTTGAATATTAGTCTCTCCTTAGTGTATGTTTTTAATGTGGTAGAATCAGTCATTTACAGAACAAGTACATGTTCAACCAAATTGAACCCCCACTAGATCAAGGCTCAACCCCGAACCAGGTCCTTGGTTTGAACAACCTGAGCATTGAGGATGCAGAGAATTGCATCCCTTATGTCGGATGAATTCATGGCCCGAGGTGGCACCCAAAAGAATAGTTGATAGCAAAGAACCAAGGTAGTCAGAGGAATGTCCGGAAAAATAGCTATCAATCACCAAAGGTGATCAGATAATGGTTTCGAGTCTACATGAGTCATGAAGAACCACACTAGATGCAAGTGTGAGGATGTAATCTACAATGCCAACTTTATTACCCATGCAGGATCCCAACAATATAAATCCTGATTCCACACATGGATCCCTGTTTTCTATATCCAAAATGGCTCATCATTACCCCACCCACCTTCTAACCAGATTCAATAAAGGTTAGATTTTAGGTCAGAAAATCTAACCCAAGTACCCTACTCAATGCCTAGAAATCCGCACCAAATCCAACCCAAATCTTCCTGAAGTGATTAGCAATAATGAGACCCTACGTGATCATATCCATCATCTAGATCCCTCTAGTAAGAAAACCTCGAGAATTCCGTTTCCTATCCATCCTCACACATACATTTGGTAGCCTCACCATTTCCTCAAAGTAAACCCCTAGCTGGGACGGACAAAGACCTAAAAGGACTCAAATTGATTTGGTGAGAAGGCATATGAAGGCTTGCTCACTCGTAGAGAACAAGGCCTTAGGATTGATTGGCGAAGCAGGATTGTAAAGCGGGCCAACATATGTGGAATTCGTTAAGTGGGACTCTCTCTCTCTCTCTCTCTCTCTCTCTCTCTCTCTCTCTCTCTCTCATATGCTCAGAAATGAAGTCAAGAGAAACATTTGTTTCATCCAGCCTCCTGCCCCATCCATATGGATGCAGGTCAGGCTTCCCAGATAGTTTACACATTTTAAGAAAAATCCGACATTGGTAAAGAGGAAAGGAAGAAGTTTCATCTTCTAAAATGTGCAGAGGTTTGTTTACATACGTCTGACGGGGGAGCTGGGGTTAAAGAGTTAAAAGCAATGAATCAGGCATTATTCGGCAAGTGGATTTGGAGGCTTGGGGCTGAGGAGGGGAGTCTTTGGAACTCCATCATTAAGAGTCTTTGGAACTCCATCATTAAGAGTAAATACGGGAGATCTTCTGGTGGTTGGTGATCTAAGGAGTCTTCGTCCAATATGGTGTTTGCTATCTGGTGAGATATTATGAAGATGTAAAAGGTGGTTTTATCCGACATCGGCTTCGTCCTCGGCAATGGAGCAAAGATTCATTTTTGGGATGATATTTGGGTCGGGGACTAGCCGCTTAGAACAAGATTCCCGCAAATGTATCGTATCGCCTCTTCTAAAGGCTCTTTTGTGGCTGACCACTTTGTTATTGAAGACGGTAAAGTCATATGGAACGTGACATGCAGGAGGGATCTCCACGATTGGGAGATATTAGACTATGCGGCCCTATTGGACTGCATCTACGCGGCAATTCCTTCTCCTCCTTCCGATGATAGCATTTTCTGGAAACTAGATAAATCTTCGTCGTTCTCAGTCTGTTCTCTTAACAATCGTTTGCACCGCCAACAGTCAGCGCCGCTCGCTCATTGCTCTTTCATTTGGAAATATGCTGCTCCCCCAAAAATTCTCGCTTTCGGCTGGTTGGTTGGCAAAAAGAGAATTTTAACAGTGGATAATCTGAGGAGGAAAGGGATGGTCATTCCCAATATATGTTTATGTTGTATGTGGGGTGAAGAGACAGTTGATCATTTGTTTCTTCACTGCCCTTTCATTCAGTCCATTTGGGCTGATTTTTTGCTTCGGTTTGACGTGTGCTGGTGCGTCCCATGTGAGGTTCAGCAGTCCATACAGGCTTGGCACGGGGTCCATTTTGGGAAGGCGAAAACAGTATTCTGGAGGATGGTTATTCTAGCTGTCTGGTGGTCCGTTTGGGGAGAGAAAAACAACAGAATCTTCAGGAATTCCTCTAATATTGCTGGGGAGGTAGCGACTAAGGCCAAGCGTCTGCTGGTCGAATGGGCGTCCAACGTGGAGGGTCTAAATGCCTGTGATTTTTTCTTTTTAGGAGTATAATTGCAGTCTGCCTTCTCAGCAGACTTCTTTTGTTTTTGGTTTTCTCCTTTTAATATAATCATTATCTTTCAAAAAAAAAAAGAAAAAAAAAAAGAAAGAAAAATCCAAATATTTTGTCTAATGCTCTGCATCCTAAATTAATTTGATCTTCATGGAATGTCTTCTAACATCCAATCAGCAAGTAGTTAACATACTTCACACTCTCCAATGTGCAGTGTTGTGCCCCTTGTATTCATATCGGCAGAGTCATCCATTGAATTTTATATTCCTTGGACTGTTCACACTTTGCCTGAGCATAAGCGTTGGAATTGCCTGTGCTAACACAAAAGGTTTTGATCATCTCCCCTGTTGATCTATAATTTTCTTTCTCTAAATTAATTTATATTATAGAGGTTTCCAAATTCCTCATGCATGTAGATTCCAGGCCCTCTACACTAGCCGACATGTCCCAACATAGCACGTGTGCGTTTCTGGACCAGGGCATCTTAAATGGTGGAGTCCACCTGGCATTTACAGCTTGGATGCTCCATGCAGATGCCAGCTTGATTCGTCTGGCAGCATGGGGAGGGTGCTGGGATCTACACATGTTTTTGAATTAGCAAACCTTTATATTATAATTTGTCATTAATACTCGTGGATGTTCAGTTCTTTCCTTGTTGGTATTGCAGGAAGAATCGTGCTTGAGGCATTGATTTTAACATCAGCTGTGGTTTCTGCCTTGACTGGCTATACTTTCTGGGCTGCAAAGAAGGGCAAGGACTTTAGCTATCTTGGACCCGTTCTATTTGCAGGACTTGCTGTCCTTATCCTGACTAGTTTTATCCAGGTTGGGCATCTTCAATACATTCTGATTATCCATCTCTCGGTGTTTTGACGAACTCCTGTACTCATGTCATCGTTCTCTTTATCACTTCTCATCTGCTCAATTACACGTCTGAAGAGCTACATGTGCCAACCTGGACCATCTGTAGCACATACGAGCTCGCAGCAGGTGGTCCAACCGTGTAGATGATCTGCTCTAAAGATTGCCTATGGGCTGCATGCAACATATGCATGTGGTCCAAATGATGATTGGATCAGCGTGATTTCTTGGACAGGTCATTTCAACAGTGGGGCCCACCTGATGTGTGGCTCAGGTGCAAGTCATGTTTTTGGCATCGTTTTGTGAGGTGTGTTTTAGTGTCTGAAAGTTAACACTTCTCCGTGGTGTGTAAAAGAACTGTGACTGTTTATTGTGTGAATGGATAAACTGGTTCATAAACAGATATCTGGTTTGAGTTTTCTATCAGATGTTCGATGATCTTTGCTTGCAGCTGAGAATGCATGCTTGTTTACATACATATACACAGGCATATACTAACCAGCCATGGATTTGATTTTTCATCTCATGCAGATATTCTTCCCGCTCGGGCCTGTGTCAGTTGCCATCTATGGAGGACTGGGAGCCATCCTTTTCGCTGCATACCTTGTGTATGACACAGACAACCTGATCAAGCGCTACACATACGACGACTACATCTGGGCATCGGTTGCTCTCTATCTGGATATCCTCAATATGTTCCTTCACCTGTTGCAGCTACTGAGGAGCTCAGATGGGTAGGGTTGCACTCACCCTCCACTCCACTCAAGAATATTCTTATTCCTATTATTGACTTGTAAGTAGCACCATCTACCTATTAGATGCTTAAAATTGTAAACAAAGTCGAATCGGGCCCCACCCATCAAGACCTAATCAGGTTTGTCAGTTTCATGTGTGATTGGAAAGACCAGCCCGTTGCTGTCTGTTTGTGTATGCTTAGTCTCCCACTGTGAAAAGGAAACGCGTCCTTTGGAAAAGGAATATGCTGTTTCTATATGGAATTGCACCCCCTGTTTCGCTTTTGTTTTCTGTTAGTCAGCTGCTTTTTACAAGTTGTCCAGTGTTGCTTTTTTGCATTCCTCGTCATATATTTCATGATTAGATGAAGAACAACAGCTTCAGATTTCAACGCGCACAAGTAGTGGAGTTGGTGCACATTATTTCCAACCATTTGGAGATGGAGAAGCTCAAATCTGTTTGTGGCCCACCATATAAAAATGGTTGGTAGATTCTACCAGCCTGAAATGGCATTCGGACTCCTTGCAATGGTTTTATGTTGTACATATGTGCTCAAGGATATTTAATATTCTGTCAGCGTATGATACTTGATATGCAGGCGCTCAAGAGTTGTACACTGGCATACATTCTCACTCAAATTGAACTGCCTAAATTGTGTAACCCACTGTTAGTGTTACTAGGTAACAATCTGAAAATTCTGATTTTTGCATGCCTTTATTTTTGCTGGAACCATTGGCTATTTTTTGCTTGGACCATCCAATAAATGTCCACCATATCTCGTATAGTCAAATAAGGGGGCCTGTGTATCATACATCATTCTCTGATAGAGTATCAAAGCTTTCCTTTAAATTGATAATTGAGGTTTCAGCTGACTGTTGTCAGAGCTTTGTGGGCCCCACCATGATGTATGTGTTTTATACATGGTGTTCATCCATTTTGTAAGCTCATTTATGGGCATGGGACAAAAAAATGAGGCAGATCCAAATCTCAGGTGGACCACACCACAGGAAACAGTGGAGATTGAATGCTTACTTTGAAAACTTATTGAGGGCCACAAAAGTTTTGGATCAAGCTGATATTTGTGTTTTACCTTCATCCAGGTCTGTGTGATCTTATCAACAGGTTGGATGGCAACTAAACATTGAAGTGAGCCTAGGTGGTTTTTAATGGTGGACGTTCAATCAGCACTGTTTTCCTGTGTGGTCCACTTGAGATTTAGATCTGCCTCATTTTTGGGGTTCGTGCCCTAAATCGAGCTCGCAAAACCGCATGGTGGGGCCCAAGGAGCTTTGACACCAGCTAGTTGGCTGTTGTTGGGGTCACTAGCCAAACCGCATCCATTGATTAGGCGTGCGACCATTTGTGATTTATTTTTATTTTTTTAAAAAGGCCTTGAAACCTATGATGGGCCAGACCCAGCCAAGAAGCCCGGCCAAGCTCACGGGTAGAGTTTGTACTCTTATCACCGTTCAGTCCTGTGATGGGCCATATGAACATCCAACGGCTATCAGACGTCGTCCTTCTTCCTCATGTGATAGTGATAGTGATCTGGATGAATTCCAGATGCTTGGACATTGCCATGCTCACCGTTCAGCATTCGTAGCTAGTCACCAAAATCTCCTTGTGGCCCACTATTCTACGGTTACCGTACAACCTTCTTTTTATTCTTTAATTGGAATCTTCCTTTTCCATGCAATGAATCCCAACGATTTAAATCCATTGGACCACCAAATCAGTTGGGTCGTAAATGATGGGGCCCACCAAAGCACTCAGTGCAAACTAAAAGGACAATGATACTACCCCCATACAGTAGGTTGGACTATAGGTTACAGTCCATCCGGTTGAAAATTGCATCCTTTGATGTTTGTGCAACGTCCAACTCATCCAGCAGGTTGCCACTATCACTAAGATGAGATTTTGCAAAAATCAGCAACATCCACTAATCGAGTATACCACACTTTTATTTTTGCTATTTACAATGGCTAGGCATCTTTTTCTATGAAGTGGTCCACCTGATATGTGGATATTGCTGATTTTTATATTAAGTAATCCTCATGGTGGGCCCAACCTATTGGAAGGGCTGGATGTCACATATACTTTATAGGTTGGAAGTTATCCACTAGGTGTATTGTACCCTGCTGTCCAACCAATTGGACATGGGTCTTGCTACTTTTCCTCCTCCATCCCCAAAGCTTTGAAGTGACACGTGCGATGCCAATAATAAATCTGGACCGTCTTCATACAAATAGGGGCAAGATGATCCTAAGCATCCGATCAATGTGATGGAAAATGGACGGTCAAGATGGAATAGAGAAAAAAATAGGGAATCATTATCTTGAACCCTTGGTAGAACCCAGTTTGTATTGCTTATGATTCTTAAGTAGTACTTTGGTTTGATAACTCTAGCTCCTAAAAAGCATAAGCTTAACATATTGGCCTTGTTCATAAGATTAAGACCATCCGGTCAGTTTGATTCGTGCACCATGGCTTGCTCCCAATGGTATTATTGAATGAACTGTATAAATCGATGATTTTACATAATTTTAAATTGTGTGGTCAACCTGAGTTTCAGATGGAGCTGATTTTTGGGATATCCCATGAACTACCTCACGATGGGCCTACGGAGCTTGGCCTCATGGATAATTCACATGGAGAGATAACTTCTTTCCTTTCCATGTAGGTGCAATATCTAATCCATTCAATAGGTTGGACTTGTCATGAGGATTACCTTGTGCAAAAATTAGCCGCATCCACTCATTGGACCCAACCTTTGATGTGGATTGTTTATTGTGTGGGCCCCACCTTTGATGTGGGACATCCATCATGTGGGGCCCACCTTGGATGCGAGCTATTCATCATTAGGGGCCAACCTTTAATGTGCAGCATTCATTAGGTAGGACATACCTTTGATGTTGGTTATCCATCATGTGGGCCCACCATTAATATTATTGTCCATCATGTGGGGGCCATCTTCAATATCCACCGCCCATCATATAGAGCTCACCTTTAATGTGGACTGTCCATCATGTGGGCCCACCTTCAATGTGGGCCGTCCATCATGCGGGGTCACCTTGGATATGAGTCACTCATCATTAGGCTGACCTTTGATGTGGACCATCCATCATATGAGGCCCACCTTGACGTGGATCATCCATCATGTGGGGCCACCATTATTAATTGCCTATCATGTGAAGCCCACCTTTTATGTGGACTGTCCATCATGTGGGCCCCGCCTTCAATATGTGTTGCCCATCATGCGGGGCTCGCTTTAGATGTGATTCATTCATCATTAGAACCGACCTTTGATGTGGATCATCCATCATGTGAGACCACCTCAATATAGGTCATCATCATGGGGGGCCTTGCTTCAATGTCCATTGCTCATCATGTGGAGTCTACATTTGATGTGGATCATAAATCATGTAGGCCGCACCTTCTTCTTCTTCTTCTTCTTCTTCTTCTTCTTTTTAAAAAAAACACAAAAAAAACACACACGCACCCGACACTAGAGGTGTACAATGTGTCGATCCAAGTTGATCTTGGCACAGCTCAACTCGGCTCGGCCACTAGCTGACCCCAGCTCAAACTCAACTCGGCTTGGTCCTCAAGCCTGACTAGCCAGCTCGGCTCGGTTCGGTTAGTAGCTCAGGCCAGTTCGAGCCAAGATCGAGCCGAGTTCGCCTGTGCAACATTTCCACAAACACATGGACTGCACCTTCAAAATCTCATTGTATGTAAAATGATAGCAACAGTTTTACAAGTATTTCGTCAAACACTTTGTAGGCACCTTTTAGGCAACATCAAAATCAAGAAAAAAATATATTTGTTTCATATACATACCTTCCTTGCCACCAGCCAACACTTTGTTGAGTTATTTCGTCAAACACTTGGTGAGTATCATAAATATCAAAAGTAAACGAGTCACTGAATTGGTTTGATCCGTGTTTGATTCGAGCTGGGGTTCGATCTGAGTTGAGACAAGCTCGGCCAAGCTCGAACTCGGTTCGAAAATTTTTCAAGCTAAAAAAATCAGCTCGACTCTGCTCAAATTCAGTTTTGAACCGAGTCGAATTGAGCTTTTTCGAATTGGGTCGAGCAAGCTAACTGAGCTAAAACAGTTCATGTACAACCCTACTCGACACACAACCACGCACGCCGTAGTGCGATTTTACCACCTATGGGTATCGAACCCAAGACCTCATGTTGCAACTCCTCAGAGTCTACCACTGAGGTAAGGACTCGAACCCTAGGCCCCACCTTTGAAGTGGGTCGTCCATCATACTAGCCCGCTTTGGATGTGGGCTATTTATCATTATAGGTTGACCTTTGATGTGAATTATCCATTACGTAGGTCCACATTAATACGGGGTCATCCATTGTTGGGCCTACCTTTGATGGAATCGTCATTGTGTGAACCCCATCTTCAATGTAGATAGTCCGTCATGTGGGGCCTATTTCTATATGGACCATGAGAGATAGCTTCCCTTGAGGTGATATATATATATATATATATGATATATATATATATATATATATATATATATATATATATATATATATATGGAAAATGTATTATGCACTTGAGCTCACGATAAGCTCCCGTGAGGTCGAGCTGTGTGGGCCTCACCCTGATGCGTGTCGACCATCAACACCGTGCATTTGATGGGTCTCCTTTAAATTATGGGATAGCCCAAAAATCAGCTGTATACAGAACTCAGGTGGGCCATACCATCTAAAATCATGTGAAGACATGCCAAAAACATATAAAAGCACTTGGTGGGGCCCACCTGAAATTTGCATGGGTCTGAAACTTGGTCTGAACCCTCATCCAAGTGGGACACACATAATGGATGGGTTGGATTTGCAAACCACATCCAAAATTTTAAGACAATAAGACATGCAAGGACACTGCAAAATAACACACCCCAGAGAGAGAGAGAGAGAGAGAGAGAGAGAGAGAGCACTCAAACACAACTAGCTATATACGTATAGGGCGTACACGAACCGAGTTAGTTTGCTCTCTCGACTCGACTCGAAAAAGCTTAATTCGACTCGGTTCAAAATTGAGTTCGAGCCGAGTCGAGCTGATTTTTTTAGCTCGAAAAAATTTCGAACCGAGTTCGAGCTTGCCTGAGCTCGACTCGACTTGGATCGAACTCCAACTCAAATTGAACTCGGATCGAACTAGTTCAGTGACTCGGTTACTTTGATATTAATGTTGCTCACCAAGTGTTTGATAAAATGACTAAATGAAGTGTCGGCTGGTGGCAAGGAAGGCATGTATATAAAACAAATATCTTTTTTTCTTTATTTTGATGTTGCCTACAAGGTGTTTGATGAAATATTTCTAAGACCGCTACTGCTGTTTTACATACGGTGAGAATTTGAAGGTGTTGTCCGTGTGTTTGTAAAAATGTAGCATAGGCGAACTCAGCTTGAACTAGCTTGAGCTGCTGACCGAACCGAGCCGAGCTGGCTAGTCAAGCTCGAGGACCGAGCCAAGCTGGGTCAGCTAGTGGCCGAGCCGAGTCGAGCTGTGCCAAGCTCGACTCAATTCAACTCGTGTACACCTCTATATATGTCCAACTAGTTGTATGTGAGGCCCACCAAGATGTCCAAATAACATTTGATGTGTCTAGCAAGGCAGTCCCACCATGAAAATGACAAGCCCCAAAAATCAGGTCGACACATATAAGGTGGATGATGCTATAGAAAACAATAATATATATATATATATATATATATATATATATATATATATATCAACATTTATATGGGTCCCACCTAATGGTTGGATCGATATGATATTTGGGGCATTCCATTTTCATAATGGGACTATCTTGCTAGTAGAGTTGAATGTTATGCAAACAATTAATTGGACATACAGCTCATTGTACATTGAACATTTCTCTCTCTTGTGCGTGTGCACGTGCGTACACACGTGTGTGACAGACTGTCTCAAGTTCAACTGATTAGACCATAACTTCTAACCTATCATGTGTGTGGGAAATCCAACCCATCCACTGCATTGTTCTCATCATGAAAATCACCTAATGCAAAAATCAGCCACATCCATCCATCAGAAGATGGGACCATCATGTCAACCTCCATAGACGGCCCTTGAATGATGTTGGTTTGAATGATGTGCCACATCTATAATGGCCACATGCATACACATGGATAGTTACGCTGTGCCAGCGTGGCAAGAGCTCAAAAGTCGACAATCAGGATCAGGGTTTAGTTTTCTGATTCGAACTATGCTGGTGGGCTATGCTTGTGGGTGATTGGAAATGTTCATGAGGTGGGTCCCACGGTGAATAGCCCTTGGAAAGATAGGGTTAGGATCATTTTTATATTAAAAAGAAGAAGATGGAAAAAAAAAAAATACCAAACAAACAAACACTGGGCATGGCCCATCCAAACCGCATACTACATTTGGAAGTGTTTTCACAAATCAATTTCATGTGCGGGTGGATTTCATAGAAAAAGAAATTTCTCTTTTTCAATTTGATGTCTCCTGTTGTTTGGATTACAAAGGAAAACCATGTGCTCTGGGAGGTAACCATTTATATATATATATATATATATATATATATATATATATATATATATATATATATATATAGGAAAACGCTCACCTGCGAACTGGTTCGTACGTAGTACGTACGAACTTTTTGATGACCCATCATACGTGATGAATCTCGCAAATCTGAACCGTTCATGTGAAGCAGAACCTCATGAAACCCTATAGTATAAATTTTTACTTTGATCCGAAACTTTGGTGGACCGTGAAAAATGTAAACATGACTTCTTTCCTTGATTTGAATTTCTCTTTGCTATGGACGGTATGGATAAAAGTTTTAGATAAAAGTAAAACTTGGTCTGGGGGTTTCACTAGGTCTTTGCTTCACATGAACGGTTCAGATTCTGAGATTCATCATGTATGATGGGTCATCAAAAAAGTTCGTACGTACTACGTACGAACCGGTTCGCAGGTGAGCGTCTCTCTCTCTCTCTCTATATATATATATATATATATATAGAGAGAGAGAGAGAGAGAGAGAGAGAGAGAGAGAGATGCTCACACACAACTAGTTGGACCGTGAGTTTTGGTCCAACTAGTTGTGCATTAAATGTCAAAATTCATGTTTTCATACACATATAATGCACCACATGTGAAGATATGTGACAGTGAGTTCTACATTAATATGTTAGGAATTATGTGTTATAGATCCAAGTCATTTATTAAATAAAGCACACTAATGAAATTTTATGTACTGAAAGTTAGTAAATTGTCATCACCACTAAAACCACACATGTAACTTGAATCTGAACTATTTGAGTAGATTTCTAACAGTTCACTTTTCTTATAGATGATATTATGCTATCGAAAAAAAAAATGTTTTTTCCCATATACTTACAACGGACCCTACCCAATTAACGGACCAGATTTGCAAGATACATTGCGCACCACCCAAGTATATCATGTGTGTACACCTTCTGCAGTGGTCCTTTATAAACATTCCCCCTCCTCTTTTCTCTCTCCTCATTTAAACTATTTCTCCATTCCCTGTACGTTGGGAAAGGAGTCGTATGCGGATCCACATGTTGAGTGTCACTAAGTTATGTGAGCCCCACTATCATATATGTGTTGTATCCATACCACACATCTATTTGGAGAGATCATTTTAGGGCATCAAAAGAATGAGGTAGATCCAAAACTAGAGTGGACCCCACCACAGAAAACAGTGGGGAGAGTGACGCCTACCGTTGAAACCTTCCTAAGGTCCACCATGATATTTATTTGAGATCCAACCTGTTCACAATATAACATAAACATTAAAGAAGGGAAAACACAAATATCAGCTCGATCGAGAACTTTTGTGGCCCTTAGAAGTTTTTAATGGTGGGCGTGACCCTCTCCACTGTTTTCTGTGGTGGGGTCCATTCTAACTTTGGATCTTACTCATTCTTTGGCTCATGCCATAAAATAATCTCTCCAAATGGATGGACAGTGTGGATACAAAACATTAATCATGGTAGGACCCTAAGAACTAGGTGACGTCACTTCAGTGTCATGAAAGACTCAATGGTTTGGCGGATTTCCTACAAAAGGCTTTCCCAAGAACTTCCTACGCTGGGAACTAGGTGGGGCCCACTGTGATGTTTGTGAGAAATCCTTCCCTTCCATCCGTTTTTTGAGTTCATTTCAGGACATGTTGGCAAAAATGAACCGTATCGGAAGCTCAAGTGGACCGTACTAAAGGAAAATGTGGTTAGGGAAATTCCTACCGTTAAAACCTACCTGGGTTCGACAGTGATGTTTACAAGCCATCCATACCGTTAATAACTTCCTACTGGGATGAACTGAAATCACAAATATTAGCATGATTCAAAACTTTTGTGGCCTACGAATATTTCAACTGTGGATGTTTAATTATCACGTTTTCAGGGCTCAAAACTTTTCAGCCCACTTGAGCCCTGAAAACGGTTCATTTTTGGCTTCATGCCCTTAATTGAACTTAAAAAATGGATGAACGGGTAGGGTTTCTCACAAACATCACAGTGGGCCTCATTTGGGTTTGCAGCGTAGGAACTTCCTCCATTCCTATTTTGCAGGAAATCCGCTTGGACGCGGATTTGCTTCTTCCAGGTTGAGTAGCAGACACTTGAAGTGACGTCACCTAGTTCTTAGGGTCCCACCATGATGTATGTTTTGTATCCACACTATCCATCCATTTGGAGAGATTATTTTATGGCATGAGCGAAAGAATGAGTCAGATCCAAGTCTGGAATGGACCCGACCACAAAAAACAGTGGAGAGGGTGACGTCCACTGTCAAAAATTTCTAAGGGCCACAAAAGTTCTCAATCGAGCTGATATTTGTGTTTTCCCATCTTTAATGTCTATGTTATATTGTGAACAGGTTGGATCTCAAATAAATATCATGGTGGACCTTAGGAAGGTTTTAATGGTAGGCGTCACTCTCCCCACTGTTTTCTGTGGTGGGGTCCACTCCAGTTTTGGATTTGCCTCGTTCTTTTGATCATGCCCTAAAATGATCTCTCCAAATAGATGTGTGGTATGGATATAACACATATATCATGGTGGGCCCACATAACTTAGTGACACCGCTTATGACTCCTTTCCAAACGCACATGGAACGGAGAGCATTAAATAAGAAAAATATAGTTTAAATGAGGAGAGAGAAAAAAGGGGTGGGAATGTTTACAAGGGACCACTAAAGAAGGTGTAAACACATAATATACTTGGGTGATACACAGTGTATCTTGCAAATCTGGTCCATTAATTGGGTAGGGTCCGTTATAAGTATATGGGAAAAAACAATTTTTTTTTTTGATAGCATGATATCATCTATAAGAAAAGTGAACTGTTAGAAATCTACTTCAACAGTCCAGATTCAAGTTACACGTGTGGTTTTAATGGTGATGACAATTTACTAACTTTCAGTACATCAAATTTCATTAGCATGCTCTATTTGATAAATAGCTTGGATTTATGACACATAATTCCCAACGTATTAATGTAAAACTCAGTGTCATATATCCTCACATGTGGTGCATTACATGTGTATGAAAATAGGAATTTTGACATTTAATACACAGCTAGTTGGACCAAAACTCATGGTCCAACTAGTTGTGTGTGAGCATCTCTCATATATATATATATATATAAGAAATGCTCACACACAACTAGTTGGACCATTGAAATTGTTCCACTTAGCTGTGCATTAAATTACATGAATATTTTTCTTTATTTACATATAATGTCCACTCATGAGAGAGTATGTAACATCAAGTCTTATACAGGTACAACAAGAATATGTGCTAAAGATCAACACCGTTTATCAAATATGATATACTAATTAAATTTTATTTGCAAAAAAATTAGTAAATGAACCTCATCATTGAATACATATATGAAAATTAAATTTGAACCGTTAGAATGGATTTTTAACAACTTACTTTTCTAGTATAAATATATCATTCTATTAATTATAGAAATAATATTTTATGTCATTCACATGCTTACAAAGAACCTTATCTAATTAAAGGACTAGATGTTTTATACATGTGGTGCATTACTCAAATACATCACACATGTAATGCTCGTCTCCTCATCCTATTTTCTACTGGAAAAAGACTCTTCCTCCTCTCAATCTCTCTTCATTTAATGTTATCTCTTCTCAATTAATGTCATCTCTACCCCTATGCTATAGTAAGCAAGGCGGAGCCCCTATGACGTTTGTGATAAATCTGTCCCATCCATTAGTTTTTCTAGATTATATTCGGACATGGCTCGAAAATGAGGCATATCAAAGTATCAAGTGGACCACACCACATGAGTAGTAGATATTTATAGCTTACCCTTAGAATCTGTTGGGGCCACAAAAATTTTAGATCAAGCTGATATTTATATTTTCCCTTCTTACAAGTTTGTGTGACCTTGTAAACAGGTTGGATGGCAAATAAACATGGTGGTGGGTCTTAGGAAGTTTTCAACAGTTAGACTTCAATCCACACTACTTCAGTGATGTGGCCTAATTGACCATCCAATCTACTTTTTTTTTTTCTTGTAGATCATGGTATAAAATGATCCGTCAAAATAGATGAATGGTGTTGATAAAATATATAGAATACATTGGGCCCAGACATGACCATTCTTCTTAGATAGGTCCGGTGAGGTAATTCCCAATCCGCAGTCGCAGGGTAATATGTGAGTGGGTGTTACCCAGACCATATGGGGCCCGCCTTGATGAATGTATTGTATATCCATGCTGTCCATCCATTCTTTCATCACATTTTATGCCTTGATGCCGAACTTGAGAAGATCCAAACCTAAAGTGGACTACACCACTAGAAACAATGGTGATTGACCATTAAAAACTTACCATGGGCCGTAAAGTTTTAGATTAAGTTGATCTTTGTATTTTTCCTTCATCCAAGTCTATCTGGCCTTATCAAAAGGTTAAATGGAAAATAAACATTGTAGTAGGCCATAGGTGGTACCTAAGTATTTTTTTTTACTGTGAGCATTAAATAATGAGAACAAGTGCTAAAATGATCAATAAAAACTGATGGATAGGGTGGATGTATAACACGTTCATCAAGGTGGGCGCCATTGTCAAGGTAACATCTAATCCACCTCCCTTTAAAAACACTCTGGGAGAGTACCGATGCACCAGAGACTATCAAATGTTATACCAGATCATGGTAGGATGGGCCACAAAAGTTTTGGATCATGTTAATATTTTTATATTTTCAATTCAATGTGTAGTTTTTCCTATTGTGTGGCTACTAGAGTCTTGGATTTGTCTTATTTTTGGGCCCAAGTCCTAACACGATCTAGAAAGACTGATGGACGGAATAGATTTATCACAAATATCATAGTGGGCCCACTAGCTTCCTATGGCCGGAAGTGGCGGAAGGTGAAGAGGCAATTTACGTCTGCTAGCGGCACAGAGGGAGAGAGAGAGCATTAAATGTGGAGAGAGGGAGGAACAGGTTTGTTTCCAAAAAAAAAAAGGTGAGATAACCATGTAAGGTGTGCACGTGTGATGGGTTTGGATGATGTATCAGATGGGTAAAAAATCCAATCCGTTAATCAAATAGAGTTCACTGTACGTATGTGAAAGGTATAAAACATATATATTTCTTATCAACAATACATAATATTTTTATATAAGAAAAGTGGTTGTTAAAAACCCATTCCAATAATTTAGTTTCAACTTACATGTGTGGATTCAACTATAAAGTTCATTTATAAATTTTTGGCGATAAAATTTAATTAATGGGCTATGTTTGATAAACAAGCTAGATCTTTGACACGTATTCCCCGATGGATTTTTTTGACTTGTTGTCCTTTCGCAACTGAGATGCGCAAAGTCCTTTCGCAACTAGGATGCGGAAAGGAATTTTCTATAACTATAAAAAAGGGTCCCTAGGATTTTTTTACGTATGTTGTGTTGATGAGAAAAATACAAGAGGGCTATCAAAGGTGAGAGAGAGGGAGAAAGAGAGAGAGGAAGCTTATAGAAGGGAGGTTCTGCTCGTGGAGTTTTTTCTACTTTACAATTTATATCTCAGCGCTTCTATGTCCTCATAATCGGTTAGATCTCTTCGTTTTCTCTATTTCTCTTATTGTTCATCCACTTCTACGTGAGTGAAGAAGGTTGTAAACGTTCTACTTCATAGTGGATTGTTGATCTGGACGAGGTCAGGGCTATCAAAGGTGAGAGAGAGGGAGAAAGAGAGAGAGGAAGCTTATAGAAGGGAGGTTCTGCTCGTGGAGGTTTTTCTACTTTGCAATTTATATCTCAGCGCTTCTATGTCCCCATAATCGGTTAGATCTCTTCGTTTTCTCTATTTCTCTTATTGTTCATTCACTCCTGCGTGAGTGAAGAAGGTTGTAAACGTTCTACTTCATAGTGGATTGTTGATCTGGACAAGGTCCCGTGGTTTTTACCTCTTTGAGGGTTTTCCACGTAAAAATCTCTTGTGTGGTGTGTGGTTGATGCATTGATTATTTTCATTGCTTATTATCCATAATTTTGGTTTGTTCTGGAGGGCTAGATCCTAAGGTTTTGTACAAGGCCCCCAATAAAGTGGTATCAGAGTTAAGTTCATTGAACGGGTAGGATCGGTTTTGAATTATGGAAGGTGGCTCAAGGATGATCAACCTCAATGGTTCTAACTGGACCATATGGAAGGCTAAGATGGAGGACTTGCTTTATTGCAAGGACCTATATTCTCCAATCTCAGGCATATCAGCAAAATCCAAGGATATGACTGATGATGATTGGAAGAAGATGGACCGAAAGACGGTGGGGTTTATTAGACAATGGTTGGATGATTCTGTGTTCCACCATGTGTCTACGGAAACCTCAGCCGCAAGCCTATGGCTAAAATTACAAGGGCTGTATGAGAGGAAGACAGCCGGTAATAAGATATTTCTGATAAGGCGACTTGTGAATCTCAAGTTCAAGGATGGTGGTTCTGTGGCCGAGCACATGAATGAGGTCAGCAATATAGTGAACCAACTCACCTCTATGAAGATGGTCCTGGATGATGAATTGCAGGCTTTACTATTGCTTAGTTCATTGCCTGACAGTTGGGAGACATTGGTGGTGTCTCTAAGTAACTCCGCGCCAGATGGAAAGATATCCATGGAACAGGTAACCAGTTGTCTCTTCAATGAGGAGACAAGGAGGAAGTCTCAGGGGTCTACTCAGCAAGAGGCTCTTGTGACGCAAGAACGGGGGAGAGGAAAGAACAGGAAGGGCGGGAAGGCCCGAGATAAATCAAGAGGCAAGTCGAGTAACAGAAAAGATGTTGAATGCTGGAATTGTGGCAAGAAGGGCCACTACAAGCATGAATGTCGTGGTAAGAAAAACGACAAGAAAGGAAAATGGAAGGAAGATGAATCTGATTCCACTGCAGTAGCTTCAGATGGCGACATGGTAGTTATTCTTTCTACAGATCATGATGTATGTCTCACGGCTACGAGTCAAGGCACCGACTGGGTGATAGACTCGGGAGCTTCTTTTCATGTGACTCCACGCAGGGACTTCTTCACAAGCTACAAGTCAGGTGACTATGGGACTGTGAAGATGGAAAATTCTGGCATATCAAAAATCGTGGGAATCGGTGATATTTGTGTGAAGACCGATGTGGGCTGCACATTGGTTCTCAGAGATGTGAGGCATATCCCAGACCTTCGCCTCAACTTGATGTCGACGGGAAGGCTGGATAATGATGGCTATGAAAGCCGGTTTACTGGTGGGCGATGGAAGCTCATCAAGGGTTCATTGATCGTGGCCAGAGAAAAGAAGTGTTGCACCCTGTACAAGGCAAGTGTCAGTATGTGCAAGGGTGGGTTGAACGCAGCGGAAGATTCAGCTATTGACATGTGGCACAGGCGTCTAGGCCATATGAGTGAAAAAGGGCTTCAGCTACTAGCGAGGAAGTAGCTCCTTCCAGACGTGACAAGTATACCTCTCAAAACCTGTCTTGATTGTTTATCAGGGAAACAGCATAAAGTTTCATTTATTAAAACTGCTTCTCATGTTAATAAAGGGCATGCATTAGATTTGGTTTATTCTGATGTTTGTGGTCCTATGAGGATAAAAACCTTGGGTGGGGCATTGTATTTTGTTACTTTTATAGATGATGCATCTAGGAGGGTTTGGGTTTATGCTTTGAAATCCAAGGACGAGGTCTTTTGTGTGTTTAAATTGTTTCATGCTATGGTTGAGAGAGAGACAAGTAGATCATTGAAGTGCATCCGCACTGACAATGGTGGTGAATACATTGACGACTTTCTTGAGTACTGCAAGTCCCTGGGTATACGGCATGAACAGACGGTTCCCAAGACCCCCCAGCATAATGGTGTAGCTGAGCGAATGAATCGCACCATTGTTGAGAGAATCAGATGCATGTTATCCCATGCGAAATTGCCCAAGACGTTCTGGGGAGAAGCAATGCACACGGCGGTGTATTTGATAAATAGGTCTCCATCAGCCTCATTGAATGGAGAAGTACCTGAGAAGGTGTGGACTGGACATGATCCATCATACAGTCATCTTAGGATGTTTGGATGCAGGGCATCCATTCACATACCAAAGGATGAAAGGTCCAAGCTCGATATGAAGATCAAGCAGTGTGTGTTCTTAGGGTACAGTGATGAAAAGTTCGGTTATAAATTGTGGGATCTGACCGAGAGGAAGCTCGTCAGGAGCAGAGATGTGGTTTTCTTTGAAGATCAGTGTATAGAAGACATTGGTAAGCCAGAGAAGAACCAGCCTAGTTCAGGTGAGCTAGAGGACATGGATCCGGTTACTCCTCCCGTGGTGCCTGATGACGGGGAGTATATGAAGGTGCAGAGGACGAGAGAGTTCCTTCAGAAGATGGACCAGGGGAGCAGCCCCCACTTGATCCACCTGTTGAGCCATAGGTGAGGAGGTCATCTAGGGACAGATAGTCGTCCATGAGGTACTAGCCACATGAGTATATTATGCTAACTGATGGGGGAGAGCCAGAAGATTATTCTGAGGCCCTAGTCGACGAGCATAAGGGGGAGTGGTTGAAAGCTATGCAAGAGGAGATGGAATCCTTACATAAGAACCACACTTATGATATGGTGAAATTGCCGAAGGGCAAGAAAGCTTTGAGCAACAAGTGGGTGTTCAGAAAGAAGATTGAGCAGAAGAATTCACAGACGAGGTTCAAGGCCAGACTTGTGGTGAAAGGTTTTGGTCAGAGGAAAGGCATAGACTTCGAGGAGATATTCTCACCAGTGGTGAAGATGACATCCATACAGGTGTTGCTTGGGTTGGCGACTAGTATGGATCTGGAGATAGAGCAGTTAGATGTTAAAACTGTCTTTCTCCATGGTGACCTAGAAGAAGAGATCTACATGCACCAACCAGAGGGGTTCGAAGTCAAGGGCAAGGAGCATATGGTGTGTAGGCTGAGGAAGAGCTTGTATGGGCTGAAACAAGCTCCACGGCAATGGTATAAGAAGTTCGAGTTGTTTATGTTGAAACATGGGTATTACAGAACAGAGTCGGACCACTGTGTGTTCACGCGCAAGTTCTCAGATGGTGATTTCTTAGTTCTGCTATTATACGTTGATGACATGCTCATCATGGGAAAAGACATCAAGAAGATCGACAGGCTGAAATAGGAGTTGGAAAAGTCTTTTGCGATGAAAGACTTGGGCCCGGCTAGATAGATCCTAGGAATGGAGATAACCCGTGACAGAGAACGAGGAAGCTCATTTGTCACAAGAGCGGTATATTGAGAAAGTCCTAGAGCGGTTCAATATGAATGCAGCGAAGCCGGTCAGTACTTCACTAGATGGTCACTTCAGATTAAGCGACGGACAGTGTCCCAAGACGAAGGCAGAAGTGGAAGAGATGCAGAAGATACCCTATGCATCAGCAGTAGAAAGTTTGATGTATGTTATGGTGTGTACAAGCCCAGACATAGCATATGCGGTTGGTGTTGTTAGCCGGTATCTTGCCAATCCTGGCAAGGAGCATTGGGCAGCGGTGAAATGGATACTGCGGTATCTAAGAAGCTCATCCAGGTTAAGCCTATGCTATGGTGACGGTAAACCTGTGTTAGAAGGCTACACAGATGCAGATATGGCAGGTGACATAGACTCCAGGAAGTCTACATCGGGGTTCATGTTCACGTTTGCAAGAAGAGCAGTTTCTTGGTAGAGCAAGCTACAGAAAGTCGTAGCATTGTCAACTACAGAAGCCGAGTACATTGCAGTCACAGAGGCATGTAAAGAGATGCTTTGGATGAAGAGGTTCCTACAGGAACTTAGCCTAAAGCAGGAGGAGCACGTGGTCTATTGCAATAGTCAGAGTGCTATACACTTGAGCAAGAATCCAAGTCAGCATTCCAAGTCAAAGCACATAGAGATTCGGTATCACTAGATCAGGGATGCTTTGGAACAGAAGGCGTTATAGCTTGAGAAGGTCCACATGGACGATAATGGGTCAGATATGATGACGAAGGCCTTGCTTAAGGGCAAGTTTGAGGTTTGTAGAAACCTGACTGGCTTAAAGAAGGTGAATCCCTCCTGGGTCAAAAAGGGAGAGATTTGATGGATTTTTTTGACCCGTTGTCCTTTCGCAACTGGGATGCGCAAAGTCCTTTCGCAACTAGGATACGCAAGTCCTTTCGCAACTAGGATGCAGAAAGGAGTTTCCTAAAACTATAAAAAAGGGTCCCTAGGATTTTTCTACGTATGTTGTGTTGATGAGAAAAATACAAGAGGGCTATCAAAGGTGAGAGAGAGGGAGAAAGAGAGAAAGGAAGCTTATAGAAGGGAGGTTCTGCTCGTGGAGGTTTTTCTACTTTGCAATTTATATCTCAGCGCTTCTATGTCCCCATAATCGGTTAGATCTCTTCGTTTTCTCTATTTCTCTTATTGTTCATCCACTCCTGTGTGAGTGAAGAAGGTTGTAAACGTTCTACTTCATAGTGGATTGTTGATCTGGACGAGGTCCCGTGGTTTTTACCTCTTTGAGGGTTTTCCACGTAAAAATCTCTTGTGTGGTGTGTGATTAATGCATTGATTATTTTCATTGCTTTATTATCCATAATTCTGGTTTGTTCTGGAGGGTTAGATCCTAAGGTTTTGTGCAAGGCCCCCAACATTCCCAACATACCCATGTAACACTTGATGTCACGTTGTCGTTCATAGTTAGGCATTACATATAGATAAAAAGAGATATTTATGTAATTTAATGCATAGCTAGTTGGACCAATTTCAATGGTCCAGCTAGTTGTGTGTGAGCATTTCTCTCTCTCTCTCTCTCTCTCTCTATATATATATATATATATATATATATATATATATGGGAAAAGGTACCATGCTTTCGAGCTAATTTTAATGCCCCATGAGGTTGAGCTGTGCGGGCCCCACCGTGATGCTTTTCGAACATCTACCCCATCAGTCAGATGCACCATTCCATCGTGGACCTAGGTCTCAAAAATCAAGTCAATTCGTGACTTGTGTGGGCCACACCACATACAAAAGTGGAGAGGGCCGTGCACTATTAAAACATTCATAATCATTTTTTGGGCCCACCAAGATGTGGTTTGCAAATCCAGCCCATCCATTATGTATGTCCCACTTGGATGAGGGTTCAGACCAAGTTTCAACAGCATTCAAAACTCAGGTGGGCCCCACCAAGTGCTTTTATATGTTTATGCATGTCTTCACATGATTTTAGATGGTATGGCCCCACGAGTTCCGTATGGACTGATTTTTGGGATATCTCATAATTTAAAGGGGACCCATCAAATGCACGGTGTTGATGGTCGACACGCATCATGGTGGGGCCCACACAGCTTGACCTCATGGGAGCTTATCGTAAACTGGAGTGCATTGTACTTTTACATATATATATATATATATATATATATATATATATATATATATATATATATATATATAGTTCTATGCAGTTGAGCTCATGGGAACTTCCCATGAGGTCGAGCTATGTGGACCCTACCGTGATGTGTGTCGAAAATCTACTACATCAGTCAGATGCACCATTCCATGGTGGTGGGCCTCTGGCTTAAAAATCAAGTCAATCCATGACTTTTGTGGGCCACACCACATACAAAAGTTGAGAGGAGTTATCATCCCATTAAAACATTCGTAATCATTTTTTAGGCCCACCGAGATGTCGTTCACAAATCCAGCCCATCCATTATGTGTGTCCCACTTGGATAAGGGTCAGACCAAGTTTCAGACACATCTAAATTTCAAGTGGGCCCCATCAAGTGCTTTTATATGTTTTAGGTATGTCTTCATATGATTTTAGATGGTATGGCCCACCTAAGTTTCATGTACGACTGACTTTTGGGATATCCCATAATTTAAAGGGGACCCATCAAATGCATGGTGTTATTGTTCAACACACATCATGGTGGGGCCCACACAGCTCAACCTCATGGGAAGTTCCCATGAGCTCGATATATATATATATATATATATATATATATATATATATATATATATATATATATATATATATATATATATATATATATAAAGAGAGAGGAATGCTCACCTGCACACCTTTGCACATGTGTCTTAGGCACAAAATCCGAACGATCAACGTGATGCAGGCCATGGCAAAAGGAAACAGTTTCCTCCCTTGATTTGCATTTGTCTTTGCTATGGCCCACTGAGAGTTTTGGAAATGGCTGAAAATTTAGCTCGTAATGTGTTAAGGGGTGCCACATTATGTTGATTGTTCAGATTTTGTGCCTAAGATACATGTGCAAAGGTGCGCACGGGTACTCATGTAAGAATGTGTGTAGGTGAGCATTCCTCTGTATATATACACACACTAATACAAGGTGACAAGGGGTGACTTATTGTCTATCCAAATCATTCATTCATTCATACAACTGGGAGTAAGTCATATTGCAAAAATCATGCCAATCGTATGATTTTAAGCTTCCGGGCAAGAAGAATTGAAGAAACGAAATAAATCCAATCATCTACTTGAAACATCTAGTAGAAGGATCTTATGTTGTATTTCTTATGATTCTAAAGTAAGGTGATTTATGGCTAGTAAACAATGGATGGTTATGATTAATTGATCCCATACAAAGGATTAGGATCATTTGATCAACATGATTCTTGCACCATGACTTGTATGATGAACAATTCACATCGATGATAGGCCACACTTGTGCCATTTAAAAAGTTTGGAGACCAAAGTGGGGATATTAGCAAAAACGTACACCGCACACACAAATGAACGGAGAAACATTATACTCAAACACAACTAGGAGTGTGTCCAACTAGTTGTGTGTGCGGCCCACCATGATGTTCATATAACATTCGACCTGTCTGCCAAGGCATTCCTACCGTGAAAATAGGATGCCCTAAAAATCAGGTCAATCTACCTATCAGGTGGATGACGCTGTAGAAAACAATAAACGATCATGGTAAAATCTCAACATTTATATGGGTCCCATCTAATGGTTGGATACAATACTTTGGGCATGCATCTCATTTATTTATTTTTAATTTTTTTGTGGGACTATCTTGCTAGATGAGTTAATCTAATTGGTTGGACCATAAGTTATAATTTATCAAGTGTGTAAGACATTTGAAAGTCGGGCGGGAGAGTGGGCCTGCAGGATCTGACAGTCTACATGATATGAGACTGCAAAAGTTGATAATGAAAGCCATAGGTCTAGTGGCCCGCCTAACTATTACAAGAGCAGATGAGTCTGATCACCCCTCTAATTCTATAGTAAAGATGACCCTAGATTACAATTTATGACTTAGATCATTTAAGAGATGTGCCAGATGGACATATAAGGGATACAATAATTTTATCTCTACTTTCGGTCTAAGAACTTGTAATTTAATATTGCTTTTCAATAGAACCTATTTATATGTAAAGTTTTAGCAAGTTTAGATGAGGCGCGGGAGGTTATTCCATCTCATTTGATCTCTCCCTCATCAATAATGTATGACAACTCTCATGAGACCGGCTCATAAGTGGTTTCCCACAAGTGGGCCCCACCGGCCCATGTCTAACAATATCCAAACCCATCCACTGCATTATTCTCATCACAAGGATCACTTAGTGCAAAAGTCAGCCACATCCATCCATCAGGAGATGGGACCATGGGACCGTCATGCCAACCTCTGTAGACAGGCCCCCAAGTTGGACGACTTTGGTTTGAATTATGTGCCACATGTACAGAGGCCACATGCATGCATATGGATAGTTACACTGCGCCAGTGTAGCAATAGCTCGAGAGTCGACAACCAAGATCAAGATTTAGTGTTCTGCAGACTATAGTACTGAAATCGAACTCTACTGGTGGGCCATGCTTGTGGGTGATTGGAAATGTTCATGAGGCGGGTCCCAGAAGGCCATATGGTTAGGATCATTTTTATATTAAAAAGAAGAAGACGAATAAAAAACACTGGGCGTACATTTGGAAGTGTATCTTACACGAATCAATTTCATGTGTGGGTGGATTTCATAGAAAAAGAAACTTTTCTTTTTCAATTTGATGTTTTCTGTTGTTTGGATTACAAATGAAAACCATGTGCTCTGGAAGGTAACCATTTGTCTCTACATAAGGTCACGTGAAGGGGAATGATAGCAAAATCATTATATATATATATATATATATATATATATATATATATATATATATATATATATATATATATGGAAAAGGTACAATGCGCTGGAGCTTACGATAAGCTCCCATGAGATCGAGCTATGTGGGCCCCACCGTGATGTGTTTCGACCATCACCGTGCATTTGACGGGTACCCTTTAAATTATGGGATATCCTAAAAATCAGCCGTACATGGAACTCAAGTGGGCCATACCATCTAAAATTATGTGAAGACACCGTTAAAACATATAAAAGCACTTGGTGGGGCCCACCGGAGTTTTACATGTGCTTGAAACTTGGTCTGAACCCTCATTCAAGTGGGACACATAATGGATGGGCCGGATTTGCAAACTATATCTCGGTGGGCCCTCAAAAATAGTTATGAATGTTTTAATGGTGCACGGCCCCTCCCCACTTCTGTATGTGGTGTGGCCCACACAAGTCACGGATTGACTTGATTTTTGAGACCTAGGCTCATGATGGATGGTGCATCTGACTGATGGGGTAGATGTTTGAAACGCACAAGGTGGGGCCCACACAGATTGACCTCATGGGACGTTAAAATAAGCTGGAGCGCATTGTACCTTTTCCCATATATATATATATATATATATATATATATATATATATATATATATATATATATATATATGGGAAAAGGTTCTATACGATCGAGCTCATGGGAACTCCCAATGAGGTTGAGCGGTTTGGGCCCCTCCATTATTTATTTCGAACATCAACACCGTGCATTTGATGGGTCCCCTTTAAATCATGGGATATCCCAAAAATCAGCCATATACAGAACTCAGGTGGGCCATACCATCTAAACTCATGTGAAGACATGCCTAAAACATATAAAAGTACTTGGTGGGGCCCACCTGAAATTTGGATGTGTCTGAACTTGGTCTGACCCCTCATCCAAGTGGGACACACATAATGGATGGGTTGGATTTGTGAACCACATCTCGGTTAGCCTAAAAAATAATTACGAATGTTTTAATGGAGGGTAACCCCTCTCAACTTTTGTATGTGGTGTAGCCCACACAAGTCACGGATTGACTTAATTTTAATCCCTAGGCCCACTATAGAATGGTGCATCTAATTGATGGGGTAGATGTTTGACATACATAATGATGGGGCCTACACAGCTCGACCTCATGGGGAGTTCCCATGAGCTTGACCTCATGGAACGTTTTCCACACACACACACACACACACACACACACACATATATATATATATATATATAGAGAGAGAGAGAGAGAGAGAGAGAGAGAGAGAGAGGAGAGAGAGAGAGAGAGAGAGTGAGAGAGAGAGAGGAATGCTCACTTGTGTACCTTTGTACAATTGTTTCAGGCACAAAATCTGAACGGTCATCCATGGCAAAAGGAAACAGTTTCCTCCCTTGATTTGCATTTCTCTCTACTATAGCCCACTAAGAGTTTTGGAAATGGCTGAAAATTGAGCTCATAATGTTTCAAGGGGTGCCACATCACGTCGACCGTTTAGATTTTGTGCCTAAGATACATGTGCAAAGGTGCGCACGGGTACTCAAGTAAGAATGTGTAGAGGTAAGCATTCCTCTATATATCCACACACTAATACAAGGTGACAAGGGGTGACTTATTGTCTATCCAAATCATTCATTCATTCATACAACTGCGAGTGAGTCATATTGCAAAATCATGCCATATTAATGATTTTAAGCTTCGGGGCAAGAATAATTGAAGAAACGAAATAAATCCAATCATCTATTTGAAACATCTAGTAGAAGGATCTTACTTTGTATTTCTTATGATTCTAGGTAATGTGATTTATGGCCAGTAAACAATGGATGGTTATGAATATTAATTGATCCTATACAAAGGATTAGGATCATCTGATCAACATGATTCTCACACCATGACTTATATGATGAACAATTCACATCGATGATAGGCCACACTTGTGCCATTTAAAAAGTTTGGAGACAAAAGTGGGGATATTAGCAAAAATGTACACCGCACACACAAATGAATGGAGAAAGATTATACTCAAACACAACTAGGAGTGTTTCCAACTAGTTGTGTGTGAGGCCCACCATGATGTTCAGATAACATTGGACCTATCTACCAAGGCATTCCTACCATGAAAATGGGATGCCCTAAAAATCAGGTCAATCTACCTGTCAGGTGGATGAGGCTGTAGAAAACAATAAACGATCATAGTAAAATCTCAACATTTATATGGGTCCCATCTAATGGTTGGATACAATACTTCGAGCATCTCATTTTTATTTATTTATATTTTTTTTTTTGTGGGACTATCTGGCTAGATGAGTTAGTCCAACTGGTTGGATCATAAGTTATAATCTATCAGGTGTGTAAGATATTTGAAAGTCGAGCGGAAGAGTGGGCCCGCAGGATCTGACGGTCTACATGATATGAGACTGCAAAAGTTGATAATGAACGCCATAGGTCTAGTGGCCCGCCTAACTATTACAAGAGTAGATGGGTCTGATCGCCTCTCTAATTCTATAGTAAAGATGACCCTGGATTACAATTTATGACTTAGATCATTTAAGAGATGAGTCAAATGGACATATAAGAGATACAATAATTCTATCTCTACTTTCGGTCTAAGAACTTGTAATTTAGTATTTTTTTTTCAATGGGACCTATTTATATGTAAAGTAGAGTTTTAGAGAGTTTAAATGAGGCGGAAGGTTATCCAATCTCATTTGATCTCTCCCTCGTCAATAATGTATGACAACTCTCATGAGACCTGCTCATAAGTGGTTGCCCACAAGTGAGCTCCACATGCCCATGTCTAACAATATCCAAACGCATCCACTGCATTATTCTCATCACAAGGATCGCCTAGTGCAAAAGTTAGCCACGTCCATCCATCAGGAGAACAGACCATGGGACCGTCATGCCAACCTCCGTAGACAGGCCCCCGAGTTGGATGATTTTGGTTTGAATTATGTGCCACATGTACAGAGGCCACAAGCATGCATATGGATAGTTACACTGCGCCAGTGTAGCAATAGCTCGAGAGTCGACAGCCAAGATCAGGATCTAGTTTTCTGCAGACTATAGTACTGAAATCGAACTCTACTGGTGGGCCATGCTTAAGTGGGTGATTGGAAATGTTCATGAGGTGAGTCCCACAACGACATATGGTTAGGATCATTTTTATATTAAAAAGAAGAAGACGAATAGAAAATACTGGGCATGGCCCATCCAAACCGCATACTACATTTGGAAGTGTATCTTACACAAATCAATTTCATGTGTGGGTAGCTTTCAGAGAAAAAGAAATTTCTCTTTTTCAATTTGATCAAAATCAATAAATATATATATCCGAATGCTCAACTGTGCGAACACACTTCCACAAATCAATTTCATGTGTGGGTGGCTTTCACATAAAAAGAAATTTCTCTTTTTCAATTTCATCAAAATCCATAAATCTATATATCTGAATGCTCAACTGTGCAAGTGTTCGCACTGAACTGGTGCGAACTTGTTTGAGAACTTATCATACGTGATGTAACTCCAAAATCCGAACAGTCCACATGAAGCAGCACCTCATGAAACCACCTCCCCCCCCCACAAAGCCCAATATTTACTTTGATCCAAAACTTTGGTGGGCCATAAAAAATAAAAATAATTTCCTCCCTTATTCTCATTTCTCTTTTCTATGGCCCACCAGAATTTTATATCAGGGTGAAATTTGTCCCTTGAGATTTCATGGGATTCCACATCACATGGACCATTCGGATTAGACACCCATGACACGTGTGCAAAGGTGTGCACATACGGTGCGCAAGCGAGCATCTCTCTCTTGGTAATGTTCATGAGGTGGGTCCCACAACGACATAATATGGTTAGGATCATTTTTACATTAAAAACAAGAAGAAGAAGACCGGACATGGTCCATCCAACTCGTATGGTACATTTGGAATTGCATCTTATCCAAATCAATTTCATGTATGGCAGGATTCATAAAAAAAGAAATTGCTTTTTTTCGATTTGTTGTTTTCTATTCTTTGGATTATGAAGCAAAACCATGTGTAAGGGATAGTTGTTTGTCTCCTCTATTACAATGAAAGTTTTCCAATGGGAAATATAAGGTGATCATTTTTCTAAAGAAATTGGAATTTTCACTAGTGTGGCGAATAGGAGCCCTACAATGAAATTAATTTATTAATGGTGATTATGAAAATACTCATTTTGTGTCCCATGTCTTTTCTCTATATTTTCTTTTTCTAAACACATCCTCCAGTCCCTTTAGAAGTTAGTCTTAGGTGCCATGGCCCATTGGGTGGGACTCATATTGCATAGTGTAGTACACAATGCACCCATATTGCTACTATGTGCTGTTAGAAAAGCTTTGTGGCCCCACTATGATGTATGTGTTTTATCCACACTGTCCATCCATTTTTCTGGATCATATTAGGGTATGATCCAAATAATGAGGCAAAACCAAATCTTAGGTGGACGACACACGATAGGAAATAACAGTGATTGGATGCTTACCACTGGACAACTATAGTGTTTATTTGCCATCCAACATGTTGATTATGTCACCGGAAGGGGATGAAGGGAAAGACACAAATATCAGCTTGATCCAAAACTTTTGTGGACTTAAGAAGTTTTTAGTGATGGTCATTCAATCACCACTATTTCCTAGTGTTTCCACCCGAGGTTTGGATCTGCCTCATTTTTGAGGAGCCGATTAACTGGGTAATAGCTTAGCGGGTGTTACCCAAACCATATGGGGCCCACCGTGATGTAATTTTTTTTTAAAATATATATATCCATGTTGTTTATATGTTTTTCCATCTCATTTTAGGATGCGATCCCAAATTATAAGAAGATTCAAATATCAGGTGGACCATACCAGTGAAGACAGTGATGAATAATCATTAAAAACTTTTTATGCCACAAAAGTTTTGGATCAATCTGATCTTTCCATTTTCCCTTCATCCATATCTTCTTGACATTATCAACTGGTTGGATTTCAAATGAGCATTACGAAAACTTACGACGGGCTCTTTGGAATTTTTAATAGTGAGGTACTCAATCACCATTGTTTCCTGTGGTGTAGTCCACATGCGACTTAGGTTTGCATAATTTTTGCTACCCTTTCCTAAAAAGGGCTGGAGAAATAGATGAACAGTGTGGATATACAACACATTCTTAATGTGGGCCCTATAATATGGGTAACCCTAGAGCTAGGCATGGGACCACTTGAGTCGTCTCGTCTGACTCATTCAGACTCGACTCGACTTGAATCGAATGGGTGAGTCAGTCTGAACCGAGTAGGCTTCACCCAATCCAAACTCAAACCAAGTCGAGTTTGAGTTACCTAGTAACTCAACCCGACTCACCCCGAAACTTGATCCAGTCAGACTCAACTCGATCTGAAAATTAGAATTGTAACTGCGAATGGAAGTGGGTCTGCTAGCTGTGATGCTGCTGAAGGATCCGGGACTAGATACAGGTCTCGATCTCACTCTATAAAGTCAAGGCTTTAGCGCGCAACGGCTTTGAAGCTGGTCTAGCTAATTTGACTCAGATTCAAGTATATATATAATAAAAAACCATAATTTCTAAGTATCTCTAACGTATACGCCGCACCCGATCTCGATCTCGACCCCCACCCGATCCCAAACTCTCTCTCTCCCTCCCTCATCCTCCTCCTCCTCTTCAAGTTAGACCTATACGCATGCTGGACTCGGTACTGAGTCGAGTCGAGTTCAAGTTAGACCTATTTCAAAACTGGATCAAGTCGGGTCAACCCTAACTCAGTCCAACTCGACTCATTGCCCAGCTCTAGGTAACACCCACTAGGTTATTATTACCCTAGTAACACCAAATTCGCTCCCCTTTTTTTGGATTCATGCCCTAAAATAAGCTGAAAAAATAGATATGGTGTGGATAAATAAAACACATACATCATGTGGCACCATAGAGCTTTACTAGTAGCACATAGTACCCACATCAGTGTTGTATGCTTGTACAATCCAAGTCCCATCCAATGTATGTAATACATTTTCCTAAATATAATGTTTTTTTTTAATTTATTTTCTGGATTACAGAGATAATCGTAATTTTTATAAAATAATCATTAATTTTATTCATAGTAAAAGTCTTTTTTTAAAAGAAATATGAGAAAACCCTTATTTAGTAAAGCCTATTACGGTTCACAAAAAAAACAAAGCCCTGAAAATGAAATCCGTTTTCCACGTCCACATGATTGGAATCCTTGCATCCAAACAGACCCATGTCCTTCTAGAAGCATCCTAGATCCAGTGCATCATTCTTAGGGGTGCACATGAACCGAGGTAGCTTGGTTAGCTCGCTTGACTCGACTCGAAAAAGCTTGATTCGACTCAGTTCGAAGTTGAGTTCAAGCCAAGTCGAGCTGATTTTTTGAGCTCGAAAATGAGTTCGAGCTGAGTTTGAGCAGGCCCCAGCTCGACTCGACTCGGATCGAATCCAACTCAAATCCAGCTCAAATCAAACTCAGATTGAAATAATTAGGTGACTCAGTTACTTTGTCATTGATGTTGCTCACCAACTGTTTGATAAAATGACTCAACGAAATGTGATCGGTGGCAAGGAAGGTTTGGCTAACTGGTGGCAAGGAAGGTTTGGCTGGTGGCATAGAAGGTATGTACATGAAACAAATACCTTTTTCCTCTTTGTTTTTTTTTTTTTTTTTAATTGTTATTTAAAAGGTATTTGAGAAAATACCTGTGAAACCATTGCCTCTATTTGTAAACAGTTGAATTTTAAAGTTGCAATTAAGGTGTTTGTGGAAATGCCTCAATGGCAAACTCGGCTCTATCTTGTATTGAACTCAAGTGCCCGAGTCGGCTCTATCTTGTCTTGAACCGAACCAGCCAAGAACCAGTAAACTGGCTAGTCAAGCTCGAGGACCAAGCCAAGCCAAGTTCAAGCTAAGGTCAGCCTTCTAGCCGAATCGAGCTGAGGCCATCTAGACTCGGTTCGACTCGATGTACACCCCTAATCATTCTCCTACTTTCACACAGCGCACGTGACTAGTATCGAAATTGTCCACTTGGTATGTACAATGGTGAATGGGACATAGTTCAAAGATTACACTTTTTGGACGACCCTGACCCTTTAATCGGTATTATGCAAATAAACGTGGAATGTCAATTCACCAACGGCTCATATTTAGTTGGAAAATGATCATTTATTAGATTTATAGGATCAAAGCATCACGGGTGGCAGGCGCAGTGGGGCCCACTGTGATGTATATGTTTTACATCTATGCCGTCCTTCTGGGTTCTTAGATCATTTTATGGCATGAGCCCAAAAATGACGCTGATCTAAAACTCCAGTGGACCACACTTGGATAATGACAGCCACTATAAAAACCTTCCTAAGACCCACCATGATGTTTATTTGCCATCCAACCTGTTCATAAGGTCACACAGACCTGAAGAAGGGAAGAAAACAAATATCAGCTTCATCCTAAATATTTGTGGACCCCAACTAGTTTTTAATGGTGGGCGTTCAATCACCAGTTTTTCCTACGGTGTGGTCCACTAGATATTTCGATCTCCTCCATTTTTGGTCTCATGCTCTGAAATGAGCTGCCAAAAAGGATGGACGGAGTGGATGAAATAAATAGATCACGTTGGGCACCACAGGGACCAGGCAATCCTTGCCAAGATATCCGGATGATCCTAAAGGGCTGCATAATGAGTAAACTGTGGGGCCCTCTGTGATGTATGTATCTTATCCATTCCGTCCATCCGTTTTATCAGCTCATTGCATGGCATGAGCCCAAAATTGAAGCCGATCCAAAGCTCAAGTGGGCAACGTCATAATTCGTACTGTTTACTGTGATGTGGTCCATTTGATCTTTGGATATGCTTCAATTTTGTTTTATTTTCCTAAAATCATCTGGAAAAATGGATGGACGGTGTGGATAAGACGAATACATCACAGTGGGCTCCACAGAATTTACTCGGTACGCAATCTGCGTCCCATCACAAGACATGTGCCATGTGTACGGTACAGATTGGTTCTGAGGTCTTTTTTAGGCTTTTGAATCGACGTGGTCGAACTCACGGGATACAGGTCGTGTTTGCATCACATGGTGGTGGGCCCCAGCACCAGATTTCTCACGAGTGTCTCATGGATGACCGTCTAATACTGTCATCTTTCCTGCATAGAAATGATCCAGTGCTCTAAAGAGCACTGCAAGTTACAGTACGCCTAGTTGAATCGGGACTCTTAGACAGTTCAATCAATCAATCCGAACCGTCCATTAAATCCAGACCACACTTCAAGGGCTACCATGCAAAGTTCTTATCCATTGGTTGATCGCCATCCATTTTCCAAGCTATGAATGGCATGGATGCTAACCTTAGAATCATAAGCATTCCATGATGGGGCCCAACAAATAGATGGATCAAATTGATTTTTTTAACAAATGATCGCCGTTCATAGTATATGATGTTGATCAAATGGTTAAAAGTTAAGTTCGTTCCGATTTTTGTACGGTAGCTCACGAAATATGTGTTGTGCCTAATGGACGGTCCAGAATGATCAATCCCATATATTTTCCATGTATTTACAAGATGCGATGATTCCTAGAAAACTTTGATACTCTGACGGTGTGTGATGGATGATAAGCAGGCAATCAAAATTTGTAAACGTGGCACATGTATATCTCAAATTAAACCACCAAGATAGTGGGTCCCACTTTAGTGGTTTATAAAAACAGGTATTATGTCAAAATGATGCCTCAGCTGGTTGATTAATGCATACCTAATAAACAAACAAAATTACATAAATCAGATATTTCAATCATCTTATTAATATTATGTTGGGATCATAATCTGACTATGGCTGATTTTTTTATTTTTTTTTGGACAGCTTAATTTGAATAACATGTATGACATGCATAAATACATGTGCCTATGTATCATCTATCAAACTCCATCAGAGTATCAAATAACTAATCCAATACCAAAACAATCAATTATATTTTGATTAAAAGGATGGCTTTTCACATGAAAACCAGAAACACGTGTGCCTAACTCTGTAGAAATCTTAACTCAAATCATCCCAACCCAATTAGAATGGACCTATGGCCTAATTCAGGACATCCAAACCCTAAAATATTATCACATTCGCCATCTACTAATCGAGGAAATGTAAAATCCATTCCATATAAAAATAATAACTTTTTAAAATTAAGAAGTTTTCAAATTTCGTAGAAGTGAAAACTCAATTTTCAAAGCCACCTCTCCTTCGGAAGTTAGTATCCTTGCAATCAATCTCTAATCAATGAGATGACAGGATTTATCAAAGATAGAGAGTGAAAATTAGATTTCTACTTCTAACAGGTGTCTACTTGCACAATCAGTGACCGACTTCTCGAGTGCCGGACACGGTTAGAAATTGAATTTTCACTTTCGATACAATATAATGATATCATTTTTCTTGTTTTTCTTTCTCCTATCATCTACTTACTTATCATGTATTTTTATATAGATTTTTTTAATAAAAAAATTATTAAAAATAATATTTTTTTACACTTTCATCCTTAATCCTCGTCTAAATTAACAAGCCAACCACTTTGACCAACCAATGAGAGAATATCGTGTATTTTGGAACACCCAAGAGCTAATTACAACAAACCATATTCCATTTTACCCCTCATACCTCTCTTTCTCTCTCTCTAAGATTGTTCTCACAAGTTCTATAGAGTACTTTGGAGTAAGTGCTAATCGAAGAACTTAAGCCATCTTTTCTAACTAATTTGATCATCTTGTCCTTGAAGGAGTGTCAAAGTTCTTCTCTCCACTTATATCTATAGACCGTTGAATATTCCAAGCCGCTCATTTAGTGCTTTCACACACATATATATAGTCATGCTCACCTGCACACCTTTGCACATGTGTCATGGACATCTAATCCAAACGGTCCATGTGATGCAAAATCCCATGAAACTCCAAGGGATGGGCCATGAAAAATGAAAACAGTTTCCTCCCTTGATTTGCATTTCTCTTTGCTATGGCCCACCAGAATTTTAGATCAGGGTGAAAATTTGTCACATGGGGTTTCATGGGATTCCGCATCACATGGACTGTTCAAATTAGATACCCATGGCAGGTGTGCAAAGGTGCGCACGTGCGTAGGTGCGCAGGGGAGCATGACTCTCTCTCTCTCTCTCTCTCTCTCTCTCTCTCTTATATATATATATATATATATATATATATATATATAGAGAGAGAGAGAGAGAGAGAGAGGAAAGCTCATCTACGCACCGATTCGCACGACATTACATACGACCGTCAACGATCGGGATGAAGGCGCTCTTAGCGCGAGCTTTAAAAAGCGAGTTTTCTTCTCTGGCACGCTTCTTCATCCATTCTCTGAAGGATGCTACGGAAGCCTTTATACATAAAATTCTTTCGCTAGAATGCTAGGTGGGTCCCACCAATGTTAGTGATAAATCAACATCGTCCATACATTTTTAAAAATAATTTTATAATATGAACCCAAAACTGAGGTAGATCAAATTCTCAAGTGGGCTACACAATGTTGATTAAACTCTCACCATTAAAAACTTCCTGGGGCTACCAAAATTTTGGATCAAGTTGATATTTGCTTTTTTTCCATCATCCAAGTCTATATGACCTAATCTACAGGTTGGATGTCAAATAAATATCAGGGTGGGCCCTAAAAAATATTTAATGATGAGAATCATTATCACCGTTGCTTCCTGTGGTATGGTCCACTTGAGATTTGGATCTGCCTCAGTTTTGGGATAATGCCCTGAAATGATAAGGAAAAATGGATGGACAGGGTAGATTTCTCAAAAACATCATGGGGGGCCCCACCTAGATTTCCAACCAACTTTGTAAATTGCATGCGTCATTAGGGGACGTGGACATAAAGGGATGCAGATTTCTTGCGAAAGCCTTTTGCAGGAAATTCCTGCACTGGGAACCCAAGTGGGCCCATTGTCATATTTGTGAGAAATCCTCTCCGTCCATCCATTTTTTGAGATCATTTTAGGGGATAAGACCAAAATTTATCAGGATAAAAGACTCAAGTGGGCCGCACTAAAGGAAGAGGTAGATAGGGAAATTTCTACCGTTGAAACCTCCCTAAGTTCGACAATGATGTTTACATGCCATCCATACCGTTAATAACGTCATTTGTACTAGGATGAACTGAAAACACAAATAATAGCATGATTCAAAACTTTTTTGGCCCCACGAATATTTTAACTCTGGACATTCAATTATCATGTTTTTGGCCCACTTGAGAATTGGATACGGTTCATTTTTGGCCTCATATTTTAAAATGAACTCAAAAAACGGATGGACGGATAGGATTTCTCAAAAATATGACAATGGGCCCCACCTAGGTTCCCAGTGCAGGAAGGCTTTTGCAGGAAATCTGCATCCCGATAGAGGTTGAGTAGCTGACGCGGATTGGATACTAATAGAGGTTGAGTAGCCAGAGTCACTACTGAAGTGACGTCACCAAGTTATGTGTGCCCCACATGATGTATGTGTTATATCCCCACCGTCCATACATTTGGAGAGATCATTTTAGGATATGGTCCAAAGAGCGAGGTAGATGCAAGGCTTGGGTGGACCTCACCATAGAAAACAGTGGTGAGAGTGACGCCCACCATTGAAACGTTCAAAAGGTCCACCATAGTTTTTATTTGAGATCCAATTTATTCATGTGTTAACACGGACATGAAAGAAGGGAAAACACAAATATTAGCTTGATCGAGAATTTTTGTGGCCCTCGGAACCTTTTAATGGTGGGCGTCAGTCTCCTCACTATTTTCTGTGGTGGAGTCCACTAGATCTTTGGATCTGACTCATTCTTTGGATCATGCCCTAATACGATCTCTCCAAGTTGGTATCATAGCCAAGTTTTTGGCATCAAACACAAGAATATCCCTAATCAAGTGAACGTCACCAAATTCTGTGGGCCACACCATGATGTATGTTTTGTATCTACACCGCCCGTCCATTTGGAGAGATCATATTAGGGCATGATTCAAAGAATGAGTCAAATCCAAAGATCTAGTGAACCCCACCATAGAAAATAGTGGGGAGAGTGACGTCCACCATTAAAAGGTTCTGAGGGCCACAAAAGTTCTCGATCAAGCTAATATTTGTGATTTCCCTTCTTTCATGTCTGTGTTAACACATGAACAGATTGGATCTCAAATAAAAATTATAGTGGACCTTTTGAAGGTTTCAACGGTGGGCATCACTCTCACCATTGTTTTCTATGGTAGGGTCCACCCCAGCCTTGGATCTACCTCGTTCTTTGGACCATATCCTAAAATGATCTCTCCAAATGTATGGACGATGGGGATACAACACATACATCATGCGGGGCACACAGAACTTGGTGACATCACTCCAGTAGCGACTCTGGCTACTCAACCTCAGCCAGTATCCAATCCGCGTCAGCTACTCAACCTCCGTCGTGAGGCGGATTTCCTGCGAAAGCCTTTGGTAGGAAGTCCCTGGGCAAGGATCTTAGGTGAGTCCCACCACCATGTTTTTGGAAAATATACTCCGTTCATCCGTTTTGCAAGCTAATTTTAGGACAAGCGACAAAAAATGAGGTGGATCCAAGACTCGACTGGGCCACACGAGAGGAAACAGTAGGGATTCAGTGAGAACCGTTGAAACATTTTTATGACCATAAAAGCTTTTTTTAGGATAATTTTTTTGTATTTTCACTTCATCCCTATGTTAATGACTTTATAAACGGTTTGGATGGCATATAAACATCAAGGTGGAGCCCAGGAAGGTTTTAACGGTAGGTATTTCTTTCCCTATTTTTTCCTCTTGTGTGGCCCACTTTAGTTTTGGATCCACCTCGTTTTTGGTCGATTTTCCTAAAATGAGCTTGCCAAACGGATGAATAGAGTATATTTTCCAAAAATATGGTGGTGGGCCCCACCCAGCATTCTTGCGCAAGAACTTCCTGTGAAAGGCTTTCACAGGAAATCAAATCCGCCCCTAACCCTAATAACGCATGCAATTTGCAAAGTTCTTTGAAAATCTAGGTGGGGCCCACCATGATGTTTTTGAGAAATCTACCCCGTCCATCCATTTTTCCTTATCATTTCACAACATTATCCCAAAATCGAGCCAGATCCAAATCTCAAGTGGACCACACCACAAGAAGTAGCGGTGATAATGATTCTCACCGTTAAATATTTTTTAGGGCCCACCATGATATTTATTTCACATCCAACCTGTAGATTAGGTCATATAGACCTCGATGATGGAAAAAGATCAAATATTAGCTTGATCCAAAATTTTGGTTGCCCTAGGAAGTTTTTAATGGTGAGAGTTTAATCAACACTGTGTGGCCCACTTGAGAATTTGGTCTACCTCAGTTTTTTGTTCATACCATAAAATTATTTTAAAAAATGTATGGACTGCTTGGATTTATCACTAACATCTTGGTGGGACCCACCTAGCATTCCAGCGGAATAATTTTATGTGAGAAGGCTTTCGCTGCATCCTTCCTTCGGAGAGTGGGTGAAGAGGCATGCGAGAGAAGGAAACTCGTTTTTTTAAGCTTGCGCTAATAACGCCTTCATCCAGACCGTCTACCGTATTCGACGATTGATAGGAAGGTTCGTAAGTAATGACGTGCGAATCAGTGCATAGTTGAACGTTCATATATATATATATATATATATATATATATATATATATATATATATATATATATTCTCATACATCCATTATTATAGAGTTATTTCATTTCTTGCTTTATTATTATTATTTTTTTGTTAACTTATTAGTGCACACCTCATTGTTAGCATACCTCACTATTAGTCTTGAAACAAGGTTATCTTCACTCATTCTACCACCTGAGCAATGGATTTATATAATAATTTAGTTCTATTCATTTACTTATTTTCAAGTAATAATTTATAACTAGAATGACAAATAATCTCAAAATTAAGACCATACATTTGTACCCATAGCTAAGTATTAAAACGCATTCCATGTACCACTAAGCTATAAGAAGGGACTTAGGTGCCTCCCACCTTCTTTTTCTATAACCAACGCCCTTACTCAATATCTACCAACATGGAATTTTGAATAGGGTGGCCTAACAATCCAGCCTGAAACTATTCAAAATCTGGTCCAACCAATCCCAAGCCCTGCCCATTGACAGCCTTAGACACAGACCAGAAAAAATTCAAATCCAAACCGTTTATCTCAACCCCCAAATCCTTGCTGCAGTAAAATTTAAGATTTTTGGTTAGTTGCATCTCCATCAAACATTTTTCATCTCCTGATTTCACACTCAACACCTAGTCCTATCTACCTGAGACTGCCCCAACAGCACAAGCTTACCATACCATACATTTTTCCTACCAAATTAACATATATTTAGGCCATTGGATCCGTTAAAAATATTCTTCCATAACATAGTTTACATGATGTGAAGTATGGGTTGATCCGTACATGATATAGGGCAAACCTGTATTTAGGGTCAGATCATCGTCTATTCATTAATGTTGATGGTGTGGTCCACCTAATGCTTGTATCAGCCTTATTTTATCACCAGGTGATTCTCATGATGAGGAAAACCTTCTTAAAGGATTGGATTTCCTACACATGTGACAAGCTGGCCTGAAAATGTACTACGGTAAGCTTGTCGTACAGAGAAGTACCGTATCGTTTCTCTAATTTACTCTTTATAGTAATGTTCCTCATGGGTCAGGACATGAGTACGTAAAGAGCATCTAATGCTTACCAAAGCAGAGCTTTATTGAAGCAAATTTGGACGGTCCAAAATCATTGTATGGGTTGTCAGGCTTAATCTTGGACCGTCCAATGCCGCAAAAGTGGGTGGCATGTGCATATGTCCACCTCACTTTGGAGAATAATACAAAAAAAGAGGGGTCGACTCTCTTTTCACAGGGAAAAAAAAAAAAAAGAAAACTTTAATACTCTGCCAGAGTGTGATTGACGACACGCAGGTACTTTCAGGAATTACTCAGAAGTTGCATGTATGGAATATAAGTAAATCAAAGTAAACTGTCCAGATTATGAGGCCCACTTTAAGTGGGTTACGAAACAAAAGTTGTTCTTTTTTTATTATTAGAGATCATCTGATTGGTGGATATATGTCAAACGGTGGAGAATGAGAATATCCAACGGTCATATTTCAACAAACAAGTGGCCATAAATCAGAGGATAGCACTGTTCAAATAGTCTGATTTTGGGTGTGAAACTTATCTACAGTGGGACCCACGGTTTAATCGGTTTATTTTGAGTAATGTATGCTGCATGTACAGGTTCTATGTGCCTGTGTATCAGGAGTCATAAGCTGCCGTAGTATCAAATAACTCCTTAACACGTCGTCTTAGTGAGTTATTTGATACTCTGGAAGAATTTGATTGTTGATATGCGGTCACTCAGAAACTGTATAGTCGAGTGTATAATCCAAATTAAGCCGTCGAAATTGTAGATTCTCCTGAAAATAGTTAATAATACAAAAATTCAAGTTCATTGAATGATCCTCGTTTCTGATCAATCGACATTGTTTCGTTTAATTGGGACCGTTCATTTATTTTATTTCAACCGTCCACTGAATGTTAATCAACTGATCATTAAAACTTTAACTTTAAAAGTCATCACACTTGGATGCACGAGATTTAACGTTTTAATTCAACTCATCTATACGCCACATCAGTAGCTTGTTAGGGCCGCGTATCAACCATCACACTGCCAGAGTTTCTCTCTCCTTTAAAAGCTTTATAAAATTGTGCTGACATTACAACCCTGTTTTCTTACACATGCACCCCAATATCTGTCTTTTTTAAAATTCTGCTTGTAAACTACGAGAAAAGGTATGCTTAATGGGGCAGGCACTAAGCTCTGTGGGGCCCAAAATGAAGTATATTTTATATCTGCACCGTTCATCCTTTTCACCAGCTCCTTTTAGTATGGGAAAGGAAACATGGAGTAGACCCACATCTCAGGTGGACCACACCAAAGGAAACAGTGGGGATACGGTCACCATTAATCGCTTCATATGGTCCCCAGAAGTCTTAGATCAAGCTGATATTTCCGTTTTCCCTTCATCCATGCTGGAGTAACCTTATGAACGGATTACATGGCAAAAAAAAAAATCACGGTGGGCCTTAGGAAGCTTTCAAGCGATAGGCATCAATATTCCCACTTTTCCTGTGGTGTGGTCCACTGAACGGTTGGATTTTCGTCATGTTTGGATTAGTTTCCTAGAATGAGCTTACAAAACGGATGAACGAAGTGGATACAATATATACATCATGGTGGGCCCCACAGAGTTTAGGGTTGCAGGAATCCTGCTGGTCCGGATTTGTATGTGTATTAGAAAGATCTTTTCCCATGCTAAGCTGTGATTAGTAATTCCAATTAAAGGATGTATGTGGACACTTTGACTTCCAAAATATGATATTTGAGGATTAATAGGAAGTATATGTGGTCCTCGACCTCAAGAAATGCATACTAGTTTGTACAAGTGGGGTCCACTGTATGTGATCCAGATCGTTGGTGTGTTAGGCCACAGTTCTGATAGACCATGCTACAGAGAACTCCTTGATGGGACAACACTAACCCAGAAAATTGTAGAATCCGAAAAGGCCGTTACATGGAGATACAGTAACGTTCCACCTTCAACGGTTGAGATCTCCCAAGATCGGTGGCTGGGATTTTATCAGCCTTACCTGTCTACCTTCGGTCACAAGTAACCAGTGGTTTTGGATCATTGAACCGTGGGCCCCACATGTACCGCGAGATACTGTGCATACATCTGGGCGAGGATCACATAACCGCATCTGAGGATGAGAAAAACTTGAATACTCTGGTAAAGTGTGATAGTGATACGCAGGCGTTTAGAAATTGCACACGTAGCTGCAAGTAAGCCAAAATATGTTACCAGATTAGATGTATCAAGAACAAAAATTACGCTTATTTGATCATCCGACTGTCGTATTAGTCGACATTAATTGGACGGTTGAAAATGAAGAATATCTAACGGTCCTATTTCAACAAACAGCGTCTCGAATCAAAGGTTACGATTGCTCAAAATCTGATTTTGGGACTGACTTAAAGACAGTGGCTTTCAGGGCCTGTTTGGCGAGGCAGATCCCACGGTATTAGAAGAGATGGGATCGGCAATATCCTGGGATAGGCATGACGAGCCAAACAGATCCGGTGAACTTGTCCATGAGCAATCCCATAGATCTTAAGACAATCCACCGACAACACCATCATTACCTGAAAATTAATCCTATCCCTTGGTTGGATGGATTGGAAGGTAAAATCCTGAGATATGCACGGCATGCCAAACAGACCCAGTGAACTTGTCCCGGGATATAAGCAATCCCATGGATCTTAAGACAATCTACTGACGCCACCATCATTACCTTAAAATTGATCTCATCCCTCCTAACACCGTGGGATCTGCTGGCCAAACAGGCCCTCAGAATTTAATCGGTTTAAATTGAGTTAGTGTATGCCTGTGTATCAAGTTCTGTATTCTGCCAGAGTATCAAATAACTCCACTGACTTAAAATAGCGTCACTAGCCACGTGTCACAATCTGAGCCTTTAACCTCAGCCTCTCATATACACCTTGACTTTTGTTTAGAAAAGGAAAAGCAGTGGAATCACGCTTTTGTAAGTGGGACCCACTTGGGTCAGAGCTCCGGTCCAGTCCGTCGGCTTGAGACCGAGCTGCGTCAGCCTTCTTAGCTAAACCCAAAGACCGGCTCTATTTTAAGGGTCTAAAAGCACTGGCATCTCTTTGGTATGTGGTCCACCTTCCTCCACGCGACCATGATTTCAAACGTTCAATCAGTGGACCACGCAATAGATATGCAATCGACCACCACCGATTTCCTAACCATCCAATCAGTGGCACCCAAATGGACGGTCAAGACAAAAATTGCCAACCGTTGATTGTGAATCTGGGTGTTAGTTCCTCTTCGGGAATAAATTTGGGCCGTGGGTTATACAAAAGTGGGCCCCACAAGACGAGCAGTTGTTTTGATCACCACATGGGCCACGTGTGCTGTGGAGATTATAGAAGCAGAACATTTAGGGCCCGTATGAGCAGTGGGATTAGAAGGGATTAGGTGGGATGGGATTCATATGGTACTGTGCCAATTCCACTACATGTTTGGGAAGAATAGGAAAAGTTTGGAATTAGATTAGATAGAATTGCGTTGGGTCCGTGCCTATTTCATCCAATTTTAGCAAGTTGTGTAGGTCACACGGTGATGTGTGGGCTATATCCACACCGTTCACCCATTTTTTGAGATTATTTTAGTACATGGGCCAAAAAATCAAGTAAATCTAAAGCTCAAGTGGACCCCACCATAGAAAGCAACGAGATCGAATACTTACCGTTGAAAACTTCTTTAGGGCCATTTTTAGGCCCACTCTAGAAAATGATGTTACAAAACAAATGAATAGCTTAAATATAATACATTGGTGTTATTCTCAATAATTTCAAATGATGGTAAGTATATCCATTTAATGTGCCACTGTATTACCAACAAAGCATGGCATTAATCTTATCCCATGGCAACAGGGTACAATCCCTGCCATGAGTAATAATTATGTTTTTTGAATCCCATCCCACCTAATCCCTTCTAATCCCACTGCCCGTGGTGGGATTAGAAGGAATTAGGTGGGATGGGTGGTGGGATTAGGTGAGATTGGATTCATATGGTCCCGTGCCAATTCGGCTCCATGTTTGGAAAGAATGGAAAAGCTTGGAATTACATTAAATGGAATTGCATATGGTCCGTGCCCATTTATATGGTCCGTTCCAATTTCACTCAATGTTTAGCAAGTTATGTAGGTCTTACCATAATGTGTGGGCTATATCCACACCGTCCATCTATTCATCGAGAGTATTTTAAAGCATGGGCCAAAAAATCAGGTAAATCTAAAGTGCAAGTGGACCTCACCATAGAAAGCAACGAGGATTGAATACTTATCGTTGAAAACTTCTTTGAGGCCACATAAGTTTTGGATCTACTTCATTTTTAGACCCATGCCTTAAAATGAGGTTACAAAACAAATTAATAGTTTAGATATAACACGTATATGTTATTCTCAATAATTTCAAATGAAGGTGGTTATATCCATTCAAGGTACTACCGTATTACCAATAAAGCATGGCATTAATTTTATCCCATGCCAACAGGGACAATCCCCTGCGGTAGTAATAATTATGTTTTTTTGAATCCCATCCCACCTAAACCCTTGTAATTCCACTGCCCAAACAGACCCTTAGGTAGCTCGGAAAGTTTCCGGTCTACTATCTACCATCTAAGCATTCCATGCAGTCAGGTGAAAATGATTCTTGTCCGTCGGAATATTCGCACTTTAAAAGGACGGTGGACTTCTGGAGTAAATAGTACATGTAGAGCACTGATCTCTTCCGATGAGTGGAGCTCATTTTTCACAATCTAGACCAGTGGTCTGTTGCATCCAACTCTAGATGGACCATATCCAAAAAACTCCTCCACGAGAGGATACTATCGCATACAAAATACAAATAGACAGTTTAAAAGGCCTGATACAAGTATGGTTTAACTGAAAATTTGATGGATAGGATCTTACGATCCGAGATTTCTTTTTCCATGAAAATCCATTCAAAGTAGGACACAACCAACCAATGGTCTAGATTAGTAAAAGGTTGACCCACTTTAGTAGCGACTCGCTATTGGATGGTGTTTCATGGGCCACCATGATGTATCTGTTTTATCCATGCCATCCATATATTTTTTATGATCATTTTAGGGTTTTATCCCAAAAATTAGGCATATCAAAAACTCAGGTGGACCACACCACAAGAAAGAGTGGTGAATGAACACCCACCGCTAAAAACTTATTTTGTGCCACGTAAGTTTTGGATAAAGCTGTTACTTGTGTTTTACCTTCATCCAGGTATTTGTGACCTAATCAACCAGTTGGATGGAAAATAAATATTATAGTAGGCCATAGAAAGTATTTAATGGTGGGCGTTCAATCACCACTGTTTTCCTGTGGTGTGGTCCACCTGATATTTGGATGTGCGTCATTTTTGAGCTGATGCCGCAAAATAATTATCCAAAATGGATGGACTGCGTGGATAAAACACGTACGTGATGTAGGGCTCACAGAGCACCATCTAGTATCTACCTGGCTACTCGCATGTCAGTACGCAATCCCCGTCCACAACCTTGGGTTTGGGGTGGGCCCCATCACCAGTGGAGGACGATGAAAACTCATGTCATCGTTCGCACCGGTCAGGAAATCCTAACCGTTGAAACTATGTCCATCAAAATGGACGGCTAGGAAGAAGGGTCTCAGCCGTCCAAGCTTTGATAACGAGATTAGATGGTTGAGATTAGGGCAATACCATAGCATTGTTATAGTGAACTAACTCATAACTACCAATGCGTAACACGTGGGCACGCATAATCATACCAAATCATCCGACGAAGATGTTTCTCTAAATCAAGGACAAGACTCCCATTACGATAGTCCACCACCATTTCATAAATAGTCCGCTCACCATCCATCATATCACGTGTTACAACATGTAAATTTATCGCTGTCAATTCAATCAAACGCGGCCATACCTATAAGCAAGCGGCCCCCATATGCCTTAAGGATTGGCGCCGCTGCCAGGCCCCGCCAACGTCCTCCTCCATAAGGCTTAGCCGAGATTTCACCTCTTTTTTAATTGGTAAAAGCTTGGCTGCTGCACGGAAACACTCGCGTGACCGTCCTGCTTGGCCTTTCATAAATGCATACCTCTCTAGTGTCATTGTGTGACGCGGCGAGCCTTCCGTGCACTCCCACCACCGACCCAGGGGAACATATATTACTTCAGTTGCGCAACTTTGCCTTCACTTTCACCGCTTCCCACCAAAAAACACGCGCGCGCGTGCGAGGCCACACGTGGCCATGCGTGGGGCACACGATGCCATGCGAGGCCATGCGTGGCTCATCTGTGCACGTGGGGCAGGCGGGACATAGCAGCTACACTCTCCCTAAGGTAGTCAAGGCTGAAAACCTCAGTCAATGGTAAGGAGCACCCAAAGTGTTTTTGCAGTTATATATTCTAGTCATCGGTCCGTACGCAGCTTGTACGCGGGCGCAGTGCGGCCGCAGCACCGCTAGCCTCAGCGCGCAGCAGCAGCAACAACAGCAGCATGGCAGGCACGCGTGGCATCACGACATCACGCTCGTGAGCGCGCGCAACATCCCGCCAGCAGCAGCATGCTAGCACGGCCAAAATATACCTAAGTCAGACGAACGATTTGCACGTCAGTATCGCTAAGACCTCCACCAGAGTTTCCTCTGGCTTCGCCCCGCTCAGGCATAATTCACCATCTTTCGGGTCCCGACAAGTTAAATATCTAAGTATGCTAAAGTCTACTCTACTAACAGGTTTTGATTAAATCATTAGTATCCCTGTGTTGAGATGAGCAAATCCAATCTGAATTAAGATCCAGTTACCATCTCAACCACCAGTTTATACTCTGTTCAGGCGATTTGTAAAATGGTAGAAATTAATCTTCGTCAAGAGTTATTTTTATCTTATGACAATAGTCGTAATTCCACAACCTTAAGATTATTTTTCTTTTCACCAATCTTTAGATTTGTATACCTCTAAAATAAATAATAATATAAAAATAAATAAAACAAGGTTAAAGGATATCAACTTTATTAATATTCAAATTGTATAATTCATTAATTAATTACATAAATAAATGAAATAAAACAAAATTAAATACATGATTCATCAATGGGAACAGGAGATCAAGCGGGTAGTCAATGTGATGTGATCAGATTGGTATGATCAACCAAATCAAAACTTAGTTGAACATGATATTACAACTTAATGTTGAGGATACTTACTATTACTCCTAAAGTATTATAATGGAAGCCGCTATAAAGAAACTATTTATATTAAATTAAAGAAAGATAAATATGTTTGACATGGAGGCCTTGAGCTCTTTTTCGTATACTCCTTTTATAGTTTATGGAGGCAATGAAACCCCTCACAGGGCTTTCCTGTTACTTTTGAATCCTTCGAACTCACGTCACAATTTTGGATACAGAAATCTCCTTGGTTGATCCGGAATTGGCTACTTGAATTGGGAAGAAAGGACTCCAGTCGAATCTATACTTGCTAATTTCTCAAGTCTTCTTCTTGTAGCTGAACCATTGCGAAAATGTTCATGACCCATTAAAAATCAAGTCTGGAACCACCAAAGTTTCTATAATGAAAACAATCAGACTAAAACCCGCAAACCTCAATAGCTAGACCTGGACCGAGCATGGCCAGTCAACATCTTTGTTAATGGCCCACCTTATCAAATCGAGGTGTTGGACGGCCCATGTCAAACCACCTCCTTCATTTTACCATCTATAAGGTGATGGTTTAGAGTAAGTTGGGATTGATCCCTGATACTGATCTATTATCGGGTCAAGTAGTTCTCTCATTCTCTTAATGTTGATTAATGTACGGAATGAGAAACTTGATTAAACTGATGTGTCTTTCTCTCCCGATGTAGGTTCGAACCACGCTGGGTTGGCTTGGACATAGATCCAATCTCCTTATTTTCAAAACCCTCTTGAATGTTGTCAGTTCTCCTAATGTATCTAGAAAGATCTCTCATTTTGGAAGGACGGTAAAAGACGATGTCACAGAAAATATCATCACCAGATTCTTAATTAGATTCGTTCTCTCGAAAACTCTTTTATAGCCATGCCAGGTATATTGCCTCATGAATATGCATGTTGGTCGTGGGCATATAGCATGCTATAATTTATCCCTCTAAAAGCATGCATAAGGGTATTTGCCATCACGTTAATAATGGAATGTGTAATGCCGAAGGAAAATCAACCGAATATCTCTTTAGACGAGTGTACGTTTTTCGTGTGTGCCAAATACATAATGTCACTACATAACGATTTTCTATTGGACCACATCAAGGCACCAAAAATGGGTGTAGACAATCATTGCTTAGTTTATACTACATTTTGATCCAAACAATTAGAAAGTCAGCCAGTGATGAAGTGCCCTCCGAGGCTTAATGGCAGATTAGATCTCTCTTCTCTAAGTCTGTCCATTATTGATTGGATCCTTCTCACAAGCTCTTGAAAGCAAGTTATTCTCGTTGGAAAGCGCCAAGCAAGGAAAACACTCAGCTAAAAGCATGACACCCAGCCCGCAAATAGTAAGAAAAGCAATCCAAACACTAGCACGAAAAACAGTCCCTACTATCGCGTCCTCTAGCCTAACAAAGTCGATCTTTTAGTAAGCATATACCAGCAGTTGTTTAGTGTATAATCAATTCTTTAGTGGCCGCACTATAACTCTATATACTCTAGAGACAAATTGACGTTCATTAACCGTAAAGTCACTTCGCCAATTGCACCTTTATTCTTCTATGCAGGGCATTTATCTTCTTAACCACACTAATCAGATACTATAAACATTAAATGCTAGATAAGCTAATGTTGTATTTTAAATTATTTTAAAATAATTTGGTATTTCAAAATATCCGTTGGGACGGACCATGGCTGTGGCCATAGGTGCGCATGTGCCCTACGGATGTGTCTTTTCACTGAAAAGTTATATCCTTTCAATTTTTATTTTAAAAAGTTGTATCTTTTGAAGCCTAAGGGTCACACCACTTGAGTTTAAACCCAATAGTCACAACCCTTTGTGAAAGGGTGTCTTTACACCCTTAAGGGTGTTTTCACAAAGTCTGTAAATAGACTTTTGATTTTAAGTTTCAGAATGGATTAGAAAATTGATTTTCTCTTTAAAAATTTTGTTTAAGTATTTTCTAGTTCGGGTTAAGACTACAAGTGGTTCGAGCCCGTGTACAGTGAGTGCACCGTTGGGACCGGGTCATAGTCGTTGTATCCTGGAGGTCGATTGCTCTAGAAACCTGTTGCACATGGGACGTTGTCCAAGGGGAGCAAATTCGATTTCAAGTCGAGTGACGTCACGCCTCGACTTCTACAAACCAATAAGTTTTCTATTTTCTCATTTTAATTTTAATTTTAATTTATCCAAATAGTTTTCCAAACTACATATATCCAACAATCTTGAAATCAAATTTTTTTTTGTTTGGAAACTATTTGGAAATATGATAACATAGTTGAGTGCACCATGACCACACATGCTTAAGTTTAGTATGAAAATGTTCACATGTTTTATGAATATAGTTGTCTTCATTCGTTGTAGTGGCTCATGCATGTGCCTTCACATATATGGCTACATATATGACAAATTGAAATAGGAAGTTTCTTTGACTTTATCATGGAGACATTTCTATATCATCGCATCACGTCCTAAATCAGTGATATTTTCCAAGAGTGGATGTAACCAGTCATTCTAACTATTGTAACGTGGTGTGTACATGAGATATGAGTTGTTCATCCTATGCAGTTGTGCCACTCTGTATTAACCATGGCCTAAAGTTAAGACTGGTACACTCATAAGATAGGTTTAAAATAAGTGAAAAAGGTAACATATGGTTCCCGCTGGCATACACATGTGGCTCTTGATTATTGGAATAATCTAATCTATAAGCTATGACAAATACATGATGAGGCCCATGTGACAAATATTTGTTATTTCTTTCATTCTTGACCATCCATTTAATGGACTCCTTTGTGCATTGGCCGCTTCTTAAGAATTACATGAATCTGGCAATCCTTGCTACCTGATGAGTGAGTGACCTTCAAACCAACGTGTATAATAAGTGAATCAAATTAAAAAATTGGCTTCTTATAAAAATTCATATTATTCCTCCCGAGGATTTGTACTCGCTTCAAACCAAAAATGTCAAGATCTTCTACAATCATCACCTAGTTGTCTCCTCCTTTTTCTCTTCGCAATGGTATTATATAGTGGACCAACTACAATTATGGAATCATTCTTATTGATGCGGTCGGATTGTCATCGTTGTCTGTGAGAATGGCGTTGAGGCCAGTGAAGAAAGTCATCTACTTGCGCTCCACCATGAGCGAGTGGTAGTGGTAATGACAAGAGAGGGTAAAACAATCCAGTAGAGCATGGCCATGGGACTTCGATATCATTCTTTATATACTCCGAGAAAGTTTGTTTGCTCCCATTCTTGTGCATTACTTAAAACTCAATTGACAGATATGGAAAAATTATGATAAAAGGGCCCTCATTTTTATAATACTATGAGAAAGAGAGAGGCGTGGAGATGAAGTGTTGCGTTGTCAAATCAGGTAGAATTTCAATTTAATATAGTGTTTGGCAAAGCACTATGGTTCATACCTAAGCGTTCTGGAATTCTACAAGTAGCAAAGTTTCTTATCAACTCTGACCGTCCATCTAGTTTTTGATATATAATGAATGGATAATATCCAAAAATAATACACATATATCCTCCATTTTATCTGATAAATGGAATTGAAACCGACGGTTAATTATAAAAAAAATTATAAATGGTGTTATCCACTATTCTTAGTTTGTGGAAACTAGGCTGGAATGGTATTGTCCAATACTGGTGAGAGAATGACGCTTGGATCAATCATATTACATGTTTACTCTTATTATTTAGAATAAATAGGGAGAATACCCTTTAGTGGTTAAGTTGTAATGAGGCAGCATGTGACTCTTGTTACATAAGTACTTAGAGAAACTTTTTACATACATGGCACCAAATCAGAAACGCAAAGGTTCACATGTGCCATCTAGTCTCTCTTGTGCAAGGTCAAAACGGGTTATCAGGATTCTATTAGAGGTTTTACAATTAATGGAGGTTGGTATGATCCACTGAAAGTTTTCTACTAAACCTCACAAAGCTTGGGTGTTTTACTACCAAATTATGTGGTTTCCATTTGTTGTTGGTATCATTGTAGGAAACCTAGTCCGTTGGTTCTTATTGTCCGCTCATAATCTGCAAATTGGGTCATTAGTATGGATGATCGGAATAATTCCAAATGTGGATCCCATATTGAGTGGGACATTAGAAAAGTTTGAATCTCCACAAATGATGTTAGCCATTTGATTAGTGGACAGTTGCATAATGTTAGACATCATTTTTTTTAGGGACCATTTCTGACCTATTCTTTGTGGGGCCGACTTCCTGAAATGGGTCCATTGGGTCCTTTTGAAGATTGTATGCTTTGATAGTGACTTATCACACAGCTATGTAGGTGGGCTCACTCAACAGTTGGTAATTAAGATTGTTCCAAGTGTACCCCATTATCAATGACGTGTGTGTCAACAATATATTTCTCATTAGACAATCTTACCTGTCCATCTTGTGGATTCTAGGAAGATGACTACTAACATTGATAATGGGCGGTGGATGAGTGCATGGTTTGGTCATTCCATTGCTATAGAACATGTCATTATTTTGCTCAGTTCTATGTTTTGATTTTGTCTTTACTGCACGAATATGCATGAAATGAGTAATTATGTTGATAAAGTAGATGATTAAAAATGGTTAGGAAAACACCATGATGCACTGCACGAGTGCACACCAAGGACTCACCCAACACATGGTTTAGTCTTTTTTATAAAGTGGGCCATATATATATATATATATATATATATATATATATATATATATATATATATATATATATTGGTCATTCAATCATACTGGTCTAGTCATGCTAGGAAGATATTTTAGAGTACATATGCTAGCATGGTGGTGTGAGAGATCTTGGCCATCTACCAAATGGGGTTGAATAGTAGGCTTTGTCCAAAAGTCAGACAAGGATATCTATCACGTGATCACCCCCATGTGAAAAAGATAATCTTTATGTCATAAACACATATCAATCTATCCCATACATATTAGATCCAAATTGTAAGACCCGTATCCTAGTCCGTACCGTTCCATAGGCTTCCGCGGTCCTCTCGGTCGAATTCCGGCGACCCTCGACCCATATCCGACGTTTGTGAGCGATCCTAAGCTGGGTCCCGCATACCGAAGTCAGCTCGAATCGAAACTTGTACCTTAGCGACCGCGCCGTCACCCGGTTCTAACGTCGCGACTCGCACACCGATCCGATACCTAGGATAGAAGTTGTGGGCCCGCGTTCATTCCAAAGAAACGTCGCACGTTGCGAATTTTGAGGGAATCTCTACAATGTGTCCCATCAATCAATCGATCATCCAAGTCAAGTACATACCATACCCTAAGTACAACAACCCATCCCTCCTTTTTCCTTAAGTCAACTCTCTCTCCCCTCACCATCCCTCTTTTACAAGTTTTCAAAACAAACCCATCCCTCTTTACAAAATTTCAAACTAAACCTATGCCTCCCCATCACCCTTCCTTACAACCGCCATTCCACCCATCCCTTTTATCCTTTATTTTCTCTTTATCTCAATTCCCAAACACTCTCCCAAGCTCCATACGTCTGAGCCTTTCCAAGCATTTCCAAGAGTAACAAGTGTGGCCCACTTTCTCTACCCTCTCATCTCTCATCCCCACCATCAAAACCCCATCAACCACCATCAAAAGTGTAGGCAAGGAGCTAAGGAGGTTAAGGGACCAAGGAGAAGGCCTAAAGGTGGGTGATCCACCGTTGATTTTCAATTTGATGACCCACTTATGATGAGACCCAATTTAATGTATGTGTTGTAGTCATATGAGGGGCCCATAGTGGCGAGGCCCCTCCACTATGCCGATCTCTCTCTCCTTCTCTCTATCTATCTCTCTCTTCCCCTTTCCTTGTTGATGGCCCACCTAATATGTGTGTGTAGCCCACCATGAAGCATGCATTCTGTTATGGGAAGATCCGAGCATATCCGAGGTCCGAGGGGAAACGTTAAGCTAACTCGACTAAGTACATGAGCATCCAAGGCAACGACTGTCCGATCTGATACGATCATCTTCGAAGGAGATGAGTGGTGTGTAATCATCACCATTCCAAGGGTGCGAGATGGGACGGTCTCTGCACTCTGATCGGAAGATGTAAGATGCCCCCCTTATCATCCCACGGCAACGTATGATCCGTCCCCCGACGTCGACTGCAACGAATTCCATTCGGCAAGTCTGATCTGATATCCCGAGGTAAAGGCTTCCGAGGCCGATTGCAGGGGGTTAGATTTACCACTTCGGGACGGGTCTTAAGATTGGCTTGGATCGAAAGGTTGTCACTGCTCAACGAGGTAATAACAAAAGCATACGATAGTCGAGAGAGCCGACCCGAGATGATCAAGCTGAGCCGAGGCAATATGTGCGGGTATTCCATCTACTAAATGCGAAAACACAGAAACAGCCATAACTAAACGTGGCCGATAACCTTGCCCGCAGATATGCGCAACTCATCACACGATCGACAGATTATGCGCAACATCTCCATGATCTGAAAATCTCCCTAATTGAGCGAATCGTGCCGTGATTAACGGATCCAGACCATCCTACAATCAGGTATAAATGCGAGAGGACCACATTTCTACAGGTACGCAAGATCTTGCACTCTCCCACTACCTTTCGACTTAGACCCCGATTTCCTTGACCTGACTTAGGCATCGGAGGCTCCCCCAGCTTAGCCAGGGTCTCCTTTGCTCACCTTTTACTCAGGATCAGGTTCGTCCGAGGAGTGGAGGGTGATCCAGATTTTGACCTCAACAAATTCTATCCAAGCCATCCGCTAAGTGGCCTACATGGTCGTCCGTTTGGATGAGCCTGATCAAAGGAAAATAAAACATCAGATTGATCAAGTGGGCCATGTGGGCCACGTTCATGTGGGACCCACCATGATATTGCATTATATCCATGCCATCCAGCGTCCCTGGACACTGGACAGGGCACGCGGCTAACATGGAGTGCGTGTACTGACATGGGTGTGTACTATCAAGCTAACAAAAAAAATTCAGCTTTTGGGGTGGGCTAGTCATGTAGGCCCCACCCTGATGTACAAGTCTAATCCACACTGTCCATTCCATTCTCCAGCTCATTTTAGGCATTGAGCCAAAAAATGAAGCTAATCTGACTTTCTAACGGGGCATAGTTCGAAGAATAGTATTTTCACCGTTAAAACTCACCCTGATGTTTCTGTACCCCAAAACACATCAAATATTGGGCTCAATGGGACTGTCTTGAGTCGTAGAGTGCAATGGGTGGTGTGGATTCTACTGATGCGGGCCCCACTTATCAAATTCCCTGGGAAAATAAAAAAAAAAAAGCTGCACGCAGGCGCTGCTGCTGAGGACGCAGCAGCGTCCTGTGCTGGACGCTGGCGTGCATGGGCGGGCAGGGACCACGGCCCCAGCTGTGGGCTCCACTATGACGTGTGTTGAACATCAACACGGTGCATTTGGTGGGCCCTCCTTAGGGCAGCGGGCCATCCAAAAATCAGCCCTATCTAAAGCTCAGGTGGCCCACATCATAGGAAACAACGGTGATGGAACGACTGCCATTGAAACTTTTTTGGGTCAGAAGTTTTGGATCATATGAAATTTGTTTTTCCTCTTCCCCAAGTCCACGTGACCTTATCAGCAGGTTGGGTGGAAAATAAATATTTCGATGGGCCCCATGTTTGTGTGACCTTGTCAACGGGCTAGATGGAAAATAAACGTTATGGTGGGCCCCACATGGGACCCACTGATGTATGTTCTGTAATCCACACCTTCCGTAGTGTGGGCCCCACCATGAGGTATGTACCTCATCTATGTCGTCCATCCTTTCCATCCCTATAGGATCCACCATGATGCATGTGTTGCGTCTAAACCGTCCAACCATTTTTAAAAAATAATTTTAAGGCTTAAGACTAAACATAAGACACATCTAGGATCAGGTGGACCACATTATAGAAAATAGTGGGTTTGAACGTCCACCATTAAACCCTTAGAAATTTTAATGGTGGAAATCCTTATCACCACTTATATTTGGGTGTGGCCCATTTGATATACGCGTGGCCCATTGTTGAGGCCCACCTTGATTTGTATAAGGCCCATTATTGAGGCCCACCTTAATATATATAAGGCCCATGTTGTGAGGCCATTGTGATGTATGCAAGGCCCATCGGTTATGGCTCATTGCAATGTAAGTAAGGCCCATTAGTGTGGCCCATTGATACGGCCCACTTGATGAATATAAGGCCCATATGATATGGCGCAATTGATGTACTTAAGGCCCAATGGGATGCAATTAGGTCCATTGCAATGTGCAATTCCCCCGTGGTGTATATAATGATGTTTATAACAGGTCGTACCTTGGGAACACTGATGGTTAGATGCCCACATTATAAGGATGATGTCGGTTAAATGTCCGCATTGTCACTCTCCCTAAGGCCCATTAATAGGCTCATACTTATCGTGTGTAGGCCATCTAGGCCCATTTTTGCTATGAACAAAGCCCATCACTATATAACATGTTTAGTATAGATCCATGATTCATGATCATACGCATCATATGTATGTTTGATATGAGGAGTGACTGATCATAGCATATGCCCTCAGGCAGGTTGTTTATGGGCTCCCTGATAGGCGGAGTTGCCCTACATGAGCTCGTGATACAGGCATGGCTGTTGCATGACTGGTAGTGTGATTCATACAGTTGCATTTGTGTGATTGTGATTATTATATGTCCTAGCAACATCAGGGCTATAGCCTCCACAGACACATCGTAAGTGACCGGATTGGATACCGAAAATACTATTTCTAGCATCGGGGAGTCATAGTGTCCCTAGGTGAAAATCCCTAAACCCGATGGTACCAGAGGATGACTGTAACATCCCAGATTTTTACTGTTTTGGATTTCCAAAAATTCTTAAATTATTTTTTATGTAATTAACTTATATTATCACTTACTGACCATTGACACTCAATGCTAGCTTATACATGGGTGATTGTAATGTCCTGTCCAACCAGCACAGTGTCCTGGGACGTCCACGTCGAATTTGCCGCAAGATCGTTCGTTTAAACTACTCAGGGTGAGGTATCACAAGTAAATTAAATCCAAGATTAGCCCATTAGACTAGACCATTAGACTAGACCAATCTGGTTATGATTGAACCAAGTGCCGGCCGCCAAGCTAGATGGCTTGTTTACACTTAACAGCAGCCCATGTGGGCCATCCAGCGACCGAGGAGGGTCAGAAAAATTTAAAAGTTTAGGAAATCATAGATCTCACTGGACTTGTGGTCCATCGCGGACTGCGGACCCAGTGGACACCCAGAACTAGGATCTGGCACTAGTCGAATGCACCCCACTAATGCCAGAATTGGAATCTAGCACTTACAAATGAAACCGGGATACTAGGCATTCCAGCGGTCAGATTTCTTTCAATTTTGTGATGAAGGTTTGATATATTTTTTAACGCCCGTTCACCAGATCTGGGACCCGATTGTGGCACGGTGACCATTGATCGCAAATCGGACCCGTACGACCAAACCCCACATCCGATCGTTCTCAAATTTTGTGCGTCCCTTCATCGGGCCATGTAGCACCTATCCTACAAGTTTCATAACTAGAGGGCCGCCAGAACTGCTCCAATCACCAGAATGGCCTCCTCGGGACCATTTAAGGGTCGGAAACGCTTACTCAGATCATATATCCGTTCATCCATTCATCCTCAATTTTTGCATGGACCCTAGTCGGGCCATAAGGCTCCTACACGCTGAATTTGGTAGCCAGAGGGGTGTTAGGGCCACCCCAACACCAATAGGAGTCCCATAAGTCTATTTTAGGAAATTGTGGAAGCTTGGGGCTATTCGCACCAAATCTGGCATTATAAAAAGGGTTTCTTTTGGGCACCCCTCTCCTCATACGAATTTGCCCTAGGGAAGGAAAGAGAGAAGAGAGAAAAGGGAGAGCAAGAGAGAATGGAGATAAGAAAGAGAGAGTGAAGAAAGAGCTTGGGTGGACCCTAGATCAAGGTGTGGCTCAACCCTTGCAACTCCATATCTCTCCTCAAGGAGAAACCCTCCACCACTACCACAACAATTGTCCGTTGGTCGTCTAGGTAAGATCCCTCACTTCTTCTTCTTGGAATCCATGTATTAAGAAGAGATTGACTTGGATTTCTCACACGCAAGAATTTATTTTTAGGGATTCCGGCCGATCGAGCCAAAGCCCTCTTTTCTATGATGGTTTCCCAATCTCCAACAATCCATAGGTGCGGACTATTGCTCTTAGGTGGCCTAGCACCAATTTTAGTGTGGGTTTAATGATTTTTAATGCTTGGATGTCATATTAGAAATTCTAGAGAAACCCTAGAGATTACATGTTTGATGGAATTGTTTGGATGTGCATGCTTAGCTCTCAAATGTGATATTGATCTTGCCTTTCACATGATACTACGTATGGATGATAATATGTTCATGATTGTTTGATTCATTTTCCTCACATGTGGTGCTTCATTGTGTGTGTGATTATTTATCCTTATACTCATAATTTCTCAAGATGGAGGAAGGGGTCAACTTTCTCACACAACCCACACACTCACATGCACCTTAATTTCGTGATGATAGTTGCTTGCTTGATAGAAGTATTCGTTTGGTATGGTTAAAATGCATGAGAATATGATATTGATGTGATAGTTGATAACATGAGTAGTGGGCATGTTGTAGACCCCCTTTACCCTCTTGGGTTGGTCAGGAACCTGACGAGAGATGGTAGTCCCATCGGTAGGACTACGCTAGGGCTAGACCCATGGATTGGGCGGGAGTGTTCGGGTGGCTGTAGTTCGACTACATGGGTCCCTTGTGCCCGAGGTCATTCATTTCACGCTCCCATGATTTGGTCTAGCCTACTACCTAATCAACCCTGTTTGTTAACCATGTTCACTCACATATGTATGGAACTTGATGCACCTTACAACCATTATGGCCCATTGATAACTAGATTACAACTGGTCCACAGTCTCGTGAGCCGGGCATGGTGGAATGGGACACTGTATCCGAGCTATCGACCTACGCTGGGGTACCGCGCCTTTCCGTAGTGACCGCGAGCGATCCCTCCCTATCGACACTCCTCATGTGCTTGGAGTCGGGGATGAGGACCCTGACGGGATCACGGACCGCGGGGACTCAGCCTCACGAGTTGATGAGGTCTTGGCCTCGCAACCAGCTTAGGGCAGTGATACGTAGGGTGAATCAGGATCCTCAATCTGCTAGATGAATGGACTTAACTAATAACTCGGCTAACACGATCGCATTGCATCGCATCAGTTAGGGTGGCGACTCGGCAGTCGAGGTCGCTCTGAGGGAGTGTTGTCATATGCGATCGTTAGATAGAGTCGCTCGAGGAAGCGTTGTGGCGAGGGCATGCATCATATCATCGCATTGCATGCGCATTTAATAAGAGTTGTACGTGTTGCTGATTGACTGCTTTTCATTAAATTCATATTTTAATTGATGCCTGTTATAACTTAAGATTAATAGTTCACACTGAGTTGATCACTCACTCCTACTCTGGGACGGTATTTTAAAACACCAACCAGACCCAATCATAGATGCAGGGGATGCAGAGCTGATGGAGCATGGCGACGCTATTCACAACGAGGAGGACGAGCTGTCCTACTTCCAGATGATGGATGGTTTCCCGCCAACCGGAGAGGCAGGATCGGATCGCTGAGTGTGGGCTCGGCTTTATGTATTTTGGACTCACCATTCTTTTGGCATTTTGTCGGGTGACGTTATATGCGCCCCCTTTATTCTTCTGGACATGTATATATATATATATATGTATATGCTTTGGGTCATTTCCATTTCAGTAGACATGTGGTGGTGATTCTTCATATTCCAGGAAATTCCAGATTTACGCAATTAACCATAAACACACTCTAATTGAAAACCGATCATATGTGACCCCGGGAACTCGGGAGTTGAGTATATACATGACTCCCAATTTTCAGGGCGTTACAATGACTCCAACGCCGAGACCGAATGGATACGTGAGCGCACGAGCGTCGTATACCAGTAGGCCGCATCTCCCACTGTGCCGTGGTCTGTTAGAAAGGGGTGTGACCTTACCCGCCTAAGTGAGGGGGCAATTTCTAAGTTGATTTTGACCAACTTGAGGAATCGATCTGCTATCGACGAGTCAGGCCCGATATTGGAAGGCGGATAATAAAGTCTCTTCCACTCTCCCAGTTGTGCGTTCGGATAGGGTCAACAAGTTGGCATAGAGTGTGCTAGACCCAGGTGATTATCTACACTGAGAACCGTACTAATTGATGCTCTAGTGAGGAGCTGCATTGATATGTGGATGTGGATTGGCATGCTTGACTTGTATTATGCATCGCATGGCCTTGATATGGCCGATAGCATTTATATTTTGCACCGTATAGCCTTAGTACGGCTGATTGCATTCACATGCCTACCAGCATGACTCCGCATTAATCTGACCTTGCACTCTGAGCACGCTCATATTGCGCACACACTTACACCACTTTCTAAGCTTTCTATAAGCTTATGCACGATTGATACGTGCAGGTGACGCCAGGACACAGCCATAATCTCGCCGCAGTTGGAGCGTGCAGTTGAGCTTCTGGAGTTTTTGTTACTTTCATTATATTGTATTTCCCTTCAAACGCATTGTACTTAAAGTTTTTGATCATAGCGAATTTTGTGATGATGTTTTTGTAGTTATCGTTCGTGCGTTATACTTATTGTTATGCTCATTACAAATCAAATTGATGATTAGAAATCCTCCTTATAGTATCCCAGGATCGGAACCTAGTGTATGGATGCCGGGAGTCGAGAATGGGGTACTATGGAGGCTGTCGGTGCCGAATTCGGCGATCAAAAATTTCGTGAGCCCGGTTTTCGAGTTCGAGACGTGACACAAATTATCTGTGTTGCCATGAGTCAAAATATCTATTTTGTTCTCTCATTAAATAGGTTATAGTATACGATTAATAATAATAATTAGTCTACATTAGTATTGTACACACATTGACAAGTGGATTAGTATAAGTTATGGACCAGTATGTTCACACACTTCAATTCTACTAGTCTGTTTTACTTCTCAAAACAAATGGTTAATATTGATTGCATATGTCTTGTGGCCCTTCACCCATCTTATGTGAGGTCGATAGTTGATTTGTTTCAATCTTATAGTTGGCCCATTGTAGTGTGAAGATCACAAAGTGAATACCTTTTGGTACATAGACACTCAAAAATTGTACATGTGGCATGCATTAAATCAAACTAGGATACCTCACTAGATAGAAAACATCTGACAAACATCACATCACTAGTTATAAAGATTTGAAAATGTGGGGGTCAAGAACCTTGTGATATATGTTATAAGTTCATATACATATGCTACATGACACATGTAAAATGTTTGAGTCTTGGAGACAAGGTATCTGAAATCAAATTGATTGCATGTTTTAATAATCTAATTGTTGACCGTTAAATGAAGGGGTAGATAGAAAATAATCAATGGTTTAAATTCAATAGATAATTATTCGATCAATGAAATTTTCAAGCTGAACTCTATTCTTATTGGAGGCAAGTTTGATGTTTATGTGTGTAACAAGAAGTTTACTTATAAATAAATGCAGTTTTATGATTAATGGACTTCTACACTTTGGAGGGTCATATGGAGGCGGTGTTTAAATGAACAAAATATGCTTGGTCATTGATTGAGAGGTCCTAACTATTTAGGATCTTAGACCTTTTTCTTCATATATTCAGCTACCAAAATTTCATTGATTGTATTAAATTTTAATCACTAATTGATAAATCGGCCAACTTTTCATGTGTTAGAGAATATATGATAACATGATAATGTTGCAATATGATTACATGAAGGCTATACTCTATTTTATTTGTCACATGTCTATGCATGACAGATTACTCTAGCCTCTTTTTACTGCAGATACAATAAGTTCTATTGACTTTACCACCAGTTGGTTGAATGGTGGGCTAGTGAAGTTGGTTGAATAGTAAGAGTACATTCGGGGCTTACATTCGGGGCTAAGAAAGTTTGTTATATTCAGAGCCAGTAATACGATAACTATTATAATAAAAGTAATGCTCAGTATTTGTTGCTTGATGGAGTCGTAATTATTGACTCTGTGAGGTTAGAAATGAGTTCGGTATGCTTTGACTTGAGATATGAATAGTTAAAGAGGTTGCAATTGACTGCCAAATACTTGACTGAGGAGCAAAAGAATGAATCCGCCTAAGCAGAGACTCGTTTCTAAGTAGCTAGTTGGTGAGACAATAGCTTGTCAATACAATGATCCCTAGCTGATCTGAAATGATGATTAGCCGCAATGGGACTAAGACATGGCCAAACTCGTATGAAAGGTAATGATGGTGAATTTTCTGAAATAGGTGAAAGCCAGACGAAGCAATGACGAGTGGAGGTAAAAGGCCTACGGGTCATAGATCCTCGGACCGAATGACTATTTAAAATATTAGTCAATGATACATCGAAAGAAATGGAGCTGAGTCTAATATATGAGTTACCAGTATTGGTAACCAAACCTATACAAGTAGAGATCCTATACTATAGGTTCCATAGGTAAACAACAAGATACGAGGTAGACAATTGCACTGATATAAATGAGCCCCTTCTATGGTGTACAGTGCGAGCAACAACGCAGAAGGATGAGTTTTTTAGAACTCTTAATGAATCCATAGCCATATATTTGGTGGTGTATACAGTCGCTGCATACACTTGATGGAATTTACCTATATGGGTGTGGAGGTGGAGGCTATTTCTTATGAGAATCTAGGCGAATTCTCTAAAGCACTCATAAAATTCAAGTAATTGTGCATAATCGAACCGCAGAATCACTTGAAGCGGAAAAGTTGTGTAAGTGGCATGTACTTGCGATCTACATCAAAATGAATCAGGTTCAAAACTATGGTGTCACCTGATTCCTGTAGACCTGTCATGCTTACTCTAATGTCGTTTCAAGTCTATGGTGACACTGGCACCATTGCACAACTCTTTCATCTTAACTCGAAATATTAAAAATTTTGAAACATGTGGGGGATTGTTGTATTTTAAATTATTTTAAAATAATTTGGTGTTTCAAAATATTCGTTGGGATGGACCATGTCTGTGGCCATAGGTGCGCATGTACCCTACGGATGTATCTTTTTACTGAAAGGTTATATCCTTTCAATTTTTATTTTAAAAAGTTGTATCTTTTGAAGCTTAAGGGTCACACCACTTGGGTTTAAACCCAATAGTCACAACCCTTTGTGAAAGGGTATCTTTACACCCTTAAGGGTGTTTTCACAAAGTTTATAAATAGACTTTTAATTTTATGTTTCGGAATGAATTAGAAAATAGGTTTTCTCTTTAAAAATTTTGTTTAAGTATTTTTCTAGTTTGGGTTAAGACTACAAGTGGTTCGGGCCCATGTACAGTGAGTGCACCGCTATGATCGGATCATAGTCGTTGTATCCTGGAGGTCGATTGCTCTGGAAACCTGTTGCACTTGGGCGTTGTCCAAGGGGAGAAAATTCGATTTCAAGCCGAGTGACTCACGTCACGCCTCGACTTCTACAAACCAATAAGTTTTCTATTTTCTCATTTTAATTTTATTTTTATTTTATCCAAATAGTTTTCCAAACTACATATATCCAACAGCTAATGCCTACGAGTCCAACGGTCAGGAGCCCAAAATAAGTAGCTTTATGGGGCCACTATCATATCTATGTGACATCCACACCCTCCATCAGCTGCCTAGCTCAAGCTAGGACATGAGCCTAAGAATCAAGTAGATTGAAAACTCGGGTGGGTCACATGAGAGGAAATAATAAAGATGGGATGCTCACAACTAAAACTTTCTTCAGCCATCTATATTTTTATATGCCATATAAACCATTCATAAGGTGAATCCCACTTATACTGACTACTCTCGTTCTCTCACACGATATCGGGGTGAGAATTCCTATGAAGATTTTTAAAATTTGAAGTTTTTCTTGAAATATTATTAAAAAATTTCAAGAAAAATAAAAAACCATATTTAAAATATTTATTTAAAATTATATAAGTGTACACACAAGTAATAAAGTCATTTAAAAATTTTGCTATCAGTATGTGTAGTCTAATTTGTTAATCATGCGATTTTTGAACTGATAGGGATATTTGTCACATCAATGAATAGAAAAAAAAAAAAAAAAAAAAAGCATGCTTGTGATAAAAACATTGGCTTACGTTGGAAAGGCATGGATGCTGAGTATTCCATTCTCACTCTGATTTTTATAAGTGTAGCAGGCTTGAATTTTAAATGATTGGCATGATTAAGCTTATATTTTGACATAAATTAACAAAACTAACATATGAACGTTACAGTGGACCTAAAAAGGTTTTTTTTTTTTGTGGGGCCCACCTCAATGTAACATCCACCCTGCTCATCCGTTTCTCCAGATCATTCTAAGTATGTGGCTACTACATTCTAGGGCCCGCTGTTACGCTTATTTCCCATCTAACCCGTTTATAAGGTCAAATAGACCTGGATGAAGGAAAAATAAAAATATCAACTTAATTCAAAACTTTCACTGCCCACAAGTAGTTTTTAACAGTCAATCACTTTTGTTTCTCATGGTGTGGTCCACTTGAAATTTGGATCTATTTAATTTTTTGGACCCACATCCTAAAATGAGTTGAAAAAACGTATGGACGGCGTGGATATACAACACCTACAACAAAGTGGGCTCACGGTCACACCTGACTGAATCCACACCCCTTGGACGGTGCATGATGTTCTTGACCATCCATATCATGGTCCAGGCTGCCCAATCAATATGAATTCGCTTCTATTTAATCAACGGTGTGGTCTATGATTTGGACGGTCTGTATTGCCATGCAAGAATGCCACGTGTAAGATACCACCACCACCTGAGAAAAAGGAGTTGCTAATCACCCTAGCCAAGCTCCTAACGTGTGGGATGGAACCGTGCCGAGCCGAGCCGAGAGGTGAGCAGCCGCAGATCTCACCCTTTTGCTGGTGGAAAGGGGCATCGTCTTCCGTTTTGGTGGTCACAGACACCCATGTAGAGGTGGGCCCCACCCAAACCCGTCTCCAAACCAACAATAGCAGCCGGTGGGCCCCGCGCACCAACGACCTTGGAGATTATTGCTTTCTTAGGTGGGGCCCACACCCCACCGGAAAGTCCAACAGCAGCCCTTCCCTTTTCACTAAAATTACCATACTGCCCCTCCAGCTTCCAGAAATGTGAAATTTGTTCCACTTTGACCGCCGCCACACGTGTAAAATCAGCTCCGTGAGTTTTTCTCGATAGGTGATGAATGTGGAATTTTCCCTGGAAGGATGTGTGGTAGGTAGCCCGTGCAACCAAAGACACTGTGGGGTCCACTTTAATGTTTATGAGAAATCCACTCCGTCCATTGTTTGTGCCGGCTTAGGTTAGGATGTTAGCCCAAAATAGGCCGATTTAACAAGTTCAAGTGGGCCACACCACAAGGAAAGGGGGGATGGGGACATCTGCCGTTGAAATCTTCCCACGCCCATCTTTGGGCTTGGTTTGAACATGAGCTGGATTAATTGATGAACGAAGTGAATGCCACTGGTACATCGCAGTGGGCCACACAGAGCTCTGTATGGTGGGCACAGACCAGTAGAGCGGATGATTTGAACTGGTCTAGAAGTGGTTCGGCCATGCGATAGGTGGGCCACAGGCCAGACGGTGGGATTTCGTCCATCGCATCGCATGCGAATTATCTCTCTTTTTGTAATTCATTAAAGGGTTAGGATCATCCGATCAAACGGCTGGAATTGTTGCATGGTGTAGATCTTTTTAACACAACCATCCATGGCCCACCATTGCCACGTGGCTACATGTGAGCAGCTAACGGGAGTCATGGTCATTTATGTAATTTCAACAACTAACCCTCCATGTCAACTGCCACGTCATCACGTTACTTTCGTTAGTCGCACGGCCATCCCCCTCTTCTCTCTAATTCTTATATATTCGATCTCCACTCGCCCGCTCTCTCACCTATCTCTCTCTCTCTCTTTCACCTGACCGACATCGGATTCCACCAGCCGCTACGTGTGTCGCCGCCCGAAACGCACGTGCCGGCCGACACGCTTTATCTTCGACTATCTCAGCCGATCCCTGGCCGCCCCCATCAATGCCATCCGCCGAGGGCCCCACGTCGCCGCCACCGGCCACAGTGCCGCCGCAGTCCTCGGCGCTGCCAATGACGCCGGACACTTTCGCCCGTGACGCGATCATCTCCTGGTACCGCGGCGAATTCGCGGCGGCAAACGCGATCATCGACGCCCTCTGCCACCACCTGGCGCAGATCGACGGCGGGGATCGGCGATCGGACTACGAGGCCGTGTTCGCCTCGATCCACCGAAGGAGATTGAACTGGATTCCGGTCCTCCATATGCAGAAGTACTTCTCGATCGCCGACGTTGCGATCGAGCTGAGGCGGGCTGCGGCGAAGAAGAAGGACGAGGAGAAGAAGGGGAAAGAGAAAGGAGAGGAGATTGGAAACGGCGTTTGTTTGGAAAGCGCAGATTCTTCCGATCAAAAGACTCCGGAAGAAGAAGGTGAGTTTTCTGTCCTAATTTTAATTTTATAAAAAAAATTAATATTAAAAGCCTTTTTTTTCTTTTAAGAAAATGGGATTTTTCGGTGAATTGATTTTATTTTATTTTTTCGATACCTCCTTCCGTCCGAATCGTCCGACGCGACTAAGTTGAAAAACAGGCCCTGTTGGATTCATGCGTCTTGGGTTGGGAGGATTGGGGCGTGTTGTCTGGTGGGACCCACCTTGTAGATGAACTGTGACCGTAAAATATGGGATGTTGGAATATCTTGGTCATCTAATAACATTTGATCTTTTCTAGACCGTTGAATTTTCATTTTACTTTTCTCGTTAGCCGTCTATTTGGAAGCTGATGGATTGGGAGATTTGGGGGCCATAGTTTTCTGTAGAGGGCTCATCAGATCAACGGTCTGGATCGCCCATAGATAGGAAAGGTTTTCATAAAAGGTGGTAACAGAATCTAAAGCTGTTGGGGCTTGGTTTTCTATGTTTGTGTGATTTTTCTGAAAAATTAGTTTGAAATTTAAAAGAATTATATATTTTTTAAAAATAAAAAACATCAAGGAAATACGTGGACGAGATCTAAGCCGTTCGTTAACGAGGCCTACAACGAAGCCCACCTAATGAGTGGACAAGGTTGATTTTGGACCAGGCTATTTCTCGTGGGACCCACTTGATGAACTGCCGGAGCATCTCAATGCTGTTTTTCAGTCTTGAGAAATGAGGCCATGGTTCAATAATCCAGACCGTTGGCTAATTGTGATCTAGTGTGGATGTAACGAGCCCCGAAAACCAGCTAGAAATGGAAAATCTCAGCCGTCCATCTTGGGCCTCTTTTCGTGAATGTAGATGGCTATCTCAATTTTCCTTTAGACGGTATATTTGTGATATGAGACGGTCAAGATCTTCCTATACATGTGATTTTTGTCCTATCGCCCATCCTAGATAAGCCCTAGATGACCAACGGTCTGGATCATCGATCATTTGTCAGAACTGAAAACCCGAGTATTATGTACAGAGGATCCGATCCCTATGCATCCGACTGAAAAAGCGAGAACTCATCAGATCAGACGTCAGGATTACGTCCGTTGCTGGGATCTGACTCGTTACCGTTAGACTCGTCTAGCTGGTATTAAAGTTCTGTGGGGCCCATCATGATGTATGTGTTTTATCCACGCCATCCATCTATTTTTCCAGCTTATTTTAGTACATGAGCTGAGAAAATGACCACACCGCACAAAACGGTGGGAGATCCAACCCTCAGAAAACTTTTTGCACCACACCGCACAAATTGAAACGTCCGTCCAGGTGGCAGATAAACGTTACAGTAGGCCGTTAGTAAGTTTTTAATGGTGGATGTTCAATCAACACAGTTTTCCTTGTGGTGTGGTCCACCTGAGATATGGGTCTAACTCATTTTTGGGTTTATACCCTAGGATGATTTGAAAAAATGAATGGACGGCGTGGATTAAACACATATATCATGCTGGGCCTACAGAGCTTTGACACCAGATATCTAGTGAGTGTTGGGGTCACCAGCGAAACTGCGTCACAAGTTCCACTAGTTAGACCATCCGTTACCGTCCATCTAAGAAATAACTTTAAAATCCAACCTTTTCAATACGTTGGCATTGCCATTATTTCACTGACCACATAGAAGAGAATAATTAGTAATCGTTGATAAAACAAGAAAATATAATTTGGCCCACATGATGAATGGATGTGGCTAGTTTTTGCATTAGGTGATTCTCGTTATAAGGAAGATGAAATGAACCGTCTGGATGTATCAGAAATCTGACAGGTTGGAAGTTATATGCGAGATGAACGGTAAGTTTCGGTCCAACCAGTTGGACTGGATGCCTTCTCGAAAGAAATATAAATGCGTTTGATGTCCCCGATGTCTCGTGCATTTTGATAGAAACGAGGCCACAGTTATTTTTGGGAGCTGTGATTCGTCGACGTTTTTTTTTTTTTCATTTGGCTCGCCTCGAGACGTGTCAGTTGAATTTATTATGGCCAGCATGAAATCACGACCGTCGGATTATTCAGCTTGTTGGGAATATCGTGGTGCTGCGTGCATTTTAATCGGTCGACGCCAAACACGTTTGGAATATAATTATCGTGTTTTAGTCGAGCTCGTGATCGGTGCTTTGTATTTTGCGCCAACGGCCGTAGTGTTTTTGTTGTGGGAACGTGTAAAAGGTAGGCCTGCTTGGGAGCGTGCATTCGGAACCTTAGATTTCAAATCCTTCTTTTGTGTTTGGACCCTAAATTCACCTAATATATTTATGGGAATTTGAATTTAATTACTAAATTAACTTTAATATTTATAATTAGTGTATGTATGTAATGTTTGACACAATGGTTGTAATAATTCCATTAAAATATATACTTAGGTAAAAATGATAAAATTCCAAGTCATGGGTGGGCCACGGGCACAACATCATATTCGAGTGACTAACTAATGATTTTTAACATTAGATTTACATGGACAATGTTTGGACGGTACAAATCATCATATTAAAGTAATTATAGTAATGCGATTGATAATTTAATTGTTTCAAGATATCATCAACTAGCTATGTGTCCAATAGATTAATAGTCTAATGACATACATGTTACACATGCAACTCTTAAAAGGATTTAGATGTAATCCAAGCTCTCACCTTGGATTTCAAACCCCTCACCCCCGGTAGATTTGAAACCACTGGATTTGACACCACTTTATGGTGCCAAACGTATCAGGGGATTTTAAATCCCATCAAATTCTTTCAAATCCATGGTGCCAAAATCCTATTGAATTCCTCCAAATCCATGGTGCCAAAATCCTATTGGATTCCTCCAAATCCATGGTGCCAAACATATAAGGGGATTTAAAATCCCATCTCGAATTTCTACTGAGCCTATGCAACAAAAAGGCTGTTTGGGCCCCACCTGTGATGTGTGTGTGACATTTACTCTGTCCAGCATTTGAGCCGCTCATGTTAGGACATGAGCCCCAAAGTCGATCCAAAATTTGAAGTGTACCACACTACAGGAATGGTGTGGGATCATTGAAATCTTACTGGACCCACCAACTTCTTCATAAGGTGGGTCGCAGCAGGATGAAGGTTAAACCAAAAAAATCTGTGGGCCCAAGAAGGATTCAATTCTGTGGGCCCAAAAACTTCTGGTGTGGCCCACTTTTAAGTTTTGGATCGGCCCTGATTTTTAGGCTCACTTCCTAACATAAGCTGACGCAAATGATGGATGGAGTGGATGTCACACACATCACAGTGGGCCCCATAGATTGTTGTTGCATGAGCTCCCTACGATGGATGGTAGGAAATTGGCGGTCCCAATTCTACGGTCTACCAATGGCCTCTGGCACATTTGATTGGACAAAGCAGCCCAGGCATGGCCTATACATGGACAGGAGGAATTACCTGATACGTGGTGGTCCACATCTTTCTGCAATATATGTGGATTTTCAAGTTCCGAAAATTGGAGCCCATGGCTCGCCTGCTAGGTTGAAAGATCCAATGGGAAGCGCTGACCACTTTCTTTTCTCAACCTTCTATCTGCAGGCCAAAATTAAAAGGATGAGATTGTCCCATTGAGGAGATTTTCAGGAATATCCTGAGGGTGGGACACACAAAATATGGGGGCACACTTGTCATAATTTAAAACCCTATGCAATGATGAAGGCCACAAATCAAAATATGAGTGTAGACTAATGTAAGGTCCACTACATGGTGCCATTGTTGGTTATTAGAACCGTTGATACAGTGGTGGGCCCACCAGCACCAAAATCAAAACAAGTGGGCCCACCTATGATGTCCAACTTTTACTTGAACCAAACACAGGTATTACAAATTCATTCACCTCCTCCAAAGATGTTATCCAAACGCTGTAATTATAATTCTGAGCAATTACAATGCTTGGGTGTTGCACTAACCAGTTATGGAAAATTCCCAGACGGCTCCTAAATATCAGTAGTCTAATTAATGAACTTGTGATTGTTACAGCCATAGTGGGGATCTTTCGAGATGTGGGCAAGGCCTTGATAGATCATCGTCATCATAGAATCCTGTTCTGCCTTTCCATTCTATCAAGGTCTAGACCTTTAGTTAGACCATAGGTCATCAAGTCTTTTCTTACTTCCTTTATCCCGTCCTTTTGAGGCCTTCCACTTGTAATGCCTCTATAGATAATGTTAACAAATCTAGGCCATCGATCACAAGAGTCTAATCAATGTTCTCTACTCGTTTGAGCTTGATTCATGGCGTCGAGTACTTGCACTTGAGATCTCGTGACTCGACCTGTAGACGGTGATACCGCCACCTTAGGAGACGTGATCTTCTCTTATTCACTTGTGCTGGTGGCGGAGAGGTCGGCGCCTGTGTTCTGGCTCTGGGGGTGTTCCCTTTCTCTTCTGCGGTTAGGTTGCCATCTAGGTCTCGGTCGGGAGAAAATGCTGTCAAATCTAGGCTTGGGTCTGGCCCAATATTCTCCAAACATGAAAAATGAGACCATAGCGAAGGAAGGCCTGGCTCAGAAGCCAGGTAGTCCATCCCAACCTATTGAGAGCCCTGGTCCCACTGTATTATGTCTGTATACACACCACAACTATAAGGGGTGGAGATTGAGCCTGTTTGCTTACTGGGAATTCATTCCTTGGTTTTTATGTCTATGGGGGAAAGATAAAATCTTGCTTGGTTGATAAACCAGTTTCATGAGGAAACCCAGAAAATCTCTAAAGTTCTATTTTAATTCCCTAGGTTTTACATTCCCAGCTAAAAGCTGGGGCATGTTTTTTTAGGATAAGCTGGGGAATCAAATTCCCAAGGTATGTAGAAACTGAATATAAAGTGAGAAACATACTTATTTTTTTAAATGAAAACCATGGAATTGAAAATCCAAGAATAAGAAAACCAGAAACCAAACACACCAAATTCACCATAAACTCAGTCTACTGATTTTACTAAGTTTGCATAGAAACATTATAAAAACCTGTCAGATTGAGAAGACAGTAGTAGGGATTGAACCATTGATGCCTTTGAATGGGAAGTGGAGATCAGATTGGTTAGAAACTGATATTCGTTTTATTTCAGTTATGTCACGTGGCAATGATTCCATTATGGATTCTTCTTACCTCACTTTGGTGCAATTTCCTACATGGGGCCCACGTATAATTACTGAGAACTGCTTGCCGTGTAGTCTTCAATGATTTGTGCCATCCAATTAAGGGCATGGAAGATGGGACTGTAGGAGAAAAATTGGCCTTTGCAGGCCCTTAACTGGATGGTCTGATTGTCCCAATCATGGTGATTTTGGGGCCATGAGCACTCCACAGTGGACCCTTCCTATCCAATGGTCCCCCATGATCATGAGTATGGAGGAATTTGCACCATAATACAATAAGAACTTATACTGAGGCATTGTTCCATGTATATAATCAACATTTCTTTCTAGAAACAAGATAGTTACAAGAGATTGTGTGTATAAGTTAATACACTGAAATTCAGTACAATGTTTTATAGACCATCCCTTGTTTTGGCCATAACTTACAATGCAACAGCACAATATTTCTCAATGTCCCTCTTATCTCATGCATCTTTTTAGTCATCACAAGTGATGGGAAAATGACCAACAAAAAGCACATCGATCGGACAGTTAGGATCATTGAATCTGCTGTTTTGGGTTATAGCCCATCCCCAAGGTGACCCCATCAATTGGGCGATTCTGATGGATTGGCATTTGCAGAGATTGGGTGATGGGGACATCTCGCGCACACGCGCACGCACACCACCACCCCTACGCACGTACGTACGCAGAAGGAGGATCCCATCATCGATCTGGCTCGATGACGACGTCCAGGGAGGGCCTCCTAGTTAGAAGACAAGTTTTGGTTGAAAATGGGCCCGATAATTAAGAAAAGCCCATCGTGGGATCTCATGATCGTGGCCCACTCGTCGGATTGATTTTATTTTTATGTTTTGCTTATTGTTATTAAAATCATGATGAACGCTTTGTTTCTGTGTTGGTTTTTATTTTAGTTTACTTCATCGCCAAGAAATAGGACAAGTTTTTTGGTATAGGGTTTTCTTATAAATCATGAAGCACCCCTTGTAACTTTTTTGAGACATCAAGATTAATAAAATTTCGCGTTTTCCCACTCTCGAGCCAGTGAAGCCTAATATGTGCGAAGCCCTCCCTTCATCGAAAGGTTAACTATGATGGTGCGAAGTTCTATCTATCCCGATTCACCCCATCCATCGCCATCTCTACTACCCATCTTCTATCATCCCTTCTTCTCATCTCACCCCATCATCTACACTTCAATCAATCATCTATTGAGCTGTTTTCTCCTCTACATGCACAGGTTAATGTTTAAAGATCTAAAGCCCTACGAGGACATTTTCACTGATTTGGAGTACCACACAAACCGTGACATCGGATCGAACTGAGATTTGGGAGTTTTGGAGTCCAACTATCGAGGGCCAAAGTGGCCATTTTTGAATAGTCCCATCCACTGCGCCGGGATCACACGCACGTCCTCTAGCATCCATTGTTGTTGTCCACGTGTTTGGATCATCTTTTGGCTGAGGTTTTATCCTCTCATAGCCATTTTTTCATGAAACCTAGCCCTAAATTACGTTTTCCCAAAGTTATATGCCATTTTTCCCCTAAGGTTCCTTGATTGAAATTGGTGAATCCCTTGGATTAGGGATTGATTCAAGTCCATGTGTGGATGATTATTTCTTATCTTTGAGTATTTTGGTTCATAATTTTTATTGATCCAACCCTAGATGTGTAGGCCTGGTCCGCATAAGAATTGAATTAATTGAATGTTTGGACTTTCAGTGTGATATGAAATTTGTGTAATTGTTGCAACTAATGATCTAAGCTGAAATCCACATATCATATTTAAATTCAATAACTGCATCAAATTTGGTATCGTTCTTCTAGGTTCTTGTAGGGGAATTCATTACTTGTTTGGTTTGGTTGTTTATATCCATTATCAATTCTCATCATATATGGTTGTTTAGAAGTCCATAAACCACGACATACATTCTAGAAATTTTTTGTTATCCCCTTATTTGAATTATTTTAGAAATTAACTTAGCATTTTATTTTTAGGTTTAGAAACTTTCTTTTTTTTTTTTTTTAGAAACTAATTTTTTGCCAAGCTTTCTTAATGTTTTAGAAACTAATTTCTCTTTTCTTTTTTAGAAACTAGTTTACTTTCCTTTTTCTTTTTTAGAAATTAACTAATTTTTAGAAACTTTCCTTTTAAGAGGGAGAAACTAGGTTGTTTCTTATTATTATTTTTTTTAAAAAAAAAAACCCTTATATTTTGACAACTATATTACTTCATGTGAATTTTGTTTGGCACCCTACATTCTAGACATGGAACAATGCTAGAGTCATTAACAAGTGATATCAATAGATCGAGTCTTGGGGTAAAGCCATGGAACAAAGCTAGATCAACGCCTTAACCAAGTAGAGGCCTCCTCAGGACAAATCCCACCATTAAAGAAAATGTCCAATCTGAGGATGAGAATAGACCAATGAATGGAGGTAGTCGAGGAATCATCCACGGGTATGCAAGTGCACCCACCCAAGAGGGGCATCAAAATCACTATTTTGAGTGGCACAACACGTACGGCCTTGTGGCTGAGAGAGTGCCCCAGGCTGAGAGTGCTCCCAGAGGCTAGTATAAAGTTACCCATTGAGGCCATACCATGTAGTCAATGAGTTTCTTTGATGTGTTTTTGCGATGATCTATCGGATGTAAGTCTCCCCTCGGGAGGGATATAGAGCACATGTGAACATGGGACACCGTAATACCTACATAGCAGTTTACGTTGAATAGTTCGTCGAAGTCCACATGTCTAAGTCCTCGTGAAGTCGTTACTAGTTATAAAAGGAAACCTATTGATTATGATCCCATGTCATGTCCCAGGGTCAGACTTGCAGAGTTTTTCTGCATCACATTCATTCATGGCATAGAAATGAGCTAAGATCTTGACTAGTAATGAACATTACACATTTTCTGAGACCAACATAAACGTTTCAAAGGATTCAATATGGGGACTCGTGATGGTCCGCAGACCCCGAGACTTACCTTTCAGTATTTAAAGGGCCGTTCACCAGAAGTTACAGTGGAATGTTTGACCCTTCAAAATTATAAAACGACAACGGTCTCAATGTGTATGAGATAGATCTTCCACCTTCCATGAAAGTATTTTACAAGATGTGGAGGATCTTTCGGAGATATCCGATACTTTGTCCCTTCTTCGCCCACCCATCATGATTCCCCATATCTATCCCTTGAACCATGGCATCTTCTTCGACCCATTTTTCCATCCTTTACCTCAACATACCCACTCTTCCGACCTTTCTTCCCATGAATTCAACCTCCCATACCTATCCTTGTGTGCCCATTTCCACACCTCTACGTCTTACCTACCCATCTCGACCTATTTCCCAGCCTCTACATCCCATTGAACCGTGACCCATTTTCCCACCTTACCTCCCATACCTACTGTCTCAACCCATATTCCCACCTCTACCTCCCATACCTATTCTTCCCGACATTTCTTCTCGGCCTCTCCCTCCCATACCAAACTAACCTTCATACACCTTTGAGAGGAAATAGAGGATATCCGGACCATTTGATAGTTTCAACGTCTTTTTTGGGACGATAGGTTAGGTAACTTGATCAGTGGAAGTCTCTTTTTCTTTGACAACACGAGGCTGCTGGAGGATCTTCAGAGACTAAATGATGTTGACGTCCGAAGTTTGTTTCGGGATTTTATTTCATTTTGGACTAAATCTTCCTGCAGGGCCAAGGAGTTTTGATGGGACATCTCGCGAATACACGCGAACGCACACCACCACCCCTACGCACGCACGTATGCCAAGGAGGATCCCATCATCGATTCTTTCGAATCTACGCCCAGTGGAGGGCCTTAGTTAGAAGACATTTTGGTTCGAAAATGATGGGCCCGATAGTCAAGAAAAGCCCATCGTGGGATCTCATGATCGTGAAGGCACTCGTCGGATTGATTTCATTTTTAGGTTTTGCTTATTGTTATTATTTAAAACATTGTGAACACTTTAGATTTACGTGTTTGGTTTTTATTTTAGGTTTACTTATTGCAAAAGTAATAGGTTGTCATAGAGGAAAGTTTTTGGGGTATAGGGTTTTATTATAAATAGAGAACCATTGAGTAAATCAACATCTTTTTGAGACATTGAATATTAATAAAATGCATTTTTCCACTCTGAGTTGTGACATAACTGTTAATTAGTGCGAAGCCTCCTTCATTTAAAAAGGGTTAAGTAAGTGGTGCGAAGCCACATCTATCCATCGGATTCCCCATCCATCGCCATCTCTACTACCCATCTTCTTCATCCCTTCTTCTCATCTCACCCCATCATCTACACTTTGAATCAATTATCTATTGCAGCAATTCTCCTCTCCACATCAGAATTTCAAAATGGTGCCCTAAGGGGTCTGAAACTCGCGATCAAGTACCACACACAAACCGTACATCGGATCGAGCATGAGATTTGGGGTTTTGGAGTCCATCCTGCCAGGTTGGCCAAGGTGGCCTTTTTCTGAATAGTGGACCGCACACGTGCGGCCGGGATCACACGCACGTCTGCCGGGCCATTGTTGTTGTCCACGTCGGGAAGATCAAAATGGCTGTTTTATCCTCTCATAGCCATTTTTTCATGAAACTACATAAATTACGTTTTCCTAAGTTATATGCCATTTTTCTTACCAGGTTCCTTGATTTACAAATTGGTGAATCTTGTATTAGGGATTGATTACTATGCATGTGTGGATGATTATTTCTTATCTTTGAGAAATCGTTTGGTTCATACATATTTTATTGATCCAACCCTAGCATGTAGGCTGGAAACGCATAGATTCCCTTAATTGAATGTTTGGACTTTCATTGGGATATGCATTTTGTAATTGTTTGCAGGTAACGTGATCTAAGCCTGAAATCTTGCATATCATATTTAAATTCATGTCCTGCATCATTGGGCAGTAGATGTGTTTATACACCAAGTTCAATTGTATATTTTATATGCAGGATCATTCCTCAAATGTTTCTAAGTTTTGAGTATCTTTCTTTCTGTTAGGCACATGTTAAGATCATTCCTGGAAAATTTCTCAGTTTTTCAGTATCTTTCTTGCTGTGAAGTACATTGCTCTTAACATCTTATGTCTCTTTTCTCTCCCTCCAAATCATGATGCATCTCTGTTTCTGTGTTGGTTTCTAGGATCCCAAGTGGGACAAGTTTCTTTGGTAAACGATTCTTTTTGCTCCAATCATGAAGACTGCGAACAACGGCCTGCCAGTATCAAGATCACTAAAGGTTTCGTAGCCAAGGAGCCAGTGAAAGGGCATATGGCGAGTTCTACCCTTACATGATTCGAGACAGTTCTTTCTGTAGAGATCGAATAGAAGATTCTCGTAGGAAAACACTAGTAGTTGTTAGTTATTTGCTTTTGACAGTTGTATCAATCTCTTCTTGAGCTGTTTTTAATCCTCCACATTATATACGTGCTGACAGGTTAATGTTGTAAAGAGTCTAAAGATGTACGAGGACATTTTCACTGATTTGGAGCTCTCAAAGTTATCTGATTCCATAAGCGAACTCCGTCTTGCGGGTCGGAGGGGAGAACTATCAGGTTTGTACATCTCCTGAGATTCCTCATCCCTTCTGTGTAGTCAATTTTCATGAACTATAGCATCCATGTACTTAGGCTGTGTTTGGATGTTTTATTGAATTGAATTGTGATAGTTTTGATTCAATTAAAGTAAATGGACAAAGTGAAACTAGCCCCAGTCCATTCATAATCCGGGAAAGGCATCGAAATTGAAATTACAGACCTTTTCAAGTCCAACATGGATAGATTCACAATCAGAGAATTGTCATGGTGAATAAGAATAGTGCCACCCTTCACTTTGGTCATCTCGTCTATAAGAATTGAATGATTTTCAATTCTTTCAGTTGAGCATCCAAATGTGCACCTATGTAACTGAATCCACATGGGTTTGTGATTTTCAAAAAGAAATGTACAATAACTACGAAGGACATGTTCTTCTACTGTTCCTGTATTGAATTGTTTGGCAAAATTCTAGCATTTTGTGAGTATTATAGTATACTAGATTATTTAAATTAGTATCTCTACCACATACATTCTAGTAGGATTTGGCTAGGATATGATATATTAGGACAGCATCCTGACCTCTGTTGAGCTGATTTCAAGATTATGCCATGTTTTCTTTTGCTAAATGTCTCTTATGTGGATAAATTCAGGTGAAACATTCATGTTCTTCAACAAACAATTGAAAGGGAATAAGAGGGAGATAATTCAACTTGGTGTTCCCATCTTTGGACCTATTAAAGAGGAGGCAACAAGTAAGTCTCGGCCAACTGATCCTTGTACTTCATGTGGCATGTTTGTTTGGCTTCCAAAATATCATTATTCTATTGCCCATTTGAACTTTTATGTTATGTCATGTTTCCCTAATACTGATATCAATAGAGTTCTTATTAAACCTTGATAATTAACTGTGTAAGCGTGAGAGTCTCAGGAATAGTTTAAAAAGTGAATATGTTGAGGATGGTATTCTGCAATCAGATTCCTCCATCTTGTCTAGTGGTTCCACTGCATCACGAAGCAGTGCATCAACCACTATATTCTTGAAATTATCAGAAATGCATAGTACACTCATTAGCCAACCTACATGCACGGATGCATGCTCATGTTCTCTCCCCAACACTGTTATCTCAGACAGTGTTCATACCATGAGCAATCAACTAGCTTGTCTTTGTGTGTTTATGCATGTATAACTCCTTTTATCTGTGGAAACAATGATGACCTAATAGCAGTTTTCCAGATCTAAGACATGTCCTGTTGGTCTCAAAGAAAGGGTGCCTGCTCTTTTATGATCCATATCATGACAAAGGGTCTATTTGGGTGTTTCTGCCTCTTTCAGTAGATGAGCTGTCTTCCCCCAAATTTCAGTATTTCACCAAGATAGCTTCAAAGTCTGAATTATCTGGATGTTGATTTGGGGGCAGAAAAGAGACTTCCTTGTCTAGCTGATTTAAACCGCTCCTTCACCAGACATGCTTCCAGTGGAATGTTTGTCCAAATCACAACAGATATAAGACACAGTGGTGATTAACATCCAAAAGGTGCCAAGAAAGTATTCAATTAAGAATGGTTGAACTTATAGATATCCTATAAATTCTCCCCTTCTGTTTGATTAGTATGCGGCGGTCGCATATAACTCCAAAGGCACATCTGCTCTTCATCCACCCAGCTCTAATTCTATGAGCAACATCCTTCTCAATCTATCCTCTCTCATGAATTAACAACCCAAGATATATATTGTGTGCCTTTACACACCTGTAATCTTGTAATTTGTCTTGCAGGCCATATTGAACCGATGCCTTCAATTCTGCAATCTGTCATAGATCACCTGGTTCAATGGCATCTAATTCCAGAGAGTAGGAAACCAAACAGTTGTATTATCAGCTTCTTTGATGAGGTAAGTACTACTGTTTTCTCTTTTTCCTTTGTTGCTTTTTTTTTCTTTTTTTGGGATGAAGAGTTAGGTAATTCCTACTATTTATATCTCTTTTTCTTGTTTATCTTTTTGTGAAGGATGGTCAGGCATAAATGATGTTGCCCCGTTTGTTCTAATTTTCAAATCTTCATTTTGACTATTGATTTTCCTGAAGGGACTGGAGTTTTGATGTTATGATTGTTCTGCAGGGGGAATACTCGCAACCATATTTGAAACCACCGCATTTGGACCACCCTATTTCCACACTTCTTCTTTCAGAATCTACAATGGCTTTCGGTCGCATTCTTTCCGGTGATCATGATGGAAATTACAAAGGCCCGCTCATGCTTACTCTGAAGGCAGGGTACGTATACTGTCGGAGCCTTTTATCATTCACTTTCCTTTTGCCCTACTTGGCTGTTTGAAATTTGTAAAGGTTCTATTAGGTAGACTATTGCAAAAGCACGTCATAGAGGAAAGTTTAGTTCAAATATATTAATTTTAAGAGAACCATTGAGAAAATCAACATCTTCCCTTCATGCTAATGGATATTAACAACAGTAAAATGCCACTTTTAACTACCTGTGTGACATTACTGTTGAAATTCGGCCTCCTTTACATTTAAAAAGGAAGTAAGATTAGACATACCCATCTTCTGAATTAGAAAATTTTCCTCATAGTTCCTGAGAATTGAGGTTCTCTTTAAACTGAATTACTGTTGATGGGTTATTTCTTGCTATCAATTTTGTTGGTGTGTAAGGTGAGTCGAACTCGTCGATCAATGTTGAAACCCATCAATCACAATCACTAGAGCATGAGGCTGATTCGATCCTGTTAGGTTGATCATGGCCATGTAGTATCTAAACTTTTGTCAGAGTTGCATCTGCCTCTTGTTTAACCTACAATTCAGAAGATCAAAATGGAATGTATTGTATCAAAAATGCACTGTGAGGCATTCCCCTGGGAATACACATGGTACTGAATGTATCTAGACATCCTTTTTTCACCATTTTACCACATTTTACAAACCTTATCATGTATTAAAAAATTTTCTAATCATCTTATTTATACTTTTCATATCTTCTTTTTTAAAAAATCAAAGGTAGGGAGAAATCCTGGTCAACATATTGTCTTTGCCAAGGGCCCACATGATAAGCAAAAACGATATTTGAACGGTGTTTAGCAGAATCCCATGCATTTTAATGACTGCATTTTGATTGTTGTGCAGGTCACTCTTAGTCATGCGTGGGAACAGTGCGGACATGGCAAGACACGTCATGTGCCCATCTTCCAACAAGAGGGTCAGCATCACATTTTCCAAGGTTCAGCCCTCAACCAACCAAATCTCTCCATCTGTCATCCCTCCATTGACCAGAGCTATGACACTCTGGCAACCAGGAGGAACACAACCATTCAGAGCACTCGGCTACGAGGCAATTGATATGGTCCAAAAATGGGGAGTCCTCCACGCCCCATTGGTCATGCTAGCACCACCACGGCCCATGGTTATGGGCCCCAAGAGGATACCACATGGTGGAACTGGTGTGTTCTTACCTTGGACAGTGGGATCCAAGAAATCCATGAAACATCTTCCACCACGTGTCCAACGAGGAAGGCTTCCTTCGTTACCTTCCTCAACGGAAACAGATGCAGCAAAGCCCTCCCCCGATCCAGTTGTCACAATGTGATTAGGTTTTTTTTTTTTTTCTTGCGTTTGATATGGAGGATTTGGCAACTGTACCTTTTTTTTCTTAGATGATCGTCTGGATAGAGGATTAGAATATAGCTAGAGCTGAACTAAAAAAGAGTTTCGACTACGAGGATTTCCCCAGTAAAGGGTGGAATTTTGTATTCTACTTATGTTGAGTTTTTATCCAAAGTAGTTGGATTTTTTCTTTCTTCTTTTTTTCTTTTTGCTATGATTCGTAAGTATGGTTTTGTTACTTCGCATTCCCAGTTGCGAAATTTAATGATGTTTCCTTGATTGAATATAGTTTCCTTGATTGAATGAATATGAAGGTGTGGTATTTAGATTTCTCAAGTCCATATAGGAAGATTCCTTAAATCTTCTCAATTTTATTAGGAGAGCTTCTAGATATCTTCTCAAGCCTATCTAAAAGATTTACCACCTAAGCTTTTAACCTACAAATTACTAGCATAATGCACATAATCCCTTAACACTCCTCAAATTGAGCATCTTTGGAGTTACAACGGTCAACTTGCTATTACATCACTGAAAATGATCCCATAACAAAGCTGTGGTGAAGATGTCATCAAGTTTTTGAGAGGTCACAAAGACAACCTTCACCTAACGGATGAAAACTCTCCTGAATGAAACAGTAGTTATCTGTCTATGTTTGATGCATGCATGAAAGATCAGATTCGTAGCACAATGTGTAGAACTAGTGTCATCACAACATAGAGTGATTGGGGTGGATAGAGATGCTAGAGACCAGTATTCAGCTTCATTGCTAGAGAGAGAAATAGAGAGGTGTTCCTTAGCATGCCAAGAGATGAGATTCAAGCTAAGACAAAAACACAATATCCAGTACTTGATCTTCAATCATCAAGGTTCCAACCAATCAACATTAATATAAGCCTTGACCACAAGGGTGCAATAGGGACGAACACAACATCCATGATCAACAATTCTTTTCAAATCATCATCATCTAAGCCTTATCCCAACTAATTGTGGTCGGCTACATGAATCATGTTCCACCATTCCACTCTATCAAGGGCATGGTATTAAAAAACAGTTACATAATGGCCAGGGTCATTACGTAACGGTAACAGTGAGACCCATTACACGATAAAGGGCTGTAAAGCCTATTCTGAAAGGGAAAAAAAAAAATGGCCCTTTGTAACATAACAGGCCGATACAGACCATAAAGGTCCGATGCGGGGCCATTACATTTTCTTCCTTTAAAAAATTCCGACCATTACAATGCCATAAAGGCATACTTTTCACATCATAACCGCCATAAGGATGGCCGTTACGGCCACCATTACCATTATTGAATACCTTGATCAACGGCCATAGCTTCAATTAGATTATAGGTCATCAACTCTTTTCTTACTACCTCTACACACAATTCTCTTCAAATAACCAAAATAAATAAATAAATTGGGTTGAAATAGGAACATACATGAATCGGCACACTTAACTGATGACAGAGCAAAGATTTGAACATGTAAGAGTGAGATATTGTAAGCTTTTGATTATGAGAAGGATGAAATGAGTAACCATTACTGCACTTTGTACCAATGATAATAGGTCTGAAACTATCTAGGCATCTAGAATGTAAAAAGGGATGAAGGATGAAATCAAAGAGTCTTTTTCACCCATGAGGATGAGTCAGCTTGATTGCAAAGAAACTCATTCTGCAAAAACAAGGAACTGAAGTGGGTCACTCAAGCACAAGGGGCCTGTTTTAGACCATACATAGCCATACGCAACTGACAAAGAGACTTTCTCTACGAAATTAAAGCGGATTACTCAACTATAAAGAGATTTCCTTAAAGCCAGGTGGTTATTGCATGTAAACATTTTCATTCAAGAAGGCATTCTTGAAGTCTAACTAATGTGTAGGCCACCATTGAGTGATTGCAAGCAGCATATTTTTCATCCATCGCATCATGCCATTTGGGCTTTTCTCAAGCCTTGGAATATGCTCATGGCTCGTGAAAAGCATCAGTGGCCGCGAGGAGATTTTGATGCTAGCCAAAGGGAAGATTTCATCGGGTGATGGCTTGCAATGCATGATGTTTCATAGCACACAATCATATGATGAAGAAAGGTCCATGGTGCTGAAGAAATGAAGCATATGAAAATGGAATAGCCTGTGAATTAAAGACATGGAATGAATCAACAAAGTCCCCTTGTATAAACTTGAATTGGTGAAGGCGTTTGAGGCGTAGATATTCACATAAGTTCTACAGATAGAAATGATAACTCATCAAAAACAAGTCAAGAAACTACGATACATCCGTCGCCATGTCAAGAAATCTATAGTCTTTATGGATAGAACTATATCCAATGAACACACACGCATATGGAGATACTGTTCCATAATGGATATGTGGAGCCTCCCAAGATGATTTTGTGACATCCACTTCATACATTTGTTGTCTTGGCTCATATTAGAACATCAATTGAGCCTGGATCCTTACTCTTGGATGGGTGGTAGACTCCTGGGAGTTTCAACTCCCGTTCCAGGGTTCGAGTATCCATAGGGGGGTGGAATTCCCCAGGTGTAGGGAGTGAGTGTGTGCGTGTGTGGGGGTGTGTGTGTGCGTGCGTAAATAAATAAATAAATAAACAAACATCAATTGAGCCACAACAAGGCAAACATGATGGGTCGCCTATCGTTACCTTCTCTTTCATTGTGTAGCATAAACCTATGTATGACCCCCACATTTCCCTCAGCCTCTCTCTCTCTCTCTCTCTCTCTCTCTCTCTCTCTCTCTCTGGAAATGGATCGTGTGGTGTGTTGACAATATCTACACCATCCGTCCATTTTGTGAGATCATTTTAGCGTAGAAGGGAAAAAAATGAGGCACATCTAGAGCTCAAGTGGACCACACCACAGAAAGCAGTGGGGATTGAATGCCCGCCCTTGAAAACTTCTTGGGGGCCAAAAAAGTTTAGGATAAAGTTGATATTTGTATTTTCCTTTCATCCATGTCTATGTGACGTTATAAACAGGTTAGATGGCAAATAAACATCATGATAAGCCCTAGGAAGGTTTCAATTGTGATGTCATTATCCCCACTACTTTCTCTGGTGTGGTCCACTTGAGTTTTGGATTTGCCTCGTTTTTCGGTCCATCCCCTAAAATGACCTCACAAAATGGATGGACAGTGTGGATATAACACATACATCATGGTGGGATCCACGTAACTTGGTGACATCAACACACCACGAAGGTCAGTGGTGTATGGCCCACCACGCAATCCACTTCCCTCTCCTAGCTCCAAGTACATAGCACTTGCCGTACCCCCAGTACCCATATACCTAATACCAAAACTCTCCATCCCTACAGATTATTTAGCCATGAATATGGAGATTTTTTGAGTGATTGTTCTTTGTTTTCTATAGTGTGCCCCACCTGATAATTAGATCGACCTGACTTTTGGGGTGTCCCATTTTCATGATGGGGAAACCTTATTCGATGGATGAGATGTCATACAAACACCATGGTGGGCCACACACACCTAGTTATACGTCCAACTAGTTGTGCGAGAGCATTTCTCACACACACACACACTAGAAGAGGTTGGAGCCACATATCAATTATCATGTGCGTCCACCTTTGAATCCGCATTTTTCTTCTCAAAAATACTTTCATATAATGATTCTTCCAATCCTAAATGGACGGTTCATATTGATTAGTGCAGAAAAGGTTTGATGATACGTCCCTCTCATCAACATGTGGGTCCCACATTTGATTGCCTGCCTCTCTCAGAATCACTTTGATCAAATGATCTAACCATCATTGAATGACTAGTTTTTGTTTTTTTTTTTTTTTTTTTTTCTTTTTTTATTTATTATTTTTTTTTTTTAAGGACCATTCATATCAATTACACTATAAAAGGCTGGAATGTTGATATAGACCTCCCATCACGTGGGGCCCACCTCTGATTGCCCATTCCTTTCAAAGATAAGATGCACTTTAAATTGATAATCCTAACAATCAAATCAGTAGCTAGGAAATGGACGCTACATATTGATTACCGTGAAAAAAGTTCAGATTAATTTAGACCATCCATCATATAGGTCCCAATTTTGACTGCTCATCCATGTAAAAAGGCATCAACTACAAGGCCCACTTCCCTCACATCACACGTGTCTTTCATCCAGAACGTAGATCAAGGTGGGCCACCATGAAAAGAACTACGGATTTACACCAAAGGGTAGGTGTGGATGCATGCATTCAAAACACTTTCGTTTGATCTCGCCGAATGATTTTGGACATTTCATGAATGTTTCTTTGTTTGCTGTCACTGTCTTCGATCTATTATTTATTTAAATGGTTGCAGACGTACTCTGGCAGAGTGCGATGGTTGAATATAATAGATTAATTTAGACCATTAAAATAGTGGGCCCAAAGATAGATGGCTCATGTACGAACATGCACAACGATCTTGTATGCTTGTTTATTAACTATCATCGTCTTCCAGAGTATCAAATGATTCCCATGCGAGTATATTCTGCTCTCTCTTGAATAGAGTTGTATATATAGAGAGAGAGAGATCGATAGTCATGCTCACCTAGGCACATGTACACCTTTGCACACATGTCATGGGCGTGTAATCCGAACAGTCCATGTGATGTAAAATCCTGCGAAACCCCACTGGACAAATTTTCACCCTGATCTAAAATTATAGTGGGTCATAGCAAAGAGAAGTGAAAATCAAGAGAGAAAATTGCTTTCATTTTCCATGACCCACCAAAGTTTTGGATCAAAGTAAAAATTAATCTTAGGGAGTTTCAAGAGGTGTTGCTTCACATGGACTATTCAAATTTTGGAGTCACATCACCTATGATGAGGTCTCAAAAAATTTTGCACGAGCTCTATCTGAATGCGCAGGTGAGCATTCGGATATATATATATATATATATATATATATATATATATATATATATATATATATATAGAAAAATGTACTATACGCTTGACCATATTATACCTTCTATAAGGTCGAGTGCTGGTGGCATGTTATTCGTCCAATCCATAAAGAATTTATGTGCGAGCCTTCAAGATCATGTGCTAGGATTCTATGTAGAGCCCACTATGATGTTTGTAATAAATCCAACCCGTCTATCCGTTTTTCAAAATCATTTTAGGGCATGCGACAAAAAATGAGGAGGATCCAAAAAATAAATGGGCCACATGAGAGGAAAAAGTGGAGATTTAGTGACCACCACTGAAACATTCATATGGCTACAAAAGTTTTGTATCAGTTTATATTCATAGTGTTTTCATTTTATCTTAGTGAAAATGACCTTATAAACGGTGTGGATGGAATATAAACACCAAGGTGGAGCCTAGGAAGGTTTCAACGGTAAGCATTTCTTTCCCCACGGTTTCATCTCGTATGGCCCACTTGAATTTTGGATCCTTGGTCCTCCTCATTTTTTGTATAACGTCCTAAAATGATATTTAAAAACAAATGGACGAATTAGATTTCACACAAAGATCACAGTGGGCCCCACATAGAATTCTTCAGCTGATCTTCATGGGAAAGGCTTTAGCAGGAAATCCACGTCCCTGGGTTTTGAGTTTGGGAAACAGACTAGCTACTCCCCTGCCACCGGCCAATGGTAGGTGGTCGGTGCTATGTGGGCCCCACCATGATGTATGTGTTTCATCTATGTCGTCCATCCATTTTTCCATCTAATTTAAGGGAATGAGCCCAAAATTGAAGCATATCCAAAGATCAAGTCCATCATGCCTGGGAAAAAGTGGGGATAATGATTTCCACCGTTGAAACCTTGTTAGGCCCCATAGTGATGTTTATTTGTTATCTAACGTGCTCATAAGATCATACATACATGGATGAACGGAAAACAAAAATATAAGCTTGATCCAAAACTTATGGGCCCTTAAGAAATTTTCAACAATAGAAGTTCAATTCTATTGTTTCGTGTGGTGTGGTCCATTTGAACATTGTACAAACTTCATTTTTGGGATCAAGACATAAAAATATCTAAGAAAATGGATGGACAGAGAAGATGAAAATACATAAATCATGGTGGACCTCACATAGTTTACTCAGTAAGCTGAGCAATCCCCTTCCGTCTAGAAGGGAAGCGGATTGGCTGGTGTACTGCACACAAGCTATGTAGCTAGTGTAGATACATGTCGCACGAAGACAAGTGCCGACGCTCCTCAAGCTGCGAGTTGCACGAACGGTTCAAAGGAGATCAAAGTTACATGGCCCCACAATGATTTATTTTTTATATCCACACCCTTCATCCATTTTTCGAGATCAATTTAGACCATTAAACAAAAAAATGAATCATATCCCAAGCTCAAATGCACCCCACCATAGAAAAAAGTGTGGAGAGTGATGCTCATGGTTAAAATCATCTTAAGACCCACTGTACTATTTATTTGACATCTAATCTGTTGATTAGGTCATACAGACCCATATAAAGGAAAAATAATAATAATAATAAAGATCAACTTGATCCAAAACTTTTATGGCCCCCAAAAAAAATTTAATGGTCGATGGCCATTCAACATTGTTTCCAATAATGTGGTCCATTTGAGATTGGCATATATCCCATTTTTTGTCTCATTATCATAAAATGATCTAAAAATATATATAAACAGCATAGACGAAACACATACAACATGGTGGGGCCCACATAACACTGACCACCCGCCGTTGGCCAGATGCAGGGGAGTAGCCAGTCCGTTTCCCAGACCAGGATTTCCTGATAAAGCCTTTCCATGAATATTCGGGAAAGGATTATGTATGGGGTCCACTGTGATCTTTGTGTAAAATCCAACCAATTCACTTGTTTTTAGATATCATTTTAGGACATTATACTAAAAATAAGGAGGATTCAACATTCAAGGGGGTTCATACAAGATGAAACACTGCAAAAAGGAATGCTTACCGTTGAAACCTTCCTAGGCTCCACCTTGGTGTTTATATTCCATCCAAACCGTTTATAAGGTCATTTTCACTTATATGAAATGAAAACACCACAAACATAAACCAATATAAAACTTTTGTAGTTATATGAAGTTTCAACGGTGGTCACTAAATTCCCACTGTTTCCTCTCATGTGACCCATTTAATATTTGGATCCTCCTCATTTTTTATTGCATGTTCTAAAATGATTTTGAAAAAATGGATGGATGAGTTAGATTTATCACAAACATCATAGTGAGCCCTACACAAAATCCTAGCACATGATCATTCAACAACAAAGGCTTGCACATAATTTTCTTGTGGCCCTATAAAATTTTTCAGTTTATTTAAAATTTTCACCATCCAACCAATAATGGCCCCCAGCGGCCAGCACTCGACATTATAGAAGGTATATATATATATATATATATATATATATATATATATATATATATATATATATATATATATATGGGAAAAGTTACTATGCGCTCTAGCGTAAAGCGGTAGTACGTGAGGTCAAGCTGGGGTGGGCCCCACCGTGATTCCGTTCGAAGATTCACACCGTCCACCAGATGCACCGTCCCATTTTGGGCCTAGACGGCCCAAAATCGTCCATTCACCATGATCAGGTGGGCCATACCATCTGAAAACATAAGTATACAAGCAAAAACATGTAAAAGCACTTGATGGGCCCCACATGAGATGTGGATACCACCTGAAAAGTAGTTTAAAATTACTTTCAAGTAGGACACACATGATGGACGGTTTTGATCATGAAAAAACCTCTCGAAAGGCCCCCACAACTGGTTTTGAATGTTTCAATAGTGCACGGCCCCTCTCCACTTTTGTACGTGGTGTGGCCCACAAAAGTCATGGATTGAGGTGATTTTCAGCTGTGTGAGCCCCACCTGGGATGGTTCATCTGACTGAGGGGGTAGATGTTCGAACGGAATCACGGTGGGCCCCACACCAACTCGACCTCATGGACGACCTACCTTACGCATATATATATATATATATATATATATATATATATATATATATATATATATATATATATATATATATATATATATATATATATATATATATATCACCTTTGCACAAAGCATCATAGAGCACAAAATTTGAACTTAAGCCTGATACATGACTCTAGCAAAAGGAAAATAATTATATATAGAGGTTTTAAGGAGTGCCGCATCACTGGGCCATTTAGATTATGTGCCCCAGACCTGTGCAAAAGTGCGCATGAGGTGGGCACTCATGCACCGTCCAAGTGGTGTCCACACCACTGAATCTGCCACCACGGAAAACAGGTACAATATCCAACCGGCCACCAGATGGGCCTGACCTTGTAGATGATCTCGCCCAGATTTTAGGATGGTCCACTCATCAGGTGGGCCACAAAATTAGAAATAGTTGTATTGCTCAAAAGAACCTCGGACGAGTTTTCTTCACTCGTACATCTGTTCATGCAAACCGTGGCCTACCTAATCAGAAGGCCAACGTGGAAGAGTTTGGACGGTAGGGACCATCAAATCAACGGTTCAAATCACCAAACCAACGCCCACGATGTATGTAATCCTTTGGGTCATCATATAAGTGTAACGACCCTATAATATCCCTAGTGTCAATCTTTCTGTGGGCCACACCTAAATGGTCATGAAGGACTATTGGACAGGAGACGTTCAACATCCACTGATGGGCCGATCACGTCCATTCAAACAAGGGCCTTCCCAACAAATGGTAAGGATATTTTCTCCTGTCGTCCAATTTGCATGTTGGGCAATGTGCAATCTAGATGGTTTTGATTATCCGATCAGTCCCTCTAATCCAACGGTCATTGTTGATATAGGTGGGCCCCCAAGTAAAGTCCCCTGCGGTCAGAAGATAGGTGGGGCCCACCATGATGTTTGTGAGAAATCCAACCCATTCATTCGTTTTTCCAGATCATCTTAGTACATGACCCCAAAAATGAGGCAGATCGAAAGCTCAAGTGGGCCACACTATAGGAAATAGTAGGGATTGAATGCTGACCGTTGAAACATTCATGAGGCCACATAAGTTTTTCTTCGGGCCATCTTCGGGCCAATACTTTTGTGTCTTCAGTTAATCCCAGTGGAAATGACCTTATGAACGGTTTGGATGCAAATAAGCATCAGGATGGAGCCCTAGGAAGGTTTCAACGGTAGGCATTACCATCCCCACTTTTTACTCTTGTGTGGCCTAGTTGAGTTTTGGATCTGCCTCATTTTTTTGGGTCATGTCCTAACATGATCTAGCGAAACAGATAGATTGGGTGGATTTCTCACAAACATCACAGTGGGCCCCACCTAGCTTTCGCTTCCTTGTGTGAGTAGAAGAGGGTAATTTTCCCTTCAGCCAGGTAACTTCGTGATTCAAAGATAGCATCCAAAATCATTGTCTGATGGATGGTAGAGGTCTTCAACAAGGATTTAAGACTCGGAGGGAGGGTTGACTCAGCTGAGTTGGACTGAGTCACCCCATATTTTTAAATGCTGAATTGTGGTGCCAAACCAGATCAGGGTACCGTTCTAGTCACACCAAAAGGTCTTTTGGGCCCGTTTGGATACCACCGAATAAGTTATTTTTTCTACTCACTGCAGTTGATAAGTAACTAGGCATAAGTATATTATCTTATGTAACTTAAGATCCAAAGATCCAAACACCCCCTTACTCCCATAAGAATAAATGCAAGTATAGATCATGCACTAATGCAACTCAAGTCACCAAGAAGAAACACTGGCCAGATGTGAAAGTCTGTGCAAGTCTGTATGGAAGAGTGGGCCCGTATGATCTGATGGTCTATGTGACATGAGACATCCACAAAGCTGAGGATGAACAGTATAGGTCCAGCAGTCCACCTAATTACTACTGGAGCAGATGGGTCTAATCACCCCTCTAATTCTAGTATAGATGACCTTGGATTATGATCTACAACTTAAATCGTTTAAGGGACAAGCTAGATGGATAATATTACTCTCTCAATTTTCTTTGCATTCTCGTTGTTTCTTTATATGATTTTCATAAGAAGAGCTCTTCAAAGGAAGGACCGGGAGTTTGGATGAGATCAGAAATTATTCAGTCTTATTCTTATCTCCTCATGTAAATCTTCATTTAAAGTTGAATTTGTTAGATGAAAGAAAGAAAAACATATTAATAAGAGAGAGAGAGAGAGAGAGAGAGAGAGAGAGAGAGAGAGACTAATCCTCATAGGACCCACCCACTAATGATTGGCTTAGGTTGTCCAACAAGCATCAATTCCTTTCTAGCACCAAAAAATGAAAAATCACAGGCAACACCCTCCCTCAAATAAGTTGTAAAATCTAATACTGTAGAATGTCTTCCTTTTCGAGGCCAATAAAATAGACATTGTTAAGGACAAAAATGCAAACAATCCCAGCATAAGAATAAACAGTTTCCTTCTTCCTAGACTAGCAAAGAAAGTAGAGCTTCACACCCACTACTAAGGAATAACAACAAAGAAAACACAGCAACTGATAGAAAAGAATGGCATCAAAGACATAATAAGGCCCACGGATATCCCATTTGCCTAGAAAGGAATGCCTTTGGATGTTTGGAAAGGCTTAGAAAGATGTTCTTGTTGGATTACCTTTCTAAGCTAAAGGTTCGTTTTCCTTCTTCTTAGATGGTTTGGTCATGTGCAACGGAGAACAATAACTCGCACTGGATAGCAGTGAGTTGGTGCGAGTTGAAGATTCCCCGAGACAAAAGGAAGGTCTAAAAGGACGTGGGTGGAGTTAGTAAAAATAGACTTAATGATCTTTGGTCTAATTAAAGTTAAGGCACTTGATGGAGTGAAATAGCAAACAGGATTCATGTAGCTGACTCCAATTAGTTGGGATACGGATTGCACGATGATGCTCTTCTTCTTCCCGAAACCCTCATAGATGGATCCAATGGAAGAAACCCTCTAATCCTCATTCATGGTGGCAATTGATGAAGCTCTTTTTTTTTCCTTTTCTTTTTTTCTTTAATCAGAAATACCGTTGATGCTTGAAAGCTTTGCCAATGGGAGTCTTCTGCTCTCATTGCCAGTTCTAAGCAAGGATAGAGGGTTACATCGGGTAAGCAGCCGGAGTTAAACTCTGGCCATAGATTTTTCTCTTAAATTCTGTCAATCTGGCATGTCCTTGATAGATTGGAACGTCAAGACAGGATTCCTGCATCTAACCCCAATTAGCTGGAATAAGGCCTAGATAGTAACCCTAGAAACAATGTCATCAAAATACACTCCTTTATTCCCAATGCTCCACACTACAACGAAAGGGGCTCCTCCATTCAAGGGCATTTGATGTTGCTGGCCTGGCCCACAAGATCAAACCCCCCTAATATGGGGTGTTCCCAGATACCTCTCCTGGGCATTGGTCAGCAACCAACCACTCAATGAAAAGGTCTGACTTTTGCATAGGCGAGAAATTAAACTAAGGGGGTGTTTGAATTTTTAATTCCCATTGTCATTGACCGTAAATAGATAATAATTATTTACGTGACGTTGGCGGGCACGCTTTTTGAACATATTTGGTCTCTAAACCTGATACAGAAAACATATTTAAAAGAAAAAAAAAACTGTGGGTCCCACCATAATGTGTGTGACTCATCAACACTGTCCATCCCTTCCACCAGCTCATTTTAGGGCATAAGCTGAAAATTGAGGTAGATCCAAAGCTCAAGTGGACCACACCACAGGAAACGGTGGGAATTGAATGCCTACCCTTGAAAACTTCCTGGGGGGCAGAGAAGTTTTGGATCAAAATGATATTTATGTTTCCCCTTTTTTCATGTCTGTGTGACTTTATGAAAGGTTAACCGATATTTGAAGTTTTCTATCAAGCTGATATTTATCTTTTCCCATTATCCATGTCCGTGTGATCTTATGAAGACGTTAGATGACAAACAAACATCAATGTGGGTCAAGGAAGGAAACAGCTTTCAACAGGGATGTCTCTAGGACCACTGTTTCCAGTGGTGTGGTCCACTTGAGCTTTGGATCTGCCTCGTTTTTTAGCTCATGCCCTAAAATGTTCTGATAAGGATAAGTCACATACATCATGGTGGGGCCCACGAATTAAAGTCAGCCCTTTCCTGATCGATTTTCAAGGAGGAAATACTCACTGATTTCCATCTCTAGCAAACATACCTTAGAAGTAATAAGGTATTTACAGAGGGATTTTAAAAATCAAACGCCTCTCAAGTTACTTAACCATTAAGATGCCTTTCATCTGAAAACCATGGTACTCCCATCCTCAACCAGAAACCATTAACTTCCTAGGGAACAAAGAATTGAGTTCAGTAATGCATCAAAAAGGGAGTTAGGCACTAGACAACGCCCTCGGATCCCAGAGGAAAGCTCCAGGTTCCTCAGGAAGAGATGCCGGAGAACGAGCCTCGAAATTATTCAACCGAAGAAGCAGAAGCAGTAGGCTCAATGAGATCGGAATGTATACTCGTCTGCTACTCCATCAATTCAAATCACCAAAATGGCTTGCTTAATGAGCCATCCTCTGACCGTTGAATCTGTCTATGGCCCATTTTTGTCCCAGGAAAAAAGAAAAAAAATAAATAAATACACCAGGAATAGTTCACGGGCCTGCGAAGTACCAGCGTGGTTTTCAGTCCCCGTTCTTTTGCCGTGCAAAGAAAAGCCAAGAGCTGAAGGAGTGGACACCAGATATACCTCAACATTTCACACATCATAAAGAAATGGTTCACCAATTTCTCCAAGTACTTGCACATAAAAGAAATATATGAAAAACAACGCATTCTCTATCGAATTTTGTCAGGTATGGGAATTATTGGCTACCATTGCCCAACAAAATGCCTACATACCAGGCACAACCAGCATTCACTCAAACAAGAGAACAGGGGAGAGAACTCCCTCGACCGAATAGGCATACAGCAAGAAAGAGACCTTAAGGGAGAAATCATCTCAGAGACTATTTCCATACACCCAGATATCTTCCTTTCCTCTAAAATGACCATCTACTTCAAAGCACCCAATAAGGTTTTCAATGTCCTCAATCTCCTCCCATCCCCTATTCTAAATGAACTTGACGAGTGCCACGTGAGAACCACTGCCCATCTAACCCAAGGAAACTAAGACCTACCACTCTCCACTCCAACCCTTCCAAGGGGAGAACAATGCCATTTCTAGCATATTTCTTTACCTACATAACTTCCCGCAGCCAATGAAAACCCTCTACATCAAGCCAGAAGGACAAGTAATTTACCACCTTGGCATGGAGTCAAATTTAGGCCTTTTGGGGAGAATGCTTGGAGTGAAGAATTTCCCTTGAGTTGGAGCCTTCCGAACTTTTGAGAAGTTAGGAGCACGAGACAATTTCAACAATAGAGGCAATATAGTACTGTCATGGGTAGTGTGGTCCCTTGAGCTTTGGAGTGATCCAAGGGAGGATAAGATTGGAGACATCAGACTCTTAGCTGAACTCCTGGGTGAATTAGAATAGGCCTATCTATATCTCCACCAGTGGAAGTATCACCATACACTGGAGGTGAGGGAGTTGATGAATTTACGCCAACAGGTTTAAAACCGTTGCTTCCTAGCTTTAGAAAATAAAATTAAATAAATAGAAACTTACTAGTAAAACGTGCTGACAAGCTCATACAGTTTTCAGCTGGGCAGCAATCGATATAGCAGAATGGATGGACAGCCTCTGCAATTGTCCTTTATGGACTGGGCATCAAAGAGAATTGGGGTCCAAGTGGGGTGGCGAATGTGCCATTTCCTCACAAACCTCAGTTGTCAATGGTCTAAGGGCAGGCCGACCTTCCCGCGTCTCAATGTAGACCCTACTTAACCCAGTAGCTTCTACATCCGATGCCTTGGATAATTTCAACTTATCAATTAGCTGGGACAAGGCTACGATGATGATATCTTCAAGGATATAAATTGTACGCAAGTACATTGTAAGTCCCTCATAAACATGGATTCAAATATCATTTCCCAAAAAGCCTAACACAATTTGTTCCTGGAGGCTAGGAACAGAAAAGAGGACTAGTTGGAACACATTAAGTGTAAGTATGGTAGTTCAGTGGGAGAATGGTGGAGCAAGGACTCCTCAGTTTATAGAGCCTCTACTCTTTGGAAAGATATCTTATCTGTCAAAAAAGAGGTTCTTAAAGGCATCGGTTTTGTCGTAGGAAAAGGAGGAAACATCCAGTTTTGGGAAGACATTTGGGTGGAAGAAGTGGCTCTAAAAGAGGTTTTCCCTAGTATTTTTCGGCTTGCTCTAGATCGGCACATTTCGGTTGCAGAAAGCTATTCCATTTGTGGCGAACAAATTCTATGGAACCCTATCTGTCGAAGAAATTTGCAAGATTGGGAGATGGAAGAATACATGGCTCTTCTTATGTGTATCAACAGGTGTAAGCCAGATCAGTCGGGTGAAGACAGGTTAGTATAGAGAGTCGACCGAGCTGGGAAATTTTCTATCAGGACATTACATAGTTTCTCATTCCTGCTGTTTGCTTTTTCTTTATATATATAAAGTAATTGTTACCTCTCCAAATAAAAAAGAAAAAAAGAAAAAAAAAATCCTAGAAAAACTATTTGCAGATAGCCTGCAGAACTAAAATTCGTGGAACAAAGGCTTGGAGATATCCACTTAGAAATGGCATTTCACATATACAGCAAACAAATAAAATAAAGGGTAAACTAAAAGTAAAGAAAATACTGACAATCCTTCGGTTTGATATGAAAATTCCGCTACAAAGCAATTTGCCTGCATTGAAGCCTGAATAAAATCACCACAGAATCACAACAGCATCAACAGTAATCGCAACAAAGTTCTACAATAATCACAATTTATCTTTTGGAATATTCAAAGATGAACAGATTGAGATGAGATTCAGTGAAACAATTGATTCAGCTTAGAAATATTGAAATAAACAGATAAACTATTCACAATAAAATAGCGAAATAGACCAAATAATCATTATTGAAACATGCAACTAAACATTTGCAGTGGAGCATAGTGTAATAAATGTAACCACTTTCCATCCACGGATCATTTCTTGACAGGCTCATCATCTTCAATATCCCAACTCAAATCTTCATCTTCATCAGCAGCACTCAGCCGCTTCCGCAGATCGGCCTTGTTTGGGCTCCCACTGGTGGTTGTTTTCTTCTCATCAATGCTCCCAAGATCCTCAATCTCATCCCACCCGAGCTCATCCTCCTCATGCGACAACTGACTTGACACAACTGAAAAATCACTGTCTTTGCTTGATTCGCAGGCCTCTGTTTTCCCTTCCAAAGACACTTTCTCATCAGATCTAATCCCTGACTCATCACTGTTTGATTCAAGGGCCTCTTCTTTCCTGTATAACAGCAATTGTGAACCGGACTCATTATCGCTAATGGGCCCCGCAGCAAAACCCACATCGCTGATTTCTCTCTCAGGACTCTCTTTCCTCTCCGACTCTCGGTTTTCTATGACACGGGTCTCCTCCAGTTCTTCTTCATCATCATCAACTTCCCAACTCAATTCCTCTTCGTCTTCCCTCGAAATCACTCGCTTCACGAGATTAGCTCTTGCATCCTCCACCAGCTTAAGCTTATGAAGCCGATAAAAGTACCGACACCAGAATGTCTCGTCATCAACGGCATTTGGCACGAGCTTCACATAAATCCCTTCCATAATCCCATTCTCGCTGATCAAGCTCTCAATCTCATCCCTTTTCTCCTCCAATTCAAACCCAGATTTCCATTTCTTGAATTCCTCCTCGTCCTCTGGCTCTTCACAGTACGTGCCCGGATCGGACTGAATTCCCATAACCTGTGACTCGAACCGGCTGTACCGCCTCGAATTCAGGGCGGGGGCAGCCGTGCTCTGGGCATCGGACGAGTCGCTGTCATGCTCGGCCTGCAGGAGGGCTTCCTTGCCCTGGGAAATAATCTCGGCCGTCCCTCGCCAGACGGAGCTGCCGAAGCTGTCAATGGCCTGGCCGACGGACTCGAGGGAGTCGGTGGCGGCAGAAGCGCCGGCGTCAAGGGATCCCGGGAGGTCCTTGACGGCCCGGGCGGCGGCTTCTCGGATCGCGGCAGTCTCTTGCTGGAGGCCGGATCGGAATTCATCGAGATCGCGGCGGTACGTGTCGATGACGGATTCGGATTTCGTGGCCAGGGTTTTGATCAGGCCACCGAAGGACCAGGCGCTGGAAGAGGGATTGAAGCTAGCGTTAGGATTAGGGTTTTGATCCGGATTTTGATCTTCTGGATCTGGATATGGATGTTTTGGTGATTTGGAGGAGTTTTCGGGATCTGAGGGTTCAGGGTCGTCTGAGAGAATGGATTTGAAGAAATCCATGGAAGGTTGGTTTTGGAAGGAGATATAATTTGGGAATTAGGGTTAGGCTTTGGAGGGTTTTTGGAGGTGAGAGAGAGAGAGAGAGAGAGAGAGAGAGAGAGAGAGACGACACTGTATTACTGTCCGTCGAGTATGGATAAAAGAGCTTCGCTCGGCGGACTGGGTACTACTCCCACCAGGACGCGGGCTTTCGCAGGAAGTTCATGTGCTGGGAGCTAGGTGGGGCCCACCGTGATGTTTATGAGAGATCCATTACGTCCATCCGTTTTTTGAGATCATGTTAGGACATAGGTCCAAAAATGAACCGGATCCCATACTCAAGTGGTTCGTAATAAAGGAAAAGGTGGGTAGGAAAATTCATACGGTTGAAATCTCCCTGGGTCGATGGTCATCTCTTCATGCCATCCATACCGTTCATAACATCATTACTACTTGGATAAACTGAAAAACATGAATATTAGCTTAATTCAAAACTTTTTTGGCCCACAAATATTTCAACTGTGAAAGTTAAATCCTCGTTTTGTGGCCCACTTGAATATTGGACCCGGCTCATTTTTGTCCTCGTATTATAAAATGATCTCAAAAAACGTATGGACGTGGTAGATTTCTTAAAAACATGAAGGTGGGCCCCACCTAGGTTCCCAGCGCAGGAAATCCGTGTCCCTCCCACCGGACCTAGCCAGAGACGAATGGTCCTGGCGGGAGCTCTGTGGGGTCCACATAATATATGATTTTAATCCGATCCATACATACATTTTGAAAGATAATTTTAGGTGATGAGACCAAAAATAAGGTAGATGGAAGTCTCAAGTGAACCAAACCAAAGGAAACAGGAATGAGTGGTGAAAATGACGCCCACCGTTGAATCCTTTTTAGGGCCCACCGTAATTTTAATTTTCCATCCAACCTGCTCATAAAGTAACATAGATCTTAATGAAGGGAAAACATAAATATCAGTTTGATCCGAAACTTTTGTAGCCCCCAAGAGGTTTTCAACTGTAGATGTTCAATCCCCACTGTTTCCTTTGGTGTGGTTCACTTGAGCCAAAAATCTCCCTCATATTTGGGATAATCGTTTAAAATGATCTTTTAAAATGGATGGATAGCGTGGATAAAACAAATACATCACTGTGGGCCCCACAGTTCCAAGTTATCCATCGGACGGTGATGATCTATTGCTGGGTGGACACGGGCAATTAATCATTACCACAAACTGCTGGGAGCATCTTTGGATGGGACACTGTGGAAAAATCACGACTAAACGGATGATCTAACCGTCGGTCCTTGCTCGATTTGTGTGATTGGTCTTTTGTCTTCAGCCGTCTCTTTGAAATACACTAATCAATGATCAACGCCATCCTTTCCATGCAACTTTTGTATGATGGGCGTATTCAAGTCAATGCTAAGAAGATGGACGGTTTGGATCGTCGCATGTGGGCCACATTCAGCTACTAGCGCTGCTGGATTGGTGTTGGTCGAGATGGGAGGCGGTTTGGCTGGTGACCTCTACACAGCCAGCTAGATGCTGTCAAAGCTCTGTGGGCTCCACCATAATGTAAGTGTTTTATCCACACCGTCTATCCATTTTTAAATATCATTTTATGGTATGAGCTCAAAAACGAGTCATATCCAATTCTCAAGTGGACCATACCACAAGAAAGAGTAGTATTGAACGCCCACCGTTGAAAACTTATTGGGGTCCATAGAAGTTTTGGATCAAGCTGATATTTGTTTTTTCCATTCATCCAGGCATTTGTGACCTTACGAACAGGTTGGATGATAAATAAACATCACTGTGCGTCACAGGAAGGTTTCAATGTTGGATGTCATTATTCCCACTATTTTATGTGGTGTGGTCCTCTTGAGGTTTGGATCTGTGTTATTTTTATGGTCATATCCTAAAATGAGATGAAATTTTCTATGGACGGTGTGGATCAAACACATACATCATTTCGGGGCCCACAAAGCTATGACACCAGCTAGTTGGTGTTGGGGTCACCAGCCAAACCGCGTCCAACGAACTCCTTGCTCACCTCGATTGACGACCACTTCCAATTTTTGAACGTCGGTGGGCTCCGATAATCAAGGGGTGCGGATTGGATACTGACAAGGTCAGTAGCCAAATCGCTGCTGAAGTGACGTCACCAAGCTCTGTGGACCCCACCATGATGCATGTATTGTATCCACACCGTCCAACCATTTGTAGAGATCGTTTTATGGCATTACAAAGAGAATGAGATAGATCGAATGTTCAAGTGGACCCACCGCAGAAAACCGTGGGAGCCGTCACACCAACTGTTGAAACATTTATAGGGCCTACAGTGATGTATTTTTGAGATCCATCATATTCATAAGTTAACATAGATATAAACGAAGTGAAAACAAAAATATCAGCTTCATCTGAAATTACTGTGGCCCCTAAGAAGTTTTGAACGGTGGATGTCAGTGTCCCCACTATTTTCTATGGTGGGGTCCACTTGAACTTTAGATCTATCTCATTTTCTTTTTAATGTCACAAAACTATCTCTAAAAATGGTTGGACGGTATGGATACAACACATGCATCGTGGTGGGGCCCACGGAGCATGGTGACGTCACTTCGGTAGCGATTTGGCTACTGACCTTGTCAGTATCCAATCCGCGCCCTCAATCAAGGTGCGCAATGCACTCACCTTGCTTCTCGGGCAGTGCTGGTCCTGTGGATAGAGAGAAGATTTTCTGTCGACCGGGTCTGGTTTTCGATACGATGGACCGGGTTCAGTTGGGCCTATGGGCCGGGTGACTCTCCAACACATGGCATAGTTGTAAGGAAATCTGACCGTCCAAATCCTGACACAGCTGTTAAAGGTGCGTATCAATCACTATTAGGGCCCGTTTGGCCGGTCGGATTGGAAGGGATTGGATGGTAATCAAAGGGATTCAAGTTCACTATTAATTGGGATCAGATGGGAAGGTTGAATTTCGTGCGGATTGGGTATAGCAATACAGGGATATAGCAATCCCATGGATCACTGGTTATTTTACTTTTAACCGTCCATTTGATGGCTATTGACTGGATGGTTAGCATTGATTGATAAGCATGATTTTATTAATTTCTTCCATCTATAATCGGCCCCACGATTTGGATGGTCTCGATAGCTACTCCCACATGCGAGGAGGATGAGCTTTTCTTAAACCGTGCGGAACAAACGTAGGCCCCACGAATAAGAAAAGGAAATGTTAAAAAAAGCTGCCTATTTGATATAGAATTTATATTATGTTACTTTTTTCATAATACGTTTTCAATAAACTAATCATCATTTGTCAGCTTCCATTAGATTTCATGAGAAAGTTGGCAGAGGTGTGCACGAGTCAAACCGAGTCAAGCTTGGCATACCTCGGCTCAGCCAATTCGATTAGCAACTCGGGCCAATTCGAGCCACTAGCTGATCCCACTCGAACTTGGCTCAGTCCTCGAGCCTGACTGGCCAGCTTAGCTCAATTCAGTCAGCAACTGGGGTTGTTCAAGCCAAGATCAAGCCTCTATGGTATTTTCTCAAACACATGAAGTGCACCTTCAATTTCTCATGGAATGTAAAGCAGCAGCATTAGTTCACAAGTATTTCATCAAACACTCCGCAGGCAATATAAAAATCAAGATACAAGGGTATTTATTTCATATTCATACCTTCCTCGCTACCGGCTGACACTTCGTTGAGTCATTTCATCAAACATTTACTGAGAAACATCGATATCAAAATAATTGAGTCACCCAACTAGTTTGATTCAAGTTGGCGTTCAATCCGAGTCGAGTCGAGCTTGGGCAAGCTCGAACTCGGTTCAAAATTTTTTATTTCGAGCTCAAAAAATTAGCTCAATTCGGCTTGAACTCGATTTCGAACCGAGTCAAATCAACCTTTTTCGAATCGAGTCGAGCGAGCTAACCGAGCTAACTCGATTCATGTACTCTCTTAGTCCTCTGTGCCAACAAAGAGGTAGCAGCTCAGATGGGTCCCACAGTGATGTTGATATTAAATCCACCCTGACAATCAGATACATCACTCCATGTTAGGCCTAGGCCTCAAAAACCAACTCCAATCGTGATTTAAGTGAACCACATGATTAGAAATAATGTAGAGTAATTCCCACCCTCCAAACTATCTCCCTTGATGTGGCTCACAGGAATTACAGATGGGCTTAAGGTCTTGGTCTGTGCATAAACGTAGTGTGGCATCCGATGGTTGGAGTAGATTTTATAAGATTACCGCAAAAAAGCCTGTGAAAATCAAGGGTGTATGTCTCTCTCTTGTCTCTGTTTTTTTTTTTTTTTTTTTGGTGTAGCCCATCTAAATAACTAGTCAACTTAATTTTATTTTTACCAGTATCTTAACATGGAATTAGGCATTCAAGGATCTAAATGGATCTCACGTACATATCACCGTGGACATGTCAAAATTCAAGGGTTGGTGTCCTAAAAATTTCCTTTATTTTATTTTTTATCAATATTTTTTAATCTTGGGAGTTGCACCACTGTTAATTTTTTAGGGGCCACTATGATGTGTATGTAACACGGAATCCAACCGATGTTTAATCCACAAAAAATCAAGAGGAGATGTGATTCATGTGGGCCACAACAAAGGAACAATTGGGAGAATGAAGTCTACCCTTGATTTTTACATGGCCCACCATGATGATTGTATAAAATCCATTCCAATCATAAGATGCCACATCAAAATTTATTCATGGGGTGTAAAAATAAAGCTTACCCGTGATTCATGTGGACCATGACAAGGAAAACCATATGCAGGGTAAGTGCTTTCCTCCACACTATTTATAGTCCACGTAAATCATGGATAGGGCCGATTTATAGTGCATAGGCATAGCATGGAGTGGTGCACTTGGTTTTTCAGAGTGGGGCCCACCAAAGTTGTGCACCTGCGTACCCTTGACTAGAATGTGTATTGCGTCCTACCCCCACCCGTCTCCAACTAGGAACAGGAAGGAGCTTCGAGTGGCCATCGTGATGTATCGGTTCTAGAGTTGAGCATCAAGTTGAGTTGGACCGAGTTAGGGTTGACCCGACTCGATTCGGTTTTGAAATAGGCATGACCTAAACTCGACTCGGAAGCAAGTCCGGCATGCCTAAACCAATCCAAGTTTGGGTCAAACCTAGACTAATCAAAACTAAGTTCAACCTGGTCAAAAGCACCAAGTCGATTTGAGTTGGCACCGATTTAGATCGAGAGATGAGAGAGGGAGGGAATGGAGAGGCGAGAGAGAGGAGGAGGAGGGTGGTGGGTGGCTGCCGAGTTTGGAAGAGGAGGGAAGGATGGAGGGAGTGGAGAGGATAAAGAGAGAGGAGGGTGGTGGTGGTGGTGGTGGGTGGTTGCCGGGTTTGGAAGAAGAGGAGGATGATGGAGGGAGGGAGAGTTTGGGATCGGGTTGGGGTTGCGTCTGGCGTATAGGGTTAAAGATACTTAGAAATTAGGGTTTTATTATTATTATTATTATTATTATTATTATTATATATATATATATATATATATATATATCCGAATCCGAGTCCAGTTGGTTGACCGAGTCGAGTCGAATCGAGTTACTGGGTAACTTGAACTCGACTCAGTTTGAGTTCGAATTAGGCGAAGCTTACTCGGTTCGGGCCGACTCACCCATTCGATTCGGGTAAGTCAGATCTGAATGAGTTGGACAAATCGAGTCATCCCATGTACAACTCTAGTTTTATCCACACCCTCCATTCATTTTTCTGTATCATTTTATGAGATATGACCAAAATTTAGGTAGATCCAAGGCCCCAGTGGACCACACCATAGGAAACAGCGGTGATAATGATTATCACCGTTGAAACTTTTCTAGGCCCCACTATTTTCCATCCAACCTATTCATAAAGTTACATAAACATGGATGAAGAGAAAACACAAATATCATCTCCATCGAAAACTTTTGTGGCCCCGACAAGTTTTCAACTGTAAGAGTTTAATCTCCATTGTGCAGTCCACATCTGTCTTGGTTTTGCCTCAATTTTACGCTTATATACTAAAACGATAGGAAAAAATGAATGGACGGTGTGGATAAGACCTATACATCACGGTGGCCACTCAAAGAAGAAATCAATGGTTGGCAAATGATAATTCATAGGCAGCTTATTCAGAAATTCTCGGAAAAGGGAGTGGAACATAAACTCTATATTAAGTAGGTACTGTTTTATAAAATTCACTTAAATAAATAGTGGAGCCTGTCATGAGCACGCGCGCACTTGAATCCGTTCCAGAAAAGACGCGGTTCCACCGCCCGTTACAGCCAAGGAATCTCTGTCTCTTTGGTTCTCGAGTCACTTTCTAAGTAATGTATTTTGAGGAAGATACAGTCACGCAATGTCTAGACCGAAGTTTCGTACGCTACATTCAGCCTCTAAGTTTTTAGGAGTGGGACCCATGGTCTACTAATCCGAAACGTTGATGTGGTGGTCCACACCATGGATGGTCCATGTTGGAACGAAATGTAAAGTTCACCTAGCGAGTAACTTCCAATGTTAGTGCGGTGTACAAACCTTCTAATCGATTGGCCCCACCATGATGATCGCTTGTGCAGACCGGGCAGGGCTCTGTGGGGCCCACTGTGATGTAAGTGTTTTATCCATGCCGTTCATCACTTTTATAGGATCATTTTTAAGTTATGTAACTAAAAATAGGCAGGTCTACTGCTCCAGTGGATCACACCAAAGGAAGCTGCACCGGTAATGACACCCACCGTTGAAACCTTTCTAAGGGCCAACGTGATGTTCTTTTACCATCCAACCTATTTATAAGGTCATGTAGACGTGTGGATGCAGTGAAAAGACAAATATCAGCTTGATCCGAAACTTCTCAGGCTCCTAGGAAGTTTTTAATAGTGGACGTTCAATCCCCACTTTGTGGCCAACTTAAGCCTTAGACCTGTCTCATTTTTTGGCTTATAACTCAAAATGAGATTAGAAAAGCATTGAACGGCTTGGATAAAATACTTAAATCACGGTGGCCCCACAGACCCCTACCCAAACAGGCTTGGATAAAATACTTAAATCACGGTGGCCCCACATAGCCCTGCCAGGACAGTAATCTGCGTCCCGCTTGTCCAAGGAAGCGGATTGCGTAGTAACTCACTACTGTTAGCGTACGGACTAAACTCTGTGAGATCCGATTTATTTATTTTATCGGTTTTGTCCATTCATTTTCTCAGATAATTTTAGCTACAAAAGTGAATCATATAAAATATTCAAACGGACCACAACACAGGAAACCATTGATTTGAACATTTATTGTTAAAAATTTCCTAATGGTTATAGAAGTTTTAGATCAAGCTTATATTTGTGTTTATAGTTCATCCATGTCTTAATGATCTTATGAACAAGTTGGATGACAAATAAACATCACTGTGGGACCTAGTAAGGTTTCAACGGTTGAAATCATTATACCCACTTTTCCTGTGTTATGATCCACTTAATCTTTGAATATGCTTCAATTTTGGTATCAACCCCTTAAATTAGATGGAAAAACGGATGGACGGCGTGGATAGTCCATGTCCATTCAAGGTGGGCCCAACTGAGTTTACTCAGTACGATAAGAGCCTACCAGTAACTCTGTACGCAATTCGATTTCTTGTTGACGCGGATCGCTCGTCTCCAGCTGGGAACGGGCAGCAGCTTCGAGTGGTCACCGTGTTGTATAGGTCTTATCCACACCATCCATTCATTTTTTCGTATCATTTTATCAAAGAAACTCAAAAAGGAGGCAGATTCAAGGCTCAGGTGAGCCACAACACAGGAAGCAGCGGTGATCATGATTCTCACCGTTGAAACTTTTCTAGGGCATCCATCTAACCTAATAATAAAGTTACATAGATCTGAATGAAGAATAAACACAAATATCAGTTACATCCAAAACTTCCTTGGCCTTAAGAAGTTTTCAACGGTAAGAGTTTAATCCCCATTTTGTAGTTTACTTGAGCCTTTAATATGCTTCATTTTTCTTTTACTTATATACTAAAATGATATGAAAAAAGTGGTTGGACGGTGTGAATAAGACACATACATCACAGTGGCCACTCAGAGCCGCTGCCTATTCGTAGATGGAGACCGGCGGGGGAGGACGCAATCCGCGTCCACATCAGCCACGTCCTATTGTCGGGTGGGCCAAACTACATAGAACCATGATTATTCATTGATGCATAATAGAATAAAAGCATGATCCGCTCCGTCAGTAGATGTGACTGATTTTTGCACAATGTGGTCCTTACGACGTAGACAACCCAATACCATGTGGCTGGACCCGACCCCCTTAAAATTGGATGGGGATTGCGTCCTACAGCCGCCCATCTCTAGCCACAAACTGGCAGTTCTGTGGGTGGGCCCACCGGGATGAATCTGTTTATCCATGCTGTCTATCCTTTCTCTTGTATCATTTTAAAGTATGCGGACAAAAATAGTCAGATACAACGCTCAAGTGGACCACATTAAAAATAACTATTACATTTAATGCAACTTACATTAGCATGCTTTTGGGCAGTTAATGCAACCAAGCTTATTATTTGCTGTGGTCTTGAGCGTTGAATCTGTCTCATTTTTGTAAGCATATTGCGAAATGATATGAGAGAAGGGATGGACGGCATGGATAACTAGATACATCACAGTTGGCCCACCCATAGAACTGTTCGTTACTCACTAGAGACGGTGGGGTAGGTTGCAATCCATGTCCCTTAGGGCATGTTTGGATTTGCGTATAAGAGTGTGTTGTATTGTATTATAACTGAATATTCATGAATATTATCATTATTCAACGTTTGGATTGGAGCGTACAAGTGTCGTATCCTATGCGCGCAATTTCATACTGTTTCCAAAAAATCAAAACCGCGGTATAGTGTTATCAGAATTTAGGCTTGTCGTCAGTACTCCCGAATCACTACACTGCACTGTATTATCATTCTCGAAAATGAGGTAGGTAGGGGTAAACAAGTTAAGGTAGGTAGGAAGAAAGCTGGGTGAGCCCTTCAAAAGGATAAGGTCAAATCACATGTGGTGGAGCTGCCGATCCTATTTGTTTCAAGGTTCCTGAAGGGATGGATGCTGGTAAATTTCTCTCGAGTCTTTAGATGGGCAGGAGATGTCATGGAGGTGGTGATTCCACGCCACCAAGCCTCTGCAACTCCTTGTGGCTTTACTTTTGAGTTTCGTCCGAATGGGAATGAAAGAGGAGCTGCGGAAAGTGGTGGAGCCGCTGAATGGAGAGAGATTTGTAGGGTAGGAACTGTTGGTGCGAAAAGCAAGATTCATTCCTGAAGTGGTTAATCAAGAGGAAGAATTGAAAAGGGGTGGGTGAACAGGAAGATACGAAGAGTGAGAGGGTTGGGGTTGGGAGAGCAGGAAGGTCAAACAGAGGATCATTAACTTTTAATCCTAGTAGAGGGAGTGTGACAGGTGGATCGATGCCAAGATCTTTCATGGAGGCGGTGATAAGAATGGGGCCTAAGCAGTTCCAACCGGAGATGAATAGAGAAGGACAGAATGATACCGAAATCTCAAATCAGGGGAGATGGCTATGGAGAAATACCACTATGGCTGGAACGAAGGTCTGCTTGGATCTAGAAGTGGTAAATAACGCACAGCCTTTGTTTCAGTGGTCATTGGTGGCGAAGATGAAGGACAACACTCTGCTTTCTCAGATTAGATTTTGGCTAAAATCTTGCTACAGATTGGAGGAGGGAGACTTCAAGATCAAACCCCTGAAATTTGTATGATTGTACAATACGCAGATATAATACGTCCTATCCAAACAGTGATCTGTATTACGTACTGTATATTATGCCAAATAATACCTCCTATCCAAACATTGATTAGTATCTGATTGATTTGGATGTATTCTGAAAACTGTCCAATGTATACATGAACAATACCCAAATACAATACAATACAATGCAATACGTGAATCCAAACAGGCCCTCCACCGAGCCCATTTGGTAAGTGGATTTGCTGGTGTTCCACACGCTGCCAACCTGGCTGGTGTAGGTACGTGTCGTGCGTGCGAAGACCATCACGAACATTCCTCGAGCTCCGAGTTGCACGAACGGTTCAAATGGGATCAAAGTTACATGACCCTACAATGATGTTTTTATTATATCCCTCCGATTTTTAAGAGATTATTTTTTATCATGAGCTCATGAATGAGTCATATCCAATTATTCATGTTCATCCTTATTACTGTCATTCCTCACGAGAACCAATCAAAATAGGTTATGCATGATCTATAAAAATATACATGGTCTATTTAAAAGTTTACATAGATGTGTGAAGAATTTTTTTTTAGCAATAGAGCTAAAACTCATCAAACAATGTCACATCATTGTTTAAGCGATCAATGGAAGAGCGGTCATGAAGAAGCAGTTACAGGACAGATGACAAAAGAAGAAATAGAGAAAGTCAAGTATTGGTGAACAGTTATAATAATCGTCTGAACATGGGAAGGATTCATATAGTTGAATTAAGGTTATAAATAGTTAAGTAATTCAGCAAGAAAATATATCTCATACCAACTAAATCAAACCAAAGTGTAATTATTAGTCTCTTACATTCCATAGTATAATTATTTACTTTTTTTACCAAGTAAATTATATTCATTACTGTAATCATTTACTTTTCGCCCATTGTTTACATATCCATATCGTGATTCGTGGCATTAATCAAGTATATGGTTGTTAATGCAGTTTTTCGGCAGACCTTTATATAGATCTTTCTTGGACATGCACAAGTATAAAGAAAGACAGAGGAGGCCCTGGCTAATACAAGAGACTCTCTGATGCCTAAATTAGGATCGAGGTCATATACAGTAAGGTAGGATCTCCAGAAAAGAGATACCAGTCGAGTATTTAGGGTTTCTCAGTAACGTACCTTAGATGGTGAGAGGTACCTCTATATTTATATGAGAACCAGAATACCATTTCAGGAGTACTCCTACCTGATATCTTGGCTATAATTCGGGATGTCCTCGAGATGAGCGGTTCCTGAGATCGTCGGGATCCGATATTATCATGTTATCCTTTGAAGATCTTAATAGAGATCTTTTGGGACGTTAAAGGATATCCTGAATCTTTAGGTCGGCCTTAGGTCGGAACCCGAGGTGGTCCTTGACTTGATCAATGAATCAGCTCTCACTATCTGTAAGTCAGTTGAGAGCATGGTCGATTTATGACTGATTTATGGTTGATCCATAATCGACTTATGACTGATATACGGTCGATTCGTAATCAATTGACGACCGATATATAGTCGATCCAAAATCGACTGACGGCCGATCTATAGCTGACCTATGAGTTAAGTTGATTACATATAGCCACTTGAAAGGGCTTGTAGGTGGGCTCTTTGAATGTCCTTAAAGTTGCATCATCCTCCTTGGAGGTTACGTTGTCTCTTAGACATAGAGGCCTCATCTAGATCGGCGCTCAGTGGACCCGAGCTGGTTCAATAGAGTTGGTCCATTCCATAAGCCAACTTATCAACTTGTCCATTTTTCCCCCAACAGTGAGCCCTCCTTACTTCTCGGGCTGACCTATGGATGTTCGAGAAGTAAGCTGGTCGGAGCTAGGTCGGGTTATACATGGACTAGGAGAAGTCGTATTGTCATTAATGCTAAGTATGGCGGCCAGCCCGGTAGTCGAAGCCCGTCAGTCCATAATCATGACATGTCGGCTTGTTACTCGAGGTCACGTGCGCTGTCAAACCGTCGTTTCAGTGGCAGAGCAATGAGGAAGTGACACGTGGCGGCATACTTGATATCGAGATCGAATGGCACATGGGGTTGCACCACGTGTTGAATTGGGGCAGCCGAAGAGGCGTTGTACGGTGTAGCATTGATGGGCCCTTTAAATAGTTGACACATGTCATGTTTATAAAAAGGGGAGCCCTAACCCTTGGGTCTTTTCCCATCTGCATTTCACTTTCTTCCCCTTTTCATCTTCCTATTTTCTTGTGCGATTTTCAGCGACTGTTTCCGTTGTAATCCAATTGGAATCCTGTCAATCTTCTCTCCAGTGAGCCTCCTTTCCCCCTCCTCCTTTCATTTTTCTATTAAAAATCGTCATGTCTGGCGAGTAGTGGAACCCACCTTCTCATAATGGTCTCCAATGATGATGATGGCGAACCCAGACTCACCACTGGTGGTGATGGCGGATGCCGTTTTCTGGTATTTATCGTTGAGGAGAGCACTAGAACGGTCTCCAATGCAGAAACCGGTGCTTGCTTCCAGGGCGCTGAATCTATCTCCCGAACATGAGACAGCACCTGAAGCACGGGCGATGAACGCATCTCCGACAACTGAACAGGTCGTCGAAGCGCGCGACTTACCCGAGGAGGGCGAACCAGGGGAGCCTGAGGGTGAAGAGGACCCGAGGGGGCCAGTGCCTTCGACTTTGTCTGAGGATGAGTTGGTCCGGGTTAGGCTCAGATATCACGTTCCCGACTTTGTGGTCCTCCGGCTCCCTTCGTTGAACGAACTCCCGGATCGACCTCCTGAAGGGGCAACGACGATCTTCCAAGTCACACTTCAATGCGGCTTGTGACTCCTGCTTCAGGAAATAGCCAGGCGGCTACTGGCTCACCTTAGCTTAGCACCGAGGCAGATGACTCCAAATGGGTGGAGGGACTTGTTCCACTATGTAGTTTTATAGGCTGAACTGGACCAGCCCCGAGCTATTAGTGGAAGAGTTCTTCCACTTATACCAAGTAAAAGCAAACACCCTTCAACCCTGCTGGTATTATTTTTCTGCATGTCATAATACTGGCGGGGCTTTAATAACCGATCATCCATCCTCCAATAAGCACTAGAGAGATAAGTGGTTCTGAGCCTCTGGATGCTGGAAGATGGCCGAACTATGATCGACTCAATTTCTTATTCCCCGTGCCTTCTCCGAGCCAGGTCAGTGTAACAGTCATTTTAACTTTTGTTGGTCAGTCTTTACTGTCATCTGATCTTGTTAACACGCCTTCATCTTGTTAACACGTCTTCTTTTATAATTATTCCCAAGCACCTGCCATTGCTTGATAGCTCGGATCAGTAACTTGTGGGCCCTTAGTTGGGAGAGGATCTTAGAGAGTGCTTCTCCAACCAAATCGACTCCTCCAGTCAGGCTTAGACACAGCTTTGACAGGTACGACCTTCGGTAAGACCTTCTCTAACGCCTTGAAAATTGAGGGTCGTTTATATACTCGACTTTCAAGTTCCCGGGTATCACTTATAACTGATTTTTAATAAATTGTGTTTAATCAAATATAAAGGCACAGCGTAGAATTACTTGGAACATGAACTACAACCACAACTAATCTGCTGAAATGAAAGAAGTCAAATATATATACAAGTCCAAAAGAATATAAGTGGGTCGCACAAGGCATTGCCCAACAAAACCACAAAAAGAATAACATGTCCAAAAAGAATAATATGCTGAGTCCACCCTCAGCGATCCAAAACCCCGTCCTCTAGGCCAATGGAGGACCGTCCATCAACTAGAAGTAGGACAGCTCGTCCTCCTCCTCAAAACTCTCGTTGCCGAGCTCCTCATACGCTGCATCACTTACATTTATGGGAGAGTCTGGTTGGTGTTTTAAAACACCGTCCCAGAGTGGGAGTGAGTGATCAACTCAGTGGGTGTTATTAGTCTTAAGTTGTAACAAGCATCAATTATATTATGAACTTAATGAAAAACAATCATTCACAAACACCTAACTAATCTTATTAATGCATATGCATGATAGATGATATGATGTATGCCCTCGCCACAATACTCCCTTAAGCGACACCGTCTCACGATTGCATATGACAACACTCCCTCATTGCGACCTCGACTGCCGAGTCGCCGACCTAATAATACGATGCGATGTGATAGTGTTAGCTGAGTTCTTAATTAATTTTATTCATCTAGCAGGTTGGGGAAACTGATACACCCCACGTATCAATGTTTTCAACTAGTCGTGGTGCCGAGACCCCTCAACGTGTGAGGCCAGGGTACCACGATCCTTGATCCCGTCGGGTTCCCCATCCCCGACTTCAAGCACATGGGGAGTGCTGAGAAATGAGATCGTTCGCGGTCACTACGGGGAGACTCGTCACCTGGGCGTAGGCCGACAGCTCGGTTACGGTGTCCTATTCTACCATGGTCGGCTCACGAGTCGGTGGATCGGCTTTAATTGGTTATTGATGGGCAACAACGGTTGTAGAGTGTTCCAAGTTCCATACATATGTGAACAATCAAGGTTAACAGGTAAGATTGGTCACTAAATAGGCTATATTGCATAAGTTCAGGCAAGCACGCGACAAACAACATCGGGTACGGGCGACCCATGTAGTCTAACTACTGTCGCCCACCCGCACTCGCCCAAACCCATGGGTTTAGCCTCAGGGTAGCCCTACCAACGAGACCACCCTCACTCTCCTCATTTTCCTGACCAACTTAAGGGTTAATAATCATTTATAACATGCTAAAAATCAGCGTCATCAACTAGCATAGGCGATATCATGTATCCATATTTCTCACAAATAATTTAAATTTCTCTATAAGGAAGCTAACAACATTATGAACAAGGTGCATGTGTGGTATGTGGGTTAGTGAGGATGTTAAACATCTCATATATCTCATAAAATCAAATACACAATAGTCAATCGGTCATACAAGATACAAGTCAATCATCATATAAGAATCTAAACAAGACATGAACATGCAATCATCCATTTGTACCAAATCATCTAGGAGACAATAACAACATCATATGAAAACCAAGCAAGACATTCATTTCCATATTACATGATAGGATCAAAGGTAAGGTTCTTCCTAAGGTTTCCCTAAATTCTCCAAACACATCAATCGGGCAACCAAAATCATTAAACTCATAATATAATTGGCGCTAGGCCACCTAAGGATAATAGTCCGCACCTATGGATCGTTGGAGACTTGGAAAACGATCTAGGAATGTGGATTTCGAGGTTGGTGGGAATCCCTAGAGCAAACACTTGCATGTTAGAATTCCATGTAAAACCCTTCACATCATAAGGGTTTCAAGAAAAAAAGAGATGAAGGATCTTACCTAGATGATCAACAGGTGTAGGACTTTCTTGGAGAAGAGGTAGAGAGTTGCAAGGTTGGATTTCCTTGGGCCCCACTTCGATCTAAGGTCCACCCTTATTCTTCTTCACTCTCTCTTTCTTCTCTCCTTACTCTCTTGCTCTCCCTTTCCTCTCTTTGGTGGTTGTAGTAAAGGAGGGAGTTATGAGAGGGCTAGGGCTTTATTTCCTAGACTTGGACCCCTTGGCCTTAAGTTTCCTCAAATGCCCACAATGGCCCTTTAGGACTCCCTATTGATTTTGGGTAGCCCCAACACCCCCTTGGCCACCAAATTTGTTGTATCGGTGTCTCATGGCCCGACGAGGGGTCATGCAAAATTTGAAGGCAATCAGACATGGAGTTTTATCACACGGCTCCGATCTTTAAATAGCCTTGTGGGGTCCATTTCAGTTGTTGGGGTGGTTCTGGTGGCCCTCTGGCTCTGAAACTTATAGGATAGGTGCTTCATGGCCTGATGAAGGGCCACGTAAATTTTGAGAACGATTGGATATGGGGTTTGATCGTACGAGTCTGATTCACGATCAACGGTCATCGTTCCACGATTGAGTCCCAGAGTTTGTGGACGGGTGTAGAAAAATACATTGGCCCTTCACCGTAAATGTAAAAGAGATCCGACGGCTGGAAAGCCTGGTATCTTAATTTCATTTAAAAGATGCCAGATTTTTATTATGGACTTTGGCGAGTTGCATTTGGCAAGTGCCGCTGAGACTGCGTGGTTAATTTATTTCTAGGTGTCCACTGAGTCCGTGGTCCACAATGGATTACAAGCCCAATGAGATCTATGGTTTCCTAAATTTTTAGATTTTTTTTTACCTTCCTTGGTCGCTATATAGCCCGCACGGGCTGTTGCTAAGTGTAAACGGGCTATCTGGCTTAACAGCCCGCACTTAGTCCGATCACAACCAGACCGGTCTATTTTAATGAGCTAATCCTAGATTAATTCACTTGTGGTACCCCACCAACAAGTGGTTTTAGCGAACAGTCTTTCTGCAAATCCTACGTAAACGCCTTAGGATATTGTTCTGGTTGGACAAGTCGTTACACCTTCTGCTGAACCTTCAAACTTTGAATTTTGCTATGAAATGCTCCTTGACGTACTAACACACTATTCCATATTTTGTTACAGAGATGTCTGAAGCTCGGCCCTTCCTTCGGCCCCCCTTCAAATTCCGCGTGCTTCCCCAAGATGATTTGTCGGTGCCGAAGAAGAAGAAACAGAAGACCTCTTCCAAGGGCAAGGGAAGACTCGATCCTTCTTGCCCGACCGTCGTGGAGGTCATGGACGAGGGCCTGGAGGTAGCTCCCACCTAGGCTCAAGAAGCTTTAGAGCACTGGGGCTCAATCCTAGGGAAGGGAGGAAGCCGAGGAGGGGCGAAGGAGCCTTCGTCGAACTGTGGAGGGGATCCTCCTATGGGCAGATTGCCACAACGTAGAGGGGGAGTTCGTCAGCTTGTTCAATGCTCCCATGGATCTAACCCTTACGTGCGTGACGACAACCCTTCTTAGGGTGAAAATACCATCAAACGTTAGGCTACCTCATTTTTCTAATTGCTCGTCCTAACTCCCTCCTTTTCTTCTGTAGTTCCTTCTATGCATATTAAAAGCTCGTGTCGAGCTTGCTTAGGCACATAAGCGGGTGGAGGAGGCTAAGACTCGGGCTTTAGCAGTTGAAGCCGAGCTAAGGGTGGCGAAGGCGGCTCTCGAAGCGTCTTCTGCTGAGAGGGCTGAGATGGCCGCGGTTGCGGGAGGCCAAGGTGTTGCATGATGAATATCATGCTGAGCTCGTCGATACGAGTGCCAAGCTGGAGAGGCTAAGGACGAAGACCAAAGCCGTCATCGCTATCACACATAGGGACGCTGCGAAGGAATTCTGGTCATCCCACGAATCCCAAGATGAGAGGGATTATCTCTTTCGTCGAGGCTATGCCGAGTGTGCGAAGGTAATGAAGGAGACCTTTCCTAAGCTCGATCTTTCCGCTTTTGACAAGCCAAAGTCATGCTCTGATGGGTCGAGCGATGAGGCGGCTCCTAAGGCAGCTCTTGAAGCAGCTCCTGAGTCTTGAAGTTAATTTCGTAGAGAAGTATTTCCTTCATCATGCTCCCTTTTTCAGCTTCAGGCACTTCAAGCATACCAAGCACCATCTCCCTTTGCATATTTTTTCTTTTCTGAATTCCGTGGATTGTCCGATGTACAAATTTCAAATCATAGTCAAAGTAAAGCTGATGTACTCACACCATTTTGGGTTTTATCAATGAAAATGTCTCATTTTGAAGATTTGTTTCCATCTTCTTTTTCCACCATAGGGCGAGTTACAGCATCAGATGTTGATCAAAATTTCTCATTAAAGTCCTTATAAGCGATATAGTTCGGATCTAGCTCAGACATAGATCGGACAAAGATCGTCTGTAGATATGAATTAAGTCAAACATTGATCATGCAAATGAACTTTTTATTTCGAAATAGATCGCGGCATAATAACGGTCATACTGACCAATTTAAGAGAAGTAGATCTTTAGATGCTCGACTAGTTGGCTGATCAAATCTTCCAGTCGGTACGTACCAGGTCGGATAGTACTCAAAATCACATAGGGCCCTTCCCAATTCAGGCCTAAGGTCCCCGTTCCTGCTTCTTTGGTGCTCTGGAATATTTTTCGAAGAACCAGATCTCCCACTTAAAACCTTCTGACCTTGGCTCGAGCATTATAGAATCGCGACACTTGTTGTTGACCAACAGTGGTTCGTAGCCGAGTTTGCTCCCTTCGTTCCTCCAAAAGGTCGAGATTGAGGGACATAAGCTCATTATTGACATGTTCGTTGAACAAAGTTGATCTGGCCGTAGGTAGTCCAATCTCTACGAGAGTGACTACCTCAGTTCTGTATGACATGGAGAATGGGGTTTCTCCAGTAGCTGTTTGGGCAGTAGTCCGGTAGGCCCATAGGACTTTGGGAAGTTCCTCTACCCAAGCTCCTTTGGCATTCTCGAGCTTGGTTCGGAGGTGATGTTTGATGATATTGTTGACTGCCTCGACTTGTCCATTTGCTTGCGGATGTCGTGGTAATGAGTATACATTGCGAATTTCGAGGTTCTTGCACATCTCTTGGTACTACCTGTTGTCAAACTGCTTCTCATTATCGGAGACGATAGTCCGAGGTATCCCAAATCGACATATGATATTTTTCCAAACAAAATTTGTGATCTTTTGTTTGGTTATCTTTACTAATAGTTCTACCTCTGCCCATTTAGTGAAGTAATCTACAGCTAGCACGGCGAACTTAGTCTGACCTTTTCCCATATGGAACAGCCCGATAATGTCGATCCCCCACTGAGCGAATGACCAAGGGCTAGCCATAAAGGTGAATTCTTCTCGTGGCTACCAAGGGACATTCGCGAACCTCTAACATTTGTCACATCTCTGAACGAGCTTTCGTGCATTGTGTTGAATGGTCGGCCAATGCAACCCTGTCGGACAACCTTACGAGCTAACGATCGCCCTCCAGAGTGGTTCCTGTAGATTCTTTCGTGGATCTCTCTCAAAATGTATTCATCTTGTTTCGGTCGGATACACCTCAGGTAGGGAAGGTAAAACCCTTTTGTTATAGAGTATGTCATTGAGCATGGTATACCGGGCGGTTTTAATCATCATTCGTCGGGCTTCCGTTCGGTCCCCATGTAACTCGTCGGTTTCCAGGTAACAAAGATTGGGTCCATCCACATTGGTCCCGAGCTAATCGGACGATTGGGATGTCTGCTTCATCGACGCTCGGCTTGACTAAGAATTAAATGGGGATAGATCTTGGGATTTCATCCTCATCTGCTGTAGCGAGCTTCGCTAACACATCAGATTTAAAATTCTCAGCTCGTGGGATCAGGGCAACACTGCAATGTTAGAAACTGCCGATCAGTTCTTTAGCTTTCCAGAGGTAGGTTTTTAGACGTTCCTTTTTGGCTTGTTAAATGCTGGTTATTTGGTTAACGACTAATTTCGAGTTACTAAAGACGTCAAGATGTCGAGCTCCCATATTCGCTGCCAGTTTTAGTCCGACGAGTAAAACCTTATATTCCGGTATATTATTGGAGGCTTAGAATCCAAATCTTAAGGCATATTACATGCATATATGGTGAGGAGTCTCTAGGACTACCCCTGTCACGCTTGCGTTAGAGTTGGAGGAGCCATCAACATATAACATCCACCTGGCTGGTTCGGGCGTAACGTGGGAGTCAGCTGATTTAAGGACTTGCTTGCTTACCAAACTCTTTGGAACAAGCTTCAACTTAGGAAGGTCGGAGTTAGGTCGGGCATCGATCGGATCTTCCTCAGACGATTGTGTGACCTCGACGATGAAGTCGGTCACTGCCTCACCTTTGATCGCGAGCTCGTGGTTGATATCTGATGTCAAACTCACTTAGTTCGATCACCTATTTAGTTAGGCGGCCCGATGCCTCGGGTTTTTGTTAGACTTGTCATAATGGCTTATCAGTCAAGACAATGATTGAATGAGCTTGAAAATATGGCCGCAGGCGTTGGGAAGAAGCGACCAAAGCTAGGGCCATTTTTTTTCAAGGTCGGATATCTTGTTTCTGCAGGGACAAGGGCTTTACTAACATAGTAAACCGGGAATTGTTTTCCATCATGCTCCCGAATTAGCGACAAGTTGATTTCTGCATCAGACACAACTAGATACAATAGCAGTGACTCTCCTAGCTAGGGCTTAGAGAGCAATGGGGGCGATCTTAGGTATATTTTGAGTTGTTGAAAGGCTGCCTTATATTCTTCGATCCAGTTTACTATTTGTCTCCCTTTCAATTGTTTGAACAATGAGAGACATTTATTTGTAGCTCGGGATACGAAGCAGTTGAGTGCGACTATTCTTCCAGTTAGCCTCTGTATATCTTTGATCGTCTTTAGAGATTGCATGTCAAGTAGAGCCTTAATTTTCTCGGGATTTGCCTTGATTCCTCACTGGCTAACCAGAAAACCGAGGAACTTACCTGAGCTTATGCCGAAAGCGCACTTGCTCGGATTCAGTTTCATTCGGTACTTACAGAGGATGATGAACATTTTCTCGAGGTCAACTACATGGTCTGTAGCTTTGATGCCCTTGACGAGCATGTCATTAATGTAGACTTCCATTGTTCACCCTATTTGGCAGGTGAACATCTTATTAACCAATCTCTGATAAGTCACTCTTGCATTCTTCAAACCAAAAAACCTTTGTCGGTGACAAAAGTAGTTTTAGATTTATCTTCTGGGTGCATTACAATCTGATTATATCCCGAATATATACCCATAAAACTAAGCAGCTCATGCCCCGTGGTACTGTCGACCAAATGATCAATTTTGGGGAGAGGGAAACTGTCTTTAGGGCAAGCTTTGTTTAGGTCTGTGTAATCTACATAGACTCGCCACTTCCTATTAGTTTTCTTGACCAGTACGATGTTGTCCACCCAATTCGGGTAATAAACTTCTTCGATGAACTTGGCTTTGAGGAGCTTGCTGACCTCTTCATCTATTACAACATATCTTTCTGGGCCGAGAGCGCGTCGCTTCTACCAAATCGGCCTACAGGTTGGGTCGATGTTTAGTCGATGCATAATAATGGTGGGATCAATGCCTGACATGTCTTCATGAGACCATGAAAAAACATCGGTATATCGTTGTAGCAAGGCCACCGGTTTATCTTTCAACGGCGGAGTCAAGGATGACCCAACCTGTATGGTCCTTGATGGGTCGGACTAGTTCAAAGGGATCTGAACGAGGCCTTCCATGGGTTGACCTCGTTTGTGAGATTCCTCACGTAGATCTAGGGACTCAATCATCATTACCTTGGGTGGAGCTTTTAGGGCCATCGCATAGCATCATCGAGCGTCGTCCTGGTCACCCTTGGCAATTCCCATACCATGCTCAGTCGGGGATTTCATGGTGAGGTGATAGGCCGATACTACTGCTCGGAGGAGATAATGACGATCGTCCGAGAATAACATTGTAGACAGATGATTGGTCGACCACGAGGAAGTCGATCATCACAGTGGTCTGATTTTGTCCCTCTCCAGCTGAAAGAGGGAGCTAAATGGCTCCTTCGGGCATGATCTGTCCACCTGAGAATCTAATTAAAGGAGTTTTCACTAGTCAGAGTAAGGACCGACCTATACCCATCTTGTCGAAGGCTTGAACAAAAAGCACGTTTGTGAACGACCCTATGTTGACGAGGACTCAAAATACCTTCCGATTGGCTATGGTCACAAAAATTACCAAGGCGTTGTCATGAGGGTGATGGACACCTCGCGCGTCTTCCTCGGTAAAGGTTACACTGTATTTTCCTTTCTTTTTTTTTCTTTTGGGGGTCGATTAAGGACCATAATCTCTTCCTCAGAACAACTAATGCTCCTCGCGTGCATTTTTCGGGCATTGTTTGAATTGCCTCTGGCTTTGTGGCCCTCGACAATCGTGCGGATCTCCCCAGTTGGCTGGTTGTCGATCGGTTGTTTCTCAGAAGCTGTAATTTGATTTCCTCTCTGATCTACGCATCCACCGAGGTGGCCCTCCCAGATGAGCCTTTCAATTTCCTGCTTGAGGTTATAGCAATCACTCGTGTTATGCCCGTGATCCCAATGAAAATAGCAATATTTGTTTTTGCTTCTTCAGTCAAGATTACTTCGTAACTTGTTCGGCCAATGAACAAAATGTTCATCTATAATCTCCATCAGGACCTACTCTTGGGACTTGTTGAGAGGGGTGTAGGTAGTGAGCTTACTGTCAGGTCGTTTGTTCGACCTATGGTCATCTCGAGATCAATCATCTTTTCGCTTTTTGCTCATGTTGTTCGAATCGGCCTCTTTCTTCGTCTGCTCTTTGGCCGAAGGGTTTTTGCTTTGAGCAGCATCCCATAAGATCCGGGACTCCTTGACATTGACGTATTTTTGCGATCGGTTCAGAAACTCGGCCAATGTGGTTGGAGGATTCTTATCCAGAGAAAAGAGGAATGACTTGTCTCTCAGCTCGGTCATGATGGCATTTAACGTTGTTTCGTCCGAGTGCTTCTGAGCCTGTAATACTTCCAGGTTGAAGCATTTGATGTAATCTTTTAAGAGTTCATCATCTTTCTGAATAATGTTCATGAGGTGGGCTTGTGCCTTAAGCCTATTTTTTCCTCCAATGAAATTCGTAATGAAGGCCTCGCTGAGTTCGGAGAATGAGTTGATGGACCTCGACTTTAACTGTTTGAATTAGAGCTGAGCAGCGTCTGTTAAAGTTAACGAGAAGGCTCGACACATGATTGCGTCAGAAGCGTCATAAAGTTCCATGTAAATCCAGAAGGACTCTATATGCTCTGTTGGGTCGGTATTCCCTGTGTAGGACGTGATCTGGGGCAGTCGAAACCTATCTAGCAATCATGCCCGAATTATGTCAACAGCGAACACAGATTCAGTTTCCTCTGCCACGGTTGTATTGGCTTGATAGGTTTGCTTCATGTCTGCAATTTTCTTCTGTAGACTCTGGAGTTCGACCCTCCATGGTTCTTCACTATCAACGATAGCTTCGGCCGGGGGTTGGCTTTGCCTTCTCCGATCTATTTTATGACGTAGGTCGGACGCATGTAACAGGATAGTCCTAGAAACATGGGATGAGACAGGTTCGGCATGAATGTGATGTTGGCTTGGTTGCTGGGAAGCCTACGTGGTGGAAGGCCGAGGAGGGTTGGTATATGGTCGGATATCACTCGACTGTCCTTCCCTTTGATTGGACCTCTGCACTCGCTAAGGCTGCATCTGCTCCAGTATTTGTTTCATATAACCCAAGTCGGCCCTGATGTCTCCGAACTCCTTTTTAAGGGTGTTCCGTTAGCCATTTCTTCCACGATTTTGCTGACCGCGTTTGCTTGAACCCGAAGTGGCCTGATGTTGCTAGGAGCCCTAACAGCTCTCCTGCTGTTTAGGTCGTTCTACAGATCGTGGGGCACGATCTGGTGCGGGAAGAGTCGTGATTGGGATTGCCACTGGAGGAGATTGAGCTTTTTTCTTTCCCCTGGCCATTGTTGAATTTAAGAGGTTCACTGGTAGAGCTGGGACGGCTTAGAGATGTCGCTTCCCATAGACAACATCAAACTGTTGATGCAGTTTTCCGGCAGACCCTTTTTATAGGCCTTTCTTGTACTTGCACTAGTATAAAGAAGGATAGAGGAGGCCCTGGCTAATACAGGGGACTCTCCGATTCCTAAATCAGGATCGAGGTCTTATAGAGTAGGGTAGGATCTCCAGAAAAAAGATATAGTCAAGTATTTATGGTTTCTCAATGAACGTACCTTGGATGGTGGGAGGTACCTCTATATTTATAGGAGAACCAGAATATCATTTTAGGAGGATTCTTGCCTAATATCTTGGCTATAATTCGGGATGTCGTGGGATGAGTGGTTTTCGAGATCGTCGGGATTCGATATTATCCTCTGAAGATCTTAAAAGAGATCTTTTAGGAGTTAAAAGATATCACGAATCTTTAGGTCGGCCTTAGATCGGAACCCAAGGTGGTCTTTAACTTGATCAATAAATCAGCTCTCACTATCTGTAAGTCAATTGGGAGCATGGTCGATCCATGGCTGATCTATGATCGATGTGTAATCGATCTATGACTGATCTATGGTCGATTTGTAATCGACTTATGACTGATCTATGGTCGATCCGTAATCGACTTATAGTTGATCTATGGTCGATTCATAATCGACTGACGATTGATCTATAGTCAATCCGTAATCGACAGACGACCGATCTATAGCTAACCTATGAGTTAGGTTGGTTACATATAGCCACTTGAAAGGGCTTGTATGTGGGCTCTTTAAATGTCCTTAAAGTTGCATCATCCTCCTTGGAGGTTACGCTGTCTCTTGGACATAGAGGCCTCGTCTAGCTCGATGCTCAGTAGGCCCAAGTTGGTTCAGTAGAGTTGGTCCATTCCATAAGCCGACTAATCGACTTGTCCATTTTCCTCCAACAATGGTACTTATAGTTGTAACTTGAGCCTACGCTTGCTTGTTGGATTAGTTCTTCACTTGAAAAGTCATTTTGCAACTGTTCTTCACGACCTACTGTAATAATCCCTTTATCATTTCACTTTATTTATCTTGAAAATTCCTTTTGTACATAAGCCAAATGTGTAACCCATCATTAGAGGATGAACCGCACCCTATGAATATTGCCTGATCTTATTTATTCATTGAATGAGTGGCTGAATAGGTGACTGATCTCATCAAGTATCGGTCATACACTACGTGTTTGCCTATCTCGACGCTTGGGGTCATAATTGTTCAATTTGAATTGAGCCTCAATTTCAATTCCGACATGCCCGCATACGTACAATCGAAAATAGAGCAACAACCATCCAAAGCTTGAGTGGGCCACACCACAAATAACAGTAGAGATAATGATTCTCACTATCAAAACATTCATAAGGCCCACCATAGCGTTTATTTTCCATCCAATTCGTTCATAAGGTCACACTTACCTAAATGAAGAGGAAAAACAAATATCATATTGATCCAAATTTTGTATGACCGCAAAAGGGTCTCAATGGTAGAAGTTCAATCCCCATTGCCTTTTGCATTGTGGTTCAATTGTTCTTTGGATCTATCTTATTTTTCGGCCAAGCCTTTCCATGAGCTTTCCAAATGGATGAAAGGATTTGGATATAAAATACCTCATGATGGGACCACAAAACTTGGTGACATAAACACACCAGCTACGTCAATGGCGTGTGGTACACCAGGCAATCGACTTTGCCAACTTGATCCATAAAACTCATTTAGGGCCTTTTTGGACAGTGGTATAAAGTTGTATTAAATGGGATTGCATTACTAATCCCACTTTGAAATTAGGGATGGGATGTTTAGAAGGGCTGTGAGATGGGATTAAAATTAACTTTTTAGGCTTTGGAAAAATGAGCCTTGTGTTGGAAAGTGTGAGATGTGATTACTAATCCCAAGGATGATGGAATTTTGTTGCATCCAGGTTCAATCCAAGTGCAATTTGAAAGTAAATCCTAGGATTTATTTTTTAGTGCATACATTCCAAATACATTATTAGAAAACATGGGATAAACCCAATCCAGGGACAATACCTTACACATGCATTTTTTGCAACTTTTGCAATTCCATCCACTTTAATCCCACCTAATACTGCTGGCCAAACAGACACTAATTTTAATTGGGTTAAGCTGAGCTAACCAGAAGCGACTGGGTAATCCAATCATTGTCTAGACGATATTCCGTCTATAGAAGGGTTATGTGGGGGCCACCGTGTTGTATATGTTCTATCCACATTAACCATCCATTATTGTAAGTCAGTTTATGTCATGGAACCAAAATTGAGGCAGATTCAAAGCTTAGGTGAACCAAGCCACAGGTAGAAGAGCTGATAATAACATCCACTGTTGAATCCTTACTAGGGACCACTGTGATGTTTATTTGCCATTGAACCTGTTCGTAGGGTCACATAGACGAAGAGAAAACATAAATACAAGCTTGATCCAAAACTTCTGCAACCCTTAAGCCTTAGATCTGCCTCATTTTTGGATTCATACCCTAAAATGATCTTAAAAAATGAATGGACGGATTGAATAAAACCCATACATCATGGTGGGCTCCAAAGATTCCTGCATAGACAGATTATAATCCTTTCAGGCGCGGGACCCAACCCGCTTCCCAACTGACCCACCTGATCTGATATGGTGCATGTGCTTGGCTTGTGTTGAAATCATCATGGCTCTTGCTTCTTCACTGATCCTTCATTGCTTTGTCCTATATCTTGCCTTTGCTTCATGCAATTGCAGCTAGATATATGCTTTTTATATATATATATATATATATATATATATATATATATATATATATATATATATATATATATGGTCATTGGCCGAGCCCATTGGCGCACTATATGAGTTATATGGGTCGGTGGGTTGGGCTAGACCTGAGCCCAACACATCTGTCTAAATGGGCTTTTTTTCCCTGCCCTAACTTGACCCACAACCTGACCTAACTTGGGTCCAAACCCAACTTAGAAGTGGGTGAGGCCAATTGACCCAAGGGTCAACCTGACCCATTGCCCACCCCTGCTTGACAATGTGCCATATATCTAAAAGGTGGGACATACCATTGTGATTGACTGGTATCAAAATAAGGTAGATTCGTTCATTGAGCCGAGTGTTGTTGGACGTGGCCCATCATGGGGCCACTTTGTCAACCCTTGGTGGGCCCACATAACTTGTTCGCAACGCTTGATTATAACCCCCTCAGCATTTTTCTTCTTTAAAAAGTGGTAATTTGATGAGCTAATCCATTCGTCATTTGATTAACCATCTATATTGTCTTTCTTTACGATGTTATGTAAAAGTAAGTTGGCAAAACGAATGGATCGTGTAGATATACAATGTATACATCGAAGTGGCCCCATGGTTAGGATCGCACCCACCTGGCTGGATCTAAGGACACAGCTTATAGCTCAAAGTTTGAGATATGGATTCTCTTTAAAAAGGTGAAATTCAAATTTCACAACATCTTCTCAAGTTAGAGATTTTATAAGATATCCAGACATCACATGATTTTTCTCAACTGGCTTTGATATCACTTGTTGACTCCAAACTCCTTGGGCCCTACGCCCAAACTAGGGATGGAAATGGGTTGGTTTAGGCCGGACCAAGCTAGCATGACACTTTAGGCCCTACGCCCGAACTAGGTTAGGCTTAGAGCATTAGGCCCAAGCCCAAGCCCAAACTGTAAAAATTGATTGGACATTATCCTCATCAAAGCCCAACTCAAATATTGATAAAGTCTTTATTTCCAACTTTAATGGTCCACCCAAAAATTGATAAAATATTTATTTCCAACTTTAATGGTCCTAAGCCATCCGTTGCTCAAGTGAGCGCACATGCAAAAAATATATAATAACAACAACAATAATAAAAAATAAAAAGAACAAAATAATAATTTACATTTAAGACACATGAGTTGTCTAATCATGATGAAAATGACATTGGTAGGATATAAGATGTTCATGTGAAGTTGGGTCCAAGCTGTTGGGTTAGGCTAGGTTGGGCTAAAATGCCCTGAGCCCATGTGTGCTCAAAAATTTGATTGAGCCATGAAAGTTTGGCCAAGCTTATAGGTTTAAATCTAGTCCAAAGCTTATTCAACTTGTGAGGCCACTTGGCCCATTGTCACCCTTAACCCATAATATATAACTAAAAAAAAAATCACTAAAATGACAGGGTCCACTTTGTATCAATTATAAACCAAATACATATGTGATATATAACTCAAATTCATTAGCAGAATAATAAGCCCCACTTTAAATGGATCACAAACTAAGATAAAAGAAGAGAGATGATATTTTAGCTGTAAATTTATGGATGCTTTGTGGAGGCAGCTTTATTTATATTATAGCAATAACATTGGGGGACATTTTTTTACACCGCAATTAGTTTTAAATGACAGATGGCCTTGTATGTTTAAGGTCATGAAAATATTTTTTAAATAAAGTTATGAGAATTTTAAGAATTTGAAAATGTGCATGCTTAACAATGTTCAGTTAAAATTTTAATATCAACCCTCATTCGACTTGGTTTGAATAATTATTCCTATTTGGTTTATCATAAGTTTCCAATATTGGATCTTGTACATGGAATATGGAGGATTTAGGGAAGGCTTTCCGCAATTCAATAAGGATTTGCAAAATTCACGGGATTTCCTCCTAAAATCATGAGCTAGTAAGTTCTTGTGTTGGGAAGGAAGGCGAGGCCCATCTTGATATTTGTGAGGAATCCACCTTATCCATCTGTTTTATAATATCATTTGGGGGTAAGGGACCAAAAATAAGGTAGATTTAAAACTCAAGTGGGCCACACAAGAGAAAAAAAAAAGTGAGGATTGAGTGACCACCATTGAAACATTCATATGGCCACAAAAGTTTTGTATCATGATAAAGTTTTTTATGTTGTCAGTTCATCATGGCAAGAATGAACTTATAAATGGTTCGGATGACATATAAACATCAAGGTGGAGCTTGGGAAAGTTTCAACGGTAGGAAATTCTTTCCCCACTCTTTCCTCTCGTATGGCCCACTTGAGTTTTGGATCTACTTGACTTTTGGTAGCATGTCCTAAAATGATCTCACAAAACGGATGGACGGGGTGGATTACTCACAAGCATCAAGGTGGGCCCCACCTTATTTCTCACTCTAGTTTTCAAACACGATTTTCGAAATTAATAGTTATTTTCCATGTACAACCAAACACTAAATTAATCAAAACATGTATTTAAGCCCTACATCCTACATGATCCACAGGCCAAAGTGAATAACTCACTCCCATGCCCTTAAGAGACAATCCATCAATAAGTGCATTTACTACAAAAAAAAACAATTCCATCCCACTTAATACCATCTAAATCCATGTGCCAAACACCCATTTAAGGTTTGTATTTTCTAAAACAAAACAACAAAGGCTAAAGCTATTGACACTAGCATTGAGGTTCTCTACAAAGCTCAGTTTCCTAAGTGCTTACAATGGTTACTTTCCTAATTAGAAAAGTTACATAGGTATAACTCCCTTGGGATCCACCTTTTTTTTTTTGTGGGAACCCTAGTTAGTACACACCCATGTCAGTACACACACTCCTAGTTAGCCCCAAGGATCAATACCAAGACCTCAAGTGTCGAAATGAGGTATCTCCACTCGGTTTGCCAGTTGAGCTTTGGATCTAGGTGTTCATGGGATCCACCCTTCCATCAAGTATGAGGCCCAAAAGTCATGATCATCTAAAACTCATATAAACCACACATGACATAAAATAGTTGAAGAAGAACACCAACCATTAAGTTTATACAGGGCCTACCATAGTATTTATGTGCCACCTAATCCATTCATGTGGTGCACATCATCATGATGAAAGGATGAAAAAAATCATAGCATTCAAAGACTTGGGCTATACCATTTAAATGTAGAGATTTTAAATGTAATATTTTAGGGTGGCCCACTTAAAAGTTGCATAAGTCTATTTTCTAAATCAAGGCCAAACAAGGTGTAATATACCTGATAGATGATATAGATTTTTGTAGATGTTAAGTGTAACGCCCTGAAAATCGGGGGTCGAGTAGCAACTCAACTCCCAAGTTCCAAAACATCACTTATGCAACATATATGCTTATGATTCAATGTTGTTTGAGTTAGTGCATTAATCATGAGTGAGATTATATCAAAACAGTAATTCATACTCTAGATCAAGTTATAAAACGCAAGCGAAAGACTGAAAGATATAATTAATTGTATACAAAACAAAAGATCACGATCAGTCTCCAGAGTATGAATATAACACTGAGTCACCATGTATATGAAATATTACAAAAGTCAGAAGTCTCAAAAATAGTTCAACTGTAATAAACCTTGTAGCCCCGTCAATCCGGATAGCCTAAGCGAAGCCATTGGAGAACTGCATGTAAGAGTGCTCATCCTGATCGTCGTAATAATCAGGCTCCGCCTCAAGAGTCACGCCATCATCTGAAATCAAGACAAAGTCTGGTTGGTGTTTAAAACACCATCCCGTAACGTGGGAGTGAGTGATCAACTCGGTGGAACAATAAAGCATAAGTTAACATGTTATCAATTCAGTCAAGCAGTAATGATAAATAGTAAATCACACATTCATAAGTACTCTTGTTAATGCAAGAATGGTATGAATGTATGATACATGCATTCGCTTACGCTCCCTCAACGATTTCATCTCACGTTCGCGCATGACAACACTGCCTCAGTGCTTGACCTGCTGCGCCTGAATGCACGCGTAATGCGGTGCATGCATATGATTACCAAGTTCTTATTAGTTCTTTTCATACAGCAGGGTTGGGAAACTAACGTACCTCTCTTATTTCATTTCCCAAACAATAATCCATTCTAGGGTCGTCAGTCCTAGTGAATCTCATACGATATTGCGATTCTGAGTCGCTACAATAGGCTCGTCGCCAAATCACTACAGGCCTAATTTATACTTTAGATGTTACGGAAAGGCTCGTTGCCTCTACGCAGACTCAAAGTATACTCGAGGTCACTACAAAGGGCTCGTCACCAATTAGTGTAGGCCGACAACTCGAATACAGTGTCTCATACCACCGTATTCGGCTCACAAGTCTGGTTGCTCACTGGTTACTACGGGGAGTCTCGTCGCCCCAGCGTAGGCCGACAGCTCGACCACGGTGTCCCATACCACCATGTCTTGCTCATGAGTCTTAGCGGATCGAAGTACCAAGGTTAAACGGGATTTCACTGGTGAGTTTAGTACCTTAGGTTCAAGCAGTAGCGTCCATACATAGTGAACATATATCGACACATTGGGTTACTTGACGAGCTCAACTAGCACGAGCGCACATTGCATCGATTGACATGAAGTGCATAAGCACCTCATGTGGCCTAACCACTGCCGACGACCAACACATGACTCGAGTTTGTTGAACACGTCATACGTGGCGAATGAATCTCAGCCACGACTTCAAAGCCTGTTACTGATTGGCTGGACTATAACATAGCCCCAATTACATTCAATCCTTAACTAGAAAGCATGTATAGTAGTCTAAGCAGAGTTAACAAAGTAATTTAAACATGTTAACAAGCATGTTATAAAGCACAATATAAACAGGAAATACGAACACATACACTTCATAAGTAAGCGATTAACTTAAATAACTTGCATGAAGGAAATCATACACATCTCTAAGGTAATTGAGAATCCTATCTCCACACCCACCTAAAGTACCATCATCTAAATACGTATTCATACAAGCATTTTCATAAACACTTAGAATACACTTATTAACATACATAACGTATGTTGACTAAAACATGTATTAGGGCGAATCCTTTCGCCGAGTAGCTATTACACGTATACCTAACATATGTACACAGTAATTAATCATGGCAAACATACTTTCATATTTTATACGTATACAGTATTTTCTACAAATATACAGAATATACTAAACGTCATAATTTACATACGTAACTGAATCGCAAAAAGAACATCGCATTTTGCATGTGAAATAGCACCCATATCATAAATCTATCATTATCTGACATTGAAAGCTTTGAAAACATTAACCTATACGTCTATAGTCCGCACCTTATGCCGTAGAAACAAGTAACAGACTCAGTTTAATCACCAAGTCTTTATCAATTGTAGAACGGCAACCTATGGCATGAAATAAGTTAGCTATTTCATCATTTACACTAGTCAACTCTCTATAACTGATTAGGGTTAGGATTTCTTACCCGAAAATGGAATCAGAATCGCTAAAAAAGCGATACAGTAGTGATGGATAGGCACGAAGAATAACAGGGATCGATTCCCAGGAATGATTCCAACTTCTCTCACACTTTCTCTCTATTTACTCTCTTCTCTCCCCTAGGGTTTTCTCAAATTCGTATGGAGTGAATAAGAGAGGGTTTAAGGTCCTTATATAGGCCTAAAACTGATGAGAATAACCCCAGGGCCAAGGTATACTTAAGTTATGTCTAAAGGGCATCTGTTTCAGCTCAACGGAGTATTTCCAGAGCCCCCCTTGAGCCGAAGGTCGGACTTAAGCTCACAGACTAAGGATCTGGGTCGAGTTAAGGTTTCATTCTAGTCGGATTCCCAAATCACACGTGGCGGACTAGTTTCAGTTCAACGGTCACCGGAACTCGATCAGGGTTACAAGTACACGGACATGTGTATGAAATTTTTCCTGATCCGAGGGTGTATTTGGGTCAGATTTTGATGGTTTGATTGCTTATATCAGGCCCGCAAGCGATAGGTCTCAGATTACTTAAATTAGATTTAATTTCTAAAGAAATCTACGTTTTCTCACTCTTCACTCCGGGCTCAAGCAAATAGCCCGGGGACACAATCTGGGTTTAATTTCCGAGATGGTTATTAAGCCCAGCAAGGCGGTCCTAAATATATAACTTTATAGTAATCGGACTTTCGACGATCTGATACGGAGTTTCAATGTGCTCTCGAGAGCAATTAGGTAATGAGATTGATCCTAAATTTCAGGGTAACTTAGTGTCAATGATTCTACAAGTTTCGGATCTTGCAGATCGTATTTAAAGTGCTTCAAGCGAATTTCACAGCTAATCTCGACTAGCACTTAGTTAACTTTGTCTAATTCCTAAAGGATTTGATCCTGAGCGATTTCTGCCTGAGGTGGTACTCGGGTCTTTGTACGGAATTTTCTGAGACATTACATTAAGTCATTCATCGTGGGTAAAGGAAACTCCAATAGCTACCTACAAGATACCCAAGCCTTTTTAGATTTTCATCATTATCTCTTTCTTTGTTTCTCTCAGTGCTTCACCTTTAGCATATTTAATTTATATTTCATAATACTATATTATTTTTTAAGCAGAGTTTCTAATTATTTTATATAATCATATGTATATATCAGCTAGGTTAATAATTTATGTAGAAGTCGAGATTTTTACTATAGAATTTCTCAAAATTGAGCTAAAAATTTGCGTAGAGGTTGAGATTTTTATGACAAATTTCCTCATAAATTAAGATTTTACCAAATAATGTGCCTTTTGAGCAGCAAAATTACTTACATGAACTTTATTTTTAAAAAGCAATAAAGTTAAGAATTGTGATCTCACAAGATATTCCTATAATATCCAACCCATCTAATAAATATAACCAACTACAATGTTCGAAAGAATAGAAAATTTGGTCAATCTAAATATAAGATAAGCTACAAAATAAAAAACAATATACAGTATCTAAAAGTATCAAAATGCAAATATTTTGTATGTATGACATCTGTCCATTTTTCCAAATCATTTTAGGGCATTATTCTAGAAATGAAGCAGATTTAGTAAACAGTAGAGGTGGGCATTTCATACCCGAACCGCTGGATCCGACCCGATTCGAATAGAACCGACGGTTAAGATCGGATAGGATCGGGTAGCAGAAACCAGATCCGAAATATTTTCGGGTCGATTTCGGATAGACCATGTTCCGACCCGACCCGACCCGACCCAGAATCTGACCCGACAGGATCCGACCCGAACAAACCCGACCCGACCTGTATATATTAGTATATATAAAAAAAAATTACTTTTTTACCAGAGCGACTATTTTTTTACCCTACCCTAACCGCGTCTCCCCTCTCACCGCCCGAACCCTAAAAATCCCCAAATCTTCTCTACCTTACCCGCTAATACCCATCTATCTACCTATTAACAATCTCTCTCTCTCTCTCGCTCTCTCTCTCTCTCTCTCTCTCTCTCTCTCTCTCTCTCTCTCTCTCCATGGATTCCACCACTAACTGTTTCCATCATTGTTGTCGGAGATGGGATTTCAGGTAAGAATAGCCGAACTGTCAGATTTCTGTATGGAATTCCGTCGCAGACCATTTGACGTTTTATTTTTTGCAAATTTTTCGTGTCACGTTTCGAAGGTATTTCGGCTGTGAAGGTGTTAGCGGAGAACGGGGTGGAGGATCTGGTGATTCTAGAAGCGTTGGATCATATCGGGGGTAGGATTCGTAAAGAGGATTTCTATGGATTGAATGTGGAGACTGGTGCGGGTTGGATCCAAGGCGTTGGTGGGAAAGAATCCAACCCTGTTTGGGAACTCACCTGCAAATCCGACCTTCATACCTGCTTCTTCGATTACAGCAATGCCAGATACAAAATCTCTCTCTCTCTCTCTCTCTCTCTCTCTCCCTCTCTCTCCCCCTCTCCCTCTCCCTCTCTCCTCTTTTTTTTTTTTTTCTCTTGTTATGGATCTGAACCTAGGCCAATCCAATTCGACTCGGTTTTCCTGACCGAGTCTAACTCGGATCGGTCCAGGGCAACGTGGGTTAGGATCGGATTGGGTCAAAGGGCCAGGACTCGGTCCTGGTTCTGACCGAGTTCGGGTTAGCCCATGCAGGACTCATACCTGGTCGAGTTGGGCCAAATCCGATTCGACTCGGTCTGATGCCCAGCTCTAGTAAACAGGTGGACCACGCCATAGGAAACTGTGGTGATTGACTTGACTATTAATGGACCGCAAAAGTTTTGAATCAAGCCGTTATTTGTCCTTTTTTTTTTCTCCCTTCGTCCACCTGACCTTATCAACAGATTTGGCAAATAAACACTACGAAAAGATTAAGGTGCCCCTAACAAGTTTTTAATGGTATGATATTCAATCACAACTTTTTCCTAGAGTATAGTCTACCTAGGATTTGGATCTTCTTTATTTTTGGGATGTACACCCTAAAATGATCTGAAAAAAAAGATGGACGGTGTGGATACAGAATACATAAGTCAAGGTGGGCCCCACAGTAAGGGCCGCACTATCTTCCCTGGGGAAGCGGATTGCGTACTGAGTAACTCAGTACGCTAAGCTTACTGAGTAAACTCTGTGGGGTCCACGTGATTTACATATTTTATCTACTCCGTCCATCCATTTTAATAGATAATTTTATTGCTTGATTCAAAAAATGAGATATATCCAAATTTAAAGTTGACCTCACCACTGGGAATACTGTGAATTGAAATTCTACCGTTGAAAATTTCTTGGGGCCTACAGAAGTTTTGGATCAAGCTGATATTTGTGTTTTACCTTCATCCATGTCTTTGCAATCTTATGAACATGTTGGATGACAAATAAACATCACTGTGGGCCCTAGCAAGGTTTCAACTGTGAAAGTCATTATTCACATTGTTATAGTGTGGTCCACGTGAACTTTGCGAATACTTATATTTTAGGCTCAACCACTAAAATGATTTGGAAAAACGGATGGACGGCGTGGATAACCCACATACATTCATAGTACGCCCAACTGAGTTTACTCAGTACGATAAAAGCGTACTGACTGACTCATTACGCAATCCTATTTCCCTGAGGGAGTCTGGGTCTCATCTAATCCGCTCCCACACTGGCCAGGTAGCTGGTCGAAAAGCTCTGTGGGTCCCACCATAATATACGTGTTTTATCCACGCAGTTCATCCATTCGGCCCGTTCATTTTATGACATGAGCCCCAAAAATGAGGCAGATACAAAGCTCGAGTGGACTACACCACAGGAAACAGTGGGGATTAAACGCCTGCCGTTGAAGGCTTCTATGGCCACAGCAAATCAGCATTCGTCTGCCCTCACAGCAAATCCCAAGTAATTTTCAGCAATAACCAGGGTCGTTCCTGTAATTTGAGTCGACAAATATAGCCTCGCTTGAAGCAAGTTCTTCTGCAATGGCCTACAGCTGAGAGGAACGGAGTAAACAGACCCACCATCGTCACACACTACCCAAACCCTAATTCTCATTCCCTTCTTGCACAGATCGTTCGTCTGTAAATCGAAAGTAGTGTTTCTTTCTATGAAATCCAATGGCTCTGGTACGATCTCAGACGATTCGGCATCTGTACCGTTCCATCCAACTCCGAGAAATCTCATCTCTGTAAGTGGCGGATTGCGACCTTCGTTTTTGATATTTTTATATATATATATATATATATATATATATATATATATATATATATATATATATATATATATAGTTCTGTTCTGCGATCGATTTTCGTTTGAAATGAAGTGGTGTAGGTTAGCAGATACGCTAATGGTGCGCATTTTCAGTCGTTTGGTTTTCTTTCTTTCGCCGTGATGGAGTCGTGGTCTGTGGCCACTTCACTGTATGGGTTGCGCGGTCGGTGAATCCGGACATTTCGCATGGTGGAGCCCACTATGGATGTGCTTTGGTTTATAAAAAGAGCTTCGATGGGATATGTCTTATATCTGATCAGTATGAGACGTGGTTGTCAAGAGCTGGGCCCACCAGATGGACAGTTCATATTCACCAAACACGCCATTTTTGGTCCATTGTTTGATGGGTTAGAGTCGGCCGCCGAATGAGGAATTATATGATCCCTGGTGTAAGGATGTGTATGGGTTTTGGTCAGAACTAGTGGAGCCCATGATTTGGTGATCCAGGTGATTGGTCTGGTGGGCCCCACCATGGATTGGGGACAATCCGAACACTTTGATTACTGTTAGTGTATTGATATGGCTGATAAAAAGTACATCAGCTATCCCCATTTAGTGGAGAAAATGGCAAAGACATGATGGGTAGGATCTTCCGCGCTTAGATTTTTGAGGGAATACTGTGTAGTCTATCAACAGCAGGGCCTATCAGATCAATGGTTTGGATCGCTTAACCATGCACCCCACTTGTACAAATTCAAGGTGGAGGGTCTGAAATCAAATAATTCTTATTTTCTTTTACCATATGGTGTCATTTTATTCATATGGTGGATTTTTAGGTTTGGAAGCTTTGAAAGCTACTCGATGCCAGGTGTGATGGGTGGAAGCTCTCGAAGCTACTTGAGTCCAGGTGTGACGGGTACTCGAACTTCTACATATATATATATATATATATATATATATATACATATCTTTTGTTCATTTTCTTTTCATTGGTTTTAGTTTTACCTTAGTTCTGTTGACTTCGAGTTAGTGAAAAAGCAATATAATACATCACAAAGCTTGAAAATGAGCCCAAATTGACAGAAAATAATTTTCAATTTTACGTACCAAATATAGAATTGAGGAATCCACTCCATATAAAAAGAAACCATAGGAAGCTAGGTAAGAAGGAAAAAAAAGAAAGATAGGTTGGGTATTGTGCTAGCTTAAGGAGCATCGAACCTCTCAACATTAACCCATTGTAGGTTCAAAAAATTATTTGCTTCAAATGCTAGTTCGATATGTAGGGCCTTGTAGTTGTATACATAGGCTATTGTTTTAAATAGCGGTAGTGTGTTGTGCAGCGTTCAACCCTCTGTAGCGTGTAGCGTAAGCTACACGACACTTACATTTTTTAAATTTAAAATAGAAAAAATATGATAAATAGTAAGAAAAGAACCACACACACACACACACACACACACACACACACACACACACATATATATATATATATATATATATATATAAGATGATTCAATTTTTTTCAAGTATAAGCATATTCAAATAAGTTATTAATTATCATTTATCAAAAGCCAATCCACGTATATAAACCAAATCATATAATTATCATATCAACAACTTTTGTAAGCAAACCACTTTAATTAATAATGTCTAATTGAAACCACAACTCACAAGTATGAAAAGAAATTAAAATCCCACAGGTTGAGAGTATTATGTACAAAATACAAAATATAGAATACAATTATCATTTATGAAAGAAAGTAGTGTACACTATGACACTACACATGCTACGTGTATGCTACGATGCTATAGCATTGTAGCTACGCTATGGATGCTATTCAAAACACTGGTATAGGCCTTCGTATTTCCACTTTCCTAATTAAAGCATAACACAAAATGTTTGCTCACTTAGCAAGTCTTAGTGAAAAAGGGAAGTAACTACTAGCCAAGAACAAAATCATGCTCAACCAGGTGTCTTGTCAACTAGGATGGCCACTTCAACCTACGGGCCCCTGCAGGTCAGGCCAATCGGACAACTTAAAAAGGGCATTTGCTTGGTCCTTTGGCTCCTCATACCATTGGATCATTCATTGACCAACCAGATGCTCCCTTCTCTTGATTTATGGATCAGTGAGCAGGTCGGGCCGTATTTGTGCCTCCTTTGAATTCTTAATGGATATATGGCCTGAATGCATCAGAATACATCTTTTATCTGTTTTTTTTTCAATTCACTATATGAACGTTTGTTTGGATTAGAAAAAAAAAAGTTTGTTCAGTTTGATTGACTTCTTGATGATGTGATATACTCCAGGAGTCAGGTGCCGCACAATTTTGACATACTCATGTAGTAAGGGCTATGACCATTTTCCTCCGAAGGTTGGACTTGCAAAGCCACTCCGTTCGTCAATGGTACTTGCTTATTATTGACAACTCCATTGTTTTATCACCTCTAATCTCTCTAGTGAAAGCATCTCTCTCTCTCTCTCTCTCTCTCTCTCTCTCTCTCTCTCTCTCTCTCTCTCTCCCCCTCAAGTTTATGCTTTGGGAAAATCTAACTTGTGTAGTGCACAAATTAAGTTACTCCACCACCACCACCACCATCGTCATCATTTTCTTCATTGAAGCATTGTCCCTGCGATTTGGGTTGGCTTTACGAATCTTGTTTTGCCAGTCAACCTGATCTAAGGAAAGTGAACATGCCTTCATATCCCTTCTCCCACCTTAACCTTAGTCCTTTTGGGTTGTCTTCTCATCCTATTTTCAGGTCTTCAAACCTATTCAACATTCCCCTCATTGAAGCCTCCCCTGGTCGTCATTCAAATGATAGACCGCCTCACTATGCTCCCCATCATTCTAATTGCCACATATGGTACAAAAATGGGTAAGTGGTAGAATATTCTCTGATCTGTATCATTCATCTGGTTGGCGCAGCTGTGAAATACCCATTACCAGAAAACACAACGATCTACACATCTACAGATTAATTGTGGACAGGAATGTTGGAAACCTACCATTCTGATGGGTTGGATTGTCTATTCCTTGCGATATTTGCACTATGGCCCATCCATGTCATCTTTCACTCAATGATCAGTTTGGATTGCCAGAATATGGTGACATGTACCCTATTTTTGTGCAACGCAGGATATAATTTGTGTGCGACACACAAGGCACAAAAACCTTTTTGTGTTTGAGGTCGGAAGTATGCATATTGTTGCTGTTGTCTTCTTCTTCTTCTTCCTTTTATGAATTCTACATACTCGTTTTTATCTTGGCTATTTCAACTTACTTTCTGATTCATTTCAGGTTACTGAATTATCAGTATTCTTGAATGATATGAGATCAATGTCGACAGTAGTCAAGGCACCTCCTCAAGCACGACCAGCGGTATGTATCTTTTCCTTTATTTTACAACTACATATAAATAAGTATAACAGGTGGGGTTGATCTTTCAAAATAAAGTAACAGGCGGGGTTGGGATTGATAATCCTTTAATCTGGTATGGCTTGGGCCTAGAGAACTTGCTCCTTTCTAGGCTTGAGCTGACCTAACCCTGGCCTGGTCCATTGGCATTCCTGCCTTGAAGGTTTGAATCTCCTCGCCATTTCGTATTACAGTTAAGCAGTCAACATGTAGGAGAACGGTCACAATTCATGCTATTGTTCTTTTTGCATTTAAAGAGTGTTATTTGACATCTTGCTCATGAAGAAAGTCAAGAATAGGTTGAAATGGTTACATTGGATGTAGATCTGACATAACTTAGGAAAATGAATGAAGAGAAAGAAAGGGAATGTATCCTATGTTCACAAATAGTGTCCTTTTGTGTTCCTTAAGACAATTTGTTGTTGCAATAAAGAATTAAAAAAGGGTAAGAGGATGTAGATCTGAGGTAGGAGAAAAGCAAAGTAGATTAGGGAAGCATAATGATAAATCTTGTTCTCAGTAATTTCCTGGGATATTTATAAAAAGGTTTTTACATATAGCACCCTCGCTTTTGGCCCAAAGACAAATAACACCCTCTCTCATTTATTTAAAAACACCCTTTGCTTTTTAAATATGGTAAAAAACCACCCTGCCATTTATGCATTAGATGGAAAAACTAATCATTATTAGATTAGACTGGTTGGCAAAATCTTTTTTAAAAATGACATTATAACCCCTCCCAAACCCCCAAATCCCAACCCTAACCCCTAAGTTTTTGAGATTTGGAGATTGGCTGAGTTGTGGAAAATTGAAAAAAAAAATTAAAATTTTTTCAATTTCTCGCAACTCAGTTGCAGTCTTTGGGTCCAAACATAAAATCAAATATGTATGTAATCAACGATGTTAGTCAACGATTCGGTATTGGGGAGACTATTGTTAACCAACTGTTGGAAGAATGATTTAACCGAAAAGCAACTGGTTTTATCTGGCCTCCATATTAACTTGTCATTGCTAGACTGATCTGGCACAATTCTGAAAATGTGATCGAGGAGAGCTACATACTGATTTCCCAATCTTGAAGGTTTCTTCTGCAGGCCACATTCCACACAACTTTCCCACATTGAATTTCATAGCAGGAAGCAACAAAAACCTCTTGGTTAGGGGCAAGGAGAAAAATATTCCGAAATTCATTTTTCAAAGGCCTGTCCCCTACCCATAAATCTTGCCAGAAACGGATATTGTCTCCCTTCCCAATCTGCAATCCAACTCCTTTGATCACCACCCTTTGCAAGGACATAATACCCCTCCAAAGATCAAAAGCCCTATAGAAGGTGGAATCCTTGGTCCACCAACCTCCAACTAAACTGCCGTATTTATTTTTGATTAGCTTGTTCCAAAGAGAATCTCTTTCGGATCCTAATCTCCAGATCCACTTACCTAAGAGAGCCTGATTCATTTTCTTAAGGTCCTTGACCCCTGCTCCACCTTCCTGGAAGTGTTTGTAAACCTCTTTCCAAGCAACTAGATGGAATTTCTTTTTCTCTTCCTTGCCATAAGAAATCCCTTCTTAATTTTTCCAAAGTGTCCATGATTGTCGGCGGGCATTTGAATAATGACATGAAGTATAATGGGAGATTTGATAGAGTGGCCTTGATGAGGGTAAATCTCCCTTCCAGCGACATATATCTACACTTCCAAGAAGCCAAATATTTTTCAAACCTGTTTATGACCTTGTCCCAAAGATACTTAGGGGGTCTACCAATACAAAGGGGAAGCCCAACAAAAGTGGTCGGGAAGGAGGCTGTAGAGCAGTGGAAATCTTCCGCATAATTCCTTAACTCCTCTTCCTCCATATTGACACCAAGCATCTTAGATTTAGCCATGTTAATTGTAAGCCCCGAGACAGCTTCAAAGCAACAAATCGTCGTACGTAAGTTATTATCCTTTTCTATATTTGCTTTGCTAAATAGAAGAGTATCATCCGCAAACCGAATATGGGAAATCGGAGTAGCCATACCTCTCACACTAATTCCGCTTAAGATACCTGCTTCTTGGCCTTTTTGGAGCATTCTTGAAAGGGCCTCCCTGACTATGAGAAATAGGGACGCGGATAGAAGATCACCTTGCCGCAAACCTCTAGAACTTTTGAAAAAACCTTTCGGGGATCCATTAATTAATATAGAAAAATGAGCCGAACCGACACATTCTCAGATCCACCCTCTCCACTTGTCACCAAAACCCATCCGCCTTAGCATGTATTGCAAAAAGTCCCAATCCACATGATCATAAGCTTTTTCAATATCCAACTTGCAAAGGATACCTTTCTTCCCTGATATATGACCGGAATACAAACATTCATTTGCAATGAGAGCACAATCGAGGATCTGTCTACCTTGAATAAACGCACTTTGATTTTCAGATATGACCTTCCCAATAACTTTCTTTAGCCGAGACGCCAAGACCTTTGCCAAAATTTTGTATGGACCTCCTAACAGACTGATCAGCCGGAATTCCTTAAACGTGGCTGCACTCGGAATTTTAGGAATTAGGGCAATAAAGGAGGCCCCAAGACCTTTTGAAAGCCTGCCTCTTTCAAAGAATTCAGAAAGGAAATTCATAACGTCGCCTTGAATAACATCCCAAAACTTTTGAAAGAAGAGAATAGGGAATCCATCAGGCGTAGGGGCTTTATCTCCACCTAGAGAGTCCACAGCTAACTTCACTTCTTCAGGGCTAAATGGGACTTCTAGAGCTATAGCTTCTTCAGCTGACAGCCCATCTACGTGAAGGTTATCCAACTTTGGTCTCTCCCAAACATCTTCCTTGAGTAGCGAATCGAAAAACGAGATAGCCTCATCCATAATTTTTTCTCTATCGTCGATACGGACATCATTTACAACTATATTGCTGATCTTGTTGTATTTGGCATGCATACAGGCAATACTGTGAAAAAACTTTGTGTTTTTGTCGCCCTCCTTTATGCACTTAGCCCGAGATCTTTGCTTCCAGAAAATTTCTTTTTCTAAAGCCTTGGCTGATAACGACTGAATGAGCTGGATTCTCCTGGTGAGAATATCAGAAGACATGAGACCATCTTCAGCTCTAGCATCTATCTGCTGCAACTCTGTCAGAATCGAGTTTGTTTCCTATTCTCTTATGCATAGCTCCTGTTGCTTCCAAGCTTTGATTTTATCTTTCAGATATCTGAATTTACTGCATAATATGTAGCTGGCAAATCCTTCCAAATCCTTCCACCTGGCATTCACCCCACCAATCGACGATCTTCTGGTAGAACCCTTCGATCTGAAGCCATGAAATCTCGAATCTGAAGGGTTTCGGGCCGCAATTTAGCTCCTCATATGAAAGAAACACCGGGCAATGATCAGACGTAGTTCTCGGGAGAACTGATTGAAAGGACGATGGAAAAGATTCCAGCCAATCAGGGGACAACAAAAGCCAATCAGGGGACAACAGAAATCTGTCCAGTCTGGAGAAAACTGGATTCATTCTCCCATTAGTCCAAGTAAATCTAGATCCATGCAGCGGGAGGTCCACAAGCTCCTAATCGTCGATCCAATGCGAGAAGGCTCGCATCGCCGGAGTGACTTTTCTGCCATGGGATTTTTCTTCTGTGTATCTTGTGATATTAAAATCTCCAACTAAACACCAAGGGCCGTCGAATCTCTGCCTTATAGAACTCGGCTCTTCCCAAAATTCTTGTCTTTTGGCTGCACTGGTGGGACCGTAAACTGAAGATATGAGACACCGAAAACTTGAAGATATATCTTGTAAAACGATTGAAACCGAAAAGACACCAACCCAATTGTTTTGGAGCGACCATTGAGAAGATTTCCATGTAGTCAGAATGCCTCCTGCACTACTGATGGCATCACAACACACCCATTTAACATCTTTGGCTTTCCAAAGGGATCCTAGAAGAGAATCATTAAAGAGATGAACCTTAGTTTCCTGAAAGCACACCACGTCTGCGTTACTTCTATCACTGGCATCCTTGATAAGTCTTCTTTTCTGCTTTGATCCCACCTCTCTAACATTCTAAGAAAAAATCTTCATTGGGGAACAGATCTGCCCCGCTTACCCTGATGCCCTGTTTCCGCATTGAGCTCGGTGAGCATACCGGAACTGAGGCCTACCCGATGAATCTCTCTGTTACTGCATGATCTGGGCAGGCGACTTCTCGGGGATTTCGATTCTGCTAATGGTCTTCCGCGATTCTCAACACACTGAAATAAAGCTATGTAGTCCTCCGGGCGATCCCCGAAAGATAGCCCTATGGACCTACCAACGTGGCCTATTGCATCTTTGATTAATTTCTTTTTTTTGTATAATTTCTATCAATTTTGCTTTATGCCCTTCGACTTCCGACATCTCTCCGTTGAGTCTCTCCTGCTCTGCTGAGGTTGCAACAAAAATCTGTAAAGGTTCTGCCTCAATTATCCCGTCACCGATTCCTTCTTAGAAGAGAGATACTAGGGTCTGGTCTGACAACGCACCATTCGATGATAAAGGGGAAGAGGAAAGAGAGACTGGAGAAGCTGGATTGTCTGAGTTATATGAATCATTGTTGAATTCGGTCACTACTTCATCGTCGTTGGCCTGGAGATTTGAGTAGAACAGGCTCCCCTGAAATTTCATTCTATTATTACCAATCAACATTTGCACTCCCAACTGTTTTTCTCGAAGTGGAGGAGGGCACTTCCAAGCAACCCTAACGTTCTGAGAATGAGGAAGGTCTTCCGCAGATAAGGAAAGCTCTGATATTTACTGTTCTGATGGTGAAGGGTAGTAGACCAATCTACGGTCAGAATTAGGGTCCGGATGCAAAGAAAGGTTGAGATTAACCTTATCTTTACCTGAAGGGCCCGAAGCTAGACCAGCCTCGGAACCCGAATCGACTAAAAGGTTATTAAATTGTAACAACCCTTCAGGATTTAACCCGAGGCTACCACGTGTCCCTGGCAGCCGATGGTATTGATTACCCTCTACATGTGTCGGAGCAGCAACATCATTAGAATGACGTGGTAGGAGCTTGTCCGTCCATGTACCCATCTCTGTATCTCGCGAATCGAGATCTCTCTGTAGGATGCAGTCATCGGGACCTTCATTGACACGCATCTGTTGCTGAGCCGTCTCTTGTACGCTATCAGTCTGATAACCAGCTGGAGAGATAAGACACTGGTTTGGTACTCCAACGGAGCACGGAACTCAAATATCTTCATGCTCCCTGGCTGCTGCCACCATCTTCGGAGGCGATCGAGCAGTTTCCTTGCATCTCCAAAGATCTCCCCACCTTGGGATGTGATCGTTCTTCATGTCCCTTTGGATTGGCAACTCTATCTTCCTATTATCGGCCATGACCTGAATATGCAGAGGAAGGGCGTCCCCCTTCTTTCTCCTTACCCGAACTCTGATCACCCCCATCTCTTCTCCAATCTTTGTTTTTGGATCTAATTCAATGAATGTCCCCAGGCATGCTGCAACTTCCATGAAGAAATCGTCATACCAGAACTCCAAGGGGATCGTCCAAATGAGAAACCAAACATCTTCCATGCCAAAAAATGAAAATTCGTCCCACCTCTGTATACGAACAATCGGGCCATCCGAGAATAGTGCACCCGCCATGAAAAGAATGTCCGGATTAACTCCCGGACAGACTTTGACCCAGAGTTCATTGTACCCTATCGGTTTGATGATGTAGTTCTCCGATTTCATATTACTGCATTCATGGATTCACTTTCTAACTTGAGAAATGGAAATCCCTTCTCTTGTTGTCACCACCATCGAATCTTGTAAATCTCCCCTGGATTTTTCCAACCGATCTTGATTAATACTCAACACGTAACGTTTCTGTTCGAGGACTTGATTCTTCTCTTCCTCCTCTTTCTTGAACACTAGCTTATTGGTTTCGGCATCTGTTGAAACTCTAGATGAAGTGATGAACCAATAAGCACTTCCTTGAACGATCCTCCCTTTCTATGAGCACCCGTAACTTGCTTTAGCTGGATTTGAGTATTTTGATTTTCATGCCCTTTCTGACCATTCGGAATCTGGGGGGACTCTTTTTTTCTTTGCGTTTAGGACCGAATCTTGCCCTTTGAACCAAAATTTTCATCCCTCCAAAACTTTCCCCATGTAACATGTCAACAGCCCTGGCTAGTTCCTCTTCGGAAGTCATCCTCACCAACGCGAATCCTCTGTAATAGCCTGATGTTCTGTCCCTGGGTATCACCACATCCATGACAGCTCCAGCACGACCAAAAACTCTTGAGACATTGATGGGAAGCCATCCTGCTGGATAGCCTTTGACGAAGAGCGTTGGGTGACTTGCAAGATCTCTCCCCTTTCTAGCATTTTCTTTACCTTTCTCCTTGATGCGCCTGACTTCTTGCCATTCCCCTGAATCTTCCCCGGTCTGATGATGATTCCGGTCGGTCTTCTCAGTTACTACTCTAGAAGGGACCGTGGTAACTCTGTTTAGTTGGAACTCCGAAATATTGTTAGAGTTCTCCAATCTCACCCTGTTTTCCAGTCTCGTCACATATTCCGATCTCTCCCTACTTGCCGGTCTTGCCATAATTTCCGGTCTTCTCGGTCACTGTCTTGCCATACTTTCCGGTCTTCTCAGTCACTGTGTTCCTTGTGAATGGTTTTTTGTAATGTTTTGATTAATAAATATGTATTGATGCCTTTTTTAACAATCACTGAAGTTTCATTGAAAAATTTGACTAATTTCCCTATGTTTCCCCATGTTTCCAACAAGAGCGATACATTACGCGATACAACCTATACATCCCATCCGATAACCGATACGTATCCGTATCCCAAGGCTGTGATACGTAATGCGATACCGATATTTTGAACACTGCCCCTAACGTCTCTTCTCTCTCTTTTCCCAAATCCAAATCCTAACTCTACCCTCTCCCAAACCAAGGGTAAAAAGGTTTTGTCTGTGGTAAACAGTTAACTATAATGGCTCTGACATGATTTCTACTTTTTGCCGATGGATGTTAACCACATGGTGGTTTTTTTTATACTGAATATGGAAACTGGAAGGTGTTAATTGGGAAAACACATGAGGGAGGGTGTTCTCTGTCTTTGAGCCAAAAGGCAGCAGGTTGCTATATGTCAAAACCTCATTTTTAAATTTTGAGGTTTTTCTCAGGCTATTATCGGCAAAATCTCGCTAAATAAAAAATTAAAATATATATTATAAATTAATAAATAATTTCCGAATGTTGATATGTAATTATATAATGAGTTAAACTTTAAATAAATTTTATGTTAATGTCATAATAATTTCATGGAAATTCGAAATGCTGATATTTTGAAAATCTCATGATATTCTTGTGACAATTTTGTTTAGTTTATTTCTTGCAAAAATATCATGAGATTTTCAAAATCTCGGCGATATTTGTTTTAATGATAAAAAGAAAAGACATTGTGGGAAGAAATGGACTTGATTTTAGAATAGAAGAGTTCAGATTCCCATTGCAGAGGCCTTTTTTTTTTTTGGATGGATCCACTGAAGAGACCTCTTCTCTGCCATATACAAAATTTCAACCTTACTGGAGTTGATATTGTAGGAAGATGAGAAGAGACAGATGGAGTTCAAGCCCAAAGTGATCTTATCATTCTAACATGCAAAGTTATCTTCTGATCCTTTTATATAATTGATGCTGTTTTAGAAATAATAGGGAGAAAAACATGGAGAAGGAAAGAGATTTACAACTGACAAGCCCAATCAAAGATACTACCAAATCTAAAAGATAAACACCAATATATGGTGTATTATAGAGCATGGAGGAACTGTGCACTCTCACGCATACCCACAAGACTGTACTCTAACACTCCCCCTCAAGCTAGTGCATAGATATTATACATGCCAAGCTGGCAATAATATCCTCTAAGCAAAGGAACGAAGTCCCCTTGGTGAGAATATTAGCATATCGATCTTCTGAACGAACAAATGATACATGTAGAAAGTTTTAAATAGGGCTACTGGCACATCAGAGACTACAAGCGAGGTCTTCTGGTAGGGTTGAGATTCTGCTGCTTCTTCCAGTGGCTGTTGGAATGGCTGATCACACTTCCGGTGGCTGCAGGATGTACTGGTGGCACTTCTGCTGGCTGCTTTATTATGCGGCAACACTTCCGGTGGCTCTTAACTGCTCCGGCAGCACTTTCAGTGGCTGCAGGACAAGCCAGCAGCACTTTTGGTGGCTCTAGAATATTCCTGCAGCACTTTTAGTGGCTAGAGGACAAATTAACGGCATTTTCGGTGAATTTGGGAATTGCTGACAACACTTCCGATGGCTGGAGGATGTTCTGGCAACACTTTCGGTGGTTCCCATTTTGGGCTTCCAACTAGATCTGTGTAAGCCATCAGATTTTCCAGAACTATGGGCCTCTTATATTGTCATGACAGATTTAAAGGGAAAGGGGTAATGATAAAGGTGTCAAGGCTCTGACAGATTCTGTAGTTGAATATTGTGTTTAATTATCACAGTTGAGTGTGTCCATGATCACATCGGTGTAACTACAATACTAGTTGGTTCCTAGGTCAAACATATTGGCAGTGAACTCTACTTGAGGGGCATGAGTTTCTCATTTTTGTTGAGGGCCTTGAGGCACTTGGTTCTTATTTGCATTGTTTGGATGGCTGGCGAAATACTGATGTTCTACTTTGTCTTTACTGTAATATAGTTGATCCTCCTGTGCTAATGTTTCCTTATGATTATTATATGTAGGGGGCTTTGAAAGTATCCATGGTGAGCCCTGGAATCGTCTATGAGCCATATGCACAACGTGAACCCATTTCATTCTTGCGAAGGTTTGTTACTTCCATATATTTCCATGTTTTCAATGCTTGGAGATCTTCTGTTTGGCATTGTTTTGAACAATTTATTACGTTTGGCATTTGATGTGTAAAGATATGTCATTGAAAGCAATGGAACTTGATCAGAGTTTCTTAGCCATTTTTACCAGTCCATATTGTCATATTTTTTGTTTAAACATTCATAGGCTTGAGTTCTAATTGAATTTTTTTAGAAAGCCAGTAACTAATCAACTTGATGATTTAGTAGGCTCACAATCACTATTTACCTAGATCTCATTGGCACAATATCCCACCCTCAAACAACCAATTTTAGTGCAACTATACCATCACTAGTACAGATATCCCTTCAAAACTCCTTTGTTAAGTTTGTTTGGGGTGAGTAACATGACGGGTGATCTCTTTGAAACTCCTAATGTTGACTCTTCAGTGGCCTATTGTTGGAGGTTTAGGTTGTGATATGTTCATTATTTGAATGTTATGCCCTATGGTTTATGTGTGTTCTTAATTCGAATGTTGTGCCTTGCTGGTTGTTGGCTATCTCCGTGGAGATGCTCTTTTCCTCTCTCTCTCTCTCTCTCTCTCTCTCTCTCTCTCTCTCTAGTTTTTTGGAGAATGTTTCTGAACCAGGCACAGTCCTCTACTCCTCTTTTTGGTTTCATTTATAATCTGTATGGGATGTTTTGTTTCTTCTAAATATTTTAATGATTGAAAGAAATAGTCACAAAATTCTTCTGTTAAATGTATGACAAGTACAACACAAGTATATTAAAATACCTCCATAGAGTCAAAAAATTGCATGAATTTACAAATTATTAAATAAAAAACATCTATTCGTCATCTTTAAAACTTATTTGGTCTACATTCTATGGATTGGCTCTTTCACAAAGTTATTTGTCTTTCAAGTCTCTCCACCAACAGATCCTATTAGACTTTAGATGGTTTTCTTGTAAAAAATAAGAGGTCAAAAGAGACAAAAATGGATGCTTTGTCAAATCCGTCCTAGAGAGAGCAAGTCTTTCTACCAACGGTCCTATAAGATCTTAGGTGATTTCCTATACACAAAAAGATGTCCAACTAGAGGAGGTAAAAAGAGAAACCTTTTTCTAAGACAGGACACAATGTCATTCAACAAATATCCTCCAATCCCACATCCATAGCAGAAATTAACTATCTAGACACACACACACACACACAAATGCACACACGTATGAGCTCTTGCTTTTACTTTACTCTCTTCCTTTGCTTTGGTTTCTTAATTCAGTTCACCTATGGCTATTAGCCTAAATTGTACAAAGCCAGGTTGAAGTGTTTGCACACGCACATGCACACTCACACTTCTTCAAAGCCCACTCAACCGTTGAGGAAGAGTCCCTTTAATGACCAAGAGCTTCGCATGGTTTGAGCTCCTGACCACCGGTCCCGAGAAGATTAACTCGACATTTCACAGATCATCCCCTTGAACCACCACATCCCAAAAGCCATCAGATTCCTCAAAGAGTTTCCGTCAACATCGAGCTTCCAAGTTCCAACATTCCCAGGGTGTTCCACTGATGGAAATCATCAATCACTAAGGGCTTGTTTGGATTCCCGTTTAGGGTGTATTGTATTGTATTCGGGCATTGTTCATGTATACGTTGGATGATTTTCAGAATACATCCATTAGAGACATGCCACTAACCAATGTTTGGATAGGAGATATTGTCCTAGCATGTATACAATTTCTTGTACAGATCAATGTTTGGAAATGACGTATAAGGGCCACACATTGTATATACGCATAAATTCCATGTCTGTCATTTCTCCGTTTCCCAATCTCCCATCTCCCTCAAAACCACAACACTCGTCCTTCTTCTCTCCGTTGAAACCAGAATCCAAGAAAATCTGCTTCAAATCTTAGTAGGTATTGTCCTAATTCACCCTGCCCTTATTGTTTTTAAAATCCAGGATAGGAGGTATTGTCCTAATTGCAACTGATGCTATTGCTGGGTTTTTTTTTTTTGCTTTTTCTTTTTTCCTTCCTTTCTTCATCATTAGTAGTTTGAAAGGCAGTCAAGATTAACAGGACCCGCTGTAGCTGATGGGTCTTGTTCTTCAAAACACCTTCTACCCATCTCATGATTTGAGATAACCGCAGAGATCTCGGTGTTCATATCAGTAGTCAGCCCTGTTTCTTGTGAAATGCAGGTCATCTCCCTCTCTGTTTTGCAATTTTGTTTCATGCTGGATCCGTGGTTTCCAAGCAAAGCCCTCGAGATGGCCTGGTCTTGCATCAAACCAGAACTTGGGTATTGCAGGTTACCTGGATTTGGAGCTCCTTGAGTGGGGTAGAAAGCGGTTGGGAGGCTGATCTTTGAGAAAATGAATGAAGAAGGTGAGATCTTAGGAGGGTTTGAAGAAGTTTGAAAAAGAGAGGAGTTGAAGTTGACCATCATGTCTTCCTGGCTTTTGTGTCCCTCCATTGCGTTGGAGAAGCAGGACACGTGAGCAGCATTTGATACAGAGGTTCTCGTCCCGCCATTGTAGGGAGATAACATTCTGACGGTTTTTGAAATTCGCCAACATGCGAATACAGTGCAATGAAGAGAGTGTATAGATGGCAACGGAGCCGTCTGCTAGTACAATACCGTCGCAGAGAAGTTTTGGCTCCACGTGGTATTCGCGCGCGTGATATTCCATGGTCGGTCGGCTACTCTGAAACAAACACTGTTCATGTCACATCAGACCCATTAATTCCATACAATACACCCGCAATTGCGAATCCAAACAGGCTTTAAGGGTGTCAATGGGCCGGGTTGGCCATAAGGCTTCCGGGCCTGGCCTGGCCTGCCTCGGGCTGGGCTTGGGCTAAAGTATTAGGCTTGAGGGTGAGGCTCGGGCCTAAATTTCAAGCCTGTTTTGAAATCGGGTCGGGCTTGGACTATGACATCCAAGAGCCTGTCAGCCTGGCTCGACCTGCTAGAGTTTTCAAATTTCGATGGCTTCGATGTCTTGTAAAGGAGGGAAAAGTTACTTCACTTACGCAAAGGGGTTGTCGGCTTGAGTGGGCCCCAACATGGTGGTATCGGTATCACTACAAGTTTTGCTGGCCAGGGATACAAAAACAATATCGATATCGCTGATAACCGGAAATGCGGGGAAACATGGGAAAAATGTTGGAATTTTCAGCGAAACTTCAAGAGATGTTAAAATGTACATACTTGCATATTTAGAAATAAAAAAATTGCAAAAAGGGGGCCTTAAAAGCATGTGTTGTTGTAAGAAATCAATCTAACCATCCCATCCAACCTATTTAACCATCCAACCTTCCATTCAAACATCCATCAATATTGCAAAATATCAACAACACATGATATTTCACCAAGAAATCATCAACAATTGGAAAGGAAACGGAAAATCGCTATCTCAATACTGCGCATGTTGCGATATTGATAATATTATGATATTATCTATGACAAATTGAACACTACATACAACCATGTGCCCATGCAAAAAAATTGAAATAAATTTTTTTCTAATAAACAAAAGTTTGATGATATCAATATGTTGGCGATATTATTGAAATATCATCGATACACTTATGATACAAGCATTACCTAAAATTTACATAGTTGAAAATATTGGCGATACATTGGCAATATTGATGCATTGGTAATACAGGTGTCACTTAGAATTTACATATTTGGAAATATTGGCGATTACATTAGCGATATTGATGCATTGGCGATACTTTGCGATACATTGCTAACACTTGGAATTTCTGATACTACCAGTGTTATTGGTATTGCTACCAACATTATTGGTATTGCTACAAGTGTTATTGGTATCGCTGAGTTGGAGATAAAGATAATATCGGAGAAAATTCGAACACTGGTGGTTATAAAATCCACCTCGTCCACCAGGTGTGTCACCCCATGTTAGGCCCATTGCCCAAAAGTAAGACCCGTCTGTGTTTTCGATGGACCACACGATTGGAAATAGCGTATAAGAAACCTTCACCCTCCAAATTGCTTTTGTCCATATGGTCCACCTAAATAATGGATGGGCTTGATGTTTCGGCCCAAGGCCTAAGTTTTGGTGTGGTATTTAATGGTTGGAGTGGATTTTATATAGCCATCATGGCGGGCCCTGTAAATATCAAGGATGGATGTCTTTATCTCTACTGTTTCCCTTGGTGTGGCCCACCTGAATCATAAGTCAGCTTGATTTTTTGTCCATCGACGTAACATAGGATTACATATTTAATGCTCGGGGTGGATCTCACATACACAGCATGCTTGGTCCACTAAAAAATAAAGGGTGGGTCTCAAGGACAGTTATTTCGTATGCACACTTCACGAGGGTGGGCGTCCTATCATTCTTGGAAAACTGGGTCGCGACTTGTGTGGCTCCACCTTGGTGTTGACATGAAATCCAACCTGACCATCAAGTGTGTCATACCATGTTAGTTCCATGGCCTAAAAATCAGCCCCATTCATAATTCAAGTGGGCCACATGATTGTAAACAATATACATGACAATGCTCACCCTCTGAACTACTTCCCTTGCCCTCCCCCCCCGGATCACGGATGGGCCAAGTTTTTGGGCCCTATCCCTAAATATTGGCATCACATTTAATGGATAAAGTAGAGTTTACATAATCACCACGGTGGTTCCTGTAAGAATCAAGGGTAAACTTGAAATTGTGGTAAAGGGCCGCAATGTGTCTAAGCGCGGAATATGGCGGAGCTATAGAATGTAGACTAAGTCCTAGAGGGGGAGTGATTAGGACCGATTGAAAATTATGCCAATTTAAAACTTAATTGCCTAGTTTAAACTAATTGCCAATTAAACTAAACTAAGCAATGTAACTCTAAGGCTTCCAAGCCAATAGAGGGTCCAATCGCGTAGGCTACGATAGATATGCAAGTTAAGCAACTAACCTATAACATAATGTACATGTGTGTGTGGGATATGCTACCTATCAATCATAGTATTCATCTAATCATGCATACATAATTAAGCATTCAAACACATAAGCATAATTAAACAGATGCGCAAATGACAATCCCAAACATAAGCATGTATAGTGGTTCGGCTACGTGCCTACTTCACTCTTGGCGGACTCACTCTCTCCTAGAGTGTACCGGATTTTACTATGAGAGGTTTTAAATCAAGCTCACCTCAAACCTTTATAGCCCTATACAAGGACTCTAAAGTTTATGCCCTACGCAAGAGCTATGGTCCTACTCAAGCACCCAAGTTTATGTCCTACACAAGGACAAGGGTTCTATCAAAGCACCTAACTCTTTATGCCCTACACAAGAGCAAAGGTCCTACACAAGAACTCAAGTTTATGTCCTACACAAGGACAAGGGTCCTACCAAAGCACGTAACTCTTTATGCCCTACACAAGAGCAAAGATCCTACATAAGAACTTAAGTTTGTTTCTTACACGAGGACAAGGGTCCTACCAAAGCACCCAACTCTTTAGGCCATACACAAGAGCCAAGGTCCTACACAAGAATCTAGGAATTTATACCCTACACAAGAGCAAAGGTCCTATACAAGAACCCAACACGTATTCTCCCGCCGGAGGCCTACACAAGGACTTGAGTTGGTTTTTCCTTCGGCTAACCAACAACCTAGGTCCTACATAAGAACCATGGATTTAGGCTACACAGGCCAAGGTTCTATGAAAGAACCTAGGTGAGTTTGAACACAAACTCTTGTACTCCAACCTACACAAGGAAGGAGCACAACAATGGACTCTAAAAATGACAACTCACTTGTCTGATTGAGCCCCACTTGTTGCGCCTCTTGGGTTGCTTGATCTCTGCTCTCCCGTGTTTCAATCAACTCCCCAATATTCCCTTGATCATGTTGCTACAACTTTGCCATTGCTTCAGCTCCACGATCAATCTCCTTTCATTTGATGTTTCTTCAAGATGACCAAGGTGATGGGAGTGGGTTGAATCTCCTACAACTAGTGGATAGTTGTTTATCATAGGGGATTCAACTAGATAGGTCTCCTAGATGATTTGGACAAGGGTTTACCAAGATTGCTTGAGTCCAAGATCTAGGAAATGGATGAGTTTAAGCACATCTCAATGTTGAGGTTGGAATCCTCATTAGAGTTGTAATTTCAAAGGAGATGATTTAGAACTCAATGGAATAGAAGCAATGAATGAGGGATATGCATATGGAAACACCTTACCTTCCATTGCTCCAAAAACCCATGAAAATGCCCAAGAACCGAATGTGCTTTATAAAAAGTTCGAGCTCCAACAGTAAAAAGACGGGCAGAAAACGGCTCTGTCGATGTCATTGAATGCCTTTGATGTCATCGAAGAAACCAGACAAATATGGTATTTTCTTGCTGGACAGATCTGGACTAGTTTTCGATGTCATCAAATGAACCTAGATGTCATCGAGAATTTCAGGGAGAAATCCTGTTTAATTGATGGACATTCCTGACTCTCAATCGATGTCATCGAATACCTATCGAATTATGTTGTTTGGGCTTATCTTGTACACAACAGATTCGCACCTCTTCTAACCTTGTTTATCATTTTTTTCTTCGTCTCCTAATGCTAAGGGATGATCAATTGTTTATTCCTATTGGCTCAAGATCATCTAGAGGTAAGAAGGTTGTTTTGGGTCAGGGTTAAGGTCACCAAGGTCACCTGTTTACCTGTTCTTGCCGCCTTGATGCTTTTACTCTGTTTGTGTCTTCGGTCTTCGCTTTCCAAAGGCTCAATCGACTTTAAGACACAATGACTCACGTGATTGACAAACTAGGGTGCATAAATGTGCACTAACAAAACCTACCTTCGATTTAATTTAATTTAATTTTTTTTTATGGTCTCCTTGTAATGTGGTAGTTAAAATCCCCACTCTGACCAGTAGATGTGTAAACCTACATTGTGCCCATGGCAAAAAAAAAAAAAGAAGGCTGACTCATGATTCAGGTGGGCCACAGCAAGGGAAACATTTGGGAGAGAGATGCCCATCCTTGTCTAGCAGGCGTTTAGACATGGGATTGTAAATAATACTTTATCGTTATCTTGTGATAGCATGGCAATCGAGACACATTTACCAACTACCATCATTCTTTCATGCCAATAGTGCAAGCACCACCAAAGGGTAAAGGCTTTCACGAATGAAGCCTTTTGCCAATAATTCAACTAGACAAAGGCGAGTTCTTCCAAAATATGGGAGTTAATGAAATCGGGCCTTGTTTATGAGGGAATTGCAAAAGGTCCCAAGTGGGCCCACTCGATCACACACCTCACGTGTGGACCCTTCTTGGCTACACATGTAGATCTTGTAATCGTATGGTTGATAGAGTTAGTACTTCTATTGTTTTTCTTTATAATACATGATTAATAGTTCTGTTCTTTTGCTTGTGTGGTATATTAAACAATTAGAGATGATGAAAATACCGCACTTATGGTGTGAATTAATAATATCAACGGCATTTTTGTCCTTTCACTAACTTTTGGGCATCTCTTTTGTTTTAGCCTACAAAGGCTAATATTACACGTGATATAATTATGCTATTTGGGGATTAAAGGATAAAATTTGTGCTTTGAACCTTTATTTGGGAGAAAAAATAAGTGTTGCAACTTGTCAGTAATCTCTCGTGTTGATGGAGGATTGTTGGAATGCTCTTATGATTAACATTCTTCTTTCATTTGATCAAAGAGAGGATTGTTAAAATTGATCTAATTTGCATTTAACTACCCTTTCTTAATTGTCGGTTGGGTATACTATTCAATGAAATGTCCATGGGTTGTTTCTTTAGACTGGGGGAATTTGAATGCTTGAGTATTCTAATACCCACTACCCTTACAATTACGGTGTTTCGAGGATGATGGGATCAAATATCCCATCAATTTAAATTCCCACCGGACATTGCAATGCTAAAAAATGGGTCCCTTTGATTTCCAAAAAGATATGGAATTTCACTCCAACACCCACCAAGGATTCCCCAAATCTTGCCTTAGAGTTATTGGACCAAAGTTGTTTTTTTTGAGAGGGGTTGGGCAATGACGTTGTGGGGCCCACATAATGGAGGTTCTGAATCCATGATGGCATTGTTTGTGGTATGGTCAATATGGACCATCCATTTCCCTCGCTATTGATTGGAGGGCTAGGAGCACCAATCCAAAGTGATTTTTTTAGAGGAATGGGCAATCAAAGGTGGGCCCCACTTGTGGATGTCTAGACCAATGATTGGATCATTTTTAGGATGTCCAATATAAGCCATTCATTTTACTAGGCATTGATTTGATTTTAGTATCATCCAAGCAAAGTGATTTCTCGAGAGGGTGGGCAATCAAGCAAGGGACCCACATGATGGATGTCATAGATTAATGATTTAAATGTATGTAGCATAATTGATATGGACCGTCAATTTCCTAAGCAAACCAACATGGTGGATGTCTAGATCGATGATTGGACCATTTTTAGTATGACCGAAATGGACCGATCATTTTACTAGACATTGATTGGACATTAGGATCATCCAACCAAAATGATTTTTTGAGAGGGGTCAGCAATCAAGGGTGGGACCTACATGGTGAATGTCATAGAGTAATGATCAAAACATTTATAGCACGATCGATATGGGCCATCAATTTCCCTAGGCATTAATTAGAAGATTGGGATCATTCAACCAAAATGATTTCTGAGGTGGGTGGGTAATCAAGGGTGGGACCCACATTATGGATGGTCTAAATCAATGATCGGACCATATGTAGTATGATCAATATGGACTGTTCATTTTCCTAGGCATTGATTGGAGGTTATGATTGTCCGACCAAACTGATTTTTGGGAGGGATGGGCAATCAAGGGTGGGAATCACATGATGGATGTCATAGATCAATCATTGGAACTTCCATAGCATGATCGATATGGAATATCAATTTCCCGAGGCATTAATTGGAAGGTTAGGATCATTCAGCCAAAGTGATTTTTTGAGAGGGGTGGGGAGTTAAGGTTTGGACCCACATGATGGATGTCTACACCACTGATTGGACCATTTTAGTATGATTAATATGGATCCTTCCATATTCACATTGATTGGAGGTTAGGATCATTTGAATTGATTGGGACCCAGATCGTGGATATCAAAGATTAATTATAGGAACATTTGTAGCATGATCAATATGGACCATCAATTTTCCTAGGCATGATTAGAAGATTAGTATCAGTCAACCAAGGTGATTTTCTGAGAGGGGTGGGCAATTCAGGGTGGGACCACATGCTGGATAGTCTAGATCAGTGATAAGACCATTGTATTATGATTAGTGTGTTTTCAGTAATGCTCATAGCATGGCTAAAACCCCATGCAGCGTATGCATGTAGCGCATTTCCCCAGTAGTGTATGCTACAGTTCATGTAGCGTAATGTGTAGCGCAGGTAGCGTATGCCACGTGAAATTTCCTTTTTTAAATTGTTTCTTCCAAGTTCAACACCTATTTGAAAATGGTGGTGACTCATCCCCATCATACGTGGCACTACATTAGATCAATCTGGACCATCCAAACTATGGTCAATATCGTGGATAGAGTATATCTCTATTATCACACCCATACCATTTGTATTTGCCCATGAAAATGTATGACTGAGGAGTTTTTCTTTGTTTTAATTTTTAAATGGTGTCAAACTCACACAAACATAACATGACAATAAAACTCATCCTTCGAAAGAGGGGTTTTCATTTCAAAACCTTACATCTAGAGCTGACTCTTCCCCCTTAAAAATTCGTCCACTCGATTCTCCTAGCCCACTCAACCACGAGGGAGATTTTTTTAGGGGTTTGATCGGACCTGTGAGAGGATTATGTAGCTGGAATTTTACTAGCAGGGAACCCCAACAAAGGAGATATTAGAATTCCCCCATTTCATGTCCGTACGACTGTGGAGCTTGAGATTTGCGATTTTGCTTGATTTGGAAGAGAAGTAAAGATACATTTCTAACTCTTAACCTCATGTAATCAAATTTTATTTTATTTTGATTGATTTAGAGTATATTTTCTCTCTCTCTCTCTCTCTCTCTCTCTCTCTCTCTCTCTCTCTCTCTCTTCCCCATTTTGGGATGTTGTTTTGTCTTTCCATTTTTTCCTCTTTGGGATGCTAGTTCTATGTTACGTTGTAGAATAAGCTTGTTTTATAAACATTTGTCGTGTGCAGCCTACTTTGGTGTGTGTGTGTGTGACATCGCATCCAACTTGTATGGCCCAGTTGCAGACCTATGTGTGCCGCCTATTTTTTTCTTTTCGTTTTTGCTCTCTCTCTCTCTATATATATTATTTATCATATTTTTCTATTATTTTAATTTAAAATATTAAGTATCGTGTAGCTTAAGCTACACGCTATGGAGGGGTAAGGCTACACTATGCTATTTAAAACACTAATGATGATCAATATGGACTATCCATTTCCTTACGAATTGAACGGACGGTTAGGATTATCTAATGGAGCAATTTTTTTTGTGAGGGATGAGCAATAAAAAAGGGTGGGACTCACATAATGGACACTCTAGGTAAATGGCCGGATCATTTGCAATATGATCAATTTGGATCGTCCATTTCCTTAACCATTGAATGGGCAGTTAATCATTTGAGAAAAAAGTGATTTTTGACAATGATGGGTAATCAAAGGTGGATGATGGATAGTCTAGATCAATCATCAGACCATTTGTAGTTTGATTGATATGGGTGCACATTTCACTAACGATTGAATTGAGTATTAGGATCTTCCAACAAAAGTGATTTTTTACAGTATGGGTGATGAAGGGTGAGAACCACATGATGGACAGTCCAGATCAATGATCTAACCACAGTATAATCATATGGGCCTTTCATTTCCCTAGCCATTGTGGATCACACGTGTAAATTTGCTCAATTGGGCAACATCCATTCCACTTATCAATTTGATCGCATGATATACAATTTATATATGAGAGTGTAGTTGATCAAGTGATAGAGTGGGCAACACTTTGTTAATTTAATTTGAACACTTAATAAACAATATACCACACACGTTACCAAACTTGTAAGCCAGCCAAACATGGGCATTATAGTTTTCAAGGAGCACAATGCCTCCTACAAGAGGTTGCTCAGACAAAGAAATTATAATTCGTAGCAATTACAATAACCAGGCATTGCAATACTTGGCAATTGAAATATTCAAGGCATCCAAATGCCCCCAGTCCAAACAAGGTATTCCGTAATGGTAACGGTGGTTGTAATAGCTACCACTATTACCTTTACAATATAGGGTGTAATGGCCGTTACGGGTGCTGTAACGGTTGTTACGGTGTTTTTTTTTTTAATATAAATTTTAATTGAAAAGAAACTCAAAAAACCTATATCAACCCTGTAACAGATTGTTACGGGGCCATTATGGCCTTTACAGGGGGCATGATGGGCCATTATGGGGACTGTAACGGCCTTTACGGGTCTTTTTTTCTGTAACGGCCGTTATGGACTTTAAAACCCTATAACGTGTAACGGTTGCCACTATTACCTTTATGTAACGGCCTTTACGGTATACCAAGAGTCCAAATGCCCCTATGAGTTTGTTTTTGTTGATAAACATTGAAATTTTTTCATACTGGTTGTTCTACTTCCCCCACTTTCTTGTAGGAGATGAGTTTTTATAGCACTGAAAAGACGTTGAGATCAGAAGCCCAGGACAGATGATACCTCATATGCCATCTAAAGTATGATGTGCCTTCTAACATAAGGTTAAGCAAATGGTACTAGTTCCAGATTTTTATGGTCAGTTCATCCTCGCAATTCGATGAAGAGTCTTGCACTCACATTTAAAAGTGTAGTTAAGCAATTTGCTAGATGAACCCAAGTCCTACTCTTCTAACTTCAATTCTAGTTGTTTGTTTGGGGTATAGCTGAATGCAAAATGCAGACTGCAAAAGGTAGAAGAGGAAGGGAACTCTGGACATTGTTGAGACTGATATTGAGATGCTGTGCATTCTGAATTTCCTATGAATTGCAATAGCTATACTTCTCATTTTTCTAGTTTTAATCCATGCATAATGCAATACCTGGTAATTGCAGTAGCTTACTTCTTATTCTTTGGGTCCATTTGGTTAGAAAGGAATAGTCGCTGTTTTGACAACAAGAAAGATTCTATCAGTGGGATCCTTTGTAAAGTTTTTCAGTTTATCAAGGAGTGGGCTCCTTTATTTCCTCTGGGCTGGGTCTTGAGCTTCAGGGGCTTTTTTGTTTCTGCTTTCTTTTAGTTTTTTTGTAGTTAGCTTTGTCTCTCATTCTTTGGCTTTGCCTTTTAATAATATTCATCTTTCAAAAATAAAAATAAAAAAATCCATTACACATGGTCATGTGCATCTTTGTTTGTAGATCTTACTTTCTATATTCTTTGCCCTGTGAGAACTGTTAACTTCATTCTCTGTACCTTACCATCAGTTCAATTTGTTGTGATTAGATGGTTCACTAGAAGTGGTTGGAGAAGAACAAAGGAGGACATCATTATGGAGGTATTATTTCTTCTCTTGCTGGTGTGAAACTAGTCCTTCCAAATTTCTTAGCTAAGATGATTCATGTACTCGAACTTTTCACCTTTTGTATGCTTTTTCTTTGCTAAGATAATGTATCTACTTGGGATTTTTTTTTCATGCTTTAGATATATTATCAATAGTGTAGAAGTAAATGCATCAAAGAGCTTACGTGTTGAGTGATTTTGGCTTTGTTGTTCATGGAATGGGATTTGTGTTTGGTTCATGCAGCCGCTCATAGCTTGTATATATATTTTTTATTTAGTTTTCTTTTATATCAAGGTATTCAATTGTAATTATTGCTATGATACAGGCTGTAATGGCCATTACGCGAAAATTTTTTGTATCGGCCCCGTAACGGCCATTACGGGCCACTTTTTCTGTAATGGCCATTATGGTCCCCGTAACGGTTGCCACCACATACATGGGATGTAGGCGATGATTTCTCATTTCTCTACATGCATTTGTGGTGTGTGTATGCGTATTGCTATACTATTATTTGTGTGTGTGTGTATCAGTAACATTTTATTTTGTTTACTTTCTCACAGCTCAAGAATGCTTACGCAATTGCCAAATTAAGGAAAAAATCTGGGTATTCAAAACACAAGTTCTATGAAGAGGCAGTGCAATTATACAAGGAGGTGTGCACTTTTTGTTAATCATTCTACCTTTAATGATAAGATTTAATGCATTTAATAGTAATACCATCTAATTCTGCCTTGTTTTTTTTTCCAGATAAACATTCTCATGGCAAACGGGGATAAGACAGCATTAAGGAAAGCAGTTACAGAGAATATGTACTCTGTAAGTTGTTTTATAACCGGATTTTTTGTCTCTTTATTTTTCATCAATTCCTGTCCTGCCTTGCTTAAGTTTCATGAATAAATTCAGTATTCAATGGCTGCTATTTGATGTTTATGTTGTAATATTTTGGTTTGATACTTGTAGGCCCTCAAGAACGAAATCAAACAAAGACAATCTGTATGGAGTTCTGTTTACTGGGAATTGGTTGAGCCGATTGTTAAAATACGAACATTGCGAGCTCGAATGGTAAGTGGGAGATTTGGGTCTTTTGATGATTGAATTGCATTCCGTGGACAAATAGTAGTATTACTCCAGTGTCATAGGAAGCATTATGTTGAAAATGAAACATAGGTTTATGCAACTGAGTAACCAGAGATTTTTTTATTTTTATTTTTTTGAAGAGCAACCAAACATGATAAATGTTTTGGCAGAGAACTCTCTCTCACATCATCAAGGTCGACGGGACATGCTTTATTGTTTCTTTTCTTTTTTGATAGTTAACTGAAACTCCATTATGTTAGTAATATCAAACTAAGTGGGAAGGATCCCTGATACAAGAACCAGTCTTAAAACGCACCTGGATTGTGTCACCTCTTTCATTCCTGTGTTGTCCATTTCCACCAAGCAAGGTTTTGGAGGCCATATTGGCCTGGCTTGAAACTGAAATGATACGGGGCTTCCCAATAAGCCTTTGCTGGCCCTTGGGCTCTTGTATCTCCCTCTTTTGTTTTAATGAAGTCTCAGTTATTCATTAAAAAAAACTTATTTGTTAACTCCAGCCAGTTGGATATCAGCATTCCTCATATGTGTGTGTGTCTATATATTTAGACACATGTGAGAAACGCTTTATAGTGCTCCTAGTTGCATCGTTCCCTTCCATGACTAAGTTTCTGTTGATGATGATTATCATGCACATCCCTTTCCCAATAAGCTTCACTTCTGCTTCATTGGCATTTCATAACTGGCTAGTAGGGAGAATGTTACTTGATTCATCCTTTGTCATCTCTAAGACGTGCTTTGTGTTTTGCAGATTGGGATTGATAAAAATGACCTCAATAAAGCATTCATACAGCTTACGATAGAGTTCCTAGCTGAGCAGGTTCGATGATTGCACTTGAATTTTCTATGCTTGTCTCTATCCCGAACAGTTATTTCTAAGCTAGTGTTTTGGGACTCTGCATATCTGATTTACAGCCACATAATTTAATTGTTGTATATGGTATTTACAAGTGCTTGCCTTGTCCTTACGAAAACATCATTTTGAAAAGAAAAAAAAATGGTGCTAGATTTTTATCATTTGTCACATCTTATGAGAGCTCATCACAATTATTATGTCCATGATGTTGCAGAAGTTTGAGGCATATGATTCGAAAGGTAAAGTTGTCTCTGGAGATAAAACAAAGGAGGTATGAGGCCTTAATTATTCTATGAATGGTTCCTCTATGCTTGTTCTAGCTCTATATTTTATTCTTCGTTTTATGTTCACAAGAAACAAATTTAGCTGCACCATGACCTCTGCAAAACTGAGGACGATATGTATTGCCTTCAGTTTTACAAGGCCAGAAATCAGTCATTTTTGTTTCCTCTGAAATTTGGCTAAAGATAAGGTAGAAATAATGCTCGACCCTAATGATGTAATTTGATACATCGTTATCATCATCTTAGCCCTTTCTCCCATTTAATTGGGGTTGCCTTTTAAAGGTGTATTGGCTGAGGTTTTATGACTGCCAGACATCAACCTTCCTCTTTTACCTGGTTTCTAGAATCGACCGTGGTTCCTAATCATTTTCTTGGACCTTATGTTGTTCTACACCTATAGATCATAATCTTTTTGTATGACCTGATTCTCATTCTAATTTCTTTAGGAGCCCCCTCGAAGTGCCAAACAAATTCCATTGTCAACAGCTGACCTTTTTATCACCACCCACACTATTTCATCTAACTATTGAAATGGCCCTATTCTTTTTTTTTTTTTTTTTTTGAAGAGCCATGAATGGTGATTTTTATTAATATATGGTCCAGCAAATAGCCAGCCAGAAACAAATAACAGAAGATTAAAGATACAAAGTAGAGTGAGCTACATTCATGTCAATATGAAGTATAACCACAGCCCATTCTATGATGTCTTTCTCAGTCTTCCAAAACTTCTGCTCCCACAACTTGGAGATATTGTCAAAGCTGGAGATATTGTCAAAGCAACGAGCATTGTGCTCTCCCCATATATTCCATGGGCATGCTAGCAGGTTCAACCTCCAAAGGGATAGCCTGTCCTTTGAGAGATGCACTCCCTGCTACACCCATAATAGTTGCTGCACCGACTTAGGGCTGCACCATTGCACTTCGAAAGCTCCCAATATCTGGGCCCAAATCTGACTTGTATAGGGACAGTGCATTAGAAGGTGATCTACTGGTTTGGCGTCATGCATGCAAAGGAGGCATATGTTGGGGAGGTACATTCCTCTCTTTTGAAGATTGTCCAAGGTTAGGATTTGTTTCCTTCCTGCCAACCATGTGAACGCTGCGATTTTAGAGGGAGCTTCATGAAGCCAGAAATCAATTGGGATCGGATTATTTGCCGCATTTCGAGAGGGGCGAGTTGTTGGAACATTTATTTGTTATGTAGGGGTTTAGCTGTAAATATGCAAAGTAGTCTTATGTGTAATTTTATATTTATTAGGGGGTTATGATGTAATTTGTAAATAGGGGAAACCCTATATATAAACAGAATAAGAAAAAGAGGAGGCTCACGTTTTTTGAGCTCTCTCTCAACTTTTCCTTCTCTCTCATCTCTCTCTCTGCAACCTCTACAAAAGCTACTTGGTATCAGAGATTTGTTCGATCAGTTCTAAGTGAGATTGAGGATCTATACACAAGGAGTATTGAAACCCGAAGGATTTCTGACATGGGGGGCTGCTGATATTAGCTGTACAACCCCATACGGATTGATTTGGGTCGAGATCCACACCACCAGGTGTGGCTACACATGAGAGGAATTATGAGCACTTTTTTTTTTCATAATTTTCTGGATTTGTTTGCTTCTTCTTCTTTTTTTTTTTTTTTTTTAAATGGATTTTACCTTCTTATTTTTCAGCGCCCACCCCCCCCCAGTTAAAAAACAGCTCTAAATCATCAATTTCTCAGATTTCTTCTAAATCAGTGGTTTTTAATCCTTGGGATCCACTCATTGTAGACCATTTTTTGATGATCCGTCAAGGAATGCTGCCATTGTGCATATTCGAGACGTTTTTATGCATTTTTTTAGCATAAAGGTGGGCCGGTGGGACCCTTTTTTTTTTCCTTAAGGTCCAAGATACACCAGATCTGTGCGTATCTACCTGCTGCTAGTTTTGCTCATACTACTTCAGTTTTTTTTATCTTTCTCCACCTCTTCTTCACATATCCATAGAATCCTAGTCATCTGGATATAGCTCAGAGGGCCCCCTTTCAATTACCTCCACAATATTTAATGGGAACAATTTTCTTTTGTGGTCTCGGGCTGTCCGCATGTATGTTATTGGCAGGTAGTAATGTCGATTTCTTACTAGCACATCCAAGGGGTCGTCTACTTATCAATATGGTGATTCGTCACAATTGTCACAAATTGACGCATGAGATTCCTCAAATGCTATTGTTATATGTTAGATCCTCAACTCTATGGAACTGGGTATTGCCTCTTCCTATTTTTTCTATGATTCTGCTGTCAATCTGTAGAAATCCCTCGATGAGACATATGGGACCATATTTAACAAGCCCTGTATTTTTCAGTTGACCACTAAACTCTATTCTCTCACCTAAGAGAATTTGTTAGTTACTGAATATTTTGGTGCACTAAAGAGTCGTTGGGAAGAATTGAGTCATGTGCAACCCTTGAGTGAGCTTCCAAATAGCCGCAATGTAGTGATTGTGAGGATATGATGCTGGACATGAAATTCAAATATGATGTGCAAGATTTTCAAGCTTTAGATCACACTAGTTCAGAAACAATGACACAAAATTCCACATCCCACACAAAAGTTCAAACACTTAATCAAGGGGAATCTTATGCGGATCCAGGCCTACACATGCTAGGGCCGGATCAATCAAAATTATAAACTAAACAAGAATCAAAGGAAGGTAAATTCATCCACACATGCACAAAAATAATTCTCCAATCCAAGGGGTTCACAGATTTCAATTCGAGGAACCCTAAGGTTGAAGGACATAAAATTGGGGCGAATCGAGATAGGTGTGGCTTCGCGCCATGGTAGTCATCCTTTTGAGGAAGGGAGAGTTTCGCACCCAATTGAATCTCCACAACTCAGAAATTTAGAGGAGCAAAAAAATGAAGCAATTTTATTAATCTTCATTGAGAAAAAAAAATGACTACAAGGGGTGCCTATTTATAATAAAACCCTATACTCCAAAACTCGCGCCATGTGCGCAACCTATTACTTGGAGACGAAGTAATAAAAAATAACAACTAATCAAAGCAATCTAAACCGTCCATGATATTCCTAATAACAATAATAAGTAAAACCCAAATTACTAGATCAATTAGAATAGTGGGCCACGATCATGAGAACCCATGGTGGGATTCACATGACTATCGGGTCCACTCCAACGAACCAAATCGCAGTCCTCTAACTAGGAGGTCCTCCTTGGACGTCGTCATCGATCCAGATCGATGGTGGGGCCCTCCTCTTTGCGTACGTGCGTAGGGAGGTGTCCATGTGCGTGTGATGTCCCCATCAGGATACGGGAAGATGAAGCACTTTCGTATATTTTTTTTTTTTGCTGGATTGAACAATGAATATGAGACCCTTCGGACCCAACTTGTTGTTACAACTCCATTTCCTTCTCTTCGGGCAGCATATTCCATTGTTCATACCAAGGAGGCCCGCAGGCGGGTGATGTTAGCACCCCACTGCTACTTAGGAAAGGACTGCATTTACCTCCACCATTGTCCCATTTGGTGACCGAAGTCGTAGTTCAGATCCTCGAGAATGTTTTATTAGAGGACAAGGCCGTAGTCATGGCAGGTTTATGTGCACCTTCTGTAATCGGTCCAGACACACCCGAGATCGGTGCTTCAAATTACATGGACGTCCTAATGCTCATGTTGCTACTTCTGATGAGATCGGGACCATATCCGACTCTTCTGGTGGTCGTCCTCTTGACATCTCTCATGTCTTCGATCAGTTAGATCAATTACCATGACTAGAGCCAATGTTATTGATCTTCAGCACCTTTGGATGCTTCATACCTAGTCCATGCCTCCCGCCTCTTCTGCTTCACAACCATCTGCCTCCTCCTTAATTGCGACCACAAATACTGCACTCTATGGCTCTTCCACTCCTGCGACTTGGATTATTGATTCGGGGGCATCAGATCATATGATTAGTGAGCACACTTGTCTTATTCCATCTAGTTCCTCTACTTGTAGCCGTCTAGTCTGTCTAGCTAATGAGACTTCTACTCCTGTAGAATCCATTGGCTCTGTCTCTTCTTCTCTTAATCTCACCTTGTCCAATGTTCTTTATGTTCCTAAATTTCGTGCAAATTTTATCTCTGTTCATAGCCTTACAAAAGCCCCAACTGTTGTGTGATTTTCTTCACTTCTCATTACATCTTTCAGGACTTGAATACAAAGAGGACTATTGGTGTGGGCCATGAGCGCGGTGGTCTCTACTTTCTGCATCAAGGGGAGCTGTCTACTAGGAGTGATACTTCATCGAGTTCTTTTACTTATGCTTCTCATTGTTTTGAGTCTAGTCAAAGTCGGTTACCTTATGGCATGCGCGACTTGGTCACGTTCTTTCAAGAGTTTCCAATTTTTTCTTCCTAAGTTTAATAAGTTGAATAGTGTTTCTTTCCAATGTGAAATGCGTCCGTTTAGCAAGCATGTTCGGACCTCATTTCTTGCACTTTCACATCCTTCTAATAAAAAGTTTACTTTAATACATTATGATATTTGGGGTCCTAGCCCTGTTACTTCAATTGATGGTTTTTCATACTTGTGTGACTTTCATTGATAATTTTTCTCGTGTTACTTGGGTTTATTTGATGAAACCGCATCACGAATTGCCACACTTGTTTAAGTCATTTCATCAACCGATTTAGACTAAGTATGATTGCAATATTCAGTCCATTCAGTCTTATAATGGTGGTGAGTATATATCTCAAAGTTCCACATCTTATCTTCAAGAAAATGGCATTCGTCATTAGTTCTCATGTGCTTACACTCCGCAACAAAATGGAGTGGTTGAGCGCAAGAATCGCCATCTTCTGGAAGTTACTCGCCCTCTTCTGATTGGAATGAAAGTTCCTAAATCATACTAGTCTGTTGCTTTGTTGACTTCTTGTTATTTAATTAATCGTATGCCTTCTCGTGTCTTAAATGGCAAGACTCCTTTTCATACACTTAAGCCTAGTTGTTCTCTTTTTGGTATTCCTCCCAAGGTTTTTGGGTGCATTTTTTTATTCACTCTTTGGGTCCATCCTGAGACAAGTTTGCCAATCATTCCACAAATGCATCTTCCTCGGGTACTCTCTTCAACACAAAGGCTAAAAGTGTTATGATCCATGCATTAAAAGGTATTTTGTATCCATGGATGTCACATTCTTTGAAGATCGTCCTTTTGTCTCTACCATGTCTAATCCACCAGAATTAGTTGCCCCACATGCTCCACATGCTCCGAAGTTCAATTAGGCAACAAGAGAGAAGGTCTCATTATAATCAACACCACAATTTTGCATGTATCATTTAGCAGTGTTTTAAATATCGACGATATCAGCCGATATATCCCACGATATATCTTGTATCTCACCTGTATGATACGAAACACACATGTAATGCCGACATATCCCACCTATTTGATCTTGTGAGCATTTTTTATTGAGGTTTTTCAATCTGTGCATCATGATGACTACCCGTTCGCCCGACTGAGTTAGTATGGTCTCGGCCTTTAGAATTATATAGATGGCTCGGATCTTCCCATAACAGAAGCCCTCTACTCTTCGAGGTCGGATTCGGACTCGGAGAGTAATGACATTTGGGAGATCATCCACTTCCCTAGCCCCGCTCCTTTTCATTGTCATCATGAATATTTAAAGCGTCTCCTTTTCGGGGTTTCCCGCTCGCTGATTGCTCTACGTGTGATGGCGATTGGGATTTCGAATCATCGTTCACCAATTGTGGTTTGCCACGTATATCCCATGAAGCGTCCAAGCGACGCTTCTTCTTGGCCGTGGTTTTACCTATCCAGGACGTGCCGCTCGATGTCAGAATCGTACCATCCGCCAGGGGCCGAGCCAGTAGTAAACGGCCATGTGTGTTCTTAAGTCGGCTTGCATCGGTCTCGCTACGGCCATAATTTCTCACCATTAATGCGTAAATTCTGCCTGGCTTATATAAACCCCCTCCGAAATCGTTTTCTCCATTTGTGTCGCGAATTTCTGCTGAAAACCCCCCTCGCTGGAGATTGCTTTCGCCGAAAATCGTCCTTACCGGAAATCGCCTCTTGTCGGAAATCGTCCTCACCGGAAATTGTCTTTTTCACCGGAGAGAGGGTTCAGCGTATTCTCACAAGCGGAGTCGCACCGATCTTTGCTGAGGCACTGACTGCACTGCTATGAGTCTTCCTCCACTTAAGTATATTTTTCTTTCATATTGGGTGTCCATCAAGATGAGTTATGTTCGGGGAGCTGGCTTCGAAGATGAACAAGAAACCTTTGCTTCAGGATCCGGAGAGTCTGAAGGCCCCTTTGGGGCCGTTGGGGCTATGCCCCTTCGCGATTCATCCTTGGCCCAGAGGCCTGCCAGTAAAAATGGTAAAAGTCGTAGCAAGGGAGTAAAGAGGACTCTGTGACCCTGCAGGGCGGTTGAGAGTGGGCCCCGGGGGAGGTCGACCTAAACCATTAGTCCCTGGGGGGTTGGTTATAGTCGAGTCCCAGATGAGTCAAATTCGAGAGGATTATCAAATCCCCAACTCAATTCATATCCGAGCTCCCGACCCCACAGACCAAGCAGGGTCTCCAGGCGAAGGAGAGATCGCCATATTCATATGTGCTCTCCAGTGCGGGTTACAATTCCCCATTCATCCATTCCTCCGCGAGCTGACTGCGCTACTGGGGATTGCACCGGGGCAGTTCGTCCCTAACTCTTGGAGGATTCTGGCCTCTACGTTCGTTCTTTGGCATCGAGTAGGGAACCAGAGGCTGACACCGGGGGAATTTTCTTGTTTGTATATGCCCAAATTTAATAACATGGATAAGGCCTGGTGGTACTTCTCAGCTAGGCCTCCATGTGTCCTAGGTTTGATAACACAGCTTCCTTCTTCCAATAAAGATTGGAAAGGGAAATGGTTTTGGGCTTCAGGAGAATAGGAAGCTTCGGCCTCTGAACTGGACCGGTTGGAAACGCGAGTCCCCACCAAGTTTGCCAATCCAGGTTGTTGAACTTTTTTTTAATCGAATTACACACTCATTTCTTTTGTGCCAAAGTCTTACTGCTTGCTTCTTGCAGTTCAACCCAGGGGGACTCCAGAGCTCTCTCCTTTCTATAAGCACCAAGTGGACCGAGTCCGAGTTGTTCCTGCTGATCAGCATACTTGGTTTGGGCTCATCAATCCTGAGAGTCTAGTGTCGTCTGTTTTTTGTAGGGTCCAACCTACACTCTTTGCCCTAGGTAAGTGGGGTGAATAGAGTTGAAGATCGATTGACTTGTCGCCTAAAGTCGTTTCTCATTCCCTCATCCTTTTTGCAGGAATGAAGGTTGGAGGTTCGAAGAGGAGAAGGCCACCGCGTCCTCCTATGGATGTTGTTCTTTCGTCTGAACCAAAAACTCAGGCGACGTCCAAGAGGAGGAGAACCTCCGAGGCTAATGTTGAGGATCAAACCCTTGCTTCTAAGGAGGTTGGGGCTCCTGCCCGTGTTAGAGTCCCGGAGACTGAAGCTTCTACCCGAGCCGAAGTCAGAGCTCCATCACGAGCTGAGGCTGGAGCTCCCGCCCGACCCGAGGTTGGAGCTCCCGCCCGACTCGAGGTTGGAGCTCCCGCCCGACCCGAGGTTGGAGCTCCTGCCTGAGCTGAGGTTGGAGCCCCTGCCCAAGCCGAGGTTAGAGCTCCTGCCCGTGTTGGAGTCCCGGAAGTTGGAGCTCCTGCCCGAGTTGAAGCCATCACCATCTCGTCGCTTTCTGCGGGGCAAGCCCCCCAAGCAAGACCTTTCAAACTCTAAAGGGAGGTGGTGGAGGAAACACTTGGTGAGGTAGCCTCGGCGCGACTTGCAGTCCCCGTGGCTGACATAGAGCCCTAGCTGGGCCGTCCTGAAGTCATGACTGGACATATGAGCACGCCTGAAGAGGGTGCTCAGATTTCTGCTGTGAGCGGGGTTAGAGGATCTTCCCCTATTGCCCCCTCCCCGAGGACTTCTATGCCTCCAACCGTGGACTTGCCTCCCGGTTTCCACATGGCCCAACTAGTTCCTTGGGCTGCTAAGCACATTCCAAAGGCTCAGATCGTTGAGACCCTCTCTCGTCGTCATGTTAACTTTGTGAACGATTATGCGGCCGTGATGTATCAGTCATTGCCAATGATGGTTGAGGTGAAGGAGAGACTGAAAGAGTTGGAACGACTTGAAGCGGAGCAGGTTGAGTTCATGGCCGAGAAGGCGAAGCAAAGGGCGGATCGGGCCAGGTTCGAAGAAGAGAGGGCAGAGCAGAACGCACGACGGGTCGAGCTTGAAGGGAAACTTGGGGCCTTAATTGTGGAGCTGGAGGAACTCAAGAAGACCGTGATAGAGGCTCGAGCGGCAGAGCTTCAACTCCAAGGAGAAGTCACCCGACTTCAGACTCGCTTAGATGCAGCTGACCTTGAACTTGAGAGTTTGTGTCAAACGAAACAAGACTTGGAGTTCAGGGTCACAGATGCTGAGTCGTGCACTGAAGCGACGAAAGATGACTTGGATTTAGAACGTCTTGCTGCGGCCAGACACTCGTCGAGCAACGGCAGGTCCTCGAGTCCGCTGCATCTGCGGAGAAAGCTTCTCTGTGAGCTGAGCTGGAGGCCCAAGCGGTCTTACGAGTGGATGCGGCGGTGGCAGGGTATAAAAATTCCGCCGAAAGAGCTCAGGAGTTCGACAAACTGTACGACTTTGGTTATGACACATGTTTTGGTGCTTGTCTGGCCGAGGTCAAAAAGCTTTACCCAGCTCTGAACTTCGATGTCCTTTCACCGGACCTTACCGGTTGCGACGAGCCCGCTACAGGCGTGCCTGAGATCACAATTGACCCACCCCTTGGCCCTATAGCTGGCCCATCTTCTCGAAAGGGCTAGATATTGTATATTTTCCCCCCTTTTTTGATTGATTTTTTTTTTTTTTGACCTTCTGATGAAGGCTTGTGGATGATAATTTTTTGACCCTCTGAGGAGGGCTTATGAATGATGATTTTTCTCATATGTTAATCCGTAATTGATCTTCGAATGTTTATTGTAGATTATTTGATCGCCAAACTAATTCGTTGGTAGGCTGATTTTCTTTAGGATTTGGCCGAGCCGACCCTTTGATGGGTTAGCCCCTTTGTAGAGTTTTTGAGGCCATTATGGCCTGTTTATTGAGTCCAGACCTGCAGGGGGTCGGCTCGTCCCACAATTGGCGAGAACCTTCCGCTTTACCCATTAATTCGCGAGCCGATTCCTATGTTAGGGGAGTCGGGTCAGCGTTTAGGCTTTTCCCCTAACTTGAGGATACCGCGTAGAACTTTTTATGGGATAATGTACTAACCCCCTCAAGGGATTAATCCATTAAGTCCGCCCCTGCATGTGAGAGGCAACTTTTCCTTAGTAGATTCGTTCATGTGGATGAGAAGAGGCGAATTTTATTAGGAGCCTTAAAGGCTTGTCGCTCAGAGGCGTACATTTTGTTGAAGGCCTTAAAGGCTAGCCCGTCATGGATAAAAAACTCTCAGATGCTCGGCATTTCATGGATGGGGGAGCTGATGACCCTCGAGGTCTTCTAGGTGGTAGGAGCCTGGCTTGGTCAACCGAATGACTCGATAAGGCCCTTACCAGTTTGGTCCAAGCGTGTCAGCCCCTGGCTCGGCAGTATTCTGGAACACTCGACGAAGGACTAAGTCCCCTGGTCGGAACCGCCTAACCTTGACTTTCGAATTGTAGAACCGTGCCACTTGTTGATGCCGAGCTGCGACTCGGAGCTTCGCAATATCTCTAACTTCTTCGAGCAAATCCAGGTTTGCGGCAATCTGCTCAGAGTTCTGTTTTTCTTGGTAGCTCTCGACTCGGGCCGTAGGAAGACCAATTTCCACCGGCACCATCGCTTCCGAGCCGTAGGAGAGCGAGAATGGAGTCTCTCCTGTTGAAGACTGAGCTGTGGTCCGTAGGCCCAGAGAACGAACGGAAGTTCTTCGGCCCAACTGCCTTTTACTTTTTCTAGTTGTCTTGAGATGATGTTTGATGACCTTATTGACTGCCTCCACTTGTCCGTTCGACTGGGGATGTCGGGGAGAAGAATATGCATTCGTGATACCGAGTTCTCGACACATGCCTCGAAATTTGTTGTTATCGAACTGTCGGCCATTGTCTGATACGATGGTTTACAGAATCTCAAACCGGCAAACGATATTTTTCTAGACGAAGTCAATCACCTTCTGCTCCGTAATTTTGGCGACGGGCTCGGCCTCGGCCCATTTGGTGAAGTAGTCAACAGCGACAATGACGAATTTGACTTGTCCTTTCCCCATGGGTAGAGGGCCGATAACGTCGATTCCCCACTGATCGAATGGCCAAGGGCCGCTCAAAGGGGTCATCTCTTTAACGGGCTGCCTCGGCACGGCCGCAAATCGCTGGCATTTATTGCATTTCCGAACGTAATCTTTGGAATCCTTCTTGATAGTCGGTTAGAAGTACCCTTGTCGGAGTATCTTCAGGGCTAAGGCCCGACTGCCGGAATGATTTCCGCAGATTCCTTCATGGATCTCTCGTATGACGTATTCCGCCTCGTCGGCCCTGAGACACCTGAGGTAGGGCTGGGAATGTCCCTTCTTGTACAAGATACCATCCAGGACGACGTATCGGGCTGCTCGAACTCTGAGCCGTCTGGCTTCTAGCCTATTCGAAGGGATCTCTCCTGTAGTGCGATACTTAAAGATTAGGTCCATCCAGCTCGGATTTGCTCGGACTGGGTTGACTTCCATCTCCTCCCTGCTGATGCTTGGTTGCTCTATGAATTCGACGGGGATGATTCGCGGGATCTTCCCATCCGCGGCTGATGCGGCCGCGCTAGGGCGTCGACACATGAGTTTTCTGCTCTTGGGATTTGGTGGATCGTGCAATTCCAAAATTTTTCGATTAACTTCCTTGCCTCATCAAGATAAGCGATCATCCTTGTTTCCTTAGCCTCATATTCGGCAGAGATGTGATTTACCACTAGCTGGGAGTCGGATCTGAGTCCGGCTAGCAAAGCTTCATATTTTGCCTCATTATTCGAGGCTTTGAACCCCAATATGATTGCGTATTGAACGGTTGTGGAGTCGGGTGTGATCAAGACGATCTCGGCCCCGGTCCCTTTGACATTCGATGACCCGTCCACATAGAGAACCCGTCCTGGATCTGATACTGCTTTTTGGTCACTCGGAAGGGCGGCTGGGCTTGTCTCAACCTCAATTCTAATCTCTTTAGTGCTCGGAGTAGTGAATTAGGCGATGAAGTCAGCTACAACTTGACCTTTGATTGTCATTTTCGGATGGAACTGAATGTCGAACTCACCGAGTTCGTGGCCCACTTGGTCATCCGACCTGACACCTCGGGCCTCTGAAGAACTTGTCTGAGGGGGGAGTCTGTCAACACGATTACAGAATGAGCTTGGAAATATGGACGTAATCTCCGAGCTGAAACAATGAGGCGGAGCGCTAGCTGTTCCAGGGGTGAGTATCTTGTTTCTGCTGGTACCATAGCTTTACTCACATAGTAAACAGGGTGCTGTTTACCTCCGACTTCTCTGATCAGAGCTGAGCTGATTGCTGAGGTTGAGACTGCGAGGTAGAGGAATAGAGGTTCACCTTCTTCAGGTTTGGACAACAGTGGGGGTGAACCCAGGTAATGCTTCAGTTGCTGGAAGGCCTGTTCGCACTCCGACGTCCACTCTGCCTTCTTGTGACCTTTCAACTGTTGGAAGGGGAAACACTTATCGGTCGCTTTGGATATAAAACGTCCGAGCGCCGCGACTCATCCTGTGAGGCATTGTATTTCCTTGATAGTCCGAGGTGAACTCATGTCGAGGATTACTCTGATTTTATCGGGGTTCGCCTCGATACCTCTCTGGCTGACCTGGAAATTGAGGAATTTTCCTGAGCCGACTCCGAAAACCCACTTTGTTGGATTCAGCTTCATCTGGTATTCTCGGAGGATGGCGAACGTTTCTCCAAGATCCGTCAGATGATCAGCGGCCTTGATACTTTTCACTAACATGTCATCGACATATACTTTCATTGTGCGTCCGATCTGTTTGGAGAACATCTGATTTACTAGCCTTTGATACGTTGCCCCAGCGTTTTTCATGCCAAATGATATGACCCGGTAACAGTAGTCCCTTGTTTGTGACAAAGGTAGTCTTCTGTCTGTCTGGGGGGTGCATCGCGATCTGATTATAAACGGAGTAGGCATCCAGGAAAGAAAGTAATTCATGACCTGCCGTGCTATCTACTAGCTGGTCGATCCGAGGCAACGGGAAACTGTCTTTTGGACAAACTTTGTTTAAATTCGAGTAATCTACGCAAACTCGCCACTTTCCGTTGGCTTTCTTTACCGGCACCACATTTGCGATCCAATCTGGATAATGCACTTCCTCTATAAATCATGTGTTGAGTAGAACAGAAACCTCATCGGCAATTGCTTCATACCGTTCGGCATCGAACGACCTTCTTTTCTGCTTGATAGGTTTATGATTTGGATCTACATTCGGCCTATGGACCATGACTCCCGGAGAAATTCTGGGCATATCTTGGTGAGACCATGCAAAGACGTCTCTATGTTGTCACAGGAATGTTAGGACTTCGAGCCATTGTTCAGGATTCAGTGAAGTCCCAAGCTAAACAGTTATGCTCGGATCGGCTTCATCAAGCAGCACTTTCTCTAGATCTTCCACGGACGAGCCCTCCACAGGCCCTCTAGGGTCTAGGTCATTGATAGTGAGCGCCTGCTTAACCGACCCCTTCTTTACCGACACTGCATAACATCTCCGAGCTTCTCGCTGGTCGCCTCGGAGGTAACATATCCTGCCCTCGGCGGGGAATTTCATCATCAGGTGGTAAGTAGAAACGACCGCTCTCATTATATTGAGAGATGGTCTGCCTAGGATGACATTGTGTACGGATGACACATTGACAACTAAGAAGTCCACCATAAGTGTAACTTGATGCTGTCATTCTCTCGCAGTCACTGGGAGAGAAATGGCTCCTTCGGAAATTGCTCTTTCCCCGGCAAAGCCGTGCAAAGAGGTCTTCACAGGTCTGAGATGAGACTGTGGAATCCCCATTCTTTCAAAAGCCTCAGAGTAGAGTACATCGGCCGAGCTCCCGGTGTCGACCAAAATACGGTATACTTTGCGATTCGCTATAGTCATGGTGATTACTAGGGCGTCGTCATGCGGGTGCTGAATCCCGCGCGCATCTTCTTCTGTGAACGTCAGAGTGCACGGACTGACCCGAAGTTCTTTACTGGGTTGTTCAGTTAAGTGAACATAGTGTTCCAGTTCAGACTTCCTCGAGTGGGCCTTTCGTGCTCTATTTGAATCTCCTCCGCCGGATGAGACCCCGAAGATGGTACGTATCTCGGCGGGCTCCTACGTGGCGTGGCTTGGCTGCTCCCTTTCTTCTCTCCGATCAGCTTTCCCTTTGTGTACCGATGCAGGTGACCTTTTCAAAAAAGGGCTTCGATCTCATCTTTAAGATCTACACAGTCATCCGTATTGTGGCCGTGATCTCGGTGGAAGCGACAGTACTTGCGTTTGTCTCGATGGTCCGGATCGGCCCTCATGCAAACAGGCCAGTTCAGCAGTTTTTCTCCTCGGATGTCTAATAAGATCTGTTCGGCGGAAGTGTTAAGGGGGGCGTAGGAACGAAATCTTCCCTCCGGCCTTCTACTCGGGCAACGATCACGAGGAGTGCGGTCGTCGGTCCCCTTGTTAGGCGGCTGAGAATCCTCTTTCCTGTCCCTCTTCCCCTTACCATTTGGCTCAGTCGCTTGAACATTTTTACGGGCATTAGTGAACTCCTCCGCGTTGGTATATTTTTGAGCTCTGGCAATAAGTTTGGCTAGCGTTTTTGGCGGATTCTTCCCGATGGAGAAACTAAACTTCCCCTCTTTTAGACCACTAAACATGGCGGTGAGCACCATTTTGTCGTCGTGGTCTTCTACCAACAGTGCTTCCTCGTTGAAACGAGTGATGTACTCTTTTAGCGATTCCTTTGGCCCTTGCTTGATGGCCAGCAAGTGAGTGTTGGGTTTTCGACTTCTCTTACCGCTAATAAACTGGGTAAGGAATAGTCGGCTCAACTCTGCGAAAGAATTGATGGAGTTCGGCTTGAGCTGTCGGTACCAACTCCGAACGGACCCTGTAAGTGTGATCGAGAAACCTCTGCACATCATTGCATCCGTCGCCGTCTGGATTTGCATCCAGGAGCGATAGGCTTCCACATGCTCCGAAGGGTTCCCGGACCCGGAATATTGGATGACAGGAGGTATCCGGAACCTCTGAGGCATCACCTCGTTCATTATTTCCGAACTGAAAGGAGGTTCGGTCTCTTCCATCATTGCTTGGACGGCAGCAGGAACTGATGTTGATTGTTGCTTCTTTTTCAGAGCTAAGAACTTGTTGTTGAGCTCCTCGAACCGCTTCTCCCACGGGTCTCTGTTTTTCGCCACGATTTCCTGGATGTTTTTCACCTCCGGAGTTCTCCTTCCTCTCCGCCGTTCCAGCCGGTGATGGAGATCCATTGGTGCTAGGGCTGAGGTAACCGAGGCATTAGTTGGAGCTTGCGTCACGGTATTCCGAGCCGAGGGTCGGATTTGGGTCGGAAGAGGATGGTGACCCGATACTGGCCCTTGAGGTTGCTGGGGTGCCTCGGGTCCCACACTCCTTGGCACGGAGCGAGCTTCTACAACCGGGCCGACTGGTTCAAGGAGAGGATCTTTTTGAGCCGGATGCAACTGTGGCTCCGGTTGCTACTTCATCCTGTTTACTTCATCCCGCAAGACTTGTATCTCGCCCTGCATGGCTCGATACTTGCTCGCCCGATTGCGAGAACGCTGGGAAGGTCCCGAAGCTGATTCCGCATGAAGTAGCGAGTTTGCTCATTCTGTTCTGGTTCTGCAGCTACTGTTTTCTTCTTCCATCTTGCCATTATACTCGATAATAGGAACCTGACCTTTTGTGTCTTTTCCCATAGACGGCGCCAAAAAATATTGAGGTCAAGATCTGGTCAGCTCTCCCCCTTATCCTACGTACTTCGCAGCATCCCCTAGCCCTGAAGCTGTACACGAATGGTGAGCAAAGGAGACCCTGGCTAAGCCGAGGGACCCTTCGATGCTTAAGTCAGGACATAGGAATCTGGGTCTAAGTTGCAGAGTAGTGGGAGAGCATAAGATGTTGCGTACCTGTAGCAATGGAGTCCTCGCGTATTTATACCTGACTATTGAATGATTTGGGTCCGTTAATCATGGCGTGATTTGCTCATTCAAGGATATTCTTAGACAGTGTTTCAAATAGCGATAGCGTATTGCGTAGCGTTCAACCCTCCGTAGCGTGTAGCGAAATAGCGTAGCGTGTAGCGTAAGCTACACAATACTTCTATTTTTTAATTTAAAAAAAATATTTTATATATATATAAAAATATATATATATATATATATATATATATATATGATAAATATTAAATAGTAAGAAAAAACAAAATATTTTGGCATTTTGAGTTAGCAATTACAGTCCATAATTTAATTGGTAAATTTTAAGTTAATACATGTCTCGTGTACAATTTTTTAAGGGCCCGAATTAGGTAGGACTCATATTGTGAAGTGTAGCACACGAGTGTCAAAGTTTTTTAGACCCCACTCGTGATGAATGTGTTATATCCACACCGCCCATCCATTTTGCCAAATAATTTTAGGGCATGAGCCCAAAAATGAGGCAGATCCAAAGCTCAGGTGGACCGCACCATAGGAAACAATGATAATTAAACGACTATCATTAAAAAATTATCGGGGCTACAAGAGTTTTAGATCAAGCTAACATGTGTGTTTTCCCTTCATCCACATTAGTGTGACCCTATTAACAGGTTAGATGGAAAATAAACATTACAGTGGACCCTAAGAAATTTTTAATGGTGAGCATTTTATAACCACTGTTTCCTATGTTGTGGTCCACCTGAGATTTGGATCTTACTAATTTTTTGAATCATAATCTAAAATGATGTGGCAAAATGGATGGACGGCATGGATAAAATACATACAGTATGGTGGGGCCCATGTGGCACGTATACATTTTATTAAAATTTTGCAACGTTTGCGTAACGCCTACCAGTACATTCATTTGACGCACAAAAGTCCTGTGGGTCTGATCATGAGGTATGTGTTATATCTAAACCGTCTATTCATTTGAAGAGCTTGTCTTAAGGCTTGACACGAAAAATAATACAGATCTAATTATCAAGTGGACCACACTGCAAAAAGCAGTGGGGGATTGAACGTCTACCATTGAAACCCTTTTTGGGATCACAAAACTTCTGGATCAATATGAAATTTGTTTTGACTCTTCATTCAGGTCTTTTTGACCTTTTGAACAGATTGGATGGAAAATAAACGTTATTGTGGGCCTACGAATTTTTTAACGGTGAAAAATCATCATCTCGCTGCTATTTTTGGTGTGGTCCAGATGATCTTTGGATACGATTAATTTTTTGGCTAATGCTCTAAAATGATATTTAAAAATAGATGAACGGTGTAGATATAATAAATACATCGCTGTGGAGCCCATGTAACTTTGATCTCCTTTGAACCGTTCGTACAACTCGGAGCTCGAGGAGTGTCAGCGCTCGTCTTAGCTTGACACGTACCTACAGCAGCTATACTACACCAGTCAAACCGCTTCCGATTTCAAAAGAAAAAAAACGGGAGAGGGAAACCGAAAAGAAAAAGAGGGAAAGAAGAGGGAGGGAGAGAGGGAGAGAGAGGGAGGGAGAGAGAAGAAGAAGAAGAAGAAGGAGGAGGATGAGGCTCGGGGCCGCAACCGCCGGCAACGCGCAAGACGCAACCGCCGCGACGGGGTGAGAGAAGAGAAGAAGAAGAGGAAGAAGAAGAAGAAGAAGAAGAAGAAGAAGAAGAAGAAGAAAAAAAAAAAAAAAAAAAGGTACGTTTTTTTCTTTTTCTTTTTACCAATTTTTTTTTCTTTTTTTTTTTTTACGCTATTTTATACGCTACGTAGCGTTTTTTGTACGCTACGCTACGTAGCGTACGCTACCACGCTATTTAATATACTGTTCTTAGATCGTGGGGATATTACGTGAAATCCAAGGATCATGGCTTGTACTATGCACATCGTGCGTATCTGCGCCTGAAGTGATCGGCCACGTCTTTTTATGGTAGTTTTCAAGTTTAGCTTAGCGCATAATATACTCGCATCTTTCCCCGACCTCGGCCCGGGACAACCTCCTTCAAAAGGAGATAGGGATGAGGACGAGGGTGAGAGCTCGGCCTCCTTCAAATGGAAGATGGGGATGAGGATGAAAACGAGGGCTCGGCTCGGCCGTCCTTTCCCTGAGTATGGCTCGCCAATCCGACTATCAACTTCGGAGTAGGAGCCCCCCTTTATAGCTTGTTGAGGTTTTTCAATCTGTGCATCATGATGACTACCCATTCGCCCGTTCGCCCGACTGAGTTAGTATGATCTCGGCCTTTGGAATTATATAGATGGCTCGGATCTTCCCATAACAATAACGATAAATGTGGTCCCCATGCTTCTAGGAATGTGCCTTCTGACATAAAATTCTTGCGGGAACTCCACTATCTTTCTTCAAGGTCTCCCACAATACTTGAAAGAAACGGATAGGAAATGGTCCTGGCACCTTGCCACCCCCCAAAGCATATATTGCTTCCTTTATTTCTTCCTCTGAAATCTGACTTTCTAGATATTCTATCTGATTGTGAATTTTTTCTGAAATGTAAGTTATCTAGTGTGGGTCTTGGCCCAATCTTCTCTAGATAGCAACTTGGAGAAAAACTCTACAATGGCTGAACTTACCCCTTCCTTGTCTTCCATCCTAATTTCATCAACTGATATGCTGCTGATGTGATTGTTCCTGGCCCTCGCGCTGGCTATGCCATGAAAGAAGGTTGTGTCTGTCGCCTCCCTTAAGCCATGTGGCTCTAGATCTTTACCTCCACATGATTTCTTCTTGCTTCAGTAATTTGGGATATTCCGCCGATAGATTTAATCGCCTCAGCTGGTCCTCTGTCGATAGTGATTCAGCTTCTTCTCTGTTTTCCAGATCATTAATTTCCCCGATTATGTTGTCGGTCTTTTCTGAAAGTTTCCTGTTTTCCACGCTGCCAGATTTGATTCGAGTAATTTAAGTTTTTGGACCAATCTGTTACCAGCCGAGCCAGATACTTCGAATGATTGCCACCATCCTCTCACCATATCTGCAAAATTCTCTTCTTCCAGCCACACGAGGTTGAACCTAAATTGCTTAGGACCCCAGGAGTCTTCCCTTGTCAGAGAATTGGTCGATGATCTGCCACCTGTTTTGGGAAGAGCTTGAAGGAAAGTCATTGGGAACTTGTCTGCCCATTCTGGAGACATCATAGCCAATACTGGACTCTCCCTACCGTTCGACCTGGTGAATTTTGCTCCTCCCATAGGGATGCTAATCATTTCATTCTGTCTGACCCACTCTTCAAAGTCTTTAATACTTCTCGTACGTCATCCTGCAGGAGGCTTTTTTTGTACAAATCCGATTACGTTGAAGTCTCCCCCAACACAGCACGGGATATTATACCTGGCTTTGACTTGATTTAATTCAGCCCAAAAGAGACTCCTACAATTTGGAATGCACGGGCCATATACCGCCATAAACAACCATCTGAATTGGGATGCTTTTTCCCTATTATTATTGATCATCATCATTCAAAATTGTGGCCAACTTAAGAGTACGGGTAATAATAGGTCATAATTGATAAATAGTGATTAAATGAGTTATGATTGCCTACAACTGATTGCGTGTGCATGCAACTCAGCTGAGGTGCCAACATGTCAAGTGTGTAGGAAATCGGAGCCATGCACAAGGGGAGTCCCCACAATGAAGATCATCTAGCACAAAAATAGGCTTGTCCACTCATCAGCAGGCCACCTTGTATGAAACAACGGATGGTTTAACCAGACCTGCCAACTATCTGATTCAACATGCATGTGTGGCTTACGTCATGAATGGACCAACCTTATTTTTTCACCATGTAATCTTGATGACTGGGTCCACCTTGTTTTCACGGACTTGCCGACTCCTTGGCTTTGACACCTGTGCGACACTTGTGTAATGCTGTAACACTACTTGAGTCAGCCCCTCCTACCACTTACACCACTAAGAACTTTGTAAGAAATAGAATGCAAGAGATTATTGCTAAGGGAACACAAGTGAGAGTGAAGGTGAACTTGTAATGCACCAAAAGAGAACAAGCTTTCAATGCTTGAGTGATTTACAAATGAAGTGATCTCCCCCTTATATAGCCCTAAGAGGAATCTGTTATTTCTAATCCAAGGCTAAGATCGTGCCAAGTGGAACTCATCCAATTTCTAGAAAGAGTCAAGGTTCTAGAGAATTCCACATAAAAATAGCTCAAGATACTCCTAGGGATTTCTAGAACCTTATAGAAATCTTTACACAACTTCACTTCACTCTAGAATACAATATATGTACAAGTAGTGTTTTCAGTATCGATATCGACAGATATATCATACCCTTGGGATACAGAAACATATCGGGTATTGCATGGAAAAAATCGGATGTATTGCGTAATTTAATCACTGATTTTGGGAAATATTAGGAAATTGATCGAAAATTTCAATGAAACTTCAGGAGATTTTTTTTTTTTTTAATTTTATTTTATAAACATCTTTACACACTTAGAAATTTTTTAAAAAAAAAAAAAAAAAATCACATAACAAGTGCACAACATTTTTTTCTGGGTGATTTTTCTTCATAGCTACTATTCATCCAAAAATAAAAGGATAAAAAATTACAAAATACATTAAATAGAATTATCTAAGGTGTGCATTTGTATATTAAATCATCCTACATGTATTCCAACCATCCACACTCAATATTAAAGGAAAAACAACATTTTTTTGGTGATTTTTATTCACAGTCACTATTCATCCGAAATTCAATCGAAATTGAAAAAAATAAAAAGAGTGATCTAAGGCATGCATTTGTAGATTTAATTATTCTACATGTTTTCCAACCATCCTCACTCAATATTTTAAAATTTAAAAAAAAAATAAAATGATTAGATAGAGTGATCAGCATGCATTTGTAGATTTGTTCATTGTACACGTATCATAACAATCCACATTCAAAATATTTTTAAAAAAAATGATTTTTTGCTGATTTCTATGTAAAAAACAGCTACATTATTAAAAAGGGGGGGAAGTTATAAAAACAACACCAAATCGGCCACAAATCTAGCAAGATATCTAGTGTTGTAATTTTGAAGTAATTGTTTCAAGCAAGATTTTAAAAATATATATGAAGACTTACCTCTTCTTCTTCTTCTTCTTCTTTTTTTTGTTCTGAAAATGGTCCACCAGAGCTTCGATTCGTGCAAAATCGCGTCAATCTTGTGTTTTAATCCATAGAATGCACAAGGTGTGTTGAAATTGGCTTAGGATGACTCCAAAAAATAAAAAATAGTGAAACTCGGAAGAATAGTGGAAAAAGAGTGACGCAGGACAGCCCTAATTATGATGCATGCTCATGAACATAATTAAACAGCGGAAATAAAAGGAATAAATGATCTAAAATTCTAGCAGTAATCATCATAACTGAGAAAATCATAAAGGAAACATGCAATGGAGCGGGCCATCATCACAACCATGGAGTATGGAATTCAATTATTACTTAGGTTGGATCCGACGAGGGATGAGACCTCCCGCTCTTGCATGGTCACACCCAATCGATCAATGAAGATCACTAGTCCGAAGAACCAAGAAGTTTCTCGAATTAGGGATTTGAGACTTTGAGGGTTTAGGGTTTAGATCGATTCTCAAAGTTTTGATCGAAGAAGGATTAGCCAAAACTAGAAAAGAGAAAGAATGAAATAATTACCTTGAGGAAGTTGGAGGGGCACAAGAAGAAATTAGAAGAAGAAGATCAAGGGAAGAGAAGGAGCACCATTAGAGAGAAGAGAAGAAGAGGGCAACCAAAGGGTTTGCTTTTCATTCATCAATAGTTCAAATTCGGATTTAGGGCTTTAGCCCACTTAAATAAGCAAATAAAGACATAAAATTACTAAAATACCCCTAGAATAAGCAAATAAAGATATAAAATTACTAAAAGACCCCTAACTTAAGCAAAAACACGCAAATAGACCCCTAACTTAAGCAAAAACGCGCAAATAACATAAGTGCGGGAAAGTTCGGGCGCTCGGTCTTCTTTCTCCAATCTTCCTTCACATGTGTCTTCCCTGAGTGGGGTCTTTTATATGTCCAATCACATGTGAAAGGTCTTCAGCTCCTCAATAGTCGCCTATCCACAAGGACGACACTTGTGATTGGCGCTTTCTTCGTTGGTACACCTTGAATGCGCTTGTGTCCGCATCAAAGAGCTCATTTGTGCTAGTTAAAAAAAGAAGAAGAAGCCACTCTATGACTATTAAGGGGTGGACCATGATGCCCGTATTGCATAACATGTACCCTAGATACTGTTACGTAAAGGCTGTTATGGCCCATACGCAACAGTTTTGGGACACCTTGCCCACATGCACAAAGTTTGCCCCAAAGCAGCCCTCTCAGGGCACATCTCACCTCCACTTTTCAAAATCTTCACATTTCAGTTATCCAATGCTTTCGAAGTCATGTGTTTAATAGTTTAAAAGAAGTCAGTGTCACTCTTTTATCTGACTGTTAAGTTCTCACTGAATTCTAACAATGTTGCTAATTCTCCTTGTACTGTTATGATTATACCTGTGCACCAAAAGGGGTCCTAATGTATTTGGTTGAATTCATGAGCTAGCATTTTTTTTCCTTTTATCATGAGGTGACATAATGACTACTAAATGGTGAGCAGTAACTAGGGCTGCAACTTGTGTTTGGGTTGACCTGAACCTGACCGACCCAACCCGAGTTCAGGTCGTGTTTCAAGGTCCTCGGGTTGAGTGCAGGTTGAAAAACACCGACCTGATTTCAACTGGGATGGGTTTGGGTTAAGTCAGGTTGTGAATAATCACATTTATTTGGGTTGGGTTGAGTTGAGTTGAGCACAGGGGAGTTTGGGTTGGAATCTTAGTTGGGCCCTCTTGAGGTTGACTTGGGCTTGGGTTGACCTTCAACACGACCCGATCCGACCCGCCCGAGTTGCACCCCTACCAGTAATGTCGTTAAGGTGTGCGGTTATGTCAAAAGCACCAAAAATGCAGATATTTGGCAGATCCATGATTTTGGATGTGGTGCTTTATATTATTCTTCCTTTTTTTAGATGGTAATTATATTACTCTTCTTTCTCCTGAAGCATTCATGCCGCTGTTTCCGAATATATATTTAGGTACTTGTACGTGACATCTGGGTCTTCGAAAGATCTCTTTTTCACCCCGGAGCATACTGGCGGCTTTGTGGGCGAATATCGTTGTAGGAAAGTCTTTCAACCTTACATCCTCTCATATTTGGGCTGATAACATTTCACTTCTGTTACCCAAACCGGTAAGTTTTACATATCCATAAACGTCAGTTAAATAACTTCAAATTTCTGAGGTTTGCTAGCCACTAAGGGCCATGCCATCATGGCATGCATGTGGAACATCTGAGTGGTGCATAACATGCACCTCATGAGGAAAATGATCTGGTCCAAAAGTCGGGCTCATCAGCGTGCCGCGCATGTTGGCCATTATCTAAAGCCACCCTTTGTTTTTGTGCAGGGATTGTCTGCCTTATTAAGTGGGTGGGCATGATTTTTGCACCAGTTCATCTTCACAGTGCAGCCTGCACTATGTGGGTCAGACATCACCATGCTCACTAGGTTGGCACACCATTTCTGCCATGGGAGGAGTGGTGGGTGGGACAAGCAAGGCTTAGTTATTCACTTCAACCAATTCTTTCTTTTTTAATTGCTTCCAAATGTTGTACCTGAAATTCATTTTCATAATGCATCAAGAGGATAAATGATTCTTGGATCTTCTCTTTTCAGGCTTCAAATGCGAGATCCTGATTACCATTTCAGTGGATGCAATTTTGTTTAGGCAGTAGTGCTGTATAACAGAATTTTTGGATGAGAATAACCGGAAACAGGAAAATGCAGTCCTAAAATAGAATCTAAGAATACACGCACCAGACCCGAAGAACTGAAATGTGGGGTTCTCTACATTCAAGGAATTTGGTGTTGATGCTTAAAGATGAGATATTCTCTTGAGGTGTAGTTTTTCATTTACATCACCTGTTTTTCAACGGAGTAATATGCCTGCAGTTTTAAGTACAGGAAAAATGAGGCTCTTTCAGCATGTTTTCCTTTTTCCTTTTTCTTTTTTATCTTTTTTTTTTTAAATATATATATTTATATCTATACTTAACCATAATGGATTTAGCTCCATGCTCTAGCATCATCATCATCTCAGTATTTTGTAAATATTAATGTCAGATGCTAGATGATCAACGGTAGTTTATAAGAACGCAAAATGGGAATAGCTGATAGTGGAAGCAGCTTTCTTCAAGAGCCTAACCCATGCAGATCTGGATTGTGTTCAATGTTTCACCGTTGCAGTATCTACTGGACATTTATGTCAGGAATTGTATGGTCTTGATGCGTTAAGATCGTTTTCTATGGCCATATCAGTGCCTGTACTAGTGGGTCAGGGGCTTGGTGATCCAGATAATTATTCAATTTGGATCCCTTGTGGATGGGAATGCCCCCAACATCTCCCAGATCCGAAGATCGTAGCCGTTGTATCTTTGCCCTCTTTTCAGACCAGTGCTAGCTGAAGCACGATTACTAGTCTGATTGACTGTAACAACCATTTTGTAAATTTCCTTTGCATTCAACAATCATGTCAGCCACCATGTGAAATTTAGGGGTTTTGTAGTGGTTATCCACTGTTTTCCTTCTGATTTGATCTACCTGATTTTATAAATTCATGTTTTGGTATTACGTTTTCTTTTCACACTAACCAAACATCATGTGGTCGCCACTTCTCAAAATGTCATTTGTTTAGAGTCCTCTACTCTTGAACTAACATCAAGGGCTGTAAAAATGGGGCTTAAACGCAAAACACCTTCAAAATTGGACTACTTCAACGCCTCAAAACCAAGTCTTTAACCAATGCGCAGCCAAAATAAGGATTCAGACATGATCCAAAAAAGGAAGAACAGCAGCAGTCCCATCCAATTGAAAAGGCCCCATGATTTGATTGTACCATAACCTGAAAATCCTCTCAATAGTGATGTAAATAGATGGTCAAGAAAAGGTTGACCCAGCTGACCACTTCAATAGCAAAGCGGTACTTCGGTGTGGAATAGATGGCTAAGAAAGGCTGACCAGCAGTTGCACATTCAACAGCTTATACATATGGGGCTATGGGCTATGGTTTGGTTATCCAAACTTGGATATAGACCATAACCCATCAATCCTCTCAAAATGGACAGATACCTTCAAGATAGTTGTCCTGCAAAGAGAACAATAAGAGAAGTGGACCAGCAATCCAAGTTGAATTGGAGAGAAGCCAAAGATTTGATGGCCAGGATCTCCTATTTGGAGCTTTGGGGGGTCGTCAACCAGCTGTACATTTTCTGCGTGGACCAAGGAGAAGGGGTGCTCACTCGGAAGACGATTGTACCATTAGAGAACCTGTTTTAAATATACAACATTTATTCTATCAATGTAATGGAGTTAGAACCTTATGTCGATCTGAATGAATTGGTCTTTCCATGGAGGTATATCTTTGCCTGCTATACAAAAGGATGGCAAGTTGCAAATTTTATCTCAGTAGGACATGTATTTTTATTACTCAATGGGAGAGAAGCCAAAGATTTGATGGCTTGGATCTCTAATTTGGAGCCTTTTGGGTGTGTGGTCCATTGTAGGTGAGGGCCATCACATCAGTATTGTACAAAAAGTTCATCTGCAGTAAGGAAGTTCCCTACTACTCTCACCAATAGAGAACTCTTACCTCAATAATAATAATCAGCATTAGTGTAGGTAAAATCTCAAGTTAAATCAGCATTCCATCAGGCATAAGTAGATAGTTTTAACACCGAATAGAAATCCTCACCTTGTGCGGCTTTTGCATTTGGCCGCACACACAAGCTCATAAATGGAAATCAATGTGAAATCAGGATTTAATGCTGAGGAGATGAGATAAACTATACATTATAAATAGATAAAAGACAGCTAACGGGCAGCATGTGACATGTGTGAGATTCTTCTGATTTCCTTGATAATTAGATCTTTTTCCTCTTCAAACTGGTCATCCTCGGAACCTGCAAAGAATTGGCAAATAATGCATAACCATCATAAGGCATAGGTTACTCTCCCTATCAATTACTTGCATGAAACACCTGTAGCGGACTTCAGTAGGGTGAAGGAATTGCGGTCCAATCTATAGAACAGATGGTGATGAAAAGTGACCACACATTACTTTCGAGGTATGGATCAAGTGTGGCCCACTTCCCATTGCATCTAATCATGATCAGACTGTAAGATACACCTTTGGGGTTTCATACTAGATTCTCATCCTCTTAAATTATCAATAAATAAATAAATGAACAAGTTTCACCTTTTCCGACATGAAGGTTTTCTAGCAGTGTCTGCAATTTCTCATGGTTGTTTGTGAGGATCAAAATAATTTCTGGTGGCTTACTAGGATTAGCAACAAAAACCTGAAAAATAAAATAAATTCCATTGAGAAAAAATATATTCATAAGCCATGATTTCAAACAGAAAACTAGTGGATTCAGAAAGCTAACAATGATTATTAAAAATTGAAGAAAAAGTGTAATAAAAGATCTAGAAGAAGAGGAAAAGTTATACAAAGATTGCGCTACAAGGAGACTGAAAGTCACATTTGAATCCCTACGAAATGTATCATGGAACTAATTTGAAGATTTTGGCCTCTTTCAGTGAAGGTATTCAATTACAGTATGGTGGCTGTAATGGCCACTGCCATTACCGTTACAGCCCCCGTAGCAGCCATTGCAGCCTCCTCCCTCTTCTTCTTCTTCTTTAAGGGAAAAACCTGTACCAGTCCTGCAACTACAGGCCATTATTTCCCTCTTTTGTTTTGTCCATTATGGCCACAACTGCCCCATAATGCATAATGGTTCCCCTGTTATCAGTCCTGTAACTACAGATGGTTCTTTAAAGGAAATCCTTTCTTTGCTCCTTGACGACCAAATGATTGGATCTCTCATAACTACCCTATTTCTCTCTCGGATTACCACCATTTTGGATTTCATCGTCAATATATTTATTTAGAAATATTCCCTCAATTGTTCCTGGGGTGTCAGCAGTGTTACCTGGACACTTCTACTTCTGGGTTTTTGCTGTGCCAATCCTAGACACCCTCAACACTTTAGTGAGGCGTCCATACAAATTCTCTGTTAAGTTCTGCGTGTTGGACATTTCGAGTGAGGCTTCCAAATTCTCCGTACAATTTTCTTTTTCTTCATCCTTCTTTTTCTTTTTTTTTTTTCTTTTTTTTTTAAATATATATATATTTTTAAATTTAAACTTATTTGTCAAGGCGAAGATTCCTCGCTCGTAGCCCTCAAGCTTGCCTCCGTTTTCTTGTTGTTGATGAAACTTTTCGTAAGGACTCCCTCACAAACTCGCAGATTTTAGTTCATTTTTCATTATAGGCACCATGAACCATATAACAAAATATCATAGTTGTTGCTTTTGCTTTTTTGTTCTTTTGTTGGGGTTTTCTAATTTTTTAAGAGGAAGTGATGTTTATACAAAGTCACACGCATCTCATGTTCTGTCAATCAATTATTGATAGTTTAAACTACCAGTAATAGGTTTTTATTGGGATTATGTGAATGTCCTCTAATTTCTTTTGTTTTCTTTGTTCATTGTTTTCTTTTATTTCTTACTTTATCCATTTATTTATTAATTAAAAATATTTTATTTGTGAACGGAAGTGTCCTGTTCAAGAAATACTAGTTCCAGGCTGCATCAACCCTAAGGTCTGATTTTCTAGTGGACAGGGAAAAGAAATAATTATTATCCTATTATGCTCCCACCAAGCCACCGGTTCCAGCTGGGCACAGGTGTAAGGTCCCCCAAGGAGCAACCATCAAGCTTCATCCTACATTCTCCATCGAGTATGCCAGACATGTGTGATCAAAATGGACAGTTAATATTTAATTGACCAATGATCTGTAATCTTTATACAAGTGTAGCCACAGACCAGACCGATATTTTGGGCCAAGACATGTCTTGAACAGGTACCATACTTCCATGTGTACAGTAAGAGATTTCTTGATCCGCCTAGGGGGAAAGATGGATGCGGGAAAGTAAACTGGAATCCTCAGGAAATGAAAAATCATTATTAAGATTTTCCTTTTGTTGTTTGTTTTTGGATTCCAATTTTTTTATGGATTCATTCCATGTTTATAACAAATGTCTGACTTACAATAAATTCTTGTAATGGTTTGATTATTAACTCCACTGCAGACGATATGCGCCCAAATAAGCCTTGTCGAGAGGCTTTTATTGATATGGGAAACAAAGTAAATTTCAAGTTGTGATCTGGTACAAGCCAACCCTTGATTAAAGATGAGAGAGAGAGAGAGAGAGAGAGAGAGAGAGAGAGAGAGAGAGAGAGAGAGAGCGCTGATCTATTACATGGTATGATAAAGAAAGTTGAATGCAAATGATGCATAAAAGTCCTAATCTATGGACCTTTGAGTGTTTAGATTATTGATCAGTCTAAGGTACAAGTGATAGTCTTTGGCATTTAGGCATCTCATATAGCCAGCCGGGTGTCGGGATGCTAGCCAATGATCCATGTTATGTATCTTGAGAGGCATCAACTTCAAATACCCCTGTGGCCTTGTAGCATACATAGAGGTGTACACGAGTTGAACCGAGTCGAGCCGGGCACAGCTCGACTCGGCTCAACCACTTGCTGACCCCAACTCGAACTCCACTCGGCTCGGTCCTTGAGCTTGACTGGCCAGCTCGGCTTGGTTCGGTCAGCAGCTCGGGCCAGTTCAAGCCAAGTTCAAACCGAGTTTGCTTGTGCAGCATTTTCACAAACACATGGACTGCACCTTCAAAATCTCACCATATGTAAAACAGCAACAGTGATTTTACAAGTATTTCATCAAACACCTTCTAAGCAACATAAAAATCAAGAAAAAAAAAAAGGGAATTTGTTTCATATACATACCTTCCTTGCCACCAGCCACACCTCGTTGAGTCATTTCATCAAACACTTGGTGAGCAACATCAATATCAAAGTAACCGAGTCACCAAACTGGTTCAACCTGAGTTTGATTCGAGTTGGGTTTGATCCAAGTCGAGTCGAGTCGAGCTCGGGCAAGCTCGAACTCAGTTCGAAAATTTGTTTCGAGCTCAAAAAATCAGCTCGACTCAGCTCAAACTCAGTTTCGAACTAAGTCGGATCGAGCTTTTTCGAGTTGAGTTGAGCGAGCTAACCGAGCTAACTCGGTTCGTGTACAGCCGTAAGCATACACAAGTATGATTATTCCAGCATTGCCTAGGTCTCACATGATAGAGATGAGGAAAGATGTATGAAACTGCATGTTAGTGTCTGCATCTCTTTACAGGTGATACATGACGCATGATTTAATGCTAGTATACAACGTGGAGATTATGAAAGAGTCCATAAAGTAATTCAATTAATAAAAGATGCTAACCTACCAATTAATTAAGAGTAAACAATAGGAAATAAAATAGTATTTAATCTAAATCACATGCCCGCATGCTGAGAAATCACATAAATCACTTTTAACTAAGACCAATGGAAGGATAGAACTTCCAATTTAGCATAGGCACGTTCCACACCCAATGAACAGATTTGTAGGTTTTATGATTAGGGTTAGGAATGGGAAAAATATGAAATTAGGAAAATTAGGGTTCATGGGAATTGGGGATTTTGGAATTTGGATTTTTAGAAATTGGGAAAAATAGAAAATTAAAAATCTAGGATTTAAAAGGTTGTAATGGGAAGGAAAAGAAGAAGACAAGAGAAGAAGAAGAATACATTTCAAAGAAGAGAGAGGAAGGATGTAAGAAAAAGAATATCTTTCGAAGATAAGGAAGAAGAAGGATGTACCTTGGAGAATACACCACCAAACAAGTTTGTACCCTTCCACAATTCAATTGGAATGGAGGTTTTTTTTTTCAAAAAAACTCTAGAAAACAATGAAGAAAATTCCTTCATACAAGAGAGCTTCTCTTCTTCTTCTTTTTTCTTCTCAAATCTCCACTAGGGTTGGAACTCCACTCCCTTGTGGTTTTATAACTGTAAAAAATTCAAAAATAAAATTTAGCATAATTATAATTATGCCACTCACTTAAGTAAAGTGGCCCACCATCCACAATCTCAACCATCAAATAACTCCTAAAAATAACAAAAAAAACATAAAGAAAGCAAGATCAGAGTCCAAGGGGCCCAAATCTAAAAGATATGGTGGCTTGATGGCCTGATCGACAAGATCCAACGGTCGGATCGACACGAAATAGAAATCTTATGATTAAAATGATCTCCTAAGCAGCCCACATGTATCATCCCAAAGTGGGGTCTTCCTGATGCACGTCCAATGCATGTGGCGTCTTCAAAATGGCCCGGTGGGCCCCATCTGAAACTCGTCTACCATCCACAAAGAAAGATGCGCTGATGTGAGTGGTCGTTTCCATCTCTGGTACACCCGAGTAGGTCCTCTGATGTCCCCATCAACAGGCCCCTTAGCACCTTGCACTCAAGGGTCTATGCCTGACGTAGAAAAGTTTAGCTTATGTAGTGCCTCTTGCCCTTTAGACAATGGTTGTAAAGATGGTGCTCTACAACCTGTGTAGATGTTGTAATGGGTCTATGCCTAGTGTAGAGCCCTTCCTAGAAGGAAGGGAGGTTTAGACTAGTGAGGCTCACTTTTGAGAGATGAACATTGATGTCTAAAGTCCCGGAAGCGATTCAGGAGTCAAATTGTTAGAAGAAGTTCCATGAAAGATGTTTGAAGGGTATTTATACTCTTGGGGGTCTTGATTTCCCTCTAAAAGTTTGTTAATCAGTTATACACAAAAATGATCATTCTAATACTGCCTAGGGTGTCACATGCCAGAGATGAGAAAGATGAATTAAACTGCATGTTAGTTCCTACCATCTGGTGATAAGCCCTTTAGTGCCCGGACCTTAAGGGTTTGCACCTGGCGCAGGAAGTCTAGCTAAGAAATATTTGGCCCATTGCCCTTAGACAATGGTTACAACGATGCTGCTCTATGCCTGACGCAGTCTACACCTAGCATAGAGCCCTTCCCAACAGGAGTGGGAGTGTTTTAACTAGTGAAGCTCACCTTTGAGAAATGAATGTGTATCTCTGAAGTCCTGCAAGCAATTGAGGGCTTCAACTGTTGGAAAAAGTGTCGTGAAAGATGCTTGAAGGAGAATTTATACTCTTGGGGTTCTTGATTTCCCTCTAAAAATTTGTTAATTGATTACAGACACATTTAACCCTTCTTTTGGACGAGAGAGAGCTGCTTTCCGTAGAATGTTGGGAACCAAATAGACTGGCACCTTCTTAAGAAAGGGCTAAGTGCCTAGCACTTAGGCTTGGCGCTTGTGCCTTGGGGGACTATCGCAAGGAGCTTTGTGCTTGGCACACAGTATGTTTTGGGGACCCATGATATTCTGAGGCATAGAAGGTCAATTTTAGGCATAGAGCATCTGGATTGGAGTTGGATAGGTGCAATGTATTCATAAGATGTATCGTGGCTCATTTCATCAAGCTGCATACAATGCCAACACATGGATAGTCACCTACAATTACCTCATGTCTTCTTTGCCTTGGAAATTGATTTAACGTCTTTTTAGGAGAAATTTCTATCTACTGTTTTTGAAGGAAATCTGGGAAATGGATATTTGTTTCAGTGCTACTTTTTTTCTTCTTCTTCTTCTTCTTTTTTTTTCTCATATGGTGAAAAAAAAAAAAGAGTTTTCCGCAAAAAAAAATAATTTCACCACATTCCCAAACAACCCTATCCTTCAAAGGTCTCTATTCATGTACATCTAATGAACTGTTAGAAACCAAATTCCAAACAAACTACGAATAATTAACTGGTTCCATAAAATGCAGGACTCCAAGCTCTTTCTAAGAAAGTTCCTCAGCAATATTTGTATCATGAATACTAAGAAACGCCTTCTGATATTCTGTACTAGGACTGGCTAAATTTAGGAATTTTTACTGTGCAAATAACAGCATATAGACATCAGAGTATATTTATGAAATACAGATCTGGAAATTGTTTGGACAAAAGGTGTGTGAGAATGATATGGACTTTCTCATTCAAGATCAACAAAATAAATTCTGACCGAACACTAGGTATCGTCCAAAAGCATTATACACTAGATACAGTAGATTTTGCAATTTAAAGGGAATAAGTTGACCAATGAATAAAGAAAAATAAGTACTGCACCTTGAAAATGTGGAAGGCAGATATCTGGATGTTTTTCCTGGAATCCTGCATGAATTACCATTTATTAGAGTACAGATACAATGACCAGTGTAGGCGGAAGAACTTCTAAAACTCTGTGGGTTTCAATATTTTGGAGAGAAGGGTTTTCTGCTATGCTCACTTAGATACTGCTACCCATGATGGTTCGGTGTGTTACATCCAAGTGGTGCATTATCAGGTGTGCCCCACCACATTAATGCCATGGCCCAAAAAACAGGCTGGTCCAATAATCAGGGGGGGCCACACATGCAAGGACCACATGAGAGTTTTTTCTTGACCGTCCATTCTTTAGTAAGAGTAACCCAAAAGGGCCAAGGCACAGGACAGGAGAGAGATAAAAGTTTAGAAGCGTAGGGAACTGCTTAATAATAAGTCAGCATTGTGAATATAGAATCACAAACGGAAGCAGAAGGATAGCTGAACAAAGTATATTTCAGTGTTGTCTTGCATTCAACCAAGTTCATCGTTTAGAATCATGGTCTCTCCAGATAGAATTCTGTCCATTGAACTCTTAAGCCTATGATGCAAGGAATCCTGCCATGATCCTAGGGACAGAAAGAAATGGCATTTTTAGCACCCCTAACACATGAAACCAATTGGCTAAATGTTTGCTTCCCTTTCTATACCATGTATCATACATGCAGGAGGAATTATATGATCCTCGAAAAAAGGATAAGCACAGTATTCTCAGGTCTTCAGTCACAACAATGGAGCCGCCCAGCGTGTAGCAATCCAGGCCATCAACCTGATAGGCCCCAACCATGGATGGATCATGCACAAACATGTTCCAAATTGGAACATCCTATCCATTCAATCACGGGCATCTTATCCATTAAATGTGGATTGGTGCTGCAGTTTTTCTCAACCATCCTTTTTCATCTAAACTGTCTATTTGCAGGCCACCAGTCAGAGGTTATGAGGGATGGATCTAATATAAATCCTCCATTCATAGAGGTCCAATCAGATCAATGACCTAGATCACCAAACAATGGGACCCATGTGTACAAAACAAGGACTAGATGATACTATTCATATCAAGGTAATAACAGTAACTGTGGCAGTAATAGCCAACCTTATGGCCGCCCGTAATGGTCATTACAAAACGGGCCGTAACGGCCCTTTAATGGTCTTTTTTTTCAAGGATAAAATTTGTCACCCTATATCAGTCTGTTACACCCCCATATCAGCCCATTACAGGCCCATAATGGCAGTTGGCCATTTACTCCAAATCTGGTGTTACGGCCCCATAGTGCATAATGGGCACGACTGTTACCATTACATAACCATTTTGAATATCTTGATTCATATCCTCAGGTTGAGGATCATATAATTCCTCCAAGCAATAATCCGTTGGCATGAATAATGTCTTTCATGCTTCTTATTCATTTTATATCTTCACATTTGCTCCATTTGCATGCTTCCACATTTACTCAGTCTTCACATGATATTTTCACAGTAGTGGCACAAAATCGTAAGTGAATCCAAACATGAACTTAAAGGGCAATACAGTTATATAGCAAGTTCGTAATAATTCTACAAGCATTTATTCTTTTTTTTTTTTTTTTCTAGATGGATAACAATATTTTCAAATAAGAAAGAAAGAGCAACATCAAAGGGAAGAATTCTGAACACAAATTGAAATCTGCTTCAACTCCTCTTTTGCAAGAATAAATGCTTGTGCCACAAGCATTTCTACTTAATAATCAAATAGATGAACATAATGTGCATAACTGTGCATATTTTTTAGTACAATAAACACGATAGGACTTTTTTTTCTTCGAAAGGTATGACGAGGCCAAAATGAATCATAGATTAAAGAAAAGGCATCAATACCTGTAGTAATGTCATCATGACTTTGAAATATCGGACTTCTAAGATGTAGCGCTTCATTGTCTGGGAATTTGGAGACTCCAAAAGGAATTCCGAAAGAAGCTAAAAGGTGTCACAGGAAGTGTCATCTAGTTTCTAAATAAAAACTGCTAGTGAAACTACAAGCAAGTTATGGTGACAACTAACCTTCAAAGACTGTCTTCTTGTTACATAGTTCGCAGATGTCAAGAGCGTTTCATAAAGCTCGAAAAACTATAGAAAAAATCATTAATCAGATGAGAGAGAGGGAACACATTTACGATATGAAATAAAGGGTGCTAGGCCTCAGAAAACATGCAGTTGCTGATTACTCCAATTTGATATATATGGTCCTGTGGTTCAGACCATTGATCTGATGGACCCATCATGGATAGGGGATGCCTCAAAATATCTTAGATCAGAAGATCATAAACCATTGCCAGTGGCCTATAAATAAATGCTTTTGAAGAAAAAAAAAAAAAAAAAAGCCCATGGTCCACATATAACAATAAAAATGTCAAAGTTAGAAGAGTTAGAATATTCATATCTGGAATATTATCTAGGGCATCCCCTAACAATGGTGGACCATCAGATTAATTGTATGAACAACCGAACCATGGTGTAACACATGAAGAGTTAAAATCATAAACAAAATCAACAAACTGTATATTTGTGGAGCTCAGGACACTGTAAGCCCTCTTTATACTAGCATATCTCCTTTCAAAGGCAATCCAGCACAAACCAAATAGTTTAGAGCAGAATTGCATTAAACAAGCCCAATAAGTGATACTGCAGTCAATAAGAACCATACAACTAGTCTAGATGCAGTAGAAAACAGAATGAACTAGCTAACCTGTTCGTAATTGGCACTTAGGAATTCAGCAACAGCAAGCTCATGTTTAGTAAGCAAATCCTGCCAAACGTTTATTTCAGAACATACTACAGAAGAAACAGCATGGACTGAGCCTTTCAGGTTTGATATTAGGCATCCAAGGGCCTGTTAGGATATACTGGGAAATAGTATTTTGGTTTCACTTCTTTGGCAGAATAGTGCCCTGAGCATTTAGGTTGATGGGAATACAGAAACTGCATTAAACAGGATTCAGTTTCCATTGCAAATCAACACTGGGTCTGAATGGAAGCTGATTCTAATTTGGCAGGACACACAACTCATCTGCCAAAGGAAGCTAAACAGGTCCCAAACATCAAATTTGACAGTCTGATACAGAACTGACCTTAAATGTTGAAAAAGCATCTGAAGCAACATCAAAGTTTGGGAGCTCCACATATTTGAAAAATAACTCGAAGCTTCTTGATTTTAATATATATCTGAAAGAACACTACAAAAATTTAAATGCGTGAAAGATTAAAACTTACTTGCCTAAAAATCTGGATGAAGGCTAATCATTCAAAGAATGGAAAAGAAGAAAATGTTAACTGTAACATAGTGGTAAATCAACAATGAATAAAAACAATTAGAGCATTGAGATAAATTAATAATTTCTATTGACCTCTGATATAGAAACATGGCTCGGACCAGTCTTCCATGTAATGATACTATAGGCCAATACTATCAGTCTTGCACTTGATTGATAGAAGATGCAGGGGTAATTAAAAAATTCCTTTGTATTGCATGAAATATTGATGATATCATGTGATATTCTAGGATATCGCGAGATATCGCAAAATAGCGCACAGGAACAGTTATACAAGTCCCTCACATCAGAGTTACACATTCTCTGTATCATCGACACTACGGCAGCACGTCTCATCATCATCATCTAAACCTTATCCCAAATGTGGGGTCGGCGACATGAATCCTATTCAGCCATTCCACTCTATCAAGAGTTAGACCTTCAGTTAGGTCATAAGTCATCAAATCTTTTCTTACTACCTCCATCCATGTCCTTTTGAACCTTCCCCATGCTCTTTTAGAGCCTTCAACTTGTACCAACTCACTCCTAAGTCCTAACCAGTGTGGCTCTTGGTTTCCGTTGCACATGACCAAACCATTTAAGACTACCTTCCCTCATCTTACTACCTATTGGTACTAATCCTAAGTTCCCTCGAATGCATTCATTTCTAATTTTATCCTTTCTCATCTTGCCACCCATCCATCTCAACATCCATGACGGCAACGCGTCTCCCTTTCAAAAAGAAAAAAGTAAAAAAACCACAAAGGAGGCGGTGGGAGGAGTGGATTTGCTCATGGGAGCATTTAGGCAACTCTTGAGTTGTTTGGGAGAAACCTCATTGTTGGTAATGAATTGTGATCCAAGAGCAGAAATGGGCTGCAACCCATTTGGTGAGAAATCTTCCATTTTTAGTTTATATTCGTTTCGTTTCTTTTCTATAGATAGACCAAAAACAAGTTAGAAATCCATGTCTATGCATGTTTTGCATGCATTGACATGGATTTTAGACAATTAGTTTCGAATTTAAGGGTGTAAAACTGAGCGTTTACAACTCCCCCTCAAGTTGCTTGGGAGAAAACACCCAGATCCACAGCTCAAGTGGTAGACTGAGTGAACGATACCTCGTTTCAGCACCGAGGTCTTGGTATCGATTCCCTAGTGGGGGTAGCTAACAGTGTGGTGTGAACCGACAGTGGGTGTACTAACAAGCTAACCCAAAAATAAAAAAAGAAGAAGTTGTTTGGGAGAAACCTCATTGTTGGTGGAGAAATTGTGATCCAAGAGCAGAAACAGGCCCCAACACATTCAATGAGAACTATTCCATCTTTCTTGTTTATTTTCATTTTTATTACTTTTTAATTAGGGTGGAAAACGGAAGAAATTGGGAGATCCAAACATCTACTGTTTTCACCCAATTAAAATGCAAGTAGAGTGTGGAAAATTTACATGGAACTACTTGTAAGCCGATCTACAGATAGGCAATACTTTTTTTAATTTCAAGAATTACAATTTTTAATTAAAAATTATGAAAAATGATTAAAATTTCCTACAGCGCATAGATTGGACCCCTATCCAATAGAAAATTGTTATACATATTTCCTTCTTGTAATGCTTCGAGTTCTTAGTGTAATCGTGTCTCGTTTAACATCTACTAAAGTTCCATTAAAAAAAATTTCCACAAAATTTCCCTCAGATTGTGATACATTTCCCAATACATGTGATATATCCCATGCAATACCGATATGTTTCTGTATCCCAACAGTGCGCTACAAGCATGATACTAACACATCAAACATTGGCTCGGGCATTTCCAGAAAAAGTTTTGCAAGATATGAGATAATACAAGGCCACAAAAAGAATCAACATTACAAGGAGATAAGAAAGCATGGAAAGTTCTTCATTGATGATTGAACAAATTTTAAACAGTAGATAAAGTATTCAAAAAAATCCAATCATGGGTTTCAATGTTTTGATAGTTGAAACCATGAAAATGCTTGAAAAGCATAACTGTCTATGTTGATGGTGTACTTATCCTGGAAGGAGGTATATATACACAAATATAAATGATCAAATGACCACAATGCTATTGGTCTAAATCAGATAGTGACCATATCCATTCTGCACAACTGTACAGACAACTATAACAGTAAGAACCACAATTCTCCTACATATTCATGTACAAGCACAACGAGTGTTTACATGTCCAAAACACAAACAAGGGGCACAGAGCTTTCAAATACACAACACATGCACATACGCATACACATCCTAGAGCATTCTCTGCTATTCATATTGTCCTCTAGAATACGACCAATCTAGAAGGAACATAAATGTAACAATAAATAAATAATCATGATAGACAACAAGTTAAGATATCTTACTCTGCAAGAGTTGGGTATTTGATGCATTCCCTTAACATATTTCCACAATTCAAGGCAATGTCTTTGTTATCATAGCTGCTTACAAAAGGCGATGACAGGTCATATTTGTAACTATATTCATGAATCATAGCAGATAGATATAGTTGTAAAAGTTATCATTTTAATAATTAAACAAAATGAATGATGCACATGCATAGACAATATGAGTGTTCAGCTACATGAAGATTGCAAATAAGACAGTAGATCATTTGAAGGTTGATGCCATAAAGGAAGGTTAGCTTCTTATAAGATTTCATTAAGCAGCACTAGACAACAAAGATGTGAAGGATATTGACCCAAAAAAAAAGAAAAAAAAAAGACTACTGCAATCAAGAAGTAAACCCTCAACTGAGTGCAAGATTCAACGAATGTGGTATCTAATACTGACATCCCATGCCTTTCACACCTGAGCTCAAGTGGTCCCCTAAACCCTAACCCTGCCCCTAACCCCGGAAAAACTTTTAGCCGGGATTTACTCGGGGAAAACGGAGTAAATTTCCAGACTTAATTTTCCCTAAACCCTAAAACTCCAGGAGGATAAAACAGAAACCCTAAAGCTTTGTCGGTCATGCCGCGACGAGTCAAACGTATTATCCTCAGGTAGTGTGGCTGATGACCTCGCATACGATGACCCAATCTATGACCAAGGTGACTTTGGCAAGAAGAGCATTTACCTTTGGTTGATTGATGGAAAGAACCAGGAGCGGATCAATAAAATATTCTCCTTAGGCTTACACGCCCCCACTCCCTCTAATTTATATTTTAAGTGATAAAAAGTGATTATGACAAAACTACCCCTAATACAAATATCACTATGTCTAACATATCCCAAGACCAAAAAGACTAGCAACAAGTGGGCCATTGGCCCATAACCATATCCCAATGGACCATAGACCCATACCCACTTCAAGCATTTAGAGGCATTTAGAAAGGTTATAGAGAAATACAGGATGGCTATTAATCCAAAGAAGATGAAGCAATTCCAGACTGGTAAAATTTTTGGGGCAGACCATTAATGGACGAAAGATCAAAGTCCAATATCACTCGATGGAGTTTGCTGATAAACTCCCCAACCGAATTCCCAGAAAGTGACCCTACTCCAAAGGTTTTCGAGATGTCTGAATTCTCTCTCTAATTACTGTAAGGATCTGGCGAAAGACAGAAAGGTCCTTAGTGATTGGCTGAAGAAAAAATAAAAACTCATCTGAGTGGAAGGAGTCTTACACCTAGGCAGCATGGCGAATAAAGGAGGAGGTTCGAAAGCTTATGATACTGCATATCGCTGATGACAACCTACCAAAGGTAATTCGAATTGATGCATCCAGCATAGGATGGGGCGGAGTTCCGAATAGATCCACAACGACAAGGAAGAGATTGTAATATTCACATCAAGGGTATAGAATGATACCTAGGGAAGATACCCAGTAGTGAAGAGAGAAGTGCTCGTTGCTCTGAAATCAATTCTTAAAGGTCTTTATTCTAAATCAGCATTTTATCCTAAGAACAAACTATATGCCACTTAAAGAAATACCTGAGATCTCGTGGCCAGGTGGGGTTTTTATGTAAAACCAGCAGAATTTAAAGTTTTTGTAAAACTCTCTCTAAGAGGAGTTGGATGGCTGAGGATTTGATCCAAATCTAGGATACCCTGATACTTGTTTATGCTTGGGGTACTGGTATGTATTGTGTTGATACTAAATATGGTACTGAATACTTATGAATATTGTAACATACCACTTAAGTTTTCTATTCTATTGTTTATATTTTGCAATCTTAGCAATTTCCTTGGGGTAAAGCATCTGATGGATACCCACACGCATGTCCAAGATTCCAGAAATGTAGCATCTCCACTTTCTCTATTTGCATCCATGACCTGGCATCATGAGCCCTATTAAGCATCTTGAATTTGTCTGAAGAACCATTAACGTCTCAGAAGCATCCCCATAACCACGAAAACTTCACAACTCATGCATCCCGAACTTCCATTACCACAGCATTGAATCTTGCAAGTTAGAACAACTAAGGATGATTTGTCACAAAGAAAAGGTTCATATTGACTCTGAGGGCTGACCTAAGTCCATACTTCATAATATAATTCTCCATGGTTACTGTATCTAGGGGACAAAGGTAACAAAGCATCTTACTTGATTTTTTACTCCACAACCGCATGGCAGTAAATCGTAAATAAAGACCAACAAATTAAAGAAAAATGTGCAATCATAATCATGCAGGCAACAAAACATCTTACTTATTTTTTAGTCTTACTTTATAACCGCATGGCAGTCAGTCATAAATAAAGACCAACAAATTAAAGAAAAATGTGTGATCATAATTACATAACAAAAGAAGGCCCAACTCTGTAGTGCTGCATGACATGGTGATGGAGGTAAAGGGCCCGTTTGGATTCATTGAAACATAAATTGAGGAAACACTATTTCCATGGAAACGGATGTCTCTGTTGTTTGCTTTTGTAAATTTCCTGGAAACACCATTTCCTGAAAAATGCCCCCTATTCATCCTTAGCAAGTAATTCCATAACAGTAACGGTGGCCGTAACCACCACCACCATTACCATTACCAGTACAATATAGGCTGTAATGGTCATTATGGCCTTTTTTTTCCTTTTTGGGAAAAACCTGTTTTGGACCTGTTACGGCTGTTACATGGCTGTTATGATCCATTTTTTCTGTTACAGCCATTATGTAACCGTTTTTTATTACCTTGTTCCTTACCCATACTCAAGAAACACCATTTCCAATAAATTAGGGGAAATGAGTATAAATGACCCCTCTTTATAAAGTGTCCCACATGGTGGTCCCATATGCCACCACCCATCTTCTAAGGGCTCTACATGTGCAACCATCCATCTTCAAGTGCCCCGCATGTCCCACCATCCATCATAAAGTGCCATACATTTGCCAATGTGCCACATGTGCCACTGCCCATCTTTTAGTGCCCCATGTAGCAAGGTGCCACACACCCAATGTGCCCCCGTCATTTTCAAATGCCCCCACAAGCTAATGTGCTACATTTTCTGTTGAGCCACATGTGCCACATGGCCTTCATCCATCCTTAACGCTTCACATTTGCTACATGTGCCAATGTGCGACATGTGCCACCAACCATCTTGAAGTGCCCCACATATCCAAATGCCCCTCTTCAAGCGCCAAACGTGCCAAAGTGCCATATGTGCCACCATCCATTTTAAAGCATCATACATGTGCCAACATACCACATGCACAATATGTGCCACCGCTCATCTTCCACCACCAAACTTCAAGCAACCCCAATTGTTCTATTGGACCACATTTGCCGACGTCCATCTTTGACACTCATGTGCTACACTTGCCAATATGTGCAACATGTGCTGCCATCCACCTTCAAACAGCCTACATGTGCCAATGTGTCACACGTGACATGTGTGCTAGATCCATCTTACACATCCGTCTTCAAGCAAATTTTTCATGAAAAATCTTATTTTCCAAGCAACAAATTGGAAATGGACAAAAATTAAATTAAATCAAATCTTGTTGAAAACCAATCAAGAGAAATAACTTTTCCTTGGTCACTATTTCCTGAGAAAAACAATTTCCTCATTTTTTTTCAGGAATCCAAACAGGCCCTAGAGAGAGCCTTCACCATAAGAAAACTAAAATACTATATGCTGCAAATGCATAGAACCTTACCACACAACAAGGAAATCTAGTAGCTCCATATGATTCTCAATATAATCCACGCAACAATAACTAGAGCCAACCTCTTGCCTCAACAAAATGCCCCAGGAATGCACTAAATCTTTTCTTGCCTGTTCAAAAGCATCAAAATCAGTAGAAAGAAATCATGGTGAGCTAAACATGTCCGAAGAATAGGCAAACTTACTTCCCACCCAAATATTGGCAACATGTGAACAAAAAGGCCAAGAACATCCTCTTTGCAGATTTCAAGAGTAAATTGCGAAACCTGATCTTCATTTGGTTCAGCTTCCCCATCTCCAGAAAGCATGAGTCTCATTGCAAGGAAATTCTTTTCAACTTCTTCAAGGGCCTGTTCAAATGGAATATGACTGCATTTCAAGACCCGAAATTTTCAAATGAATGATACAAAGCCTACTTGTTTCAATTAGTACAAGGGAGTACTTATCCTCATAACATCACCCAAAGAGTTCTGCAGAAATTGATATATAGGCAAATCAATGCCACACTGTTACTGTCTAAGAGATTAGTGTCTAATTTAAGTACATGCCAATCTGTAGTGATCCTCCATTTGTGAAAATAGAAAATAAAAAGATGGGTGCAGTTCTTTAGTAATACCTTCTTGTAAATTGTAATTAACATAGCATATTTGGGAATAACCTTAACCTTTTGTAATTGCTTCTTCTTGATTAGTTCTAATAAAATTCACCGTTTATGAATTCAAAAAAAAAAAAAAAAAAAAAAAAAAAAAAAAAAAGAAGAAGAAGAAGAAGAAGAAGAAGAAGAAGAAGAGAGAGAGAGAGAGAAGCAATTCTTATTTCGAGAGCAAGAGAATCAATATGCCAACCAGCTCAGCAAGGCCGTTTGGGTTGTAAGGACGCATCCCAGGGTTTAAGACCCAATGGCATCCCCACTAAGCCTGAATTAACCGTAGTCTACCCACCTAGAAAAAGAAGAGACAGAGACAAAGTTCAACCAATACTCTACTGTTAAGGAGAAATTAATGCAAAAAAAAAAAAAAAACTGCATTTATCAGCAAGCATTTCTATGAAAATTTAATCCACAACCAAAAATATTGTTGAAATATGTTTTCAGTTGTCCATACTAAAAAATAGTTGTGGAATGCACAAACTCAGAAGGGTAAAACCCTGAATAGCTTCACAATAGGCTACGGGAAAATACATGAACTTTGTATATAAAAAATAAAACAATGAACCATTTCAATGTCCAAAGTAGCAAATAGAATAAAGAATTAACTACACAATTAAGAGCAACTAATGAAGCATATGATTTATATGATATGCGTGTGTGGGGTGTGTGTGCGTGTGTAAAAAAAAACAAAAAAAAACTAATGAAGCATATGATTTATATGCATATATAACATCTCAAGTTTGACAGTGGAGATTGATGAGTAACATCTTGTCAAGTGATTCTGTTAAGATGTCAGCAGGTTAGTAATTGTTTTCCAATAGCAAATTCTAGAAGATATTGAGTTCCCTCCTACATGAAATAATGGTCAATAGCTATGCACATCACGCGTTGTAGGTGCACAAATAAAACCCACATAAATAGTTGTAAGAAATTAATTATTAACCTTCCCAGCCGTATTACCATGTGATGCATTTCAGGAGCACAAATAAAGCCCATCTATCGTATAAATAACTTGAGAAGCTTCAGGACATTTTTCCGCTGTGATTAGTCCTTCAGGCTCTTGAAGAAGTTGATTAATGGCATGGATCATGTCTTGGTGACGCTTTAACGGTCTGGATCATTCAGTCCACCTTGTTTATCATTTGAGAACTTTCAGGTCTGACGGGTCTGTTTTGGGCCCACAACTTCACGATTGGTCACTTGGAGAAGGTTTTAGATGTTGTTGATCGCATTTTGGCTAAATTATAGGTCCATTTGAAGTACTAGCGGCAACCAAGGTGCCTTCGGCTGATGTCACAAGTCATTTTAACCTACCGCGGGCCTTAAAGCCGGGAGCAGGGTCATAATGTACGGATCGTCACGTCCCTCCAATCCAACGGTCTGGATCACTCCATAAAGCAGCTCATCTACATCTTCCCAATATGGGGTCTTCTAGATGCTCGCACATGCACATGGGGTCTTCAGCATGATCACGGGTACTCACCTAGCCACAGGGAAATCGGTGCGGCCCGCCTCCCCCTCTGATACGTACGGAAAGGTGTACATGAAGTGATGTCCTCATCAATGGCCCACTCCAAAACCATAGATTGCTAATGGAACCAAGGAGGTGGATTTCTCTCCAAAGATCCTCAAATTTCTCTCAGATTCCCCATAAAGTTGCACAAGGAAACTCTTTCACAAAGAAACTCTCCTTTTGGAGGAAATGGGCCTTTGTTCCTAAAAGCACATTTGGAGTGGAATCGTTGAGGACCCATGAGATGCCGAAGAGATTAAAGAAATGGTGCCAAATTCACCTCGCAATATCATAATGCAAGAAGAGATGACTTAAAGACTCCTTTACCTTGCTACAGATAAAGCACATACTCATGAATCATGATCATAATGTTCCTCTTCTTTAGATTGTAAATCATGAGAATCTTATTTGTGAGGGAAATCCATACAAAAGCTTGCACTCTTGGAGAAATGAAAGACTTCCACACCTTGGCCAATAGGGAAGAGACTACTGCCCATCATGGATCTCTGAAGTGATCTTCAGAATTTGCCATTTTTTTAAGCAAGACAGAACTCCCCTACCTTACTTAAATTGATTGAAGTGTTAGAAAGCATCTCCAAGAGGTTAGTGAAATGTTCTATCTCTTCTTCCCCGAGATTCCGCGAGTGATTACATTCCTAGTCATGATTCCTCTGTCAAACTTGCAAAACCACCTTTGCCTCTTTGCACACAGATATATTAAAAACAGAGTGAAATAACACTTCGTGAGAGACATCGACAACCCACATGTATTTCCGAAAGCTCGCCTCGTCTCCCTTGCCGACCAAGAAGCAAATGCTCTTCATGACGGATTTACTCGCCATGTCAAAAGGATTTTGGTCACCTTCGTTGGAAGGTCAGACAAAGACATGACTTGTTGGATGTGGAGTTGGACAACTTTATCCATCTATTGGTGCAGCTCCAAGGAATTGACCCCTAAGTGGCATGGAGTAGAGACATTGGGGAGTTTTTGCTCTGCTCCTATGGTCTGCTCTCTCAATCCTTGAAGGAAGTGTAGTGTCGCCATACTAGCTTCGTGTGGCACTACGGTGCTCTACCAAGGTTTTGGCCTTCACCTAGCTGGTGGGAAGAAATAGGGTGCTCACAATTGACAACCTTTGGAAGCGGTCAATGTTTATTATCAACAATTGTAGTTTATGCTTGCAAGAAGTTGAATTGGTGATCATTAATTCATTCACCACCGTTCACTAGGATAGCGTGGGAGGGATTCTTTGGCCTCTTCAAAGTCTCTAGAGTTTTGTTGGGAGCCATCGAGGCTTTGTTTCTTGCATGGCACTCGGGGAGGTCCGGGAGGAGTAGAAAAGTGAAGGTTAGCCTTGTTGGTCGACCTTTGGTTTCTTTGGGGTGAATGGAATAACCGATGTTTCGGAATTTTTGTGGGTCGACTTTGGAAGTCTTGAGAAGAGCCAATCCAGCCGTTTTGGAATGGGCTGCTTAAATTCTGGGGTTTTGCTAGGTGTTGGGGTTGTAGGGTGTTGTTTTCCTTTTTTGCTTAGGTTGAGCTCTTTGTTTAGCCTCCTTTGGGCTTGCCTTAATAAAAGTTTATTACCTTTCTAAAAAGAAAACATTTCTAAACTTCTGAACACCCATTTCTAAAAGGGAGACCGAGAGACCAGTTGCCATCAGATTCACTGTATTTGTGACAAATGATCTTTCTCAAAAGCACTCGAATTCTTGCCCGAACCTCCACAACCACTTTCCAAGCACAGTGATAGTCCTGTCTTCTCTCAATCACGATACCTCCTCCCCTCTTGGCTTTTGGGCATCATCCCACTTGACAAGGAGGAATGTGTGCTCTTCTCCCTTGTCATTCCACAAAAATCTCTCTAAAGTTTCTCAATTCTCCCAACAACTCTAGTCAACATCTTAAACAAGAGCATGAAGTACATAGGAAGATTACCAAGCTCCAATTTGATAAGAGTGATTGTCCCGTCCAAAGAAAGATGATATTTCTTCCAACCAACTAGTATTTTCTCAATTCTTTCAACAACAAGATCCCAAAAGGAGGGGGCTAAGGCTTTGCCTCCTAAGGGGAGACCAGCATTCTTCATTGGAACTGAACCCTGACACATCCCATCCAGCTAGCAAGAGATTGAATGTCTTCCTCGCGAATGCCACACTCGGCATAGCACTTTTCTTGACATCAACTCTGATGGCAGACAATGCTTCAAAACATCTAAGGACCCCTTTAAGATTTTTCACCTAATTGATGAGTATCATCGGCAAACTAGAGATGATTAAGCACAACCTTAGGCTAGCCTACTGCGAATCCCTTGATAAGAACAATCTTGGAAGCCCTTCCCAACAAGAAGCTTAGACTTTCTACCAAGATGTTTCGTACCCGTTACGATATGCCCGTAAAGGCCGATACATGTAGGTAACGGCCATGACCGTTACACGATACAGGGGTGAAATGGGGCAATTGATTTTTTAAGACCATATCAGCCGTTATGGTGGTCATAAAGGCTGTTACTGGACATAACAACCGTTACTCCCGTAAAGGTCGAAAAGCTACCACTTTTTTTTCTATTTAAATACAAATTTCTCATTTTTCGCTTTTATCATTCGAAAAACTCTCCTGGGTCATTTTACAACTGATTTCAACCACTCTTACAATAGTTTTTAATATTAAAACCGTAGATTGAAGTGATTTGAGCGAATAAAACCTCCAAGGGCCTTTTTTTTTTAAATTGAAAAAGTAGTATTTATGTATTTTTCTGATTTCTAGTTCTAGTGCTTGATTGTGATGTGTAAACATTAGAAACTTATAATCATGTTCACAAATTCACTAAACAATCCGATACAACACTCTCACCAAAGAGTGGACCGTTACACTACCATAAACATGTTCAAAACAAAAAATAAATAAAAATGAATACATATTTGGAATATTTACATTATTCTGGATTTTCTAGATATTTTTTCAGAAATTTTCTGACAAATCTAAATTTTCAACCATTACGGGGTCTTAACAGCCGTTACGCTCCCGTATCAGCTGTTACAACCGATACATGTATCAATAATGGTGGTGACCGTTACGACCAACATTACTGATACGGAATACCTTGCTTTCTACTGCTACATAGAAGAGAAAAGGAAATAGGGGATCTCCTTGTCTCAACCCTCGACAGCTCGGAAGTAAACCTAAGGCAGGCCCTTTAATGAGCATGAAGAAAGAAGTGAGGATATGCACCCTTCAATCCACCTTTTGTCCCCAAAGCCCATCCACTTGAGAGAAAACAAAGAAAAAAATTCAATCAACGTGACCATAGACCTTTCCATGTCAATCTTATAAAGAAGACCGGCTTCCCCTCATTTATCTCTTAAATCAGTGCATTCGTTAGCTACAAATATGCAATCCAAGATTTGGACTTCCTTAACAAGTGAACCTTGAGTTGTTGAGATTAATTGATTCATAGCCTCCCCATGCTGAAGACTTGGGCATGACTCTATGCCTAGATATAACACTGGAGATGGACCCACAATTAAACCACTGGTAGCATTCACAACAATTGATCGTCTATTATACTACATGATGGTTTAGGCATTTTTGCATGTTATCACCTTATACGTATTATATAATCTTTGTTGTTCATCGTTTCAGGAGTGTTCTAGTTATATAACCATGGATGTTCTCTACAAAAGTTGTTTGATGTTAACAAAAAGTTATGGGGTTAATCAAATAATTTCAGTCCCAATCTTCTTTATGGAAAGAGCACAGCAAAAATATGGCTTTTTGGAACCAATTGACTTGGCTCTAGCTCTCAAATTTTCATTACCAAACCCAATTTGGATAAAACATTAAGATTATAATTCCAATTTACATGTTAGACCGAAGTTCATATAATCTATGTAGAAAAACTCAAAAAGATTGCAATCCAGACATGTGCAGTTTACATTAGGACTGAAAGTCGGGCGGGTTGGGTCGAGTTGGTGCTCAACCCTAGCCCAACCCAAGGTTCTTGTACCTCAACCCTAACCCAACCCAACCCAACCTCGGGTTGGGAATTCTCAACCCAAGCCCAACCCAAGCGGGTTCGGTCGGGTTGATCGGGTGGATACATGCTAATATTTTAATGATTGCATTAGTTTATTATATTTCAATACACGTCTTATTTTTTATATCTATGATTTTATTAATTATATATGTAGTTATTTATCGTAAAGAACTTCATTTATTCTAAACAAACAAGCTAAAATATAGGACAACTACTCATTTAAAAGTCGTATTGTGTAGCACACAATCTATTTGGGAGAGAGAAATCCTGCATTTCTTGTTAGCTCAAGTCATTGGAAATGATGTGGACCAATGAGACCCAATAGCACCGGAATTACCTATGTCTTCAACACATACGATCCACACTCAAGTATAATTTATAAGTAACTTATATATTGATCGGGTTCAGGTTGGGCGGGCAACCCAAGACCTCAACCCGAGCCCAACCCAAGTTTTATCGGGTTGGTGTTTGTATAGCCCAAGCCTGAGATCGGAATCGATACATCTTGCCCAAGCCCAACCCAATGTCGGGTCGGTCACAAGTCAGTCAGGTTCAACCCGCCCAACTTTCAGCCCTAGTTTATATATGCCGGTGCTGGTTTATGTTCCGCTCAACATTTAATTGAATCATTGTAACCAGTTTCATCAAGAACAATCATGATATACAAACAATCTTCTCATTCTAACAAGACCAAGTTTGGTTAAAAACCTGAACGCTTTGTCTAATATGGCTTCGAACCTAGAATGAAATTCCATCGAATTTCATTTGACTTAACAGGAAATTATGGGAGCTTGTAAAACATGTGACCAACTAGCATTTTTCAACACTGAACTAGAAAATAATCAAGTCATGTTGTTGTCCATCATAAGCCCCAACAATAATTCCATAGAAAAAGACATGACAAGACAGTGATAAACACAACTGACCATTCATAGAATGGCACTTAGCATGTTTCCCTTAATCTATATCTGGCCAACCAAATAAGAGTATGTGCTTATGTGCCTTTAGCTACACAACTAGCTGGGTGCCCAAGCAAGTCGCATTCATTTGATTTGGTTGGTTTCTTCCATTTGTCACTTTTAGTACTGACTGTTTGAGCTTGACTCTTTCATTTTTTAATCTAGACGAACTGGCTTGCAGATAATGAGCCCAGTAAATTCACACAATACACGGATTGTGTCACCTCCAAGCCTCCCACACACACCACGTCAAACCTCAATATGCCATTTGAGGCTTCCCATAGCCAGACCACTGCATTGCATGGTCTTCTTCTCAGGAGACCCTTCTTTAGATTGAGCTTCATTTTGCATCCTCCAGCAGTACAGGAATCGATGATCAAAATGTTAAGAAGCAAACCTGATAAAAGGAACCCTAAGCAAAAACTGGTAATTAGAAACCCAAGTCAATGAAATTTATGTCACAAGATTTCAACTTGAAAATGAACCCAATGGCACCTCAAATGTTATGGATGTAAACCTCCGGATTAAAAGGGAAATGGCACAACACCAACATCATTCAAAAATTCACTGCTTCATCTAAAGAAACAACACAAAAATGAGAGCATTCATGCTGTTACTACCTTCATCAGCCAATATACACCAAAGTTGGTTAAAAAGATTAACTGAAACATGGGGGAAATGGGAGGAAAAAGCATAGCTAACAAAGAAATCGTGATCAAAGAACAGGCCTCAAACATCCATGTAAAGGAATATCATTTCACCTCAGATTCAACTAATAGCAATCAATTTTTATTTTTATTTTGAAAGGCAGTGATAAAGGTATTTTTTAAGAAAGCACAGAGGTAGCGCAATGAAAACCAATATTTTGGACCTCAAAAGAGAAGAAAAAAATTACAATCCTCAAACTTCGTTAACAAGGAGACCCATTCCACCACTAATCATTTTGCTTTGGTAGCCACATCCCCTTCCAAACCGCAAATAAAACGCATGTGATTCCTTTCCCCCCATATTGCCCGAAAACCAGCAAGTAAAGCCAATGTCCACGTGACTTTCCTTTCCTTAGCAAGACCAACACCATTCCAAGCCATCAACTGATCACCTATTGAATTTGGTAGCACCCAAGGGGACCTCAAATGAGCCAAAGAAGCTTTCCCAGATTTCCAGGGCAAAAGGGCACTCAACAAAGAGATATCAACCATTTCTGCATTAGCCATACACATGATACAAATGTTTGGGATCGGCATTGATCTTTTTTGCAGGTTGTCTATGGTAAGGACTCATTCTTCCCGCAACCCATGCAATGCCACTACTTTTGGTGGTGCCCCATAGAACCAGAGCCTTGTCGTATGAACACATCTTTCACCCGGTGTCGAGGGCAGAAGCATTTTGTAGAAAGACCGGACTGAAAACTGACCAGGTCATCCCTTTTCCATATCATCCCATCACCAACCTCCTCCAACAGTGAGCACCTTAAGGGGTCATTTGGCACCATGGATTTGGAGGGGTTTGAGGGGATTTCAAATCCTCTTATATGTTTGGCACCATAAAGTAACTGGGGGTTTCAAATCCACGGTGAAAGCTTGGATTACATCTAAAATCCTTCCAAGAGTTGCATGTGTAACATGTGTGTCACTAGACTATTAATCTATTAGGCACATGGTCCACTGATGATCTACCAAAACAATTAGATTATCAATTGCATCACTATAATTACTTTAATACAATGATCTGCGTCGTCCAAACATTATCCATGTAAACCAATGGTTAAAAATCGTCGGTTAGTCACTCGGATGTGATCTCATGCTTGTGGCCCATCCAAGACTTGGAATTTCATCATTTTCAGGCAAAGTATATATTTCAACGGGCTTGTTACAACCAGTGTTTTAAATATCGACGATATCGGCTGATATATCCCACAATATATCTTATATCCCACCTGTGTAATACGAAATACATAGGTAGTGCCGATATATCCCACCTATTCAATCCAATGAGCATTTTCAATTTTCGATCCATGTTATTGTTGTAAATCACGTTAAAACTAGTGTCAAATGGTTACAAATCTATGATTCTTCATGTTTTCTATGAAAAATTACGGATTTGGAACTTCAATTTCGAGATTTGGGAGAGATGGGTCAAGTTGCGGAAAATTGAGAAAAAACAAAATTTCTCAATTTCTCACAAATCAATTGCAATCTTTCCATCCAAACACAATTAAACATGTGTGTAACCCGATCTAGTGATTCTTCTTTTGCTTTTGAATGTATTGCTTGTGTTTCCATACATGTCTTCTTACATTTATAAATTATATGAATAGACTTTGAATATACTTCCATCGATTCAGTTAGAAAGCACATATATTACAACCCCATACAAAGGAAACCCCTATTATGTGCACTTTTTTTGTAATGTTTTCATTTCTAAGTGTGTATTGATGCCTTTTTCAACAATCCCTGAAGTTTCATTGAAACATTCAACCAATTTGCCAATGTTGCCATGTTTATCAACAACAGCGATACATTACGCGATACAATCGATATATCCCATGCGATAACCGATATTTATCCATATCCCTGTCAGATTTGCTCAATGACCCTCAATCGAGTGGTCCTTTTCTTATATAGAAATCATTTTCCCTAATTACTATATATCCCTTAATTACAGTATCCCCTAATTACAGCATAATATCTCCTAATTACAGCAGCATCTATATCCCCTAATTACAGCATCTATATCCCCTAATTACAGATCTGTTTCCTAAATAACTGTACAATTTATTTATGGTAAGTATGTTGTCTATCCTACTAACATTCCCCCCTCAAATTGATGCTGGTCGATCAGGAAGCATCAATTTGCCAATAAGAAACTGATGACGTAGTCGTATCATAGTTTTGGTGAAGACGTCCGCTATCTGAAGGTCGCTTGAGACATGTGGAAGAGAGATATCCCGAGTATCAACAGCTTCCCGAATAGAATGGCAGTCCACCTCGATATGTTTGGTACGCTCGTGATAGACGGGATTGGTAGCGATCTGAATAGCACTCGTATTATCAGCATGAAGAGGAGTGGGAGTAGACTGAGGAAAACCTATTTCAGCAAGTAAGCCACGGAGCCACATAATCTCCGAGCAGGCTGCCGACATGGCACGGTACTCGAACTCGGTCGAAGATTTGAAAACACAATCCTATTTCTTACTCTTCTAAGAGATAAGTGAATTACCAAGAAACATACACCACCCGATGACAGACCGGCGAGTACAAGACATCTTGCCTAGTCAGCATCACTAAAAGCCATAAGGCGAAGAGGAGTACCAGTAGAGAAGAACAAGCTACGGTGAGAGAAACCCCGGAGATATCGAATAATTCAGCGGACAGCGGCAAGATGAAGGTGGCAAGGAGACGCATAAATTGACTGACTTGCTGGACAGCAAAGGAGATGTCAGGCCGTGTAATAGCGAGATAATTGAGACTACCAACTAACTGTCGAAACACCATGGGATCAGGAAGGAGATCCCCCTCCTCACATCAATACTTGACATTCACTTCCAAAGGGGTATCCACGGAAGGGGAGTCCTGCAAACCAGACAAGGAAATCAAGTCCTCCGTGTATTTATGCTGATGCAGGAAAACCCCAGAGGAATCGAACTGAACTTCCAAACCGAGGAAATACCGGAGAGGACCAAGATCCTTCATATGGAATGAATCATGAAGATGCTGCTTGAGTTGATCAATGAGGGCAGAATCAGTCCCAGTGATGACAACGTCGTCGACATAAACCAGAAGAAGAACGATACCAACAGAAGTCGTACGAAGAAACAACGAAGAATCATACTAGCTTTGGATGAAAGAAAATCGAAGTAAGGTAGCCCGGAACTTATCAAACCAGGCCCGGGGAGCCTGTTTCAAACCATACAGAGAGCGCTTCAGCTTACACACATTCGACGTCGACGACGAGCAGAGGCTAGGAGAAAGTGTCATGTAAACATCTTCTTGTAAATCACCGCAAAGAAATGCATTCTTCACATCCATCTGGCAAAGGGACCATCCCTGAGAGGCTGCAATGGCAATAATAGTACGCACAATTGTCATTTTAGCGACAGGAACAAAGGTCTCCCCATATTTAACCCCATACTCCTAGCGGTTACCAAGGGCAACCAAACGAGCCTTATAACAGTCCACAGACCCATCAGGCCGAAGTTTCATAGAAAAAACCCACTTACACCCAATTAGCTTGACATGAGAAGGACAAGGGATCATGTCCCAAGTCTAATTTTCTTGAAGAGCTTGAAGTTCTTTCTGCATAGCCTTTCTCCAACACTCATGTTTATCAGCTTGTGAGTAGGAATTAGGAATTGACACAGTTGATAAGGTAGCCGTAAATGAGGTATGAGGGAAACCATACCTATCTGGTTGATGAGAAGTACGGCCAGATCGTCGATGAGAGTGCAAAACGGGATCATGTAGCAGATCAGACTCAGGAAGGGGTAGAGTTGGTCGACGACGTCCATACACAAAACCAGGCTTGAAGCGTTCAGGAGGGCACATCAAATCATCACAGTGAGGAAGAACAGAAACTGTAGGAGATGATGTAATAGAACTAGGAAAGAAATATTGATGCTCAAAGAAAACGACATTACGAGATATATGAAATTTGTTAGAAGAAGCATTTATATCCCCTAATTACAGCATAATGTCACATAATTACAGCATCTATATCCCCTAATTACAGCAGCATCTATATCCCCTAATTACAGCATAATTATTCCCTTAAATTGAGTATAAGCAGTGGATCAATAGACCCAAGAATCCAAGTCATCACACGAGCATCTTTCACCTTCCATTGAACCAACGTCGTAAGATCGGTAGGTGTTGGATCACTCCCATCAACATGACTCCACAACTCTTTTCCCATGACAAAAAGTTAAAACTGAAACTCCCAGACAGCATAATTCTTCCCTGTAAACCGAGTTTGAAAGACTTCTGAGTTGGAGTTGTTAGCCATAACTAGAATCTCTCGAAATGCACCAAAAAAAAAAAAACTGCAAACTAGAACCCGCACCCAAGAAATCAGAAAACCAGAGCCTTGAACCACGAAAATTGGACCAAAGACAAGGTTGCAGAGAGTGGCTTTGATACCATGTCAGATTCGCTCAATGACCCTCAATCGAGTGGTCCTTTTCTTATATAGAAATCATTTTTCCTAATTACAATATATCCCTTAATTACAGTATCCCCTAATTACAGCATAATATCACCTAATTACAGTATCCCCTAATTACAGTATAATATCACCTAATTACAGCAGCATCTATATCCCCTAATTACAGCAACATCTATATCCCCTAATTACAGATCTGTTTCCTAAATAACTGTACAATTTATTTATGGTAAGTATGTTGTCTATCCTACTAACAATCCTAAGGGTGCAATACATTATGCGATAATGATATTTAAAACATCAGTTACAACCATTGTGTCAAAAGTTACATAAATACACTAATTAGAGATATTAAAGTTGATTTAGTAATTAAATTCAAACCCTTGTAAATATACTATGCATAACTACTTTTGAATTAGAGGGGATTCTAAATTCCAGGTGTCAAACACAATGGGAGGATTCCAAATCCAGGGGGTTTTGAATCCAAGGGGTTCCAAATCCACGCTCCCAAACAGGCCCTAAGAGAAACTTTTGCAACTCCATAAACATTTCCATTTCCCCATTAAGCATATTCCTACAGCATAGATACCACACCACCACTCCACTTCTTGCACAGCAATAGACAACCAAAATATTCTGATTCGTAGATAAGTTAGCCACCTACTGGAATTGGACTTTCAAAAGAAGTTCCCCAACCCAAACAACCTCCCAAAATCGGACTCTTTTCCCATTGCCTACATCAAAACATGTCCCTTAAATAAATTTTCCTTTCAAACTAGCAACTGCTTTCCAAATGCTTAAGGCTCTATAAAGTGATGCCTTTCTAACCCACCGACCACTATCCTAGTACCCGTATTGCTTGCTATGACCTCCCTCCCTAAGGCCCCTTCCTCTGACCCAAACCTCCATAGACACTTCCCCAATAAAGCAAGGTTCAATTTTTCTAGGTCCTTTAACCCAGTTGCTCCCTCCCCATACAGCCTACACACCTCTTCCCATTTAAAAAGATGAAACTTATTTCCTTCCAATCCTTCCCAAAGACATCACGTCTCAATTTCACCAACCTATGCAACATCATTTTTAGGCGCTAAATAGAGACAAAGTATATGAGCATATTCAACATTGCCACTTTAAGGAGAGTTATTCATCCTCCTAGAGACAAATACCAACGCTTCCAACTTGCCAACTTTCACTCAACCTTCTCCACTACCTTGTTCCGAAGATGCTTTGCCACCTTGCTGGTCTCCCTATACAAAGTGAGAGTCCAGGATAAGTAGATGGAAACAATCCCACCATACACCCAAATACCTCTGCCATCCGAGTGACCTCTTCTTTGGGCTTCTGAATCCCAAGCATTTCACTTTTAGCGATGTTAACCTGTTGCCCAGAAACCACCTCAAAGCATTGAATGATCTTCTTTAGGTTGTCTACCAAGGTGGGACTAGCAATCACATGGGAGTAACTACTTGTCATCCGCAAATTGGAGATGGGAGATTCGGGCAGCCGATTTCTTCATCCTGAAACCCTAAATGAAACCTTATTCTGTCCTTTTTCTAGCATCTTGTCAAGCACCTCTTGCACCAGACTAGGAACAAAAGGGGACATAGTGGGTCCCCTTGTCGTATCCCTCTGGAGCTTTTGAAGTAGCCTTCTTGGGAGCCATTGATTGGTACTGAAAAAGTTGCCAACCGCAGACATGCATCCAGCCCCTCCACTTTGATCTACATCCCAACCACCCCAACATGTAGTTCAAAAAGTCCCATTGAATGTGGTCATACGCCTTCTTTAAGTCAAACTTACATACTATTCCTCGAGCCACATAAGTTCGAATCTAAAAGCCTTGGGCCCCAATTTTCCTCTTCAACATCCAGAAATATTGAGCAATGGTCAGACACTGGTCTTGGCAATCTCCTTTGTTGTATTAATGGAAAATGCTCTATCCACTCCAATGACACAATAAATCCGTCTACTCTGGACATAATTGCCACTTCTTGCCCATTTGACCAAGTATACTTAACACCGTTGAATGGGAGATCCACCATTTCATGGTTGCCTATCCATTCTAAGAAGTCCTTTATGTTGCATGCAATCTTCCCCATGTTTAATTTTCCGTAGGAAAATTTGATCACATTGAAATCCCCTCCTATGCACCACAGCCCATCAAATCTCCTTCGTGTTGAGTTTAGCTCCTCCCAAAACTCTTGCCCCCCTTGCTACCTAATTTGGTTCGTATATAGTTGTAAGAAACCATCGAAATCTTGACTTCGAGTCCTCTAGCACAACCGAAACTGAGAACACACCACACCAAGAATCCTCTCTAACCCATAGCTGAGAATCCCATGCAACCAGAAATCCCCTTGCTGCACCTATTGCATCCAAAGATACCCACTCCTTCGCCTTTATGATCCAAACAGAATCCATCAGCTTTCAGTCCACTGCATAGAGTTTTATTCCTTGCAGCACAATCACTTCAGCCTTCGATCCGGAGCACATGCCCTTGACCTACCCTCATTTCTATCAACACCAGAAGCCGCTAACATTCCAACTTAGTATCTTCGTTTCAGCACCAATCTTGCCCTCCTTTCCTTTCTTGCCACCTCTTACAAGCTCCCCGACTTATAATTGATAATAGAATTCAAACTCACTTCTTTGAAGCCTTTGTAATGCAGGGGCATTTTCACACTGGGCTCAAGTGGGATGGCTTGTGGGATGCAGGGGCACACTTGGGGTGGGCGGCCCATGTGAGGCGGGTGGCTCGTGTGCAGCGGAACCCATGTGAAGTGGGGCCCACAAGGAAGGTTTAGCCGAGATCCTAACCCATGGGATGTGGGACCTGGGCTATGAGATAAAGGGATTGATTCGCTATACTCTATCAATCTGAGCTTTTAGAGCAAGTGGTTAAATTGTCCTGCATCAAAGTGGTATCAGAGCGAGGGGTCTCGCGTTCGAGACTCCTCATCGGGGGTGATTAATGCCGGGGCATTTTCACACTGGGCTCAAGTGGAGTGACATGTGGGATGCAAGGGCACACTCGGGGTGGGTGGCACGTGTGAGGTGGGCCCCACCTATGCGAGGCAGGTGGCTCATGTGAAGCGGAACCCATGTAAAGTAGGGCCCACAAGGGGGGTTTGGCCAAGATCCTAACCCAAGGGATGTGGGGCCTGTGCTATGAGATAAAGGGATTGATTCGCCATACTCTATTAGTTCGAGCTTTTAGAGCAAGTGGTTAATTGTCCTGCATCACTTTGGGAGATCTTTGGATCCTTCTTTGTTACAACAGCTGCATCTTCTTTATCCCTCGTTCTTCTGCAAACTAAAATAGTGTCACATAGTCTTCCTCCCCTTCTCTTTTCTTCTTTTTTCATCTCAGTCTTTTCTTTTTTACCAACTTGTGTTAGTTTGTGAATCTTAACTTGGTATCTGAGCAAGGTTCTCCAGATTTTTTTTTCCCATGACCGCAACTGAAGGGCCTTGCTGACTTCAACAACCGTACTGTCTGTACGAACAGAGTGGACCGAGAAGGGTATGATCTGATCAATCTCATCTAGCAATGGCAAGAAGAGACTCAGATTATGCAATAACTCTTTGGAGTTTGGACTTCTGAATATTAAGTTGTTCATGATCATATTACTATTATGGAACCATTTCCATCCCTTCTTGTTGTTTATGCTCCTGTTCCGTGGGTTGCTACTTCGTCTTTTGCTTCTCTTATAGCATCGAATAGATCTACTTACATGGCATGGGATCATTCTACTTATAGTTCCGGCACTAGAGTCCCAAGTTCAAGGACCCATGGTAGTGGCCATGGTGGTCAAGGCGGGGGCCGTAATATTGATAGAGGTGATCGTGGCAATGGTGTCCGTGGCCATGGTTGTGATAGTTAACTTGTGTCTGTACTCACTATGGTGGAACGAATCATATTGTTTACTGATGTTGGGATATCGGTTGCCTTTCACAAACAGGAGCCTATCAAGCGAGTGTTACTCCTTCCGATTCTGAGTCTTCTCCTCCTACTTAGGCCACTTCCGCAGTGCTTCAGGTGTTGCCTACCATAGGTGTTTCTATTGCTATATCTCAAAAGACATATGATACCTTGATGCAACTTCACAATTGTGACGCTGCATCTACCTCCAAAGCTTTTATCGTCCAGTCAAGTATTGCAGTTCATGTATCACTCGTCCTAGGTCATTGACTCCAAAGTCACTTCTCTTATGACTAGTATCATATTTTCAAATCTCATCAATCTTCCACCCAACCACGTTTTGTTATTGTAGTTGATGGTAAGTAGTCTCTCATCTCTAGAACTAGTTCCATCGCCCTTTCTCCCACTATGGAGCTATCATCTATTCTCCATGCACCTAACTTTCCACTTAATTTATTGTCTGTTAACTCTCTTACCAAGTCCCTAAATTGCTCCGTCAGATTTGTTCCCTTCTCACTGAGTTTTTCAGGACCTCTACACGAAGCATATACTGGTGGGGGGCCATGACATGAGCATAGAGGGATTTAGTTTTTGGATGGTGTCACTATAGGAGTTATTAATGTTTTCTCTTTAAATAGAGAGTTTGTATCTAAATGGCATTGTCATTTAGTACATCCATCATTGTCTAGGTTAAAGCATATGTTTCATTCCATTTATGCTATTAAGCCATTATATTGCAATACTAGTGAGTTTTCAAAATATTAGTTGAATGTATTCTCTCCAAGTTCATCTGAGCAGAAGTACAGGCCTTTTGAGTTGCATTCTGATGTTTGGGGTTCTGCACTTGTGAACTCCACTTCTAGCTATAAACACTTTGCTTCTTTTATTGATGATCATTCTAAGATGACAAGAATTTATCTTATGAAATCTAAGAATGAGGTTTTTGATATGTTCAAGGTTTTTCACAATGACGTCTCTACTCGACTCCAATGTTCTACTGAAGTACTACATTCTGATAATGGTGGTGAAATACTCAACAAGAAGATTGCCAAAAATCTGGCAAAATCTTCACCCCCTCCTTGCGTTACTAAGTCCCTTTTGATAGACTCCCTCCGTGAGTCTTCGCTTTCACCTGAGCTGAACCCATCCCTTCTCCCCCTCCCTTTGTACCACGTCATGATAAGATCTTGCTCCCCTCATCCTCGATTCTCTGCAATACCTATCAGTATACCATCTTCGAAACCCCTTCCCTCTCTCTTTCATCGCTTCAGTTTCTTCCCCTACCTCCTCTCTTTTCCCACACACAAGCATATTAATGGTTTCTAGTCCATGGTGGACTCTCTGCACCAGCATCTTCCTTCCCTTGTAGATCCCGCCATTGTAAGCTCAAAGGCTCACTTTGCCTCCTCAGCCGTTGACAACCTCATAAAGGCGAAACCCGTAAGGTTCTTTGTGTTCCCCAGAAGATACAAACTCAAAAGTCCAAATGAAAACTCAAGAAGACACCAATTCTATTCAGTTCATCTAAGAAGCAACAGTCAAGAGAGCGCAATAGATGAAAAAATCCTTGTTGGATTTTGAAAATAAACATCAACTAATGCATCAAAAAAACGAAACTTAAAACCATAGGATTGGTAAAAGGTTCAAGGAAACCCATGTCAAAGAATGTCAGCAATGTCCTCAAATTCGACTAAAATCACAACCAAATTATAACTTAAGCAAACACAAAACCAAAGATCTGATTGAAAAAAAAAATAAAATAAAATAAAATTTGACAACAATGTCATTCAAATGGCAATTGATTCTTCTAAGAAGCAATAATGAGTTGAGAGCAAACTATGAAAACTATCTAAAGTTGTCAATGAATGCATAGTGAAATCTAACTAACAGAAACATGTGCATACATTGGGTAAAGAGAAACCCATTGCAAAGAATATCATTTTACTCAAATTCGACTCATATGACAACCAAATTAAACCCCAAATAACACAAATTCAAATGACAAACATTCTAAGACTGATCAGGAGCTACACATGAAACTGCATGTCAGAGTTGTAAAAGCAACCATCAGCCTCTGTTTCAAGACTGAGGTCTTGGGTTCAAGCCCACCTTTACCTTCTAAAAAAACATTGCATAAAAAGAGTAAAAATAACTCATAGATCCAGCCTTTAACAAGGAGTGTAAAGTCACTCAGATTCATTCAACTCCAACTTAAACTAAATTATACCCCAAATGATAACAACTTTTTCTTCAAATGATCCCAATGATACGAATTCAAAGACCAAAACAACAATGATAAACGTGTCATTGATGTCGCTCAAATGCATAATCATTTCATCGAAGAAACAAAACTTAATTGAGATCATTACATGAAAACCATGTAAGAAATTCGAAAATTAAAATTAAAATTAAAAACCAACCAAAACATTAAAAAAAATGATATTTAATTAGCAGAAACACATGAAGAATGGGATGGGAGAAAATCCATGTCAAGGAATATTATATCACGCAAATTCAACATAAATGATAATCAAATTGCACCCAAAAAAGGATACCAATTCAAATATCAGTCAATTTATCTAAGCAATAACAATCAATTGAGAGCAATAAAAGCCATACATGCCAGTTTACACACAGAACATGCTGAACCAGCACACTTGTGGTTGATTTTAGACTCCATTGTGAAAATTAAAATATATCTGTTTTTGAATTGAAAATTTTCTCGTGTATTTTGATTTTGTTGTGTTCCAAATATATGGAGTTACAGGGATGATCGGGAAGAAGATTTTGCCAGATTTTTTGCAATTTTCTCTTCGTACATTATCTAGGTTTCCATGAATCTTGTGTAGAAGATTGTCTAATACCCTCCCACAAACTGATGGGGCAATCATGGACCATTATTTGGTTCGCAAGTTTTGGAACTGTGATGAAGACAGCCTTTGCTGAACACGTCAGCAATTTGATCTTGAGAGGAGATGTTATGAATCACACGACTTTTTCTTGAACAAAATGGTAATCGACCTCAATGTGTTAAACCAGGCTCTCGGGGATTGTTTGACTTAGTAGATGGATTTGTGTAGACAACAAACATGATTTGGGAGTTAAGAATCCACGAATCCAAGAGGTTGGTGCATATAACTTCTTCCTGAAGAATGTCGTGTAAAAACACATTTTGTACATCCAATTGTTAGAAGGGCCATCCGAATTAACAGTGAGTGTGAAAACAACTCTAATTGTTGTAGGTTTGGCAACTAGGCTTAATATTTTTGTAAAATCAATTCCAGGTTACTGATGATACCCCTTGGCAACCAATCGTACCTTATAGCGCTCAAGTGACCCATCGAACGGGTTTTGATATGATAAACTCATTTTCAGCCTACTATATTCTTTGCAGCAGATAATGTAACTAACGACTAAGATCCCTGTTTTTTTAGTGCCATAAATTCTTCACCGATAGCAACCCACCACTCAGGATGTTTGGGTATGGCGGTGGGGGTTGCCGGATCTGAGAATGAGGATGACAATGGTGGCAGTAGAGACAAGACAGGAGTGAGGCAATTATGTTGATGATGGTGTGGCAGGTGTGCGTGACAGGGGATGAGGATGATGGAGATGCAGTAGGGAATTTGGGGGCCAAGAGCAGGCACTAGCAATGGGTTTTATAATTGGGGATGGGGACCGACGGAGATTTTTGATGGCGTTGGGCTGCAAGATCTGGGGGACGGCAACGGTGAAGGGTTGTAGGAGGTGGGTTGCAACAGGAACAGGAGCAACAGAAAATGGCAAGAAATTGTGGCGAGGGTTTGGTGGTGATAATGGATGGGATGCGGGTACTGGAGCTGATGGGGTGTTGGTGCTGGTGTTGGCGCGACAAGGGTGTTGGTGATGGTTGCGGACGGCGACAGGGATACTGCACTGATGGAGGTTTGGGTTTTAGGCGATGACCGGGGCTGCGGACGTCGACAAAGGTTGCGGATGGATGATGGGCGTGAGTGGAAGTGGCAATAGCAGCGGATAAGTTTTTGGATGCTCACAGGGCAAAGATGGGTATCAACAGAGATAGGTTGGAGGGCTAGTGGGTAGGTGTTGACTGGCAACGACAATAGACGGTTCAGATGCCCCAAATCAGTGGCTCTGATACTATAAAGAATACTCTTTTTTTAATTGAAAATTTCCTTACGTATTTTGAGTTTGTTGTATTCCAAATATATAAAGTTATATCCTTACAGGGATTATCTTTACAATAAAGGGGAGAAGATTTTGCCATATTTTTGGCAATCTTCTTGCTATACATTATCCAGGTTTCCATGAATGGGAGGATTTGCTTGTGCTGTGAATTAGAGAAGAGCCAGATGGATCTCGTGAAGAAAATTGTCTAATAAAAATGACATGGAGAAAAAATATTCAGGTCCACTCATGAGCAGGCCAGATGTGTACGTGGAATGTAGACCGTTGGCAAGTTTATACACTGTTCATTCTTTTCGTATATGTAGACCGTTGGCAAGTTTTGTGGCAGATCATCTTCACAGTGGTGGTGACCTTTTACACAACTCAGATGTCAACATAGTTGCCAGGATGGCACGTGTTCAGCATGCGGGGCTAGCAAACCTCTACATGAAAACCTATGTCCAAGTTTCAACAGAAAAATCAACTAATGCATAAAATAAAAGTGAAATATAAATGTGGGAAAAGGTTGGAAAAGGGGCTAAAAGAAACCTATGTCAAGGAATGTAAATTCACTAAATTTTAGCTTCAATTGCAACAACAACAAAATAAAAAATAAAAAAATCAAGACGATACCAATACAAAAACCCAATTCTAAAAAAGCACACTCACTGAACTAATTATATCCAGATGCAAATCTATTCATCTAAAAATAGCAGCAAATTGAAAGTAAAGTTCATGTCCGATATCCACAAAACCATCAAGCAAAATGCATGGAGAAATATGTTGCACCCAAACCTCAACCAGATTACACGCATAATCATACAAATTTAAATTGTAAGGGCCTGTTTAAGTGCCGCTTTAAAATGAGTGCATACCATTTTAGTTCATTGCAATTACGTCTTAGAGATCATGATTGTTGGCTATCAATATTATTTTTAATTCTTACCAAAAAAAAAATATGATCTTTAAAACATAATTACAATTAACTAAAATGGGATGAACTCATTTTAAAGTGGCACCCGAACAGGCCAAAAGCAATTCACCTGGCAAGAACAAAACTGTATTAAGAGCAAAAATTGATGACTATCCAATGCACAATTTCAACAAAAAATTAACCAAATCCACACACACACACACACACAAAAAAAAAAAAGGGTGAAATTAACATAAACAAAGAAAGGTAGGGAAAGTATTAGGAAAACAAAAACCATGTTAGGAAATGCCATTTCACTACAAATTCAACTCAAATTTCAACTCCACCCCAATCAAAAAATAAATTAATTAATTAATAAATAATAATAAATCAAATGTTAATCAATGCATCTGAAGAGAACAAAGCTGAATTAAGAGAAAAATCGCTGAAAACCCAACTCACAATTTCAATAAAAATATCAACCAAATGCATAAATAAGTGAAATTTATATAAACAGAGGCACGTAGGGAAAAGTATTAGGAGAACAAAGACACAAATAAATAAATAAATAAAAATAAACACTACAAATTCAACTCAAATTTCAACCAAATGATAAAACACAAATGCGAATGGATTCATCTGAAGAGAACGAAGCTGAATTGAGAGCAATGAATGAAACCCAATATCAACAAAAACATCAATCAACACATCAAATGAAAAGGAAAAGAAAGAGAGAGAGTTAGAGATGTGGGGCCCACCATTTTGAGGGCCTTTACTTCAGCAACGGTCTGTGTGTCGAGGGCAGTCAGGCTCTCCCTGATGGCTTTCACGAGCTCTGATGGGGTTTTAGGTCTTGATGGCTTGAAGAACGAGAATGACATGGTATCCGATGTTATGTATTGTACGCTATGGTGTGGATGAATGGATGATGGCTGCAGCTGCCTGCCTCCTCCTCCTCCTCCCTCTCTCTCTCTCTCTCTCTCTCTCTCTCTCTCTCTCCTGCTTCTCCTCCCTCCCTCTCTCTCAAAAGCATGCAACGTTGAGGAATTGAAGGGTCCTGATCATAATGACATGAATACACAATATCTTAATGCGCCAATTCACACAAGTGGGGCTGCGCCAATTCATACAAGTGGGGCCCACGGTTCAGTCATGGCGGCTGCTGATGGATGGGCGATCCCACGAATGTCTCTAGGATTTGAAGCTCCTAACCCTTTGATCAGTGGCCTAGGAATCTACGGTTGAGAGAAAAATGCAAGAGAATATTTGATACTCTGGCAAGTGTGATGGATGATACGCAGGTACTTAGAAAGTGCACACACGGCATACAATTTGTCAAAATAAACCGTCCAATTTGTGGTACAAAGTATAGATATGTTATCGACCAAAAACTACAATTATTTGGGTGGCGGATTTCCTGCTAAAGCCTTTCCCAGTAAGTTCCTGCGCAATGGTGGGGCTACCTCCATGTTTGTGAGAAATTTGATTAAAAAATAAGGTGGCAGTGGGCCCCACCCAGCATCCTTTGGCAGTAGTTTTATACGGAAGGCTTTCGCAAGAAATCAGCGTCCACTTATTGATTTCTTGACTCTTGGATTGGTGGACGTTTATTGTCATGTTAAAAATGAAATATATTCAACGGTTCTATTTCCACACAGAAAGTGTCCAAGAATCAGAGGTTAGAATCGTCCAACCAATCTTATCTTAGGATTGTCGTGGGTTGCACAATCTATTCCGTTTGTTTGACTAAAATATACCACGTGTATAATTTCTGAGTGCCTGATTATCAACAGTCACACCAGCCCGAGTACACAACTCAAAATGCAAAACTGCCAAGCTTCAATTGAAAAAAATAAAAATAAATTAAAAAAAAACTACAATACTCTAATCATGGTACGATCCAAAACTCTGGTCTTCGTTGGTTATGCTCTGATACATAAACCCTTGCCCTAGGGATTTGAATTAGCTCCCAATCGTAATTTTTCCCGATGAGAATGAAAAGATAGGCAATCTATCTACCATGCATTGCAACTCCAAAACAAGATACTGAAATTGTACAGATGGGCAATCTATCTACCATGCATTGCCACTCCAAAACAAGATACTGAAATTGTACAGATAGGCAATCCATCTACCACGCATTGCCACTCCAAAACAAGATAATGAAATTGTACTTGTCAATTAATTCACAACCTTTCCGGCACAATCCGTATATATTCCAACTCCTTTTATTTATAGGAGTACAAGCCATTCTAAGTATTTTACAATAAAGTGAGAGATGCAACTGCCCTGAATTAGCTTATTGTCAGATTAATAGGCTCGTTCTTTAGACAGTTTATTTCCTACTTTTATAAGAGATAGGTTTGTGACTTGAGAAGACACGGAATCCCAATATAATATTTGAATAGATAGGTCAGCCCAAAAAAAATCATAACTATACCCAGCAATGAGGCACTGGGAAAAGCTCACATACAACGAAGAATTTTTTGTTAGAGTCAGAGCAAGCAAAAGTCAAGTCACCATCATATTGACATAGTATATTGATATATATGATCCATAAGAAAATCAAAAATATAGATATAAATAAATAAATAAAATAAATCTTATTAATTATTTCCTATTCTTCTTCTCTCTTTCAGAAGTAAAATAAATAAATAAAATTAAGATTAAAAAAATAACTTAAATAAGATTTTTAATTTTTAATTATTCAAATTCTTTTATAAATACCATATTAAGTAATAATAAAAAATCAAATCAAAAAGTTACAATTGTTCAAATGACTAAGTCACTGGTTAAAGCTGACCATTTAGTTATTAACTAAGATAGATTTGAAATGAAAGAAGATATAAGACTTTAGAGATAAGGAATAAACCGTAGATAAATTTTCCACGGAACCTTTCTTCGAGATAGTGCCCAGACCGTTACGTATTTTGTGTCGTAGCTTTTCCGACAAGAAATTCCGCTACCCCAATGACAAATAAACCTGATTTGAATAAATCCCATCCATGTTTACCTGCAATTTAGACGGTTTGGATGGGTGTTAAATGCATGAGCTTATACAATGGCAACGTGCATTGCTATTAACGGTCGCGCAATGGGCCTATCGGGGTAGAGGAGATGGGACAAAATGACATAATCAAATTGCCAGGTAGTGAACATTTCTCTGGCTTTCTTGTTTAAACTTTCCATCATATAGACACTAAATGGACAATCATGATCATTCAATCCATGTGACTGTCCATGATCTGGACGGTTTGGATTGGGAAAAGGCATGCCACGTGTACAATATCTGTGCAAGTGCGTATGGATGATCGTTCTCTTGCAGCGTATCAAATAGCTTCTCTTTATTTATTTATTGCAATTCCGTCTTCCGAGCTCGAGTTCCAACTTCTGATTCGGAAAAGGACTGGTAAGATGAAGGAGTACCTATGTCTCTTAGAGCCTCGCTTACATGGGGCCCACCATGATGATCTTCATCCCGGTCGAAGAAGTTAAACCAGAGCGTGGCAGCTTTTTAACCGTGGATGTTGCTTACATGCACGCTATCTAGCTGAATTGTGAACCATGTTGCATGGTCCAATAAATCACATTGATTGGTGATGCTAACCGTCCATTTTTGTGGGCATCGAATGGACAGTCGAAAGTAGATCTTTCAGTGGTCCAACTTCCACCGGAGATCTGATGGTAAGATTTTATCCAACGTCTGTATTTAAGAGTTATGCTCTATCCTTGATGGGCCCGTAATTTGGACAACGTACATTGGAAAATGGCAGGTAGCTCGTAACTTCCTGAGTTGTTGTCCTCGAACTCTCTTTTGCAGGCTTTACTAATGTTTTAGAGAAAATGACCACTGTAGACTAACCCTTTTACCCAGCGGTTTATATGAAAGAATACAAACCTTAGTTACCAATCTAGATTAGCACGTGCGGACAGCGACGTTGAGGACGAAACTACCCCTCCTTTTCGCTGCGAAGACGTGCGCTGACGCTCCTCGAACTGAGAGTTGTACGAACGGCTTAAAAGGATTGGGGTCGGTGGTCTGTGGGCCCCACCATGATGTATGCTATTCATCCATGCCGTCCATATATTTTTCCATATCATTTTATGGTATACGACCAAAAATGAGGTATATGCAAATCTCAAGTGTACCACATTACAGGAAACAGTGTTGAATGAGCGTCGACCATTAAAAACTTTTTGGGGGCCCACTGTGATGTTCGTGAGAAATCCTCCCCGTCTAAGTTCATTCATAGGTCACAAAGACCTGGATGAAGAAGAAAAACAAATTTCATAATGATCTAAAACTTCTATAACCCCTAAAAGGGTTTCAATGGTAGACGTTCAATTTCCCATTGCCTTTTACAGTGTGGTCTACTTGATAGTTAGATCTATCTTATTTTTAGTCTCAAGCCTGAATATGAGCTCGCCAAATAGATGGACGGTTTGGATATAACACATACCTTATAATAGGACCCACAAAAAGTGGTGGGATTACAACAGCAAAAAAAAAAAAAAAAAAAAAAAAAAAAAAAAAAAAACAACGTCGACAGTCGATATATCGAAAATGGTCCAGAACTGTCCAGTGAGTTTTCCTCAAAAATCTTACAATTTTCGATACATCGACTATATGTCGATATATCGAAAATGGTGTTTTACCTTTAGCTACGGATTATAACCGTAGCCATAACTGTAGTCTGTGCCAGTCTATGAAATTTTTTATTTATTTATTTTTATTTTTATTTTTTTACATGGAGAAATTTATTCTACCTACAATTTTCTTTAATACATATTTATATAAATAGGTATATATAAGTATATAAAATTTTTTTCCCTCTTTTTTTTCATTTATTTTTTTAATCATTTAACAAGAATATCTTTAAACCAAAATTAGTTCTTGACGTCACATATGATTTTGGGGTAAGAGAAGCTACTTTAGCCAACCAACCTAGTTATTTTCCAAGATTCCATTAAGTCGATGGTTGAGCGAGGCAACGTAGAAATTGAGCGAGCGCAACGTAGAAAACGAGCGAGGAACTATGATTTGAGCAAGGCAACCTAGGAATTGAGCGAGGAAGTAGAAATTGAGCGAGGCAACGTAGAAATTGAGCGAGGGAAGCTAGAAATTGAGCGAGGCAATGTAGGAATTGAGCGAGGGATGCCAGAAATTGAGCGAGGGAAGCTAGAAATTGAGCGAGGCAACGTAGGAATTGAGCGAGGGAAGGTAGGAATTGAGCGAGGCAACCTAGGAGTTGAGCGAGGGAAGGTAGAAATTGAGCGAGGGAAGCTCGAAATTAAGCGAGGGAACCTAGAAATTGAGCGAGGGAAGGTAGAAATTGAGCGAGGCAAGCTCGAAATTGAGCGAGGCAAGCTAGAAATTGAGCGAGGCAACCTTGAAATTGAGCGAGGGAAGGTAGAAATTGAGTGAGGCAACGTAGGAATTGAGCGAGGGAAGCTAGAAATTGAGCGAGGGAACCTAGAAATTGAAGCGAGGCAAACATGAAAATCAATGGGAACATGAAAATGAGCGGGGACATTAGAAAAACAATGGGCAAACTACAAAGTCGGTGAGGAGAGTAAAAACAATGGGAGATGAAAAATCAATGGGCAAACATGAAAAATCAGGAGAAACATGAAAATCAGCGGGGGACACTAGAAAATCAGCGGGTGCAACATGAAAATCAGCGGGGCAAACTGAAATATCAGCGGGCCCACTGTTTCCCATGGTATGATCCACTTGATCTTTTGATATGCTTCAATTTGGGGGCTAAACCCCTTAAAATAAATGGAAAAATGGATGAACGACGTGGATATCGGGTTGGTGTTTGTATAGCCCAAGCTTGAAATTAGCGGGGCAAACTAGAAAATCAACGGGGTAAGCTAGAAAATCAGCGGGGCAAACTAGGAAATCAGCGGGGCAAAGTAGAAAATCAACGGGCCAAACTAGAAAATCAGCGAGGCAAACTAGAAAATCAGCGGGAAAAACTAGAAAATCAGCGGGGCAAACATGAAATTCAGCGGGGGAAACTAGAAAATCAGCGGGCCAAATTAGAAAATCGGCGGGGCAAACTAGGAAATTAGCGGGGGAAACTAGAAAATCAACGGGTCAAACATGAAATTCATGGATATACTACATACATTCAATGTGGGCCCAACTGAGTTTAAAATATACCTGTGCTGGGGTCCTTACTCTTACTTGGGTGGTAAACTCTCAAGACCTTCAACTCCCGGTCAAGGGTTCGAGTACCCATACGTGGTGAAATTCCACCAACGTGAGTGTGTGGGGTGTGTGTGCATGTGTAATAATAAATAAAAAGGTGGGCGGGTTCAATTTCATATACGACTCAATTTCTAGTTTGCCCCGCTCAATTTCATGTTTGCCCCACTCAATTTCATGTACAGCTGAAAGGTGGGCGGGTTCAACCCGACCGTCCCATGACCGACCCGACATTGAGTTGGGCTCGGGTAGGATATATCGGGTCTAATCTCAAGCTTGGGCTATACAAACACCAACTCGATAAAACTTATGTTGGGCTTGGGTTGAGGTCTCAGGTTGCCCGACCCAACCCAAACCCGATCAATATATATATATATATATATATATATATATATATATATATATATATATATATATATTAGTTACTTATAAATTATAATTGAGTGTGGATTGTTTATATAGAAGGTATACTTCTAATGTTGGTGTGGTTTATTTGAACATTGGATACATTTAGATTTATCGGTTCAAGTTATGAAATTATCTGTGAAGTTTGCCCTTGAATTTCATGTTTACCCCACTGAATTTCATGTTTGCCCGTACGATTTCCTAGTTTGCCCGTGATTTTCTAGTTTGCCCCATTGATTTCTTAGTTTACCCGTGATTTTCTAGTTTGCCCCATTGATTTCTAGTTTGCCCCATTGATTTTCTAGTTTCCCCATTTGAATTTCATGTTTGACCGTTGATTTTCTAGTTTCCCCGCTAATTTTCTAGTTTGCCCTCGCCGATTTTCTAATTTGGCCCGTGATTTTCTAGTTTCCCCATTTGAATTTCATGTTTGCCCATTGATTTTCTAGTTTTCCCCCATTGATTTTCTAGTTTGCCTCGTTGATTTTCTAGTTTGGCCCGTTGATTTTCTACTTTGCCCCCCGATTTCCTAGTTTGCCCATTGATTTCCTAGTTTGCCCGTGATTTTCTAGTTTCCCCACTCAATTTCATGTATGGTGAAAGTTGGGCGGGTTTAACCCGACCGACCCGTGACCGACCCGACATTGGGTTGGGCTCGGGCAGGATATATCGGGTCCGATCTCAAGCTTGGGATATACAAACACCAACCCAATAAAACTTAGGTTGGGCTTGGGTTGAGGTCTCAGGTTGCCTGACCCAACTCGAACCCGATCAATATATTAGTTACTTATAAATTATACTTGAGTGTAGATTGTTTGTGTAGAAGGTACACTAGTGATGTCGGGTCTCATTTGTCCATGTCATTTCCAAGGACTCAAGCTAACAAGATATCTTGGGATTTCTCTCTCCCAAATAGATTGCGTGCTATGATACATGACTTTTTAAAGGAGTAGTCCTATATTTTAGCTTAGTTTTTTAAAGAAGATATACCGGATTTCTCTCTCCCAAATGAATTTTCGACCATCGACCTGATAGAATCTTGGAAAATAACTAGGTTGGTTGACTAAATTAGCTTCTCCTACCCCAAAATCATATGTGGTAAGTTAAATAAATCATTCTAGTTTAGGAGATATGCTTGTTAAATAAATAGACAAAGAAATGAATTAAAGAATAGAAAAATATTTTTATATACTTATATATACATATTTATATAATTATGTATTATAGAAAAATGTAAGGGAGAAAATGTCCTCCGTGTAAAAAATAAAAAATAAAAAATAAAAAATAAAAGATAAAAATAAAAAGAAAAAAAAGTGCATAGCACTACATTTATGGCTACGGTTATAATCCGTAGCGATAGGTTCTCTCGACCGGTCGACCGGGTTGGTCATCCCCAACTTCCTGTCTCTTTTTTCTTTTTTTTTTCTTTTTCTTCTTCTTCTTTCCTGTTGTAATATTTACCGATTTTTGTGGGTCCCATTATGAGGTATGTGTTATATCCAAACCGTCTATCTATTTGGCGAACTCATATTAAGGCTTGAGGTGAAAAATAAGATGGATCTCGCTATCAAGTGGACCACACTATAAAAGGCAGTGGGGAATTGAACGTCTACCATTGAAACCCTTTTAGGGGTTACAGAAGTTTTGGATCATTATGAAATTTGTTTTTCCTCTTCATCCAGGTCTTCATCCGGTCGACCGGTCTTCATCCGGTCAAACATGAAATTCAGCGGGGGAAACTAGAAAATCAGCGGGGCAAACTAGGAAATCAGCGGGGCAAACTAGAAAATCAGCGGGGTAAACTAAGAAATCAGCGGGGCAAACTAGAAAATCGGCGCGGCAAACTAGAAATCGGCGGGGCAAACATGAAATTCAATGGGAAACTAGAAAATCGGCGGGCCAAATTAGAAAATCGGCGGAGGCAAACTAGAAAATTAGTGGGAAACTAGAAAATCAACGGGTCAAACATGAAATTCAGCGGAGGAAACTAGAAAATCAGCGGAGCAAACTAGGAAATCAGCGGGGCAAACTAGAAAATCAGCGGGGTAAACTAAGAAATCAGCGGGGCAAACTAGAAAATCAGCGGGGCAAACTAGGAAATCGGCGGGGCAAACATGAAATTCAGCGGGGTAAACATGAAATTCAGCGGGGCAAACTTCACAGATAATTTCATAACTTGAACCGATAAATCTAAATGTATCCAATGTTCAAATAAACCACACCAACATTAGAAGTATACCTTCTATATAAACAATCCACACTCAATTATAATTTATAAGTAACTAATATATATATATTGATCGGGTTTGGGTTGGGTCGGGCAACCTGAGACCTCAACCCAAGCCCAACATAAGTTTTATCGGGTTGGTGTTTGTATAGCCCAAGCTTGAGATTAGACCCGATATATCCTACCCGAGCCCAACTCAATGTCGGGTCGGTCATGGGACGGTCGGGTTGAACCCGCCCACCTTTCAGCTGTACATGAAATTGAGTGGGGCAAACATGAAATTGAGCGGGGCAAACTAGAAATTGAGTCGTATATGAAATTGAACCCGCCCACCTTTTTATTTATTATTACACATGCACACACACCCCACACACTCACGTTGGTGGAATTTCACCACGTATGGGTACTCGAACCCTTGACCGGGAGTTGAAGGTCTTGAGAGTTTACCACCCGAGCAAGAGTAACGACCCCAGCACAGGTATATTTTAAACTCAGTTGGGCCCACATTGAATGTATGTAGTATATTCATGAATTTCATGTTTGACCCGTTGATTTTCTAGTTTCCCCCGCTAATTTCCTAGTTTGCCCCGCCGATTTTCTAATTTGGCCCGCTGATTTTCTAGTTTCCCCCGCTGAATTTCATGTTTGCCCCGCTGATTTTCTAGTTTTTCCCCGCTGATTTTCTAGTTTGCCTCGCTGATTTTCTAGTTTGGCCCGTTGATTTTCTACTTTGCCCCGCTGATTTCCTAGTTTGCCCCGCTGATTTTCTAGCTTACCCCGTTGATTTTCTAGTTTGCCCCGCTAATTTCAAGCTTGGGCTATACAAACACCAACCCGATATCCACGTCGTTCATCCATTTTTCCATTTATTTTAAGGGGTTTAGCCCCCAAATTGAAGCATATCAAAAGATCAAGTGGATCATACCATGGGAAACAGTGGGCCCGCTGATATTTCAGTTTGCCCCGCTGATTTTCATGTTGCACCCGCTGATTTTCTAGTGTCCCCCGCTGATTTTCATGTTTCTCCCGCTGATTTTCATGTTTGCCCCGCTGATTTTTCAGTCTCCCCCGCTGTTTTTTACTCTCCTCAGCTGACTTTGTAGTTTGCCCCGCTGTTTTTCTAATGTCCCCCGCTCATTTTCATGTTCCCCGCTGATTTTCATGTTTGCCTCGCTCAATTTCTAGGTTCCCTCGCTCAATTTCTAGCTTCCCTCGCTCAATTCCTACGTTGCCTCGCTCAATTTCTACCTTCCCTCGCTCAATTTCTAGGTTGCCTCGCTCAATTTTTAGCTTGCCTCGCTCAATTTCGAGCTTGCCTCGCTCAATTTATACCTTCCCTCGCTCAATTTCGAGCTTCCCTCGCTCAATTTCTACCTTCCCTCGCTCAACTCCTAGGTTGCCTCGCTCAATTCCTACATTCCCTCGCTCAATTTCTACCTTCCCTCGCTCAATTCCTACGTTGCCTCGCTCAATTTCTAGCTTCCCTCGCTCAATTTCTGGCATCCCTCGCTCAATTCCTACGTTGCCTCGCTCAATTTCTAGCTTCCCTCGCTCAATTTCTACATTGCCTCGCTCAATTTCTAGCTTCCCTCGCTCAATTCCTAGGTTGCCTTGCTCAAATCGTAGGTTCCCTCGCTCGTTTTCTACGTTGCCTCGCTCAATTTCTACGTTGCCTCGCTCAACCATCGACCTGATGGAATCTTGGAAAATAACTAGGTTGGTTGGCTAAAGTAGCTTCTCTTACCCCAAAATCATATGTGGTACGTCAAGTAACTAATTTTGGTTTAGAAGATATTCTTGTTAAATGATTAAAAAAATAAATGAAAAAAAAGAGGGAAAAAAATTTTATATACTTATATATACCTATTTATATAAATATGTATTAAAGAAAATTGTAGGTAGAATAAATTTCTCCATGTAAAAAAATAAAAATAAAAATAAATAAATAAAAAATTTCATAGACTGGCACAGACTACAGTTATGGCTACGGTTATAATCCGTAGCTAAAGGTAAAACACCATTTTCGATATATCGACATATAGTCGATATATCGAAAATTGTAAGATTTTTGAGGAAAACTCACTGGACAGTTCTAGACCATTTTCGATACATCGACTGCTAGTCGATATATCGACGTTGTTTTTTTTTTTTTTTTTTTGCTGTTGTAATCCCACCACTTTTTGTGGGTCCTATTATAAGGTATGTGTTATATCCAAACCGTCCATCTATTTGGCGAGCTCATATTCAAAGCTTGAGACTAAAAATAAGATAGATCTAACTATCAAGTAGACCACACTGTAAAAGGCAATGGGAAATTGAACGTCTACCATTGAAACCCTTTTAGGGGTTATAGAAGTTTTAGATCATTATGAAATTTGTTTTTCTTCTTTATCCAGGTCTTTGTGACCTATGAATGAACTTAGACGGGGAGGATTTCTCATGAACATCACAGTGGGCCCCAAAAAAAGTTTTTAATGGTCGACGCTCATTCAACACTGTTTTCTGTAATGTGGTACACTTGAGATTTGCATATACCTCATTTTTGGTCGTATACCATAAAATGATATGGAAAAATATATGGACGGCATGGATGAATAGCATACATCATGGTGGGGCCCACAGACCACCGACCCCAATCCTTTTAAGCCGTTCGTACAACTCTCAGTTCGAGGAGCGTCAGCGCACGTCTTCGCAGCGAAAAGGAGGGGTAGTTTCGTCCTCAAATTCAATGTCCGTACAAAGAGGTCCAAGTGCGTATGGTAAGTTTGTATTGTTTCAAAAATATCCAACGGATAAAAGGTGGGGTCCACAGTCGTAAATTTCTCAATGTTTTATGTATGACTTTACTAATATTTTAAGTAACAACCATTTCAGTCCATGGAATTATCCTATGATATATCTTATATCCCACTTATGCCATGCCAAATGTATAATTGGTGAGATAAATTCCACATGTTTAATTTGATGAGTATTTTCGGTTTGTAATTCTTTTTTTATATATAAATTATATATTAAATTGTTACAAATTCATAATTTTCATATTTTGCATAAAGAATCATGGATTGAAAGCTTTGATTTCAAAATTTGTAAGAGATGGATTAAGTTATAGAAAATTGAAAAGAAAAAAATTAAAATCTTTCAATTGTTCACAAATGAAGTTACAGTTTTTATATCCAAACATAGAATCAAATGTATATGTAACCGAATGCGGTGATTCTTCTTTTGCTTTTGAATATATTGTTTGTATTTCCACATGTATTCTTACATTTATAAAATATATTAATAGACTTTAAATATATTTGCATGAATTTAGTTAGACAACGAATAGATTAAGATCATATACAAAGAAAACATATTAGGTGCACTTATTTTTTATAATGTTTTAATTTAAAAGTGTGTATTAATGTTTGTTTTAATAATCACTGAAGTTTCATTGAAAATTTTGACCAATTTCCCTATGTTTCCAACAACAACAATACATTACACAATACAACTGGTATATTTGATATGCATTCGTATCCCAAGGGTGCGATACATAACGTGATACCGATATTTCGAATATTGACTGAACCACAATTGGAGATCCAAATCGTTCATATGATTAGCCCACTATGAATTAACCGATGTTAAAACGTCACTTATTTTATGATTAGGTGAATCTCAAAATATCCTGCAAACTAATGGTTCCCATTAAATCTGTAAAAATTCAATTGAATGGTTACGATAGTGTAATTGGTGCGATTTTGCACCACAAGTTGTGCCCAGGTCATTCCAATATCACAATCTTTTATCTAGTGGACCTCGCTATAATGTTTGGATTACTTTTTTAACACAACTTATGCTTCTTCTACTAAGAATAATTATACAAGGCTTCTTCTTTCTCCCTATGTTATTTGTATAATCGTTGGACTCATATGATTGGGCCCACACGATGGTGTCCAAGTCCATATGTATCACTTCTTCGATCCACAAATCATAGGTGGGCCATGGAGATAGCTGATTTGATTTTTGTCATTGATCTTTCTTATTCCTATTAATCTATAATGAAAATAAATGGCTCTTTTCACAAATGTTGAAGTCGAATGGTAGATCAATGGTTCAATTGAACCAGTAGAAAATAAACAATCAAAATATATTTAAATTGTAGTGAGTGGAGTTGGGCATTTCTGACTCGAACCGACCAAATCCGACCCGATTCGAACCGAACCGACGACTTGGATCGGTGCGGTTCGGGTAGGATCAGGCAGAACCGACTGTTTATCGAATCGGGCTCGGATCAATGTCAATCCGGATCGGACCGATCTGAAATCCGATTCGATCCGGACCAATCCGATCCGGGCCATATATGGTGTGTATTTTATAGTTTCTAATAAATTTTATTTTATATATGTATGAAAAAAGGGGGAGTTGATAAGAACTTACATAGATTTTGAGCTGGTATGCTGCCATGAGAGTTGCAAAGAGAGAGAAAGAGAGAAAGAGGTGCAGTTCATTGCTTCTTACTTGATATGCCAGTCAAATAGTTCAAATATTCAAGCGAGCAGTAGATAGGAAGCGGATTGGCTAGTGTACCTCACACCAGCTATATAACTGCTATATTGACATCAGTAAGATCTGTGAGTGTGATATCCAAACTGTCCATCCATTTGGTGAGCTCGTTTTAAGGCTCGAGAAAAAAAATAAGACAAACCTAATCATCAACTGGACCACACTGCAAAAACTAGTGGGAGATTGAACGTCCTCCATTGAAACCCTTTTTAGGGTCACAGAAGTTTTGGATCAATATGAAATTTGTTTTCCTCTTCATTCAGGTACCTGTGACCTTATGAACAGATTGGATGTAAAATAAATGTTACAGTGGGCCCTACAAATTTTTTAACGGTGAAAATCATTATCTCCGCATCTATTTATGGTGTGGTCCAGATGATCTTTGGATATGATTAATTTTTTGGATAATATTCTAAAATGATCTCTAAAAATAGATGAACGGTGTAGATATAATAAATACATCACTGTGGGGCTCATGTAACTTTGATCTCCTTTTGAACCATTCATACAACTCGGAACTCGAGGAGCGTTAGTGGTCGTCTTTGCACAACACGTACCTAGAGCAGCTATATAGCTGTGTTAGTTAGCTACAGATAACAGTACTTGAAGCTTCTTCAGGAAGCCATATAACTAATATAAAGCTTCTTCAAGAAGTTATATAGCTGGTGTGAGCTTTAAACAAGCAGTATGTTTTTATCCTACTAAGTAAACTATGTGGGGCCGTCTTGAATTTTCTGGTTTATCTACATCGTCCATCAGTTTTTCCAGATCATTTTAGGGGTTGATACTAAATTTTAAAAATATCCAATAATTAAGTAGATTGCACCATAAGAAACAATGAGAATAATGATTTCCACACCGTTGAAAAAATGAACGATCCGAACCTTGCTCAATCCGATCCGACTTAGTTTTCCTGACCAAGTCAGACTCGGATCGGTTCAGGCCAGTAGGGGTTCGGATCAGATCGAGTTAGATGGCCCAGATCGAGTTCGGGTCAGGCCCTACAAATTTCGAACCGAGTTGAGTTGGACCCAATCAGTTTCGACTTGGTCCGATGCCCAGCTCTAGGAGTGAGTGATCCAATTGCGCTAATAAATAAAATTAACAGCATTGATGTTAAAGATCAATGATCTCATTCAAACGAAGATAAAGATTAATAGGTGATTGGATTAATACCGATCAAGTTAGAAAAATAAAATCAATGGTCGATAAATAAAATTAATGGCATTGATGTTGAAGATAAATGGTCATTCAAACGATAATAAAGTTTAATGGCCAACTGGACTGATATTGGTCAACTTTAAAAATTAAAATAAATGGTCAATAAATAAAATCAATGGCATTGATGTTGAACATAAATGGTCCAATTTAAACTATATTAAATATTAATGACCTATGAGACTAATAACAATCAACTTAGAAAATAAAAATTAATGGTCGATAAAAAGAATTAGTGGCATTAATATTAAAGATAAATGATCTGATTCAAATAATAATAAAGATTAATGGGCATTAATGGGCATTAATTGGATTGATACCGGTTAATTTAGAAAATAAAAATTAAAGGTCGATAAATAAAATCAGTGGCATTGATGTTGAAGATAAATGGTCTGATTCAAACGTTAATAATGATTCATGACCAATTTGATTAATACTGGCCAACTTAGAAAATGAAAATCAATGGTCCAAAATAGACTAATACTGAAGATGAATGAGCCAATCATGTTAAGATTGGAGTTAAATGGTTTAATTGGTTGAAAATGAGCAATATGATGGGACTGGTGTCAAATTTGGATGGTCTACTTCAAACAAAATAAAAAATGAATAATTATATTGGGCTATTATCAAAGGCAAACAGAGTGATCAAACCAAAATTAATAATCAGTGATCTGATTAGGTCAAACATTGTAGATAAATAGTTTAACTGAATCAATTTTAAATACTTATGGTCTAACTTGGTTTATGTTAATTATTAACAATTTGAAATAGAAGTTTAACAATTCCATTGGATACAATTGATTATTTATTTTCACTATCAATCAATTGATGATTGATATTGACCTAATTAGACATTTGATAATCCGTTCGATCATATCATTCATTCATAATTTTGACTAAAGTAGGTCATTCATCTTTGATATCACCTTATTTAATTGTTGATCTTTAATATCAACCCAATAGAATATTAAACTTCCATAACATGCCATTTAGCTTTAATATTGATACAATTAAAATATTGATATTTAATATCCATATGGTTAAACCATTCACCTTCAATATCGGTCCAATCAAACTGGTGGCATTCATCTAATCAAGTTGTTGATACTAAATATTGATTAATTGGACAATTCATCCCCAATTTCACCATAATCTCATCATTTGTCTTCAATGTCAATCTGATTAGACTATTGATATTGAATTCCAGGCTAATAGTCTATTCATGTTTAATATTGGTCCAATCAGGTTATTCATCTTTAATATCATTCAAATCATATTGTTTAATTTTAACTTTAGTCTAATCGGGTTAATAATTTTTAATCGACCTAATTAAACCATTTATCTCCAATTTCATCAGAATTAGACCACTCATCTTCAATATCAATATCTATCTAATTATATTGTTGATATTTAATTTTGGACTAATCCGATCATTCATCTTTAATATTAGTCTAATTAGGTCATTTATCTCTAGTACCATTTAAATTAAATTATTTAACTTCAACATTGTTTCAATCTGGCTATTGATTTTAAATATCAGCCCAATTGACCGCTTCATCTCTAATTTCAACACAATTATTCTATTCATCTTTAATATCAATCAAATCAAACCGTTGATCTTCAATTGAACTAATTAGATTGTCCATATTAAGAATGATCCAATTAGACCATTCATCCTTAGTATCGTTTGAAGTTTTTTTTTTTTTTTTTTTACACACACGCACGCACACTCACGCTGGTGAAATTTCACCACCTATGGGTACTCGAACCCTTGACCGGGAGTTGAAACTCCTGAGAGTCTACCACCCGGGTAAGAGTAAGGACCCAATCGAACCATTCATCTTCAACACTAATGCGATTGAGTTGTTGAGTTTTAAAATATACCCAATCAAACCATTCATCTCCAATTTCAATACAAACGAACTTTTCATATTCATTATCAATCTAGTTAGGTTATTAATATTCAATTTTGAACCAATTAAACTGCCTGGCTTTGATACATTCAATCTGATCGTTCATCTTTAGTATTGTTCGAATCCAGCCATTCAAATTTGTCATTGGAGAAAACGACCATTGATTTTCAATATTATTCTAATCAGACCAATCAATGACAAGTAGACCAAACATCCTGTGGCCCCACCTATGATTATGAATCAAAGGTCTGGTCCATTTCAACTTAGACTATTCACAAAGTATACCTAAGAATAGCGAGAGAGTGAGAACACTTGCGATAAATAGGTCCCTCTTACTTTTCTATAAAGCACTTTAAAGCAATTTTACATTCTTGAGAGAATGTTCTCATAAGAAATGTTTGAAAAAAATCTTTGTACTATAGAATCACCTCTATTTTGAATGAGAAGTTGTCAAAGGCAGCTTCTAATGGTGTTAAAACACCCTAAATAGTGTCCAAACAAGTATCCATTTGTTCATTTTTCAGGCAACTTGGTTACTTCAAGTTTTAAGGCAAGAAAGTTTACAAGGGAAGAAAACTACAAATTGAGATTGGATCATTGACTCAAGAAAAATGGATAGTATTAAGTGGATATGTTATGCAGATGATTCATTCTAAAATACATGTGCATTATCCATCATTCTCTATCAGAGTAGCAAAGTTTTTTCTTCTTTCCTCCATGACTCTAAGGCTTGAAGGGAACATTTTTTTTACTATGAAATCCCCCCAAAATGGCCCTACTATGAAAAGTTATAAAATTATATGATTAGATGTGGAGGTTTTAGCTTACAATTGCAAAACTTGAAAAGAAAATTTGACATAAGATAAGTTAGGGATCGCATAATGGAGCACTTGGATCACACAATTTTGAACAATATGAGCCTTGATTGGGTAAAAATGGCCTAAACATTCACTATAATTTTCAAATATCATAACTTTGTGATTAGTTGTCCATTAGACATGTATAACATGTATAATGCGCTATTGGAAAGCTATTAATGAGTTCTGCATTCTAACTATGCTAAACCTATGAGCCCTTAAAATAATTTTGGCATAATGCAATCATTTTAATTGTTATTTGTGAGTTTTAAGTCAATTTTTATTATTTTTAGTGAGTTATGTTTTTCGTTATTTTTAATTGCTTTGAAGTTTGAATTTTTATATATATATTTTTTCCATTCGTAAGAATTTGTCTCGAGCTATCCATGACTGTTGGATAGAATTAGACATTTTTACTATTTTTTAGTCAGGTTATTATTTCATAAATGTTCACTATTTTGAAAAAGTTACGAATGTAGAATTGTATTATAAGCTATTTATGTAAGAGAGTTTTGTTCCGTTATTCTCAATGACATTATCCTTATTATAACATTCTGGATTTTCACTGTTTTGGATTTTCAAAAATCCTTAAAAATTTTTTTATATTAATTAACTTATAATATCACTTAATGACCATTAACACTCAATGTTAGTTTATACAGGGGTAGTACTAGTAAAGAACCGCACAAGTTCATTTAATCAACTGTAGGAAGCCAACAAATCCGCCCAATCATTTGAACAACAAGTTTAGCCCCATGATTTACTCACACAGGGCCCAAATCTAACGGACCCATCGCTAACTAATCAAGACAAGCATAACTAAATTAAAGATCTAACTGAAGCTGTGTCAGATAAGGTCCGGATCTTGGCTAATAGACTAAATTAACCCCGTTACTCTTTTAGCATAAAACCGACGGTTTAGAGTAATTATGACCAAATCTTCACTTTCACTAGTTATAAATAGGCTACACTATGAATATCGCTAATCCAAAACCTAATTATTGCCCACGAGAAATCTCACTACCAAATTCATTCCATAAACGTCTTGATTCTCCGAACAAACTCTAGACCTCTCATTGGTGGGCCACTAGTTCCAAAATTATACAGTAATATCCGTCTTTCTGAGCTCGACGTCCATCGCGGGAGTCGGACCTGGGTGGTGCCTGAAACCGCTCAACTTGAGCCGAAGGACGAGCGCATGAGAAGTGCATATACCCTAAAGAAAGGAGCTAGAACTTAAGTGAATTAGGTCGTCCACTCTTATGCAAAGCTGAGAATTTCGAACTGTTGGTTTATGACCAAACTTCACACGTGGAGTAAGAATATTTTTTACTCATATCCATATAGCCGCGACCCCGATCGACCATCGGTGACCGTTAAACAGATTTCTAATCATATCCGTTGATTGACACATCCAAATGGCGGACCGATCATATCCATATGTAGATCATCATTAGGGTTAACTATCCTACAGTGTATATCGACTTGTACAACCCATAGTGGGCCCTAGAGGCTAGAAAAATCCTCCCATAGGGCTAGTATAGTAAAACTCAACACTTGGGCCATTTGCACCAAATCTGACATTATAAAAGGAGCTTCTTTTGGGCACCCCTCTCCCCATACGATTTTGCCCTAGAAAAAAAAAGGGAAGAGAGAAGAGAGAAAGGGAGAAAGAAGAAAGAGAGAAGAGAGGAAGGGAGAGTGAAGAAGAGAGAGAGAGTGTTTGTGTGGGTGAGGGAGATCTTGATGCTTGTAGGGTTGGTATTTCCTTAACTAAACCGGTGGCTACTACAAAACCTTCACCAAACCCACTCATGCCAAGAAGCGTAGGTAAGAATGATATATTTTCCTTTCAATAAAGTAACCTAGTGTAGATTTCTGGACATTAATGTTGTCTTTCTTAATTTTGATTTGGGAATTGGTGGTTTACCCAAATCCCCAAACCCTAAGATCTCAGAGAATAGAAATCTCCTCTTAAGGTGTGGACTATTATCCTTAAGTGACCTAGCACCAACTATACTATGAGTCTAATGATTTTGATTGCTTGGATGATGTATTTGGAGAATCTAGAGCAAACCTAGAGTTTGGACGTTTATTTGGTAATTGTATGAAATTGTATGTTTGTTTAAGTTATCATATGTTGTTGTTCGTGCTTCTCACATGCTTAGGTTACAATGGATGATTACATGTTCATGTCTTGTATGATTTTCTCATGTGATGTTGCTTTGTAATATGTATGATTCATTAACTCTTGTGCATTTTGGTCCTATGATATGTATGAAATGTTTAGCTTCCTTACTAATTTACACAACACACATGCACCTTATTTCATAACATTGTTAGCTTTGCCTTATAAGAAAATCTGAATTGTATGTTAGGAAAATATGAAAACATGCCATTGTTTATGCTAGTTGATAACCTTATTAGTTGGCATGTTATGAATCACCACCCAAACCCTTAGGTTGGTCAGTAATACGAGGAGAGTGAAGGCGGCCTCGTTGGTAGGACCGTCTTGAGGCTAAACTCATGAATTTGGGTTAGTGCGTGTGGGCGGCAGTAGTTAGACTACATGGGTCGCTCGTACCCGATGTCATTCTGCCACATGCTTGCCTGAATTCATGCGGTCTAGTATACTAGCGGACCAACCTTGTTTTGTTAACCCCGTTTGCTCACATATATATGGAACCTAGAACACCCTACAACCGTTGTAGCCCATCGATACTAAATTGAAACCAATCCACTACCTCATGAGCCGGGCATGGTGGAATGGGACACTGTGTCCGAGCTATCGGCCTACGCTGGGGTGATGCACCTCCCCGTAGTGACCGCGAGTTATCCTTTCTTCTCGGCACTCCCCATGTGCTTGAAGTCGGAGATAGAAAACCCAACGGGATCAAGGATCGCAAGGCCTTAGCCTCACACATTGGGTGGTCTTGGCCTCGTAACCAGTTGAAGACATTGATATGTGGGGTGTATCAGATTCTCCAACCTGCTGGATAAATGGACTTAACTAAGAACTCGACTAACATGATCGCATTGCATCGCACTCGTTAGGGTGGCGACTCGGCAGTCGAGGTTGCTCTGAGGGAGTGTTGGTCATACGCGATCGTTAGATGGATCGGTCGAGGGAGTGTTATGGTGAGGGCATGCATCATATTATCCGTCATGCATACGCATTAATAAGAATAGTTAGGTTTTTATGAATATTTTTCATTAAATTCATAATATATCTTATGCTTGTTACAACTTAAGACTAATAGCATACACTGAGTTAATCACTCACTCCCACTCTGGGATGGTGTTTTAAAACACCAACCAGACTCTTCCATAGGCGTAGGTGATACAGAGCATGAGGAGCTTGGCGGTGCGAGTCTTGAGGAGGAGGATGAGTTGTCCTACTTCCAGCTGATGGATAGTTCTACACTGGCCTAATAAACAGATTCGGATCGTTGGGTGTTAGACTCAGCTCATTATTCATTTTGGACATATTTTTACGATTTTGTTGGGCAACGCCTTATGCGACCCTTTTTGCATTCTTTTGGATGTGTATATATATTTAGCCTATTTCATTTCAGTAGACTGATTGTGGTTGTGTTTCATGCTTCAAGGAATTTCATGTTGCGCATTTAAGCCTGATTAATCATAAAATAATAAAATTGATTATAAGTGACACCCGGGAACTTGAGAGTCGAGTATATACATGACCCCCAATTTTTAGGGCGTTACAAGATGGTATCAAAGCAATAGTTTGGAATCCCTTGTGCCATGGGTCATGAATTCACTAACGCGTCTGCTGACTTGAGAGGATACGTAATAAAAAATGCAACAGAGACTTAGAACGCTAGAAACCATCCCAGACCCTGAACCGACAATTGTAAACAGAGGGTAGAACTTCCAAGGAGTTAGGATTGGGGAGTGAGAGAGGGTAGTGGCGTTAAGAAATGAGTCCGAGAGACTTACAATACCTTAGTCCGATGATAAGAATGAACCGGAACTAAATGATTAGACGGTCGAGACCACCGTCTAAGTCCAAATGAGCTAATATTGAACCAAATTTGATAGTTCCGACCCATTCGGGGATGAAGACATAGAGGTGAATGAAATTTTACCGAAATTAGTGAAACTGTAGAAAAATGGAATTTTGGCTGCTAACCGGGGGGAATATCACGAAACCACTAGGCTCATTGCATAGATCGGTTTCTTCTACCCCAAATTCATATATGACATATCGAATAACTCATTCCATTTTGCGAGATATGCGCGTCGAAAGACATCGACTGCCCGGCCCGTGTGGCCCCCACCGGCCCACGTTGCCCCGCCGGAATTTTCTGTTAATTTGGGTCGACTTCAAAAATTCATATCTTCTTCATTATAACTCCAATTTAAGTGATTCAAAGCTAGATTCAAGCTTGATGAGTCTAGCTTTATATAAAAATAAAAAAATATAAAAATTATAATATAGTTAAAATCAAGATATTTTATCAACTATCCAAAAATTATTAATTTCGGACAGCTGTTGCTCCTAGAATTTTAGTAAATTATTTACAAGTCCAAATGATATGAAATTTTATGGGATGACTTTAAACTTAGTCATGAGATAGAAAATTTAAAAATAATTCAGTTACCGAAAGTACAAGAAACCTTACAAGAGATAGAGACATTTTGCAGTCATACAAAAAAAATCGTTAGTTTCAGACAAATGTCAATTCTAGAGTTTTAATAATTTTTTCATAACTCAAAATGAGATGAAATTTTGTAATATGTGAGTAAGCTTACTGATAACTTACTATAAAAATTTAGAAACTAGTTTAGTTACTGTAAGTATGAAAGACATTATAAGAAATAGAAGTATTTTAGAAACAAATAGAAAATCATTGGTATTGGATGGTTGGTACTTCTAGAATTTTCATAATTTTTATGAAGCTTGAAATAAAATATAATTTTGTAGAATATAATTTAAATTAAAAATGAATCACTATAAAAATTAAAAATTAAAAAATAATTTAGTGGTTAAAGTGGCAAGGATTTACTTTGAAATAACACTTGAATTGAACTAGATGAAGCAAAAATCCATCATCCATGGGATTGGTAATCCCATCTCACACTTTCCAACACAAGGCTCATTTTCCACAGCCTAGAAAGTTAATTTTAATCCCATCTTAAAGTCCTTCCAAACATGTCATTTCCAATTTCAAAGTGGGATTAGTAATGTAATCCCATTTGATACTACTTAATACCATTGTCCAAACACATTGGGAGAATCCTGGGGGTTCTGAATCTAGGGGGATCTAATTCCACTGACCAAACAGGCCCTTAAGGGGTGTTTAACACATGATATTTGATAGGATTAGGTGGGATGAAATTGCATTTGGTCTGTGTAATTACATCCAACATTTAAAGAGGATGGAAAGGGTGAGATTAGGTGGGATGGAATTGCATTTAGTTCCATGAAATTGCATTTGATGCATGAATTCCATGGATTTTGAAATCTACTACACATGTAGGCCCTACATTGAGGCATGTGTTAAACCATGCCATCCATCCATATGCACCATTTATATGTGACATTCTGATTATATACGTGTACAAATGAACGACATCCGTTGTGAATTTGGTATGTTGATTATAAATTCATGGTCCACCAAACATGATTTAGCTTAATTTGGTGTTTTCCGTGGCAATTTTTTTTATCCCAAACATGGGATTGGATAGCTACAATACCACAGTATTTCCAGACATGCAATCATTGTGAAATAATGATATTAATCCCATCTAATACAATTCAACACAATTCAATTCCACTAACCAAACAGGCCCTTAGGCTTCCAAATCCCACCCCATTTCCTCCCTATTCCACTCACCTCTCTCAAATCCAAGGGCTTCGTGGGGCCAATGTCATGTATGGATTGTATCCATGCCGTTCATTTAGTTTTTTCGAATTATTTTAGGGTATGAGCCAGACAAATAGATGGCTGAAGTGAACCACATAGTGAGGACTAAACTCCCACCACTAAAAACATTTTAAGGTATATGGAAAAATGGCATGTCAAAGAATTCACTCTACATGTTCCATAATATGGGGAGATGTGGATGAGGCCTATTTTGAGATCTTGTAACAGTCTCTTCAATAATTTGGTTAGGAGCCGTGAAGCCCGTGTAGCGATTCATGTGTATGATCAGATAATTCGAGTTGGGATCATGCCTGATCTTCTCACTTTTACAACGATGGTGAATGTTTGCTTTAAGAATGGGATGATGCATAGGGCAGCTGAGTTTGTTGCAGGTGTAGAAGACAAGGGGTTTGAGCCAAAATGTGGTTACTTATAACTCATCGATTGATGGATATTATAAATAATTACTGTTAATATATATATATATATATAAATTATTTTAAAAAATATATTTTTACCATTTGCTTGCCACTTTTTTTTCCACATGATTGGTTGAGCATGCAACTCGAGTTTGGTATTATTCGTTCAAGAAGCCTTCCAAAAACTTTGGTATTGAAAATTCCCTCCGAGCCACACCATGTATACTGATAGGATCATATTTCTACTATGGAGTTCTGTTCTAAGATTTTTATTTGGTTGGCTTTTCATTTCGATTACCATTAATAGCAAGATAGCTTTGTCACAATGCTAAAGTGACCACACCCCATTGTTTTGAGCCAAACAGTCTGATGGGCTAGGTTGCTTGCTCTAATTCACTGAGCATTAATCGACTCCTCTTGTCCTTTATCTATATAAGGTAGCCACACATTCTTTTCACAAGATACAATAGGATCTCATTTACGAGATCAGTAAGCACAGTTCTGTTGCATTTTTCTTTTTTGCGAGCCTCTTGTTTTCTTCCCTTCTCCACTTCAGTCCACTCAGTTAGTCAATTCTCAAACCCTACTCTTGATAACCATAGGATTGAAACCGCAACATACAAATACAATCTTAGGCCATTGAAATACCTTTCTGGGATAATCGTTTGACCATAGGCATAGATAAAGATTTATTAATAATTAATTTAGACATGAATTAAAATGAGAACTCCCTTTAACAAAGACCCGAATGACAACCTCAAAAAATAGGAGATTTTAGCATTTCAATGATATGAGGTATTTCCTAAATATTTAGGTTGATCGGACTACGGAATTACGAGACCATACACTTGTGAAGCATTCGCAGCTTGACATAATTCTCAATCCTGGGTGACTACCAAAGGACTTACTGCTTTGACCGAGCAGAAGACCAGGATCCATCAGAATTAGGAAGGGATACAACGAGTTGTTTACCCTGGTCAGGCGAACAATCGACATATCGAGTTCAAGCCCACTACAATCGTCACTCCGTATTGGTCTAACATTGAAAACAAATATTTTTACTCTAGATAAAAAGAAAATCGTCATCACGAATCTAAATCTTTAAAAATAAATAGATAATTAAATAAATTGTAGTAAACTATCAGGGTGAAAAAGTTTTAAGGGGGGTAGACTAAAATGAGCCAGACTAGTATAGATAGTATACACTCTACCATGCATATAAACTTGAAATCAATAAAACTTAGGCAAATGAAATAATAAAATCCTTACTAATTATCCTTAGGCAATTTCGGGGACAAAATTATTTTTTAGGGGGTAGATTGTAACATCCTTGATTTTCACTGTTTTGGATTTCCAAAAATTCTTAAAAATTTTTTATATTAATTAACTTATAATATCACTTAATGACCATTAGTACTCAATGTTAGTTTATACAGGGGTGGTACCAGTAAAGAACCACACAAGTCCGTTTAATCAACCGTAGGAAACCAACGAATCCGCCCAATCATTTGAATAATAAGTTTAGCCCCATGATTTACTCACATAGGGCCCAAATCTAACCGACTCATCGCTAACTAATCATGACAAGCATAACTAAATTAAAGATCTAACTGAAGCTGAGTCAGATAAGGCTCGGATCTTGGCTAATAGACCAAATTAACCCCGTTACTCTTTTTGCCTAAAACCGACGGTTTATAGTAATCATACCAAATCTTCACTTTCATTAGTTATAAATAGGCCACATTTTGAACATAGTTAATCCAAAACCTAATCATTGCCCACGAGAAATCTCACTACCAAATTCATTCCAAAAATGCCCCGATTCTTCGAACAAGCTTTAGACCGCTCATTGGTAGGCCACTAGTTCCAAAATTATAGAGTAATGTCCATCTTACTGGGCTCGACATCCATCGCGAGAGTTAGACCTGGGTGATGCCCAGAACCGCTCAACTTGAGCCGAAGGACGAGTGCATGAGAAGTGCATATACCCTAAAGAAAGGAGCTAGAACTTAAGTGAATTAGGTCATCCACTATTATGCAAAGTTGAGGATTTTGAACCATCGGTTTATGATCAAACTTCACACGTGGAGTAAGGATATTTTTCTGCTCATATCTGTATAGCCGCGGCCCTGATCGACCATCGGTGACCGTTAAACAGATTTCTAAATATATCCATTGGTTGACACATCCAAATGGCGAGCCGATCATATCCATAGGTAGATCATCACTAGGGCTAACTATCATACGGTGTATATCGACTTGTACACCCCATAGTGGACCCTAGAGGCTAGAAAAACCCTCCCATAGGGCTAGTATAGTAAAAACCCAACACTTGGGCCATTTGCACCAAATTTGGCATTATAAAAGGAGCTTCTTTTGGGCACCCCTCTCCCCATACGATTTTGCTTTAGAAAAAAAGGAGAAGAGAGAAGAGAGAAAGGGAGAAAGAAGAAAGGAAGAAGAGAGGAAGGGAGAGTATGAAGAATGGACATAGTGTTTGTGTGGGTGAGGGAGATCTTGATGCTTGTAGGGTTGGTATTTCCTTAACCAAACTGGTGGCTACTATAAAACTTTTACCAAACCCACCCATGCCAAGAAGCGTAGGTAAGAATGGTATATTTTTCCTTCAATAGAGCAACCTAGTGTAGATTTCTAGGCATTAATGTTGTCTTTCTTGATTTTGATTTAGGAATTGGTGGTTTACTCAAATCTCCAAACCTTAAGATCTTAAAGAATGAAAATCTCCTCTTAAGGTGCAGACTATTATCCTTAGGTGGCCTAGCACCAACTATACTATGAGTCTAATGATTTTGATTGCTTGGATGGTGTATTTGGAGAATCTAGAGCAAACCTAGGGTTTAGACGTTTGTTTGGGGATTGTATGGAATTGTATGTTTATTTAAGTTCTCATATGTTGTTGTTCGTGCTTCTTACATGCTTAGGTTACAATGGATGATTACATGTTCATGTCTTGTATAATTTTCTCATGTGATGTTGCTTTGTAACATGTATGATTCTTAACTCTTATGCATTTTGGTCCTATGATATGTATAAAATGTTTAGCTTCCTTACTAACCCACATAACACACATGCACCTTATTTCATAACATTGTTAGCTTTGCCTTGTAGGAAAATACGAATCGTATGTTGGGAAAATATGAAAACATGCCATTGTTTATGCTAGTTGATAACTCTATTAGTTGGCATGTTATGAATCACCACCTAAACTCTTAAGTTGGTCAGTAATATGAGGAGAGTGAAGGCGACCCGTTGGTAGGACCGTCTTGAGGCTAAACCTATGGATTTGGGCGAGTGCGTGTGGGCGGCAGTAGTTAGACTACATGGGTGGCTCGTACCCGATGTCATTCCACCACGTGCTTGCCTGAATTCATGCGGTCTAGTCTACTGGCTGACCAACTTTGTTTTGTTAACCCTATTTGCTCACATATGTATGGAATCTAGAACACCCTACAACCGTTGTAACCCAACGATAACCAAATTGAAACCGATCCACCACCTCGTGAGCTGTGCATGGTGGAATGAGACACTATGTTTGAGCTGTCGGCCTACGCTGGGGTGACGCACCTCCCCGTAGTGACCGCGAGCGATCCCTTTTCCTCGACACTCCCCATGTACTTGAAGTTGGGGATGGAGAACCCGACGAGATCAAGGATCGCCGGGCCTTAGCCTCACACGTTGGGGGGTCTTGGCCTCACAACCAGTTGAGGGCATTGATATATTGGGTGTATCAGATTCCCTAATCTACTGGATGAATGAAATTAACTAAGAACTCGGCTAGCATGATCACATTGTATCGCACTAGTTAGGGTGGCGACTCGGCAGTCGAGGTCACTCTGAGGGAGTGTTAGTCATACGCGATCGTTAGATGGAATCGCTCGAGGGAGTGTTGTGGTGAGGGCATGCATCATATTATCCATCATGCATACGCATTAATAAGAATAGTTAGGTTTTTAAGAATGATTGTTTTTCTTTAAATTCATAATATAACTGATGCTTGTTACAACTTAAGACTAATAACACTCACTGAGTTGATCACTCACTTTCACTCTGGGATGGTGTTTTAAAACACCAACCAGACTCTTCCATAGGCGTAGGTGATGCAGAGCATGAGGAGCCTGGCGGCGCGAGTTTTGAGGAGGAGGACGAACCGTCCTACTTCCAGCTGATAGACGGTTCTCCACCGGCCTAGTAGACAAATTTGGATCACTGGGTGTTGGACTCAGCTCATAATTCGTTTTGGACATATTTTTGTGATTTGGTTGGGCAACGCCTTATGCGACCCTTTTTGCATTCTTTTGGACGTGTATATATATTTAGTCTATTTCATTTCAGTAGACTGATTGTGGTTGTGTTTCATGCTTCAAGGAATTCCATGTTACGCATTTAAGCCCGATTAATTATAAAATAATAAAATTGATTATAAGTGACACCTGGGAACTTGGGAGTCGAGTGTATGCACGACTCCCAATTTTCAGGGAGTTACACTTATATATATATATAATTTATCATGTGGGTTATAAGTTTTTCATATGTACTGAGGTTTATTGTAAAAGAAAAAAGATGAGATCTCTTTCTTCTTGTCATGCTCACATTCAACTAATTAGATAATAGTTACCATCCACCCAGCTAATAACCTCCAAATATCATGCACATGCGACATCCATACCCCTTCATAAGGATCATCTTTTGTAAAAATCAGATACGTTCACTCATCATAAGGACAACACTTGTATCTTATTATACTTTTCATTCATTATACATTATTTTTCAAAGTTTGGCTCACTTGATGAGTGGATGGGGCTGATGTTTACAAAAAGTGATCCTGATGAGTGTGTGTGTGTGTGTGTGTGTGTAGAGAGAGAGAGAGAGAGAGAGAGAGAGAGAGAGAGAGAGGTGTGCACCTTTGCACACGTACCATGGGCCTCTAATATGAATGCTCCATGTGATGTGGCATCCCATGAAACCCCTATGGACGAATTTTCACCCTGATCTAAAACTCTGGTGGGCCATATCAAAGAGAGATGCAAATCAAGGGAAGAAATTGTTTTCTTTTTCCATGGCCCAATAAAGTTTTAAATCAAAGTAAAAGTTGGGCCCTAGGGGCTTATTGGGGTGCTGCATCACATGGATCGTTAAGATTTTGGACTCAAATCACGTATGATGAGTTCTCAAAAAGTTCTCACGAGAGCTCATGTAAGATGTATGAGTTCGTAGAACAATGAGTTCTTAATTGTGCTAAGATCTCTACTAATCCGAACCCTTAATGGCATGTGTGATTATTAGAATGGGCCCAAGACCAATATGAAGATGAAACCGGCCAACTTTTCATATGGAGAAGATATTAAAAGTTTGCGAAGCCTCATAGTGTAAGCAATTTCCATGTGTATATTTATGGGATATGAGAAATACAGAAATATAGGGTTTGAATTGTGATTGGGTTAGTGAAGTCTTTGCATTGTGATTTAGCATAGAAAAATAGGGTTTGAAGTACATCGTCCACCAAGATCCCAACATGACAACATATGTGTTTGAACCACCACTGGCACTGGCTCTAATCATGACCCACTACTTGCAAAGTGACATTCCTTCCATGGTTTTAGGACTCGGACGAATTTGATGAGGCAAGTCTTGCCCGAGTTGACTTGAACTTGGTTGGACCCAATATGGTTCAATATCCTAAGCCACCCAGCTGAGACCCTAACACGACTACATGTGTGTCTAAACCACCACTAGTCACTAGCTCTAATCCTGACCCACTACTTGCAAAGCGACATTCCTTCCATGGTTTTAGGAAATGGATGAAATTGATGAGGTAAGTCTTGTCCGAGTTGACTTGGATTTGGTTGGACCCAATATGGTTCAATAACATAAGCCACCCGACCGAGACCCTAATGTGACTACATGTGTATCTAAACCACCACTGGGCACTAGCTCTACTAACGACCCACTACTTTCAAAGTGACATTAGGACTCGGACGAATTTGACGAGGCAAGTCTTGCCCTGAGTTGACTTGGACTTGGTTGGACCTAATGTGGTTCAATATCCTAAGCCACCCGACTGAGACCCTAACGTGACTACACGTGTGTCTAAACCACCACTAGGCACTGGCTCTAATCATGACTCACTACTTGCAAAGCGACATTCCTTCCATGGTTTTAGGACTTGGATGAATTTGACGAGGCAAGTCTTGCCCCGAGTTGACTTGAACTTGGTTGGACCCAATATGGTTCAATAACCTAAGCCACCCGACTGAGACCCTAGCATGACTACATGTGTGTCTAAACCACCACTGGGCACTGGCTCTAATCATGACCCACTTCTTGCAAAGCGACATTCCTTCCATTGTTTTAGGATTCGGACAAATTTGATGAGGCAAGTCTTGCCCGAGTTGACTTGGACTTGGTTGGACCCAATATGGTTCAATATCCTAAGCCACACGACTGAGACCCTAACGCGACTAGATGTGTGTCTGAACCACTGGGCACTAACTCTAATCCTGACCCACTGTTATCGAAGTGACATTCCTTCCATGGTTTTAGGACCCAAATGAATTTGATGCGACAAGTCTTGCCCGAGTTTACTTGGACTTGGTTGGACCCAATTTGGTTCAATATCCTAAGCCACCCGACTGAGACCCTAACACGCCTATATATGTATCTGAACCACTGGGCACAAGGTCTAGCCTTGATCCCATTCCTTGCAAAGCGACATTCCTTTTCATGTTTTTAGGACTCCGACTTGGTTGGACCTAATTTGGTTCAATACCTTGAGTCACCCAACTGAGAACCTGACTGAGACCCCAACGCGGCTATATGTGCCTGAACCACTAGGCACAAGGTCTAGCCCCGATCCCATTCCTTGCAAAGTGACATTCCTTTTCATGTTTTTAGGACTCCAACTTGGTTGGACCCAATCTAGTCCAATACCTTGAGTCACCCAACTGAGAGCCTGACTGAGACCCCAATGCAGCTATATGTTTCTGAACCACTGGGCACAAGGTCTAGCCCTGACCCCACACCTTACAAAGTGACAACCCTTTCCATGGTCTAGGGCTCAGGCGAGAGTCCCCGATGAGTCTAATGAGACTCGTCCGAGTCAACTCAAACTTAGCTGGACCCAATCTGGTTTGATAGCCCGAGTCACCTGATTCAGGCTAACTGGGCCTGTTTAGCATTGACTCAGGTGAATCCCAACTCGACTTATGATCGAAAGAGTCTTTACAAGACACTGAATCTTTTAACCTTGTTCCTTGCACTTCCTCTTTAACCATAGTTTAATATTTTACTCGCAACATGGAAGAATGTAATGTTGTTGAAGAAATGTAGAAGTATATCCAAAGTCCCCAATGGAATGCATGGCATTAGATTAATCAAACTTGTAATTTCTCTTTTACTCCTCCCTTTAAAAAAGACAACTAACCCATAAAGGAAGGGTGCCACAAGTTATATGGTACGTGTACTATCTTTCCCACCAACATTCCGCTTGTGTAGGACATCAGTATCATGAAAACGGTAGACCCCAACACGAAGATTACCTGAGCAAAAACTCAGGCTGTTCCATTCATCAGTTGGGACACACCATCAGAATCCATAGACAACTGGTGGTGTGACTCAACATAGAGGTGTAGTCTGCCTAGTGAGCCGATTAGCCTGATTTAAAAGAGGTGTGGTCTTCATGCGGTCCGGCCTACCATTTTAATGGTACTGATGTCATACTTAAGTGGCATGTTGGTGGGAAAGATGGTACAGTGCCACAATAGTACCATTGCCTGTATGTGATTAATTCTCTTTTAAGGAAGTGGGTAGGGATTAGGTCGATAGAGCCAACATTTATAGGACCTGTTTGGGTGCCACAATAAAATCAATTTAATTTTAAATTAAGGGGCAACATGTGAAAGCGGATGCTTATTGTCCAGTGACGATTGTGAGAAATCCATTCCGTCCATCCGTTTTGCCATATCATATTAAAACATGAGCAAAAAATGAGGTAGATCCAAAACTCAAGTGGGCCGCAAGATAGGAAAAATTGAGTATGGAAATGCTTACCGTTGAAACCTCCCTGTGGTCCACCTTGATGTTTATGTGTCATCCATACCGTTCATAAGGTCATTCCTACTAGGATGAATTGTAAACACAAACTATTAACCTCGTGGAAGACATTAATGGCTACATGTTTTGACAGTGGAGGTTCAATCCTCACTGTTTCCTGTTGCACGGTTCACTTGAGTTTTAGATCTGTCTCATTTTTAGATTCATGTCCTAATATGATCCGGCAAAATAAACGAATGGTTTGAATTTCCTGTGTCTGAAACCCAGCTTTAGGTTGTCCCCAAACACTACTTTAGCTTTTTGAGGTGAAAAATGAGCAGATGTATGATAACATTGCTGGGAAAGGTTGTCCAACATGGTCCACACGTTTAAGTTAGTATGTGTTTTATCCGGGCCGTCCATTCATTTTGCAAGCACATTTTAGGGTATGAGTCCAAAGTTGGGATAGATCTAAAGCCCAACTAGAGCACATCAAAGGAAGCTGTGGGAATAGTACCACACGCTATTGAAACCTTCCAAAGTTCCACTGTAATGTCACGATAACATATTGGTGGTTGTTATCTATTTTTGGCAAATCATTTAAGGGCATTAACTCAAAATTCAGGTAGATCCAAATCTAAAGTAGACCACACCACAGAAAGTAATTAGATTGGACGCAAACAGTTGAAAACTTTTTAAGAGTCACTGAAGTTCCTATATTTGTATTTTTCGTGAGTTGGATGGAAAATAAACATGATGGTGAGGCCTAGTAAGGTATCAAGCGTTGGGTATTATTACACCGTACTTCTTGTGGTGTGGTCCACTTAAGCTTTGGATTTGCCTCCTTTAATTTTAAGCCCATGCCAGGTAATGATCTCTAAAATGGATGGACATGGCCCACAAAACTTGGTGAAGTCACAAATAGAGAACTTGGTGACGTCACAAATAGAACCATGGGTCCCACTTTTACTCATCAAAGGGAACGGGTTGATGTTTCCTAGGTCACACATTAGTAGGTGTTAGCTGATTGTGTGGGGTCCATCTTGATATTTTTTAAAATATCCAGGCCACTCATCCGTATTTCCAGGTCATTTTAGGAGTTTGTCCCAAATCTTAAGCAGTTCTCAATCTCAGATGGACCACACAACTAGAAACATTAGAGATTGACCATTAAAAAATTTATGAGCCACAAAAGTATTGAATCAAGCTAGAAACATTTGAATTTTCCCTTCATCCGGGTCATTTTGATCTTATGAACAGGTTGGATGGCAAATAAACATCATGGTGGGCCCTAGTAAGGTTTCATGGTGGTTGTCATTCTCTCCACTGCTTTCTGTGATGTGGTCTACTTAAGAATTGGATTTGCTTAATTTTTTGGACCACCCACTAAAATGAGATATAAAAAAAGATTGACGGCATGGATATACAACACATTCATCAAGGTGGGCCCCACGGTAAGCGTAACACCATCTAACATGTTACTCGGAAGACACCTAATCTGCTCCCCAAATAGAATACGCAGATGGTACTCTTACCTCAAATGACGAAAGGAATGTTTGCTAAAAGTTACAATGTTACTTGCACCCTTCTCTCTACTCGATTTCCAAGCCACCTTTTCACCCCAAGCAAGAATCAACTAGCAATGTACCGTACCTCTTCTAATAAAAACTCTTACACCTTAGCCTCATTTCATCAACCCACACCAAAAACCCTCTTACACCTTAGCCTCATTCCATCAACCCACACCAAAAGCTTAGAGCCATCTCTCTCTCTCTCTCTCTCTCTCTTTCTCTCTCGGCTTGTCTTAAGAGATGGAAAGAGAGAACAAACCAAGGCTTCCAAGCATTTGGCGCAGGCTTTTGAACCTTATCAGGGGCCACCTTGCTTTCAAACATCTCAAGAAGATAATCCTGGGGCGGCCAGCGGACTATCGTAACGCTCGGCTTCTGTCTATCGACTATATCCAACCAAATGGGCCTAGTCGTAATGAAGATGGTCGCATCGAAATTACCAATCTTGCTCAAGGGGTCGATTTGGACCACCCTGAGGTTGATGAATTGGACAATGTAGGTCATCCTCAGCCACCCATCATCGATTCAACCCATGTTTCTACGATTGGTGGGGCCACCGTAGGTGGGAGTGGGACCCCTGAGGTGGGTCCCACTAACACCATCCTAGTGGAAAGTCCCACCGGTTTAAAGGTGATTGTAACAGCTCAGGATCTTAGTCCAGTGACAGACACAAGAGCGAGTGAACGTGGACAAATTCAAGAGAAGTCACCCGAAGATCGGGTCCCTTCTGCGATGACCGGAGATCAAGGTAGCAATCCGACGAAGCCCGAACGGGTCCCTCCTGCGATGACCGGGGATCAACATAGTGGTCCAATGAAGCCCGAACGGGTCCCTCCTATGACGATCGAAAATCAAGGTAGCGGTCCAACAAAGCCCGAACGGGTCCCTCCTACGATGACAGGAGAACAAGGTAGCAGTCCAACAAAGCCCGAACGGGTTCTTCCTGCTATGACCATAGATCAAGATAGCAGTCCAACAAAGCCCGAACGGGTCCTTCCTGCTATGACCATAGATCAAGGTAGCGGTCCAACAAAGCCCAAATGGGTCCCTCCTGCGATGACCCGAGATCAAGGTCGCAGTCCAACAAAGCCCGAACGGGTCCTTCCTGCTACGACCATAGATCAAGGTAGTGGTCCAACAAAGCCCAAATGGGTCCCTCCTGCGATGACCGGAGATCAAGGTCGCAGTCCAACAAAGCCCGAACGGGTCCTTCCTGCTATGACCATAGATCAAGGTAGCGGTCCAACAAAGCCCAAATGGGTCCCTCCTGCAATGACCGGAGATCATGGTCGCAGTCCAACAAAGCCCGAACGGGTCCTTCCTGCTATGACCATAGATCAAGGTAGCGGTCCAACAAAGCCCAAATGGGTCCCTCCTGCGATGACCGGAGATCAAGGTAGCAGTCCAACAAAGCCCGAACGGGTCCATCCTACAACAACTAGAGATCAGGGTAGTGGTCCAACGAAGCCCGAACGGGTCCCTCCTTTCCCGAGCAGAGATCAACGAAGTGGTCCGACAAAGCCTGAATTGGTCCCTCCTATTGTAGATCAAAGTAGTGGTCCAACGAAGCCCAAATGGGTCCCTCCTACAATGACCGGAGATCAAGGTAGTGGTCCAACAAAGCCCGAACGGATCCCTCCTGCGACGACCGGTTATCAAGGTAGCGGTCCAACAAAGCCCGAACGGGTCCCTCCTGTGACAACCGGATATCAAGTTAGTGTTCCAGCCAATGCACCAAACCCGAACAATTTAGAGAAGAAAAAGAACACTGCCATCGACAAAGATCCACCGTCCTCAGATCCTGCCCAGCTCTTAGATAGAAGTTGGAGTATAAATAAAAAATCCGAGGCATTCATAAAGCGCAAGAAGAGTGAAGGATCCATGAATGGTGCCTCTGATAACAAACTGCCGCCGCCGCCGCCACCACGACGGCGTTTTTAGGCTCTTCTATAAAATGCATGTAACAAGCTACATCTAATCATGTATAAGCATATATATACTTATCCTTGCGTTGAAGGTTTCAAGCAGCTTTTCTTTGTGAACAACTTGTTCAGTACTGAGTTGAGTCAGGACTTGGTCGAGTCAGTGGTGAATTGGCCGAGTCAGTCGTATTTTCAGTGCTGATTGTGGTGGAAAATTGGATTGAATTCGACCTGAGTCTTGAGTCAGGTTAGACAAGTAGTCAATCCATGCATTTATGTCTATAGAATAAAAGGTGGTTGTCTGTTGAAGGCATAAGATTGTTGGGTGTGAAAATCGGGTTTGGCTAGTGATGCTGCCACAAGCGGGGTGGCTAGTGGTCGGTGCTATGTGGACCCCACCATAATGTATGTGTTTTATCCACGCCGTCCATCCATTTTGAAAGATAATTTTAGTTGTTGAATCTAAAAATGAGGTAGATATAAATCTCAGGTGGACCACCCCATAGGAAAACAGTAGTGATTGAATGTCCACCATTAAAAATCTCTTAGGGCCCACTGTAATGGTTATTTGACATCTAACCCGTTGATTAGGTCATACAGACTTAGATGAAGGGAAAATATATTTATATATATCAACTTGATCCAAAACTTTTGTGGCCCACAAAAAGTTTTTAACGGTGAGCGTTCAATCAGCACTGTGCGGTCCACTTGATATTTGGATCAACCTCATTTTTGGGATCATACTATAAAATGATCTGGAAGAATAAGTGGACCGCATGGATGAAACACATACATCATGGTGGGGCCCACAGAGCACCACTAGCCATTGGCTAGTGTCAGGGTCAGTAGCCAATCCGTTTCCTTGAAAATCAGACCAATCCATGCTCTCAGGTGGGCCACACGTACATTGATTAAATTCATGATCGGCTGGAGATTGTATCCATTGACCATCCGCTGTTTTTCACCGTATGAACTAAAAGGTCTTGTGGTCCACATTGATTTTGCATGCAGAGAGAAGAGGAAGGTAATGAAGTCTGGGTATAGCCTCAGAACTCGACATCTCCTTGACTCAGAGACTCGGTTGAGTTGGGTTCATGACTCAGTAGGTACTTAAATGATGTTAAATAACCAAGGAATGAGAAGGGGATTGCCTAGTGATCAGTAATTCATTATTTTAGCCTACCGAGTAAACTCTGTGGGGGCCCACCGTGATTTATGTATTTTATTCACTCTGTCCATCCATTTTACCGGATAATTTTATGGCAATGTCCCATAGTTCAAGCATGTCCAACGCTCAAGTGGACCACACCACAGGAAAAAGTTTGAATTGAATGAATACCGTCAAAAAAATTTCTTGGGGGCAGTAGAAGTTTTGTATGGATCTTATATTTGTTTTTTCCATTTATCCATGATTGTGTGATCTTATGAACAGGTTGGATGATAAATAAACATCACTGTGGGCCCTAGAAAGGTTTCAACTTGGACATCAATACTCTTACTGTTTCGTGTGGTGTGTTCCATTTTAGCTTTATATATTCTTCAATTTTGAGATCATGCAATAAAATGATATGCAAAAAATGAATAGATGGGTGTGGATAAGACTCATACACTCATGATAAACCTTACAAGGTTTACTGGGTACACTTAGGGGGCATTTGGTGCAAGGGTTTAAATGGGATTAGATGGGGGTGGGTTTTAAGATTCCATTAATCATTGCAATGTCCTGTTTGGGACTCACATAGGGTATGGGTTGTGAAGCCCCTTCTTGGAATCACCACCGGGGCAAGGGTTTCTCAATTCTACTTTGGGTTTTATGTGGCTAGTGGTCGGTGCTATGTGGACTCCACCATGATGTATGTGTTTTATCCACGCCGTCCATCCATTTTGAAATATAATTTTAGGGATTGATCCCAAAATCGAGGTAGATATAAATCTCAGGTGGAACACACCATGGGAAAGCAATAGTGATTAAATTACACCATTAAAAACCTCCTAGGGCCAACCGTGCGATCCACTTGAGATTTGGATCAAACTCATTTTTGGGCTCATGCCATAAAATGTTATGGAAGAATGGGTGGACGGCATGGATGAAACACATACATCATGGTGGGGCCCACAAAGCACTGACGAGTTGTGGCAAGATGAGCAGTCAATCTGTTTCCCAAACATTAGTGGGATGTCTCCAAGCCATGGGATTAGCCAACAATCCCTGACACTATAATCATTATATTTTGGTAATTCCATCCCACTTAAACCCATCAAATCCCATGCTCCAAACACCCCCTTAGCTCACTGAGTTAGTCATTGCCCAACCCGTTTCCCCTATGTTTGGGGAGTTTTTGGTCCAAATAGCCCTATAATGTGTTAGGGTTGTAGCAGGAGCCTATCCTCTCCAAACTTAACTCTTTTAGTCTTGAATTCAATTTTTCATTTTTTGAAGATGAAAACGAACTCCCTCATCACAGTTGGCCCTCATACAGCGAACTCTTGTTTCGAAAGGAAAAATATTTATAAAAATAGTGACATGGGTGCCACTAAAAACTTAAATTTGGCCCACCCATTGGTCAATCTGATCCACTCATTTTAATCAGACAGTAGTGAATGTATAATAGAGTTTTTTCTATTTTCTATTTGAAGTTCTTTATGCCCTATAACTACACTAATATTGTGTATTAATTTTGAACTGTTTTCCCATGTGTGGTCCATCCGTGATGAGTTTTGCTATCAAACTTAGTCCAATGACATGAAATTAAAACCCCTGACATGTGGACATGATATATTTACTTCAAGACAACCCAGTGGACTCCATATAAGATGTGAATGGGTTCAAAACATGGGGCCACGCCACATGATGCTAAGTCATTTCAGTTTTTTTTTTTCCTTCTCCCTTTTTTTTTTTTTTTTTCACTTCCTTGGATCACATGAAGCCAAAGCTTCCTCAACAGTTGGAAGTTGTATGGCCGGTCTTCTCACACTCCAGGCGACGACAAAAAACTCTAACAAGCTTCAGTCAAGCTCAAAGTAGTTCTCCGACGAAAAATAAGAGTTTATTATTATTATTTTATTTTTTTCGGCCACAATCTCCAAAGTGGAAGATATGGTGTTAAGAGGTAAACTTTTTTATAGAATTTTTTATTTTCTTTCTTTTTGTGGGTATGAATGGTGGGAATTTGTGAAAGAGATGAGGGTGTGGTGGTCCTTTTTTTAATTTTTTATTCATTCTTGTTGTATGAATGGTGAGACCACATGGATCACAGATGTTCGTTGAGGACCACTAATATTCACTTGGATCATTGATATTACAATGGAATTCACAGTGGACTGCGAATATTTACAGCATTCCCCGATGCAAATATAAGTTCCACAACCTATAACGTTCGCAGTAATCACATTTCTCATCTAGAGTACTCTCAACTAGAAGAGACCTCCTTGTAGGATTTGAACCAGCGACGGTCGAATTACACGTGTTTTAGCACCCATGTCAATCCACCACATGGTTCCACATGAATAGTGTTAATCTGCGTAACCATCACCACGATTTGAGATTATTTGATTGCATTTGCGGTAATGTTTGCTTGAGGTGCAAGTGTTGCATTCTTTTTATGATGGTGATACTCTCTTGCAAAACGACACGGTTTGCCACATACAAAACAACCAACAGGTTTGTCCTGATCTCCTCTAAACTTCTTATTGTTGTAGTAGTAGTAGTAGTAATTGTTATTATTAGACTTAGGGTTAGACTTTTTTTTTTTTTGAATTGGTTGGTCTGGTTTGATTTCAGGTTGGAGGAATTTCCCCTAGACTGGACTTTTTCATTCACCAAATTAACTTTAGAAATTTCCTCATTGGACTCTTCATTTTTGTCCTAAAGTCTTGCTATTCTTCAATACGCAAATGCACAAAGAGATTTTCCATAGAAAGTTCCTTTATTTTGTGTGTGTGTGTGGTGGGGGGGATTTTTAAAATCTCTCCAAGATGCAGGCAGTATTTCGATCACAACTGTGACTTGGAATAACTCATCAAGCTAAATTCCCTCATAGATTATTTCATGGGCTATCATATTGAATTCATTTGCCTGTTAAACTATGGATTTATCATCAAATCATTCAGTATTTAAAATACCAACTAACTGCATATTTATTTACCTCTGCTTCTTTTGTTTTATATTTCTTTTCGAGAACTTTTCATATGTCAACAGATGTTTCAAGATTGCATAATACATCATAAAGTTAATTGGATAGAGCACTAAGGATGTAATTCTTGCAGATGTAATTATCTTCATCACACTTCTGATAGACAACAGTTAACTCAGGTTTATTCGGATTTTTAAGCCTTTCCTGGTTGATAACGTAAGCAACATGAAGGGTCGTGAGGTAGAAGTCCAACGTTTGTAATATTATCCATTGAAGGTACATGGATGAATTAATTTACTATTGGTTGGAGTATTTTTATCAGGGGCCATTATCTCAAAATTTTTGATGACTTGCAGCAAACAAAGCAAAAAATAAACAAACAACAACCTAATTAGAACCATACACCTAATTGCTGATTGAGATAGTTTGCGCCCCTCGGACAATTTTAACTGTTGCAGAGCCTCCCGATGCACTATCTCTAAGATATAACGCCCAACGATCAATCTTCTCGGCGTGGATAGGACAAATTCCAACACCAAAACCACCACACTCAACTGTTGATTGCCCAAAGAAAACCTGGATGATTCTCAGAGGAAAGATTTAGGGTTAGATTTTATTTTATTTTTTGTCTTTTTTTTTTCCTCCGATAAAACCTTTTTTCCTATAAAACAAAATAAATGATTATTAAGAAGAATCTAGGGTGTCTCCATTCAGGGACACTCGTCAAGCCTAGATGTTCGTAGTGCAATAGTTGAGTCCCTATCAGGTCGCGAAGGTAAGGCAACTATTAGTTTCGACAACCAAACTCGTAAGCAATCCGATGACAACCATGCAGTAAGTAGAGCAGGGCAGAATTCGATTCGACAGATCCGACCCGATCCAATCCAAACCGAAGGTTGGGATCGGGTCGGTTCGAGTAGGCCCACTCAGATTCAAACGTACATCGAGTCGAGTTCGAATCAGTGGCCAATCCGGACCGATCCGATCCGGGATCCAATCTGATTCTGTCGGGTACTATATAAGTAATATTTACTTTTTTATTTTCATTTTTTCACTACTCGCCTCACCCGAACAAAGCCCTAATCCCTCCCTTCTCTTTCTCTACCCGAATGACGCCGCACCCACCCATCTCTCCTCCTTTCTCTCCCAATTTCCCTCCTCTCATTCTTTCTCTCCTTCTTTCTCTCCCAATTTCCCACCTCTCATTCTCTCTCTCCTCCTTTCTCTCATTCTTTCTCTCCGATTTTCCACATCTCCTTCTTTCTCTCCTCCTTTCTCTCCCTCTCTTTCCCAATCTTGATTTAACCTAGTCTGAATCGACTGGACATACTCAACTCAATCCGACTCAGTTCGGGTCAAGCCAGCAAGGATTTGGATCGGATCGAGTCAGCCCTGCTGGACTTGGTTCCGGATCGAATCGAGTTCTGTAGACACCCCACTCAGGCTAGCAACTTGATAAGGCATGAATGATCCTTAAGAACTGAACTTAAACCTCACACCCTACCCAAAACTGTAACAATTTCTCAAACTTGATCCAAACCTTAACCGAACCTAAGCCATTACATTACCATAAACCCTAACTTAACTCTAGCCATAATCCAAGCCAGAGTATGCCAAAAATTGATCCATTTCTGGAGCCATTTCCAAGTCATTTCTGAGCCATTTTGAGACAAATATTTAAAAAAGGGCTTCAAGCAGCTCTTAAGGTCTGAAATAGGCTCACCAGCCAAACTGTGAGAGCAACCGTACTCGAGTGGTAGTCTGACTACCGCCGGTGGTAATCCGATTACCACTCTCTCTCGACAAATGTGCCCTTTGAGCACATAACTGTTCCTCCCTCCCAAAGTCAACTCTCCCATACAATTAGCCCTAAAGCTTACCTTATTTACTATTATACCAAGCTCATGAACCTACGAAAAAGTGTCATGTGGCATCTCCCTTCCCTCCACCAATCATATGCTGCCACGTCAGCATTTATCCTCCGTAATCCCTAGAATTATCAAAAGATCCTCCCAAGATGCTATAAATACCCCTCACTTCTCCTCATTTCAAAAACAACCCATAACCAACAATTAACTACCAATCCACCAAGAGTGAGAGAGAGAAAGAGCAAGTGAGTGAGGGTGAGAGGGAGTGCTTGAGTTCTCAAGCTCCCATTTTTTCAGCCTCCTTTATCCTCCTCCAGCCATCTCTTAGCCTTACAATCCCACTTGGGTCAATCATTTCCAACCATGGTTCATCCAAGCTATTTCAAGTGCAAGTCAAAGATCATGCAATCATCATTAGCATTTATACTTCATCAACCGCATCATTACTTCCCTTCTCAACCCCCCTGCCTCTCTAAGTTGCCATTGAATGTATGCTCTATATCTTGTCGAACACCAGATCCTGTCACATCAGAAACTCATGGTAGTCTAGTTATCTTTTAATGATATTTTAGCATCATCACATTTGTTCAAGAACTCCTCTAGACATTCTTTGGACGCATGCTCTGCGGCTTACCGGAATTCCGAACCTTGCCACATTAGAAATCCAAGTCCGCCTAGTCCCATTTCAATCTTATCATCTTATCCGCTAAGATCATCTTACTACACCTTCCCTCTTTATAACTGAAGTCCCTTACTTAGAATCCTAAATCGCAAATCAGGAGTCAACTTAAAGCAAGAGAGTCTTCAGATTCTCTAGCTTTACATATTCTGCAGGTTCTAGCCGACTGCGGGATTTTGATTCAAGTGGTTAGTGGTGACTCCAAGTCTACATTGCATCATCAATCCAAATCACCCAAATCATCTCCAAAATAAACATAAATATATGTGGGTGTCGATTTCCATCGTTCACAAGTTCGGGTCAAGTTATTGGAAAAATTGGATCGAGTCGAGTTAGACCCAATCCGGTCCGACTCGACTCGATACCCACCTCTAGCAGCAAGGGAAATCACTTGTTGACAATTCTAGGGTAACCATGTTGTGAAGTGCATGGGATACTACCTTACTGGAAATCCAAATTTACAGACAATTTCGATGCAAAAATCGATTATGACCGGAAGGTTGTGATTGGATTCCCGTAACACTGTGAAGTGCAAGGACAATCACAATATTTCATAACTCTTAAGCACAATGAAATTCTTCTTCCACCAAACAATTTATGCCTGATAAGGATGGTGGGTTGTACCTATCATCTATGCTTGATAAGGATGGTGGGTTGTACCTATCACTTTGGTATTCAATTGCACCCAACCTTTGCCAAAGATAGACATATGTAGACACTGCACTCGAGATAAGAGAAATTAATTCACAGGAGCTAGGTTTAGCTTCAGAATAAGACACCCGGTTGACTCAATAGGACACTTGAAAACTCAATCCAATCAATTGAGAATCCCCTTCACAATAGTCAAGTTTGAAGGAAAATTAAGGGTGATGGTGTCGTGGGAATCCAATTTCTGCAGGCCACCATCCATCAATCAAAGCCTAGCCAGTGGACCTTAGGTTGCTATTGCGGCAAATGAACATAAAAAAGCAAGCTTTGTATGACAACGAGAATCAATTTCCCGTCAACCTTCAAAATTAATTATACTGAGCACACAATAGTCGAGGGAGGCCTCATGATTCGAGATTAGCCATGTAGACAGCCAATGAGAATCTGATTCCCATTTATTTTTCATATATAGGCAGATTATCTCCACTTGCAAGGAGAAGGAGGTGGTGTTCTTGTCTCTGGGGAGGAAAAGGCTAGTGAGAAAAAAAGAAAGAAAATGGAAGGAAAAAGGAAAAAAAGGAGAGAAAAGTGGAAGCTTAAGTTGACTTGGATTCCATGACTAAGTCAGAATCGAGGATATCCGATTATCTCTTCCATCGAATAGTGTTGAATATCTTTTTTTCTCTCTACATCTCAAAGCGCAAAGCCATATTTGTTTTTTTGCCGTATTTCTTTTACTTGTTTATTCTAAACTATGATTAAGATTTATGTTGGGAGCTTTGTCTCCGCAATCGTAGTTATAGCTAGTCTTTCATATTAGCTTTTTTCTTTACTTATTTCGAGGTTTGGGCTGACATTGAGCACTTTATCTTCGTAGTCCCAACCTTAAATTTAATAATTATTTAGAGCTTAGTTATATAAAAAAAATTTCAAAATCCTATAAAGTAGATATCACACAAGTGTACAAGTGGAAAATAGTGTCTAGCCCATTCATTCTCCTTCACCGAGGTCCTTGCATGAAATTTCCGATCATATACTGTCACGCCCCAGACTCAGTAACCGAACTCACGAGAAACCCGATGGCCGTTAGAACGGCTAACAACGACCTCGTAGTACCCCATTCTTGGCTCCTGACGTGTTCCGATCCCTTAGGGATCGCCCAGATCCTACAAGGAGGATTTCCATAATAGTATAATCATTCCAATACGAGCATACCCAAGATTACAACAAATATATTTGAGAATAATAAGGGGCACACATCACAAAATCCACTAAGAATTTAAACTTTTACAAGCTTATATCAGGTCCAAAAGAACATACATAAGGTAATAAGAAAAGAGAGAAATCAGCAACACTAGAGTCCTCAGTGCTCAACTCTACTCCACGATCTATTGCTACGACGCCTGCTTAGAGTCTCATGCACGCATCAATCGTGCATAAGCTTATAGAAGCTTAGAGGGTGGTGAAAGTGTGTGACCATAGGTGCATAAAAGAATAGCAGAAGGTACAAGGAGAGAAACATGCTCAATGAGAATATCACTAGCCTTACCCAAGCTTGCCATGAATGTGATGCAATGAGTATTGGGCGCCATACCAAGGCAATGCATGAAGGGGCTTATACGGCCAATGCTAACGCGATGCAAGTAATGCAGTGCTCATACCCAATCCACATATCAAGTACATTTTCAATTATAAGGAAATCACCGAGGTCTATTATACTGCTGAATGACTGCTGCTCTACAGACCCCACATAGTCAAACGAGCATAAGAGACCTCACTACCCGCCTGTGGACAGTCAATCACCAACAAGGCTTAAAGGTAGCGGACCCATTTACGAGCTGGTCAGACTCAGCCTAGCAATGCCTCCTTACATCAGGCGAGTAAGGCCACACCCCTATCCAACTGACTACACGACAGTGGGAGTCGCGGCCTAACGGTATAAGGCCCTCGTGCGCTCGTATATTCCACCCGGTCACGGCATTGGAGCAGATCCTTGGTACCATGAAAGTTTTAGAAATTTCACTCATGGGCATCCTATGCGCCCGGTATGCTCAAGTAATATTTTCGATGTCCACACATCCAGTCATCCACGAATGTCCCTGTGGAGGTAAGGCCCTAATAAAGCAAGGGCGTATCATCATAAAATGCGATGCCAATGCATGAATCGCACATACAGATCATGCACAAGCTTCAGGCACTCAACGTGCACAAGGGGAGAAACTCCATCCCTCAATGACCACCATACAATGCAATCAATTCATATAGATGATGTATATGGGTCATAATGATTTAAGTGTGCTACTTGTAGAATGTATTCCTCCAAAGATAGGTACTAAGGAGAAACGAAGTCCTCTAGTGTGGGCTCAATACTTTGGGATAACCCATAAGCTAGGATAATCATAAAGCCTCAAGGAGGAGACGGGCCCAATAGGGTTCATGGTGGGCCTTCAACCACTTATAAGGGCCTTATGAGCCTACCTTAGGGTCACCAAGGAGGACATTTAAGCTCAACTGGGTCCCAAAAGGTAGCCTGCTACGTATGCAAAGAAAGGTCCAAGGCACAATCAATTCATGGCCTAGTGGGCCATACACTAAGCCCAATACATAAGCAACCTGGTGGGCCCTTAAGCAAGGTTAGGGCCCAACCATAAGGGTCATGGGTTCACCCATTGTAGTGGGCCTAAAGGGGCAGCCCATTATCCCAATATATGAGAAATCCTTATATTTAACACAAGTAAGTTGGGCCTCACATCTCGGCCCAAGTATGGATTTATTTTAGAGGGCAAGCAAAGGCCCAACTACTTGAGTATTTGGCCTATAAGACCCATCACAATGGCGTGGTAAGTATAGGACCTAAGGGTCCAATGGGCCTATCAAAAGTTTCAGCCCAACCAAGGCTATAAGGCCCATTAACTAGAAGACTAGCCCAAGAAGATCCAATTGGAATGGGCCTTTAATCATGCACTAATTAAGCCCGAAAATAAAATCAAGATTATAAGATAACTAACTTAAATCTTCTTCAAATCTAGTGGGCCATACTGCTGGAATACAGGCCTAGCAACAACCCAAGGTAGGGGCGTTCCATGGTGGGTAGTCCTACGGGCCTGGGTATTTGGCCCAAAATTGACCCAATTTACAGACCGCACCACGGTCAGCTCGAATGTCCGTTGGGTCTAAAATTTTGTAAGGTGATACTTTCACAGGTGGTACACACTCCCACAAAATTTCAGAATTTTTAGATATTCCTAAGTATTTTAATTAATTTAAACAAGACAGTCTGTCCAGAAAATCGGACTCACCTAGACATCCCAACATGGTGAGCTAGTCCGGCCCTAGCCACAGTGTGCACAGGTGTCTATTGGTCCCAAAATTTTGTAGATAAGTCCCACCATGGGTAGACCACCTCCCTATAAATTTTAATAATTTTTGGATATTCAAAAGTAATTTAATAAATTCAGGAGTTACAATGTGTCCAGGGTGGAATGTTGCTGGAAATAACTGATATAAATTTGGGCCATCCAAATGGGTAGGTTTTGGGCCTCCAAAATTCCTAAAATTTGGACCCAAGGTTCCTCATCAATCCTAAAACAAGGTGGGACCCAAAAATATAGCCCACCTTCTGAAAAAATATTTTTAAAAAATTTATTTTTATAAAACTATGTTGCTAGACTGCACAATAGAAATTTCTAGCAGCCCAGTATATTGGCCCACCCTTTTGGATGCCCAAATGGGGTCCATTGGCTCTAAAATTTTGCAGGTAGGCCCTACCATGGGTGAGACACATCTCTGGAAAATTTTAAAATTTTTGGGATAAAAAAATTATTTTATTTAACTCCTACAATTTATGGACAGCAAGGTATTTCTAAAAAAATTATGCTGCTGAAACAATGATGCTGCCCTTGATTTGTGCACCCCATTAGAGTGGGCCCAGGTTTGCCAAATTTTAAGAAAATGTAGGACCAACATCCCTACACAAGTATACAAAAAGGTGGGGTCAACAAAGGTGGCCCACTACTTCAAAAACAAGCTGATATTTATGTTTTTACAGCAACAGAATGGCTGGACAGTCCAGAAAAATCTGGACCATCCAACCTTCTTGGCCCACCCTTTTGGGTGATCAAATTGGGACGGATGAGGGTGAAATTTGGGGGACATCTAGGTGGGGTCCCCACCTTGAAGAGGCATATATCAAATGGGACCAAACGCACCACCAATCATCCCCAAAACTGAGCTCAAGATAGCTCAAAAATCTGTCCAGATAGCTTCTGAACAGCAACATAATACTGAATTAAAATAATTATAATCACTATAAAAAGAGGAAATCAATCCATGGAAATTGTGGTATGGACCACCCCAGTGGGTCCCACAAACATCTAGACGATTCCCAACAACAAATACCATTTTCATGCATCCTTTTTGGGTACATTTAGGGCCCCAACGTCCAAGGGTGGACTGTCAAGGACGTTCTCCCTCTTTGGATGGTCTGAATGGTTCCAGGCTGAAAGGTGAGCCACACACATCTTGATTTCAGAGATATTAACAAGAAAAATAAAAGAATCCAGCCACAAGAGAAGGATCTCTGCCACATTGAGGCCCTTCCCCCTCATCACACAATCGCAATCGTCCACTATATCATGATTTACATGGTTCCATATGAGCATAACTTATCCTACTCAAGATTATGGTGGAGATGCCATCTCCACCAAGGATCAAGGGTCTAGATGACCCAAGGATCTTTGATTAAGGAAAGAAAATCATGTGGGGGGGGGGGGGTCCATGAAGAATTGCCCCTTGCATAGACCATGCATGCACAAAGGATGGGCTATGAGTCACATCCATGAAGACATAGGGGCCACCACCATCATTTGATGGGCCCCACAGGCTTCAAAATGAAAGGAATGGAAAGAACATCCATAAAATCAAAGAAACCAGAAATTTTCATCTAAGAAACACTCACCTTAAGATCTATCTTCAATCCTACACCACAATGATCCTCTAGCTCCAAGGAAAAACTTCCTATGGTGGAGATGGGTTGGGAATGGTTAGATTGGAGGGGATTAGAGAGAAGGAGGGCTGGAGAAAGGGAGAGGGTGGGGACGGTTTGGGCTCTAGCAAGGAGAAGAGAATGAGAAAATGAGAGGAAAATGGGATTTTCCAGAGAGATGTAACAAAGAGAAATAATTAGTTTCTCTAAAAGAGGCTAGCAATGATGGTCTAGAGAAGATAAAAGTAATCATGGTCATGAGAGAAGCAACCCATCCTAGTCTAGGGAGGCTATAAGGTAGGCTATAGAGTTGCCTTTTTAGAAAGCTATGCATAGGATGATGTCATCAATCATGGAAAAATGTGTAATGCTAGGGTGGGTCCCACCAAATCACACATCAATGGTCTAAAATGAGCGCGGCCCACAACTCATGATCTATAGCTTGAATTGTCGCACGAGACGCGGCGATGGAACTGCGGCGACGATGCGATCGTTATGGTACTAAACTTGGGTCAATCCGGGGAGGGTCTATGTGATCGGACCCAAGAATGATCGTAAACACAATTTGAGGGTCGCAGGTCGCCGAAATTTGACCAGTAGGACGGCGAGACCAAAATGAACGACATGCATACTCACACACACACATACGAACTCAGGTCGGGTCTCACATATACCAACCCCATGAGTCACTCAATTTAGGAAGTCCTTGAGTTCCAACTTAGAGTGATTCTACGGTGTCTAACCAGCAATAGATTGTTGGGGGCCTTGCACAAAACCTTAGGATCTAGCCTCCCGAAACAAACCAGAATTATGGAACAATAATGCAATGAACTAAATCAAAACATAAACCACACCACACCAGAGATTTTTTCATGGAAAATCCTCAAAGAGGTAAAAACCACGGGACTTCATCCAGATCAACAATCCACTATAAAGCAAAACGTTACAACCGATCACAAGCACACGCCGCTTGGATCAAACCTTCTTCACTCACGCAGGAGTGGATAAACAATAAGAGAAATAAAGAAAATGGAGAGATCTCACTGATTACGAGGACGTGAAAGTGCTGAGATATGGTAGACCACCTCTACAAGCATAGCCTCCCTTCCACAAGCTTCATCTCTCTCTCTCTCTCTCTCCCTCTCTCTCTCTCACATACACCTTTGATAGCCCTAAGCCCTCCTAGAAAACCTTTAGGAAACTTAGAATACCCTGGAATATACCTCAATCCCGCATACACCCCCTTTTATAAGAATAGAAAGAGGTAGAATCCAAATAGGAAACAAAATCCGTAAAATCTGCATTTCCGCAATCGCATCTACGAAACTCTTCGATGATATTGATGGTCTCTCGATAACAGCCTTTAATATCATCGAAGGTCTCTCAATGATATCGGAATAGGACCAAAACTGTCTAGCGACCAAGGGTGAAAATTTTAACAATTATCGATGTCATCGAACCACTCTCGATGATAGCCTTGATATCATCTGAAGGTCTCTCGATGATATCGATATGACCAAAAAACTGTCCAGCGGCCAGTAGTGAAAAATCCTACAATTATCGATGATATCGAAACTGGTTCAATTTCATCGAACCTAACAATGAGGAGAAAATCTCCATCAAATCTCTCCCTTTTCGACTCAGGAGGAATCCACCTTCTTTAAGCTAGCCCGATTTCTACAAACCTCAAACTTGCCATTGAGCAAAGCCTTGGTCATCATGTATTACCCATTATCATCCGTGTGGACCTTCTCAAGCTGTAATACCTTATGTTCCAAAATGTTTCTGATCCAGTGATACCGAATCTCTATGTGCTTCGCCTTAGAATGCTAACTTGGATTCTTGCTCAAGTATATAGCACTTTAGCTATCGCAATAGACCACGTGCTGCTCCTGCTTCAGGCTAAGTTCCTGTAGGAACCTTTTCATCCAAAGTATCTCTTTACATGCCTCTGTGACTGCAATGTACTCAGCCTCTATCGTCGACAATGTTACGACCTTCTGTAGCTTGCTCTGCCAAGAAACCGCTCACGCTACAAACGTGAACATGAACCCCGATGTAGACTTCCTAGAGTCTATGTCACCTACCATATCTGCATCTGTGTAGCCCTCTAACGAAGGTTTTTCGTCACCGTAGCATAGGCTCAACCTAGATGAGCCTCTTGGATACCGCAATATCCACTTCACCATATCATAGGTGCAGTTCTTATGTAAGGATTCCATCTCCTCTTGCATAGCTTTCAACCACTACCCCTTATGCTCGTCTTCTAGGGACTTAGAATAATCTTCTGGCTCTCCCCCATCAGTCAGCATAATGTACCCATACATCAAGTACCTCTTGGACGGCTGTCTGTCCCTAGATGACCTCCTCACCTGTGGCTCAATAGGTGGATCAAGTGGGGGCTTCTCCCCTGGTCCATCTTCTGAAGGAATTCACTCGTCCTCTGCACCTTGTTGTACTCCCCCATCATCAGGCACCACGGGAAGAATAATCAGATCCATATCCTCTAGCTCACTTGAACTAGGCTGGTTCTTATCTGACTTACTAATGTCTTCTATACACTGATCTTCAAAGAATACCACATCTTTGTTCCTGACGAGCTTCTTCTTGGTCGGATCCCACAATCTGTAAATGAATTTTTCATCACCGTACCCCAAGAACACACACTGCCTGATCTTCATATCGAGCTTGGACCTCTCGTCCTTTGGTACGTGAACGGATGCCCTGCATCCAAACACCCTGAGATTACTGTACGATAGATCCGGTCCAGTCCACACATTCTCAGGTACTTCTTCATTCAACGGGGCTGATGGAGACTTGTTTATCAAATACATCACCGTGTGCATTGCTTCTCCCCAGAACGTCTTGGGCAACTTCACATGAGATAATATGCATCTGATTCTCTCTACAATGGTGCGATTCATTCGCTCAACTACATCATTATGCTGGGGGGTCTTGGGAACCGTCTGTTCATGCCGTATACCCAGGGACTTACAATACTCATGAAAGTCGCTAATGTATTCACCATCATGTCAGTGCGGATGCACTTCAATGATCTACCTGTCTCTCTCTCGACCATAGCATGAAACAATTTAAACACACCAAAGATCTCGTCCTTGGATTTCAAAGCATAAACCCAAACCCTCCTAGATGCATCATCTATGAAAGTGACAAAATACAATGCCCCACCCAAGGTTTTTGTCCTCATAGGACCACAAACATCAGAATAAATTAAATCTAATGCATGTACTTTATTAACATGAGAAGCAGTTTTAATGAATGAAACTCTATGTTGTTTCTCTAATAAACAATCAAGACAAGTTTTGAGAGGTGTACCTGTCACGTCTGGAAGGAGCCGCTTCTTCACTAGTAGCTGAAGCCCTTTTTCACTCATGTGGCTAGACGCCTGTGCCACATGTTAATAGTTGAATCTTTCGCTGCGTTCAACTCACCCTTGCACACACTGAAACTTGCCTTGTAAAGGGTGCAACACTTCTTTCCTCTAGTTGTGATCAACGAACCCTTGATGAGCTTCTAGCGTCCATCAGCAAACCAGCTTTCATAGCCATCATCATCCAATCTTCCCGTCGACATCAAGTTGAAGCGAAGGTCTAGGATATGCCTCACATCCCTGAGAACCAATGTAGAGTCCACATCGGTCTTCACACAAATATCACTGACTTCTACGATCTTCGATACACCAGAATTCCCCATCTTCACGGTTCCACAGTCACCTGACTTGTAGCTTGTGAAGAAGTCCCTTCGTAGAGTCGCATAAAAAGAGGCTCTCAAGTCTATTGCCCAGTCGATGTCCTGACTCGTAGCCGTGAGACATACATCGTGATCTGCTGAAAGAATAACTACAACGTCACTATCTGAAGCGACCGCAATGGAATCTGATTCATCTTCCTTCTCCTTACTTTTTCCTTTCTTGTCGTTCTTCTTACCAGGACATTTATGCTTGTAATGGCCTTTCTTGCCACAATTCCAGCAGTCAACATCTTTTCTGTTACTTGACTTACCTCTTGATTTATCTCAGGCCTTCCCGCCCTTCTTGTTCTTTCTTCTCCCCCGTTCTTGTGTCACAAGGGCCTCTTGCTGAGTAGACCCCTGAGACTTCCTCCTTGTCTCATCATTGAAAAGACAGCTAGTTACCTGTTCCATGGATATCTTTCCGTCTGGCGCAGAGTTACTTAGAGACACCACCAATGTCTCCCAACTGTCAGGCAATGAACTAAGCAATAGCAAAGCCTGCAATTCATCATCTAGGACTATCTTCATAAAGGAGAGTTGGTTCACTATATTGTTGACCTCATTCATGTGCTCGGCCACAGAACCACCATATTTGAACTTGAGATTTACAAGTCGCCTTATCAGAAAAATCTTATTACTGGCTATCTTCCTCTCATATAGCCCTTATAATTTCAGCAATAGGCTAGTGGCTGAGGTCTCCATAGACACGGTGGAATACGGAATCGTCCAACCATTGTCTAATAAACCCCTCCGCCTTTCGGTCCATCTTCTTCCAATCATCATTAGATATATCCTTGAATTTTACTGATATGCTTAAAATTGGAGAATATAGGTCTTTGCAATAAAGCAAGTCCTCCATCTTAGCCTTCCATATGGTCCAGTTAGAACCATTAAGGCTGATCATCCTTGATGAGCCACCTTCCATAATTCAAAACCGTTCCTACCCGTTCAATGAACTTAGCTCTGATACCACTTTGTTGGGGGCCTTGCACAAAACCTTAGGATCTAGCCCCTCGAAACAAACCAGAATTATGGAACAATAATGTAATGAACTAAATCAAAACATAAACCACACCACACCAGGGATTTTTATGTGAAAAACCCTCAAAGAGGTAAAAACCACGAGACCTCGTCCAAATCAACAATTCACTATAAAACAGAACGTTACAACCAATTACAAGTACACACCGCTTGGATCAAACCTTCTTCACTCACGGAAGAGTGGATAAATAATAAGAAAACAAAGAAAACGGAGAGATCTCATTGATTACGAGGATGTGGAAGCGTTGAGATATGGTAGATCACCTCTACGAGCATAACCTCCATTCCACAAGCTTCCTCTCTCTCTCTTTCTCTCTCTCTCTCTCTCTCACCTTTGATAGCCCTAAGCCCTCCTAGAAAACCTTTAGGAAACTTAGAATACCCTGGAATACACCCCAATCCCACATACACCCCTTTTTATAAGAATAGAAAGAGGTAGAATCCAAATAGGAAACAAAATCTGTAAAATCTACGTTTCCGCAATCGCATCTGCGGAACTCTTTGATGATATCGATGGTCTCTCAATAACAGCCTTCGATATCATCGAAGGTCTCTCGATGATATTGGAATAGGACCAAAACTGTCCAGCGACCAGGGGTGAAAAATCCAACAATGATCGATGTTATCGAACCACTCTCGATGACAGCCTCGATAGCATCTGAAGGTCTCTCGATGATATTGATATGACCAAAAAACTGTTCACTGACTAGCAGTGAAAAAACCTGCAATTATTAATGATATCGAAACTGGTTTGATTTCATTGAACCTAACAATGAGGAGAAAATCCCCATCATAGATTATGAGTGTTGAGGGTCAAATATTGCATATCAGACCCCATTTATTACCTGGATTTATGAACATAATACTGTTTAACGGCCTGTTGTAATCATGTTTATGCTGCAGGTTGAATTCAGGAGCTTTTGATTGTAAAAGAGCACTAAACGTGTGGATTTGACACTCTGAAGCTACCAAGGCAAGGGAAGGACTCCTAGGGATTGAGATTGATAATTTTACACGGTCGAGATCTGAGAAAGTCGAGAAATTGAAGCTCAAGTGGCCTGAAAGTCAACCAGAATGCAAGATCACAGGGTTTCCACCATCTGATCGGCTCCGAATTTCATACATTGCCTGAGGACCACAAATGAACCGTACACGTCAAATTTTAGCTCCTGGATCCCTACATAAGTGGGTTAACGGATAGATCAGCCCATAAAATAGAGACTTGGGGCCCACCTGATGTCTGGATATGCTTCAACTTTGAGCTCAACGTTTGAAATAAGCTGAAAATATGAATGGTCGGAGCGGATTTCTATTAAACATCATGGTAGAACCCACTAGTGGGGGTGCGTGTACACAGTGCGGTGCACTCCCGCACCGCACCAGGACGTCCAAAGTCGGTCAGCGGCCGCTGACCGACGTTTTTCTTTTAAACAGAGAAGACGCCCCAGCGAATATCTCAGCCGACGCCGGCATCATGCAGTGGGGCCCACCTCTCATTCAAAGAGACGATCTAAACCGTCCATCAGTCTGGAAAGGTCCATATAATCAAGACCTAGCTGACTGAATTGTAGAAGACAACGGAGATCGGGTTTCAGCTGATTGAACGAAGAATGGACGGCAGTGAGAAATATCTTGTGGGCCATACTGAAATCAACCCAGTCTCTCCCTTTACGGGCGGTTTTTCACCCTGAAGAATGGACGGCATGGATTTCTCATCTGATTTGAATTATGGGCCCCGCCAGCAGCTCGCGGAAAGACTTTGTGCGTGCGTAACAGGGGCCGTCGGTGGTTGGTTGTGGGCCACCATCACTAATCATAGATCCAATCTGGACCGTCCAAACTCTTCTAAGATGGGATATTACCCTCGTGTAGGTGTCAGTTTGACCCCATGAAAACTATCAGAAGATCCCAGCCGTTAAAAGAAGATGAACGGTGGAATGAAGGATCTTGTGGGCCACACCAAAATTGCTCCAAAAACATTACTTCCCGAACGGTTTTTCGTCCCCAAATCAATGGACGGAGTGGATCTTTGCAAAGACACCGATCTTGGGCCCACCGAGCTTCACAGCGTAAGAGATTACGCAGGCTTTGTACGAAGACGTCCGAGACCCAGACGCTGTGGGACTTTTTGCAAGTTTGGAGAGGATCGGTCCGACGATCTTGACGGTTCAGAATCTTACCTTGGGCCAACTGATCAGAGTTATGAAGTTTGAATGGCTTGGATCTTGCACTTGGAAGCCTATGCAACCGAATTCCAAAATACTGCGTTGTTGCGAAAGGTGTTGCGAAGCATGATAGTGCATAAAGAAAGTCGGTTCTCCGACTCCAGGAGGCTTTACAAACAGCCGACGTCCTTATAAAAAGAAAAGGAAGGAGAAACGGCTGGATATCTGGAGATCTAGAGTCTGGAGGCTTGGGCTTTTACGTGGAGCACCGGGGAGAGAGCAGAGTTAGAGCTTTTGTTTTATTTTTATTTATTTATTTATTTTTGGGATTGGGCCCATTCATGTCGGGCTAAACCTCTTAGCTAGGGCTAAGAGGTGAAGCTTGTAGTGTGATGGGATGCTTCTTTGCTTGTGCCTTTGTTTAGACTGAATTGATGTTGATTTGGGTTTTATTATGGGAATGTGTTTTTAGTCTTTAATGGTCTCCACATCTCGAAATTACAATGGGTCCAATGACTTTGAGCATGTTCATTTTTCCTCTTTATGTTTATGACGTCTAAACTGTTGTTCACCATTGTCTCCTGGGCATGGTTGGATGTCCTGTAATCCTTCCTAACCTTCATACATTGATTGGTTGGTAATTAGTTTTTCTTGTTTCTTTGTCTTGGGCATGATTTGGTGATGGAATCCATTCTAATTCATACACCTTTCATCTCTTGAAACCTATATCAATAGCAGTTCAGTTAATTTTCCTGATTTATAATACAGGAATAAGATCTCCCTGATCTCTACAAGTGGATCCTCTGAATCCCTAGTTTTCATTCTCTGATTTTTTCTAAGTTTTAGATTAATATTTTATCATTATTCTTCAAATTACAATCGATTTAATTTCATCTCATTCTAGTTATATTTCTACTTAGTCACTCGGATAACGTAGTCCCAAGTTCCAACTTGGGATTCGACCCTGATTCTACCGAGTTTATTACTACATCACAACCCTATACTTGGGGAGTGAACAATGAGCTTCATTGGCTAGTGGAGCCTAAAGCTGTCAATGGACCGGGTTAGGGTTGGCATTAGCCTAGATTTTAATTGTTTGAGTCAGCCCTATTCAAAAGTTTGAATTTTCAAGGCTTGAGCCTAGCCCATTCACAACCCTAACGGCGTCTCTAAGTCAATCACACCATTTCTTGAGTCAATACCACATCCTATGCCATCGACATGGCAAAAAGAGAGGGGGCACCTCTGAGCATCCACAAATTCCATCTTTCAAATATGTTGAACATAGGATCGATTCTCTTTTCCAAATAATATATCAAAAGAGATCTATGTTTTACTTTCCCTTTATAATATACTATATGTTATAATAACATACCCACTACTTTTCCTTTAAATATATTATATGATATGAAAATATGTTCACCATTACGCACAACATAAGTGATTCAGGTAAAATTTTCTATTCAAATTTCTTGATGGCTAAACCTTGTACCATAGTAATTATTAGACTTGACATTAGAGACAATTTTCTAGCCCAAGATACAAGACAACACATGAAATTTAAGATTTTAAGTTGCACTTCTTTTTAAAGTGGGTAATAAAATGAAAAATCCGACGTGCACTTGTTCTAGTGGATCAGCTAAAGTTCATTTGCCCATTGTAGGTTGGACGTCAACCTCTACCTGTTTTTGAGAATTTTACCAAAAAAAATAAATTAAAATTAAAATGAAATTTACATTTGGGTACCTATTCAAAAAACGTATTCAATATGCTACCCAGATAATTTAAGTAATTATCATGGTGGATGGGGGGGTTGGGTAAGCCACGTGAGCAAAGGGGTGCGCAGCTAAGATGGCGCCATTATGATGTTTATGTTAAATCCACCCCAACCACTAGGCGCGTCACTTGGTATTAGGCTGTACAAAATTTAGCTCTATCCATGAATCAGGTGGACCACACGATCAGAATCAGTGTACAGGACCACAATCACCCTCCAAATTGTTTTGTTAGTGTGGGCCACCTAAATCACTGATAAGACTGATTTTTGTGCCCCATGCCTAAATTTTAGTGTTTTATCTAATGATTGGAGTAGAATTCGAATAATCATTTTGGTGCGCTAGTCAAAAATCAAGGGCAGATGTCTCTCCCAATTGCTTCCTCTGGTGTGGTCTATCCGAATTACACATCAACTTAAAATATTAGCCCTGGGCCATAAGTGGGGTTACCCTTCTAATGGTCAGAGTGGATTTCACGTACACATCACTATAGGCCCCACTAAAAATCAAGGGAGCATCCTATAAAATTCCTTCAATATACAGGGGGATGGAAAAATGTCCACCCTTAATCTGTACAATGCCCATCATGATAATTATATGAATAACTCCATGACTAAGATGCCATGTCTTGAAACCAAAAAATCATGCCAATCCAAAATTCAATTGGGTCATGATTAAGAGAAATAGTTTGAAGGGCCAACATTTCCTATACTCTGTTTTTTACTGTGTGGTCCACCTGAAACCGGGAACAGATTGGCTACTCCCCCTTCCACCAGCCAATGTCTGGTGGTCGGTGTTTTGTGGGCCCCACCATGATGTATGTGTTTCATCCATGCACGTCCACCTATTTTTTCTAAATCATAGGTATATATCAATCTCAAATACCACATTGCAGGAAACAATGATGAATGAAACGTGGACCAATAAAAACTTTTTGTGGCCCATAAAAGTTTTGGATCAACCTAATTTTTTATTTATTTTTATTTTTTTATTTTTTTCCCTTCATATAGGTCTGTATGACCTAATAAACAGATTGGATGTCAAATAAACAGTACAGTGGGCCTTAGGAGGATTTTAATGGTGGATATCCAATCACTATTGTTTTCCTGTGGTGTGGTCCACCTGAGATTTATATCCCTCTCATTTTAGGATCACTCCCATTTTAGGATCACTCCCTAAAATGATCTTTAAAAATGGATGAAGGGCATGGATGAAACACATACATCATGATGGGCTCACAAAGCACCGACCACCAGCCACTGGGCTAGTGCAGCAGGGAGAGTAGCCAATCCGTTTCCACCTGAACCATGGGGCTGATTTTTGGGCCTGTGTCCAAGGGCGAAGAACCTGATGCCTGACATGAGCGAAGCACCTGGTTGCAGGAATCATTTCAACATCAACAATGGGCTGTGGGGCTCATCGAATGTATATTCTATCTCCAGCAGGGATTATTTTTTTTTGTCACCACCCTTTTCCTTGAAAGCGGATTGCGTGGTGTGACATCCACGCTGACGTCACAAAGTTCTGTGAGCCCCACCATGACGTATGTGTTATATCCCTACCGTTCATTTCTTTTTTGATATTATTTTAGAGCACGTGCCAAAAATTTATGTAGATAAAAAACTAAAGTGGATCACATCACAGAAAGCAGTGGAGACAATGATTTCCACTGTTGAAACCTTCCTAGGACACCCATGATGTTTATTTTCCATCTAACCTGTTCAAAAGTTCAATCAGACATGGATGAAAGGAAGAAACAAACATCAGATTGATCCAGAACTTTTTTATATTCCCAAGAAGTTTTCAGTGGCAGACGTTAATCACCACTGCTTTCTGTGATGTGGTCTACTTGAGATTTGAGTCTATCTCAATTTTGGAATCATAATCTAAAATAATCTCACAAAATGGACGGACGGTCTGGATATAACACATACATCATGTTGGAGCCGGAAACGGATTGGCTACTCCCCCTGATGGTCGGTGCTCTGTGGGCCCCAACATGATTTATGTGTTTCATCCATGCCGTCCATATATTTTTCCATATCATTTTATGATATGAAACCAAAAATTAGGTATATATAAATCTCAATTGGACCACATTACAGGAAACAGTGTAGAATGAGCATCGACCATTAAAAACCTTTTGGGGCCATAAAAGTTTTGGATCAAGCTGATATTTCTTTTTTCCCTTCATCTCTTCCTTTATGACCTAATTAACAGATTGGATGTCAAATAAACAGTACAGTGGGCCTTAGGATGATTTTAATGGTGGATATCTAATCACTATTGTTTTCCTGTGGTGTGGTCCAACTGAGATTTATATACCTCTCAATTTTGGTATTAGGCCATAAAATCATATTTAAAATTGGATGAATGTAATGGATGAAACACATACATCATGGTGGGGCCCACAGAGAACCGACCATCAGCCACAAGGCTGGTGGCAGGGGAGTTGCCAATCCTTTCCCGTTGGAGCCCACAGAACTTGGTGACGTCAACACACCACTGAGGCACACCACGGAATCCGCTTTCCTTTCCCCCGGGTTCTGCCCATGTCCTGGGCTGGGACGAATATCTGCCCACGTACTGGGCTGGGAGGAATATCTAAAGCTCAAAAAAATTAAAAAAAATAAAAAAATAAAAAAATAAAAAAAAATAAAAAAATAAAAATCAATGGAAAATCTCGTACATTCCCTTTTTCTTTGGTTTACCCAACTGACCGTTAATTGTTTTGTTTTTTAACGGTCACTTTAATGGACACAGATCAGATGGATGGAATTGTCCAATGTAAGTTATTTTTGGGACACAGACCATCCATGCTAGGGGCGTGCTTATGAACGGACCTGATTTGCAGGTCACCCTGCCACGTGTCTCTTAGAGAGATGGCTCTTCCATGTTACTTTTCTCCAGGCTCCACCGTATCATCTCTTTGGATCTCCTAAAAGATGATTTGGTGGAGCACTAACTTGGAATGATTTGTGTCGTACATTCATTGCACCTGGTCGCAGCACCTTTCATCTAACCCTCGCCTGTAGAGGGTTGATGGATCCCTGACTACTGGGCCCACTTTGATTTACGTGACTTACATCCATGCCGTCCATTCGTTTTTAAAGCTTATTTTAGGGTCTCATAAAAAAAATGAGGTAGATCCAAGTCTCAAGTTGACCACATCACAGGAAAAAGAGTTATTGACCATTAAAAACTTTTATTGGGCTACAAAAGTTTTGGATGAAGCTGATATTTGTGTGGTTACCTAATCCAGGTCTTTGTGACCTTCTAGAACAGGTTGTATTGTAAATAAATATTTCGGTGGCCCCCAAGAAGTTTTTAATGGTGGTATTCAATCACCACGGTTTCTTGTGGTGTAGTCCACCTGAGATTTGGATCTGCTTATTTTGTTTGGATCATAGCTTAAAATGAGCTGTAAAAACGTATGGATGGCGTGGATGTAAGACACATACATCACAATGGGCCCAAAATCAGAGATCCACCAAACCCGCCACACTGTAGATGGTTCGGTGGAAGCACGGATTCGGTGAGTGCGGAGTTACACGGACTTGACGAGGCCGTGACAGTGGGCCCGACCTTGATGCATCTGTTGTATATCCACACCGTCCATTTATTTTTCCATATCATTTTATGGCATGATAGAAAAAATGAAGTAGATCCAAATATCAGGTGGACCGTGCCAAGGGAAAAAGTGGAGATTGAATGCTCACCATTAAAAACTTCCCTATGCCCAAAGTAATGTTTTTTTTTCCATCCAACCTGTTGTCAAGGGACTTTTTATGTGGTGTGGTCCAGCTGAGATTTGGATTGGCTTCATTTTTTTTTTAACGCTGTAAAATGAGCCGGTAAAATGGATGGACGGCGTGGATATACAACACATGGATCAAATCAAGGTGGCCCCAACAATCACAGCCTCACTGAAGGCCACTCATCTGGTAAGATGTATGGACGAATTGTATAAAATATATAAATCATAGTGGACCCCACATAGTTTACTCAGTACGCAATCCGCCTCCCTCTTTTAATAATACGAATATTCAACGGCTGAGAAGGACGGTGAATCTGGACCGGGCGAGTTTTCGCAACTTACCTTGTGATCCTCGGCCCGAGGATATGCAAATTGTACAAGTATCCTCGCGCTTCCATTCTACCAAGCAGGTACCACTTTAAAGTGATCCGGACCGTTGATATTGTTATCGCCGCTAGCAAATGGACTATGCCCTAAAAACTACTATATTCGAAGATCCTATCCGTCAAATCTCTGGCCTTCTTTTAGTTGAGTGTGGACTGCCGCTAGATTCACGGTTAGGATCGTCTTATTGAAAGAAATTTTGGGTCACAGTCAATCAACATCGAGTTCTATTCCACTAGACCAATGGTTTGGATATATCACTATGTGGAACCCATACGTAAAAACCAGAGTACAATTCACAAGTACTCGGGTGGAGGATAATGTGATTGGGAGAGGTTTAAAGAAGTGGATATAGTTAAAAAGCAGAGGAGATAAAATGGGTGCTGGGTCTTCTTCCCTCTCAATCTCAAATAACATCTGCATTTCAACTCCCACCCTCTCTCCTCACTACAGACCAATCCCCACCTATCATCCCCATCAAGTCCATCTCCCAAATCCCATCATTAAATCCATGGACAGATCCTGTCATTCCATCCAACCACTGAAATGTGGTGGAGAAACTGTAATCCCAGAGATCCATGTTGAAAATCCAGCCAAATCATTATCTGGGTCCCACCTCATGGCTCCAGAGCTGCTACAAGAGCTGGTGTCAGAAGCTCTTGTCTGGAGCTCTCTCAATGGGCTTGTTGTTGGAGACAAAACCAATCAGGTAATTCCCCTCCCCCTCAAGAAGTGGGAGTTGATATTTACACCCACCCTGTTTGATCAGAACCCCTTTAATTTGAACTATTGGTGATATAATTATACAAATTCGTGCTGTTGTATAATAATAGCGGAGCGAAAAGGGTGTGTTTATCGATGCCGGCGGGTGTGAATATGGCTCCCTTTTTTTAGTAGGAATTGACATTTACACCCAACTTGGTTGATCTTTGCACCCTTTTTGTCAATGTTTTGATGATACAATTGTACACATTTGTACTGTTTTATACTAAAGAGTAGATATGGGTGGGGGTGAATAGTGGTTCCCACTTTTTAATTTTTAGTAGGAATTGATATTTTTGCCCACCTTTGTTAAACCACACACCCTTTACTATGAACTATTGGCGATGCAGTTGTACAATTTTGTGCTATTTTATGCTAAGTAGAGAGAAAGGGTGTGTCTATTGATATGGGTGGGTGTAAATATTGGCTCCCTTTTTTAGTGGTGATTGACATATAGCCATTGTTGATTAATAAAACCCTCAGTTTCAATTTTTGGTGATACAATTGTACAATTTTTGTACTGTTTAATACCAAGAGTGGATATGGGTGGGGGTAAATGGTGGCTCCTACTTTTTATTTTTAGTAGGAATTGATATTTTTGCTCACCTTGGTTGATCCACACGCCTTTACTTTGAACTATTGTTGAGACGGTCATATGAATTTGTGCTTTTGTAAACTAAAGAGTGGAGAGAAAAAGGTGTGTATATTGCTGTGGGTGGTGTGTAAATAGTGGGCAGCCCACCCCCCTTCCCTTTTTAAAAGTGGGAATTGACATTTGCACCCACAGTGGTTGATCAATGCACCCTTCACTTTCAAATTTTTTTTTTTTTGGCTTGGAAAGCAATTTTGTTTTGGAAGGCATTGTTTTGTTGGGAAAGGCTCTTTTATTTTTATTTTTGTTTGGAAAGCATTTTTTGTTTTGTTTGGACACAATTGTACAAGCATTTTGTTTGTACCCTTCACTTTCAATTTTCTGGTGATACAATTGTACAATCTTTGTACTGTTTTATACCAAGAGTACATATGGGTGGGGGTAAATAGTGACTCCCACCTTTTTTTTAAAAAGAAGTGGGAATTGATATTTTGGCGCACATTGATTGATCAATGTACCCTTAACTTTGAACTACTGGCGATACAATCATACAATTTTGTGTTGTCTACTGAGAGTGGAGATAAAAAGGCGTGTCTATCGATATGGGTGGGTGTTAGTGGCTCCTTTTTTTTGGTGCGAATTGACATTTACACCCACCTTAGTTCATCAATACAACCATCAGTGCCAATTTTTGGCTCCCTCCCTTTTATTTTAGTTGGAATTGATAAAATTTTCCCATCTTGGCTGATCAACACCGTTAACTTTGAACTATTGGTGATACAATCATACAAATTTGTGTTGTATAAGAGTAGATAGAGAAGGTGTGTCTAGCGATACAGGTTGGTGTAAATAGTGTCTCCCTTTTCTAGTGGGAATTGACATTTACATTCACCTTGGCTGATCAATACACCCTCCACTTTCAGCTTTGGTGGTACAATTGTATAATTTTGTATTGTTTTATACCAAGAGTAGAAAGAAAAGGGTGTCTCTCAATGCTGGTGGTGTAAATAGTGGATCCCTTTTTTTTTTTTTTTTTTTTTTTTTTTTTCTTTTTAAAGGTTGGAATTGATATTTTTGCTCACCTTGGTTGATAAACACACCCTTACTTCGAACCTTTAGTGATACTTACATACTTTTGTGTTGTTTTATACTAAGAGTAGAGAGAGAAGAGTGTGTTTACTGTTTATCAATATGGGTTTACTTTGAATTTTTTTGGTGACAAACTGTTTTACACCAATACTAGAAAGAAAAGGTTGTTTCTTATGGGTGGGGGTAAATAGTGCCTCCTACTCGGTGGGAATTGATATTTCACCTTGGTTGATCAATACACCCTTTGACATGGATGGGCGTAAATATTGGCTCCCTTTTTAGATCTATTGCCTACTATTCGAAGAAACATAATATTTGCCTTGTTGTATTCATGGAAAACTTTTGCTCACTTTCAGAAGATCTTGATGCGTATTATATTGTTTTTATGATTATGCTTGTGTTTGGATGTACTTACTCTTGGATTGACTTGCGATAATTCATCTAACAAAGTGGAAATGACTGAATTGCAATTTCTTTCCTTGCTAAGAATTGAGGGAGTAAGCTCTGAATTTTTAATTTCAAGTAGGATTTGACTTGAAAGAAATGTATCTGCAATTTGAGGGCCATTTCCCAATTATGCATGCTAGGGTAATTGTAAATTCAATTGTGCATGCAAAACAAATGTTACCTAAAACGCAAAATCCCCTGCATTTTTTTTCTGGATTGAGCGATCATGATTATGGGGCATTTGCTTTCTCTATTGCTATTTTTAGTGACCCGAAATTATGTCTTTGTATTCTTCATGAAATTTATATTTACAATGTAAAGATCTATGCTTTTATTTATTTAGTTGTAATATAACACTAAGCATGTGGGGTCTATAATAATAACATTCATCATTTCATATAAATTGCAATATGAGTTCATATATAAAACTATATTGCATGTCTAGTGTTAGTGTATGTATTGGAGTTACGAACAGGATCCTACCCTTAGTGAACCAATTATTGGAGGTAATTGGAGGAAGTAGAGCACTGCTCTCCCATTTTGTTACCATGTACCAAAACGTCCCATGATCCATGTAACCTTGATGCAAACGCAACCAAGAAGTTTCATGATTATCCTAGACAACTCATTTGCATGGTTGTCTATTACGGTCCAAATGGAGTGCACTACATGGGAATCGGTTGCAAATGGTCTAGTGAGAAGAGTGTTCCTCCCCTCTCTCGTAATGTTGCCTCCTCCCTTTTGTGTATTTTGCTTAATCCTTTTTGGATAATATTTCCTTATTGTTTTAAGTTTATTGCACATGTGGAGGTCCAACTATTGACATGGACGGTCCATCTGAAGGGCCCTGTAATTGCTTGGTAAAAAAATTAGTCATATCAGACAGTTTTAGCGACTGGTCTATAAAGGGAGGATTACAACAAAGGGGCTTTCTTTTTATCTTTAGTTGTCCACTTTGCAGGTCACTTTACAGACATTGGGTCTTTTGATTGGTTTGATATTTGTATAGTGGCCAGTTTTCAGTGGTCTCCTGGATGTGCAGTCTGGTGGTTTTGAATATTGGTATCATATCTGATAATATGGCCTTTACGGGGACTATAAAGGCCAATTTACCCATAAAGGACAAAATTTGATTTTTTCTCTTCCAAATTATCTCTCATTTTCCTCTTCGTTCTATTTTCATTTGAAATATGGAGGAAGCTTAGAAAGTCACCTTAGACTAGATCTAGGCCTATTTTGAGATCAAAACGAAAGAATTGAGTGAGATTCAACAAATTGAAGCAGAATGAACCATTATGAGAAAAATCAGAAAGAAGGGTGAGTCATCCACAATTTTATTTTTTTTCATGTTTTCATGTTTTCATTTTTTTGGTTTTAATTCATGGGCAGTAATTTACTAAATCATGCTTCATTTGTGTTGGATTAGGGCCAATGTTTTAAATATCGACGATATTGGCCGATATATCCCATGATATATCTTGTATCCCACCTGTGCGATACGAAACGCATAGGTAGTGCCGATATATCCCACATGTTCTATCCGGTGAGCATTTCCAATTTTTGATCCCTTTTTTTTTTTGTTAAAATTATGCTAAATCGGTGTCAAAGGGTTACAAATCCACCATTGGTTATTTATGTTTTTCATGAAAAATCATGGAGTTGGAGCATTGATTTCGATATCCATTGGTTCTTCATGTTCTCTATGTTTCTTTTTTTTCGAAATTTTCCTTTAACCAGCTGTCAATTGAGACTAATTTTGAAGCATTTAGGAGTATTTGATGAAATGATCATCACATACACTCTAATTTCAAAATTTGAGTATAGTTGGTTCGATTTGGGGAAAATTAGGGAATTTTCAAAATTTTGCCAATTTCTCCCAAATTACTTGAAATTTTGTACTCCAAACATGAAATCAAGCATGTATGAGGGCTGATCTACTGATTTGTTAAGTCCTTGGCAATTTTCAGAAAATAAAAATCATTTTCTAATTAAAAAAATTATTATTTTTCAAAATTTCCCTTCAACCAACTATCAATTGAGACTAATTTCGAAGTTTTTAGGAGTGTTTGATGAAATGATCATCACGTACACTCTAAATGTTATGCATTCAATTTGAATATAGTTGCATTAGTTTAGTCAGACAACGCATAGCTTAGGACCCTATACAAAGGAAACCTATTATGCACACTTCCTTTTGAGATGTTATGATTTAAAAGTGTATTAAGGTCTTTTAAAAAATTCCTGAAGTTTCATTGAAAAATTCAACCATTTCCCCAATGTTTCCCAAAAAGTGCGATAAATCATCTGATACAAACGATAGATCCCGTGCGATAACCGATATGTATTTGTATCCCAATGATGCGATACATAACGCGATACCGATATTTCGAACACTTATTAGGGCCCATTTGCTTGATTTTCCATGGGTCAAGCTGATAGGCAACATTCTTATAAAAGAATGGTATGATACACTTATATAGATATCCAAAAAGAAAATAAAAAATAAAATTATTGAATATCTTCATTAAAAAAACCAACCAATTCGTGTAGATACATGATACTGGTGTCATATCGTTTTTCGGCTGGGCTGATACGCCCCTTTTTATTGATATCCAGAACCATGAGTCTCTAGATCAATGATTAGACTATCCATGTGCCTAAATGAGATGTATAGAATAATAACCCTAGTATACTCCCTTGCCATTTTGTGTAGATTGATGTGAAAGACATGTTGTTTGTTTGAAAAAGACTGTTGGAAGTTGGAGCTCCTTTGTACAGATTCTGAAGTAATCTCTTATAAAGGCTGCTTCAAGTTCCCGCAGAAACCAGACAAGTTGTAGTGATGCATTATTTCATTAATGGGACTATTCCCGGGACCTATGGTGGATGGGCTATGTGTCAGAAAGCATAGGCTTTTGAGAATCCTCACCCTATGATCATTGGAAATTTTCCTATTGAATATGCACTGTTGTAAATGTTCCTTTTTAACGTCCTTTTTCTGGTCATCAATCGGTTTGGCAAACTTTTTGGGCCATGGCCCATCCTCCATGTACCCAACTAGATGAATGGCCCATATTACTCGACCGATGCATTGCATGTCCAATTTTTGTCAGAGAAAACGATGATTAGCATAGTGCACATGCAAGTGTGCAACAAATATACTACCTTTTTCTTATATTGGATATTTTTTAGTTTAAATTCATTTGATGTGAATTTTATCAGTTCACAGTTTGCACTGTGGTTCTAGAAAACCAAATGGGTTTTTCTTGGACAAATAAGAATTCTTCTGCATGTTCCTACCCATTTTCTCAACTGGTTTTGTTGTCTCAGTGTCACATGGTTCTATTTCGGTAGCATTAATGGATAATGGTTATCAGTTTGAAGGTGGGTGTGTTGGATTGATCATCATCATCTTCTAAGCCTTATTGAACTAATTAGGGTCCGCGTGCATTGGATATTGATGATTGCTAAAATGTTAGGAGATAGATAGTGGTGTAATTTCTATGAGGGTACTCATGTAATCTATATAAATCTTTTAGATAGGCTTAAGAAGATTTTTAGGATCTCTGTAGATAAGCTTGCTATGTCAATGTTTTAAATATCAACGATATCGGCCAATATATCCCACGATATATCTTGTATTCCACCTGTGTGATATGAAATGCACAAGTAGTGCGATATATCCCACATGTTCGATTTGGTGAGCATTATCAAATTTCGATCCTTTTATTTTCTATAAATCATGTTAAATTAGTGTCAAATTGTTACAAATTCATGAAAAATTATGGATTGAGAGCTTCAATATCGAGATTTGGAGGAGATGGGCTGAGCTGTGGAAAATTGAAAAAAATAAAAAATTCCTAATTTCTTGGAAATCGTATGCAATCTTTATGTCCAAACATCAAATCAAACATGTATGTAACCTAATCAAGTGATTCTTCTTTTGCTTTTGAATGTATTGCTTATGTTTCTCTGTCTTCTTACATTTATAAATTATATGAATAAACATTGAATATACTTGCATCAATTCAATTAGACAACACATAGATTAGGACCCCATACAAAGAAAACCTATTATGTGTACTTGTTTTTTGTAATGTTTTGATTTGTGTATTGATGTCTTTTTCAACAATCACTCAAGTTTCATTGAAAAATTCAGCCAATTTCCCAATGTTTCCCCATGTTTCTAACAACAACGATACATTATACGATACAACCAATATATCCCATGTGATAATCGATACGTATATGTATCCCAAGAATGCAATATGTAACGCGATACCAATATTTCGAACACTAGCTATGATTTCTTGAATCTTCCTAGTTAGACTTGGGAAACATATAAATTCTATACCTTTGTACTCATTCTATTCATTTCAGTAGAGAGAACAATTCCTACACTTACAAGATTCTTTTCATGGATCATTGCAGGTCCTCTGATCTAACTCACTTTTCATTCATGTTGGCTGCTGGTCTTATTCCCCCCAACCTCTATCATTCATGATTTGTCCATCTCCAGTCATGTGGCCTACTAATCCTTGTCATGCCACTCATCCATGTCAACATCCTCATTTCATCTACGCCAATTCTATGAACGTGTTGTTCCTTGGCTGCCTAACATTTGGGCTTATAAAGCATGGCTGGTCTTATAGCTGTCCTTTAAAATCTGTCCTTTAGTTTGATTTTTATGTGGTGATCACATAAAATTACAAAGGCACATATCCACTTCATGCACTTGGCTCAAAATTTATGAGCAACAGCCTTCTCAATTTATCGATTGTCATGAATTATTGACCCAAGAGATAGGAAGTGGTTATTTTGGGGTACTTAAATATTAACTTATTCCCCTTTTCCACTCCTATAGTTGCGAAAACTGCATTTCATTTAGTCTGTTTTTGTCTGGTCAATTTTAAAACCTTTAGGCTTTAGTTCTAAAGCATCCTCCACAGTTTTCACTTTGTTATCCCCTTGTCTCATCAATCAAAACTATGTCATCTACAAGCAGCATACACCATGGTTCCTTGTGAATATGAACATTTTTTCAAATGAAGTATTAGATGCAAGCTTGCAGTCGTGATCACATGCTTTAGAACCCCTTTGCAATTTGGGGTTTGCTAGTCCCACACACACCTTTAAATGCATCATGCCAAGGTGGCAACTTGGGGTTTGCTAGCCCCTCACACATTTAAACACATCATGCCATGGTGGCAAGTGTATGGGACAACCAAGTGGCTCATATAGTTGGGCCACTGTCAAGATGGCCTGACACAAAAATCAGGCCACTCCCAGGCAGGCTTCATATGGACATTGAATCTGAACGGATGACACTTTATAAACCATCCTTTGTTTTCATACTGGAAGGCAGCCTACCTGATTAACAGATAAGCCTGATTTTGTGTTAGGTCATCTTCATGTGTTGTGTCTAAAGTTTCGTCTGGCGAGGCTCCGTGGGGTTCCAAACTTCTGGCAATACCTGATAATTGATGTGGAAGTTGGAGTCTTAAACCAATAGATATTCAGCTGAATGTGACTTGCCGTTGCTAGATTAATCAGTGTAATGTGTTTCAATTACCAGTCTTATATTTCAAGTTGTTAATTGTTGGCTTGCAGAGATCTGGAACAATTCCTGGAGTGGGTCTGGTTCATGCTCCAATTTCCCTTTTGCCCACACCATTTCCACAGAGTCACTGGAGACAAGCATGTGAGTTAGCCCCCATTTTCAATGAGCTTGTCGATCGTGTGAGCTTGGATGGCGAATTTCTGCAGGATTCACTGTCCAGGTTCTCTCTCTAATAGCTAAATTGGTTCGGATGTTTTCAATTGTCATTATAGCCTTTTTTTTTTTTTTTTTTGGATGACGATAGGGTGTCCCCGCCCCTTTTAAGGCGAGACTATTCCCTGCGGATGCACGCAATCACCCCGCCAACCACATGCATTGGGTAATCCATAGGGAGGGGACACGAACTCGTGTCATTATAGCCTTATAGGCATCAATAGTTTCTCATTTATTGTAGTTTTGTAATGGATGGCCATCAGATGTTGAATCTGGTATGCTATTTATCTGATATTATATCAAATACTTCAAGAGTTTAAATATGAGTAAAAAGGTTTTTGAATCTTGATCAGAGGTTTTGAATTGGTTATCACTTGTCACTTAAAACTAAGTCCATGCTCCTGTCCCATGTGTATATTGGGTGATTTGTAAATGAGGAGGTGATGCAGGACATGAAATTAAATATGAGGTGTAAGATTTCAAGCTTTAGATCATACCAATGTCTAAACAATTACAAAAAAATAGAATAAAATCACACCCCACATATGTTCAAACATTCAACAAGGGGAATCTATGGGGGTCCAAGCCTACACATGTTTAGGGCTGGATCAAGTAGAATTATAAACCAAACAATACCTAATGGAGTGGAAATTCATCCAATCCTGCAAAGGACTGTTCTCCAATTCAAGAGATTCACCATGTTTCAAATAGGAGAAAACCTAGGGTTTGCAAAAGTTGGAAATACTTAGGATCTGGGATTTTCTAGGGTTAGGGTTTGGGATTTAAGGCGAGAGAGGAATAGAGGAGAGAGAAGAACCTGAGGCCCACCTGGACGCACGTGCGTGGCTGTCTGGCTGCATGTGTGTGGGGCCCATGAAACTGAAAAAGGACTCCTTGGGTGTGGTCGGCCAGGGGAGGCCCAATCTCACACCAAATTTCGGGCCGATCCGATGTACGGTGAGTGCGTGGTGCTCCGTCGAAGTTTCAGCCCCCTGGTGGGCCAGAATCTGGAAACCTGCTGTAGAAGAGAACTTGAGTGCCAAAAAAGGATAAATATGAAGATGGGATGGTTGTGGGAGATGAGGGATGTAAGGTGTAAGGGTAGGGACGATATGAGATGGTTGTGGCTTCGCACCACGGTAGTTAGCCCTTCGAGAAGGGAGGGTTTCACACCCAATTATATTCTTCAACTCAGAGAACTAGAGAAGAAGAAGAAAACACGAAATTTTATTCATAAACTTCAATGAAAAAAACCTACATGGGGTTGCCTATTTATAAGAAAAACCCTAAACTCCAAAAGTCACGCCATGTGCGCACACTATTACTTAGAGACGAAGTAACAAAAATAACAAGTAATCAACGCAATAAAAACCGTTCATGATGTTCCTAATAACGACAATAACCAAAACTCAAAATCCTAGATCATCTAGGGTAGCAGGTCACGATCATAAGATCCAATGGTGGAATCCCTATGATGATCGGGTCCACTCCAATGCTCCATAACATAGCCCCCTAACTAAGAGGCCCTCCATAGAGGTCGTTGTTGATCCAGATCGATAGTGGGGCCTTCCTCCTTGTGTATGTGCGTAGGGTGGGGTGTGTGTGCGTGCGCGTGATGTCTCCATCAACTCTTTTCGGCTGCGAAGGTTTCGCCACTGGCGAAACAAAACTCATGAACTGCTCCAAGATGTCAGGTTCGAGTCTTTGAAGCTCCTCAGTGAGCCACGTACAATTTGAAGCTGGCCGTGACTTCCACTTGACCAGGGACTTTTGAAATCTGCCGTCCGACGTCGATACTATCTGATGGTCAAAAATATCATCTATTTCCTTTCTGGGTGTGGGAAGGGTAGGTATGGGAGGTAGAGGCTGAGAAGATGGGTCGGGAATGGGCCATGGATCAAGGGAAAAATCTAGGAAATCCAGATGGTTTGGCGAAAGGATGGACAAGGTATCCGTGGTCCCCTGAAATGCAACTAGATCCTCCACATTGAATGTGGAACTAATTCCCATGGAAGGTGGAATATCTACCACATACGCATTGAGACGGTTTCGTTTTATAATTTTGAATGGTCCAGTGCTACGCGCGTGTAATTTACGAACAACTCCCTGAGGGTACTGCTCTGGCCTGATGCGGACCATCATAGAGTCCCGTACATTGAATTCCTTGAATTGTTTATGTTGGTCTGCAGAAATTTTGTAATGTTCATTACTAGTATTGATCTTTTGCCCGATTTCTAGGGCTGTTCACGAGTCGAGCTAGCTCGAAAAACTCGCTCGACTTGGCTCGAGTCAGCTCGGATTGACTCGGCTTGAATGACCGATTCAAGCTGAGCCAAGCTAATTATTTGAAGCTCGAGTTGAGTTCAAGCCAAGTTCAACCAGGGGGCATTTCAACTCGACTCGACTCGACTCGACTTGAAGCTCGAACTCGAGCTCGACTCGACTTGAAGCTCGAACTCGAGCTCGACTCGGCTCGATTAATAAATATATAATATATATTATATAATATATATATATATATTATATTAATATAAGTTTTAAGTTTTAACTTAAAAAAAAAAAAAAAAACCTAGAGTCTCTACCCGACCGTATGCACCCCCTTTCCCTTTCCCTTGCTTCTCTTTCTCTACCCACTGTCAGCTCCACAATAGTATGATTTCAATCTCTTGAGATCTACTTCTTGGGCGAGAAACCCAAGAAATTCGAGATGGGTTCTTCTTAGATTTGTTAGAGCTTCAAGGAAATCCAATGATCTGATTGGCTAGAGCTCTTTACTTGGATTTTTGATCTGTGTTCTGCTCTGTTTCTTTTCTAGTACTTGGATTTTTGTTAGTGGAAGAAGATCAAGAACAGATCGGTTCTTATAGGTTTCCTCATCCGATTTGAAGCTTTGTTTGGTTTTTTCATCGGGTTTTGCTTTGATTTGAATTTTTCATCAATGGAGGAGGATCAAGAACAGAATTCATTACTCTCTCACCCAACAAGCTCGAGCTCGACTCGAGGTAAACTCGACTCGACTCGAACCTCTAGCTCGACTCGAACTTGACTCGATAGCTTTGGCAAGCAAGCCAAGCTTCAATGTTGAGCTCGAGGCCGAGCTCGAGCTTGAGCTCGAACTCGGGTACATCATGGACAAGCTGAGCCGAGCTTGGCTCACCTCGACTCGACTCGACTCGGCTCGATGCCCACCTCTACCGATTTCTTGATGCAATGAATGAATGTGATGTGCGAAGGACTCTGCAGACTTTGATGGCATATGGGACAGGGACATAGGGACAAGATCAATAGGCTTCTTAGGTTTATAACCAGTAACAACTTCAAAAGGACTTAAACCTGTGGATCTATTGATAGAACTATTAAATGCAAACTTGACGATAGGTAGTGCAGTGTCCCACGTCCTGGTGTGTTCCCTGACTAAACACCCGAGCAAATTTCCCAGGCTCCTATTGACCACCTCGGTTTGACCACCGGTCTGAGGGTGGTAGGCAGAAGAAAATTAGAGCCTAGTATTCATCATATGCCATAGTGTCTTCTAAAAATAACTCATGAATCGCACATCACGGTTAGACAATATGGTTTTGGATAACCCATGCAGCTTGATGACCTCATTAAAGAATAACTTGGCAACATGAGATGCGTCGGAGTTCTTCAAACAAGGAATGAAGTGGGCCATTTTAGAAAAACGGTCCACGACAACAAATATGTAATCATGTTTCCGAATAGTCTTGGGGAGTCCAAGCACGAAGTCCATACTGATGTCCTGCCAAGGGGCGAATGGAACTGGTAAAGGTGTGTATAGCCCCGTATTCTGCTTTGCTAGTTGACAAGTTTGACACTGCCCTATAATTTTGGCCACGTCTCGTTTGAGGCTTGGCTAATAGAACCTATCCTCTACTAGGGCAATGGTCTTGTCTCGACCAAAATGATCCGCGACTCCTCCTGAATGTAACTCCCAGACAAGAAAATCGCGGAGGGAGGTGTGAGGTATGCACAAGCAGTCACTCCTAAACAGATATCCGTCTAAAATCAAGTACTCACCGCTAGCTCCTGACGGACTCTCTAACAATTATGCGTACACAACTCCAAAATTTGGGCACTCAGAATAATTCTCTTTAACACGCTCTAGCCTTGTGACTTCGACACTCATGGAATTGAATAACGCAATTCGACGACTCAACGCGTTCGCAGGCTTATTCTCTACACCGGCCTTGTGCTTAAGCACAAAAGTATACTCTTGAAGGAACTAGACCCACTTGGTATGCCTAGGGTTTAATTTTTTCTAAGAGTTCAGATATCTCAAGGCCTCATGATTTGAGAACAAGACGAATTCTTGCGGCAATAGATAATGACGCCAGTGGCGCAGCGATTGCACTACCGCATAGATTTCTTTATCATAGGTGGAGTAATTTTGCTTCGCCTCATTCAGTTTCTTACTAAAGAAGGCAACAGGGTGCCCTTCCTGACTAAGTACTCCTCCTATGCCGACTTCTGACGCGTAGCATGCGACTTAAAAAACTTTTGAAAAATCTGGAAGTCGCGTAACTGGAGCTTCGGTCATCTTGACCTTTATCTCCTTGAAGGCCTTTGAAGTTGCCTTCGTCCATTGAAACTCTCCTTTTTTTATGCAATCCGTGATGGGAACCATAATGGAACTGAAGCCTCGAATGAACCGCCTTTAGAAGGTAGCCAAGCCGTGAAAACTGTGCACCTCGTTAATATTGCGGGGTTCAGGCCAATTGACAATGGCTTTGACCTTCTCGGGATCCACCGACACATCCTTAGTTGACACAACAAAATCTAAGAAGATAACACTACTAGACATAAATGCACACTTTTTTAGGTTGGCATACAATTTCTCGGCTCTAAGGATCTCACAAACTTGCCTCAAATGGTTGAGGTGTTGCTCCTTGGTTATGCTATAAATCAAGATATCATCAAAGTATATGACCAGGAACTTCCCCATGAAGGGCCTCAACACTTGGGTCATCACATGCATGAAAGTACTTGGGGCATCAGTCAACCCAAAAGGCATGACTAGCCACTTGTATAGCCCATCCTTCGTCTTGAAGGCTGTCTTCCACTCGTTACTAGGGCGTACACGAATTTGGTGATAAGCACTTTTGAGGTCAATTTTTGAGAAAATAGTAGCGTTGGCCATCATATCCAACATGTCATCAAGACGTGGTATGGGAAACTGATACTTGACTGCGATTTTGTTGATGACCCTACTATCAACATATCCTCCATGTGCCATCCTTCTTAGGTGTAAGAAGGGCGGGCACAGCACACAGGCTCATGCTCTTTTGAATAAAACCCTTTTCTAGGAGCTCATCAATTTGTCTCTTCAACTCTGCATGCTCCTTTGGGTTCATTCTGTAATGAGGGAGGTTTGGTAGAGTTGCCCCAGGAACTAAATCAATGACATGTTGTATATCCCTCATAGGGGAAAGCTCATTCGGTAGATCCGTAGGAAAGACATCACGGAACTCATCCAATACCGAAATGGCCTCAATGGGTAACTCTACACCATCCTCTGGTGTACTCTCCCTAGCCACAAGGGCGTACACTATCGAGTCTGACTCAGTCTCTCGCTCAAAGTCCTTGGCATTTAAAATATGGAGAGGTTTACACTTGGACTTCAATTCCTTTGATTCTTTTGAGTCGCTCACACCATTATGTGTGGCGGACTCCTTTCCAGTCATGTTCTTGGGTGTAAGTGGATTTAGCTTGACTTTCTTGCCCTCAAACCAGAATGTACACACATTTGAACGACCAAATATGGTGACATCCCTGTCATAAAGCCAAGCCCTATCTAGAATGATATGGCCAACATCCATATGAACAACATTACACCAAAGTGTCTTTATATGATCCAAACTGAATAGGAACAAGACAACGATGCAAGACTGGAATGAAAGTTTCATTAACCCAAGACACTCCATAGGGTTGAGGATGAACTTCAAGCTTTAAGGCCAAACGACTCACAGTGCTAGTTGATGCCACATTGGTACAACTACCACTATCCACGATCATCTTGCAACTCATATCACCACATGTTGCGCAAGTGTAGAAGATCTTGTTGAGGCACCATTGTCGGTATTCTTGGCTTGTGCAAAGGTACAATGCACAACTGCAAGGGTCGCGGACTCTTGCGCACCCTCTTCCTCATCACTAGGAGTTTGTGCTTGCTCATATTCTTCTTCCTCACCGTCACTCTCTGGGGGTACTACTACTTGCCCATTAATAAGGAACACCTTGGTGCCCTCTTTCGTACCACACTAGTGGGCAAAGTGACCAAACCCCTGACATCTAAAACACCTAGTCGCATCACTTTTGCGCGAGCTAGACCCGACAACTCCTTTACCCTTATCATCCTTGGGTCTAGACTGAGAACTACTGGAAGACTTGTATTGATATCTAGTGCTAGGCTTGGCCCCAAAAGGGTTGGCCTTAGTGCCAGAATCACGAAACTCAAATCGCCTTCCCATAAATGCTTTGAGTTATTGCTCGACCTCCAACACTACTTGATACATATGTTTAAGAGTGTCTATGTCCTTGCCGAGCAACTCTTTCTTAATGTCGGAACGGATGCCCATCTTAAATCGAGCAAGAGTGAGTACGGGATTCTCATCAACTTCACACTGGGTCAAGTATTGTTCGAACTTCCAAATGTATTCAGCCACACTTATGGAACCTTGTCGAAGAGACTGCCATTCTTCAACCAACCTCAAGTGATAAGAGAAAGGGATGTACTTTTCCTTAAGAGTTTATTTCATTTCTCCCCAATGGACTATTGGGGCTCCCTCGACCTTTCTTTCTTTCGCTCCATAGTAGCTCAAAATTTCTTTGCTTGGCCCACAAGCTTCATCTTGGCAAATCGGACTTGACGAGCATCCGACATGTCGTACCACTGAAAATAGTGGTCCATATCTGCCAACTAATCTAGAAAAGCTTTAGGGTCCAAGTGACCATCAAACGTAGGGGCTTTTATTCTAACTCCCTAGAGGAGTCGCGCATCTGGGTCATAGTGATCATGATGCCCCTCGCGGGGCGGGTGCACGGGTGCTCGCTCATGACCAATTCCTTGGCCACCTGCATTCTTTGGTCTATCCTCCTACCACCTGCCTGAGATTGGACATCTTCTCCAAAGGTGGGGTTTACCTGGGCGGAGGTTTCCAGTTGGTAATGCGCACATTAAGCTGTTCAAAGCGTTGGTCAATACGTTGTTCCAAGCGCCTATCCAAAGATTTAAACTGCCGGGTTATATTTTTTATTGACTCTTGCAATTGCTCCATGTTTAGTATAGGGTGTAAGCCAAAACCACGACTAGTACGCGTGGGCATACAACTACTCACTTAACTCAAAGACCCTCTAACACAACTATATGTGTCTAAATGGGACTAAATGATTCTATAGGACTCTATATGAGGGAAACTATACAACGCTACTAAAATTCCAGCAATATAACTGCCCAAATAGTTTGTTAACAGAAAATTCAAACTAGAAATTTGAGAATTTTCTAACAACAGAAAATTCAGCAGCCCATATTATGACTTATGGGTCCTAAATAGTCCTATATGATGAGACTTGATGAAAATAGACATAAACAAACTAGACCCTAAACATGCAATGCATTCCCTTATGAAAACCCTAGGCTCTGATACCAAATTTGATGCAGGACATGAAATTAAATATGAGGTGCAAGATTTCAAGCTTTAGATCATACCAATTTCTAAACAAGCACAAAAAAAAATAATCACATCCCACATACGTTCAAACATTCAACAAGGGGAATTTACGGGTGTCCAAGCCTACACACGTTTAGGGTGGATCAAGTAGAATTATAAACTAAACAATACCCAATGGAGTGTAGATTCATCCAATCCTGCAAAGGATTGTTCTCCAATTCAAGAGATTCACCATGTTTCAAATAGGGGAAAACCTTGGGTTTGCAAAAGTTGGAAATACTTAGGATCTGGGATTTTCTAGGGTTAGGGTTTGGGATTTAAGGCGAGAGAGGAGAGGAATAGAGGAGAGAAGAACTTGGGAAGGATCCTGCACGTGGACAGCAGGCTCATTTGGACGCACGTGCGTGGCTGTTTGGCTGCACGTGTGCGGGGCCCATGAAACTGAAAAAGGACTCCTTGGGTGTGGTCGGCCAGGGGAGGCCCAATCTCACTCCAAGTTTCGGGCCGATCCGATGTACGGTGAGTGCGTGGTGCTCCGCCGAAGTTTCAGCCCCCTGGTGGGCCAGAATCTGGAAATCTATTGTAGAAGAGAACTTGTGTGCTAAAAAAGGATAAATTTGAAGATGGGATGACTGTGGGAGATGAGAGATGTGGGGTGTAAGGGTAGGGAAGATATGGGATGGTTGTGGCTTCGCACCATGGTAGTTAGCCTTTCGAGAAGGGAGGGTTTCGCACCTAATTAGATTCTTCAACTCAGAGAACTAGAGAAGAAGAAGAAAACGTAGAATTTTATTCATAAACTTCAATGAAAAAAAACCTACATGAGGTTGCCTATTTATAAGAAAAACCCTAAACTCCAAAAGCCGCGCCATGTGTGCACACTATTACTTAGAGACGAAGTAACAAAAATAACAACTAATCAATGCAATCAAAACCGTTCATGATGTTCCTAATAATGATAATAACCAAAACTCAAAATCCTAGATCATCTAGGGTAGCGGGTCACGATCATGAGATTGAATGGTGGAATCCCTATGATGATTTGGTCCACTTCAATGCTCCATAGCACAACCCCCTAACTAAGAGGCCCTCTATAGATGTCATCGTTGATCCAGATCGATAGTGGAGCCTTCCTCCTTGTGTATGTGCGTAGGGTGGGGGGCGTGCGCGTGTGCGTGATGTCCCCATCAGGAGGTTGGTTCATTAAGAGTGCATTTCGATGAAGTGTCACGTGGAATTTCGATTGTTAGTCTATAGAATTAGAGCGGTGTGGATGAAGTGGAGACGTGCTTTTGGAGTTTTATGTGATCAGTGCATGCTAATGAAATCAACGGGGAAATGTTATAGGATAGCTATAAGACTAGTGTGCTTTATGTGACAGTTTTGGGCAGCGAATGAGCAACATGTTCATAAGATGAGCATAGCTGAAATGAGGATGTTGAGATGGATGAGTAGCAAGACAAGGATGGATAGAATTAGAAATGCATGGATTTGAGTGAACTTTGGAGCAGCTCCAATAGGTAATAAGATGAGGGAAAGTAGACTCAAGTGGTTTGGCCTTATGCAACAGAGACCAAGAACTGTACTGGCTAGGAGTTAGTGAGTTGGTTCAAGTTGAGGGCTGTAAAAGGGCAAGGGGAAGGCCCCAAAGGATATGGGCGGAGCCCTGGAGTTAGTAAGAAAAGACTTGATGACCGATGGTTTAACTGAGGATATGGACCTTGATAAAGTGGAATGGCGGGACAGGATTCGTGTAGCTGACCCCAATTAGCTGGGATAAGGCTTAGATGATTATGAGGAAGTGGAAATATCCAAACTATAATTAGCATCCTTAGTGTTCATGTGGTCCAAATTGCAGTTATGTTTCCTTCAAGCACTTGAAAGAAGCCCAATTACAATTTGGGAGTTACTTATTATAAGCACTAGAAAAGATCATTAATTTTTTGTCATTTCCTCGTGATTAAATTGAAGGTTTGCAATTCAATTCACTTGTGCATCCAAACTCTCTGCAGCAAACAAATGAAATGCTATCATGTCTTCACTGTTTATTCACGTTAATACATTCATTCTCTACTTAATGCTGGTTCTGCACTAATATTCATTTAACCTTCGGTTTACCTTCTCTTTCAGCTTGTTTGTTTCATTACTTCATGAGACTGGAGAAACTAGTGAACCTATGTATTTCTTCTTTGAGCTTGTATTCTTTCTTTAGATATGTCTAGTAGACTTACTCTTCTGGCTTTTGAGTATCTTATGGATTTACTAAATTTGTTCAAACACTTTATTTTCTCTAATACTTTGCCTTATTTTGCAGAACTAAGAAGGTGGATCCTTTCACCAGTAGACTCTTAGATATTCATTCCAAGATGCTGGAAATCAATAAAAAAGAGGTGGTTTTTGGACATGGCCTATTCTTTGTCATGCTAATCATTCATCATTCAGATAACTCACTATTAAAAGGCAGCCAAGTAGAAACTGTAATGTGCAAATTGTTGTTAGATGAGGGGTGGCACTAATCCCATTTCAATACTATGATAGGAAATACGTTTGGGTTTACATCGTTCGGATTACATGCTTGATGCTCAAACTAAAGAACTTCTTCAAATAGAGCTCAACACGATCTCATCTTCATTCCCTGGTCTTAGTTGTCTTGTTAGCGAGCTTCACAGGTTAGGTAGTTCTATTTCAATCTTATATTAATTATTGCATTTCATGCATGTCTTCTTTTGGCTGCCCTTTATTTTCGACATTTTAGAATCTAAAATTTCAAGTCATCATGTAATGAATTAGGTTTTATTTATTTCTTATGGCACTAAAGCTAACACTTTGATCCTTATTCTTGGAGATCCTTGTACGTACTTAATGAGTTTTTTTTTCCATACATGCTTTGGTTAAGTAGAGGAAAATGACTGCCTATGTATATTACAGAAAGAAATAAAGTATCCACATCGGATCTCACTAGGACTTCTTTGAAGTATGTGTGGTGTCGAGGTGGATGAGTCTTGCTGTCAACAATAGGCCAGCCGACCTCTTTTTGTCTTATGAGGGGTGGTTTCCCTTGGTCCTTTGAATTTTCTGCGGAGAGTTTTCTCTCATTCTCTAGTGAAAAAAGAATTTTTTACAGAGAGTTTTCTCTAGTTCTCTAGTGAAAAAATGATGGGGACATCATGCGCATACACACACGCACGCCGCCTCCCCTACCCACGTACGCCAGGAGGAGGGCCCCACCGTCGATCTGGATCGATGACGACGTCCAGGGAGGGCCTCTTAGTTAGAAGACAGAGTTTTGGTTCGTTGGAGTGGGCCCGATAGTCAAGTAAAGCCCATCATGGGGATCTTATGATCGTGGCCTACTAGTTTGATTGATCTCATATTTTAGGTTTTGCTTAATAATGTTATTTAGAAGAATATCATGGACGGATTAGATTTCTTTAATTAGTTTTTATTTTGGTTTACTTCATCGCCAAGTAATAGGTTGCGCACATGGCGCAAGTTTGGAGTATAGGTTTTTTCTTATAAATAGGCACCCCTTATAGCTTTTTTATTCATTGAAGATTAATAAAAAAATTCCTGCATTTTTTTCTACTCCTCTGAGTTCCCGAGTTGTGAAAAAATCTAATTGGGTGCGAAGCTCTCGCTTCATGGAAGGGCTAACTACCGTGGTGCGAAGCCATATCTATCCCAATCCGCCCCTATCGCTTATCATCCATACTTCTTACCTTCTACGGCCATCCTTATCTCGAATCCATCAGTTTTTGCAGCAGATCTTCTCCCTACAGTCAGTTTCAAGAATCTGGCCCTGCAGGAGGGCCGAAACTTTGGCGGAGCACCACGCACAGCCTGTACCTCGGATCGACCCGAAACTTGGGAGGTTTGGAGCCCACCCCTGGCCGACCAGAGCCAAGGAGTCGGTTTCCAGGTGTGGGACCCCCTCGCACGTGCGGCCAGGCCCCTGCGCACGTGCGTCAGGCCCGACCCGCTGTTCGCACGCGGGAACTGTCTTCCGGTTCAAGTTTTCTTATTATTTTACCCTCATATCTATTTTTCATAAACTCTAACCCTAGATTGCATTATCCTTAATTTATTTGCCCATTTTCTCACCCTAGGGTTCCTTGAATTGAAATTGGTGAATCCCTTGGATTAGGGACTGATTGCTGTACATGTGTGGATGATTATTACTTATCTCTGAGCATCGTTTGGTTTATAATTTTTACAGATCCAGCCCTAGCCTGTGTTGGCCTGGACTCGTGCGGATTCCCCTTGTTTGAATGCTTGAGCTTTTGTGTAGGATGTGAAATTATTTGTGATTGTTTTGAATTAGTATGATCTAAAGCCTGAGATCTTGCATATCATATTTAATTTTTATGTCCTACATCAAAAAAGAAATTTCTACAGAGAGTTTTCTCTTGTTCTCTAGTGAAAAAAGAATTTTCTGCAGAGGGTTTTCTCTACTTCTCCAGTGGAAAAGAAATTTCTGCAGAGAGTCTTCTCTAGTTCTCTTGTGAAATAAAATTTCTTTAGGACTTGTTTGGATTCATGGTGTTAAGCAGAAAACATCCGTAACTTTGATTGAGATCACTAATAAAGACAGTCAAATCCCTTGATCTTCTCCAACAACCTTAACAAACCTGATAAACAGTCTCTCTTTTGTATTTCAAATTTCAAATCAAATGTTTGTTAGGGTTTGTATTTTAAATTTCAAATCAAATGTTTGTTAGGGTTGTTATTATGTTGTTATTTCCCTCGTTGTTTGTAAATTCAAATCTCTTGTAACCTACAATATCCTAAGTGTATATATATGCAATATACCTCTCGGATTTGGTCATCAAGCCAGAATTCCAAACAGTTCAATCTCTGTCATGGTATCAAAGCCCTTGACTCACGTCTGATCCACATATTTTCTCCTATCCTATCCTCATGGCTTCCTCTTCTTCAAACTCTCATGCTGTTGCTTTTGTTGCTCCTAACCTTAGTCAACTTGTTTCGGCTAAGCTTGATGGGGAGAATTATCTCATGTGGTTATCACAAATTGTTCTTGTACTCAAAAGTAATGATTTGATGGGCATCGTGGATGGTTCAGAACCGTGCCCAGATAAGTTCCTCTCAGATGATCAGGGAAGACAGACCTCTAATCTCAATCCAGCTTTTCTTTTATGGCACAAAAAGGATCAGTTTGTTCTTGGTTGGATTGATGCCACTCTTTCTCATAAGGTGGCACCCTTGGTTTATGGCATCACTTCTGCAAAGGCTGCTTAGACTACTTTATCCAACAAGTTTGCCTCTCAGTCCAAATCTCGGATTGGCCATCTGAAGAGAAGACTTCAGTCCCTATCTCAAGGCTCTAGAAATTGCTCCACCTATCTAGATAATGCGAAGGAGATTGTGGCAGAACTTAGTGCAGCCGGGAAACACGTTGATGATGATGATCTGATTAATTATATTGTCTCTAGTTTAAATCCTTCTTTCCTTCCTTTTATCACATGTCTTTCTATTGCTTCCCGAGATAGAACTATCTCTTTTGAAGATTTTCAAGCTGAACTATTATCCAATGAACTCTTACTTGAGCACCAACTCAAAACCATTTCGCCTGACATCAATAACTTTGCCTTCTTTGTCCGAAAACCTCAACATCAAAATTCCCAGCAGAACAACTTTCCTCCATGCTCCAACCAAAATTCCCAGCACCAAAACTTCACTTAAATATTTAACTGCAAGACCAAATATCCTGGAAAATCAAACCAGCCCTCATTGCAAACACCTTACCACTCTCCAGCTCCTCTTAAACAGTCCAACCAGTAGCCTTATCAGTTTCCAAAACCCAATCAACAACAACAACGGCCATTCAACACCCCCAGATCACCCTGTTAGATCTGTGGCAAGTCTAATCATAGAGCTCTTGACTGCTTCCACCGCATGGACTATGCTTACCAAGGCCGACATCCTCCAGCTCAACTGATTTAAAATACAAACCCTAACAAACATTTGATTTTGTATTTTAAATTTCAAATCTCTCTATTGTATTTTAAATTTCAAATCAAATGTTTGTTAGGGTTTGTATTTTAAATCAGTTGAGCTGGAGGATGTCGGCCTTGGTAAGCATAGTCCATGCGGTGAAAGCAGTCAAAAGCTCTATGATTAGACTTGCCACAGATCTAACAGGGTGATCTGGGGGTGTTGAATGGCTGCTGCTGTTGCTGATTGGGTTTTGGAAACTGATAAGGCTACTGGTTGGACTGTTTAGGAGGAGCTGGAGAGTGGTAAGGTGTTTGCAATGAGGGTTTTCGGGCAAAGAAGGCAAAGTTATTGGTGTTAGGTGAAATGGTTTTGAGTTGATGCTCAAGTAAGAGTTCATTGGATAGTAGTTCAGCTTGAAAATTTTCAAAAGAGATAGTTCTATCTCGGGAAGCAATAGAAAGAGATTTGATAAAAGGAAGGAAAGAAGGATTGACAAAGATTGAACTGTTTGGAATTCTAGCTTGATGACTAGATCCGAGAGGTATATTGCATATATATACACTTAGGATATTGTAGGTTACAAGAGATTTGAATGGAAGGGAAAGGAAACATCATTTCTCATGAAACCAACTTTCCACTGTTTGGGAAGGTTTTCTTTGTGGGAATTTGTGGGAAACACCATTTCCACTTCTTGTTTTTGTTGGAAGATCAACAAATATATTCTCCTACCCAATGTTTTAAATATCGTTATCGCGTAATGTATCGCACTCTTGGGATATAGATAAATATCGGTTATTGCATGGGATATATCGGTTGTATCGCATAATGTATCGTTGTTGTTGGGAAACATGGGAACATGGGAAAATTGGTCGAATGTTTCAATGAAACTTCAGGGATTGCTGAAAAAGACATCAATAGACACTTAGAAATTAAAACATTACAAAAAAAAAAAAAAACCGTACATAATAGGGGTTTCCTTTGCATGGGGTCGTAATATATGTGCTTTCCAACTGAACCGATGGAAGTATATTCAAAGTCTATTCATATGATTTATAAACGTAAGAAGATATGTATGGAAACACAAGCAATACATTCAAAAGCAAAAGAAGAATCACTAGATCGGGTTACATACATATTTAATTGTGTTTGGATACAAAGATTGCAACCGATTTGTGAGAAATTGAGAAATTTTGTTTTCTCTCAATTTTCTGCAACTTGACCCATCTCCCCCAAATCTCGAAATCGAAGTTCCAAATTAATAAGTTTTCATGAAAAACATAAAAAATAATAGATTTGTAACCATTTGACACTGGTTTAACGTGATTTACAACAAAAACATGGATTGAAAATTGAAAACGCTCACTGGATCGAATAGGTGGGATATATCGGCAATACTTGTGTGTTTCGTATCGCACATGTGGGATACAAGATATATTGTGGGATATATCGGCTGATATCGTTGATATTTAAAACAATGCTCCTACCTTCGCCTTAAGAAAGGCATTTTCACATGACAGAAGGAAAATGAGTTCCATTGAGTTAAGCCCATATGTGCCGCCATCCATCTTCAATCGCCTCACACATGTCATGTGTGCCAATGTTTCAACTGTTCATCTTTGGTCGTGCCCCACATGTGCCAATGTGCCACCATCCATCTTCGCTTACACCCACATGTGCAAAGCACCTACGTGTGCCATCATCCATCTTCACTTGTACCCTACATGTGCCATTGTCCATCTTCAGTTGCTCCATATATGCGACATGTGACAACATGCCACATGAGTCAATTTGCCTATATGCACATGTACTGCCTTCTAACTTCAAGTGCTCACATGTCAAATGTGCTATGTGTCACCGTATAGCTTCAAGCAGCCTGCATCTTCCAGACATCTTCAAGCGCCCCACATGTGCGACATGTGTTAACCTAGCACATGTCAGTAACTACTAGGAAAAATTTCCCGAGAAGTTTTTCGTTATGTTAGATAAGAAAATTTGGAAACAGGCTCCAAATTTTCTTGGAAAATCTTTTTGAGAAATAGGAAATAAATGTTTCCTTTCCCACAATTTCCTTTCTTTTTTGGTTTGAAAGATAAGAATACTTTATTAAGAAGGCCCACCAAAGCAGAAGCTAAGGCGAAGAACAAAAACACAACCTAAACAAAGAGAAGATTACAAACATAAATGATCTTTGAATTGGATGCCCATCCAGGACATCGATTTTAATCGTTCTTACCAACTCTACCATTGACCCACTCATTTTTTAAAACAACAGTTGTTCCTTTTCCCCCATATAGCTCATAAACTTGTTAATAAAACTAGCCCCCACACCACCCTTCTTTCTCTCCCAACCCCTCCACCGTGCCAAGCCAAGAGAAGATCTTCAATAGACCCTGGTATCACCCAAGGCATATTGAAAATTGTGAGAAGGCTCATCCACGCCCTTTGAGCAAATGGTTAATGGATGAAGAGGTGATTTATCGACGTTTCACTATTCATGCACATCACATAGATGTTGGTGAATACCAAAGATCTTCTTTGAAGGTTGTCAATTGTTAGCACTTTCTTCCCCCCCACCAACCACAAAAAGTGGCCACCTTAGGAGCGGCGCTATAGAGCCAAATGTAGGAAGTATGAACTTGCTTCTCTTCCGTCAACGACTTTTGAAGCATCTTATAGAAAGGGTACATTAAGAACCTATCCAACGTATCTTTAAGCCACACCATGGTGTCCCTCTCGCCTGAGGAGGGAGACAACAATGAGGATGCTTTAGGAGCCAAATAAACTCTTCCGCTTCCTCATCTGACAAATATTTATGGGGGGAGACCAAATAACTACATCTCCACAAATAGAGAAGCATTGAGCCACAAAAATATTTTTTTTTTGGAGATAGTCGAACTAATCTTGGAAAATATACATGAAGTTGTTTTCCCCTAACCACACGTCCTCCCAAATTGAATTCACTTCCCATTGCCTGGGAAAAAGAATCCCCTCTTTGAACTTAGGAGCCACCTTGGTTACCACTTTCCATAAACCTGATGCTCTATATAGAGAAGAGTCCTTGATCCGCCATCCCCCTTCCTAAACCCCATACTTGCTAGCAATAACCTCTCTCCACATATTCCCTTCTTCTGAACTGAACATCCACATTCATTTTTCTAGTAAAGCAAGATTCATCCTATCCAGATCCCTTATTGATGTAGGACATGAAATTAAATATGACATACAAGATTTCAAGCTATAGATTATACAAATGTTAAACAATCACAAAATTCCACGTCCCACATACGATCAAACATTCAACCAGGGGAATCTATGGGGATCCAAGCCTACACTCGTTTAGGACTGGATCAAATAAAATTATAAATCAAACAATGTCCAAAGGAGTGTAAGATTCATCCACTCTTGCAAAGAATTGTTCCCCAATTTAAGAGATTCACCATGTTTCAATTTGGGGAAAGTCTAGGGTTTGCCAAAGTGGAAAAAAACTTAGGATTTGGGATTATCTAAGATTAGGGTTTGGGATTTAAGGCGAAAGGGAGAGAAGATAGAAAAATCTAGAACCTGTGACAATTCGCGCGTGCGGACAGCAGCTCGGCCCAGATGTACGTGCGTGGACTTTTGTCCGCACGTGTGTGGGGCCCATGAAACTGAAAACGTCTAGCTAGGGTCTGGTCGGCCAGGGGAGATCCTCTCTCACGCCAAATTTCAGGCCGATCCTATGTACGGTGAGTGCGTGGTGCTCCGCCGAAGTTTCAGCCCCCTGGTGGGCTAGAATTTGGAAACCTGCTGTAGAAGAGAACTTGAGTACCGAAAAAGGATAAATCTGAAGATGGGAGGGCTGTGGAAGATGTTAGATGTGGGGTGAAAGAGATGGGGATGATTCAGGATAGTTGTGGCTCCGCACCACGGTAGTTAGCCTTTCGAGGAAGGGAGGGTTTTGCACCCAATTAGCTTCTTTAACTCAGAGGGATAGAGAAGAAAAAAACGCAGAATTTTATTCATAAGCTTCAATGAAAAAACCTACATGGGGTTGCCTATTTATAAGAAAACCCTAAACCCCAAAAGCTGCTCCATGTGCGTACACTAAGACTTAAAGATGAAGTAACAAAAATAACAACTAATTAACGTAATCAAAACCGTTCATGATGTTTCTAATAGCAATAATAACCAAAACTCAAAATCATAGATCATCTAAGGTAGTGGGCCCCGATCATGAGATCCAACGGTGGGATCCACATAATGATCGGGTCCACTCCGATGATCCATAGCATAACCTCCTAGCTAAGAGGTCCTCCATAGATGTCGTCGTCGATCCAGATCGATAGTGGGGCCTTCCTCCTTGAGTGCGTGCGTAGGGTCGGGGGCACGCGTGTGCTCATGATGTCTCCATCACTTGTACTTTCTCCCCCTTCAACAATAGGCTTGTACACCTCTTCTTATCTTAGGAGATGGAATTTTTATTTGTCCTCAACTCCTCTCCACAGAAAGTCTCGCCTCAACCTCTACAACCTATCTGGAATAGATTTTGGACGCTTGAAGAGAGACATGAAGTAAAGTGGCATATTTGATAGGGTAGCTTTAATTAACGTAACTGACCACTAAAAGAGTGATGCTAACTCTTCCATATAGACAACTTCCTCTTAGCTCTTTAATTACCTTATCCCAAAGGTGCTTTGCTGGCTTTCTAATGCATAACAGAAGACCAAGATATGTTGAGGGAAAAGAACCCGTTTTGCACTTGGAAAAATCTGCCAAACACACTTCCTCGTCCATGGACATTCTAAAACTCAACATCTTGTTCTTAAAAATATTTTTGTTTAGCCTCGAGACCACTTCGAAACACTTTATTATTTTCTGCAAGTTATCCACTAGGACTTAGTCTACGTCACAACAAAGGATGTTGTCATTGGCTTACTGAAGGTGCATGACCTAAATTCCCGTATTTGCCACCCTAAACTTGCAAATAAGGGGTCGTTTGGATGCCTGTAAAGTCCTTAAGTTGTAAAGGGATTACACGCAATCTAATTACATGGGCTGTTTGGATGCATGTATTTACCTGTAAAGCCTTTACAGGTTGTAAGGAGATTACAAATTTTAGCTGTAATTTGAAACCTGGTAAAAAACCATGTTTCAGATTATAGGTAAAGTCTTTACAGCAAAAAAGGCATTATACATGTTAGAACACAATGGTTCATATACACTCATGATATGTGGGGCCCATCGTAATGTGTATGGTACATCCAATCTATCCATCATGTACTTGATGCTCTCCCGTGGCCCTAAAAAAACAGCTCATCCATTATCAAATGGACCACACAATGGGAAAGATGGGACGTCCACCGTAGTCTTTCTTATGTGATTTGTGGATTTTGGAAGGTTCATTGCCCAAGCTCCATGGTATGAATACCACTTTATTCATTGTAAACACTTTACAGGCTAGCCAAGCACACAATCTGTTACTTGTAAACAGATTACTACTTAAAAGCCAAACGGAATAGCATGTAAACCGATTACACCTGAAACTCTTTTCAGGCATAATGTGTTTACAACTAAAAAAATTACAGGCATCCAAACGACCCCTAAGGCCAACCGCCTGGCGTTTGTCTCACATTTCATTGAGGAGCTTTAGTGATCACTGCAAATAAAAAAGGGACAACGTGTCACCCTGCCGAAGGCTCCTCAAAGCCTTAAAGAAGCCTTTAGGTGACCTATTGACCATGATGGAGAATTACAGCCGGTGCTCTAGGGTCCACACTCTCCATTTCTGGCCACAACTCAACCTTCCTAACATATAATCAGGAACTCCCAGTTGACATGGTCATAAGCCTTCTCAATATCCAACTTGCACACGACAACCTTACCTTCCATATGCTGAGAATCAATGCACTCATGAGCTCTGAGAGCACTATCTAGAATCTATCTCTCCACTACAAACATGCCTTGGACTTTATAAATGACATTCCTTAGAACCACCCATAACCTGTAGGCTAGAATTTTAGTTAGGATCATATATGGCCTCCAATTAGATTGATAGGCCTAAGTCTTTCAAATTATTCGTGCCTTCAACTTTCGGGATGATAGTAATAAATGAAGCCCCTAGCTTCGACAACAACCGCCTCCTCTCAAAGAATTTGGTTAATCAAATTGCCCTTCAGCATGTTCAAGAAGGCCTGAAAGAAAGCCATGGGGAAGCCATATGGACCGGGGCTTTATACCTCCCCAAAGACTCCATTGCAGTTTAATTTCCTCGATAACCCGCTTCTCAAGAGATTCCGCTTCCACTATCGAAAGCTGGTTAAAGGCTAGATATCTAGTCGGGGCCTCCTCCACCCTTCCCCGGTTAGCAAGTTTTTGTAAAACTTAACAATGGAGTTGCGGAGTTGGGATTTCTCTTGGACTCTTTTACTAAGAAACACCATTTCATTTCCAGTGCTTTCCATAAAAAAACGGAACCTTAGAATTGTTTCCTTCTTTCCAAGCTTCCATTTTTGCGAATCTCTACTTAAATACCTATCTTTTACAAATACAACATCGAAGCTCAACTATTTGAGGGAGGCTAGGAGGCTTTTCCAAGGGAGTCGTTTCCATGGACAACTGTACCAAATCTACTGGTGTTTAGAAACAAAGAAATAAGGAAACGATCAACTTAATTGGATCTCGGCAAGCAACATATTGTTGCTTAGGCAGGGAAAATGCTTTACGCTCTATGAAATTGTGTTGGTTCAAAGGTGGAGTACGATACAAAGACTGCGGTTAGAGGGGGAGTCGATTTCATTCAAGTCTAATGTCGAAATGACTCAACTTGGGAAGGACTGAAGAGTATTAACCTTTGCATTGACGATGGCAACCGAGTTTTATTAGGCACCTCCCCTGCAAGATGTAGCGGCTGGTTAGGGTTCAAAACTCACTGATGGCTAAGGTGATATCAAATTTTAGGTGATAAAATCAATAGATGTTCGAGCTGGGGTATGAAGTGGGTAGATGGAACTTGTAACCTTCCATCCTGGTGTGGAAGTGCACAAGGGATCACCTAAGACTTTGGTGGTTGAGGAAGAGACATGTGGTGGAATCACAAGGCATTTTGAGGATGGTGGATAGTCAATTTAGAAGGCCTGATATTTCCCTAAATGATTTCGGTGATTTCTGGGATGCGTGAGCCATCATTCTTTGATGCGGTTGTGGCTATCTTTGGATTCTAAAATTTGAAGTAATAGTGGCCCACCTAAAGTCTCATCTATAGTTGTATGAAGCATCAAACATGGTTTGAAATAGTGTCTGATATGACTCGGCATCATTTGAGTTGTATTGGTTACAGACTGAAATGAAACGAATCACCACACTGATAAAGACTAAGTTGAACTGAGTTGGGGCGAGTCATACTAATTAGGCCTGCGAATCACACTCTGAAACTACTTAAAATCCAATGCGTAAAGTGAAGAAAAAGTAAATTCAGGTATGGGATTCGGGAAGCATTGGTTTTAAACATGGTATTAAAAAACAGTCATGTGACGAGTGAGGATTGTGATGAAAAAAAAAATGCCTGTATCAGGCTGCTACAGAGCCAATACATTTCCTTTCTTAAAAAAAAAAGACCATTACAAGGCCATAGCGGTCGTTACGGCCCTTAACATAACAGCCATAAGGCTGGCCGTTATGGTAAACTTCACCATTATTGAATACCTTGATAGCTTTCTTTCTTTTGTTCTCTTTTTCGGGGTTTCGGCCCCTTTTCAATAAAATTATCAATTCTCAAAAAAAAAAAAAAAACAACTTAAAAGCAGGGGGTGGGAGTGTAGTCTGAAGCATGATTCAAATTGGGAGCAGCACGCAAACACCTAGTTAGAAGGAACGTGCAACTAACTCTTGTCCAAGCGAGTTGGAAACTAGCGAAGGGTTATGCCATGTAGTGATAGTGTAGAGTGACTCTGTTACCCAAGGTTGCTGACGTTGTGAGAGAGGTGTTGCATCCAGCCAGAAGACACATTAAAAGGTGACAATAGCAGATTAGATGTCCCAATGGGCTCTTTCATAATTTTCTCCATCCCCTGTCATTAGCATTGAAAAGGATGAGTAGCAAATAAAGTGAAGGCAATTATGTCATTATTAGTGACGACATACAAATTATCGTAGGTGAGGGGGGTTGCTGAGCCACTCATCAACTGTATGCTTGTTTCTTCACGATCGAACTCAGGAACTCTTGGTAATGCCCGTGGGATGTAGATTTAGATTTGCCAATCGAATCTGTTTGCGTTTCTATTGGTTACTAGAGCCGTGTTTAAGTTGTAACAACAGTCAATCTAGGTGTGGTCCCTGGATTAAGAAATTGGGGTTTTGTGCTTATTCTCTCAGTTGTGTTGTCACTTTTGGCTCTGGGTTTAAGCAAAGACGGAAGACTAGTCCTAGTCTTTGTATGTTGTACTGTTTCTAGCTTTGTTCTGAAGGTTGTTGAAGCCTTCGACCCTTTCTTTCGATTTTTAATAAACATTCTCATTATCCATAAAAAAAACACAACCAATCTTGGGAGGCATATAAGGAGGTGGACAAAGAAGATCCTAAGCAACATCACTTATTTGAATTTCGGTGAGCGTTGGAAATTTTGGAGGAACTGGAAAAAGGGAAATAGGTTTGCCTAGCTTTAAGTAATGTTGGGAAAATGGTTGGTTTTTCTTTATGTGAAGACGAAGAGGACTTTGACGTGTTGCTCGAATTTGTAGAGGAAAGAGAGATACAGAAACATCAAACTTTAGGCACTCTCCTTAAAGTATACTTATAAAGGTATGTGTGAACTCATGGGTCTCGATTCTTTGGTTAATTATGAAAAGCATGGAGGGGGAATAAGAGAATGGCACTCAAGAGGGGGAAATCAAGGGAAGCTATAACAACAGGCTCAAAGAAAGATGTTGGTTTGGAATGCACAATGGTTAAGATGTCTAGATAAGAGGATGTAAATTAAAGACATGAGATTATCAGAAGGCTCAGGTGGTAGCTTACAGGAAACCAAGCTTCAGAATCCAGAAATTTCTCTTCTTAGATTTGTTTGGGCGAAATCTATTTTGGAGTGCCATTCTAAGTTTAGTAGGAGCTTCTCACAACATAGTTGTCAGGTGGTGATCAAACATACTTTTTTTGTGTCGATTTTGCTTTCAGTTCTGCAGTAACTTTAAATAGGTCTTCATGACCTTATAACCATGGTCAAAGGGCATAGTTCTGGTGGAGCTTAACAAGGTAGTTTTGGAAACATGAAAATCATTGGAAATCAAATTAGTTTCCATGAGTATGGTGATTTTGGTAGCCTGTGTTGTAAAAAGTAGCTGCAGAAATTGATCATCATCATTATACATTTCCTCAGAAAATGAGTAGGGGTGTTCGGTTAAGAAGATCTTAAATGTGGATATGAAAACTCCCATGGAAATAAGTTAACGTGGGAAACAATAGATATGTTGAAAGGTCAACAATTAATATATGTTATTTGTTTTGTAAGTTGATTTCCATGGAAGGTTCAAATGGTCAATGGTTAATAATTAGCGGCATCTCACATTATCGTGGAAATGCCCATGGATTAGCTTTTTGAGAAGAAATTAATTTATTGATTTTTTGAGTGTTAAACTTAGTAAATTACATTGTGGAAGACATGGAGAAGAAGAAAAGAGAGAAGAGAATATTTTTTCGTATCTCTCTCCCTCTACTAGCTTTTATATGTAGATCATTTGTTGCAATTGATAATCCCAATCAAAGGTACTACCAAATCTTAAAAGATACTACCAATCAAAGATTTTACCAAGTACCAAATTCTAAAAGGTACACGTCAATATATGGTGCATTACAGAGCATGAAGATACTGTTCACTCTCACATGTGTTCCCTCACACGTACGCACAAGTATGTGTACTTTAACACCGAGGAAAAGTGTAATAGTGACGGTCAGTTTCTACAACTACATTTTACAATGCAAATAATGAGAAAACATCACCTCCGTGGAAACTAATTTGGTTTCCAACAATTTCCATGTTCCCAAACGCGCCCTAAACTGATTTCTTTTCAAAAAGCTAATCCATGGGCATTTCTAGGATAATGTGAGGCACCTCTCTTTTTTAACCCTTGATTCTTTAACATTTCCATGGAAATGAACTTATAAAACAAATAATGTTATACTGACTATTGACCTTTCAACATTTCCACTATTTTTCACATTGACCATTTTCTAGGGGGCTTTTATGTCCACATTTGGGATTCACCTTACCCAAACATGCCCTAAGCTAGATGTTGAAACAAAAGTGCATGAGGAGGAAATCAAATGGTGTCAAAGACCTAGAGCAACCTAGCTGAAGTAAAGAGATGAAAACACCTAGTTTTTTCATGGGTTTGAGAATGCAAGAAAAAGAAAAAATAAGATCCAAGTCATGCATGGGGTGCTTCAACCAAGTCAAGCAAGGGATTCCCCGGTGAATGAGTAAACAAGAGTAAGAAAATCTCGCATAGGATTAATTAATCTCCTGAAGGACACACGGCAATAACTACTACTAGGACTTTAAAAATTGGATGGCGGAAGCCCTTAGAAAGGGTCCATGTAGGTTGCAGTAGTAGCTTGGATGTAGTTAAGGGACACCTTTTTAAGGAGCAATGACGCTCTTGCTAAGGTAGACTTCCCCACTTCTGCCATGCGGCAGAAGCTGCGGGTGTTCGGAGCTTAGTTGGGTTTCAAACCCGCCAAGAATACTCCTTTGGGAGTCTTTGAGCACCGCTTTGTGAGGAGCCTTGCGGCTTCTACCATGTGGTAGAAGCCATATTATTTAGGCACTGGGTTGTAGTGAAGCAAAAGGTGCAAGCCTTTTTAGGCATGTGAATCTTGGCTTTGTCAGGGGTGCATTGTGGCACCATCCATAATCATGATGAAGGTTGCCCTGTCCTTGTGGCAGAGGTTGTGGCCTCTTCTGTGATTTTTCATTCTCAAACACAAACACACACATGTGGACTCTCTGAACTCCAATATGGGTTCCACAAAATCTCAAAAAGATAGGGATTGATTCTCCATAAAATCTTAGAATGATAGGGATTGGATCCCTTTATTCCAATCAGTAGTACTTCAATCCTAATCAACACAGTAAGAGTTGTTCCCATGATGACTCATTGGTTTTGCATAGCTGTGTTCCCCTCATAGGATATCTTTTGTGGAAGAAAAACTCACTTATTCAAGCTGGGATCTGTGTCAATCAATCTTCAAGCCCCGATCTCATAATGGTGTACATGCGCAGAGAGTGATTGGTAATAGGGGCCTACAACAAGTTCTAGTCTAAGAAGATTGGATCTGGTGGATAGAATGGTGTGGCGATTTGGACATTTTGCTGATATTACACTTTTCTGATCTTTCGAACTACCATGGAGACCCGTTTTGCAGCCATGAGAGGAGGTGACGAACCGGGGAAGGCAATTTCCCAAGAAGAAAATTGAGGAGGTTGAACAAGTGTCGCGTAAGAGGAATAACAATTTTTCTCCAATTTAGCACATGGGTAACCAAGGAAGAGTAAAAGATCGACCTCTATCAGCTATATGAGAAGAATCATTCACTGTAGTCAAGTTCTCTCCAATTCAAGGGAAATGATACATGCTGAGGGCCTACCAATACCCCATAAGCCCCTGAAGGAACATCAAAAGATTGGTTCCATAGGAAGTGTAATGGCAAACCCCATTCAGAAAGCACATAGATGACTTGAAAATGATCATCATTGACTTGTATAAGGCATATAAGGATTACAACCACTTGTTGTAGTCAGTGTTCGAGTTGTCGGTATCGCTACAAGTTTCGCTGGCCGGAGATAAAGATATAATATCGTTATCGCCGATAATATCGCCGATAACCGGAAATGCAGGGAAAAAGGGGGAAACATGGAGAAAATGATGGAATTTTTCAGTGAAACTCCAGGACATGCCTAAATACACATATTTACATATTCAGGAATGAAAAAATTGCAAAAAGAATGCATTAAATTAGAAGTTTCCATTTAATGGGGGCCAAAAGGCATGCGTTGTCGTAAATAAATCACTTAAATAATAATCAAAATGAGTTTATATAATACAAATGCAAGCTTACAAATTAAGACATGCAATAGTAAATGAATTTTAAAAAAATACAATCTTGATCCAAAATCTCCAGTGGACCACACCACATGAAAACAATAGTAATTGGATATCCACCATTAAAATCCAATCTGTACAAGCGTAGATGGGCTCATTGTATTGTTTATTGGACATCCAATCTGTTGATTAGGTCATACAGACCTAGATGAGGGGAAAAATCAAAGATTATCTTGATCCAAAACTTTTATAGGCCCGAAAAAGTTTTAAATGGTCTAAGTTAATGTGATCCACTTGAGATTGGGATATACCTCATTTTTGGTCTCATACTCTAAAATGGTCTATAAAAATATATGGATGGTGAGGATACAACACATACATCACGGTGGGGCCTACAAAACTTGGTGACATCACCTCAGTAGCGAGTCTCGCTACTCAACATGTCGATAGCTAATTCACGTCAGGATGCGGATTTCTTTCTTCCACTGGGATGCTACGTGGGGCCCACCATGATGTTTATAAAAAAATCCACTCCGTCCATCCATTTTTTAAATATAATTTTAGGACATCAGTAAAAAAAAAATCATTTGGATCCAAAACTAAGGGCTGCTGCACGAGAGGAAATAGTGGAGATTTAGTGACCACCGTTTAAACATTTGTCTGGCCACAAAAGTTTATTATAAAGTTATATTTTGTGTTTTCACTTCATCCCAATCAAAATGAACTTATAAACAGTTTGGATGGCATATAAACATCAAGATGGTGCCCAGGGAGGTTTCAACGGTGGAAAAATCTCTTCAATTTTCATTCTTGTATGTCCACGTTGGGTTTTGGATCCACCTGATTTTTGGTCTCATCCCCTAAAATGATCTGAAAAAATGGATGAACAGGGTGGATTTTTAATGAACATCATGCTGGGCCCTATGTAGTAATAACGTCATGTGAAAGGCTTAATTAGAAATTCCAGATTGCGTACCGAGTTACTCAGTAAGCCTCAGTAGGCTCTTATCGTACTGAGTAAACTCATTTGGGCCCACCTTGAATGTATGTGGTCTATCCACACCGTCCATTCGTTTTTCCATCTAATTTAAGGGGTTGATCCCAAAATTGATGCATATCTAAAAATTAAGTACATCATACCAATGTAAACAGTGGGGATAATAATTTCCACCGTTGAAACCATTCTAGGCTCCACAGTGATGTTTATTTTTCATCCAACCAGTTCATATGATCATACCAACATGGATGAATGGAAAACACAAATATATGCTTGATCCAAAACTTCTGTGGCCCTCCAAGTATTTTTCAATGGTAGACATTCAATTTAACTGTTTCTGGTGGCGTGGTCCATTTGAACATTGGATATGCCTCATTTTTTGGCTCAAGGCATAAAATTATCTGTTAAAATGTATGGACGGATTGGATAAAATAAATAAATCACGGTGGACCTCATCGAGTTTACTCAGTTTCCATATGCGTACGAAGTACTCACTGCTTATTGGATACTCCCTACGCTAATGGTTGGTGCTCCGTGGACCTCAAATATGATGTATGTGAATCATCCATGCCGTCTAATTCATTTTACAGAAAATTTGATGGTAAGAACCTAAAACTGAAGTGGATCAAAATCTCAAGTGGACCACACAGCGATGATTGAACTCTCACCATTAAAAACTTCCAAGTCCGTATTTGTTTTTTGGATCAAGCTGATATTTGTTTTTTGCCTTCAACTTGGTCTGTATGACCTAATCTACAAGCCGTGTGACCTGATCTACATGTTAGATGTCAAATAAATGTTACAGTGGGCCTAAGAGGTTTTTAATGATAGACGTTCAATCATTATTGTTTTCCAATGGTGTGGTCCACGTGAGATTCTCATCAATCTCATTTATGAGAACAAGTATTAAAATGACGTGTAAAAATGAATAGACGGTGTTGATAAAACACATAGATCATGGTGGGGCCCACATAACACTTACGATCACCACTGGGCAGCGTCACCAGCGAAACCGCGTCACGCGCTTGACGCTAGTCACGCTACATAACAGCGGATCTTCCCTTCTTTAAAAAAAAAACCTAAAATCTCGTCGAAGAGAAATCGCCGCCGAAGAAAGGGGGTTTTTGAAAGAGGATTGTTGCCGAAGAAATGAGGATTTTCTTACCTGTAAATTCAAACGGACGAAGATCGGCGCTGTTGATCGAGGGCGTTCTTCCGCTGTTGATCGAGGCATTCTTCCAAGCTCTGACTTCCGATCAACAAGTAGGAGATCTTCCTAGTTCCGATATTTTTTTTCAATTTTTTGAAAGAAGGGTTTTCTTACCTATTTATTTGATTTTTGGGTTGTTGGCAACAATTTTCCCAGGATAGGTATCGCGGTTGGTAGCTACAGTGCGATAATCTCGATATTGTCGGCGATAATCCAAGATTTTTGCCGATATCTCCGATATTTCGCCGATAATCTGAAGAGAAACGAAATAATGGGGTTTCGGTATCGCTGGTCCAGCGATACCGATATTATCGGCGATATTTTGATAATATCGCCGACAATTTAAACACTGGTTGTAGTCAAGTTTTCTCTAACTCAGGGGTAATGATACATGTCGAGGGCCTACTGTTACCCCACATAAGCCCTTGAAGGAACACCAAAAGATAACCCTCAGGAGCTGTATTGCAGAAAGAGACACGGGGAGTTGATCCTCATAATTTGGAGCATGTCGTCCAACTTGGTTGATGAGGTCATCATGATGCCATCTTCTTGGCAAATGACAATGTGCCGATATCAACATCCTAGTGAAATAGAAGTGTTTTTTTTTATTTTTTATTTTTTAAATAATTATTTTATTTTATTTTATAGAGTTGTTTCCTTCACCTGCACTTTTATGTGCTTGGTTACTTGACTTTCGAGGAACTGTGCATCAGAACTCACCTATTCGACTGTCAATTTGTGTCAATATTCCTCCTCACCTCCTCGATCAAAGTCCTGTTGGGTCTTGCCCTCATCATCCTTTGGGCAAAGGTTCCCCTCAATAGGGCTCTCTAGTTTTCGTAGCACATGGTCAAACCATCTCAATCTACTCTCCATTATTTTTTCTTTTCTTAGGGCTATGCTTAGGCCACTTTATGGAAGATCAGCCACTATGGAATATCTGCTTTGGACAACTTTATTCTTGCATAGTCTTCCTAGACAACCATTTCATCATTTTCATCTCAGCAAAGATACCTTGTTCTTCAATCTATGCCCAACGTTCCTTGTCACAACATGATCTTATAGGCCGATGATGGCTCAGCTCAAGCCATACCCCCTGGAGGGTCATATAATAATCTCCCACAGACCGATCACCTTGTCGAAAGTGAGCAATTTCTCTAGTCAACTGAAACAACTTAGCTATCTTCCTTTTCTGTGAGTATGAGGAGGCAATAGTCCTAGATTTCTTTAGTAGTTTCACAGTACATAAATGTCCTAACGCTCGTTTAGTAGACAGCAAGTGGAGTTCATAAGCCCAACAGCTACAGGGGCGAGGCCTTACTACACGAGCTCGTAAGTCAAGCACGGAACGAGCCTTGTCTACGAAGCTTCGCTTCCTCGTCTTGCTTGCTTCTGGCGAAGCTTCTAGCACTATATAATAGGCATTCTGGTATGGTAGGAATACTAATTTGAAGGCCGACCACTACATAGGAGCGATAGCGAAGCCAAGCCGTCAAAAGGCGAGCAGCCCTTATAGCAATAGCAAACGGCCTACTTATAGCCCTATTTTTCTTATTTAGGCGCTACTGAACTAAATTGACTACAAAAGTACCAAAGGCGACCGGTCCATGAGACCGCCTTCTTAACAAAAGGCGAAAGGCCCCCTGTTGCTTTTCGAATAGCCGTCAGGGACCTATGCTATGGGAAAGAAAAATTGGGGTTGTTGTTGGGAGGTCCAATGCTGACACTTACCTGATTTCTGGCTTCATTGAATGAAGCAATCATGATATGATCATCATATTCTCAGCCTCCCAATTTGTGTGAGATGGATCCGGAGATGAAGGATCCAAAATTTTAGCATCAAGATACCCCAACTTCCATTTCGCTCCAATGAACAAACATTCAGGCTGACTTGGACCATTCAAGATAGTTTTCTCCATCAAATTTCATAGTAGTAATTTGAAACCCAGCGTGTTCCAAAACACCAGATCCAGAGACACCCTTTGAATTTGACATTATACTTGATGAACCACTCGCAGTAAGAGAAATTTCTTCATTAGACTTACCAGATGTCCATTGCAACCAATCACCACAAAAAACAAAAAAACAAAAAGAAGAAGAAAAAAGAAAAGAAAAAGATCTGTTCTAGAAATCTCGTTCCACTCTAGAAATAGACTCCTATGGTCACAAACACGAATTTTCTATACGCCGTTCTGCCTCAACTATAACACAGCACCACTGAAGAACAGATCTATGCATAACATAACCAGGGACCAGAAAGCATCTTTTATGCTTTTCAACAACCCCAACAGGCCATACAGTCAGATTATGTGAAAAATTCACCAAAAATATGCAAAGCACAAAATTCTACCAAAAATAGTCATAAATCTTCCAAAAGTTCATCATCTGCTAAAAACAGTAAAATATTGTGGTAGTATTGCGATTGTATCACGGTAAATTAAAATGGTAAAAATGAGTTTCCACTAGCCAACATATTTTGAATGTACAAAAGGCTAAAAACAGTAAACTATTGTGGTAGTATTGCAATGGTATCACAATAAATTAAAATGCTAAAAATGAGTTTCCACTAGTCAACATATTTCGAATGTACGAAAGGCGGAAGAAGAAGAAGAAGAATTGAGAAAACAAAAAAGCATTGCTTGCTAAAAACAATAAATTACATTGACAGTATTGCGATAAATTAAAATTATAGCATAATGGTAAAAATGAACTTCCACTGGCCAACAAATTTAGAATGTAAAAAAGGCAGAATTTTAGCAAAAATGGTAGTTACACTTACGAGTTTCCACTGGCCAACAAATTCGAATGTACAAATAGCTAGAGTCTGCAGAGCCACATAACCCGAAGGTCAAAGTTTGACAAGTTTGACTTGAATGACTCCACATAAGGTCTAGCTTCCGAAGATTTGACTAAGGGCCTTGTTACGGAGGGAGAAGGTGTGGCCTTTGCCTGACACTTTGTGCTTTAGGCAAAACCACTCACAAAATAACAATGCAGCAAGCCAGGGTGTAGAAGGGAAATGTTGCGGAAAGAAATAAAAATATAAAACTTGTAGTATGCAATAGTTCCCATAGTGGGTCTTGATTAGAGATCCAAGGGAGGGAAGAAGAACAACAGTCTTCCCCAACTGCTTAGCCAGTTGACAAATCTTTGTGGTGTGCTCCCTTTCGCGAATGCCTAAGAGAAGACTCTTGAAGCTCCTAAACCTTTGAACTCTTTTCTTTCTTCAATATTCTGCCTCTTTCTCTCACGAATGTGTGGTTAAGGGTGATTTTCAGCTATAGATTTGAGGGAGGAGGTGAGAATAACACAGTCTTCGTTCATCCGTTTGGCTGGTAGACACGTCCTTGCAGCGTGCTCCTTTTGCCAACACCTAAGGGCCTGCCTGGTTTACCATTTACCAAAGTATTCTGGTAATAATTATTTTACAATGGAAAATTCATGTAAGCAGCTGTTTTGATGCTTACAGCTTCACCAAAATCAAGGTGAAGAAGAATGAATTACAAAAAATTAATGGGGACCACTGTGATGTATGTCTCATCCACACCATCCATCTGTTTTATCAGCTCATTTTAGGGCATGGACCAAAAAATGAGGCAAATCCAAGGTGCATGTGGGCCACACCATAGGCTACAGTGGAAATCGAACACCTACCATTGAAAACGTTTTGGATCAAGATGATATTTATGTTTTTTAGTTCATCCATGTCTTTCTTACCGTATGAACAGGTTGGATGATAAATACACCTCACTGTGGGCCCTATATGAATTTCTACTTTTAACCGTGGACATCATTACCCCCTTTGTTTCCTATGTTGTGGTCCACTTGAGCTATCTGCTGAGCCCAAAAATGATCTGTTAAAATGGACGGACGGTGTGGATTAGACACATATATCATGATGGGATCCACAGATTTTACAAGCCACCAACATCCAATGCAATCTCTCTTATCGAGATATAATTACCTCTATATTTTCTCCCCAATCCAAATGCAAATGAAAAGTAATCATTGCATGTTTACCACCATTTACTGTCATAAATGGTAAACCAAACAGGCCCCAAGAGAAGACCCCGACGCTCTTAAATCCTCACTCTACTCCTTAAGTGGAGGCTTTTGGTTTTTCTTATGGATGACTAATGGTGTAGTAGCCAAGGTGTAGTGGTTAATGGTGTAGATGCTGAAGTATGGAGGCTAAGGTGTAGAGGCTTGAGGGTTTGGAGAACCTAAGGGAGAAAACTAGAGGTGTAGAGAAGTTATAGGGGGAAGAGGGATTTCAACTCGAGGCCCCTTGGAATGGAGGGAGAAGGCAAGAACATGAGCCATCAAAATATTACAATATTCGGCGTGGGATTAAAATATGAATTAAAAGGAAATCTAAATGGAAATGGGAGCTATTTTGGGAAGGGAAATGCCATAATGACGTCATGCATATCGTGAGAAATGGATTCCTGTGCTCTCAGCACAATCCATTGTGACACATGTGGGTTGGTATGTGCGAGTTGACATGTGTCGGCAGACACGCGTGGACCCCGGGAATTGGATTTCCATGTCCACACCCTTTTATTGTGGAAGTGTTTGGGAGCTGGGCAATTCCTAAGGTTTTGCTTCTTGAGAGAAGAGAGCAGAGAAGTGGGGCCCTCCGGATCTGGTCTGGTCAAATGGCTTGGACCCTCGTGATAGCTGGGGTCTCTATGGCCATTTTATCCCTGATTTTTCATGATGAAAGAGTCCAGGTAAAAGAGGAAAGTTGATGTTTGGTGGGCAGCAGATTGTAAAGCTTTTCCCAATCTACCAGTTAAAAGCCAACCCCAAATTGCTGGGAGGTGCTGATGATATTTTGCTGATATTCCAGTTTTCAAAAATACCAGAAAAATATTTCTGGTATTTGTTGACATGTTTCTTCACGGTAATCACTTGTCTTTGGGTACTTGTTGGGTTTTGGCATGTGGATATTTTTGGAACCCTGTACATTACTGTCACATTTGTCCTTTTTCACAGCATTTACTACTGCAGTGGTCTACAAAGGCAAGCAATATCGATAAGTGATTGTAACGCCCAGAAAATTGGGGGTCGAGTAGTAACTCAACTCCCGAGTTCCAGAACATCACTTATGCAACAAAATGAATGATGATTGAATGTTGACTGTATTCGTGCATTGAACATGAGTGAGATTAAGCCAAAACAGCATATCATACTCCAGAGACATTTAAATTGCAAGCGGAAGACTGTGATAGACATATAGAATATAAAAATTGTGGTGAGTCTCCAGAGTGTGATAAAGTTACCAGGTTAAATAATTACAAGTACAATTCTAAAATTTACCAAATATGAGGAAGTATAATGTCTTCTATCCCAAGTACCATAGCCCCATCAATACATTACCAGGTCTTCATAGACCTGTCAGAGGGTTATATGTAGGAGAACTCTTCCTCAACATCATAGTAGTAGTCCGATTCTGCTTCATAGGCATCGCCATCACCTGAAACTCAACAATTCTGGTTGGTGTGTACAACACCGTCCCGTAACGTGGGAGTGAGTGATCAACTCAGTGGAACAATAAGGCATAGGTTAACATGTTATCAACTCAGTCAAGCAGTAATGATAAAGCAGTACAATCAACAATTCTAAATACTCTTATTAATGCAAGTATGAATGTAGTCATGATGAATGCCCTTGCCAAACCACCCTCATAAGACATCATCTTACGTTCGCGGATGCATACCTCCCTCAGTGCTCCACATTTACCAGGCACATGCGGTGCGATGATGAGCATGATTACCGAGTAGTTATTAGTCCATTTCAAACAGCAGTATTGGGAAACTAAAGTACGTCCCTTGTATCATTCCCAAACATGATCCATTCTAGGGTCGTCAGTCCTAGTTAATCTCATACGATAATGTATTTCTAGGTCGCTGCAGAGGCTGCCAGGACTGTTACGCACAATGGTTATACCACTCCCCCATCACCTCTTTAACGGTTCATCACTATACAGATACAGGCCTAGTTCATACTCTATACACTGCGGCAAAACTCGTCGCCTCACTGCAAATTCAGAGTATGTTCGAGGTTACTACAAGGGGCTGCCAGGGCTGTTGCTCGCATTCGTTGCACCACTCCCCCATCACCTTATCAATGTAGGCCAACAGCACGAATATAGTGTCCCATACCACCATAATCGGCTCACGAGTCTGGTTGCTCACTGGTCACTACGGGGAGGCACATGGCCCCAGCGTAGGCCGACAACTCGACCACGGTGTCCCATACCACTATGCCCGGCTCATGAGTCTTAGCGGATCGAGGTACCATGGTTAAAAGGGATTACACTGGTAAGTTTGGTACCCTAGGTTCAAGCAGTAGCGTCCAAACATGGTGAACATACATTAGACAGATCGGGTTACTTGACGAGCCTGACTAGCTCGAGCGTACAATCAATTGAACGACATGAATTGCATAAGCACTTCGCGTGGCCTAACCACTGTCGCCAACTGAAGTACGACTCGGGTTCGTCAAACACATCTTACGTGGTGAAATGAATCTCAACCACGATCTCAAGTCTGGTACCGATTGTCTGGACTAAAATCATATCCCAAAAGCAATCAATCCATATTCCAAAGCATGTGGAGTAAAGCATAATAAACAAAGTAAGTCAAGCATGTTAACAAACATGTCATAAAGCATGTTACAAAGCATGTTATAAAGCATGTTATAAAGCACCATATAAACAGGAAATACAAAAACAAGTATTTTATCCATATTTAATATATTCATACAGCAAATAATCATGGCAAACACATTTCCATATTCTTCATCTTTAATCGAAACGGAAAACAGACAACACTTTGTACATGTGTAATTGTATGCAGATCATGAATCTATCATTATATGACATTGAAAGCGTTGAAAACCATAACCTATACACCTAAAGTCCGTACCTTTTTTCGTAGAATCGTAACGGAGTCGATGGATTCGCTAAGCTTTCGTATACGGCAGTTTGGTAACCTATAACATGCTTTCGGTTAGTTATTTCATAACCTAATTTTTCCGAGTCGTTATATTTACCTAAACTTCAAGATTTGTTTCTAACATGAAAGCACTTAAACAAGTTTGAAGGATAAGATAGTGAGAGATGAGATTTGTGAAGGAAAAATGAGGTTTTTAGGAAAATGGTTTGAAGAAGAAATTTGAGACCTTTAAATTGAGTGTTTGAGAAGTTAATCAGGTGTTAGGATTGACCCATTGCCGAAGGACGTCTAATTCCAAGTGGCAAAAATCCGGGATGTTATAGTGATGGTAGTGTGGCTGATAAATTTGCAGGAATCTACTTAATCACTACGGAAAGAACCTTGGTTTAGATTCAAAAAGGGTTCCTGGAAACACTGCTGTTAGTCGATATGCAGAGGCATTGGCTAAAGCTTGGAACGAGTACAATAACAGCAGGTTGGAGGGTACAAATAATGACTCATTTCTTCTCATGTTATATCTGTCTCTGTGATTCATGCTAACTTAGTTTTTTGTGCAGTGCTGTAGTTATGGTTGTTGTTCAACCTGAGGAGCGAAACATGTATGACCAACACTGGCTTTGTGCAGAATTGAAGGAGAGATATCCTTGTATTTGACACCTGATCCGTTTCTAAAGAGAACCTCTGGGATTAGTATTTTCCTTGCAGATCTATTGAGAAGAATTGTCGACCATGATGCACTAGGACTTGTACGGTGTCCTGATGCTCAGTGTGGATGGGTCGGGCCATGGTTTGGTGACCAGGATCTTTAATCTGATGGATCCATATGGGTTAGGATTCGATCTTCTCCCAAAATCTTTGAGAAAGATGACCTTCAAAATGTGGCTTGCTAGTACTGGTTTGGAAAACAAAACAGCAGTGGTCTTGAAGAAAGGCCAAAGATTGGATGGCCAGGATCCCCTCATCTAGAGGAATTTTCAGGAGAATCCACCATCCTTAGCTTGTCCCATCAGTTCAGTGTCTGGATCACTGAACCATGGGCCACACCTGTATGGACTTGGCACATCAGCATGCACGTCTGTTTGTTTTCATCAAACAATCAAAATGCCACCGGGGTCATTTACCAAATTGCAGGACTTCCCCGAAGTGCCGCTTTGCTTCTCATATGTTTTTATTTTGTCCTCAATTAAAATGAAGCCAGATGCATGCACTACAGTATTTCGGCTGCTAGTTTTGGTAAACAAAAATCTTTCAATGATGCCTCCCCTTCAGATTTGAAAATAAAAGAGATAACCTGTTTCATTGACATCAAAGAAGTGGAAATTCTCAATTGTTTACTGCAGAATCTTATTAAAAAAAAGAGAGAAGAAGAAGAAGAAGAAGACAAGTTGACAATTCTAAAAGCTTATCATAGACCGTTCATTTTTACACAGTCATCAAGCTTGCTTTGATGTGTCGGTAAATCTCTTGTGGTCTTAGTCCAAATTTATTTTTCTCGCTTTCCAAGTATTATTTATCTTCAAACTATCCCAATATAGCACTGAAAGCATCGTAAAATGCTGCACTATTGTTGTGCTGGCTTTGGTCCTCTGCTGCTTTAAAGCATTCTGAATTCTTTTATTTCGGCATACTGCAGTATTTACCATCTTGTTGGCATCCTTAATCAAATTCATATTCTTTTCGTCTCTCGGGTGTTCTTTTGATGGTTGTCCCTATTAATCCTTCATGTCATGCATTAGTCAGGGCAAGAATGTTTAGGTGTGTTGTTTAATAATCAGGGTTACTTTGTTGTTTCCACCACTCTGTACAAAAAATTCCCAAAGATAATCTCCTTAACTTTATAACACGCATGGTGTGAAAAGCATTCGGAGAACTTTGGCGGAGATAGACATAGAGGGGAAGGTTCTCCCAGATGGAGCACTCCAAGTGTAAGGAACTTCTTAATTCTGCTTTTTAATGAGTTGGCCTATATTTTCATCAGTGTCTGATTCAATGATTGGTTTCTACTCAATATTCATGTCTATGCTTTCTGATATTCCTAATTTTGACAATTGAAAGCTGTATCCATGCAGAGGCAAACATTTGGTTTCAGTCGTCTATTTCAGAGCTGGGTATTCCCCAACTGATTATCCCTCAGAATCCGTGTGTGATTCGCCTTCTCTAGTCCCTTTTTTTTTTTTCTCTACACATCGATCGCTGTCTTTGAGGCCTGGCAAAATATAGTGACAGTCTTGTTTTAGTTCAGCATGATATCATTAGAGGAATGCTACTATGGTGCACATGCATTATGAAGTTCCATGAAGTAGACTCTAAAAACTAATTATTGTACATGTTGCACTTGTGTGCAATGAACAGGTATGTTAATTTGGTGCACCACCTTGTGGATGGGCCATATCAGAAGAAACAAGGAAAGCTGTAGCATTTGGAGGATCAGTGGCTTGAAAAGGGACAGTAACTCAAAGCTGAGCAGCCGTCATAATCAACAGGAGAAATCCGAACAATTGAGTAGTGAGACATGTCCAATCATTATGATATTTTTCCTGAAGGCCATCGACATGGTGGTCCACCAGACCAACAGTCTTGATCACCATACATGTTTTCCGTCTATACATTGTGGATGGGACTTAATATGACATACACACATCATCATAGCATTTCTCATTATCATTATTCATCATTTTGGTTTTCATCACGCTCATATGCTTCTATTAACTAGGAATGGACAGCGAGGCTACTAATGGAGCAGTCCTCTGCTATAAAATGTCCGTCTATTTCCTACCATTTGGTGGGCATGAAGAAGATCCAGCAAGAGCTGGCAAAGCCCAATGTACTTGAAAGGTAACAAGTTTGCTTTTTTGAGGATTATTCCATATATCCTTTTGTTCAGTTCATTTCTTGAAATTTGTAGTTATATGCAAGTATCTTAGAAACCTCGTCTTCAAACTGGGAAGGTTGAAATCATAGAGATAAGGCTGTTACAACTCACAACTGGCTTGGCTTTGGGTTGACTTGCGACCAGATGTTGAACTAGTTGGGTTGGTCCTGTTGGGCTGAACCTATTCAAGATTTTGATTTTGCTTGGCCACATCTCAGTCCATTGACTGCCCTACATTGGAGAGAGATGGTTCTGAACTCGTATACTGGATCCATATAGAAGATGAATCAGTTGAGTTTTGAATTTCTAGTAAACTAGTCATTATTTGTTGAATCGAGAAGTCTTGCACTAGCCATTTGTGATGCGACCCTGTGATGAGAACTAAGCACCACAACGGTCCCATCTATGATTGTGTCAGTATGACACTGTCAGCTTGGTAGTTTTTATTCCATACTTCAATTCCAAAGGCAACTTAGAAATAAGAGGAGGAATTATATTATCCTTGACTGCGGATATGTACACTGTCCTCAGGCCCTTGGTGTGAGTGGGGCGGATGGTTTAATAATCTAGACCACTGTCTGATGGACCCCACCATTGACGGACCATGTGTGAGAAACTATCTCCCACTTTGGAAGATCCCAATAATCCTTTTTTTTTTTTTTTTTTTTCTTTTTCTCTTTCTCAGTTGAATGTAGAATGCTGCACATTTTCTTCTCAACTGTTTGTGTTGACAGCTGATCGATGGGGATATTTTGATGCATGTTCAGTCCACAATGGTGCCATCAGATCAATGGTCTGGATCATGTATCGCGCACCCCACTTGTACAAACTGAGGGCCTGGGGATGATATGATTCCTGTTAAAAATGACAATGAAAGGCTAATATTACTCCCTGGATCATTTTGGACAAATTCAATTTCATCCTTAAAGTTATCGTAGCATGTTCTCTCTCTTAGGCATCTGCTTTCATTTTATTCTTAGTTATTTTATTTTATTTTTTTTAATTTTATTTATTTATTTATTTTTAAACGTATTTATTTCAGTTATCCATATCATGTTGGTCCCTTTCTTAGTGACTCTACCATATCTTTATGCACCACCTTGGTCATTTTCTTAGTGACCATACCATATCTTTTATGTGCTTCCTGCAGCTAGCTAGCGTGCGTGTGTTTGTTTTCATGTTCACCACTGAATTCTGTGCTTGTGTGTGTGTGTTTGTTTTCGTGTTCACAACTGAATTCTGTGCTTGACATGTGACCAGGTTCCTCGAAAATAAGGATGACATTGAAAAACTACGGAAATGTTTTGCGGGTCTGTGGAGTTTGGTGGACAATTCGAATATTGTGCAGGATGCTATGGAAAGACCTGAACTGTTTGTTCTCAAACCCCAAAGAGAAGGAGGAGGTTCAGATGTCTCTCAAACTCTTCCAGTCCTTGTCCCTCCTTTTTGTTTCCCAAATCTCTAAAAGTGGCCCGTCATCCATCTTCAGGGAATAACATATATGGAGACAGTGTAAGGGAAACCTTAGTCCGGTTGCAGAAGGAAGGGAGCGACGGACTTGCTGCTTACATTCTGATGCAAAGGATATTCCCCACAGCTTCTCATGCGTATCTGGTCCGAGATGGCACTTGTCATCAAGACCAAGCGATATCAGAACTTGGGATATATGGTGCTTATCTAAGGTTTTAATACTTGGAACCCTAGTATGGTTACTTGAAAGAGTAGGATTTTGAAATCCTATTCTGCCCTCATGTGCTAGTGTTGTGTGCATGTGCGAGATTGACACTGTTCATCAGGTCAACCTCACTGCCTACTTTGCGTGGTCCAAAAGTCAGGTTGCTTGGGTCATCAGGTATCACACACATTAGTCAAGTGTGGATTTTTAGTCAATCCCTTTTAACCTTCTTTTTTGGCACACGTGTCCCACATGACGACTGCTTTGACCTACTTTTCAGACCATTGCGCATGCCTGATGAACAGGTTGTCTGAATCTTGTGCATGTGCCCCTATGCAACAAGTGTGCCAATGCAACAAGTGTGCCGTGGTATTCAGAATCTTATTCTTCTCAGCGGCAATTGCATTTCTATAAATCTCATTAAATTCCACTTTTCAAGCTCTCACTTGATGAATAAATACCATTTGATAGTACATCGCTGCAATTTGATGTGATGGGTTGGTGCCTGTAGGAACAAAGGGAAGGTTGTTATGAATGATCAATGTGGTTACCTGATGCGGACTAAGGTTTCTTCATCGAATGAAGGTGGGGTTGCTGCCGGATTCGCTGTATTGGATAGTATTTATCTGACTTGATCAAATTGAGTTGGTGAAGGTAACGTACAATTGGTTTTTGAAATTTGGAGTTCATTGCTAACTGGTTTCTAGAGCTTTGTGAAGCCCATATGCATGTATACCCATGCCCATCTACATGCCAACAGGAGAAAATATGGCATGTGTGCAAGACCTGAGCTATCCACATCAGGTGGGGTGACACTGTAGGAATTGTGGCCCAAAACGTAGGCAGGTCAATTCATCAGTTATGCGCAGTGTAGAAACCTTTCCCCCCCATAGCTGTTCTTTGTTTTGTACTCTGGCTTGATGAGTAAACTGGGCTGACTTTTGGGCTAGGGAATCGAAAGTGGGTCCACTTGATGGACGTATCTGATCTCTCCCCATTCCATATTGGCACACGTGCTTCTATGTAGATCGGCTAGACACATGGGTTAACTAACCCCCAGCTTTCTTTGGTAGTGCTATTTACTTCAGAAGTTGAAATGACCTGAATGTATTTGTTATGAAATTTTGATGAGCTTATGCTTGTGCAAGATTCTGTTGATAAGACATTGGTTAAGCCCACATGCATGTGGATCCTGCCCGCCCACACATGGGCACACGTGCCAATATGGCACACCTATATGAAATCTGAGCTGTCCATTAGTTGGGTCACACTCATCAGCTTGTCTAACGAACAAATCAGGCTCTTTTACTCCTGTGTACAGAAATTGATGGCTAGAAGACCGGCCTTTAGCTGTCCATTTGCTTTATACAGTGTAGCCCATCTAAGCAAAACAGCCTGGTTTTTAGGCTAGAAGATCTAAATAGTTTGGCCCATCTGATGGAAAGCTTGCATCTTGTAAGCACCATACTGCATGTGTGATTGCACAGGCTCCACATGCACGTGGAACACCAAACCTCTATCGATAATGCAGAAAATGATACAGACTTTTTTATTTTTATTTTTTACTAGGGGCTGAAATGAGATTCACACCAGTGGAATGTGGACCAGTCTTCTACAAAGCAAGCTTTATTCTTGTGATGCTACTACATCGGGTGCTGCAGGTTTCAACGGACGGCTTTTATTTGGTGGTAAAATACTGGATAATCCCCACTGTTTTCAAATATAATAAGATGGATATTTGGAATAAAATAAGAACATTTTTTGGTCATTAACGGGTTGGAAAAACCCCATTTTGTGAAAGTTCTGCTGAGGCTACTCACAGGAGTAGGATTCTCTAGTGATACGGACGTGGATGATCTGTGCCAGATCTGTCCATTCATCTGGTCATTTGTGTTATAACCTGAAAATCAAGTAAAAGGATCTAGTAGCTCAAAAAAGAATGGTGTGCTCAAAGATGATTGAGGGTTTTCTCTGCCACCTGCATGTATGGTTTCTGGGCTACTTATTAGTTGGGTCTCACCCCAAACGCACCCACCCCGGGTAAATCTGTTCACAAGCTGGGACCCAAATTGAATTTGAATGGTTTCTTTCTTTGAACCATCCATTTTCTCATACAAATGTGGCCTACCTGATGGGTGGCCATCGAATGCCACAGTGGTATGTGTCGCATTGAAAACCCTTGATTTATTTCTCACTAGATCTTCATTTCTCAACAGAATAATAACTGATTCAGCAATCTTACGCCAATAGCAGAATCCATGAGCTGGATTGAAAATTGAAGGTGAGAGCATTGATAAAGATCTTTGGGTACTTTCATCTAATTTCATTTCACATTCTTTCTTCTTTTGTCAAAGGCATTTTTCCTAGAATGGATTTATGGAACTTCTCATCTTATATGTATCAAGAGCCAAGATGATAAAACAGCAATGCATACATGTTCACAAGTAGAGGTTTGCTACAGGTCCTAGGGTTTAATTTAGGACACATGCCCTTGAAGTTGGGATCATGGTTCTCTGATCCATACCATTAATATGATGGGTTTCAGTGGATGGGGGACCCCAAGATAAAAATAAAGGAAAAACTCCCGGATTGGAACATTTCTACCCTTTGATCATTTAATTCCTTTTCACTGAATATGGTTTGTCTCCTTAATCATTGTTTTGTGGGCCATTGATTTAAAGTTTAGGTTCTTCCAATCTCGAAGATATTTACTAGCTGCCATTAGTGTGTATATCTGATTTTTGGTCTGTATTGTAATGATGGTACGTTATGTCTGTTGGATGGGTTGGATGTTAGACATATGATGCAGGCCCCACAATTCTTGATGTAGTTTCTCCCCTTGAAGAGCACCACTTGGGAATTTAGGTTCCTTGAGGCGTTTCTCGGTAAAGTCCATGTTCCTAAGTTCTGCAGTAAAAATCCCAATTTCTATAACATAGCAAACAAACATGACAAAATGCTCAGTCACCTTTTTTTTTTTTAATTAAAAAAAATTAAAAAATAATAAAAAGCAATGAATCCCACAAATATCTGAAAGTAAAATCATGGGAACATAATAATCAGATCGGTCAATCACAATTTCAAATTGGCTTGCTATCAAATTAATTTTATCTGCACTTAATCTACTATTATGATTGTTATACACATGGATGCAATCACCAGGCTCGAATGGCCGGCAAATATTTTTTTCTTTTTTCCCCTTTTTTTTGGCCTTTCATCGTGGTTTCCAAACCAAACTGACCAACACCAAAAACCTATTGAAAAGAAAAACACATCTGCCTCCATTCATGTTCAGTGACAATTTCATGAGCCTAGCAAAACCCATAGTCCTCTTTTCCTTCCCTCTTAGCTCTCATAACCTGAGAAACAAGCCAATGAAAGGCTCTCTCTGTCTCTCAAGCAATTTCAATTCAATGGAATTGCCTCGAACACCCAATTTCAATCTTGCTCCTCTTCAATCAATTCCCTCCTTTCCCCTTTCTTGGAAACTCCTCTCTTTTCTCTCTCTTCTCATCCTTCCAAGCGGGGCGACAAAGGACGGTAGAGATCATATGGGGCCCATAGATGGTCCACATTGCATGGTTTCCTAGAGTCCAACCTCAACCATGGCTTCCCTTTTCCACTCCAATGTAGGAGACTGATTGTGCCTGGGTGAAGTCTCCTACACCTGCCTTCAATGTTATCCCCACCCAAGCCATGTTGGTTCCATCTATGATCTACAGCTTTTATATTCCCAGCCAACACAAGCAAGAAAGGAGGCAAAGACCCCAACTGATATATCCTCTTATGCTTTTGCACCCCCATCCAATCTTCAACCTTCTTTGTATAACCTCCTTCTCTCCATTTATCAACATCCATGATCATGACCCCTGTATTGAAATAACATGGCTTCTTACCTTCAAATGTTCCTGCCAAAACTGGATCAAGCCAGAATGCATCAGTGAAGTACTTTGTAAAGTTTGCATGGCAATACTCTGGTGCACCCACAACCTTCCCATCAAGGTCTACCTCCCATAGCTTCCTGATGTCGTCCACCACGACGATGTCTGAATCCAGGTAGATGATGCGGCCCACATCAGCAGGGATGAGGTCCGCGAGGTAGATGCGTGCATAGTTCAATGGCTGGTCCAGCGCGAGGCGAATCGACTTGGATATCTTGCCCTTGACGCGGCTCGAGTCGAAGCGGTACACCTTGAAGTTGAGGTACGGGAAGGTGGACATGATGCTGGACAAGAGGACCGGCTCGAACCGTGCGGAGAGGAAGTGGAACGCGACATTCTCGGGGCATGATGTGTGCTGGAGGATCGACAGGACGGCGGCCATGGTCCCCCTGAGGTAGTTGGCATCGAGGGTCATGGAAATGTGGATGTGGTTGGAGGTTGGTGGGTCACACTCGTCGGCGTTACGGTATGCTGGGGCCTCACGGAAGGTGGGCACATTGGTTGATGGCTTCTTGATGAGGTTGAAATGGACGGTGGGTGCAGTGGTGGCCCATTGGAGGAATAGGAGGAAGGACAGGAGGCCAAGGAGTTGAAGGGGGGAGGGGCTCCAAGAGGCCATCCTGCCTTTTTCCCAAGTTGGGCTGGTAGAAGATTTGAGAGCTCAGACAAGGGAAGGAAAATCAGCCATTAGAGGCTGATTTAGAGAAGGTTTTGGAGAGGTTGGAAATGGTTGATAAAAGGGGATACAGGTGGGTGGGTTTGTGAGGAAGGGAAGAAAGGTCGGAGGTGTTTGTGTGGCAAATGCCATGTGGAAAATCACTATTTTCCTCCATTTTTTCAATTTCCTTATATATATATATAATTTTTATTTTTCCTCATTTAAAATTTCGACTTGAATTAGCACCATTGATTATTTTCTTTCGAATAGTCCATTTCATGGGGTGATAATTGGATTATTAGGACCATCTAATCAGTGTGAATTTTGGACTACGGTCTGTCCAATGTGGGGCCGATGATTCCAATGGTTTGGATTGAAGTATGGTAACCGTGTGGCAAGTGCAGAGTCTAGACCTTTTGGGTGAGATTTTTATTTTTATTTTATTTTTGTTATTTCAAGTTCTACATTTGCGTCAATTCCGAGTCGCAGGGAATTTCCTACATGAATGGGAAGGTCGTTTGGAGTACCTGGATTTTTGAAAAACGGTTAGCGTCTGAAAAGCTTGGGATTCCAACGGGAAGCTTACTAGCAAGACTCTTTCTTGATTTGCTCGCCCCGTCTGCCCCACCATGTGATGATCCAGACGGTTCATCTAGAAACCTGCATGGATGATGGTCCATAGGGATAAATTCCACTCACTAGTGACAGCTCCATTCACATAAAAACAACTTGAAAACGACGGTCCAGAAAAGCAGTTTCTAGATCTTCTTTCCACGAACGGTGATGATATCCGGTCAGTGAAGTTCTTTCCATGTTGACCATACTCCAGAAGATTCCAGATGAACGGTCTGGATCATCAGGTGACGGGGGGCAAAAGTTGCCTCTTCCAACTGTAGCCAACCAACGCGAGTTTCCTACAGCACTTTTTTAGGCCGGTGCAGCAAAAACCTCTGTGGAGACCACCGTTATTCTTTTGTAACATCCACTCCGTTAATCAGTTGAGACAGCTCATGTTAGCTCTTGATTCCAAAAATCAGACAGATCGAATACTCAAGTGGGCCATACCACTGTTTCTAGTGGGGATGGGGATGGAAATCATTGCTACCTTCTTGGGACCACAGTCACGTTTATATGCCATCCAATCCATTCATACGTTTATTTACCATCTGGATGAAGGTAAATAAAAAATATCATCCTGATTCAAATTTTCGGTGGGCCACAACAAGGTTTCAATGTTTGATGTTCACAATCCCACCGCTTCTTATGATGTGGCCTACTTAAATTTGAATCTACCTGATTTTTGGGTTCACATCTAGAAATGATGTGTCCCAACTGATGGATGGAGTCGATTTCTCATAAGACATCACATTAGCCCCACAGTTCTTTTCGTTGCACGAGCTGCTTCCTACGAGTGTCCGTAACCAACGGCCAATTCCTAGGAAATTAATCGGAATAGGTTGGGCATATTTTGACTGCTGAAGTGGGCCCAAATCTCAGTGATCTGGACCATTCATGATCGGTTCCCACCATGGATGGACACTTTCTGTAATTGAATGGATAGGATCTGATTACCATTTGGTAGTTCTTGGTGGAATCGATTACTGCCATTGCAAATTCTCTTTCCTAACATCCATTTGTACATTATTGTTCGTGTGGTTAAGATTACTGGATCAGTTGGCTGATCCAATGTGGACCCACCAAATGAATGGTCCAGATCATGGACCCATGCCATGATCTTATGGGCTTTCAGAGCGCCACCAGACAATATGGGGATTTGCATTTATTCTTTAAGAGCTTAAAGGGAAATAAATGATCTCATGTTTCCACTGGACGCGGATTAGCTACTGGCAGGTTGAGTAGCTGGACTCGCTGCTGAAGTGACGTCACCAAGTTCTGTGGGCCCCACCATGATGTATGTGTTGTATCCAAACCGTCTATGCATTCAAAGATATCATTTTAAGGCATGATCCAAAGAATGAGGCAGATTCAAATCTGGAGGGGACCCACCACAAAAACAGTGGGGAGAGTGACGCTCACCGTTGAAACCTTCCTAAGGTCCATCATGATATTTATTTGAGATCCAACCTGTTTATAAGTTATCATAAGTTAACTCAGACACGAAAGAATGGAAAACACAAATATCGGCTTGATCTAAAACATTTGTAGCCCTTAGAAGTTTTTAATGGTGAGCGTCACTCTCTCCACTGTTTTCTGTGGTGGGTCCACTCCAGCTTTGGATATGACTCATTCTTTGGATCATGTCTTAAAATGATATCTCCAAATAGATGGACAGTGTAGATACAATATATACATCACAGTGGGTCCCACAGAACTTGGTGACGTCACTTCCATACCGAGTCTCCACTCAACATGTCAGTAGCTAATCCGGGTCCGTTTCCACTGGGAAGTGTGGTGGGTCCTATGCACCGGGAAGACACGGATTAGCTACCGAACTCGACAGTAGCGGGTCTGGCTACTGAAGTGACGTCACGACGCTCTATGGACCTCACCATGATGTATGTGTTGTATCCACACCGTCCATCCATTTGGAGAGATCGTTTTAGGGTATGAGCCATAAAATGAGGCAGATTTAAACCTCAAGTGAACACCACCACAGAAAACAGTGGGGATTGAACGCCTACCATTAAAAACTACTTTGGGCCACATAAGTTTTCGATCAAGCTGGATGAAAACACATGCATCTCCGGGTGGGGCCTTACATAAGCACTGACCACCAGCCAATGGCTGGTGTTTGTCACAATCCGTTTATTTTTTTTTCCCTTATTCCATTTCTGTGTTAACTTATAAACAGGTTGGATCTCAAATAAACATCATGGTGGGCCCTAGGAAGGTTTCAACGGGAAATCTGGCTACTGAAGTGACGTCACTATGCTCCGTGGACCCACTATCCCCACTGTTAATTATGTGGTTGGGTCATCACTAGGAAGGTTTTGAGCTTTCCACTTGAGCTTTGGATTTGCCTATTTTTCGGTTCATGACCTAAAATGATCTCTCCAAGTGGATGGATGGTGTGGATACAACACATACATCATTGTACGTGTATAAAAGATCTGACCCTTCACATAGGCGACAAATCTGGAGTGGGCCTTAGCTTCATGTTAAATGTGGAACGTTAGGCCATTTTAAACCATCCGTTTGAAACTCACCATTCCAGCGGTTAGGATCATTGAATCAGTGGGGGTCACAAGATAATAAGTGGTCAGATTCTTGTATCCATATCCAAGCCACCCAATGGTGAAATATTCTCTCAATTCCTTTTTGTTTCTTGTGAGAATATCCTAGCCGACAAACGGTGAAATTTCTCTCATCACTTCATTTTATTTTTATTTTTTAAAGTTTCCTAAATGGTTGGATTCTCGTAGGTGAATCCTAGCCGTCTAGTTGTCATAAAGTTACCATGGTAGACCTTATGAATCCTACAGTATGGTTTCATAATGAACATAGATTTTCTACTAAAGCCTTTTGTACGAAGTTCCTGTGTGATGGAATGCTAGATGAGGCCCATTACGATGTTTGTGAGAAATCCACCCATCCATCCACTTTGCAAGCTCGATTCAAGACATGAGACTAAAAATGACTAAAATTGAGGTGGATCCAAAATTTAAGTGGGCCACATGAGAGAGAAAATTGAAGAAAGAAATGCCTATTGTTGAAACCTTTTTGGACTCCACCTTGATGTTTATATGCCATCTAAACAGTTTATAAGGTCATTATCTCTGGGATGAAGTGAAAACACAAAAAGCTTATCCTGATACAAAACTTTTACATACATGAAAATGTTTCAATGATGGTCATTGAATCCCCGATGTTTTCTCTCATGTGGCCCATTTGAGTTTTGGATCCTCTTCAATTTAGGCCGCGTGTCCTAAAATGAGCTCACAAAATGGATGGACAGGATAGATTTCTCAAAACATCACAACATGCCTCACCTAGCATCCCAATGTAAAATCATCCTGGGAAGGGCTTTCGTAGGAAATCTGCATATGTTGTTCAAGGGCACAAGGGCATGGAGGAATTGAAATGAACAAAGCCCTTATATGAAGGGATGGGCACATCATATTTTCCTTTTAAAATCAAAAGCTTACGACTCTCCGGTAACTAACAACATAGGCAGAACTACGCAAGCGCTGCTTACTTTATACACACTCACACCCCACACACACTCACGCGCTCACACCAAAGTGGATTTTCACCACAATGGGTACTCAAACCCCTAACCTTGTGTTGAAACTCTTGTGAGTCTACCACTAACCGTGTGTTTGTTAAAATTACATAATAATTGTGTATATGTTAGCTTGGGCTTGATAAATTTTTTATTGAATAGCTTATTTCGGTAGGGCCTTCACCTTATATTGTCAGGCTGTGCTTGAGTTAACTATAATCTAGACCATTGAAACCCCTAATTATTGGCCTTGTTCAAACCTAAAATATGTATAGAAATAACATGTGATAATCGCATCATTCATGCTTGCTAAAATTAAAGAGATATATCAGTTATTCAATATAAGAGTCGATTGCACAACAGATTGGCATATTCGCATAGTGAGATGAGTAACTTATTCAAGTAACTTGGGAGATACTAAATGTGAGAGATTAAAGCATCATCTATATCAAGATTGATGAATTTAAGTAGAAAGCTTAAAAGTGGAGTCATCACCTTGGGGTATGGATTTTCTTCTTACAAGACTTAGAGGCTAAGAAAGAGCTCAAAGCACCCGATCTAGATTTAATTGGACAGTATAAGCTAACTTTGATTACAACTCTAAGGAAAGATAAAATCCTACACTAGCCAAACAAATATATAGTTCGAAAACTTTATATTAGTTATTGTTTATGCTCAAATTACCATCCAAATTGAGGAGTATGGGCTAGCTCACCTCGAACCTGAGTTAACTCGATAGGATTCGGTTTGACTCAACACGGCTCCACTCGATCGTGAGTACAGCTGTAAATTGGTGAGAACCCGAATGCCACGAGCCAACATTGATAAAGATGGGCTGAATCGAGTGATATCAGATCATCCACAGCCTTGTATTCAATGGACTCAAATGAGTCCACTTAGTGAGGACCCGACAACACTCCCTACTCTCTTTGATTCCTTCTCCTTCTTCTTTTTCCTCTTCTACACCTCTCCTTTTGTAACATCTCGGATTTTTACTATTTTGGATTTCTAAATATTCTTAAAAATTTTCAATATACTTAGCTTACGTTATTACTGACTGACCCTTAACACTCGAGGTGAGCCTATACGTGAGTAGTACTAGTAAAGAACCGCCCAAATTTAATTAATTAACCGTATGAAGCCAACGAATCTGCCCGACCACTTAAACATCAAGTTTAGCCTCGTGATTTGTTCATATAAGGCCTAAATCTAACTGACCTATTATTGACTAATCAAGACAATCATAACTAAATAAAGATCTACTTAAAACCGAGACACTTAGGGGTCAGATCTTAATTAATAAACCAAACTGACCCAGTATCTTTTTAGCCTAAGAACCGACGGTTTATGGTGATTATAATCGAATCATCATTTTATCTAGTTGTGAATAGGTCACACTATGAACTTAGCTAATCCAAATCCTAATTGCGCGCAAGAAATCTCGCTACCAAATTCATTCAAAAAATGCCCTGATTATCTGAACAAGTTATAGACCGCTCGTTAGTGGGCCACTAAACCTGAGACTATAGAAATATATTCGTCATAGTGGGCTTGACGTCCATAGTGAGACATCGAGCCGAGATCGTGTTTCGAATTATTCAATTTAGACTCACATGGGGAGTGCTTGAGTTGTGCAAATACCTTAAATGAAAATCTAGAACTTAAATAAAACTAGCTCATTTCCTATTTCGTAAAGTTGTAACTCCTAGACCGTCAATTCATGGCCAAGTTGGGATACCAACTAAACATATTTCCTTACACATATTCTTATAGTTATAGACCCGATTGACACTCGGTGACCGTCGATCTAGGTTTGGGCCTTTTTAGTTGATTGACATGTCCGATCATCGGATGGTTGTGTCCAAACATAGATCACTTATTGGGACACTTATTTTATGACTCAGATTGACCTGTACACCTCCTGGTGGGTCCCATTAATTGAAAACAATCCCCTATAGGGTTAATATAATGAATAAAGGGCTATTGAGGCCATTTCTACACCATCTGACACTATAAATGTCATTTCATTTCTCACACCTCCCGATACGAATTTTTTCTAGAAATTGGGGAGAAAGAGTGAAAAGGAGAGAGAAAGAGAAAGAGAGGAGGAGAGAAAGAGAGGAAGGTCCTTGGTGTTTGCTTGCACCGAAATTCATTCGACAAAACCCAAGATATTATTGTTTTCCTTTGTCAAATACATACTTACGTGCGATTGGAGGTAAGAAATGCTTCCTACCTCCCATTTAAACAATCTCATCTTAGATTTTATGAATCTTACCTAAGTTTTCTTTGATTTGATTAGGAATTGGTGTTTTTTTCTTAAAATCTCAACCTTGGAGGCTCTAAGTCGGATGAATCATTGCAAAGGTACGGATCATTATGCCTAGGTTTCCATTTATCGACCCTTAAGGGTTTCAGTTAATGATTAGTTGCTTTTATATGAATTTGTACATACTAATATATTAACATCTTGAATTTTTAGTATAATATATGTTATTACTTAGATATGGATGCTCACATGTTTGATGAAATGTCTGAGTGGTGGAATATCTTGCTTTGTCGATACTCACATGCTTATATTACTGCTTAGGTGGTTGTATTACTTTATACGTGTTCACATGCTTGATTTAATGCTTTAGTGAACGAAGTATCCTATAGATACTCACATGTTCGATAAAATGCTTAAGTGATTGTGTAGTGAAACTTATGCTATAATTTTGTGATGTAGTGTTAGTCCATAACGATACTTAGGATTGTTACAATGTTGATTTAGTTGGTTAATCAGTTGAACTAAAAGGGTGGCCCAAGTTAGGGCAGCCACCCTAGCCTTGTTCGACTTGAGTTGAACATGGACGACTGACAATAGTTGGACTACACGTGATGCTTGCAAGCAATGCCGGTTGCACAGGAGTTTTTCCATATCAATCAAATTAGTTCACCAACCGACTGATCATGCATGTTCAAAATGTATGACATGACCAAATAGAATATAGGATACCCTGTTTCTAATGGATGATTCCATTCATAACCGTTAGTGCGATAAGATCCCACTAAGATTCATGAGCCGGGCATAGTTGTATGGGACACCGTTTCTGAACTGTCGTCCTATGCTGGGATGATGATCCTCCCCGTAGTGACCAGTGAGCACTAATAGAGGTGATAGATCATTATTCAAATGACCCCCGTCAAATTACCCGGCTGATGGTTCCGTGCTAGAGTATTGTTCAAATGACCCATGGGTGAATGAAATTGGGCGACGAACCATTTCCTTGTGTGATTTGGTTTTATGTGACAAGCCCGCACCTTAGAACTGAGTGATCATACTCAATGTTTGAGTGACGACCCATATTGAGTTAATCCTAATACATTTGGGTATCATGCCGTATTTTCGAAATCGTTGATTTATAAGATAAACGGTGATACCTAAATTCAGATCAAGGGACGCTGGTGAGGAGCCGCTACGTACCGCTATGAGCCACGTGATTCGAATAAGGACTCATGATATGACGCCGGTATCCTAGCTTCATCAATCTGCTGTATGAATTAAAATTAATAATCACTTGGCTAATTATGCATACCCTAGGATAGGTTGCGATTTGGCGTTGAAATCGCTTGTAAAAGAGTGTTGACATTTGCGAAATAGGAGTTGAAGTTGCTTGTGAATAAGTGTTGGATTGTAAGGTGCATGCATCATTTCATAATCTCATTCGTGCATTTAACAAGAGTATTTAGGAAATGCTTGATGTCTTGTTTATCATTAACTACGCTGATTAAGTCGATAACATGTGCAACTTACAGCTAATGGAATATATTGAGTTATCTACTCACTCCCACCTGAGACGGTATTTTAAAACACCAACCAGGCAATATTATTGATATAAATACTTGCAAGACCTCAGACAGGTAGACTTAGATCGGCTTATGCTACCGCCGTTATGTTTTGGAAGATTAGGCGAAAACTAAAAACTTTGTATTTTAATCATCTTGGGTATGTATATTGTGACTTATATAATCCGCATTTCGGCGGACACGACTTTTTAATTGTACTTTGACTGTTAGACCTATATTTACTGATTTTTGTTATCTCTACCTTGCTTTGGATCCGTTAAATTGAATTATGCTACTCTGATTGTTCGTGTGTGAAATAAATGTGAATCTAAATAAGGTCACACGTGCGTTTTCATTTATTAACACTCAGGAACTCGGGATCAAAGTCTATATACTCGGTTGCCGATTTTCAAGGCGTTACACATTTCCTTCTTCTCTTTTCTCCCCACAACAACCCACAATCAGACCCAAGCCCAACCCAGCCCAGCTGGACTTTGCAAATTTCAACCGAGTTAACTCAGCCACAAGAAACACTCCTACTCCATTCTCTCTAACCTTCTTCCTCTTTTCCTGCTCCTCTTCTTTAACTTCTCCTCTCTCTCTCTATTGAGATTCCTTGCCGAACTCGGACCGAACTCGTCGAGTCGAGTCAGTGCGGTTCAATGGAACAACAACTTGCCCTCTCTCTATCTTTTCCCCTTTTCCTCTCCTTCCTTTGCTCTCTCTCTTCCCTCTGGCATGTCTATCAAGATCTACGGGCCAAAACTCGACCAACAACTCGCCCAGATCTAGAACAACAACAGCTCGAGAACGAGTCACCAACGAACAATGACTTGATCGGGTCGAGGCAGACTCGGTGCCACACCACCTGACTTTCTCCCTCCGAACTTCTCTTCCTCTGCTTTCACTCTTTGGACTACAGAGAATCCGGACCCAGCTTGCGCACGACTCAACTGAGTCGACTCGTGCAGCAACCCTTCTTCTTCTTCTCTCTCTCTCTCTCTCTCTCTCTCTTATCCTCCTTCTCCTTTCTCTCTTCTGGTTCTTTCCCTCTCTCTCTTTCTCTCTCTCTGAGCCTTATCTCATGGCCAGACAGGGTCTGGACTCGCCCCAGACTCGGACCGAGTCAATGTAGTGCGGCGGAGGAGACTCAGTCATTAATGGCGAATCACAACCCAATGAAGCTTTCTTCGTTCTGCTTCATGTGGACTACTCTAGTTGATCCCACAATGCTTCCATACCATTGGTTTCGAAGCTCCGAGCCTGTTTGAGTGGTGGGTTCAAGTTTTGGAAGAAACGACCAATTTTCTTAAGTGCGGCCGCAAGGAATGGAGCAATAAACCTCTTGCTATATATGCTCTTTTTTTAGAAATCTAAGACCTCCCAAAACCATCGGATGAAAAATGGATGGCCAAGATTACACTGGTTTATAACAGCCTCCAAATACGGCTGGCAAAGCCAAAACCGGCTGTAGTTTTTAGTTTGCTAAGGGAGGAAACCCTAAAACTAAGGTGAGATCCGCGGATGAGATCCTATGAGAATGAATGGTTAAGATTGATCCGAAAATGGCTGTCCGGATCGCCAGCTTGGCCTTGAAACGAATTTTTGTTTTCGGCAATTAGTCGTATGCACTCTCTGCTTGTGTCAGGGTTTGTGATCTCACAAACGTGTTTCAATGTGTGAAAATAGTCAGGGTTGAGTTGGAATTTCCGTACAATCACGATGGACGGTTAAGATCACCGGATTGAGTGTTTATGGTGGGCCTTGGTTCGACAAAAAGGGGCATGGTCCATTTAAACTTCCACCAAGTGGGAAAGCAGGAGAAATCTCTCCTTTCGGGTGAGCGCGAGTCAGTGCGCATTTGACTGTACTAACGGTCTGATGCACTGCAAGTGCACGTACCTTGCACACGCACATCACTAATGTGGGGTCCACCATGATGTATTGCAAGAATCTACTCCATCCACTCAATTCATTGGTACGAATAGCACCACGAGTTTAAGAATGGGGCTGATCTAAAGCTCAAGTGAGCCATGCCAAGTGATTTTTTGGTTTTATTGTGGACTTCTATCTATCGGACAGTCAGATCATCTCTAGATCTGATATTCATGTTTCTTATGGATTCCTAGTCAATTATAGAGGGAATTTAATGATTGGTTAAGCATTGATCAGTTAGCTTGTATGGTTTAGATATGGTTTGATCATAAGGCTGTTAAGAATACGATGAACGACGGATCTTATGATTTGAAGTTTAACGTTGACAATGGATGGTTTGATTTGTTTATCAAGGAGATTAAAATCCTAAAAATAAGTTTCTTAGATGGTGTGCAATCCATTTTGGAAATCAATGGATGGATGGCTCAATATATAGGTGAAGATCCTTCTAATGGTTAGATTTAAGTTAGAATGAAAGTGAATGTTCAAAGGAATTAGGTTTCTGTTTATATTAAGTTAGGTCCTCGTGGTAACACTTGAGTACTAAAAAGTACGGGTGTTACAATATATTTGTAAGGAGCATATGCATTAATGACAATATAATCATGACTCTTTGTGTGAGTCAGTCATTTAAGGAAATCGCTTCGGTCATTTAAGTAAATCAATACTTGTTACAATGGGAACCATTAAGAGAAGGTAAAAACTGTCATTCGGTTTTTGTCTCGATCGAGCTGAAGCAATGGGGAGCTGACAAGTGGAAAGAAGGGTAGTTGGATTTAATGCATTTAAGCAATGGGGAGCTGACACGTGGAAAGAAAGGTAGTTGGATTTAATGCATTGGACAATGAGCTAAACGTCACTCTCACCTTTTTAACCAAATGCAAGACAATGTGGGGGGTAATGTTGCACTCTATTTTTTACTGTTCTTGGAAGAACCAATCAGAATGAGACGTGTTATTACACAAAGATTATATAACACTCACGAGATCCACTAGGATACGTGGAGCGTATTTTGCGGAGGTGACAGCTGGTGCTAATTGGGTAATACACGTCATTCGTAAATGTAGCATGATTGAGAAGCTTGAAAGGAAACGTAGTCGAGAGAAAGATGTTGCTATAACAGTTACTGGGACAGGTGTCCAAGAAGAGTCTAGAGTGGTGCCAAAGCGAGTGTTATCGATTGAACATGGGGAAGAAGCATCTAGATGACTATCATAAGATGATTTATAAATAGCAAAGGATTTCAACCAAGGGTCTCACACCAACCAAACCAATCAAATCAATTATCTTATCAATCAATTATCATTTATGTTCCTTAGCATAATCAGTCCTTTTACGTTCTTTGGCGTAACCACTAGCCTAATCTTACATTAGGAGTAGTTGTAATCCAAGTTTATGCCCATACGCTGGACTAGTTTTATCTTAGTACAATCAGTTCTTCTTTCGAAAAGGTGCTTTGCAGTTGCTCCCATCGACCAACTGTAAGTATTTTTATTTATCCTTGTGTTACAAAAGTCCTTTTGTATAGATGGCAAGGTGAAACCCATTTTCAGAGGATGAACCCTACCCTCCGATAATCTCCTTATTATCTCAAACAACATATTGCAAGTGGTTAAGTAGATGACCATTCTTCTCAAATCTCGGTCATATACCCTTAGTTCTAATGTATCTACCTATCTTGGTGCTTGGGGTCAAAGTTCTTCAATAAGAATCGAGCAACACATTCGGTTCTGGAGTGCCCGCACATTTCACACATGGCAAGAATTGTACACCAAGAGACAACAACATGTACATGTAAGGTAGCTCACCAAGCACACTTGTCATGTGCACAATGCCATGTGCATAAGCAAGGATGGTCCACCATATGCACGTAAACGCCACATGTACAAGCAAGGCGGTCCTGCTATCAACCCTACGTGTGACATGTACTAACAAAGTTGGTCCATCATTTGCACTTTCATTCCATGTGTAAAAATAAGCTAGGAATCACCATTTGTACTTACATGCTACATGCACAGGCAATGCAACCAATTTTATATACATGCCATGTATACAAGTATGGCTAGCTCACCATTTGTTCTCACATGCCATGCCATGTATATAAGCAAGGGCCCATCTTTTGCACTCAAATGTTATGAGTACAAGTAAATTGGCAAGGCGGGCCGACCTTTAATTCCTCTTGAGCGATCTAGCTTAATTAATCGAACATGGCCAAAATAGTCTTACGAGTTCACTGGACCATTTTGGGCCTAGCTCGATCGATCGAGCCTAGCCATTGAAGATCCTTTTGTAACACCCAGAAAATCGGGGGTCGAGCACAAACTCAACTCCCGAGTTTCAACGCATCACTTATGCAACATAGATAATTATGATTAAATATTGTCTGTATTAGTGCCTTAAACATGAATGAGATTATACTAAATCAGCATATCATACTCCAGAGACAGTTAAATTATGCAAGCGGAAGACTGTGATAGATATATAAAATATATAAACAGTTGTAAGTCTCCAGAGTGTGAACATGTTACCAGGTTAAATATATACATGTATACCCTAAAAATGAACAAAATGAATATATTCAAAAGTACAAAATAACAAGTGTAATGGCGTCTAATCAGCATCCATGTAACCCCGTCGATCAGATCACGGTCTACATAGACCCGCCTGATAGCTGTATATAGGAGAAACCCTCCTCATTATCATAAAAGTCTGGCTCCGCTTCGTAAGCATCGCCATCATTTGAAACTAAAACAGGGTCCAGTTGGTGTTTAAAACACTGTCCCGTAACATGGGAGTGAGTGATCAACTCAGTGGAACCATAAAGCAAAGGTTAACATTTATCAATTCAGTCAAGCAGAAATGATAAAACAATACAATCAAATATCCCTGAGTACTCTGATTAATGCAGGAATGATATGTATAAATTATACATGCCCTCGCCTGCACTCCCTCTACGATCTTCATCTAACGATCACACATGTCAGTCACTTCCTCAGTGCTCTCTACTCAACGCCAAACGGCACATACAGTGTGGTGTATGAGCGTGATTACCAAGTTCTTATTAGTCCTTTTCATATAACAGGATTGGAAAGCTAAGGTACCTCTCTTGTATTATTTACCCAAACAATGATCCATCTAGGGTTGTCAATCCTAGTTAATCACATACGATAGGCAAGTTCAGGTCACTACCACCAACGCCCTACTAATTGGCAGTCTATTTTCGAAGGCTCGTCGCTAACCTGACTGGGGACTACAGCCAGGCTATACCGAGGTAAGCCTATTTCATACTCGAGGTCACTATAAAGGGCTCGTCACCTAATCAATGTAGGCCGACAGCTCGAATACAGTGTCCCATACCACCGTATTCGGCTCACGAGTTTGGGTTGCTCACTGGACACTACGGGGAGGCTTGTTGCCCTAGCATAGGCCGACAGCTCGACCACGGTGTCCCATACCACCATGTCCAGCTCATGACTCTTAGCAGATTGAGGTACCAAGGTTAAACAGGCTTTCCACTTGTGAGTTTGGTACCTTAGATTCAAGCAGTAGCGTCCATACATGGTGAACATACATCGGGCCAATCGGGTTGCTTGACCAGTTTGACTGGTATGAGCGTACGCTAAATTAATCGACATGGTACCACTGTCGATACTCATCGTACGACTCAGATCCATCGAACGCATCAGATGTGGCGAGACTAATTTGGCAACCCATTGTAAAACATTACCGATTGCCTGGACTACATCGTAGCCCCGAACACACTTCAAGCAATTGTATATGCATGTAGTAACCAAAGTCAACATGTGACAACTAAAATCAAATATAATCTCATTTTGGCATTTCAACAAACACATAATATACATGTTAGTATACATAGGTATTTTAACCATAAAGCACATAGTAGTGAGGTAGGTTACATAAAGGAAACTGTAACCATAGATAAGGGGATTGAGAATCTTATCTCACACCCTCATTACATACATTTAAACGAGCATTTTTTCATTTAGGCATTTTATCAAACACTTAGGCTACGCATTTCAACATACACGTATTAGACTAGTTATAACGTATATCCTAGAAAGCCCTTTTACAAAAGAGTTGCTACATACAAAACAAACATATATTCATAGTTAATAATCATGACAAGCACAGATTCAAATTCCATATTCATTTAGACATTTTTACAAACATTTAGACTACACCCTACAACATACGTAACGTATGTTGGCGATGATAGGAATTAGGACAAATCCTTTCACCAAGGAGTTATCACACGCATAACGGCCATATATTCACGACGAATAAGCATGCCAAGCACGAATCCAAATTCTGTACTCATTCAATCATATCAACAAACATATGGAATACACAATATTCAACATAGTTCATATATATCCGTAAAGTGAAAGAGGCATAGCATTTGGCATGTGAAATGACACCCACATCAGTTATAAATCATTAACCGGCATTGAAAGCCTTGAAAATCATAACCTAAACTTTTATAGTCCACACCTTTCGCCGGTAGACTCGTAACGAACTCAGTTTAGACACTAAGCCTTTGTCTACGGCATAACGGTCACCTGTAACATGAAATAAGTTAGCTATTTCATCACTTACACTATTGAAAACTCTAAAGCAGATTAAGGTTAGGTTTTCTTACCTACGAACGGAATCAAAATCGCCGAAATAACGATATAGACGCGGTAGCTAAGCCCGTGGAGCGATGGGATTGAATCCCAGGAACTCGCTCCTACTTTCTCTCTCACTTTCTCTCTCTTTCCTCCCCTCTTTGCTCTCTTCTCTCTCCTATGTTTTCCAAATTCGTATGAAATGAGAGAGAGAGGGTTTAAGCCCTTATATAGGCCCAGAACTGACCAGAATGGCCCCAGGGCAATGGTATACTTAGGTTATAGCCAAATGTGGGCTGTTTCGATCCAACAGAGCACTTTCGGAGGCCCTTTTTTTTGCGTGCGGTCGGATTTAAGCTCCCTGACATTGGATCTAGGTCGAGTTAAGTTTTTGGTCCGATCGGATTTACAGATCGACCGTGGCGGACCAGTTTCAGTTCAACGGTCACCGGTATTCGATTAGGGCCACAAGTATACTGACATGTGTTAGAAAATTTTCCTGATCCGAGAGTGTAATTAGGTCAAATTCGGACGGTCTAAATTCTTATATTTGGCCTATAAGTGAACGACTCAATTCACTTAAATCTGAGCATGTTTTCTAAAGATATTCACGTTTCTCACACACTTTACCTCGGGCTCAAGTTGTGCGTTTCTGGATACTATCTGAATTTGATTTTCGAGATGGTTTTTAAGCCCAACAAGGTGGTCATAATCGTTTAGTTTCGTGGTAATCAGACTTTCGACGCGCGGTCCAGGTTTGATACGAAGTTTCAAGGTGCTCTCGAGAGCAACTGGGTTTAGAGATTTATCCTAGATTATAGGGTAATATAGCGTTAATGATTCTACAAGTTTTGAGTCTTGCAGTTCATATTTAAAGTGGTTCAAGCTAATTTCACAGCTAATCTAGTTTATCACTTAGTTAATTTCGTCTAATTTCTAAAGGATTTGGTCCTGAGTGGTTTCTGCCTGAGGTAGTACTCGGGTCTTTGTACGAATTTTTCCGGGACGTTACAATCTACCCCCCTTAAAGAAAAATTTCATCTCCAAAATTGTCTAAGAGTAATAAGTAAAGGTTTTTAGGTTAGTTCTGTTGGTTTCAGGTTTATATACGTGTTAGGGTATATAACAATTACACTAGCCTAGCTCATAATGGTCTACCCCCCTTAAAAGTTTCTACCTTTGAGGTTTGGAAACAAATGTCCAAATCATTATTATCATGCTAAGTGTTTGATGATAAAGTTTACCTAAAGGTGGTATGTTCTACCATTTATGATTGGGCTAATACGGAAAGTCAGTTGTGGTAGGCTCGAACCCGATACGTCGATTGCCCGCCTGGCCAGGGCATACAACACATTGTATCCCTTCCTAATCCTGATGGATCCTGGTCTTTTGCTTGGTCAAAGCAGTGAGTCCCTTGGTAATCATCCAGGATTGAGAATTGAGTTAAGCCGCGAATGCCTCGTACGAATATGGTTCTGAAATTCCAAAATCTGATCATCCTAAGTATTGAAGGAGTATTATAATTCGCTAGGAGGTTCATGTCTCATGTCTATAAGGTTGTCCTTTGGATCTTGTTCAACAAGAGTTCTTGTTTACCCTATGTTTAACTTGGTGGATAATAAGTTCTTTCATGGTGCCCATAGTCAAAAGGCTATACTAGAAGGGTTTTCAATCTCCTAAAATTATATTTGTATGTCACCATTTCAATCATATGACTAGGGGGTTATGGGCAGTTTGCACTTCGATTACGTTAACTTTAGGAGGGAAGGAAGAGTCAAGAGTTCTAAAATATTTCAGAAGCTTGGGGTGTTAGCAACATAAGGCCGCGGAAAAGGAAAGAAGAGGGACATCTCTTCGACGCGGTATGAACCTTGAGTTTACAAGAGAAATAAGAAACTTATAACATTTTACTGTAGTCCGTCTCTAACATGAGCTTACGGAGTATTAAATTATGAAACTCAATCCTACCCGAGGGTTCTAATTTAATTGTACAAAAAATAACTATATATATATATATATCTTTACGTATAATCAAATTTAATCACAGGATAATTCCTAGTATGATTATAAATAATTCCTAAATAGACACCACATATGAAAAGATATGACCAGCCTATTGGTAACTCGAAGTTGTAGAAATTTTTCGTTTCAACCCTTCTATTATTTACAACATATTTGCCACCTACAGTACCATATTATTTTTATAATGTGTATAGTAATCCATTGTTAGGCCTATTATTTCATACGAATTGGTTTAATAGACCTAGTGTCTACCAATAAAAATACAGGTGTACCTTGAATGTGGGCAGTGACCTCAAAGGTCAAAGGCGCTGCAGTTGTTGACTCAGGTACTTCAGCTGTAAGTGCATACACACGAGCTTGTTGAGGATGGTCTGTTTGCGCTGCCATAGGTCATTGAGGTGGCCTATTCTAAGGTATAGGCGATTGGTAATATGGTTGCGCTGGTGGTGCAGATCGTAGGGGTGGAGTCGTTATACCACGTGATGGCTGACGGTCAATCTTCTAAGGTAGCATGACACCGTTGTCTTTTATCTTGGTGAAACAGAAGGGGTCAGTGTGTCTGCCTTTGTTCCAATATGTACATCAACATTTCGCTCGCCTTTGCTGGGTCGATGGAGCCACGAGCCTGGGAGGCGAGTCTACATGTGGCCTCTTACCTAGGACTGACCGGTGCTGTGATTCATGTTGAGGCGTCAGGCCCATTGGTATACGTGTCTTAGAAACTCTGTCTCCATCTTGTTCAACTCGCAGAGACGCGTTGACTAGCTCAGCATAATTAGGAATGCTAGCGCAACACGTCTTAGTGCGGATATTAGGCCGCAACCCATTTGAAAAATGCCGCATTTTCATCGATTCATCAGTTAGTATCAAAGGAGTGTATCTGGCTAGCTCCGTGAACCTGTTCTCGTACTCTGCCACTATCACACCCCCCTGTCGGAGGCGAAGGAACTCTCCCTCCTCATGGTGGTACGTGAGGGGAAAATATTTCTCATGGAAGCGCGTCTCAAAGGTGTCACGTCCCAAACCCAAAAATCTGATTCACAGGAATCCTGATCATCGAATCCGGTGTCGACAGCCTCCGTAGTACCCCATTCTCGGCTCCTAGTGTCCATACGCCAGATTCCGATCCTGGGATCCTACAAGATTACCCAATTCACAAAGGCAACATCATCATCAAATATCCACTAATATAATTATTTGAGTGCAATGCTGAAAGGGAAATACATAAATCAAAAATCAAGCTTCAGAAGACCGCTGCACGCTCCAAGCTCAACATTGCTGCAACCTAACATCACCTGCACGCATCTATCGTGCATAAGCTTATAGAAAGCTTAGAGGGTGGTGTAAGTGTGTGCACAAAGTAAGTGTCAAGTATTCAACGCAATATCATAATCATACAATGTCGAAATAGGCGTAAGGTTATGAATCATATGTTATCAGAGTAAGCGAAAATACTGACAAGTCCATGAGTCAAGCAATATCCGAATACGCAATATAGATCAACTATACAAATGAGAAACAATATCGAAATACGCAATACAAATCAACTATGTAAATGAGGAATCATAAAGAGTCAAATATCAGATGTTGTATATAAACCATATAAATGCAGAGACACCGATAACCCAAAATGTCATATGTCGCGGATGTAATGCAATATGCGGTGCGAATGGAATGATCATGCTGGAGCGTGAAGTCAGGATGATAGTACGTGTATCGCAGGCTATGGGGTCCATCACAAGAGACTTCTATCCAAACCAGTCCCATACCTAAATTTGGATAGTCAGACTCAATGTGGTAAACTCCTGATCTCAGGTTAGTCGCGCGCCCAACCGAAATCCTGGCCATGCGAAGGTACACGTAATAAATAGTTGCGTACCACCGGCCCGAGTGGGTAGTGAATGAATGAATAAATGAGTATGCAACTCCTGCTCAATAACTCCACATATCAGTACGGTTCCTCTCTAGGATCATCACCGGGGTCTAGTACACTCCAAATGGCACTGCCCCTCTCCCAGTAGCACAGTCTAAGTGAGCGTAAGAAACCTCACTATCCGCCTGACCAATAGTCGGCCAATACCTATCCGGCACGTCGATAGTGGACCCATTCACGAGCTGGTCAAACTCAGCCTAGTATTGCCCCCTACCCTCGGGTGGGTAAGGCCACACCCCCTCCCAACCGATCACCACACAATGGGAGACGCGGCCTCCTGGTATTCGGCACTCAGGCGTTCATGTATCTACTCGGTCTCGACGTTGGGGCGTCTCCTGGCCACGGAGGTTTAGGAATTTTCACCCAGGGACATCTATGGCGCCCGTATGCTAGAACCAAACATTTTCGGTGTCCCATCTGGTCATCCAAGATATGCCTGTGGAGGCTATGACCCTGATGTCGCTAGGGCGTACAGTAATCATAATGCAAGATGCATGAGTCATACAATCCAGTTATGCATCAATCCTGTGCATACCGTGCGCTCATGTGAGGTAACCTCCGCTTATCAGGGAGTTCTCATAACAACATGCTCAATGACATATGCAATGATCAACCACATCTCATAACAAACATACAGATGATGCGTATGGGCATGTATCATGATGTTATGCTGTCACATACTCATAATCGGTATCAATAACCGGCATCGACAATCAACCTCGACAATGTGGACATTTAACCAACATTGCCCTCGAGGAATAGCCCTCATAGATCCTAATATATAGTGGACACATGACCTCACACAAGGGTCAAATATAAAACACCATGGATCCCTTAATACACACCACGATAGGACTTTCACATGGGCCTAACATACATCACAGTGGGCTCCTTCGCCTGGCCCTCAGATGCATCCCAATAGGCCTCATCACCTAGGCCTCAATATACATCACATTGGGCCTTAGACAGAAGCTGAATACATGTCACGTCGGGCCTCAAATACGAGTCACATATACATCACTTCGGGCCCCGACAATCGGAATCGGCAATCGGTCATGACAAATAAGAATCGGTAATCGGTTTCGATCGATAATCGGCCTTGATAATCAGCATATAAACAAGGCGGGGTCCATAGATGGATGACCAATCAATCATAATATAAAGATCGGCCCATGGCCGTGGTCATATCAAATCTGATAACACAGAGCCATTCGTTTATGGCGAATGGGGCCCACTTATTTGGGTTAATCCACTAAGGGAATGATGAGAATGGGCCTAACAAGGCCTAAGAAAAGGTCACAATGTGGACATCCAACCATCGTTGCCCATCAATGTAGTCATTTAACCAACATTGCTCCTAAGGGGTGGCCCTCATAGGGCCAAACATATAGTGGGCCCACGGCCTCAAACAAAGACCTAATATACAACACAATGGGCCTTACTCAAGGGCCACATATACACAACAGGTGGGCCCTGCACATGGCCCTCAAATACATACATGTGGACCCTACACATGGGTCTCATATGCATTAAATGAGCCATGTATTTGGGCCTCGAATCCATGCATCATGGGCCTAATACATATCACAATGGGCCTTGCTCATAGGCCACGAATACATCACAATGGGCCTTGCCCATGGGCCTCAAATTCAAGCAGATGGGCCCCATCAATGGGCCGCACCAATAAGCCTCGTATACATCAAGTGGGCCGTATCAATGGGCCACACCAACGTGCCTCACGGGTGGGTCACAAATATATCAAGATGGGCCATAAAAACATCAGGGCGGTCCTCATGGATGGCCACGAATACATCGAGGTGAGCCTCATCACATGGGCCGCACCAAAAATCATTTCAGTAATTGTAGGTGTAATATGTGTATCACTGTACACATGGCCCACATATGATGATCAACACTGTTCAAACATTGTCTAGGTAAACCAGTAAACCAGTACTGTCCAAACATTATCCATGTAAATCGGCGCCGTCCAAACATTGTCTATCTAAATCAGCGTCGTCCAAACATTGTCCAGCACCGTCCAGCGCAATCTAGACGGTGTGGATGAAATAAATACATCACGGTGGGTCCACGGATGACATGGATAAAACACTTACATCAGGGTGGGGTCCACGCAAGTGGCCACCCTACCATGGTTTAGCTCATGCGCGGATTAGGTGTGCATCCCATATATGTCAGATGTGCATTCAATGTAACCCATCACTCATGCATGTATTACTTGCATCCATGCATGTACAACAAATAACGTGGTGTCATGCACATTACTACCCACTCATCATACATGTACACATGCATATAACTATTACATGTACTAAATAGACATGCATCACATGAGTGCATACACATGCCATGGATTCAAGTCAAACAACATGCCATGCATGCATGCAATTTGTCACCCATAGACATGCATCACACGAGTGCATACACATGCCATGGATTCAAGTCATACAACATGCCATGCATGCATGCAATTTGTCACCCATAGACATGCATCACACGAGTGCATACACATGCCATGGATTCAAGTCATACAACATGCCATGCATGCATGCAATCTGTCACCCACAAATAGCATGGGCCCACTCCACTACTAGATGGTGCTCTATGGACCCACGCATGTATCTCCTCCAAGCGGACGGTGTAAATATAATACATATTTCATGGTGGGTCCCACCTTCTGATGGAAGGCGCACCAAATGATCAGGTCCACAGAACTTGCAGCGGGAATACAACAGCTACTACTGCTGGTGGGATGCAAATGTGGATGGTCTGGATGCGACACAGATGGACGATGGAGAGCACATACGTCATGCTAGTCTACAGAATTTGCTGACATCAAAAGACAGTAGCTATATTACTGGTGTGGGGTCCACAGCACCATCCAAGTAGTCCAGCACCATCCAGATGGTCTGGACGGTGTGGATGAAACAATTACATCACGGTGGTCCCACGAAATCAGATGGACGGATGGATGTACTGCTTGTATAGAATACATATATCAAGAGGACCCCACCCATCACCGTCCAATCCAGGTGGACGGCTGGACCAAACACACTATCAAGGTGGGGCCCACAGCACTATCCAGATGCTGCCAGAACAGATGGACGGTGCGGGGGAGGAGGTTACGCACGTGCAGCATTGTGGGGTCCACGTGAGTGGCCCACCAGCTGCAGCGTCAAGCTGCTGCTTGGGTTTTTTTCCCTGCATACAGTCCAACAACGTCTGCTGCTGGACATCCAATAACTGGACGGCTGGATGGACAGGTACCGCATGATGGGGTCCACGTCCTGATGATGAACGGACGGTATAAAATACATATATTGTGATGGGGTCCACGCGGTGGACGGTGTAGATAACACCCATACAGCATGGTCGGCCCTACTCAACACGTCTAGATGGACGGTTGGACGAAACAGATACACCACGGCGGACAGCAAGCTAGCTAGGCCAGACCCACTGGATGGACGATCAGGATTTACTAATCAGGTGGGCCACATCATCACCAACAGAGAGAGAGAGAGAGAGGAGGAACGTGAGTAGAGGAGGGACCCCGCCACTATAGGTCCCTCTTTAAGCAATGCATACATCAAGATGGGTTCCACATGTGGGCCCTCAAATCACAAAATCAAGTAATGAAATCACCCACCTCGAGATCTCTCCTTCCTTCTTCCGCTAATGCATGATAGAGTCCCAAAGGGACAATTTCAACGGTTGAGATGAGTTTAGGATGGTGGGATCGGGTGGTAGAAAGGTGGGCCACACTACTCTCTCCCATGGATGCCATGGACGTGAGTTGCTCCCATGGAGCTTGGGAGAAATGAGAGAGAGAGAGAGAAGTGGTGAGGTGGAGTGATGGGATGAGAGGGATGGTGAGTGATGTAAGGGGGTACTTTGTTGTAAGAGAAGTTGACTTTTGGGGAGGGTGGTTGTACTTGGGTATGGGTGTGAGTGATGGGAGTGATGTGTACTTGATTGATGTGACTGATGTGATGTATTGTAGAGATTCCCTCGATATTTACAATGTGCGGCGTTTTCCTCGAACTGGACGCGGGCTCACATCTCCTGGCTTGGGTACCGGCTCGGCGCGTAATATACGGCATCAAAACCACGGTGACGGCGCGGTAGCAATGATACGGGTTTCGAGTCAAGCCAACTCTGGAAAATGGGATACGTCTTAGGGTTGCGCGCAACTGCCGATAACGGATCGCGGGTCGCCAGAATTCGACTGGGAGAACCGAGGAAGCTTACGGAATAGTACGGGCCTCACAAAAGGCCTCTCAGGTCCACACATGTCCTGCGGGAGCCGTTCATAGGATGCTCTCCCACCATAAACTAGCCTTCTTCTCAAACATGAAGGTGATCAGCTCAACCTGTTTTGCCTCAGTGCAATGTAGCGGCATCAACATCTTAGAAATACGATCTAACCAATAATCAGCTTCCTCGGGTCTGTGAGTACCCGCGAAGGTAGGGGGTTGCAAGCACTGGAATCGCTCAAAAAGGCCGTTAACACTCGCATTCCCAGCAGGGTGCACAGGTGGTGCGAGTGGAGCCACACCCATACCCTGGGCAAGGATCCCCGCGATAGTAGCCAGAAATTGCAGCTGCTGTTGTTGCTGTATCTGCTGCTGCTACATCAACAACATCATTTGCTCCAACCCATCAGGAGGAGGAGCCGACTGAGATATGCGTGGCGTCAATGTGGACGCACGGTTCTGTTCGGGAACCGGTGGTGTATAAGGTGTTGGCCCATGGGTGGGGCCAATGGCTGGTTGTGAATCTGACATTGTCTCAAAGTCCGGGCCCAAGCTAGGGTCCGTATGGCTACCGTTCAAGGGAGATGCCCTGTCAATCGATTCGCCAATCGTAAGACGTGCCACACTCCAAGTGGCCTTAGTTGGCATTCCCTATATACAACAGAGGGTGCAACTCATGTAAGATTTAGCATAATAACACCCAGTTCCTCAAACATCCTACACATTTCATGGCAAACGAAGCAGCATGCATTCCATGTAACAAAATGTGTCACGATACATGAGATATAGTTTCACATGAACCATGACAGAAGATGTATGTGAGCTAGTTTAATCACAGCCTTAAACAACAAGCACACCATCAACCTACCCTACTACTAAGAAAGCAAAGAAAACTCAAGGGCGACTACAACATAAGACTAGTTGTCAGAATTTGACGATGGAGGAGGAGCACCCTTGTCCTGCAGACAACACAGACTAGCCTTCAAGGTGCGAGACAACTTCTTTAATTTATGTTTCATGGAGGCCTGATTCTCATTGACCTCTTGTCTCAAGGCGGCCTGGTTCTCTTCAATCTGAGCCAGGCGGGCTTCCAGGGCAGCCTGATCATGACAGTCTCTCTCGGTAGCAGGAGGAGGCTCCCCACCTGAGTTTTCGGACCCCTCCTCTTCTTCACCACTTTCGTCTTCTATTTCATTTTCTTCCTCTTCTTCACTACTTTCTTCCTCTTCACTGCCCTCTTCTATCTCATCCCCGAACCCATCAAATTGGGCTCGATGTTGTCGTGGCCCAATACCCATGTTGTTAACCGTAATGTCGATAATGAAGTGGATCGGCGCAAGAAGTTCTGTGCCAAGTCTGTAGCCGAGTTCACGAGCAAGCTTGCATATGAGTCAGCCGAATGGAAGTGAGATAGTAGTCCTAGTAGAGCACACAGCCAAAATTATTTAACGCAGTACATACGTAGGCGTGCACAACTTTTCTCCCTACCCAGCTCGGTACAGAAAGTCTACCATCAGGCGTATGTACTCGCTGCGATTGCTCCATCTGGGGTACACGTTGTGTGTGAAGATGTGGTGGAGCATGCGAATGTCGTCGGTCCTATTGCATGCTAGGAAGCTATTGTTTGGATTCCAGTTGGCCAGTTGGCCACAAAAGAATCGCTTGCGGCGATCCCTCTCATGCGCAGTCCTAAGACTCTCCTCACCAGCATGAACATCTCCAAGTGGCATTCCCATGAGTCGGGCTATTAAGCCCCCTCAACTGTGGCATTCCGCCTTCCCACGAAAATTTTTGAACTGCAAAGGCTCCAACGTAGGCTCTCGGATGTGGGCGTAGAAGGCTCGAACAGTGCCCATATATGCACGAGACTTTCCCTCAAATACGGGACCCCACCCAGTTCCACCAGGCAGTCCATTAGCAGATAGTCTCCAAAGAGCCTCTCGTCCACATGTGCTTCAAAAAGGGCCCTACGGCTCGTATATCTTCCATAGGACAAATCAGCTAGTAAGGTTCTTGGGAGAGGAGCCTGGGGATCAAGTTCCCGCTTAGTCTGTATCTCTCGTTCAACGCTTGAACCTGCGGCAACGCCTCTTGGCCTCCTTGAATGAGTAGGGCGAGTAGGCCCGACCTCATCCGTAGGAGTCCTCTTCTTTCTCATGAGGGAAAGAAGCATGGAAATGGAGAAGATGGCCGTCACAAGTTCGAAAAGGGCCATGAAAAAAGGAAGAAAATAGGAAAATGGGATGGTTTCTTGAGTTCCTACAGATTTGAGACACAAAGTGGGGTTTGAACGCTCAAATGAAAGGGAAAGAAGGAGAGCAACAGCTGTGGAAGAAGGTTTTGAAGGGGTGGTGTAGGTGGTGCACGAAAATAGACAAAAAAGTACTTGGAGGGGGGTTTGAGTGGAGATTTGGGTGATTTCTTGAGTAAAAGAGAGCTTGAAGGGGTAGGTTATGAAGAGAGAGAGAGAGTATTGAGAGGGGTTTAAACTGACCCAACCCACATCAATAGGCCACGCAATGCCCTAGAGGAGTCGGCCAGAACTGGCCTGCCTGGCCAGGCCGGCCAGGCGGAGAGGCCTAGGGGAACCGGCGAGGCCCTCGCCGACTTCTGGACAAACCAGCGATGGCTCGCCAGTGGGACGAGGTCCTCCTGCCCCCTAGACCCTAAAAACATGCGGGACCCACTCTAGGTCTGTAAGACACATATCCTAGCCGTACCATTCCGTAGGCCTCTACGGTCCTCCAGGTGAATTTCGGTGACTCGCGATCTGTCATAGGCATTTGCGCATGATCCCGAGTCGCGCGTCGTATTCCAGAGTCGGCTCGACCCAAGACTTGTACCTTAGCGACCGCGCCGTCATCGCGGTTTTGATGCTGCGTCTCATGCGCCAAGGCGATACCCAGGCCAAGAGATGTGGGCCCGCGTTCAGTTCGAGGAAAACGTCGCGCGTTGCAAAACCCAAGAGAGATTTCAAATCATGTCCCATCAATCCCATCAATGTCAAGTACAACACATCAATTAACCCATCACCCAACACATCACTCACCCCATCACAACCCATACTTCCTTACACAACAACCCCAAAAGTCAACATTTCCATCACATCTTCTCTCTCTCTCTCTCCCATCCATCACTCCATCCCATCTCCTCTCTCTCTCTCTCTCTTAATTCTCCCTTCTCTTCCAAGCAACCAAGGAGAACCCAACGTGCAAGCTCTCCATGAGAAAACCTTGGTGTGGCCCATCTTCCTACCCCCACATCTTTCATCCTAACCCTCTAAACTTCATCATCCTCCGTCAAAGTCGAAACCGAGGAGCTAGGGATTTCATCGGGCCAAGAAGATCGAAAGGTGGGTGTTCTTAACCTTAGATCGTGATTTGGTTGTAGGGCCCACTTATGGTGGGACCTACTTAATGTATGCTTTGTATTGGGTGTAGGGATGGCCCATAGTGGCGGGGTCCCTCCCCTTCATGCATCTTTATCTCTCTCCCTCTCCTTTATTTCATGGCGAAGATGAGGCTTTGTGGCCCACCCCAAGGAACCCCACCGTGATATATGTATCCTATCCCGGCCATCCACCAAATGGGCCCACACCGATGGTGAAATCCCACTACAGCGTGAGTGTGGTGGCGTGTGTGGTGGACGCTGCTGCCAGCGCCTTGAGAACGCTGCAGCAGGCAACATTCAGTTTGCTTTAGTAGAGAGGGGAGTGTGGACCCACAACATGCCCCACTCATGATGCTTGTATTTAATCCACACCGTCCACCCTATCTTCCATTTCATTTTAGGCGTTGAGCCAAAGAATGAAGCTGATCCAAGACTCTAGTAGGCCACACCGACTAGAACATTGTTTTAACAATTAAAATTTATTAGGACCTATTGTGATGTTTCTGTTTGTCGAAAATATCCAACATTGGACTCGTTGGGTGTACCATGAGCCCTAGAATCCAGTAAATGGAGTGGATTATCCTGATATGGGCCCCACCTATGAAAATTCTTTGTATATAAAAAATAAAAAAAAAGTAATGCATGGGACGCCGTTTATTTGTCGGCGTCCTTCGGACGCATTTATTCTTTGTCGGCGTCCTACGGGCCTCTGATGACGTGCATAAAGAAGCGGCGTCCCTCATTGCCTTCTTTAAGGGTGAAATGGAGGGCCCCACCACAGGCTCCACTACTATGTATGTTGCACATCTATACCGTGCATTTGGTAGGTCCCCCTTGGGATAGTGGGCCCCCCCAAAAATCAACGGTATAAAGAACTCAGGTGGCTCACATCACAAGAAATAGTTGAATTGAACATCTGCCATTGAAGCCCTTTTTGGGTGTCACAGGAGCTTTGGATCACTATGAAATTTGTTTACACTCTTCACCCAGATCCGTGTGACCATATCAATGGGTTGGATGAAAAATAAACATTATAGTGGGCCCCACATGGGACCCACTGATGTATGATTGTACCCACGCCTTCCAGTGAGCTGGAAAGGTGGAGTCCACCGTGATGTATATTTGCATCCACGCCGTCCATCCTTCTAGCAGCTCAGCAGCCGCACGTGTGGTTTGATCCACATCGCCCATTAACCATGAGACCCACCTTTGCTGTGTGATGAACGTGCAGCATAGCTGCTTTGCCACATCTGCAAGTGTCATGGCCCCATCATGTTGCGTGTCTAAAATCCAGACCGTCCTTTTATGTGGGGGCCGCTGTGATGCACGTGTGGCATTCATCTGCCACGTGTGTGGACCCCACCTTGATGTATGTCCTAGATACTCTCCGTCCGTCCAGATTAGGAAGCCCTGGACGCTGGACGTTTCTGTCCTAGTCAGGTGTATTGTATTACATAATATAATATGTATATATCATGTTATATATAATATAATATAATATAAATACATACATATCTGCATTGTATGTGTGGGCCACACCACGTGGACCCACCATGGTATATATATGTTATATCCTCACCGTCCACAGTGGGATTTTTCATGATGTATGTGTTTTATACCTGCCATTCAAGGCGGTGGGCCCTGGCACTCACGTGTGGCATCCGCACCGTCCATCTGAGGATGTGGGATCCACCATGATCTAAGTATTTTATCCATGCTTCTAGACCCCACCATATTGCATGTGTTGTAACCATAACGTCCATTTGTTTAGGGATGTGAGACCCACCGTGATATTTTCATCCACACCTTCTGGACCCGTTTGGACGGTGCAGGGCGCTCCACCATGATGTACGTACCTTGTACTCAGCCGTCCATCTGCTGGATGGCCGGCAGCTTCAGCTGATGCAGATGACGCCAGCAAGCTTTGTTGGGTTTGATCATGGGGCGTGTGCTATATCCAAAGCGTCCATTCGTTTTGTCAGATCATGGGCCCACCCTGAATTATATGTGAATTTTATACACCATCCAGGGTGTATGAGTTTTATTCTGACCATCCATCTGTGTGGACCCGACGCATGAGGTATGTGCTATATCCACACCGTTCAGACAGTGCTGGACGGTACAATAATCGTTTGGACGATGCGGTGGGGCCCTGCCTTTATGTATGTATTTTGACCCACATCGTCCATGTGTTTAGACTGTGTTGGACAATGTTTGGGTAGTGCTATGAGCCTCACAATGTTGTATGTATTTCATCCACGCCGTCCAGCAGTTTAGGACGGTGTTGGACAATCTTTGCACGGTGCTAATCTTCACGGGCAATGTTTAGGCCCACCTGTGACGAATTTAAGGCCCATTTGCTGTGTATACGGGCCCACTTGCTATGTATAATAGGCCCATGTGATGGGGCCCACCCGATGTGTATTATAACCATATCGTGTGGTCTAGTGGGGTATGTATTAGGCCCATGTCGCATGGCCCATTCAATGCATATGAGGCACATGTGCAAGGCTCACCTGTGATTAATATAGGCCCTGGTGCAGGGCCCACCTGTTGTGTATTTGAGGCTCATGTGATGAAGGGCCAATGTGATGTATTTGAAGCCCAAGTGCAGGGCCCACCTGTAGTATATTCAAGGCCCGTTGATATATATGATTTTGTCATGATATATGTAATGATGTTTATGTGGGCCACTCCTTGGGAGCAATATTGGTTAAATGTCCACATTGATGGGCAATGATGGTTGAATGTCCACATTGTGACCTTCCATTAGGCCATGTTAGGCCTATTCTCATCGATTCCGATTGTCGTGACCGATTGTCGATTCCGATCGGTGATCGATTTGCCGATTCTGATTATTGATCGATTCCAATTGTCGTGACTGATTACCGACTCCGATCGGTGACCGATTTGTCGATTCTGATTATTGATCGATTCCGATTGTCGTGACCGATTGCTGACTTCGATCGACGTGACCAATTGCCGACTTCGATCAACGTGACCGATTTGCCGATTCTGATTATTGATCTATCCCGATGGTTGTGATTGATTTGCCGATTTCGATTATTGATCGATTCTGATTGTCGTGACCAATTGCCGACTTCGATCGACGTGACCGATTTGCCAATTCTGATTATTGATCTATCCCGATGGTTGTGATCGATTTGCCAATTTCGATTATTGATCGATTCTGATTGTCGTGACCGATTGCCGACTTCGATCGACGTGACCGATTTGCCAATTCTGATTATTGATCTATCCCGATGGTTGTAACTGATTTGCCGATTCTGATTATCGATCGATTCCGATTACCGTGGCCGAATGCCGATTCGATTATTGAGGCCGATTTCGGTTGCTAAGGCCAATTGTCGTGACCTATATGATGTACATGCGACCCGTAGTTGAGGCCCATTATGACACGTAGTAGGCCCATGATGCATACACATTTGATGTATTCGAGACCCATGTGTAGGGCCCACATGTCATATATTTGAGGCCCGTGGGCAAAGCCCATTGTGATGTGTTCATGGCCTATGGGCAAGGCTCATTATGACATATTCATATATGGCCTATGGGGAAAGGCCCATTGTGATATGTATTAGGCCCATGAGCAGGGTCCACCTGTTGTGTATATGTGGCCCTTGAGTAAGGCCCAACGTGTTGTATATTAGACCTTTGTGTGAGGTCGTGGGCCCATTATATGTTTGACTCTATGTGGCCATTCCTTGGGGACAATGTTGGTTAAATGCCCACATTGTCGAGGCCAATAGTTAATGCCGGTTATTGATACTGATTATGAGTATGTGACAGCATAGCATTATAATACATGTCCATACGCATCATCTGCATGTTTGTTATGAGATATGATTGACCATCGCATATGCTATAGGCCAGGTTGTTCATAGGGCTCTCTGATAGGCGGAGTTCTCCCATATGAGAGCATGGCATGCACATGATTGATGCATGACTGGATTGTTTGACTCATGTATTTTGCATTGTGTGTTATGATTACTGTACGCCTTAGTGACATCAGGGTCGTAGCATCCACAGGTATTTCGTGGATGGCCAGATGGGACACCAAAAATCTGTTCTACATGGGGTGCTATAGATATCACTGGGTGAAAGTCCCTAAACCCTCTTGGTTCTAGAGGTTGCTCCAACGTCTAGACCGAGTGGATGCATGAGCGCATGAGGGCCGTATACCATTAGGCCGCATCTCCCACTGTGTCATGGTCGGTTGGAAGGGGGTGCGACCTTACCTGCCCAAGAGGAGGGGGCAATGTTAGGCTGAGTCTGACCAGCTCGAGGAATGGGTCCGCTATCGACGAGCCGGGCCCGATATTGGCAGGCGGATAGTGAAGTCTCTTCCACTCACCTTGTTGCGCGTGATGGGGTGGCAATCTGGTTTGGAGTGTAATAGACCCCGGTGATTTCCCAGAGAGGAACCGTACTGATATGTAGACTTATTGAGTAGGAGTTGCATGCTCGTTCATTCATTCATTCACTATCCACTCAGGCTGGTGGTGCGCAACTAATTGTTGTGTACCTTCGTTATGACAAGGATTTCGGTTGGGCGCGCGACTAACCTGAGATCAGGAGTTTACCACGTTCAGTCTGACTATCCAAATTTAGGTATGGGACTGGTTTGGATAGAAGTCCATTGTGGTGAACCCCGTAGCCTGCGATACTACGTACTATCATCCCGACTTCACACTCCAGCATGATCATTTCATTCGCATCGCATATTGCATTACATCTGCAGCATATTGCATCTTGGGTTACTATGTTTATACATATATATGGTCTAGATACGGTTGATGTTATTTATGGACTCATCGGGATCTGCATATTACATCGCATTCTCGACATTTGATAATTGGCCTTTTATGACTCCTCATTTGTATAGCTGTTCTATATTGCGTATTCTGATATTGATTGACTCATGGACTTGTCCGTGTTTCCGCTTACTCTGTTATCGTATAATTTATGATCTTGCCAGTATTTCTGTTTACTCTGATAATTCCTGCTCTTGTCAGTATTTCTGCTTACTCTGGTAATTCATGATCTTGTTAGTGATTCTATTTATTTCGATATTGTACCATTTATGGATTACCAGTATTTTTGGTAATGTATGATGATGGCATTGTATTGGACACTTGACACTTACCTTGTGCACACACTTTCACCACTCACTAAGCTTTCTATAAGCTTATGCACGATAGATGCGTGCAGGTGGCGTTAGGTTGCAGCAGCGTTGAGCTTGGAGCATGCAGCAATCTTGTAGAGCTTGTTTTATTTATTTATTTATGTATTTCCCTTTCAGTATTGTACTCAAATGAATATATTAGTGGATAGGTGATGATGATGTTGCCTTTGTGAATTGGGTAATCTTGTAGTTATGCTTATTATGAGTTAAATATATATAAAAAAAAATCCTCCTTGTAGGATCCCAGGATTGGAATCTGGCGTATGGACACTAGGAGCCGAGAATGGGATACTACGGAGGCTGTTGGTACCGGATTTGGCGATCGGGATTCCTGTGAATCCGATTTCTGGGTTTGGGGCGTGACAGGGTCCCCCTGGATATGCCCCGTTAGGCCCCCGACTCCATTTTGAATCGTTACAGGTCATTTCGAGTATTTTCTAATGTATATTCGCATTTATCGATTGTTGAAGGCTGGGATGGGGTACATCGTGATCTACACTCGTCGATTGACAGCGTAGAAGTGATCAGGGATCATTTCATGTGATCACGGGTGTGTACGAGCCCGATCTCGGCGGTCGATTTCGGTAAATTTCGCCAATTGGCGAAACTGGGAATTCTATGCTTGTTTCTACGTTCTATCGAACCCTCCTAGGTCAAAATGCATCAGCATACGTCGTGTAACCATAACGCAGGTCCAGTTTAATCCAAATCATGCTCTGATACTAACTTGTAACACCCTAAAAATCGGGGGTCGAGCACAAACTCAACTCCCGAGTTTCAACGCATCACTTATGTAACATAGATAGTGATGATTAAATGTTGTTTATATTAGTGCCTTAAACATGAATGAGATTATACCAAATCAACATATCATACTCCAGAGACAGTTAAATTACGCAAGTGGAAGACTGTGATAGATATATAAAATATATAAACAGTAGTAAGTCTCCAGATTGTGAACATGTTATCAGGTTAAATATATACATGTATACTCTAAAAATGAACAAAATGAATATTTTCGAAAGTACAAAACAACAAGTGTGATGGCGTCTAATCGGCATCCCTGTAACCCCGTCGATCAGATCACGGTCTACATAGACTCGCCTGATAGCTGCATATAGGAGAAACCTTCCTCATCATCATAAAAGTCCAGCTCTACTTCGTAAGCATCGCCATCATCTGAAACTAAAACATGGTCTGGTTGGTGTTTAAAACATCGTCCCATAACGTGGGAGTGAGTGATTAACTCAGTGGAACCATAAAGCAAAGGTTAACATGTTATCAATTCAGTCAAGCAGTAATGATAAAACAATACAATCAAACATCCCTAAGTACTCTGATTAATGCAGGAATGGTATGTATAAATGATGCATGCCCTCGCCTGCACTCCCTCTGCGATCTTCATATAACGGTCGCGCATGTCAGTCACTTCCTCAGTGCTCTCTACTCAACGCCAAATGGCACATGCAGTGCGGTGCATGAGCGTGATTACCAAGTTCTTATTAGTCCTTTTCATACAGCAAGATTGGGAAGTTAAGGTACCTCTCTTATACATTTACCCAAACAATGATCCATCTAGTCGTCAATCCTAGTTAATCACATATGATAGGCAAGTTCAGGTTACTACCACCAACGCTCTACTAACTGACAGTCTATTTTCGAAAGCTCGTCGCCAACCCGACTGGGGACCATAGCCAGGCTGCATCGGGGTAGGCCTATTTTATATTCGAAGTCACTACAAAGGGCTCGTCACCTGATCAGTATAGGCCAACAGCTCGAATACAGTGTTTCATACCACCATATTCAGCTCACGAGTTTAGGTTGCTCATTGGACATTACGTGGAGGCTTGTCGCCCCAGCGTAGGCCGACAACTCAACCATGTGTCCCATACCACCATGTCTGGCTCATGAGTCTTGGTAGATCGAGGTACCAAGGTTAAACGGGCTTTCCACTTGTGAATTTGGTACCTTAGATTCAAGCAGTAGCGTCCATACATGGTGAACATACATCGGGTCAATCGGGTTGCTTGACCAGTTCGACTGGTATGAGCGTACATTGAATTAATCGACATGTTACCACTGTCGATACTCATCGTACGACTCGGATTCATCGAACGCATCAGATGTAGCGAGACTAATTCGACCACCCATTGTAAACCATTACCGATTGCTTGGACTGCATCATAGCCCCGAACACACTTCAAGCAATTGTATACGCATGTAGTAACCAAAGTCAACATGTGACAACTAAAATCAAATATAAATCTCATTTTGACATTTCAACAAACATATAGTATACATGTTAGCATACATAGGCATTTCAACCATAAAACACATAGTAGTAAGGTAGGTTACATAAAGGAAACTGTAACCATAGATAAGGGGATTGAGAATCTTATCTCAACACCCTCATTACATACATTTAAACGAGCATTTTATCATTCAGGCATTTTATCAAACACTTAGGCTACGCATTTCAACATACATGTGTTAGACTAGTTATAATGTATATCCTGGCAAACTTTTTTACAAAAGAGTTGCTACATACACAACAAACATATATTCCATAATCATTCAGACATTTTCACAAACATTTAGACTACACCCTACAACATAGGTAACGTATGTTGGCAATAATAGGAATTAGGACAAATCCTTTCACCAAGGAGTTGTCACACGCATAATGGCCATATATTCACGACGAATAATCATGGCAAGCACGAATCCAAATTTCATACTCATTCAGTCGTATCAACAAACACATGGAATACACAATATTCAACATAGTTCATATATATCTGTAAAGTGAAACAGGCATCGCATTTAGTATGTGAAATGACACCCACATTAGTTATAAATCATTAACCGGCATTGAAAGCCTTGAAAACCATAACCTAAGTGTTTATAGTCCGCACCTTTCGCCGGTAGACTCGTAACGAACTCAGTTTAGACACTAAGCCTTTGTCTACGGCACAACGGTCACCTGTAACATGAAATAGGTTAGTTATTTCATCACTTACACTATTGAAAACCCTAAAACATATTAGAGTTAGATTTTCTTACCTATGAACGGAGTCGAAATCGCCGGAATAGCGATGTAGACACCGTAACTAAGCCCGTGGAGCGATGGGATTGAATCCCAGTAACTCGCTCCCACTTTCTCTCTCTTTCTTCCTCTCTTTGCTCTCTTTTCTCTCTTATGTTTTCCAAATTCGTATGAAATGAGAGAGAGAGGGTTTAAGCCGACCGGAATGGCCCTAGGGCCATGGTATACTTAGGTTATAGCCAAATGGGGGCTGTTTCGATCCAATAGAGCACTTCTAGAGGCCCCTTTTTTGCGTGTGGTCGGACTTAAGCTCCCTGGCATTGGATCTAGGCCGAGTTAAGTTTTCGGTCTGATCGGATTTACAGATCAACCGTGGTGGACCAGTTTCAGTTCAACGGTCATCGGTATTCGATCAGGACCACAAGTATACTGACATGTGTTGGAAATTTCCCTGATTCGAGGGTGTAATTGCGTCAGATTCGGACGGTCTAAATCCTTATATTTGGCCTGCAAGTGAACGACTCAATTCACTTAAATTTAAGCACGTTTCCTGAAGATATTCGCGTTTCTCACACGCTTTGCTTCGGGCTCAAGTTGTGCGTTTCTGGATACTATCTGGATTTGATTTCTGAGATAGTTGTCAAGCCCAACAAGGCGGTCATAATCGTTTAGTTTCACGGTAATCGGACTTTCGACGCGCGGTCCAAGTTCGATACGAAGTTTCAAGGTGCTCCCGAGAGCATCTGGGTTTAGAGATTTATCCTAGATTATAGGGTAATGTAGCGTTAACGATTCTACAAGTTTTGAGTCTTACAGTTCGTATTTAAAGTGGTTCAAGCTAATTTCACAGCTAATCTAGTTTATTACTTAGTTAATTTCGTCTAATTTCTAAAGGATTTGGTCCTGAGTGATTTCTGCCTGAGGTGGTACTCAGGTCTTTGTACGGATTATTTTCTGGGACGTTACACTATTATATCCTTTTTTTATATAAATACCGCGTTCGGATCTTTGGGCAATTCATTGATTTTGGTATTTTAAAGACCCTAGTGCATTCCAAGCTCTACCAAACTTTTTAAGATCTATGTCATTGAGATTCATGCTTTATTCTTAGTAATTATTCACTCTAATGAGCATTCCATGATCCTCTACAAGAAGATCATGATCTCAAGCCTTCTATAGAGTTTAGACACAATTTCTATTGAAAAATCCTAATATCTATCAATCTCTAGAGTGTCTATCAAGGAGAATCTCCTAAGAATTCAACTTTCCATTAGTTATAGGAGATTCTACCCAACTCCCATCACCTTGGTCGCCTTAAAAGAGCATTATATGCAAGGAGTTTGACCATGAGAGTTAAAACATTGTCAACGCATCGACATCAACGATCAATGGAGCAATTGAAGAGCTACTTCAAGTACAGGAGAGCTTTGAAAAAGTGACTCATGCACGGCACGTCAACGGGGCTCAATCCGACAAGTAAGGTTGTCATCTGTAGAGTCCGTATACGCTCATTCCTTGTGTAGGATTGAGTATAAGAGTTTAATTGTCAAACTCGATTAGGTCCTTGTATAGAATATAAATCAAGTTCTTATGTAGGCCACCAACATAAAAGTGTATGTGTAGGTTCTTGTGTAGGACCATAGTTCATGGCAAGCCTATAAAATGCCATATAAGTCTCCGAGGAACCAGTCCTTATGTAGGATTGTAAAGGTTAGAGGTGAACCTTATTTAAAACCTTCGATAATGAAATTTGGTACACTCATGGGTTGAATGCATTTGTTAGGAGTGGAGTAAAAAAACTGAATCAATATACATATTTGTGTTTGTGATTATCTTTTGAGCACTTTTCTAATTATGCTTATGTGATTAATTGATTAATTATATGTATGCATGATTAGATGAATGTTAGGATTTGATAATTAGCATATCTCATATGCACATGTACAATATTATGTTTATAGACTATCTGTTTCATTGAAATATGATTTGTATTCTATGTGAATGCATCCACTATAAGCTTGGAAGCCTTAGTGTTAAATTGTTTTACTTAATTTAATTTGAAAATTAATTTAAGTAAGCAATTGTGTGTTAATTGGCTAAAATTTTATTTATTCCTAATCACCCTCCTTTAGGACATAGCCGTCATTCTATAACTTTGCTATAGTTCAATATATATAGAACGCGAACCCACCACCTTACACAATTTCATTCAAAACTTGTATTTAGATGCCTATAAATTAAAATATTAGGAATCTAAATTTAATTACTAAATTAGCTTTAATATCCCAAATTAATTTACATGGGATATTTGACAAAATAATTGTAACAAGCTCATTGACATATATACTTTAACAAAAAATGATGAAATTCTAGATCTTAAGTGGGCCACAAGCATAAGGATAACCAACATGCAACTTGCTAATATTTTGTAACGATCAATTTACATGGGCAATGTTTTGACAATTCGGATCATTCCATTGATGTAATTTTAGTGATGCAGCTGATAATTGAATTGTCTCGGGTATCGTGAACCTACCATATATATAACTTATATAATGGATTCACTCGATATAATCCTCATTGGTCCAACACACTAAAAAGATTAAAAAAATATAATAATTACTTGACGCCAAAACCATTAGGGTAACAGGAAATTCATGTTGACCAGATAACAGAGGATCCCGACTCTACATATAATGGATTAATAACCTAGCAACACCTTTGTTACCCCTCCCTTTAAAAAGGGAGCCAAAAAATGGCATTTCACTCCTATTATAATGAAATCATAATAGATATGTGAAATTTCAAAAACATCCAAACCATGTATTTCATTCACTATAGATTCTATTTACACTCAATCTATGATGCCAAACTTTTGGAAACCAAATGCATTCAAATACACCCAAATCAGTGTTGCCAAACTGCCCATCTTGAGTTTCAATTTTTTAAGTTAAAGGGTATTCTTGTCATTTAAATAAAAACTACTAACACCTCTCAAAGTAACAAAGGGATGGGAGCTTATTTACATTTTATAAACTAAGGGGGAGGTGTTTGCAATTCTTTGAAACCAGAGGGTAGGTAATTACAATTATCTTCGTTTTCTTCTCGTGTGGCATTTTCCACCATTGCCATTAGAAGATGAGACATTTCTACCCTTTAAGAAAGAGACCGGCCATTTCGCTTTCTTTTGTAAATATTCTTCCTTCCAAGTGATGATGCAATGCCATTATTTTTGCAAGCATGAGTTTGTGGGTTCAATCACTCCTAACGAGGGAAGGGTACTTTAGGAATCTAAATTGTAAACATTCACGAGGAATGCTGAGTGAACTTGCACATGTGCACTCTTCCAGTACTCGGTTCTCACGTGTGTGAGATCCAAACCCCTCATCAGACAGGCCCACTGAGTAGATGGTTTCTCTCAAAAATGTAGGTGGGTCTGACCTTCATGTGGGCCACAAGTGTACAAAACAAATGAGCTGTTATGAGAAATTGACTAATGGTCCAAATTCATTGGATAAGTGTGGCCCATCTGATGATCAGATCAATCTGATTTTGAGATAAGGCATCTGTCCAGTGGAATCCGCCTAATCGAGCGTCTTGGATCATGAATACATTTGCCAGGAAGCTGTGTATCGAAGGCGGGAATACTATACTCGCGCCACCTCAAGGATCATTCCTCCCCCTTACATAGGGCTGAATCTGACCTGGGCCCATGGGTTGGGTCTAGGCCTGTGTTTTAGGCCCATAATGAATTATGGTCGATATAGTCTTAATCCTGCCTAAAGGCCCGATCGACCGATTATTCAGTTTGGTGCACTTAGTGCGATAGGCTGGGCCATGCCTAGATATGGCCCTTCACGCATCGATTGGACTTCAATATGCTTCAGCCCAGTAATGGCCCAGTTACACTTGAAAGTCTCTCTCTTAGGGCTGTCGTTGGGGTGGCCCAGCCTATAGAAGCCGGAGTATAAAGTAAAACCTAGGCCTGAGCCCAACCCAGGCCCATAAGGGGACCAAAAGAAACAGATTTGAGACCTGGCCAAGCCCGAGACTGAGCCCATCCACCCAATTGTTATGCAAGATCTGGGGTGTTCATTAAGTGTGCCCCACCATGCATCATACATGACAAAATGCGCTTGAAACCCTAAATAGGCTAGCCGAGTCCGGCTTGGGCTAAGCCCTCTTAAACACAGACTGAGGTGAGCCACCTACTTTGATCCAAGATCGGGACCGTTGATTAAGTGTGCCTCACCATACATGGTATATAACAAATAGTCCTTGAAAACCACGAAGTACCAGGACAGTCCAGTCTCTGGCTGGGCCAACAGGCTCTTTGATGTGGCCCAAGCCCAGCCCAATTAATAAATGCTTTAATTATAGGCCCAGGAAAGACCCGAGCCCGTTAAAGAATAACGGGCCCAAAAGCCCGTGGGCTTTCATGGAAAGCCTCTCTCTCTCTCTCATTTGAGGTAATGATGTCTGGTAACACAGAAGATTGAGATTGTACAATGTATTAAGAAGCCCTTAATCAAGAAAGTTCAAAGATGCCGGATGTGCTACACTCCTCTCTTAGTCTCCCACCATTTAAACAACGGTCCTGATTCATCCTCACACGATGGCACCAACATACACCTATCCATACCATCCAAATTAAGGTCCCATTGTGGATGAATCATATCTCTAAAATCACACCGATCAAGCAATCCTAACCTTCCAATCATAAGTATTTAAAGGAATGGTTACAAGTAAAATAACAAACGGTCCAATTCAAAATATAAAACAAAAGATAGTTGACATTATCTTCTCAACACAAATTTTCATCTACCCTCTAATCGACACTAAGTTAATCCATTCATACGGTCTGGATTTCCATACAACCATGCCATGCATGACTTTGACAAGTCCACACCATATTTTAAACGGTGGAGAACTAACATAAGAGTAATAATCCACGTTGGAAGCAACCTTCGTTGGTCGACTCTCCTTACAACACAAAAGCCTAATCACTCTCTTTTATCTCACATCCCTTTATTGGGAAAAAAAAGCATACATTCCTTACCTTTTTATTATTGGGTGAGTACCCAAGAGCTTCCAACTTACATTAGGAGTCTTTTTTTCTCTCTCTCTCTCTATCAATGACTCTCTCTCTCAGTCTGCAACCCAAAAGGCTGGTTAATGAGTAGAGTCAGGAGGTGTGGAAAGTTGCTTATAAAACTAATTCTACCATAGGTTGGACACATAGTATGGTATAGAGGGGACATGATGGCCTCCATGTTTGCATATCCATGCCTGACAATATCAAGGCTTTGAAAAAAAGGAGAGTGGATGAATCTCTTGAAACTCTCAGTGTGCTTTGGTGGGCCCACCTTATCACATGTATAGGGAGCATGGTATTTTTGTAACAGTAACGGTGGCCGTAACGCCGTAACGGCAATTGCCATAACCATTAACGTTACCGTTTTGTATTAGTCACATCATTGTTTTCAATGCGTTAATGGAAGATATATTAATATAATTAAATGCTCCATGTGGATAAGTATATTCCAATCTGGACCACTAGAGTGTTGGGTGTGTAAAGATAAAAAGGAAATTGTTGTGGGCCCCACATAATGTAATTTTACGATACCTTATATATCTTCAAATAACCATCTTGTATATTTAGCATCATGTGTATACCCCGTGTGTGTGTGTGGGGGTAAAAGGTACTATGCGCTCGAGTTGATGAGAACGTCCCATGAGGTCGAGTTGTGTGGGCCCCACCATGATGCATTTTCGACAAGCATCATAGTGGGGCCCACACACCTCACGCATCACGGTGGTGCCCACACAGCTCAACCTTATGGGACGTTATCATAAGCTCGAGCACATAATACCTTTTCCCACACACACACACACACACATATATATATATATATAGCACAACTTATGTGAACCTTTTGAGAACTCATTATACATGATGTGAGTTCAACATTTAAACGGTCCACGTGATGAAGCACTTCATGAAACTCTCGGGCTCAACTTTTTCTTTGATTCAAAACTTCAGTGGGAAAAAAGAAAAGTTTTCTCCCTTGATTTGCATCTCTCTTTGCTATGGCCCACCAAAGTTTTATATCAAGGTGAACATTGGTTCTTGAGGTTTCATGGGCTGATGCATAACATCGACTGTTCGGATTAGACGCCCATAAAACGTGTGCAAAAGTGCATACGTGTGCAAGTGAGCATGCGTTTTTGTGTGTGGGTGAGTGGGGTCCGTTCTTCGTTATCCTATTAACCGACAGTGGCCCCATTGTGGTTGGAACATCGTGCGAAATTAGCCCCAGTATGATGGTTTTAGCTGAATTTGGAGGACCCATGATTTCCTTTGGACCGTCCATTTTATGGGAACCAATTAGATGGCTAGGATGATCTGATCTGCATGGTTTTGTTTGATGTGCATGTATGCCACGTGTACAGTCCAAATTCAGGAAAGGATGCATGGCTTACGAGGTCGTCTAGTGGCCCGAGAGATTTACATAAACGAAGGGTGATCTACGTGTACTCTGGTGCATGAACCCAGTGCAAACGTATAGGCGCACGTGCACTGAATCGTATATACGGTTCATCTACATGGACGTTTCATTGAGTTAAGACCATGCGAAAAGGGAAAGAGTTGTCGGTGTGATCATTAGTGGTTGGACACTCCGCCATTTGTGGGGCCCACCATCCATGATTATAACTGTCCATCCTGTGGACCCCACACCAGATGGTCCTTGCTTTGAATTATTTGATGAATCACAAAATGGCTGGCAGGTGAACTGTTAAAACTAAATATAAAAAAAAAAAAAAAGTAAAAAAGATTGACGGTTCAAAATCTACTTGCAAAAGTCCTTTAATCGATGGACAGATTGATTGATGGAGAAACAGTTTATAAATTGAACGGTTCGGATTACAAAGGGCACATTCTCATATTCTGTTGTAGTACACGAGGACTACACTTTAGGGTGGTCCTACAGACTACTAAACAGCCTCCAGGGAAGGAAAAAAAAAAAAAAAAAGAGGTGTTGGACGCGGGTTTCCTGCGAAAGACTTTGCAGATGGGGCCTGCCATGATGTTAGGGATAAATCCACACCGTCCATCTATTTTTTGAGATCATTATAGGACATACGACAGAAAATCAGGAAAAGCTGATACTCAAGTGGGAAATACGAGAGGAAAAACTGGAGAAAGAGTTTCCTACCATTGAAACCTTCCTGGTCTCCAAATTGATGTTTATATGCCATCCAAACCGTTTAAAAGTACATTCCCACTGGCATGAAGTGAAATCAGAAAAAAGGTATCCTAAAACGAAGCTTTTGTGGCCGCGTGAATGTTTCAACGGTGGTCATGGAATCCCCACCGTTTCCTCTCTTATGGCCCACTTGGGTTCTATATTTTTCTGATTTTTTGTATCATATCCTATAATAGTCTAAAAAAACAGATGGTCGGGGTGGATTAATCCCAAACATCACGGTGGGCCCCACCTAGCATCCCCGAGCAGGAACTTAGGTGTTGGGGTTGTTGGGCCCACAGAATAGAAGGTTCATAAGCAGTTGGATGTCCCACATGTGGGTGATCGTGGATACAGGAAAGATTCAAGTGGGCCCAATGATCACACGCACGAGGAATGATGCTCGGGTGCATCTCCCCACAAAGGAACATGATGGAGGAGATCTTGATGGGTTATGTGCATAGGTGGAATGATGTGTGGGGGATAGGAATTCCAGATGCTGAGTTGGGAGCACACGTGGAATGATGCCTGCGTGCGCATCGAGAGATATGGATAGAACCCCCCAGCATTGGTGGGCCACACCAGGATTGATTTGCCGGAGGGGAACATCAGGAGGTGTGCATGAATAATGTGTGGGGCCCACTTAGAGTTGATAGGCATAAGGGCACTAACTTATATGGGTTCAAAATACATGAACAAGAGCTTGTGGCACATGAGCAATGATACATGTGGGGCCCATCTATGGAATAAAAGATAGTGGCCTTCAGCATTCTACGTCACCTTATGCTATCTGCCTGCACGTGCCTAAATGACTACTGCTCACACGTGTAACATGTGTGAGAGCCCATTTGATAGACTTGTTGGATTGGATAGATTAGGTAGTTAGATAGTCATTGATCATCAGATTATAACCATGGGTGATAAATGAATTACCATCACATGAAAAGAAATCAATCAATCATATTCATTAAATGATTTAAATGGTCTAAGTTAGGTCAAATCAAGGGTCGATAAAGGTTTTGAGTTTAAAATTTAGACCCATGGAGCTGATTAGGTCTAAAATTTGAACCCAAGTAATTATTTGGGTTCGGTCTAAGACCTTTTAAAATAAAACTGGTCCAACTTAAATTTTAAAATGGGTCTGATTTTGGTCATACTAAATATTTCATTTGGGTTCAGCCTTGCTTACCCAACCCCTATCTGCAGTCCTTCGTATCCTCGAGTTCGCATGGGTGCGCATGTGTGGCCGACGGGGACGCCCACGTGCTTACTAAATATCTCTGTGCATGCGAGCGTGCGTGCCAATATGCTCCGATGGCGGCTACCGGCACTCGTAGCATTCCCGACACTTAAATAAGTGTCGTCGGTAAAGAAATGGTCGAGTAGGGACAGCATGTCGACAGCCGATTCGGGGTCCACCTGATGTGGGCCTGATGTGTCAAGAAGTTGGGGCACATGGTGGATGACGTGCAACGGGGAATGGTGATGTGGGGCCCACCCAAGCGGCTACAAGTGATGAGTGGGCCCAGACAGGCTCAGGGGTGCATGATGGGTGTGTGGGAGAGCCTAAAGTGGGGTAGGAAAAGTGATGAGAGGGACCAAATTAGTGCTAGTGTTTTTGTAGTCACTTTCACCCCTAAAAGCTAACAGACAAAAGGGATAGATGTTAAGACTAGGATTAAGACTTCCTCATTGCAGTAATTATATGACCCTTCACTTGAGGACATCCTAGCATATTAGGATTAGTGGGACCCACATTTTCATGATCCAAACCGATGATCGGGTGCGGCCCGCCACGGATGGACCATTCCTTACAAATCCCATCAATACCATATTCCCAACCTTATCTTCTTTTGGTCTACAAATTGATGGTTTAAAAAAGATTGAATGGACTATTCATGGTGGGCCATCACATGGACCATGGGACCCACTTGTGGAAAACCCAAAAGTGATGTAAATCCTCTTTCCCATTGAGGGAAGCCAGGTCAAAAGAGAGATGCTTTAGAAGAGTGTATGTATAGTTAAGGAGATGTGTGTATGGTTTATGGGATTTTGTTTGCTACTTTTGATGTGGGATTGAATAGTTGGGAATTTGAGAGCCATTGATTGTTTGATACTTTTAACTAAGATTTGATTCGATATAGGTAAGGGATTTGAAGAAGGTTGACTAATGGATAGAGACTTAGACTCCCATGTTTTTTTTTTTTTTTTTTTAAATTTCCACTGCCGGAAAGGTGGTGGCTCTTCCACTGTATACTTGGTAGGTTTGGACCACAATCTGGACCGTTCAAATCACGAGTCCCAACGCTCCTGGGGCAGTCGAATTACTTGGAGCTTGGATTCGGTAGTGATTGTGTAATGGTTGGTGCTGGAAAAGCATTGTGGGTCCCACCATGATGTATGTGTTTTATCCATGCCGTCCATCTATTTTCCCAGTTCATTTTAGGGCATGAGATAAAAAAACAAGATAGAAATAAATCTCAGGGGGACCACACCATAGAAATAGTGGTTATTAACACCCACCATTAAAAACTTCCTAGGGCTCACTATAGTGTTTGTTTGCCATCCAACCTTTTGATTAGGCCACATAGACCTAGATGAAGGGAAAACACAAATATCATCTTGATCCAAAACTTTTGTAGCCCCCAAGAAGTTTTTAATGATGGACATTCAATCACCACTATTTCCTGTGGTGTGGTCTAACCTAGATTTGAGTCTGTCTCGTTTTTGTGCTCACTTCCTAAAACGAGCTGATAAAACAGATAGACGGAGCGGATAAAACATATACATCATGATGGGGCCCACAGGAGGGGTCACTACTAAGTGCAGAGTCCAATTACTTGCGTCCAACGATCTGAACCGTTCTGATTTCGGCATCGATCATAAAGCAATCGATTTGGTGGTTAGGATCTTGTTGGTGTGATTTTGGCTGTATGGGCTAAGGGGGTCCCACCATTTGGAAGGTTGGGATTGGATGAGGTGGGTGAAGGCTCTTCCACTATACACTTGGCCCAGTTACACCACAATCCGGACCGTTCAAATCGTGAGTCTCATCGTTCCTGGTGCATTTCCATCACTTGGGTCTTCAGTATCTATCATATAGCAATCGATTTGACGGTTAGGATTATGTTGTTGTTGTGATTTTGGGTGTATGGGGTAATGGGGGTCCACCATTTGGAAGGTTGAGATGGGATGAAGTGGGTGATGGGTAAGAGGATAAGGGACAACCCACTATTAAAAGTGATGGTGGAGTATTGGACTAGTGATTGTCCAAAGAAAGAAAGGGAAGGTGATGTGGTGTTTGGGTGTATTTGTTTGGGTGTATGTGTTTGGGAGGGTATTTGGTGGTGCGTGTGGTGCATGCGCGCGCGTGCAGCTACCGAGGTTCATGATGGGCTGCCAGCCACCATAATATCAACATCCATCATGTCCATTTTGAATCATTCCCACCGTGCCCTTAAAAACTGCCATTTTGTTTCTAACACACAATTTCACATCATTACCTTTTCCTACCCCTTCTTTCTCTCTCTACAATCTAACTATCTTTTTAAATATTTTTAATCTTCTCATCTTATCTTTTTTTACCCACTTTTAATGGTTTAACTTAATTTGGTTTTAATGTAATTAAGTAAATTCTCTCTCTCTCTCTCTCTCTCTCTCTCTCTCTCATTTTTTTCCCACTTTTAATGGTTTTGCTTAGTTAGGTTTAAAAGTAATTAAGTAAATTGCTCTCTCATGTGAGGGCGAGGTCGAGTTGTGTGGGCCCCACCGTGATGTTTGTTGAACATCTATCCCATCAGTCAGATGCACCATTCCATGGTGGGCCACGGGCTTAAAAATCAAGTCAATATATGAATTGGATGGGCCACACCACATACAACAGTTGAGAGGGGTTATCATCCCATTAAAACATTCATAATCATTAATTGGGCCCATAAAGATGTGGTTTACAAATTCAGCCCATTCATTATGTGTGTCTCACTTGGATGAGGAGTCAGACCATATTTCAGTAGCATCCAAAACTCACGTGGGCCCCACCAAATGCTTTTATATGTTTTAGACATTTCTTCACATTGTTTTACATGGTATGGCCCACCTGAGTTCCATATACAGCTGATTTTTGGGATATCCCATAACCTAAACGGAACCCATCAAATGCACGGTGTTGATGTTCGTCATACATCACAGTGGGGCCCACGCAACTCGACTTCATATTTCCCATAGGTCCATATATATATATATATATATATATATATATATATATATATATATATATATATATATATATCCCTTTTAATGGTTTTACCTTCTACCTTTATCTTTTTTACCTACTTTTAATGTATAAAGTAAATTGCTCTCTCTCTCTCTCTCTCTCTCTCTCTCTCTCTCTCTCTCCAATCCACCTATTTTTTTGAGTATTTTTATCTTCTCCTCTTATCTTTTTTACCCACTTTTAATGGTTTAGCTTTATTGGGTTTTAATGTAATTAAGTAAATTGCTCTCTCTCTCTCTCTCTCTCTCTCTACAATCTACCTATCTATCTTCTCTTCTTATCTTTTTACCCACTTTTAACAGTTAGGCTTAATTGGGTTTTTAATGTAATTAAGTAAATTTCTGGTTCACTATATAAAATTTAATTAAATATTTTTATTACTAATCATGAGCAAAAATTAACGTTGTACCTTTGGTTTATTTTGGATAAGTTCATGTATGAATGTTTATGTGAAGAGAGAACAGATTTTATACTGTATAACCATGTACAGCAAATCTCTTGTAACAGTATCATATCAGTAGGATATTATCTCTCTTTATATAGTGCTGCATATCCACCCACCCAATATGGTGTATTGTTCCCTTTCAAATTCAGTGTTTCTACTGTTTAGAGATCAACACCCTTTGGATGGTTTGGATGTTGGATGCACTTGAAATATTCTTGTCTATGCATTGGTTGAATTGTCACTTTAGCAATGTCCCCAGAACTTTTAAATGATACATGGAATGGACAACCCTTGATTTGAATTGCCCATTTTCTTTGTACCTCTTGCAAGTCATGACCGGGTGATCCTAACCATCCAATCGATAAGATGAGAATTGTCCGGTTGAAATTGATCTTAAAACATCGATTCAATGGACCCATCATGGATTGTCTATGATTTTAAGCACTTTTCTTAGATGATGTTAACCATTCAATCTATGGCTCGTAAAAGACCGACGATTAGCAAAATGACCAACATTTGAAGGGTCATTTGATTATCACGGATTTTTCCATGGCCTAAAAATTGTAGCACGAGAAAATTGGACGGTCCGGATTATTGATTTTGAGCATATGCCATTGATATTGTGGGCCCCACCGTAATGCCAAATTAAATAAGAATCTACCATATTAAAAGATCATTGGTGTTAAATGGTTTACCTTTTCAGTTGAATGTGAACAGTGGTTGTATTTTATTTCATAGACATTTATCTAGGGTTGCCGGTTGATGGGTTTTGATTTTCCCATCTAGAATTATTTTTTAGCACATGAGCAATCTATGATGGAACCCATCATATCAATGGTACGGATCATCACCTCATCCCCTGCTTGCTTATACTGAAAACCCCATCTTGTAGATTTTATCCAACCGTTGTATTATACATTTAAATGATCAAGCCTATAAAACGTTTTAAAATTAACCTAAAGTATATTTTGACACACCCACCAAAGTAGCCTTTTCTTCCATTTCTCATAACATTTCCTATTACAAGGGCATCAACATTTCACCCGATATTGATGTGCAAGTGCAATGTATCCATCATGTTCTCTAAATGTATTGTTATGTATGATTTATTTAGCAAGAGTTTATTAAAATATTAAAATTTAGTTGAAAAACTTGCATTTCTAATGATCATGTTTAGTCTTTTAATATAGCATGTGCATGGATAAATGAAAACAGAGCATTGTATTGTCTTTTTGCTTAAAATAATTCTTGAATTCACGAGGAGAGAATCTCTAAAAACAATAAATAAATTTGATATTATTTAATGAAAAGTATTATTTATAATGGACTTGATGGGCTTATATAGCAAAATAAAAACTTTCAAAAAATATTAAAACTTTTGGACCGCAAGTAAATTCAGTAAATCGTACAAAATAATGAATACGTGATTTATTAAAATAGCATGTTTTGATTTTGGACTCGAATTTGACTCTAAAACTATTGAGCGGTTTGTATTAAGCTTTAATTTGGACACTCAGCTGCATGTGTAGTAAATCAATTGTGCGAGTGCATGTATGTATGGGTTGAGAGTGCTCAAGTAGTATGTGACTTGAATTGAACCGAACGCCTTGTGACACAAGGTGTCGAGATAGACCGATTAGGACTAGATTTGAAAAGATCAATTAAGATTGAATTTGAGAAGATCAATTATCTACTCAGTCACCAATTGACAATGAATTAGGTAATTTGCGAGGGGTAAACGAGTTCCTTTTACCTTGGTTTATTTATTTATTTATTTTTTTTTATTACTATGGTGATAGCTTATGGAATTTATCAACAAAGTAAACACTCAAAGAAAAGTAAAATAAATAGATAACGAGCAGGCGAAGCGGCTATAGATGCTTGGTGATCGTCTAAACCTTAATGGTTGAAGACGATTACTGTTTGGCCAGCCGGTTTTGTGGCTTGGGAAAACCACTGAGTAGGGACTTAGGGATATGGGATCCAATGACAACGTTGTGAATGAAAAGCTAACACTAATTCCAATTTGCGGCAATGATGCACTGGACAGAAATGAAGAATCTAAACTAGAGTTATACTAATTAATCTAAACTTGCTATAGCATTGTGATGGATATAAGTTGAGATGTTAAGCGAGGCTAAGTAAAGATACCTGTCTACCGGGGACAAAAATCTAAAATAGACAACGTTGAGTTGATTAAGAGATTTTGTGTACATGGATTGGTAAGTGTCCAATGCTCTTTGTTATTCGCTGCTTTTATACAAATGAATAGATTGGTAAGTGTCCAAAGCTCTTTAGGCTATATGATAGGTAGGGCCAACCTTTTTGTGGTACCCACCTGAAATACTAATATGTTCTTCTCTGTTCATACCTTCAATGAAATTTGTCTCTGTTTAAATTTTTTTTTTTATATATAAAAACGTGTCCAAAGCTCTCTGTTATCCCTTTGATTTTTTTATTTTTTTTTATTTTTAAATTGATGGCCAATTGTTTAGCAGCCTTAGCCTATTACACTTCTCATTCAAGGTGAGGCCAACTAACCAACGTGTTGCAATATATATTTATGCTTTTTACTTCCTAATGGCTCTCTCTTTAGTGGTACACTCACAAACTTTGTATGTATGTGGCCAATCATCCATAGACATGTGTCACTATGTATCACACCACCTTAGTGTTATGTTATGTTAAACATGCTCTTTTGCATATGCGTAGCTTTTACCTTTTGAGAAGTGGATTGTGTAGTGAGTAATTTAGTATGTTAAGCGTACTAAATAAAATGTATGGGGTCCGTCATGATTTATGTATTTTATCCACTCCATCCATTCATTTGGCTGTATAATCTTATGGCTTGAGCTCAAAAATGAAGTATATCAAAAGTTTTGGATCAAGCTAATATTTGTTTCTTTTTCTTTTATCCATGTTTGTGTGATCTTATCAACATGTTGGATGACAAATAAACATCATTGCAGTCACTAGGAAGGTTACTATAGTGGAAATCATTATTCCCACTATTTACTATGGTGTGGTTCACTCGAGCTGTGGGTATGATTCAATTTTGGGTTTAACCCTAAAATGAGCTGGTAAAATGGATGGAAGGTGTGGATAAACCACATATATTAACGGTGGGCCCAACAGAATTTACTCGGTATGATAAAAGTGTATTAAGTGATTCAGTACACAATTAGATTTCGAGAATAAATGCCTTCCGGTCTACCCATGTGTCTGGGGCTATAGAACTCTTGACGTGAAACACATCTCTATCACAGGTGTCCTTTCGATTCTTACTATCTCTCTTTGCACTATACAAATAATTTTTAATAATTTAAATAATTTGTGAGGGTATAAGGCTTGTCGATGACTTTCCAATGGCACAATATTCATATGAACCTAATAACATATTTCAAAGTATGTGAACCTAATAACGAATTCTAAAGTTAGGCTATTGGAAGCTATAAATGATATTTAAGTCGTTTTTACGGTAGATTAGAACTCTTCTTACTTGATTTATTTTCTTTTCATCCTCCTATTTGTCAGCTTTAAAATAAAATAAAATTAATTTAAAAAAAAAAAAAAAAACCTTTTGTTAAAGAAAATGATATTTGTCATGACTACTATCCCCACCAATGAAAGAAAAGAATAATACAATCTTAATGTTAGATAGGGGCTGTGGGGCTTACTTACTGGGCAACCAGTAGTGGGTGAGACCCACAACTTTCTCCTCCTCGCTTGAATTTCCAAAAGATTAGTTAGGGAAGAAATCCCCTCTCCAACTATCTCTCTAACATCTTCTTAATCTCCTTACCCCTCTATTAATTCTCCATTCCTCAAAGGCAAAAAAGAAAAAATAAAAAAGTGATGGGAATTTATAGTGGGCTTTGTAGCCCTTTACACATGATCTAGACCATTGATCATGGTCTGTTGGGCTAATCAAACTGTTGGTTAAAGGGGGTGAAAATATTTCTTTCTTCTCTAGTAGATAATAAGATGCACCAGTGGAGAAGTACAAATATTCAGTCCTTGACCACCGACCATGCAGACCATTGGATTCGAGCCACTCATGCAAAATCAGGTTGTCCACGCATAAATATACGGCTCATACTAAAAGAAAATGGTACGGACGCTTATATAAATTGCTGGTTATCCATTTTCAGTCCCTTAAAAAAAATCCCAACATAAAATAGGAATATCTATTACATAATCACGGGTAACAAAAATGAAATGAAATTATTGTTAAGTGGCCACCCAAACAGACACTTTGGGATGCTCGCCTGTGATCTAGACCGTTCATTGAATAGCACCCACCATGGAAGGCCTACGTGGCTGAACATCCGTCATTACAGATTATCATCGTCGGTCGGTATATGTGTGATGAGCTATGCAGCTGATGTGTGGTACACCAGCCAATCCGCTTCCGCTATTTGCGGAAACGGATTGGCTACTCCCCCTACACCTGCTCTGCGGGCCCCACCATGATGTATGTGTTTCATCCATTCCGTTCATCCATTTTTAAAGATCATTTTATTATTTGATCCCAAAAATGAGAGGTATATAAATCTCAGGTGAATTGAATATCAACCATTAAAATCCTCGTATGGCTCACTATACTGTTTATTAGACATCCAATCTGTTGATTAGGTCATGCAGGCCCAGATGAACAAAAAAAGAAAACAAATAACAGCTTGATCCACAACTTTTATGGCCCCCAAAATATTTTTAATGGTCGACCCTCATTCAACACTGTTTCCTGTAATGTGGCCCACTTGAGATTTGGATATATCTCATTTTTGGACTTACAATGTAAAATGATCTGTAAAAACAGATGGATGGCATGGATGAAACACATACATCATGGTGTGGCCCACATAGCACCGACCACCAGCCATTGGATGGTGTCAGGGGAGTAGCCAATCCGTTCCCCTCTCTGGCTGATAAATACTCCCATCCTTACCATTTTTAGCCACACAAGTGGACCCTGAACTGGTGCATGTGGGGCCCATCTGTTGGGTCTAATAATGAGTTGGGCCAGTCCTAATATCTTCCCAATCACACCACCCGAACCATCCAATCAGTGCTGCAAATACATCAATTTCAGCCAATGGTTCATCTTGAAACAGACCATTCAGACTCTCTGGATCATCTTATGATAAATATATTTTTAATGATCACCATCCACGAAGTGTCCCATCGTCTGAACGGTTTGGAATATTTCATATATATTTCATCTTCAAATAAAGGGGTGGCTAAAAATTCAAAAGAAATGATGAAAATGCCATAAATCAGAAAAACAAAAACAAAAACAAACAAAATAAAATGATGGCTGTTACTCTGAAGTTTTGTACGGACGTCCCTAATTTATGGAATTTGGCCACGCCCTATTGCCCTAAAATCTAGGGTCATTTAAGTCATTATCCTAAAAAGCTCGGACATTTTAGTAATTTTACCTTTCCAATAGTCACCACAGAAAACATTTCCAAGGGGGTACTTCTATCTGTTTTGACCGTGCAACACTACTCATGAGGACAGTTCCTCTACAGCTAATGTAGGAGATCTAAAGTCCAACTCGTTGGACCATGATGTATGGTCCACCCAATGAATAACTTCGAAGTTATCATTTGGGTGTGAAATCCAACCCTTCCAATAGGTTGGGCCTGTTTGGAGGACCGAATTTCGTAAAAATCAGACCCATCAACTCATCAAGAAGATCACACCCTAGAAATTAATTTCTATCCATTGAAAATAACGAAATGTAAATGTGGTCTACTTGATGATGGATGTGGTTCGATTTTAGCGAAAGGAAAGCCTCATGATGTGTACAACCTATTAGACCTGTTGGATGTTGCAGGAACATGAATATTTTGGATTATTTGCTCGGTGGACAGTTAATGATAGTCCAACAGGTTGGACTTAGACCTTCTTGGAATGAATGGACGCGGATTGCGTCCTACCCCAGGGCTCTGTGGGTCCCACCGTGATGTAAACGTTTTATCCACTCCGTTCATCGCCTTTATCATATCATTTTAAGGTATTATCCTAAAAACTGAGCAGGTCCACTCCTCCAGTGAACCACACCAAAGGAAGCTGCAGTGATAATGACACCCACCGTTGAAACCTTTCTAAGCGCCAACGTGATGTTTTTTTTTTTACCATCCAACCTATTCATGAGATCATGTAGATGTGGATGAAGTGAAAAAACAAATATCAGATCGATCCGAAACTTCTCCAGCTCCCAAGAATTTGTTACTGGTGTACGTTCAATACCAACTTTGTGGTCCACTTAAGCCCTTTAATTGCCTCATTTTTTTTTGAAACCTTAAAATGATCTGATAAAAACGATGAACGGTGTGGATAAAACACTTACATCACGGTGGGTCCCACAGCTTACTCTACAATGTTCTTGTGGACCCTACCCTCTTGTGTGCATGACATCCACTCCATCCATCATGTGAGTCCCCACATATTCACCTTTGAGCCGAAAAATCAGCCCCATCCAAAACTCAAGTGAGCCACTGGCCCACTTGAGTATTGAAATGTCTTGATTTTTGGAATGTCCATTCATCCTGCTGTGGTGAATGTTATGAGTGGATTGGATGGTATATACAAAACACAGTGGACCCTACAAAGAATCTAGAAGGCCATGTGGTGTGATTCACCTGTGGTCTGGATTCGCCTGATTTTTGGTATATGGTATGCACCTCAAGGGCTGGACCTTATGGGTGGAGTCGATGTAGACCCCACACACAAAACATTGTAAAATAAGCTTTGTATTTTGTCCATTTGGCTTGATTGACCACTTCTTATTATGGTTGGGTTCATATAAAAAATTTAAATAAAATTAACCATTTTTAGGCATTCCATTTATAATTATAAATTAAAAAAAAAAAGAAAAAGAAAAAAGATTATGCTCTAAAAATAATCATCAATGATTTATTATGGTTTGATTTTAAGGAATTGCATGTTGAGATTATCCATCCATCATTATTTATTACTAATTAATGTAATTAAACATATTATTAGATGTTGGGGCTTATGTATGAGTGAAAAAAATTGATTTTGCACATTGTACACATGTTTTTAATTCGACAAGTGGGGCCCATGCTTCGACAATCTCGAGGAATGTTATGTTTCATCCTACTATAGATGGTTCATGTCCTAAGGATCTCCTTGATGGACACTGTGGACAAGCTATAGGTTGATTAGGGTTCAATCCTTCAATATCCGTGCCTAGGCTAACCAGGTTCAGGACTTGTTGGGTCTAAGTCTAGTTCTTAAAGACCTAGACCCCGATCTGATTGGCCCCACTTGATCTAGATTTGTAATTGGTTCTAAGTTAAATAAGAGCATTTACATTATTGGGCCCACTTGATGAATGACTTTATATAACACACATGTGCCACTTTGATACATGTGTGGTGTGTAAGTGGCCTCCTTTACATGCTTATGGCCTAGGAAACCTTATTATATTAATAGAATAAATAATATTTGCTCCCAAACATTTTTAATGACACTTGGGGTGTCCAATCATCAATCAGGATGGCTCCTTCTTTCATATAACTAGCAATAAGCTATGGTGCAAAAATCATAGCTATTCATTTGATTGATAGCATGGGAAAATGAATGGTCAAGATTGAGCAGATAAAAAAAAGTCAAATCAGCATCTTGAACCATTTATATGATAAATCCAGCTTTGCAGTGCTTTGGTTTGATTTATAATCATGGAATTTATGGCTCTTAAAAACAAATCCTTGTAACAAATTAGTTTCATTTAAAAGGTTAGAGTCATTGAAATTAGCACCATGTCTTGCTCCCCAGTAACATAATTGAATGAGCTGTCCTAAGTAATGATTAAACGTCCAATATATCATTAGAAGGGTCTTGGGATGTTATTAATATCCCATCTGTCATTTAATGTTTTAAACAACACATGGAGTGATCTATTGTCTATCCCAACCATTCATTCATTTATACAACTATGAGCAATATATGATGCAAGAACCACTCTTTGAATGGGGTTAAGTTGGTCCTAACCCTTTTGAAAGGGACCACTTTATTACAACCACTATTTTTAAATTACATGAGTAGAATTATCAAATTGAAATGTTACTTTACAATCATAAGAAATACAAAGTGGGATCTATCTACCAAATATTTCAAGACAGTGATTGGACTTATTTTGTTTCTCCCATCTATCTTGATCATCCATATTCTTGTTATTGATGGGAAGCTTAAAATCACCCATCGACATGATTATTGCAACATGTCTCGTTCTTAATGTTATGGATGAATGAACAGCTTGGATTGACAATACATCACATTATGCAATTGGTTTGAGGACATTCAAAGTCATACACACATGTCATACATGTTCATGAGAAATGCTCACACATAATTAGTTGGTGGGTGGGGCCCATCGAGGTGTTTGTATGACATCTTGCCCATCAAGCAAGGTTGTCCTAACATAAAAATTGCATGTCCCAATAATAAGGTCGATCCAACCATTAGATGCATGCATCCTATGTGAATGTGAAATTTTTGAGTGGTTGTTCATGGTTTTCTATGGCGTGCTTTCTCATATGGCTGGCTCCACCTGACTTTTGAGTTATCTCATTTTCATGGTGGGAACAAACATTTTGGACGGGTGAGATGTCATACAAACAACATGGTGAGCCCCACACACTCACTAGTAGTGCATGAGCATTACTTCTCTATGAGAGAGAGAGGTGGTCCTGTACTCCTAGAGCACTACAAATGTATAGTGCTCCTAGTTGCGTTGGGATCCATAAACAGTCCCATCAATTGATTTAGACTGTCCATTAGGTCTAATACACATTTTATAAGCTACCATGTAAATAACACATCGATATGATAATATTAACTAATCAATGGCTTCCAATCTAGACGGTCAAGATCATTTGTATAAAAATAGGTCGAACCAACAATCCAATCCATCTATTTGATAGTTCTCATCATGGATTGCTTATTATTCTAAATAACAACTATTAGGCAATCGTAACGTCCCATCCATAGGTTGTAAAAAGAATAGTTACAAATAATAAAGCCAATTCTACTGTGATTTTGACCATCCGATCACTCTTATCTTTTAAGTGGTAGCCCTTCAATTTTTTTCTATGCTTAATGAATGGTTTAGATAGATCTATTGAACTGTCCAAATTGCCAAATGCAACTAAGTTGTATGTATATATGTATATAATATCATCATTAAAACTAGTTGATGGACCTGACCTGAACCCGATTGGACCCGAATTTAACCAGGTCCCAAAAGCTGAGATCCGAACCCAACTCAATTATCGGTTAAAATCTAATCAGATCCGAAAGACTATTGCAATGGTTCACATTCAACTAAAAATATCCAAAGATTGATAGGTAAGATCTTCAAATCCATAGGTCTTACACCCCATTGTCCATCCATGGTGGGACACAACAAACTGATGGTCTGGATTGCCGAATCATGGGCTCCATTTGTCAGAATTGAAACCTGGGTATGCTACTTTCTCAATTGTATGTATAGAAATTTTAATTTCTACATTTAAATTTTATTTCATAAGAAAAAGTAATAATAATATGAGTACACAAAAAATGTAATAATAATGTTACAATTTTTTACATTTAACAATGGTTAATTTCGTCCATACGCCATCCATCGATGATTTCTATTACAGTTGGATGGTGGCGATAGGTGAGCCCATTACTTATTTTGGGTGCCAACCAACTTGGGTGGGGCCCAGATCTCCCTATCATGTGGTGGTCCTCATCCGTCTCCTTCTCCAACAAAGATATATACATGATTATTTCTGTTAGGGGAATGATTCAGTAGAGTCGTGTCCACCGAAGCTTCTATACATCCTACCTTCCACTGTACGTGTGGCAGCTGGAAACCGTTGATCAGTTGTTCATCTACTCCCCTTCTGCTTATGGCCCCATTGATCACAGATTTTAGCCATTCAATTGGTGGTCTTCAAATGGACGGTTGAAAACAAAAGATGACAAGGAATTGACAGTCAGCAGAGAAAAGTGGGGAAATCAATGGTTCAAATATGGGTTATGTTCCATATGGACGGTCCAGATCGACCATCTTGCAGGGGAATGTGGGTTGTACTGAAATTTCTGTGCTCTACCATAGTTCCCTGATTTAGTTAGTATTTGAACCAAGACAACAAGCACTATCAATTAACAAGCAAAGATGTAGTACACCTCTCATGCATCATGATGCCGTGCAACGCCCATCTCATAGCACGCAGCACACACGTGGGTCCCACTTGATGTTCTGGACTGTCGACTGAGTGGGCCCTGTCATGTACATGAAAAGAAAGCAATGATCACAGGGCAAAAGGTCCATTAGCAGACCGTTTGAAGAAGTGGGCCATGGGCAATCCAATGTGGGACCATAAGCTATTTGGACCATTGCAGTGATTGGACAGTCTAGCTGTCTAGTTTGGAACATCCAAATTTACGGTAGAAATTTAAAGTTACAGTAGAGCTTGTAAAAGCATATTAAAGTAGACCATCAATACATTTATAGCACCATAAAATTATATTTAAAACTTATAAATTATATTTAAGGTCCATCGTGACATCTGCTCTGTCCATCAGGTGCATATAATAATTTTCACCGTTAAAACAAAAAATCAGTCCCATCCATAGATTTGGTGGGCCAAATCATTGGAGAAAATACAAAATAGCACTTGAAAGTGTTAAGTTCAGGTAGTGTGGTCTGCCTGAGTTTTGGAACAGGCTAGCTTTTGGTGTTTTCTTTCTCATAGGGAGGCACACTTGATGCTCAACAATAGATGGAACATAAAGATTACATTGTGGTGGGGCCCACAAAGAAAGCCTATGGTCAATGTCCTCTCCTCATTGTTCAGTGTGATGTGGCCCACCTAAGTTGTTGATGGTCAATAGTGAGAGGTGAACCTGATGGATGGACCGGATTCACCCACAATATAGTGGGCCTGATAGGACTTTGTGTAAAAAAAAAAAAAAAAAAAAAAAAAAAAAAAAAAAAAAACTAACTGTTACGATTTCCAATAGCCAGAATACATGCCTTAAATCAAAAGAATGGGAGAAAATTAGAAAAAAAAAAAAGTGTCGGCATCCGTCTTGTGAATAATGGTGAGACACATCAAATGAATGGGTTGGGTTGGGTTGGGTTGGGACGTTGGGTTGGGAATGAAATCCATAATAGACCTTATATAAAAGTAATGGTGAGCATCCCATCTCAACTCTTTTGTATGGTGTTAGCCCACTTAAGTGTTGGATGGATCATCATGATTTTTGAGTTTCCTTGGTGAACATTAGTTAAAGTATCTACTAGACTGGTTGGATCTTATTAAAGTTGAACCCATGTGGCTCTTGATTAACAAAAGTAACCTCTTGGGAGTTGACTAGTGTGGTCTTTGTTCGACTAATATGATCTTAGGAATGTGACTTAGAAATAATGTTTATAATGTGGGAAGTTGAAAATCTAGGTTTTTCCTTTCTCCACTCATATTTATAATAAAATACTTTAGTAGTTCAAAATATGACACATTGTTATGGTGCACATGCACACTACTTACTCTAACAATCCCTTTTGAGCCTGAGCAAAAAAGTCACATATATGTTTAGCCTGAATATAATATTAGATAAACGTAGCTCAACAACTGCTTTAGTAAAGAGGAAAGAGAAGCGAATCATAGCAATTCTAGCAATTTTAACATTACAAACGGTGTTGATATAACATGTATTGATGAAATTACACCCAAGTGTATTTAACGAGGAAAAGTACTTTACATATTAGACGTGGAACCTAAAAAGAGTATTGTGTATGGCTGTAAAATCTTTTAACTTCTTATTACTATGATAATAATAATCATTACTCATTTACTATATATTACAATATTTTACTGTGGAACTTGCTAAAACAAGGCTCCGAACACTATTCAACCTGACCCATTGATAACTTATAAATAGGTCATGTTTACATCTCTTTAATCTAAAGCAGACTCAACATATTCTTACTTGATAAGCAATTCAGCTCCAATGGTAAAATCAAGCAAATTCTTATATGGGTTAGATACTACATCAAAGTTGGGAGCAATTCTATAAAAATGTGTACATGGTATGTGTGATACCTTAAAAAACATTCCATTATTTAAACATTTTGAAAAGAAAAATACAAATAGATATTTTTACTTAGTCAAGGAAATAAATATAATAATAATTAATATTATTTATAATTGTTCATCTATAATTCTTATTCAAATAAGCTTATTCTATAAGTGCTATGTGTAGGGCCCCTTTGGGGTGTGTGAATGGTATTTAATTTGTCTAACATGGTCACCTTACTGTGAAAGTTGGATGCCCGTAAAATCAGGCCAATCCAACCATCACGTGGGCTAGCATGTGAATTTGGAGGTTTTTGTATTGTCGGCCACCGTTTTATATGGTAGGCTTCATTATGTTGTTTATACAATACACCATTTGGTAATAATGAGATGCCCTAAAAATTAAGCCTACATAATCGTTAGATGAGCCACAACATAGAAAATAATAGGCAACTGTCCTAAAACTTTTAAATTCTATTCTGAGCAATATGATGGTTTGATTGGTCTGATTTTTGGGGTGCCTAACTTTAATGATAATGTATTCTATTAGAAAATTAGATGCCATAAATATGACTTAGTGTACTCAAATGCACAACACTTGTAGAATAAGCTTATTTTATGAGTATTTTTAGAGAAATTGTATTTTTGTTATTGTTATGAAAATTATTATGTAACCTCATGAGCGGCTTAATAAGGCAAGAGACTCAACCCTAAAGATCTTAATAATTGTAGGGACTACATCGTGGAAACTTTTATTATTATAACTTCATTGAACTATAGATAGATATATACAATAAAGGATACATGCACACACACACACATGCAAGAATGAATACAGTTATACAGTTATAGGTATATTTGAATATATCTATTCTATCACATACCTTAAATTTAAGGTGCTTGAAGAAATAACTTGATTTCGAAAGGCATGAACAAATCTATTCACAAAAAAAACTTCCACAGCAATGAAATTTGAGTAGCAAAGGATAGCATATATAAACAAAAGGACGATTGTCGTCTTCTATTGGTTGATAATTCTTAAATATATAATGAGAGAATTTTATCTTTAAAAAATATATATAAATAATATTATTGATTTTGTGTTTCCAACACACTTGACATGCTTATACAAGCAAAGACACCCATGATTTCTAATTATACTCAAATTAGAAAAAATTATTCATGTACTAAAACTTACTAAAATAATAAAAGATGCCTAAATTAAACTCTTAAACAACTTGTTGATAACTTAAATGAAGATTTTAAATCAGAATTAAATTCTTAAAATTTAAAAACAATAAAATTATAACTCAAAAGAAATATTAAATTGTGACTTTATACTCAAATTTAACCTCTAAAACGTTTGAATTCAGATTCTTTAGTAAGTTTATTAATTATTGTTATTATTGTTTGTTATTGATACAATCGGTCAAATCAATAATATAAAAGGCATACATTTTTATCCCTCGCATCTTACATTATCAACCCTTACAACTCTCAGTGCAATATTATTTGCATCTATCATTTTGTAAAATTGTCAACATAACATTTTCTAATATGCTCTGTTTAGAAAGTCATGATTTCATTCGTTGTGCTGCATATATGAACATGAATAGTAAAAGAATAACAACCTCAGTTCTAACCATTTTATCTTTTCTTCTCTTCATTGGTATTATTAATAAAATCTCCCATATGAAGATGGTTTTAGAGATAAAGTATAAGTAATTAACAAACAAATAAGTGATGTGACAGAGTTACAACAAGGAGTCGTTTGGCATTATAGATTTGGATTATCACTTAAGAATCCAAACTTGAATTTTCAATCTTATGAAATCTAAAAAAATTTACATTTGGTAGTGTGGATTTGAGGCATTAAAGAGAGGAGGAAAAGATAACTAACATTTGGAGATAATTAAAAGTTTAGGATTTTACAATCTTATCATTTTCTCTAAATTTTAAAAAATGCCATTTTGAGAATTCTAATCCAAGTTAGATTTGAAATTTAAGATTTTTCCGATTCCAAGTATGATTTGGATTGAAAATCTTTTATTCTATTTCCCACAATAATGATGCTATCTTTTCATATATAGCTTTAATGAAAGAGAGGTTAGGGAGGAACGAAGAGATGTTGGGTTCAAGGATCAACATTCATATGGCCTATATGGAATGATTTGAGTTCAAGTTAGTGGAATGTAAATTAGTGAACTATATAAATCAAATAATCATATCAAAGCTCTCATACTATGATAACTATAGGAACTATATTGTAAAAACTTGTATTATTACAATTTCATTGAACTACCGAGAAATATTTATAAGGAGAAATACAAATGAAATATGTGTATATAGTTAAAGGTATAGTTGTACATATATACTAATACATTCTAAATTAGAGGAATGAAAATACACTTAAGCTTTATATATGCAATGCCTCTTATTAGGTAATGCAAACCACGGATCAAGTGGTCCTAACATGGCTTTAAATGCCCTAAACTCTCTTTGATTGGAATACCCATATATAGAGAGTAAAAAGGAAAATAAAGTAATGGTCCATATTAATAAAAGTAAGAAAAATATCGAAGGCTCATAATATTTTGATTTGTAAGATCTTCTAGCAACTCCCATCAATGGTAGAGCTCATCAGATTGTTAGTTTGGGTAATCGAAAGTGGGCTTCGATTCATTTTTCTTCAGGATTAAAAATAATATAATGAGATCTTCTTACCTTATTCGGGTATAAATTCATATATGTGGAACTTACGTGGGCCCACCTATGATCGTGATAATTGTTGGATATAGAAGGTCATGCAAAATAGATGAGTAAAATATCTAACCGTTCATTTCCAACACCTTAATCCGATGGCTTCGATAATCTAATTTGGCTAACTGTAATTATAAGTAGGCCATCTTCTTTTATAATCCATATAAATATTTACACGTTGATCAAGTGATTGTAAGAAAAAAAAAAGTATGAAAATAAGAGTGAAAAAAAAGTATGAAAATAAGAGTGAAGGAAAAAAGAGGTTGGTTCATATGATTATAGAATAAACCTGGGATATAGGTGTTTTTTCCTTAGCTCGAGGTGTGGACTATTAAATGGCATAAACCATTAATTAGTGTGTTTGATTAATGGTGGGCCAGCTACATAACCAGTGTGCGATTCATGCTAAGGTTGAGTGAGGCCAATCAGGAGCTGCAATGAGAGAGATGAGAGAGAAGGAAATGAAGGAATAGAGAGAGGAGAGAGATTAGAGAGAGATGAGGAGAGTTGTTTGCAATACGTGAAATGAGTTGCTTGGTGTAGAAACCCTAGCAACCTCTCTATACTTTTATTGCCTAAAAGTTTATACAAAACATGTGAGTATTATTGGGCTCCTAATTATGGGCTAGGCCCACTAGCCCAGCTTATTTAACTTCATTCTAATACCTATTTAAGTCAATTATAAACATATTCAACTAAGTCCAAATGCGACTTTCAACACAGCCTCTAAGTTGAAGCATGTTATAATAATGATATCCCTCTTGTAACAATAGCTAATATAATCAAATCTAAATTAATAAAGAAATACTTTAACATTCCCCCTCAAATTTAATGTACTCTGGAAAGAGGATCTTGAGTTTAGAGAAGCCCATGAAATATTTATTTAAAATCAAGAAATATAAGGTAACACGACGACGAAGATAATTAGCACAGGATATGATAAGATGTGAGCGAGCTGATGAGTAGTGGAGGCAATGAGATGATAAATACCCTTAGGTGAGTAGATACTTCTGCAACTTTTACAATGTGAGCCATCAGACCAACTATTTCGTATAAATGAAATTAGACCAACTATCTAATATCAAACGTGTCTGAGTCAGCTACTTGGAGACCTGGGACAATATCCGAACATGAGTCCAGACCGACTATTTGATACATAAATGAGTCTGAGCCAAGTACCCGATATAAATATGAGTTACGTCATGGTAAAAGAAAACCTAATATGAAGAAACTACGTTATTGAAGCAGGTGGTGAAGGAGAGGCTAGTTCTCAGTACACAGTGATAGGCGAATCACTCAACAAAATAAGTCATAATAATAATTTCCTAATACATACTATCTAACAATAATAATAATGGCCCGATAATAAGCCTAACTTTATAATTACCAACAAGTTCACAATAACTTAAGCCCACACTTGAGATCCAAGCCCATAATGAATGAATCTGAGCTAATTAACAACTTGGCCCAAATAGGTCGGCTCACATTGGAGAAAATAGTGAGAAATGATAATAAGCCTACAATGAATTGGGCCTCAATAATTGATGAGTCCAAGAATGTAACTAAGCTAATGATGTGGGCCAAATAATAGCAATATACCAACAAATGAACCCTACAAATAGTTTAATAAAAAATAGTATGAGCAAAAGGTGACTGGTAACAATAATATGAGGTCTATTAGAAGTAACAATATCTGATAAATGGTGCTATAACAACAACAAACGTGATATGGTTGACTAGTCAAATGTGTGGACGATTCTTTCCTTGGCATAGGGTGTGAGCTCATTCTTCTGAATATTATTTTTTCCTTATCTTTTTTTTTTCTCTTTTGTGTAACACCCGTATTTTTTAAAAAATAAAATAAAATTTTAAAACTTTAAATTAAATTTTGAGTGAGAGAGATCCGCGATATCATCTTATTTCTCCTTATCCAAACTCTTCCTCGTTTCTCGTAATCTCTCAATGAATCATCTCTTTTAAAGAGGGAGCATGTGAGAGCAAAAGTCCTATTAAGACTCAAAGATTAAAAGAAAAATTCGTAGAAAAAAAATGAGAGAAAAAGTTGGAGAGATGTTTTTGAAATTTGTCTATTCAGGTTAGTATAATGATTTTTCTTTGTTTTCTTTCTGCAGTAGTTTAATTCGGCATTGATTTACAAATTGGACAAATTGGATCAATCGAGCATCCACTATGTACGTCTAACTTATTCATGTGGAAAGGTACACTGATGCGCATGACTTTATGGCTGATGTGCAGAAAGTAAAAAATTTTCATGATGGACAACGATCGATATGATATGTACAATTCACGGGTTTTCTAAGACTTAATAATATAATAATTTTAAGAATCATACCTATTTGACACATCAATGGATCGTACCGATCATAAATTTACCAAGGTTCTTCCTTAATTTAAAGAAATTGAATTAATACCGGAAGTGAAATTATCTGCACAAGCTAAAACTTAGCACAGAGAATTATATAACCTGATTTGAAACGTGTGATTAAATCATCATCGTTCATCAGATTCTTAAGAATAAATAAATTAAAATTCTAAATTCCAAACCAATTAGACAATTGAATAAGCCATATCAATCTAAGGAAATGGTAGACAATGAATCATTTGTTGATTTATTGTGTGGAACCATTGGATGGTCGAGATCTAACTTGATTTGGACCGACTGTCAAAATCCAGACATCATATGGTGATGACATCCAGATTTTATGATCGATCTAACCATCTAGTGGGCTGCATTGACCAATTAATGTGATTATTAAGAATTATAATAAATTAAGGTATGGATGGTCGGATCAAGATGATCATCGGTTGTCCCTTGAAATTGATCAAGTAAAAATCAATGGTTGCCCTTAATTCATCTATCAAATGTAATTCAAACATTAAATTATCAAAATAGATAAATTCTCAAAAAAAAATCATATAAATCATCACAAACTGCATAAAAATTCAAAATTTTAGAGCTAAATAAGATTTTTTTTTTTTTTTTTTGTAAAGTCATACGGTTTTGGCATAAAATTTCAAAATATTACATAATACTGACTTTCAGAAAAATCAACTTTCAGGACCGTTATTGAAAACAACCTGAATTTACAGAAATTTCAGGGGGCTAATTCTAACAGTACTTTAATGTTTGCAGTATTGTTTTCTAACTTATAAATTTATTTAATTGAGACAACTTAAATATATTTAGATCAAAAAAAGGTGGGCCCTACCATGTGAACTAGTTAGATTAGAAAATAATTTTCATTTATGTGATTTTAGGGGATTCTAATTCAAATCAAACCATTGGTTTACGAAATTATTTCTACCACATAAAGGTAAGTGATCCCAATGTGTTTCCCATCCATTAAGTTAAAATAGATGGATTATTTAATATGTTGTATACTTACCCTAATATGGTTGACTGTAATCTTACTTGATTTAGATGTATGCGTGATTTTTGTATTAATATAGTAATAATGATATGGTTTGAGTAATGTATTAGTATAATCAATTATCTGATTTACTAGTGTATTGATGCAACATATATGTTGAATTACTAATTGGATATGAATTAAATGATATACTGATATCACTGGATAGTATGGAACTATATTGATTCAAATATGAAAATCAAATTTATTTATACAATGCATGATTCACGACTACTTGATATGCTTGTGCATCTATCATTTGCATGCACAAAATATATTGAATTCATGGGGGACCTCCCTAGATGGTATATCCAATAGAAACGTTATCAGAAGTCCACTATACTAGTGAAAGCTTATTTAAAAAGTAGATGCGGGCATTCCTTATGCCTACCGAATGGTAGAAGCTAGAGCTGGGCATCGGACTGAGTTGGATCAAATTGGGTCCAACTCGATCCGGTCTGAAATGTATGTAGTCTAATCCAAACTCGATCTAATCTGGGACCAAGTACAAAACATCTGATTCGAACCGATCCGATGTATGGTTGGCCTGACCCGAACCGAGTTCGACTCGGTTAGGGAAACTGAGTCAGATCGGGTTGGGTATGGATCGAATTTTTTAACGGTGAAAATCATTATCCTCGCTGCTATTTTTGGTGTGGTCCATTTGAGCTTTGAAAATGATTCAATTTTTTAAAATGCTCTAAAATGTCACGAAAAATGGATAAACGGTATTGATGTAATAAATACATCATTGTGGGGCCCATGTAATTTTTTATTTCATTTAAGCCATTCGTACAACTCAGACCTCAAGGCACATAGCTGTGTTAACGTGCTCAGCACGAAACTGCAGGCCACTTTAGAATTGTTGTATTGATGTTGGCAAGTTCTGTGGGTCTGATCATGGGGTATGTGTTATATCCAAACCGTCCATCCATTTGGCAAGCTCGTATTAAGGCTTGAGACGAAAAATAAGACAGATCTAACTATCAAGTGGACCACACGAATTGTTTACGGTGAAAATCATTATCTCTGTTGCTATTTGTGGTGTGGTCCAGATGATTTTTGGATATTATTCATTTTTTGGATAATGATCTATAATGATCTCTAAAAATATATGAACGGTGTAGATATAAAAAATACATCACTATGGGGCCTATATAACTTTGATCTCCTTTGAACCGTTCGTATAACTCGGAGCTGGAGGAGCGTTAATGTACTCGTCTATTGATGGAAACGGATTGGCTACTCCTGTAACATCCCAGATTTTTACTGTTTTAGATTTCCAAAAATCCTTAAATTTTTTTTATGTAATTAACTTATATTATCACTTACTGACCATTGACACTCAATGCTAACTTATACATGGGTGATTGTAATGTCCCGCCCAACCAGCATAGTGTCTTGGGGCATCCACGTCGGATTTGTCACAGGATCGTTCGTTTAAACTACTCAGGGTGAGGTATTACAATTAAATTAAATCTAGGATTAGCCCATTAGACTAGACCAATCTGGTTATTATTGAACCAAGTGCGGGCCGCCAAGCCAGATGGCCTGTTTACACTTAACAACAACCCGTGTGGGCCATCCAGGGACCGAGGAGGGTCAGAAAAATTTAAAAGTTTAGAAAATCATAGATCTCACTAGGCTTGTGGTCCATCGCGGACTGCGGACCCAGTGGACATCCGGAACTGGAATCTGGCACTACCCGAATGCACCCCACCAATGCTAGAATTGGAATCTGGTACTTGCAAATAAAACTGAGATACCAGGCCTTCCAGCCGTCGGATTCCTTCCAAATTTATGAAGAAGGTCTAATGTATTTTACTACACCCGTCCACAAAATCTAGGACCTAATCATGGCCCGGTAACCGTTGATTGCGAATCGGACCCGTGCGACCAAACGTCATATCCGATCGTCCTCAATTTTTGCATGGCCCTTCATCGGGCCATGGACCACTTATCCTATAAGTTTTATGGCCAGGGGGCCACCAAAACTGCCCCAATCACTGAAATGGGCCTCCCAGGGCCATTTAAAGATCGGAACCTTATGCTCAAACCTCATATTCGTTCATCCACTTGATCTCAAATTTTACATGGCCCCTCATCGGGCCATGAGACACCTACACCCCGAATTTAGTGACCGGAGGGGTGATAGGGCCATCTCAACATCAGATAAAGTCCTAGTAGGCTATTTTGGAAAATTATGGAAACTTAAGGCCAAAGGGCCCAACTCTAGCAAATAAAATTTTCAACCCTTATCTCATAACCTCCACCACAACCACCATTGCCAAGGGAGAAAGAGAGAGTTAAAGAGCAAGGAGAGAAGAAAGAAAGGGTGAATGTGGGCAAGGTGGACCCTAGATCGAGGTGGGGCCCAAGGAGATCAAATCCCGCAACTTCATATCCCTTCTCCAAAGGGAAACCCAACACCACAACCATAAGAAACGTCCATTGATTGTCTAGGTAAATCTCTCATCCCTTTTCGTTGAAACCCTTGTGATGAGAAGAGATTTATTTAGGATTCTAACATGTAAATGTTGTTTTAGGGATTCCACCCGATCAACCCCCGAAATCCATCTTCCTAGGTCGTTCCCAAGCATTCATCAATTCGAAGGTGCGGACTATTGGTCTTAGGTGGCCTAGCACCAACTATAGTATGAGTTTAATGATTTTGTTTGTGTGAGTGGTTGTATTGGAAAATCTAGAGGAACCTAGGAATGGTTTGTTTGTTGAAACTACATAGATTTGCATGTTTAGTTCTTGGTTGATGTTGATCTTATCCCTCACATGGTTTAGTTTACGGATGATTACATGTTCTTGTTTGTTGATTAATTTTTCTCATATGAGTTGCTTCATAAGGTGTAGGAATCTTGACTCTTGTGTGTGTTTTCATCCCTTGAGATGTTGGAAGTGCTTAACTTCCTCTCTAACCCACAACACTCACATGCACTTGTTTACAATAATGTATCATGCTTGTTAGGGACATTGAATTATATGATAGGATGTATGCAACATGATACTGTATGTTGGTCGATAACCTTGATGTTGGCATGCTATGTATTATCATCAAATGGACCACTGGTTGATTGGTCAGGAATACGAGGTTAGACGGTAGCCCCATTGGTTAGACTACCTTAAGACTAAACCCGCAAATTGGGTGGGTGCGTACGGGCGGCAGTAGTTCGACTACATGGGTCTATTGTACCCGATGTCATTCGTCACGTGCTCACCTGACTCGTGCGGTTTAGCCTATTACTGACCAACCTTGATTGATAACCATGTTTGCTCACATATGTATGAAACCTAGAACACCCTACCACCGTTGCAGCCCACCAATAACCACTTGAAGTTGATCCACTACCTCGTGAGCTGGGCATGGTGGAATAGAACACTGTGTCCGAGCTGTCGGCCTACGCTGGGGTGACGCGCCTCCCCGTAGTAACCGCGAGTGATCCCTTCCTCTCGGCACTCCCCGTGTGCTTGGAGTCAGGGATGGGGAACCCGACGGGATTAAGGATCGTGGGGTCTCGGCTTCACACGTTGGGGGGCCTTGGCCTCACAACCAGTTTAGGGCATTAATACGTGGGGTGTACCAAATTTCTAAATCTGCTGGATGAATGGACTTAACTAAGAACCCGGTTAACATTATCATTGCATTGCACTAGTTAGGTTGGCGACTCGGCAGTCAAGGTCGTTCTGAGGAAATGTTGACATATGCAATCGTTAGACGGAGTCGCTCGAGGGAGTGTTGTGGCGAGGGCATGCATCATTTCATCCATCATGCATGCGCATTAATAAGATTAGTTTAATGACTGTGATTGATTGATTTTCATTAAATCCGTAATATAACTGATGCTTGTGATAACTTGAGACTAATAGTTCACACTAAGTTGACCACTCACTCCCACTTTGGGACGGTGTTTTAAAACACCAACCAGACCCATTCATAGATGCAGGGGATGTGGAGCAGGCAGAGCATGGCGATGCCACTCTCGATGAGGAGGAGGAGCTGTCATACTTTCAGATGATGCGTGGGACCTCACCGGACCCGTAGTTGGTCCAATGGATTGCTAAGTCGTGGGCTCGGCCCTATTATTTTGGGACCTACATTCTTTTTGTGAGTTTGTCGGGCGGCCCATTATGCGCCGTTCGTATTCATTTGGACATATACATTTATACATGCATATATATATATATATATACATATATATATATATATTTGATCTCTTTCAGTTCAGTGGATGTATGCGGTTGTGCTCTATGCTTCAGGTAATTTCAGGCTGCGCATTTAAACTTGATTAAGCGCATATTGACAAAAATTAGATATAAGTGACCCAGGGAACTCGAGAGTCGAGTGTATGCACAACCCCCGATTTTCAGGGCGTTACATGATGGTATCAGAGATATAGTTTGGAATCCCTTGGGCCGTGGGTCATGAACTCACTAACGCGTCCGCTGACTTGAGAAGATACGTATTAGAAAACGTAACAGGGACTTAGAACGCTAGGAACCATCTCAGACCCTGAACCAACAATTGTAGACGGAAAGTAGGACTTGCAAGTAATCAGGAATGGGTAGAGAGAGAGGGAATAGTAACGCTAGAGAGGAGGATCCAAGAGTCTCATGATGCCTCGGCCCATTTCCGAATAAGTGATTTGGGAACACGACGGCAAGACTCGATTTGACTAACTAAAAAATTTAGCTAATCCAGTCCACCTAATCCCTAAGGGTCGTTTGGCCAACCGCATTAGGTGGGATTAGGGTGAATGGAATTGTAAGAGTAGCAGTAAATACATGTGTAAGGTATTGTCCCTAGATTGTCTGTATCCCATGTTTTCCAATACCAGGTTTGGGATGCATGTAATTAAAGGTAAATCACGGGATTTCCTTTTAAATTACACTTGAAAATCCATTATCATGGGCCTTGGAAGTCCCATATCCCACCTTCCCACACATTCTACAAAGTCTATGAAATAAGTTTTAAATTTCGTCCCACACCCATTCCACACATGTCATTCCCAAATCTTGAGTTGGGAGTAGCATTGCAACCCATTTAGTATAACTAAATGCCCTTAGCCAGACAGGCCTAAGTCAAAATCCCTCTTTCCAACATATCTCCTTAAATATTCACCTGACATCACCCTATTCTTGAACTTCTCCAGTACATTGGTATGAATGAGTCAGAAATCAAAAGATTTGACGGTCTGAAACATCATTCTAGACCAAATGAGCGAATATCGGGCCAAATTTGGTATTTTTGACCCATTTGGAGGTAAAGAATTAAGAGGTGAACGAAAATTTACTGAAAATAATGAAACTGGAGAAAAAATGGGTTTTGGCCCTTAACTGGAAGGAATCTCATGAAACCATTAGGCTCATTGCATAGATCGGCTTCTCCTACCCCAAATTCATATATGGTACATCAAATAACTCATTCCGGTTGGTGAGATATGGGTGTCGAAAGAACTCGACCACCCGGGAAGCCAGAGGCCCGCGTAGCCCCCGTTGCCCCCGCCTACCCGCATTGCCCCCGCCGGAATTTCTTGCGAATTTGGGTCCACTTTAAAAATTCATTTCTCCTTCGTTACAACTCCGATTTAGGTAATTCAAAAGTCAGATTGAAGCTTGATGAGTCTAGTTTTATATATAAATAAAAAATAAAAATAAAAATTATAATATAGTTAAAATTAGGATGTTATGTCAACTATCAAAAAATTATTAATTTCGAACAGTTGTTGCTCCTAGAATTTTAATAATTTATTTACAACTCCAAATGAGATGAAATTTTGTGGGATGACTTTAAACTCAGTGATAAAATATTATAAAAATTTTAAAAATAATTTACTTACCTAAAGTACAAGAAACCTTACAAGAAATAGAGACATTTCGCAACCATACAAAAAAAAAAAAAAAAAAAATCATTAGTTTCAGACAAATGTCACTTCTAGAGTTTTAATAATTTTTTCTATAACTCAATATGAGATTAAATTTTGTAATATGTAAGTAAACTTACTTATAACTTATTATAAAAATTTAGAAAATAATTTAGTCACTGTAAGTATGAAAGATGTTACAAGAATTAGAGGTGTTTTAGAAACAAATAGAAAATCATTATTATTGGATAGCTAGTACTTCGGGAATTTTCATAATTTTTATGAAGCTTGAAATAAAATAAAATTTAAATTAGTAATGAATCATTACAAAAAAAATAATAATAATAATAATTTAGCATCTCAAAGTGGCAAGGATTTACTTTCAAATAGCACTTGAATGGAACTAGATGAAGCAAAAAAATCCATCATTCATGGGATTGGTAATCCCATCTCACACTTTCCAACACGAGGCTCGTTTTCCAAAAGCCTAGAAAGTTAATTTTAATCCCATCTCAAATTCCTTCCAAACATGTCATTTCCAAGTTTAAAGTAGGATTAGTAATGCAATCTCATTTGGTACTACTGTCCAAACACATTGGGAGAATCCTAGGGATTCTGAATCTAGGGGGTTCTATTTCCACTGATCAAACAGGCCCTTAGGGGGTGTTTAGCACATGGTATTTGATAGGACTAGGTGGGATGGAATTTGCATTTAGTTCCATGAAATTGCATTTAAACCCATGCATGAATTCCATGGATTCTGAAATCTACTACACATGTAGGCCCCACGTTGAGACATGTGTTAAACCATGCCATCCATCCATATGCATCATTTACATGAGACATTCTGATTATATATGTGTACAAATGAACGACATCCGTTGTGAAATTGGTCTGTTGATTACAAATTCCATGGTCCACCAAACATGATTTAGCTTAATCTGGTGTTTTCCGTGGCGATTTTTTTTTTTAAATCCCAAACATAGGATTAGAGGGCTGCAATACCATGGTATTTCTAAACATGCAATCATTGTGAAATAATGATGTTAATCCCATCTAATACAATTCAACACCATTCAATTCCACTAACCAGGCAGGCCCTTAGGCTTCCAAATCCTACCCCATTTCCTCCTTATTCCACTAACCTCTCTCAAATCCAAGGGCTCCGTGGGGCCAATGTCATGTATGGATTGTATCCATGCCGTTCATTCAGTTTTTCCGAATTATTTTAGAGTATGAGCTAGACAAATAGACGGCTAAGGTGAACCACACAATGAGGACTGAACTCCCACCACTAAAAACATTTTTGAGATATATGTGAAAAATGGCATGTCAAAGAATGCACTCTACATGTTTCATAATATGGGGAGGTGTGGATGAGGCCTATTTTGAGATCTTGTAACAATCTCTTCAATAATTTGGTTAGGATTCGTGAAGCCCGTGTAGCGATTCATGTGTATGATCAGATAATTCGAGTTGGGATCATGCCTGATCCTTTTACTTTTACAATGATGGTGAATGTTTGCTTTAAGAATGGGTTGATGCATAGGGTAGCTGAGTTTGTTGCAGGTGTAGAAGACAAGGGGTTTGAGCCAAAATGTGGTTACTTATAACTCATTGATTGATGGATATTATAAACAATTACTGTTAAAATATTTTTTTTATAAAAAAAATTTGTTTAGAAAAAAAAAAAATATTCTTCCCTTTGCTTGCCATTTTTTTTTTCCACGTGATTGGTTGAGCATGCAACTCGAGTTTGGTATTATTCCTTCAAGAAGCCTTCCAGAAACTTTGGTATTGAAAATTCCCTCCAAGCCACACCATATGTACTGATAGGACTATATTTCCACTATGAAGTTCTATTCTAATATTTTTATTTGGCTGGTTTTTCATTTCGATTACCATTAATAGCAAGATAGCTTTGTCACAATGCCAAAGAAACCACACCCCATTGGTTTGAGCCAAACAGTCTGATGAGCTAGGTTGCTTGCTCTAATTCACTAAGCATTAATCGACTCCTCTTGTCCTTTATCTATATAAGGCAGCCACACATTCTTCTCACAAGATACAATAGAACCTCATTTACAAGATCAATAAGCATAGTTCTGCTGCATTTTTTTTTGCGAGCCTCTTATCTTCTGCCCTTCTCCACTTCAGTCCACTCAGTTAGTCAATTCTCAAACCCTTTCTAAACTTTTCTCAATATCATTTTTTCAACTCATTCCTATTCATTTCTCAATTCTCATTCCTTAAATCCATTTTCCTTAAACCCATTCACTCTTTCACTCTCACTTCACCATCCTCCATTCTCCCAAATCTTTAGAGGAAAGCCCACCTCTTTCTCTAAACCTTAACACATCATCCTCTTCAAACCCATCTTCATTCCCTTCACATCTCTTATCTCCCTAACCCATCCCATTCCATCATTTTTACCCCTTCACGCCTAAAACCCATCTCAATCTCCATTTTCTTTCAAATCATTCCATACCTCTCTCAAATCTACCATCTTTTTCCCTCACCAAAATCCTCTCCCTCTCAACTCATAAACCCATTCCTAAACTCAATATCAAAACCATTTTTCACAACCTCATTCTCTCCATCCATACACAAGGCCATTCCTATAACCCAAGCTACAACCCCATTCTTCAAGCCTATTTCTTCTTCATACCCCTCCCAAACCCATCCACCAAATCCATCCTAGCCAAAGGAAATGGCCCTCCTGGTAACCATTGCCTCTTTCTTCTCCATTCCGGTGATCTTTTTCCTCAAAGGGGGAGGAAGCACCCCCGTTCTCGTCTAGCTCAGAAGAATAGAAGTTTAATTATACGAATAACTAGTAGTTGCTTTATGTTAGTTAGGACTACCTACATATAACGTAGGATAGCTAGGACCTTTTCTTAATTAGCTTGTATTTCTTTTGCATCTAGCTTATCTAGTAATGCTTAAAATCCATGCTGTAACATGTATGTGGCCATACCTATGGCATTTTGGAATTTATGTGAGCGTATGGATTGACTTGAAGTTTTCTTCTTGCTTGTGAATGCTTGCATGTATGGTTGCCAATGGACTAGTCCTATCTTTTCATATCAAAGTTTAACATTAAGTGTCTAATTAGAAATTATTTATAATCGTGCTACGAATCATCCCGTGATTAAATTAATTACATATATATATTTGTTTAAGTTGTACCCGTAAGTAGGATTGAATTTCATAGTTTAATGCTCCATAAGCTCATGTTAGGGGCGGACTATAGTAAAGTATATTGAGTTTTCTCATTCTCTTATGGACTCAAGGTTCCAACAAAATCGAGAAGATGATATCCTTCATTTTTGCCTTCCTGCGCCCTTACTAGCGTTATTAGCACCCCAAACCTTCCAAATACCTTAGAACCTCGACTATTCCTTCATTCTTGAAATTTATGAAACCAAGGTGTAGTCTGCAATTAACCCACTAGCTATAGGATTGAAATGGTAATTCATATAAAGATTTGTGTCTTAAAAAAAAACTTTTTAGGATGATCGTTGCCCATAAGCATGTTGAGAGAATTATTAAACCCCAAATTGGATATAACTTAAAACGAGGACTCTCGTAGACCAAGACCCAAAGAACAACCTTATAAATAAAAGATTTAAACTTTCCAACGATGGTCGTTCCCTAAGCATTAGATTGATCAGACTACGGAATTACGGAAGTATACGCCTGCGAAGTACTCGCGGCTTAACCCAATTCCCAATCCTGGGCGAATACTAAACGACTCACTGCTTTGACCGAGCAGAAGACCAGGATCTACCAGGACTAAGAAGGGATACAACGATCTTTCTACCCTGGTCAGGTAGATGATCGACGTATCAGGTTCAAGCCTACCACAACTGTCTTTCCATATTAGCCTGAACATAAAGAGAAAAATATACCACCATTAGGTAAACTTTACCAACAACCACTTAGTACGATAATAATGATTTTGACATTTGCTTTCAAACCTCAAATGTAAAAACTTTTAAGGGGGGTAGAATATAATAGGGAAGACTAGTACAGTTAGTATACACCCTACCATGCATATAAGCCTCAAATCAATAAAACTTAGGCAAACGAAATGATAATATCTTTATTTATTACACATAGGTAATTTCGGGGACAAAATTATTTTTAAGGGGGGTAGATTGTAACATCCCGAATTTTTACTGTTTTGGATTTCTAAAAATCCTTAAATTTTTTTTATGTAATTAACTTATATTATTACTTACTGACCATTGACACTCAATGCTAGCTTATACATGGGTGATTGTAACATCCCGTCCAACCAGCACAGTGTCTTGGGACGTCCACGTCGAATTTGCTGCAGGATCGTTCGTTTAAACTACTCAGGGTAAGGTATTACAAGTAAATTAAATCTAGGATTAGCCCATTAGACTAGACCAATCTGGTTATGATTGAACCAAGTACGGGCTGCCAAGCCAGATGACCTGTTTACACTTAATAACAACCCGTGTGGGCCATCCAGGGACCGAGGAGGGTCAGAAAAATCTAAAAGTTTAGGAAATCATAGATCTCACTGGGCTTGTGGTCCATCGTGGACTGCGGACCCATTGGACACCCGGAATTGGGATCTGGCACTAGTCGAATGCACCCCACCAATGTTAGAATTAGAATCTGTCACTTGCAAATAAAACCGAGATACCAGGCCTTTCAGTCATCGGATTCCTTTCAAATTTATAAAGAAGGTCTAATATATTTTATTACACCCGTCCACAAAATCTGGGACTCGATCATGGCCCAGTAACCGTTGATTGTAAATCGGACCCGTGCGATCAAACCCCATATCCGATTGTCCTCAATTTTTGCATGGCCCTTCATTGGGCCATGGACCACTTATCCTATAAGTTTCATGGCCAGGGGGCCACCAAAACTGCCCCAATCACCCAAATGGGCCTCCCAGGGCCATTTAAAGATCGGAACTCTATGCTCAAACCCCATATTCGTTCATCCGTTTGATCTCAGATTTTGCATGGCCCCTCATTGGGCCATGAGACACCTACACCCCGAATTTGGTGGCCAGAGGGGTGATAGGGCCGCCTCAACATTAGATAGAGTCCTAGTAGGCTATTTTGGAAAATTATGAAAACTTAAGGCCAAGGGACCCAACTCTAGCAAATAAAATCCCCAACCCTTATCTCATAACCCCCACCATAACCACCATTGCCAAGGGAGAAAGAGAGAGCTAGAGAGTAAGGAGAGAAGAAAGAGAGGGTGAAGGTGGGCAAGGTGGACCCTAGATCGAGGTGGGGCCCAAGGAGATCAAATCTCACAACTCCATATCCCTTCTCCAAAGGGAAACCCAACACCACAACTACAAGAAACGTCCATTGATCGTCTAGGTAAATCTCTCATCCCATTTTCGTTGAAACCCTTGTGATGAGAAGGGATTTATTTAGGATTCTAACATGTAAATGTTGTTTTAGGGATTTCGCCCGATCAACCCCCGAAATCCATCTTCCTAGGTCATTTCCAAGCATTCATCGAATCCGAAGTTGCGGACTATTGGTCTTAGGTGGCCTAGCACCAACTATAGTATGAGTTTAATGATTTTGTTTATGTGAGTGGTTGTATTGGAAAATCTAGAGGAACCTAGGAATGGTTTATTTGTTGAAACTACATGGATTTGCATGTTTAGTTCTTGGTTGATGTTGATCTTGTCTCTCACATGTTTTAGTCTACGGATGATTACATATTCTTGTTTGTTGATTGATTTTCCTCATATGAGTTGCTTCATAAGGTGTAGGAATCTTGACTCTTGTGTGTGTTTTAATCCCTTGAGATGTTGGAAGTACTTAACTTCCTCTCTAACCCACAACACTCACATACACTTGTTTACAATAATGTATCATGCTTGTTAGGGACATTAAATTGTATGATAGGATGTATGCAACATGATACTGTATGTTGGTCGATAACCTTGATGTTGGCATGCCATGTATTATTGTACGAACCCTTGGATTGGTCAGGAACACGAGGTTAGACGGTAGTCCCATTGGTTAGACTACCCTAAGACTAAACCCACGAATTGGGTGGGTGCGTACGGGCGGCAGTAGTTCGACTACATGGGTCTCTTATACCCGATGTCGTTCATCACGTGCTCGCCTGACTCGTGCGATTTAGCTTATTACTGACCAATCTTGATTGATAACTATGTTTGCTCACATATGTATGGAACTTGGAACACCCTACCACCGTTGCAGCCCACCAATAACCACTTGAAGTTGATCCACTGCCTCGTGAGCTGAGTATGGTGGAATAGGACACTGTGTCCGAGCTGTCGGCTTACGCTGGGGTGACGCGCCTCCCCGTAGTAACCGCTAGTGATCCCTTCCTCTCAGCACTCCCCATGTGCTTGGAGTCGGGGATGAGGAACCCGACGGGATCAAGGATCGCGGGGTCTCAGCTTCACACGTTGGGAGGCCTTAGCCTCGCAACCGATTTAGGGCATTGATACATGGGGTGTACCAAATTTTCAAACCTACTGGATGAATGGACTTAACTAAGAACCCGGTTAACATTATCATTGCATTGCACTAGCTAGGTTGGCGACTCGGCAGTCGAGGTCGTTCTGAGAGAGTGTTGACATATGCGATCGTTAGACGGAGTCGCACGAGGGAGTGTTGTGGCGAGAGCATGCATCATTTCATCCATCATGCATGCGCATTAATAAGATTAGTTTAGTGACTGTGATTGATTGCTTTTCATTAAATCCGTAATATAACTAATGCTTGTGATAACTTGAGACTAATAGTTCACACTGAGTTGATCACTCACTCCCACTTTGGGACGGTGTTTTAAAACACCAACCAGACCCATGCATAGATGCAGGGGATGCGGAGCAGGCAGAGCATGGCGATGCCACTCTCGACGAGGAGGAGGAGCTGTCATACTTTCAAATGATGCACGGGACCTCACCGGACCCATAGTTGGTCCGATGAATTGCTGAGCCGTGGGCTTGGCCCTATTATTTTGGGACCTACATTCTTTTTGTGAGTTTGTCGGGCGGCCCATTGTGCGCCGTTCGTATTCTTTTGGACATGTACATTTATACATGCATATATATATATACATATATATATACATATATATATATATATATATATATATATATATCAAAGTGTAACTATCCAACTAATCCATGTAACCCTATAATCTCATCTCGTTGAATCAAAACAAGGTCTATTAAAACCCGCCTGATAGCTGAACATAGGAGAATTCCTCCTCCTCGTCCATGACGTCTATTTCAGCTGCATGGACTCCGTCATTACCTGCATCTATAATAGAGTCTGGTTGGTATTTTGGAACACCATCCCAGGTGGGAATGAGTAGCTAATTCAGTAGAACTATAAAGTAAAGGTTAACGTGTTATCAATTCAGTCAAGCAGTAATGATAAAGCAATACATCAAACAATCCTAGCTACTCTTATTAATGTAGGGATGATATGCAAAAATGATGCATGCCCTCGCCTGCACTCCCTCAGCGACTTCATCTCACAGCCGCGGAGGGCAAACTCCCTAAACGTGCGCTTCCTCGCCAAAGCATATGCAATGCGATGCATGGTTGTGTTAGCCAAGTAGTTAATTAGGCTTATTCGTACAGCAGATTCAGGAAGCTAAGGTACCTTCCTTTATATCATTTACCCAACAATGATCCATCTAGGGTCATCAATCCTAGTTAGTCACATACGATAGGCAAGTTATAGGGTAACATCGCCCCTGATTGAAAAGCAGTGGATAGGCAAGTTCACGAGTTCACACTCGAGGTCATTACGGAGAGGCTCGTCACCTCAGCGTAAGCCTAGTTTATACTCGAAGTTATTAGGAAAGGCTCGTCACATAAACGTAGGCCGACGGCTCGAATACAGTATCCCATACACCACCATATTCGGCTCACGAGTTTGAGTTGCTCACTGGTCACTACGGGGATGCTCGTTACCCCAGCGTAGGCTTACAGCTCAACCACGATGTCCCATACACTACCATGCCTGACTCATGAGTCTTAGCAGATATTGGTACCATGGTTAAACGGGCTTTACATTGGTAAGTGGTACCTTAGATTCAAACGGTAGTGTCCATATATGGTAAACACACAATAAGCCAATCGGGTTATTTGACAAGTGTGATTGGTATGAGCACACGTTGAATTGATCGACATGGAACGCATAAGCATTCTATGTGGCCTAGCCACTATCGACAATCACCGTATGACTCGGATTCATCGAACATATCTAATGTGGCGAAACTAGTTCAGCCACTCAATCAAGAACCGTTACCGATTGCCTGGACTACGTGGTAGTCTCAAACATGCTCAATTGCAATGGGTAGTCACATATGTTAAACATAAAAGTAATTAACAATCAAACCAAACATAATTTTCATTTGAGCATTTTATCAAACACATCGAACACGTTATTATACACATGCATTTCATCCGTAAATCTCATAGTAGCAATTTATATCACATGAAGGAAACTATAGATATGGATACGGTAGTTAAGAATCTTATCTTAACACCCTCTTTAAAAGCAATTCAGTAAATAAATTCTCATTCAGACATTTTATCAAACACTTAAAATACACATTACTACATACATAAACTAATTTAGTTATAGCATATATTATGGCAAATTCTTTCATGAATGAGTTGTCATACATACAATAAACATGTATTCTAGATTCATAGTCATGGCAAGCATAAATCATACTTTCACTTTCATTTAAACATTTCAACAAACACATGGAATGCATTTTATATTCACATAGTTTATCGAATACATCGTAACTAAGATCATATGGCAGTAATCAAGTCAAACATAAATTATTGCTGACATTAAAAGCCTTGAAAATCATAACCTAAATATTTATAGTCCGCACCTTTCATCGAAAAACTCGTTTCGAACTCGGTTCGAATCATACGCTTCTGTCTACAGAACAACGGCTACCTAAATCACGAAATAGGTTAGCTATTTCATCGATTCCTCTATTTAGATTCCTAAAACAAGATTAGGGTTAGGATTTCTTACCAAAATCGTAGTTGAAACAAGTCGTGTAGCGATGTGGAAGGGAGAATCAGCACGTGGAGTAGTAAGTAAGAATCACTGTAGTAAACTCCCTGAACCTCACTTCTCTGCCTCCCCTTTTCTCTTCTTTTCTCTTCTTTTCTCTCTCTCTCTCCCTTAGGGTTTTGAGAAAATTCGTATAGGAGAGAAATGGGGTGGTTTAAGGGCTTTATATAGGCCTAGAACTGGTCCAAATGGCCCTAGGGCCATGGTATACTCAGGTTATAGCCAAATGGAGTCTGTTTTTGACAAACAGGGCCCATATGGAGGTCCATTTCTCACATAAGTCATGGAGCGAGTTTCCTGACAATGGATCTACGTCAAGGTATGTTTATGGTGCAATTTGAAAACCGAATCGGCCGCGAAGGACCTGTATCAGATCAACGGTCCTCGTTCTTTGATCGGGGCTACAAGTATACCGATTGGTGCAGGGAAATTTCTCTAATCCAAGGGTGAAGTTTGGTCAAAATCTGACGGTCTGAAGTCTTCAATTTCGCCCGCAAGCGAATGACCCAAATCGCTTAAGTTTCAAGTCAGTTTCTAAAAATATTCGCGTTTCTCACACACTTCGCTCAAGGCTCAAGTTGTGCGTTTCTAGATACTATTTGGGCTTGATTCCTGTGATAGTTGTCAAGCCTAATAAGGCGGTCATAACCTTATAGTTTCGCAGTAATCGGACTTTCAACGTGCGGTCCAGGTCCGATACGGAGTTTCAATGCGCTCCCAAGAGCAACTGGGTTTTGGGATTTCTCCTAAGTTTGCAAGCAGGGACGTTGAGTCAATAGTATTAATGATTTTGGGTCTTTCTGTTTGTAGAGATAGTGGTTCAAGCCAAATCCATCAATTGTTTAGTTTAGTAGTTAACTAAATTTCGTCCTAATTATGATAGAATAAGGTCCTTGGGTAGTTCTATGCCACTTTTTGGCACTTTTAGTTAATATATTATTTTAATTATTTTCTTAATAGTTCATCATCAAGTCTACTTTATCTCTACCAAATTTCACTAGATTTCGTGTTGTACAAAAATTCTGAAAATTCTAGAAGTAGCAGATGTCCGAACTAATAATTTTTGGATAATTGTCACATCAACATAGATTCAACTATATTAAAATTTGTATTATATTTTTTACTTATTTTTATATGAAACTAGACTTATCAAGCTTCAATTTGACATTTGAATCACCTAAATCTGAGTTATATTGAGGGAGACATGACTTTTTGAAGTCGGTTGAAAAGTGCAGAAAATTGCAGCGAGGGTCCACCGAAAATCAGTGCACCGGCTGGGCGCCGTGGTCAAGGCGGTGGCGCTGCGGTCCGCTGGTCATCCTGGTGGTGGTTCTGCCACCTGATATTTAAAATGAGCATATCTTATAAACCGAAATGAGTTATTTGGCGTGTAATATATGATTTTGGGGTAGGAGAAGCTGATCTATCCAAGTAACTGATTTATTTTGTTCGATTTCATAATGTTAATGGTAAAAACCCCATTTTATTTATATATTTACTATTTATAGTAAATTTTAGTTTAAATATTGTTCTTTATCCTTTAAACTTTAGGATTTGTGTCTAATATGAAATTAATTAAAAAAATTTAAAGAATAAGGTGGTGAAAGGTGAGATTTTGAAGGAAATGGGTTGAAAAGGGATTTGAAACTTTGGGATTGAGTTCTGAGAAGTCAATAAGGCGTTATGATTAACCCATTGCCCAATGACGTCTAACTCCAAGTTGGCAAAAATTCGAGACGTTACACAAAATCTCTCTCTCTCTCTCTCTCTCTCTCTCTCTCTCTCTCATGTTTAGTTTCAAAACCAAGAGTAGCAGCAATTCTGTCGGGGTCACCGTGAATGCATATGGTTTATCTACTTCGGATCGGGTAAGATCGAATCGGATCAGATCCATTCAGATCGGGTTTCGGATCGGATCGGTCTGAATTGACCATGATCCGATTTCGATCTGAAAAATATTCGGATCTGAATAGCATAATTCGATCCGCACTGATTCAGGCCGTCAATTCGGTTCTGATCGATTTGAATCCACCGAATCGGGTTAGGTCGGATCCACCGAATCGGGTCAGACATGTCCAGCTCTAGTAGAAGCCTATCAAGGGGCAGATGCGAGTTTATGGGTTTCTAACTCAAGCGAGTGGATGGATTCCCACTTGTATTCATGCGTTGCATAACATTTGAATTTTTTTTCTAATCTTATATTGTGTATGATTGTTGTTATTCTATTCTAATTTGATGTGAAGAACCATGTCAGGACTTCTCACTAGGCCTGGATAACTTAATTTGTATTGATATAAAACTGTACAGATGTGATTAAGGGTGAGCTAGTGGCTTAAGAATAGGATTACGTGGTCGAGCCTGAAAAGGACCTACTTCACAGAGGAAGAAGTTGTTGCCCTAGACTAGCCATGAGTATCATTTTAATTCTACTTGATGTTCCTGGATAATTAATTATTTCTTTTAAATTGTTGGATAAATTTTATTTAATTGCGTAAGACCCCGAATTGGAGTCAGCTATATTAATAATTGGTGATTGATATTGATAGTTCGTTTCTTATTCATGAGATGTGTTTGCCTATGAATGGAATTTAGATCTATATTAGTACTACTAACTAGGTGGATTTTTGTATGTATATCAAATAGTTTAAGTACATTTAACGTACAAGTCATGACATAGATCTCGGGTTCAAAATATACGCTAAGTATCCGAATTTTGGGTCATGAAATTTTGTCCTTTAGATATATTGGGTTAAAGAAAAAAAAAATTGCCTAGAAAAGAGAGATAATAAAATAAGCTCATTCTACAACTTTGCGTGTGGGCCCTACCATGATGTTTGAATCACATCCTCTCCATTCATCCTGTGGAACCCATTATGTTGTCCTTTTCGGCCAAAAGTTTGGACGATCCAAAATTCATATGGACCACACCATGTAAAATCATGCGAAGACCTCTAAAATCCCATGTGTGGGCCACTCGAGTTTTGGAATGGTCTAACTCTTGGGCTGTGGATTCATCCTCGTAGGGATCATTTTACGAATGAACTCGATGTTACATAAAAATGAACCCCATCTAGCGTCGCGATCCACTCCTCCTATCATGCGTCGCCCCTCACATTTCCCTTAAACCCAAAAAATCAGGACAACCCAAAACTCAAGTAATCTACACCATCCAAAACCATGCCAAAAATGCGTGTTTGGGCAGTGGGATTAGAAGGGATTAGGTGGGATGGGATTCATTTGGTCCTGTGCCAATTCCACTCTATGTTTGGGAAGAATGGAAAAAAGCTTAGAATTAGATTAGATGGAATTGCATTGGTTTAGATATAACACTACATGTGTGTTATTCTCATTAATTTCAAATGATGGTGAGTATATCCATTCCATGTACCACCGTATTACTAACAAAGTATGGAATTAATCCTATCTCATGGCAACAGGGGACAATCCCTGCCATGACATGAGTAATAAATATGTTTTTTTGAATCTCATCCCACCTAATCCCTTCTAATCCCACCCCCCAAACATAATATGGTCAGGCTCACCCAAGTTTTGAAACGGCCTGAATTTCCATCCTAATGAATCTCATCTTGTGAATGGATGGAACATCAACTAGAATTTTATTTTATTATTAATTTTTTTTTAAGAAGAAGTGGACCCTACAAAATCCAAAAAGCTTTCCATAGTGGGCCACACCATGACCCACCTATGCTTTGGGTCACATGTAAAACACCCACACCTTAGTGGGTCACACAAACAAAACTCTAAACAGGTCTCAAGAAAAACCCACAACCCATTTCCCTCATTTTAAATAAAATCAAAATAAATATATTTATTTATTTATTTAAACGGATAGTCTGTGTATTTACAATTTTGCCATTCCCACTACAATACGCGTGGGCTGAAATTCCGTTGCCCGTTCCTGTCTGAAGAAGATCTCACAAATATAATCATCATCCTCTTCATTATGCCTACAATCATTATTCTTGGTTGCCTCACACGCATGCCTTCTCCTCTCTCTCTTCTCTCTCTCTCTCTCCTCTCTATAAATCTCTCACTCTCTTCCCTCCCATGCACACTTCTTACGTGTATACCATCCCCACATTCTATCTCCATACACCCTCCTACTACAAACACTCATTTCCAATCTCAACCATCCATCCATGGCCATCTCCGGCTTCGAAGGCTTCGAAAAGCGCCTCGAACTCCATTTCTACGGCGACGATCCGATGGGTCTCCGCCGCATCGATTTCGTCTCCATACAACAAATCCTCGACGCCGTCCAATGCAGCGTCGTCTCTGCAGTCGGCAACCGTTGCTTCGACGCTTACGTCTTATCAGAATCCAGCCTCTTCATCTACCCCACAAAGATCATAATCAAAACATGTGGGACCACCCAACTACTTAAATCCATCCCTTCTCTACTCTCCCATGCTTTTCAGCTGGGCCTTGGCTTGTGTGGCTGTAGATACACTAGAGGCAGCTTCATCTTCCCAAAAGCACAACCATTCCCTCATACAAGCTTCAGAGAGGAAGTTCTGTATTTGGAAGAGTACTTGCCTACTAGTCTTTGTTATAAGAAAGTCTGCATTCTCCCTTCAAAAGCTTGCCATTCATGGCATGTTTATACAGCTAGTGATCATCATCACATGGTGGGCCACCTCCCAAACATCTTCACCATGGAAGTTTGCATGACTCAGCTTGATGGAGTCCTCGCTCGCCGCTTCTTCCGCCGCCGTGGAGATGGGAATTCAGGTGATGTTGCTGGGAAAGAGATGACAGCTTTAACGGGTATCGGAGATATAAACCCGACTGCGCTCGTGTGTGATTATGCATTCGACCCGTGTGGTTATTCGATGAATGGGATTGATGGGGCCCACTATTCAACGATACATGTTACACCCGAGGATGGGTATAGCTACGCGAGTTTTGAGTGTGTGGTGTCGGTGGATAGTGATGTGATGGAGGCGTTGAAGAAGGTGGCGCGTGTTTTCCGGCCGGGGACTATGTCGGTGTCGATGTGTATGGGGCAGAATGCTGGTGTTGCTGACGTGTGTTCGAGGGTGGCGGGAGCGCTTAAGCCGCTTGGGTTGGAAATTCGGAGCCGGAGGGTGGAAGAGTTTCCGGCTGCGGCTGGGATTGTTACGTTTCAGACGTTTACAGCTCGCCGGAAGTAGTGGAGGAGTATGGGATAAAGGTAGGGATGAGGTACACGTTATGTTTTTTTTTTTTTTTTTTTTTTTGTTTGGTGGGGGATGTTGTAATTGCAACTTGCAATCCAAACACCTAACATGAAAAAAAGAAAAGAAGAAAAAAAGATGGGGGCCATAGGTATGTTTGTCAGGGAGAGATGAGAGTAGTTGAAGGAAATTTTGGGTGAGATGAGGATGATGTGGAGATGATAATGGATGGTTATGATGATGTTGGTTGAAATGAGGATGGATGGGATTAGATGTATCCATGGGTGGGGATTATTATGATGGTGTACCCCACTTTGGTGTGTCACGCCTGATTTTTGAGGAATGTCTCTAGTGGGGAATTGAGGATGTTGGAGGGTTGTTTTGCTTCCTTCCTTTTCTTTTCTTTTTTTTTTTTTTAAAGCAAAAGTACACTTCTTTCTCATTTATATATTTTTTACATGTGGCATCTTTAGCTCAATCCAAGCCGTCTAAATGTTTGGGCGTATGGTGGATGGAGCTTGGATGTTTTTTTTTTTTTTTTGGTTAAATTTCATCGGGCGATTCTATTCGTTGAATGGGTGTTCGCTAAATGGATGGTTGAAAGCATGTAATGGTTGTTGAGATTGAATGAGGGAAAGTTGATGGTTGGATCATTAAATCTTTTTTATTTTTTTATTCCATACGTGATGGTAACGATTTTGATGGTCTGGATTGATGTAGATTGGTTTCAATAGTTGCGTAAATGGATGGTTAGGATTGTTTGAAAGGAGAAGCTGGTTCCCAAAGGGCTGTTGATAGGCCCTCCTTTCAGTTGGAAGATCCTGGCCGCTCATTGGGCCCTTTTCTTTTTTTTTTCTCGGTTGATTGTGGACCGTAGCTGCATTTATAATCTTAACCATCTATTTACACACCAGAAAATTGAACGGCGGAGATTTTGATTTCCATATTGTGGAGATTTATGGGGTATGGTCCATAGAAAGTAGGGACCAGGCAGACCACTGAACGATGGGCCCCACTTGGGTGAAACGTGGGTATCCTTTTCGAGCACCATGGTACCATTGAGGATAGTCATTTTTGTTTTTTTCTGCTCCGCATGCTAATGCGCTCTGAGAATTTTACACGTGGCACAAACCCAACTCAAGTTAAACAACCCAAATGGTGGGGCCCACAGTAAGTAGGCCATTGACCCAAAATCGGATAGATTTTATTGGATGCCGGAGATTTGTTTGTTGGATTTGCACTTACGGCTAGCTTGAACTTGATGTAGAGCGGGTTGTGGACAGTTTCATGGCTAAGATAGGACAGGAAAGATCAGTTGATGATAGAAGTAATCTGGACCGTTGGACCTTAGATCGGGCGTATCTCACGCCGGTTCCGTAGCCTAAAATTGTGAAATACACCTGAATCGATGGTCATTTCCCTATATCCAAAACGAAATTGCTTGGTATCCTATTTAAAAGATTATGAACATGTTTTTATTTATCAATTAATTAATTTCTAAATTATTAGAATTTATTTCTATTTTCTGCTTTCTCTCCTCGAATAGATTCGAGAAGTCTCCTTGAGGAGCCAAGAAAAAGTTAGGGTACTTATCCTCGTCACGTTCATCCTGCATCCTGCGTCAGAAATTCAACCGTCCATTTGAAACCTTCAAAGGCTGTGTACGGTATACTCGAGTTTTAAATGTGGAAACTCAAACTAAGGTCAGTGGTCCAGTAATCCAGATCATTGATCATTTGTCTCGTACGGTTGATGGGCCATGCTGTAAAATTCTCACTGGAAGGAGAATCCCAACCGTTTAGATTTGTGTCCTATAAATAGATGGTCGAGTATATACGACGTTCAACTGAAAAACGTCCCATGAGTAGCTGACAGGATGATCGATCTAGAAGATTTTCGTAGGGATGGTCCATCCAAGGTGGAAAAACAGATCAACGGTATGGATTATTGATCCGTGTGCCCCAGTTATCAGAACTGAAAACCTACGGATGCTACTCCTTCGTAGCCGTGTACGCCCTCTTCGTCGGTGAAGGAACTTGTATTATCAGCAGCTGGACCGGATACGTCTATACTCTCCTCGAGCCGATTTTGCAGGTGGGGCCCATGGATCTGATCAGTTAGATGATGGTGGGCCACTGTCTCCTGATGCACGATATTAAAATTTTCATTTTGTCCCAGCTTGATAGATCATGTCCTAAAATAATCTCAGGTATTGGAAGATCACAGCCGTTAACTTTTGGCTTTCATTTTTTACAAGTGGGCCAGGGAATTTGGTGGTCCAGACCGGTGTTCTGTGGCATTACATGAGTGGATGTGATCCTAGCTACTAGTATTTTGGTTTTTCTCAATTTAAGAAGAGAATGTGGACCGTTATTACATTTCTCATCTCAACCGTCTATTTGCAGGCTACAAATTGAAAGGTTTCAAATTGCCTTATTGTGTAGATTTTTGGCCGGCCTCCCTCCCATGGTGGAACACAGCGGATCAACCGTCTGGATTGACGAAGCATGGGCCCCACTTGTGAGAACTCTTCCTTGGCGGAGCACATGCCAGCATGCAAGTGTGTGCAAGACCTGGATCATCCATTTATCCTTATCCATCGCGGCGGACCTGGAGGTGGGTATCAAGTCGGACCGGATTGGGTCCAACTCAACTCGGTCCGATCTTTTCAAGTACTTGTCTCGAGTCTAGCAGGGCTAACTCAATCTGATCTGTTTCCTTCCTAGTCTGACCTGAATCGATTGCGACTCACTCAGGAAAATAAGCCGGCACGGTTGAAATCAAGTCTTCCGTTTTATTTTTTATTTTTTAAAATGCTTTAAAAAATATATGAAAATATATGAAAATTTTTCAAAAAATTGTAAAAAAATAAGAAATTAAAGATAACTTTCCTAAGTTATTAAATAATTAATTTTACATATATTTTAAAATATGTTTGAGAGAAATAAAATTAATTAAAATATATTTACATACATTCAATTAAATAACAAGTGCTTGAATCTTTATTTTTCAACATCCGAGGAAATGAATGTAAGAGAGAGAGAGAGAGAGGCTTGGATTCAGATTCGGATCGATATGGGTTGATATGCAAGAAGCACGATCGAGCGGCCTGGATTCGGATTGATATGGATTGATATGCTAGAAGCACGATCGAGCTCAAAAATACATAGAAAATAATAAAAATAAATAAAATAAATGGAACATATTTGATGAATGGAGAAGGATGAACGATAAAGATGGGTTATTGGGCTGTTAAGTGGCCCGGATTCGGATCGAGATTGGTGCAGCAAAGGCAAGGTTAGAGATTTAGGGTTTGGGTAGAAAAGAAAGGTAAAGGTTATAAAACAGAGAGAAAAAAGATACTTTATAGTACTGAATCGAATCGGATTGAATTGGCTACCAACCTGAACTTGACTCATTTTGTAGATCTAAGTGGATCTACTTGATCCGACCGGACCATGGCTTTCGGGTCGGGTCGGATCAAATCCGACTAGTTCGATTGAGGCGGATCCTACTAGTCCGGTCGGATCTTGCCCACCTCTAATCGGGCCTACTGATCGGGTCTGGTGTGTCCATTAAGCACATGCACTAAACGACACTAATCCATCAGTCGGGCCCACATTTGTTTGAGATAAAATGGAAGGTCAGAAAAAAAAAAAAAAAAAGAAAAAGGGGTAGAGACCAACTGTCTATATTCAACTTACATGTGTAGGCGTGGTGTGTCATGCTATTCCACCTCTATCGGACGTCTATCGTCCGTTCACGAACTTAAATGATTTGCATGTGGGTCCATGGATCGTGATAAGTTAGTTGAAGGTGGGCCACTGTGGGCTGACGATGAGACAAAAATCGCCAGGAATTTTCGGTTTGTATAGATGGGCCACGTGGTTCACTGATCCAAACCACAGGTCTATTGGGCCCCTGCTCGATAGACCATGCCCCAAAAGAAATCTCATGGATTGGAAGATCGCAGCCGCTGATTTTGGCCTTTTATTTTTTACAAGTGGGTCCAAGAATTTGGTGGTCCAGACCGGTGTTCTGTTGTATCACATGTGTGGGTGTGATCCTAGCGACTAATATTTAGATTTCTTCTCATTTTGAGAAGGGAATGTGGACCATTACTGTATTTCTCTTCTCAACCGTCTATTTGCAGGCCACAAATTGGAAGGTTTCAAACTACACTATTGAGGAGATTTTCAGCCATCCTCCATCCATGGTGGAACATAACAGATCAACGGTCTGGATTTACGAAGCATGGTCCCCACTTGTGAGAACTCTGAAATCGCAGGGCCACGCGTGTGCAAGATCTAGACTATCCAATTATCATTCTCCATCGGTGGACGGCGGCGCTGTTAACGGCGCGGACCCGCGGTTGTCTTAGGCCCGTTTTAAACTGGGCCGGGGTCTAGTGCGTGTATTGTGAACATGCACTAAGCCTCACCCAATACGGTACGGCCCTTACCGTGGGGGCCACGTTGATGGATTTATTTTGTATCCATGCCGTCCATCTGCATTTTTCCAAATGATTTTAGGGTATGAGCCAAAATGAGAATTAGATCTGTTGTAATTTTGTGATGCATTGAAACAATTTGGCAAAACGGATGAACAGCGTAGATACAGAATACATGCATTAAGGTGGGCTCCAAAGGTAAGGGTTGTGCAGTCTTGGATGAGGCCAGGCCTTACCTAATCTGATCCCTCCATCAGGTGGGCCACACTTGTTTGTGGCAAAATAGACGAACCCAGTTTGGCTTGTGATCCCAACACGCTGGCTAGCTGGTGTCAAAGCTTTATGGGCCTACCATGATGTATGTGTTTTCTCCACGTCGTCCATTCATTTTGAAAACATTTCAATGGCTTCATAAGTTTTTAATCAAAATGATATTTGCATGTTTTCTTTATTGAGGTCTGTATGACCTTACCAGGATGTTAGCAGGCGCTGGGAAGTTTTTAATGGTAGTAGTTCAATTTCTGTCATTTTCTTTGGTGTGGTCCACTTTAAATTTAGATATGCATAATTTTATGAGATCATGCACTTAAATGTGCTGGAAAAATGGATATGCAGTGTGAATAAAACACATACATCATCATGGGCCCACAAAGCTTTGACACCAGCTTGAGTTTAGTAGTTGATGTCATGTCAGTGAGCCCTACCTTTCCAAACGGGAGTGGGTTAGGTGCGGGCCAAACCTCACCCAAGATGGTGAGGCCCTTACGTGGGGCTCTCCTTGATGTAGAGCTGCACATGAACCGAGTTGGCTCGGTTAGCTAGCTCGACTCGACTCGAAAAAGCTTGATTTGACTGGGTTTAAAATTGAGTTCAAGCTGAGCCAAGCTGATTTTTTGAGCTCGAAAAATTTTTGAAACTAGGTTCAAGCTTGCTCAAGCTCGACTTGACTCAGTTTGAACCCCAACTCCAATCGAACTTGGATCGAATTAGTTCGATGACTCGATTATTTTAATATTGATGTTGCACACCAAGTGTTTGATGAAATGATTCAACAAAGTGTCGGTTGGTGGCGAGAGAGGTACGTATATGAAACAAATACCCTTATATCTTGATTTTGATGTTGCCTACTAACTGTTTGATGAAATACCCGGAAACCGTTGCTTCTGTTTTACATACCATGAGAAATTGAAGGTGCACTCCATGTGTTTGTGAAAATGCCGCACAGGCGAACTTGGCTCGATCTTGGCTCAAACTCAGCTCGAATTAGCCTGAGTTGCTGGTCGAGTCGAGCCAAGCCGGCCAATCAAGCTCGAGGACTGAGTTGAACCGTGTTCGAGCTGGGGTCAGCTAGTGGTCGAGCCGAGTCAAGCTGTGCCCAGCTCGACTCGGTTCGACTAGTGTACACCTCTACTGTAACGCCTTGAAAATCGGGGGTCAAGTAGCAACTCAACTCCCGAGTTCCAAAACATATGTTATGCAACATATGTGCTTATGATTGAATATTGTCTGTGTTAGTGCGTTAATCATGAGTGAGATTATACCAAAACAGTAATTCATACTCCAGATTAATTAATATAACTCAAGCGGAAGACTAAAAGATGTGTATATAGACGTGTATGAGCCAAAAGTTCACGATCGGTCTCCAGAGTATGAATACATCACTGAGTCACCATATACATGTAATAGTTCAAAAATCAAAATGTCAAAAAATAGTTCAACTACAATGATAAGCCTTGTAGCCCCGTCGATCCGGACGGCTTAAGCGAAACCGCCGGAGAACTGCATATACGAGAACTCGTCCTGATCGTCATAGTAATCAGGCTCCACCTCCTAAGTCACATCAACATCTGCAACTAAGACAGAGTCTGGTGGGTGTTCAGAACACCATTCCAGAACGTGGGAGTGAGTGATCAACTCAGTGGAATCATAGAGTAAAGATTAACATGTTATCAATTCAGTCAAGCAGTAATGATAAAGAAGACATATCAAATATTCCTAGATACTCTTATTAATGCAAGGATGAATGTATTCATGATGCATGCCCTCGCCTACACTCCCTCGTGCGACACCATCTTACGGTCGCGGCATGCTTTCTTCCCTTTGTGCTCTTCAACCCGGGGCACATGCAGTGCGATGTTATGAGCGTGATTACCGAGTTATTATTATTCTCTTTCATACAGTAGGATTGGAAATCTAAGGTACCTCCCTTATATCACTTCTCAAACAAGGATCCATTCTAGGGTCATTAGTCCTAGTAAACTCATATGATGATACGGTTCTAGGTCACTGCAAAGGGCTCGTCGCCTTATCAGAGCAGGCCTAGTTATACTCTAGTTGCTACGGAAAGGCTCGTTGCCTCACCACAGACTCAGAGTATGCTCGAGGTCACAACAAATGGCTCGTCACCTTATCAGTGTAGGCCGACAGCTCGAATACAATGTCTCATACCACCGTATTCGGCTCACGAGTCTGGGTTGCTCACTGGTCACTACGGGGAGGCTCGTCGCCCCAGCGTAGGCCGACAGCTCAACCACAGTGTCCCATACCACCATATCCGGCTCATGAGTCTTAGCGGATTAAGGTACCAAAGTTAACAGGGATTTCACTGGTGAGTTTAGTACCCTAGGTTCAAGCAGTAGTGTCCAAACATGGTTAACATACATCGGGTTAATCGGGTTATTTGACGGGCTCGACTAACACGAGCGCACATCGAGCTAATCAACATGAAGCGCATAAGCACTCCGTATGGCCTAACCACTGTCGCCAATCGATATACGACCCGGATTCATCAAGCGCGTCTCATGTGGCGGGACAAAGTCAGCTACTACTTCGAGGCCTATTACCGATTGCCTGGACTATATAATAGCCCCAAACACATTCAATTACAACGATCTAGCATATGAGATACTCAAGCAGTAATGGAGCAATGATTCAAATCATACAATCAGTTGAGCATGTTATGAATTACAACATAAACATGAATCCACACTTATGCATTTCTAGGTAAAAGCAATGAATATGAAACAAGGCATATGGAGAAAATCGTACACATCATTAGAGTGGCTGAGAATCCTATCTCAACACCCCTTTAAAGAACAGTTTACAAGTATTTATTCATACAGACTTATTTACAAACACTTAGTATACACATTATATCATACATGGTATGTATTGGTTAGTATACGTATTAGGGAAAGTCCTTTCGTCAAAGGATTGCCGCCTACACAACAATCGCATAGCCATGATAGTTAGTCATGGCGTACACTAACGCAAGGTTTACTCATTTAGTCTTTTGCTCAAATACTTAGGCTACGCATTGTAACATACATGATGTATGTTAATATAACATATATTAGGCTAATCCGTTCACCCAGAAGTTGATACACATGCATCTAGCATACATAGACAACAATTAATCATAGCAAGCATAAATCTGAATTTCATACGTATACGGTATTTTCTACAAATACGAGAATTACAGTATATTTAACCTAGTTAACGTATAACTGAAAAACGAAACGGACATCACTTTATGAATGTGAAATAGCACCTACGTCAAGAATAAACCATTAACCGACATTGAAAGCCTTGAAAACTATAATCTATACGTCTATAGTCTGCACCTTACACCGATAAATGCGTAACGGAGTTGTTTTAAACACGTAGCATGAACTAGGTTAGCTATTTCATCATTTCTCTATTGGAAACCCTAGAATGGATTAGGGTTAGGTTGTCTTACCTAAGATTGAAGTCAGAATCGCCGGAATAGCGATTTGGTAGTGATGGATAGGCACACAGAATAGCAGGGATCGAATCTCAAGAGTGACTCCAACTTCTCTCTCACTTTCTCTCTCTTTACTCTCTACTCTCTTCTCTCTCCTAGGGTTTTTTTAAAATTCGTATGGAGTGAATGAGAGAGGGTTTAAGGTCCTTATATAGGCCTAAAACTGATGGAAATGGCCCCAGGGCCAAGGTATACTTAGGTTATAGCCAAAGGGAGTCTGTTTCAGCTCAACGGAGCACTTCCGGAGCCCCCATTGAGCCTAAGGTTGGACTTAAGCTCCCTTATGTTGGATATAGGTCAAGTTGAGTTTTCGGTCCGATCGGGTTTACAGATCGCCTGTGGCGGACCAGTTTCAGTACAACGGTCCACGATCACCGATCAGGGCCACAAGTACACTGACCTGTGTATAAAATTTCCCCTGATCTAAGGATATATTTGGGTCAGATTCTGACGGTATGAATCCTTATATTCGGTCTGCAAGCGACAAGTCTCAGATTACTTAAATTTAGATTTTTATTTATAAGATATCCACGTTTATCACACACTTCACTTCGGGCTCAAGCAAATAGCTTCGGGACGCTATCTAGACTTGATTTTCGAGGTAGTGGTCAAGTCCAGCAAGGCGGTCTTAATTATATAATTTCGCAGTAATCGGACTTTCGACGTGCGGTCCAGATCCGATACGGAGTTTCAATGTGCTCCCGATGGCAACTGGGTAATGAGATTGATCCTAGATTTTAGGGTAACCTAGTGTCAATGATTCTACAAGTTTTGAGTCTTGCAGATCGTATTTAAAGTGATTCAAGCTGATTTCACAGCTATTCTAGTTTAGCACTTAGTTAATTTTGTCTAATTCCTAAAGGATTTGATCCTGAGTGATTTCTGCCTGAGGTGGTACTCGAGTCTTTGTACGGAATTTTTTGAGGCGTTACATCTACCCTGATGTATTTATTCTATATTCATATTGTTTAATCTACTTTCCTTATTATTTTCGGGCATCAGCCCAAAATAAAAATTAAAAAAAATCCAAATCACAGGTGTATCTAGTACAGGAAATTGTGGGATTGAATGGCCTACGTGTAAGACTCGTACCCTAATTAACCCTCTGTATGTTTCTTTTTCAATGCCAGCATGTTTCCATCAAACTGTATCTATGAGTTTTGATCATTACCCTATTTTTGTATTGCAATAACCTGAGACTTGTACCCTAGCGACCGCACGGTCGTTATGATTCCAACGCCACGCGGCACGCTCCATTTTGACCCATAAATTAGAAGTACAATTTTGGCATAATCCCAGGTGGGCCGCGCAATGCACGCGGGCCCCACTTGCACAAATCCTCCATGCGTAACATTGTTCACAAATCTTCACGTTTAACTGATGTCTCAGGACAAAACTAGTCTACGGTTTAATCACAGCACTGATGAGTCCCGCGTAACCATTCGGCAATTCCAACAGCTCAGTGAGCTGGTGGGGACGTGTTTGAGGATCTAAGTGTTTTAGTATTATATTGTTGGTTCAAATCCTCCTTGTAAGATCCCAGGATCGGAACTTGGCTCATGGGAGCCGGGAGCGGAGAATGGGGTACTACGGAGGCTGTCAGCACCGGATTCGGCGACCAGAAATTTTGTGAGTCTGGTTCCCGAGTTTAGGACGTGACAGAAGTTGATATCAGAGCATAATTTGGGAATACTTAAGGATAACATCATATATCTGCTAATGATCTTAAAATAATTATCCTTCACTGTATGACTGTTGTGAACTTAGAATGATTAGAATCCCAATCTTGGAAATTTAGAAACACACCATATGTTTCTATTGCAACTTAGTAAAAAAAATAGCATTCCCATTTGTGAACGTAGAAACTTTAAACATAGTACCCTGGTAAGAGCGTCTTATGCAAGGTTTGGCTGTGGAGAAATTTCGAGATGAAATTTTTTGTTAGGAGGGTAGAGTTGTAAGACCCGTACCATAATTAACTCTCTGTATGTTTCATTTTCGATGCCGGCATGTTTCCATTAGACCGAATTTATACGTTTTGATTATTACTCTATTTTTGTATCGCAATAACCCGAGACTTGTACCCTAGTGACCACGCGGGCGTTACGATTCCAACACTACGCAGCACACAACATTTTGACCCATAGATTATAAGTTACAATTCTGGCGTAATGCGAGTATAACGCCATGAAAATTGGGGGTCGTGCATACACTCGACTCCCGAGTTCCCGAGTATCACTTATAACCGATTTTTCATTAATATGCGTTTAATCAGGTTAAAATGCACAGCCTGAAATTTCTTGGAACATGAAGCACAACCACAAAAGTCTACTGAAATGAAAGAGATCCAATATATATACGGGTCCAAAAATATAAATGGGTCATACAAGGCGTTGCCCAACAAAACCACAAAAAAAATAATGTCCAAAAAGAATAAAGCCGAGCCCACTGCTCAGCGATCCAAATCCTGCCTATCAACCCGATGGAGAGCCACCCATCAGCAGGAAGTATGACAGCTCATCCTCCTCGTCAGGACTCGCGCTGTCAGGCTATTCGAACTCATCACTACCTGCAGCTATTGAAGAGTCTGATTAGTGTTTTAAAATACCGTCCCAGAGTGGGAGTGAGTGATCAACTCAGTGGGTGCTATTAGTCTTAAGTTGTAACAAGCATCAATTATATTATGCATTTAATGAAAAACAATCTTTCACAAACACCTTACTAATCTTATTAATGCGAATGCATGACGGATGATATGATGCATGCCCTCGCTACAACACTCCCTCGAGCGACTCTATTTAACGATCGTGTATGACCAACACTCCCTCAGAGCGACCTCGACTGCCGAGTCACCACCCTAACCAGTGCGACGCAATGCGATCGTGTTAGCCGGGTTCTTAGTTAAGTCCATTCATCCAGCAGGTTAGGGAATTTGATACACCCCACGTATCAATGCACTTAACTGATTGTGAGGCCAAGACCCCCCAATGTGTGAGGCCAAGACCTTGCAATCCTTAATCCCGTCAGGTTCCCCATCCCCGACTTCAAGCACATAGGGAGTGTTAAGAAGAAGGGATCGCTTGCAGTCACTACGGGGAGGTGTGTCACCCCAGCGTAGGCCGACAGCTTGGACACAGTGTCTCATTTCACCATGCCTAGCTCATGAGGCAGCGGATCGGTTTCAATTTGGTTATCGATGGGCTACAACGGCTGTAGGGTGTTCGAGGTTCCATATATATGTGAGCAAACATGGTTAACAAAACGATGTTGGTCAGCTAGTGGACTAGACCGCATGAATTCAGGCAGGTACATGGAGGAACGACATCGGGTACAAGCGACCCATGTAGTCTAACTACTGCCACCCACACGCACTCGCCCAAATCCATGGGTTTAGCCTCAAGACGGTCCTACCAACAGGGCCGCCTTCGCTCTCCTCGTATTACTGACCAACCCAAGGGTTTGGGTGGTGATTCATAACATGCCAACTAACAAGGTTATCCACTAGCATAAACAGTGTCATGTTTTCATATTTTTCCAACATACAATTTAGATTTTCCTACAAGGCAAAGCTAACAATGTTGTGAAATAAGGTGCATGTGTGTTGTGTGGGTTAGTAAGGAAGCTAAGCGTTTCATACATATCATAGGACCAAAATGCACAAGAGTTAATGAATTATACATGTTACCAAGTAACATCATGTGAGAAAATCATACAAGACATGAACATGTAATCATCCATTGTAACCTAAGCATGTGAGAAGCACGAACAACAACATATGAGAACTAAACAAAACATACAATTCCATATAATCCCCAAACAAACGTCCAAACCCTAGGTTTGCTCTAGATTCTCCAAATACATCATCCAAGCAATTAAAATCATTAGACTTATAGCATAGTTGGTGTTAGGCCACCTAAGGATAATAGTCCGCACCTATGGATCGTTGGAAACTTGAAAAACGACCTAGGGATGAGGGCTTTGAGGTCGATCGGCCGGAATCTCTAAAGCAAGCACTTGCATGTTACAAATCCATGTCAATCCCTTCTCAATACAAGGATTTCAAGAAAAGGGATAAGGGATTTACCTAGACGATCAATGGACGATCCTTGTAGTTGTGGTGTAGGGTTTTCCTTGGACAAGAGGTAGGGAGTGCAAGATCGATTTCCTTAGGCCCCACCTCGATCTAGGGTCCACCTTTGCTCTCCTTCACACTCCCACTTTCTCCTCGCTCTCTCTCCTTGCTCTCCTTTGCTCTCTCTTTGTGGTGGTAGTTGTGGTGGGAGTTATGAGCTAAGGAGCTAGGGCTTTATTTCCTAGGATTGGGTCAATTGGCCTTAAGTTTCCATAAATTCCCACAATGGCCCTTCAGGACTCCCTATTGGTTTTGGGGCGGCCTTATCACCCCTCTGGCCACTAAATTTGATGTGTAAGTGTCTCATGGCCCGATGAGGGGTCATGCAAAGTTTGGGAACAAACGGATAAACAAGTATGAGGTTTGATCATACGGTTCCTATCTTTAAATGGCCCTGTGGGGTCCATTCCAGTGATTGGAGCAGTTTTGGTGGCCCTCTAGACATGAAACTTACATGATAGGTGATGCATGGCCCGATGAAGGGCCATGCAAATTTTGAAAATGATTGGATATGGGGTTTGATCGCATGGGTTCGATTCGCGATCGATAGTCACCATTCCACGATCGGGTCCTAGATTTAGTGGACGGAGTAGGAAAATACATTAGACCTTCACTGTAAATTTAGAAGAAATCCGACAGCTGAAATGTCTTATATCTCAGTTTCAATTAAGAGTGCCAGATTTTGAGACTAGTGAGCTAGGATGACTCGCACCTTGCAAGTGCCACTGGGACCGCATGGATAATTAACTTCTGGACGTTTACTGGGTCTGTGGTCCACGATGGACTACAAGCCCAGTGAGATCTATGCTTCCCTAAATTTTTATAATTTTCTGACCTTCCCGGGTCGCTGTATAGCCCGCACAAGCTGTTGCTAAGTGTAAACGGCCATCTGGCTTGGCGGCCCGCACTAGGTCTTATCATGCCCCGTCTGGTCTACTCAATTGGGCTAATCCTAAATTAATTTACTTACGGTACCTCACCATGAGTAGTTTAAACGAACGGTCCTGCGGCAAATCCTACGTGGACGTCCCAAGACAATGTGCTGGTTGGATGAGACGTTACAATCTACCCCCCTTATAAATAAATTTCATCCTTAAAATTTGTACCTGTTCGTATTGCTGAAGCAGGCTTGGGTAATGCTTGCGGACTTTTACTTGTCTCCCAAGTGGCCTCTTCTTCATCGTGATGGGTCCATAGTACCTTGACCAATGAGATGACCTTGTTGCGCAGAACCTGCTCTTTCCTATCCAGTATTCGAGTGGGACGGATAATGTATGTGGCATTTTTCTTGAGTTCCACATGTTTCCACTTGATAATGTGCGACGGATCAGGGATGTACTGCTTCAACATTGATACACAAAAGACGTTATGCACTCCGGCGAGAGGCATGGGTAGGGCCAAGCGATAGGCAACCACACCAACTCGGTCCAAAATATGGAAGGGCCCGATGAACAGTGGCGCGAGCTTTCCCTTCTTGCCAAAGCGTAAAACACCCTTCATTGGGGAGATTTTGAGAAATACTTGGTCCCCAGCTCCAAATTCTAAGTCCCTCTGCCTCGTATCGGCATAGCTTTTCTGTTTGCTTTAAGCCATCAAGAGGAGGCGCCAAATAATTACAATCTTCTTAGTCGTAATCCGCACCAAATTCAGTCCTAGCAAGCTTTTCTTGCCAATTTCTTCCCAACAATGCGGGGCTCGGCACGGACGCCGATACAAAGCCTCGTAAGGCGCCATACCAATGCCAGTCTGCAAGCTATTGTTATAGGCGAACTCGGCATACAGGAAACAGTCATCCCAACTCTCCTGAAAGTTCAGTACACAAGCTCGCAACATGTCTTCCAATATTTGGTTCAGCTGCTCAATTTGCCCATCTGTCTGCGCGTGGAAGGCGGTGCTAAACTTCAACTTCACTCCCATGGCTTCTTGGATGCCAGTTCAGAAGATCGACGTGAATCGTGTGTCTCGGTCCAACACAATTTCCAACGGAACGCCATGGAGTCGCACTATCTCCTTGATATATAACTTGGCCAAATCATCAGCAGAGTTAGAAATCTTTATCGGCAGAAAATGGGCTGATTTGGTTAACCATTCTACGATTACCCATATTGAGTCATGCCCCCTTCCTAGTCTTGGGTAAGCCGAAAACGAAGTCCATAGATATGAAGTCCCATTTCCATTCTGCTATGGGCATGGGTTGTAAAAGGCCCTGTAGTCGGCGATGTTCGGACTTGACTTGTTGACAGGTGAGGCATCGGGACACATACTCCGTTATCTCTTTCTTCATGTTGTCCCACCAATAGTTTTGCCTCAAATCCCGGTACATCTTGGTTCTACCAGGGTGCATCGCCAACTTGGAGTTGTAAGCGGCATTCAGGACTTCTTCTCATAGTCCTTGAAGGTTTGGAATACAAAGGCCGCTTCAGTACCGCAATCCCCCATCGGTGTCGATCCTCCACTCAGACCCCACATCATTCTTTATTTTCTCTTTCATCTTCTTCAACAACTCATCGCCCTCCTGGGCTTCAATGATTTTGCTGTCAATCATTAGCTGGGCTTGAATGTGGGCTATGACCTCATATGGCTCCTCCACGGTTAGCTTCATGTCGAAGTCCTGTACAAATTCTACCATGTCCCACTCTTTCACCATGAGCGGGGCCACGAATTTGAGCACCCTTTTGCTGCTCAAGACGTCCGCTACCAAATTGCCCTTGCCAGGGTGATACGTGACATCGAACTTGAAGTCCTTCAACGTCTCCATCCAGCATCGCTGTCTCATATTCAGATCCTTCTGAGTGAAGATATATTTGAGGCCCTTATGATCGCAGAAGAGCTCAAACTCTTCACCATAGAGGTAATGTCTCCATATTATCAATGTGCAAACTACTGCCGTAAGCTCGAGATCATGCGTAGGGTAGTTCTCCTCATGTTTCCTTAACTGTCAAGACGCATAAACAATTACCCTGTCCTTCTGCATGAGCACACAGCCCAAGCCCACACGAGAGGCGTCAGCATAAACAGTGTACTTGACCCCTTGCTTAGGTAGTATAAGCACAGGCGCCGACGTCAGTTTATCTTTCAACTCTTAGAAGGCCGCCTCCACCTTCTCACTCCAGGCAAATTTGAGGTCCTTCCGTATCAGCTGGTATAGCGGCCAAGCTATTTTAGAAAAGTCCCTAATGAACCTTCGATAATAGCCGGCGAGACTGAGAAAGCTTCTCACTTCCATGATCGACTTCAGTTGCTTCCAATATTGCACGGCCGCAACCTTGGCGAGGTCCACAGATATTCCTTCTTTGGACACTACATGTCTCAGAAATTTGACATCCTCCTTCCAGAAGTCGCATTTCCTAAATTGCGCAAACAACTGATTTTTCTTAAGGGTTTCGAAGACTACCCTTAGATGCTCTTCATGCTCTTCACGACTCTTTGAATAAATCAGTTTGTCGTCGATAAACACGATGAAACACATGTATAAGAACGGCCTAAAGACTCTGTTCATGAGGTCCATGAACACCGCTGGAGCATTGGGGAGCCCGAACGACATAACTAGGAACTCATAATGGCCAAAACAGGTTCTTAAAGCCGTTTTCTGTATATCCTCGTCCCTGACTCGCAGCTGATGGTACCCTGATTGTAAATTGATCTTTGAGAAGTATTGAACACCCCTCAGCTGGTCAAATAAGTAGTCAATTCTTGGTAACAAGTATTTATTCCAAACCATCATTTGGTTCAATCTCCTGTAATCTACGCATAGATGTAATGAGTCGTCCTTCTTCACAAATAGGACTGGGGCTCCCCATGGCGATACGCTGGGTCGAATGAAGCTTGACTTTAATAATTTGTCAATTTGGGACCTTAGCTCTTCCATTTCACATGTGGGCATGCGGTAAGTTGGTAAGGAAATGGGTGTGGCACTAGGAGTCAGATCGATCGTGAAGTATATCTCACGTCGAGGAGGAACTCTGGGTATGGCTTTGAATACATCGACGAAATCTTGGACAACGGGAGTGCATGTTAGCGAGGGTCCATCATAACCCTCCTCCAATGAAGCATAACACAAAATTTTTCATTCGTGGCTGACCTGGACTAGGAATGTGAAGGGAACGTCGTTGCCCTCATATATATTCACTATCATTATTTCACAATCGATTTCTGCCTTCATCACTGTCAACCAGTCCATGCCCAGGATGACGTCATAATGAAATATCTTAGTTGCGATCAGATCCACGAGCACCACCTTGCCTCCCAAGTCTATTGGACAGTCGCAACACATCCTTGTCGCTTCAGAAAAAGTCCCGGCGGCAGCAATAATTTTCACTCCTACAATAGGAGTGAGGAGTAACCCTAGGCGCTTGACGGTTGCATGCGATATGAGAGAAGTAGTGGATCCAGTGTCCACCAGAAGAAAGATGAGAATACCTTGTATGTGGGCTGTCACCTCGAAGGCCATAGGAGTGGGGGTGACTGCATCCTGGCCCTCGGCCGCTAAGGCATGTACCCGTGCCTGCTGTGGAACGGTCGATCGCTATATAGGCCGTAGTGGCAGCCTAACTTGAGGTAGCGGTGGACGACGGAATTGCTGGCTAGGCCCCATCGTCCGTAGAGGCGGAATCTGCAGTGCCTGCTGAGGGGGTTTGTTGTTGTGTTGAGGTGACGTGAAGCTAAGATCCCTCATTCTCGCGAAGCAATACGGCTCCGAGTGGCCAGTCCTCCTACAATATTTACACACCTACGTAGATCGTGCAGAAGGGGTCGGTGTGACAGCCAACCTAGGCGGAGAGTTTGGGAGCGATCTTTTCCCGGCGGAAGAAGAGGACGGTCCTTCCATCCTGTTTTGTGGCCTGAGCTATGAGCGGGTTCGTGAGACTCGCTCCTCATCTTGTTCCGCCTGTATGGACATCTCGACGAGCTCTACATAGGTCCGGATGCTCGCATAACACATCTTCGAGCGGATGCCGCTTCTCAACCCCGCGGTAAATCGTCTCATCTTAATCACCTTGTTGGCGATCATTTCGAAAGCGTAGTGCAATAGCTCAGTGAAATGGTTCTCGTATTGCGTTACGGTCATCCCCCATTGTTGGAGGCAGAGAATTCATTTTCCCTCTCATGCTGATACGTCTGAGGGATGTATTTTTCATTAAAACGGCTCTCAAATGCCTCCCACGTCCACACGTGGTTCTCGGGAACGGACCGGAGAATACTCTCCCACCATAGGTCGGCCTCTTTCTCAAAGAGTATGAGAGGAGCTCAATATTCTCCGCTTTAGAACAATGGAGAGGCCGAAGTAGTTTGGTGACGCTATTGAGCTAATATTTCGCTTCCTCGGGACGGTAGGTGCTGGCAAAAGTAGGCGGCCTATACCATTGGAACCGCTCAAACAAGTTGCTTACGTTGTTTATGGGCGTAGCTAAGCCCGGTTGCGCCGGCTGCGGCATACCATGTCATGGGCCATGACCCCATCATAGTGGCCATCATCTATTGTTGTTATTGCATAAGAAGCAACATCTAGCCCATTCGATCCATGGCTGGTGGCGGAGGAGGTACGGGTGTCGCGGCTTGCGGTGGCGGTGCATTTAGGGCTGCCTCTTAAGTGGTGCTACCCATATTTTGGGAATCGCTAGCCCCTTAAGGACCTTGTCGATCTTCGGGGGTTTGGCCCCTTTCGACCAAGCCACCATGAGGGAGGCGAACATATCGACCCTCCGCTCGAGGAGGCATTTCCTGGAAGAACGTCCTTGGATAGGTTAGGTACTAAAACATTGCTCATACCAAGGTCATGCGTACATATACAAGATCCATATATATTCTATTTGTAGACATAGGAAACTATACATACAAGCATTCTCATGGCGACAAGAAATTTGCAAGGCAATCCATACATTCACATTGATTTTAAAATGCCATTAGTATGGCCAGTTACATATTACAGCATGGATTACAAGCATCACTAAACATGTTAAACATTAAAAAAATACGATCTAACTAAGCAAAGTCCTAATCATCCTTCAGTACATGGGATTAGACCTATTCGGCTCAAGCAACTACTAGTTATCAGTAAGGAAGTGGTGCTACTCGTCTGAGTCAGGTGAAAGTGGAGGTGCTTCTTCCCCTTTGCTGCAGCAGATCAGGGCCTTTATGGCTCAGTACATCTTCTTATTCCATTTTTCCTGTTTCGCTTAGTACCTGGCTTGGCTCTCCCTAACCTCCGCTACTTCGGCCTTGAGCGCATCCAAACACTCGCGTATATCCAGGATGGTAAGGGGCTCCCTGCTAACTCCTTCAATTTCCTCTTCTCATTCGGCCCCCTCGACTTCACCCTCATTTTCAGTCTCATTCTCGTCCTCGTCCTTGTCACTCTCATCACTCTCTTCTTCCCCTTCGTCGGCATCCCCGTACTGGTTAATGTGGGCCTGTCGCTGCTTGAGGCCTATCTTCATCTTATTCAATATATCGTCACCCAATAGCTGTGTTGGTATGGGATTTCCACTTGATCCTCCTACTCCGTATTGCTGGGCCAACTGACAGACCAGATGGCCAAACAGAAGGTATGCACTCTTCCTCGTTGCTCTTGCGGCCCGCACAATCTGGTGAAGTACTACACTGGGAAGGCACACATCTGCTCCCTGCCCACCTGATATAAAAACTCTATCATATAGCAGGAGCACTCGGAGTGGTTCAGCAGCCTCAGGTATACATTTTGGGTACAAATGCAGTGAAGTACCTGGTACTCTGAGATAAGGTTGGTCTAGCTCAAACCATGCCCCTTCCATTGAGCAACCCGCCCACACAAAAAGCGAGTTCTCTCATCACCGGCTCGACTTGTATCCGAGTTCCCCTCGTCAATCTGTACCTCGCCGCATGGCACACCAAGTACGTCGGCGATGTTCGCCACCCCGAAGTGGAAATTCTTGCTCCCGGATACAACATTAAAGCCCAAAGGCTTGAATTGAGGGTCTCTGATTAGCACGTCGAAAGCCCTAGCTTGACCTACATCCACCTGGTAATTTCCATAGAAGATCGGACCCCAATCCTTCTTCATAAGACGACCGAGTAGGGCGTACCTATCGAACAGGTGCTCCTCCACGGAGGCTTCGAAGGCAATACTATGCACTCGGAAGTTTCCCACATCTTCAACGGGTGGTTAGGACGCTTGACTTGCGGGAGCCCTTTGAAAGTCATTTTTACGCTTGGATCGGACTTCCGTGATTTCCTTCCCCTTTGGATCGGCCTTTTACTTGCTTCGCCTTTCTCGACTCGGTCCCGGCTCGTCGGTTGGCAGTCTTTTCTTTCCCATAAGGAAAAGAATCACCAGGATGGAGAAGAAGGCGGCGACAGTTGCTAGAAAGGTCATTCATTGGGCAAGGAGATGGATGGTTGTTGAGAATGTGTAAAAAGGGAAACGGGTTTAGGGTTGGATTTGTGATAGGAGCTTGAGATGAGTTTGGGTGAAAATGTTTGAGAAAGAAATGGGTTTGGGTGAGTGGGCTGGAAATGGATGTGGGAGGATTTAAGAAAGAGAGTTAATGTGAAGTTTTGTGAATGAGTTTTGGTGGAAGGATTTTGTGAATGGAGGTGGAAGGGAATGAGGAATGGAGTGAGATTGGGTGAATGGGTTTGAAATGGGTTTGTTGAAGGGGTTTGGGAAATGAGGATGGAATGGGTTTTGGGAAATGAAATTTGGAGATGGGGAAGAAGAGAGTGAAAGGAGTGGGGTTTTGGTGAATGAGTCTTGAAAGAAATATGGGTGATGAGAGAGGATGGGAAATATGAGTTGGGTATGAGTAAGAATGGGTTTGAAGAGTGAGGTTGGAGGAAGGATTTGAGGTGGGTTTAGGAAATGGGTTTGAAGAGTGAGGTTGGAGGAAGGATTTGAGGTGGGTTTAGGAAATGGGTTTTGTGAAGAAGGAGGTAGATTAGAAGAAATTTGGGAATGGGAGAGTGAGATGTGTTTTTAGGAGTTTAGAAACAATAGAGGGAAGTGAGATGGGAAGAATAAGGGTTTTGGGTCTTTAATGTGCATAAAAGGTGGGGCCCACTCGAATTTTTTTGATAGCAAAGGGGGAAAATCCCGTTTTGGCCTGGGCGTGGGCACGTTAGCACGCTGGAGTGGTGGGCGTGGGCATGCCGGCTGGGCGTGGGCATGCCAGCTCGTTGGAAGCGTGGGAGTGGGGATGACCGACGGTGTGAGCACGCCGGGCACTGAGGGCCCATTGTATGTCTGGGCGTGGGCATGCCTGGTCTCTCGTTGGGATTTCTTATTTTACGAGTTCCCAGGCGCCAGTAAGGCCCTGGAAAAAGTACTATATATGATTTTGGGGTAGGAGAAACCGATCTATACAATGAGCCTAGTAGTTTCATGAGATTCTCCCCGGTTAGTAGTAAAAATTCAATTTGTTCACCTCTATACTCTTCACGGTAAAATTTTCACTTATCCTTAGATCTCTATCCCCGAAAGGGTCAGGACTGGCAATTTTTTCCCGGAACTAGCCCACTTAGTCTTGGATGTTGGCTTCGACCATCAAATCCTTTGGTTTTCAGCTCGTTCCCATCGATGCGTCAGAATACCGTAAAACTTTTAAACCCTGCTCTTTAACAACGCTACACTCTCTCGCTCCCCGATTCTAACTCCTTGGAAGTCCTATCCTCCGTTTATAATTGTCAGTCTAAGGTCTGGGATGGTTCCTAACATTCTAAGTTCCTATTGCATTCTTCAAATACATATCCTCTCAAGTCAGCGGATGCGTTAGTGAGTTCATGAACCATGGCCCAAGGGATTCCAAACTATTGCTTTGATACTAGCTTGTAACGCCCTGAAAATCGGGAGTCGTGCATACACTCGACTCCCGAGTTCCCGAGTATCACTTCTAACCGATTTTTCATTAATATACGTTTAATCAGGTTAAAATGCGCAGCCTGAAATTTCTTGGAACATGAAGCACAACCACATAAGTCTACTGAAATGAAAGAGATCTAGTATATATACAGGTCCAAAAATATAAATGGGTCGCACAAGGCGTTGCCCAACAAAACCACAAAAGACTGATATGTCTAAAAAGAATAGAGCTGAGCCCACTGCTCAGCGATCCAAATCTTGCCTATCAAGCCGATGGAGAGACACCCATCAGCTGGAAGTATGACAGCTCATCCTCCTCGTCAGGACTCGCGCTGTCAGGCTCCTCAAATTCATCGCTACCTGCAGCTATTGAAGAGTCTGGTTGGTGTTTTAAAATACCGTCCCAGAGTGGGAGTGAGTGATCAACTCAGTAGGTGCTATTAGTCTTAAGTTATAACAAGCATCAATTATATTATTCATTTAATGAAAAACAATCATTCACAAATACCTGACTAATCTTATTAATGCTCATGCATGACGGATGATATGATGCATGCCTTTGCCACAACACTCCCTCGAGCGACTCTATCTAACGATCGTGTATGACCAACACTCTCTCAGAGCGACCTCGACTGCCGAGTCACCACCCTAACTAGTGCGATGCAATGCGATCGTGTTATCCGAGTTCTTACTTAAGTCCATTCATCCAACAGGTTAGGGAGTCTGATACACCCCATGTATCAATGCCCTCAACTGGTTGCGAGGCCAAGACCCCCAACATGTGAGGCCAAGACCCCACGTCCTTTATCCCGTCGGGTTCCCCATCCCTGACTTCAAGCACATGGGGAGTGCCGAGAAGAAGGAATTGCTTGCGGTCACTACGGGGAGGTGCGTCACCCCAGCGTAGGCTGGCAGCTCGGACAAAGTGTCACGCTCCAAACCTGAAAATCAGATTCAAAGGAATCCCGATCACCAAATCAGGTGCCGACAGCCTCCATAGTACCCCATTCTCGGTTCTTAGCGTCCATGTGCCAGATTCTGATCCTGAGGTCCTACAAGGAGGATTTTATATATATATATATATATATATTCAATGTACATTTAACTTGTAATAAGCATAACCACCAGATTACCCAATTCACAAAGGCAACACCATCATCATATATCCACTAATATAATCATTTGAGTACAATGCTGAAAGGAAAAATACATAAATCGAAAATCAGGCTCCAGAAGACCGCTGCACACTCCAAGCCCAACACTGCTGCAACCTAACATCACCTACACGCGTCTATGGTGCGTAAGTTTATAGAAAGCTTAGAGGGTGGTGTAAGTGTGTGCACAAGGTACGTACCAAGTATTCAATACAATGCCATAATCATACAATACCGAAAATACTGATAATCCATAAATCATACAATGTTGGAATAAGTAGAAATACTGACAAGATCAGAAATTATCAAAGTAAACAGAAGTACTGACAAGATCATAAATCATACGATATTAGAATACGCAATGCAAATCAACTATGCAAATGAGGAGTCATGGAGAGCCAAATATCAGATGCAGAGGATGCAATGCAATATACATTCCTGATGAGTAACACAAATAGCGTCAGGCATGCCTAGACCATATAAATGCAGAAGCATAATAACCCAAATTGGTATATGCCACGGATGAAATGTAACATGTACTGCAAATGAAATGACCATGCTGAAGTGTGAAGTCGGGATGATAGTACGTAGTATCGCAAGCTATGGGGTCCATCACAAGGGACTTCTATCTCAGGTTAGTCGCGTGCCCCAACCGAAATCCTGGCTATTACGAAAGTTCACATAACAAATAGTTGCGCACCACTAGCCCGAGTGGATAGTGAATGAATGAATGAATGAGTATGCAAATCCTGCTCAATAAGTCCACATATCAGTACGGTTCATATCTGGGATCATCACCGGGGTTTAGTACACTCCAAATGGCACTGCAGCTCTCCCAGCCGCACAGTCCAAGTGAGCGTAAGAAACCTCACTATCCGCCTGGCCAATAGTCTATCAATACTTATTCTACACATCGATAGCGAACCCATTCCTCGAGCTGGTCAGACTCAGCCTAGCAATGCCCCCTACGCTCGGGCGGGTAAGGCCACACCCCTCCCAATCGACCACAACACAGTGGGAGACGCGACCTCCTGGTATTCGACACTCTAGTGCTCATGTATCTACTCGGGCTCGACGTTGGGGCATCCTCTAGTACCAAGAGGGTTTTAAGAATTTTCACCCAGGGCCATCTATGGCAGCCCGATGCTCGAACCAAATATTTTCGGTGTCCCATCTGGCCATCCACGATATGCCTGTGGAGGCTACGCCCCTAATGTCGCTAGGGCGTACAGTAATCACAACCCATAATGTAAGATGCATGAGTCATACAACCCAGTCATGCATCAATCCTGCGCATACCGTGCGCTCATGTGAGATAACCTCACCTATCAGGGAGTCTCATAACAATCTATCCAATGACATATGTAATGGTTAACCACATCTCATAACAAACATGCAGATGATGCATATGGGCATGTATCATGATATTATGCAGTCACATACTCATAATCAGTATCAATAACCGGCATCGATAATCAACCTTAACAATGTGGACATTTAACTAACATTGCCCCCAAGGAATGGCCCATATAAAGCCTAACATACAGTGGACTCATACCCTCACACCAGGGCCAAATATACAACACCATGGGTGTAATGCCCTGAAAATTGAGGGTCAAGCATAAGCTCCACTCCCGAGTTCCAACGCATCACTTATATAATATAGAAAATGATGATTAAATGTTGTCCATGTTAGTGCATTAAACATGAGTGAGATTACACCAAAACAGCATATCATACTCCAGAGAGTTAAATTACGCAAGCGAAAGAACTGTGATAGATATATAAAGTATATAAACTGTTGTAAGTCTCCAGAGTGTGAACATGCTACCAGGTTAAACATATACATGTATATTTTCCAAAATGGACCAAAAATGAATATACACGTGTGATTCAAAAAAACAAATAACAAGTGTAATGACATCTAGTCAACATCTCAGAGATCCCTATCTATCAGGACATGGCTCACATGAACCCGCCTAAAAACTGCATGTAAGAAAATGCCTCCTCGTCATCATAAAAGTCCGGCTCCGTTTCGCAAGCATCGCCATCATCTGAAACTAAAACAGGGTCTGGTTGGTGTTTAAAACATCATCCCGTAACATGGGAGTGAGTGATCAAATCAGTGGAACTATAAAACAAAGGTTAAGATGTTATCAATTCAGTCAAGCAGTAATGATAAAGCAATACAATCACACATCCCTAAGTACTCTGATTAATATAAAAATGGTATGTATAAATGATGCTTGCCCTCGCATGCACTCCCTCTGCGATCTTCATCTCACGGTCGCTCATGTCAGTTACTTCCTCAGTGCTCTACCCATCGCCAAACGGCACATGCAATGTGGTGCATGAGCGTGCTTAGTAAGTTCTTATTAGTCCTTTTCATACGGCAGGATTAGGAAGCTAAGGTACCGCTATCATGCCCCAAACTTGGAAACCGGGCTCACAAAATTCTCGATTGCCGAATCCGGATCCGACAGCCTCCGTAGAACCCCATTCTCGGCTCTTAGCGCCCATACGCCAGGTTCCGATCCTGGGATACTACAAGGAGAATTTTCAATATCAGTTTAATTCGTTATAAGCATAACCAAAGGCATAACCCACAAACAACAACCAAAAACTCCATCACATTTCCACTATGATAAAAAACTTTATAAGTACAATGGGCATACAAAGCTCTAAAATGATATGCTCTGCACTCCTGCCTCAGCGCTGCTGCATCCCAACGTCACCTGCACGCAACGGTCGTGCATAAGCTTATAGAAAGCTTAGAGAGTGGTGAAAGTGTGTGCATAAGGTAGTATGCAGTATGCAGTATCAGACTAATGTGGAATATGCTGGTGAATCCATACATACTACTAGCCGTACCAAGGCTATGCGATGCAAGGCATGAATGATGTCGGCCAAACTAAGGCCATGCGGTGCGAAATGCAACTCAAGCATACAAATCCTCATCTAAGTCCACATATCAATACGGCTCAAATATGGAATATCACCGGGGTCTAGTACACTCTAAACCAGATTGCCGCCCATTACACGCAATAAGGTAAGTGGAAGAGACCTCACTATCTACCTACCAATATCGTGCTCAGCTCATCGATATCGGACCCATTCCTCGAGCTGGTCAGACTCAGCCTAGCTTTACCCCCTCCTCTTGAGCGGGTAAGGCCGCACCCCCTTCCAACCAACCATGACACAGTGGAAAGCGTAACCGTTTGGTAATCGGCACTCGGCGCTCTTGCACCACTCGGTCTAGACGTTGGAGCAACCTCTTGGTACCATAAGGGTTTAGAGACTTTCACCTAGGGATATCTATAGCACCTCATGTAAAACAAGATTTTCGATATCCAATCCTGCCAGCCACGATACGCCTGTGGAGGTTACGACCCTGATGTCGCTAGGGCGTATAGTAACCATATCACACAATGCAAATGCATGAATCACACTATCTAGTCATGTAGCAGTCCTGCGCGTATCGTGCGCTCATGTAGGGCAACACCGCCTATCCGGGAGCCCCTAAACAATCTGTCCGAAGGCATATGCTATGATCAATCACTCCTCATATCAAGCATACATATGATGCATATGATTATGAATCATGGAACTATACTAAACATGTCATAAAGTAGTGAACTATCCTTACAACGCAGATGGGCCTAGACATAGACGGCCTACACACAACCAGCACGGGCCTATCAATGACCCTAGGGAGAGTCATAATGTGGACATTTAACCAACGCTATACTTGCAATGTGGACGTCAAACTAACATTGCTCCCAAGGCATTGCCCGTCGTAAACCTCATTACATAAACCATGTTGGGATCACACATTGCAATGGACCTTAGGTACATCTCATTGGGGCTTAAATACATCAAATCGGTCGTATCACATGGGCCTTACATTCATCAAATGGGTCGCATTAATGGGCCTCACCAACGGGCCTTATGTACATTGCAATGGGTCATAACCCATGGGCCTTAGAATGCATCAAAATGGGCCTCGTAACATGGGCCTTACATCTACATCAAAGTTGTGATGCCCCGGTCACTGTTTCATGTGGGCGAGCACACGTGGGCGGGCCCCAGTGCGGGCGGGCCCTCTTGTGTGGCAGTGAGCTCTTGTCTTGGCGAGCCTCTTGTTGCGATTGATCAGTAGTGTAACTTGTCCCACATCGGAAGAGTTGTCTGGAGTTGTGGTGGTTATATGTTGGGTTTCTCCCTTAACAGACATGACGCGTTTTAAAGCCGTGAGCTTCGGTAAAGCGGACAATATCATGTGCTGTGGGGGCGGGCCTTACAAATGGTATCAGAGCCGAGGACGGCTCTGCCCTCGGTGGGGGATAATGTGATGCCCCGGTCACTGCTTCATGTGGGCGAGCACACGTGGGCAGGCACACATGTGGGCGGGCCCCAGTGCGGGCGACGTGGCTCTGCGTGTGGCCGTGTGAAGCTCCGTGTCGGGCGAGCTACTGTTGCAGTTGACTATAGCGTAACTTGTCCCACATCGGAAGAGTTGTCTGGAGTTGTGATGGTTATATGTTGGGTTTCTCCCTTAACAGACATGATGCGTTTTAAAGCCGTGAGCTTTGATAAAGCGGACAATATCATGTGTTGTGGGGGCGGGCCTTACAAGGGGCCCCAATGGACTACCACAAATAAATCAAGATGGGCCTCATAACATACCAAGGTGGGGTCCACTTGAACTATGGATCTGGCTCATCTTTAGCTCATGCCATAAAATGATCTTTTAAAATGGATAAACGAATTGGATGCAACATATGCATCATGGTGGGGTCCATTTGAGGGCCCACCATAATGTGTATTATATTACATAATATAATATATATATATATAATATATACAATATAATATAATATATATAGCCACACGTGCACATACACCACACGCACACACACGCATGCACACGCACACACACGCACGCACCCACCCCACCGTCCCCTGGACGGTGGGGATTTAATAGATACATCACAGCGGGTTCCACCGTCCAGGTGGATAGTGAAAATAACACATAAATCATAGTGGGTCCCATGTGGGGCCCACCTTAATGCTTATATACCATCCAGTCCGTCCATAAAGTCACGTGAACCTAGATGAACGGTGAAAACAAATTTCACCTTGATCCAAAACTTCTGTCGGCCTAAAAAGGGTTTCAATGGTAGACCTTCAATTCACACTGTTTCCTTTAGTGTGGGTCACCAGAGAACTGGATGGACCTGATTTTTGGAAGGGGCTCACTCTAGGAGGTGGCCCATCCAATGAACGGGATGGATGACACAAACATCATGGTGGGGCCTACGGCAGGGGCCGTGGGTGGCTGTTCGTCTGCTCGCCACTAGCGCAGGCAGCGCCTGCCGCAGCCTGACACAGCAGCGCTGCTTCCTTCCTTTCTTCTTTTTTTTTTTGTTCTTCGGCGGAAAATTACATGTGGGGCCCGCTACCGGAGAATCCACTCCGTCCAGTGGATTCTATGGCTCGAACTGCACAAAACAAGTCTAATATATATTATGTTTGGTATGTAAGTACAACAAGGTGGGTCCTAAAAGCTTTGAATGGTAGGAAACAGAGTTTTTTTATGGTATGGCCCACCTGATTACCGGATCGACCTCATTTTTCGACTCAACGCCTAAAATGAGTTGGGAAAAGGGATGAACGGCATGGATCGAACCCTTACATCAGGGTGGGGCCTATTTGTAAGGTTCACATAAAAGCTTGAACCAAGCTTATATCTATATTTTCCAAAAGACGTCCAGACGCTGGACTCTTTTGGGCTAAACAAATATCAGTAAGGTGGGCCCTCCTTAGGTGGGCCACCACATGATAGGTGGTGTGGGTACAATACATATAAGGTGGGCCCCTCTAGCAGATGGTTTGGATAAAATACACGCCTCATGGTGGGGTCCACAATACAAGGAAGATAGAGAAAGAGAGAGATATAGAGAGATAGAGGGAGATCGGTGAGGATGGAGGGACCCCGCCACTATGGGCCCCTCATACAAATATACATCAAGGTGGTCCCACATATATGGACCCTTAATCAAACAAAATACATGAAACACAACTATCTAAGATCACCCACTGCTTTCTTCTTGCACCAAAGGCTTCCTTAGCTCCTTAGCTTGGATTCCAACGGAGCAGATGAGGTTTGGATGGTGGGGATGGGGGATGAGAGGGTGGGAAAGGTGGGCCACACTTGTAGCTCTCTTAGAGGGGAAGGAGCTTGGACGTGTGAGGTGTTTAGGTTGCTTGGGAGAATGGTTTGAAAAAGAGAGAGATAGAGAGAGAAAGGGTTGTAAAGGGAGATGGGTGATGGATGTAGTGTGATGGATGTAAGAGCACATTTTTTACTTTTGGGGCAAATGTTGTAAGAGAGGTATGGGTGGTGTAAGATCTTTTTGACTTTGGGGTTACTTGGGGAAGGGTGAGAAGTGATGGATTGATGGGTGATTGATGTGACATCTCGTTAAGATTCTCTCAGGATTCGTACGCACGGCGTTTTCCTCGCACCGAACGCTGACCCTCATCTCTTGACCAGAGAATCGGATCGGCGCGCAAGTCGCGGCATGAGAACCGCGGCGACGGTGCGGTCGCAAGGGTATAAGTCTCGGGTTGAGTTGACTCGGGTTGACAGAGTGTGAATCAGGGTCGCACACAATTATCGGTTAAGGGTTGAAGTTACCGGAATTCGATCGGGAAGACCGCAGAAGTCTAAGGAACGGTACGGTCTAGGATACGGGTCTTACAATAGCCCTTTATATCATTAACCCAAACAATGATCCATCTAGGGTCATCAATCCTAGTTAATCACATATGATAGGTAAGTTCAGGTCATTACTACCAATGCCCTACCAACTGGCAGTCTATTTTCGAAGGCTCGTCACCGACCTGACTGGGGACCACATCCAAGCTGCACTGGGGTAGGCCTATTTCATACTTGAGGTCACTCCACCAACAACCTACCAACTGACAGTTTATTTTTGAAGGCTCGTCGTTGACCCGACTGGGGACCACAATCAGGCTATGCCAATGGAGGCCGACAGCTCGAATGCAGTATCCCATATCACCGTATTCAGCTCACGAGGCTGTGTTACTCACTGGACACTACGGGGAGGCTCGTCACCCCAGCGTAGGCCGACAACTCGACCATGGTGTCCCATACCACTATGTCCGGCTCATGAGTCTTAGCGGATCGAGGTACCAAGGTTAACGGGGTTTTCACTGGTGAGTTAGGTACCTTAGGTTCAACAGTAGCATCCATACATGGTGAACATACATCGGGTCAATCGGGTTACTTGACGAGCTCGACTGGTACGAGTGCACCTCGAGTTAATCGACATAAAGTAGGTAAGCACTTCGTGTGGCCTAACCTCAGTCGACAACTAAAATACAGCTCGGATTCATCGAACATGTCCTGTGTGGCGAAACGAATTTAGCCACCAAGTCGAGGCCTGTTATCGATTGCCTGGACTATATAATAGCCCCAACCACATTCAATTACAATGAATATTTATATGAGATAATCAAAGCAGTAATAGATCAATAATTCAAATCATACAATCATTTGAGCATTTTATGGAATACAACTTAAACATGAATCCATACCTATGCATTCCATACCTAAACAGGTTCTAAAATATAAAATACATGGAGGAAATCATACACCTAGTTAAGGTAGTTGAGAATCATATCTCAACATGCACACAAAGTACAATTTACTTAATACTAATTCATTCAGATATTTTTACAAACACTTAGTCTATACATTCCAACATACATAACGTATGTTGGTTATAATACGCATTAGGGCAAATTCTTTCGCCAAGGAGTTGTCATATATACAACAAGTATATATCAACGACCGATAATCATGGCAAGCACAAATCCAAATTCCATACCGATACAGACATTTCAACAAATACTTGATATACATTATAATCAACATAGTTCATGTATATACGTAAAGTGAAATAAACTTCGCATTTGGCATGTGAAATGGCACCCACGTCAGTTATAAATCATTAACTGATATTGAAAGCCTTGAAAACCATAACCTAAACGTATATAGTCAGCACCTTTTGCCGGTAGACTCGTAACGAACTTGGTTTAAACACAAGGCCTTTGTCTATGGCACAACGGTCACTTATAGCATGAAATAGGTTAGCTATTTCATCACTTACACAATTGGAAACCCTAAAAAAAATTAGGGTTAGGTTTTCTTACCTACGAATGGAGTCAGAATCGTCGGAATAGCGATGCGGAAACGGTAGCTAAGCCCGTGGAGCGATGGGATCGAATCCCAGGAACTCTCTCCCACTTTCTCTCTCATTTTCTCTCTCTTTCCTTCTCTCTTTGCTCTCTTCTCTCTTGTAGGATTGCAAATTTGTATGGAATGAGAGAGAGAGAGAGAGGGTTTAAAGCCCTTATATAGGCCCAGAACTGATAGGAATGGCCCCAGGGCCAAGGTATACTTAGGTTATAGCCAAAAGGCATCTGTTTCGATCCAACGGAGTACTTTTAGAGGCCTCTTTTCTGCGTGCGGTCGGACTTAAGCTCCCCGGCATTGGATCTAGGTCGAGTTACATTTTCGGTCCGATCGGATTTACAGATCGACCGTGGCGGACTAGTTTCAGTTCATCGGTCACCGGTACTCGATCAGGACCACAAGTGTACTGACATGTGTGGAAAATTTCTCCTGATCCGAGGGTGTATTTGGGTCATATTTTAACAGTCTGAATCCTTATATTTAGCACGCAAGCGAGATGTCTCAGTTTACTTAAGTTTGGATTTTATTTCCAAAAATATTCACGTTTCTCACACACTTCGCTTCGGCCTCAAGTTGTACATTTCTGGACACAGTCAGGACTTGATTTTCGAGATGGTTGTCAAGCCCAGCAAAGCAGTCATAATTGTTTAGTTTCGCATAATCGGACTTTCGACGTGCGGTCCAGGTCCGATACGACATTTTAAGGTGCTCCCGAGAGCAATTGGGTTTTGAGATTGATCCTAAGTTATAGGGTAATGTAACGTTCAGGATTCTACAGGTTTTAGGTCTTGCAGTTCGTATTGAAAGTGGTTCAAGCAAATTTCACAGCTAATCTAATTAGCACTTAGCTACTTTCGTCTAATTTCTAAAGGATTTGGTCCTTAGTGATTTCTGCCTGAGGTGGTACTTGGGTCTTTGTACGGATTTTTCTGAGACGTTACAATGGGCCTCACCCAAGAGCTTAATACACATCAAGATGGGCCTCACTCATGGGCCACATATATATCAAGTGGGTCGCATCTCACGGGTCTAATATACATCGCAATGGGCCACTCCCACGGGCCTAATATACATCAAGTCGGGCCTCATCATATGGGCCGAAAATATATCACAATGGGCCATGTCCTATGGGGCTCGAATACATCACAATGGGCCTCGACAATTGGACTCGACACTCGGAATCGGCCTCGACAATCGGAATCGGCCTATACCATCGGCCTTGACAATCGGAATCGATCGATAATCGGAATCAACAAATCGGTCACGATAATCGGCCTCGATCGATAATCAGCTACGATCGATAATCAGCAATCGACCACGACAAATCAAAATCGGTAACCAACCTCGATCGATAATCGGCAATTGACCATGACAAATAAGAATCAATAGTCGATAATCGATGCAAGGCGGGGTCCATAAATGGACGACCGATGATGGTCCAAGCAATATCAATGGGGCCCATTCGTTTGGGTTAACCCACTAGAGAATGATGAGAATGGGCCTAATCAGGCTTAAGGGAAGGTCACAATGTGGACATTCGACCATCATTGGCCATCAATGTGGACATTTAACCAATATTGCTCCCAAGGAGTAGTCCACATAGAACTAAACATATAGTGGGTCCACGGCCTCACACAAGGGCCTAATATACATCAAATGGGCCACACCACATGGACCTCGAACACATCACAATGGCCTCACTTATGGTCCTTATATACACCACCGGTGGGCCCTACACATGAGCCTCAAATACATAACATGTGGGCTTACACATGAACCTCAAATGCATAACATGTGGACCCTACACATGGGTCCATTATGCATCAAATGGGCCACGCATCTGGGCCTTGAATACATCAAGTGTGTCGCATCATATGGACCTAGAATACAACTTAATGGGCTACGCGAAAAAGGGCCATAAATACAGAACAAGCGGGCCCTGCACATGGGCCTAATATACGTACCAGGTGGGCTCTGCACATGGGCCTCGTCATATCAAGTTGGGCCATGTTAATGGGCCACACCAATGGGCCTCATATACAACAACTGGGCCGCATCATTGGGCCGTACTAATGAGCCCCATAAATATATCAAGGTAGGCCTCACAGATAGGTCGCAAGTACATTAAGGTGGGCACCTCGAATGGACCACAAAATACATCAAAGTGGGCTTGATGGATGGGGCCACAAAGTACATCAAAGTGGGCCCGACAAATGGGCCACAAAATACATCAAGATGAGCCCGACAAATGGGCCGCAAAATACATCGAGGTGGGCCCGACAAATGGGCCACAAAATACATCAAGATGGGCCCGACAAATGAACCACAAAATACATCAAGATGGACCCGACAAATGGGCCACAAAATACATCAAGATGGGCCCGACAAATGGGCCACAAAATACATCAAGATTAGCCCGACAAATGGGCCACAAAATACATCAAGATTGGCCTAATCACATGGGGCTCATTTATATCCAGGTGGGCTTCAATATCGAGTCTCATATATCACATCGGGCCAAATCAATTGGCCGATCGAATGGGCCGTGCTAATCATTCATCAATAGAGGTCATTATAGAGCATTAAATAAATAAATCAATAAATTAATAAAATGGATCATATCCAAAGATCATCTGGACCATACCACAAAAATGACAGTGGTGATGTTGATTTCCACTGTTGAATCCCAGTGGGCCCCACCATCGTACTTGTTTTCCTTCCAATCTGCCCATAAGGTCATAAAGACCTGGATTTAGAGGAGAAACAAATATCATATTGGTTCCAAAGCTTCTGTAATCCCCAAAAGTTCAATGGTGGGTGTTCAATCCACTGTTTTCTGTAGTGTGGTCCACCTGATAACTAGATTTGTCATATTTTTGGTCTTAAGCCTTTAAATGATCTTTTAAAAATGGTTGGACAATTTGGATGCAACACATGCATCATGGCGGGTCCCATAGAGATGAACGGCATAGATGAAGTACACACCTCATGGTGGGGTCCACACTAATGGAAGGTGTGGATTACCATACATACATCAGTGGGTCCCATGTGGGGCCCACCAAAATGTTTGTTTTCCACCCAGCCTATTTACAAGGTCACATAGACATGGGGGCCCACCGTAATGTTTATTTCAACCTGTTGATAAGGTCACTCAAACCTGGGGCCCACCGCAATGTTTATTTTCCACCCAGCCTGTTGATAAGGTCACTCAGACCTAGGGTCCACCATAATGTTTATTTTCCACCCAAACTGTTGATAAGGTCACGTGGACCTGGAGAAGAGGAAAAACAAATTTCATAATGATCCAAACGTCTGGGACACCCAAAAAAAATGGTTTCAAGGGCAGTCGTTCAATCCCATTGTTCCATGTGATGTGGGCTGCCTGAGTGTAATGTACGGCTGATTTTTGGGGCGGCCCACTGCCCTGAGGGGGGCACACCAAATGCACCGTGTTGATGTTCAACACACGTCACAGTGGGGTCCACAGCTGGGGGTCGTGGGTCACAGCCCACCCATGCCAGTGTCCAGCACAGGACGCTACTGCGTCCTCGTGCCTGCTGCTGCCTCATGTTTTATTTGTTTTTATTTTTTAAAAAAACCATTTCCCTACGGTTTTTCGTAGGTGGGGCTCACCTTAGGAAAATCCAACCCAGCCACTGATTTCTATGGCTCAATACAAACCCATCAAGCCCAATATTCGATGGGTTTTGGTGAACAGAAATATCATGGGGGTATTTCAACGGTAACTATACTATTCTCTATGCTATGGCCCGCTAGAAGGTCGAATTAACTTCATTTTTCGGCTCAACACCTAAAATGATCTGGGGAACGGGTTAGACGGCGTGGATTAGATTAACGAATCATGGTGGGGCCTATAGGAGTGGCCCACCCAAAACCACTATTTCCCTTTCTTTTTTTTTTTTGTTTTTTTTTTTGTTGACGTTAGTACACCCCACTGTCCTCACGCTTCACTAATAACGTCCAGCGTTGGTTGCATATTCATCAAGGTGGGTCCCACATGTGCGTGGCTCACTTGATTGTTTTATATTGCCACTTGGTTGTTGGATATTTATGTTTTCCCAACACCGTTCAGTAGGGCCCATTTCGCTTGGATGGCCGTGGGGTCCATTTGATGAATGGCTTGGACATCACATACATCAAGGTGAGTTACATCCAGGTGGGTCACATGGCCATATCATCACACCAAAATATTGAAAGAGAGAGGGGGGGAGAAAGAGAAAGAAGCACCCACCTCTAGATCTTGAACTCCTCCTTCCTCTAATAGGTCTTAGAGCTCCAAGGAAAGAATTTCAATGGTTGAGATTGGTTTTAGAGGGTTGGATTTGGGGGTGGAGAGCTTGTAAAGGGTTGGAAATGGAGAGCTCTCATGGACGTTGGGAGCTCTCTCTCTTGCTAGGAAATAAGAAAGAAAGAGGGAGGGAGAGAGATAAGAGAGAGAGAGAGAGAGAGAAGAAATGATTGCTTTTTTCTAGCTAGGCAATAATGAGTTGTAAGGGAGGCATGGGCTAAGGTTATTATGAGTTGTAAGAGTATGCCTAGGGCTATGGGCTAGGGCTATAGCTAGGGTGATGTCACCCCTAGGGTGACATCATCCTCATGATGATGGTTGCTAGGGAAATGTGAAATCTGGATAGGTGGGTCATGCAACGCGAGGTCCACAACTTATGATCTAAGCGTCAGATTGGCGCACGAGATGCGGCGTTAGAACCGCAGTGACAATGCAGTCATGACGGTACAAGTTTCGACTCGAGCCGACTCAGATATACTGGCCACGACTCAAGATTGCGCGCAAATGTCAATAAAAGATTGCGGGTTGCCAGAATTCGACCGGAAGAACCGCGGAAGCCTACGGAACGATACAGTCTAGGACACGGGTCTTACATACAGTGTCCCATTTCACCATGCCCGGCTCACGAGGCGGTGGATTGGTTTTAATTTGATTATCGATGGGCTACAACAGTTGTAGGGTATTTTAGGTTCCATACATATGTGAGGAAACAGGATTAACAAAACGAGGTTGGTTAGCCAGTGGACTAGACCACATGAATTCAGGCAGGTACATGGCGGAACGACATCGGGTACGAGTGACCCATGTAGTCTAACTACTGCCGCCCACACGCACTCGCCAAAATCCATGGGTTTAGCCTCAAGACGGTCCTACCAACGAGGCCGCCTTCGCTCTCCTCGTATTACTGACCAACCCAAAGGTTTAGGTGGTGATTCATAACATGTAACAGCCCGAATTTTTATAGCAAGAGTATGTACTCATGCCCGAGGAAATCGGTTGTTAATAATGTACAACTGGATGCTCTGAAATCGGATCCTATTTTTTTCATTTGTTTGCATCCAGATACATTCATGAAGGTAACATTCAAAAGAATAAAATCAATTGTAATGATTATATATCATTAGAGTAAAAGGAATAATCAAGGCCTCATACTGGGAGGATCATTACAACATCAGAGTTCACAGTGAAAGTATAAACTAAATAATAAAACGGTCTTCTTAGTCTTTCAAGATAATCTTCTATAGGGAAGTAGTCTTCTAAGCCTTCAATCTGTACGTCACCTGCATCATCTATACGGTTGGGAGAGGGTCAATGCCTTACTTATAATGAAGGTTATCCTTTAATATTAACAATAATTCAAGAGATACATAACAGGTTAAGTAAGGGTCTGATATATCCCGTGCTCCACTAACACGAGGTATCAGCATGCGCAACCAAACTATATGAGATGCATACCTAGCAAAGTATGTGGGGCTCATCATACGTAGTGATCATCATATTGTGGAATACGATTTATAGATAACCGGCTCGACCCACATCCCATAACTACGGATATTCGCCGGCATGGCCAACGCTACCGTGGATTTACAAGGGGACCTCAAAGCGCACAACAACATGAGCTGGGTGAATTACATGACACGATTGTTCATGGAGCAACTATTTGAGAACATCCAATCCCGGGGTGATGTGGAACTACAGTAGAGAATTACTCAATATCGAATTGTGCACCACTACCCGAAGGCTCAAGGACTTACGTGCCCCAAGAGGGTCTCTACCCAGAGTGCATTACCTCCATGATAGAATATTTGAATCACTAGTTGTGATACATCTTACACATCATTTACACTTATAGAGCATATAAACTGAATCATAACAAATATAACTGAATCCGAATAAAGAATATCAACTGAATTATGAAGGTTCTGGAATGGCAAGGCACATGCCCAAGTCATAAAGATAGACAACACGAGGCTAACATAATAAAGAGAAGAGTGATAATGGTCAACTCAACAAAAGTGGCAATGGCCAACATAATAAGAAAAGAGCAGCAATGGCTGACTCAACAAGTAGACGAGTGGCAGAGCCAACTCAAATAAAGAGACGAGGCACGGGCAAGGCTTGCATCCATGACATCATATAAATTTAGAGAAATCCCTTATAATTGACATCATGTCATAAACCCAAATGGCCAATAATTATAATGATAATAATGGAATCAATTGATAGAAAAATTCCCAGAAAAATATAAACATGGAAGGCAGGATGAATCACATCATTAAAGGTATGAAAAGGCATGATAACTCTCATCATCAAAAGTATGAAAAGGCAAGATAATTCATATCATAAAAGGCATGGAAAGGCAAGATAAATATAGTAACTTAAATTAGTGTAAGCTTAAAGGATAAAACCCTCACCTTTGGTTGTCTGATTGCCTAACACAAGTTCATATGTTTAGTTATACACCTTAAGGCCTGATTGCATTCCTAATTCACATGATTAAAAATAAATTAGATCTGCTAAGGTCTAGTTTAGATACCCCATGTGATGTGAACTTAGATAACCCTTTGCGCGTATGTCTAGGGCCTTTCACCTATTTTTTCTTTACCGAGTTAACTCGGTTTGACCCGGTGAACCCATCTATGTCTAACCGTGGGAGAAATAAGAAAATGAAAGGAAGAATTTTAGGAAAAGGAAAGGGCTGCTCCTACTAGGTGCAGATCGGAGACTCTCAGCCGAGGTCCTCCCTTGCAGAAGAAACGGAACTGCCTTCTTCTCTCTTATTTCTTTTCTTTTCTTCCCTTCTTTCTTGCTTCTCCTTTCCTCCTCTTGCTTCCGGTTTCTCCTGAGGTGGACAGAGGGAGTTTATTTATAAGGAGCAGGCCTTCCAGAGGGTTCTTGCGCAACGGGGTTCTGTCAGGGAGTCGGACTTCCTTCCTTTGCACCCCACTGTTACGCAGGGACGACCGGAAGATGTGTGCAGCCCACCGTGCCCCTTCCAATCACTTTTGCCATCATGGGGCCGGACAAAATTCCTACTTCTAGCACCTGGATAGTCTGGATCATGCCCACGATCCAGACCTTGATCGTCCAACGACCCGCAGTGGCCCGAACTATGTCCACAATTCACGTTCGCATGCGCAGTGGGAGTTCTTAGATCTGTGATGGTCGGTGGGCCCACTTATGATAATCCACTAGATGATCTATTCCCTTCACCGTCTTCATCGGGTCATGTTAGGCCATGTGCCAAAATATTGGGCAAATCCACATCTTTGGTGGGCCACAACACATGTGACAAGTTGGTGTTTCCCATCGGTTAAACGTCCCTGGAACCACGTAACTTTTGTTATGTGATTGTTTGTGGCATTAGGTTGGGCCCAGGTAGACATTTCTTTCCAGGATCTGATCTGTCTATCCAATTTGTTACGCAATTTGAGGACACGAGGTCAAAAATAAAGTAATTCCATTAATCGAGTGGACCGCATGATCAGATAACACTTAGAATGATGTTCATCGTTAAACCTTTACAGTTGAACAGTGTCATGCATGTTGCATCTGTAATTACAAATTTGTCATTTATTACTCGACTATCTTTTAACGTTTGTTATGTTAGAGTGCACCATCCAAATGCCCTGAGATTTGGTGAGTACTCTTTATTTTTCATGCTCTTTCTATGGTTCAAGCTTGGGCCCCGATCTCCAAAGGATGCTCAAGATGCTCCTTAAGTGGCTAACATACTCCGAAATTCAAAATAACATTTGTACACCTCTGATTGATAAGTTACTGGGTGATTTGGACCTAGACCCTAAGATCTTCATGATGATCGGTTTATAGTGATGTTTGTGTGGGCCGTTCAGCGGATCCAAATATGACGAATGGTCGGATGACTTGCTAAAAATAAAGGGACTTGATGGTGAGCACTCTGACCATGTATGTATGTGGATGTACGGTCAGTTTCGTAAATTGATGGACATAAAGCGGGTTTCTGGAGTGATTAGGGGTAGGACACGTATACCGTTAGATTCGAGTGACTTGTTCACATGTGTAAGTTCCTCGGATTGTAATTCTAATAGTGGGTTAAGCATATTCACATGGGCTGAACAAGATGAACAGGTCGAAATCTCGATATGATAAGTGTATGAACAGATGTTGAGGTCAAGTAGCTAATTTACTATGATCTAAGGGCTGAAACTTGATGTGTACGGTTAATTTATGATAATTAGGTTTGGTATAAAATTTCACATGAAATGGATCATGAGAACCATGTGAATTGGAATTTAGGGGTATAGGTCAATGGCATTTTCATAATTATTGTTGATTTGTGAGTTTTTTGGGAAATCTAATTACTCCACATGGTTATAGACATATTTTTAAGTAATTATTACAAAAGAATGTACATCTAAATCATTACGGATAGGGAGTTATTCATCGTGTCATTCATGAGAAAGTACTTACGTTAAATCACGTGATGGATGGTCTTATCTTGAAATCGACTGTCAAATGGCTGAATCTATTGAATGTAGGTAATTCCTAACGGTTAGATTTATATTAGGGTGATGATGTCAGGCTAGGATAGTTAGATTGGTATCGTACATGTGTACATACTAAGTAAATTTCTTGGTAATGCTCGAGAACTTCCAATACTCGCGTATTGAAAAGTTCAGGGTGTTACATAATATGCTAACTAACAAGGTTATCCACTAGCATAAACAATGTCATGTTTTCATATTTTCCCAACATACAATTCAGATTTTACTACAAGGCAAAACTAACAATGTTGTGAAATAAGGTGCGTGTGTTGTGTGGGTTAGTAAGGAAGCTAAGCGTTTCATACATATCATAAGACCAAAATGCACAAGAGTTAATGAATCATACATGTTACCAAGCAACATCATGTGAGAAAATCATACAAGACATGAACATGTAATCATTCATTGTAACCTAAGCATGTGAGAAGCACGAACAACAACATATGAGAACTAAACAAAACATACAATTCCATACAATTCCCAAACAAACGTCCAAATCCTAGGTTTGCTCTAGATTCTCCAAATACATCATCCAATCAATCAAAATAATTAGACTCATAGCATAGTTGGTGTTAGGCCACCTAAGGATAATAGTCCGCACCTATGGATCATTGGAGACTTGGAAAACAACCTAGGAATGAGGGCTTTGAGGTTGATCGTCCGGAATCCCTAAAGCAAGCACTTACATGTTAGAAATCCATGCCAATCCATTTTCAACGCAAGGATTTCAAGAAAAGGGATGAGGAATTTACCTAGACGATCAACGGACGATCCCTGTAGTTGTGGTGGAGGGTTTCCCTTGGAGAAGAGGTAGGGAGATGCAAGATCGGTTTCCTTGGGCCCCACCTTGATCTAGGGTCCACCTTTGCTCTCCTTCACACTCCCACATTCTCATCTCCTCTCTCTCCTTGCTCTCCTTTGCCCTCTCTTGGTGGTGGTAGTTGTGGTGGGAGTTATGAGCTAAGGAGCTAGGGCTTTATTTCTTAGGATTGAGTCAATTGGCCTTAAGTTTCCACAAATTCCCATAATGGCCCAATAGGACTCCCTATTGGTTTTGGGGATGCCCTATCACCCCTCTGGCCACCAAATTTGGTGTGTAAGTGTCTCATGGCCCGATGAGGGGTCATGCAAAGTTTAGGAACAAATGGATAAACGAATATGGGGTTTGATCATACGGTTCCAATCTTTAAATGGCCCTGTGGGGTCTATTCCGGTGATTGGAGCGGTTCTGGTGGCCCTCTAGTCATGAAGCTTACACGATAGGTGATCCATGGCCCAATGAAGGGCCATGCAAAATTTGGGAACGATAGGATATGAGGTTTGATTGCATGGGTCCGATTCACGATAAACGGTCACCGTTCCACTATCGAGTCCCAGATTTGGTGGATGGGCATAGGAAAATATATTGTACCTTCACCGTAAATTTAGAAGAAATCCGACGGCTGAAATATCTTATATCTCAGTTTCAATTAAGAATGCTAGATTCTGAGACTAGTGAGCTGAGGTGTCTCGTACCTTGCAAGTGCCGCTGGGACGACGTGGATAATTGAATTCTGGATGTTTACTGGGTCCGTGGTCTGTGATAGACCACAAGCCCAGTGAGATCTATACTTCCCCAAATTTTTATAATTTTTTTACCTTCCCGCGTCGCTGTATAGCCCGCACGGGCTGCTACTAAGTGTAAACAGTCATCTGGCTTGGCGGCCCGCACTAGGTCTTATCATACCCCGTCTGGTCTACTCAATTAGGCTAAACCTAAATTAATTTACTTGTGGTACCTCACCACGAGTAGTTTAAACGAACGGTCTTGCGGCAAATCCCACATAGATGCCCCAGGACACTGTGCTGGTTGGACGGGACGTTGCACCGAGGTGGGCCGCGCAATGCACGCGGGCTCCACTTACACAAATCCTCCATGCCTAATGCTGTTCACAAATCTTCACGTTAAACTGATGTCTCGAGATGAAACCAGTCTGCGGTTTAATCACCACACTGATGAGTCCCGCGTAGCCGTTCGGTGATTCCAAAAGCTCGGTGAGTTGATGGGGACGTGTTTGAGGATCTAAGTGTTTCAGTATTGGATTGTTGGTTCGAATCCTCCTTGTAGGATCCTAGGATCGGAACCTGGCCCATGGGAGCTGGGAGCCGAGAATGGGGTAATACGGAGGCTGTCAGCACTGGATTTGGTGACTATAAATTTTGGGAGTCTGGTTCCAGAGGTATGGATATGAAACAAATTCCCTTGTATCTTAATTTTGATGTTACCTACTGACTGTTTGATGAAATACCCAGAAACCGTTGCTTCTGTTTTATATACTATGAGATATTGAAGGTGCACTCCACGTGTTTGTGAAAATGCCGCATAGGCGAACTTGGCTCGATCTTGGCTCGAACTCAGCTTGAATTAGCCCGAGGTGCTGGTTGAATCGAGCAGAGCTGGCCAATCAGTCTCGAGGACCGAGCTGAGCCGAGTTCGAGCTGGGGTCAACTAGTGGCTGAGCCAAGTCAAGTTGTACCCAGCTCGACTCGGTTCGACTGGTGTACACCTCTACCCTGATGTATTTATTCTATATTCATATTGTTTAATATATTTTTCCTATTATTTTAGGGCATCAGCCCAAAAAATAATAATAATAATCCAATTCATAGGTGTATCTATTATAGGAAATTGTGGAGATTGAATGGCCTACTGCCTACCATTAAAAACTTCCTAACACTCACTGAAATGTTTATTTAAAACTTATGGTAATGTCACGTAAACTTGGATGAAGGGAAAAAAAATTTCAGCTTAGATTAAAAAATTATGTGACCCATTAATGATCCATCACCACTGTTTCTTATAGTATGATCCACCCAAGAATTAGATATGCTTCATGTATGGCAAAAACGGATGAACGGAGTAGATATAGAATGCATGCATCAGGGTAGGTACCACAGTAATGGCCGCACCTAATCCCTTCTGTCCAAAGAGGGCCAAGATATCAGACATAGGGGTGAGGATGTTGAATTGGGGGCATGGCAGAGCAACATCGCTACAGTAAAAGTGGCAGACTGATGCGTCAATTAGAGCCGCTAATCTAGTGATGCATATCACGGATGGCCTATTTAAAAATTGCAATTATTAGGCGGGAGCGTATTAGGTGTGGCCTGCCCTCACCCAAGACAGTGCGTCCACTACCGTGAGGTTCACTTTGATGTATGTATTCTCTATCCGGGCTGCCCATTCGTATGTAGAGATCATTTCAAGGCATAACGTAAAAAAGGGAAAGCAAATCTAATTCTCAAATGGACCATAGCATCGGAAATAGAGGTGATTGTCCATTAATGGACCACAAAAGTTTTGGATCAACCTGATATTTACTTTTTCCATATATCTAGGTTTACGTGACATTATCAACAGGTTGGATGGCAAATAAATATTATGGTGGGCCATAAGAAGTTTTTAATTATAGACCGTTCAATAACCAATCTTTCCTATGGTACGCTCCATGAGAGAATTGTATTGGATTTCTTCATTTTTCAGCTCATGCGGTGAAATGATCTTGAAAAACAAATGGGCGGTGTGGATATAAAATAAACCTAATGGATAGGATCATCCGATGGATGTATAGTTTAATATAATTTTAATAATCAGTACAAAAAACTAGATGGACGGTTTAGATTAATATTTGACCCTGCCTCATGTGCTGTGAATAGATGGTTACCCACCACAATCAGTCCCCTTGGTAGGGTTGTACATTGAGTCCAACCAAGTCAAGCTGGCCTCAGGTTGACTCGGCTCGCCCACATGCTGACCTCAGCTCGAACTCGACTAGGCTCGATCCTCGAGCCTGAGTGGCTAGTTTGGCTCGGTTCAGTCAGCAACTCAGGCAGTTCGAGCCGAGTTCGAGCTAATATCGAGCCGAGTTCGCCATTGAGTCATTTCCACGAACACTTGAATTGCAACTTCAAAATTCTACTGTTTTACAAATATAGTTAATGATTTTACAGGTATTTTACCAAAGACTTTCTAAGCTATATAAAAATAAAAAATAAAAAAATAATGAGAAAAAGAGCTTTTGCTTCATGTACATACCTTTCTTGCCACCAACCACATTTCGCTCGATCATTTTATCAAACAGTTGGTGAGCAACAGCAATGGCAAAGTAATCGAGTCACCGAACTGCTTTGATCTGAGTTTGATTAGAGTTGGATTTGATCTAAGTCGAGTCAAGCCAGGGCTTGGTCAAACTCAGCTTCGAGCCGAGTTGAATCGAGCTTTTCCGAGTTGAGTCGAGCGAGCTAACCGATCTAAACGACATAGCTCGGTTCGTGTGCACCCCTGGCCGTTGGTAGTTTCGTCTCCAACGAACTTGGATAGTCCTACAGAGTGTGATGGATGATACACGGGCACTTAGTAATTGCATGAATGGATATAAACAATTAAAATAAAATCGTCCAAATTATATTTTCCAGTTTAGATATGTCATGAAAAAAAAAAAAGGCTCTTTTGAAAATTTTTAATTATCTTTATCTGATTAGTGGACATTTATTGGACGGTTGAAAATGAAAAAAAATTCCAACGGTCATATTTCAACAAACAAGTATCCACGAATAAATGGTTAGAATTTTTAAACGAATCTGATCCGTGGAATGTAACTAATAATAGTGGATTAATGTGTTACGTGTAAGATATTTGAGTGCCTGTGTATCAAGCCGTGTACTCTACCAGAGTAACAAATAAATCCCCTTGGCCAAATATCCGTCCACATTCATTCCCCTTGCTCTACTCTCGTCAATACAGACGACTATGTCTGCAAAATCCGATTGAAATCTTCGTCAAAACCCTATCTCTGCAATTGACTTTTTGTGGGGGTTTTCCTTTTTCCATCATGGCTTCATCTCATCCAATTCCGAAGTCAGAGGAAGAATGGAAGGCGATCCTTTCTCCGGAGCAGTTTCGGATTCTGAGGGAGAAAGGAACAGAGTAAGATCGATGAAGAAAAAAACAAACTACTTTTTTTTTTTTTTTTATATTTTAAATCTGAGATTTTTAATGGGTTTCTTTTGTTTTTGGGTTGATTTGGATGTTTGCTGATCGGAATTCAATAGACCCATTTGCTGAATTCATGTGATTTAGGATATTGATGTTCTCATTTGATAATTGCCTTTGATTATAAGGTGTTTGTTATTATTCTCTTTTTCTGAATTGTAAAATTGATAACAGCGAGTGTTTCAAAGGAATTTTGACGTTTTGGATGTTGAATTTTAAGATTTTGGGATATGCCCATTTGCTAAATTCATGTCTAAGGGCCTGTTTAGGTGATGCCAAATTATCATTTTGTTTGTCTACGCAAAATGAGCTGACACTGTTTATCAAATAAAATTTGTAAAACTGATAGATGTAAGAACTCTATCTAGTGGGCCTTACTGATCAACGGTCTGGATTGTCATTCAGTTGGACTGGATGATTGAGTAGACCAGTGGGCCCCACTTCAGGTGATTCGCTGCGCAAATCTGATTGCGCAGCAGTGCGTATCAGGGCTGGGGCTGGAATGCTATAGCTGTTTATGCAGACAACAATTTGAGACGAACTAGGACACAGCAATGTGGAGCGTGGGAGAGAGAGTTCTGATGGGTTTCAAACTCTCTCTCCACTGTCTCTATATAAGAGAGTTGGGTCCCCGATCCTACACCACGGCAGAATTCAAGTCCCATCTTGTGAATTGCAGAAAGGGTGTGAAGGAGAGGAGGATCCTAAGCTCTGCAGGAATTCTGGTATTCTGGTATTCTTATCAGGCTTCCATGGCGGCGTCTCATCTAGGTAAGACATTCGAACCCTTGATCTTCATGACCTGTGCACAGCCGATCTCTTGAATTTCCGCATCCAGATAATAGTATTACAGTTGGTATCAGAGCCACTGTGCAAAGGCATGGATGATCAGATTCATCCATTACAGATTCATTCAGTTAATTAGGAATTTTTTGAATTCGAATCCCCAAATTCAGTTAATTAGGAATTTTTCCCTGAATTCAGAAATCAGAGAAATTAAGGATTTTTCGAATTCGAATCTCCAAATTCAGTTATAGGGATTTTTTCCCTGAATTCAGAAATCAGAGAAATTAGGGACATTTCAAATTTGAATCCCCAAATTCAGTTAATTAGGGATTTTTTCCCCGAATTCAGAAATCAGAGCAATTTGGGATTTTGAATCCCAAATCCCATATTGGGGATTTCAATTCTATTACCCCAAATCCAGTTAAAGTTAGGGATTTGGATTCAAAACCCCTAAATCCAGTCATTCAGTTAAGGATTTCGAATTCCCCAAATCAGAAATTAGGGTGTTTTCGATTTCGAAATTCCCAAATCCAGTTATATTAGGGATTTTGGATTCGAACCCCTAAATACAGACAATCAGTTAGGGATTTGAATCCCAAATCAGTTAACATTGGGGATTTCAGTTCAATTAACCCCAAATCCCGACAGTCACTTGGGAATTTCGATCCCATTACTGAAACTATTTTCATACCTGATGCATGACGTATCTGAGAATGCTCGTCACTTTGCGTCTCAGTAAGTTAGCTATTAACGGTGTCTCGAGCTTTCATCTCCATTCATGGCAGCCGCAGTCACAACCGCTATTTTCCGATGATATCTGCGGCTGATAAGAGGAGCTTGATCTCTTCTTGTCGCGTCGGGCGGACAACTTGATCGGCTCTCTCTCTCTCTCCTATGGTGAGAAATTTTCGGAGATAGCCTCATGAAGAGTCTAGGGTGTTATGCCTTGTTGAGACACAACAGTCGGGATCTCTCCCGTTTATTATTCGAGCATATGGACCTGATTTCAGTCCATTCGGGTATATGGACCCGATTTCAGTCCATTCAGACATGCGGACTATGAATGTTGCCACTCTATCCGGGCCCACTTCTTTTAGGGCCCACTGATCAACTGATCGGATCCACTTGTACCAGGACTGATTTCGATCCGGGGATATTAGATCTAGGCCGTTGTTTCAGGCCTTCTCCTGGAGCTACATTAATCATTGCTTATTAGATCTGGACATTAGGTTGTATTCATATAACCTGGTACATTTATTAGATGGACAGTATGGCAGATAAGCCTTTCATCTTGTACAATGGATCAGTTGCACCTATATTAGGTAAGTGATGCATAAATCTCAATCACACAGTTAAACCATTCTATATCAAACATCCATCTTATAAATGATAAGGATTGAACCATGATACTCATTAATGATATCCAAATCACTCAAAGTACTGATCCGGCCCTATCATAGGCCCATCACCCATCATTAGGAGTTGATATGGACCATTGGAATATATGATGTGACACCTATCCGTACGTTTCACTTTTAGCTTACTTTATTTTTCAAAAGGTCAGTACCAACTAACTTATGGGCCGTGTCAGACTAATTAAGATATAATCCATTGAGAGGCAGGATTATAATCGCGATCCTAAATCTATATTTGTAATGTTGGATTCGGTTGTGTTAGCCACCATGGTGACCTCAATCAATGAAAATTTTATAAGTATAGACTTGTGATATTGGGATAAGGAGGATTGCATACAATTGCGTTCATATTTTCATGCATACGGTAATGAAAACGCAGACGATTACCATTTGGCAATCACATGAATGGGTGAAGTAAATGATGGTGATAATGTAAGGATAAAAGACTCATTTCACCCATAGGTATTGAGTGCCTCAGCTTTACATAATTGACATCACTTAGCTTCATGTTTAGGAGGATCACTGACATGTTATCATTACCACCCACAGGAGGAATGATGATGATGTAACAGATTCTCACCAGGATGTGATGGTTGGGCCCATCTTTATCTTGGATAATTCAGTTGATGCCTCTCTTAGCAACTGAATTGATTTAATTTGCTTGATGTTCTTTGTTTACATTCACGAAATTACTTTGTGAAATAATGAACTAATGTGAGTATATATGTATCTCTTCTATTTCAGTCTCAATTCCAACTAATACGCATCAAGTCGCTGCCCTAAATGGATCTAATTACGCTCAATGGAAGAACACCATTGAAGTTGTACTGGGCTTTCTTCAATTAGATCTGGCCCTGATAACACCAGAACCGCCAGAACCATCTGATGATGCCACTGAAGCTGAATATAATCGATGGGTTGCATGGTTTAGATCAAATGATACAAACCACTGATGAGGAAAATCAAGATTAGACCCAACAAACTGAACCATTGAGAAGATCTAAAAGAGAGAAGGCCTGTAAATTGAGACGATTACATCGTATACTTACAGGAGCACAACTTTGACATAGGGGGTGGAAAATGATCCTGAATCCTTTACACAAGTCAAGCAAAGTACTAATCCTTCTCGTTGGTTTGATGCCATGAAAGATGAGTTGAAATCCATGCAGGACAATAAAAGTATGAGATCTTGTAAAGTTACCTACTGGAATAAGGCCGATTGGTTCTAAATGGATATTTAAAACCAAAAGGGACTCCAAGGGTAATGTCGAAAGATATAAAGCCAGACTTGTTGCCAAGGGTTTTAACCAACGTGAGGACATTAACTTTAAGAAGATTTTCTTACCAGTATCTAAGAGAGACTCATTCAGGCTCATAATGGTTCTTGTAGCTTATATGGATTTAGAGTTACATCAAATGGATGTAAAGACCCCATTTCTCAATGGGGATCTGAATGAGAATGTGTACATGTTGCAACCCGAAGGTTTTATAGCTATTGGCTCAGAACGTTTGGTTTGTAAACTAAAGAAATCCATCTATGGGTTGAAATAGACATCACGATAGTGGTACCTTAAATTTCATGAAGTAATTTCCTCATATAGCTTTGTAGAAAACACTGCAAATGAATGCATCTACGTTAAAACTAGTGGTAGTAAGTTTGTTATGATGATTTTGTATGTTGATGACATTCTGTTGGCTAGCAGTGATACCAGGATGTTGAGCGACACCAAGAAATTCGTATCTCAAAGATTTGAAATGAAAGACTTTGGTGAAGCTTCTTACGTCATCGGCATTGAGATTTGCCGTGACAGAACACTTGGGCTGCTCAGCCTGTCACAGAGGGCCTATATTACTAGGGTACTCGAACGGAATGGCATGCAAAATTGTGCTTCAGGAAAGTCGCCCATTGTGAAGGGCGACAAATTTGGTCTATTTCAGTGTCCAAAGAATGATTTGGAAAAGAATCGAATGAAAGAATTTCCGTACGCATCAGTAGTAGGGAGCATCATGTATGCTTAAGTTTGTACGTGACCGGACATTGCCTTTGTCACTGGAATGTTGGGAAGATACCTATCTAATCCAGGAATGCAACATTGGATAGCTGCAAAGAAAGTATTACGGTATCTACAGAGAACGAAAGACTTCAGACTCACATACAGAAGATCTGATCAGTTGGAGTTGATCGGATATTCAGACGCAGACTTCACAGGCTACGTTGACACTAAGAAGTCTACCTCAGGATATATCTTCATGATGGTTGGAGGAGCTGTGTCGTGGAAAAGCGTGAAACAATCCACCACAGCCTCATCCACTATGGAAGTTGAATTTATTGCATGCCACAAGGCATCTAATTAGGCACTATGGTTACAGAGTTTCTTCTCAGGTTTACGGGTACTGGAACATATCCCGAAGCCCTTGAGAATATTTTGCGATAATTCAGCAGCCATTTCCTTCTCTTGTAATAACAAGCATTCGTCAAGGTCGAGGCATTATAAAGGAAAGGGTTCAGAATCATCAAGTGTCCGTGGAATTCATTGGTACTAAGCAGATGATTGCAGATCCGCTCATTAAAGGGCTCCCTATCACGCCATTTCAGGAGCATGTAACATCCATGGGAGTCATTGATCCCACAGATATTTTCAGTTAGTGGGAGTTGAGCGTATTTTGATTTTCACAGACACTTAGAGATTTCATTTTATACAGTTTGTTTAGATGATTTTGATATAATGCTTTATTTCTACTTCTCTATATGTATGCGCAGATTTTGAGTAAGTAGAACTCCAATCGTGTCTCGTTGGAGACAGGTAAAAGCTTCAGGACCTCTTAAGTATAGGCACATATTATCATACTAAAGTGTGTAATCCTTATACCACATTGCCTAGTTCTTGATCTATGTCGTTAAGATTGAAAGTATTTGTGATCGCGCTTATACTCACTTCGCCTAAATTAAATGTTGTGATGACTACCGCGTTTCGATACTGACTGTCTTGATGTACCAAATTGAATAGCATTACTCATACTGTCCAATTGTTTCATTGGTTAACCATTTGAATATTTTCTTAAAGATCAAAACTTATTTTCAAAATTATTCTATATGACTATCATTGACGTTGCTCAATGAGGCCCAAGCGGGAGAATGTAAGAACTCTATCTAGTTGGCCTTACTGATCAATGTTCTGGATTGTCATTCAGTTGGACTGAATGATTGAGTCGACCAGTGGGCCCCACTTCAGGTGATTCGCTGCGCGACTCTAATTGCGCAACAGTGCGTATCAGGGTTGGAATGCTATGGCTGTTTACGCAGACAACAATTTGAGACGAACTAGGACACAGCGATGTGGAGCGTGGGAGAGAGAGTTTTGATGGGTTTCAAACTCTCTCCACAGTCTCTGTATAAGAGAGCTGGGTCCCCGATCCTACACCACGGCAGAATTCGAGTCCCATCTTGTGAATTGCAGAAAGGGTGTGAAGGAGAAGAAGATCCTAAGCTCTACAGGAAATCTGGTATTCTGGTATTCTTATCCGGCTTCCATGGCGGCGTCTCATCTAGGTAAGCCATCCGAACCCTTGATCTTCATGACCTGTGCACAGCCGATCTCTGGAATTTCCGCATCCAGATAATAGTATTACAATAGAACAATCCTTCATAACCAAGTGTCTTTCCCGATATTTTGAATATTGTTTTGGACTTGTTCTCCCTTTTCCTAACTGCTTATAGTGGTTCTATGGTAAGAAAAACTACATTTAAAATTTTAGGAAAATTAATTTTCTTAGTTTGTGATTTTCTTCTAGGTTTCTAGTGTTGGGTTTTGTCCGACATTGGAAAGGAGCTTAGAATTCTAAGCCTTTATATTAGAATTCTCCACTTGCTATTTGTATTGGGAACCAAGAGTATGCCATGGGTGCAACCTCACACATGTGCAGGGGCCACAGTCGTGGTCGTGGCGCGGTGCAGTGTGATCGGACACCTTTTTTTCCTACATGAGTAATGTCACTCTCATGTATAGGGGTGCACACGGTTCGGATCCGGTTCCAAAAGGGATGAGAACTAAAGGTGGCCCCCTTCACATTAACGGTCCATATCGACAGCTGGCAGGACCAATTCATCTACATCCTTGGCCATTCGGTTCCAGTTTTAAAACCGAAACCGAACCGTGTGCACCCCTACTCATGTACATATGGACAGAGAGCCGCCATGAACCTACACAATATTTAATGAGCTGGCATGCATTGATTTGCATTTATTGCATCGTCCGCATGCGCTTAGAGCACAACGGTTATATATTGTTTCTCTATAAGTACAACTCATTTTTACAGAGTTCAGTACTAGAAAATCTATCATTCTTTTCTTGTTTTATTTTTCTTTGGGTTTTCTCTTGAATAATTCTTTAGGCAAACTAGCATAAGCAAGCTTGGGTTTGTATGGCGTAGATATCATGTGCACCTGATCGAAGCCGTTCATTATACTTGAGAACTATTGTATCCTAGGGACAGAGTTGTTGAGACCCCGTGTATCGAGGTTTTTCCTTGTGGGAGCAAATTCGTCTTTAAGACAACAACTGCAATGTGCCTCAAATCTCAAGATTACTTCCGTTTTATTTTTTCTTTATTATAGGTGAATTTTCTGCTATATTTCTTTATCACAACCAACAATTTAAAGATAGGTTTCTTCTTTAAAAATTTTGATTTCTATTACAATCATTTCTGAAAATCCCAAAATCAAGATCTTTGATGGGAAGAATTTCAAGAGATGGCAACAGAAGATGGAGTTTCATCTCACGGCTCTTAAATTGACCTCTGTTATCAAAGACTCTGCCTCGTCTTTTGAGGTGAATGAACCAACGACATCCTTCAAACTGTCTAAATGGAATAATGATTACTGTCTACTAAGGAATTCAAGGCTAGGCTTGTGGCTAAGGGGCATAAGAAAAAGAAAGGTACTGGCTTCTTTGACACATATTCACTAGTTACTAAAATTACCACTATACAAGTATTGATAGCTATTGCTTCCATTCACAATCTTGTGATGTGAAAACCGCATTTTTAAATAGAGAATTCGAAGAAGAGATTTATATGGACCAACCTGAGGGGTTTGTGATAAATAATCATGAAAATAAGGTGTGCAAATTAGTTAAATCTCTTTATGGCCTTAAGCAAGCTCCAAAGCAATGACATGTGAATGAAACTAAGTCATTCTTAAGTTCACAATTTGACATAAATGACTTGGGAGAAGTTGATATGATTTTTGGAATCAAAATAGTAAAAGATTCCAATGGAATCACTTTATCTCAATCACACTATTTTGACAAAATCCTAAGAAAATATAATCTTCCAGATTGTAAGCACTCCTTTTGATCCTCATGTAAAATTGTGTAAAAACGAGGGTGATAGTGTATCACGACTTGAGTACTCTAGTATTATTGGCCATTTAATGCATCTGATGAACTGTATTAGACTTAATATTGCATATGCAATTGGTAAGCCGAGTAGATACACTAGTAATCCCGGAGAAGATCACTGGAATGCCATAAATAGAGTTTTAAGATACCTGAAAAAGACGGAAAGTTATGGTCTTAGGTATACTAGATATCTAGTTGTACTAGAGGCATACAATAATGTAAATTGGATATCAGATTCTTTGGAATCCAAGTCCACGAATGGTTATGTGTTCACTCTTGGAGGAGCTACCGTATCATGGAAGTCAAAGAAGCAAACTTGCATCTCTCGGTCCACGATAGAGTTCGAGTTTATTGCTCTTGCAATTGTTGGTGAAGAAGTAGAGGTTGAAAAATCTGCTTTCAGATATACTCATGTGGGGTAAACCAGTGGCCACAATTGTGTTGCATCGTGATAGCCAAGCCGTTGTAGCTAAGGTGAACGATAGAACTTATAATGGAAAGTCCAGACATTTATGTCCAAGACATAACTTAGTCAAACAATTAATCCGAAATGGGATATTTGCAATTGATTTTGTGAGCTTTAAAGAGAATCTAGCTGATCCACTAACCAAAGTGCTAGCCAAAGAGTTAGTGATGAGTATATTGAAGGGAATGGGGTTGAGTCTCACTTAGACAAATCATCGGCAATGGGAACCCAACCTATATGATTGGAGATATCAAGAACTAGGTTCAATGGATAACAACAAGTTGCCTTGAATGATTGGATATTGGCATTGCATATGTATGAATTGGGAACCCCATTCCTATGATGTGGTAGTGTAATGACCTGTAACGAGGAAGGTTAGATTATGTCCTTAATGAATTCCATAGCTGTGATATAGTGGGATGTCTAGCTGTAAGTGCATCCTTAGTGGACTCACCTATATGAGTATGGAGGTGTGGCCGCTTCCTATGAGAATTGGGGCATTCTCTAGAGCGCTCATGAAACAAGGATAAAGCACATGGCCATAATGTGCTAACTTTAGAGATGCAAGTTGCTTCAAAATGTGTTGTGTGATATGTTTGGATTGGCTTTTGTGGGGGTTAGTTCAAAACTCCATGTTACTACCACTGGACAAACTAGACATATTTAAACTAGACAATGTTTAAATTTTTAAGTTACATTTGTTGATGCACTTCATTTTACTAGTTTTCCCAATTGGTCCTTTTCTTGTCTATCTTCACCGTTTTCCTATTTTTTAAATTGTAGGGGATTATTGGTTGTAATAAAGAAATATAATAGAAAATACCACTATAATAAAAAAAGAAATAAAACAGAAGTAATCTGGAGAGTTGAGGCACGTTATAATCGACGTCTTAAAGACAGATTTACTCCCACAAGGAAAAACCTTGATGCACTGGGTCTCAATAACTCTACCCTTGGGATATAACAACTATTCTCTATGATGAACAGCTTCGATCAAGCGCATGCGAGATCTAGACCACACGAACCCAAGCTTGCTCGTGCTAGTTTGCCCAAAGAAAGATTGAAGAGAAAACCCAGAGAGAGAAAATGAGAAAAGAATGATATATTTTCTAGTACTAAACTCTAAGAAAACAAGTTGTACTTATAGAGAAACAACATATGACCATTGGGCTTTAGACGCTTGCGGACGATGCAATAAATGCATGTCGATGCATGACAACTTATTAAATATTGTGTCAGTGCATGGCAAGTATCTGTCCACATGTGCATGAGAGTGACATTACTCATGCGGAAAAAAATAAAAGGTGTCCCATCAAAGACACCACATCACACAATGCTGTGCCTCACCACAACCGCGACCCCCCATGCGCGTGCGAGGTTGCACCCATGGCACACTCTTGTTTCCCAATAAAAATAACAAGTGGATGGTTCTAATATAAAAGCATAGAATTCTAAGCTCCTTTCCAATGTGGGACAAAACCCAACACTAGAAACAAAGGAGAAAATCACAAACCAAGAAAATTAATTTTCCTAAAATCTTAAATCTATTTTTCCTAACGCTTTGTCGCTTACTTGCTCCGAGACATGTAAATCTCAGCCTATGCGGTGACTTTGTATCTTGGACTTTTCCTACCCTATTGAACTACAATGTAACGAAACTAGAGAATGTGAAATGCTGTGGACTGTTGCACGCTTGTGTCGTGGATGGCGGCTTCGGAATCGGAAATGTGTTGCAACAGAGTTTCAGCTCCTTAGTGGCTGTTGATGCATTTTTAATGAATCCTCACCCCCTTAGGCTTTGAAGGTAGTTAAAAGTGACAAGGATCGCTTCTTGCACATTGTCTATTTTGTAGGTGACGGTTACAACTTACAACTACTTATCATAGAATGTGTGTCAAGGCTGTTGCAGGGGATGTGTCGAACCCTGGGTGTTGTTTGCGATGCACCTTGAGCCATATGGTCTATTCGTAGGCTTTGTTCTATCGCCCTAGTTCTTTGGGAACTTGATTTCGTTTTTTTTTTTTTTTTTTTTTTTCTTTTCCTTCTTTAAGTCGTGAATTTGCTGCATGGAAATCCTTGGCGTGCTTTTGAACCTCTAGAATGTCCTCAAATGGCCTGAGAGCTGATATGAGGTGAGTTGAACACTTTAAATGGCCTAGAGATCTTGGTCATTGTCATATGCAGCTGCTATGTAAGATCAACAAAAAAGGCTTGGTGTCAAGCATTGTAAGCTTGTTTGCGTGAGCATGGACATTGCATACTATAAATTGGATGGAAAAGAGAGAGGAGTGAGATGAGAAAGAGAGGAAAACGTGAGAGATCTTTCACATGCTCCCTCTCTCCTTAATGCTTTATTCATAGAAGAGAAGATTAACAAGGAGAGAATATTGTTTACAATAGGAACTAAAAGAGATGAGAAGATAAAATCTAACCCTAATCCTATATATGGTACACCGTAGGTGCACATGAATCTTTGTACACTAACGTTCTCTCTCAAGCTGGCTCACGGATGTCATTTATGTCGAGCTTGATACTGATGCTCTTAAGGTACACTGTTGATGCGGCTTCATTGAAGACAAGGGAACCATCAATCGATCTAATATTACTTGCGATAGGGGAGTACAGAGTATATCCATTGTTCGTACTCATAATGTGGCCAGATGCCTTGAATTCATGATCTAGGATGTCCGAGAGACGTGATTCGTAGTTGCAAAAGTACATGATTGCGTTATTTGGTTAGTAGTGGAAATGGAGGCTTCAAGAGCTGCCACTTATTTTGTAGCTCATTGATGGTTTCATCCCTTGGTTCTTGGTCATTATGGGTTGAAGGTTCGTCGATAATGTTCCCATTAGCAGAAGACTTTGTTTTGATGTCCTTTGGCTAAAGCTTAAGATGAAGTACCCAACAATATTTTTTAGATGTCTTTTTCCATAGTGTGTGTGCCAGAGCTTATCTTTGTCCATGTTTCTTTATCCAGTTCCTTGCCTCTTAGTACTTTTAGAGTTTGTAGTCAAGGCTGATCATTTTGGAAGGCTGGCTTGGGAGATTCCGTCATCTAGCCTTTCTTCGTATGTAGTTGTATACAAATTTGTGGGTGGGAAGAGATTCCCTTCCAAGGATTTGTATACATTGAGGTTCGAAGTTTGAATGAAGACCATCGAGAAACTTAAAGATTTTAAGTTGTTTGATTTGATTTTTCATCCAATTCTAGAATAGCTATTTGACAATTATCCAATTCCTCCCATTTTTTGTTCAAGTTAGCAAAGTACTCTTCTACGGTTCCATCACTTGTTTGAGATTTTTAATCTCCGTGTGGAGTTGATAAATGTGCGTAAGTTTTCCTAGTGAGAGTACAAATTTGCTACTTCAGCTCATACATCTTTTGTGGTTTTCAAGAGATAGAGACCATGACTGATGTTAGGTTACATAGAATTTAATAACCAAGACATCATAAGCCAGTTTTCACTTTCCCATTCATCATAAGTGGGATCATCAGGGTTGCGTTGTTTCTTATTTCCTATAATGTATCCTAGACTTTTTTGTGCTTTAATATACACCTGAGCTGCTTGGGACCACTCCAAATAATTTGTGCCATCTGGTTGATTGTAGTTATCCTAGGACTAGGGTTATCCATTTGTTTGGATGGAATATGAGTTTGTTTATTATCTCTCATTTAGATAGAAAGTTTAGAGATGATAATAGGTATTGAAAAAAGAGGATAGAACCTTTCTGAGGCCTGACAATAGTCTACGTGTTAGATCTGGCACTTGTTAATGGTCCATGGGGGCTTATCTGGCACTAGTTAATGGTCCAAATGGCCCAAGAAGCATATCCAACGGTGGACATAGACATGTGCCATAAATCAAACACCAATAGATGGTCCACAAGGAATTTTTGACGACATATGAGGCTCCAAACGAGAAGCTAACAATTGTGGATGGGCCCCTGGATGTTTCCGGCGATTATGGAGGTGCCCCTGGATGTTTCCGGCGACTATGGAGGTGCTCTTGGTGGTTTCTGGCAACTATTAGATCCTTCCGACGTGGAGGGGCTTGTTGAGGTTTTCAGTGATCGCGGATGTGACTATTTACATATCCGATAGTGTCGAGAAGGTCGTGGGCCATATCTATTACCAGAATGGGGCTCCGACTTTGTGAAGAGGATTTCCAGCAATATCTGGCGATGTTGGGGGGTTCTTGTTGAAGCTCCATTGATGGAATCAAGTTCCAACGAGGTTTCTGGTGATGTGCTACTGTTTTGGATCCTACAAACCAGCCGAAAGATGATTTTGGTGAAATCAAGAGGCTTTTCTGGTGAGATTTGTAGTTAAAGAAGCTGCAATTCCTCCTTCCATAATCCAGATAGAATGACCGATGGAAAATATCTTTTGGACGGATCAACAATGCATTATAGTTGCATATATAGGATGGTGATGGAAGAATTATCTCGCTTTCACCTTATTATAGATGGAAAAGAACAAAAAACTTTTATTGGCTTTCAAAATTAAGGTTCTCTATAGAGGATGGAAAGGGGAAAGAAGAAAAATGCTTGGAAGAGGAAAATGATTGGATCATATCATATGTAAACCAGATGGAAAAGAGAGAAGAATGAGATGAGAAAGAGGGAAGAGAACATGAGAGAAGGGAGAGATATTTCATATTTTCCCTCTCTCCCATTGTTCAGAGCATCGTTGACATTATCGAAATATCTCTGATATTGTCCGTATCTCTAGCTCGGTGATACCGATAACAAGGTAGTGATACTAATAACATTGATAATATCACAAATTCCAAGTATCAACGATATATTGCTAAGTATTGCAAATATATCAATATCGCCAATATTTTTACTATGTAAATTCCAGGTGTGGCTTGTATTGCCAAATCGATATTGCCAATATTTCCGACTGTGTAAATTCCAGGCATCGCTTGTATTGCCAAATCGATAATGCATTTATTTCAATTGTGTAAATTCTATGTGTCGCTTGTATCGCCATTACATTAGTGATATTTTGATAATATCGCCAATATATTGATATTGCCAAAAATTTGCTTATCTAAACAATTTCCATTTAAAAAATTTGTTATCAGTGCATGGTTGTATGCAGTGTTCAAATCGTTGATGATGGTGATATCCCGATATTATTGTTATTGCAACTTGGGCGATATCAAGACCACAATCTTCCGTTTCATTTCCAATTGTCAATGATTTTTCATTGAAATATCGTGTGTTCTCGATATTCTGAAATATCGATGAATGTTTGGATGGAAGGTTGGATAGATAGATGGGTGGTTGGATGGATAGATGGGATGGTTGGATTGACTTCTTACGACATCGCATGCTTTGAGGCTCACATTAAATGGAAACTTACAATGAATGCATTCTTTTTGCAATTTTTTGATTTCTAAATATGCAAATAGGTGTATTTTCAGCATATCCTGAAGCTTTATTGAAAAATTCCATTCAGTGTTTTAAATATTGACGATATCAGCCGATAGATCCCACAATATATCTTGTATTCCACTTGTGCGATATGAAATGCATAGGTAGTGCCGATATATCCCACCTATTCGATCCCACGAGCATTTTCTATTTTTGATCCTTTTTAAAAAAAAAAAAATTGTAACTCATGTTAAATCAGTGTCAAATGGTTACAAATGTATGATTCTTTATGTTTTCCATGAAAATCATGGATTTGGAGCTTCGATTTCGAGATTTGAGGAGATGGGGCAAGTTGCAGAAAATTGGAAAAAATCGAAATTTCTCAATTTCTCACAAATCAGTTGCAATCTATGTATTCAAACACAAAATCAAACCTGTAACCTGATCTAGTGATTTTTCTTTTGCTTTTGAATGTATTGCTTGTGTTTCCATACATGTCTTCTTACGTTTACAAATTATATGAATAGACTTTAAATATACTTGCATTAGTTCAGTTGGACAGTGCATGTATTAGGACCCCATACAAAGGAAACCCCTATTATGTGCACTTTTTTTGGTAATATTTTGATTTCTAAGTGTATATTGATGTCTTTTTCAACAATCTTTGAAGTTTCCTTGAAAAATCCGACCAATTTCCCAATGTTCCCATGTTTCCCAACAACATTGGTACATTACTCAATACAACCGATATATCCCATGCGATAACCGATATGCATCCATATCCCAATGGTGGGATACATTGTGCGATAACGATATTTAAAACATTGATTTGACTGTTTTCCCCATGTTTCCCCAATATTTCCATGCGTTTCCAGTTATCAGTGATATTATTGGTGATATCGATATTGTTTTCATATACTTGGCTAGTGAAACTTGTGGTGATTCTGATATTTCAAACATTGCTTTCTCCTTAATTCTTTATTTATAGAAGAGGAGATTAGCAAGGAGATAAGACTATTTACCATAAAAAACTAAAAGAGATGAGAAGATGAGAGTTGATTAGGAAATCTAAACCTAATGATGCAGGACAATTAACCACTTGTTCTAAAAGCTGGAACTGTTAGAGCATGGCGAATCAATCCCTATATCTCATAGCCCGGGCTCCACATCTTGTGGGTTAGGAACTTGGCCGAACCCCCCCTCGTGGGCCCCAAATCATATGGGTGCCTCCTCACACGAGCCACCTGCCTCACACGGGCCGCCCACCTGGAGTGTGTCCCCACATCCCACAGGCTACCCCACTCGAGCCCGGTGTGAAAACGCCCCTACATTAATCACCCCCTGTGAGGAGTTTTGAACACAAGACCTCCTGCTTTGATACCAATTTGATGCAGGACAATTAACCACTTGCTCTAAAAGCTCGAACTGTTAGAGCATGGCGAATCAATCCCATTATCTCATAGCCTAGGCCCCACATATCATGGGTTAGGAACTCGGCCGAACCCCCCTCGCGGGCCCTAAATCACATGGGTACTGCCTCACACGAGCCACCCGCCTCGAGTGTGTCTTTGCATCCCAAAGACTACCCCATTCGAGCCTGGTCTGAAAATGCCCCTACATTACCTAATCCTATATATGGTACACTGCAGGTGCACATGAATCTGTGTACACTGTAGGCGGCACACGAATCTGTGTGCACTAACACAAGCAATGACGAAGATTAGCTTCTTCTTCTTCTTCTTCTTCTTCTTCTTTTTTTCCTTCTACCTTTACGAAAGAGGATCCAAATGTAGTTTACAGTCATCAATAATTGCACATCAAGGACTGTCCCTTTAGCTTCTTAAAGCTTTCAGGCATCAAAGGCAATATTTGATGGGTTCCCATGGAACAACATAGGGTTTTTCCTAGATTTAATGCATTGAGAACTGTTGATGAAGTTGATCTTCTTCCAGTAGTTTAGCGCTAAATAGTATCCTTGTGTTGTGGGGCATCAAAGACATCTCTTTAGTTGCTTAACATCAAAAGCATCTCTCTCTCTCTCTCTCTCTCTCTCTCTCTCTTTCTCTCTCTCTCTTTCTCTCTTAAAAGTTGTTGGAGTAAGATTCTTCATGCCGATGTATTATGATGGGGCCATGGTGTGCCGTTACGTGGCCGTAAAGGCCATTACATAGAGTTAACGGTGGCAACCGTTATACGTTGTCGTAACGGCCGTAACAGCCGTTATGGAAAAAAAAGACCCGTAATTGCCGTTTACGGCACGTTACATCCACTATAAAGGCCATAATAGCCCCGTAATAGTCTATTATGGGACATGGGTTTTTCATACTTTTTAATCAACATTACGGGGCATATATAGGTTTTTTTTTTTTGGGGGGGGGGGGGGTTTCAATAAATAAAAATAAATAAAAAAGTGAGACCGTAACGACCATTCCGGGCCGTAACAGCCGTTATGCCCTGTATCATAAAGGTAACGGTGGTGGTCGTTACGGCCACCGTTACCGTTATAGAACACCTTGGATGGGGCTGATCTCCCTTGTGAAGTACCTCCATGATGGGACTTTGAGAGTTATCACACGTGGGATTTTGTTTTGGTGGTATGATTGTGCATGGGCTTTCCATGCATACCCATTAGACTGGCATGAATTCAGGTAATGGCTACAAGGGAGCAGTGTTCAAGTTGTCGGTGTCGCTACAAGTTTCGCTGGCTATAGATAAAGATATAATATCGTTATCACCGATAACAGGAAATTCGGGAAAATAGGGAATAACATGAGGAAAACGGTGGAATTTTTCAATGAAACTTCATGACAAGCCTGAATACACATGTATGCATATTTAGAAAATTAAAAAAAAAAATACAAAAAAATTGCATTACATAACTGTAGGGCCCACTGTGATGTATGTGCCTTATATCCACACCGTCCATCAAATATGACAGCTCCTTTTAAGGCATGATCAGAAAAATGAACAAGATCCAAATCTTAAGGGGACCATCCCACATGAAACAAACCATTGTGATTAAATCACCACCACTGAAAACTTCATGGGGTCCACCGAAATGTTTATTTGCCATCCAATCTATTGATATGGTCACAAAGACATGGATGAAGAGACCACACAAATATCAGCAAAATCCAAAACTTTCATGGCCCATGAGAAATTTTATTGGTTGATTACCACTGTTTCCCATATTATGGTCCACCTACTATTAAGATCTGCTTTTTTTTTGGAGCATACCCTAAAATGAGTTTTCAAAACAAATAGACAGAGTGGATATAAGGCACATGCATCACAGTGGGCCCCACGGTTAGGGATTCCACCTACCTCAATGGATACATACCCATTAAAGCTGCGCCTGGCTTAGGTGCGACCCTAGAACATCAATGTGAGTGGGACGCTAACCATAGGGCCCACCTTAATGGGTGCACTGTATATCCATGCTGTTCATCTGTTTTTCCAGCCTAACTTAGAGTGTGGTCCAATAAATGAAGAAGCTATTTCAGGTGGACCATACCACAACAAACGGTTTGTTGATTATCCAACCTATTGATAAGGCCAAACAGACCTGGATGAAAGAAAAACAAATATCTATTTGATCTAAAACTTTCGTGGCCCACATAATGTTTTTAATAGCCAATAATCATTGTTTCCTATGGTGTGGTCTACATGAAAATTATATCTGCTTCATTTTTTGGACCATGCCCTAATTTACATGGAACTTATGAGTATCACCGATAATTTTAAGATGAGGGAAAGTAGACTTAGATGGTTTGGCCATGTGCAACGGAGACCATGAACTACGCTGGTTAGGAGTGATTTGGTTCGAGTTGAAGGCTCTGAAAGGGCAAGGGGAAGGCTCATTGGATGTGGATGGAGGTAGTAAGACAATATTTGAAGACATGATTTAATAGGATCGGTGTTTTAAATAGCGAATAGAGTGTTCTGTAGTGTTTACCCCTCCGACGCATGATGCGTAAGCTCCATAGCTTGTCGAGTAAGCTACATGCTACATCTAGATTTTGAATTAAGGTTGCACCAAATATCATAAAATTTCATCAACTAAATACATCCTAGATAATGCAGGGGCATTTTCACACCGGGCTCGAGTAGGGTAGCCCGTGGGATGTGGGGACACACTCGGGGTGGGTGATCCATGTGATTTGGGGCCCATGGGGGAGGTCTCGTGTTCGAGACTCCTCACCGGGGGTGATTAATGCGCATTTCACACCGGGCTCGAGTGGGGTAGCTCATGGGATGCAGGGACACACTCGGGGTGTGCGGCCCATTTGATTTAGGGCCTATGAAGGGGGTTCGGCCGAGGTCCTAACCCATGCGATGTGGGGCCTGGGCTATGAGATAAAGGGGTTAATTTACCATACTTTAACGGTTCAAGCTTTTAGAGCAAGTGGTTAATTGTCCTGCATCACTAGAATAATATGAAAAATAGAGCAAAGATTAAGGTATAAGGATAGAGAAGTAACAATGGATCTAATTTACAAGATTACTAAAATCATTGAAAACATTAACTAATTTTTATTGGAAGTGGAAAAATATAACAAATCATTGAAAACATTAATTATTTTTAATATTTAGCGAAAAACAACTTGTAGTGTAAGCTACTTAGTGTCTAATGTAGGCTACATAGGATGTAGCATTTGCTAATTAACATTGTAGCATAGGCTACATGCAATGTTGTCAAATCGCTTATGCGATACACATTCGACCACATATACTTCTTTATATATATTATATATATATATAATATATATATATATATATATATATATATATATATATATATATATATGAAAATAAGGGAAAAAATAAAATAAAAAATATAAGATATTAAGGGAAACTTCCCTAAGTGATTAGATAGCTAATTTTATATATTTCAAGTTTGTTTGAAAGAAATAAAATGAACTAAACAACGAATGAAGTAAATCAACCACATTTATGTTCTCATATGTATCTTGTTCCATAAATTCCTCTCGAAGTACGGTTGTTGTTTTTTTTTCCTAAATTGTTTATCCATATACTCCATGAATTTCCCTTCAGATTTCTATAGTAATATTGGGACATGCTCTTGCATTTGATCCCGGTATATGTACAAGGTGTTGCTTGTGCCGTGCAATGTCACCGACACTTACAAACCTGCATACGTCACACACTATGTGAGTCTTTTCGGTAGCATTATGATAGTGCCTGTACTTCCAACTTGGGTCATTCGACTTGGGTTTCAAAGAAGAAGATTGGGAAGAAGAAGACCTGATGCTTTCTTCTTGTTATTTGTACATTTGTAAGTTGTAAAAATTAGAGAATGAAAGAGAGAGAGGGAGAGAGTTACTTAACATGCTTACACTTGTAGTTGTAACTAGAGAGAGAGAGTATAAATACAAAGTTATAGCCATTGGAAAAACTACTTGCATGAAAATTTTTGCCCCTAGTGGCTCACATTATGCATAGTAGACATAAATATGGAGTATTAATTTCTTCACATGCCACAAGGCAACAAGTCAATCCTAATCTCTCTCTCTCTCTCTCTCTCTCTCTCTCTCTCTCTCTCTCTCTCTCTCTCTCTCCGGCATTGACATGGCTGATACGGCCATAAAGTGCCCATTTCTTCTTCTTTCTTCTCTCTTTTTTTTTTAAAAAAAAAATTATTATTTTTTATTATTATTATTTTATATACCTTTCTCTACGTTTTTCACTTGTTACTTCATTTCAACCATGAGTGAAGCTTAAAAAGTCACTTCCTACTAGATATAGGCTTATTTTGGGGATAAAAACACAATATTTGAGTGATATTCTTGAAGCTGAATGGACAATTTTGGTAAAAATTAGAAGGGAAAGCTATTGGTGTTTCATTTTTCTTGTATTTCAATATAACAGGCCCTAGTTTATGATACCATGACTGATTTTTCTTCTCTCGTATCTGGAATTCAGTCCAAAGCTTTTTTAATTTATCCTGGTGTGTTCCCTATTCTACGGAAGATTTCTTCAAAGCTGCGCTAGGTCCCAGTCTGGGTATCCAAAGGAACGAGATGTGGAAAATCTGCTTGATGGCGGTTTGGTGGTCGGTATGGGAAGAAAGAAACAGGAGATGCTTCAACAATATTTCAAACCCCGTGGATTTCTCTCTTCAGAAAGTGCAGCAGTATTTAGCAGATTGGGCCCATAATTTTCTCTTTATCAATGATTGTAATCTGTTTTCTTTAGGAGGTTCCTTTTCTCGCTAACTCAGCGGGAAGGTCTTCCCTTTTTGTAATCCCTTCCCGTCTTTTTAATATAATTTCTGTTACCTTTAAGATAAATAAAAATCAAAGGCTGGCCTGCTACATCATTGAATACATGTTAAAAACGTGATATATATATATATATATATATATATATATATATATATATATATATATATATATATATATATATATATCTATTCCAGCATTTTACATTATTTTCCCAAGTTCCTGTTAATGTTTCAAAATATTTTGGGCAAACAAAATTTCGGTCGATATGGGTCTGATGCGGTCCGAGATGCCCCATATTGTATTGTTTTTAGGATGGGCCAATACGCCGACCAATACAGTTATTTAAAACATTGGATAAACCCCTCAATGGTTTGTGGGGTTTGTCCTACCTATCATCACAAATAGGTTCATCTATGATTTCCAAACCAATACTATGTAGTGTCCGTGCACATTCGAGGCATGGCGTTCCATACATGTGGAGCACATGGTTCAGTGATCCAGATTGTTGATATGATGAAGCCCACTGTGGACTGGCGTGTCCCTAAAATCACAGCTTAAAACATCACAATCCTTATACTTGGCTTACAAATAGATGATTTCAAAAAAAAAAAAAAAAAAACCTGCAATAGTCCACATTCAATTGAAATAGGCTTTAGATCCAAGGGTTAGGATCTTATAATCTGGGTTTTGCAACATCTCCCATCAATGTGGATACTGTCGGATCAACTGTCTTGATTATTAAATATGAGACTTATAAGCAATTCTTTTTACAGAAATAGACCTTGTTTGGGAAGCTAACACTCTTATCGTGCAGGATGCGGGGCACCGGGGAATATGACAAGTTCTTTGCTGATGGTATATACAATTGCGCAGGCTGCAGAACTCCACTCTATAAATCCAGTACCAAATTCAACTCAGGCTGTGGCTGGCCCGCTTTCTTCGAGGGTCTCCCTGGAACCATAACTCGCACTGTATGCTTCTTTATTGCTTGATTTAGTTTTCTCTATTATCACTTGGGCCCTGTTTGGTTGCCACTTAAAATAATCTTGACAACTCACTATATATATATATATATATATATATATATATATATATATATATATATATATATATATATATATATATATATATAGGTTTTTTTTTTTTTTTTTCCTTCTTTTCTTTCGATAGGTAAGCTGGAACTGAATATGAGATCTGTGTTGAAACACACTGTCTATCGTTAAGCCATGGGCTTGAACATATTTAAGGGTGCGTTTGGCTGCACCAAATATCTTGTAATTTCATAATATTTTGCACTGAATTCGACTGAGTTATCATAAAATTTCATGATATTTGGTGAAACCAAACGCATCCTAAACTATGATTTGTAATACGTGATTACCGTTAACTAAAATGAGATGAAATAATTTTTACATGGCAACCAAACAGGAACTTAGTTTCTCGATTATGTGCAGTTGTGCACGCATTACATTTATTTAGGGGCCATTTAATATTTGTAAGGGTGTCGAAGGGTCAAGAAACTCAAGACAGACCCAAACATGTTGGGTCGTGCAGACTCCTAAGCCCAATGGGTCGATAAGGATTTGAAATTTCAGGTCTGATTAGTTATCAGGTTGGGCTTGGGTCAAGGTCATTAACCTGTTCGGTTTGGTCTGGCTGGGCTCGACAAACATTTAATTGTATCAAGCTTTGACCCATTTTAGGGCCCGGTGGGGCTTGGGCTCAGGCATTTTATTTTTGGTTCATACTCAAGATGACCTTGAGCTGCCCAGCCCGATGGCATCACTAACAATAATCCCGTACTTATCACGCACCAGCATTGTGCATGTCGCATACTCGAGCCTCATTTAAAACCATATGGCTCTGTTGTAGCCATTGTGGATGGAACTTTAAGGAAATCATACTAGAAACTGATGATCCCAACTTCCCGTCTGGCTACCATCACATGCATGGTTAAAATGAGAAATAGTTAGGTGTGCATACTCAAAGGTTAGGATTGCCTAATGAATGTGATTTTAGGCCTCCCTATCTAATGTGGGGCCTACCATTTGGATGGTTTGTATTGAGGTACACATATCCTTATTGACAATGTGTCATAGTGTTCTGTAATGGCACGTTATAGAAAAAATGACCCGTAACAGCCCTTGGAGAACCCCGTAAGTCGTAACTGCCCCTTATGCCTGTAACGGCCGTTGTGCCCAGTCCATCACGGGCCGATATAGGTTTTTTAGGGAGGTTTTTTTTTGGTTTTTTTTTTCCAATTTAAAAAAGAGACTGTAACAGCCGTTACAGGAGCCATGACATCTGTTACAGCCCATTTCGTAAAGGTAATGGTGGTGATCATTACGGCCACTGTTACCATTATAGAATACCTTGATACGTGTACGTGGGCATGGATCGTCGTGCTCCCCCATGTTCTCAGTGTTTATTGCTTGTTAACAAGATTCGTCTTATTATTTATTTATTTATTTTTAAATAAATTTATTTTTATGTTTTTTCCCAGCCGGATCCAGATGGACAGAGGACGGAAATCACGTGCACGGCTTGTGGTGGGCACTTGGGTCATGTATTTAAAGGCGAGGGATTTCAGACACCTACTGACGAACGCCATTGTGTCAATAGCGTTTCAATCAAATTCGCTCCTGCTTAAGCTATCCATCCCACGTCTCCATGGACTTCGTCGCAGTTTCCATTTCCTGTGTAAGCAATACCTTTATATATTTCTAGATACAACTTGTTTCTGTGACATGAAAATCCTTGTAGAACTTGGTTTACTAGCTGCTGAGACAAACACTGGTAGATGGAAAACCATCTACACACCACCTCATGCACCATCATGGTACACATGGTGAGATCCAAACCGTCCATCGTGTGGGTCAAAATCAGGCCAGTCCACTATGTTATAAACAAAGGGATAGCTTAGTAAACTTCGCTGTTTATTGGCGCCATCTGTTTGTTTCTTAAACTAGGCCAACTGACAGGACTGAGTTTTGATCAAGGGTGTCCGCTTGGTGGGACCAGTCTGATGGATGGATTAGATTTCTCTGTGTCCCACTTTGTCACATGGGTGGAGTGTAGATGGCTCCCTTATGGACATGCGTCGGCCTAGCGAAGCTCCTATAACCAAGATGACTATTTAAGTCTGTGTTTGGATGCACTATTGAGATGAATTGTGATAACCCGGCTTGGTGGAGAGGAAATGGTGAAATGGCAATCTTCTTTAGCATTCATAACAACTAAGGGGATTGCAATTTGGTAACTTGATTGTGATTTGGACCCCACCACTTGAATATGATTACTAGAGGCGATTGCAATTTGGAAATAAATTATTGCAATTCAACTCAATAGCGCATCCAAACGCAGCCTAACTTGGTGGCTGAAGTAAAATGAGTCTTTTCTCTCTTTAGGCAAGCTGGTGATGAGCCAGATCGAAAGTTCAACATCAATTGGACATTCAAAGAATTCATTTGAATGGTCCAAATTGATTTTGAAGAAATTTCAACCATCAATTTAGACCGTTAATCATGTTTATCTCACATTTAAATCATTTAATCAATTGCAACCGTACCGACTATGGATATTGAGTATAGAGAAAGTCCAATCATCAGTCTGGGTCATGCATCAGTGGGCGTCGCCTCTGATTGCCTGTGCCTCCAAAATCTCCCTGATTGGATGATAATCATGTGTGGAATGATGTCGATATCGAGGGTAAGGATCCATTTTAATTTCAATGAAAATTGAAAATAATCTTGATCGTCCATCATGCGCTCGCTATTGACATTCATTTTGATTCAACGATTGTGACCGTCAGATCAATGGCCCACACATGTGAAATCTAAATCAATTACAAGGAGATCCAATCATCAATCTGAATCCTCCATCAGTGATATGAGAAAAAAACCTTCAAAAGGAAGATGCAAGAACTACATACAAGAATAATATCATTTGCACATAATCGGGCGGTGGATTATTGATCCAAGCAGTTGGTCTGTTGGGCCCCACTCTTCGTGGGCCACTCCTGTAAAATCTCCCAAATCAGATAATCCTACACCAATCTTAGTTTTATCTCCATTGAATTTCAACCTCTGTACTATTTCACTGCTTGACTGTACATTTGAAGGCCACAAGTTGAAAGGTTTAGATTGTCTAGGGTTCCCTCCTACCCCAATCTATCACTTCTTGATCATCTGTTTGAGGCCCAGAAATTGACAGGTTAGGATTGCCCTGTCAAGGAGATCTTCAGCATTCATAATGGTCGCACTCTGGTTTAACGATGAAAAAAATTAACACCGTAGACTCTTCCGTCTTATGCCTTTTTTTTTTTTTTTTTTTTTTTTTACAACGCCCGAAAACTTATGTTACGGAAGTAGATTTTTAGGTACAGAAAAAGGGTTTTGGACAAAAATACTCCTATTTTTTTTTAGGGTAAAGCAGCTGGAAGAAGTAGGGGTATTTTTGTCTTTATTGGTTTGTCCGCAGAGGTAGACGTCTAGTTTGGTAAGGTAGGTTTTGTTTGGATCGAATAAAAAAAGGTGGGTGGTAGGTTGGGTCTATACTAAAAAATTACCCAATGATACGCTGTAAGTGCACAAAAATCCAATCCATGCTTGACGTCTTTTGAACCGTTTCTTTGTTGGCCACCTATTGAAAGGCCTAGGATTGTTACATCTGGGAGGGTTGTACTACATGGACCATTCATGGTGGTTCAACATAGTATTTGTTTATACTCAACCAGCCATAGGCAGATTTAGGGTCAGTTTGGGCAGTGGGATTAGAAGGGAGATTTAACGCCAAAAAATCCAATCCATGTGTTGCTATATCCACACCATCCTACCATTTATCTAGATTATTTTTGAGATGGGCTACAAAAAATTAGGTAAATCTAATGCTTGGCCACCTAGAAAGCAACGGGGATTGAAAGGCCTAGAAAATTGTTACATAAGTTTTGGATCTATCTCATTTTTAGATCCATGCCATAAAATCACGGAACAAATGAACAGTTTAGATATAACACATATATGTTATTCTCAATAAGATGATGGTGTATATTCTTCATGTATGGTGGTTCATTAATTTTATCCCATGGTAATGGACAATACTCAACCAGCCATAGGCAGATTTAACGAATGGGATGCCACCTGTGTCAGTACCCGCATACAAAATATGAGAAATGGTAGTGGCGGAGAGATTGTAAAGAAAAAGGAATTCTACCATACGATCAGAGCTCTAGAGGTAGTCATTCTTATAATAAAAACATGGCTTGGTTGAAGAATACAGGTTAGGTGTGGAGTTTCTAAAAGCATGTATAAACCAATGCAACACTAAGGCGATGTTGCATGCTGACACATGGCTAGATATGATTGACCATATGCATTCGAAAACCCATCTAGTGTGGTGATAAAGGAAAGTCGTCAGAAATTAAAAACATAAACATATATGGCAACCTATGGGTTCACTAGCCTTGTCCTAAATTAGAATATTAATCGGTTAAAACTTATTAATCAGATGACTAATCGCATAAGTCAAGAAGAGCAAGTACAAGTCTATTGCCTATCTAAGTTTATAAAAGCAACAAAGAATGAATAACTCCAAGCTTTCATCGATCCAAACAAACAAATCTTTTATCTCCCACAATGATCGTTATCTTAACTTTTCGTCCCATGTGGATGCTTATCTTTGCTTTTCGTCCTACACGGATGTTTATCTTAGTTTAATGTAGTTTAGCCTTTTTACCAGCGACAAGTCTGGATTGATTAGTGAAGCTTTAGTTTAATTTCATCAACTTTCATCCAGTGCATTATTACTAGGGCTGAAAGTTGGGCGGGTCGGGTCGGGTCGGGTTGGGTTGGTGCTCAACCCTAGCCCAACCCAAGGTTCCTATACCTCAACCCTAACCCAACACAATCCAACCTTGGGTTGGAAATTCTCAACCCAAGTAGGTTTGGTCAGGTAGATATATGCTAATATTTTCATTATTACATTAGTCTATTATAATTTCAATACAACTTTTATTTTTTATACCTATAATTTTATTAATTATAATGAAGTTATTTATCATAAATAACATTTAAAAAAAAAACAAATAAGCTAAAATTGTAACGCCCTTAAAATCGGGGGTCATGCATACACTCGATTCCCGAGTTCCAGGGTATCACTTATAACCGATTTTTAGTAATGTACGTTCAATCAGGTTTAAATGTGCAGCCTAGAATTACTTGGAACATAAATCACATCCATAATACGTTTACTGAAATGAAAAGAGGTCAGACATATATATACAGGTCCAAAAATATAAATGGGTCGCATATGGCGTTGTCCAACAAAATCGCAAAAAGAATAGTATGTACAAAAGAATAACGCTGAGTCCACTACTTAGCGATCCAACGCCCTATCTACTGAGCTGGTGAAGACCCGCTCATTAACTGGAAGTAGGAGAACTCGTCCTCCTCCTCGAGGCTTGCGTCACCAGGGTCCTCGTACTTTGCATCACCTGCATCTATGGGCGAGTCCGGTTGGTGTTTTAAACACCGTCCCAGGGTGGGAGTGAGTGATCAACTCAGTTGGTACTATTAATCTCAAGTTGTAACAAGCATCAGTTATATTATGAATTTAATGAAAAACAATCATTCATAAATACCTAACTAATCTTATTAATGCACATGCATGACAGATGATATGATGCATGCCCTCGCCACAACACTTCCTCAAGCGACTCCATCTAACGATCGTGTATGACCAATACTCCCTCAGAGCGACCTCGACTGCCGAGTCACCACCCTAATTAGTGCGATGCAATGTGGTCGTATTAGTCGAGTTCTTAGTTAAGTCCATTCATCCAGCAGGTTAGGGAATCTGATACACCCCACATATCATGCCCTCAACTGGTTGCAAGGCTAAGACCCTCCAACGTGTGAGGCCAAGACCCCGCGATCCTTGATCCCGTCGGGTTCTCCATCCCCGACTTCAAGCACATGGGAAGTGCAGAGAAGAAGGGATCGCTCGCGGTCACTATGGGGAAGCGCATCACCCCAGCGTAGGCCGACGGCTCGGACATAGTGTCCCATTCCACCATGCCCGACTCACAAGGCGGTGGATCGATTTCAATTTGGTTATCAATGGGCTGCAATGACTGTAGGGTGTGCCAGGTTCCATACATATGTGAGCAATTAAGGTTAACTGACAAAATTGGTCAGTAAATAGTCTATACCGCACAAGTTCAGGTAAGCACGCGATAGACGACATTGGGTACGGGCAACCCATGTAGTCTAACTATTGTTGCCCACCCGCACTCGCCCAAACCTATGTGTTTAGCCTCAGGGTAGTCCTACCAACGGGACCACCTTCGCTCTCCTTATGTTCCTAACCAACCCAAGGGTTTTGATGGTGATCCCTAACATACCAACTATTCATGTATCAACTAGCATAACAATACCATGTTTTCATACTTCTCAACATACGATTCAAATTCTCCTATCAAGCAAAGCTAACATATCATGAACAAAGGTGCATATGTGTTGTGTGAGTTAGTGAGAAAGCTAAGCACTTCCTACATCTCGTAGAACCAAAATACACAAGAGTTAATGAATCATACATGTTATAAAGTAACACTATATGAGAAAATCATACCAAACATGAACATGTAATCATCCATTGTAACTAATCATGTGAGAAGCACGAACAACATCATATGAGAGCTAAACAAAACATACAATCCCATACATTCCCAAACAAACATCTAAATCCTAAGTTTTCTCTAGATTCTTCAAATACATCATCTAAGCAATAAAAATCATTAGACTCATAGTGTAATTGGTGCTAAGCCACCTAAGGATAATAGTCTGCACCTATGGATCGTTGAAGACTTGTAAAACGACCTAGGAGTGTGGATTTAGGGTCAATGGGCCGAAATCCCTAAAGCACATATTTGCATGTTAGAATTACATGCAACATCTAGCTCAACACAAAGGATTTTTAGAAGATGAGTGTTTACCTCTCCAATCGGTTGGAATTCAAACTTATAATGGTGGGTGTATGATCCCTTAAGGAAGAAGGAAGGAGTTGCAAGGATCGACTTCTCTTCGACCCCACCTTCAACTATGGTCCACTTTCTCTCCCTCCTTCACTCTCCATTCCTCTCTTCTTCCTTTCTTCTTTCTCCCCTTTTTTTTTTTCTCTTCTCTCTTTCCTTCTCTAGGGCAAATTCGTATAGGGAGAGGGGTGCCTCAAATAAGGCCCTTTTGTAATGCCAGATTTGGTGCAAATGTCTCAAGTGTTGGATTTTTACTATACTAGCCCTATGGGAGGGTTTTTCTAGTCTCTAGGGCCCACTATGAGGTGTACATATTGATATACACCGTAGGATAGTTAGCCCTAATGAGAATCTATGTATGTATATGATCGGCTCACCATTTGGATGCGCTGATCGACAGATATGATCATTATTCTGTTTAACGGTCACCGATAGTCGATCGGGCCGCGGCTATACGGATATAAATAGGAAAATATCCTTAATCCACGGGTAAAGTTTGGTCGTAAACTGACGGTCCAAAATTCTCAACTTTGCATAAGAGTGGACGACCCAATTCACTTAAGTTTCAGCTCATTTCTTTAGGGTATTTGCACTTCTCATGCACTCATCCTTTTACTCAAGTTGGGCGGTTCTGGACAGCACCCAGGTCCGACTCCCGCGATGGACGTCAAGCCCAGGAAGACGGATATTATTCTATAGTTTTGGAACTAGTGGCCTGCTAATGAGCGGTCTAGAGCTTGTTCGGAAAATCGGGGTATTTCTGAAATGAATTAGGTATTGAGATTCCTCGTGAGCAATGATTTGGGTTTGGATTAACTATGTTCATAGTGTGGCCTATTTATAACTAGTGAAAGTGGAGATTTGATCATGATCATTCTAAACCGTCGGTTTTAGGCTAAAGGAGTAACGGGGTTGATTTGGTCTATTACCCAAGATCCGGGCCTTATCTAACTCAGCTTCGATTAGATCTTCAATTAAGTCATGATTGTCTTGATTAGTTAGCGATGGGTCGGTTAGATTTGGGTTCTATGTGAGTAAATCATGGGGCTACACTTGATGTTCAAGTGATCGGGCATAGTCGTTGGCTTCCTACGGTTGATTAATCGGACTTGTGCGGTTTTTTACTGGTACCACCCTTGTATAAACTAACATTGAGTACTAATGGTCATTAAGTGATATTATAAGTCAATTAATAAAAAAAATTTCAAGAATTTTTGGAAATCCAAAACAGTGAAAATCCAGGATGTTACAAAAATATAGGACAACTACTCTTTTAAAAGTTGTATTATGTATCAAGCAATCTATTTAGGAGAGAGAAATCCGGTGTTTCTTGTTAGCTTGAGTCATCCGAAATGACGTGGACCAATGAAACCCAACGGCATTGGAATTTTCTGTGCCTTCAACACAGATGATCTGCACTCAATTATAATTAATTTATAAAGAACTTATATATTGATCGGGTTCAGGTTAGGTTGGGCAACCCAAGACCTCAACCCAAGTTTTATAGGGTTGGTGTTTGTATGGCCCAAGCCCGAGACCAAACCTGATACATCCTACCCAAGCCCAACCCAATGTCGGGTCAGTCAGGGTTGGTCGGGTTGAACCCGTCCAACTTTTAGCCCTAATTATTACAATAAGTTGGAATTAATTTAGCTCTTCATCTATGACGTTGTCGTTAGATTTCAAATCCCTAAGTCTTTAGTGATTTTACCGGATCACAATCAATTGACCAAACTACGACCATCTCTCGACCATCTAGGTTTAGGTGACTCTCGACTATCTAGATTTAGACAACCGTCAACCATCCACAACTGCTTTGCCCACACGAACTGCCACCGATGATTTATCCACTTTATTTATTCACGTGTTGATTGAATTGCATTCTTCATCCATCATTATAATTTGGTACTTGACTTTATATTTTTGCTTTTGAATATTTCTTCGTTGATGAACAATAAAAGCTTCACCGATGTGATAAAAAAAAAAAAGTCCTTAATTTCAAGACAAAAATAACTCATACGAAGAACTAATCTCCTCTTTTGCAAATCACGTAATTCCTTATAATAGATGGACGAGTAAATGGCTAATCTTCTCATATCCAATCTTAACAAGTCTATTTCGGTGCGCCCAGGGTCATAAGGCATTCAACTCGATTTGAGTCAAATTCAACTTTAGCATGCACACGATCGAATCCCGGCCAAGCACTACACATGTGGTCGTATGTATCAAGGGTTTAACTGTAGACCAATGGGCCCCACTTTTACAAACTTAAGATCTGACGTGTACCCTGCAGTCCAAAGGCCCCCACACGACATTGTATGATACGGACGCGGATTTCCTGCGAAAGCCTTTTGCAGGAAGTTCCTGCGCTGGGAACTTAGTTGGGGCCCACAGTGATGTTTGTTAGGAATCCACTCCGTCCATCCATCCGATTTGTGAGCTAATTTTAAGATATTAGACTAAACTTGAATAGGATCCAAGACTCAAGTAGGTCGTACTAAAGGAAAAGGTAGTTAGGGAAATCCTACCGTTGAAACTTCCCTGGTTTTCGACAGTGATGTTTACATGCCATCCATACCGTTAATAACGTCATTCCTACTGGGATGAAGTGAAAACAAAAATATTAGCATGATTCAAAACTTCTGTGGCCCCACGAATATTTCAACTGTGGATGTTTAATTATCACTTTTTCTGCCCACTTGAGCATTATATACGGTTCATTTTTGGTCTCATGCCATAAAATGAACTCACAAAACGGATGGACAATGAGGATTTCTCACAAACATCCCAGTGAGCCCCACCGATGTTCCCAGCGCAAGAACTTCCTGCAAAAGGCTTTCGAAGGAAATCCGCGTCCATATGATACCTCAACAGAGAAAATCTGCTGAGCCCATCACTCAACAACGGGTAATTTTTTAGTAAAGATCCGGCGTACCACCTACCTTTTTTATTTGACCCGGACAAAACCTACCTAGCTAAACTAGACCTCCATCTATACGGACCATAAAAGCGAAAATACCTTACTTTTTGCAGCTGCTTTACCTTAAAATCTAAGGGTATTTTTATCTAAAACCTCCTTTTCGTGCCCTAGAAATCTACCTATGCAGCGTAAGTGTTTCGGCGTTGAGGAAAAAAAAAAAAAAAAGAAGGCATGCCAAGAGTCTACAGTGCTATTTTTTTCCTCAGCAACCCTACTTTTGTCAAAGGGAACAGGAGGTTCCAAAACCAGTATTTTTCTTCGAGAAATTTACGGCTGTGGACTCCACCTTTTATCCAGCCGTTTTTTTGAAGCAATACAAACTTAGAATACGCACTTGGACCTCCAGGTACGGATTCAGAATTTTAGGACGAAATACCCCTCCTTTCACGACTGTGGCTCTTCCTCTCCCATTTCTGCTGCTTGTTTTTCCTCTCCTTTTCTACTGTTGCTTTCACTGCCGTTGCTTTCACCCCCTTTCCTTACTGCGTTTCCGGCAGAAAGACCTAAAAAACCCTTCTTGTGGACCCTCTCATCAGCATTTTGTCTTCTTTTGAAAATGGTCGATCCAGTGAAGAAAGCACGCAGCACAGGTATATTTTAAACTCAGTTTGGCCCACATTGAATGTATGTAATTCCATTTTGATTTCTGTACTAGAGGAAAAGGTTCTATACGGTCGAGCTGTGAGGGCCCCATGATGATGTATGTCGAACATCAACACCATGAACTTGATGGGTGCCCTTTAAATTATGGGATAGTAGAAAAATCAGCTGTATACGGAACTCTGGTGGGCCATACCATCTAAAATCATGTGAAGACATGCCTAAAACATATAAAATTACTTGGTGGGGCCCACCTGAAATTTAGATGTGTCTGAAACTTGGTCTAACCCCTCATCCAAGTGGGACACATATTATGGATGGGCTGGATTTGTGAAACACATCTCGATGAGCCCAAAAAATAAATATGAATGTTTAAATGGAAGGTAACCCCTCTCAAGTTTTGTACATGGTGTGGCCTACAAAAGTCACGGATTAACTTGATTTTTAAGCTCTAGGCCCACCATGGAATGGTGCATCTGACTGATGGGGTAGATGTTTGACATACTTCATGATAGCGCCCACACAGCTCGACCTCATGGGTAGTTCACATAAGCTCGACCATATAGAACCTTTTCTCACACACACGTATACATACACACGACACATGTGCATGCATACGCATGCACATGTATGTAGTATATGAGGGGTTGAGCCCCAAATTGAAGCATATCAAAAGATCAAGTGGACCATACCATGGGAAATAGTGGGCATAATGATTTTCCAGTTTACTCCACTAAATTTCTAGTTTGCCCCGCTGTTTTTCTAGTGTCCCCCGCTCTTCTTCATGTTTGCCCCGCTCATTTTCATGTCTCCCCACGATTTTCTAGTTTTCCCGCTCATTTTCATGTTTCCCGGTGATTTTCTAGTGTCCCCATTGATTTGCATGTTTGCCCATTGATTTCTAGTTTGCCCGCTAATTTTCTAGTCTCCCCACGATTTTCTAGTTTGCCCATTGTTTTTCTAGTGTCCCCCGCTCATTTGCATGTTTGCCCGTTCATTTTCATGTCTCCCCCCGCTCATTTTCTAGTTTTCCCTGCTCATTTTCATATTTCCCCCGCTGATTTTCTAGTTTCTCCCGCTGATTTTATAGTGTCCCCCGCTCATTTTCATGTTTGCCTCATTGTTTGTTTATTACCTCTCCTTCAACAATAACATCAGCAACTCCAAAAGAACTTTCAACATTTCCTGCATACAAAGTCCAGTTTTATACGAACTTTTCCTGCATACGAACTTTCAACATTTCCTGCATTGTAATAGTTAATAGCATGTCATTCTAACTAATGAACTAAATCAAGAGAGTGCATGGAGACCATTTATGTCTGATACTCTGCATGAAACAAGGATCTGACTAGGGAAATCAAAAGCTTGTTGATGAGTTACTTGAAGGAATGATAAGAGTCATCCCTTGAATTAAGATATAAATGCGTGAAGGTGTTGAGTTGTTATGTTTCTTCTTTGAGTCTTTTGGCCATAACATCTGCACTCTAATATTCTATTTCAACACGTAGTCGGATGATTTCTTCAACTTTTTTTTTTTAAAAAATGAATGAGAACCTTGAAGGAATGACTCCCACACCATTTGCCCATCAGCAGCCACAGAAATCTTATCTACTAATGATTGATTCAGGCATTCAATGAGCTAATACATGTTAAACTTAGGTTTCTCAACAGGAATTTCACCAACTATGGCACTCGAACCCTTGACCGGGAGTTGAAACTCCTGAGAGTTTGCCACCCGAGCAAGAGTAAGGACCCCAACACAAGTATATTTTAAACTCAGTTGGGCCCACATTGAATGTATGTAGTATATCCAAGCCGTTAATTTATTTTTCCATCTATTTTAAGGGGTTGAGCCCCAAATTGAAGCATATCAAAAGATCAAGTGAATCATACTATGAGAAACAGTAGGCAGAATGATTTTCATGTTTGTTCCGTTCAATTCAAATTTTCATGTGGTGTGGTCCATTTGAACATTAGATATGTTTAGATTTTTCGGCTCAAGCCACGAAATTATTTGTTAAGTTTGCCCCGCTCATTTTCATGTACGCCTTCACTGAAATCCTAGTTTGCCCCATCGATTTTTCATTTTGCCCATTGATTTTCTAGTTTGCCTTGCTAATTTTTGATTTACCCCGCCTGATTTTTCGATTTGCCATTGAGTTTCGATTTGCCCGTGATTTTCGATTTCACATTGATTTTCTAGTTTGCCTATTGATTTTCTAGTTTTGCCCATTGATTTTGTAGTTTGCCCATTGATCTTCCGATTTCCCTGGCGATTTTCAGTTTGCTCGCTAAATTTAATGATTTGCCAAATTTGAATCTCATGTTTCCCCGATGAATATCAGGTTTACCCGATCAATTTCATATTTTCCTCAATGAATTTCATGTTTTCCCCGCTGAATTTAATGTCTCCCCCGCTGAATTTCATGTTTGTTCCGTTCAATTTCATGTTTGTCATTTGAATGTCTAGGTTCCCTCCCTCAATGTCTAGGTTCCCTTCCACATATGGGGTTTTGGTGTATACATATTGCGATGAAAACGGAGGAGTATTACATAATCCGATGAATATAATGTATTACAAATAAAACACCATTGTTGGGCATAACAAGCGTAATCGGATTGCATACTGAGTTAGTCAGTACGCTCCCATTGTACTAAGTAAACTCAATTGGGCCCACTTTGAATGTATGTAGTATATCCATGCCGTTCATCTGTATTTCCATTTATTTTAAGGGGTTTAGCCCCCAAATTGAAGCATATCAAAAGATCAAGTGGATCATACAACGGGAAACAGTGGGCATAATGATTTCCACCGCTGAAACCATAGTCAGCCCAACAATGACGTTTGTTTGTTATCAAACCTATTCATAAGATCATACAGATATGGATTAATAGAAAACACAATTATAAGCTTGATCCAAAAACTTGGCCCTAAGAAATAATCAACATTAGAAGTTCAATTCAAAATTTCATGTGGTGTGGTCCATTTGAACATTGGATATGTTTAGATTTTTCGGCTCAAGCCACGAAATTATTTGTTAAGTTTGCCCCGCTCATTTTCATGTTTGCCCCGCTGATATCCTAATTTGCCCCGTTGATTCTTCAGTTTGCCCCGTTGATTTTCTAGTTTCCCCCGCTGATTTTTTAGTTTGCCCCGCTGATCTTCTAGTTTGCCCCACTGAGTTTCTAGTTTGCCTCGCTGATTTTTCAGTTTCCCCCGCTAATCTTCTAGTTTGTCCCACTGATTTTCTAGTTTGCCCCTCTGATTTCCAGTTTACCCAGCTGATCTTCTAGTTTCTCCCACTAATTTTCCAGTTTCCCATCATATTGAGTAAACTCAGTTGGGCCCACATTGAATGTATGTAGTATATCCACGTCGTCCATCCGTTTTTCATCTAATTTAAAGGGTTGAGCCCTAAATTGAAGCATATTAAAAGATCAAGTGGATCATACCACGGGAAGTAGTGGGCATAATGATTTCCACCGTTGAAACCATATTAGGCCCAACAGTAATGTTTGTTTGTTATCAAACATGTTCATCCATTTTTTAAAAGAATTTTGCAATGGAATTGTATGGAATGTGTTGTTTGGAATTGGATTGAGTCCACTATCTAAATCAGTCCTATATGCATGCTAATTGTTTGATGAAATGGCTCAAGAAGAAATGAAAAGCTAGCACTACTATCATTAGACTATGATTTGACTAATCCTTGATCTTAGGCGTGTGGAGAAAAGTTTATCAAGATTGAGCAGGTTTCAATTTTTATAGTGGTGCCTCTTATAATAGCTATTTCTTTCTGTGTTCTGAAACACTTCTTACTAAGACTATGATGACACGTGTAACTTGATTGGACTGGCACTATGTGTCTCAACCTTAAGATCATGGGACAGATCCTGACTTATCTACTGAAGCACATCATTGCACAAAATTGGTAAAGAAAACTGATGAACGATTGTGTCTTTGATTTTTTTAAATGACTGGCTCTCGCCGTCTTACTTCTACCTACATTTACATCACTAAATCCATAAGGGGTCTTCCATTTACGATAGACCTTTAGAACCTCATTGCCATATATTGAAACCTCTCAAGTAGAGAAGGCATCTTGCACTTTTTCCTTGGTGACTAATGAATAAGGCATGCACCAACATTCGGTATGCAAGTACTATGGCATATATAAATGTATATAGACTTTTCTGTTCCATGATTGTCATCTTTGATATCCTGTTTATATTTGGCCCCATGTTTTGACTTTTGTATAACTTTGATCAAAATTTGCATTTTTTTTTCTGGTGTGAATAAATATTCATTTTTCCAACTACCATTATCAGTATATATGCTTCCTTTAGCCATTTGATTTGTTCACTAGTTTGCATTTACTTCCTATTGTGTGTCTGCTTATGACATTATTGCATGTTTCGTGGAATGATTTATATATTTCTAAAATGGATCAAAGAACTTGGTGTTTTCAGCATTCATTTGCACAAGCTTTATCACTATTTATGGTAGGCTTGATTCTCTGTTACAATTCTATATTTCTGTATGTGAAATTTTATGTATTTGTCTTTGGTATTAGGGGAATTTGGAGTGGAATGATTACTGGGATTGCTCTACAGACCCTCATCCTTGTTTAGATGAGGGGTATTATTCATTTGATTTAGATACAAATGCTGCAACAAAAATACAAGTATAAAATCACTACTACTAGATTTATGGCTCTAACTTACAGCTGGATGGACATATTCCACACATGGAAGCAGACCCATTCCAAAAGAACCCCAAATACATGCAAGGTTCATGTTAGATCATATTGAGAATGTTGGAAGTTATCAACATGAATGATTTTGCAGATTGAGAATCTTGGAAGCTATCAACATGAATGATTTTGCATGTAATCTGATTACTTACAAGCACACAGTAGAACTCATATGCATCTGTTTGGTTACACTTCCAAATAAGTTGGTTATAATCTTCTATTCCTTATCCATATATAATGTAACGAATCTGTATTTTGGGTTGTTTAGAAACTAGGAATTTACAAGTTGCTAAAGAATTTATTTTCTAGAAACAAATTCTTTATGAGAAACTGATTAGGTGTACCTTACCATCTAAGTTCTCTTTGGCCATCTAGGAATTTATAAGTTCTCTTTTTGTCATAACCCAACCAAATCTAATTGGGTGTAGCTTACCATCTAATCGCTAGCCAGTTTTTTCGTAAACAATTGATATTATATTCTATATTCTTTGACAGAGCTTATCAAATTAAAGTTTATATCTTACAACTACTGATTTTCTAGTTTGTCCCGCTGATTTTCTAGTGATAATGGATGAAACCACATTTTGGTTATTCCTGCTTTGTGAAACTAACAATCGCAATTCAATTCAATAGTTTATCGAAACATGACTCTTTATTTTTGTATTTTATGGAATTCAGTTGAGGGCTTACTTTTTCAGATATTTTAAGTATCCATGGCTAAGTTGGGGGAGTTTGTTAATATTTGATTCAAAAATTTTAGTTTCGGTTCTTGGAGTGGGATTTGGCATATGGATGATGATTTGTAGTGGAAGTTAATATTTTTTTCCTTTTTTTTTTTTCTTATTCCGAGTTAAGTGCAGACATAAATTTATCATTGCTGTCCATGTTGGATCTCAACCTTGTCTCCAGAGAATTATGATGAAGATCATAAAGGGGTCGATTCACTGGAGAAAAATGTAACTGTTTAAGCTTGCTTAAATTCGTCTTTGTGGTCGTCTTTTATTTTTCTTCTATACCTTGTGGCATCTCCCTTTTGCCTTCTCATCTTTCTCTTTTAGTTGTCGGAGGGGGTCTTACTGAACCTTAGGCTTATCAATAATGAAAAAGTTGTGTCTTATTTATTTATTGCTATAGCACCTTAAGCACTTTTTGCATTATATTATTATTTGTTGTGTAAAGAGATGAATTCTGTTTGTTTACCGTGTTTTGACAATTTTGGGTTGATATTTGATGCAGAATCATGGTTTGTTAAAATTTTCGTTGGTGCTTATGTAGGAAAGAAGAGCATGCATTTGAGATTATGTTGTTATAATTGAAATGGATTCTGCAAGGAGTTGGTTTCACAGATTCAAACCTAGAAGTGACAAATCGAAGTCATCGCCAATTAAGAAGAAGGAAACAGAGAACGGGAAACATGGACAGAAGCTCCTCATTGACGAGGCACCTTCAAATCTGTTTCCCCCGCTGATTTTTCGGTTGCCATTTGCGTGATTTTCTAGTTTGCCCCACTGATCTTATAGTTTCCCCCGCTGATTTTCCAGTTTTCCCCACTGATCTTATAGTTTCCCCCACTGATTTTCCAGTTTACCCTGCTGAATTTAATGATTTGCCCTGCCTATATCTCTATCTGTATGTGCATATGCATATCTATATATTTCTATAAGTATGTATGTTTGTATATGTGTATGAATTTACAAATGCATTATCATCACCATTATTATCTTAGTCTTTTCCTAAGAATTTGAGTTGACTTTTAGGAAGTACATGGCAGAGGTTTCTACATGGAGCACTCTTTATAACCAACTCCAACCATGTGAACTACCAAAGCAACTAGAGCAACATTCATCACATTGGGAATCTCATGAAGTCAGGCAGATGGAAGTCAGAAACTGAGCCAGATTTCAGATTACATGAGATTTTTCGGCTCAAGCCATGAAATTATTTATTAAGTTTGTCCTGCTAAATTTCATGTTTGCCCCATTGATTTTCATCTTTGCCCCGCTGATTTCCTAGTTTGCCCCGCTGATTTTCTAGTTTGCCCCACTCATTTTCTAGTTTCCCCTGCTGATTTTCTAGTTTGCCCGCTCATATTTCAATTTGCCCATTGATTTTCTAGTTTGCCCCGCTCATATTTCAGTTTGCCCCGCTGATTTTATAGTTTGCCCCGCTCATAATTCATCTAATTTTAGCAATTTAGCCCCAAATTTTATCAATTAATTTCTTTTATGTAGAGTTATTTGGAAATTAAGAAAAGATAAAGGCAAGCATGGAATAACATTTTTTTTTCCTTCTGTATTTGGCAGATTCTCACATAAGAAAACTATGTTTGCAAGAACGACATTCTTGATGTACAGCTATTGCAAGTGATACGGCAAGGCTTGGACGTGTTTCTATGGTATGGGGATTATAGGACCTGATCTATTGGCATCCTTGTATGCCTCATGTATAAGCCTTAAATTGCTTAACTTCTAACCGTATTTGGCTGTGCCTAGAGGACTTGGTCTATTTGTTTGGATTGTGCTTGCACTCATCGATTCTAACCCCACTTTCCTCATTTATGGCCTTCAAAGAAAGGTCAATGGTCCAATATTGCCTTTTATATCTGCTCTCTACATTGACTTCATATTCACTAGATTTTGTTAGAAGTTACATTTGAATTTGGAAGTTCATACATGCACCCGAACCCACTTGAGTACACATATATTGGGATCTCTTCCCTTAGAAAAGGCACATTGTTCCATTGAATATGTTTAGATTGTTCGGCTTAAGCCACGAAATTATTTGTTAAGTTTGCCCACTCATTTTCATGTTTGCCCACTGATATTCTAGTTTGCCCAAATTGATTTTCTAGTTTCTCGTGATTTTTCGTTTGCCCCTCGATTTTCTAGTTTGCCGGTGATTTTCCAGTTTGCCCATTGATTTCTAGTTTACCTCGTTGATTTTCCAGTTTGCCGCTCATTTTCATGCTTTACTTCATCGCTTTCAACTTCTCCATCAATCATGTGATTGTGAGTTCATAATGGTTTCCTACCTATTCAAATAAACATGAAAATCAAAGACCCACTGTAAAACTAGAAGAGGAATGATGATCGTTGACAAGATAATATGAATAGTACTATGGGGTCTTGAGTTTATTTAACTGTGACGCATGGTTTGGTGATCCGGGTCAGTCATCTAATGGGTCGCACCATGAACCAAATTTTTCTCACAACAAAAGATCCTAGTTAACCAATCTTAGGCCCATTTTTCAAGGAATGTGGATTGTTGCTGTATCATTTATTTAAACCATCCATCTGTGGAAGACTAAGGAATGGCCTACCTTGTCGCACTCTCTCGTCTATTAACATCTCTTGCACACCCATCTGTATGTAAGGTGGCTCCTTGCTAGGTAGCTGGTGGCCCACCTCCACTTGGAATCCTTCACCACTTGGCCCTTTTTCTATTGATGAAAATGATGTCTCCAAATTCGCTTCAAAATAAGAAGTTTTCTCTATGTTTTTGCAAGTTAAAAACAAGCCCATGTTTCACCAAACCAAAATTTTTTTAAAAAAAAAAATAAAAAATCTCTTGTTTTATCTTGACAAAGAAATGCATTCTACCGTAGCAACCTCAAACAGGCAATTACTAGTTTGCCCCGCTCATATTTCAGTTTGCCCCACTATTTTTCTAGTTTGCCCCGCTCATATTTCAATTTGACCCACTATTTTTCTAGTTTTCCCCACTCAATCCTCTTCACTTCATGGTGAATTCCATGCATTTCACGGTCAATCCCCTTCACTTCACGGTCAATTCCATGCATTTCACGGACAATCCCCCTCATGTCACAGTCAATTCTATGCATTTCAGGACAATTCCTTTCAATGGACGGTCAGTTCCATACATTTCACGGATAATCCCCTTCATGTCACGGTAAATTCCACTCATTTCACGGACAATTCCCTTCAATTCAATGCATTTCACGGTCAATCCCCTTCACTTCACTCTCATGTACCCAAAAATGATGTAGATCCAAAACTCAATGGGCCACATGATAGAAAGTAATGGAGATTAAATGTCATCACCATAAAAATCATTCGGGGTCGACCGGTCGACATGGCCGACCCCAACTCTGAGACGATTGCAGGTTGCCAGGGTTGTTACCCGGTCGACCCCATTTATGTGAAATTTATCTAAATGGGGTCGACGGGTAATCAAAAGTGAGTTGGGGTCGACCGGTCCTAACCCTATCGACCCCAACTAGTTGACCAGTTTATTGGGTCCCTGGACCAAGGTACCTATAGCTACGGATTAGTGATATCTATGGCTACGGTTATAATCCGTATCTATAGAGGCCGCCAAATCCGTAGCTATAGGCCGATTTTTCTCTTTTTTATTATTATTTTATTATTATTTTTTTTTTACATGGAGAACATTTTCTCCCTTACATTTTTCTATAATACATAATTATGTAAATATGTATATATAAGTATATAAAAATACTTTTCTATATTTTAATTCATTTCTTTATCTATTTATTTAACAAGCATATCTCCTAAACTAAAATGATTTACTTAACGTACCACATATGATTTTGAGGCAGGAGAAGTTAAGTGAGCCAACCAACTTAGTTATTTTCCAAGATTCCATCAGGTCGATGGTCGAAAATTTATTTCATTCAGTTCGTGGTCAATTTCAATCACTTCGCGGTCGAGTTGGTTCGGGTTGAAAGTCGGGTGGGTTGGTTCGAGTTGGTGCTCAACCCTAACCCAACCCAAGGTTCCTATACCTAAACCTTGACCCAACCCAACCCAATCTTGGGTTGGGAATTCTTAACCCAAGTCCAACCCAAGAGGGCTCGATGGGTTGATTGGGGTGGTCGGGTGTATACGTGCTAGTATTTTCGTTATTACATTAGTTTATTATATTTCAATATAGGACTTATTTTTTATATCTATGATTTTATTAATTATATAAAACTTATTATTATATTTCAATATAGGACTTATTTTTTTGTATATTTCAATATACGTGCTAATATTTTCGTTATTACATTAGTTTATTTTTTCTTTTAAAAACCAAGTTAAAATATAGGACTACTCCTTTAAAAAGTCATGTAGCATAGCACGCAATCTATTTGGGAGAAAGAAATCCGGCATATCTTGTTAGCGTGAGTCCTTGAAAATGACGTAGACAAATGAGACCCAACATCACTAGTGTACCTTCTATAAAAATAATCCACGCTTAATTATAATTTATAATTAACTAATATATTGATCGGGTACGGGTTGGGTCGAGCAACCTGAGACCTCAACCCAAGCCCAACCTAATTTTTATCGGGTTGGTGTTTGTATAGCCCAAGCTTGAGATCGGACCCGATATATCCTGCCCGAGCTCAACCCAATGTCGGGTTGGTCACGGGTCGGTCTGGTTGAACCTGCCAAACTTTCAGCCATACATGAAATTGAGCGGGGGAAATTAGAAAATCAGCGGGGCAAACTAGGAAATCAGCGGGGGAAACTAGAAAATCAGCGGGGCAAACTAGGAAATCAGTGGGGCAAACTAGAAAATCAGCGAGGCAAATTAGAAAATCAGCGGGGCAAACTAGGAAATTAGCGGGGTAAACTAGAAAAACTGCGGGGCAAACATGAAAAACAGCGGGCGAAACATGAAAAACAACGGGGCAAACTAGAAAAACTGCGGGAGAAACATGAAAAACAGCGGGGCAAACATGAAAAATTGCAGGACAATCTAAAAAACAGCGGGGGAAATATAAAAAACGGCAAACTAGAAAAATAGCGGGAGAAACATGAAAAACAGCGGGGGAAACAAAAATAGAAGGATTTTTTACAACCATCGATGCCATTCTTTTCTCAAGACTATTTGGGTGGCAGCAAAAGTTTAATCCTAAACAACTTGTTTAGGTCAAGCTGTCCTAGACTAGTTATTTTCATGTTATTTGTCAAGTTTTCAAAAGAGAAGAGCTCTCTCATATTTAGTGCATGTATGCATCAAAATTTTAGCAAATGTGACCTGATGAACATGTGGCGCATATATGGCGTTTGAAAATGTACGGTGGCATGACTTATAGGTGCTTGATAGCGCATAGTGTACAAATTGATGCATGATGCATGCATATGACAAATGTGGCACATGAAAAGAATCTACATAAGAAGGAAAAAAAATTTGTACCGCAGCCCCCAGCTCAAATACTAGTTCAATCCAATCCATTTGCATGATGTGCATGAAAAATGCAGAATCAATCCATCCTTTTCATTTATTGCCCTTTGCCTCAAAGGGGGAGGGGTTTCTTGTTCTTTCCAAAGTGTCGTGGGTAATGCTGGGGATAATTGAAGATCTTCTCTTGGCCTGGCTTGGAGGAGGGATTGGGAAATAAGGATGGTGTGGTGGTTGGCTTGATGGTAGTCTTATGGGCTATTTATGGGGAAAGGAATAGTAGGTGTTTTCGAAATAAGAATGGATTGGTGTTGGTGTTTATTAGGGTAAAGCTAGAGGTTGTTGGATGGACTGTTTTTAAAAGCTTATAATTGAGTGTGGATTGTTTGTGTAGAAGGTACACTGGTGATGTCGGGTCTCATTTGTCCACGTCATTTCCAAGGACTCAAGATAACAAGAATGCCGGATTTCTCTCTCCCAAATAGATTGCGTGCTATGCTACATGACTTTTTAAAGGAGTAGTCATATATTTTAGCTTATTTTTTAAAAGAAAAAAATGAAGTTCTTTATGATGAATAATCACATATATAATTTTAAAAAAAAAATCATAGATACAAAAAATAAGTCCTATATTGAAATATAATAAACTAATGTAATAACGAAAATACAAACTTAGAGTACCCACTTGGACCTCCTAAATGAAGTGGGAATTTCAGAGACGAAAATACCTCTCCTTTTGAGAGTAATTTCCAATGTATGCGGACTCTGTTGCTCGGTCGAAAATGCCCTACTTTTTCGCTTTTTGGTTTGTGGAAGCTGGGGCTACCTTTGGCTACGGAATATAACCGTAGCTATAACCGTAGTTATAGCCGTAGCTATAGCCTTACCCATAGCCTGCCCATTGCAAAAGGTTGGACAGCGAGTTGGGGTCGACCGGGTCCAACTCGCTGTTCCACCATTGTACCCTTTTTTTTTTTTTTAAAAGGAGAACTTTTTCTCTCTTACACTTTTTTCTAATACGTATTTATATAAATATGTATATATAAGCATATAAAAATATTTTTCTCTCTTTTTATTCATTTCGTTCTTTATTCATTTAATAAACATATCTCTTAAACTAGAATGAGTTACTTGACGTACAATATAGGATTTGGGGGTAGGAGATGCTACTTTAGCTAACTAACCTACTTATTTTCCAAGATTCCATCAGGTCGATGGTCGAAAATTCATTTCATTCACTTCGTGGCTAATTTCAATTAGCTCGTGGTCAGAATTTCACCACCTATGGATACTCGAACGCTTGAGCGGGTGTTGAAACTCCTAATAGTCTACCACCCGAACTGGGCAAAAATGAAATGAGCGGGGTAAACTAGAAAATCAGCGGGGCAAACTAGAAAAATGGGGCAAACTAGAAAAACAGCGGGGCAAACTGAAATATGAGCGGGGCAAACAAGAAAAACAGCGGGGCAAACTGAAATATGAGCGGAGCAAACTAGAAAAACAGTGGGGCAAACTGAAATATGGGCGGGGCAAACTGAAATATGGGCGGGGCAAACTGAAATATGAGCGGGGTAAACTATCTGATTTTGCTGAAGAATTTGGAGCTTTGAACATCTTTTCTTTGAGAGTAATGATCTCCTACAACCAGTTGTGAGATAGCTTACAATACAGTCCATCTAACCTGTAAACCTATCATTTGTCTGGGACATGAGGGCCATACTAAAGGAGGGACTCACCTTGAAGAATCATTTGGTGAAAAAATCAGGCCATTGTGCATGAAAAAAAAAACAGAGAGTTTAAATCAGAGATGCTGATGGTGTGCTTCTATGTACTCATTTGGCCCACTTGATAAATGAGTAAGGCTGATTTTACATAGTGGATCACATTTTTTCATAGTTCAAATATCCTATACGTGACATATTGGCACATGTGATTAGTTGTATCTTAAGCTAAGCAACAATGAATTTTCCAAGATTCCATCGTTGTTTTTCATGTTTCCCCCGCTGCTTTTCATGTTTCCTCCACTATTTTTCATGATTCTTTCGCTGTTTTTTCATGTTTCCCCGCTGTTTTTCATGTTTCCCGCGTTGTTTTTCATGTTTCCCCCACTGTTTTTCTAGTTTGCCTCGCTCGTTTTCATGTTTTCCCGCTATTTTTCATGTTTCCCCCGCTATTTTTTAGTTTGCCCCGCTGTTTTTCATATTTCCCCCGCTGCTTTTCTAGTTTGTCCCGCTGTTTTTCTAGTTTGCCCTATTTGTTTTTATGTTTCCTTTTGTTTTTCATGTTTCTCCATTGTTTTTCTAGTTTGTCTCGCTCATTTTCATGTTTCCCTGTTGTTTTTCATGTTTCCCGCTATTTTTCTAGTTTGCCCCATTTGCTTTTTCATGTTTCTCCATTGCTTTTTCTAGTTTGCCCGCTCATACTTGATTTGCCCCACTCTTTTTCATGCTTACCCTGCTCATTTTCATGTTTGCCCGCTCATATAACCGTAGCCATAAGCTGTAGTGCTATGCACTTTTTTTTTTCTCTTTTTATATTTTTACATGGAGAACATTTTTCCCCTTAAGGCCCGTTTGGCTGGGTGGATTGGAAGGGAGTGAATGGTATTAGGGTGGATGACATGGATTTCAAGGTAATGATGGTGTTGTCAGTGGATTGTCTTAAGATTCATAGGATTGCTATATCCCAGATTGCTATATAGAGTCTGTTTGGCACGCCCGGCCAATCTTGGGATTAATCCTTCCCATCCCTTTCAATCCCTCAAACCAAACACGTCCCAGGCAAATTTGAACGGATTAGGGTGGATTAGATGGGATTTAAAGGTAATGATAGTGTTGTCAGTGGATTGTCTTAAGATCCATGGGAGGATCAGGTCACCCTGTCTGTTTGGCACTCCGGGCCAATTCCGGGATTTAACTTCCAATTCCTTCCAATCTGCCAGGCCAAACAGGCCCTTACATTTTGCTATAGTACATAATTATGTGAATGTGTATATATAAGTATATAAAAATATTTGGTAATTAGCTTCTCCTACCCCAAAATCATATGTGGTAAGTTAAGTAAATCATTCCAATTTAGGAGATATACTTGTTAAATAAATAGACAAAGAAATGAATTAAAAGATAGAAAAATATTTTTATATACTTATATATACATATTTATATAATTATGTATTAAGGAAAAATGTAAGGGAGAAAACGTTCTCCATGTAAAAAATAAAAAATAAATAAAATAAAAATAAAAAAGAGAAATAAGTGCATAGCACTACAGTTTTGGCTACGGTTATAATCCGTAGCGATAGACCTAGCTTGACCCGGTCGACCGGGTCCTAACCGATTTTTATGGGTCCCATTATGAGGTATGTGTTATATCCAAACCGTCCATCTATTTGGCGATCTCGAATTAAGGCTTGAGGTGAAAAATAAGACAGATCTAGATATCAAGTGGACCACACTATAAAAGGCAGTGGGGAATTGAAAGTCTACCATTGAAACCCTTTTAGGTTTTGCATAAGTTTTGGATCATTATGAATTTTTTTTTCCTCTTCATCTAGGTCTCTGTGACCCTATGAATGAACTTAGACGGGGAGGATTTCTCACAAACATCACAGTGGGCTCCACCTGAGTTTCTAATGGTTGAGGCTCACTCAACACTGTTTCCTGTAATGTGGTACACTTGAGATTTAGGTATACCTAATTTTTGGTCTCATACCATAAAATGATCTGGAAAAATATATGGACGGCATGGATGAAAAGTATACATCATGGTGGGGTCCACAGACCACCGACCGTCTGCCATTAGCAAGTGGCAGGGGAGTACCGAATTCGTTTCAGTCAAAAGGAGGGGTATTTTCGTCCTGAAATTCTGAATCCGTACAAGGAGGTCCAAGTGCGTATGTTAAGTTTGTATTGTTTCAAAAATATCCAACGGATAAAAGGTGGGGTTCATAGTCGTAAATTTCTCATTTTTCTTCGCACCTGTCTATTTGCCTGAAAATAACTTTGAAGATCCTAGCCATCCACTATTCCGCCTGTTATCCTTGTGGACCCATCGTGTATGTTGTTTCTGTGATGTATCTGTCCATCCATTTTTCCGGCATGAACCTAAAATTGAAGCATATCCAAAGCTCAAGTGGACCATACCACAGGAAAGAGTGGGAATTCTAAACGAACGGTTGAAAACTTCTCATGGGCCACACAAGCTTTGGATCAAGCTGATATATGTGTTTTCCATTCATCCATGTCTGTATGATCTCATGAACACGTTGGATAAAAATAAAAAATCAATGTAAGGTCCCAGGAAGGTTTCAACGGTGGTGGATGTCATTATCCCATGGTTTTCTATGGTGTGGTCCACTTAAACTTTGGATATGCTTCAATTTTGGGATATGGATATAAAATGAGCTGATAAAAGGGATGGACGGCATGGATATAATGCATACATCCTGGTGGGACCCACAGTTTATTCAGTATACTATCCGTGTCGGATTAATGGATGATGTTTCTCGGTGTGGGGCCATCATATGAATGGTGTGGATCACTGAACCATGGGTCCACTAATACAAAACTAAGGGTCCAAGAGTACAGATCCGAGTACAGATCCTCAGGTTATTCAACCGGCCTTGATAAAACAAGCTAACCCAAAAAAAAAAAACCGGCCTTGATAAACGAATCTAAATGCCTTTCAAGGCCTGGCCCACTAAACAACCTTTCAGATTCCACGTGTCTTGAATATGGCGACGCTAGAAGAATTAACAACTATACCCTTTTCGCACCGAACCAAATACATCACCCATGACGCACGCGTGCCAAGTATGATACTCTGGTAGCGTATGATGCTTGATACGCCGGCACTCAAAAGCTGTACACGTGGCACACGAGAACTCAAATTGAACTTCATAATCGTGGAACCCTGTTATTAACCCACAGTCCGGAAATTAGATTGGTTCAGCAGCCCAACCCCAAACCGTGGGCCCCACCTGGACAGAGCATTGACATGATTGACTGATTAGAAGATCCTAGCCATCCAATCGGTGACCATAAATGCAAATTTTGAAAGAAAATGATCAATGGTTCAATTCGGTGGGTACAATAAGATGACTGAGCCAACGTAATCTCGGCTGTGCTATATTGAAAAGCTAGCCAATAGACGGTCCTGATTTGTGGGAGCGGATTAGGTGCGGACACAGCCTCACCGAAGAGGGCCCACGTTAATGCATGTATTTTATATCCAGTCCGTCCATCCGTTTTGCCAGATTATTTTCGGGCATGAGCCGAAGAAGGAAGTAGATCCAAATGTCAGGTGGACCATGCCATAGAAAACAGTGGTAATTGACCATTAATAACTTACAATGAGCCACAAAAGTTTTGGATAAAGATGATATCTGGTTTTTGTTTTTTTCCTTTCGTCCGGCATTATTTGACCTAATCAATGGGTTAGGATGTTTTTAACGGTGGGATGTTAAATTACCATTGTTTCCAATGGTATGGTCCATTTGGATATGTTTTATTTTTGGGCTCATGCCCTGAGATAATCTAAAAAAACGGATAGACGGCGTGGATGTAGAATACATACATCAAGTTGGGCCCATGGTAAGGGCCGCACTTAATCTGCTCCCCAGCCTGAGTACTGTAAGCTCACAGTATTCCACTCTTTTGGAACGCGGATTGCGTACTACCCCGTCCATCCCTAGCTCCGAACAGGCAAGTCTGTGGGCGGGCCCATGTAATATATCTGTACATTCACACCGTCAACTTTTTTCTTATATTATTTCAAGGATGAATACAAAAATGAGGCATACCTCAAGTGGACTACACCAAATGATAAGCTTGCTTGCATTAAAATCTATAAAGCATTAAATGTTAGTTGCATTAAATGCAAGAGTCATTTATGGTGTGGTCCATTTGATAGTTGGATTTGCCTATTTTTATTTTGATGCCTTAAAATAATACGAGAAAAGGAATAGACCGTTTGGATGTAAAGATACATCATGGTGAGCCCACACACAAACTTGCCCATTTGGAGCTAGGGACTGGGGGTAGTACGCAATCCGCACCCTACGTGGCCCAGTTGTAAGGCATACGTGCTTTTAAAAAGGGATGTGGATTGCCTCCTCTCCCTGCAAGGATGGACTCGGTCCTTACAGGGGCTCTGTGAGGCCCATCGTGACGTATGTACTTTATTTAGGTGGTTTATTCATTTTTACAGATTATTCTAGGGTATGAGCAAAAAAATTACGTAAATCCAAAGGTTAAAGTGGACCACACCACGGGAAGCAGCCGTGGTATTGATGCCCACCATTGGAACCTTCCTACGGACCACCGTATTGTTTATTTTACATCCAACCTGTTGGTAAGGTCACATGGACCTTAACGGAGGGAAAACACAAATATCAGCTTGTCGAAACTTCGGCTCCCATGAATTTTTTAATGGTGGGTGTTCAATTACCACAATGTGGTCCACTCGAGAATTGGATCTACCTCATTTTTGTGCTCATATGCTAAAATGATCTGTGAAAATGAATGGATGGCATAGATAAAACAAATAAATCAAAGTGGATCCAGAGGATTCTCTGCCTGGGAAACGGATTGGATATTCCCCTCCACCCGCCAACGGCTGGTGGTCGGTGCTATGTGAGCCCCACCATGATGTATGTGTTTCATCCATTCTGTCCATATATTTTTCTAGATAATTTTAAGATATGTTAAAAAAAATGAGGTATGTATTAATCTCAAGTGGACCACATTACAGGAAACAGTGTTGAATGAACGTAAACCATTAAAAACTTTTTGGGGGCCATAAAAGTTTTGTATCAACCTAATCTTTATTTTTTTCCCTTCATCTTGGTCTTTATGACATAATATCCTAGCCATCCAATCGGTGACCATAAATGCAAATTTTGAAAGAAAATGGTCAATGGTTTAATTTGGTGGGTACAATAAGATGGCTAAGCCAACGAAATCTCGGCCATGCTATATTGAAAAGCTAGCTAATAGATGGTCCCAATTTGTGGGAGCGGATTAGGTGCGGACACAGCCTCACCGAAGAGGGTGAGGCCTTACTGTAGGGCCCACGTTAATGCATGTATTTTATATCCAGACCGTCCATTCATTTTTCCAGATTATTTTAGGGCATGAGCCAAAGAAGGAAGTAGATCCTAATGTCAGGTGGACCATGCCAGAGAAAACAACGGTAATTGACCATTAATAACTTATAATGGGCCACAAAAGTTTTGGATCAAGATGATATTTGGTTTTTGTTTTTTTCCTTTCATCCGGCATTATTTGACCTAATCAACGGGTTAGGATGTTTTTAACGGTGGGATGTTAAATTACCATTGTTTCCTGTAGTATGGTCATTTGGATATGTTTTATTTTTGGGCTCATGCCCTGAGATGATCTGGAAAAACGGATAGACAGCGTGGATATAGAATACATACATGAACGTGGGCCCATGATAAGGGCCGCACTTAATCTGCTTCCGTGCCTCAGTACTGTAAGCTTACAGTATTGCACTCTTTTCGGATGCAGATTGCGTACTACCCCCGCCCGTCCCTAGCTCCAAACGGGTAGGTCTGTGGGCGAGCCCACCGTGATATATATGTACATTCAAACTGTCAATCCCTTTTCTCATGTTATTTTAAGGCATGAACACGAAAATGAGGCATACCCAACGCTCAACTAGACTGCACCAAATAATAAGCTTGCTTGCATTAAAATGCATAAAGCATTAAATGTCACTTGCATTAAATGCAAGAGTCATATATGGTGTGGTCCATTTGATCGTTGGATCTGCGTAATTTTTATTTTGATGCCTTAAAATAATATGAAAAAAGGAATAAACGGTTTGGATGTATAGATACGTCATGGTGAGCCCACGCACAGACCTGCCCGTTCAGAGCTAGGGACAGGCGGGGGTAGTACGCAATCGGCACCCTACGTGTCACAGTTGTAGGGCATACGTGCTTTTAAAAAGGGACGTGGATTGCTGTAACGCCCTGAAAATTGGGGGTCGTGCATAAGCTCGACTCCCGAGTTCCAAGACATCACTTATATCCGATTTTTATTAGTTTGTGTTTAATCAAGTTTAATTGCGCAGCGTGGAATCGCTTGGAACATGAAGTACAATCACAACTAGTCTACTGAGATGAATGAGTCTAAATTTATACAAGTCCAAATTAAGATAAACAGGTCGCACAAGGCGTTGCCCAACAAAATCATAGAAATATATTCAAAAGGAATGATGAGCTGAGTCCAACACTCAGCGATCCAAGTCCATTTGCGAACTCTGCGGTGAACCACCCATCAACTGGAGATAGGACAACTCGTCCTCCTCATCCAAGCTCACGCCGCAAGGCTCCTTGTACTCGGCGTCACCTGCAACTATTGAAGAGTCTGGTTGGTGTTTTAAAACACCGTCCCAGAGTGGGAGTGAGTGATCAACTCAGTGGGTGCTATTAGTCTTAAGTTATAACAGGCATCAATTATACTATAAATTTAATGAAAAGCAGTCATTCATAAACACCTATCTAATCTTATTAATGTATATGCATGATGGATGATATGATGCATGCCCTCGTCACAACTCTCCCTCAAGCGACTTCGTCTAACGATCGCGTATGTCAACACTCCCTCAGCGCGACCTCGACTTCCAAGTCGCCACCCTAACTAATGCAATGTAGTAATAATGTTAATCGAGTTTTTAGTTAAGTTCATTCATCCAGCAGGTTGGGAAATCTGATACACCCCACATATCAAATGCCTTGAACTAGTTGCGAGGCCAAGGCCCCCCAACGTGTGAGGCCAAGACCCCACGGTCCTTGATCCCGTCGGGTTCCCTATCCCCGACTTCAAGCACATGAGGAGTGCCGAGAGAAGGGATCGCTCGCGGTCACTACGGGGAGGCGCGGCACCCCAGCGTAGGCCGACAGCTCAAACACAGTGTCCCATTCCACCATGCCCGGCTCACGAGGCAGTGGACTCATTTCAATCTGATTATCGATAAGCTACAACGGTTGTAGGGTGTTTCAGGTTCCAAACATATGTGAGCAAACAAGGTTAATAATCATGGTTAGCCAGAAAGTAGGCTAGACCGTAAGAGTCCAAGCAAGTACGTGGCGGAACGGCATTGGGTGCAAGCAACCCATGTAGTCTAACTACTGTCGCCCACACGCACTCACCCAAAATCCACGGGTTTAGCCTCAAGGCGGTCCTACCAACGAAACCACCTTCGCTCTCCTCATGTTCCTGACCAACTCAAGTGTATGAATAGTGAATCATAGCATGCCAACTACTAATGCATCATCCAGCATAAACAACATCATGTTCTCAACATACAATTTAAGTTCTCATAGCAAACAAGGCTAACAATATCATGAAATAAAGTGCATGTGAGTTATGTGTGTGGGTGAGGAAGTTAAGCACTTCCTACATCCCTTAGATCCAAAATGCACAAGACTCAATAAATCATACACGCTATAAGGCACATCATATGAGAGATCAAGCAAAGTAAAAATATGTGATCATTCATGGTAGCCTAATCATGTGAGAAACACGAACAATATCATATGAGAACTAAACAAACAAACAATCCCATACAATCCTCAAGCAAACATCCAAATCCTAGGGTTTATCTAGATTCTTCAAATATAGCATACAAACAATCAAAATCATTAGATTCGTAATAAAATTGGTGCTAGGCCACCTAAGGATAATAGTCCGCACCTTCGGATTCGTTGGAAACTTGGAAAACGACCTAGGAATGAGTGCTTTTGGGGTCGGACGGCCAGAATCCCTAGAGCAACGTTTGCATGTTATAAATCCTTGCCAAATCCCTCTCAATACATGGGTTTCAAGAAAAAGATGAGAGGTTACCTACCCAATCGGATGAGAGGGGTTCTTCCGGTTGTGGGTGAGGGATTCGTTGAAGAAGAGATGAGGAGTTGCAAGAATCAAACTCCTTTGGGCCCCACTTGAGCTATGGTCCACCTTCACCTTTCTTCATTCTTTCTTCATCTCCTCTTCTAGGGCAAAAATCGTATGGGGAGAGGGGTGCCCCAAATGAGGCCCCTTTATGGTGCCAGATTTGGTGCCAATGGCCCCAAGTGTTGGGTTTTTACCAAACTAACCATATGGGAGGATTTTTCTAATCTCTAGGGCCCACTATGAGGTGTACACATTGATTTACACCGTAGGATAGTTAGCCCTAATGATGATCTACGTATGGATATGATCGGCCCGCCATTTGGATGTGTCAATCAACGGATATGATTATAAGTTTGTTTAATAGTCACCGATAGTTGATCGGGGCCGTGGCTATACGGATATGAGTAGGGAAATATTCTTAATCCACGGATAAAGTGTGGTCGTAAACTGACGGTCCGGAATCCTTAACTTGGCATAAGAGTGGACGACCCAATTCACTTAAGTTCCAGCTCATTTTCTTGGGGTATTTGCACTTCTCATACACTCGTCCTTTGGTTCAAGTTGAGCGGTTCTGGGCACTACCCAGGTCCGACTCCCGCGATGGACGTCGAGCCCAACAAGACGGACATTACTCTATAATTTTGGGACTAGTGGCCCACCAACGAGCGGTTTAGAGCTTCTTTGGAAAATCGGGGCATTTCTGGAATGAATTTGGTAGTGAGATTTCTCGTGGGCAATGATTAGTGTTTGGATTAACTATGTTCATAATGTGACCTATTTATAACTAGTGAAGGTGGAGATTTGGTCGTGCTTACTCTAAACCGTCGGTGTTAGACTAAAAGAGTAACGGGGTTGCTCTGATGAGTCTCTGGTCACGAAATTTATAGGACAGGGGCTCCACGGCCTGATGAAGGGTCATACAAAGTTTGGGAACAAATGGATGAACGATTTTGGGGTTTGATCAAATGGTTCTGATTGTTAAATGGCTCTGTGGGGTCCATTCTGATTGATGGAGCATTTCTGGTGGCCCTCTGGCTATGAAATTTATAGGATAAGTGGTCCATGACTCGATGAAGGGCCATGCAAAATTTGAAAATGATCGGATATAGGGTTTGATCGTACGGGCCCGATTTGCGATCAACGGTCACCGTGCCACGATCGGGACCCAAATTTGGTGGGTGGGTGTAGAAAAATACATTAAACATTCACCGTAAATTTGGAAGAAAACCGACGGCTGAAAAGCCTGATATCTCAGTTTTATTTGCAAGTGCCAAATTCCAATTCTGGCATTGGTGGGGTGCATTTGGCTAGTGCCAGATCCCAGTTCTGGGTGTCCACTGGGTCCGCAGTCCGCGATGGACCACAAGCCCAGTGAGATTTATGATTTCCTAAATTTTTAGATTTTTCCGACCTTCCTCAGTTGCTGGGCGGCCCACACGGGCTGTTGTTAAGTGTAATCGGGCTACTTGGCTCGACGGCTCGCACATGGTCTGATCGTGACCAGACTGGACCACTCGTGTATAAGCTAACGTTGGATGCTAATGGTCAGTTAGTAATAATATAAGTTAATTACAAAAAAAAATTTAAGGATTTTTGAAAATCTAAAACAGTAAAAATCTAGGATGTTACAATTACCTCCTACCCTTGCCAGGACAAACTCGGTCCTTGCAGGGGCTCTGTGAGGCCCACCATGATGTATGTACTTTATTTAGGCCATTTATTCATTTTTACAGATTATTCTAAGGTATGAGCAGAAAAATTATGTAAATCCAAAGGTTAAAGTAGACCACACCACGGGAAGCAGCTGTGGTAATGATGCACGCCACAGAAACCTTCCTACGGACCACCGTACTGTTTATTTTCCATCCAACCTGTTGGTAAGGTCACATGGACCGTAACGGTGGGAAAACACAAGTATCAGCTCGTGGAAACTTCGGCTCCCATGAATTCTTTAATGGTGGGTGTTCAATTATCATGTGGTCCACTCGAGAATTGGATCTATCTCATTTTTGGCCTTGTTGAGGTCAAAATCTGGTTAACCCTCCTCCGTACTTCGAGCAGGCGTCCAACTAGGAATCCTGCAAAGACAACAGAAGCAATGGAGACCCTGGCTAAGCCGGGGGACCCTCCGATGCCTAAGTCAGGACAACAGAATCTGGGTCTATGTTTGAAAGATGGAGGAGAGTCTCAGATGTTGCGTACCTGTTCTTGTGGAGTGATGTAATATTTATACCTTTTCATCGTTCGGTCTGCGTCCGATAATCTCGGCACGATCAGGGGGGTTCGCATATCGTGAAGATACCGGCCAGAATCTGGAGATCATGTCCTGCGACGTGTGTATCTGCGTACGAGATAATAGCGCATATCTATACATGGCAGTTTCTCCCCTTAACGCGGGACCTTTATTCTCGGAAACATTCGGCTCGGTCACAGAGGGTGACGATACTAATCCGAGCTGATGATTGGTCATATCAGTCCGAGCCGAGTTCTTATTCGGTGCGTAGGCGATGCCGCTTGGTCCTTTCATGATGGACGCCTGCTGGGGCCGGTCGCATAACTCGAATATTTCCTCTGATGGTTCTCGGACGGAAGGTGATCAAGGATTGAGGATTTCATCCATCTAAATCCACCTTCCTGTTACTATGACGAGGCTCGGACTCCGCTCGGAATGGCGGATAGTTGATCCTTCTGATTGTAATCGTCTCGGATCGTCCCATAACAGAAGCCCCCTGCTCTCTGAGGTCATTCATGAGCTCGGAGAGTAATTACTTAGAAGATCCTTTGCCTCTGCCCGTTGATGCATTTATGGTTCTTGTGTGAAACATTGTGTACTCGGGATTTAGCGGCTTCGGACTAACCGCGAGTAGACACGTGGCGACGGTTAGGATTCCGAATCGTCACCGACTTGTGAGTGACCGCCAAGTGTGTTTGAGGCGTCGTATCGAGCGCTCTTTTCTGCGCTCGGGTACCGTGTGGATTAACTCTCACAACAATCGAGGAAGATATTGTTACCTTTACCATGTTTTGAACCAATGGTATGTTACCACGTCGGACTCGGAGTCGGCCAGCAATGATTCCGACGCTGCCATTATTACGGCTCATTTAATGAAGAGTCTCTTCAGTCTATAAAAGGCCTATCCAGGGTCTTCGCCCGACTGCCATTGTTTGCGTTTGGATTGTTTTAACGGAGAAGACGATTTCCGGCGAAGGCGATTTCCGGCAGAAGTAGTCTCCGTCATAGTTCTCACGCTTGCTGAAGCCATCTCCGGCTATTGTCTGGTGAGTTTAATCTTAAACATCCCTGTTCTGAGATGTCTTCCGATAGGGAAATGAATAGAGGCTACAATGACGACTCCGAACCGGGGAGTTCTGATAATGGAGGAGAGGCCTCCGGGGGCTCTTTCGAGGCGGTGCCTTTATATCCTCGGCCCCAGAAACGGACGGTGGCGAGAACTCACGCTCGCCAAGTTAGTAAGAAGGCCGGCAGGAAAGGGGCAGCACGAGCACCCAGAGCTGCAGTAGTCGATGTGCCAGAGATGCCTCCTGGTGGACGGTCGTCGGAACTGGTTCCAGGGGGCTCCATAATAATGGAGTCTCAAATGGAATGGATCCGTACGGAATTCGACATACCTCGCTCCGTTCGGATCAGAGCCCCCGAGCCTACTGACGCTGCCGGCAATCCTGCGGCTGGGGAGATAGCCATATTTTTGTGTGTGGCTTATTATGCGGACTCCGTCTCCCGATGCACCCCTTCATCCGAGCTTTAACTGCTTACCTAGGGCTCGCACCTGGGCAGTTTACGCCCAATGCTTGGAGGGTACTAATCTCCGCTTACATCATCTGGCACCAAGTGGGGAACTCGGCGTTGACACCCGCCGAACTGATGAGCCTGTACTTGGTAAAGCATGAAGGCAACGATCCCTGGTATTACTTCGCGACCAGAGGTAGTAAGGGGTCAGGGCTCGTCTTGGGTCTTCCGTCCTCGAATAAGGACTGGAAGAACAAGTGGTTCTGGGCCGCAGGCGAGTGGGAGGCGCCGGCAGCGGAGGTCGGGGCTTCATCGGCTCGGGTTCCCGTTCGCTTCACTATGCCAGGTCGGGTCGAGATCTCTTTTGCGCATTGCCTCTTACTTCTGCTTTTACTTAAAAGAACAATTGTCTTTGCAGGTTTCACAAGGGGTGTTCCTTCGTTACCTCAGACCAGAAGAACCAGATTGCCAAGGCGAGAACGTATTCGGAGGAACATCGCCGTTGGTCGATCGATCACGGCCGCTAACCTTACTCGGTCGGGGCTTTGTAAGACGAGACCGCACCCCACTTCGCTCAGTGAGTATCCTTTAGTCAATTTGGTTTTATAGGTCCGAGGTAGCGTTATCCTAACCATTCTTCGGTACGATGGCATGGCCGAGGCGTCAGTTCCGGAGGAGGAAAGCCGTTGTCTGTCTGCCGAGGAGATGCCGAGGACCGAGCCCCCGGCGAAGGTAGTTCGGAGGAAGAAGGTCACACAAGGAGTTCGCCCTCCAGGTTCTGCCTCTCCGGGGTCGTGACTCGGACGGTGGCACTTCCTCCCTCTATTCCAAACATCTCGGGTCGGGATACAGCTCCATTTCCTACCTCGGTACCCTTGGTTGAGGGACCATCTGCATCTGCGATTGTGTCCCCAATTCCAATACTACCGGGCGCAGTCGCATCTGCAATTGTGTCCCAATTCCAATACCACCGGGCGCAGCTACGGGGGCCCCGGTCAGTGTTGATATGGTCGCGCCTCTACGTGACCCCAGTCTTGTTCCTGCTCTGGCAACAGGGACAACCCCTCCTCTATCCGTCGCGGCTCCCCCTAATGAAGGAGCGAGGTTCGAACCTCCGTTGATAGCTGTCCCGTCATCCTCCGAGAGGGAGGAAGCCGTTCGGATGGCTGACGCCATGATTACCCAACCGGGTAATGAGGGGGAGGCTGCACACGACGTTGAGGGTGAGGCCCAACCCTCAGCTGGTAGTCGGACGGGAGCCGAGGAGGCGACAAGCTCGGCTCAAGTCGGCACGAGCAGAGGGAGGTTCGAGCCGGGTTATCACATGTCTTGTTTGACAGACTGGGCGGCGAAGCACGTTACGGAGGAATCCATTTCGCGCCTCCTCGATAAGCCGGACGACCGCTTTTTGGAAGATTTGGCTGGAGTCTTCTACCAGGTACTTCCTGCTTCTTTAAGAGACTTGCAGTTATTTTTGCATTATTATTCCTTCCTCATTTCCTTGCTTTTGACCAGTCCGTTCCGAGGATCCTTCTATGTTGGGAGAGGGTCCGAGAGCGTCGGAAAATCGACGCTGAGGTCGAAACCCTCAGGAGCAAGGTGGGGACCCTCCAGACGGAGACGGAGATGCTCAGGGCGGAAGCGGGAGTCTTACGGGACAATGCTTCTATCCTTCAGCTGGAGCGGAGCGACCTGTGGCATCAGCTTGAAGGCAGCAGGTCTGAACTGCTCCGGCTCCAGAGGGTCGCGAAGGACCTTGAGGCACGCCATGACGCGGCCGTGGCCGAGCTGGGTCACTCCAAAGTCCGTGCTGATACCCTGGCTGGTGAGATTGCCCGATTGAGTGAGGACCGGGAGAAGATCAAGGCCGAAGCTGAAGTAGAAAAAAGCAGGGCCGTTGCCGCGGCCCTGGAAACTCAGAAGGTCGAGGCTGAGGCCTCCTTGGCAGCGGCAGTTGCTGCGGCATTAGAGTCCTACAAGACCTCGAAGGAGAGGGACATTGAGGCCGCCAAGTTTTACGACCGCGGCTTTGACGAGTGTCTTGTCGAGGTTCAGAAGCTGTACCCGGACCTTGACCTCGATCCCCTCCTGCCTGAGGACCCCGCCGATATTGTCGCCGAGGCGATTGACCAGGATCAAGCCCCCGGTTCTCAAGCTCCTCCGGCCCCTTGAAGACTCCGCTCCTTTGTATTATTATTTTTTGTACTTCTTATGACATTTAATGAAAGAGCCGATTTTGGATTACCTCTTTATTGATTGTCCTTGTTCTACCAAGTTGTGTGGTCGAGCCGAGTCCTTGATTCGTTAGGGTGTGATTTGGGCCTTTGATCCTTAAAAAGGATCAACTTGCTTTGCTTTCAGCGATGGCCCTTCCGAGTAGATGGGTCCGACTCCCTTATTGGGGGGTCGAAGTTACCCATTGGCTTTGCCCTCCCGATTAAGGGGGGATGCCTTTGTAGAAATTGGTCCGACTTCCTTAATGGGAAATCGGATCGCCTCGTGATTTTCCTCTCCTCAGTTGGGAGGGGACGATCTTGTAGAATCTATTCTTCTTGATGACAAGAATAAACCGATCGGACGTATTTTTATTCATAGCCTTAAAGGCTTGTCGCTTGGAGGCGTACATTTATTGATTGACCTTAAAGGTTAACAAGTTGCTCGGAGTGCTTCATCACGGATAGTAAATTTTTAGATGCTCAGCGTTCCATGGATGGGGGAGTTGACGGCTTTCGAGATCCTCCAAATGGTAAGATCCTGGTTTAGTTGATCGGACCACCCGGTATGGTCCTTCCCAGTTGGGACCGAGTGCTCCGGAGCCCGGCTCGGCCGTGTTCTGGAAGACTCGTCGAAGAACTAGATCCCCTGGTCGGAATCGTCTGACCTTCACTTTAGAATTGTAGAACCTGGCTACTTGTTGATGTCGGGCAGCGGCACGGAGTTTGAAACTTCTCGAATCTCTTCCAGGAGATCTAAATTGGCGGTGATTTGCTCGGTATTCGATCTTCATTGTAATTACTCACTCGAGCCGTAGGGAGGCCGATTTCAACAGGCACCATCGCCTCCGACCCATAAGAAAGAGAGAACGGAGTTTCTCCGGTAGAAGACTGAGCCGTGGTTCTGTACGCCCAGAGGACGAATGGAAGTTCTTCCGGCCAGTTGCCCTTTGCTTTTCCAGCTTCTTTTGAGGTGGTGCTTGATGACTTTGTTTACTGCCTCGACTTGCCCATTGGATTGTGGATGCGAGGCGAGGCGTAAGCATTCGTGATTCCGAGCTTCCTACACATACCCCTGAATTTGTCATTGTCAAACTGCCTGCCGTTGTCCGAGACGATTGTATTTGGCACTCCGAATCTACAGACGATGTTCTTCCAGACGAAGTCAATTATTTTCTGTTCGGTAATTTTTGCAACGGGTTCGGCCTCGGCCCACTTTGTGAAGTAGTCGACAGCAACGATGGCAAACTTGACTTGTCCTTTTCCGGTCGGCAGAGGGCCGATGATGTCGATTCCCCACTGAGCGAAAGGCCACGGACCGCTCATGGGAGTCATCTCTTCTGCCGGCTGTCTAGGCACGGCCGCAAAGCGTTGACATTTGTCACATTTTCTAACATAGCTCTTGGCATCTTCTTTGAGAGTCGGCCAGAAATATCCTTGTCGAAGGATCTTCAAAGCCAGGGCTCGGCTGCCAGAGTGGTTTCCGCAGATCCCTTCATGAATTTCTCGGATAACATATTCTGCTTCCTCGGGTCGGAGGCACCTGAGGTATGGCTGTGAATACCCCTTCTTATACAGAGTTCCATTCAGAATGACGTATCTTCTTGCTTCTCGAACCCTGAGACGTCGGCCTCTTCACTGTCAGGAAGCTCCCACGATTCGAGGTAGCTAGAAATTGGATCCATCCGGCTCGGGCTATCATCCACCGGATTAACCGTTTTCTCTTCTATTCGATCGATGCTTGGGATGTTCAACGAACTCTACCAGGAACAATCGTGGAATCTTTCCTTCTGCGGTCGATGCCAACTTTGCCAAGGCATCAGCCCAGGCATTTTCCGCCCTCGGAATTTGGTGAACCGTACAGTTCCAAAACTTCTCGATCAGCTTTTTGGCCTCGTCCCAGATAAGCAATCATTCTGCTCTCTTTGGCTTCATAATCGGCGGAGATGTGATTTACGACCGGTGAGAGTCGCATCGGACTGCGGCAGAGATTGAACTCGAGGCTAGCGGCCAATCCGAGCCGGCTAACAATGCCTCGTACTCTGCTTCGTTGTTGGAAGCTTTGAAGCCGAGTCGAATGGCGTATTGGATGATTGTAGAGTCAGGAGCGATCAGGACGATCCCAGCCCCGGCTCGTTTAGAGTTAGATGATCCGTCCACGTAGAGGACCCATCCGGCTTCCGGGATGACCTGTGAACATTCGGGAGGTCATGCGGTGTCATCTCAACCTCTTTGTTGATGGGCTCATCGCTTAGAACGGTGAATTCGGCGATGAAATCGGCCACTGCTTGTCCTTTCTTCGCAGTCCTCGGTCGGAACGTGATGTCAAACTCTCCAAGCTCAATAGCCCACTTGGTCAACCGACCCGAGACCTCTGGCCTTTGGAGAATCTGTCGGAGGGGGGAGTCGGTTAATACGATGATCGAATGGGCTTGGAAATATGGACGCAACCTCCGAGCCGAAACAACCAAGCTGAGTGCAAGCTTCTCCAGAGCGGGGTATCTTGTTTCTGCCGGCACCATGGCTTTGCTCACGTAATATACCGGGTGTTGTTTGTTCCCCACTTCCCTGATCAGAGCCGAGCTGACAGCTGAAGCTGAGACCGCGAGATATAAAAACAATGATTCGCCTTCCTCCGGTTTTGATAGTAGAGGCGGTGAGCCCAGGTATTGTTTCAGCTGCTGGAAAGCTTGCTCACATTCGGGCGTCCACTCGGCCTTCTTATGACCCTTCAATTGCTGAAAGAAGGGGAGGCATTTATCAGTGGCTCGGGATATGAAGCGTCCGAGCGCTGCTACTCGTCCAGTAAGGCATTGTATTTCCTTGACAGTCCGGGGCGAACTCATGTCGAGGAGTGCTTTAATCTTATCGGGGTTAGCCTCAATACCCCTCTGGCTGACTTGGAATCCGAGAAACCTTCCTGAGCCGACCCCGAAAACGCACTTTGCTGGGTTCAGTTTCATTTGATATTCTCGGAGGACTTCAAAGGTTTCTCCGAGGTTTGCTAAGTGATCGGATGCCTTAACACTTTTCACCAACATATCATCGACATAAACTTCCATCGTACGCCCGATCTGTCTTGCGAACATCTGGTTGACTAACCTCTGATACGTGGCCCCAGCGTTTTTCAGGCCAAATGGCATGACCCGGTAACAGTAGAGCCCCCTGTCGGTGACAAAGGTAGTCTTCTGCCTATCTGGGGATGCATCGCGATCTGGTTATAACCAGAGTAGGCATCCAGGAAGGAAAGCAGTTCGTGCCCGTGGTACTGTCTACTAGTTGATCGATCCGAGGCGGCGGGAAACTATCTTTCGGACATGCTTTATTCGGTCTGAATAGTCCACAGCAGACTCTCCATTTGCCATTTGCCTTTTAACCAAAGACCACATTTGCGATCCATTCCGGTAATGCACTTCTTCTATGAAGCCGGCGTCCATCAGTACCGAGACTTCATCCGCAATGGCCTCACACCGCTCGGCATCAAACGGTCTCCTCTTTTGTTTCACAGGCTTGTGCTCCGGGTCCACGTTCAACCGATGGACCAAGACATCCGGAGAGATCCCTGGCATATCCGCGTGCGACAGGCGAATATGTCCCTGTGTCGTCGCAGAAAGTTAACGACTCGGAATGTTGCTCAGGCGTGAGTGATGTTCCGAGTGAACCGTCTTGCTAGGATCAGCCTCGTCGAGTGGTACCTTCTCCAACTCTTCAATTGGCTTATTCTCGGAGGGTCCGCGCGGGTCCAAGACATTGACAGTGAGTGCTTGCTTTACAGACCCTTTTCGAACCGCAATAGCATAACATCTCCGAGCCTCGCGTTGATCGCCTCGGAGGTAACCCGTTCCGCCTTCAGCAGGAAATTTCATCATTAGGTGATAAGTAGACACGACCGCCCGCATTGCATTGAGGAGGGCATGCCCATGATCACGTTATGCACTGATGGTACGTTGACGACAAGGAAGTCCACCATCGGGGTGACTTGATGTCGCCCTTCTCCCGCAGATCATAGGGAGGGAAATAGCCCGTCGGAGATTACTTTTCTCCGGCAAATCCGTGTAAGGGGTCTTCACAGTCCGAGACGAGGCGTGGAATCCCCATCCTCTCGAAGGCTTCGGAGAATAAATCACGTCGGCCGAGCTTCGGTATCAACGAGAATCCTGTACACCTTATGATTAGCTATGGTCATAGTGACTACCAAGGCGTCATCATGTGGGTGTTGGATTCCTCGAGCGTCCTCTTCCGTGAAGGTGAGGCTACAGGGACTGACCCGTGGTTCTTTGTTAGGCCGCTCGGTAAGGTTGACGTAGTGTTCTGGACTCCTTCGAGAATGAGCTTTTCGGGCTCTGTTTGAGTCTCCTCCACCCGATGTACCTCCGAAGATGGTGCGAATCTCCACAGGTTCTTCGGTTGGATTTTTGGAGCGTTCTCGTACTCGCTCTTCTTTCCGAGCAGCTTTTTCTTGTTTGGTGTACCGACGTAAATGCCCATTCCTAATAAGGGATTCAATTTCATCCTTGAGATCTACACATTCACCGGTATTGTGGCCATGATCCCGATGAAAACGACAATACTTGCGCTTGTCGCGGAGTTCTGGGTCTGCTCTCATACAGACTGGCCAGTTGAGGAGTTTTTCGCCTCGGATATCCAATAAGATCTGCTCGGTCGTAGTGTTGAGAGGTGTGTAGGAACGGAATCTCCTTCTGGCTTTCTGTTCGGTCGGCGACCCCGAGAAGAATGATCATCCGAATTTTTCTTTGGAGCTTGGGGCTCCTCGTTCCTTGGCCTCTTCCCTTTCTCATTCTGCTCGGTTACTTGAATACTCTTGCGGGTAGCAGAGAACTCCTCGGCATGGACGTATTTTTGGGCTCTAGTAATGAGCTCGGCTAACGTCTTTGCCGGGTTCTTCCCTATAGAGAAGGCAAACCTTCCTTCCCTCAAGCCGCTGCATACTGCGGCGAGTGCCATCTTGTCGTCGTAGTCTTCCACCTGTAACGCCTCCTCGTTGAATCGGGCAATGTAATCCTTTAAGGATTCTTTTGGCCCTTGTTTGATGGTAAGCAGGTGGGTATTGGGTTTTCGGCTTCTCTTACCGCTTATAAACTGGGTAAGGAATGACCGAGACAACTCTTCGAATGAACTTATGGATCCAGGCTTGAGCTGACGATACCAACTCCGAGCGGATCCAGCCAGAGTGATAGAGAATCCTCTGCACATCATTGCATCAGTCGCGGTCTGTATCTGCATCCACGATCGATAAGCTTCCACATGTTCTGATGGGTCGCCGGACCCGGAGTATTGTATGACAGGCGGAATCCGGAATCTCTGAGGCATCACTTCGTTCATGATTTCTGCGGTGAACGGAGGCTTGGTTTCTTCCATCATGGCTTGAACGGCAGCCGGGATTGATGATGGCTGCTGCTGTTTCTGTAGCATCAGGACTTGATTATTCAGGTCCGCAAATCGTGCCTCCCAGGGATCTCTATTTTCCGCCACTTCTTCCTGAGTGTTCTCCGGCTCAGGGATCCTCCTTTCCCTTCTCCTTTCCAGGGTGTGACGAAGGTCAGTCGGAGCCAAAGCCGAGGCGGCTGGGACATCCGTCGAGACTCTAGCCGTCACATTCCTGGTGGGAACTCGGGGAAGGTTTTGAGCCGACATTGGTGCTCGGTTAGAAGGTTGCGGAGATGGCCCGCGCCTCGGGCTTCTTGTCACTGAATGGGCCTGAACGGTTGGTCCAACTTCTTCTGGTACCGGACTCCTCCGCTCAGGTTGTTGTTGTTGTTGTTCACGTTCCTGCCTCATTCGCTGCAACTCATCGCGCAAGGCCTGCACCTCGCCTTGTAAAGCGCGGTATTTGTTGGAACGATTGCGAGAACGTTGAGAAGGGCCCGGAGCAGACTCCGCATGAAGTAATGATGAGGAGCGGGTCTGCTCCGGTTCCACCGCCACAGCTTTCTTCTTCCCTCTAGCCATCGCTATTTAGAATAGGAAACTGACTTTTTGTATCAGTTTCCCACAGACGGCGCCAAAAATGTTGAGGTCAAAATCTGGTTAACCCTCCTCCGTACTTCGAGCAGGCGTCCAACTAGGAATCCTGCAAAGACAACAGAAGCAATGGAGACCCTGGCTAAGCCGGGGGACCCTCCGATGCCTAAGTCAGGACAACAGAATCTGGGTCTATGTTTGAAAGATGGAGGAGAGTCTCAGATGTTGCGTACCTGTTCTTGTGGAGTGATGTAATATTTATACCTTTTCATCGTTCGGTCTGCGTCCGATAATCTCGGCACGATCAGGGGGGTTCGCATATCGTGAAGATACCTGGGCCGAATCTGGAGATCATGTCCTGCGACGTGTGTATCTGCGTACGAGATAATAGCGCATATCTATACATGGCAGTTTCTCCCCTTAACGCGGGACCTTTATTCTCGGAAACAATTCGGCTCGGTCACAGAGGGTGACGATACTAATCCGAGCTGATGATTGGTCATATCAGTCCGAGCCGAGTTCTTATTCGGTGCGTAGGCGATGCCGCCTGGTCCTTTCATGATGGACGCCTGCTCGGGGCCGGTCGCATAACTCGAATATTTCCTCTGATGGTTCTCGGACGGAAGGTGATCAAGGATTGAGGATTTCATCCATCTAAATCCACCTTCCTGTTACTATGACGAGGCTCGGACTCCGCTCGGAATGGCGGATAGTTGATCCTTCTGATTGTAATCGTCTCGGATCGTCCCATAACAGGCCTCATATGCTAAAATGATCCGTAAAAATGAATGGATGGCCTTGATAAAACAAATAAATCAAAGTGGTTCCAGAGGATTCTCTGCTTGGAAACGGATTGGATACTCCCCTCCACCCGCCAACCGCCGGTGGTCGGTGCTATGTGAGCCCCACCATGATGTATGTGTTTCATCCATTCCGTCGGTATATTTTTCTAGATAATTTTAAGATATGTTTAAAAAAATGAGGTATGTATTAATCTCAAGTGGACCACATTACAGGAAATAACTTTGAATGAACGGAAACCATTAAAAACTTTTTGGGGCCATAAAAGTTTTGTATCAACCTAATCTTTATTTTTTTCCCATCATCTTGGTCTTTACGACGTAGTCAACATATTGGATGTCAAATAAAAAGTACATTGGACTTTTGGAGGATTTTAATGGTGGATATCCAATCACTATTGTTTTCCAGTGGTGTGGTCAACCTGATATTTATATCCCTCTCATTTTTGGGATCAAGTCCTAGAATGATCTGTAAAGATGGATGAACCGAATGGATGAAACACATACATCATGGTGGGGCCCACATAGCACCGACCATCACCGGGCTGGTGGCAGGACGCAATCCGCGTCATGTGCAGAAGGTATGGCTCATTGTGAATACAGTCATCAGATGGGCCACACTATTGAGAAAAATGGACGGCGGACGATCTGATCTACGGCGACGAGACATGTTTGGTCCACAGCAGCATGATTTTTCATGGAAACGGATTGGCTACTCCCCCTGCCACCAGCCAATGGCTGATGGTCGGGGCTATGTGGACCATCATGATGTACGTGTTTCATCCATGCCGTCCATCTAGTTTTCTAGATCATTTTATGGTATGAGACCAAAAATGAGTTATATCCCAATCTCAACTGGACCACATTAAAGGAAACAGTGCTGAATGAGTGTAGACCATTAAAAACCTTCTGGGGCCATAAAAGTTTTGGATCAAGCTGATATTTGTTTTTTTTTTTTTTTTTTTCATCTGAGCTATATGACGTAATCAACAGATTGGATGTCAAATAAACAGTACAGTGTGCTTAGGAAGATTTTAATGGTGGATATCCAATTAATATTGTTTTCCTGTGGTGTGGTCCACCTGAGATTTATACCCTCCCATTTTTGCCTAAGGCCCTCAAATTATCTTAAAAAATGGATGAACAGAATGTTTGAAACACATACATCATGGTGGGTCCCACAGAGCACCGACCATCAGTCACGGGGCTGGTGGCAGGGGGAATAGCCGATCCGTTTCCATTTTTCATGGCTCGGATGTCTTGCACGTGGCACACACGAAAAAGTGCCGTACGGTAAGGTTACCGTACTCAGGGCAGTAGGTGGTAGTTCTCCGACGGTATGCCGGGGTTCGGACAGGCACAAGAGTGAAAAGGACGCGGATTCGGTGGACCTGAGATCCACCAAGCTAGGTGGATCCGTGACTGTGGGGCCCACTTTGATGTATGATTTTTATATACACCCCGTCCATCCGTTTTTCTAACTCATTTTATGTTACGAGCCAAAAAACGAAGTAGATCAAAAATCTCAGGTAGACCCCACCAAGGAAACAGTGGTGATTGAATGTCACCCTTAAAAACTTATAGGGCCCACAAAAGTTTTTGATCAAGGCTGATATTTGTTTTTTACGTCTCTGTGAAATTATCAGCCGGTTGGATAGAAAATAAATATTACAGTGGGCCTAGGATGTTTTTAACGGTAGGCATTCAATCACCACTGTTTCCTTTGGTGTGGTCCACGTGAGACTTGGATCTATTTTATTTTTGGGATTATAACCTGAAATGGGATGGAAAAACGGATGGACGGTGTGGATATTAAACTTATACATCATGGTGGGCCCCACAGTCCGTTCAGAGTAAAAGAGCAGTGCACGTGGAAATCAAGTGGGCCACCTTATAAGGGGTAGGTTGATCTTTGGCCAAGTCGTCTACACCGTCCATCCCTTACCTGATACATGCGTCCTATGCCCCACACGCATGCCAAGAGGAGCACGTGTAGGCTGAGTGAAATCAATGGAGATAATAATACAATGCACTGTCCGGAGATGGTACGCAACACCACATGCGTCCGGCTTTTTAGCTTTGTAAAAGTGGTGCCAGTTGGATGGTTCCGATCATCCCATCAGTGTCGGTTCCCGATGAACGGTCTGGATCTGGAGCATGTGCGCTATGCATCTAACAATTCCAAGGTAAGGTGAGAGAGGAACCCTACGATGGAAATCCAGACCGTTCACTCGACGTACCCCTACAAGAGCGAGGAGGATGCGGATTGCGTACTGAGTAACTCAGTACGCTACGACGTACTTAGTATACTATGTGGGCCCCACCGTATTGTATATTCCTTATCGACGCCGTTCATCCGTTTTACAAGATCATTTAATGGTAAAATCTCAAAATCGAGACTTATCCAACTCTCGAGTGGGCCACACCGCAAGAAACAGTGTGGATAATGACATCCACCGTTGAAACCTTACTACGGCGCATCCAACCTGTTTAAAAGGCCAAAAGTCCATGGATGAAGGGAAAATACAGATATGTATGAAGGGAGAATACAAATATCAGCCCGATCAAAACCTCTGTGGCCCCCTAGAAATTTTCAACGGTAGGCATTCAATTCCCACTGTTTCCTGTGGTGTGGCCCACTTGAGAATTTTATATAATTTAATTTCTGGATAAAGCTTTAAAATTAGGTGGTAAAACGGATGGACAGAGTGGATAAGGCACATGCATCATGGTGGGCCCCACAAAACTATAGCCGTCCAATCATCGGAACTGCAATCCAAACGAATCGATCAAATGACTCAACACCCATGAGAGGGGACCACCAGATGAACGGTCAGGATGGCCACTCACATGCTACGGATGAGATGGGGCCATACCTATTACCTAACCCCGGGCTCAACACAGACTCGTGGATGACGAGGGCGTATGCAGATGACATGCGGCATGGGTTTTAACCATGGTTAGTTCATCTAACCATAAATAGCTAACCATGGTTACTAGGGTGGTTAGCCACAGACAAACATAAAATCCCAAACGAGAGAGAGAGAGCGGGGGGGTCTTGAAATGCTCCATTTTCCGATTATAATCTCCATCTGTTCTTCTTTTTTGACGATTTTTTCGTCGATCGAGTAAAGAAGAGCTGAATTCCGGTATGTAGAGATCGATCGGAACTCATCGAGATTTTTTTAAAAAGTTTTTTTGCGGATTTTTTCAATACGTCTTGTAATTTCTTGCGATTTTTTTTTTTTTTTTTCGTAATAAGGATTCTAGGTTTTGTGTTCTTTGATCCTTCTTGGACTAATTTATTTATTTATTTTTCTGTATTTTTGATGGATTTTTGTTTTTCTTGTGATGACTTTATTATATATTTTCTTGTTATTTTCGTTGTTATTATTATTATTATTATTATTTTTAATTTTTTTTATTATCTGGATATTTTAGTTTTTGATCAATTTGAGTGTTCTGATGCAGGAAATCGACTTCTGTTGTTGAATTCGGTGTTGAAAAGGTATTATTTCTGCCTTTTTTTTTGAAAGGTATGATTTCTGCCTCTTTTGTCATTGCATTTTTAAATTAGGTATAGATTAATGGATCGAATTCTCGTTAGTTCAGATGATTGTAGTTTCTTTTTTATTTTTATTTTTATTTATTTTTATATTTTTTTCTATTTTGTTTTGTATTTGATTATACATCTTGAATTGGGATTTTTCGGTGCTGCATTGATGATTTATAGATCGAGATTGAAGAGGGTAGGTGAAAATTAATGGCAGCGATGGTTGCTAGGGGTAGTAGTCAATTGTCTTCTTCGATTTCAGTCCAAGAAAAGGGAAGTAGGAATAAAAGAAAATTCCATGCTGATCAACCTCTTGGAGATCCCAACAAACTCACTCCTCCATCGCAGCCTGAATGCACGGCTTGCTGCGAGCTTGAGAAATCCCAAAACAGCCTGGCTTCCGAACAACATGCAGTCTGTGATTTGCATGGTTTTCAGCAAGACCAGCTCAATGTGCTTACGTGGGATCGGGGGTCATCGTCAGATTTTGGGTGTGAGCTGCCTAGAGACGAGCTAGAAGTTGAGTTCCGAGATAATGCGGATTGGAGCGATGTCACGGAAACCCAACTAGAGGAGCTTGTTTTGTGCCATTTGGACACGATTTATAAGAGCGCGATTAGAAGGATTGCCACTCATGTCCATAGTGAGGATGTTGCTACGCAGGCTGTAATGAGGCCTGGGCTTTATTATGGTTGTAAGGACATTGTATCGAATATTGTTGATAATGCATTGGCATTTTTGAGAAACGGGCAAGAGATAGATTCTTCAAAAGATTGTATTTTTGAGGATTTGCAGCAGTTGGAGAAGTACATATTGGTGGAGATGGTTTGTGTTCTTATGGAGGTTTGGCCAACCTTCAGCATGGGGGATGCAATGTGGCGCCTGCTGATCTGCGACATGAACATGTCAGATGCTTGTGCCGTGGACAGCAATCTGTTGGGTAGTTTTGGCAGTGACGAGGCTGCAGGGAGTTTGTCTGTTTCAACGGTTTCACAGGCAATATCAGAGGCTAATGTGTCTGTTCCAAATGGGCCTGAAGCAAGTGGTGTGAGGCCTAGTAAACCAAATAAACTGAACCCGAGTGGGCCTGAACTGCCCTCTGTGGTTGGGATCCCAAATTTACCGTCTGCTAGGTTCTCTGCATTGGGAAATGCGCCTAATCTAGAGAAAGAGAGTGATGTTTCTTTAGCCGATCATGGGGAGGAATCCTCATCTTTTACTTCAGACCATGTTCCAACAATGCCTCGATCATCTGCATCTCGATCGTCTTGGCCCGATGATAAAACAGGCGGAGGTAGAAAGGGACATATAAATAGTTCTAAGAGAGATTCTCTCTTCCGGCAGAAGTCTATTCATCTGGAGAAAAGCTATCGAGCATATGGATCTAAGGTAGCTTTAAGATCAGGTAAACTCAATGGGTTGACTAGTTTTTTCATGGACAAGAAATGCAAGCCTGTATCAGAAGCAGCCATTTCTAATTTGAAGAACGCATCCTTAAAAATAAGCAAGGTGGTCGGAGTTGGTTCATCTCAAATTGATGGAATTGCTAATCTTTCTATTAATGTCGGATCCACTTCTGATCTGGGTTTCAACACAAAAGCAAACAGTAATTCATCCATCTTACCTGTAGCTAGTACTGAACTTACTTTGTCGTTACCTTCGAAAAACAGTGGTGCTTCCAAGCCTGATGGCAATGTGGAGACAGCTGTTAGCTGCTCTGGGATTTCATCGGATAATATCTTTGGGCAGTGGCCCCCACAGGATAAGAAGGATGAGATGCTGCTAAAGCTGGACTCTCGCGTGCGGGAACTGCAGATTCAGATGCAAGAGTGGAGAGAGTGGGGGGAGCATAAGGTGATGGATGCTGCACGCAAACTGAGCAAGGACAACGCCGAGCTCAAAATGCTAAGGCAAGAGAAAGAGGAAGTTGCCCGCATCAAGAAAGAGAAGCAGACTCTGGAAGAGAACACTATGAAGAAGCTCTCAGAAATGGAGAATGCATTGGGCAAGGCTAGCAGGCAGGTCGATATGGCGAATGCCACCGTCCGCAGGCGCGAGGTGGAGAATTCTGAGTTGAGGCAGGAGATGGAAGCAGCAAAGTTGCGGGCAGCTGAATTGGCTGCGAGGCATGAGGAGGTTTCAAGGAGGGAAAAAAAGACATTGAAGAAATATGAGTCATGGGAGAAGCTGAAGACCTTTTTCCAGGAGGAGCTTTTGACAGAAAAGAGCAAGCTTTCTCAGCTGCAGCAACAGCTAGAGCAAGCTAAAGAGTACCATGATCAACTCGAGGTAAGCAGTTTGAAGTTTTCAATTTCTTCACGGAATGAAATCCAATGTAAATTGCTTTCATTTCACGACCATGCTTATGCACTGATCAGATTTGAGCTTTGCTAATGCTTGCATCTGGACTCCCCTCACATGTGTCAACATGGCACGTGTGTGAGATCCGGGCCGTTGTTAGGCAGGCCATAGGCCCTACCATGTATGTGCTTTACTCCAGACATATATAGGCCAAACTGCATACTGTTCAGTACAAAGAAGGGAGCTCATAAAGACTCCCCAAAGGTCTTATGCTTGATTTACTCTTTTGGCACACCTGATAAGTTGACTGGCGAATCTCATGAGTGGTGGGGCCACTTAATGAACATCCAAGATCTCAATAACATGTCATATTGGCACGTGCAGAACGAACCTTGGTGCTTGAATCCTGTTCAAATTCTCTTCAAACTGTAGGCTTTGAATGTTGAATTTTTGCTGGGTTATCTTTTTATTTTCCTTTTTATTTTTATTTTTATTTTTTTTTCCTTTTTTCTTTCTGGATTTGTGTTAAGGTGAGGATCAATCACCAACTTTCTTCTAAGAAATGGATCACTTCATTTGTGTCCTATGTTGTTCCTCTTAAAAAAAACAGGCCAGACGGAAACAGGAAGAGAGGCTGAAGGAAGAAGCACACTTGCTGGCCGATTCTGAAAGAAAAGCAAGAGAACAAATCGAGGCTTCAGCAAAATTAAAGGAAGATAAAATAAGATTAGAAGCAGAAACCGATTTCCAAAGATATAGAAATGATATGGGCAGGCTTGAGATTGAGATTGCGCAGGTAAGATTGAAGGCTGACTCTTCCAAAATAGCAGCGTTACATTGGGGCGTTGATGGCAGTTACGCTTCCCACCTTACGGATGTTAGAAGCAACCATTCTCTCAAGGAGAACACGCATTCCATTTCTGAAATGACGGATTTCCAGGACTCAGGGATCGGAGATGTCTGGTACGAGCTGGAATGTGTGATGTGCTTGACTGAAGAGATGTCCGTTGTCTTCCTTCCCTGTGCCCACCAAGTTGTCTGCACAAAATGCAATGAACTACATGAGAAACAGGGAATGAAGGATTGCCCTTCTTGTAGGACTCCTATCCAACGAAGGATTTGTGTTCGCTTTGTCCACTCTTAGCCAACATCTTCTGTCTGAACTCTTATTTTCATAAAAGAATTCCAATAATGGATTGTGGAACTTGAAAGCGAATAATGCATCTGAAGTTGTCTTCTATAGAGCTTTTACCATCAATTGCATTAATAATTGTGAGTTCTTCTAGTGCATCTCGTTTTATTACCTTTTTTATGGTATGATTATGATTTTCCTTCAGCTCACCGTACTTGTGCGCCTATGCTTGAGTTATTTCTGATTTATGTCTTAATCATTGACTTGGACACCTAAAGTAATAAATGTTCTTCATAACATCCCATTGTTTGGTCGTAGTTGTTGTTATTGTTGGCATTGTGTAAGCAGCATTCTTCACCTTTCAGAAAGAAAGTGGCATTCTTTCGTCCATAATCTTTCTTACTGTTGGTGTTTTTCAGTTTGTGAGTATTTTCTTTTCATACTGTAATAGAAAAGCATGCTCTTTTAGGTATATTTGTGTTCCATAACTGGTCATTTTCATGTTTTTCTATCGATAGTACTAATATGCATTGCAATGTTTCCATGCATATCTTCAGCACCTGTTGCTTCTGTTGCAGCTTTTGATGCAAATTGTACCTGCACTGTTACCAAGTTTAGTTAGTGGGTTTGAACTTCGACAATGGACAAAAACATTGATGGGTGGACCACCATATCCAAGTGGTGGAAAAGGAATCAACCCAGACAGATGTCAAGTGGGTTTCATTGTTCTTGTGGAGCTTTCTAAAGTAATGGTTTGAATCAGATTTCAGGAGTCTCTGGGAAGGGGGTGGTCAAGTTGCGGATGTCATGATTCCCCTAGTGTGGGATTTGGCAGTTATCTAAGGTTTAGCCTTCGTTAGGTTCCTGTCAGTTGATCAGGCCAAGACTGCCATTGTAGGGCTAGACGGAACAAGGATTCATGGGAAGCAGCTGGTGGGGAATTAGCTCTCTTTGCTAGGGAAGAAAATGACCCTTGTAAGGACTGTAGTGCATTGAAGGTGGCAATCCCTTGGATGTCCTGACCCCAACCCAATTGTTCAACGATGCTCTGTCAAGGCCGTCAGTTGCTAGCGAGGGATGCAAGCATATGGCCTGTCGGGAGTTCTCCCTGGCTCCTGGCGCGACAACGGTTGATATGCAGAATTTTTGTTGGGTCCTTGGTTGGTTGCTGTCTCAGATGGTGTAGTTGTGAGAAGGCAATAGGAGCTCGAGTTAGTGATGGTCAAAACCCTATCCAACGATAAGGCATCGTTGCAGGATGTGTCCATCTGGATGTAGGAAGGGTTGGGATATTGACTTCATTCACGGATCTATATCCAGAATGTCTCCAGCCCTTGTCTGGATAGAACTAGGAAATGTAGTGGAAGTTCAGGTGTTATGAGGGGGTTCAGTTGCCTTCAGTGGCTGTTTTCAGAAAATTGAGAGATTTTGCTGATGACATGCTTATCGGAGGAGGCATTTTGGATATCCTGTTTGGTATCCCTCTCCATGCTTGGGTAACCGAGGTCCTGAGCAATTAGCCAGCACCATGGGTTCGGTCAGGGAATTAAATCCTGCTTTTGTCAACAGGTCGATCCTGTTATTTGTCAGGGATCTTGTCAGGGTTCGAATGAAGATAGTCCACTGCCATCCCATCCCAGCAACATTGGAGCTGTGGCTGGAGAACACTCTGCTTCCTGATTTGGTCCGAAGTAGAGATCTTGAGTCCCTGCTTTGATGTAGTTTTTAAGGTTTGGAGTATGTCCTTCTCAGTTGCCTGATTGGAGTCCTGCATGAGGACGAAATGGAGTTCAGTGATGGAGAAGATGCTGAGCTGGCTAGCCCTGGTTGCCAGGTTGCCATCTCGAATTACAGGTGGCAACAATCTACCCGGGGGAGACCTTTGTCAAGTAAGCCAAGCTGATGGGTGATGGCTGGGGTTGCCAGGGTGGCTCCACAGATTTTGAAGCTAGATGCAATGGAATGGGTGTTGGTGGGTTAAAAGATGGTAGGAACTGAAAAGGCAAAGGTGACTGATGCGGGATAGCTAGAGGCAGATTGCAGAATTCAGACTATAGGTCGTCGTTTGGGAGCAGAAAATTGGTTTCATTCAGGAATGTTCACCACAAAGAAGAAATGTGGTATTTTAGGGTAGAACCATCAATTCACTGGTTGTTTAGAAAGATTTCATGCCCCCGCTTCTTCTTCTTCTCAAGGGCAGCTTCTATGCCGTTCACCTTCTAGGGGGATAGTCTTGGGAATAATGACAGGAACAATCCTGTCATTATTCCCAGGTACAATCCATCCTGCCGTTCACCTTCTTGGGGGGGGGGGGGATAGGATTCGATGTGAAGGAAGCTAAAAAAAAATCCTCTGGCAAGATGGAATTATTAAAAGGGGCGTGCTCTACACCTTAACCTCACTGTGGTACCAACCAGATGTGGGGTCCAGTGATGTGCTCTGGAATCAGACCATAGCTGGCAAAATCCTATGATTGATGATTTGCGATTTAAGTCGGAGTCTTAGGCAGATGCTTAGTCTCTTCTTTTTAAGATTCTACTTGGCTTTGTTTTTTTGTTTATAATTTGGTTGGGGAGTTAAGAATGTTTTAAAATAGGTCAGTTGTTTTCTTATTCTTTATGAGAAATTTGAAGGATTGATTTTCTCTTCAACCTTAAATCGTGAGCTTTCTTTTAATGATTTCTTACATCTTAATGGGGTGAATCACCAAATTGATCTGTAACTTATCTGGAATGTTTTTATGGACGGTTGTGATCATGTTGACTCGTATGTATTGTGGTAATGGTGGTTGGGATTTAACTTCAACTTAAAGCCTTGTACATAATTTTTGACTTATCTTTGTCATCTATCTTGAATTCAAGTTGCTTTTCTAGGGTTCATTTTGTGAATTTGAACCCAAAAGGTTTATTTGATTCTTTATATAATGATGAAAACTTATTAATGGATGTGTTTTTGGAGGCCTCATCAGGAACTTAACCTTCATGACTTCGTCTGTAAAACATGAATGCTTATGCTTTGAGGGGAATATTTTCTTTTGAAGTCCATCAAGTTGGTGGCATTGTTTTTTTTTTTTTTTTATTTATTTATTTATTTTTTTTTTTAAATTTATGTATTTATAAATTATTAGAAAGTTCATATGTTAATTATACCATATATCTATATGAGACTTGAAAATTGATGATTGGGCACAATTTTTAAAAGCCTTTATTTAATCCCTAATGTTTAGACTTTTTGGAATCTTTTTAGTCTTTGAATCATCTCAATCTCTTGATGATGTTATTCTTTCATTTGCAGTCAGGTTTTTCAACTTAAAGTTTTGATAATCACTATATCGAAATCTTTGAGCTAATGAAATAACCACATTTAGCTTGACTTTCATAATAATGTCCAACAATGTGTGGTAGTAAGATATTCTATAATTATCTACAAAGGAATGATAGAATAATGAATAGTTGATTGTATCCTTGTTTTAGATTTCATAAATATCAGTTCAGATTTTTTCCATATTTTGTGCAAAAGACTTTAAAAACCCTAAAAACGGGGCCGATCCAAAGCTCATGTGGGCCACATGGAACATGTTGAGAGGGAATGCCCACAGCTGATTAGAGTGGGGGGGCCTCCCATGTTGTACATAAATAATCTAGGCCAGTGCGAAGTCTTGACATTTAATACACTTTTAATTGTTTGGGATTAAATATGGCTTCATTATCAATATATGAGAGAGTAGATACATCACCTTCAAGATGAGGAGGGTGATTGTTCATTTGAGAATTTTGGATTGCATATTACAACTCATGAACTAAGTCTAGTAATGATCTTCAATGGTCAAAAGTTGTTGAGATATTTATTATAGGAAAATAAAAGTTGGGATATATAAATGACAGTTTATAGGAACCTCCTATCGTTGATTCTTCTTATGGAGAGTGGAAATTGGACAATTTGTTAGTTCTGTCCTGGCTCCTAAATTTAATGGAATCAGAGATTAGTAAATGATATTTTCTGTTGTCTATTGCATGTGAGATTTGATTAATTGCTTAAAAATTGTATATTAATTAGAATAATTTAGCCCGAATTATAATATTTATTAGGAAATTAGTCATTTGAGACGGGAAGAGGGATCAATGTCTGATTATTAGGATCAATGTCTGATTATTATGATGCATGGTGCATGGCAAGAATTGCCTTTTTTTGGATGATATTCAATTTGTTTGCTTTGTGGATGTAAAGACATATAAAGAAGGGATCCGTGTCTTAATTCTGAGTTTTGAGCTCAGATTCTTGGCTCTCTGTCACGCCCCAGACTCGGTAACCGGACTCACAAGGAACCCGATGGCCGGCTCTGACCGCAACAGCCTCCGTAGTATCCCATTCTCGGTCATTGGTGGAAGGTCCCGCCACTAATGGACCTTCCACTCCACAATCCACACCATCCACTATGTATACACTTACATGCAAGCTATTATGTATCAAGATAATTTGCTGGAGGGTAGGGACACCCTCCTTACATGCACGCGACGGTCTAGATGGCCTATGAGATGTAAGAATAAAGGAGAAGGCATCATGGTGGGGCCATGGAGAATGGCCCACCATGGAAGGAAATGAGTAGGATCTAGGCCCATGACCTTCATCCTAGGAGCCATATAGGACCTCCACCATGGATTGGTGGGTCCTACATGCTTCCATGCATACAAGGAAAAGAAAGAAAAAAGAAGCAAGAGAGAAGAAGCTAAGGAGAGCACCCACCTTAATGGATCCTACTCCAAAGTTACATCAATGTACTCTTTATACTCCAAGAGACATGTTTCAATGGGTGAGATGGATTGTTGAAGGTTAGATAAGAGGGCATTAGAAGGAGAAGTGGCTGGAAATGGAGAGGGAGATGGGCTGGAGAAATGGAACGAAGTTGATAGGGAAGAAGAGAAGAGAGAGAAATGAGAGGGAAAGAGAGGAAAAAAGCTTTTAAGGGAAGTAATCATTACCTCTTACCTAGGGTAGAGAAAGTAATGAATGTAGTAGGGAGATACAAATAAGGTTGTAGGGTAGTAGCTTTTTAGAAATTTCAGCTTGGGGTGACATCATGTGCATAGAAAAATGTGCAAACCATGGTGGGGTCCACCAATCATTCAATCAATGACCCATTTCGATCGATACTCATAACTTGAGATGTACATATCGGATTAATGCACGGGACGCGGCGTCGGAACCGCGGTGTCGATACGGACAAGATGACATGGGTCTCGGGCCGATCGACTCCTCGCAAAGTTAATCACACAAGCCTTGAGCATATGCGCCTCGCCAAGTTCGCGTACAATAACAGCTATCAGACAACTATCGACATGGCTCCTTTTGAGGCACTTTATGACAGACCGTGCAGATCTCCTAGTCATTGGACCGAAGTTGGAGAGCGTCGTCTCTTAGGTCCTGAGCTTGTGCTGTAGACGTCAGAGGTTATTGATGTTATTAAGCAGAGGATGCACACAACTCAGCCGGCAGAAGAGTTTTGCTGATTGTCGGCGTCGACCCCTCGAGTTTGCAGTCGGGGACATGGTATATCTCAAGGTCTCGTCTAGAAAGGGCGTGGTTCACTTTGGTGTGAGGGGCAAGCTCGCCCCGAGATTCATTGGACCTTTTGAGATTACCGAGCGCGTAGGCGCTGTGGCCTATAGGCTTGCCTTATCTCCTGAGTTGTCCGCGATCCATGACGTGTTCCATGTTTCTATGTTGCGGAAATGTGGGTCGGATACTATTCCCGTGATTGATTGGTAGCCACTTGGGGTTCGTGAGAATGCTTCTTACATTGAGCAGTCGATTCGTATTCATGACCGGAAGGAGCAGGTCCTCAGGACCAAGGTCATTCCCTTGGTGAAGGTGTAATGGGGTCATCATTCGGAGGCCGAGGCGTCTTGGGAACGCAAGACTGAGATTAAAGGGCGTTATTCCCATTTGTTCGATGATTGATTGCTTGTATCGCTTTCTCTTGTGATTAATTATATATATATGATGATGTTTATGCATTTTGTTGCTCTGGTTTTGTCAATTTCGAGGACAATTTCTTTGTTGGTGGGGAGGATTGTGAGACCCGACCTGAGTTCGCATGTGTGCATGTGTGTGTGAGTATGCATCCATTCATCTTGGTCCCGCAGTCCAACCGGTCGAATTTCGGTGACCCGCGACTTTCGGTTAGCGTTTGCAGTCTTCCTCGAGTTCGGTCATGTTGACTCGACTCGGATCGGCCCGAGACCCATGCCATCTTGTTTGTATCGGCACCGCGGTTCCAATGCCGCGTCCCGTGCGTTATTCCGATGTCCATCGCAAGTTATGAGTATTGATCGATGTGGGCCATTGATTGCATGATTGGTGGACCCCACCATAGTTTGCACATTTTTTCATGCACATGATGTCACCCTAGGCTGAAATTTCTAGAAGGCTTCTACCCTACAACCTTGTTTGTATCTCCCTACTACAATCATTACTTTCTCTACCCTAGGTAAGAGATGTAATGATTACTTCCCTTGAAAGTTTTTTCCCTCTCTTTCCCTCTCATTTCTCTCTCTTATCTTCTTCCCTAGCAACTTCCCTCCATTTCTCCTGCCCATCTCCCTCTCAATTTCCAGCCCCTTCTCCCTTTAATCCCCTCCCACATCTAACCTTCGACAATCCATCTCACCCATTGAAACATGTTCCTTGGAGCATGAAGAGTAGATTGATGCAATGTTCGAAATATCGATACTATCGGCCGATATATCGGCCGATATTATCGGTATCGGGCCTTAGCGAGACGAAACTCCTCCGATAACCCCCGGAAGACACTGAAAATCCAAAACTTCAGATATCGGCCGATGTTATCGTCGATATCGCACCGGGGAGAGCATCATTATCCGGAAAAAATGGAAAAAAAAAAAGAAGAAAAGAACAAAGAAAAACTTTCAACGGTAGATTTCGGTACCTGTTAAGAAGATCGCCTGATCAGAAGCTGTGTTTGATGGGCCATGCGAATCGAAGCCTCTGATTTGGGGAGATTTGGCCGTGAAATCAGCCAAAATTGTCGAAATAATCGGCATTTGGGCGAGATTTTAGCCGGAACCCTCTTTGCTTCGGAAAAAAAGGGCCTCGAGCCCTTATGCGGAAGAAGCGGACGGGCTGGTGCATCGCACGTCATCGACGTGTTGACGTCAGGGTGTGCCAAAACGGTTACATTTCGGCCGCATCGGCCGATACGTGAACAAGATAGCGGTGGTAGCCGATCACGCGATCTGGTCGTATCCGTTTCCATTTTTGTACACGTATCGGTACCGACACGGTCCCGTTATGGGCGTAACGGCCAGCCATTCTTGACCAGAATGCAAATTTATTCTGAGCAAAAAAAAGAAAAAAAAAAGAAAGAAAAACGTACCTCTTTTCGTTTCTTCTTCTTCTTCTCTTTCTTCTTCTTCTTCTTCTTCTTCTTCCTCTTCTCAGGGAGCTGCGGCTGGGGCAACCTTCTTCTTCTTCTTCTCTCTCTCTCTCTCTCTCTCTCTCTCTCTTCTCTTTCTCTCTCTCTCTCTCTCTCTCTCTCTCTCTCTCTCTCCTTTCCCTCTTTCCCTCTTTTTTCTTCTCTTCTTTCCCTCTTTTTTCTTTTCGGTTTCCCCCTCTCGCTTTCTTTCTTTTTTCTTCCTTTTTTTTTTTTTTTTTTTTCACGCAAGATGCACACCATTAGCTGCCTAGTTGTAGGTACGTGTCGCTATTGAGACTTCATGACCGACACTCCTCGAGCTCCAAGTTGTACGAACGGTTCAAAGAGATCAAAGTTATATGGGCTCCACAGTGATGTGTTTATTACATCTACACCGTTCATCTATTTTCAGAGATTATTTTAGAGCACTACCCAAAAAATGAATTATATCCAAAGATCATCTGGACCACTCCAAAAATAACAGTGGAGATAATATTTTCACTGTTAACAATTCGCAGGGCCCACGGTAACGTTTATTTTCCATCCAATCTGATCTGATCAGACCAGAGTGGGCCCCACCATGATGTATATATTTTATCCATGTTGTCCATCCATTTTGCCACGTCATTTCAGGTCAGGATCTGAAAAATTAATAATATCCAAATCTCAGGTGGACCACACCATAGAAACAGTGGTTATAGAATGCTCACCATTAAAAATTTCTTAAGGTCTACGGTAATGTTTATTTTCAATCTAACCTATTAATTGGGTCACACTGACATGGATGAAGAGAAAACACACATGTCAGCTTAATCTAAAACTTTTGTAGCCCCCAATAAATTTTTAATGGCGAACATTTAATTATTGTTATTTCGTATGGTGCAGTCCACCTGAGCTTTGGATGTGCCTCATTTTTGGGCTCATGCCCTAAAATTATTTGACAAAATAGATGGACGGTGTGGATATAACACATTCATCACGGGTGGGGCCCAAAAAACTTTGATACATGTGCTACACTTCACAATTCAAGTCCCGCCTAATTCGAACATTAAAAAATTGTACACGAGACATATATTAACTTAAAATTTAGCAATTAAATTATGGACTGCAATTGCTAACTCATGATGCCAAAATCAAATTGTTTGAATAGTTTTAATTGTTAATTTGTGGACTTTTATTTTTTAAAATAGGGACTTTTGATTTTTTTTTCATGATTTACTATCCAATAAATGTCCACCAATTCATAAGTGGGATAATGACAATAAATTGCATGAATTTGAGGCTGATTTGGTGTATAGATTGGTCCTCCAAGTCAGCCCCAAATTGGCAACGCCATCTACAAAGAACTATTGGGAGAAATGATATCAAGTTATTAAGTATATAAATTAAATATTTAAGTCAAATTCAGGTTATCTGGTTCATAAATTCATTAGACAGTCCGATACAACTTCTCACCAAAGAGTGGACCGTTACACCACCATAAACATGTTCCAATTTATAAATGAATGCATATTTGGAATGCTTAGAATATTCTGGATTTAATCCATATTTTTTTGGCAAAAAAAAAAAAAAATTTGCGCCGTTACGGGCCGTTACGCCCCCGTATCGCCATTATGCCCCCGTATCCGTATCGGTTTCGGAGGGCACCGTTACGCCAACCAATACCGATACGGGACACCTTGGTTGACGTCACCAAGTTATGTGGGTCCCATCATGAGGTATATATTATATCCAAACCGTTCGTCCATTTGGCGAGCTCCTCGTAAGGCTTTATCCGAAAAATAAGACAGATCCAAAGATCAAGTGGACCACACTGGAAAAAAGCAGCGGGATATTGAACGTCCACCATTGAAACCCTTTTGGGGTCGCAAAAGTTTTGGATCGTATGATATTTGTTTTGCCTATTCATCAAGGTCTTTGTGACCTCATGAACAGATTGGATGGAAAACAAACGTTATTGTGGACCCTACGAATGTTATAACGGTGAGAATCATTGTCCTCACTGCTATTTGTGGTGTGGTCCAATTGAGGTTTGGATGTCACTCATTTTTGGGTTCGTGATCTAAAATGATCTCTCAAAATGGATGAACGGTGTGGATATAATAAAAACATTATTGGTGGGGCCATGTAACTCTGATCTCCTTTGAACTGTTTGTACAACGCGGATGACGGAAGCGGATTGTGTACTGAGTAACTCTGTACCCCTAGCGTACTGAGTAAACTGTGTGGGGTCCACTGTTATTTTTTTTATTTTATCCACTCCGTTAATCCATGTTAAAAGATAATTTTATGCTTTGATCCCAAAAATGAAGCAAATTAAAATCTCAACTGGACCACACCATAGGAAACATTTTGATTGAACCTCTACCATTGAAAATTTTTTGGAGGCAAAAGAAGTTTTGGATCAAGTTGATGTTTGTGGTTTCTCTTCATCCATGTCTTTGTGAATTTATGAACAGGTTGGATGACAAATAAAAATTACTTTGGACCCTAAGAAGGTTTCAACGGTGGAAATCATTATTCCACACTGTTTCCTGTGTAATGGTCCACTTGAGCTTTGGATTTACTTCAATTTTGGTATAAACCCCTAAAATTAGCAGTAAAAGTGGATGGACGGTATGGATAAACCACATACATTCACAGTGGGTCCAACTGAGTTTACTCAGTACGATAAAAGTGCTCGTGGACGTTGGGCTAAGTTCATGCGCTGAAAACTTAGGTAGGGTCCACCGTGATGTTTGTGAGAAATCCACTCTGTCCATCTGTTTTTTGAACACATTTTAAGACATAGGGTCAAAAATGAGCCGGATCCAAGACTCAAGTAGGCCGAAAACGTGAGGATTGCGGGTCCACAGTTGAAATATTCGTGGGGCCACAGGTTTTGAATCAGTCTAATATTTGGGTATTCAATTCATCCTAGTAGTGATGATGTAATGAACGGTATGGATGGAATGTAAACATCACTGTCAACCCAGGAAGGTTTCAACGGTAGGAATTTCCCTACCCACCTTTTTCTTTAGTACGACCCACTTGAGTCTTGGATCCTGATCAATTTTTGCCTCAAGTCTTAAAATAATCTCACAAAACTGATGGATGGAGTAGATTTCTCACAAACATCACGGTGTGCCCCACTCCTGCGAAAGGATTTAGTAGGAAATCTGCGTCCCATCTTGGCACGACACATGCCCATACCTCATATGGTACACCAGCCAATCCACACCCTCCATCCATTTTCATTAGTAATTTTAAGGCATGAGCCCAAAAAGGAGACAAATGAAAGATCAAGTGTACCATACTACAAGAAAATGTGGTGGCAATGATGTCCACCATTGAAGCTTTTTAGGGCCCACAGTAATGTTTATTTGCCATCCAATTTATCCATGAGGTTTGACAAACCTGGATGGGAAAACATAAATATTAGCTTTATCCAAAAAAATTATAGGCTCAAAATAGTTTAATGGTAATCATTCAATGAACACTATTTTTTGTGTTGTGGTCCACCTCAGATTTTGATCTGCCTTATTTTTCGGCCCATGCCCTAAAATGACATGTTAAAATGAATTCCAATTGATGTTTGGATGTGACTCATTTTCATACCTATCTTTATACATTTATAAATGGTATGCATCATATTTAAATATATTTACCTTAGTTTAATCAAATAACGCATGACTTGGTACCTTATACAAAGGAAATTTATTATGTGCACTTCTTTTTTGATATTTTATGATTTAAAAGTGTGCATTAAGGTCTTTTTAAATAATCCCCAAAGTTTCATAAAAAAATTCAACCATTTTGCTAATGTTTCCCCATGTTTCCCAAAAAGTGCGATAAACTATGCGATACAAACGATATATCCCGTGCGATAACTGATACGTATCTGTATCCCAAGGGTGCAATACATTGTGCGATACCGATATTTCGAATACTGGATTGATGTAACTTTGGAGTAGGATCCATTAAGGTGGGTGCTCTCCTTAGCTTCTTCTCTCTTGCTTCTCTTTTCTTTCTTTTCCTTGCATGCATGGAAGCATGTAGGACCCACCAATCCATGGTGGAGGTCCTACATGGCTCCTAGGATGAAGGCCATGAGCCTAGATCCTACTCATTTCCTTCCATGGTGGGCCATTCTCCATGGACCCACCATGATGTCTTCTCCTTTATTCTTGCATCTCATATGCTATCTAGGCCTTTGCATGCATGTAGGGAGGGTGTCCCTACCCTCCAACAAATTATCTTAATGCATAATAGCTTGCATGTAAGTGTATACATAGTGGATGGTGTGGATTGTGGAGTGGAAGGTCCATTAGTGGCGGGACCTTCAACCAATGGCCGAGAATGGGGTACTACGGAGGCTATTGCAGTCAGAACCGGCCGTTGGGTTGCTTGTGAGTCCGGTTACCGAGTTTGGGCGTGACACTTTCCTACTTTACCTTCACTTAATAATGTATATGCTTTACTTTTATAACACAATCATAGGAATTTATCCTAATAATAGGATTCAGGAATTTTGATACTGTTAGAGTTGAGCGAGATAGAGGTATAGTAAGCGGAGGTTGTGATGGTGGCTAAGGTCGTTATTGTGGTATTGGCTGCGAATCCTACGATTGTGGTATGGATTGTATGTGCACTTATTGCGGTAGATTTTTTATTGATGGGTTCTTTGTGGTCGCCCTCAAAGTAGAGCCGCTAATTTTGCAGCTACAGGTCGAGTTGTTAATTCAATGATACTATTGTTTTTAAGGTGGATCAATGTGTAATAGCTCTGAAGTCACCGAACTTTTGCATATTGCATGACATCTCGCATTATATTGCATTGTATCGGCAAATATTTTTAGTGTGATATTTTGAAAATATTGCCGTTATATATTTTCATGTATCAACAATAGCAGTCGATACCAACCATTCGAGGGTATCGGCGATACATTCTAGCCAAATACCACTCAGAATAATCTCTTTATCTGCATCTTTGGCTCAGGCAGGTAATACTTCCATAACCATGCACACTACTTTTATTTCAGATAGGATGAAAAATGAATCCATCCGAAGGGCCCAGAGCCCCATGATGAATTAAGTCATTAAGTGTCACAAGCTTACGCCAATAGGGGTGACGCTCTAGATTGAACCTATCCTAGTACTATTGGGCGTTGAAGTGAAGTTCTCGGGTAATTGATTTGGGGCTATTGATCATATGACACATACGTATACTTCTTTTTCTTTATAACCAATCATAATTTAGGTTGTGTGAAGTTGGTAAATGGTACACTAACACCTATAGTGAGAAAGGGTACTTACTGTTTTCATTTCATTGTTGTCCTCCATGTCATCCATTTTATTAGTTTCTAATATTGCTTGTAATTTACTATCTGTTAGTCAGGTTACAAACAATCTAAATTGTATTGTGACGTTTTCTCCTGATCATTGTGTCTTTTGGGATCTAATGACGGAAGTTGCTTGGTAGTGGATGTGAGAAAGACTATACATTTTTTCATTCGATTTCTTCAAGCCAGTTCAGTGCCTTATTTAAAAAAAAAAATTATATTGGACATTCACAGTTTGGTCATTCTTCTAGTTTAGTTTTACCGTCTTTGTTACTTCAGTTAAGTCTAATGATCTTAAGAATTTGCGATGTGGGATTTGTGTTTTAGCCAAATATCATTAGTCTGTTTATCCTCCTGTGGAGAGTTCTTGATTTATTTTTTTTTCTTTAGTTCATTCTGACGTGTAGGATCTTATTCCAGTTGCTTTTAATGAATTTAAGTATTTTATTTATTTATATTAATTATGCTTCTCATATGATGTGGAATTATTTGATGAAAAATAGAGCAAGGTTGGCTCTATTTTCAAAGTATTTAATATGTGGGTTAAAAATCAATTTAATACAATATTGATACGCTTTGCATAAATAATGCAAAGGAATATCTTTTCTATTCCACGATTTCTTTCCTTTAAGAGCACAATATAATTTTTAAACCACCTGTGTGTATAAACTGTAATAGAATGGAATTGCTGAAAAAAATAACTTTGTAGAAGTTACTCGTGCTCTTCTCATTAGCATGTTTCTTCCTAATCTTTTTGGCTAAATGTTGTCCCAAGTACATGTTATTTATTTAATCATTTGTGTACTAAGGTTCATTCTAGTCAATCTCCTATTCAATATTGTTCGACACTCTATCCTCTCCTTGAAATCCTATTTCAGGTGTTTGGGTGTGTTTGTTATGTCTATAATATAGACCCTCATCGAAATAAATTGTCAAAATCGGGCCGTTAGATGTATTTTCTTGGGATATTGTCTTCATAAAGATCTGGTCACTAAAAAGCGTTGATTCTATGAATGTTAAGGTTTTTTTTAAAACACTATTTTTTCTATAGGTCAGGGGGTGCACAATACTATGGATCCTCTTGTTCATGTTATTGAATGTGGTTTGATTGTTTTTGTTCCTTTTAAATATGATAGCATAAAAGATACTGATTCAAAATCTCTAAAAAAGATACTGATTTAAAATTGACTAAACCCGACTCGAATGTGTATGAAAGAAGGAATGTTCGTACTTAGTTCTTCCTCAGGTTACCATGAATCATTCTCCTTTAGTGATGGGTATTGCTAGTTTTCTTATTAGCTTGCATAATTATATTTGATTTGAACGTTATTATTAGAAAAACCAAAAGATAATGTACATCTCAACATATTGCACGTATTGCTTCCTATCATTCTTTCTCTTTAGTTCACAGGTCATTTATTTCTATCCTAAGTGTTCTTTTTCCACTATTGCTAAAAATCTAAAAAAAGGCTCTTAAATCTCCTTTATGCCAACAAGATATGAGGGAGGAGATGACTGCTCTTGGGATGTGAATAATACATGGGAGATGACCGATATACTAGTTGGGAAGAATTCGGTGGGTGGTCACCTGATGTATGCGATGGTAATATAACCCAATATAAAGCCCATCTTATGGTTAAAATATTTACATAGACATATGGAGTGATCATTTTAAGACTTCCTCCTGTTACTAAGATGAATTTGGTATGGGTGATAATTTATCTTGCTGCTAATTTAATTGACGTTTGCACCAACTAGATGTTAAAAATGCCTTTTTGAATGGTGATCTAACTGGTGAGATATATATGCTTCTCTCTCTCGGTTGTGTTAGAAAAAGAGAAGAAAGAAAGGTATGTCATCTTAAGAAGTCTATATTTTTGAAGCAGGCTCCTTGAGCCTGGTTTGAGAAGTTTAGTAGGGTCGTAATTCGTATTGGATTTACTCACATTCATTATGTGATTGTTAAGGGGCGTATAAATGGATCATCTTGTGAGTGTGTACATAGATGATATTATCGTTACAGATGATGATGCTTATGTAATTTTTAAGTTAAAGCTTTATTTTAGTAAGGTTTTTTACATTAAAGATTTTGACTGCCAAGATACTTTCTTGAAATTGAAGTCTCTCATTTTAAGAAGGGCAATAGGAAGGTTCCGGTTAAGGATGGTGGAAGTCCTAATGATCCTTTTGCATGTACCAACATTTGGTTGGTTGGTTGATATATTTGACTATTACTCGCTAAAATTTAACTTATGTAGTGAGTTTACTTAGCCAATTCATACATGCTCCTCGATCTAGTTACTTTGAGGCAGTTCATCGCATCTTGAGCCTATTAAGCTTTTTTCAGGGCGTGGCATCTTATTTAGCTAGAAGATATTAAAGGTTAGTCTAATGTAGATTGTGCAAGTTCACCAGATGATTGATGCTTTACAACAGGATATTATACTTTTTGAGAAGGTAATTTTGTCACTTGGAAGATTAAAAAGTAGATAGTTGTTTCACGATTTATTACTAAGGCTAAGTATCGTGCTATGACGAATGCTGCATGTGAAATTTTGTAGTTAAAAAGTTTTGTTGTTGAATCGGGATTTTTAGTGAAGACTGATGTTCCTATATATTATGACAATTAAGCTACAATGTGTGTGTGTGTGTGTATGAGTCATGCTCACCTGTGCAACTACGCATGTGCGCACCTTTGCACACGTGTCATGGGCATCAAATCTGAACGGTTCATGTGATGCAGATCCCATGAAACCCCAAGGGACAAATTTTCATCTTGATCTAAAATTCTGGTGGGCCATAGCCAATGTTGTCAAATCGCATATGAGATTGCATGCGATCAACATATGCTGTTTGCATATGCGATCGCACAATCGCATATGCCGTGGCATATTTTTTTTCAAAAAAAAAAATAATAATAATAATAAAAAATTCTAAAAAAAAGAGAGGGAAAAACTCGTCTAATTAGTACACATGATTGGATTGGGTTATTTTACTTATTTCATTATAGTTTGAGTGTTTCATTAAGTGATATATTTAATTACTTATATTATATTATATAAATTTTTACAAAACAATCAACAAGCTACATTAAAAGATAACTAATTATTATAAACTTCGAGCAAAGAAATTTTAATGATAAATGGATAACTTGAAACAACTTACAAGTTCTAACTTACAACTTAATTTACAAAAACTAAGCACCACTTATAAAATATAAAAAATAAACATAATTGAAATACTTGTAGAGATATTAGAGTGAGAAAGAAAGAGGTGTAAGAGAGAAAGAGTAAGAGATTTAGAGCTTTGGAGTAAAGAATAGTGAAAATGGAGGGCATATGAGTGCCTAATTATAGGCAAAAGTTCTCCAATTTGAAAAAATAAAAAATAAAAATAATAATCTTTTGCTCTCGCATATGCGATCACATATAAAAGTATGCCATGACATACTTGCCAGGATAGCATATGCCATCATGGCATATGCAATTTGATCAATAGTACGCATATGCGCATATGCGATCGCATTTGATAACAATGGCCATAGCAAAGAGAAATGCAAATCAAGGGAGGAAACTATTTTCATTTTTCATGGCCCACTAAAGTTTTGGATCGAAGTAAAAATTGGGCGCGAGGGGTTTTATGAGGTTCTGCTTTACGTGGACCGTTCAGATTTTGTAGTCGCATCACGCATGATGAGTTCGCAAAAAAGTTTGCACGAGTTCCGTGCGAACTGGTGCGCAACTGAGCATTCTTATATATATATATATATATATATATATATATATATATATATATATATATATTGGGTGGGTGAACAAGACACATTGAAGTTGATTATCATTTTGTTCATAAGAAGGTTGTTGTTGGCATTATTTCTACTCCTATTGTTTTGTTTACTGCTCAACTTATAGATATCTTCACTAAGGCTTTTATCGTTGAAGCTGGACAATATATTATGAACAAGCCGAACGTAATTGATATGTATGCCTTAGCATAAAGGAGAATATAGATATTTCTAGACCGTGGGCCCTCTCTAGATCACGGGCCTTCTTTTCTTTAGACCATGGGCGTCCCTTTTTATCCTCTTATGTTTCTTTCTTCTATTTTTTCTCTGTGGCCCTTGGTTCCGGGAACGGATTGGCTACTCCCCCTGACACCAGCCAATGGCTGGTGGTCGGTGCTATGTGGGCCACACCATGATGTATGTGTTTCATCCATGCCATCCATTTGTTTTTACCGATCATTTTACTGTATGAGTCCAAAAATTAGATATATCCAAATCTCAAGTGGACCACATTACAGGAAACAATGTTGAATGAGGGTCGACCATTAAAAACATTTTGGGGGCCATAAAAGTTGTGGATCAAGCTGATATTTGTTTTTTCTCTTCATCTGGGCCTGTATGACCTAATCAACAGATTGGATGTCAAATAAATAGTATAGTTGGCAGAGGAGGATTTTAATGGTTGATATCCAATCACTATTGCTTTCATGTGGCGTGGTCCACCTGAGATTTATATCCCTCTCATTTTTGGAATAAAACAATAAAATGATCTTTAAAAATGGATGAACGGAATGGATGAAACACATATATCATGGTGGGGCCCACAGGGCACCGAACACCAGCCACGGAGCTGGTGTCAGGGGGAGTAACCAATCCGTTCCCCTTGGTTCCTAGGGTATTTTATGTATCTGGGACATCACTTAATAAAAATAAGAAGGGGCTGGCCATCCAACCCTAGTTAGAGTTTATTTATTTATGTATTTATTATTATCCTCCATAGCGAAACTCTATGGACCCAACTTTCAGCTTGATACAAAACTCTGGTGGGCCATGGCAAAAGGAAACAGTTCCTCCCTTGATTTTCATTTCTCTTTGCTATGGCCCACTAGAGTTTTGGATCAGGCTGAAAATTGAGACCATGGAGTTTTAAGGGGTGCCGCATCATGTGGACCGTTCGGATTTTGTGCCTAAGACGTATGCAAATGTGTGCACGGGTGCTCATGTAGGAAGGTGCGTAGGTGATCATGAAAGTGCCCTTGTTTGTCAATTAATGTAAAGGTTGAGTCAGTCAGTTCAATGAGCCCCATATAAAAGAACTATAAGATGCAGACTCAACAAAGTGGATGGATTAAGATCTTCAAAGGTAAATTAAACCTCACATCCCATGACCAAAACACCTCAGGTATATAATCCCTATTAAAAACACTCTAATTTATTAAAAAAAATAACAAGGAAAATATGTTTTATATATTAGATAATAGAAAATAAAGTTGGAAAATTATATGAAAAAGCTGTCAAAGTTTTCTACTTCCTTCGAGTCATTGAACACTACTCGATGACATCGAACATACATGTTCGATGACATCGAATAAGTGACTTCGGATGTCCAACAACCATATAACATTTTGGACCAAAACTTTGAGTCATCGAACAAGTCTCGATGACATTGAACATACTTGTTCGATGACATCAAATGTGACTCGATGACATCGAATAAGTGCCTTCGGATGTCTAGCAAGCTCAAACTAAAAATCACTTGAAAAATTCGATGAATCGAACAAACGTTCGATAACATTGAGAATCGAGCAATTTATGTCCAGTAAACTCTAGAGAAAAATCACTTAAATATTCGAGGACTTCAACTCGATTCGACGACATCGAAATTCAAATTTCGATGACATCGAATCACGTTCGATGACATCGAATAAAGACAATAAAATGTCCAGCAAGCTCTGGAGAAAAATCGCTTAAAAAATTCGAGGACTTGAACTCGATTCGATAAGATCGAAATTCAAATTTCGATGATATCGAATCAGGTTCGATGACATCGAATAAAGATAGGAAAGTGTCCAGCAAGCTTTAAACATTTCCAGCTAAAATCCCAATAACATCGAAGGTGACGTTCGATGACATTGAAACTACTTCGATGACATCGAATGCAGAAAGAATCCGCTCGTTTTATTACCGTTGAGATTTTTGCCAATATATTCCGAAGGTTGTTTTCTGAGTGAGTATTGAGAAAAAGAGTGAGCTCTAAGAGAGTAATTGCTTACCTACCATCATAAATCTTTTTTCTCATGAGAGTTCATCCTTCAACCATTTTTTAAATGCAATCATTGAATATTCAATAGATTGGATTGGAGAATGAACTTCACCATTCAAGGATCTTCCAACAACTTACTTAATGGCAAATCATTGTGCTGAAATCTCTTGAATGCCTAATACCCTGGAATCTCTCTGTTACTTAAGGATCAATATTCTTTGAGAGTAGATTCCCCTAAAACCTTGACCTAACTCTGGCGACTTGCATTGGGAGCATCTACAATGTTGCGGTTTAAGGTAGCTGAAGATTCATCATCATCAAGGGAGATCATCTTTATCGTGTGCTAGAAACAGGTCTCACCTACTTACAAGTAAGTCATTAGAGTCCGTAGAATATGAAAATCCTTTCTTGTGTAGGATTGGTTTTTAGGTTGTATTTCACAAACATACTAAGACCTTTTACTGGCCTCCGACGGGAGAGTACGTATAGAGTCCTTGTGTAGGATCTATAGTGCCTTGTGTAGGCATGAATGGTTGTCTTGGGTAGGCAATTCCTCGTGTAGGATATATGTGTCTTGTGTAGACAATACGTTGTGTAGGTTGTGAAGCTTTATGGTTAACCTGATTTAAAACCATTATATAGTGTAATCCGACACACTCTAGGGTGGAGTACGTTAGCCAGGAGTGGAGTAGGCACATAGTAATTCGGCACACTCTAGGGTGGAGTGCGTCAGCCGGGAGTGGAATAGGCACATAGCCAAACCACTATATATCCCTGTGTTTGTGATGATTCTTGCATATTTGATTTGATGGATTGATATCTTTAAATGTGCAGTATTCATGTTTTGTTGAACTTAGATCTCTTCAATGCTTTAGAACATAAATGTGAATGATTCCTTGTTAATCTTACTGAGTTAATTTTAAATTGGTAAACATTATCAAATAGTGAGCTTAGGAATTAAGAAAAGTCCTATTCACCCCCTTCTAGGACACTTTGACCAATTCCACACTTCTACTACAGCAGTTATACTGCAATTTCAGATCATTCCTGTGTGTGTGTGTGTGTGTGTGTGTGTGTGTGTGTGTAAAGTTCTAGGATTTAGAATGCACTGCACTTCTCTTGAGTTCACTGAATACTTTCCCGAGTACTTGTAACCAATGAAGACTTTTTGATTTCAAGTTATCTATTCCTCTCTATTCAAATATTCGTGTGGTGTGTTTACTTCATCAATTTTAGCTATTCAAGTGTTGAATTCTCATCATAATCGGATAACATCATGTTTAGTCTTTGAGTTTGAGCTTAGAATACTGACAAAAAAGAAATGGGCAAAAAAAGGAAGAAAAGAAGCAGCAGCAAAAGATGTATCTTGCAAGGTAGATGACTTATAAAGTGACTGGATGAAAATGTTTGCTCTTGGGAGGACTTACTAGAAAATTTTCAATTCTATATTTATTATACTTCATGGTTTAACTGCAAGTGGGGGCTCATCAAGATTGCTACGAATATTTAAGGGGAGCCTTGGGACGGTTTGGACACAACCACAACAAAAGGAGGTTTCTGCAAAAGAGAGTTTCCCTCTTGTTTTGGCGGCAAGTGGGCTTTTTAGAGTCTATTTCAAAGAGTGGTGGATCATAGGAGGGTTTGTGAAAAGTGCATCCAAACGTACAACATGAATTGTTGTTTGGCTCAAAATGGTGTTTTAAGCGTCAAATGAACCCGTTTGAGGCTCACCATTGGTCTGTACCTTTGTTGTATATGTTAGAATCTTAAAATGGTCTATTCTGGGATTTAAAAGAGCTAACGGAAGTGATTCAATGGTAGTCATATTGATGCAAGGAAGTCGATGTCCAGGACATCAGGTCTTTCCAAGCATTTGTTTCTCGTGTCGGGAGGAGGTTCCTGCTGATTATCTCGTCATTCACTTAAGGATAATGAAGGAGATACAACACCATTTCTTGAGACCTTTTTGTATAGCTATAGTCATATAGCTGAAAATGCAGGAAAGTTGGTGGATGGTTAGTTGGCGTGCCATTTCTAGTTAATGTTAAAACCAAGTAAAGTGATTCATTTGGAATCATGTGGGGGTTTTGGAAAGAAATGAACACAAGGATTTTTGGAAACGAGTACCCATCTAGAATTATTCTAACCAGGTTCCGTTCCCGCTTGGAATCCCTGTGTTAGACTCTCGCTCCCGCTCTCGCTTCCTACCTATTTATACTTGTTTACATTTTGAAAGACTCTACCCGCTACTGCACTGAATTTGTTGACGCTTAGCTTCATGCTTTGTGCAATTATACTTAATAGAGATAAATTTATCAGTGTCTCTTGTACTTGAGCCTTTCTTAGGAACAAAGTCAAGTCTCTTTCCATTTTTTATATTACTTGATGTTGGATGATGTGTCAAGGAAAATAAAACCCTCCATTTTTCGATTATGGGAAGCTGGGTTGGGTTACAACGAACCCAAATCCACTTGGATGGCTCCATTTTGTTGGCTTTTGAAGCTAGTTTTTGATGATTTTGATGGGGTTGTGGATGCAGTTTTTAAGGAATGATGATAGGAAATTGAATTAGTGTATCTAATTAGTGTATCTTAAAGGTTCCAGTGAGGTGAAAGTAGTGTGAAGGTCATGTTTGTTCTTGGTGTCTTGTAACAGCTCATTGGTATAATGTAACTTGGAGATTTGATTAAGTGGGTGTTCAGCCAAGCTAGGGATTGGGGCTTTCTTTCATCTGAGCCAATATCAGATATTAAGTGTGTAAACCAAAGATTTCTTTTACTCACAGACACACACATGTATATATGGGGCTTGCCTCTCCACATCATGATTGAGACCATTTATCTAGTAGGTCCCACTGCTGATGTGCCTAAGTGGAAAAAATCTCGCTAGCCCCAAGTATTGAAATTAGGGTTATTATTTTCTACCATACATTTGTGTGTAGTTTGTTTGAGGGATCTTCCCTATTGATCCAACGACAGCAGGCCGTCATGCCACTGGCAGCAGCTTGCTGCCATCCAATAAGTGGTGGCAAGCAGCACTTCACTAGTTAGACCTCGCAGTGTCTTCATGTCGATGTAAATCGACTCCCCCTCCCAGATTTCATAATCCGTTCATTTTCGTTTCACTTCCATCCAATTTTGTTTGAGTTGTTTCTAGTTCCAGTTGATTGTCTGATGATCATGGAGAATCAAAAGATTGGATTTGATCAACACCTTAATTTGTATATTCATGGTGAAGTTGGATGGCTACAACTACCTTATATGGCCACAATCTACCATCACCATCTTGGTGGTAGATGAAAGTTGAATTGTGTGATGAGAACAAAGAAAAACCTTCTTTCAATGATCTAATGTTTGAAGATTGGAAGTGTGACAATTACATAGGGAGATTTATTTGTGGAGCCCTACTATGCCTCCCGATGTCAGAGATGGCCGGAAATTATTTTAGGAGAAGTTGGAATCCGTTCAGTTCAAAAAGCAACTTGATCATTGTGAGTTCCTGGGTGGATTGAATGATGAATTTGAGCCTCAATGGGTCTAGATACTATATCCTTTTTCAAATCCATTTATGATTACATTCATAGAGGCGATTCAATGTGCCTCCATCACTCCACAGTCCTCTACTCCAGACAGGTCTGTCTTTGTTGGATTCAAACCAATTCAAGGTGGATATCTACACCCTAACAAGAGGCTAATTTTCTATAATTGAGGGGGGAGCATGAGGCTAGGATGTAAAGAAAAGTACTGCTTTTTTTTATTATTATTAAAACTGTGATAGTTTTATACAAGTTAATTTATTGTCAAAATAGGTGGAATAAAATGTTTTATTTGCCATTAGCTTCTAACTATCCAAATAGGCCCTTAGGTTGCTTTCTGGCTCATGGGTGTTTTTGTAGTCAAGTCAATTGATCTTATGTTCTACATGAACCTTACCTTATCCAACCCTACCTGACCTGGTCCACTCATATCGGTTATCAATGGGCTAAATCAGATGAACTAACCCAAAACCTGAAACAAAATGATAGAAGATATGTATGGCTATGTACATAACAGGGTCCCTACTCATGGCTCAGTGGTAGACTTTATGGGTTTCAACTTTGAGGTCATGGGTTAGAGTACCCATGTGGTGTGTGTGTCTTTAGAATAAAGAGAGATTGCATCCTGGATAGAATTGCCCTACGCAGGGGCTATGTGAGGCCACCGTGATGTATGGGTTTTATCCATTGTGCATCCATTTGATGGATCATTTTAATATATGATCCAAAAAATAGGCAGATCTAAGGCTCAAGTTTTGGAGCATATCCAAGGCTCAAGCTAAAAAATGAGGTAGATGCAAGGCTCAAGTGGACAACACAACTAGGATTGAACGCATACCATTAAAAATTTCTTGGGGTGATAGAAGTTTTGGATTAGATCCAAGGCTTAAGTGGACAACACAATGGGGATTGAATGCTTACCATTAAAATTTTTTTGGGGCAGCACAGGTTTTGGATCAAAGCTTAAATTTGTGTTTTCCCTTCATCCAGGTTTTTGTGACCTTATGAACAGGTTGTATGGTCCACTTAGGTCCTTACTCTTGCCCCGGTGGTAGACTCACAAGAGTTTCAACACCAGGTCAAGGGTTCAAGTACCCATTGTGAGGGTTGAGAAGGAAAGATAGAAAATTAATCACTTAAAAATAGACTTAAGGTGCGTTACGATGTCGCTATTTTTAAGGAGATATTTGCACCCTACTGGCGGTTAAACTAGTTTGCAAGAGGGTTACAATAAATCCATTTCCAGGATACAATAAGTATCTTCTCCAAAATTGGAAAGATGTAGGCTTCGGCATGCAACACTGAAAAATTGCACCCAGCACTCCAAACACACTTTTACAGCATATACCCCTGACTTTTATGCTCTTACAGCTTGCACACTGATTTTTTTTTTTTGTTTTTAAAATTTTTTTTTTTTTAACAATTTACTACTAGAACAACTATTTGCAATTTAGCGCCTAAAAACTGAAACTTTTAAAAAAACATTCAAAAATGAAAATGGAGAGTAGATTACTGAAATTGTTATTTTCAAATTGACCGAAAGATAGGGTTATATAGAGTTAGAAGAGATGTTTTAAGATCTTTTTATGGAAAAACATCTTCTTCCATGGTGTCCTTTCAACAATTACATCCCTTTACCATTAATGGCATCTTTTCACTACCATTTAAAATTCAAATAATGTTCCATTTACCAAGAGGCACCACCATTCACAAATGAATGTTTACCAACAATCACTAAAAATCACAACCATTTTCCTAAATTTTCTTTTATTAGTTTTTTTTTTTTTTTTTAAAATAATCTTTTCTTATTTTGAAAAAACCCAATAACCCCCCACTATTTTTTAAAATAAAGAAGTTAATGCATGTAAGGAAGATATGTGCATAGGAGGATGTGTCTTATGAACTAGAACATTCATTTAATGTAAACAAATTAAAGTTGTATCAGAATCCTTAGTAACTATGATTTTGAACTAAGTATTATTATTAATACAACCGAAAATGTCACACACACATATATTTCAATTGTCATGTATTCTAAAATTATAACACATTAACAACCGTGTGCTTTGTCTTGGATTCATGAGTTCATGAGAGTAGCCAAAACTTCCGAACATCATGAAGCGGCTCCACTTCCAATACTCATATAGGTGAGTCCTTATGAATGCTCCTGTAACAATAACACCCTTGAAATGACTAATTAAAAGCAAAGGCTCATCATTCTTTTAATCATTGCAGGTACCCAGTAGTACTATACATACATCTAGGAATGAGTCAAATAGAAAACGTATAGTGCTGCTTCAGACACTTCTTGCGAGGTACTTTGCCCATTGAACCTATTAACTTAGGTTGGGTTTCCCTCATTGGTGTATATAAAATTAACTTAAGTCTCATTAAATGTTAGTTTGTGGGTGTGTGCAAAAGAAAAAAAGAAAAAAAAGGAGGTTGGATGGTCCACTTGAGCTTTGGATCTATCTCACTTTTGGGCTCATATACAAAAATGATATGGCAAAATAAATGGATGGTAAGGATAAAACCCATACATCATGGTGTTGTGCTCGGGATAGGCACTAAATGGTTAGGATGGCTGTATCTGCATGGCCTTAGGGCTGTGGGGCCTATAATTATGACAGTCACATATGGTGAATGAGTTGCAGCAGTTACCACAATTTAGTAATTTGTTGCTGGAGGAATTATTATATGTGATGTGGATTTCTAGGTGGGACCACCGCAATGTTTATAAGAAATGCAACAATTGAAACCTTCGTGGGGTTCACCTTGAAGTTTACATGCCATTTAAACCGTTTATAGGGTTTTTCTCATTAGGATGAATTGAAAGTAGGGTTGTACATCGAGCCGAGTCGAGTCGAGGTGGGCGAAGATTGGCTTGACTCGGCTATGCTCTCCTCGAGTTCGAGCTTGAGCTCGGCCTCGAACTTGCAATTGGAGCTTAGCTTGTTTGTCAAACCTTTCGAGTTAAGCTCGAGGCAAATTAGTGGATCGAGTCGAGGCGAGCTTACCTCGAATCAAGTCGAGCCTGCTCCTAACCCGACCCAACCCAACACTCAACCTGCACCCAACTTAACCCAACAACCCGATCCAATTTAGCCACCTGACCCGATTGACCCAACCCGCACACGACCCTACTCTTAAATCAAATATTCAATATATATATATATATATATATATATATATATATATATATATATATATATATATATATATATATATGGTACAATGCGCCGAGCGGACGATAAGCTCCCGTGAGGTCGAGCCGTGTGGGCCCCACCGTGATGTGTTTCGACCATCAACACTAGTGCATTGGATGGGTACCCTTTAAATTATGGGATATCCCAAAAATCAACCGTATACGGAACTCAGGTGGGCCATACCATCTAAAATTATGTGAAGACACCGTTAAAACATATAAAATCACTTGGTGGGGCCCACCTGAGTTTTGCATGCACCTGAAACTTGGTCTGAACACTCATTCAAGTGGGACACACATAATGGATGGGCTGGATTTGCAAACTAAATCTCGGTGGGCCCTAAAAAATGGTTATGAATGTTTTAATGGTGCACGGCCTCCCCACTTCTGTATGTGGTGTGGCCCATGCAAGTCACGGATTGACTTGATTTTTGAGACCTAGGCTCACGATGGAATGGTGCATCTGACTAATGGGGTAAATGTTCAAAACGCATCACGGTGGGGCCTACACAGCTCGACCTCATGGGGTGTTAAAATCAGCTCGAGCGCATTGTACCTTTTCCATATATATATATATATATATATATATATATATATATATATATATGTTAAGCCATCCAGGTACCTTGTTGTTGGAGAGAGAGAGAGAGAGAGAGAGAGAGAGAGGTCGTGGGGCTCGAGTGTGGCGGGTTGGGTAAGGAAGGGAAATGTTAAGAAAAGGACAGACTAGTAGAGCATGATTTAAGTTTTAACTTTTATATATATATATATATATATATATATATATATATATATATATATATATTCGAGTCAAGTTGAGCTCAAGCTTCTAGCTGAGTTCGAGTTGAGTCGAGTCAAGATCCATTACGATCAAACTCAGCTCATTTTCACAGCCACTTGAGTTACACGGAGCTTGGCTCACCTCGAGTCACCATTCAAGCTAAGGTAGATTGAGCGAGCCGAGTGAGCTTTTCAAGCTATCTTGGTTCATTCACGACACTAACTAAAAGCCTAAAAACCCTAGCTTGATGCACAACTTTTGTAACCATATAAATGTTTCAAGGGTGGTCATTCAATTCCCACCGTTTCCTCTCGTGTGGCGTATTTGAGTCTTGGATCAACCTAATTTCAGGTCGCATGCCCTGAAATGAGCTGTAAAAACGGATGGCCGGGATGAATTTTTCACAGACATCACGGTGGGCTCCATTCGCTTCCCGGTGCAGGAACTTCCTGCCAAAGAATCCGCTTCCGTGTCCTCTGCAGATTGGTTATATACCCTGAAAATTAAACTGAACAGATTTATATGCCTTTGCTGCTCGTTCGATGGACTTCAGATGGACGGTTAATATGAAATGCAATAACTATCTAGATTCAGTAACATAATCTCCATTATCAGAGGTTACGATCATCGAATCATTGTCAGTTAAGTTGATTGTCCCATATTTAGTGGGCCCATGATTTGCATTACCCGACGCCTATAATACCTTTGTACATGCGTACCAAAACGCATACTCTGCCGGAGTATTAAATAACTGCTTTTCGTGGAACGCGACACCTGCAGTCGCGTGCTACAGATAAGATGGAGTCCGTTTTGCCGCTCTCGAGGCTTATAATCCAGCGTGCGTCGCCGCCCATTGGGGCCCATATCATGAGAAACTTCAATGATCTGAACCGTCCATATTCTAGTTATTATAATAAATAAAATAATATGTTATATTTGTTCTTCATTAATGATCTAACCATTGATTTATTGCATTTGAATAATGCTTTCTAAATTCTCCTCCTTGTATTCATGATCACATTCTTTCTTTCTTATGTGGTCTGTTTAAAATAGATTACCCAACATGGACAGATCTGATCATTGGAATATTTAGTGTGTGGACCCAGAAGGCCGCGACGTACACTGGGATGTTGTCTCGAGAGAGAGAGACAAAATATGCTAGGATAAGATAATAGATGGAGGCTTTACTCCCCTGTGTCAGTGAATGTGCCACGTGGCGCTCGAATTTGAATGGGCGCATATTCGGGAAGCGAGAAAGTGGGCCCGCCGGAGCGCTTTTCCGTCATGCTTCTGCCATTTATCGGCACCGGCTCTTAATTACGAAAGAGGTATTCGAAATTACCTCAATAGCCTTGAAAAATAATAAAATGATATGGAAGCCCAACCCTTGTAATAACTAAAAACGCGGGGATATTATTTGATACTCTGCCAGCATACGACGCTTAATACGCAGGCACTTGAAATTTGTACATGTGAAGAATATTGACTCAAACTAAACCAACTAAATTGCGGAAGTCCCGGTCTCTAAATTAGACTCTATAAATCAGACCATTGGATGTTTTTTTTTTAAAATTTTAATCATCTAAGTAAATATCCTTCAATCTTTTAGTTTGATAATCAAATAGGTCTTATAGGAGAGTTTAGATTTGAATGCATTAAAATTCTTTAGTATATTTATGAAACTTAAATTCGATAAATTAATTCAACTTTTATATTTTAAATTTGTGTGTGTGTGTGTGTATATATATATGCAATATTTAATAGAATGATATATATTTTGACCAGAAAATAAAATATTTCAATCTTTGGATGGAACACAAATGCAAGGATTATAAATAAGTGACTCATTGTTGTGTTTTACACATCCATTTAGATGTTTGATAATTGAATTGCTTTGGATATCATTTGCGTACCATGTCTCTAATGAATTAATAATCTAAAGATACTTTTGTTATACATGGGACTCTATTTCTCATTAAAAAAGAAATAGAAAAAACATTTCTTTTAAAATACACCAAAATACTTTAAATTCCATTTACCTTCAAATTTAAGGCTGCCAAAGGCAAAAAATAATTATTTGGATTTGGAATATACTCATTTGCCACCAAATTAAGGTACTTAATAGAGTAAATTTTGATATATAACACATCTAAAATAGAAAGCTTGGTTACATTAAATGTATATTTGAGTGTTTGAATTTGTATATTTTTGAGCTCATATCTTAAAATGATATAATAAAATAGATGGACAGACTAACGATTACATGGTAGGGGGCTCATGGTCAAATACTACCCACATTGTTGGGTCATCTTTGATTGGGTGTGGTGACAGACCTAACATGTATAGGTGACTTAAAATAAATCAGTTTAACACTTGAGGTCTTGGGATCGATCCCCAGCGTAGGTGGCTAACATGGAGTGCGTGTACTAGCAAGCTAACCTTAAAAAAAAAAAAAAAGTGATTTAAAATAAATCGGTATATTTCATTTATTTTGCCAGCTTATTTTAATGAATTGTCTAAAAAATGAATTGCCAGTTATGAATTGGGCCCATAATGGTTATATACAATCCAATCCGTTCATATTTCTCTTATCATAGGGATAAAGCTACTTTCTAAATCAAACTATTATAAAACTCAGGTGGGCTAGGAAATATGAATTTAAAGGTTTTAGGCAGATTTCCCACTGTTTCCAAAGTTAAGACCCATCTGAGTTTTGGGTCAGTATGATGAACGGCATTAGGGCCTAAGATGGTGCGGATCGCCTGATGGACGGTGTGGATCTCATCCACATGAAGTCATCCATCCACGTCAGTGAATGATCACTCCTCGCATAGTCCCGCAAGCGTTTTAGAAATAAAAGGCCGTAGGAGCTGGCGGTCATTTTCTACATTTCTGGGGATAATTTGGTAATTTAGACTTCCTTATCATCCCTTGTCCGAGTTTAAGTTGGAGCTGAAAAAAAACCGACGCCATTTCCGAATTCCGAAACCTTCAAATATCAGAAGAAGGAGAGGAAAATATCGTTTTCGATTCAAATTCTCCCTCGTGAAAGGTACGATAATTCCGATTTCTCAATTGATGATTTTCATGTGCTTCTCTGTAAATAGAAACGATCTCGAATCCGATTTCTCGGCTGCGAAAGTCGGTTTTTCTGAAGTGAAAAGATCGCAATCGATCGAAATTGCGATTTGTGAGCTTTTCCTGTAATTTATAATATTCATCTTCTTTCTTTTATCTTTTTGGTTTTGATTACGTATTTTTAGTCATCTCGGAGCACTGTAAGTTGTAGTGCTTGTATGGACACGTGGACGGTCCAAGTAATTGATCTGGATTGTCCGTTCGACGATTGATATTCACGTTTCGGATACAGTTACAATCAAAACTCGCTTGGATCAAGCTTGATCTACTACCGTCGGATGTATCCCTGTAGATTATATGGACATAATCAAGGGTCCAGATTGGAGATATGTGAATATTTTTACTGCACAAACGGATGTTTGTGTCGAGCGAAAAGACATCATTCCTTTTAAGGGGCTGTTTGGATACACCAACGGCGTTTAAGTTGAAAAAATGGTCAATTTAAGTCTTTTTAACCATATTTAGTTAAGAACTGAAAAATGGAAAAGTCTTTCCATTATAAATGCGTTTGGTTGCACCAAATATCAGGAAATTTTATGAGTTTCGCACCAGATTACACTGATTAATCGTGATATTTCGAGCAACCAAACATACCCAAACTAAAAACCGCTTCATTTTATTTATTTTATTTATTAAATTAACTTTCCTAGGCATTTTTAGGATGGATGAGCAATGATTGCTAGGCAATCTCCGTTGTATTCCATGGACGTGATTAGGCATTATCTCTAGAGCTGTACACGAGCAGAGTTAGCTCGTAACTCGCTCAACTCGACTCAGCTCGAAATTACTCGACTCAGCTCGAAATGAGTTTGAGCCGAGTACCATCCCAGCGCCCGATCAAAAAAAATAAAAATAAAAATTCTAACCCTTCAAAAAAAAAAAAAACCCTCCCCCTCTTTCAGCCATCCCATCAGCCATCCGGCCCATTCTAGTGCTCGTTCCCTTCTTGTGCGGCCCATCCGCAGGGCAATCTAGGGTTGTCCCATCCACGCCGACACACAAGATGACCGTGATCAGCATTCGGACAACGTCATCCGTTCACTTCATCTGTTGCCATAGAGACCCCTTTTTACCCTTCGCTCCATTCAAATTCACATGGCTCCCATCTTCCCTAAAAACCCAGTTCATCTTCATCGCTTGTGCTGTTATGATTTGCAGCAACAACACCACTACTAATGCCCTTCCCTTTACCACAATTCACAGAAATGCCCTTCAAGGCGATCGTGTGGTCAGTTTCAAGACCCGTTGTCATTCCCATCATATGTACCTGACGGGATAGATGGTGCTGGGGTGGATTCCAATGAAATGAAGGGTTCAGATCTACTCGAACTCGGCTCGAAACCGACTCGAAAACTCTACTTGAACTCAACTCGAACTCAGACGAGCTGAACAAAAGCTGCTGTTCTGAGCTCGGAGGCCAAGCCGAGCCGAGCACAAGCTGGAACTCCAGCAGTCTGAGTTGAGCACGAGCTGGGCAATAATCGGCTCGGCTTGACTCATGTACACCTCTAATTATGTCTATTTGAATTGGGCAGCTGGGCAATAATCGGCTCGGCTTGACTCATGTACACCTCTAATTATGTCTATTTGAATTGGGCAGATTTCATTGAATGACAGTTGTTAACGTGGAAAATATGTTTAAAAGTTGTTCGGTGGAGCATGTATTTACTGGGCCCATCTAGCCATTTAATCAAATCTTACTTTACCATAATCGAAGAGCAAGATTAAAGTACTTAAATTGGAATTACATTGCAATAGGGATCAATGACGTATGAACATGACCTAATGTACGGTTCAAATTGCTTGATTGCAATGTTCAGCTAACTGGATACAATTATTAGCCCCGTAAATTGTGGACCGCTGTATCATATCCGACTTGGGTATACTTGATCATTTTCTTGGGGGTGGATACTCTACAAACACTGTAGAGCAAAGGTAAGGTGCAACGATCTTATTCACCTGTTTGGAAGGGGTATTAACATCCTGAAGACTTATCCACCCACGTGTGGATACTAATCAATTGTCCATGTGGGTCCACACCATGATGTCTGGATTCCATCCTACCCGAGTATCAAGTGAGTGTGCGTTGACGAAGAGATGCCCAAAAATCAGGTCTAGAAAAGAATTACGTGGGCCACACTCTTAGAAAGCAATAGACAACCACCCAAAAAAAAATAATTCAAATTCACGTGGTCCTGCATGATATTGGACTGTTTTTATTTTTGAGGTGTCCCGCTTTCATGATGGCATAAACTTTTTGGATAGGTTGGGTTTTTGTATACAATCCATATGTAATTTTCTGTGGTGTGGTCCATTTGAGCTTTGTATATGCTTCAATTTTGAGCTCATGCGTTGAAATGAACTGGTAAAATTGATGGACGGCATGGATAAAACACATGCATCATGGTGGGACCCAAAGAATCCTGACACCATGTAGCTACGTGGTGTAGGGGTCACAACGCAGTCCATGTCCCATGCGTCCCTGTTGGATGCAGCATGGCCCAGTGTTCCGGACCATTGATCTGGTAGTGCGCCAGGTAACTGGGCCACATCACAAAAAGAAAGGGAGATTAGGTCTTGGTAACCTATCAGTAGAGCAGTAGAGCAGGGCATCGAGTCGAGTCGGACCTAGTTAGGGCTGACTTGACTCGATTCGGTTTTTAAATATGCCTGACCTGAACTCGATCGACCTGACTGGGTATAAGTCCAACATGCCTGTCTATCCAAGTCCGGTATGCCCTGGACTGATCCGGATTGAGTCCGAACCGGTCAAAAGTACCGAGTCGAGTTGAGTTGGCACCGAGTCGGATCAAGGAAGGGAGGGAGGGAGTGGAGAGGAGAGGGAGAGAGGAGGAGGAGGGTGGTGATGAAGGTGGGTAGCTGCCGGATTTGGAAGAGGAGGAGGATGAGGGAGGGAGAAAGAGAGTTTGGGTTCAGATCGAGGTTGGGTGCGTTGGCTAGATTTAGAGATAAACTAGGGCTTACACACTCGCAGGCACACACACATACACACCGAATCAGAGTCGAGTCGAGTGTAACGGAGATGGGTCGAGTTTCGGGTAACTCAGACTTGACTCTGTTCGAGTTCAGATTCGTCGAAGCCTACTCGGTTCGAACTGGCTCATGCATTCGGTTGGGATCGAGTCGGGTCCAAACGAGTCGGACCAGTAGAGTTGAGTCATCCCGTGCCCAGTTGTACTTATTAGTGGCCTGGATTAGAAAAAACTCAAGTGGGCCTGACCATAGGGAATAGTGTAAAACCATGCATGCCTAAAACCGTCAGAATTCACCCTGTGTTGAGATTTCAAAAGTCCCGATCTTTGGGCCCTCACTGCATCCAGTCAGGAGGCATTAGATGAATGAACTGGATGTCAGCTACACACCACGGTGGACCCACACAATATTTGAAAGGTTTTAATGGTGACCGTCCCCATGCCAACTATTCCCTGTGGTGTGGCCCACCTGAGTTTTGGATCAACCTGCCTTTTGGAATCAAAGCCGAAAACAAGGTGCCGGATTTGATGGACGGGTTAGATCTGATGCATATCAAGTCCTATACCTACTTGAGCCACGCCAGCATTCTCTTTCCCGCCAACTTATCAAGTGTGTAGAACATCCAAGCCGTACAAAATATGGGCCACACCAACAAAATAATCAGGAACGAAAACCAGGATTTTCCACCTATGACTCTTGACTGGATTGGTCCAATTTTCTCCAGTGGCAATCTTTGTGGTGTGACCCACCTTTTGTACGGCGTGGATTTCTACGTACTCGTGCGGTTGTATTGTTCAACGTTATATAGGAGCATTTCTAAATGATTTTAATTTTAGCTTATTTTTAATAGTGATTATCTTGGCTTAATTGCTATTATATGTTGCTAATGATGCAATTGATTTCTTTTTAGGCGGGAAGGGTTCGAAAGGGAAAAGAAATGCCTTCAGCAATAAAAGGTATTTTTATACGGCATACGCCGGATGTCTACATACAGAGACTGTTGAAGGAGAAATACGTAGACGAGGTTGGGCTCATTAGAGAAGGCCGCTTCTCCGTTGGCCTCCGTCCGCTCGGCTCATGCTCGTGTAAGACTCGTATCCGAGCCGTGCGAAGTGGACAAGAACCGCTAGCTCGGAGCCCGAACACCTCCCCGTTGCGTGCTGTGGTCAGCCCCATGCCCACCACAAAAAAGGTAAGTAACTTTTTTGACTTGTTAGCGAGCCCTGTATATATGTACACGTAGCATACACGTATGAGATCTGGGTCGTTCATCTATTCTGTGCAAATGGGTCAGATCGGGTAGAAGTAGTGGTGGACCAAAATATGATAGAATTTTAGATCTGCGCATAGCCGATCATATCAGATGTTGGATTTACACACAATTCATTATGTGGTCCTACAAATAATCTTCCGTAACATCCAATTAGTGGTGGCTATCAACTAACGGTGCATATTCTATATGTTAAAACCACATGTTAAATAGTTTACTTAATGTGATGTTTTTATATGCTGCTTTGACAATGGGGGCAGATTGGGTACTACTAGAGCATTGAGTTGAATCCAAACGGGTTAGGGTTGACCTGACTTGACCTAGTTTTGAAATAGACCTTACCCGAACTTGATCCCACTCGGTCTTGAGTCCAGCATGCCTAACTCCATTCGAATATGAACCTAACATGGACTAATTTGGACCAAGTCCGGCCGACCCGGTCACTAGTACCACATCGGATTGAGTTAGGTCAAGTGCAGCGGGTATCCGCAGACTGAAATCACAACTCAGAAACTAAGTGCACCGGCCAGAATTGCAGCCACTCCATCAGCTACATGGCATCTTAGACTTGAAAAGTCAAATATAGGTTTTTATATATATATATATATATATATATATATATATATATATATATATATATATATATATATATATATATATATATATATATATAGAAATGCTCACACACAACTAGTTGGACCGTGAGTTTTGGTCCAACTAGCTGTGCATTAAATGTCGAAATTCATATTTTCATACACATGTAATGCACCACATGTGAAGATATGTGACACTGAGTTCTACATTAATATGTTAGGAATTATGTGTCATAAATCCAAGTCATTTATTAAATAAAGCACACTAATGAAATTTTATGTACTGAAAGTTAGTAAATTGTCGTCACCACTAAAACCACACATGTAACTTGAATCTAGACTGTTTGAGTAGATTTCTAACAGTTCACTTTTCTTATAGATGACATCATGCTATCGATAAAAAAAAATTTATTTTTTCCCATATACTTACAACGGACCCTACCCAATTAACGGACCGGATTTGTAAGATACATTGCGCATTACCCAAGTATATCATGGTGTACACCTTCTGCAGTGGTCCTTTATAAACATTCCCCCTCCTCTTTTCTCTCTCCTCATTTAAACTATTTCTCAATTCCCTGTACGTTTGGAAAGGAGTCATAGGCGGATCCACATGTTGAGTGTCACTAAGTTATGTGGGCCCCACCATGATATATGCGTTGTATCCATACCACACATCTATTTGGAGAGATCATTTTAGGGCATGATCAAAAGAATGAGGTAGATCCAAAACTAGAGTGGACCCCACCACAGAAAACAGTGGGGAGAGTGATGCCTACCGTTGAAACCTTCTCAAGGTCCACCATGATATTTATTTGAGATCCAACCTGTTCACAATATAACATAAACATTAAAGAAGGGAAAACACAAATATCAGCTCGATGGAGAACTTTTGTGGCCCTTAGAAGTTTTTAATGGTGGGCGTGACCCTCTCCACTGTTTTATGTGGTGGGGTCCATTCCAGCTTTGGATCTTACTTATTCTTTGGCTCATGCCATAAAATAATCTCTCCAAATGGATGGACAGTGTGCATACAAAACATACATCATGGTGGGACCCTAAGAACTAGGTGACGTCACTTTAGTGCCATGAAAGACTTAATGGTTTGGCGGATTTCCTACAAAAGGCTTTCCCAGGAACTTCCTGCGCTGGGAACCAGGTGGGGCCCACTGTGATGTTTGTGAGAAATCCTCCCCTTCCATTCGTTTTTTGAGTTCATTTCAGGACATGTTGGCAAAAATGAACCGTATCGGAAGCTCAAGTGGACCGTACTAAAGGAAAATGTGGTTAGGGAAATTCCTACCGTTAAAACCTACCTGGGTTCGACAGTGATGTTTACAAGCCATCCATACCGTTAATAACTTCATTCTTACTGGGATGAACTGAAATCACAAATATTAGCATGATTCAAAACTTTTGCGGCCTACGAATATTTCAACTGTGGATGTTTAATTATCACGTTTTCAGCCCACTTGAGCCCCGAAAATGGTTCATTTTTGGCTTCATGCCCTTAATTGAACTTAAAAAACGGATGAACGGGTAGGATTTCTCACAAACATCACAGTGGGCCTCACCTGGGTTCGCAGCGTAGGAACTTCTTCCGTTCCTATTTTGCAGGAAATCCGCTTGGACGCGGATTTGCTTCTTACAGGTTGAGTAGCCGACACTTGAAGTGACGTCACCTAGTTCTTAGGGTCCCACCATGATGTAAATTTTGTATCCACACCGTCCATCCATTTGGAGAGATTATTTTATGGCATGAGCGAAAGAATGAGTCAAATCCAAGTCTGGAATGGACCCGACCATAGAAAACAGTGGAGAGGGTGACGCCCACTGTCAAAATTTTCTAAGGGCCACAAAAGTTCTCGATCAAGCTGATATTTGTGTTTTCCCTTCTTTAATGTCTATGTTATATTGTGAACAGGTTGGATCTCAAATAAATATCATGGTGGACCTTAGGAAGGTTTGAACGGTAGGCGTCACTCTCCCCACTGTTTTCTGTGGTGGGGTCCACTCCAGTTTTGGATTTGCCTCGTTCTTTTAATCATGCCCTAAAAGGATCTCTCCAAATAGATGTGTGGTATGGATACAACCATATATCATGGTAGGCCCACATAACTTAGTGACACTCAACATGTGGATCCGCTTATGACTCCTTTCCAAACGCACAGGGAACGGAGAGCATTAAATAAGAAAAATATAGTTTAAATGAGGAGAGAGAAAAAAGGGGTGGGAATGTTTACAAGGGACCACTAAAGAAGGTGTAAACACATAATATACTTGGGTGATACGCAGTGTATCTTGCAAATCTGGTCCATTAACTAGGTAGGGTCCGTTGTAAGTATATGGTAAAAAACAATTTTTTTTTTCGATAGCATGATATCATCTATAAGAAAAGTGAACTGTTAGAAATCTACTCTAACAGTCTAGATTCAGGTTACATGTGTGGTTTTACTGGTGATGACAATTTACTAACTTTCAGTACATCAAATTTCATTAGCACGCTCTATTTGATAAATAGCTTGGATTTATGACACATAATTCCCAACATATTAATGTAAAACTCAGTGTCACATATCCTCACATGTGATGCATTACATGTGTATGAAAATAGGAATTTTGACATCTAATACACAGTTAGTTGGACCAAAACTCATGGTCCAACTAGTTGTGTGTGAGCATCTCTCATATATATATATATATATATATATATATATATATATATATATATATATATATATATATAGAGAGAGAGAGAGAGAGAGAGAGAGAGAGAGAGAGAGTTCATGCTCCCCTACGCGGGTGCACACCTTGGCACACGTGTCATGGGTGTCTAACGTGATACGGAATCACATGAAACCCCATGTGACAAATTTTCACCCCGATTTAACATTCTGGCCATAGCAAAGAGAAATGTAAATCAAGGGAGGAAACTGTTTTCATTTTTCATGGCTCATCAAAGTTTTAGATCAATGTAAAACTTGGGCCCGGGGGATTTCACGAGGTGTTGCTTCACATGAATGGTTCAGATTTTAGATTCCCATCACGTATGATGGGTTCTCAAAAAAGTTGGTACACGAACTATATATATATATATATATATATATATATATATATATATTATAGGAATATCCGAGCCGACTACAATCGGAGAGATCGACGATCCGCTAGTCCGGGTGGAGAGTCCGAGCCTCGGCATAATACTAGGAAGGTGGGTTAAGATGGGTGAAGCTCCCATTCTTGACCAAGGGCAGTCGGAAGGGAAAACATTTAAGTTGTACGATCAACTCCGAACGAACATCCATCATAATACCGAGAATGGCTGGCTGCATTACTTACGAACGGATCAAGATTCGGCTCGGGATTGGCACAGTCAATCATCAACTCGGAGCGATGCCGTTATCCTCGGTCTGGCCGAGCCGAGACATCTCCGAGGATAAAGGTTTTCGAGCGCTAAGTGGGGAAACTGCCATATATGGACGTGTCCTATTATCTCGTCCGTGGATATGCACGCTGTAACACATGATCTCCGGATTCTGGGCAATATCTCCATGATTTGTAAGTCACACTGATCGTGCCGAGATTATCAAATGCGAATCAAGCGATGAAGAGGTATAAATATCACATCGTCCCATGACAACAGGTACGCAACATCTGGCACTCTTCCTTTCCTCCCAAATTTAGACCCAGATTCTATTGTCCTGACTTAGGCATCGGAGGGTCCCCCGGCTTAGCCAGGGTCTCCATTGCTCACGGTTTACGTGCAGGGAACCAGGTCCGTCACCTATTCGGAATATGTGAAGAGGGGAAGAGAGCTGACCAGATTTTGACCTCAACATTTTTGGCGCCGTCTGTGGGAACGTGATACAAAAAGTCAAGTTCCTGTTCTTGAAAGCTATGGGTAGAGGGAAGAAGAAGACAGTGGTGATGGAACCGGAGCGGACCCGCTCTTCGTCATCACTCCATGCGGAATCTGCTCCGGGCCCTTCCCAGCGTTCTCGTAATCGTTCCAGCAAATACCGCGCCTTACAAGGTGAAGTACAGGCCTTGCGCTATGAGGTGGAACGGATGAGACATGAGCGCGAGTCCCAGCAACAACCCGAGCAGTGAAGTCCAGTACCAGAAGCTGTCGGGCCAGTTGTTCAAGCCCATTCAGCGACGAGAAGTGCAAGGCATGGGACATCTCCGCAGCGATCTACCCGAGCACCAGTTTCGGCTCAAAATCCTCCCCTAGCTCCAGTGCGAGCCCCTACCAGGAATGTGACGACTCGGGCCCCGACGGATGTCCCAGCCGCTTCGGCTCTGGCTCCAATGGACCTTCGTCACACCCTAGAGAGGAGAAGGGAAAGGAGAACGCCCGAGCCGGAGAACACTTAGGAGGTAGTGGCGGAAAACAGGGATCCCTGGGAGTCACGATTCGCGATCCCGACTAACCAAGTTCGATGTTATGGAAGCAACAACGGACCATCATCAACCCCATTTGCTTTGTTGAAGCCATGATGGAAGAGGCAGAGCCTCCGTTCCTCGAAATCATGAGCAGTGATGCCTCGAGGAGATTTCGGTTCCTCTCGTCATCCGGTACTCAGGGTCAGGTGACCCATCCCGAACACGTGGAAGCTTATCGTTCGTGGATGCGGTCTGACTGCGCAATCGATGCAATGATGTGCAGAGGATTCTCGATTACTCTGGCTGAATCCGTTCGGAATTGGTATCGGCAACTCAAGCCTGGATCCATATGTTCATTCGAAGAACTGGCTCGGTCATTCCTTACCCAGTTCATAAGCGGTAAGAGAAGCCGAAAACCCAATACCCATCTGCTTACCATCAAACAAGGTCCGAAAGAGTCCTTGAAGGATTACATTGCTCGATTCAACGAGGAAGCACTGCAGGTGGAAGACTATGACGACAAGATGGCTCTCGCGGCAGTATGTAGGCGCTTGAGGGAAGGAGGTTCGCCTTCTCTATAGGAAAGAACCCGGCGAAGACGTTAGCCGAGCTCATTGCTAGAGCCCAGAAATATGTCCATGCTGAGGAGTTCTCTGCTACTCGCAAGAATATCCAAATAACCGAGCCGAACGGGAAAGGAAAGAGGCCAAGGAACGAGGAACCCCAAGCCCCGAGGAAAAACTCGGATGATCATTCTTCTCGTGATCGCCGACCGAAGCAGAGCGGCCCGAGAGGGAGATTCCGTTCCTACACACCTCTCAACACTACCGCCGAGCAGATCTTACTGGATATTCGCAGCGAGAAACTTCTCAACTGGCCAGTCTGCATGCGGGCAGACCCAGAACTTCGTGACGGGCGCAAATATTGCCGCTTCCATCGAGATCATGGCCACAATACCGATGAGTGTGTAGATCTCAAGGATGAGATTGAATCCCTCATTCGGAAGGGGCACTTACATCGGTACACCAAGCAAGAGAAAACTACTCGGAAAGAGGAGCGAGTACGAGAACGCCCCAAAAATTTACCCGAAGAACCTGCGGAGATCCGCACCATCTTCGGAGGTACATCAGGCGGAGGAGACTCAAACAGAGCCCGAAAAGCTCATTCCCGAAGGAGCCCAGAGCATTACATCAATCTTACCGAGCGGCCTAACAAAGAACCACGAGTCAGTCCCTGTAGCCTCACCTTCACAGAAGATGACGCTCGGGGGATCCAACATCCACACGATGACGCCTTGGTGGTCACTATGACCATAGCCAATCATAAGGTGTACCGGGTTCTCGTTGACACTGGAAGTTCAGCCGACGTGATCTACTCTGAGGCCTTCGGAAGGATGGGGATTCCATAGTCTCGTCTCAGGCCTGTGAAGACCCCCTTACACGGCTTTGCCGGAGAAAGAGTAATCTTTGAAGGAGCTATTTCCCTCCCAATGACTGCGGGAGAGGGGCAACATCAAGTCACCATGATGGTGGACTTCCTTGTTGTCAATGTACTATCAGTACATAATGTGATTATGGGCAGGCCCTCCCTCAATGCAATGCGGGTGGTCGTATCTACTTATTACCTGATGATGAAATTTCCCGCCGAAGGCGGAACAGGTTACCTCCGAGGCGATCAACGCGAGGCTCGGAGATGTTATGCCATTGCGGTTCAAAAAGGGTCTGTAAAGCAATCACTCACTATCAACGTCTTGGACCCGCGCGAACCTACCGAGAATAAGCCAATTGAAGATTTGAAGAAGGTACCGCTTGACGAAGCCGATCCTAGCAAGACGGTTCAGTTCGGAACATCACTCAGGCCTGAGCAACGCTCCGAGCTGTTAACTTTCCTGCGACGACACAGGGACGTATTCGTCTGGTCGCACGCGGATATGCCAGGAATCTCTCCAGACGTTTTGGTCCATCGGTTGAACGTAGATCCAGACCACAAGCCTGTGAAGCAAAAGAGGAGACCGTTTGACGCCGAGCGATGTGAAGCCATTGCGGAAGAAGTCTCAGTCCTGTCGGACGCCGGCTTCATAGAAGAAGTATATTATCTAGAGTGGATCGCGAACGTGGTGTTGGTCAAGAAGGCAAATGACAAATGGAGAGTTTGCGTGGCCTACTCAGACCTGAACAAAGCATGTCCGAAAGACAGTTTCCCATTGCCTCAGATCGATCAATTAGTAGACAGTACAGCAGGACACGAACTACTTTCCTTCTTGGACGCCTACTATGGTTACAATCAGATCGCGATGCATCCCCTAGATAGGCAGAAGACTACCTTTGTCACAGATAGGGGGCTCTACTGTTACCGGGTCATGCCATTTGGCCTGAAAAACCCTGGGGCCATATACCAGAGGCTAGTCAACCAGATGTTCGCAAGACAGATCGGGCGCACGATGGAAGTTTACGTCGATGACATGTTGGTAAAAAGTGTCAAGGCATCCGATCATTTAGCGGACCTCAGAGAAACCTTCGCAGTCCTCCAAGAATATCAAATGAAGCTGAACCCAGCCAAGTGCGCTTTCGGAGTCAGTTCAGGAAGATTCCTTGGATTCCACGTCAGCCAGAGAGGTATCGAAGCCAACCCCGATAAGATTAAAGCACTCCTCGACGTGAGTTCGGCTCAGACTGTCAAGGAAATACAATGCCTCACTGGACGTGTAGCAGCGCTCGGACGCTTCATATCCCGAGCCACTGATAAATGCCTCCCATTCTTTCAGCAATTGAAGGGTCATAAGAAGGCCGAGTGGACGCCTGAATGTGAGCAAGCTTTCCAAAGCGGTGAAACAATATCTCTGGCTCTCACCACCTGCTATCAAAACCGAAAGAAGGCGAATCTTTGTTCTTATACCTCGCAGTCTCAGCCTCAGCAATCAGCTCGGCCCTGATCAGGGAAGTGGGGAATAAACAGCATCCAGTATACTATGTGAGCAAAGCCATGGTACCAGTAGAAATGAGATACCCCGCTCTGGAGAAGCTTGCACTCGGCTTAGTCGTTTCGGCTCGGAGGTTGCGTCCATATTTCCAAGCTCATTCGATCATCGTGTTAACCGACTCCCCCCTCAGACAGATTCTCCAAAAGCCAGAGGTCTCGGGACGGTTGACCAAATTGGCGATCAAACTTGGAGAATTTGACATTACTTTCCGGCCAAGGACAGTAAAGAAAGGTCAAGCAGTGGCTGATTTCATCGCAGAATTCACTTTTCTAGGTGAAGGGAAGATCAACAACGAGGTCGAGATGACCCCGCATGATCTCCCAAACAGCTCACAGGGCATTCCAGAAGCCGGATGGGTCCTCTACGTGGACAGATCATCTAACTCAAAACGAGCCGGGGCATGGATCGTCTTGATCGCCCCTGACTCTACAATTGTCCAGTATGCCATCCGACTTGGCTTCAAAGCTTCCAACAATGAGGCGGAGTATGAGGCACTATTAGCTGGGCTCAGATTGGCCGCCAGCCTCGGGGTCCAATCTATACAAGTTCGATGCGACTCTCAGCTGGTCGTGAATCATATCTCCGCCGATTATGAAGCCAAAGAAAATAGAATGATTGCTTACCTAGACGAGGCCAAAAAGCTGATCGAGAAATTTTGGAATTGTACGATCCACCGGATTCAGAGACGAGAAAATACATGGTGGCCATACCGGCTAAGTTGGCGTCGGCCGCAGAGGGAAAGATTCCGCGGATCATTCCGGTAGAGTTCATTGAACATCCCAGCATTGATCGAATAAAGAGAAAGACGGTTAATCCGGTGAATAACAGCCCGAGTTGGATGGACCCAATCTTTGGCTACCTCGAATCAGGGGAGGTTCCCTCGGACAAACAAGAAGCTAGACGTCTGAGAGTCCGAGCAGCAAGATATGTTATTCTGAACGGAACTCTGTATAAGAAGGGGTATTCTCAGCCATATCTCAGGTGTCTTCGACCCGATGAAGCGGAATATGTTATCCGGGAGATTCACGAAGGGATCTGCGGAAACCATTCTGGCGGCCGAGCCCTGGCTCTAAAGGTGCTACGACAGGGATACTTCTGGCCGACCCTCAAAGAAGATGCCAAGAAGTATATTAGAAAATGTGACAAATGTCAGCGTTTTGCGGCCGTGCATAGGCAACCGGCAGAAGAAATGACTCCCATGAGCGGTCCATGACCTTTCGCTCAGTGGGGAATCGACATCATCGGCCCTCTGCCGACTGGAAAAGGACAAGTCAAATTTGCCATCGTCGCTGTCGATTACTTCACGAAGTGGGTTGAGGCCGAGCCCGTCGCAAAGATTACCGAACAGAAAATAATCGACTTCGTCTGGAAGAACATAGTCTGCAGATTTGGAATTCCGAATACAATCGTCTCAGACAATGGCCGGCAGTTCGACAATGACAACTTCAGAGGTATGTGCCGAGGGCTCGGTATCAGGAACGCTTATGCATCGCCTCGGCATCCACAGTCCAATGGGCAGGTGGAGGCAGTAAACAAGGTCATCAAGCATCACCTCAAGAAGAAACTGGAAAAAGCAAAGGGTAACTGGCCGGAAGAACTTCCATTCGTCCTCTGGGTGTACAGAACCATAGCTCAATCTTCCACTGGAGAAACTTCATTCTCTCTTTCCTATGGGTCGGAGGCAATAGTGCCCGTTGAAGTTGGCCTCCATACGGCTCGAGTGGAAAATTACCATGAGAATCAAAATGGCGAGCAAATCGCAGCCAATTTGGATCTTCTTGAAGAAATTCGAGAAGTTTCGAAGCTCCGCGCCGCTGCCCGACATCAACAAGTAGCCAGATTCTACAATTCTAAAGTGAAGGTTAGACGATTCCGGCCAGGGGATTTGGTTTTTCGACGAGTCTTTCAGAATACGGCCGAGCCGGGAACCGGAGCACTCGGACCTAACTGGGAAGGACCATACCGAGTGGTCCAATCGACTAAGTCCGGATCCTACCACTTGGAGGATCTCGAAAGCCGTCAACTCCCCCACCCGTGGAATGCTGAACATCTGAAAATTTACTATCCTTAATGAGGCGCTCCGAGCAGCCTACTGACCTTTGAGGTTATTCAATAAATGTACGCCCCCGAGCGACCAGCCTTTAAGGCTACGAATAAAAACACATCTGATCGGCTTATTCTTGTCATCAACAAAGATTAAACGGACTAAATTCTACGAAGGCATCTCCTCCTAACCGAGGAGAAAAAGCCACGAGGCGATCTGACTCCCTAGTAAGGAAGTCGGACCAATTTCTACAAAGGCATCCCCCCTTAACCGGGAGGACAAAGCCAATGGGTAACCTGACTCCCCAGTAAGGGAGTCGGTCCCACCTACACGGAAGGCCCTTCGCTGAAAGCAAAATGAGTTGATCCTTTTAAAGATCAGACTGAGGCCCAAACAACATCCGAACGAATCAAGGACTCGGTTCGATTGCATAATCAAGTAAGCAAGTACATCAGTCATACGAAAGAACGACTGATAAAAAAGGGAGGTGATCCAAAATTGGTTCTTTCATTAAATGCTCTAAATGCGAAGTACATAGTAAAAAAAAGTACGAATAAAAGAAGCGGAGTCTTCAAGAGGTCGGAGGAGCTTGGGAACCGGGGGCTTGATCCTGGCTGGTCGCCTCGGCAGCAGTATCAACAGGGTCCTCAAGCAGGAGGGGATCGAGGTTAAGGTCCGGGTACAACTTCTGGACCTCGACAAGGCATTCGTCAAAACCACGGTCATAAAACTTGGCGGCCTTGTCATCCCTCCCCTTCGAGGTCTTGTACGAATCTATTGCCACAGCAACTGCCGCTGCCAAGGAGGCCTCAGCCTCGGCCCTCTGAGTCTCTAGAGCCGTGGTGACGGCTTTGCTTTTCTCTTCTGCAGCTTCGACCTTGATCTTCTCCAGGTCCTCGCTCAATCAGACAGTCTTCTCAGCCAGGGTGTCAGCGCGGGCCCTGGCACGATCCAGCTCGGCTACTGCTGCATCATGTCGTGCCTCAAGGTCCTTCGTGACCCTTTGAAGCTGGAGTAGTTCAGACCTGCTACCTTCGAGCCGATGACACAGATCACTCCGCTCCAGCTGAAGGATAGAAGCCTTGTCCTGTAAGACTCCTGCTTCCGCCCTGAGAACCTCCGTCTCCGCCCGGAGGGCTCCCACCTCGCTCCTGAGAGTTTCGACTTCAGCGTCAATTTTTCGACGCTCTCGGACCCTCTCCCAGCATAGGAGGATCCTCGGAACAGACTGATCCAAGGCAAGAAAATGAGGAAAAAATAACAATACAAAAACAGCTACAACTTTTTCAAGGGAAGAGGCAGGAAGTACCTGGTAGAAGACTCCAGCCAAGTTTTCCAAGAAGCAGTCGTCCGGTTTATCAAGAAGGCGCGAAATAGATTCCTCCGTAACATGTTTCGCCGCCCAATCTGTCAAACAAGACATGTGATAACGGCTCGAACCCTCCTCCGCTCGTGCCAACTTGAGTCGAGCCGTCGCCTCCTCGCCTGTCGTCCGACTACCGGAAGGTTGAGCCTCACCCTCGGCATCGCGTCTGACCTCCCCTCATTACCCGGTTGGGTAATCATGGCGTCGGCCATCCGAACGGCTTCCTCCCTCTCGGAAGATGATGCAACAACTATCAACGGAGGATTGAACCGAGCTCCCTCGGTGGGGGGAACGGCGATGGATGGAGGGGGGGTTGCCCCTATTGCTGAAACGGGGGCGAGGTTAGGGCCGCCCAAAGGTACGACCATATCAACACCTACCAGGGGCACCGTGGTTGCACCCGGTAGTATTGGAATTGGGGACATAATTGCAGATGCAGATGGTCCCTCAACCGAAGGTGCTGCGGCAGGAAATGGAGCTGTATCCCGAACTAAGATATTCGGGATAGGGGGGAAGGTGCCGCCCTCCGAGCCGCGACCCCTGAGGCAGAACGTGAAGGACGAACTCCTTGAACGACCTTCTTCCTCCGAACTACCTTCGTCGGGGGCTCGGCTCTCAGCATCTCCTCTGCAGTCAGCGCAGCTTTTCTCCTCCGAGAGCCAGATGCCTCGGCCATGCCTGTGCAGGAGAATAATAAGAATAGCGTTACCTCGGACTAATAAAAATACACTGGCTGAAAACAAGAATACTCACTGAGCGAAGTAGGGAGCGGCCTCGTCTTGCAAAGCCCCGATCGGTGAAGGTTAGCAGCCGTGATCAGATCGACCCGGCGGCCGACGCTCCTCCGAATATGTCCTCGCCTTGGCTATCTGGTTCCTTTGGTCCGAGGTAATGAAGGGCACACACCTCGCGAAACCTGCAAAATATAAAGAAATTCTTTTCTAAGCATAGCTGAAGCAAAATGCAATGTGTAAAAAAAAATCTCGGTCCGACCTGGCATTGTGAAGCGGGTGGGAACCTGAGTCGACAGAGCCTCAATCTCCGCTGCCGACGCCTCCCTTTCGCCCGCGGCCCAAAATCACTTGTTCTTCCAGTCCTTATTTGAGGACGGAAGACCCAAGACGAGCCCTGACCCCTTGCTACCTCTGGTCGCGAAGTAGTACCATGGATCTTTGCCTTCGTGCTTGACCAGGTACAGGCTCATAAGCTCGGCGGGTGTTAACTCCGAGTTCCCGACTTGGTGCCAGATGATGTAAGCGGAAATCAACACCCTCCAAGCGTTAGGCACAAGTTGCCCAGGCGCGAGCCCTAAGTAAGCGGTCAGAGCTCGGATGAAGGGGTGCATCGGGAGGCAGAGCCCGCACAGTAGGCCGCATAAAAATATGGCTATCTCCCCGACCGCAGGATTGCCAGCAGCATCAGTGGGCTCTGATCCGAACGGAGCGTGGTATGTCAAACTCCGTACGGATCCATTCAATTTAAGACTCCGTTATTACGGAGCCCCCTGGAACCAATTTCGACGCCAGTCCACCAGGAGGCATCTCTGGGACATCGGCGGCCTGCTACGTGACTGCGGGGGCTCGTGTTGTCCCTTTCTTCGGCCTTCTTGGCGACTGGCGAGTCCGAGTTCTTTGCCACCGCATGCGCTTCGGGGAGAGGATATAAAGGCACAGCTTCGAAGGGACCTTCAGAGGCCTCTCTTCCATTATCGGAACTCCCCGACTCGGAGTCATCATTGTAGCCTCTAGCCGTTTCCATATCGGAAGACATCTCGAAACAGTGGTGTTGAGAATTGAACTCACCAGACAATCGCCGGAGATTGCTTCAGCGAGTTTAAAAACTATGTCGGAAATTACTTCTGCCGGAAATCGCCTTCGCCGGAAATCGCCTCCTCCGATAAACAAATGCAAACGATAGAAGCTGAATGAAGACCCCGGATGGACCTTTTATAGACTGAGGAAACCCTGCATTAAATGGCCTGCAGTAATGGCTGCTTTGGAATCATTGTAGGCCGACTCCGAGTCCGACGTGGCATCATATTATTGGTCCAAGGCCTGTCAAAGGTAACGCCATCCGCCTTGGTTGTTGTGCATGGGATAATCAACACGACACCCGAGCGCAGAAAAGAGTGCTCGACACGACGCCCCGAGTGCACATGGTGATCATTCACAGGTTGGTGACGATTCGGAATTCCAACCGTCGCCACGTGTTCGCTCACGGTTAGCCCGAAGTCACTAAATCTCGAGGACGTGATGTTTCACATGAGAACTATAAACGCACCGAAGAGCCGAGGCGACTGATCTTCCAATTAATTACTCTCTGAGCTCATGAATGACCTCAGAGAGTAGGAGGCTTCTGTTATAGGAAGATCCGAGTCGACTACAATCGGAGAGATCGACAATCCGCTAGTCCGGGTGGAGAGTCCGAGCCTCGGCATAATACTAGGAAGGTGGGTTAAGATGGGCGAAGCTCCCATTCTTGACCAAGGGCAGTCGGAAGGGAAAACATTTAAGTTGTACGATCAACTCCGAACGAACATCCATCATAATATCGAGAATGGCTGGCTGCATTACTTACGAACGGATCAAGATTCGGCTCGGAATTGGCACAGTCAATCATCAGCTCGGAGCGATGCCGTCGTCCTCGGTCTGGCCGAGCCGAGACATCTCCGAGGATAAAGGTTTCGCGCGCTAAGTGGGGAAACTGCCATATATGGACGTGTCCTATTATCTCGTCCGTGGATACGCACGCCGTAACACATGATCTCCGGATTCTGGGCAATATCTCCATGATTTGTAAGTCACACTGATCGTGCCGAGATTATCGAATGCGAATCAAGCGATGAAGAGGTATAAATATCACATCGTCCCATGACAACAGGTACGCAACATCTGACACTCTCCCTTTCCTCCCCAATTTAGACCCAGATTCCATTGTCCTGACTTAGGCATCGGAGGGTCCCCCGGCTTAGCCAGGGTCTCCATTGCTCACGGTTTACGTGCAGGGAACTGAGTCCGTCACCTATTCGGAATATGTGAAGAGCGGAAGAGGGCTGACCAGATTTTGACCTCAACAATAAATATATATATATATATATATATATAGAGAGAGAGAGAGAGAGAGAGAGAGAGAGAGAGGTGTCAAATATCAAGTTGGATTTCGGGTCAAGCCAAGTCGAGTTAATGGGTGACCTGAACTCAACTTAGTTCGAGTTTGAATTGGACAAAGTCTACTGGTTCAGATCAACTCTTCCACTCAATTCAAGCCAAGTCGGGTTTGAACGAGTGGATCGAATCAAGTCGTCACGTGCTCAGCACTAGGTACTGCCACACGATCCCTATAGTTTGGAACGGACGGGGGGCTATGAGGGGCCACCATGATATATTGATTTTATCCACGCGGTCCATCCATTTTTTTTAAAATATCATTTTATGGTAAAAGAAAAAAAAGAGATGCAATTCCAAAGCTTAAGTGTACAACACAATGGGGATTAAATATTTGTTGTTGAAAACTCTATGGAGTACAAAAGTTTTGTTTTGGATCATCCCTTCATCTAGGCCTGTGTGAACTTATGATGGTAATTAACCATCACGGTCGACCCTAGGAAGGTTTCAACGGTGGGTGTCATTATCACCTCTGCTTCCTGTGGTGTGGTCCACTTGTGCCCTGGATCCGCCTCATTTTTGGGTTTGTAACCTAAAATGATATAGCAAAATGGATGGATGGTGTGGATAAAATGCACACATGAGGGTATGTGTCATTTTAGTGAGACTCAAATCGAATAATTTAAGAATCGAATAAAATGCACACATGAGGATATGTGTCATCACGGTCGACCCTAGGAAGGTTTCAACGGTGGGTGTTCAATTTAAGTTGATTTTGGGAGGACCCAAATCCGTTTCATTAGACTTGGACCCAGACCGGTCCATGAAATTAGATTTTTGACCCAGATCCATTAACTGTTGGTTCGGGATTAAAGACCCATCTGGTCAGGGCCATTTGCACGCCTATTACACTAGTTTGGATGATCCTATACTCTTGAATGTGGGCATTATGGATTTTAAGTTAGACTGTTGGAGGTTAACATTTTACAAGAAGTCCTCTGATCAGCGGCTAGGATCATCCGACAACGGTGATTTTAGAGGTATGCCTCATCTATGGTAGTACCCACAAGATGAATGGTCTAGATCTCATACGTACTAGCCTATGGTGTGCTTGAAGTCAGAAACGCTGGACTGGGACCATCGACGTGCATCACGATGATCCGAACCATTCATCCAGTGGGGCTCATTCCAATTTCCCATTTTCAAATGGAGTTGTCATTTGGCACCCCCTCTTATTGAGAAACCGCACATCATTTCTACTTTTGGTAATACCTTTTCACACGCAGAGAGTGTTTGCGTTCGGCAAAGGAAAGAGCGAGGGAAACAAGGGCATGAAGTCTTTGGTAAGCCACGTGGCCTTCTTTATTTTATTGTGGGTGTGCGTAATACGCACCATGCGTATTATAGACACTGTTATTGTATAACGCCTAATCCCTGCATGCATTCGTTGGGGTGGTGATGGATGTAGTTAGGTGGGAAGGGAGCAAACCTGGCAGAGATGGCGAGTATAGGGTTATCTGTGCCCCCCGGGCTCACGATATCAACAGAGGCGTGCCAAGAGTACCAGGAGAGCGGATGCAAGCTGCCAGATGGACTGTGGGAGGAGGTATTGGAAGGGTTACGGACGGTTGAGATGGAGATGGGAGCTCTCCTTGCGGATCCTTCCAAGCCGCTCCTCCTGTCCGTCCGTTCCGGTGCTGCTGTGAGTATAATTCTTATTCCCATAATCTTGCTAACATGCGCTGGTGGGGCTGCGGCGTATCATTTGTTTTTTTTTTTTTTTGAGGTGGTTAACGAGAACGGATTGGCTACTCCCCTGCCACTAGCCAATGGCTAGTGGTCGGTGCTCTGTGGACCCCACCATGATGTATGTGTTTCATCCATGCGGTCAAACTATTTTTCTAGATCATTTTATGGTATGTGACCAAAAATTAGATATATCCCAATCTCAAGTGACCACATTACAGGAAAAAGTGTTGATTGAACGTCGACCATTAAAAATTTTTTGGGGGCCATAGAAGTTTTGGATCAAACTGATATTTGGTTTTTCCCTTCATCTAGGTCTGTATGACCCAATCAACAGATTGGATGTTAAATAAACAGTACAGTGGGCCTTAGGAGGATTTTAATGGTGGATATCCAATCACTATTGTTTTCCTGTGGTGTGGTCCACTTGAGATTTATATCCCTCTCATTTTTGGGATCAAAATCTAAAATGATCTGTAAAAATGGATGAACGGCGTGATAAAAGACATACTTCATAGTGGGGCCCGCAGAGCACCGACCACTAGCCACCAGGGGGAGTAGCCAATCCGTTTCCGTGGTTAACACTCGCTGCACCTGCTACTGCGGCACGTGTGAGTGAGATCCTATTCCTAGCCCTTCATCTTTTCTGCCAACTTGTATGTGTGATCGGGTCTGGTCATCAGGCGGCCACAATTGTACGTAGGATGTAGGATGGAGACTGTTGGTCTTTTTTAATTTTTAAAACTCATGTGTGTTTTTGGGGACGCGGATTTCCTGCGAAAGCCTTTTCGCAGGAAGTACCTGCGCTGGACACCCAGCACCAAGTGAAAGATACCTCGTTTCAACACCAAGGTCTCGGTATCGATTGCTATCGATTCCTACTAGGGGTGGCTAACAGTGAAGTGTGAACTGACAGCGGGTGTACCAACAAGCTAAAAGTACCTGCGCTGGGAACCAGGTGGGGCCGACTGTAATGTTTGTGCCTTCCATTCGTTTTGTGAGTTCATTTCAGACATGATGCAAAAAATGAACCGTATCCAAAGCTTAAGTGGGCCGTACTAAAGGAAAATGTGGTTAAGGAAATTTCTACCGATGAAACGTACCTGGATTCAGCAGTGATGTTTACATGCCATCCATACCGTTGTTAACTTCATTATTATTGGGATGAACTGAAATCACAAATATTAGCAGGATTCAAAACACTTGTAGCCCACGAATATTTCAACTGTGTATGTTCAATTATCACTTTTTCGGCCCACTTGGGCTTTGGAAACGGTTCATTTTTGGTATCATGTCCTAAAATGAACTCACAAAACATATGGACGTGGAGGATTTCTCACAAAGATCACAGTGGGCCCCACCTGGGTTTCCAACGCAGGAACTTCCTAAGAAAGACTTTCGCAGGAAATCTGCGTCCCCAGGGGCCATTACCCGCTATTGGTCCATGCAAATCTAATAGGTACAAGCCCAGTCCTAGCTGGGTCAGGTTCATTGGGCTGGGTGGGTCCCACCCTGCCCATTGCTCATGTGAGCCCAGGGAGGGAACAATAGGGGTTATGGGGGAGGGGGATGCTCACCATAGGAGCTTCTGGTTGGAATGGTTGGAATGGTGGGGTCCATTTTATTGTGTATATGTATCATCCAATCCAACCCATTCATCGGTGCTGTCCACCAGGATGAAGGGACATGCCGAAAGTTAAGCCATTTCAAAATTTAGGTGGGCCATAACGAGTGAATATATCAGTTTTAGGCATGATTGCACATTGCTGCCCATGGTGTGGACCACCTGAGTTTTAGGTCAGGATGAAATTTTGAATGGACGGTGAACATGGGGAGATGCACCAGATGTATGGTTTGGATTCCACATTGACGTCATGAATCCCCCATACGCATTCAAACATATTGTAGTTACCATACTTTTGGATCCTGATATTGTAATTGTCTTTTGTACATGTGTGAACCACCTGATGCCTGGAGCAGTATGATTTTCAGGACATGTCTTTTGTGGGGCCATTTTGATGAACAGATTAGATCTTGTCCCTGTGCTAAATCAGCACGTGTGGGAAATGAGGATGGTAATAGATGGGTTCATAGGGTCTACTGCTGTCAGAAAATGTCAGTTTGGTGAGGATCTGGACCCCATATATGTGGGACCCATGGATTTTAGTGAACTTAAACTGTTGCTCTGATGGGTCGCACTTAGAAACAGGATGCCCCAAAAATTTCCCAGACAGTTTGATCCTAATCCTTTAGTAAGTGCAACACAAACAGACGACGATGAATAAATATACACCACATATAAGGGAAAAGACCAAAGATTGAATATATATAGTCTTCTGACTGAGATGATTTTATTGGATTTCCCATTATGTAATAGTAATGGTTGCTGTAATGGGCACCACTGTTACCATTATGATACGAGCTGTAACACCTGTTACAGCCCCCAGTAATGGCTGTTACGGTCTTCTTTTTTTTTTTTTTTCATGAAAAAAACCTGTATTAATCCTATAACGGATTGTTATGGGGCCGTTACAGCCGTTACGGAGGCGTAATGGGCCGTTTATGGGCCATTTTTACTGTAATGGCCATTACGGTTGTTACAACCCTGTAATTGGTAACAGTTGCCATTTTACTGTTACATGTGGCCATTACGGGCTTAAGATGCCATGTTTCGCATCCTCAGGCCAGCCCTTCAGATCAATGGTCTGGATCACCGGACTATATGCCCGAGCCGAGAGACTGTCATCATACGGACACAGGCTCCAATAATCTATGATGTCTCATATGTACTATTCAGGAACCATTTCATGTATGACATACACTTAGTACCCGTATGGAATTGCACTTATAATATGGGTTTGTTAACATGAAGTTAGTGGCGGATTTGGACTATTGATGCGGGGCCACCTTACAATGGATTCTAAAAGCAGAAGCACTACAAAACACGCCAATTTTAAATTTTCAGGGATGAAATTACCTTGAATGCGTAACGACGACCATCTTCTTTAATAAAAAAAATGGTCGTGTTATAAACAATAAAGCATCGTCAATGGTCCATGTTGTCATGTTTTTGTCTTTTGGCATTGCCAATGCTTTCCTAAAACAGAGCAAACGCTAACTGTACCCTTTCCCAACAACCATGATACTAAGCTGTGAATTGAGCCGGATGGGATCCGCCACAAGGCTTTACCTTTAGACACATAGAAATGTTGATCACCATTTGGGCCTTGCAACTAGTCCAGTTTCTGGCCATTTTGGTGGGGCTAAAAGCACAGATGGTCTCAGTCTGTGGGCATATTTTGAGCAGTCCAAGCTTCAAAGCCTGCCATTGACAACCTTAATTAAAGACCCAATTCCTTCTACTAAGGTGTTGGGGCCAGACAAACAACTCAGTACATTGACCAAGTGTAGGAAGTTTGACCTATACCTCATTACCACGAGTTCATTGTTGGGACTCGCAGAAGCACACGGAGAAGAATCAAACAAAGTAATCACAATCGCACAAGCGAATCCAACTAGAGAACAATCTGAATTTACGTGAAAAAACCTTGTAGGAAAAAACCACGGCACAAAGCGAGAATGCACTATGAAAAACGAAGTTACAAGAGATGAAACCTTACCGATCAAAGCCCCAAGAGGAAAAGCCCTATCCTTCTTTTTTTCCCTCTCCAAAACCCTCTCAAACCCTTAAACACGTCTTAGAGAACCCTTACCTTACCCTAATCCCAATTACACCTGATATATATACTACCGCAACTGGAATAGGAAACAAATCGCATACTCATGCAGTTTTGCGTGCGCCTTCAATGGAATCGACAACCATCGAAGACTAGTCGATGACATCGAAGCCACCTTTGATGCCATTGAGTAATAACTCCAAAACTGTCTAGCAATCAACTAGGATTTTTTCAGATTTTCTCGATGGAAATGAGCATCTGTCGATGGCATCGACATCTGCTCGTTGAAATCGAGTGGTCTATTGATGTCATTGACAGACCTTGCTATAGACAAATTTAAGACATTAGAGAACATTCATGGTGGTGAGTGGTATTTTACATGTTGGATCATTGCTTGAGCATTTAAAAGACGTTCCTGAGTAGATTCGCCTCAATCAAGACTGCAATCCTAGTAGAGCTTCACCTAGCACTTGGATAATACAATCTTTGACCCGCATTAAAAAATCTCAATCAACTATTGCTTGAGCATTTTTTATCCTGAAAAAAACTAGATCAAGTACTTGAGACACTAGACTGTTGACTCGAAATGGGGTCTGAGTCAAGCATCTGAATTCTCAAACCTTGCTTCCCATTTACCATTTCCACTCTATAAGGCATATTCACGCATTGGATTTTGTAGTGTAATAGTTGGTTTTGGTAAGAACCCATCACCTAAGGAAGCTCAGGAATGCTGACGGTAACTAGAAACGATGGATGCGAATGACTGATATATGTTTCTGTTTTCGTGAAAATATAAGGACAGTTAAGCGTTTCTACCATGAACTGTAAGCGACTGCTTTTAATTTGGTTATGCTTGTAGATATCCATGCCTGGGATGATGGATACTGTCCTTAACCTGGGCCTAAATGATGAAGTGGTTGCTGGTTTAGCTGCAAAAAGTGGAGAGCGCTTCGCTTATGATTCATATCGACGCTTCCTAGACATGTTTGGAGATGTTGTAAGTGGGCCTTTGTCAGTTTCTTTAGGGACTTGATCTTTTTGAAGAAACTATCCTCGATTTTCTCAATTTGTGATTTGATTGTATTTCTTTGGTTGTTCATAAGTAAACATAGCTACAAATACTATATTTTAATATTTCTATCAGAGAATGCTCCAGTGATCTAAGCATATGGGAACCTTCCCATGCCCGTAGTTGCAATTTGGACATGTGAGCTGTTCATATCATCATTGATCTCGACTAACCCTTTTGTCCCACCCACTTTTCATAGATCACCCTGTAAATACCAAACTGATCTGATGATCCTATCTATGTAATCAATAGCATGTGAAAAATGGATAGCCAAAATCATTTATAAAAGATAGGTCCAATCATCCATCTTGAACATCCATTTTTTGGGAACCAACCTCTGATTGCTTATGGCTCTAAGAATAACTTTGTTAGATGATGGTAGTCATCTGATCCAAGGCTCAGAGAACTGGGGCTTGTATGAAAGTCCAATCCTCAAGTGGATAGAGCCATCTGATGTGCATGATTTTTCAAAGTGGCCTATGGAACGTGGGTTGTATATAATGGATGGTCCAAATCAGTGATATGGATGCCCGTGTGTCTAAATGCAACTAAGTGCATGGGAGCATTCTCCACTTCTAACCAGTTGTTATTGCCTTGGCTGTGAAATAATGCTGCAAATGATACAACCCATTGAAGTTATGAAGGCCTGGCTGCGAAATATGTTTATTTTGATGGTTTGAAGGTTATGGGCATACCGCATTCATTGTTTGACGAGAAACTAGAAGCGCTGAAGGCTGCCAGAGGAGTGAGTCTTGATGCTGATTTAACATCTTCTGATCTCAAAGAGCTTGTTGCAGAATACAAGAAAGTATACTTGGAAGCTAAGGGTGAACAGTTTCCTTCAGGTACTAACTGTTCCCTCTCTCTCGTCCCCGCCAAAAAAAAAAAAGAAGAATATATTATGCTTACGGCATGTTGGGATAGGGGTAAACTAGGGGAAGGAAAGGGAGAAGAAAAAGTGTGACATACAGGGATGGTAAACCTTAGTTGCAGGATCCTACTTACTAGCTGCTGTTCTTTCTCCAAATCCCCATCTTGGATCTATCTCTCGCTCTTGCTTCCCACCCATTTATACTTGTCTACATTTTGAAAGAGATGCTTCCTTGCTCCTGCACTCGAATTTGTTGTCGGTTCACTTCCTACTTTACGCAACTATATGGTAAACTGACATTAGCAGTAGGAGAAGGAAACCCGTTGCACATGTTTCTTTAGCTACAAAAGAAGTCCTAAAAATGATTTCTTTACATTTTCCAGTGTTTGGGTTACCATTTTCAAAGGGAAACCTCTTTTCCATTTAGTTTTGCCATTTAAAATGTCACATATGAGGGAACCTCTTTTTCCGCCAATTGACTTTAAAAAAAAAAAAAAAAAAAAAGATTTTACTTCCTTGCTAAGGAAAGAAATCAATTTCATTGTCTTTTTATGTTTATTAAACAAAGGAAATGTCACATCAAAAGAAAACTATTTGTTTTGCTTCATTCACCCTTAATCCAAACACACCCTTAAAAGAAATTAGAGAAAATGCCTATCTACCATCAACATTTGGTTTTGGAATTGTATTGGTAAACGGATTTGGTTTAGCTAGCTTTTTGCTGAAGCTCCTTTTGAAAAGTTTCTGCCACCATATCAGGCACTACCACCAGTGAACAGAAACACCTGGGAAACATTGTGGAGACGTGGAGACCTTGGTCTGTGGAGTCACAAGCCAGAACCTCTATAGGGATCTTCTACTAGCATCACAAGAGGATGTTCACAATCATGGACATGCAATCTCAGTTCATCATTAACATATGTTAAATGATTTCATGCATATTTAGCTGAGAAATGTGTTAAATTCATAAGAATATTAATAAGAGTATAACGGGAAAATACAGATGAAAGTTTTTTTTTTTTTTTTTTTTTTTTTTTTTTTTAAGTAGGAGATAATAATGTCTTAATGAGCTGGCAAGTTGACTCAGTGAGTCAAGTGCTTCTAGACTTCTAGACTTGGTTTATCAGTAAGTGGGTTGATTTGGTTGATTCCACCGTGATTTCTGAAGCCATACCTCAAGCCACCTAATCAAATCATAGAAGCATCTTAATTTTCTTCATTGCTTTTCAGTAGCTCCACCTAGACTTGAGCAAGCTTTCTTAATTTTTGCTAGAAAGGAGCTTATACACAAATGAGGTAAATAAGTGGCATGCCCATCTCAAGAATAAAGTGACACCTTGGGATTGGGACTGTATGGTGGCGCCCATCTACAATCAACAAATTCATATGACAATGAGTGGATCCCCTTTATGTTGCCACTATTGTTGCCCCTAGCCAATTTAAATGAGAAGGAGAAATTGGAAAATTTGGTAGTTAGGGGGATAATTACTTCGCTAACCCATTTTATTAAGACAATGGTATGGTGTCCTGAGGGAGCACCGAGAATAAAATACACAACATTTATTCCTCTCTTGCATCTCTAAACCCAACTTGTATGATTTTTTGCAGATCCGAGAAAGCAGTTATATCTGGCTATTCTAGCAGTTTTCAATTCATGGGACAGTCCAAGAGCTATCAAGTATAGGAGCATCAACCAGATAAGTGGATTAAAGGGGACAGCAGTTAATATTCAATGCATGGTGTTTGGGAACATGGGAAACACTTCAGGGACTGGCGTTCTCTTCACAAGGAATCCAAGCACTGGTGAAAAGAAGCTCTATGGGGAGTTCCTTATCAATGCACAGGTGTGTTTAGATTTTTATTACATTCTTAGAAGCATATAATCTGCATTGAGTTTGACATGGAAGATATCAGAACAGCAGCGCAAACTAGTTGCTTCCTACGAACAGAATGGAATGCCATGAGGCTTTTGGTCGCAGGTTTGGATGGGTTATGCTTGAATGGTTAGTACTTGAATTGTATGTCGTAATTTTTCTTGTTACGTGACAGTGGAGTCTTTGATTTATAGAGGACTCACCACAACCGTTCGGATTTACCCTTCCTAAACTGGAGAAAATGACCCTTCATGGAAGGCGACAGTTTCTCAATGACTTAACAATGAGTCAGTTAAGAGAGGATAATGGGATATTTGATGGACTTGTTCAATGGAATTATGGAAGGCCATTGGCCACTCCACAGTGTGACTACACATGGCAATAGAAAAATGTACGAACTCACACAAGCACACGATGATCTCACCAAGGCAACATGAAGAGAAGAGAATTTTCTATGATAAATTCATTGAATGAGGAATAAGTGAAACTACCATTGACACCTCGAGTTGGCCTCTCTACGATTATTCTTATCTCTCCATGAAACAAACAAAGCCTCCCACTAAGCTTATGGCTCATGGCTTTCCTAACTCTTTAAGTTTCCTTGGGTGTATTTGGATGTATTGCATTGTGATGAATTGTAAAAGTGCAATAATTACAAATTACAATACCTGTCTCTTGGTCATTAGATAATTTGACCAAGAATTCTGGATAGGAGTGGTAAAAATGTGATGATGATACTTTTACATTACTGAGATGTTAAATTAACATGAAAAATACATTGATTCTTGTGTTTGGAAAGGAGATTTCTTCTGCAATGTATTGTAAGTTAGTAATGATTACAAATTCCTTCTCCTCTCTCCTCTTACATTTGCATTTTACTATTGAATTATGTGCTTAAAAGAACACTACAAAATCATAATGATAGCTATTTTACATTACAATACTCTTAAATCTTGTTATCCAAACAAGCCCTAAAACTGCCTCAACTATCTAAATTCATGAAGGACTTGTTTGGTTTTCCAATTACAATAGTAATTGGTTGGAAATGAGTAATGATTACTTACCCCTGTAATTGTGTGGTAACATCACTTACATTTTATTATAGTGATTACATTATAACATTGTTTGTTTTATAGGAGCATTATTGTAAAAATGGGCCTTTTGGTATATAAAACTATAATGATTACAATTTCCTTTACCTGTTTACTTTACATGTGTATTTGACTTTCATTTTTTGTGCCATAATTCTCTCTTAACCGAACACCTCGAAAAGATAAAGATGGCCCATTACTTTAACTTACACCAGAAATTGGAAAGCCAAACATGCCCTAAAGGAAACTCACATCCAAAACAGGTTGCGCAATACGCCAACAATGCGGTGAACCGAGATCCAATCTCTGGCCTCACCCACAATCGATAAACAGAAAGAAATATAATCTAGAAGTAGAATCAAAGCATACCAAACAAGCCATAAGACAAGATATACGTGAAAAAACCCCAAATAAGGGTAAAAAACCATGGGTGCAAACTTCCACTATGAATAAAACGAGATTACAAGCAATATACTAACCTTTTCCCTTGGATGTATAGAGAAAACCCTTTGCCTACACTTTAGAATAACTCCCATAACCCTAGAAAAGCCCTAGGGACCCCTATTTATAGTTTAGGCAACTTCCCTTTCGCACCTCTTGCAAAACTGTCTCAAAAATCCGTAGTCCATGCAAAATCAGGAAACGAATTTGCCTAACCTCAACTGGTTGAGCAGGCTGCTCGACTGGTCGAGCAAGGGCCTCGACCGGTCGAGCACCGCGGACCCAAAAAATCATAGCTCGCTGGACTTTGAGTCAAGCCAGCCCTCGACTGGTTTAGTGGGCCACTCGACCGGTCGAGTAGGGCACTCGACCGGTCGAGTAGGGCTGTCTAGATGTGACTCCACATCTCAACAATCTCCCACTTGGAGACACATCACCGTAAACCTTCGTCTTCTACATCCGAAGTGCACTACCTCCCCGTCTTCAAGCCTAAAGACCAATCAAAGTTGAACAAAGCTTCAGCTTCTCCCGTGTGATCGCCTTGGTCAGCATATTTGCAGGATTCTCACTCGTATGAATCTTCTCCAGGGCAATCGATCCGTCTTCCAGTAACGAACGTATGAAGTGATATCTGATGTCAATATGCTTGGTCCTTGAATGAAAGGCTGAATTCTTAGCCAAGTGTATTGCACTCTGACTATCACTGTACAACTTGCAATCTGCTTGCTTCTTACCCAATTCTTCTGTGAAACCTTGCATCCATACCATCTCCTTGCACGCTTCTGTAGTTGCAACATATTTTACTTCCATTGTACTGATAGATACTATCTTCTTTAACTGAGAGACCCAACCGACTGCAGCATTAACCAGAGTAAAGACATAATCTGTAGTGCTTCTTCTACTGTTGATATCCCCTGCCAAATCTAAATCTACGTAACCTTGTAGCTTGATTTCTGATTCACCATAACACAGCCCTACATCCACAGTACCTACCAGGTATCTAAGGATCCACTTCACAGCTTCCCAATGTTCCTTCCCGGGGTTGTTCATGAACCTGCTAACAGCTTCTACTGCTTAAGCAATGTCTGACCTCGTGCTCACCATAACATATATGAGATTCCCAATAGCTAACGCGTATGGGACTTTAGCCATGTAGTCCCATTCTTCCTGCATCTTTGCACCTTGCTCCTTAGAAAGCTTGAAGTGGTTGGCTAATGGAGTGCTAACTGGCTTAGCACCTCCCATATTGAATCGATCAAGTACCTTGGTTATGTACTCTGCCTATGACAAAATCAGTTTCTTGTTTTCCTTGTCACGCTTTATGCTCGTGCCTAAGATTTGTTTTGGAGCTCCTAACTCCTTCATGGCAAATTCTTTAGACAGTTGTCTTTTGAGATCTGAGATGTCCTTCATGCTTGAACCGGCCACAAGCATATCATTAACGTACAAAAGAAGGATGATGTGCGACGTATCAAACTTCTTCAAATAGCAACAATGGTATGCATGACATCTCCTAAAACCGTTTCCCGACATGAAATTGTCGAACTTCTTGTACCACTGCCTCGGGGCCTGCTTCAGGCCATATAGACTCTTCTTCAGTCTACACACCTTGTTCTCCTTTTCTGGTGCCATGTATCTTGTCGGCTGATGCATATATATATATATATATATATATATATATATATCTCTTCTTCAAGGTCCCCATGAAGAAAGACTATCTTAACATCTAGCTGCTCTAGATATAAGTCCTTTGTAGCCACTATACTCAAGGCCATGCGAATCGTAGACATTTTCACTACCGGTGAAAATATTTCAGTGAAGTCGATACCTCCCTTTTGTTGGAACCCTTTTACAACCAATCTAGCCTTGTACCGTTTCGAACCATCGTACTCCTCCTTCAGTCTGTAAACCCGCTTGTTATGAAGAGCTTTCTTACCCTTAGGTAGAGTGACTAGCTCTCATGTACAATTTGACTCAAGAGAGTCCATCTCATCATCCATTGCCTGCTCCCACTTAACCCGTGTATCTAATTATAATGCCTCTTCAAAACACTCTGGTTCACCACTATCTGTCAGCAGTAGATAATATAAAGAGGGTGAGTATCGGACCGTGGGTCTCCTCTCCCAAGTAGACCTCCTTACAACCGGTGTCTGTGGCTCTGCCTCATAATGCTCCTGTGCATGATCATCCTATGACGCTGTTACACCCGTGTCCGATAACTCTTCCAACTCTACGAACTCTTTCTCCTCTGCCTTATTTTGCTGCACACTATCCTTGTGCATCACTTTTTCATTAAAGACTACATCCTTGCTTCTGATGATTTTTCTATTTTTTGTATCCTAAAACCTGTAGCCAAAATCATGCTGCCTGCAGCCTATAAACGTGCACCACCTGGACTTCGCATCCCGCTTGTTTCTATGTTATGCATCAATGTGAACATATGAAGTGCAACCAAACACTTTGAGATGTGCAAGGTTCACTTCTTTCCTAGTCCACGTTTCTTTTGGTAGCCCATCATCCAATGATGCTGAGGGACTTCTATTGATGAGATATGGGGCAGTATTCACAGCATCTGCCCAAAATGTCTTCGGCAACCTTGCATGTAACATCATGCTCTTGGCGTGCTCAAGGATGGTCCTGTTAATACGCTCAACCACACCGTTCTGTTGCGGTATCCCTAGAATCGTTTTTTGATGTTTGATTCCATTTGTTGTATAATATTCCTCAAATCTCTTATCACAGTACTCTCCCTCATTATCTGATTTGAGATATTTTACTGTTTTACTTGTCTCGTTTTCTACCATTACTTTCCACTTCTTAAATACATCAAATATATCAGATTTATGCTTTAAGAAATAGACCCATAATTTTCTACTAGCATCATCAATAAAGGAAACAAAATAATGTGAACCACCAAGAGATGATACTTGTGCCGGTCCCCACACATCAATGTGTACAAGCTTCAACAGATGAGTCTTTGCAGCGCGTCCCGTTTTCTTAAAACTGACCCTCTTCTGCTTACCATACACATAGTCATCGCAGAATTTCAAGTCAATAGACTTTAGCCCTGGTAGCTTCCTTTTTGACAATAACACTTTTATCATTTTCTCACTCATATATCCCAACCTCTGATGCCGTAACTGCCCATTCACTCCAGTTGATACGACTGCTAGTGAACTATACAATCCTGAAGTCACGTACAAATTACCTTCCTTCTTGCCTCGAGATATCACCAAGGCACCTTTTGTGATCTTCCAGGAATCACTAGTGAATGTCGTCATATATCCGGTATCGGCCAACTGTCCCACTGAGATCAAATTCCGTTTCAAACTCGGTACATGTCTGACATCCTTCAATTTCAAAGTCATTCCGTATTTCTGATTTATATGAACATCTCCCTTTCCAACAATACTGCACGACTCATCATCACCCAGGTAGACTCTCCCGAAGTCACCTGACACATAATTACGCAGAACTTCCTTACACGAAGTGGCATGAAACGAAGCACCCGATTCTATAACCCAAGACTCATTCTTCGCATCAAGAGACAAGATCAACGCCTTTGTGTCACTTTCTCTAGATAGATTCATTGAATCCTTCCCGCCTTGAGAGCTTCCATCTTGTTTCTTAAGCGTCCTGCAATCACGTTTCATGTGCCCCTTTTTCTCGTAATGCCAACACCCGTCTTTGTCTTTTGGTCCCTTAGACTTCTTCCTCGACTTAGAACGTCTGTGTTTATTGCCTCTTTTGTTCAGCGATCTTCCTCTTCCTTTAATGTTTAGAGCATTCCCTGAATCCCCTGAAACTCTTGTTGCCTTTCTTCTAGATTCTTCGCTGAGAATTAGATTGGCCACATTATCAAATTTCAGCTTTGTCGACCCTGAAGAATTGCTCACAACAATCACCAAACCATCTCAACTGTCTGGCAGACTGAACAAGATCAATAACGCCCTAACCTCATCCTAAAAAATAATGCCAATGGATTCCAACTGGCTTGTGACTGTATTGAACTCGTTTAGATGTTCAGCCACGCTCCCACCATCTGACATCTTCATGTTGAATAGCTGTTTCATAAGATGAACCTTGTTGGGCGCTGAAGGTTTTTCATATATCGTAGCTAGGGCTTCCATTAATTCTTTTGTGGTTTTTACCTTGGATATATTGAAGGCGACGCTCTTAGACAAAGAGAGTCGGATCGTTCCTGCAGCCTTTCGATTCAATAAAGACCATTCATCTGTCATCTTTTCTGGTTTCTTCTCTTTTCCTCCTAGAGGAATATAGAGGTCCTTCTGATACAGATAATCCTCCATCTACATTTTCCAGAAGGCAAAGTTTGAACCATCAAACTTCTCAATTCTAGTCTTCCCTTCTTTCGTCATCCCTCCCAATAGAACTAAACCAATAGCTCTGATACCAGTTGTTGCGCAACACGCCAACAATTCAGTGAACCGAGATCCAATCTCCGGTCTCACCCACAAACGATAAACAGAAGGAAATATAATCTAGAAGTAGAATCAAAGCATACCAAATAAGCCACAAGATAAGATATACATGGAAAAACCCAAAACAAGGGTAAAAAACCACAGGTGCAAACTTCCATTATGAAGAAAACGGGATTACAAGCAATATACTAACCTTTTCCCTTGGATGTATAGAGAAAACCCTTTGCCCACACTTTAGAATAACTCCCATAACTCTAGAAAAGCCCTTGAGACCCCTATTTATAGTTTAGGCAACTTCCCTTTCGCACCTCTTGCGAAACCGTCTCAAAAATCCGTAGTCCGTGCAAAATCCGGAAACGAATCTGCGTAACCTCAACTGGTCGAGCAAGGGTCTCGACCGGTCAAGCACCGCGGACCCAAAAAATCATAGTTCGCTGGACTTTGAGTCGAGCCAGCCCTCGACTGGTCGAGCAGGGCACTCAACCGGTCGAGTAGCCCCGTCCAGATGTGACTCCACATCTCAACAAAACACTACTAACTTACATAAGCAAGCAATGACTTCTAATTACAATATCAGCTCAAAATTGTGAACAATGTTTCAAATAGAGCCCGTAGCGTAGCATGGCCATAGCGCTATGTAGCGTCCCAAATAGCGTAAATCCCCTGTAGCGTACGCTACAAGGGCCATAGCATACGCTATAGCTATGTAGCGCGTAGCGTCTGTAGTGTAAGCTACAATGTTTTTTTTTACTATTTTAGTTTTTTATTATTTTTTCAGGTTTTCTTTGTTTCTAATGTTGAGGAATGTGACACTTGTATTATATTTGATACTTTTAACCTATGAGATTTTTATTTCTTTTCATAATTGTGACTTGTGGTTTCAATTAGACATTATAAATTAAAGTGGTTTGCTTATAAAGTTGTTTTTTTTTTTTTTTAAATATTATTATTATTTTAATACACACACACTCACGCCTTAGTGGGATTTCACCACCTATGGGTACTCGAACCCTTTATAACATTGCTTATAAAGTTGTTGATGTGATAATTATTTGATTTGGCTTATATATGTGGATTGACTTTTGATAAATGATAACTAATAACTTTTTTGAACATGCTTATAATTGATAAAATGAATCATCTTTTAGGCATATATATATATATATTCTTTTTTTATTCACTATTTATTATATTTGTCCTATTTTTAAATTAAAAGATAGAAGTATCGTGTAGCTTACGCTACACGCTACGTATTTACGCTACACGCTATAGAGGGTTGAGCGCGATGCATCACGCTACCGCTATTTAAAACACTGATTGTGAATAACCATTGTAAATAATTCTAAGAAAAGGAAACCACTTAGTTCTAACAAACTCAATTATGTAGGCTCTTCTAGCCTTCTACATGTATTGTTAAAAAGGAAAAGAGGAGAAAATTATAGAAGAGAAGAAGACGATGATAGAATTTCTTCTTAAATTGTATTCCTTCATGCTTATAAAATGAACCTCTCTAACCCATTTATAGATATCAGATGCATTCTTCTTCAACACTCGTGCATATATCTTCTCTTATCAACATTTAACATTTACTAATTCTAAGCAACTCTTTTATCTTCCGTATGTAACATACACTATTTTTAAAACGCTTCTTAATGCGTGTATTGAAACCTAAGAGACTCATGAACAATTTTCAACACTATCACAATTTTTTAAGCATGAACACTTGCATGCTTGAGACTCTAAACATCCTACACATGCAACAAATAATGTATGTGTTATTTCAAGGTACATGTGCATGTACGCATACAAAGTGCATTAATTCAACACTCTCCCTTAATGCACTTTCCGAATTACTAGCAACATCTCTCAAAGGTAACAAAACCTTTCTTTAAGAGTGCCTTGGTGAAGATGTCAGCCATTTGTTTTTCCATCTTGCAATCTTCAACTCGATCTCACCATTCTCAACAACTTTGTAAATTAAGCGATGCTTTGTCTTGTTGTGATGTATAGGATTTTTTGCAATTGAAATGGCTAAGATGTCATTGCAATATACAACGTTTTTTTTTTTTTTTTTCAATTTTCAATTTTCTTTTTGCGCATATCTTTGTAGCCATGTTGCTTGAGAAACTCCAAGTGATATTGCCACATACTCTGCTTTTATTGAAAATTGAGCAGCAATACTTTTCTTCTTTGACACCCATGAAAATATCCTATATCCAATAGTAAAAGTGAATGCCAACGTGCTTTTCATATCATCGATAGATCCCACTCTTTCACTATCTGTATACCCTACCCTACCAACTTTGAGTATGGAATGGAAGTATAATTGATTCAAAAGTCAAGCATTTCTTGGATGTATCGCAACACCCTTTATGCAACTCTTAAGTGAGTCTGTTTTGGGCAATTCATGAATCTTGAGTGTAAATGCATAGTAAACATGATATCTGGCGTCAAAGTAGCGAAATAAAAGAGTCTTCTCATGATACTTCTATAGGAGGATTTGTTCACTTTTTTTGAACCTGATTCTTTCATCAACCTCTTGTTTACTATAAGAGTATCAATGGGTTTGCAACCTTATATGCTAAATTTTTCCAAGAATAGGCTCAACATACTTTTTCTGAGAAATAAAGATGCCCTTTTCACCTTGAGAAACTTCTATTCTAAAAAAATAATGCATATGCCAAGATCACCGATCTCATATGTCTTCATCATTATCGAATTTGAACTGATGGAGCATATTGTAATAATTTCGCATGAGTACCAAATCATCAACATAAGTGATAAGATGAGAAGAGATGTACATTCAATTTTTAAAGTATAAAGTAGGCTCACTCTTGCTTCGACGAAACTGCTTTTTGGCAAAATAACCATCAATTTGGCTATACCAAGTACATGGTGGTTGCTTCAGCCCATACAATATTTTCTTCAACTGATAGACTTTATCTTCTTTGCCTTCCTCCACAAATCCTCATGGTTGAGCAATATAAATTTCTTTATTGAGAACTCCATTTAAGAAGGCTGATTTAATATCAAGCTGAAACATAAACCACTTCTTTTGAGCTACAAGTACAATAGGAGTTCTTTATAGTCTCTAATCGAGTTATAGGCACAAAGGTTTCATTGTCATTGACATTGGGTTGTCGTGTGAAGCTTTTGCAACAAGTCTTGACTTGTATTTGTGAACTGAGCCTTCTGAGTTGAGTTTAGTCTTGTAAACCCATTTTACTCTCGTAACTTCTTTGTATTTCGGACGATCAATAAACTCTCAAGTGGAGTTTTTCTCGGTCATGTAGATTTCTTCTGCTATAGCTTTTACCTAAGTCTCTTTTTTGGAAGCAACTTTGAAGCTTTCTGGTTTCACAAGTGAAGAATTGCAATGCTCATAAATGTTCGCTAGAGTCTTCATTTTCCTCGATTCTAATGAAATACTTGATGTTGTTAATCGAGAACTTGATGGTGTCGATGGAGTAGCGATTGGTGTTGAAATGGAGTTGCATGTCCATAATCTTCAACATTTTTTGCTTCAGTTCCTTCTTCCACATCTTGAGTGCTTTTGGGCTCGTTTTCTTGTACAATAAATCTTTGTTCCTGCACCATTTTGTTTCTCCAATCCCATGCCGCACTTTCATTAAAAATAACATCTCAACTAATCATTAGTTTTCCCATCTCAAGGTTGTACTCTTGATAACCTTTCGATTGTGTACTTCTATAACCGATGAAAATGCAAATTTCACATTTTTCATCAATTTTTTTAGACTTTTGAGATGGGACATGAACATAACAAATGCAATAAAGAACTTCAAGACACCTTACCGAAGGCTTGCAACTAGACATGCTTCAATAGGTATTTTTCCATCCATGGATTTTGTAGACTCTTATTAAGCAAGTAGATAGTTGTAGACACAACTTCAGCTCAAAAAGTATTTAGTATGCCTTTGTACATTTCGATAATCGTTCATTTATTCCATTCTGCAACGTCGTTTTTCTTACGTGAGCAAGCAACAATTAGTTGCCTTTCAATTTCTACTTCTTCACAATGTCTCAAATTCCTTAGAGACATACTTTCCACCTCGATCACTTCTCACTATCTTGATTTTAAGACCACTTTGTCTCTTAACCTTTGATTTGAATTCATTGAAGATGGAAAGAGCTTCTAACTTTTGCTTCATTAAGTACACCCATATCATTCTTGTCTAATCATCAACAAAAATGATAAAGCACAAGCTTGCATTGAGTGATGGAGTTTGCATTTTTTCACAAATATCAATGTGGATCAACTCCAAGGGTGCGTTTGCTCTCCACATGCTTCTTGAGAAAGGTGCAAGTTGATGCTTTCCCAATTTACGACTTGAGCATATATTGTTTTTAACTTCAATATATGGTCAACCATCCACCAAGTTCTTCTGGTTCGACAACTTCAAGCCATGAAAATTCAAATGTCCTAGTCTTTTGTGCCCAGTCAAGATTCATCATGTGTCTTGGCTTTTAGTGCATGATTGACCAAATATCAAAATTTAATAGGAAAATTTTGATTTTTCTCCATACTCACTTTGGCAATCATTTGGTCTATGCAATTCTTTTCATAAGTCATGCAAAAATCATTTTGATAAGATTCAAAGTACCCATTTTGAACAAGCTGTCCAACACTGACAAGTTTTGATCCAAGTTAGAAACAAGATTTATATACTTGACCTCTTTCTTAGTTTCAATTACAACGGTTCCCTTTCCATTGGCTTGTACAATGACACCATTTCCCAAGTAGACTTGAGATTTGACAGATCAATTGATATTCGTGAATATCAAATCATCACCTATCATATGATTGTTTCATCCACTGTCCAAGTACCATTTGTCTTCATTTCAAGTGGGTGGGAATTAGCATGTTAAGAACATGTTTTCTTTAAGGGCATGTTTGATTTCGGGTGAAATGGTAAATACCGTGTAAAAAAATAATAATTATTTCCCTATGCATTTATATCATACTTGATTTGACTGTTTACTTTTTGACACAAAACCCAAGAATATTGCAAAATATCCGTGGGTCCCACTGTGTTGCATTTTGCTTATCCACACCATTCATCCATTATTCCAGTTGAATTTATAGCATGAGTAAAAAAATGAGGCATATCCAAAACTCAAGTGGACCACGTCATAAGAAAAAGGAAATTGAATACTGACCGTTAAAAACTTTGTGGGGCCACTGTTTCTTTTGGCGTGGGCCACTTGAGTATTGGATCTACTTCATTTTTCGTCTCATGCTTCAAAATATTGTAGTAAAACAGATGGACGGAATGGATATATCATATGCATTATCATGCGCTTCAAAAATTAAAGTTACCTCTTTTGAACCAATTTCAAAGACACGAATTCCTATGAATTTTCAAACACGTGAAATAGGAGGAATTACCGTTTACCGTGTATTTACCATTTCTTTGTAAAAACAAACAGGCCCTAACCTTTTTGTTGGTGAATTTTGTGGCTTGTTAATTATCCTTGAGCTGACAATCCTTCACATGCCTAAATTTTTTACTGTTAAAACATTGAAATTTTCCTCAATTCCAATGCCTACTTTCAACTTGACCAGTCTTTTTGCAGAAATTATGGGTAACCTCAGGATATCTATCTTTAATTTTGCCATTTCGATTTTTCCCTTTTCCTTGCACTAGCTTTCCACCACTCTTGTGATTGCCTTGTTTCTTTCTAGGACCGGCTTGTGTCTTCTTGGAAGAACTTTGCAAACCAATTAAAAACTTCGTATGAAATGCACTTTTAATTTATTTTTCTTCATGTCTTAACAATCTGTGCTCATGAGATTCTAAAGAACCCATCAACTCAATCAAAGATAAGGTTGAGAGGTCCTTAGATTCTTCTACAGTAGCAACCATGACATCATATTTTGTAGAGAGGCTAATTAAGAGCTTTTGAACCATTTTTTTTTTTTTTTTATCAGGTATAAAATCCCCATAGATTATAATAGATTTACCACTTCCACAACTCAAGAAAGATAATCCTTCATTTTTTTTTTGAGTCTATCATCTTCAGATTTTCATACTCCCTCCGTAGAGTCGATAACTTGATGGCAATCACTTTAGACATATCTTTGAACTCATTTTGCAAGGTGTCCCAAGCTTGCTTTGTGGTTTGAGATGGAATGATTCTAGAAAGGATAGAATCAAAGATGCCTTGCTGGATGCAGAAGAGGGCCTTTGCATCTTTCTTCTTATTCTCCTTCAATTGATCTTGTTGTGTAGGCGAGGGAGATGTGAGATCAGTTAAACTTGATAACTGGTTGCGATCATCTCCCACAACCCTTGAGCTCGGAGCAAGTCTTCATTTTAATGCTTCAGTGATCAACATTATCCCCTCCAAAAATGGGAATTGCAGGCTGAATCGTTCTGCTGTTTATAGCCATGGATTCTACTTCCTTAGAAGTTTCTAACACCCAGTCAAGACCCAAAACATGGCTCTAATACCACTTTGGAGGCTCTTCTAGCCTTCTACTTATAGTGTTTAAAAGCAAAAGAAGAGAAAATTATAGAAGAGAAGAAGATGATGCTTGGAGAACTTAAGTTGAATACTTGCGTTCATTATTCATGCTTACAAAATGAGCCTCTCCAACCCATTTATCAACATTTAACACCTACAATTTTGAAAATAGTGTATGTTGCATAGGAAAAATAAAATACATGCATGCTCAAGACCCTAAACATCAATGCTATGTGTGCATCAAAACCTAAGAGACTAATGCTCAATTTTCAATGCTATCAAATACATGCATGCTCAAGACCCTAAACATCCTACACATGCAATGAATAATGCATGTACTATTTCAAGGTAGATGTACATGTGATGTATGCATATAAAGTGCATCAATTCAACAAAATTAAACATAGACTCGTACACATCTAGGCAAAATCCTAGAATTGTCTTCCAACAAGATGAAATTGTCAGTAGATAACAAAGAGTGATATTTATGTTATTGTTTAAAGATCTATATGGTCAGCAGGGATATCTGATCTTGTGAGTATGTGTTAACGCCATTTCAATCTGCAATAGATGTTGTAATTAGTTTTGTGGGTGACACTGTAGATATCAAAGCCTTCATACTTGTGTATTTTCTCCAATTGTTGTGTTGAAACAATATTAATGGATTTAAACATGGATTTAAAAAGGGAGAGGATGTAGTTGCCGGAATTAGAACGCCAGAGGACTTGGATGTCATGAAGCAATGCATGCCAGAAGCCTATAGAGAGCTAGTGGAGAACTGTGAAATTCTTGAAAGGCATTATAAAGATATGATGGTGAGAATTCCTAATTTACAATTCATTTGTATTAGAGAGTTTCTTTCGATTAATGCTCTTGTAGCATGTTCTCTCTTCATGATTTTGTATATTCTGTAACTCATAATAGTACTTTCTATACTTGATGAAAAGCATGGCTCCCCTAGAAAAGTCTGGGTTTATCATGTAATTGACTTTTAATGTTACAAATAAAGTTTTATATAGGTTTTTCTTGTGATTGCAGGACATTGAATTCACCATTCAGGAAAATCGGCTGTGGATGTTGCAATGCAGATCAGGGAAGCGCGCTGGAAAAGGTGCAGTGAAGATTGCTGTGGACATGGTGAAGGAAGGGCTTGTCGATATTCGTTCTGCCATCAAGATGGTGGAGCCCCAGCATCTGGACCAACTTCTCCACCCACAGGTATTATACAAAAGAAAATACCAAAAGATCCATACCGTTAAAATATATAGACGGCCCCTCATTTGGCTATTTATGAATCTACTTATAAATATATGCATGTCTCTGTCTTTAAATATTTATTGATATATTGCTTTGGATGATCTCCTGTCATTTTCTTTTGAAATAGTTTGAGGACCCGTCTGCATATAAAGACAAAGTCATTGCAACAGGCTTGCCTGCATCACCTGGGGCTGCAGTGGGTCAGATTGTTTTCAGCGCTGACGATGCTGAAGAATGGCATGCACAAGGAAAGAATGCCATCTTGGTATGTTCTATTTCCGTTATTTCTGTAAGTTGGATGGCTTTCCTTCATAAATTCCTAAGACCAATTTGTGTAAGTGGCATTGAATGTTGATTAAAATAAGAAGAATTCCTCAGTTATCTTCACCGAACTCAAAATTTCTGTACCTACTATCATTATATTTAAGGAAGATGTAATTTAATTGCTTCTGCTGCCATTTTCGGCACCTACTAACAGGGTTTATTCTTTCATTATGAGAAAAAAGGGGGCATGTTAGTCATTTGGAACTTTTTTTTTTTTTTTTCTTTCTTCCAATTCCTATTATCCACTGCTGGAGTGTGATTATGGTCTGTCATGGATGAAGGTGAGAACAGAGACTAGTCCAGAGGACGTTGGTGGCATGCACGCAGCCACCGGAATTCTGACTGCAAGAGGTGGCATGACCTCTCATGCAGCCGTGGTTGCACGTGGCTGGGGAAAATGTTGTGTTTCTGGATGCTCAGAGATCCGTGTAAATGATGCAGACAAGGTAAGATGATGACATGATTTTTTGATATGGGAACTTGCAACATTTACATGAGTGGTTCTATTAATGTTGCAGGTTGTTGTGATTGGGGGGAAAGTGCTAAGGGAAGGTGAGTGGCTATCACTTAATGGGTCGACAGGAGAAGTGATCATGGGGAAGCAACCGCTCTCACCTCCAGCTCTAAGTGGCGATTTGGGGACCTTCATGTCTTGGGTTGATGAACTAAGGTATCTCAAGGTATCACACTCATTCAAAACTTTCCTACAACTTCTGATAAATTCTGTTTTATTTATTAATTGGATCATGGTCTAGTGTGTAGCACATATGCTAAATAACCACCATTTGATCATGATTAGATGGAGGTAGATTCTGGGGACCACCACCTGTGATGAGTGCATACGCTGGTTATTCGGCATGTTCTAGACAAATTGTATCCTATACTCATACTTGTAGAGAGAAATGTATCGTTCCTCCAGGTCTTACATGAATTGGGTTGTCCTGATAGGTTATGGCAAATGCTGACACACCTGGGGATGCACTAACGGCAAGAAACAATGGTGCACAAGGGATCGGACTTTGTAGGACAGAGCACATGGTAAATAGAAAAGATATTTGTTCATTTGAAACCTCCAAATTTTTAATTATGGAAAGTATATCGGACTTTCTAATAATTACATGACTTTAAACAGGAAAATTTAATACACATACACCTTCCAGGTTAAAGGATGTCTTTCAAAAGTGTATTTTCATCTTTATGGAACAACAAGCATATGAGCTTCAATGCGTCAGTTTCGTGAATTTACTTGAGTGCATTCTCATACTACAACTGAAATCTTCAAGACCAATTTCTGTAAATTTTATTTGAAGGTTATGAGCTTTTTTATGCAACCCAAGTTGTAAATCAATGGTTGTTTTCATGTGTTGGGATCTCAGTTCTTTGCTTCAGATGAAAGGATAAAAGCTGTGAGACAGATGATAATGGCAGCGACTCTTGAACAGAGAAAAGCAGCATTAGACCTCCTCTTGCCCTATCAAAGATCCGACTTTGAAGGCATATTTCGGGCAATGGATGGTATATTTCTTATTCTTATCAAGTTAACTGATTTTTAATACATGGATAAATATCTAATGCATAATATATGCCTCATTGTCTTTTGGGAATTATAATTTCAGAACTGTTTAACCAAAAAATGCCTAGATGTTCTTTCATTGACATTGTAAAGTGGGACCCACCAAATGAAAATCTGATGTAACGTTAGTGGGCCCTGTTGTATGGATTGGTTTGATCCTGTCTATTGTGTTTTTGTCACTTCGTCTTAGAATTTACACGGAAAAAGTGCATCAACTGAAATATCCTGTTCAGGGAGTTCTTTCTACAAGTTCTTGGTGATTCAATACTATTAAACTGTATTGCTGTTTTTGAATACCTCAATATTGTTGGAATTTCAGGTCTTCCAGTGACGATCCGTCTATTGGACCCTCCACTCCATGAGTTTCTGCCAGAAGGTGAAATTGACGAGATTGTTTCTGAACTATCTTCTGATACTGGGATGACCGAAGATGAAGTTTTTTCAAGAATTGAAAAGCTGTCTGAAGTAAATCCGATGCTTGGTTTCCGCGGTTGCAGGTGTGGTACTTGTATACACGCATGCATGTTCTCAAAATTTTATATAGTTTTTAGGGAAAAGAAGGTCAATGATCTGGCATGAACACTCGTAATTAAATTTCACTATGGGTAATATGATTGCCATCTGATCTCTGGTGGCGATGGAAGTGTGCCTCACCTTATACCAGCACATCACAAAAAGTTCACTGTCCTGTCTTGATCTGAGGATTGCTATCAGGATTTCACATTGCACCATTCCCCACAAATCAAGGTATTCCGTATTGGTAATGGTGGCCGTAACGGTCACCACCATTATCGATACGGGGGCGTACCGACCATTATGACCTCTGTAATAGTTGAGAATTTTTTTGCCCAAAAAATTCTGAAAAAAAATATTTAAAAAGTTTAGAATAATGTAAATATTCCAAATATGTATTCATTTTTGGTTTTGAACATGTTTATGATAGCGTAACGGTCCACTCTTTGGTAAGAGTGTTGTATCTAGTTGCCTGGTGAATTTATGAACATGATTATGTGTCTCTAATATTTACATATCACAATCAAGCATTAGAACTAGGAATCGAAAGAAAGAAGAAGCATAAATACACTTTTTTGATTTTTTGAAAAAATGGCCCTCCGAGCTTTTATTCACCCAAATCACTTCAATATATGATTTAAATCCTAAAAACTATAGTAAAAGTGGTCAAAATTTGTTGTATAATAATCTTAAAAAGTTTTGGAATGAGAAAAGTGAAAATTTGAGGAGAAAAATGAATTTAAATAGAAAAAAGCGACTGTTTTTTGACCATTTCAGGAGTAATGGTCATTATGCCCGTAACGACCAATACGGTCCCAAAAAATCAACTGCTCTATTTCACCCGCATATCGCGTAACAACCACAGCTGTTACCTCTACGTATCGGCCTTTGCAGCCGTGTCGTAATGGATATGGAACACCTTGCCACAAATTAATAGGACCATGCCTTATTTATTTGGGAAGTGCTCACTTCCAATCAGTTGGACGATAAAGTCACTGCCCAACAGGTGGATAAGATCCAAACCGTCACCTTGAAGATCATCTAGTGCTAAAATCAGCCGCATTCATTCATTAGGTGTACCACAACATAGAAAACAATTGATAGTGACTAATACAATTAAAGAAGCAGGTGTGGCTCACTTGATGAGGGATCAAACTAATTTTATTTTTTTTCTCAAGGTGATCCTCATGGTGGGGCCAACTTTTTTGGATGGGTTGGATGTTGTACACATATGAAAGGATAGGAATGATCTGCTGGTTGGATGTGATCTTCTCTCTATTTATTTATGAGGGATTATCCTGTGTGTCATGTGCTTCATGTTAAGTTGGAGATCACCTATATTTAATGTTCGAAATATTGGTATCGTGTTACATATTGCACCCTTGGGATACAGATACGTATCGGTTATCGCATATGATATATCGTTTGTATCAAGTAATTTATTGCACTTTTTGGGAAACATGGGGAAACATTGGGGAAATGGTTGAGTTTTTTAATGAAACTTCAGGGATTGTTAAAAAAGACTATAATACACACTTTTAAATTATAACATCTTAAAAAAGAAGTGCACATAATAGGTTTCCTTTGTACAAGGTCCTAAGCTATGCATTGTCTGATTGAACTAATGTAACTATATTCAAATTAAATGCATAACATTTAGAGTATATGTAATGATCATTTCATCAAAAACTTCCAAATATTTCGAAATTAGTCTCAATTGACAGCTGGTTGAAGGGAAATTTCGAACAAAAAAAAAAATATTTTTAATTAAAAACGATATTTATTTTTTGAAAATTGACAAGGACTTAACAAATCAGTAAATCAGCCCTCATACATGCTTGATTTCATGTTTGGAGTGCAACATTGCAAGCAATTTTGGAAAAATTAGGAAAATTTTGAAATTTCCCCAAAATTTCCCAAATTGGACCACCTACACTCAAATTTCGGAATTAGAGCATATGTGATGATCATTTCATCGAATACTCCTAAATACTTCGAAATTAGTCTCAATTGATAGCTAGTTGAAGGAAATTTTTTTTTAAAAAAAACATGGAGAACATGAATAACCAATGGATATCAAAATCAAAGCTCAATGATTTTTCATGCAAAACAAGAAGAACCAATGGATTTGTAATCATTTGACACTGATTTAACTTAATTTCAATAAAAAAAGGATCAGAAATTGAAAATGCTCACTAGATCGAACATGTGAGATATATCGGCACTACCTATGTGTTTCGTATCAGATAGGTGGGATACAAGATTTATCGTGGGATATATCGGCCGATACTGTTGATATTAAAAACATGGCCTGTATTGTATAGGTGCAGCAATGCTGCATTGGACTATTCCCCTTTATTTGTATACTAATTTATACCCATGATGTTAGGCTCGGTATTTCATATCCGGAGCTGACTGAAATGCAAGCACGTGCTGTCTTTGAGGCTGCAATTGCTATGACCAATCAGGGTGTTAAAGTTCTTCCAGAGATAATGGTCCCTCTTGTTGGAACACCACAGGCATGTTCTTCTTTCCTTTATTTTTCGTGATCAATGGTTTTCACGTGATCAATGGTTTTCAATATAACTTTGAATTTTACTTTATTCAGTTTAGATGCTCTTTACCCTTTGCAATGATCTAAACTTTTCAGCTACATAGATTTTGTAAGAAGGAAAATAACTGAATTAATGAAATAATCATGTTTACAAATAAAAGGGGGAAAGAAAGAGAAAGAAACTCCTCTCATTTTTGGTTGAATCGAAACATATCTCCAGTTCCCAAAACTGAATAAAAATGGATGGTACTGTGAACGAAGAATAGTGCATCAAAAAACATATAGACCTTCTCTGATTTTCCCATGGTGCACATGCCCATCTGATTATTCATTCTATTGGCCACCTCATGGATGTGCCATAGCTTGAAATTGTACCACTCTGATTTTCACAACATATTAGAAGTTTGCGGTTTGGAACGTCAACACAAGTTTTATGTAACAATCCACAGAGTAAGGAAGCCCTAGTGATTGAATGGTTTGGGTTGCTTGATCATGGTCTATGGCCCATCCAAGTGGTCCTCTAATCAGAGTTTTGGACTCATAGATATGTGTGCAAATCATGTAATAGAGAGGGTTTATATGCATTTTCTCCATCTCTGCAGGAGATTGTTCCTCTCTAAGAAAAGAAAATTGCCAGGTGTGAAAATTATAACATATTTCAGTCACCAGTTTTGAATGTTGGCCACAATTTCCTTTGGGCTTAAAACCAACATTGCCTTTGTGGAGACATAAAAATGTTGGACGCTTGTTTTTGCTTAAATTATTAGGGATTTTCTCCCCTTTTACATGGATTTACATGGAAGAGCCTCAGGACAACTCACACTGATTGGCCAGAATCATACGACCTATGATATTTTTTGCACTGGTTCATCTATGGTGGGGCACATCAGGAGTTGGCTTGGATCTTGTTAAACTCGAGACTACACTGTGGAAGGTGGAGAGGAAGAAATGAGAGAAGAAGAGAATACTTTCTTCCTATCTCTCTCCCTCCACTAGCTGTTATTTATAGACCACTTCTTACAAAAGATAAGCCCAAAATAAATGTTAATCAAACATAAATGATACACCATTATATCCGAGGATATGGTTCACCAAAGGACAACTGAATATACATGTAATCTCAAGCTCAAATACAGTGCAGCGCACACCCTGAGAACTGTGTACTCTAACAATCTCGTGCAAACACGCCACCTGTACAAAATCCAGTTACTGATAAATAAATTGGAGATGCATGTTTAAAACCATAGTCTGCCTTAGACCCTTGTGGCCCAGCATGAGTCGCTAGGCTTTATCAGCTACTTTTAAATTTTTAAACATTTCCTTCTTCGAAGGCAATCTCCGAAGACATGGAGTGGGTTTTTCTCAAATAAATATTGTTAAGCACTTATATTTGTATTTTTTGATTATTGAAGTTATTGAGTGGCAGGAGTTAGGGCATCAAGTGAGCCTGATACGAAGTATCGCTGATAAAGTGTTCTCTGAGATGGGCACCTCCTTAAACTATAAGGTCGGGACCATGATCGAGATCCCTAGAGCTGCCCTTGTTGCTGATGAGGTATGTTATGGAGCTACAGAGTCTTCTTTGGATCATCATCGTCAATGTCTTTGTGGTGATATTTGCAGCTATTAGCTTCCGCTAATGTGCACCACAGGGACACATTTCATTGTATTGTAAATGTTTATATTTGGCAGATTGCAGGACAAGCGGAGTTCTTCTCATTTGGGACTAACGACCTCACACAGATGACGTTCGGATACAGTAGAGATGATGTTGGCAAGTTTCTTCCTATATACCTAGCCAAGGGTTTGCTCCAAAATGATCCCTTTGAGGTGAGAATTTGAGATTGATAACATGAATAACATGTGGAATTTGCACTGATGGGCTTCATTGGAGCTACATTAAAATAGCTGTTTGATCAAACTGCCAGAGAATTTTGGTCTATTGAATTCTTTAAAAAAGAAAAAAGAAGAAGGGTCACTTGATTTCAATAGTCTTTCTACATCAATGCAGCCAATGAAACCAATGGCTAAGATACTTTGGGTCCATGGCTTAGTGGGATGTGTGGATAAAGGAAGAAGATCACTGTCTTCTCCTAGTTGATGACACTTATCCATAAAGATAGAAAAATCTCTAAAACGAGAAATAAATTAGATGAAAAATGTTGTCCACAACATACTGGTTTATATAAGCAAAAGAAGCCCTAGACTCCTATTCCCAATAAGACTAGGAAACTTTCCTGAAATGGTAAAATTACTAAAAATAATAAAGATGTTTGATCCTACCCAAACTCTTAAACAACCCTTAAATGACCAACTTAAAGACTTTGGTCCACAACAGGATTCTTAAGAACTTGAAAGAGCAAAACAGAAACTTGCTAAAAATAGTAAGTTTTGAATGAAAAGGCAATTTTGATACCCCACCCCCCCAATATTATTATTTTTGAGAATTCCCTCAAGGCCAACTGACTCTGTCATTTTCCACATTGCAGGGCTCGTCAATAGCTTTCCAAACAACATACAATACTCACAAATCTGATAATCAGATGCAAACTAATGGCCGTCTGAAGCTATAGTGCACTTTTAGGTTTTTTTTTTTTTAAAAAAAAAAAAAAAAATCTTTTTGCCCTAGATCGAGCTTTTCAGCCTACTTTCTTTCAATCATGGCTGTCCATGAAGCTGTCCAAAACCTGTTCTACATTAGTCCATTAAAGCTAGTCAGTGGCCCTTTATAGCATGTACATGGGACATTCCTATGAAATAAGTGTTGGGACATGCTTCATTGGTTATTCTAAAATACAGGTTAATGAGAGTTTTGATGCAGGGACATGTGATAACCTAACCATAGATGCATGTATAATCAGGTTAAAGAATATTCAAATAAATACACCAATTAACTAACTGTTTCCAAACAAAATGATTAGGTAAATCTCAACACAAAGATGAGGTTATTCCGTCAGGATCATGTCCCTTAGCATAAGATCACGTAAACAATAAAAAGGGAGGACCTCGGGATATGAGGATATCTCAGATTTAGCATAAGTTAATCCACGAGTAAGCTTGGATCTGATTCTACTAACTAACTATCTCTCTTTTCCGTTCGAACTAGAAAGGGGTATCTAGAGAGAAACGAAATGGGTGAAGGATGAGGAGTTCGAGATGAAGAAGTTATATATCCTTTGTTGTCAAAAGAAAAGGAGGAGAATGATTCTTACCTTTTCCTACACCTCAAAGATCTTAGAAAGAGGGAAACCCGAAATCGGGGTGTAATTCTCAACACAGCCAATTCTGAAACCCTAATCTCTTGAATAAAGAGAAAAAAAATAGATGAATTCTCATTCATTCAATAATAATGAAAATAGGGTTCCTCACAACGTATATATAAGCTATGGAAAAAATAAAAGTGCACTAAAGCCCCTGGAAACAAGAAAAATAACAAAAAGATGAAAAATAAAGAAAGTTATAATAAAGCCCCTGAAACAAGAAAAATAACAAAAAAGTCCAAAACTAAAACACCCATGTGGTAGGGTGTGAAATCCGACCCATGGATCTATGGTCGGGGTGAACACCCGTGTGTTAGGGTGTGAAATCTGACCCATGGATCTATGGTCGGGGTGCGGTCATGCTGCTCCTGCACTCATATCGCGTTAGAAAGTAGGTCCAATGGACCCGTCGTCCATTCAAATCAACTCCTCCGCTCTGGTAATCTGTTGGCGCCGCCTCTTTCTCTGGTACACTTTAAAGGGCTCACCACTGATGTCCGCATCAAGTTTATTCCCTAACTTTATGGAGTACAATCTGCCTGATTAAACATGCAATTGCTTCCAGAAATGCTATAGCCATTTGTGCAAGGAGAAATTGAAGAGGTGAATTGTGGCACATGTGCAATAGCCTAGCCAGTCTGTAAGAGGTGATAAGTAGGTGGGCCACACATCTATGATGAGAAAGGGATGGTTTAGAAAGAAAACCACCAAGTCTGCATTCAACATACAGGTGTAGCACCTGATGAATGGACCGACCTGGTTATTGGGGCAGAGCAAGTTAACGATTCATCTCTTCAATGCTTGCTCAAACTGCTCTAGCATTTGTCATTTCCTTTAGATATTATTATAAACATCAGCTAACCAAACAAAATAGTGAGACAATACACTTACATCCACACTGCCAAATAAACAAGACCCTGCAGATCACCTATCACCTTAATCATCAGTAAGCTTTCCCCCCTCCCCCCTTTTCTTTTATGTGTGTGTTGGATTCTAACACATGACCTCAAAACAGTGATCTTTAAATTTTAATAATTAAGCAGGATGCTTCATCTGGGCACAAACAACTATTTGGCTACATTGCGCCAACCATTTAGATTTTACTTGGTCTACTTCAGGTGCTTGATCAAAAAGGCGTCGGTCAGCTCATTAAGATGGCAACTGAGAGAGGACGTAGGGCAAGACCTGACTTGAAGGTTAGAGGCCCTTGAGACTTGGTGCCTTCTGCTACACTACTGCTAAGGATATTTGCCTGGAGAGGATTGCACATGCATGAAATCTGGGGTTCACCGAGCAGGCCAGTTCACTCATCACGTGGATCACACGTCTGCTAAAAAAAACACTTCTAGAATAAATTGACCAACGGGGTCTACATTCAAGGTAGTCTGGTCCACCTGTCAAACTCACTGGCCGATTTTGGGGACAAGGCAGGACCTGCGTGGCATGTGTGCTACGAAGAGAAATTTCAATCCTCTTCACATAAATATCCTATCTTTCTACCATGTTTTCTTTGATAGATGATGATGATGATGGTCATGATGCGTATATGAAATTAAACAATTAAAATAGGTCGGAATATGTGGAGAACATGGCGGAGAGCCTTCCTCTGTTGCATTTTTTGCTGAGGCTGGATTGGACTATGTTTCTTGTTCACCATTCAGGTTGCTAAATATTTAAGAAATTCAATGTTATTTTATTTTATTTGATTGAACTAAGCTTCTGTATGTATTCTAGTAGTTTGATAGTGGCCTATCCATGCTTTTTTGCTTGCAGGGTCCCCATAGCTAGGCTTGCAGCAGCTCAAGTGGCAGTTTGAGAAGAGAGACTTCAACAAGGAAGAGTGGTAGGATGAAGGACGCCACCATTGGATTGGAAATTGTATGTTACCTCCCTCCCCCATCATGATTATCTGTAAATGGACCATCTTAATAATCATAATCATTACTACAAAATGATTCTACAATGTGATTATTGAATGTAATAATCAGTCACAGAAATGTCTATAAAAGGTGAAAATTTCCAGCATACATACATTTTAACCCTTCCTATTTGATTATAACTTGCATGATGTGATCATTGATTGTAGTAATCACTAATGAAAATGTTTGTACAAGGTAAAATTTCACCATACATACGCCTTAAAACCTGCCCATTTGAGATGAATCGAATCATGCCTCAATTCCATGCATGTAGGCTGATGGATCTAGACGGTCCATTAGATGGGGGATTCTCAAAAAACTTTTTGGATTGGAATATCCCAACCTTCCAATCTTTGGAACATTTTCAGTTGAAACAATACAAGTTGATGGCATGGTTGTTAAGAAGTGGAGCCACATCTGGGGCCGCTCACTACCAGTCGAGGTTACCTGGATTTCGTTTCGCAAGTCCTTTCGCAACTGGAATATAGAAAGGAGTTTCGCGGATTTCGTGTCGTAAGTCCTTTCGCAACTGGGATGTGGAAAGGAGTTTCGCGGATTTCATGTCGCAAGTCCTTTCGCAACTGGGATGCGAAAGGGAAGTTGTCAAAACTATAAATTGGGATCCCTAGGGTTATTCTAGGGTTAAGGTGAATATTAGGGAGCTATTCTAAGGTGTGGGAAAAGGGTTTTCTCTGTATCTCCAAGGGAGAGGTTAGTATATTGCCTTGTAATTTTCGTTCTTCATAGTGGAAGTTTGCATCCGCAGTTTTTTACCCTAGTTTGGGGTTTTTCCAAATATATCTTGTCTTGTGGTTTGTTTGGATTGCTTTGATCTATTTTTAGTTTATATTTCTTCTTGTTTAACGTTTGTGGGTGGGGCTTGAGATTGGATCTAGGCTCACTACGTTGTTGGCGTGCTGCGCAACAACTGGTATAAGAGCTATTGGTTTAGTTCTATTGGGAGCGATGACAGAAGAAGCGAAAGCTAGAATTGAGAAGTTTGATGGTTCAAACTTTGCCTTCCGGAAGATGCAGATGGAGGATTATTTGTATCAGAAGGACCTCTATGTTCTTCTAGAAGGAAAAGAGAAGAAACCAGAAAAGATGACAGATGATGAATGGTTTTTACTGGATAGGAAGGCTTTAGGAACGATCCGACTCTCTTTGTCTAAGAGTGTCGCCTTCAATATATCCAAGGTGAAAACTACGAAAGAATTAATGGAAGCCCTAGCCACCATGTACGAAAAGCTCTCAGCATCTAACAAGGTTCATCTTATGAAACAGCTATTCAACATGAAGATGTCAGATGGTGGGAGCGTGGCTGAACATCTAAACGAGTTCAATACAGTCACGAGATAGTTGGAATCCATTGGCATTGTTTTTGAGGATGAGGTCAAAACGTTATTGATCTTATCCAGTTTACCAGACAGTTGGGATGGTTTGGTGATTGCTGTGAGCAATTCTTCAGGGTCGACAAAGCTAAAATTTGATGATGTGGCCGGTCTAATTCTCAGCGAAGAATCTAGAAGGAAGGCATCAGGAGTTTCAGGGGATTTAGGGAATGCTCTAAACGTTGAAGGAAGAGGAAGTCGCTGAACAAAGGAGGCAATAAACATGGGCGTTTTAAGTCGAGGAAGAAGTCCAAGAGACTGAAAGACAAAGACGGGTATTAACATTGTGGCAAAAAGGGGTACATGAAACGTGATTGCAGGGCGCTTAAAAAACAAGAAGGAAACTCTCAAGGTGGGAAGGATTTAGTGAATCTATCTGAAGAGAGTGACACAGAGGCGTTGATCTTATCTCTAGATGCGAGGAATGAGTCTTGGGTTATATACTCAGGTGCTTCGTTTCATGCCACTTCATGCAAGGGAGTTCTGCGTAATTATGTGTCAGATGACTTTGGGAGAGTATACCTGGGTGATGATGAGTCGTGTAGTATTGTTAGAAATGGAGATGTTCAGATAAGTCAAAAAGACAGAACAACTTTGAAATCGAAGGATGTCAGACATGTACCGAGTTTGAAATGTAACTTGATTTCAGTGGGTGTAACACCCCGGATTTTTGCCAACCTGGGATTAGACGTTCTTAGGCAATGGATCAATCCTAGTACAGGTTTAACTTCTTAAACACTCAATTAAAGCCTCAAATCTCTTTTCAAACCATTTTCTTCACAAATCCCACCCTTCACTACCTCGTGCTTTCAATTTCTCAAAGCACCTTCACCCTAGACACTATCTTAAACTAGCTAAGTAGTATAACTTGGATCACTTTGAGATCTTATGAGGACTAAATACTACCCTCAGACGGAAATCACTTAGATTAAATCCTTTAGAAATTTGACAAAGTTAACTAAGTCTTAAACTAGATTAGCCATGAAATCCATTTTGAATCGCTTTAAATACGATCTGCAAGACCCAAAACTTGTAGAATCATGGATGATTTAGGTTACCCAAAAATCTGGGATCAAACTCATTTACATTTTGCTCTCGGAAGCATCTCGAAACTCAGTATCTAATTTGGACCGCACATCTGGGAGTCAGAACAATACGAGTTAAGGACTTAGGACCGCCTCATTGGGCTTGACAACCATCTCGGAATCAAATCGACCGATGTCCCACGGTTGTTCGCTTGAGTCCGGAGCGAGAGTGTGTGAAAAACACTATTCCCTTTACAAAATAAATATGGAATAGTGATCTCGGCACTATTCGCTTGCGCATGTTAAACAGCAGCTACCGGGGACTAAATTACACCCTCGGATTAAGAAAAATTTCAGAACATTTACATGTGCTTGGAATTTCGGATCGGACCATTGACCGTTGAGCGAAAGTGGTCCGCCACGTGCGTGCGATCTGGGAATCCGATCGAGTCAAAAACGTAATCCCACATAGATCCATGTGTGGTGAGCTTAAGTCGACGTTTGGCCCAAGGGGGCCACGAAAATACTCTTTTGGTGGATGCCGAAATGCTTATAATAAGTAACCCTTGAACACGAGTCTATTTTGGGAAGGTTTTAGGCTATAAAAGGACCTTAAACCCTCTCCCATTCCAGCCATACGAATTTGGATTTGAGAGAGAAAAGAGAGAGAAAGTGAGGGAGATGTGGGAGGAACTCCCGCTTCGCATTCCCTGCCACTATTCGGGCTCCACGCTTTGATTCTCATCGCTTTTCGGCGATTCCGACGTCGTTCTAGGTAAGAAACCCTAACCCTAATCTGTTTTAGGGTTGTATAGGTTGTAGTTATGAAATAGCTAACTGTTTAGTTCTTTAGGTCGCCAAACTCAGGTATACGGAACCTTAGCGAACCTATCGACTCGATTACTGATTCTACGACACAAGGTGCGGACTTTAGGTGTATAGGTTATGGTTTTCAACGCTTTCAATGTCGGATAATGATAGATTCATGATCGCATGCAATATGTACTGAAAGTGCTTTCGTTTTAGATTCGATTAGAATTGTAGAATTTGGAATTTCACATACTCTAGGTATTCGTATAAAATACAGTATACGTATTTTTATGAAAATGTGTTTGACATGTTTATTTGTCGTATGGATATATGACGTATGGATAAAATACTTATTTGGCGAAAGGATTAGCCTAAATACATGTTTACTAATAAACACTATGTATGTAGAAATACGGTATTGTAAAAATCTGAGTATACATGTATATTTTAGTGATGTGTTTGTCACGATTAATTGTCGTATAAATATATTATAATGCGTATAAAACATTTGCTTGGCGAAGGGAATCATAGTAATACATGTTTGCTTGTATACACTATGTATGTTGAAAATGCATATTCTAGAAAAACTGTATACGTATAAATATTGGAAGATGAATTTATCATGATTATTTGCTGTAGTAATATATTATACATGGATAAAATACCCACTTGGCTAAGAGATAGCCCTAATACATGTTTTACTAACATACACCATGTATGTTATAATAGTGTATTCTAAGTGTTTGTGAAAATGATTGAATGATCGAATTCTCATTCGTACTCGCCATGACTAGTTGTCATGGATTCATGATTGTTGTATTGGCGATACCCCCTTTTGTGAAAGGATTTGCCTAAATCACGCCACGCCAATATACACCACATATGCTAAAATGTGTGGCCCAAGTGTTTGTGGAAATGGTGAATGAATATGGAACTTGGATTCTCTGCTTGCCATAAATTCCGTCGTGGGTGTCGCGTGTTATGATTGGGGCAACTCCCAGGAAAGGATTTGCCTAATGCTATGTGATCGACATATGTCATGTATGTTGATGTATGTTTGTTTAAGTGTTTTTGGAATATCTGAATGAGTAGTAGTTAGCAAATTGTAATGTATAAGGGTGTTGAGATGTGATTCTCAACCTCTTTTAACTATGTGTATGATATCCTTGGATTGTTGTGTGATTAGGAATTGAACATGTATAAACTCATGCTTGTGTTGTGATTCATAACATGCTCAACTGCTTTATGATTATAACTATGTAATGCATATGTTTAAATTTATATTTACGTTGTATGATCCGTCATGGGTGATGGGGAGCGGCAACGAAAAGTGTCTGCAATGACCACAGCGACCCTAAACGGATAATACCATACCTTGATTGTATGAGTGGAATCTTGATCCATTCTTGCTTTATCTATCTGCAAGTTATCATGTTTGGGGCTATGATTATAGTCCGGACAATCAATGGAATTGAATTCGTGGGTTGCGATTCATTTGCCACGTGAGATGTGTTCGACGAACCCGAGTCGTATTCCGGTTGGCGATAGTGGTTGGCCACGCGAAGTGCTTATGCACTTCATGTCGTTCAACTTGTTGTGCGCTCGAGCTAGCCGAGCTCGTCGAAGTAACCGACGTCTGTCTTATGTATGTTCACCATGTTTGGTCACTCTCGCTTGAACTAGGGTACCAAACTTACGACAGTGAAATCCTTTTAACCATGGTACCTCGATCCGCATTAAGACTCATGAGCGGGCATGGTGGTATGGGACACCGTGGTCGAGTCGACTCTGGCCAGGGCCACGTGCCTCAGTGACCCGAGTGAGCAACTAGACTTGTGAGCCGATTATGGTGGTATGGGACACTATATTCGATTTGTCGATACTTACGCGAGAGCCGAGTACGGTGAGACTGTACTCGTCTTGTGGCAGGCGACGAGTCCTCTGTAGTATCTTGAGTATACTCAAGTGTCGTGATTGGCGGCGAGTCTTTCACAAAGCGGAGTATGAGTTGAGCGAGTACGGTGAGACACGTATTCGGCCGACGGCTAGTGATTGAGCCGAGTACGGTGAGACCTGTACTCGAACGGTCAACAATTGAGCCGCATACGGTGAGATCGTATCCGTCTTGTGACGGTGACGAGCCCTTTGTGATGCCTTCGCTACGCCTCTCAAACCATAATATCGTATGAGATTAACTAGGATGACGACCCTAGAATGGATCATGTTTGGGAATGATCTGGGAGGTACCTTAGTTTCCCAATCTCTTTGTTTGAAATGGACTAATAATAACTCGGTAATCATGATCATCATCGCACGCATGTGCTTAGTAGGACGATGGCGCCTTTGAGGGAGTTAAGCATTCGCGAACGAAGATGATGTAGCATGAGGGTGGTTTTGAGGGCATACAAAGATATCATGTCATTTCATTCTCGCACTTAATAAGAGTAGTTAGAATTGTTTGATTTGTCTTTGCTTTATCATTCTTGCTTGATTGGATTGATAACATGTTAACCTATGCTTTCTTGTTCCCTTTGAGTTGATCACTCACTCCCACGTTACTGGACGGTGTTGTACACACCAAACCAGTTGTTGAATTTCGGATGATGGCGATGCTTATGAAGCGAGCCGGACTACTTCTATGGTGACGAGGAGGAGTTCTCTATCATGTAACTCTCGGATGGTCTCGAAGACACAGATGCGCACGTGGGCTATGGTACTTGGGATAGAAGATATTACACTTACACATTTGGTATATTTTAGAACGGCACTTGTAATTGTTTAACCTAGTAATGTTATCACACTCTGGAGACTCATCAGAGTTTATATATTTTATCTATCTATCATCGTCTTCTGCTTGCAATTTAACTGTCTCTGGAGTATGATATGCTGTTTTGGCTTAATCTCACTCATGTTCAATGCACGAATACAGTCAACATTTATTTTGTTTCCTTTATTGATAATGTTAGTAGAAAACTGTGGGTCTATTTCTTAAAGCATAAATCTGATGTATTTGATGTATTTAAGAAGTGGAAAGTCATGGTAGAAAATGAGACAGGTAAAATAGTAAAGTGTCTTAGATCTGATAATGGGGGAGAATATTGTGATAAGAGGTTTGAGGAATATTGTGCAGCAAATGGAATCAAACATCAGAAAATGATTCCAGGGACACCACAGTAGAATGGTGTGGCTGAGCGCATTAACAGGACCATCCTTGAGCGTGCCAGGAGCATGAGGTTTACATGCAGGGTTGCCCAAGACTTTTTGGACGGATGCTGTAAATACTGCCACATATCTCATCAATAGAAGTCCCTCAGCACCATTGGATGGTGGGCTACCAGAAGAAACGTGGACTGGGAAAGAAGTGAACCTAGCACATCTTAGAGTGTTCAGTTGCACTTCATACGTTCACATTGATGCAGAGCACAGAAACAAGATGGATGTGAAGTCCAGGAGGTGCACGTTTATAGGCTACGGGTAGCATGATTTTGGCTACAGGTTTTGAGATGCAGAAAATAGGAAAATCATCAGAAGCAAGGACGTATTCTTCAATGAAAAAGTGATGCATAAGGACAGTGTGCATGAAAATAAGGCTGAGGAGAAAGAATTTGTAGAGTTAGAAGAGTTACCGGACACGGGTGTTACAGCGCCACAGGATGATCATGCACAGGAGCATTATGAGGCAGGGCTACAGACACCGATATTGAGGAGGTCTATTCAGGAGAGGAGACCCACGATCCGATACTCACCCTCCTTATATTATCTACTACTGACAGATAATGATGAATCAGAGTGTTTTGAAGAGGCATTATAGTCAGATACACGGGTTAAGTGGGAGCAGGCCATTTATGAGGAGATGGACTCTCTTGAGTCTAATCGTACATGGGAGCTAGTCACTCTACCAAAGGGTAAGAAAGCTCTTCATAACAAGTGGGTTTACAGACTGAAGGAGGAGCACGATAGTTCGAAACGGTACAAGGCCAGATTGGTTGTGAAAGGGTTTCAACAAAAGGCAGGTATCGATTTCACTGAAATATTTTCACCAGTAGTTAAAATGTCTACGATTCGTATGGTCTTAAGAATAGTGGCTACAGAGGACTTACATCTAGAGCAGCTAGATGTTAAGACAACCTTTCTTTATGGGGATCTTGAAGAAGAGATATATATGCATCAGCCGATAGGATACGTGGCACCAGGAAAGGAGAACAAGGTGTGCAGACTGAAGAAGAGTTTATATGGCCTGAAGCAGGCCCGAGGCAGTGGTACAAGAAGTTCAACAGTTTCATGTCGGGAAACGGTTTTAGGAGATGTCATGCAGACCATTGTTGTTATTTGAAGAAGTTTGATACGTCGTACATCATCCTTCTTCTGTATGTCTAGAGAATTTTTCATGAAGGATTTAGGAGCTCAAAACAAATCCTAGGCATGAGGATAAAGCGTGACAGGGAAAACAAGAAACAGGTGTTGTCACAGACAGAGTACATAGCCAAGGTACTTGATCGATTCAATATGGGAGGTGCTAAGCTGGTTAGTACTCCATTAGCCAACCACTTCAAGCTATCTAAGGAACAAGGGGCAAAGACGCAGGAGGAACGAGATTACATGGCTAAAGTCTCATACGCGTCAGCTATAGGGAGTCTCATGTATGCTATGGTGAGCACGAGGCCAGACATTGCTCAAGCAGTGGGAGTTGTTAGCAGGTTCATGAACAATCCCGGGAAGAAACATTGGGAAGCTGTGAAGTGGATTCTTAGATACCTGGTAGGTACTAAGGATGTAGGGCTATGTTATGGTGGATCGAAAATCAATCTACAAGGCTACGTGGATTCAAATTTTGCAGGAGATATCGACAGCAGAAGAAGCACTACAAGTTATGCCTTTACTCGAGAAGTGTCATGATCGGTTGGGTCTCTCGATTACTGAGGAGATAGTATCTATCGATGACGACAAAAAAGCGAGAATATGTTGCGTCAGCATGTACGAAGCATGTAAGGAGATGGTGTGGATGCAAGGTTTTATGGAAGAGTTGGGTAAGAAGTAAGTAGATTGCAAGATGTACAGTGACAGTCAGAGTGCAATACACTTAGCTAAGAATTCAGCCTTTCATTCAAGGACCAAGCATATTGCCATCAGATATCACTTCATACGTTCATCACTGGAAGATGGATCGATTGCTCTGCAGAAGATTCAAACAAGTGAGAATCCTGTGAATATGCTGACCAAGGCAGTCACAAGAGAGAAGCTGAAGCTCTGTTCAGCTTTGATTGGTCTTCAGGCTTAAAGACGGGGAGGTGGTGCACTCCGGATGAAGAAGACAAATATTTATGGCAATGTGTCTCCAAGTGGGAGATTATTGAGAAGTGGAGCCACATCTGGGGCCGCCCACTACCAGTTGAGGTTGCACGGATTTCGTGTCGCAAGTCCTTTCGTAACTGGGATACAGAAAAGAGTTTCGCGGATTTCGTGTCGCAAGTCCTTTCGCAACTGGGATGTGGAAAGGAGTTTTGCGGATTTCGTGTCGCAAGTCCTTTCGCAACTGGGATGCGAAAGGGAAGTTGCCAAAACTATAAATTGGGGTCCCTAGGGCTATTCTAGGGTTAAGGTGAATATTGGGGAGTTATTCTAAGGTGTGGGAAAAGGGTTTTCTCTGTATCTCCAAGGGAGAGGTTAGTATATTGTCTTGTAATCTTCGTTCTTCATAGTGGAAGTTTGCATCTGTGGTTTTTTACCCTAGTTTGGGGTTTTTCCACATATATCTTGTCTTGTGGTTTGTTTGGATTGCTTTGATTTATTTCTAGTTTATATTTCTTCTTGTTTATCGTTTGTACGTGAGGCCTGGGATTGGATTTAGGCTCACTGCGTTATTGGCTTGCTGCGCAACAACGGTTTGATGTTCGACTTCAACACTTGATTTGACTCATGAATTTCTTTTTATGGATGACAAGCACTTTATTGAAGTTACCCTCATTGTCTCTAAGCAAACCTCCTAATCTAGCCTGAACTCCAGTAACCAACCTAGTTTATCAAAGTTTAGCTTCCATGTACCTCCTGGTGGCATCGTCTGCTGCTTTATCAACTGTAGATGAAGTGGTGCTAGATCAAATCACAGACTTCCAATAGGAGACTTTCTAAATCACGGACTTTCAACTAGAGATTATCTTGGAAATCGAGATACTAATAAATTCCTTATAGACCAAGGTCCTTCAAAGAAGATTACCTTATATCATACAAGCCACCTTTGTCGTCGATTAATTTTTATCATTGAAATGTGTTTGTTGCTTTCCTTCCAAATACCCTTGACTAACACAAATGGGAGTAATTGCCATAAGATATCGCCTCTTTTCTTGAAGCGCCTACCTTTCCACCCTTAAAAAATCTCTGCCGCCAACCTTTTAAAGGTCTAAACAGCATGAAAGAGCTGAAAAAAATGGCACCAACTCATGAGCCACCTTGTTGTATTTTGTTTCAAAATTTATCTTAAAATTGGAATTTCAAATATTTTGGTTTCCCTCCTCATTTGAAATTTCTGATGTTTTTGAGTTGTGGGTTTTGTCCCCCATCAGATTTACCAAAAAAAATCTTCTTGTATATAAGATAGGCTTTTTGCCTTGAGGCTTAAGCCCCATTCAGGGGGCATGTGAATTTGAAAATAATGAAAATTCCTTTCTCCTCTTACAAAACTCTCTTTGTTCTGGTATACGAATTTTTTGTTGTTGCTGAGTTCGTCGCAGAGTTAATTCAACACTTTTGGGTTAAACCGCAAGTGGTTCGAGCCCGCGTACAGTGAGTGCACCGCTAGGACCGGGTCATAGTCATTGTATCCTGGAGGTTGATTGCTTTGGAAACCTGTTACACTTGAGACGTTGTCTAAGGGGAGCAAATTCGATTTCAAGCTGAGTGATTCACGTCATGCCTCGACTCAATTCAATAAGTCTTCTATCTTTAATTTTCTTTTTTCTTTTTGATTCTCAATTTTTTAATAGTCTATTTGATTCAACCAAAATATTCCAACACACCTTCCATTTGATGAAGAGATGGTGAACAGACTATGTTCCTACTTCCTTGCGAGAGAGGATGATTTCGATGTTGCAAATCAAAGAGTAAGAAAATTTTGTCATGTACAGACATGCAGTAAAATGCTGCAAAACTATCAACACGACTCACTTATCTTAGACGAACCCAAGAGGGAGAGGCATCACTTGACTTTGTCAACACCTCAAAGAAGGATTTCAAAGAAAACCTACCATCTGTGCCCAATTCCATGGTCTTTCCTTTCTCTTGATGATTGTAGTAGACATCTCAAGGTTCATTGAATGCTCTCAAATGCCACCTTTTCCTCCCTTAAGTTCCCTGAATTGTTGTTGCCTGAAGCTTCAGAAGAGTCCACAAAAAAACAAAAAGAAAAAAGAAAAAAAAAAGACCTCCTTTCTTCTAGCTACACCATACACATAAGGGAAAGACAGAGTCCATGAATGATCTCTCCCCCACCATATATCTTCCCAGAACCTCACTAGCATCACTCTCACAGGAATCCCTTAGAAGCGATGTTAACCTTAGCTTAACATGTAACTGAAAGGCCCGGATGGGTGGCTCACAAAATCTAACATTATTTATATGATTTTAAGGACCTTCACACAAAGCCAAAGATGGATAACCCAAGTCTAACTATCAGCCTAACTACTACATGAGCAGAAAGGAGCTAATGACCTCTATGTTCCTATGCTTGGGATGGCCATTGGACATGATCAATAATTTAGATTATCTAAAGGCAGCCTAATTGATAATTGATGTCTTTTTGGAGGGAATGCCAAGAGAATTAATTAGGAGTTCAAATACGATATGACGTATCTTATCACATCTGAACTCTCTCTCATTACTATCATCTTTTTCAAGTGTAGATTCAAATTTGAAATTTGAGAAAAAAATGGATATCCACCTAGAAATATTTTAAGGATAAAATTATGTGTGACCTACTAACTATTGATTGCCTACAAGTGGGCCTCACAGGCTTATATCCAACATCTCGCACTCAATCACATTGTGGAGGGGAACAATTTAGGTTGTTCATTTAGCTTGTCTTATAATAATCAAAACTAAAATAGTGTGATAAAAAGAAGAAGAAGAAGAAGCACGGGTCTAGCTGGATCATCGTTGTCTTTTCCCGAGGTATTTGAGTACTAAATGACTACATGGCTAGCGTTGAACGAAAACCAAACCGATTGTCCTAGTTTGCATGATCACGTTCGAAGTAGTCAACTTCCAATTTAGAGTCTTCGATTAGCATATGCACTTATCCAACTTATTGAGTTTATTTAGAAAACTTACTTTTTCACAAACATCAACTTAGAACCACTTTTAAAATAATAATATTCTACATATATATTTTAGAAGAAATATTGTTTGTAAAATCTTATCAAAACTAGATACTTCTACACAAGTAAGTCATTGAGTGTGTATTAATAGCTTTAAAAACTTGGTATAGCTAACATAAGATTTTTATTTATTTATTTTTCCACATAGATTTGTAATTTGGAATTGATTAAGCCGATTTCCAAGCATAACCAAGTTCTTCCAATCTAGGGACCTTCGCCATCGTACATTAAAATAGCAATATTCAATCTCATCCTCTTATATACAAAAGGAGGGTAGCTAAGGACATAAGAGTGGCTATTCACACGATGCAATGATTAGATCAAATCAAAATATTTTACGCGTAAAGGTTTGGCTACGGTTCACACCGTAAAATAGACAATACTAGATCTATATTAAGTTCACGCCATGAAGTAGACAATACTAGGTATATATTAGGTCTACAATACAATACCATTAATCACACATGAGGTATGACTTATCTCATTACCTTGTAACTTGGCTTTTTAATCATGCTTTCATCTATCCATGGATGATGGGCATGAAAACAATCAGTCCATTTTGCACATCAGGTCAGACTTAGAGAAATCAAGGGTGAGTGTTCCCTTCCAACTATTTCCCTTAATGTAACCCACTTGAATCAATCAGCTTAATTTTGGGGCATTAGTCCTAACCGGATGCAATCCACCCAATGGTCGGAGTGGATGTAAAAAAACAGATCAAATAATCAGGCCTACTTAGATGATTCACAAACCAAAATTTACAACTAATGCGATTACTTACCTAGTTGACCATGGAACATCAATTAGACCGTTGAGATTAAAATATCAAGCTTTTAAAACTCATCAATCAAGTTTCGCGAGTCAGAAATTAAGGTGTTTCAAACAATCTAGTTTTGGGATGAAGACCTATCTACAGTGGGCCCTACAAATTGGACGGTCTAATTTGCAGAACCGGACCGAACCAAACCGAACCGTAGAACCGAACCTTACAACCAAACCGTGGAACTGACCATGGAACCAAACCTGGAACCGGACCATTCCAAGTAATAAAAAAAAACAAAAAACCCTAATCTATTCAGTCTCTCTTCATGCCACCCCTGGCCCTTACTGCCCCATTCCTCTCTCTCTCTCTATGAACCGTAGAACCGATCCGGATCCGAACTGGTTTTTCAGGTCGGTTCTAGTTCGGTTCTAGGGTGCAAACGGTCCGGTTTTGGTTCCAATTTTCCTAGAATCGTTAGAACGGTTCGATTATGGTTTCACCCCATAACTGGACCAAACCGACCTGGATGCACCCCTAATCCAAATGGGTTCCACCTTTAATGGCCCAGGTAAAAAAAATAAAAAAAAATAAAAAATCTCCCTGATGAGAAAAAATTCTAACCCTTCAACGGGTGGCCCAAGAAGAAGACGGTTAGGAAAGAAAATACAGCAACGGTTTCACCGTGGTCAAATATTGGACAGCTAGGATCTTCGTATCTAAAGGATTTTTTGGTGCATTTATCCATTGCGGATGTGTCCAATCACATCAACGGTTTAGATCACATAGTTAGGATTAACAGATTGAGGAGTTTCTTTTCTTTACTCTTTAGGCATAGTCGATCCACGGTGGGATACAACACACCTAAGGTCTGCTATGAAGCTATGGGTCCCACCCATTTGTAGTATACGAAAATGGAAGGCATATATCGTATAGTTCCACTTATACTACATGAATTACAACCTCTAATACAAGTATTATAAAATGCTTAAGCAAAGAACATGTGAAGTTTGCTCCAGTTTTCTCTATTCACGCAAGTGGGTCCCATGGTTCACTAATCCAAACCGTTGATGTGGGTGGACCCCATTTTTGGATGATCCGTGCACCAAAAGTTCCCTTGATGTGAAAAATCTTTACCCTTCAATCTTTATGGCGAGGGTTCAATTTCCACTGAAAAAGGATATATTTTGAGTCTATGATCTTAAAATACAAGAAAAATTTGATCCATCATTCTTCAGTGGTGGTGATCGTCATATGAACGGTTCAGATCCATGAACCATGGGCCATAGTTATATGAAGTAATGAAATGAATTAATTAATAAATAATGAAAATGAATTAATCTCAGCAAAGGTCGATATGTCCGAGTGGTTAAGGAGACAGACTTGAAATCTGTTGGGCTACGCCCGCGCAGGTTCGAACCCTGCTGTCGACGATTAGCTTTTTTTTTTTTCGATCGATCTTGGCCGTTGGCATGATAAGCATGTCCCATGGCTCCGTTCCGGACCATTGGCATGTTGACCATGCCCCAGCATCCTATCCAGCAAGTTCGAGCTTTTCTCTTTGGGCAGTTATTTGATACTCTGGCTTCATGCGATGCTTGATACACATGCACTTGGAAATGGTACACGTGGCAGATATTAACTCAGATCAAACTGTAAAAATTGTGGGGCTGATGTAGAGTGGGTTGCGGAGAGTTTCATGGCCAAGATGGACAAGCAAAGGTCCGGTCGACTACAAAAGTGATCCGGACCGTCAGACCTTAGATTGGCATATCTCACAATCCAAAATGAGTTATCGGGCGTAAAATATATGATTTTAGGGTAGAATGAGCTACTTTAGCCAACCAACCCTGCTATGCCGGGTTGCGCAACTCGGAATTGCAAAATACCCCTGGATTGACGGTTGTTTCCCCATTTTAATTTTGTTTTTACTATAAATAGTAAGTTTTAGTTTGATTATAATTATTCATCCGTCGGGTTTTAACAATTGCGCCCAACATGAAAAGAGCTTAGAATAATTAGGAGAATGGTTTAGTGAAGCCAAATAGGACATTTACTATTTTTGACTGAAAGCCTTGTGCACTAGTAGACATCACGATCGTCTATAAATAGTAAGTTTACTATTTATAGTAAGTTACGAATTCTAGGAGTTTTAGTTGTTTGTTTCTAATTTCTCTCCCATTGTTTGGTATCCTAATTTAAAGGGTTGTGAACTCGTTTATTTGAGAAATTAATCAATTTCAAATTTATTAGAATTTATTTATATTTTTTACTTTCTTTTCTCGTGGATTCGAAAAGTCTTCACGAGGAGTTTAGAGAAGCTCCATGGATTCAAAGTAGTTATCCTCCTAAGGAAGACGGTGATCGACCTCATCAAGTTGATCCTTGCGTCAGGGACCAATGTCTCTGAATGTTAGATTCCAAGGTCAGGATCTCTGATACATGGACACTTTTTCGTTGAAATAAGACCATTGGATATTTTTCATATTCAACCCAATTTTAACCTACACAGAGGGTAATATCGTCTTTTTCCCATAAGCTACCGTAGCGAGAGTTTTACTTGCAATTGACAGTTGCCCTTAATCATTACGTTTATTACAGTTATATCCTAATTTTTGAAAACGGCTATACAAGCATGAAATGGGGCCCACCTTCATCAACTTCATCGATCAACACCGTTCATCCTAATTCTCTTGTCCTTTTTGGTCACGGCAGAAAAAATTGACATAGATATGAGAAGTAGGTTGGTCCCAATAGTGGATATTTTTGGACCATTAAATGAAATGACAGGGAATCATGCTGTTGCGGCCCACCTGATCATTATATATTTTCAATTTTTTTATACACGCTACGACTAAATACATGCAGTTGAATGGACGGCACGGATCATCAGGAAAAAAACTGTGGGCCATACATGCCTTGAATCCAGTGACTTGACTAGTTACGTACCCATCTCATTTTATGACCCAACCTCAAAGATTAAGTACGTCCATATCTTTGATGGACCACATCGTTGGAAACAATTGTTAGGGACCATTAAAAGCTTCTCTTGACACCACCTTAACGGGACCCACCTTTGTCAACTCATTGATCAACACCGTCCATCTGTTTATTTGTGTCCTTTTTTGTCACGGGATAAAAAATGAGGTTCGTATTAGTAGTTTGGTCTCAACTAGGGGTGTAAATCGAGTCGAACCGAGTCGAGCTGACCTCGGCTCGGCCACTTGCTGACTTGAGCTCAAACTTAGCTTGGTTCGGTCCTCAAGCCTAATTGGCCAGCTTGGCTCAGTTCGATTAGCAGCTTATTAGGCTAGTTCGAGCCAAGTTCTTCTATGCAACATTTTCACAAACACTTGGACTGCACCTTCAAAATCCCACTGTATGTAAGAAAAAAACAACAATGATTTTACATGTATTTTATCAAACACCTTTTAAGCAACATACAAATCAAGAAAAAAAGAGTATTTATTTCATATACATACCTTCCTTGCTGCCAGTCACATTTCGTTGAGTCATTTTATCAATGAGCAACATCAATATCAAAGTAACCGAGTCACCAAACCGGTTCGATCCAAGTTTGATTCGGTTAGGTTCGATCTGAGTCGAGTTGAGCTAAGGCTAGCTCGAACTCGGCTCGAACTCATTTTCGAGCTCAAAAAATCAGCTCGACTCGGCTCGAACTCAGCTTCGAACCGAGTCAAATCGAGCTTTTTTGAGTCGAATGGAGCGAGCTAACTGAGCTAGCTCAGTTCGTGTACACCCCTAGTCCCAACAATGGATAATTTTTGGACCATTAAGTGAACTATACTAAATCATGCCGTTGCAGTCCACCTGATCATTATATATGTCCAATTTTTCATACATGTTGTAATTAAATCCGTACAGTTAAAAGTACAACACGGATCACCAGAAGAAAACTGTGAGCCATATGTGCCTTAAACCTAGTGACTTGGCAAGTTAATGGGGCTACTGTGATGTATATGTTTTATCCACACCATTCATCCACTTTTCCATATCATTTGAGGGCATAAGATAAAAAAGGGATAGATATATATAAGAATCAAGTGTGACCTTATGAAGAGGTTATATGGGAAATAAATGTCACATTGAACCCTACGAAAGTTTCAACAATAGTTATTTAATTTCTATTGGTTTTTATGGTGTGGTCCACTTGAGCCTTATACGTGCCTCGTTTTTGGGCTCATGCTCTAAAATGATCTGAAAAAGTTGATGGACGGTGTGGATCTAACACATAAATCATGGTGGGGCCTAAAGAAGTTCTACACGTTAAAAGTTTGGTTCGGTATTATGCAAAATTTTATTAATAGAAGAATTTACGAAGCGCATTCCATATTCACCATTAAGGCCAGACTCCACTTTCTGAGTTAGGCGTTAACAAACAACACTTAGCACATCATTTTCTCAATTTCCCATTAACTAATATTTTTCAGAGTTAACAAACAGGCCTTTAGTACCACTCTTGAATTAATCCAGTGATTAATTCAGGATACCTTCTAATGTAATAATTATGAAAGTAAAAAACACAAAGGGAAAATGGAGATAGGGAAAGGAATATTCAAATAAAAGTATATTTACAGTTAAAATACATCGACCATCCATTCCGGGTCCACATATTATAGAATGGATCAACGATACAGATAATTACAAAAGATACATTTCAGCACCAAATCCACAGCGCGACATGGACACTTACACTGACGGCTGGATTTCTCACCGTACATGCCCAATGACATACACTGACTCTGAAAACTGACTAACTAGACAACCCCAAAACGGAAAGTCATATATAATACAAAGAAGTTTTGAATCAAGACAACATACGTATGACAGAAAATCTCCCTCCAATCTCAAAATCCACAAGGCCCCAATCACCACTAGAAAATCGACACGTGTCCACCACTTGTGTGGACCATGACACTGCAAATAACCAACCTCTAACCGTATGTTTTGGACACATCTGGCTAGCACTCACTAGCCTTCTGATCTATTTCATAATGAAGAATCAAAGGCCCACCATCACAAGCACCAGTCAACTTGCAAGCTCTCCTAGCTTCTACAATCCAATCCGTTTGAAACAGCACATACACCATAGAAAACAAACAACAGGCCTCAGCAGCTAGCAAGCCCAGCCACAGGCCCAAAAACCCAAGTCCAAGATAAAAGCCCAATACAACAGCCACCGGCATTCCCAACAGATAAAATGAAATGAAGTTTACATTAGCTACTAAGCTGGGCCTAGCACATCCTCTAAGTATGCCACAACCTGTTGTCTGTGGGCAATTGAAGATCTCGCATAGGCCGATGATCGGCAAAACCGCACGTGTTAGATCGAGAGTTTCCTGATCATGGCTGAACATCTTCCCCCAAACCGAGCGGACCCCAATCGCGAACACCATCGAAAGAAAACCCAACAAGGATGAGGCCCAGAGTGCGATGATCATGACCTTTCTGGCCTTTTGAGGCATGTTTGCACCGAGCTCATTACCGATGCGCGTGGAGGCTCCTAAGCTAATGGAGGATGGTATTATGTAGAGGAGAGACGTGGTTTGGATCAACGCACCCATGGCCGCAACCTTGGGCCTGGGATTTGGGAGAAGCCCACATAAGAGTATCATGAATTCATACCACCACCATTCCAAACACACTGACAAACAACTCGGGATCGCCAGGCGCAACAATGTCTGCCACCCTCTAAGGCACTCTGGTGAAAACATGCGTAACGTTTTCTTATGCGGCCCCCACGAGTGCATGTACACAAGCAAGAAGAAAACCAAGTTGAAATTCGTCCATACAGATGCCAATGCAGCCCCCTTTATGCCCATGTCCATGTGAACCACTAGTAGAAAATTTATGGGTACATGAAGAATCAAAGCCATCAAAGCGCAAATCATTAATGGTAGCGTAATGCCTTGTGCCCTTAAATAGACTCTGAGTGGGTGAAAAACCGCTTGCGCGAAAAGGTCCGGAATAGAAAATGTAATGTACGTCGATGCCATCGAAGTGACCTTTGGATCTTCTCCACACCAAAGTAGCAATTTCTCCATGGCTAGCCATAGAAGGCTAAGGGGAAGACATGAGAGGAAGAGAATGAGTAGTGTTCTTTGGAGTGTAACACCCAAAAGTTTCAATCTCTTGGCTCCAAAAGCTTGGCCACATATGGGTTCCATTCCCATGGACAAGCCAGTGATAATGGAATAGCCTGTGATGTTTGCGAAGCTGATCGAGAGGGAGGCGGCCGCCAGCTCCAATTCGCCGATGTGGCCCACAAAGAGCATTGAGATCATGGCCCTTGAGTAGAGGATGAGGCCCGTTAGGGCGGTGGGCCCCGTGATTTTGCTTATGGATTTCATCTCATCCATGGCCTAGTTACAATCAAGTTGAGGAAGGAGAAGGAAAGCTAAAGAAGCATGGAGAAAGAGGAAGTAAACAAACTGGGTGACATGCATGTAAGATTAATCAGTGGACAACAGATCTGTCCTGATGGTACGTGTGGCAAACGTGTCTGGTGATCGGGACCATCATTTTGGTGGGCCACCATGTGGATGGTGGATGTGCCAAAAATAGAAGGGGGTTGGACTCTGATAGCCAATTGTTCAGTGGCCTGTGAAAGGAATGGCTAAGCCCATTTTTTACACTTACAACTCAGAAAAACTTGAACCTGGATAATTAGAGTTGTCCAATCGCAGCATATCCTTACTGTGGCCACTTGATCAACAGCCCTGGCCACCAGAAATGAGAGAGAGAGAGAGAGAGAGAGAGAGAGAGAGAGAGAGAGAGAGAGAGAGAGAGAGAGAGAGAGAGAGAGAGAGAGAGAGAGAGAGAGAGAGAGTAGTCCATGTGGTTAGGGATGGAGGACGTACCTTACCATGTGAGGAGGCATGGAGAACGTGGAGATTGAGATTGCTTTAGATAAGTGCTAGTACCCTTGTCTTTACTTCATTTGGGAGGTTGAAATAAGATAGTTGTTATTGCTTTCCTCTCCTCTCTCTCTTTCTCAAAGGAAGGCAAGAAAACAGAGTCCATGATATATCATATATCAGAATCCTTGCATTCATAGAAATCTCTGGAAGAATATGTAGACGTACGTGTCATGATATATCATGTATCAAAATCCTTGCATACATGGAAATCTCTGGAAGAATATGTAGACCAGACTTACTAAAGATAACCTTATAAATACTAGAAAATAGATATGAGAGAGGAGAGAGATCTTAAGGGTCAGAAATCTCCTCGGAAATAACTGATATGTTGTTCCCAAGAGAGATCATATGCTATCAAAGGAAATAAACATAGGGGATGTACAAAGAAAGATCATTTCCAAGGACCCTGTGACTTCTTGTCCCCTGCCCGTAAACATGTTGGATTTTTTAGATTAAAAAAAAATAAAAAATCATATCCAGAGATTTCCTCACACGGGCTGATTTGGGTTTCAGGTTTTTTTTTTTTTTTATAATTTATTTAAATAATAATAATTTATTTATTTAGGTTTCTAAAGGTGTTGTTAAAGCAGATGTCTTAAATCTGTTCGTGTTGCTTGACCAATCGAGGGACTGACTCGACTAGTCGACGGTTCCTTCGACTGGTCGAAGCTTGTTCGACTCGAAGTCTAGCAACGATGTGTTTGAGATTTCTGGGATGCTCGACCAGTTGAAGGAGTCCTTCGACCAGTTGAAGCCCAAACTCAACTAGTCGAGGGTTACGCAGACGGTGGACGGTTTATGCGTGGACTGCATAAATTTGAGGTGGTTTCTAGGGAAGTGCGTAAGTGGAGTTTCTCCATCTATAAATAAGAGTCCCTAGAGCTATTCTCTGGCATTCTAAGGCTTCCTAAGGGTATTCCAAGGGTTTCTAAAAGGGTTCGAGGGTTATCAAAGGGTGTAGCAAGGGTAAGATTCGAGGTTGTTCAAATCGGGCTCTTTGTAATTTATGCTTTCATAGTAGAATTCCGTCGCTTTGTGCTGTGGTTTTTCCTCGAAAGGGTTTTCCACGCTAAATCTTTGTGTTCTCTTGTGATTGCTTGGTGCCATTGGATTGCTATCCTAGATCCATATCTGTGTGATTCCGCAGCTCAAATCCCAACAAGTGGTATCAGAGCAATCATTGGGGCACAGATCTGAATCTAAGGGATAAACAATAATGGTAAGCACTAGGTATTATATTGAGAAGTATTCAGAGAAAAATAACTTTGAGTTATGGAAGATAAAGATGATCAATTCCTTAATCAAGTAAGATGAAGATGGTGCTCTTGAAGAGTGAAATGACTGATGATGATTGGAATACTCTTGATAAGAAGGCTTTATCCTCGATCCGTTTATGTCTCACGGATGAGGTTCTTTATAATGTCATAAGGGAGAAAACTGTGGCTAACTTATGGGCAAAGTTAGAGGATGTCTATGTGAAAAAATCCTCTAAAAATCGCCTACAATTGAAGTGGCAGTAGTATAACTTTAAGATGGCAGAGGGTGGAGATCTAGAGGCTCACATCAACAACCTTAATAAATTGGTTTGCAAATTGCTGAATATGGAAGAAATGATGAAAGATGAAGAACAAACATATATGTTCCTGAATTCTCTTCCGGCGTCGTATGAGTCATTCAAAGACATAATGTGCACCCCGAATAAAACCCTGAGTGCCGACACCATTATCTCAGCCCTTTAAGGGAAGGCCGTAAGAAAACTTAACGACGACATGAGGACATCTTTTGATGCATTGTTTACGAGGGGTAGGAATTCTGAGCAAGATACGGAGTCTTCGAGGTTAAGATCCAAATCCAAGGGCAAGAACAAAGGAAAGTTAAAGTACTGGAATTGTAGGATGGAATGACATATGAAGAAGGATTGTACAAATCCTGAATCTAAGAGAGAATTAAGAATCTGAGGCTTCATATAGGGAGGCCAATATTGCCACGTCAGATGGATCGAGTGGATGTGATGGTGATGTTTTGTCTATGTCGACAATCAGACGGCCATACGATGATCGCCGGGGCGAGTGGTTTCTAGACATAGGGGCATCCTTTCATATGACTCCTCATCAGAGTTAGTTCGCTAGTTATAGGGAGTGTGATGGTGGACGGGTGTTTATGGACAATGGCATTGCTTGTAATGTTGTGGCTGTTGGTACGGTGCGCATCAAGATGTTTGATGCGATGGAGCGTACTTTGACTGATGTCAGGTACGTTCCTGATTTGAAGAAGAATCTGATTTCTCTTCGTGTACTTGAGGCAATGGGTTGTAAGTACACATGTATTGATGGTACTCTTAAAGTATCTAAGGGGGCAAGGGTAGTCATGAAAGCACAATGACTCGGTAATCTTTACAGGTTTATCGGGAGCACTTCAAAAGGTGAAGCTGCAGTATCTATAGCAGGTTCCACCTCTACATGTGTGTGGCATGCTAGGTATGACCACATGAGCGGGCAGGACAGGAAGGAGGTGATACGTAGACAGAGATACGAAGCAGGTGGAGCAGCCACCTGTGAGAAGACTCATACAGCATAATCGCAGGATATCGGTGAGGTACATGGACGACTCCAATATCACATATGCTCTTGTTACAGATGAGAGGGATCCGTCTACTATTCAGGTGGCTCTTAGTGAGTCTGATGCTGAGAAGTGGAAGGTGATTATGGACGATGTGATGGACTCGTTGTACTAGATTGACACATGAGAGCTGGTGGAGCTTCCAGTGGGCCGGGAAGCGGTTGGATGCAGGTGAATCTTCAGGAGGATATAACATAGATACAGAGCGAGGTTGGTAGCGAAGGGTTATGCTCAGAGAGAAGGGATCGACTTCTTAGAGATATTCGTGCCGATGGTATAGTATGTGTATATTAGATCCGTGATTGACGATTGTTGGCCAATACGATCTTAAGTTGGAAAGGATAGATGTGGAGTTTGCACTTCTGTACGAAAAATTGGAAGAGTAGATCTACATGAAGCAACCAGAGTAGTTCGAAGTTAAAGGGGCTGAGAAAAAAGTTTACAGGAGGTTGTGGTACGACCTGTCGCTTAGGCAGTGGTTAGATTCCTTCATGATGAGTTAGGAATTATATGCTAATAACATGCAGATCACCATTTATGACATGTCTGATACAATGCATGAAGACTCGGTTAAGTGGGACATTCAGGATGAAGGATCGGAGGGCTGTAAAGATGGTTCTCGGCATTGAGACTGAAAGAGGAGTAGGCTTTGGTTATCTTAGGCAGAATACCTTGGGTAGGTATTGATTAAGTATGTGATAGACCAAGCAAAGCCGAAGAGCGTTCTCTACGTGTCTCTCCTTAAGTTTTTCTTAGGACATGTCCTAAAACAGATAAGGAAAAGCAGGATATGTCTCATGAGCCTTATTCGAATGCGGTTGACAGTGTATGCCATGGTCTGTATTATACCGGTTATTTCACAGGCTATCGGTGTTGTGGGAAAATACTCTGGCAAGCAATATTGGGTGGTAGTGAGATGATACAGAAGACTACATCTTACTTTTGGGAAGACAGGAGAAAAGGTGGTTAGGCATGTGGATTTAGATTCGGTAGACATGCTTACCAAGGTCGTTCCTGTAGAGAAGTTCAAGTTCTGTGCAACTTCTCTGGGCTTGGTGATGGCGTAAAAGGAGGACGGATTGTGCACGAGAAGCTATGATGTGATGCAAAAATAAGAAAAGAGGTCAAAAAGATACACGTTTGAAGATTGAAGATATGTTGACGATTGTTGTTAAAGCTGATGTCTTAAAGCTGTCCGTGTTGCTCGACCAGTTGAGGGATTGACTCGACTAGTCAAAGGTCCCTTCGACTGGTCGAAGCCTGTTCGACTCGAAGTCCAGCAACGATGTGTTTGGGATTTCCGGGATGCTTGACCAGTCGAGGGTTAGGCTCGACTAGTCGAGGCTAATGCAGACGGTGCACGGTTTATGCGCGGACTGCGTAAATTTGAAGTGGTTTCTAGGGAGGTGTGTAAGTGGGGTTTTCCCATATATAAATAGGAGTCCTAGGGCCATTCTCAGGCATTTTAAGGCTTCCTAAAGGTATTCTAAGGGTTTCTAAAAGGGTTCTAGGGTTATCAAAGGGTGTAGCAAGGGTAAGATTCGAGGTTGTTCAAATCGGGTAAGTTCTCTCTCCTTGTAATTTATGCTTTCATAATGGAATTCTGTTGCTTTGTGCCATGGTTTTTTCCCGAAAGGGTTTTCCACATTAAATTTTTGTGTTATCTTGTGATTGCTTGGTGCCATTGGATTGCTATCCTAGATCCATATCTGTGTGATTCCACAGCTCAAATCCCAAAAAAAGGTGCGCATCACAAGGAGAGATTGGGTGAAGCCGTAATTGAATAAGTTGAGTGGAGTACTCTAAGGTTTTGATTATAGTGGAGATTTCTATTGCTTTATGTTGTGGTTTTTTTTTTTGCAAAGGTTTTCCATGTTAAAATATCATCAGTTTGTGGTTGATTGATTCTTGTTTAGTTATCTACTTTATTATATATTTTTTTATTCTCGTTTATCGTGCTTCCACAAAGTGCACAGATAGATGGTGGTGTTAGATCTGAATTTTTAATACCAAAGGTTTTATTCTAGTTTGTTGTGGCTCGGGTTTACATTGTTGTGGTGTGATATAAAACCGGTTTACTCCAACAAAGTGGTATCAGAGCGTCAAGTTGGACATTTGGGTTTAAGTGAAGATGTCAAGATTAAAATTTGATATACTAAAGTTTGATGGGAAGAACAAATTTAGTTTGTGGTAGCAGAAGGTCAATGATATTCTACTTTCACAAGGGTTGAGTAAGGTGTTGTTGGAAACAAAATCTGAGAAGATGTCGAATGATGACTAAAGCGATCTCGGGGAGAAAACTATAAGCACCATCTATTTTCATTTGTGTTTATCAGATGAGGTTATGTATAATATCTTAAATGAACAATCTCCCTGGGAGATGTGGAAGAAGCTAGAAGACCTGTACATGTTGAAGTTCCTGATAAATAAGTTGTTTATGATCATAAACAACTTTTTAAGCTGAAATTGAAGTAAGGATTAGATTTCCTATAGCACATAAACATGTTTACAAAGGTTTGTAGCAAGTTGGAAAGGCTCCGAGAGATGATCAGGAAAGAAGATAAAGGGGCGATACTTCTAGCATTGCTTCCTACATCATATGATTATCTCATTACTAGTATGTTGTATGGGAAGATTATAATGAAGCTTGAAGATATCACCACGACGCTCGTTTCCAATGAGATAAGTAAGAAGTCGATGGATGAGGAATCTCAGGCGCAAGGGTTAGTCACAAAAGGGGGTTAGGGACATGGGTGATCCGTGGAGTGATCTCGGTTTGACAAGAAAAAGTCTATATCAAAATCGAAGGTAAATGACGGATGCTTCTATTTCGGCATTAAGGGGTATTTATAGAGAGACTGCCATAAATAGAAGGATGACCTGGAAGTTAAAGGAAAAATGGAGCATGGGTGAATCAACAAGTGTAGTAGAAAAGAACTCAAAAGAAGACCTCCTCTCGTCTCTTCATATACGAGTCAGATACTTTGATTCTAGATTTAGGATGTTTGTTTTATATATTCCCGAATAGGACTTAGTTTGATTCCTATAAGTCCTATGATGGTGGAAGTGTTTTAATGAGGAATGATGCATCATGTAAGGCCATCAGAATAAGAGCCATAAAGGTAAGGATGTTTGGCAGAGTCATTCAGACTTTAGCTGATGTCAGGCATGTCCCAAAATTAAAGAAAAATTTAATATCCTTAGAGGTTTTAAATATGAATGGTTGCACGTTCACCACATCCATTGGTGTATTGAAGGTCATCAGAGGTGCAATGCTATTGATGAAGGAAAATAAAGTTAGAAATTTGTACAAGTTGGTTAGGAGCACAATTATGGGTGAGGCCATTACCATCTCACATGCAAATTTACATAGATGATATAAATTTGTGGCATATGTGCTTAGGGCATATGAGTGAGAGGGGCATGATGAAACTTTAAAAATGAAAACTGTTGAATAGAGTTAAGATGTGTAAGGTAAATTTCTATGAGCATTACATCCTAGGCAAGTGGTGTAGGGTAAAGTTCAAGTTTGCTACACACACTAGTAGCGGGATGCTCCACTATATTCATTTCAATGTTTAAGGGCTAGTGACAGTATCGTCTAAGGGAGGGGCATGATACTTCATGACCTTTATAGGCTACTACTTGAGGAAAGTTTAGGTTTACTTCATCAAGCACGAGTTTGAAGTATTCACCAGGTTCAAGAAGTGGCAGACAGAAGTAAAGAAGAAACCGAGAGACGGGTCAAGTGTCTCAGGTCAGACAATTGTAAGGAGTATAGAGAGGCAAAATTCATTGAATTCTATAAAGATCAAGGCATCATGAGACACTTCTCAACTTCAGGAACCCCACAACAGAATGAGGGTAGTAGAGAGGATGAATAAAACTCTATTGGAGAGGGTAAGAAATATCCAGTTGGATAAGAGGCTCCCTAGAAGCTTATGGGCTGAAGCGATGAATATGCCATGCTAGATAGTAAATCGATTACCATCTACAACACTAAACTCTAAGGTTGTAGAGGAAGTCTGGACAAGCAAGATGATTGAGAATCTTCCAGTGTCCAATATATGTTCATGTGCAGAGTAGACAAAGGTCGAAGTTGGATCCAAAGTCTATGAAGTGCATCTTTGTCGGGTATGAAAAATGTGTTAAGGGCCACAAGCTTTGGGATCCAGTTGTTCAGATGGTGGTTATTAGCAAAGATGTCTTCTTCGATGAGGCATCAATGTTAAAGACCAACAAGGACACTGTAGCAAAGAAGTACAAAACACAGGGTGAGACCAAGAATTGTCGGTGCAGTGGATCCAATTAAGCCAATTATTGAAGGTGAAAATCAGAAGGGGTAAACTCAGGAAAGTATAGCCATGTACATGGAGAAAAGAACCATTAGAGCCTCGTGATGGGTTTTTTGGACCCGTTGTCCTTTCGCAACTGGGATGCGCAAAGTCCTTTCGCAACTAGGATGCGCAAGTCCTTTCGCAACTAGGATGCGGAAAGGAGTTTCCTAAAACTATAAAAAAGGGTCCCTAGGATTTTTCTACGTATGTTGTGTTGATGAGAAAAACACAAGAGGGCTATCAAAGGTGAGAGAGAGAGAGGGAGAAAGAGAGAGAGGAAGCTTGTAGAAGGGAGGTTATGCTCGTGGAGGTGATCTACGGTGCAGTCTATATCTCAGCGCTCCTACGTCCTCGTAATCGGTGAGATCTCTCTGGTTTTCTTTATTCTTTCATTATTCATCCACTCCTGCGTGAGTGAAGAAGATTGTAACGTTCTACTTCATAGTGGATTGTTGATCTGGATGAGGTCCCGTGGTTTTTACCTCTTTGAGGGTTTTCCACGTAAAAATCTCTTGTGTGGTGTGTGATTGATGCTTTGATTTATTTCATTGCTTTATTATCCATAATTCTGGTTTGTTTCGGGAGGCTAGATCCTAAGGTTTGTGCAAGGCATCCCAACACCTCGGTTCGGTATGGGTTCAAGGACATGGTGTATTTTGCATTGTTTATAGGGAGTGAAGATCCCTTCACTTTTTAACAAGAAAAATCTGAAAAAAGGATGGTGACAGGTAGATATCGGCTATGGAGGAGGAGACGAAATCTCTACACAAGAATCAGACATGGGAGTTGGTGGAACTTCCTAAAGGTCAGTGGGCTATAGGGTGCAAATTGGTCTATAGGAAAGAAGCATTAACAGAAAAGGATGGTGAAAAGTACAAGGCAATACTCATAGCAAAAGGGTACTTGTAAATGGAAGGAATAGATTACAATGACGTTTTCTATCAGGTTATAAAATATACCTCAATCAGGGTGCTACCAACGATGGTAGCAGAATCTAATTTAAAATTTGAGTAGTTTGATATGAAGACAATATTCCTTCATGAGAACTTGGAGGAAGTCATTTACATGAAGCAGTTTGAAGGTTTTGTGGAGTTCGGTAAGGAAGGCCATGTGTGTAGGTTGAGGAAGTCGATGTATGGGCTTAAGTAGTTTTCAAGTCAGAGGTACAAGCGGTTCGATTCTTATATGGTGGAGATTGGGTATAACATGTGTGAGTATGATTGATGTGTATACTACATGGTAATTGATGATGGGTCCTACAATAATGACTAGGATTGAGAAAGATTTCATAAGAATCTTACCAGGCTAAATACAATATCCAAATCACTATATAGGAAATCAATGAATTTCATCACGAAGATCCCACATTCATTCCCAACAATATGTTTTGGGATCCTGCTTATCATTTCAAACTTCCAATCGACTTTCCATTATGCATTCCCTACATACGTCTCATAGATGGAACAATCATGTCAATCCTTCTATGAAGCCAACCAATTCCTCATCATACTTCCCCATCCATTTAGTATGAAGGCTATCAAGCAATCGATCTAGTCTTCTTTAGGGGTATACAATGAACAAAATCTAATATTGTCTTAGGACATTGAGTGTAAAGTATACATACAAAATACATAAGTAATATTATAATTAAGTACATCCAAAGTAAAATCAACTTATAACATCAAGTCAATTAGGTCATGTAGAAATACAATGACAAACTTACACAATCGAAGTTCTACATATTCCTTTGGAAGCGATCTCCGCTAATAATATACAAGAATGCACTATAATATCCTTCTTAATGTCATCTCTATATCTATTTTGATGCTCACCAACACCATATTCCCGTAGAATCTTAACATTTTTTTTAAAAAAAAAATCCTATTATAAATGAATCAAAATACTGTTAGTTGGATGACTACGATATAAGTTGAAAGTGCATATCTTTAAGTGGACATTACCTATAAAAGAATGTCGTCATGAACATACAGTCTTAAGAATACGCTTTAGGATATTCTAGGTGATGGTCCATAAAATTTTTTATATTCAAGTTGATTTCATGTACAAGCCTCGAATTATTAATAAACATTTATAATATAAAATTAAGTACTTATAAAACTTTTGTGTCATAATCTTACCAGGTCATCAACTATGCATCCTCCCATAGATATGAAAGCCACAGATAATCACACTTAACCTTAACAATTTCATATTCTCCGGGGCTAAGCATTCTTAATGGGCCCATAAATGCAGATTTATCAGTCAAAATGGGTTCTTGCTCGGAGCGAGGAGCCATATATGGACAAAAGAAATTGTTGTAGACAAGCCTCAATTACTATAAAAGATTATTATTATAATCCGATAATGTAGTAGACTACTATTGTGTTGACAACACTGTAGAAAATAGTGATACTATGTCTTTTATGAGTAGAATAAAAACTTTCTGAAATCCGGATCTTTATCCACATTGGATTTTTGAAACCCTGTAAAATCCGGTGTTCCTATTCTATAAAAGGGACTTCCCTCTCATTAGTTCATCAGTTGGGTAGAGTAAGTCCCAATGAGAGGTATTATAAGTTCTAAGTCCTGAAGTTTGTATGTCGTACTCTTTTTTAGTAATATGGATTCTTACATTGTGAATATTGTTCTTTGTGCTTGATCATTCTTTTTTTTTTTTTTTTTTTTTAATAAATAATTTCCTGTTTATATTTTTTATCAGTAGTTCATAGTGAATATCAGTGGTCCACTGTTAATATCGGTAATTCACAGTGAGTATCAATGATCTAATGTTAATATCAATGGTTCACAGTTAATATCGGTGGGCCATCATTAATATCAACGATCCACAATGAATATAATCGAGCCACTGTTAATATTAGCGGTCCACGGTGAATTCCACTGTTAATATCAGTGGTCCACAATGAATTCAACTGTTAATATCAACGGTCCATAGTGAATATCAGCGGATCACTGTTAATATCAGCGGTCCATAGTGAGTATCAATGGCCACTGTTAATATCAATGGTCCACAATGAATTCCACTATTAATATCAGACGTCCATAGTAAATATTAGTGGGCCATTGTTAATACTGGCAGTCCATAGTGAATATCAGTGGGCCACTGTTAATACAACAAAAAACCCATAGCAACTCCCACCATTCATCCAACATAAAACTTACAACTCCCACCATTCATACAACAAAAAGGCCCACAAACTCCCACCATTCATATAACGAAAAATACCCCACAAAATCCCACCCATTTATACAACAAACAAAACCTCAACAACTATAAACAACCATACAAAAAAAAAAAAAAAAAAAAAAAAAAACTTGCCTTTTGGCACCATAGCATCTACGTCAAATATTTTGGCTAGAAAACTTAAAAAAAAAAAAGAGAGAGAGAGAGAGAGAGAGAGAGAGAGAGAGAGAGAGAGAGAGAGAGAGAGAACTTGGTTTAGCGCCCAGAGTGCATTCTAAGCTTGGCCGGACCTTCATCAGAGTTTGGTTGGAGTTTTTGGTTGTCACCTGAAGAGTACGACGTCCGACCGCATAACTACCAACCGTCAAAGAAGCTTCGACTTTGTGTGGTCTTAGGAAGTGAAAAAAGAAAAAAAAGGGCAAGAAAAAGAGAAAAATCAAATGGCCAAATGGCCTTAGTATGAGAAGGGCCTCTTGCTTTGAACCCATTCACATCTTATGTGGGGCCCATCGGTTCACCTTGAAGCAAATCCATCTTGTTTACATGTAAGGGGTTTTAATTTCATGTCATCAACCCAAGTTTAAGAGCAAAAATCATCACAGATAGACCACGTTAAAGGAAACAATATAATATTTACGCACAATGTAAGTGTAAATATGTGCCTTAGACAACTTCAAACAAAAAATTAGAAACATCTTCTATGGGTTCACATTTGTCCCATTAAAATGAATGAATCGTATTACCTAATGGATGGGCCGAAAGAGAGTTTTTGGTGGGGCCACACTTCTTCAAAAAACACGTTTCTCCTTCCAGACAAATTAACACGGTACAAGGAGCTGTCGCACAGGGGCATTTTCATCCTTATAAAGGTGAAAAAGTGACTAAAAGGCTAAAACCCTTCCCTGTTTGGGCAACAGGATTAGAAGGGATTGGGTGGGATTGGATTCATCTGGTTCCGTGCCAATTCCACTCCATGTTTGGCAAAGCTTGGAATTAGATCGGATGGAATTACATTGGGTCCCGTGCCAATTTCACTCAATGCTAACAAGTTGTGTAGGTCCCACCCTGATGTGTGGGCTATATCCATACCGTCCACCCATTTTTTGAGATTATTTTAGAGCATGGGCCAAAAATCAGGTAATTCTAAAGCTCAAGTGGACCCACCACTGAAATCAATGGGGATTGAATACTTACCGTTGAAAACTTCTTTGGGGCCACATAAGTTTTGGATCTACCTCATTTTTCGGGCCATACCATAAAATGAGGTTACAAAACAAATGAACGGTTTAGATATAATACATATGTGTTATTCTGGTAATTTCAAATGATGGTGGGTATATCCATTCAATGTACCACCGTATTACCAACAAAGTAGGGCATTAATCTAATCCCATGGAATCAGGGGACAATCCCTGCCATGGGTCATGATGATGGTTTTTTGAATACAATCCCACCTAATCCCTTCTAATCCAGTTGCCCAAACAGGGCCTTAGGTGGGATTAGAAGGGATTAGGTGGGGATGGGAATTCATCTGGTCCTGTGCCAATTTCATTCCATGTTCGGGAAGAGTGGAAATGTTTGGAATTGCATTAAATGAAATTGCATTTGGTCCTGTGCTAATTTCACTCAATGTTTGGAAGGTTCCGTAGGTCCCAACATGATGTGTGGGCTATATCCACACCATCCACCCATTTATCTAGATTATTTTTGAGCATGGGCCAAAAAAGCAGGTAAATATAATGCTCAAGTGGACCCCACCATAGAAAGCAACAGGGATTGAATACTTACCGTTGAAAACTTCTTTGGTGCTACATAAGTTTTGGATCTATCTCATTTTTAGATCCATGCCATAAAATGAGGTGACGGAACAAATGAACAGTTTAGATATAACACTTGTTACAATAATTTTAACATGGTGAGTATATTACAATGACTGACCACCGTATTATCAACAAAGTAGGGCATTAATTTTATCCCATGATAATAGGGGACAACCCCTGCCATGAGCAATAATTATATTTTTTTTAATCCCATCCCACCTAATCCCTTCTAATCCCACCGCCCAAACTGACCCTTAAGTTTGAATAAGACGTACTAATGCATCGACCACGTCATACTACTACCAGGTGGATATTCCGAAAAAAGTGGGAGTGGGTTAGGTGTACCCATAGGTGGTGAAATTCCACTAGCGTGAGTGAGTGGGGTGTGTGTGCGTGTGTTAAAAATAAAGAAGTTGTGGCTCATGCTCACACAACACACGGTGTTCCTGACCTTGGGGCATACCTTGATGTATGTGTTGTATATCCATGCCGTACATCGGTATTTTTAGCAAATGTTAGGACATAATTTGAAAAAGTGAAGTAGATACATATCTCGGGTACATCACAGCCAGAGAAACAATGGTGATTGGCTATTAAAAACTTTATGTAAGATACATCGTAGCACGGGAAACAATGGTGATTAACTATTAAAACCTTTTTGTTTTGGATCAAGCTGAAATTTATTTTTTATTTTTATTTTCCTTTATCTAGATCTTTGTAACCTTATTAATACGTTGGGTGGCAAATAAAAAATTACAGTGGGTATTAGAAAGTTTTTAATTGTAAGACTCCAGTATCCACTATTTCCATGGTGTGGTCTTGAGATTTATATCTATTTCATTAAAATTTTTTTTTTAAATAATATTATAACATGAGCTGAAAAAATGAATGGATGGCGTACATACATGAAGGCAGACCCTACGATCAGGGACACACCATATTGCACAAGGAAAGAGCCCACACCTAATCTGCTCTCTCTCTCTCTCTCTCAAATTTAGAAAATGCCTCTCTCTCTCTCTCAAATTCAGAAATTGCCCAATTTTCTAATAATGAAACCCCAAAAAGGCCTAGGGCATGTTTGATTTTCCATAAATCACCGTAAACAAGTAATTATTACCTTTTCACCTTATTTGGAAATATGAGAGTAATTCCACCTTGAAAATCAAAACAAAAGTGTTGAGTTAAACATGTGGAGCCTCACCATAATGCATATGATATATCCGCACCATCCATCTATTTTATTAGAACATTTTAAAACATGAACCAAAAAATGAGGCAGATCCAACACTCAAATGGCCTACACGAAAGGAAACAGTGGACGAAATTCATCCACCATTGAATGTTATTTTCTTCACTACGCCCACATTAAGGTTTTTTTTTATCATCTAACCCGTTCATAGGGTCACATAGACATGGATAAGAGGAAAACACAAATATCAACTTGATCCAAAACTTTTAAGGGCCCTAAGAATTTTTTAATGGAAGGTGTTCGATTCCCCCATTATTTCCTGTGGTGTGGTCCACTTGAGCTTTGGATCTGCCTCATTTTTTTTGTTCATGCTATAAATTCAGATAGCATAACAAATGAGCGGCGTGGATAAGTAACATACATCATGATGGCCCCCATATTTGTTGGGATTTTTTGGCCTGCGAATCACACAGATCTAGATCTAGGATAGCAATTCAATGGCACCAAGCATATACAAGAGAACACACAGATTTAACATAGAAAACCCTTTTGGAAAAAAATCACGGCACAAAGCGACAAATCTCCACTATGAAAATAGAAATTACAAAGAGAGAGGACTTACCCGATTCGAAAAACCTCGAATCTCACCCTTGCCATACCCTTTGATTTCCTTAGAATCCCTTTAGAAAGCCTTAGAATTATTTTCCATCCTTACTAGAAAAACCCTAGGGACCCCTATTTATAGTTTAGACAACTTCCTTTCGCACCTTGCGAAAGACTGACTCAAATTTCCACAGTCCGCATCAGATTCGAAAACGAATATGCGTAACTACGACTAGTCGAGCCGAGGCTACGACTGGTCGTAGGACCCCTACGACCGGTCGAGACATCCGTTCGACCGGTTGAGCAGCCCGGACACCAAAAATCCCAAGTCGCTGGACTTTAGGTTGAGCGGTGCTCGATTAGTCGAGCGGCTCCCATGACCGGTCGTGGCTGACCCACGACCGGTCGAACAACACCCAAAAAAACAGATTTATGACTTTTTTCAACAATCTCCACCAAGTCTTCAATCTTCAACCGTGTAGCTCCTTGACATTTTCTTTTATCTCTTCATCGCATCATAGCCTCAATCAATGCTTCTCGTGCACACTCTGTCCTTCTTTTACACCATTGCCAAGCCCAGAGAATTTACACAGAACTTGAACTTCTCTACAGGAACGATCTAAGTGAGAACGTCTTCCGGATCAAAATCCATAAGCTCAACCACCTTTGCTCCTGTCTTCTCAAAAAGAAAAGACGTAGTCTTCTTACCATCTCACCGCTACCCAATATTGCTTACCGGGGTACTTGCTCACAACATTGATAGCCAGTGAAATAATCGGTCTAATCCAGACCATGGCATACACTGCCAACCGCATTCGAATAAAGTTCGTGAGATATCCTTCTTTTCCTCATCTGTTTTGGGATATGTCTTGAGGAAAACTTGCGGAGAGATGCGTAGGGAACGCTCTCTGGCTTTTCCTGGCCCATCACATCCTTGATCAATACTTACACACAAGGTATTCCACCTATGATTACCAAAGCCTACTCCTCTTTTAGTCTCGACGCCGAGAACCATCTTTGCAGCCCCTCGATCCTTCATCCATGAAGGAATCAAACACTACCTAGGTGACAGGTCGAGCCACGACCTCCTGCAAAGTCTTTTCTCAGCCCCTTTAATTTCGAACTGCTCTGGTTGCTTCATATAGATCTGCTCTTCACTTTCCCTTGTAGAAGTGTATAGTCCACATCCATCTTTCCAGCTCAAGATCACATTGGCCAACCAGCGCCAATCACGAATCTAATAGACACTTGGTATACTGTCGGTGCGAATATCTTTGAGAAGCCGATCCCTTCTCTTTGAGCATAACCCTTTGCTACCAACCTCGATCTGTATCTATGTTGTATCCTCCTGAAGATTCACCTGCATCCAACCGCTCTCATATGTTGGTCTGGTACAACGAATCCATCACATCATCCATAGTCACCTTTCACTTCTCAGCACCAGGCTCACCTAGAGCCATCTGAGTAGAAGATGAATCCTCTTCGATATTGAAGTCGTCCATGTACCTCACCGATATCCTGCGATCATGCCATGCGATTCTTCTCACAGGTGACTGCTCCACCTACTCTGTATCTCTGTCCGCACGTCTTGGCCTTCCTGCCCTGCCCGCTCATGTGGCCATGCCTAACATGCCACACACGCGCAGATGTGGAATCCACTACATCCACTGCAGCTCCATCTTTTGAAGTACTCCCGATCAACCTATACAAGTTACCGAGTCGTTGCGCTTTCATGATTACCCGTGCCCCCTTAGATACTTTAAGGGCATCATCAATACTTGTGTACTTGCATCCTTTTGCCTGAAGCACACCAAGAGAAATCAGATTCTGCTTCAAATCAGGAACGTGCCTGACATCAATCAAGGTACGCTCCACCCATTAAACATCCTGATGCACATCGTATCAATAGCCACAACATTACAGGTAATGTCATTACCCATAAATATCTATCCACCATCACACTCCCTGTAGCTGGTGAACTAACTCCGATGAGGAGTTATGTGAAAAGATGCCCCTGTGTCTATCATCCACTCATCCTTACGATCATCGTATGACCGTCTGAGCGAAGACACAGATAAAATATCACCATCACATTCATCTGACGTGGCATCGTTGGCCTCCCTGCATGAAGCCTTAGAATCTTCCCTCTTCGATTTGGGATTTTCACAATCCTTCTTCACATGTCATTCCTTTCCACAGTTTCATCACTTTACCTTTCCTTTACCCTTGCCCTTGGATTTGGATTTAGAACCTGAAGAACCTGTACCTTGTTCAGAATTCCTACCCACTGTAAATAGTACATCAGAAGATGTCCCCATGTCGCTGTTTAGCTATATTATAGCCTTCCCTTGAAGGGCTGAGATAATGGTGTCGATACTCAGGGTTTTATTCATGCTGCACATAGTGTCCTTGAATGACTCATATGATGCTGGAAGAGAATTCAACAACATACATGCTTGTTCTTCATCTTTCATTACTTCCTTCATATCCAGTAATTTACAAACTAATTTATTAAAGTTGCTGATGTGAGCCTCTAGATCTCCACTCTCTGCCATCTTGAAGTTATACCATTGCCGCTTCAAGTGCAGACGATTTTCAGAGGATTTTTTCGCATAGACATCCTCTAACTTTACTCATAACTTAGCTGCAGTTTTCTCCTTCATGATGTTGTAGAGAACCTTATTCATGAGACATAAACGGATCGATGATAAAGCCTTTTTATCAAGAGCATTCCACTCGTCATCAATCATAGTAGACTTCCACTCCTCAAGAGCACCATCTTCGCCTTGCTTGATTAAGGAACTCATCATCTTGATTTTTCATAACTCAAAATTATTTTTCCCTGAGTACTTCTCAATCTTATACCTAGCACTTGCCATTATTACTAATCTTTAAGATTTAGATCTGTGCCCCAACGATTGCTCTGATACCACTTGTTAGGATTTTTGGCCTGCGGAATCACACAGATCTAGATCTAGGATAACAATTCAATGGCACCAAGCACATACAAGAGAACACATAGATTTAATGTGGAAAACCCTTTTAGAAAAAAACCACGATACAAAGCGACAGATCTCCACTATGAAAATAGAAATTACAAAGAGAGAGGACTTACCCGATTCGAACAACCTCGAATCTCACCTTTGCCATACCCTTTGATTTCCCTAGAACCCCTTTAGAAAGCCTTAGAATTATTTCCCATCTTTGCTAGAAAAACCCTAGGGACCCCTATTTATAGTTTAGGCAACTTCCTTTCGTACCTCGCGAAAGACTGACTCAAATTTCCGCAGTTCGTATCAGATTCGGAAACGAATCTGCGTAACTACGACTAGTCGAGCAGAGGCTACGACTGGTCGTAGGACCCTTATGATCGGTCGAGACATCCCTATGACCGGTCGAGCAGCCTGGACACCAAAAATCCCAAGTCACTGAACTTTGAGTTGAGCGGTGCTCGACTAGTTGAGCGGCTCCCATGACCGGTCGACACCCAAAAAAATAGATTTAAGACTTTTTTCAACAATATTGATGTTGTAAATTTCTCAATTTAAGTGTTAAAAAAGTAAGTTGTCACACCGCAACTGGAAAGATGTGGTAATTACCTAGGTAAATAATTATTACCATGTAAATGGTAATTACACTTGTGCCGAAAGAGGAATGCCTGACCTTATTTTTTATTAGGCCCATCGTGATGCATATTTGGGATCCACTATGAGCATCATATGTGTGATCTCATTCTATGTCTAGAGCCAAAATACAAGGCCCACTTTCAATTAAGGTTAGCCACACCAATGGAACAGGTGAGGGAGAGATGTCCACTAATTGATTTTTTTACAGGACCCACATTTATGAGTCTGTGAAATCCACTCCAACCATTAGATGCCACACTAAAAGGTTAGGTGTGGAGCCTAAAAATCAGGCCCACAAGTGATTCAAGTGTGCCTCATCAAAGGAATCGTCTCGGAGGGTGAGCTTTTTCTGCCTACACGTTTTCAATTGTGTAATCTACCTGAACATGTGGTTGATTTTAAGTCCATAGGTCTAACATGGGGTGACTTACATGATAGGGGTGGATTTCATGATAACACCTATGAGGCCCACCCAAGCGAGGGATCATTTTCAAAGACTTTTTTTTTCGTACGACACTCACACACCCCACGCACGCGACAAGGGTGCTTGAACCAATGACCTCATTTTCAAATACCTGGTAGAAAGATAAGGTGAAATCAACTCTTCTCTCTCTCAACATTAATTAGCATTAATTAATCTAAACTAGTCTGACCGTCTAAAAAGTTAGCTGTGGGCATTTCTCGTTTAATGGATTTGTATATACATTTATAATCATGTCCAAGGGCATTTATGCGATTAGAAATACACGCATTGTAATAATGACGGCGGATTAGGTGAGACCTGGCCTCATCCAAGATGGTGTGGTCCTTAATGTGGGGCCACCTTGATGTATTTTTTACGCATCCATGCCATCCATCCATTTTTCCAGATCACTTCAGGGCATTATTTAAAAAATGAAGCAGATACAGTTATCAAGTCCACCATACCATAGGAAACTGTGTTGATTGAATGCTCTACAATTAAAAACTTCTTAAGGCACACCTTAATATTTCTGTAATGTTTATTTACCATATTAAATCTGCCGCATAAGTCTGGAAGAAGGGAATAAGAAACGATCCAAAACTTTTGTGGCTCATTAATGGTCAATCACTACTGTTTCCTATGGTAAGGTCCTAATAATTGGATCTGCTTCGTTTTTGGCAAAATGCAATAAAATAATATGAAAATACATACATCAAAGTGGGCCCATAGTAAGGGCTGCACGTCTTGAGTGAGTCATGGGTCTCACTTAATCCACTCCCTATGATAATGCCTATGGGCATTTACATCGATATTTAAGGATTTACATATTAAGTCATCCGATTCATCATCTCTACCCTAGAAGGGATTGCCTCAATTCGCCACTTTGACAGACTCGATTTATGAAGAGCTCTATGGGCCACGCTGTGATGTATGGGTTTTATACATGTTGTTCATCCATATTGCCAAAGAATCAGGTAGATACAAGCTTCAAGTGAACCACATAGTGAGGATTGAACACACCACTAAATTATGGTGGGCCTCACATATGATGAACGTTACATATTTGAAACACGCACCAATTATAAAGTTTTAAAAGTTTAAGGTACTACTCTTGAGATTCGAAGACTTAGAGGACAATGTATCAATGTGTATTAATGGACTTTTTTTTTTTTACATTATTATTATTATTTTTTTTTAATAACACATACACACACCCCACACACTCATGCTGGGAATTTCACCACCTATGGGTACTCGAATTCTTGACCAGGAGTTGAAACTCCTGAGAGTCTACACCCGAGCAAGAGTAAGGACCCTATTAAGGGACTTTAACACTCCAGTCCAATTGTTGTTTTGTTTATATGTTTTTAATATATCCATTAGATCTGTTTAGTTATTTCTTTGAACCTAAGTTTTTGTAACAGCTATATTTCAATCTATCCTCTCCTTCCGTGCGTTTTATAATTGAGCCCTTTCATGATCATGAATGGGATGCATGATGAATGAGATGGGAGTTGCCGAACTTTAAAGAAACGCAAGGGACCATTTGTTGCAGCTTGGCAATACCATCTAATCTTGATGGGACGGTGGAAAGATTCTACCCATAGCAAAGTTTGGCTACAAGTGTTTCTCTCGAGGACGGCCCAAAATTACTGTAGCAAGTAGGTTTAAGCTGATTAATGAGACAAACAAATAGAATTATTTTAAAAGAAGAGGTGCGTACTGTATGTATCAAATCCAACCCATCCATTATATGTGTCCCTTCATTTTACTCTCAAGAACCAAAGTTCAGCTCGATCCAAGACTCAGGTGGGCCACAGAGAAGGGAATAAGTTGGGAGGAGGCCCTACCGTTGATATTCAATAGAACAATACAGCTTGATTTTCGCGTTGACTCTTCATTTATGCCATATGCCATACGAAGGGTCTGGACGGCCTGGACATCGTACAAACAACACGGTGGGCCCCTGATGCAATTCAATGGCAGGCATTCCCTTTCAACTAATACCCTGTGTGATGTGGCCCACCCGAGTTTCTGTTTGTTGGGCTGATTTTGAGCTATTGTGTTAATGAGAGGCGATACATCTGATGGGCGGTTCGGATGTTGCGTACACACCTGGTGGCACCCAGTATCGGTACCACGGGAGCACACTGCTTAAAAGAATTATTCAGTGCTCCGAGAGAGTTATAAGTTACAGTGATCCTAGTTTCAGGGGGGCAATTGAACCGTCCTTTCTAACAATTTATATAGAGCGTTCATTAGGTCTGGCACACGGTTTCATGTGCTACTATGAAAGGACCAAACCAGTCAGATGGTTTAATCCATAGGTAAATTGACTTTTTCTTTTTATGCTGCCATTGTAAAAAAAACATTATCACCATGGCGATATAAGTCTTATCCTAAGCTAGCTAGGAGAGTCCCGTTTTGTAGTTCCACTCTATAATATTGCATGGTCATTGTTCATCTATTGTAAAAAAACCCTTGACCAGATGTTGAAACTCCCAAGAGTCTACCACTGGAGCAAGAGCAAGGACCCGCTCAGGATTGCCTCTCTATTGATAACAAAATCATCATTTTCTTTCTGTCTTATCCTAATTGTTAAAGTCTCTCAATATCCCTTGATACACCGTCCTCTAATGGCTTAAATTTTAGAAAAAAATGATTGTTTAACATGATATCAAAGTTGAAGGTCTTGTGTTCGAATATTCCATGAGCAGCAAATATAACTCTCTACCATATATGCTAATATATTCTCTCACGGGGACAGTTTATGGTGTGAGTTATGAGTATCCCCTCCATCCGTACCCAGTTGGATCGATCGGTTCTACTCTATCAAATATGCAACCCTCTTTCATATGGGCTGGGACCGGCAATGACAGCACAATACTCCCATAGTCATCGTGACCGTGCAACAGTATATTACATATTAAAACCAAAGAGTTTGTTGTAACAAATATGCAAATAATAATTAATAAATAATCAAACCAACATTTTTAATACAAACCATGATATAACCGCTTAGTGGACAACACGATCCCAATAAATGACATAAATTCACTTATGTAATCATAACACATGGATATGGTATCCATGTCCATTGCATGCTTAAGCAGAGTTCTCCGAAGCTTGGGTTGAGTCCTCGGAAGCCTGGGTTGGAGGGTAGCCAATGCCATGGCGTTTATTTGGGAAAACCGTGAAAACCGTAGTCGATATCACGCCAACGACCGGCGGCGCGGCCATAAGCACCATCTTCTGGTTTGATTCGAACGACGGGTAGTAGCAACCGACGGTGTTGGGGTCCATGAGTGCCACGACCGCGAACACGATCAACGTTAATGCTGCATGGATAAAATCACTAAATTGTAACTTATAGCTTGAGAGGTCCACTGACCCTGTGTCTGATTTGTAGAAGGTCCACATCCCTTTTTTCGTGACGATGCCGTAGTGAATTTTCCCATCACTCCCTATGTAACTATCTGTGAACGACGAGAAGCAACATGAGAAGCTGCAGAGAGTGAGGAGAGCTCCAGTTAAGTACTTGTTGATGGTGGAGCAATGGCCATTATTGGATAAGACAGGAGAGAGGAACTGAAATAGGAAGACAGTTCCTGTGGGGAGAAGCTTGATGAGGTTTCCCACTCCATTGAGAGTCTTGTCTCCTATGGTTTGTTGGGAGGAGTTGGATTTGGACTTGGTTAGAGGGACTTCGGCCATTTGGGTCTTGTGGGTTTTGGTTTGTATGTGTGTTTTGATATTTGGTTGTGTGTTTAGAGCCTTTTGGTATATGTATTTATATAGGAGTTGGGATGATGGACATGAGATTGATGGCTAGGAATGGTTGCGTGTACGTAACATGGTCCGAGTAGAACATTGGTTAGCTTACACTCTTCGGTACGTGTAGATGTTTTCTTTCTTTCTTGTAGTTTATGTATTAAGTTGATGACATGGGAGAGATCTTGACATACAACGGTTTCTTTCCCGCAAAGGTTGGCTTCTGTGGAAGATCTGAGCCATGCAAAAAGTAGCCTGCACCATGAATATCTCCTAGGCTAGATATGGAACCGATATCTTAATGACATGAGTGACAGTTGTGCACTATCGGCTATCGATTGATTGTGAATGTGTAGCCCACCTGATGGTTGGACCATATTGGTTTTCGCCCCAGGTGTTTTTTTTTTAGGTGTGGCCCCCTTTTTGCACGGTTCAGATGTTCTACACAAGTGAATCATTTGCTAGGAAAGAAATCACTGTATGAAACGTTATACATACAGCTCCTTATGTGAACTTCTCTAGGTGTGTTTGTGATTAGCATGGATTGAGGGACTCAGCATCGCAGCCACCATGTGGAACTTGTTTGGACGATCGGATGTGCATACAATAAACATGCCATAAACCCTAAATCTAATATATTCATCAGGTTAGACACACGTGTACGTATTTGGACCGGTGGATTTTTTATTTTTTAAAACTCCCATTTTGTGTCTGATCAGCCGACCAATATTATGTATTGGTACAGGTTATGTGCACGGGAGCGATTCGGGCCGTCCTTACCATGGGGCTCACCTTGATGAATGTATACTATATCCATTCCGTCCATCCATTTTTCCATATCACTTTAGGGCATTAGCCTAAAAATGAAGTAGACCCAAATCTCATGTGGACTATAATATAAGAAAAAGTGGTGATTGAAAGCCCTATCATTAGAAACTTCCTGGGACCCATGGTAGTTTCCCTAATGTTTATTTGCCATCAGAGGTCATACAAACCTGGATGAAGGGAAAAAAATAATATCAGCTTGATCCAAAACTTTTGTGGCAACAAGAAGTTTTTAATGGTCAATTGCCACATTTTCCTATGTTATGGCCCAGTTGAGAATTGAATCTGTTTCAATTTTGGGCTCATTCCATAAAATAATCTGACAAAACGGATGGACGGAGTGGATATAGAATACATAAGGTGAGCCCCACGGTAAGGGCGCACCTAATCGGCTCCCCATGTGCACAGCCTACACCACCTAATGAACTGTCCAGATCTTTTACATGTGTGTGGCCAAGGGTTGTTGTTGTCCCATGGAAGATTTGGTATTTTTAACCATGGCCTTTCTCCAATTTAGCCATGAGTTAATGAATTAATTGGATCTGATGCACTGCATCTTGTGGTTTAAAAAACCTCTTATAACTTTTTTGAAAACGGTGGAATTCCTGCTAGGTAACAAAAAAAAAAAAAAAAACATTTCAAAGCACTAAGAAATGAAATGCCACTTCAATTTTTTTTTAGAGATAAACGTATAAAGTGGAGAGAGATATGCTTATGGCCTTCAAGATCGTGTTTACCACACGCATATCACGTGTGTATAATGATCCGAAATTTGGACTAGAACAGGCAGGCGGCTTTACATTTTTATTTCCTGAGTTTTAGTAGTTTACACAGTGCTTGGTTGCACCAAATATCATAAAAGATTATGAAAATTTACAATAAATTAGACTGATTAATCATGAAATTTTATAATATTCGGCTCAGACAAACGCACCATTAAGTAATTTAAAGATGAGATTACCATGAGACGGCAGGTTGACCTCTTGAACTGGTTGAATAGGTCTAAGCTTATCCAGAGTTTTAGAAGGCTAGGCACCATAGATCCCAAACGGTCCAGCCCTTACTGTGGGACCCACCTTAATGTATGTATTCTATACACATGCCGTCCATCCATTTTTCTAGATCAAGTTAGTAAATGATCCCAAAAATGAAACAGATCCAATCTCAGGTACGTACCATATGAAACAGTGATGATTGAATGCCCCGCCATCAAAAACTTCCTAAGGCCCACAGTAACGTTTATGTGCCATCCAACCTGTTCATAAGGTCGCATAAACCTGAATGAAGGGAAAAAGGTAAATATCAACTTGATACAAAGCTTTTGTAGTCCACGAGAAGTATTTAATGGTCAATCATCACAATTTCCTATGATATGGCCCACCTAAGATTTGCATCTCTCTCTCTCTCTCTCTCTCTCTCTCTCTCTCTCTCTCTCTCTCTCTCTCTTTAATCTCATGCTGTAAAATGATCTGGAAAAAGAGATGGACAGTTTGTTTGGTGTAATTAGGGTTCGTGTAATTATGTTTAATGTAATTAGGGTTTGTGTTTTTACACTCTCCTTTTTATTTATAGCTCCTCAGCCAAACTGCTCGATTCCACCTTCCACCCCCGGTATATGGCAAACATATACCTATGTGGGGGATATCTTTGGGTTGTAAGCACTTTTCTAGCTAGGTGCCTCGTATTGTTGAGATTGACAGGAATATGTAATCGATTTAGCCTATATCAATAAAATAATAAAAAAGAAAACAATATTATGCCGACCACTTAATATACATAATACTCTTGCTCTAGTAAATTATTTTTAAAGAGAACAATAGTCCGCATAACTAATTAATACATAATACTCTTACTCTAGGAAAGCATAGGGAATGATATAAGTTGGTTGTGTGTGTGTGTAGAGGAATGCTCACCTGTGTACTAGTTCTCGTAAAAACTTTTTCAGAATTCATCTCCTGTGATATGAGTGCAAAATTTGAACCATCCATGTGATGTAGTATCCCATGAAACCCCCGAGGTCTAACTTTCACCCTTATCAAAACTTTGGTGGGTCATAGAAAAAGAGGGACAAATCAAAGGAGAAAATTATTTCCTTTTGCGATGGCCCACCAAAGTTTTGAATAAGGGTGAAAGTTGTCCCCCCCAGGAGTTTCATGGGGTGCTGCATCACATGGACGGTTTAGATTTTCACGAGTTCTCGTGAGATCAAGCTGGTGTGGAGATGAGCATTCCTCTCTCTATGTATAGTAATACTCACCTACACACCTTAGGTGAGTGAGTACTCGTGTGCACCATTGCACACATGTCATGGGCACAAAATCTGATTAATCTATGTGATGTGGTACCCCTTGAAACCTCACTAGACCAACACTTAGCTTGATTCAAAACTTTGGTAGGGCATGGAAAAAGGAAACAATTTCCTCCCTTGATTTGTACTTCTCTTTGCTATGGCCCAACAAGGTTTTGGATCAAGCTGAAAATTAGGCCCATAGAGTTTTAAGAGGTGCCGCATCACGTGGACCATTCAGTTCATATGCCCACGACACATGTGCAAAGGTACACATAGGTGCTCACATAAGAAGTTGCATAGGTAGGCATTCCTCTCTCTCTCTCTCTCTTATATATCTGAATGCTCAGCTGCGCACCAGTTCACACGAAACTCGTGCTAACTTTTTTGAGAACTCATCATACGTGATGTGACTCCAAAATTTGAACGGTCCACGTGAAGCAGCACCTCATGAAACCTCCCGGGCCCAATTTTTACTTTGATCCAAAATTTTGGTGGGCCATGAAAAATGAAAACAATTTCCTCCCTTTATTTGTATTTCTCTTTGCTATAACCCACCAGAATTTTAGATCAGGGTGAACATTTGTCCCTTGAGGTTTCATGGGATTCCGCATTGCATGGACCGTTCGAATTAGACGCTCATGACACGTGTGCAAAGGTGCGCACGTGCATAGGTGCACAGGTGAGCATGTTCTCTCTCTCTCTTTATATATATATATATATATGGGAAAAGGTACTATGCGCTCGAGTGTAAAGCGGTCGTCCGTGAGGTCGAGCTGTGTGGGCCCCACCGTGATGCCTTTCGAACATCAACACCGTACACCAGATGCACCATTCCATAGTAGGCCTGGACGACCCAAAATCAGGTCAATCCGTGACTCAAGTGGGCCACACCACATAAGAAGTGCAGAGGGGCCGTGCACCATTAAAAATTCATAACCATTTTTTAGGGCCCACCGAGATGTGGTTTGCAAATCCAGCCCATCCATTATGTGTGTCCCACTTGAATGAGGGTTCAGACCAAGTTTCAGGTGCATGGAAAACTCAGGTGGGTCCCACCAATGCTTTTATATGTTTTTGGCATGTATACTTATGGTTTTACATGTTGTGGCCCACCCGAGTCACGGATTGACTCGATTTTGGGCCGTCCAGGCCCACTATGGAATGGTGCATCTGGTGGACGGTGTTGATGTTCGAAAGGCATCACAGTGGGGCCCACACAGCTCGACCTCACGGACGACCGCTTTACGCTCGAGCGCATAGTACCTTTTCCCTATATATATATATATATATATATATAAAGTATCTATGGACGTTTGCCATGAATATCGCCTAGGGTGAATTGTTGGGGGACCACATAAGCACACAAAGATGAATCAAGCAAAGTATTTCAGTAGCAACAATTAAGCACAAGTACAAAGATTCCGAATTCAACATGGAAAAATCCTTTCGGAAAAAAACCATGGCATAAAATGACATATATCATTATGAAAGTAGAAATTACAAGAGATAGAGAGAATACCCAATTCGAACAAGCCTCGAATCTACCCTTACAAGCCCTTGAAAACCTTAGGAACGAATTAGAAAGCACCTTGATACCCTTTAATATTGATTACACCCTATACATAACCTCTATGAGAATCACAAACAAAATCGAAAACAAATCCCATAGATACGTAACTCTGCATAACTATGTGCATACGTTTGATGGTACCTTTGATCAGACTTCAATGGCATCGAACTAACACCAAAACATTGCAACAATAAATCATGAATTTTTCAAAATTTTCCAATGGCATCAAACAGGCATTTGATGCCATTGAAACTAACTTCGATAGCATCAAACAACCTTCGATAGCATCGAGTAGGACACCAAAGCGTCCATCAACCATTATGAGAAATTTTAAAAATTTTCGATGGCATCGTGTAGCACTTTGATGCATCGAAGTCTACTTAATGGCATGTCATCGACATGCATGTTGAGTTATAGATTTAAGACATCAATCAATATGGACATGGAACCGATTTCCTCGTGAGGTGAGTTATGGACTATCAGTTGTCAATTGATTGTGAACGTGTAGCCCACCTGATAGTCGGACCATATTGGTTCTTCGTCCCAGTGTTCTTTTTAATGCAGCCCACGTTTTGCATGGCTCTATACAAGTGAGGCATTGACTAGGAAAGAAATTGCTGCTTGGAACCTAATAAAGATAGGTTCTCATGTGAACTTCTCTCCAAACGAAGAGTTAGGCTTGTTTGTGATTAACAACTGCCATGTGAAACTTGTTTGGACAACACAATAAACGTGCCATATCAGAAATCTAGCATACTCATCAGGGAAGCGGATTGCGTGGTGTGTGTCACCATAATGGTGCGTTGATTCACCAAGTTCTGTGGGCCCACCATGTGTATTTGTTATATCCACACTGTCCATCCATTTTTTGAGATCATTCAGGGTATAACCCAAAAATGAGGCAGATCCAGAGCTCAAGTGAACCACACCATAGAAAGCAACAAGGACAATGATGCCAACCATTGAAACCTTTATAGGGCACATCATGATGTTTATTTTCCATCCAACCTATTCCTAAGGTCACATAGACCCGAATGATGAAGGGAAAAATACAAATATCAGCTTGATCCAGAACTTGGTACCCAAGAAGTTTTAATTCAATGGTAGGCATTCAATCTAGCTACCCTGCTTTGTGAGGTATAGTCCACCTGAGCTTCGGATCTTCCACAGTTTTGGGGTCATCATGCCCTAAAATGATCATACAAAATGAATGAATGGACCAGGTGAATATAAGATATACATCATGGTGAGACCCACAGGACTTGGTGAGGGGGTGCCCGCCAGTCAATCTGCCTCCAATTAGGTCAATTTATGATTTGAATGGAAGGAGGGGCTCCGCATGGCAGCCACCATGTGGAACTTGTTTGGACGATCAGATGTGCACACAATAAATATGCCATATATCGGAAGTCTAATATATTCATCAAGTTAGCCACACGTGTACGTATTTGGACAGTTGGATTAATTATTGACGTAGGGAAGGACGTGAGGTCGAGCACCGTCTTCCTTGGGGGGTGACTCTTCCGAATCTACGGAACTTCTCTGGACTCCTCCTAGAGGCTCCTTGAATCTACGAGAAAAAGAACAAGAAAATAGAAAAAAAATTCTATAAAATTCGAAATTAATTGATGAATGAAATAAACATGTTTACAACCCTTTAAAGAAGGATACTAAGCATTGAGAGAGAAATCTGAATCAAACTACAACTAAAACTCCTAAAATTCGCAACTAATTACTATAAAAAGTAAACTTACTATATATATATATATTTATATTTTTTTTGGGTTTATTATTATTATTTTTTGGCAAAGACTATTTCATTTCACCATAAAAATGTACAACCATTCAGGAGGGTTCCAACAAAAGAGCTGACCTCTCCTATCGTATAAGACAATCTTCACAAACTGGCCGAAAAAAGAAGAAAACCAAAAAGGACCCCATTTACATACACCGAATGTTCCCAATGCGAGTTTTATCAATGACGAGGTTTCCACGTACCTGTCTTGGAAGAGTTGCGCAGGAATCATACAATCTGTTTGGACACCCTTCAGTAGCCATTCTGGCTAATGCATTAGCAACCGAGTTCCCTTATCGATAAATGTGGTTGAAAATGAGATTAAGGGGATGCCGATGAAGACGTATCTCATCCACCTTATACCAAATATGCCAAGAGCATGAGCTTAGGGGATCCTTAACTGATTTCTATATAGTCCTCGAGTCAATTTTGACGATAATGTTTGAAAAACCCAGGTTGGAGCTAATCGTAATGTCATCTAACATGGCTTGGGCCTCGGCAATTGTGTTTGTGGAGTTGACATAGCTTCTGTGAAAGGCAAAAATTAGATTGCCATTATGGTCCCGGCAAACACCTCCCCCCCGCTCGGACCCGGATTATCCCTCGAGGAGCCATCGACGTTCAACTTTAACCAGCCTTGGGGAGGCGAAGACCAAGTAACTTTGATAATTTTTATGGTGGGGAGGGGCTGAGTTTTATTGATCCTGAGGGCTTGAAGGGTGATCAATTTCGAGAAGGAGTCCCTATTCGGCACCGGGATAGAACTGCCGAGTTCATTCAACCAGTAATTAATTTTGAAAAGGATTTGATTAATTGACATCGCAAGGCCTTCCTATCGAGCCCGATTTCGGCTGGTCCAAATCTCCCAAGGAATGATTGTAGGGGTAAGACGAAGGAGGTAGGAGTAACGAGATTTCTTACTTGCCTTTGAAGTCTAGGATTGAATACGCTGATTTGGAGAAGTGGCCATTCCAAAAAGTCTGCTGAAGTGGTTCCAGATTTGATATGCTATCTCTCCCTGGCTAAAGAGGTGATCCAAGTTCTCCATGTCAGTTGTACCAAGAACAGATGATCCCTGCTGATCCCTGTTCAGACGATGCAAAACCAGGTCTGGAGGCGAGCTGATTGGCTGGTTTTGGTGATCAGTTGGGAAGAGGTCGTTCAGCTGGTTGATGAAGTCTCGAACTCGTTGAGTTCCTTCCAGGCTTGGAGAGGAACGGTTGATCTCATAGGGAGAGGAGGATTGCTGTACTGCTCGAATCTGAAGAGTGGTTGGCATCAGCTTACAGCACTCGCAGCGGGACGCAAGTGCGATGCCTCGGTTCTGCATAGCCTGGTCCACCGGGACCGCTTGATGGATCACTTTCCAGGCCAAAATGCTCAACTTCAGATACAGAGTTTTATTCCAACTCCATTTAGGCCAACGAAGCGTAGGTTGATGAAGCCTAATCCCATTCCATGCCGACTTAACTGAAAACTTACCGTTCGCTGAAAGATCCCAGATAAGATGATCTGGCTTGTCAGTAATAGCGATTGAATTAGCTGAAATTGTTTGCATTGCTGCTGTGGATATAATAGGTTGGATATCAGTCAGATTTCGAGTAGCTGACTGAGCAAAAAAGTCTCTAATTGAAGCTTCTTTGAGGTGAGAAGGGATGGTCCTGACTATAGCACCTACAAGAAGACCCCTACCCGTCCAGTTCTGAGACCAAATGTTAATCTTCCCTTCCCCCATCAGCCATCTTGAGTGGTGGATAGAAAATTGCATGGATCTGAAAATCTCTTTCCACGACAATGAGCAGGCTGATCTATTAGTTCCTTTTGCTGCAACAATCTTCTGAAAATATTTAGCTGAATAGAAATTGGCCCATAAAGATTTACCTTGAAGGAGCCGCCATCCCATCTTTATCCTGAGCGCCTGCGTGGTGTCTTCAAAAGTTCGAATGCCAAGGCCACCTTCATGGAGAGGGGTGCACAATGTCGACCATTTAACCCAATGTAACTTCTTGCCATATTCTGAAGAGCCCCAAAAGAAATTAGAAATCGCCCGATTGATAATGTTGGCGACAGATTTGGGAATGGAAATGGCGGAGAGCATGTGGATGGGAACGCTAGTCAAGACGTGTTTAATCAATACCAATTTTGCTGCTTGATTGAGAAGCTTAGCCTTCCAACCTTCTATTTTGCTGAGAATCTTTTGGGTAAGCTGATGCAATAGAGGGGCTGGGCATTTGCCTTTGGAAAGGGGAACACCAAGGTACATTGAAGGGAGAGAAGCCAACCGGAACCCCGTCATGTTGTAAAGCTGCTGGTTCTTCTTTCTAGTTGATTTCTTCGGGGTTATGAAGGACGTCTTGGAAGCATTGACTTTTTGGCCTGAAGCGTTCTCATATTGGGTGATGAATTTGAGAAGAGTTCGCACATTAGGTAACCTGCTATTGAGAAATAGAATAGCATTGTCAGCGAAAAAAAGGTGGGTGATTGTGGGGCAGTGCTGGGGTAGTTTGTAAGGCTGGCAACATCCCGAGGAGAAAAGCTTGGATAGGCCCCTGCTAAACACCTTGGCCGCAAGGATGAAAACGGAGGGAGATAGAGGGTCTCCTTGTCTCAAACCCCTGGATGATCTGAAGAACCCAAAACTTCTACCATTAATAAGAATAGAGAACCAAATGTCTTCCCAGCACCGCTGAACTCCAGATATCCATTGGGGGTCAAAGCCAAATTTTTTGAGAACTTGTGTAATGAAACCCCATTCTAGCCGGTCATAAGCTTTTTCCATGTTGACTTTGATAATCAAGTTTCCGCCATAGACCTTACGGTCGATCTCAAAGGCCATCTCTCTGACAATAGATATATTCTCAATGATGGATCTGCCTTTGACAAAAGCCCCCTGCTCTTCTGATATAAGGTCATGGAGGATTTTAGCAAGCCTAACAGCCATAATTTTGGAGAAAATTTTCATGATACAGTTGCATAGGCTGATTGGTCTGTAGTTCATGATAAATTCTGGATTGCTTTTTTTGGGGATGAGGCAAATTTGGGTGCTTTGAAAAGCTCTGGGGATCGGCCCTCCCTGATAGAAGTCCTTTGCAGCTTCGAAAAGATCATTCCGGATAATATCCCAGCAAGATGAGTAAAAGGATCCTCCAAAACCATCTGGACCCGAGGCGCTGTCGATCGGGATGGATAGCGCGGCTTCTTTAACCTCCTCCATCGTTAGGGGTTTCGTTAGGTCTGCATTCATTTGACTAGTGACAATTCGGGGGATATAGTTAACTATGTCACCAATTTGATCTGAGGTGTTTGAGCAAAAGAGATTCTTGAAAAATGAGACTGCTTCCTCCCCTATTTCCTCAATATTGTCTATAGTTTCTCTTGAGGCTTTTTTCAACTTATTGATTTCTAGCCTACGCCGTTTGTCTAGCACTGAGTTGTGGAAGAATCGTGTGTTCCTATCTCCTTCTGAGAGCCAATTGATTCTGGACTTTTGTTTCCAGAAAATCTTCTCCTAAAGGTAAGCCCTTTTCAGCTTGGCTTGGGCCTAATTGAGCTTAATGGCGTCCTCATCTGATTGTGAGTGAAGCAAAATAGTTTCAGCCTTGAGAACTTCAGTCTCAGCCTCCTGCACATTTTTGTTTACATCTCCAAAGACTGTTTTATTCCAATTTTTCAACACCGCTTTTAGCTTTTTCAACTTTAGAAAGAACCTGAACATTGGGGTGGCGAAGATTTCCTTGTTCCAGGAGGCGTTTATAGTAAAGAAGAAATCATCATGGAGAGTCCACATATGCTGAAATCGGAATTGGCGAGGGCTCTGCTCAGATTGAACTTGAAAGGTTAGAAGGATTGGGGAATGATCAGAAAAAGTTCTTGGTAGATGATCGACCTTACAACTCGGAGAAACTCGCATCCAATCAGGATTGATCAGGATTCTGTCTAGTCTCGTCCATCTCTTGCTTCTCCTAACTCTATTATTACACCACGTGAAACGAGATCCTGAAAATTCCGCATCCAGCAGCCTTGCTTCACTGATAGCCTCCTAGAAGTCAGTCATTGCTGTTGTCAGCTGCTGCTGGCCACCGAGCCTCTCATCAGGACTGATTACTGAGTTGAAATCACCACAAACTACCCACGGCCCTGCCATGGATCTTGAGTTAGATCTGAGCTCATCCCAAAGAGTCTTTCAAAGATCTTTGAAGCAGCTTGCATACACAGCTGTGACGAAGAGGGGTTGAGCTAGAGTCTCCTCATTAACCCGGACAGTAATGCTTTGCCTTGCTGCTCTGATAATCTGAATTTGAATGTTCCTTTTAGCCAGAACCCATATTTTGTTTTCAACCTCTTAGTCAGATAAGTGGTTGTCGAAACCCACCTTGGCAGCCACCGCTTTACGCTTCGGTTCACTGAGCATAGGCTCTTGCAGAAGTAAGATTCCTTTGTTGTGCTTTTTGATGATGCCTTTTAGAAATCAGATAGTCTGCGCATTACCTACCCCCCAAACATTCCAAGAGAGAAGACTAATCATCAGAAACCCATTCTTTTTGCCCGGCCCGTCACTGCACACTCTTTAGAAGCTGACTTTTTCGCTTGCTGAAAACCTTTTTCTGTTGGTGTTTCCGTAAGACATTACCCCTGTTGTTGATTATTTTTTCTCCCTACGAACTGTCTGTATCTGGAAGAGTGGATTCACCTCCTATGTCCACCCATAAATTGATGGCCTCTTGGACTGACTTTCTGTCCTTGTTTTTTTGTTGAGGAGGGTGATGCTCTGTTGGCTGAGTAGGGTTCGGTGGCATTTCTGTGTCTGACATCCCTCCTAGGTGTTGATCAGTCTCTGCTGCTTTTGGATTATCATCTATGATTGCCTGATGATCTCTTTCTGTAGGATGTGCTGGCGAATGCTTCTGAGCTGCTGCAGGTGTGGGTTGTGATCCCCTGTTGTTCAAGTCTAGTGGCAGATTGGGTTGTGATCCCCTATCATTCAGGTCTGGTGGCAGATTGGGCTGGTCGGCTAAGACAGAGTTCCTTGCAACAGGGAAATTAATAGTGGAGATTCTCTTAGGTGGTATTGCCGAGGTGTCAGTGAGCCTATCACTTATAACTGAAGTTTCTCTAAACATTTGCTGCACTCCCGATAACCACCCTTCCTAGGCAATTTGCGTATCTAGAGGAGGACGATTCCATTGAAGAGGTGTAGTGGGAGATAGGGGGTTCCCTTTGGATTGGAGGTGGTGTTGTTGCTTTGGCTGGAGTTTCCTTTCTACCCGGGTGAATTGGTCAGTGTGCTGAGCTGAGGGGGCTTCTGAGAAGCGTTGATTCTGATTTCTTGATTCCCGGTTATCACCTGATTGAATTTGATAAGAGTCCTGCATTCCTGTTGTGAGGTGTTGCATCCCTGCTCCTGGGGTTGGAGAATTGAACCTTGGTTACATGTCTAAGGTTGGAGGATCCATAGACATAGAACGGTTGTTGCTGGAATCCATTAACATAATGTGTTTGTTGCTGGGAAGGCCGTTTAAATCTGGAACAGATAGTTTCCCACCAAAGGTAGTGTCAATATCATGAACTCCTTCCGTTGTAATAGTCTGTTTAACTATGGAGTGACTGTCTCTGTTGCTGCCTACCCCTAGATTGTTCTCTGATTGGAAAGGCTGCCTATCACTCAACGTGCAAGGATCTCCTATGTTATTTATTGGAGCTGGATCTGGCGCTGCTCTCATTGGTTGCAGACCATGATTTCCTTCCCCTACGTGGCAATCCTCATTAGTATTGATGGGTGGTATTGGGGCTGGTAGGGGGCTAGGGAGAGGTAGCCCAACCTGAAGCTGCATCCTTGGTCTATCGGCTGAAGTTTCACAAGCAACTTGCTGTTGCTAAGGCTCCTCGTGATCTCTGGAGTGCATAGAGTCCTTTTGACTAGCAGCTAGGGGGCGTTGGAGCTCAACACTAATCCTGTCCTCCTCAATGGCATTTTGACAATGCTGACAATCTAGGGGGCTTTGGAGTTGCATCTCAGATCTTTCCACTGAATTTTCACCAACATCTTGCCGTTGTTGAACCTCATCGTGGTCCCTTGAGAGTGTAGAGACCTTCTGACAAGCATATTGGGGGCACTGGAGCTCAGTTCTAGTCATGTCCTCCACATTAACATTTTGACGAACAGGTATCAGACCCGTCGATGTTCCTACTGTTTCCCCTGTAGGTGCCCTGCCATTGTCATTCGATTCATTACCTGAGTGGTCATGAAATCTCCTAATGACCCTTCCTTCGTGCTTTCATTAGTGGACTGTTTGATGGAAGGAGAGCACCCGTACTTGAATAATTGTTCCAGCTCTGTGAAAATTGGATAGCTCTTCCCTAAAACCATCAGTTTCAGGACTTGATTGAAGCTCACTCCCGGCCTAGGAATGACCTTGATTCGAGCAAAAACCTGAAAATAGCCGAATCTGGAATTGGCATCTATCTGAATGATTTTACCGAAGTAACTGGCCAGATCAAGGAGGACTGATTCGATCCAGGCTTGGGCTGGGATCCCAAATATTCTAATCTAGATACCATCTTTCCCCAGAACCTCGTCCGGAGTCCACTTCTCTACTGATTGGAGACCCATCTCCAGGTGAAGCTTCTCATTGTTCCTGAAGGCTTCCAGATCTGTTGCAGATTGGAATGTTAGGAGGAATTTCAACGCAGATATTCTCACTATCTCCACCACTATGGGGTTAGTACTTGAAGCCCTCATTTCTTCTGATAGTTGAACTATCCTCACTTCTGGATCTATCGCAGTCCCCACCATGGCCAAAGAGAGCCTGTGCATCCGATTCTCCATTGCTTTTGGGTCTGCAACTGTAACTTCCGGAGAGTCACTTTCCACGATGGGGTTTAGTCGCTGCCTCGGTTCTGAATCTGCATCCACATTACGTTCTAACCTCGTGGGAAATGATCTCTGCTTCGATCCTGCTACTGTGTCCGCATAGGATGGAACGATAATAGCCTTTTCCGCCTGATTTTGGGATTGAATAGGGGGCTGTGGGAAGTCTGATCTTCCTGGTTGTCGTCGAGCCCAAGCAATGTGAACCTCGCGACCGTCAATCCTTCTTTCATTCAAGCATTGGATGACATTGAATGCGTCCTGTTCATAATAGAATCGAATGAATGCAAATCCACGAGATCGGTTTACGTTTCGATCCCATGGGAGGAAAACATCAGTTAACTTTCCAAACCGAGAAAAGATCCGGTGCAGGTCTTCGACAGTGGTGTCGAAGGTAAGATTCGCTGTGAAAATGGAGAACTTCGATGCCGGGATCCGAGATTTTCTCAGTTGAACCTTCTCCCATGGGTGCTCGTGTTGAAGATCACACTCCCGTTCCCGAGCATCCATCCCGATCTCCAAGAGGTATTAATACAGGCTGCATGAGTTTAAGTAAACTTGCTATATATTTATAGACGGTCGTGATGTCTACTAGTGTGCAAGGTTTTCGTCCAAAAATAGTAAGTGTCCTATTTGACTTCACCAAGCTATTCTCTTAATTATTCTAAGAACTTCTCGCATTGAGTGCAACTCTTAAAGTCGAAGGGATGAAGAGTTATAATCAAAGTAAAACTTACTATTTATAGTAAAAACGGAATTAAAATTGGGAAATGATCATTGATCTGGTGGTATTTCACAAATCCACCTTGCGCAACCCGGTGTAGCAGGGTTAGGTGGCTAAAGTAGCTTGATCTACCCCAAAATCATATATTTTACACTTGTTTTGGATTGTGAGATACGCCCGATTTAAGGTTTGACGGTCTGGATCTCATTAGCTCAACTTTCAGCCTGATAAAAAACTTTAGTGGGCCATGGAAAAAGGAAACCGTTTTCTCCCTTGATTTGGATTTCTCTTTTCTATGGCCCACTAGAGTTTTGGATCATGCTGAAAATTGGGCCCAAGAAGTTTCAAGGGGCTCGCATCATGTGGACCGTTCAGATTCTGTGCCCATGACACGTGTGCAAAGGTGCACACGAGTGCTAACGTAAGAAGGTGCGGTGGTGTGCATTTCCTCTCTCTATATATATTATCTCCCATTTTTGTACGATTTACCTGATAAGCTGACCAATATTATGTATTGCTACATGTTATGTGGACTGGTGCTGATTACGTGCAATCCTTACCGTGGGGCGGCGTACCTTGATGAATGTATGCTACATCCATGCCGGCCATCCATTTTCCAGATCGCTTTAGGGCATGAGCACAAACATGAAGAACATCCAAATCTCAAGTGGACTATACAATAGGAAATACTAGTGATTGAACGCCCCACCATTAAAAACCTACTAGGGCTCACGGTAATGTTTCGGTGATGTTTATTTGCCATCCAACCTGTTGATCAACTTGATACAAAACTTTTGTGCCCACAGGAGGTTTTTAACGGTCAATCACCACTTTTTCCTAGGGTAAGTTCCACCTTAGATTTGGATCTCTTTAAATTTTGGGACGTCCTAAAATGATCTGGAAAAACGGATGGATAGCGTGGATGTAGGATATAGAATACATACAACAAGGTGCGCCCCATGGTAAGGGCCACACCATCTTGGGTGAAGCCCAGGTCGGAGCATCTTGGCCGCACCTAATCTGCTCCCCTTGTGTAGTGTACACCACCTGATGAACTGTTCGGATCTCTTACATGTGTGTGGCCCAACGGTTGTTGTTGTTATCCCCATGAAAGATAGTCTATTTTTAACCATGGCCTTTCTCCAATTTAGACATGAGTTAATGAATTAATTATTTGAAGCTGATGCACTGCATCTTGTGATTTGAAAATCTCTTATGACTTAAATTTTTTTTTTTTTTTTTTTTTTTGGGACTATTGTGGAAACGTCATTATCACTTTGAAAATGCAGTAAGAAATGAAAACTAATGCACCAAATTATACTGGTTAATCATGAAATTTTATGATATTTGGCTCAAACAAACGCACCCTCAGGTTGACCTCTTGAACCGTGGTTTGAATAGGTGTATATAAGCTGATCCAAGTTTTAGAAGACTGGGTATGATCGTTGCCATACCCCCCATTTAGGGCTGCAACTTGAGTTCCTGTCAACCCGTACTCAACTGACCCAACCCGAGTTTGAGTTAGGTTGGGTCCGGTTAATTATTAGGGTCCTTGGGGGTTTAGGGTTGGAAATCATACTGGGTTTAGATTGAGCAAATTCAGGCCAGCTGGTTAAGTTGGGTTGGGAATAATCACATATAGTTGGATTGGGATGAATTGGTTTAGGGTTAAGTATATAGGAATCTAGGTTGGAATTCAGGTCGAGTTAAGTTGTTGGTTGGGTACTCTTGAAGTGTTGGGCTTGGGTTGACCTTCAATCCGACCCAACCGGCAGAATTCGCATCCTTACTAGTATTCATGAATTACAAGCACAGGCAATTATATAAGTAGGAGGATTATGAAATTGTTTGGGCTTGGGCCAGACAAAATCAATATTTTGAGTAAGCTGGGCTCCAGCTCAAAATCCAAGCTTCAACCAATTATCTTAGGCCTGCACATTGTACTTGAAATTCTATGGGCCCAATTTTCAACTTGATCCAAAACTCTAGTGGGCCATAGTAAATAGAAATGCAAATCAAGGGAGGAAACTATTTGTAATGCAGTCATGAATGTGATGAGGTCGATCACCATCTTCCTCAAGGATAACTACTCTAAATTCATGGAGCTTCTTTGGACTCCTCATAGAGATTTCTCCAATCCATGAGAAAAAGGAAGCAAAATAGAAATAAATTCTATAAAATTCATAATTTGATTGATGAATGAAATAAACAGGTTCACAACCCTTTAAATATTAGGGATACTAAGCCATGGGAGAAGTTTAGGAATAAAACTACAACTAAAACTCCTAGAAATCGCTAACTTACTATAAATAGTAAACTTACTATATATAGACGGCCGTGATGTCTACTAGCGTGCATGATTTTTTTGTCAAAAATAGTAAGTGTCCTATTCGTCCGAACCACGATGTTCTCCTAATTATTCTAAGCACTTTTCATATTGGGCGCAATTCCTAAAGCCCAATGAATGAAGAGTTATACTCAAACTAAAACTTACTATAAATAGTAAAAATGAAAATAAAACGGGATTTCGACCATCAATCTGATGGTATTTTGCAAATTTGGCATGGGCAACCTGGCATAGCAGGATTGGGTTGCTAAAGTAGCTCATCTTACCCCAAAATCATATATGGTACGTCTGATAGCTCATCCGGTTTGCAAGATATGTCTGTTTTAAGTTCTGACGGTCCGGATCACCTCCGCTTCGGATTGAGCCTTTTCTACTCCATCTTGGCCATGAAACTGTTCGGACTCACTCTACATCAGTCTTCTCTACTTCAAAAGAACCCGTCCTTGAGTTCTCATCCTGCTTTGGTTCACGATACTCGGTCAGGTCCGTGATGTTGAAAGTTGGTGAGATCGCCATGTTTTTCGGAAGATCAACAATGTAAGCGTTGTCATTGATATTTCGAATGATATGTATCGATCTAATCTTTTTATTCTTCAATTTGTTGTATGTTCTAATTGAAGATCTCTCTTTGCATAGATGGACCATACATGGTCGCCCACCTCAAATACTTTTCATTGTCGATGCTTATCCGCTTGTTCCTTGTATTTCTCGTTCAACGTATGTAGCTTGGTTTGCATCTCTGTATGAATGTCCATGATCTTATTTGCCATATGTTCTGCTGCAATGCTCATGCTTGGGAGATTGGGCAGAGGGACCAAGTCAAGTGTGTGGTGAGGCACTCGACCGTAAATAATCTGAAATGGGGATTTCCTTGTCGAGTGGTTCACCATGTTGTTGAATGCAAATTCCACTTAAGATAATGTCAAATCCCACTGCTTCAGTTTTTCACCTGAAATATATACATCGAAGGATATTTACCAACGTGCGATTCACAACTTCAATCTACTCATCAGTCTGTGGGTGGTAGGCACTGCTGAACTGAAGTAGTGCATCGAATCAAGTTCACAAATTCTGTCAAAATTGACCAATGAACTTCGTGTCACGACCAAAAGTAATGGTCTTGGGAACCCCGTGTAGCCGCATGACCTCTCTGAAGAATATATTTGCCACATATTGTATCAAGGGTCTTCTTGCATATGATAAAGTGCGCCATCTTGGAGAAATGATCTATCACCACGAACACCGAATTCATGCTACGTTGTGTTCGTGGAAAACTAAGTACGAAGTCCATAGATAAATCCTCCCAAGGGTCGTCAAGCATATGTAATAGGGTGTAGAGGCCCATATTATGAGATTTTGCCCCTTGGAGGTCTGACAAACATGACAACATTGCACTGCTTTTCTCATATTACGTACCAATTGTTGCCAGTAATACCGCTCCTCCACAGGAGCTCATGTCTTGTCTCGCCCAAGGTATCTACCAAGTTAACCTACATGTAGCTCCTAAATAATTCCTCATAGAATTTTGAGGGATGCACAATCGATTCCCTTTAGAGAGGAAATCGTCTTATATATGTAGGTTATTGGGTTGATCTTCTTGGCAGTTCATGCAAGAATCTTTGAAGTCCTCATCCTCGGCATATAGCTTCTTAAGACAGTCGAAGCTGACCACCTCATTACTCATTGTAATAAGTAGTGATGTACGACGACTAAGTGCATCAGCTACCTTGTTTTGCTGCCCTGACTTATGCTTTAGAACAAACATGAATTCTTGTAAAAATGCAACCCATCTAGTATGCACACGATTCGCGTTAGTCTAACTATTAACAAACTTTAACACTTAATGGTTGATGTACAAAATAAACTCTCTTTGAATCAGATAATGTCGCCAATGTAGCAGTGTCTAAACAACTGCGTACAGCTCAAACTCATATGTCAACCACTTCTTTCGGAATTTGCTGTGCTTCTCATTATAGAAGGCTACCGGCTTGCCCTCTTGTGATAATACTCCTACAATTCTGACATATGAAGCATCACACTCAACCTTAAAAAACTTATCAAAATTTGGAAGAACCATGACCAATGTTGTGGACAACCGATGCTTGATCTCATGAAAGCTCTTGTTAGCCTCATCGGTCCACTGAAACGGTCCCCCCTTTATGCAATTTATAATAGGTGCGACTATCGTGTTAAAATTCCGCACGAATTGACGATAGAAGGTCGCCAAACTGTGAAAATTCCTCACTACATGAATGTTTGTCGAAATCGGCCATTCCTTAATGGCTCGCACCTTTTTATCGTCCACACAGATGCCCGTGGACGTTACAACAAATCTTAGAAACAACACAATGTCCATTAAAAAGCTACACTTCTTATAGTTGAGGTACAACTTATTAACTTGTAGGACTTACAACACTTTCTTGAGATATTCCTTGTGCTCTATCTCATCCTGGCTATATATCAGGATGTTATCAAAATATACTACCATAAATTGGCCAGTGAATAATTTTAGCACTTGATTAATCAAACGCATAAAAGTGTTTGGTGTATTCGATAGACTGAAGGGCATGACCAGCCACTCGTACAACCCTTCCTTGGTCTTGAATGTTACTTTTCACTCATCACCGGGTTGGATACGAATATGATGGTACTCACTTATTAGATCTAGCTTAGAGAATATCGTCACCTCTTTTAGCATATCGAGCATGTCGTCCAACTGCAGTATTGTGAACCGATATTTGATGGTAATTTTGTTAATTGCTCGGCTATCGACACACATACGCTAGCTCCCATCTTTTTTTAACGTTAATAGCGCTGGTACGACACATAGGGTCATGCTCTCTTTGAAAAAAAATCCTTACGGATCAATTCCTCCACCTGCCCTTGAAGTATCTCACACTCCTTCGGACTCATCTGATAATGAGGGCGATTGGGCAGGCTAGCCTCAGGGACGAGGTCTATGTGATGTTGGATATCCCTCATGGGGGTAATCCATCAGGTAAATCTTCAGGACAGACTTTTTTGAATTCGTTTAGCAATAACCTTAAAATTGGAGGAATGTTTGAGGGCTCTGATTTTTTGCCCTTCACCACTATGGCGTATACCTCGCCAGTTTCATTGAATTCCTCCATGAAATCCGGAATGGTCAGGAGGGAACTCCCCTCCACTTTAAAAGCTTCAGGGTTGTTCTCTTGTGCCATAGGGGCAAGGATTATTTTTTGACTATTCTTGACGAAGACGTTAACATTGTCTCGTCCTCGGTGTGTCACATTATGGTCGATCAAGTAACATATGACATACTTCCATGTCGACCACATCACGAAATATTTGATCTTTATAAGTTTTGCCAATTGAAAACGAAACGGTGCATTGTTCAGTTACCTTGGTCTCATTTACCTTTTTTTATCCAAACAATTGAGTACGGGAATGATGTTTTGTCATTGGTAGCTGCAGCTTGTCCACCATCACTCTTGAGACGATGTTCTCACTACTGCCACTATTTATGATTACATCACAGACTTTGCCGTTGACGGTGCACCGCATATGGAATATGTTGTGCCTCTATAGATGTAGTTCCTTTCATAGGGTGTACAGTAATTACCTCACAAATAGAGATTCGCCACGATCCATACCCGTCAATTCATCGTCACCTACTCCTTCCTCAGTGGCATGTTCATGTTCATCAAAGCCTGAGTTTTCTTATGCGGCCTCACCTTTAGTGCCCCCTTCATTTATAATCAAGTAGGTTGTAGAGCGTTGAGGACAGGTGTTTGATAAGTGGCTCGGTTAGTTACAGCGGTAACAATTATTCGACCTTGGCCGAACATAAGGATTTAAAATCCTACTTGGGCCCGCTGTTATGCATGTTATACGTTGAGGCGTAGATGAGTCACTCCTCGTATCACGATTTGTAGTTATAGGAGGTTGAGGACGTTCTCCTACTGGTTCTTTTCCCCTTACTAGCACTGGATCCTGCCTGGGACCCGTCATGGGGGGTCAAGTTGAAGGTTATGACTGAGCAGGAACTCTTGCAAGTTACGTTTCTGCCTTACCAACGTCTGAACTTGATCCTGAAATGTCAATCGTAACCCACCTATAAATTGTGCTACCTTCTACGATTCAGATTCTGACAAATTGTTTCGTGTTGTCAACTGTTAGAATTCTTCAGTATAATTTGTGTTAGTTCGATTTCCCTATTGGTAATTTTGGTATTAATGGAACAATATATGCTCGTAATCACTAGGAAGGAATCATGATCGAATAAGGCGTTTTATCTGTAGCCATGATGATATGGGCGCCTTGTTCTATCGGGCACGTGAGAGTTGCAATTCCTCTCACCATGCAGAAGCACCAGATTTTAATTTAAACACTACTATTTCACCTTTTTATGCTCTGGCACGTCAATGTAATCAAAATATCTTTCTACTTCGGCTAGCCAATCGAGGAAATCTCATGCTCGTAATAAACCGTTAAAACTAAGAAGTTCGGCCTTACCTCGATAGTCTGTTTCAGCAAGATCTTGAAGATTGCCTCCATGGATTGATCGTCAGGCACAACCTTCATTAAGGTTCTTATTGTTAGAGCTCGAATCATCTAGTGTAGCCCTACGATTTACTATCGGTAGTGCTCTCTGCAAATATTGAGGTTGTGTCATACAACAACCACAAGTGGTAGAGCATCGCTTAGGGCTCAGGACGGAAGTAACGCAACCGTAAGATGGTTGAGGATTGCTTGCAGCCCTTACATGGTCATCTGACTCTCCCGATGGAAAGCTTCGATTCTTTTCGAAAGATAACGAATTCATGTATTATCGTCCATAGGATTTTGGTTCATACCTTCGTTGTTTGCCATCGGCTCGAGGCGAGTCCTTGCTTTGATTCCAATTGATGCATGGATGAACGTGATGAGGTTGATCACCGTCTTCCTCAAGGATAATTACTCCAAATTCACAGAGCTTCTCTGGACTCCTCACAAAGATTTCTCGAATCCATGAGAAAAAAGAAGCAAAATAGAAATAAATTCTATAAAATTCATAATTTGATTAATGAATGAAATAAACGAGTTCACAACCCTTGAAATATTAGGGATACTAAGCCATGGGAGAAGTTAAGGAATCAAACTACAACTAAAACTCCTAGAAATCGTGACTTACTATAAATAGTAAACTTACTATTTATAGACGGTCGTGATGTCTACTAGCATGCATGGTTTTTGGCCAAAAATAGTAAATGTCCTATTTGGCCAAACCATGATGTTCTTTGAATTATTCTAAGCACTTTTCATATTGGGCGCAACTCCTAAAGCCTAACGAATGAAGAGTTATACTCAAACTAAAACTTACTAACCCACTCTACATCAGTTTCCTTTTGCCATGGCCCACCAGAATTTTGTATCAGCCTGAAAAAGTTGGACTTGTGAGCATTCCTCTCTCTCTCTCTCTCTCTATATATATATATATATATATATATATATATATATATATATATATATATATATATATATAGGAAAAAGGTACTATGCGCTCGAGCTGATGGGAACGTCCCATGAGGTCGAGCTGTGTGGGCCCCACCGTGATGCGCTTCGAACATCTACCCCATTAGTCAAATGCACCATTCCATCGTGGGCCTAAGTCTCAAAAATCAAGACAATTCGTGACTTGTGTGGGCCACACCACATACAGAAGTGGAGAGGGGCTGTGCACCATTAAAACATTCATGGGACGTTTTTTGGGCCCACCGAGATGTGGTTTGCAAATCCAGCCCATCCATTATGTGTGTCCCACTTGGATGATTCAGACCAAGTTTTAGCAGCATTCAAAACTCAAGTGGGCCCCACCAAGTGCTTTTATATGTTTTTGGCATGTCTTCACATGATTTTAGATGGTATGGCCCACCTGAGTTCCGTATACGGATGATTTTTGGGATATCCCATAATTTAAAGGGGACCCATCAAATGCACGGTGTTGATGGTCGACACGCATCACGGTGGGGCCCACACAGCTTGACCTCATGGGAGCTTATCGTGAGCTCAAGTGCATAGTACCTAAACCCATATATATATATATATATATATATATATATATATATATATATATATATATATATATATATATATATATATATATAATCACACACCATATCTTTAATGAGAAATCCACTCTACCATTAGGTGAGTCACACCGTGTTAGACCTGACCTAGGGACTTTTTACACATGCACCCGCCACACTCCCATACACGTCATAGTGGGCTTTCACCACCTAAGGGTTTCGAACCCAAGACCTTGTGTGTGGATACTCCTTTTATATATATATATAATAGGTTGGCCAGCCTGATCATCACCTTTTAGAAAACCATAAAAGTCACTCATTGAGTGGGCCAGGCTTTTGTTTCACTGTTTATCAATGTTTTAATGTTGTTTCATATCGTGTGGAATAGTTGACATGCAAATATTATTGATCATTTTACTAGAAAATCCATATGGTGGGGCCAATCTGTTAAAAGGTTTGGATATCATCACATGAACTTACTTAATACTTTGTAAGTTATGATATAATGGATTGTAGCTTATGGTCCATCCAATTAGACAAAGAACATTTTTTATTTGGTAAGGTAGCCCGGGATCGATGGAACGGTTGGGAGTCCGAAGCCTTAATCTTCATTTTTTGCAGGCCCACCGGGCTGAAATATAGATCCACTCCGACCATTAAAAATGCAACCTCATTTTAGGCTTAGAATTTTTTTTTTAAAAAAAGAAGAGTTAATTAGGCTGATTTGTGATTCATGTGTGCCATATCAATGGAATAGTTGAGATAGAGATGTTTACCCTTGATTTATATACAGACTATTGTGATAAGTACCATAAATCCACTTCAACCATTAGATGCCACACAAAAATCTAAGCTTAGAATGTAAAATTCAAGCCTGTACCTGATTCATGTATGCCATGCCAAGGAAAACAGTTTAAAGGCTGAGTTTTTTCCTTGTATAATGTTTTTAATTGTAAGGCTCACTTAAACAGCAGATTAGGCTAATTTTCGGTCCACAGGTCTAACATGGGCTGATGTACTTGATAGTTGGGGTGGATTTCATATTAACATCACTGTGGGGCCTACTCAAATGAGCCTATCCTTTTTTATAAAGTGACTTGAAATAACTCTCATTTCCAGGCATTTATTAATATTAATTACTCCCTAATTTAGTAACTAGTTAGACCATCCAATAAGTTGTGTGGGAGCATTTCTCATATATATCAGTCCTGGTCTCATTCGCACAGTACCGCATAAGATATTTTGCACACCAACCAACACAAGTAAAAATGGTGGGCTGGGATTAGGCCCCACCATGATTCGTTCATGAAATCCACCCCAATCATTAGGTCTATGATATAAATTTAGTAATATGTCTTAAATAGAAGATAGATTTGTGATTCATATGGGTTACATCAAGTAAAACCATTTGGCTAATGGGCATCCCCTACATTGTTTTTGCTCATGTGGCCCACCAACATTATAAATGTGGCTTATCTTTTATCCTTAAAACTAAATTAGAGACATGGATTGCATGCTGACCTTGCTACTGGTTGGTGCTAGTGGGCCCAATGATGATATATATATTTAATCCAAGCTGTCCATCAATTTTTCTAGCTCAATTTATGGGATGATCCCAAAAATGCATAAGATTCACATTTAAATTGGACCACACCACATGAAAAATAGTCGTGATTAAACGGCCATCATTAAAAATTCTTAGGTACAGTTTATCTGCTATCCAACCTATTGATTAGGTCACAAAGGCTTAGATGAAGGGAAAACACAAATATCGGCTTGATCCAAAACTTATGTTGCCCAAGGAGTTTTTTAATGGTGGGCTTTCTTGCAATCTTTCTTGTGGCATGGTTCACTCGATATTTGGGTCGAACTCATTTTCTAGATCATGCCATACATTCAGCCGGCCAAATATATTGGACGGCTTGGATTAAACACATATCATTGTTGGCCGAGTAGCACCAATCGGTTGTTAGGTGGATGATGGTCGTCACAGTATGTAAGTAATCCACAGCCTAAGACACTGTTCCAACTAATACTGGGTCAACTGGAGGTGGGCCCACCTTGACATGTATGTAAAATCCACTCCAACCATAATGGGTCAATATGATAATTTAAGGGTATTGCTCCAACATCAGCCACATCTATAATAACAGTGGGCTACATGAGTGGAAACCGTGTAGGGGACACACTATCAAAATCACTTCACTTGGTATGATCCACATACATCAAGTTTGGGTCTAATGTTTGGTCCCCATGCATTAACCTTTATAAAGCAATTAATGGATGGAATGGATTTCACATAAACATCATGGTGTGCCCTATAAAAATTCAAAGTTAGGCGTTTTGTGGCTCAGTAAATCACAAATCAGCCATATTTTGTGCACCATATGGTTCAATTGATATCACGGACTGAATCGTCAAAGTGGATCACAAGAACACATCATGATGAGGCTGTACGGCGCGGAGGAGACCATTACTTATATATATATATATATATATATATATATATATATATATATATATATATATATATGGTACAATGCGTTCGAGTTTACGATAAGCTCCCGTGAGGTCGAGCTGTGTGGGCCCCACCGTGATGCGTGTCGACCATCAACACCGTGCATTTGATGGATCCCCTTTAAATTATGGGATATCCCAAAAATCAGCCGTATATGGAACTCAGGTGGGCCATACCATCTAAAATCATGTGAAAACATGCCAAAAACATATAAAAGTACTTGGTGGGGCCCACCTGAGTTTTGAATGCTGCTGAAACTTGGTCTGAACCCTCATCCAAGTGGGACACACATAATGGATGGGCTGGATTTGCAAACCACATCTCGGTGGGTCCAACAAATGATTATGAATGTTTTATTGGTGCATGGCCCCTCTCCACTTCTGTATGTGGTGTGGCCCACAAAAGTCATGGATTGAATTGATTTTTGATACCTAGGCCCACGATGGAATGGTGCATCTAACTGATGGGGTAGATGTTCGAAACGCATCACGGTGGGGCCCACATAGCTCGACCTCATGGGGCGTTAAAATCAGCTTGAGAGCATTGTGCCTTTTCCATATATATATATATATATAGGAATGCTTAATTATGCACCGGTATGTACAGAACTTGAACTCGTGTGGACTTTTTTGAGAACTCATCTTATGTGATGTGACTCCAAAATCCGAATGGTCTACTTGTAGCAGCGCCTCATGAGATCCCCCGGGCCCAATTTTTACCCAATTTTTACTTATATATATATATGTATGTATATATATAAAAGAATGCTTAATTACGCACCGGTACGTATGGAACTTGAACTCGTGTGGACTTTTTGAGAACTCATCATATGTGATGTGACTCCAAAATTCAAATGGTCTACGTGTAGCAGCGCCTCATGAGATCCCCCGGGCCCAATTTTTACTTTGATCCAAAACTTTGGTTGGCCATAAAAAATGAAAATAGTTTCCTCCCTTGATTTACATTTCTCTTTGATCTGGCCCACTAGAATTTTAGATCAGGGTGAAAATTTGTCCCTTGGGATTTCATGGGATTCCACATCACATGGACTGTTCGGATTAGACGCCCATGACATGTATGCAAGGTGAGCACATGCCTAGGTGAGCATGACTATTTATGTGTGATAAATGCTCACACAACTAATAGTACGTTGCTCTCACACAACTAGTCGATTTTGTACATTCAACTAGTTGGGGTGTGGGGCCACCATGGTGTTTGTACAACATCTTGTCCGTCCAATAAAATTATCCCATTAAGAAAATGAAATGCCCTAAAAATAAGATTGATTCAACTATTAGGTGGGGTACACCGTGGGAAATCATAAAACAACACCTAAAAACTTTACATTCATATGGAGCATTACATTGTCCTAGTTGTATCATCTTTATTCTTGGTGCATCCTATTTTTGTGATGGGACAACCTTCTTGAATGGATAAAATGTCATTCAAACATTATGGTGCCCCCTTCTTTATGTGTGTGTAGAGAGAGAGAGAGAGAGAGAGAGAGAGAGAGAGGCATGCTCACCTGTGCATGTGTGCACTTTTGCACATGTGTCATGGGCGTCGAATCGGAATGGTCCATGTGATGCCGCATCCCATGAAACTCCTTGGGACCAAATTTCACCCTGATCTAAAACTCTGGTGGGCCATAGCAAAGAGAGATGCAAATTAAGGGAGGAAAGTGGTTTCTTTTTTCCTGACCCACCAAAGTTTTGGATCAAAGTAAAAGTTGGGCCCGGGGGTGCTGCATCACCGTTTAGATTTTGGACTCACATAATGTATGAGTTCTCAAAAAATTCACATAAGTTAGGTGGGAATTGGGTTGGATGAAAACTTACATGAGTTTTGGATCAATTTGACATTTGTGTTTTCCCTTCATCCCAAATTGTGTAACTTTGTGAACAGGTTGGATGGAAAATAAATATCACAGTGGGCCTTAGGAATGTTTCAACAGCGGGCATCATTATCACCTTCTTTGTGGGTGTGGTCCCCTTGAGCCCAAAAATGTTCAGCAAAATGGATGAATGGTGTGGATAAAACTCGTAAATCATGGTGGCTCCCACAGAACCCCTTTGTTCATCAAGGCACAATCTGCTTCCCTCCACACCCTGGTTGGTCATCTGATCAGCGCACACCAATTATATGATTTAAGGTTTAGGGTTGCTGGCGTCCAAAGAAGACAAATTATGGGACAAGACGTGGGAGTTCACCTTGCACGATAAGGAATGAGATCCTCTGCTTGTCACCAATAGAAAATTTCTATTTTTGTATATCCTTCCTGACCGGTTCATATCATGTATTACTGCATTAAATGTAGTGTGTGATAGACGTGGGCTAGTTAGAATGCAACGAACAGAATTTTTCTGTCGGGGGAAAACAAAGGATCCAAAAATTTGTAAGCAAGTAGTTTGGTGTGAAATGCCCTTAGTAAAAATTTGCAATTGGTGAATATTAACAGTCCGGTGGGCCCAGGTTTTAAATTGCCGCGTGGTGTATGTATCACGTCTAACCCGTCCATCATATGGGTACCTTCATTTTACTCTCAGGGACCAAAGATCAGCTTGATCCTGGACTCAGGTGGGCCACAGAACAGGAAAGAATTTGTGAAGGGAACCTACCCTGGATTTTCAATTGCATTTATAAAAATAAATAAATAAATAAATAACAGCGTTGACGACTCTTCATCCATGCCATATGCCATACAAAGGGTCTGGACGACCTGGACACCATACAAGCAACACGGTGGGCCCCAATGCAAATGAAGGGTAGTCAGTCCCTTTCAACTTATACCCTATGTGATGTGGCCCACTTAACTTTCCGTTTGGGATGATTTTGTAGTCATCTGCGTAACGTGAGATGACACATCTGATTGGTGATCACTCGGATGTTGTGTATGCACCTTGTGGGCCCACTAATGCCCAGTACCGGTACCATGGGATCCCATGGCTTAAAGGAATTATCATATGGTATAAGCTATAGTGATCCTACTTCCATGGGGACATTTGAACCGTCCATTTTATTGATTGGAAGGCTATAATTGTTTTGATCAGAACGGATTTTACATAGTAACCCCTAAAATGGACTGAGCAGATCAATCAAATTGTCTGCCCACATGGCCAGATCAAACTATCTTTGAACAAATTATCATCACCATGACCATCTAAGCTTTATCCCAACTAATTGAGCTGACTACACAAATCCTATTGTTCCACTCTATCAATGATTTGGAGTATCACAGCATAAAACGCTTATTATCTCCATGACTATATAATAGTCTATTAAATAAGTTGATTAAAATAAAAGAGTTTCTTGTAACAAACAAACCAGTAATAATTAATAAATAATCAAACCAACATTTTTAATACAAACCATGGTTTAAAAACCACTTAGTAGAGAACACAACCCCAATAGTAATCATAACACATGGAAATGTCATCGGCATGCTTAAGAAGAGTCAGAAGCCTGGGTTGGAGGGTAGCCAATGCCATGGCGCTTGTTTGGGAAAACCGTGAAAACCGAACTTGATATCACACCAACCACCGGTGGCACCGCCATAAGAACTGCCTTCTGGGTTGATTCGAACGATGGATAGTAGCAACTGACGGTGTTGGGGTCCATGAGTGCAACGACCGTGAACACGATCAACGAAAATGCTGCATGGACAAAATCGCTAAATCGTAGTTTGTAGCTAGAGAGCTGCACTGACCCTGAGTTCGAGTCGGAAAAGGTCCACATCCCATTTTTCGTGACGATGCCGTAGTAAATCTTCCCATCACTCGCCTTGTAACTATCTGTGAACGATGAGAAACAACATGAGAAGCCGCAGACAGTGAGGAGTGCGCCTGTCAAGTACTTGTTGATGGTGGAGCAATGGCCATAGTTGGATAAGACAGGAGAGAGGAACTGAAAGAGGAAGACAGTTCCGGTGGGGAGAAGCTTGATGAGGTTTCCTACTCCATTGAGAGTCTTGTCTCCTATGGTTTGTTGGGTGGAGTTGGTTTGGGAGTCTTTGGCCATTTGGGTCTTGTGGTTTTTGGTTTGTTTGTGTGTTTTGGTGTTTGGTAGGTTGTTTTGAGCCTTTTGGAAGATGTATTTATATAGGAGTTTGGATAGGGTGTGGACATGAGATTTATAGTTAGGAATGGTAGCGTGCACGTAACATGCTCGAGTTGAGCATTAGTTAGCTTACACTCTTCGGTACGTGTGGACGTTTTTTTTTTTTCCTTTTTCTTGAACCTAAGGCTTCTTTGTTTCTTGTAGTTTATGTACTGAGTTGATGACATGGGAGAGATTTTGACATACAACGGTTTCTTTCCCGCCAAAGGTTGGCTTATGTAGAACATCTGAACCATGCAAAAAGTGGCCTGCACCATGAACATAGCAAGGGTAAATATGGAACTGATTACCCCTTGAGGTGAGTGACAGCTGTGCACTATCGGCCGTTGATTGAATGTGACAGTGTAGCTAGCTCACATGATTGTCGGACCGAAGTAGTTTTCGCCCCTGGTGATCTTTTTGCGGCAGCCCACTTTTTGCACGGCTCAGATGTTCAACACAAGCGAGTTGGGTCAGGTCGGCACCGAGTCCGGTCAGGTGTAGCGGGTATCCACGGACTAAAATCACAACTCAAAACTTAGATTCACTTGCCATAATTGCAACCTCTCCATCAACTCAAAACTTAGTTTATTTATTTATTATTTTTAAAAATATATATACGTACAAGTCGAGTCTCAGATCGGGTCAAGTTAATACCAAGTTGAATTTCGAGACGAGTTACTAGATATATTACTTGAATTCAACTCGGTTTGAGTTCAGATTAGACATGAAGTCAACTCGATCCGGATCGAGTTGGATCTGAACAAGTCAGATGAGTCAAGTCGTCCCGTGGCCAGCTCTAATCTTATGTGAACTTCTCCAAATAGACAGTTAGGTCTGTTTGTGATTAGCATGGAATGAGGGGCTCAGCATCGCAGCCACCATGTGGAGCTTGTTTGGACGATCGGATGTGCATACAATAAACATCCCATATACCAGAATTCTAATATAATCATCAGGTTTGCCACACGTGTATGTATTTGGACCGGTGGACTTTCTTTCTTTCTTTCTTTTTTAACCTCCCACAGGAAATTATATAAGTTATATTAGGAATAGGGATGATAATTGTCAGGGCTTGGGCTTAGCAAAATCAATAGTTGGAGTAGGCTGGGCTTGACCAACTCAAAATCCGTGCTTGAACCAACGTCAGACCTGCACATTCCCACACCTATGAATGCTGTAATTATCCCAACAGTCAATACAAGTGAGTGAGTAGCGTTTAGTGGTTGTGACGTTGTTGTCATTACCATGTAAAACTAGTAAGGAAATGGTTAGATCTAAGCCATTGAAATGGTAAAAGAGACACTTGCACGGAAGAGGAATCCAAAGGGTATTCTTTAATGTTAGACTAAGGAAACTTTTGTTTTTAGTACTCTTAAGATAGTCTCAACTCAAAAATGAAGGAAGCCCTCTTACATTACCTTGCATGTCCATATAATTAGAAGGGATCCCCTCCATTGGTACCAGTACCACAGTGAGACTTATGGTAGTGCTGGGTAAAAGTGGGCCCCACTTTATGTATTCATCACTATTTATCCATTAGATATGTCATCCTTACGTTAAACCCAAGACCTAATAATCAATCCAAACGGAAACAAGCTGAGAGGGAACGCCCACCTTTTATTTGCATGGGCCCCACCATGCCCACCTTGGATTAAGGGTTAGGACAAAAATCAGTCTGTTTTGCAATTTAGGTGAGCCCAAATGAGAATCAAGGTCGACATCCCCTCACGACTTATTACCTTTGCTATCTCCCACTACAGTTTTGGATCAAGCTGATTGTCAGACCGTGGGCAACATGATGGTATGGCCCAGTTGAATGTGAGAGATACACGAATTACACATCTGCCCAGTACTACCATAAGCTTACAGTGGTACCAGTATCATTGGAGCACCCCTCTGATTAAATACATTTCCTTACTAGTCTACTACACAACAGAATAAAAAATTTCATCTGCAACTGGTGGTTATCTTTTAATGTTGAACTGAATTTTTTTTTTATTTTTATTTTTTTAAATGAAAAATAATTGGATAAAATGAGAAGATGAGATTTTTTTTTCTTTACTATGTTTGTTATAGGATGGTATGGACTTATTCAAACCTAATGGTCTTGGTTGGTAGGAGATATGCATAATTAGGATTAATCCTGGTCTTGCGGGGGGCGGTGGGATCTGCCGGGATCATCAGGGTGTCCCTATTTTCGCCTTCACAAGCGGCTACGGTTCCGCCACTAACAACACAGCTGAAATTCGTGCGGTGCATGATGGCATTCAATTCTGTCTGTCCCTCGGGATCTCTAATGTTATCATTGAATCCGATTCTAGTTGGGCGGTGTCCAGTCTCACCAAAGCTTCCTCTCCCTCTTGGAAGTGGACTTACTGGTTATCGAAGATTAGATATCTCTCCTCGCAGGGGATCTTTAGGATTCGTCACGTTTATAGGGAAGCAAACGGTCCGGCTGACAGTTTGGCTAAGATAGGAAGCTCGGATCAGATTAATTCTTTCTTCCAGGATCTCGATTCCCTCCCTCGTCTGATCAAGGGTCAGGTTTTACTGGATAAAGCAGGGCTGGGGGCTGTCAGAATTCTCAGGGGGAATAGAATCTAGTTGAAGTCTGTGGTGGAGTAATGCTCTTTCAGGTAACATCAGTCTGCCTGGCATGAGCTTTCACTACTGGTTTGGTACTGTTCTGTCTGCTGGAGATTTCGGGGCTGTCCCCAGGTGTTTTTCTGGCCCAGGTTTTGGTAGCTCTTCCCTCTTGCGGTGGCCCTGTGTTACTGTTCACAGGCCTGCTTGCTGGTTTCCTCCTCCATGTCCTGTTCATGTCATTCGTCCTTTCAGTGTTTTGCAGCTGAATCACATAGGATTCAGTCCTAATGGTCTTGGTACATCTTCTTAGGAGGGGGTAAATGATGGGTGAGGCATCGTCATTTTTGTGATGCCCGCCTGAAATACATGTAAATCCCTGTTTTGTCTAAATGAAAGCTCTTGAAAAAAAAAAAAAAAAAGGATTAAGGGTTAATTCTGATTTTGGTAGGTCTCTTGCCTTCCACGTCTGTTTTGTAAGATTGGAAGATTGTTTTCTCCTAAAACTATATGAAATTAAAAAGAGAAATTATTCAGTTTGGGATCAAAATTCAAATAGACGAAGAAATGACTAAAAAGGTTCATCCAATACTCCTCTTTTCACCCACAAACTCAAATAGACGATTATAGATATGGAAGAATGAAAAACTTGTATTTTTAGGGCCACTGAATCAATTCTCTTAAAGAAATTAAAAGATAAACAATACAATGAAAACAAAGTGTCATTCCATGTGCGTTTACAAGAATGAGGCGTCTACTTGACAAGCCCCAGCCCGAAAGAGCCCATTAAGTTTTGAATTTGATAAATTAAAAAAATCATACAATGACAAAGATGATAAGCAAGTAAGCTCATTAAATGTGGATCAACCAAACGCCCTGTCTAAGAATTTTTTGTGAAACATTTTCATATATACAAACATGCCCAGCTACTTTGCACATGACATACATGTTCAATGTAGGATAAATCAAGGAAAATCTCATGAATGGCCTCGATTGAAAAAGAAAATGGGCTAGAAAGTTTCAAGTCTAACTGCATTATGGTTTCTGGTGGCCATAACTTTGAGATTGGTTATCTGTTTTGCACGTATAATATGTGAGTTCTACATTCTAGCCGTTAGGCTCAAATTTGTTTTTAAAAATATGTGATTTAGGGATTAATTTTGATTTGAAGTTAGAATTTATCATTTTAAGTAAACTACCATTTTTACTATTTTATAGATGTTTTAGGATTTCAAGAGTCACATAATAGCTTAAGAGTCATATAAATGCTTAAACTACTTGTTTAAATCATGGGAAAGAGTTTAATCTGTCTAATAGTCTTTTACTACTTTAGAAAAAAAAAAAATACTTTAGGTCATGAATGTAGAGCTCAGGATTTATATAATTCATATAAAAGGGGTTTTTTAAACGGACTTTATTCAAGTTTTTCATCAAGAAATATCAATTTCATCTTCTCTTTAGAGGTTTTTCCTCCCCTTGTGGATTCAAGGGCTATTCTTGAGGGGGGAAAGTAACGATCTCCTCTTTATTCACCCACCCACTATATTAGTTACTATTAAAGCAAGGTCTTCCTCAGGTCCTGGCATCTAACAACAGATTGAGCATGTTGATATGGAGTTTGTCACTTTCTAAACTGAGACCAGACACATCGAATGGAGCCCTAGCACCTACTTAGATAGTTCCATATGCCTTGCACTTAAAATTCCCTCTATGCCTATGTTGCAGAGGAACTCTTCATATTAACCTTTGCACCAAGTGCATTGCACCTTCTGCCAATCTACTCAGGCAAAGGCACTAACGCCTAAGCGCCTAGCACTTAGCCTCTTCTCTAACAGACGTGCTAATCTACATGTTCTTAAGATCCTATATAATGTACTTCCTTTCGTTTAATAAAATGTTTACACGTGTTCAAAACTGTGTAACATATTTTGAAGGGAAATAAGATCCCCATGGATGATAAATCCCCATTAGCACATCATTTGTAGGATCTTTGACCTTAAACACTTCAATTTTTCGACTTCACCCTCTAGGACTTCACACAATACACAATGACGCTCATTAGATGAGCCCCACTAGTTTGGAAACTCCTGCTTGTGCAAGTAAGGCTCTGCATCAAGCGCTAGACCTCCCAAAGGAAGCCTTAGTATTAGGTGTTAGGTTTTTAAAAGATAGGGCTCTGCACCCAGACATAGACATATTGCAAAATGTGTCAGATGCAGAGTGTCATTCGGTAGACATGAGACCATTTTCGCTCCTCAATTTAACTCTCTTCGCCATGGGTAAACCCCTAAATGCCATGGCCAAAGACTGGTACTTCCTCTCGAACCATAATAATAATATTTTTTCTTTTTTCAGATCATCTCGTCACTAGATGGTAAGCATTAAAATGCAGTTTGATGCAATCTCGTTATCAACTCTAGCACATGAGACCTCTGGCAATACTAGAATGATTCACTCTTGTGTATGCCATAATGCTACATAGCTATTAAAGCCAATACTTCTTAGGATACATGTCATTTGCTAGTATTTCAATGCCCAGTTAGCTATACGAGATGCATATGCACCAAAGGCTGTCACTTGTATCTTAGTCTAATCAATGATTTGGGCACACTCTGCAGACAAAGGGTTATAGATTATGATTCTATACATCATTTGCATTACTTTATTTTGTACCATATAATATACTAGTTCTCTCTGAATTTTATCATTTTATCAAAGACTTTTTTCCTAAGGAATGTAAGTAAGGGCTTATGCCAGACGAATGAGGTTACTCATGAAATACAAATGTTGACCAATCAGATTTAAAGAAGAAGAGTGAAGTTATATGGATGGAGTGCCTCTTAAGGACAAAGAAGAAGAGTGATTGCATGCAGATGAAGTGTCTGTTAGAAAATCTATTGTCACATTGCTTGATGAATTAATTCACAGATGGATAAATTGCTTCAGACATTCATTAACGAGTGCCATCACACCAATAAGAATCCACCATTGGATCAGTTGAAGGATCGACAGATGGCGTTATGGTCGGCATAGAGAAAGTTCGAATTGAGTTAGAACATCAATTGATGGATAAATCAACTAATGAATTTATATTTGAATTAGAAAAGTTTCAATTAAATTAGAACATTGACAAGTGGCCCTATAGAAACAAAAAAGAAGAAGAAGAAGAAGAAGAAGAAGAAGAAGTGGCCCTATAGAAACAATCGATGAATCAATGGATACAATGTGGCCTTATATTGAGAAATCAATCATTGAATCCAGGAGTTATGTGTGAGAATTGGGCCAGGTGATTGAGGCCTAATCATGGAAACAAACGTCTCATGACTGTCAAAGAGGATCACAATTAATCAATTTGTGCTCAAGTAACCATGCCAAATTGTAGGCCACAAACCTATAAGGAGTGGTTAACTCATGGAAGGTTGATATTGACCAATCACATGTTAAAGAATAATATTGGAGCTATGCAGAAGGAGCAGCTTTTTGATGATGTTGTCACCCCTCAGCATGTCTACTAGTTGGTGGCACTGCTTTGGCGCTGCAGTCCTGCCCGAATAGCCTAGGTTGTATACAGTGTTTTAATTTGTTTGCAGTTTATATAGCTGGCGGGTCCTAAGTTCTGGGCCACACCATTTTTTGAAAAAAAAAAATATTAAAAATTAAAAATTAAACCACAATTTGGGAGATAGTTTTACCCTTGTGAGTCCAATATTAAGATTACTCCCCAGGCAGCTAGTCTAACTTTGAGAGTCAACCCAAACTATGAGATAAAGGGATTGATTTACAACGCTCTCTCAGGTCAAGCTTTTAGAGCAAGTGGTTGATTGTCCTATATAAAAAATATATCAAAGCAGGAGGTCTCGTATCCAAGACTCCTCGAGCAGGCGGCCCTTAGTAAGGCGGGTGGCTCATGTGAGTTAGGACCCATGTGAAGTGGGGACCACAGGGCTGGTAGTGATGGCAATAATGGTGTAGCCAATTGACGCTAATCTAAAGAGATCAATCACACATCCATTATTACAAATGAGGGGATACGAAAGATTGTAAAAAAAAAAAAAAAGCAAAAAAGCAAAAAAGTCTAAATGTGTACTATAGCTTCCAACTGCGGCCATAACTTTGTGATCTATAATATGTTTAAAAAAAGTTATTAATAAGCTTTACATGCTAGCTAATATCAAAAGCCATTGGCCTAATGATTTTCCAAAATTAGGTCAATTTTGAGTTTCAAGTTAAAATTTTTAGTTATTAAGTTTTAGTAAATCACATGTTTTACTATTTTAGAAAATTTTAAGGTTGATGAGTCGTGGAATAGACATGAGAAAGTATTTGACTCAGCTTAAGATTCATTTACTATTTTTATTAAATTTACTATTTTGTATTTCAATAAAGTTATGAATGTAGGATTTAAATCTTATATTAGTCATGCGAAAGATTTGGTAAATAGACTTTTCATCAATAATATTAATTTTTTTTCTCAATTTTAAAAATTTCTTTCTCCTTGTGGATTGAAGGGATATGTGTTAAAAGAAGACAGCCATCTACTATTTTATCTATGCACCTACCATGTTAGCATAGGCTGACTGAATCCTTATAAAGGGTAGACATTTTTCTACATTCCATTTTGTGATGAATTTCATACATGGCCTTCTTTTTCATTTTATTACATTTATATATTGTTTTGTTTCTAAGTGTGGCAATGGGAACATTTGGGCCTGTTTGTTTTTTCAAAGCCACTGTAAATACACGGTAAATAAGTGATCACCGTGTTTAAAAATTCATAGGAATTTGTGCCTTTGAAACCAGTTCAAAAGAGATAATTTTAATTTTTTGAACCGTACGATAATGTATATGATATATCCGTTTCGTCCATTTATTTTATTACAATATTTTGAAGCATAGACAAAAAATGAAACAGATCCAACACTCAAGTGGCCCACACCAAAAGAAATAGTGGCCCCACAGTTTTTAACGGTAAGTATTCGATTCCCTTTTTTTGTGTAGTCCACTTGAGTTTTGGATATGCCTCCTTTTTTTGTTTATGCTATAAATTCAATTGGCATAATGGATGAACGGTGTGGATAAATGAAATGCATCATAGTGGGACCCACATATATTTTGTAATGTTTTCTGTTTTCTGTCAAAAAAAGTAAGTAGTCAAATCAGGTACTGATGTAAATGCATTGGGAAATAATTATTACTCTTTTACATATTTACCAGTGCACTGGAAAATCAAACCAGCCCTCAGACCCAAGGCATGAGCCAGACCCAAGTCTAACATGGGCCTAGTGCAATGGGCTCAAGCTTAAGCCTAAAAATTTTGGGTGGGCCTGGCTTGATTTGACTTGAAAATTGATAAAATCCTTAAGGTTTTTTTTTTTTTTTTTTTTTTTTTTTTTTTAATTTTTAATTTTTAATTTGAATGTTCCTTATATATTTGTGGATTAAGTGGGCCACATGTCATAAAGAAATAAACATTTTAGTGGATTGAAACCAACGATCTCCCTTGAAATTAAAATGGATGGGTCACCCATCGGACAATTGGAATGGTGTATTTGTTGGATATAACAACATGATGTGGGCTAAAAGGACATGAGCCCACGCCTAACCCAAAAATTGATTGGACCATGCATGCTCCCACACATGCTAGGTTGGGCTTGTCCAGTCCAATAACCTCCTTGGCCCATTGACACCCTTAGCAAGGTCTATTAGCTCCACACGCACTTCTTCACATTAAGTCACAGGTACTGACTCAACCCATTTATAGGATATCTGAACTGTTTATCGGGCAAGATCCATTGTGTTGATGTTAGGTCAAATAATTCTAGATGTTGGACCACCAGGAGGGTGACATGTGCTTACTATACACGTGTTGTACTTTATTTCTAGTGATTCTGGAAAAGCCAATAGGAGGGTGACATGTGGCATTGTATAAGGAATAAGAAATGGATAAAAAGATCTTAAAAGATTTGGAGCGCTTTTTGTAGGCAAGCAATTGGCATAAGTTTAGCTTTACACGTTAATGGATGGTTGATAAAGTGTTGCGGTTGATATATAAAAAGCACAGTCGAGCTGTTTAAGATATAAAAGGCAACCAAGGGCAATAGAAACAAAACATTTGTAAACAAAAGTGAATTAAGCGATTGAGAGGCATTTAGAAGTGAAACCGTCATAAAGAGAAACCTACTAAAAGAATGATATAGATAAGAGAAGAATTTAGAGAGACTTTTGAATTGTTGTAACCGTTGCAGTAATGGAAAAAAGATCTGAATGAATAAACTACAGCATGAATCTATAAATAGCAGAGGAATGTGACTGTGAAAAATTCCAACCCAATCCAATCACAACAATCTATTAACAAAAAAAGAAAAAAAAAAAAAAAAAAAAAAGAAGAAGAAAAAAAGCTTATCTTATTAATTTACTTTATCTCGAGCTTATCCTAAGAGTAGCAGTAATAAAGTAGTATTTTTAGCTATAATATTTAGTTGTAATCCAAGTCTATACTCATACGTTGGATTTGTTCATATCAAGCAGTTCTTCTACGAGATGCATTCTTTCCGTTGTTCCTAATGACCAATTATGAGTTTTATTTTTATTTTATTTTATTATTATTATTATTATTTTTGTACTGATATTCTGAAAATCCTATTTTAAGAAGGCACAAGTAACCCATATTCAGAGGAACAACTCCACCCTCCTATTATCGCTTGATCATTGTCAAATTCTACAAGTGGTTGAGTAAGATACCAATCTTCTTGAAATCTAATCACATTATTTCATATTGAATATATTTACTTATTTCAGGGCCTACGTCAATGTTGATCGGTTTGGTTGTGCCAATGTACCGCACGACCATGTAATTGAAAACAATCCGAGCAGCCAAACGACATGCATATTATATTCCTATAGGTTTACTAGTCCATCAGGGCGATTCGCTCATCTAATAGGACACAGTGTCAAAATCAATGGATCGTGGATAATGGTTTTACTAGATGTGTAGGTGTGGCCACTCAGTGAGTGAACCAGCCCGATTTTCATGTCAAGTGCCATTCTGTTGCCTAACTTTTAAAGGGATCATATTTTCCCACACGTGCGGTAGGTAAGCGCGCGGGAAAAGAAGGTGGATGTTAATACATGCAGTGGATGCACGTGATCATTGTTTTGAGAATCAATGCCGCTGGAAGCACCAACGGTCCAGAGTGGTCAAGCATTTTCCCAGTGCAATTTTATCAGTTTTAGATGGTGGCGATTAAAGGAATCATGGCACCGATAAAAGTAAATCTAAACCGTCCAAAACATGAATAGAGCATATCCCGATAATAGTTAGTATGGATCGGAGGATCTCAACCATGGATACCTGAGGAATAGAAGGACGCAAAGGTACGCGATTTCAACCCCCCATCAGGAAGATGGAAGCTTGAAGAAATTCAAGATATCATCACGCTAGCTGCCATGCATTCTATTTCTTCCTCAGGAGTGGGGTTGTCCAACAGAAAGGATCGGTTCATCTGGGACTTAACGTCCAAAGGGTCCTTCTCTCTGAAATCTTCCTGGAACGTCATCAAATATCACAGTCCAAAGCATCCCTGGTCCAAGTGGATATGGAACAAATACATTCCCACAAAGTCAATAGCATTTTGCTGGAGATCACTACTTAGGCTGTTGTTCTCGTTGATTCAGCGTTGCAACATTGTGGCATTCCCATGGCCTCGGCATGCGAGTGCAGCAGGCTTGAGAACCAAGCCAGTGTGCCACTTGTCAGTTGGTTAGGAACCTGCTCGACTTCTTCTTCCATTCAGCGTGGCCGACGATCTACAACAACCCAGCAGAACAGAGGGTTGCACCGTGGCAGCGCTCAGTTGCATCATCCGCAGGGGGCAATTGAGATGCTGGACCATCTCTTCAGCACCGGTGTGACAACTATTCAGGTTTGGGACTATTTTAGCTCGCTTTAATTTTAACATTCCAGTGATCAACAACCCCTCCATTCTTCAATGGATTAACCACTGGATTGCAGTAACCAGCGACAATTTTAGAATCAAAATGCTCGCTGGATTTTTACCCTGTTTTCTTATCTGGGAGCTGTGGTTGAGTTGTAATGCAGCGCGTTATGAGGGTCTGAGTACGTCCACAACTACCATCATTTTCAAAGTTAGTCGATAGCTGTGTGAGACTGGTAATCTGATTCAAATGTCGGACTGAAGTTCCATGTTGATGGGTTTTTTTTTTTTTTTTACCCGTGCTCGATCGGTCGTGAGCCTCACACGACCGGTCGAGGGCTGGTGCACGACCAGTCGTGGAGTCGAGTCCTGGCTCAACTCAAAGTCTAGCAACTTTGGGCTATTTTTCTTCGGAGTGCTCGACCGGTCGTGGGTGGCGCTCGACCGGTCGTGGTTACGCAGATTTGTTCCGCGATTTTGGGTGGATTGCAGATTTTGAGTCCTTTCGCAACAAGGATGCGGAAGGTAGTTTCCTAAGACTATAAATAGGGGTTCGTAGGGTTTTCTAGGAGATATGAAAAACACAAAAGGGCTTTCAAAGGTGTGAGAGAAAGAGAGAGAGGAAGCTTGTAGAAGGGAGGTTATGCTCGTGGAGGTTATCTACTGTGCAGATTATATCTCAGCGCTTCTACATCCTCGTAATCGGTGAGATCTCTTCATTTTTCTTTTGTTTTCTCATTGTTTATCCACTCCTACGTGAGTGAAGACGATTGTAATGTTCTACTTCGTAGTGGATTGTTGATCTGGACAAGGTCCCATGGTTTTTACCTCTTTGAGGGTTTTCCACGTAAAATCTTTTGTGCGGTGTGTGTGGTTTATGCTTTGATTTATTTCATTGCTTTATCATTCCGTAATTCTAGTTTGTTTCGGGACGCTAGATCCTAAGGTTTTGTGCAAGGCCCCCAACAAAGTGGTATCAGAGCTAAGTTCATTGAACAGGTAGGATCGGTTTTGAATTATGGAAGGTGGCTCATCAAGGATGATCAGCCTCAATGGTTCTAACTGGACCATATGGAAGGCTAAGATGGATGACTTGCTTTATTGCAAGAACCTATATTCTCCAAATTTAGGCATATCAACAAAATCCAAGGATATGTCTGATGATGATTGGAAGAAGATGGACCGAAAGACAGTGGGGTTTATTAGACAACGATTAGACGATTCCATATTCCACCATGTGTCTACGGAGACCTCAGTCACTAGCTTATGGCTAAAATTGGAAGGGTTGTATGCGAGGAAGACAGCCTGTAATAAGATTTTTCTGATAAGGTAACTTGTGAATCTCAAGTTTAAAGATGGTGGTTCTGTGGCTGAGCACATGAATGAGGTCAGCAATATAGTGAACCAACTCTCCTCTATGAAGATGGTCCTAGATGATGAACTGCAGGCTTTATTATTGCTTAGTTCATTGCCTGATAGTTGGGAGACATTGGTGGTGTCTCTAAGTAACTCCGCGCTAGACGGAAAGATTTCCATGGAATAAGTTACTAGCTGTCTCTTCAATGAGGAGACAAGGAGGAAGTCTCAAGGGTCCATTCAGCAAGAGGCCCTTGTGACAAAGGAACGGGGGAGAGGAAAGAACAGAAAGGGCGGGAAGGCCCGAGATAAATCAAGAGGCAAGTCAAGTAACAGAAAGGATGTTGATTACTGGAATTGTGGCAAGAATGGCCACTACAAGCATGAATGTCGTGGTAAGAAGAACGACAAGAAAGAAAAAGGAAAGGAGAAGGAAGATGAATCAGATTCCACTGGGATTACTTCAAATGGCGACGTTGTAGTTATTCTTTCAGCAGATCACAATATATATATTACAGCTACGAGTCAGGACACCGACTGGGTGATAGACTCCGGAGCCTCGTTTCATGCGACTCCATGTAGGAATTTCTTCACAAGCTATATTCAGGTGACTATGGGACCGTGAAGATGGGGAATTCTGGCGTATCGAAGATCGTAAGGGTCGGTGATATTTATGTCGATGTGGGCTGCACATTAGTTCTTAGGGATGTGAAGCATATCCCAGACCTTCGCCTCAACTTGATGTCGACGAGAAGGTTGGATGATGATGGCTATGAAAGTCGGTTTACTGGTAGGCGATGGAAGCTTATCAAAGGTTCGTTGATCGTGGCCAGAGGAAAGAAGTGTTGCACCCTTTACAAGGCAAGTGTCAGTGTGTGCAAGGATGGGTTGAACGCAGCGGAAGATTCAGCTATTAACATGTGGCACAAGCATCTAGGCTACATGAGTGAGAAAAGGGCTTCAGTTACTAGCGAGGAAGCAGCTCCTTCCAGACATGACATGTATGCCTCTCAAAACCTGTCATGATTGTTTATCAGGGAAACATCATAGAGTTTCATTTATTAAATCTGTTTCTCATGTTAATAAAGTGTACGCATTAGATTTGGTTTATTCTGATGTTTGTGGTCCTATGAGGACAAAAATCTTGGGTGGGGCATTGTATTTTATCACTTTTATAGATGATGCATCTAGGAGGTTTTTGATTTATGCTTTGAAATCTAAGGACGAGGTCTTTGGTGTATTTAAATTGTTTTATGCTATGGTTGAGAGAGAGACAGGTAGATCATTAAAGTGCATCCGCACTGACAATGGTGGTGAATACATTAGCGACTTTCATGAGTATTGTAAGTCCTTAGGTATACGGCAGGAACAGATGTTTTCCAACACCCCCCAGCATAATGGTGTGGCTGAGCGAATGAATCGCACCATTATAGAGAAAATCAGATGCATGTTATCCCATGCAAAGTTGTCCAAGACGTTCTGGGGAGAAGTAATGTACACGGAAGTGTATTTGATAAACAGGTCTCCATCAGCCCCGTTGAATAGAGAAGTACCTGAGAAGGTGTGGACTGGACAGGATCCATCGTACAGTCATCTCAGGGTGTTTGGATGCAGGGCATCCGTTCACATACCAAAGGACGAGAGGTCCAAGCTCGATATGAAGATCAGGTAGTGTGTGTTCTTAGGGTACGGTGATGAAAAGTTTGGTTACAGATTGTGGTATCCGACCGAGAAGAAGCTCGTCAGGAGCAAAGATGTGGTTTTCTTTGAAGATCAGTGTATAGAAGACATCGGTAAGCCAGAGAAGAATCAGCCTAGTTCAGGTCAGCTAGAGGACATGGATCCTATTATTCCTCTCGTGATGCCTTATGACAGGGGAGTACAGCAAGGTGCAGAGGACGAGGGAGTTCCTTCTGAAGATAGACCAATGGAGCAGCCCCCACTTAATACACCTCTTGAGCCACAGGTGAGGAGGTCATTTAGGGACAGACAACCGTTCAAGAGGTATTCGCCACATGAGTATATTATGCTGATTGATGGGGGAGAGCCAAAAGATTATTCTAAGGCCCTAGCCGACGAGCCTAAGGGGGAGTGGTTGAAATCCTTGCATAAGAACCACACTTTTTTTTTTCAAAAAAAAAAATGGATTGTTACCACAATTTCATTAATCACAAGAATTTACAGCGCTTCAGGAGAGCCTAAAAAAAATTCACTACCAGAAAAATGGGCAAAGGCTACGGATAAAATCCGTAGCCATAGGTATATAGCTACGGATCCAGTCCGTAGCACTAGCGTAGTCGTAGGTCCCGAAACAATAGGTTTGGAACATATGGCTACGAATTTAATCCGTAGCTATATGTCCCAACAGCTACGGATATGATCCGTAGCAATAACTACCAGAAATAGGCGAAGGCTACGGACCAAATCTGTACCCATAGATCTATGGCTACTGTTTTAGTCCGTAGCACTGCCGTAGTAATAGGCGCGGTGGAACCTATGGCTACAGATTTAATCCGTAGCTATGTATTCCAATAGCTACGGTTATAATCCGTAGCAAAATACTAAAAGTTCTTACCAATATGCCAAATGTAAGGCTACACCTGTCAGATTAGTGGCTACGGTCAATATCTGTAGCTATTTTGGACATTAAAAAATTTTATATAATCATTTATTCATTCAATTACCACCTGTACAATCATTCATTCATTCAATTACAATCAATTACAATCCTTTATTCATTCAATTACAATCCTTCATTCAATCAATTACAATTACAATCAATTACAATCCAATTCATTCAATCAATTACAATTACAATTACAATTACAATAATACTGAAAATACAAGTCTTTGGCTTCATTAGAGAAATTAATGTGATTGACTTCACCATGAAATTTCAATAACTTCAGTATATTCCATCATCCTACAAACAAATCATGTCACTCATAAATTAGAATACCCATTGGAGAAAAGAAAGACAAAGTGAAAGAAGTGCATCATGTATAACCATTTTTTTCTTAATGAATTAAAAAATAATTTAAAGATGAATGAAATTGACACAAAAGAAATGATCTCACCATATGATTATAGGTTTAGGTTTAGGTTAAGGTTTAGGTTTAGGTTATAGGTTTTGGGATTTGAGAATGAGTTTAGGTTTAGGTTTAGGTTTTGGTTTTGGTTATAGGTTTTGGGATTTGAGAATGGGCTCGGGTTTAGGTTATAGGTTTTGGTTAAAGTTTAGGTTTTTGGATTTGAGAATGGGTTCGGGTTTAGGTTATAGGTTTGGCTTTAGTTTAGGTTATAGGTTTTGGGATTTGAGAATGGGTTCGGGTTTAGGTTATAGGTTTTGGTTTTGGTTTAGGTTATAGGTTTTGGTTTTGGGAATTGAGAATGGGTTCGAGTTTAGGTTATAGGTTTTGGTTTAGGTTTAGGTTAAGGTTTAGGTTATAGGTTTTTGGATTTGAGAATGGGTTATGGTTTAGGTTTAGGAATCGGGTTCATGTTCGGGATTGGGTTTAAGTTTTGGTTTTCGAGTTTAGGTTTAGGTTTAGGTTAGAGAGTTGAGATTAGGATTAGGTGTAGGTTTAGCTCAGGAATTGAGTTTAGGTTATAGGTTTAGGGAAAGGTTAGGTTTAGGTTATAGGTTTTGGGATTTGGGAATAGTTTTGGTTATAAATAAGGTTTAGGTTAGATTATAGGTTAAGGTTTAGGGATTTGAGTTTAGGTTATAGGTTTTGGTTTAGGTTAAGGTTTAGGTTTTGGATTTGAGAATGGGTTCGGGTTTAGGTTATAGGTTTTGGTTTTGGTTTTGGTTTAGGTTATAGGTTTTGGTTAAGGTTTAGGTTTTTAGATTTGAGAATGGGTTCGGGTTTAGGTTATAGGTTTTGGTTTTGGTTATAGGTTTTGGTTTAGGTTTAGGTTTTGGATTTGAGAATGGGTTCGGGTTTAGGTTATAGGTTTTGGTTTTGGTTTTGGTTTTGGTTATAGGTTTTGGTTAAGGTTTAGGTTTTTGGATTTGAGAATGGGTATCGGGTTTAGGTTATAGGTTTTGGTTAAAGTTTAGGTTTTTGGATTTGAGAATGGGTTCGGGTTTAGGTTATAGGTTTTGGTTTTGGTTTAGGTTATAGGTCTTGGTTAAGGTTTAGGTTTTTGGATTTCAGAATGGGTTCGCGTTTAAGTTATAGGTTTTGTCATTGGTTTAGGTTATAGGTTATAGGATTTGAGAATGGCTTCAGGTTTAGGTTATAGGTTTTGGTTTAGGTTTAGGTTATAGGTTTTGTTTTAGGTTTTAGGTTAAGGTTTAGGTTTAGGTTATAGGTTTTTCAATTTGAGAATGGGTTCGGGTTTAGGTTATAGGTTTTGGTTTTGGTTTAGGTTATAGGTTTTGGGATTTGAGAATGAGTTCGGGTTTAGGTTATAGGTTATGGTTTTGGTTTAGGCTTAGGTTTAGGTTTTGGGATTTGAGAATGGGTTGGGATTAGCTTATAGGTTTTGGTTTAGGTTAAGGTTTAGGTTTTGGATTTAAGAATGGGTTTGGGTTTAGGTTATAGGTTTTAGTTAAGGTTTAGGTTTTTAGATTTAAGAATGGGTTCGGGTTTAGGTTATAGGTTTTAGTTTAGGTTAAGGTTTAGGTTTTGGATTTGAGAATGGGTTCGGGTTTAGGTTATAGGTTTTGGTTTAGGTTAAGGTTTAGGTTTTGGATTTGAGAATGGGTTCGGGTTTAGGTTTAAGGTTTAGGTTTTCGGGTTTTAGGTTATAGGTTTTAGTTTAGGGATTTGAGTTTAGGTTATAAGTTTTGGTTTAGGTTAAGGTTTTGGTTTTTGGATTTAAGTATGGGTTCGGGTTTAGGTTATAGGTTTTGGTTTTGGTTTTGGTTTAGGTTATAGTTTTGTTAAGGTTTTATAGGTTTTGGGATTTGAGAATGGGTTCGGGTTTTAGGCTATAGGTTTTGGTTTTGGTTTAGGTTATAGGTTTTGGGATTTGAGAATGGGCTCGGGTTTAGGTTATAGGTTTTAGTTAAGGTTTAGGTTTAGGTTTAGGTTATAGGTTTTGGGATTTGAGAATAGGTTCGGGATTAGGTTATAGGTTTTGGTTTTGGTTTAGGTTATAGATTTTGGGAATTTGAGAATGGATTCGGGTTTAGGTTATAGGTTTAGTTTTGGTTTAGGTTATAGGTTTTGGTTAAGGTCTAGATTTAGGTTATATGTTTTGGGATTTGAGAATGGGTTCGGGTTTAGGTTATAGGTTTTGGTTTTGGTTTAGGTTATAGGTTTTGTTTAGGTTTAGGTTAAGGTTTAGGTTATAGGTTTTGGATTTGAGAATGGGTTATGGTTTAGGTTTAGGAATCGGGTTCATGTTCGGGATTGGGTTTAAGTTTTGGTTTTCAAGTTTATGTTTAGGTTTAGGTTAGAGAGTTGAGATTAGGACTAGGTGTAAGTTTAGCTCTAGAGAATTGAGTTTAGGTTATAGGTTTAGCGAAGGGTTAGGTTTAGGTTATAGGCTTTGGGATTTGGGAATAGTTTTAGGTTATAAGTTATAAGTTTAGGTTTAGGTTAGGTTATAGGTTAAGGTTTAGGGATTTGAGTTTAGGTTATAGGGTTTGGTTTAGGTTAAGTTATAGGTTTTGGCTTTGGTTTAGGTTATAGGTTTAGGTTATTGGATTTGAGAATGGGTTCGGGTTTAGGTTATAGGTTTTGGTTTTGGTTTAGATTTTTGGATTTGAGAATGTGTTCGGGTAGAGGTTATAGGTTTTGGGATTTGAGAATGGGTTAGGTTTAGGTTATAGGTTTTGGTTTAGGTTAAGGTTTAGGTTTTTGGATTTGAGAATAGGTTTGGGTAGAGGTTATAGGTTTTGGTTTAGGGATTAGAGTTTAGGTTATAGGTTTTGGTTTAGGTTAAGGTTTATGTTATAGGTTTTGGTTTTGGTTTAGGTTATAGGTTTTGGGATTTGAGAATGGGCTCGAGTTAAGGTTATAGGTTTTGGTTTTAGTTTAGGTTTACGTTATAGATTTTTGGATTTGAGAATGGGTTATGGTTTAGGTTTAGGAAATCGGGTTCGGTGTTCGAGATTGGGTTTAAGTTTGGGTTTTCAAGTTGAGGTTTAGGTTATAGGTTAGGAATTGAGATTAGGATTAGGTGTAGGTTTAGCTTTAGGAATTGAGTTTAGGTTATAGGTTTAGGTTTTGGTTTAGGTTAGGGTTTTGATTTAGGTTATAGGTTATAGGTTATAGGTTTTGGTTATAGGTTATAGGATTTGAGAATGGGTTCGGGTGTGGTCCCTGTAAATACAAATATAATACAAATATAAACACGGCCTGTCCAAATGGCCAGGCCCTTCCAATGCCGTCCATAGGAAATAGACAGCTTTATCATGGTCATAACAGCGGTTCCCACCTTCCAGGGACCCCCGCTCTTCCAGATAGCTCCGACGCACATCCGGGTCTGCTCCATTAATCTCGAGCAAATACATAAACACGGCTTGTCCAAATGGCCAGGCCCCTCCAATGTCGTCCATAGGAAATGGACAGCTTCATCATGGTCATAACAATGGTTCCCACCTTCCAGGGACCCCTGCTCTTCCGAATAGCTCCGACGCACATCCGGGTCTGCTCCATTAATCTCGAGCAAATACATAAACATGGCCTATCCAAATGGCTAGGCCCCTCCAATGTCGTCCATAGGAAATGGACAGCTTCATCATGATCATAACAGCGGTTCCCACCTTCCAGGGACCCCCTCTCTTCCGGATAGCTCCGACGCACATCCGGGTCTGCTCCATTAATCTCGAGCAAATACATAAATACGGCCTGTCCAAATGGCAGTGCCCCTCCAATGCCGTCCATAGGAAATGGACTGACTTCATCATAGTCATAACAACGGTTCCCACCTTCCAGGGACCCCGCTCTTCCGGATAGCTCGACGCACATCCAGTCTCCGCTCCATTAATCTCGACCAAATACATAAACACGGCCTGTCCAAATGGCCAAGCCCCTCCAATGCCGTCCATAGGAAATGGACAGCTTCATCATGGTCATAACAGTGGTTCCCACCTTCCAGGGACCCCCGCTCTTCCGGATAGCTTCGACGCACATCCGAGTTTGCTCCATCAATTTCGAGCAAATACATAAATACGGCCTGTCCAAATGGCCAGGCCACTCCAATCATGTGCATTCTTGACAAGAGACATACCAGATGCTTGAATCTGAAATACGCAGCTCCAATCCTCACACATGCAACATCCACCTGAAAGAATGCGCATAACCGTCATGCTTGAGTAATCAATACAGGAATCTACATTTAAAACCATAAAACCAGAGATACTCATTGCATTTTTTGTTTAGGTTTAGGTTATAGGTTATATGTTATAGGTTATAGTTTTAGGATTTGAAAATAGGTTAAGGTTTACGTTTAGGAAATTGGGTTCGGGTTCGGGATCGGGTTTAAGTTTGGGTTTTCAAGTTTAGGTTTAGGTTTAGGTTAGGTTGTTGAGATTAGGATTAGGTGTAGGTTTTGGTTTAGGGATTTGAGAAAACATTTAGGTTTTAGGTCATAGGTTTAGGTTTTAGGCTTAGGTTTAGGTTATAGGTTTAGGTTTAGGTTCTAAGTGTAGGTTATAGGTTTAGGTTTAGGTTAGGTTGTAGGTTAAGGTTTAGGGTATTGAGAATAGGTTAAGGTTTAGTTTAGGAAATCGTGTTCGGTTTGGGATCGGGTTTAAGTTTGGGTTTTCAAGTTTAGGTTTAGGTTTAGGTTAGGGAGTTAAGATTAGGATTAGTTGTAGGTTTAGGTTTAGGGATTTGAGAATAGGTTAAGGTTTAGGTTTAGGAAATTGGGTTGAGTTCGGGATCGGGTTTAGGTTTGGGTTTTCAAGTTTAGGTTTGGTTTAGGTTAGGGAATTGAGATTAGGATTAGGTGTAGGTTTAGGTTTAGGATTTGAGAATAGGTTAAGGTTTAGGTTTAGGAAATCATGCATAAACATGAGAATCATGCATAAACATGGATTTTAAGCAAAATGCATGAGGGGAATTACAACATAGATATCATGCACACGATATCACATAATGTATTGTTTGATTAACTACACATGTGCATTCTTGACAAGAGACGTACCATATGCTTGAATCGAAATATGCGGCTCAATCCTCCCACATGCAACATCCCACGAAAGAATGCGCATAACCGTCATGCTTGAGTAATCAATACAGGAATGTACAAGTAAAACCATAAAACCAGTGATACTCACTGCATTTTCAGGATCTCCTCCATAGTTGACGATCTCATTCTAAAGCCCTTCTCCATCCTCCTTTATCCAGGCTTGGGACCGGCAATGCAAGGAGTTGCATTGGCGGAGTTAAAAAAAGGGCTTAGGCTCCATTTGGTTTTTTAAAAAAAATGTTTTCATAAACACTAATGTGATGACCAAATGGAGCCTAAGACTATAAATACATTCAAATATAGAGTACAAAATTCATTCAATATTAAAAAAAAAAAAAAAGTGCATAGTTAGTTCTAAATTAGTTCAAAATGCACACTACATGTTCAAAATTAGTTCAAAATGCACACTACACATGTTCAGTTATAGAGTACCAAATTTGTTCAAATTATTGAATTCTCAAAGCCTCTTTCCCCCATTGCACAAATGATCCCAGACCGACCTCTTCAAGTGTAGATGCGAACCCATCTTCTTTCCACAAAGGAGCGTGAGGTTGTACAACCTCAGTCAAGATAACAACAAAAGCTCCATCCTCCAACGGTTTGCAAATTTGGATTAACTTCGTGTACTTCACCACGAGCAACTACACCACGTTTTCCAAAACCAAGCAAGTCGCATTTCTTACCGATATATATAATATCCAGCTACATTTACACATAAAATGACATTGGTATTGTTAGCACTTATAATATAATTGTAAGCTCAATACAGTAAAAAAAAAAATTTATACTTGCATACCGACGATGCCTGAGTAGATTTAACGACTGTTGGTGATGAGAGATTTTGAGTAGACTCTCTCTCTTTCTGCATATCCACCAATGTTTTCTTCATCTCAACTATATCTTGAGTCACATCATCTAATTTTTTCTTCACCTGAGTTAACTCTTGAACTACGCCCTCTTTTTCTTTTGTCACATTCTCTACCTTTGAACGAGCAGGGGCTGACTTCTTCAGTCCTACCTTGCTTATTGAGCAACCTAGACCCCGCATTCGCCCTCTTTTGTCAGAACCAACCAACTGTAAAACATTGTAAATCAAGTTATTAAAATATTCATAATTACCATAAAACTTAAGTAATTTTTAAATTTTATTAGTACCTCTGTAAGGGCATCATCCATGCCGGTCATCCTAGAAGCAGGATTGCTACTAGAGAGCTCCTCTAGTTTTTCCTGTGAAAAAATGCAAATGAATGCAATATAATTCAAAGTTATACATAGGCTTTTCATAAGGGTACTAGTTAGTGGTACGAGGGATGCACTTACAGCAAGTTCAGGATACTGGACAACTTTGTCCTTTCTTGTATGGGCTCTTAAGAAGACTTCACATCTACCTATCTCAGCATCAGACGTAAGATTCTTCTCCTTCGCTTTTAGGACATTATATATCATTGAAATACATATCATTAATAAATTTAGATGAATGATAATTCAAATTTAAATTCAATTTGAAACTATAATATCTATTTTTAAATACATACCATCTTATGGTGAGTAACAGCCATGCTGTGCCTCCCAAGACACGTAGGTCCTTTTAGCTTGGCCCGATTGATTTTATTCCTTATGCTACCCTCTTGAATTCCTCGGTGGTGTGTTGATCCACGAAGACCCTCCAATCCTCCATAGGGATACCTGGGGGGGCAGGACCATCTCTCACAGCAATAGGATCCTTGTCTTTAATATATTTTGCATTCAATCTTCTCTTATAATTCCTTCACGCTTCATTGATGTGTTTTGTAACATACTCAAGACTTGCATCCCAACTTTAACCCTCAAACTCATAAAACTGTGACAGTCTTTCTGTGACCATACGAATTTGTTCATGAGGCACCCGGCGAAAGTCCTGGTATATGATTGGGATATGAGAACGGGTGAGGACACCGACATGCGATGCAAAGTCTCTATGATCGGAACAATCCTCATTCGGTTGCCCGAATTCATTTGTCTTTAGGACTTTTTTCCTATCAGGTTGCACAAGTAAAGAGACCCCCCTAGTAATGCCTCTCTTTCTAGATGAAGAAGAAGCTGACACAATTACATAAAAAGAATAACAGTTATATATACACATAATTGATTAACGCCAATATATAAGAAAAAGGAAATTTACATATATAATTAAGGAGAAGTATCTTATTACGTTTGGTGTTGCTTGAATCTGTACTCTCAAGCACCTGCGCACCCAATAGTTCTGGTTATGAATCCATGTGCTTATTTCTTCCCTAATATGAAAAGAAAAGAAAAAAAAGCTAATGGTTAAAAAATAATTTAGATCACAGATAAAGTACAAAAAATTTACATATATTATCCAAACCTTGATTAGATTTCCTTCCAATAAATATCATTTTATTACATGCTTAGAAAATACAAACAAATCGGTAGATTCTCTTTGATCGTTTTCTTTTCTTTGTTTTTTCGACCACAACATTAACGTCATCAGATTCATCGAATATCAACTCATCAACCATTGCTAATGAGGTAAGATCAGGTCATGCATCGGCATTGCTTACAGCCTTTAATCGTTTCGATAGAACGCATGTCTCTTCTTCGACAAAATTTTTTTTTGGAACCTCCAAGACGACATGCCAGTCAGCATTTTTTGGATCTCTGGAGTAGAAAACTTGCGTGGCATGCTCTGCAAGAATGAAGGGCTCGTCACCGACTTTGTCTGAACTGTAAAGACTAGACAAATTTACTAATCTCAAATTTGCTTCGACATCAAAAGAAACACCATGATGTGTCACTTTCACCCAATCACACTTAAATAGGATGGGCTTGTACCCTGTTCGGTATTCCAATTGGATAATTCTACGAAGGACTCAATAGTAAGGTTGATTTTCATCCACTGATTGATATCCTTAGCACTTGATCGGAAGGTTGTCATACCCTCTGTCCTAACCCCACTGTTTTGGTTCGTTTTATTCTCCTCATAGTCCTTAGTGACAAATAGGAAACCATTAATACAATACTTATTGTATTCGATAGAAAAAGCTAGAGGTCCTCTCACTACATCTTTAAATTCATTATCGTCAGATTCAATGAACTCTGGTTGCCTCTTCAACCAAGATATGAATTCGTCCTTACTAGGCACCCTGTTGGTCCTCTTATAGCATCGCTGCAAGAAATCTTTGTGCTTCATGCGCGATATTCAATAACATTGTTATATTGAAATCGCATAAAGTAAGGAAGATATATATATATATATATATATATATATACACACACACACACATATATGAGCTTATTGTACATACCCTTCCCACTTGTCGTAGCTGGGATGACTCTTCAGTACCCATGTATGAGCTTGTTCATATTCAATACCCGCTAGGATAACAATTTGACCCGAACCTACTGGACCAACGTTGTCATCATTAGGGTCATCATCAACGATATCTTCCAACTTACGTAGTCCTGGAATGACTCCGTTAAACCGTTTTTCCAGCCTTTCCAATAGGCATGTTTTCTATTTTCCTTTATATTGGTTGCAGAATATAACCGTCTCCTCTTGGATGTACTGCTCTGCAATACAACCCTCAGGTCGTGTCTTGTTACGGACATAGGCCTTGAATGTCTTTATGAACCTGACAAAGTTAATAATACATTATATATACATGCAAATGTAGATGTTAAGCAGATTTATTCTTACTAAGCTCACAGCATACCTTTCGAATGGATACATCCATCGATAGTATACAGGACCACATATGCGAGCCTCGTAAGCCAAATGGATCGACAAATGCATCAAAATGACAAATATCGATGGCGGGCATATAGTTTCAAGCTGACATAGCGTCCTAGCCATGCCCCTCTCGAGAGTAAGGAGTGTTTGAAGGTCTACGGTTGTCGAGCACAAGGCATTAAAAAATGTGCAAAAGCTTGTAATTATAGGATGAATGACCTTCCTATCCCTGAATGCATGTTGGATGAGAACTGGGAGCAGATGTTGCATTAACACATGATACGAATGAGACTTCATTCCCTTTAAATCCAAGCAATCTTCCTTTACGATGGTCCTCCAATTCGCACTAAAACCGATAGGAACACGCAGCTCATGCAAAGTCTGGATGAAAAGTTTTTTCTCTTCTTTTCTTAGACAGAAAGGACCTTGTTTCTGAATCACCTTGCCATTGTTCTTTTTCAGCCATAGACGCTTCTTAATTCCCAATTGTTTCAGATCCCTGCGTGCATTAGCATCATCCTTGGTTTTGCCAGGCGTGTTCAACATCAAGGCAACTAGGATTTCACATATATTTTTCTCAATATGCATGACATCAAGGTTGTGACGCACGGGAATATCTTTCCAATACTCCAGATCAAATAATATAGACCGTTTGAAGAACCACGGTGATTCAACATCATCCGCTAGCTCTTGTCGACCTCCTTCAATACCCCTTATATTACTCTTCCCAGTCTTCCCCCACTGCATATTCAAGTTCGCGGTTTGTCTTTTGACCTCAATCCCATCCAGACGGATCGGTTGACGTCGTATCTCCACCTTCTTGTTGAACGTGCCAGCACTTGTGTCCTTCCTAGCTTGTTCTGACATTGGTAACCATCGTCTGTGGCCCATATAAACATGTTTCTTTCCATATTGGAGTCGCAGAGAATCTGTGTTAGGACCACATACGGAACAACCATACTTACCCTTTGTCCTACAATCAGAAACGTTACCATATGCTGGAAAGTCATGGATTGTCCAAAGCAGAACGACACGCATGTTGAATTTATTTTCATGGTATGCATCGAACGTCGTGACCCCTTCTTGCCATAACTTTTGCAGTTCATCAATCAATGGCTGTAAATAAACGTCAATATCCTTTCCTGGTTGTCGCGGTCCCTCAATGAGCAAAGTCAACATAGTAAACTGAGGTTTCATGCAAAGATTTGATGGAAGGTTGTACGTCACACACATAACGGGCCATGAACTATGTGACATACTAAAAGTGCCGAATGGGTTAAACCCATCTGTAGCTAAACCCAATCGAACATTGTGAGGCTCAGCTGAAAAATCCATATACTTGTCATCAAGATTCTACCATGCAATAGAATCAGCCGGATGCTCCATCTTTCCATGTTGAAATTTCCTGGTTGAGTGCCAAGACATTTCTTTCGCCAACCATTGCACACTGAACATTCTTTGTAGCCTTGGTGTTAATGGAAAATACCTTAACACCTTCCTAGGTATTCGAGATTATTTTTTCTCAGAATCCATTTCAGTCTTGTACCTAGAAGTTTTACAATTTGGACAAATGGTTTTCATCTCGTTCTCTCTCCAGTATAAGATGCAGTCATTTGGACAAGCATGGATTTTCACATAATCAAGACCCAACTTTGTAATGATCTTCTTCGCTTGGTAGGTATTAGTTGGGGCCTTGTTACCGTAAGGTAACACCTTCTTCAGTAGTTGAAGGAGCTCTGTAAAGCTTTTTTCACTCCATCCATGATTCACCTTTAATTTGAAAAGCTGTACAATGAAAGTCAGCACGGTGAAATCTTGGGCCCCAGGGTATAGCTCAATCATCGCGTCTCATAGATTTGCTACAAACTCATTAGTTTCTTTTTCTCCAAAGACGCCTTCAACTATAGGGGTCACATTGGGCTCATCCTGTACAACTTCATCTAGGTTAGTACCACCAAGTTCTTGAACGATCGCGTTGTGAACCTCGTTTAAGTTCGGGACACTATGGTATTGTTGGGAACTTGATTCACGTACAGTACACTTAGGTGATACATGCTCCCCATGCATGTTCCAAACCCTATAGCTTGGGTCGAATCCATTTTTCATTAGATGTATTTCCATATCATCATAAGAAACTGGAAAACGTGCACATCTGCAAGTGGTGCATGGACAAGGAACGGATTCTCTACCAGGAAGGTTTTCTTGTGCAAACTTTAAAAACTTCTGATTCAGAAAGAAAACGTGGGTGCGGGAAACTTAGTGTCATCCACTCCCTATTCATTACAAATAGGATCTCGATTAAACAAGGGGTCCATTTTCAACCTGCACCTTACCGAAAATTAAAGTTGGAAATTAGCCTCATACACCATCTTCCTCAAAAGTTAGGGATTCGAGAAGTGCTATTGGATGATTGAACCCATACAGATATTATCTACCAAATACAATGTATTAAGAAGTTTGCAATCATTGTATTTTTACAACAAATTAATAATGTTGCTAACATTTTGCTCTACCCAATGTGGTTTCTGTAAAACCACTACAATGAGATATTTCATAAAAAGTTTGAAGAAAGATACTTTCAGTTTTAAGATGGTTAAGAAAACAAATACAGCAACAGTACACATTCAACTAGAAAGAGGCTAAAGATTGGATGGTTTGGATCATCGAATCTTGGGGATTTTTTAAAAATATGCAAGTGTTCCATACAAAATGTGGTCCACTAAATCAATTGCTGCATTAGTAAACCATGGGCCCAACTTGCATATACAAGTATTCACATTGGGAAAATTAGCATTTATGTTATGTTCCTTTCATAATATTAAGATATGATTGTGATATTTTTACCTGACCATATTAACTCGAGCTCGTCCCATCTGAAACGTCCTAAAATGATCTCAAAAAACAGATGGACGAGGTGGATTTCTCACAAACATCATGGTGGGCCCCACCCGAAGCAACTTCCAGCTAAAGGCTTTCACAGGAAATTCGCGTCCGACCCACGCCCTCTTTCTCTCTCTCCCTAATTCCCTCTCTCTCTCTCTCTCTCTCTCTCTCTCTAAAGCTCAATTAAAGACTTTTTGCCAACGTGAGGTATTTTTTTCTCTTTCTTTCTCTCTCTCAATCTCAATGCCGATTTAGGAATTTGGGAATTTAGTAATTTGTGGATTTCTGATTCGATGTGAACCCTCATTTAGGGATTTGGGGATTTTAGGGCTTACAAATTTGAATGTGGACCTCGAATTGAGATTTTCTGATTTTACAAATTAGGGATTTCAAGCCTAGAACTGGTCCATTATTCATAGTTAGTAGCACTAGTGTTCAAAGTATTGATATTGCTACAAGTTTCGTTGGTTAGGGATATGGAAACAATATTGATATCACCGATAATATCACTGATAACTGGAAATGCGGGGAAACATGGGAAAAATAGTGAAATTTTTAGTGAAACTTCAGGAGATGTTAAAATGTACATATTTACATATTTAGAAATAAAAAATTGTAAAAAGAATGCATACATAACAAATTTCCATTTAATGAGGCCTTAAAAGCATGTATTGTTGTAAGAAATCAATCCAACCATCCCATCCGACCTATTTAACAATCCAAACTTCCATCCAAATATCTATCGAGATTGCAAAATATCAACAACACATGATATTTCACAAGGAAATCATCAACAATTGGAAAGGAAACGGAAGATTGTGGTCTCAATATAGTGCATGTTACGATATCGATAGTATCAAGATATTATCAATAATATCAATGACAAACTGAACACTACATACAACCATGTTCCCATGAAAAAAAAAATGAAATAAAAATTTTCTAATAAACAAAATTTTAATGATATTAATTCGTTGGCAATATTATTGAAATATTGTTGATGCACTTATGATACAAGCATTACCTAGAATTTACATAGTAAAAAATATTAGTAATACATTGGTGATATTGATACATTGGTAATACATGCAACACCTAGAATGTACATAGTTGAAAATATTAGCGATTACATTAGCAATATTGATATGTTGGCAATATTTAGCAATACATTGCTAATACCTGAAAATTTTTTATACTACTAGCGTTATTGGTATCGCTACCAGTGTTATTGGTATCGCTGAGTTGGAGATAAAGATAATATCGGAGATAATTTGAACATTAAGTAGCACTAGGGTGTGCGCAGTGGATATCCTTAAGGTTGGAAGTTTCTTGGGGAGTTGGTCACCTGAAGTTGTGTGGACCCACCTTAATGTCTATAATGTCATCCATGTCCATCAGTTTCGTAAGCTCATGCTAGGATGAGAGGCACCATAAGTAGTTGGGTTTAAACACCTACCATAACCTTCTAGGAGTGCACAAACATTTTAGTTAAGGCCAACATTTGTGTTTTCCATTCACCTTGGTGAGACTAAACTTATGAACGAACTAGATGGCATATTAACATCATTGTTAACCCTAAAAAGTTTTTGATGGTGGGTGTTTCCATTTCACTCTTCCTTTTTTTTTTTTTTTCCCCTCTAATGTGGCCCCCTTGAGTTTTGGATCTGCCTGATTTATTTTTAGTCTTTACTTCCTACAATGATATAACAAAACTGATGGGATGGAGCAGACGTCATGCAGACATCATGGTGAGTGGTAGGAAATTAGATTTGTTTTTTACCTTGATATGTAGAAACAAACCATCAGCTTGACCTTTCGAATTATCATGCATTCATACTAATATTCATGCATTGTTCAAAAACTAGAGATGTGTGGCCCACCCATATGGTTTTGTACAGACCATCAAATGACTTACTTTAATGTGAGAGATGATCCATTGCCCTCAAGAGGATAATCATGCCCTTAGTTGCATTGGGACACTTGCCAGATCAATCCATTGATGTAGAATGTTCCTTGGGTTTTAATGCACATTTTAAGAGCTACCATGCAAACATCACACTAATTGGACAAATACAAAACATTTAATCAATGGTCATTAATATGGTCAGGTAAGATAATATACACAAACATATATAGGTCCTATAACCTATATATAGGTCCTATAACCTATATGACCACTAGATGACCTCAGCTCGAGCTCGTCTCGGCTTGTTTTGGTCAGCAACTCGGGCTGAGTTTGAGCCAAGATCAAGTTGAGTTCGCCATTGAGGCATTTTTACAAACACCTGGACTACAACTTCAAAATCCCACTATAGGTAAAATAAAAGCAATGGTTTTACATTACAGATATTTTATGAAACACCTTCTATGCAACATAAAAACTAAGGTCGAGTTTGGGAGTGTGGATTTGGAACCCCCTGGATTCGCAACCCCCTGGATTGGCAATCCTCTGGGTGTGTTTGGCACCCTAGAGTGTGAATCAACTTTAATTCAAAAATACCTATACATGACATATGTACAGGGGTTTGAATTTAATTACTAAATCAACTTTAATTTCCCCAATTAGTGAGATATATAATTTTGACACTATGGTTGTGATAAGCCCGCTAAAATATAAGTTTTGCCTAAAAATGATGAAATTCCAAGTCTCAGATGAATGGCAAGCACAAGATCATGTCTAAGTGACTAACCAACGATTTTTAATCATTGATTAATATGGACAATGTTTGGACGGTGTTGGATAATATTTGGATGGTGCTGATCTACATGAACAATGTTTGGACGGTGCTGATCATCGTTAGTGGGCCATGTGCCCAGTAAAATGATAGTGTACAGTGACATACATTTATACCTACAACTATTGAAATGATTTTAGGCGTAATCCAAGCTCTCACCGTGGATTACAAACCCCCTCAAAGAGGGGATTCGAAACCCCCTGGATTGGCAATCCCCTCCAATCCCCTCCAATCCAAGGTGCCAAACGACCCTAAGAAAAAAACGAGCATTTGTTTCATGTACATACTTTCCTTGCCACCAGCCACACTTGGTGAGCAACATCAATAGCATGGTAACCGAGTCACCGAAAACCCTCATATGATTTTGGAAACAGAGAGAGAGAGAGAGAGAGAGAGAGTAACCTTCAAACCAGTTGAGACCTTCCCAGCGAAAACCCTCGACTGATCTTGGCGAAAGTGGGTTTTGAAGACGCTAGCGAGAGAGAGAGAGAGAGAGAGAGAGAGAGAGAGAGAGAGAGAGGGGTTGGGAAACAGAGAAAGGGGAATGCGGCCGAGAGATGTGGAGACACTACAAAAAAAAGGGTTTTTAGCGACGAAACTTTTAGCGACGAAACACATTTTCGTCGCTAAAAGTCACTTTTAGCGACGAAATACATTTTCGTCGCAAAAGTTCACTTTTAGCGACCAATCTTTTAGCGGCGAAAATTTAGTAGCTAAAAATCGTACATGATACTTTTAGCGACGAAACATTTCGTCGCTAAATGCTCCGTAGCTAAAAATCCTGTATGATACTTTTAGCGACGAAAATTTTCGTCGCTAAAGACTCAAACATTTTCTTCTACTTTTAGGGGCGAAAATTTTCGTCGCTAAAAATACAAAAATCTTTTTGTTTTTAGCGAATGAAATTTTTTAAGCTACTAAAAGTCTTATCTAATACAAGACTTTTAGCCGCGAAAAATTTCGCTGCTAAAAATAAACTAACATATCTTTTAGCGACGAAAAGTTTCGTCGCAAAAAGTTTCTTTTTAAAAAAAAATATTCCACTTCAAAATCCGTACAAAATTCCTGGTATACACCTCTTAACAATATATTCCATCATATTCATTCTGATATACACATTTCATACTATGCACATTCAAACTACATAAACTTTTAGCGGCGAAACTGTTCGTCACTAAAAAATTAAAAAATCTTTCTGTTTTTAGCAGCGAAAATTTTCGCTGCTAAAAGTCTTATACTGTACAAGACTTTTAGCAGCGAAAATTTTCGCTGCTAAAAATAAACTACCGTATTTTTTAGCTACGAAAATTTTCGTCGCCAAAAGTTTCTTTTTAAAAAAATAAAATTAGCTCAAAATCCGTACAAAACTCCTGATAAACACCTGTTAACAATATATTCCATCATATTCATCCTAATATACACATTTCATCATATTTACATTCACATCCATCTAAACCCAAACACATTTCAGGTTCAGGATCAGGTTTAGGCTTGGGTTTTCATGTTTAGGTTTAGGTTTAGGTTAGGGAGTTGAGATTGAGATTAGGTGTAGGTTTAGGTTTAGGGAATTGAGAATAGGTTAAGGTTTAGGAAATCGGGTTCGAGTTCGGGATCGGGTTTAGGCTTGGGTTTTCAAGGTTAGGTTTAGGTTTAGGTTAGGGAGTTGAGATTAGGATTAAGTGTAGGTTTAGGTTTAGGGATTTGAGAATAGGTTAAGGTTTAGGTTTAGGTTTAGGTTTTAGTTTATATGATTAGGTTATAGGTTTAGGTTTAGGTTTTAGGTTTAGGTTAAAGTTATAAGTTTAGGTTAAGGTTTAGGTTACGAGGTTTTGATTAAGGTTATAGGTTTTGGTTTAGGTTATGGGTTTAGGTTTAGGTTTTAGTTTATAGATTTAGGCTTTGGGAATTGAGAATAGGTTAAGGTTTAGGTTTAGGAAATCGGGTTCGGGTTCGGGATCGGGTTTAGCTTGGGTTTTCAAGTTTAGGTTTAGGTTTAGGTTAGGGAGTTGAGATTGGGATAAGGTGTAGGTTTAGGTTTAGGGATTTGAGAATAGGTTAAGGTTTAGGTATAGGAAATCGGGTTCGGGTTCGGGATCGGGTTTAGAAGTTTAGGTTTAGGTTTAGGTTGGGGACTTGAGATTAGGATTGGGATTAGGTTTAGGTATAGGTATTTGAGAATATATTTAGGTATTAGGTTTAGGTTAAGGTTAAGGTTATAGGTTTAGGTTTGGTTTAGGTTTAGGCTATAGGTTATAGCTTTGGGAATTGAGAATAGGTTAAGGTTTAGGTTTAGAAGCGGGTTCGGGTTCGGGATCGGGTTTAGGTTTGGGTTTTCAAGTTCAGGTTTAGGTTTAGGTTAGGGAGTTGTGATTAGGATTTGGTGTAGGTTTCGGTTTAGGGATTTGAGAATAGGTTAAGGTTTAGGTTTAGGAAATCGGGTTTAGGCTTACGCTTGGGTTTTCATGTTTAGGTTTAGCTTTAGGTTAGGGAGTTGAGATTGGGATTAGGTGTAGGTTTAGGTTTAGGGATTTGAGAATAGGTTAAGGTTTAGGTTTAGGTTTTAGCTTATAAGTTTAGGTTTTGGTTTTAGGTTTAGGTTATAGGTTATAGGTTATAGGCTAAGGTTAAGGTTATAGGTTTTGGTTTAGGTTAAGGTTATAGGTTTTGGTTTTTGTTATAGGTTATGATTTAGGTTTAGGTTTAGGTTTTAGTTTATAGGTTTAGGTTATAGGTTTAGGTTTTGGTTTAAGGTTTAGGTTAAGGTTATAAGTTTAGGTTATAGGTTATAGGTTTGGGGTTATAGGTTTAGGTTAAGGGTGTGGTACTGCAAATACGAGATATAAACACGGCTGTCCAAATGGCTTGAGCCCTTCCAATGTCTTGTCCATAGGAAATGGATGACTTCATCATGGTCATAACGGTTCCCACCTTCCGGGGACCCCGCTCATCCGGATAGCTCCGACGCACATCCGGGTCTACTCCATTAATTTCAAGCAAATACATAAACACGGCTGTCAAAATGGCAGGCCCCTCAATGCCGTCCATAGGAAATGGACATGACTTCATTATGGTCACATAATAGCGGTTCCCACCTTCCAGGGACCCCCGCTCATCCGGATAGCTCCGACGCACATCCAGGGTCTACTCTATCAATTGCAAGCAAATACATAAACACGGTCTGTCCAAATGGCCATAGACCATGATCAAACAACCCAAACCATTCAATCACTAGGACTTCCTTACTCCGTGGATTGTTACATAAAACTTGTGCTGACGTTCCAAACGCAAACTTCTAATACGTTGTGAAAATCAGAGTGGTACAATTTCAAACTATGGAACATCCATGAGGTGGCAAATAGAATGAATAATCCAGATGGGCATGTGCACCATGGGAAAATCGAGAGAAGGTATATATGTTTTTATCCAATTTGCAAAGTGTAAAGAGCATCTAAATTGATGATGTAATTTATCCAATTTTCAGAGTAAATAAAGTAAAATTCAAAGTTATATTGAAAACCATTGAAAACCCAAAATAAAGGAAAGAAGAACATGCCTGTGGTGTTCCAACAAGAGGGACCATTATCTCTGGAAGAACTTTAACACCTTGATTGGTCATAGCAATTGCAGCCTCAAAGACAGCACGTGCTTGCATTTCAGTCAGCTCCGGATATGAAATACCGAGCCTAACACCATGGGTATAAATTAGTTTACAAGTAAAGGGGAATAGTCCAATGCAGCATTGCTGCACCTATACAATACAAATGATCTCCAGCTTAACATGAAGCACATGACACACAGGATAATCCCACATAAATAAATAGAGAGAAGCTCACATCCAACCAGCAGATAATTCCCATCCTATCATGTGTGTACAACATCCAACCCATCCAAAAAAGTTAGCCCCAACATGAGGATCACCTTGAGCAAAAAAAATTAGTTTGATCCCTCATCAAGTGGACCACACATGCCAATATGGAACATGTGTGAGATCCCAGCTTTTAATTAGACAAGCCACATGTAAGAATCAAGCTTTTCAGCACTGAAGTTAGGCACAATATACAAAGAAATGAATGGCTAATACAGCTCTTTCTGAACATCCATTTGTTTCATACACAGTGGTACTAAAAAAAAGTGACCTACTAGATGGTAATTATGTCTTATGTAACACTTATGCTACATTGGTGCATGTGGTGGTATTTGGTTGAGCAATGCTCCACACACGTGGGCTTTGAAACCTCACCCACAACTTATGCTTGGTCCAAGAATCAGGTCAGACACAATTTAGGTGAGCCAATCGTATATGAACAAAATTGACAATCAACATTTAACATACATGATGGAATCGAGACTCTTTTTTTCTCTTGACAAAAAAATTTGGTGTATATATTTCAGTGGGTGCCACAAAATAATTGGGCCTCACCTATCGTATGGCTCCTTTTCACGGCTCCAAATAAAGACATACTAACCACAAGATGGCCTTTATGGTTCAAACTTGAAGTGTTGATGCATGGTGCCCACTTATGTTACCTTACCCAATCTATTCAACTACCATTGTTCCCAAGCGATGTGTTTAAAATCACTAGGCTGAAAATCACTCAACAATATCATGTTTCCCTTCTTTCACAAAGTAGGTGAAGTTCATGATCTAGGGATATAAAGGCATGTTCACTTACAAAGGAAATGGCGTTGGATATGATTGATTGGAAAATCAAGATTTGTAAAGTCAGCCCCAAATAGTCAAGACAACTAACAAGGTTATAATGACAGTGGACATAAAGATCAGTTACCAAGTAAAGGGCCTTAGATATGATTTATTGCAAAACAAGATTTGTAAAGTGGCCCAAAATAGTTGGGACATATCTTTGAAATACATGAACCACGTCAATAAAAGCTTAGAAGATTTTAGAATGATGGAAGAATTATTACACCAAAGTGCTTTTTCTGCTATTGAAATGCAATGCCAACACTTGCGAAATAAACAAAAAAATGAGGGATATCAAAGAAAATGAATTTGGCAAAAATATCATGATGACTATTGAGAGAGATTACCCAATAAGCCAATGAAAGATGGATCCATCAAAGCTCCCGCTCACAAAATATTCCTCATGGAACGGGTGCCAAGCCAAGGCTAGCAAAACAATAAGCCACACATGCAATACAGTGAGTATCCAAGCTTCATCACAAATGGAAAGCATTAAGATAGATAATGTAACTACAGGAACATTAGGACCTACACTAATGTCAGAAAGTGTTCTACAAAAACAATGAAACATTTTGCTAAGTCGCACTCCTCATTTGTGGATTCTTAACCAGGTCTTTGTTAAGTTTTTCACTCATCATTTGATGTCTGTGCTTAGGATCTTCAACGTGCATTACAAGATGAACTAAGAACACATGCCTTAGTTGTCCAGGTATAAAGAGAGTTGATTGTTTGCACAGGAAATGAGTTTTAGTGTTTCATTTGGCATATGGCCCAAGCATTTAGCGTTGACCCCCACTTTGTCAATGGGTTTCTTCATTACTTCCAATGGAAATAGCAGCAAAGAAGTCACCCTCTCTCAAATCAGAATATGGTCATGTTATCTACTACAACAGTTTGTGAATCAGCTCAAAATCTAGCTAGTTAACAAATGGTCCAATCATTTTATTTATTTTTAATACGAGAGAAGTGAAAAGTATCAAACAGAAGAAGTATCAAAGCCTGAATAAAAGGAAGGTTGATCTCCAGTCTATGAAACATTCACCAATTTACCATTTACAAGCCGATTGCATATTCCTGACAATGAATAACCAGATGTAACATGGGAATCTGGTAGAATGCATGAAATGGAGCACTGATAGGTTTGTCTCCTCAAAGGAAAAAGGTGGGTTTTGATGATGAAAACGGAGCACATGCACACAGATTCCTTCTACTTGGTAAAGAGTCTGTAGGTCCCCTCTTTGTTTTGGTTTGAACCTTAAAAACAAAGAGAGAAGCGATAAAGAAAGCTATAGACTAAAAGCTTGGTTGCCCTACCAAAAAAACCAGACTTCCCAAGAAATCTCCCTTGAAGGAGGTCCTAGAAAACACTTGCACATGGCCTACTCCCAAGTACTAGATTCAGCACATGTTCTTGTGGATAAGTAAATTTTCTGTGAACCAGGAAATAAAGTAGCGGGTGGGCTCCCAAACAGCAAATGCTCTCAACTGACCGTTATCTGTTCATGCGATATCAATTCTCATGTGGGTTCTTGCCACTCTACCAACAAAAACTGAAAGCTATATACGGCCCAAGTCAAAGTTCTTAAGAAATCCACTCTGTCCATTGGTTTTGCAAGCTCATATTAGGACATAATTCAAAAATTAGGTAGATCCAATACTCAAAAGCCTATCATAATGCTTATATGTCCACCATTGAAATCTTTCCGAAGGCAATCATAATGCCTATATGTCATTCAAACTGTCATAAGGTTATTTACACTTGGATGAACTGAAGAAACAAATATCAGCCTGATCCAAAACTTATGTGGCCCCAAATAAGTTTAATGGTAGGCGTTTGTATTCTCACTTTTTCCTACCGTGTGGCCATGGGAGTTTTGGATTTGCTTCTTAGGGCTACAAAACTTTGGATGAAGTTGCAACTTATGTTTTCCTTTCAACCATATCTGTGTGACCTTATCAACAGGGCATATGGCAAATAAACATTACCATGTACTCTAGGAAGTCTTTAATGATTGCCGTTAAATGACCACTATTTTTTATAGTGTGGTCCACTTGAGATTCTTATCAGCTTCATCTTTTGCATCATGCCCTAAAGTAAGCTGGTAAAACAGATGGACTGCGTGGATAGATAATGTATACAACGAGCTGGATAAACAAGATAATGTATATCAGTGCTCCATTTCATGCATTCACCAATTTACCATTTACAAGCCGATTGCATATTCCTCAAGTCATAGAAACACCACCCTATTTTTCCCCACTTTTTTCTTTTTCTTCTTCAAATGGTATATCCCAAATCTATCTAAACAGCAACTAAAAAATACAGCATGGTATATCAAAGAATAGCATTTTTTCAGAAGTAATATCTCAAAATACTGTAGAAAAACAAAAACTTTAAACCGATTTTGAAAAATGTGCCGCACTTAAAAACGGTTTAGAACCGTGTTCACTTAGAAACGGTTTAAAATTGTACCTGAACCAAAGCATCGGTCGTTCCTGATAAACGATTTTGGTGTAGTGTGGGATCATTTCATGCATTCTTTGATGTGAGCTAGTCATCAGGTGGTCTTTGTCATGTCATTGCCTAAAAAATGGTTGTTATGCCTATATGTGATCCACCCTTCTACAACAAGAGAAGGCGGTTGAAAAAGAAATGACAAAAGGTCCATCCTAAAAATACAAATGCAATAATGACCAAAGCGGCCCCTTTTTTTTTTTCAACAGAGCAAACTTGCCCATCCTCAACATACACAGGATGTAACTGGACCACACACATACACATGCCGGTATAAATATGGGCATTCATTTCAGGTCCAACATAAGTACAGGATATAGGTTTTAGTACCCTTGCACCTAACTCAAACAGGCCAATTGCAATACTTTGAAATGATTAGGCCTTGGAAACGGAGTTAGCCTGTGGTTGGTTCGGGCCTTATAATTGAACTGGTTGGACTTTTGGGACATTTGGTAATCAAATAATTGCAAAAAGACGCATACATGATAAATTCCCATTTTATGGGGTTTAAAAGCATGTGTCATTGTAAAATATCAAGTGCAATAGTAACTGAGAATGAGTTTGTATAATATAAATGCATCCAATCCAATCATCCATCCATGCATATGTACATGTCTAACCATCCAACCATCCATCCATGTAAATCAATCCCTAATTCTGGTTGGATCCTCAGATCCCCAAATCCTAAAATCCCCAAATCTCTAATTTGTAAAATTAGAAAAACCCCTATTCGGGGTCCACATTCAAATTTGTAAGCCCCAAAATCCCTAATTTGTCAAATCCCTAATTTGTAAAATTAGAAATCCCTAATTCTGGTTGGATCCTCAGATCCCCAAAATCCTAAAATCCCCAAATCCTAATTTGTAAAATCAGAAAAACCCCAATTCGGGGTCCACATTCAAATCAGTAAGCCTAAAATCCCCAAATCCCTAAGGGCCGTTTGGATGCACAGTAACTTGTGCAAAATGTAAGAAAGTTAGAGGTGACTTTCTTACGATTTGTGTTTGGGGGAGAAATGCTACAGTAACAAAGTCTCAACTGTAACTTTCTATCGGTAAGATTGCAAGAAATGTAACGAGAGGAATTAGGGGTTTTTCAAGTCACTGAGTTACTTTGTTACAGGCAACGGCTATCCATTTCAAATTTGGGAGAGGGTGGTGGAAACGTAGGTGGATTGGAAGTGCACCTACCTGCGCTGACCCGGCGTCTCCTTCTTCTCCCTCTCTCAGCGTCTCCTTCGATCTCTCTCCCTCTCAGCGTCTCCTTCTCCCTCAGCGTCTCCTTCCCTCTCTCTCTCTCTCTGTCTCAGCGTCTCCTTCCCTCTCTCTCTCTCTCTGAGCATCTCCTTCCCTCTCTTCGCTCTGGCAACGGAAGCCCTAACCTCTCCTTCAATTTTTTTTCTTTTACGGGTGTGCGAAACGGGGCTGTTTGGCGTGGCAGTTTCGGATGCCTAATTGTGGGGCCCACAGTGATGTACTTTCCTTACATCCACACCATCCATCTGTATTGAAAAATCATTTTAGTGTATGATCAAAAAAATGAAGCTGACCCAAATCTTAAATGGGCCACACAACAAGAAACAATCTCAACTAAATTCCTACCATTAAAAATATCACGGGCCCACTTAAATATTTATTTGCCATCCAACTGAAGCGATTTGCCCAGGGAGTATTTTTTCCAGGTAATTTTAGCAATTGAGCCCAAAAATGAAGTATATATAATTTTCAAATGGACCACACCATAGGAAACAATGGACTTGATCATGTACTATTGAAAATTTCTTAGGGCCATGTAAGTTTTGGTTCAAGCTTAAATTTTTGTTTCCCATGCATATGTTTGTATAATCTTATAAACTAGTTAGATAACAAATAAGCATTACTGTCAGACTTAGAAAGGTTTTACAATTGAAATTCATTATCCTAATTGTCCTGTGGTATGATCCACTTCATTTTTGTATATGCACCAATTTTGGGCTTAACCCCTTAAATTAGATGGAAAAATGGATGGACGGCATGGACAGACCATATACATTCAAGGTGGGCCCGACTAAGTTTACTCGATGCGATAAGAGCGTACCAAGTAACCCGGTACTCAATCCGATTTACCATCCAACCTATTGACAATGACATCGGATCTTTTATCGTACCAAGTAAACTCAATTGGCCCACGATGAATGTATATGATTTATCCATGTTGTCCATCCATTTTCCACTTATTTACGGGATTGAGACCAAAATTGAAGCAAATCGAGCTCAAGTGGATCATTCCACATGAAACTATGGGAATAATGATTTCCACCATTGAAACCTTGCTAGGCCCCACATTCATGTTTATTTGACAACCAATATGTTTATAAAATTATACAAACATGGATGAAGGAAAAATCAAATATAAGCTTGATCCAAAACTTCTATGGCCCCCAATAATTTTTCAACGTGAAGTTCAATTCATATTGTTTCCTATTGTGTGGTTCATTTGATATTTGGATATTTTTCATATTTGAGATCAAGATTTAAAATTATATGGTAAAATGGATGGATGGATTGGATACAATACATAAATCATGGTGAGCCTTAAAGAGTTTACTTAGCACGCAATCCGCTTCCGTTACTAAGGGTCATGACTTCTATAAGATGAACTAACATGCATGATTATTCATCTGGGTAGACAAGTTTATGCCCTTTGAGTCAAATGATTTCATCGTTATTTCCATAATATTCTTGGCTTAAAGATTCTATTTGCCAACATGGGACACTTGTGCGAAGTACAAACTGTTGATCACTTGGGTCTCACCGTAGAGATGCCCCTGGTTTACTCTTCATGTTGGCCGCTATGTTAGAAACAAAAAATAAAACCTTGGCCAAGTTTTCCTGAGCCATCTAGTTGTTTCATGGCAAGTGAATATACAAGGTGGGACACCTGCTGATGGATGGTTTGGATCATGCACCTAGCGGTCATCTTGGCACATGTGGTTGCATGTAGAACATAGATGGGTTGCCTTACACAAGCATGTAGGATTGGAGGGTAGGGTGAGTGTTTTGAACTTTTGCTCGCTTCATGTCTAAGAGTCATTGGGAAGTTCTCTTGATGTTTGTGTTTTATATTCATTAATATGTTTTTGATATTATGAACAACTTTTAATCATTTTTGGACAATCGATCGAGTTGATTGAAGAGTAAATAACTTTAGATGTTTAAATCAAAATTCACTCAAATTATCAATCAATCTTGTTTGCCCAATATCTTTCTCATATGTAGCATGATTAGGGTGAGTAACCAGTCAAATTGAGGGTAATGATCAAGTAAAAAGAGTGAATGGACCAGACATGTAAAATGGGTCAAATATTCTTGTCGAAATTGTGACCCAACTTATTGACACCCTGTGAATGTCTGGGATGGCTCATCTAATGGATAGGTTGGGTATAGAATATATTTATCCAAATCGGATTGCATACCCACTGTGCATGTCATCAGATGTGATATCCTCTCCGTCCATCAAGCGAGTCCTTCAATTATACACCATGGATCTAAAAATCAGTCAAATAAATAATTCGTGTGGCTCATCTAAGGGCGTGTTTGGACAGGCCCATCCCATGGGATTGGATTGTATTAGGGTGGATGGCAAGTAATGATGGCTGTGTCAGTGGATTGCTGGCAATCCCATGGGATTGCTATGGATTGCTATATCTAGGGAATTCACCACCGAGTATGTTTGGCTTGCATAGCCAATCCTGGGATTATGTCAGCCAATCCGGGATTGCTCAGTCTAACCAAACATGTCTCAAGCAAAATAGATGGGATTAAGAGGGATTGAGTGAATTTTAAGGTAATGATGGTGATGTCAATGGATTGCTGACAATCCCGTGGAATTGCTCTATATTCATCCAAATCAGATTGCGTACCCACTATGAATGTCTGAGGATGTGATATCCTCTCCGTCCATCAAGTGAGTCCTTCAATTATACACCATAGATCCACAAAAATCAGCCAAATAAACAATTCATGTGAGCCACACTATAAGGGAAAATGGCCATGAGATGCCAACCTTAGGTTTGTCATTAGGGCCACCATATTGTGTATCTTTCATCAAACCCGTTCATCATGTGTGAATTAAAAGGATGAAGGCAATATACACAAATCAACGATGAAAAACTCAGGTGGGCCATAACCGATGAAATTAGAGATTTAGCCATTGTTTTACATTGCTACCATTGGTGTGATCGACCCGAATCATTTTTGAAGTTCATATTTTGTATGAACAATGAAGCTAATGGTTATAATCGATGAACGGAGTGGATTTCATATATAAAATATATTGGGCCCTAAAACCTCAAGTGTTTTACACTCGGCTTAAAACAGGCTAGGATTACTGTATTTATTCATCTAATAAATAGTAAGAAGGCTTTTCGCATGAAGTTATTGTGCACAGATGTTGGGTAGGGCCCACCACCATGTTTGTGATAAATCTATGCCGTTCATTAGTTTGGTAAGCTCATTTTAGGACAAAAAACCAAAAACGAGTAGATATAATACTCAAGTGGGCCACCTGAGAGGGAAAAATGGGGAAAAAAAATATATCCGTTGAAACCTACTTGGGCTCCACCTTGATGTTTATATGCCATCAAAAAACCGTCTATAAGGTTATTACCACTTGGATGAGGTGAAAATCCGAGAAAATTTAGCCTTAAATAAAGCTTTTATGGCATAAGAATGTTTCAACGGTTCTCATGAAGCCCCATTGTTTCCTCTCGTGTGGACCACTTAAGTTTGGGATCCAACTCATTTTTGTTGTATGTTGTCAAATGAGCTCAAAAGACGGATGAACGGAGTACGTCTCTCACAAACATGGAAGTGGGCCCCACCCAAAAACTAGTGTAGCCCGCGCCCAAAACGATTCCGCGCCCAAATTAAAAAACCCTACCCTTTTCCCCAATTCTCTCACGCCTCTCTCTCTCTCTCTCACGCCTCTCTCCTCTTTTCCCCCACTCTCTCACGCTCTCTCTCTCTCTCTCTCTCTCTCTCTCTCGTTGAGTCCAAGCGAGAAAGACGGTTGAAAATCTTCATATAGCGATCAGTTGCTACTCTCCCGCTCATGTTTTCCATGTTGACGAGTGGTCTTTTTATTTCTTTGATGATGGGAAAAATGAAATTGCATGGCAAAGGAATGTATAGTGTGTTTTCTGAGACGAGTTTCCCTTTCTGTATTTTTTATTTTTTTAAGAGGGGATTTAAAAAAAAAAAAATTATTTATTTATTTATTGAAGAAGATGAATCGGTACATTCAATCTCTCTCTCTCTCTCTCTCTCTCTCTCTCTCTCTCTCTCTCTCTCCATATATATATATATTGATTTTTATTTATGTTTTTATTTTATTTCTGGTTGTGGATATTTTGATCTGATTGATGAAGTTAGGTGTTTCTTGGAATTTCAGTACATTATCCTAATTCCTGATTTGGGTTTTTTTTTTTTTTTTTTTTAATGTTAAAAATACAAGCAATCTCAGGCTACATATTGCAGAGGAGTGAAACGATTGTGGGACAAGAGTTATTTAATACTCTCTGTGGCGATTGTGGGGTTTTCTTTAGTTTAAACATTTTCTATTTTACTATCCAGAAAACCTTTTTGCCCATGATTACTCTTATTATATGTGATCACAAAAATCTTAATTTTCTTGTCAATTTGTTACCTGTGTAGAACATCCAAAAATCAGCAGGGTCCACCAACAGGTGTTGCCTAGCTAAGTAAATTGGTCAACCTGATTTTTACAGCGGGTGATATTTGGTGGGGTCCATCTTTTCATAAGTGGGATGTTAGCAAACATGAGTGTGTGAATCATTTCTCCTATCCATTAAGCTGGTGTACTATGATATTATAAATAAGTTGACAGGTTAGAAAACTTTGGCTAATTTTATCACAATTTGTATATTCATTCGATTAATTGTGGCCCTTTGACTAGTTGACCAACTTTGATTCTTGTAATAGGAATCTATATAGTGGTACCCTTCGATGGATGACTCGGATATTCCACTGTCTTCCATCTTTGGTAAATGTGTTGGCGTGGCATTTTTGAAGGATTTTCTCTATGCACTCAATATGCCCTGTAGGAAACTTTCTGCTTTGTGGGTGACCTCACTTCTTTGCATAAGCTATCTGATTGCATGGTAAATCCCATATTTGAGCAACCGGTTGATATGTAAGGCAACCATCATCTTCCAAGAAGACATTTTTGTTTGTTTTTTTTTTTTTAATTTTTGAAAATAATCCAAAACAAAGTTATCTTTGCTATGAGGAGTACAATAAATGACACACAAACATTCTCACACGATTATAGCTTCTTTACAGAAGAGATTTCTAAATCCCCGATCCTCACAGTTATAGCTTCTTTACATCCAAACGCCCCATTTCCTTTCGATATCATTCTCGCTATTCTTCGCTCTGTTTGAAAATTACTAGGAATTTCACGAAATTACGGTATTAAGTTTTCTACATTCATGATCTAGGCTATTTGGAGGTAATTTCTGATCAAAATTTTGGATAAGGTTGTGGTTTTCACCGATTTGCTGAAGCATCTCTGTTTGTCAAATTCTACTGTTATTTAGAAAACTATGGTGTAAAAATCTAGATATGGAATTCTATAAGGCATTTGAAATCCGACAATTCTATCTTTAGTTGCAATTTCTTTCGATATAATGTTGTTGTCCTTATGTCAGTTTGATTTTGCGAACATATGTTAGAAATCTCTGAATAATCTTGTACATTTCAAGATCTGATTAGAGCTGATTTTCTATACGAATTTTATCGAGGTCCATTTTAATTTGTCTTTTTCTTGAAATTATTGAGGAAAGGTGCTAAAGAAAGTTCTAGCTCTAAACTATGTACTGATGCTTTAGAGCTGAAACTTCCATATCAAGTCATGATTTTTCTGCAAATTTTGGTGACAGGCTTGAAGAAATTCGGGAGTTCAAAGTATCAAAAGTAGTAGACATGGCAAGTGTAACTTGATTTGTGCTCGCTTGAGACCTTTGAGTTCAAGAGAAAGAGAGATCATGGCGACAGTGTTTGCATACTGAGCCTAGATACTGAGTCTTTTGTGTTCAAGGTTTTTTTTTTTTCCAGAGAGTTTCTCCGTTTATAGAAAATGACTGATATGATTTTTGCATTAATGTCTTGTAGGATGGGAAGGAAGGAGATTTGACATTTTGCTTTGATAGGGTATTCTATCAACACTCTTCTCAAGATGATGTATATCAATTTCTAGCTCTGCCTATAGTTCGGGGTGTGTGCTTACAGTAATTACTTTCCTGTTTTATATTCTTGGTAAACGATTTAGTTGATTTTTGTGCGATCGACCCTGCTGCTTTGTATGTAATTTTGAAATTTTTATTTCTAAACAGATGCCATTAATGCAATAAATGGAACAATCATTACTTATGGACAGGTAAGCTGCACTTTGGTAGAAATTACTTGAAATGATGCTTGTTTTGGTTGTCAATATTTTGTTTTTACGTTTTGTCATTAAGCGTAGTTGTTGATTGTTAAATGCATGAATTCATGATTCAAACATGCATGCACTGTAGTACACATGTACACAAGTGCGAAAATGTATCCTTGGATTGCATCTTCTGTTTGAGGCCAGGCTACAAAATATGCATCCAGTGAGCTTTCATGTATCCTTGGATTGTGTGCTAATCAATGTTCACTGCATGGGCTGCCCGATTAATTTATATCTTGATTCTCACACGCACTCATGTACCTCATTTTTCACTAGAAAGGTGACTGCACATTCAAAGTGCACTTGAGCTAGTGCAATTATCAATGCTACTATTATCTTACACCATTCATCCCACATGTTGATGTTACACCATTCAAAGTGCACTTGAGCTAGTGTAAACTTTTGTACGTGGTGTGGCCCACACAAGTCATGGATTGACTTGATTTTTAAGCCCAAGGCCTAAAATAAAAATAAATAAATAAATAAAAAGCCCAAGGCCTACCATGGAATGGTGCATCTGATATACATATTACATGCGAGTGCTGCGAGATATATATATTACACAAGTGGACCTAGGTTCCAATGATCCAAACCTTTTGATGTAGTACTTAACATTGCAGATGACCCATTCACTAAAAATCTCCTAGATCAACAAGTCTAAAAATTCCAATTAGTGTCTACTGAATCAGTTATCAAAAAAAAAAAAAAAAAAAAGCGCATTTGGAACAGATTGGAGCTGGGAAGACATACAGCATGGAGGTGAAGTGACTAAATTGTATTCATGAATGGGATGTTTAATGAGTCATTCTAAAAAAATAGTGGTGTATTTTGAACTAGTTTGCTTTCAATTCAAATGATAGCTGAGTTCCTAAGGAGTTTCAAAAATGAAATTTTAGTTTTACAATTCTAAAAATGTTATTGGATTTTAAAAAAGAAAACCTATTCCAATGACATTTTTTGAAAAGAAATTCACAACTTCGGTTGACCATTGCTTCCCTTTTCTACCCCTTTGCTAATGTATTTCTAACTTCCATCAAATAAGAATTTAAGAACATGGCTTAAATAGAAAAATGATTGCCAAAACATGATTCATAAAGCTGACCCCAAATATCTTGGTAAAGGCTATCTTGATGTATGTTGCAAATCTTTCTTCTTCTAATGAATACCTTATTTTGCATGAGAAGAAAGACTTGTTGGTTTATGAGTCACTTGTAGTTTTTCATAGCTCATATATTTAGATGTGCCTTGGCCTCATCCAAGATGGTGCAACCCTTACCTTGAGGCCCACTTTGATGAATGTATTCATGATGCCCATCTATTTTGCTAGGTCATTTTAGCTCATGAGCTCATAAATGAAGTAGATTAAAATCTAAGGTGGACCACATTATAAGAAATAGTTGTGATTTAATATTGGACCATTAAAAACTTCCCAAGGCACACTGTAATGTTTATTTCTCTACCATTAAAAACTTCATAAGGCTTATCATAATGTTTATTTTCTATCCAATTTGTTAATATGGTCACAAAAATCCGAGATGGAGGAAAAAAACCTAATATCAACTTCATCCAAAACTTTTGTGGCCTCCTTAGAAGTTTTTAATGGTCAATCACACCACTGTTTCCTATTATATGGTCCACCTGATATTTAAATTTATTTCATTTTCTGGGCTCATGCATTAAACTAATATAAAACAATGGATGGACAAAATAGAGCATGGGATTGCCTGGTGATCAAGTCACCAAGGATAACTTTGGGCCTATCTTTATGGCACGATTAGACAACTTGTTTGTCATGGACAATCCCATCCATCATTCCATTTGATTCATGGCCATTAAGGTAGCATTGGAAAGAAATCAGCCATTTTTAAATAAAATGAACGAAAAAACGAGGCAAATCCAAATGAAAGTGAACCATACATCATGAAACGGTGGTTATTGAATGCTTGTAGGCCGTAAACGTTTTGAATTTTAAATCTTGGTAGACATGGGCATTTGAGTGACTCTATATTGAAATGGGATATTTTTTTTCTAAGGTCCAAAAAAGGGATTTCCTTTTCCATCTTAGACTCTATAACAACTGGTTACCATCCAGATGGTATTGCATTACTGTCTCTGCACATAAAAGTATAGAGAGATTTGATGTCATGATTGGGTTTCATGCTATTAAATATGCCTAACTTGCTTCCATTCTATGGATCTTTCATTTATTTACTATTCATGCTTTTCCTTCCTTTTTTTCAAAGGGATTTTTTGTTCCTTGTTTTATAGTTCTTTTACTTGTTTATTTATGTTTCAAGGTGAAGCTGATGACGGCATGTGAAACATGTTATGTCAACCCAAGAGTGTTGCCTTTGTCCTGTCAAAGGAATGTTTTCTAAAATTGTTTTGTTATGGGAAACTTGGGTTGGTGTAACCCAATTATAATATTTTCAAGCTGTATCCCATCACAACATGTGTGGTTTGTTGGCATTTGGACCTTGAAGATGGAGATGAATCTTTCATAAATCTCAATTGCCTGAAATCACCCAAATTTGTAGCAAATAGAAACAACTTGAGATGATTGCATGCTTTTTGATTGAGAATGAATGTCATTTCTATTATCACAATTTCTACCTTGAAACTGAATTTGAAGTGAAGGTAAGCAATAAATTGTTTGATTCTTCCTTTTAATGCCAATTTCTATGATTTTATAAGGTGAAGTGATGTGGAAGATGGGTGTGAATCACTTCATATGTTTTATTTATATTATTCTTTATTTGTATTAGTTTAGTTGGGTATATGGGTTTGTAAGCCATGAAGTCTTTATCTGTATTAGCTTAGATGAGTTGATCAATCAGGGCATGGGCATTCTTGTAATCTCTATGCCTTGCAAGGGTGTTCCTGTAATTGTAGTTCTTAAAGCATCTTAGGTAGTAAACTTTTAGATAGGATTGAGAAGACATCTAAGATCTCTCTCGAAAAGATGGATAGTATCTCTAGAATCTTCTCAAATAGACTTGAAAACTTTGTTTTAATTGTAATTCTTCTTTGACTGTTTTAGATCAATAAGGGACATCATTGTATTCAAGGAACGATTTCAACATGACAATGACGGTAAGCTTAACTCTAAATATCACCCTTATAATAAGATTTTGTGCTCTTTATTGTCTGTTTTTTAATTATAATTTTTTATATAATTGACACCTTTTATCTCGGAATATGATCTAGAAGTAGCATATGAACGCAATCCTTATCAAAATCCACACCTAGGGGAGCATAAATAAGAGGATTGATCTTAAGAGTATGGTCGTCATGGACAAAAAATGCTTGCAATGAATGTTTATGAGTACTACTTGGTAATTTTGGAGTCCTTGGTTAGGGTTTGGGTGAAAGTGCGAGTGTTGGAGCCGATGCTTTGAGTCCGAACTCATTCTTTTGAAAAATAGAAAAATGGAAATATTAGTAAATATGGATTTTCTTGTTAAGAAGAAAATGGAAGATGGATTGAAAAAACATAAAAGAGATTTTTTTTTTTCTTCTTTTTTGCTTCAAGAGAGAGAGACGGAGATGTGAGAGTGGGGAAATCGAGGGAGATAGTGGGGGAATGAAGTGGCCGCGTGAGATTTGAAAATAATGAGTGTAGTTTGGTTTGAAAATGACGTTTCGCATGTGTGGCGTGCATTTCTTTTAAGACAGTAATTTGATTTTACCGAAGACAATTGAATTACATAGGCAAGTGTTTAATGTAGGAAACTTCTCTGAAAATGTTATTCTGATAACTAACCTGATGAGAGTAATTTGTGGTTCAGTTCCTGGACCAATTTCTCTATCATATTCAAAGAAATCCACATTTTTCTTTGTGTTTCTTACATGGTTCTCTGTCCCATTTTTGTTTGACTTGAAAGTAAAGGTGATGCATCTTCTTATTTATTCAATCATGGAATGCAGGATGTTGCCGCTAAGGTTCTTACAGATCAGGACTTTCATGAGGATCAACTGAAGGACTTTCTAAGGAAGGTATGCATTTGAAACATTGCTAATAATGTTCTTTGAAACTGTACCCATTTATGTATCTGGATGTGCGTCGGAGCTATCCGGATGTTGAGCGGGGTCCCTGGAAGGTGGGTACCGCTGTTATGACCATGATGAAATTTGTCCATTTTCTATGGACAACATTGGAGTGGCACAGCCATTTGGACGGAGCCATGTTTATATCTGTATTTGCTTGAAATTAATGGAGCGGAGACCGGATGTGCGTCGGAGCTATCGGATGAGCGGGGTCCCTGGAAGGTGGGAGCCATTTGTTATGACCATGATGAAGCTGTCCATTTCCTATGGACAACATTGGAGGGGCCTGGCCATTTGGACAGGCCGTGTTTATATCTGTATTTGCAGGGACCACACCCTTACCCTATAACCTAAACATATTCTCAAATCCCAAAACCTATAACCTAAACCTTAACCTATAACCTTAACTTATAACCTAAACTTATAACCTAAACTCAATTTTCTAAACCTTAACCTATAACCTAACCTAAACCTAAACTTATAACCCGAACCCGATTTCCTAAACCTAAACCTCAACGTATTCTCAAATCCCTAAACCTAAACCTACACCTAATCCTAATCTCAACTCCCTAATAACATAAACCTAAACGTAAACTTGAAAACCCAAACCTAAACCCGATCCCGAAGCCGAACCCGATTTCCTAAACCTAAATTTATAATCTTAACCTAAACCTATTCTCAAATCCCAAAACCTATAACCTTAAACTATTAACTTAACTTATAACCTAAACCTATAACCTAAACTCAATTTCCTAAACCTTAACTTTGTAACCTAACCTAAACCTAAACCTATAACCCAAACCCGATTTGCTAAACCTAAACCTTAACGTATTCTCAAATCTCTAAACCTAAACATAAACCTACACCTAATCCTAATCTCAACTTTCTAACCTAACCTAAACCTAAACTTGAAAACCCAAACCTAAACGATCCAGAACCCGAACCCGATTTCCTAAACCTAAATTTATAACCTTAACCTAAACCTATTCTCAAATCCCAAAACCTATAACCTAAACCTAAACCTATATAACCTTAACCTAAACCTAAAACTTAACCTATAACCTAAACCTTAACCTATAACCTTAACTTATAACCTAAACATATAACCTAATTCAATTTCCTAAACCTAACCTATAACCTAACCTAAACCTAAACCTATAACCCGAACCCGATTTCTAAACGTATTCTCAAATCCCTAAACCTAAACCTACACCTAATCCTAATCTCAACTCCATAACTTAAACCTAAACCTAAACTTGAAAACCTAAACCCGATCCAGAACCCGAACCCAATTTCCTAAACCTAAACTTATAACCTTAACCTAAACCTATTCTCAAATCCCAAAACCTATAATCTAAACCTAAACCTATATAACCTTAACCTAAACCTAAAACTTAACCTATAACCTAAACCTTAACCTATAACCTAAACTTATAACCTAAACTCAATTTCTTAAACCTTAACCTATAACCTAACTTAAACCTAAACCTATAACCCGAACCCGATTTCCTAAACCTAAACCTTAACGTATTCTCAAATCCCTAAACCTAAACCTTAACGTATTCTCAAATCCCCAAACCTAAACCTACACTTAATCCTAATCTCAATTCCCTAACCTAAACCTAAACCTAAACTTGAAAACCCAAACCTAAACCCGAAATCAAACCCAAACCCGATTTCCTAAACCTAAACTTATAAACTTAACTTAAACCTATTCTCAAATCCCAAAACCTATAACCTAAACCTAAACCTTAACCTAAACCTAAACCTTAACCTAAACCTAAACATATAGCCTAAACTCAATTTCATAAACCTTAACCTATAACCTAACCTAAACCTTAACCTATAACCCGAATCCGATTTCTAGACCTAAACCTTAACGTATTCTCAAATTCCTAAACCTAAATCTACACCTAAACCTAATCTCAACTCCCTAACCTAAACATAAACCCAAACCTGAAAACCCAAACCCAAACCCGATTCCGAACCCGAACCCGATTTCCTAAACCTAAACTTATAACCTTAACCTAAACCTATTATCAAATCCAAAAACCTATAACCTAAACCTAAACCTATAACCTTAACCAAAACCTTAACCTATAACCTTAACTTATAACCTAAAGCCATAACCTAAACTCAATTTCCTAAACCTTAACCTATAACCTAACCTAAACCTAAACCTATAACCCGAACCCGATTTTCTAAACCTAAACCTTAACGTATTCTCAAATCTCTAAACCTAAACATACACCTAATCCTAATCTCAGCTCCCTAACCTAAACCTAAACCTAAACTTGAAAACCCAAACCTAAACCCGATTATGCTTTTAGACTACCGAACAAGTCTGTAGTTGTTCATCACCAAGTAAAAGTCATACCCAAATCTTGCATTGTGACTTTGTATTATTTGTGGAACCTAATATTGTGTAATAGTTTGATTGACTTTGTTTTGAAAACTTTAAATAGTAAACAAGTGAGATTGATTGTTTGATTGAGTTGTTAACTATTTTGTTGGTATTATGGCTTTCATGATTGATTGTTTCATGAGTGGATTGAATGAATGGATTAGTAGTTTAAATAAATATTAAAAAAAATTAAACATTTTTAGCCTCAATTTGTAACCGAGGCTTGGATGGATTTACTAGTTTGGGTTTAGCTGGATGTGAATGTGAATATAATGAAATATATTATATAACAGGTGTATATCAGGATGAATATAATGAAATATATTGTTAATGGTGTATATCAGGAATTTTGTGCCGAATTTTGAGCTGTATATATTAAAAAAAAAAGAGACTTTTAGCAACGAAAATTTTCGTTGCCAAAAAATCTTGGAAGTTTTTTTGGCAGCGAAACTTTTCGCTGCTAAAAGTTTCGAAATTTTTTTCGCAGCGAATCTTTTTGCTGTTAAAATCTTGGAAAATTTTTTTTGCAGCAAAACTGTTCGCTGCTAAAGTTTTGGATATTTTTTTGGCGAAAATTTTCGCCGCTAAAAAAGTTTTGGAAGTTTTTTTATTGTGAAACTTTTATTTGCTAAAAGTCTTGTAATTTTTAGCAATGAACATTTTATGGCTAAAAGTCTTGAAAATTTTTTTCGCGGCGAACATTTTCGCTACTAAAAGTCTTGGATATTTTTGTAGAACTCTTGAAAATATTTTTGACAGCGAAAATTTTCGCTGCTAAAAGTCTTGTAAAATTTTTTTTGCAGCGAAACTTTTCGCTGCTAAAAAGTCTTGAATATTTTTTTGGCGGCGAAAATTTTCGCTGCTAAAAGTCTTGGAGGTTTTTTTGGCGGCTGCTAAAAGTCTTGAAAATTTTTTTGGTGAAAATTTTATTGCTAAATGTCTTGGAAAATTTTTTAGCGACGAAAATTTTCGTCGCTAAAAACTTGCATTTAGCGTCGGTTTGAGTCTTTCGCTGATGAAAGCCTTCTACATCGGTCTTTTAGCGACGAATTTAGCGACGAAAATATTCGTTGCTAAAAGGTTTTAACTGCGAAAATTTGACTTTTAGCGACGAAAATGTTCGTCGCTAAAAGTGGTATTTCTTGTAGTGAGAGGGTGAGGGAGAGCGGGAGATCGAGAGATGGCGAGGGAGAGGCCGGGTGAGAGAGAGAGAGAGAGAGAGAGAGAGAGAGAGAGAGAGAGAGAGGGTGAGGCGGAAATGAAAATGCCATTTTGGGAGGTGCGGGCGGGAGAAATGGGAAAGGTTTAGGGATTTGGGGGTGCGGCGTGTGACGGATGGCCATTTGAGAATGGGTTTTAGGAATGTGGGGCCCACCATGATGTATGTCATTTATCCACTCCGTCCAATACTTTTAAAATATTATTTTAAGGGCTGATACAAAAAATGAGTCAGATCAGAGTTGTAAGAAAATCACACAACAAATTAACAATAAAAATTTAATTTTTATGATTTCTTATTGTGTGGTCCACTTATAAATTTAATCTACAAAAATTTTGGCCTGATCCACTGAAATTATATATACGAATTTATAGACGACTTAGATCAAACACATATATTTCACTGAGCCCCATGAAGCCCCTTAAGCACCAGCAAGAGGGATAAGGAGGAAAGCTTTAGCTATGGATTAATTAGGCTTTTGGCTACGGTTTAGATCCGTAGCAAAATTACTACGGATTAAATCCGTAGCCAAAAGCCTTCACATTCCATAGCCTTTGCTCGATTTTTTGGTAGTGATTGTGAGACTCGCCTATCATATACGAAACAGACCAAAAAAACAGGGGAACGACTAAACCAATGTAGATCTGATAGTTCCTAGTCCTAGACGGTCTAGGAAGATCAGCCCCCGCACATGGACTGGAAGAGAAGTTGCGAAGAGATGAATGGTGAAAGACCGACTGATGCTACCTTTGCGGGCCATACCATCTGCCGGACCGTTGCCCTCTCTTAGGATATTATTGAAAACAAAAGTACCCGATTGCTTCAAATTGTTTATCCTGGCTATCTACGGGCCCCATCGTCATGGGGTCGAAATCCTGTTAGAAAGAAGGTCGATCACGATCTTGGAATCCGATTCCACAACTACTTTATGTAACCCTCTTTCCAAACAAATCACCATTCCATCATGAATAGCACGAAGCTTAGCAAGGTTATTAGGCCTCACACCATACCCGGTAGCAAAACCAAACAAGAAACCACCGTTATGATTTCGACAAATACCACCTCCTCCGGAATTACCAGGATTGCCCCAAGCAGAACCGTCAACATTTACTTTTACCCAGTCTGGAGGTGGGGTCTTCCATTTTATGATGACTGAGGTGGCTATCCTCTGACCCCTTGGCCGAAAGCGCTAATTTTTGCTTTCAATGAAAGTGTCGTTGCTTATGGAGGACAGGAAGAAGTCACCGAAGATCACTTTGCCCCACCAAGTGATGCGAGCAATGGAAGATCTGATATGCATCGCCCTATTTTCATATTTCGCCTTGTTTCTAGCACGTTAAATCTCCCAAAGTATAACGAGAGGGAGGAGATTTCGAATATTTTTAGGGGCAGTCCCCGGGGTCGACGCGTTTCTCCACTGCATCAGCCTCCCATCAATGGTATTATGACTGATTGGAGCCACCCCAAGATGAACACAAAAGTAGCTACAGATGGAGGTGGCCAGATGACCCCGAAGAAAAAGATGTTAGATGGATTTTACGTTCGGCTTAGGGGAGGATCCAGAATTACAGCAATAACATTTGGACGCAAGTGCAATACCTCTCGACTGGACCCTTACGTGTACCAGGGTTGCCCCTTGGATCAATTTCCAGATAAAAATAGAGAGTTTTGGAGGAAGATTCTTACTCCAAGCCCAGTTAGCCCACCTTACCGGCAAGATAACTCTGTTTACATTCCATGCCGACTTGACAGTGAAGGCGCCAGATGAGTCATGGGGCCAAATACAAGCATCATTAACGTCGGACATAGTGAAACCTCCCTGAAAGATGGCATCGATGGACTCTTGAGGGAGGAAAGAGAACACTGTAGATGGAGGAAGAGGGCCAGCAGAGCCTAGGAAAACTCTGACCTACAAGTCTTTCAGGGTCTCAGGGATCGATCTCTCGATTAATTGCTTAATGGGGCCCAAACCGGACCAGTCGGCAGTCCAAAGGTTTATCTCCCCCCTCCCTACCTGCCACTGGACATTTTCTAACCAGACCAATTGGCATAAGAACCACACCTATGATATGGTGAAATTGCCTAAGGGCAAGAAAGCTTTGAGCAACAAGTGGGTGTTCAGAAAGAAGGTTGAACAGAAGAATTCACAGACAAGGTTCAGGGCCAGACTTGTAGTGAAAGGATTTGGTTAGAGGAAAGGCATAGATTTCAAGGAGATATTCTCACCAGTGGTGAAGATGACATCCATACGGGTGTTGCTTGGGTTGGTGGCTAGCATAGATCTGGAGATAGAGCAGTTAGATGTTAAAACTGCCTTTCTCCATGGTGACCTGGAAGAAGAGATCTACATGCACCAACTAGATAAATTCGAAGTTAAAGGCAAAGAGCATATGGTGTGTAGGCTGAGGAAGAGCTTGTATGAGTTGAAACAAGCTCCACGGTAATAGTACAAGAAGTTTGACTCGTTCATGATTAAGCATGGATATGACAAAACGGAGTCGGACCACTATGTGTTTACATGCAAGTTCTCAGATGGTGATTTTTTAGTTTTGCTATTATACGTTGATGACATGCTCATAATGAGAAAAGACATCAAGAAGATCGATAGGCTGAAACAGGAGTTGGGCAAGTCTTTTGCGATGAAAGACTTGGGCTCGGCTAGACAGATCCTAAGAATGGAGATAATCCGTGACAGAACCAGCAAGAAGCTTTGATTGTCAAAAGAGCGGTATATTAAGAAAATCCTAGAGCGGTTCAATATGAATGCAGTGAAGCCGGTTAACACTCCACTGGATGGTCACTTCAGATTGAGCGACAAACAATGTCCCAAGACGAAGGCAGAGGTGAAAGAGATGCAAAAGATACCCTACGCATCAATTGTAGGAAGTTGATGTATGTTATGGTGTGTACACGCCCAGACATAGCATATGCAGTTGGTGTCGTCAGCCGGTATCTTGTCAATCTTGGCAAAGAACATTGGGCAGCGGTTAAGTGGATACTGCGATATTTAAAAGGCTCATCTAGGTTGAGCCTATGCTATGATGAAGGAAAACCTGTGTTAGAGAGTTACACAGATGCAGATATGGCAGGCGACATAGACTCCAGGAAGTTTACATCGGGGTTCATGTTCACGTTTGCAGGGAGGAGTAGTTTCTTGGCAGAGCAAGCTACAGAAGGTCTTCGCATTGTCGACGACAAAGATTGAGTACATTGTAGTCACAGAGGCATGTAAGGAGATGCTTTGGATGAAGAGGTTCTTACAGGAACTTAGCCTGAAGCAGGAGGAGCACATGGTCTATTGCGATAGGCAGAGTGCTATACACTTGAACAATAATCCAAGTCAACATTCTAAGTCAAAGCACATAGAGATTCGATATCACTAGATCAAGGATACTTTGGAACAGAAGGTGTTATAGCTTAAGAAGGTCCACACGGACGATAATGGATTAGACATGATGACCAAGGCTTTGCTTAAGGGCAAGTTTGAGGTTTGTAGAAACCAGGCTGACTTGAAAAAGGTGAATCCCTCCTGGGTCAAAAAGGGAGAGATTTGATGGGTTTTCTTTTTACCCGTGCTCGACCGGTCATGAGCCTCACACGACCGGTCGAGGGCTGGTGCACGACCAGTCATGGAGTCAAGCCATGACTCGACTCAAAGTCCAACGAGTTTGGGCTATTTTTCTCCAGGGTGCTCGACCGGTCGAAGGAGGTGCTAGACCGGTCGTGGGTGGTGCTGGACCGGTCATGGCCTCGTCTCGACCGGTCGTGGTTATGCGGATTCGTTCTGCGATTTTGTGCAGATTGAGGATTTTGAGTCCTTTCGCAACAAGGATGCGGAAGGGAGTTTCCTAAAACTATAAATAGTGGTCCGTAAGGTTTTATAAAAGATATGAAAAACACAAGAGGGCTATTAAAGGTGTGAGAGAAAGAGAGAAAGAGAGAGAGGAAGCTTGTAGAAGGGAGGTTATGCTCGTGGAGGTTATCTACTGTGCAAATTATATCTCAACGCTTCTACGTCCTCGTAATTGGTGAGTTCTCTCCGTTTTTCTTTTGTTTTCTCATTGTTTATCCACTCTTACGTGAGTGAAGACGATTGTAACGCTTTACTTCATAGTGGATTGTTGATCTGGATGAGGTCCTGTAGTTTTTACCTCTTTGAAGGTTTTCCACGTAAAAATCTCTTGTGCGATGTGTGTGGTTTATACTTTGATTTATTTCATTGCTTTATCATTTCATAATTTTAGTTTGTTTCGGGATGCTAGATCCTAAGGTTTTGTGCAAGGCCCCTAACACATGTCTAAGGACATAATTTCCCAGATTTTAAGGATCCATCCCCCCTCGATATCCCTGCTTCTAAACCACAGATAGTGAGGTGGGCTCATCCTCCTCAACAATGGCTGAAACTAAATACTGATGGCTCTTCGAGAGGCAACCCGGGAGAGAGCAACGGTGGAGGTGCGTGTCATGATCATTGTGGTCGGCTACTTTTTGCTTTTCACAGATATTATTATGGTTCTTCCACCAATAATAGTGCCGAAGCTCGAGTCATATGCTAGATATGATTAACATCTACTCAAATCTGGGGCTTGTGAATATTGTTGTTGAAACCGATTCAAAAATCATTGCGGATGCTTTGGTGGACCCTGACTCGTCCATCCTCTGGAATTTATGGTACTATTTGGGGATCATTAAGGACAAGATTCAAAGCTTAAATCTGGTAATTAATCACACCTTTAGGGAAAGTAACTCAGTGGCAGATTCTTTAGCTAGGTTGGCTAGCGAGGGTTGCCCAGATAGGACCTACTCGAGCTGATCCCAACTCCCAAGATTAGTCAGAGGTGCCCTTCTTTTGGATAACGCAGGGATTGACGCCATTAGATGTCGGGGATCGAGGTCCTAGTTCCTTTTGCTTCTTTTTTTTTTTTTTCTTTTTTTTTCCTTTTTTTTTTTGTGGAAAACCCCCTATGGTAATTGTAGTAGGGGGCCACAGTACCCCTTTTTTTTTTTTTTTTTTTTTTGGAATATGTCTTTGTTCATTTAAAAAAAATCCCCACCTTTACAGCTGTGCACCCCTTTACATAAACTAGGGGTCCACCATGACAAGCATCAAGTAATTACAAAAAAATTACAGAACCAGGAGGTTACCTCATCTGAATTGATCCCAAACCAACCTTATCAAGAAAGATAGACCCTCTAACCTGATGAGGAAGTTCTGAGAGACGATCGAACCAAGCACAAGATTGAGAAGTACTCCCTAACCTGGCCATTGAATCCGCCGGCGAGTTCCCTTCCCTTAGAACATGCACAAATCTGATTTGACCGCTGCGCTACAACTGATGAATCCTATATAACCACATCTTCCATTTCCAACCCGGCTTGGCCACACCGTTAAGCAAATCAACAACCAAACTGGAATCCGATTCTAAAATGATTTGTTTATAACCCCTTCGGATACCTTGTGCAAGACCGTCATGCACCGCTCATAATTCTACAACGATATTAGAACCAACCCCATAACCTCCCGAAAATGCAAAAAGAAAATTGCCCAACTCCCCTTTGCATATTCCACCCCCTCCCGATCCGCCCAGATTACCTCTGGCTGACCCATCAATATTAATTTTGACCCAACCAGGCGGTGGCCTCTCCCATCTAATCAGATGTGCTTGATCACGCGATCGAGTGGCACTAGACGAGACAACACCTCTCCTTGAAGAATCCGACCACACTGACCCATGCATGCATCCCTGGTTTGTAGAGCTGTTAAGAAGAACGTCCTACCATCTGATTTTCGCAAGAACTCGATCACAAGATACCGGCACACAATAAAAAACTGCTGCTTTTGTTTCTCTTGTAGAGTCTTTTGTCCATTTTCTGTCACATGATAAGTGAGGCTGCAACTCTTTTTTGTTGTTGGGCCCACCCGAATAGCCGTAAATTTCGATGATCAATGGGACCCATGGCTATTGCCATTTTTCTGAAAAAAAAAAAAAAAAAACCATCAGATATTGCCGTTGAGATTGGACCAATAACCACTTTATTTTTAACCATCTATTTGGTTGCACGAATTGTATTTTAAGTATCATCAGATATTGCCGTTGAGATTGGACCAATAACCACTTTATTTTTAACCATCTATTTGGTTGCACGAATTGTATTTTAAGTATCATCACGGGACGGTGGATCTAATTGTATGCTTCATCTACAGCAGGTCACCATTGGACGGCCTGGATTGATGTACATACATGCCACGTGTATGTGTAGCCTATTAGGGTTAGGGAAAATGCCACATGCTGATGGTGGGGCATACATCATGTTATGATGTGGCATGATTGAGAAGCTATCCCATTGATACATCAGCAACTTCTGATGGAAAAAAGATTACACGCAATCACCGAAGGTGTGCACATACAGCCCCGTCTTTCCTGCAAACTTGTCAAATAGCTACACATCTTATCCGTGAAAAGGTGGGTCACACCACCAAGATTACGTTCCGTCAAAATCCTACTGATCCACTTGTTAGGTGGGCCACACCTAATTGGTCATTCAGAATAATCATCTGCCCATCAATTTTGATGGTGAGGTTTTCCGGATGAGTTGATCATCCTGACTTTCTCCCGAGTGTGGCCCATCTAGATGTTCTGTAGAGGTGAGACGTTGGCAGGAAAGGTGGGGCTCTGCATTAAAATTCATGTAAGAGCATGCATGCGAAAAACGTTACTTGTGTGGGTTTTAGCTGTGATTTTTAAAATATAGAAACAGATACGTATGGTTAGCCAGCACCTTTTTAACTAGTAGTGAAAAATATAAATATTTTTAAAATATATATTTTTTAAAAGCAGGTATTTTTAAAATGTTGAGACAAAAGCCAAAGAAGCCATATGGAAAAATTCGAACTAAATATGATTTAAGTACTGTAAAATGTCTCTGTGTTAAGTCAGTCGAGTTGGGGGTTTTCAGTTTGCACGAATTAGGCCATGTTTTAATGATCCAAACGGTACATGGGGCCTCACCATAGATAGAAACCCAAAGATTGAATGATTCTATGTATATGCTATTTGCCATTTTTATACTTTCTTTTTCAATTGTTGTGTAGGCCCCATCTTATGAATGGTCTGGATCGCTAACCAGGGTTCTCGATTTTACAAATTGGAAGCTCTGAGGTACAAACATTTGGCCGGAGCATTGTATGATGAGAAACAATCACGTGCTCTTTATAGTAATCGATTTTGTGCTCTTTATAGTACTCGTTACTGTACTAGGACGTTTGGACGGTCTAATCCATCCATCTGAATGCCTACTAGATGCAGCTTAAATTTCACTGGCTATCATGAAATTATTACACCAATCAGACAGTTATGAGCATCGGACTAATGGCCTATAAATGGACGATCGATATCAGTACTTGCGTCGAATCAAGTAGGTCTAGTCAATAATTTAAACCAGTTATCCGTTGAGGCTAATCATTTCTCATTTATGATTGAAAAGATTCACTTCCATCAGACCATCCTAAACATCTTGTCCATAGCTTGGAAAATGAGTGTCTATAAAAATTAACGATTCTACTGTTGGGATGGTGATGTAGAGCTTGGAAAAGAGAAAATGACCACTGTAGACAAAACCTTTTACCCAGCGGTTTCTATGAAAGAATACAAACTTTAGTTACCAATCTAGACTAGCACGTGCGGACAGCGACTTTGAGGACGAAACTACCCCTCCTTTCACGGAAACGGATTGGGTACTCCCCTGCCACCAGACAATGGCGGATGGTCAGTGGTCTTTGGGCCCCACCATGATGTATGCTATTCATCCATGCCGTCCATATATTTTTCCATATCATTTTATGGTATACGACCAAAAATGAGGTATATGCAAATCTCAAGTGTACCACATTACAAGAAACAGTGTTGAATGAGCGTCGACCATTAAAAACTTTTTGGGGGCCCACTGTGATGTTTGTGAGAAATCCTCCCCGTCTAAGTTCATTCATAGGTCACAAAGACCTGGATGAAGAAGAAAAACAAATTTCATAATGATCCAAAACTTCTATAACCCCTAAAAGGGTTTCAATGGTAGACGTTCACTTCCCCATTGCCTTTTACAGTGTGGTCTACTTGATAGTTAGATCTATCTTATTTTTAGTCTCAAGCCTGAATATGAGCTCACAAAATAGATGGACGGTTTGGATATAACACAGACCTCATGATGGGACCCACAAAAGGCGGTGGGGATTACAGCAGCAAAAGAAAAAAAAAAACAAAAAAAAAAGGAACTTATAGCTACGGCTTTCCTGTCTACGGATTATAACCGTAGCTATAATCATAGCTACGGATTACTTTCAAAAAATTCTCTCTTCTTTTTTTTCATTTATTTCATTATTCATTTAACAGGAATATCTTCTAAACTAAAATTAGTTACTTGACGTACCACATATGATTTTGGGGTAAGAGAAGCTACTTTAGCCACCCAACCTAGTTATTTTCCAAGATTCCATTAGGTCGATGGTTAAAAATACATTTCATTCACTTCGCTGTCAATTTCAGTCACTTCGCTGTCAAACTAGAAATTGAGCGGGACAAATATGAAATTGATTAGGCAAATTGAAAATTAAGCGAGGGAACCTAGAAATTGAGAGAGGCAAGGTAGGAATTCAGCGAGGGAATCTAGAAATTGAGCGAGGTAAGCTAGAAATTGAGTGAGGCAATGTAGAAAATTAGCGAGGGAACCTACAATTTGAGCTAGGCAACCTAGGAATTGAGCGAGGGAAGTTAGAAATTGAGCGAGAGAAGCTAGAATTTGAGCGAGGGAACCTAGAAATTCAGCGAGACAACTATGATTTGAGCGAGGGAAGTTACAAATTGTGCGAGGGAATCTAGAAATTGAGCGAGGCAACCTAGGATTTGAGCGAGGCAATATAGGAATTGAGCGAGGGAACCTAGGAAATGAGCGAGACAACGTAGAAATTCAGCGAAGAATCCTAGGAATTAAGCGAGGGAAGCTAGAAATTAAGCGAGGGAACCTAGAAATTCAGCGAGACAACCTAGGATTTGAGCGAGGGAAGCTAGAAATTGAGTGAGGGAACCTAGAAATTGAGTGAGGCAAGGTAAACATTCAGTGAGGAAACCTAGGATTGAGCGAGGCAACCTAGGAATTGAGCGAGGGAAGTTAGAAATTGAGCGAGGGAACCTAGAATTTGACGAGGGAACCTAGAAATTCAGCGAGGCAACATAGGATTTGAGCGAGGGAAGCTACAAATTGTGCGAGGGAACCTAGAAATTGAGCGAGACAACCTAGGATTTGAGCAAGGCAATGTAGGAATTGAGTGAGGGAACCTAGGAAATGAACGAGGCAACGTAGAAATTCAGCGAGGAATCTTAGGAATTAAGCGAGGGAAGCTAGAAATTAAGCGAGGGAACCTAGAAATTCAGTAAGACAACCTAGGATTTGAGCGAGGGAAGCTAGAAATTGAGAGAGGGAACCTAAAAATTGAGTGAGGTAAGGTAGAAATTCAGCGAGGAAAGCTAGGATTTGAGCGAGGCAACCTAGGAATTGAGCGAGGGAAGTTAGAAATTGAGCGAGGGAACCTAGAAATTTAATGAGGCAACCTAGGATTTGAGCGAGGGAAACTACAAATTGTGCAAGGGAACCTAGAAATTGAGCGAGGCAACCTAGGAATTGAGCGAGGCAATGTAGAAATTGAGCGAGGGAACCTAGGAAATGAACAAGGCAACGTAGAAATTCAGCGAGGAATCTTAGGAATTAAGCGAGGGAAGCTAGAAATTAAGCGAGGGAACTTACAAATTCAGCGAGACAACCTAGGATTTGAGCGAGGGAACCTAGAAATTGAGTGAGGCAAGGTAAGAATTCAGCGAGGCAACATAGGAATTGAGCGAGGGAAGCTAGAAATTGAGCGAGGCAACCTATGAATTAAGCGAGGCAACCTAGCAATTGAGTGAGGGAACCTAGGAATTGAGCAAGGCAACCTAGGATTTGAGCGAGGTAACCAGGATCTTTCTTCTCTGAGGGCTTTGGATTCAACGATTTTTAAGAGCAAGAGAGAGAAAAGAAGCGTTGAGATAATACCTTTCGTCATAATCTCATCTACTGGAAAAGGGGGCCCTCTTTATCACCTAAAGAGATTTGTAGGTTCCGTCGCTCAATTTATAGATTCCTTCGCTCAATTCCTACGTTGGCTCGCTCCAATTTCTACGTTGCCTCACTCAATTCCTAGGTTGCCTCGCTCAATTCCTAGCTTTCCTCGCTTAATTCCTACGTTGCCTCGCTCAATTTTTAGGTTCCCTCGCTTAATTTGTAGCTTTCCTCGTCAATTCCTACGTTCCCTCGGTTGCCTCGCTCAAATCCTACGTTGCCTCACTCAATTCCTAAGATTCCTCGCTGAATTTCTACGTTGCCTTGCTCAATTCCTAGTTTCCCTTGCTCAATCCCTACGTTGCCTCGCTCAATTTCTAGGTTGCCTCGCTCAAATCCTAGGTTCCCTTGCTCAATTTCTAGCTTCCCTCACTCAATTCCTAGGATTCCTCGCTGAATTTCTACGCTGCCTAGCTCAATTCGTAGGTTCCCTTGCTCAATCCCTATGTTGCCTCGCTCAATTCTAAGTTGCCTCGTTCAAATCCTAGGTTGCCTCGCTCAATTTCTAGGTTCCTTTGCTGAATTTCTAGCTTCCCTTGCTCAATTCCTAAGTTGCCTCGCTCAATTTCTAGGTTCCCTCACTAAATTTCTACGTTGCCTCGCTCAATTTCTAGGTTCTCTCGCTTAAATCCTAGGTTGCCTCATTGAATTTCTAGCTTCCTTGCTTAATTTCTACCTTCCTCATTTGAATTCTTACATTGCCTCGCTCAATTTCTAGGATCCTTGTAGCTTCCCTCGCTCAATTCCTAGGTTACTTCGCTGAATCCCTACGTTGCCTCGCTCAATTTCTAGCTTCCCTCGCTCAATTCCTACGTTGCCTCGCTCAATTTCTAGCTTCCCTCGCTCAATTCCTACGTTGCCTCGCTCAATTCCTAAGTTCCCTCTTTCAATTTCTAGCTTCCCTCGCTCATTTCCTAGGTTGCCTCGCTCAATTGATAGGTAGCCACGTTCAAATTCTAGGTTGCAATGTCGGGTGGGTCACAGGTTGGTCGGGTTGAACCCACCCAACTTTCAGCCCTAAAATCATATATGGTACGTCAAGTAACTAATTTTGGTTTAGAAGATATTCTTGTTATATGAATAAAGAAAGGGTTCGAGTACCCACCGGTGGTGAAATCCCACGGCGTGCGTGTGTAAGCATGTGTGTATGCATGTAAAAAAAAATAATAATAAAGAAAGAAATGAAAAAAGGAGAGAATTTTTTTTTTATATACTTATATATATATTTATATAAATATGTGTTAGAGAAAAATGTAGGTAGAATAAAATTCTAAATGTAAAAAAATTAAATTTTTTTTTTTAAAAAAAATTAAAAAGAAAAGTACACAATATACAGCTATAGCTACAGTTATAATCCGTAGCCATAGCCTTTTGTTTGAATCGGGGATCAATCGCTGATTCCGCAATCCATCCCCGAATTCTACAGCGAGTTGCGGTGGAATTGCGAAATCCGCGATTGATCCCCGATTTTGTTTATTTATTTATTTTTATTTTTTTTTGAAATTTTCGTTGCTTCTGTGGGCCCCACCATGAGGTCTGTGTTATATCCAAACTGTCCATCTATTTGGCGAGCTCATATTAAGGCTTGAGACGAAAAACAAGACAGAGCTAACTATCAAGTGGACCACACTGTAAAAGACAGTGGGGAATTGAACGTCTACCATTGAAACCCTTTTAGGGGTTACAGAAGTTTTGGATCATTATGAAATTTGTTTTTCCTCTTCATCCATGCCTTTGTAACCTTATGAATAGATTGGATGGAAAATAAATGTTATGGTGGGCCCTATAAAATTTTTAACGGTGAAAATCAAATTTCCGTTGCTCTTTGTGGTGTGGTCCAGTTAATCTTTGGATATGATTTTTTTTTTAAGGATAATGCTCCGAAATGATCTCGAAATATGGATGAACGTTGTGGATATAATAAATAGAATTAATGGTAAGGCCCACAGAAGCAATGAAAATTTCAAAAAAAAAAAAAAAAAAAAAAACAGAATCCGCGATTCATCGCGGATTCCGCGATTCCGCCACAGCTCATTGTAGGATCTGGGGATGGATCCCGGAATCTGGGATTGACCGCTGATTTAAACAAAAGGCTATGGCTACGAATTATAACTCTAGCTATAGCAGTATCCTGTGTAATTTTCTTTTTCTTTTCTTTTTTTTTTTAATTTTTTTTTTTTTTTTTACATTTAGAATTTTATTCTACCTACATTTTTCTTTAACACATAATTATATAAATATGTATATATAAGCATATAAAAAAAATTGGTGAACAAAGATAAAACCCATGTTGTTTTATTTATCAAATCTGGTGAACAAAATGGGTTTTATCTTTCCTTTTATTTGTTTACGAGTTTCATGTTTATTCTAGTAGCAATAGACTCAAACCCTTATGACATTGAATTGACCATTCACGCTGCCAAATTCACAACATGCAAAGTTCCCCTATCCGTGTTGATAAGGTTTTGCTAGGCAAGATCAAATCTTTAGTCCACCGGACCCCGTCCCTGAATGAGAAGTATAGATTAGCATGAACAGGAACCCCATTCCTGGCTCAAAGTTTTAGTTCAGATGCAAGACCATATATTTCCGCTTCTATATAATTTCAGTTGAAATTTAAGTTATTGGATGTGTTTTTTTAGATACCCATTACAAGAAATTCCAAAGGGTGTTTGGTTTGAGTGTGTTGCACCGGAGCTTCAAAAGCTCCAATGCTAAAAGTATCATTGTAGTTTTGTGCATGGAAACCTAAGAGATTCTGGTGTTATGAAATTCATGGTATTGTGTTTTATGAGGTTATTGAGAACAAAAGGGGAATGAATCCCCTTTCCTTTATGCTAGTTTGGTGATATGTTAACTGAAGCCATTTTTTTATTTTCTTCTTTGTCTCATTTATGCTATGAAAGGTTCACATTCTTATCTATGGGGCATTTGATATTATAGTAGCTTGCATCTTAGGGTGGGTTTAAGTGCATTTCAAATATTGAAAGTTCGCAATATCCCCTTCTTCATTTCATTTGTGATGATGCAATGTCGAAAATATCACGAGATGTCATGGAAAAATAAAAATTTATAGAAATCCTCGTTTTCTAGAAGATTTTTTTTTTTTGGGGGGGGGGGGAATCTCTTCTAGGGGTGTTTTAACAACACGAGTTGTTTTGACAAAATACATTTTTGGTGGAGAAATCGTTATTTAAGAAATACTTGTTTAAATTTCCTTTCTTTTTAAGTATTAGCATGAAGTCTAGTACAAATACATATGTATGTATGATTTCCATGCATTTGGAGGAGAAAATTGAGGAAATGGGGGAAATCATGCGTCCTTTAACATCTCTCGAAGTTCCACTTAAATATTCCATCATTTTCTGAATGTTTCACTTGGATACATTCCCGATATGTGTGGTATTATTGACGATATGAATACATGTTTCGGTATCCCAAGGGTGCGATACATATAACGATAATGATGCATAGAACACTGCAATGAAGGTGTCATTGAATCGATCGGTAAAATATTTCCACCTACTTTAATCGCCTTAAGTTCTGCTTGATTAGAGTTGTTGTTGGCCATTGGCCCAAAGTTTTGATCTTGCCTCCAAGCCATTCTCCATCTATTAGAATTCCTCCGATCCTTGACTCCCTTGGATTACCAAGTGAGCTGCATCAACATTAAGTTTCCAAAAGCCTGAAGGAGAGGGACTAATGCATCGGGATGCATAAGGTGTGTTGAAAGTTATAAATAGTTCATTTCCATTCACGAAGAAGCTTGGGCATTGAATAGTCGTGGAAAACATCCGAAGTGTTTTCCCAAGAGGCTAGATGAGTCTTGATCTTGATGAGGAAAACTAGAAATTGAGCTAGGGAACCTAGAAATTGAGCGAGGCAACGTAGGAATTGAGCGAGGCAACGTAGGAATTAAGCGAGGGAAGGTAGGAATTGAGCGAGGCAACCTAGGATTTAAGAGAGGAAACCTAGAAATTGAGCGAGGCAACGTAGGAATTCAGCGAGGTAACCTAGGAATTGAGCGAGGGAAGGTAGAAATTGAGCGAGGGAAGCTAGAAATTGAGCGAGATAAGCTAGAATTTAAGCGAGGGAACCTAGAAATTCAGCGAGGCAACCTCGAATTTGAGTGAGGGAAGCTACAAATTGTGTGAGGGAACTTAGAAATTGAGCGAGGCAACCTAGGATTTGAGCGAGGCAACGTAGGAATTGAGCAAGGGAACCTAGGAAATGAGCGAGGCAACGTAGAAATTCAGCGAGGGAAGCTAGAAATAAAGCAAGGGAACCTAAAAATTCAGCGTGACAACCTAGGATTTGAGCGAGGGAAGCTAGAAATTGAGCGAGGGAACCTAGGAATTGAGCGAGGCAAGGTAGAAATTTAGCGAGGAAACCTAGGATTTGAGCGAGGCAACCTAGGAATTGAGCGAGGGAAGTTAGAAATTGAGCGAGGGAAGCTAGAATTTGAGCGAGGGAACCTAGAAATTCAGCGAGGCAACCTGGGATTTGAGCGAGGAAAGCTACAAATTGTGCGAGGGAAGATAGAAATTCAGTGAGACAATATATAAATTGAGCGAAGGAACCTAGGAATTGAGCGAGGCAACCTAGCAATTGAGTGAGGCAACGTAGAAATTCAGCGAGGCAACCTACGAATTGAGCGAGGGAAGCTAGAAATTGAGCGAGGGAAGCTAGAAATTCAGCGAGAGAACCTATGAATTGAGCGAGACAGCCTAGGAATTGAGTGAGGGAAGCTAGAAATTCAGTGAGGCAACCTAAAAATTGAGCGAGAAAACCTAGGAATTGAGTGAGGGAACCTAGGAATTGAGCAAGGGAGACTAGAAATTGAGCAAGGGAGGCTAGGAATTGACCTAAGCCTTATCCCAACTAATTGGGGTCGGCTAAATGAATCCTTTTCCACTATTCTATTCTATCAAGATAGGTAATATATAATAATTATATGTGGGAGGTATAAACTGTATCATGAATTGTATGATAGGTTAAGCATTAAAGAGGGAGAGAAAGATGCATCAAAGAAGTGGAAAAGTAGAGACAACCCACACTAAAAGCATCAATGGTAAGGATCAAAAGGTCTTGGTGAAAGTTGGTGAGATTAGGGTGAAATGAAGAGGCTAATTTTAAAGGCTGTTGAATGAAGGAGTACGCATGGAGACAAATTTAGGAGGGTCTTGGACCCTAGAGAGTCGGGATTGCATATATATTTATCTCAAAATTCAGGTAAAGGGAAGTAAAGATAAATTTAATGATGATGCAAAAAAGGAAGGTTGTTGAGAATAGGCTATCATTTATAGAAGGTAGAAAGTACCAAGAAAAATCAGATTAGTTTGGTTACCAAATCTTCTCGATAAAATTTTACAGATAAAGAAAATTCCAGATGAGTGGCAAAATAGCATCATAAGACCTATTGACAAAGAAAAAGAGATGAATAAAGTTGCATGAAATACAAAGGGATTAAACTTATGTCACACACTCACAATATGAAGGTCCGAGAGAGGGTGGTGGAACAAGGATTGAGACAATAAACAAGGATTTATAGGTTAAGGGGGAGGGGAGCTGTTGGAGGAAGAGAAAGATTTGGAGTTAAATTATCTTTGGAATATAAGAACCATTTGAAGGAAGAAGAGATCAAGTGGAGGTAGTGGTCTAGATAGACTTGGCTAAAATAAGTTTTTTCTATGGCATTGCTAGCACACGACCCACATCCACATAAATCCTGATGTAATTATTGCGGTTGAAAGAAAAAGCTAGTCAATCTAAAGAATATAACCATTTACTTTTAGGCAAAGCATCTTCAGTGAATTTGACCGAGCAATTAATGAAATTGACCAAGCGGTTCATAAAATTTTCCGTTATATTACATGAATCCGTGGAAGTTCCCTATCATATTTTTATGATATCTCCATCAAATTTATGAATTGCTCCGTTACAATTCCTACGTTGCCTCGCTCAATTCCTAGCTTCCCTCGTTCAATTTATACATTGCCTCACTGAATTTCTAGCTTCCCTCGCTCAATTCATAGGTCTTCCCTCAATCTATTCGTAGGTTGCCTCGCTCAATTCATAGGTTGCCTCGCTGAATATTTACGTTGCCTCGCTCAATTGCTAGGTTCCCTCACTCAATTTATATGTTGCCTTGCTCAATTTCTAGTTTCCCTCACTCAAGTCATAGGTTGTCTCGCTCAATTCATAAGTTGTCTCGTTGAATTTCTGCGTTGCCTCGCTCGATTGCTAGGTTGCCTCGCTCAATTCCTAAGTTCCTTCGCTGAATTTCTAGCTTCCCTCGCTCAATTCCTAAGTTACCTCGCTCAATTTCTAGCTTCCCTTTCTCAATTCCTATGTTCCCTCACTCAATTCCTAGGTTTTCTCGCTCAATTTTTAGGTTGCCTCGCTGAATTTCTAGCTTCTCTCGCTCAATTCCGAGGTTGTCTGGCTCAATTCATAGGTTCTCTCGCTGAATTTCTAGCTTCCCTCGCTTAATTCGTAGGTTGCCTCGCTAAATTTGTACATTGCCTCGCTCAATTCCTAGGTTCCTTCGCTCAATTTATATATTACCTCACTGAATTTCTAGGTTCCCTCGCACAATTTGTAGCTTCCCTCGCTCAAATCCTAGGTTGCCTCATTGAATTTCTAGGTTGCCTCGCTCAAATTCTAGCTTCCCTCGCCCAATTTCTAACTTCTCTCGCTTAATTCCTAGGTTGCCTCACTCAAATCCTAGGTTTCCTCGCTGAATTTCTACCTTGCCTCGCTCAATTTCTAGGTTCCCTCGCTCAATTTCTAGCTTCCCTCGCTCAAATCCTAGGTTGCATCACTGAATTTCTAGGTTCTCTCGCTTAATTTCTAGCTTCCCTCGCTCAATTCCTAGAATTTCTCGCTGAATTTCTACGTTGTCTCGCTCATTTCCTAGGTTCCCTCGCTTAATTCGTACGTTGCCTCGCTCAAATCCTACGTTGCCTCGCTCAATTTCTAGGTTCCCTCGCACAATTTGTAGCTTCCCTTGCTCAAATCCTAGGTTGCCTCGCTGAATTTCTAGGTTCCCTCGCTCAAATCCTATATTCCCTTGCTCAATTTCTAGCTTCTCTCACTCAATTCCTAGGTTGCCTCGTTCAATTCATAGGTTCCCTCACTCAAATTCTGGCTTCCCTCGCTCAATTCGTAGGTTGCCTCGCTCAATTCCTAGGTTCCCTCACTCAATTTTTAGCTTGCTTCGCTGAATTTCTAGCTTCTCTTGCTCAATTTCTAGGTTGCCTCGCTCAATTACGAGGTTCCCTCGCTCGATTTTTAGCTTTCATCACTCAATTCCTAGGTTGTCTCGCTCAATTGTGAGGTTCCCTCGCTCAATTTTTATCTTGCCTCGTTTAATTCCTAGGTTGCCTCACTCAATTCCTAAGACTGTGTGGTCCTGATTTTGGATAAGATTTTAGATGCACCTTTGGTTGGGGTATGACCCTTTTGAACTGTTTTAAGCTTTAAGATAATAGTCAATATGCCACATGGCTTAGTCCAATTCATAGCATGCTTGGAATACTGTTATTTCAGTAATTTTTTAAAGCTATTGCAAACTAATCGAATGGGTTAAGTTGTTGTGCCCATTTGAACCTAACCTTTTGTTGGAAGGCTGCTTCCACCGTGCTGGTTCTGGTTGCACTGACTTTTAGCTCGTTATATTGGAATCTGAGTTTTTAACTACCACTAATTAAAAAGCATACTTTAACTAGTACTAAAATACATACTTTGCATGTTGTTGCTCGCATTATTAGTAAATCTTATGTTTCCTTATCTTTCATTTATACAATTTGTATCCATGATCAGCTGGGTTTTCTTATTTTATTTGTTTAATTAGTTGAATGAGTATCCCTGTCCTGCCATTAATTCATTTCCTCGGTGTCTCACATGGTTAGTTGGTTTTGATGAAGTGCCTTAAGGGTTGTTTGGATGTGTGGAACTCCCCACTTAAGTTCAATGGAATCTGATGAGGCCCACAGAGCACCGAACACCAGCCATTGGCTGGTGGCAGGGGGAGTAGCCAATCCGTTTCATGTAGTATATCCACGCCGTCCATCCGTTTTTCTATCTAATTTAAGGGGTTGTGCCCCAAATTGAAGCATATTGAAATATCAAGTGGATCATACCACGGGAAACCGTGGGCATAATTTTCAGTTTGGCCTACTCAATTTCCAGTTTGTCCCGCTCAATTTCCAGTTTATCCCCCTCAATTTCCAATTTGGCCCACTCAATTTCCAAAGTCGGGTGGGTCACATGTTGGTCGGGTTAAACCCACCCAACTTTCAGCCCTAAAATCATATATGGTACGTCAAGTAACTAATTTTGGTTTAGAAGATATTCTTATTATATGAATAAAGAAAGAAATGAAAAAAGGAGAGAATTTTTTTTTTATATGCTTATATATACATATTTATATAAATATGTTTTAGAGAAAAATGTAGGTAGAATAAAATTCTAAATGTAAAAAAAAAAAAAAAACAAAAAAAAAAAAAACAAAAAAAAAAAGAAGAAAGAAAGAATGAAAGTACACAGGATATAGCTATAGCTACGGTTATAATCCGTAGCCATAGCCTTTTATTTGTATCTGCGATTAATCACGGATTCCACTATCCATCCCCAAATCATACAGCAAGTTGCGGTGGAATCGCGGAATCCATGATTCATCGCAGATTCTGTTTTTTTTTTTTTGAAATTTTCGTTGTTTTTGTGGGCCCCACCATGAGGTCTGTGTTATATCCAAACCGTCCATCTATTTGGCGAGCTCCTATTAAGGCTTAAGACGAAAAATAAGACAGATCTAACTATCAAGTGGACCACACTGTAAAAGGTAGTGGGAAATTGAACGTCTACCATTGAAACCCTTTTAGGGGTTACACAAGTTTTGGATCATTATGAAATTTGTTTTTCCTCTTCATCTTGGCCTTTGTGACCTTATGAATAGATTGGATGGAAAATAAATGTTATGGTGGACCCTACAAAATTTTTAACGGTGAAAATCAATTTCCCCGCTGCTCTTTGTGGTGGGTCCAGTTGATCTTTGGATATGATTTTTTTTTTTTTTGGATAATGCTCCGAAATGATCTCGAAATATGGATGAACGTTGTGGATATAATAAATATATAGCTGTAGGGCCATGTAACTTTGATCTCTTTTAAGCCGTTCGTACAACTCTCAGTTGGAGGAGTGTCAGCGCTCGTCTTCGCAGCGAAAAGGAAGGGTAGTTTCGTCCTCAAAGTCGCTGTCCGCACGTGATAGTCTAGATTGGTAACTAAAGTTTGAATTCTTTCATCCGCTGGGTAAAAGGTTTTGTCTACAGTGGTCATTTTCTCCTTGGAAAATGAGTGTATAAAAATTAAGGATTCTATTGTTGGGATGGTGATGTAGAATAGGTAGCAGTTATTTTTTTCATGGCAAAGAGGGACCAAAGAAGGCCCAATCAGAGGCCGAAATGATCCATCTTATACTGCAACCCGGGATTAATTTTTCGACATATTATATATGATTTTGGGATAAGAGAACCTACTTAAGCCAACCAACCCCCCTACCTACCCTGAATTTTCAATTGCATCGTCTGAGTTATAAAAATAAATAAATAAATAAATAAATAACAACTTGATTTTTGTGTTGACGACTCATGCCATATGCCATACAAAGGGTCTGGACGGCCTGGGCACCATACAAGCAACACGGTGGGCCCTAATGCAATTGAAGGGTGGTCATTCCCTTTCAACTTATACCCTGTGTGATGTGGCCCACTTAACTTTCCGTTTGGGATGATTTTGTAGTCATCAGCGTAACGTGAGATGACACATCTGATTGGTGATCACTCGGATGTTGTGTATGCACCTTGTGGGCCCACTAATGCCCAGTACCGGTACCATGGGATCCCATCGCTTAAAGGAATGATCATATGGTAAGCTATAGTGATACTACTTCCATGGGGACATTTGAACCGTCCATTTTATTGATTGGATGGCCATAATTGTTTTGATCAGAACGAATTTTACATAGTAACCCCTAAAATAGACAGACCAGATCAATCAAATTGTCTGCCCACATGGCCTGATCAAACTATCTTTTAACAAATTATCATCACCATAACCATCTAAGCTTTATCCCAACTAATTGAGCTGACTACACAAATCCTATTGTTCCACTCTATCAATGATTTGGAGTATCATCTTATTCGACAGCATAAAACTCTTATTATCGCCATGACTATATAATAGTCTATTAAATAAGTTGCTTAAAATAAAATAGTTTCTTGTAACAAACAAACCAGTAATAATTAATAAATAATCAAACCAACATTTTTAATACAAACCATGGTTTAAAAACCACTTAGTAGACAACACAACCCCAATAGTAATCATAACACATGGAAACGTCATCGGCATGCTTAAGAAGAGTCAGAAGCCTGGGTTGGAGGGTAGCCAATGCCATGGCGCTTGTTTGGGAAAACCGTGAAAACCGAACTTGATATCACACCAACCACCGGTGGCACCGCCATAAGAACTGCCTTCTGGGTTGATTCGAACGATGGATAGTAGCAACTGACGGTGTTGGGGTCCATGAGTGCAACGACCGTGAACACGATCAATGAAAATGCTGCATGGACAAAATCGCTAAATCGTAGTTTGTAGCTAGAGAGCTGCACTGACCCCGAGTTCGAGTCGGAAAAGGTCCACATCCCATTCTTCATGACGATGCCGTAGTAAATCTTCCCATCACTCGCCTTGTAACTATCTGTGAACGATGAGAAACAACATGAGAAGCCGCAGACAGTGAGGAGTGCGCCTGTCAAGTACTTGTTGATGGTGGAGCAATGGCCATAGTTGGATAAGACAGGAGAGAGGAACTGGAATAGGAAGACAGTTCCGGTGGGGAGAAGCTTGATGAGGTTTCCTACTCCACTGAGAGTCTTGTCTCGTATGGTTTGTTGGGTAGAGTTGGTTTGGGAGTCTTTGGCCATTTGGGTCTTGTGGTTTTTGGTTTGTTTGTGTGTTTTGGTGTTTGGTAGGTTGTTTTGAGCCTTTTGGAAGATATATTTATATAGGAGTTGGGATAGGGTGTGGACATGAGACTTTTAGTTAGGAATCGTAGCGTGCACGTGACATGCTCTGAGTAGAGCATTAGTTAGCTTACACTCTTCGGTACGTGTGTACGGTTTTTTTTTTTTTCCTTGAACCTAAGGATTCTTCGTTTCTTGTAGTTTTTGTACTGAATTGATGACATGGGAGAGATTTTGACATACAACGGTTTGTTAATTTCCCGCCAAAGGTTCGCTTATGTAGAACATCTGAACCATGCAAAAGGTGGCCTGCACCATGAACATAGCAAGGGTGAATATGGAACTGATTTCCCCTTGAGGGGAGTGACAGCTGTGCCGTTGATTGAATGCGACAGTGTAGCTAGCCCACATGATTGTCGGACGTATTGGTTTTCGCCCCTGGTGATTTTTTGCGGCAGCCCACTTTTTGCACGGCTCAGATGTTTGACCTTTGCACCAAGTGCATTGCACCTTCTGCCAATCTACTCAGGCAAAGGCGCTAATGCCTAAGCGCCTAGCACTTAAGCCTCTTCTCTAACAAGCGTGCTAATCTACATGTTCTTAAGATCCTATATAATGTACTTCCTTTCGTTTAATAAAATGTTGACACGTGTTCAAAACTGTGTGACATATTTTGAAGGGAAATAAGATCCCCATGGATGATAAATCCCCATTAGCATATCATTTGTAGGATCTTTGACCTTAAACACTAGAATTTTTCGACTTAACCATCTAGGACTTCACACAATACACAATGACGCTTATTAGACGAGCCCCACTAGTTTGGAAGCCTTAGTATTAGGTGTTAGGTTTTTAAAAGATAGGGCTCTGCACCCAGACATAGACGTATTGCAAAATGTGTCAGATGCAGAGTCTCGTTCGGTAGACATGAGACCAGTTTCTCTCCTCAATTTAACTCTCTTCGGCATGGGTAAACTCCTGAATGCCATGGCCAAAGACTAGTACTTTCTCTCGAACCATAATAATAATTTTTTTTTTTTTTTTTTTCAGATAATCTTGTCGCTAGATGGTAAGCATTAATATGCAGTTTGATGCAATCTCGTTATCAACTCTAGCACATGAGACCTTTGGCATAACTAGAATGATTCACTCTTGTGTATGCCATAACACTACATAGCTATTAAAGCCAATACTTCTTAGGATACATGACCCACATCATTTGCTAGTATTTCAATGCCCAATTAGCCATACGAGATATCGATGCATATGCACTGAAGGCTGTCACATGTCGTATCTTAGTCTAATCAATGATTTGGGCACATTCTGCAGACAAAGGATCATAGATTATGATTCTAAACATCATTTGCATTACTTTATTTTGTACCATATAATATACTATTTCTTCCCTCTGAATTTTATCATTTTATCAAAGACTTTTTTTCCCAAGGAATGTAAGGGCTTATGCCAGACGAATGAGGTAACTCATGAAATACAAATGTTAACCAATCAGATTTAAAGAAGAAGAGTGAAGTCATATGGATGGAGTGCCTCTTAAGGACAAAGAAGAAGAGTGATTGTCTGCAGATGAAGTGTCTTTTAGAAAATCTATTGTCGCATTGCTTGATGAATTCACGAATGGATAAATTGCTTCCGACATTCATTAACGTGCCATCACACCAATAAGAACCCACCATTGGATCACTTGAAGGATCCACAGATGGCTTTATGTTCGGCACAGAGAAAGTTCGAATTGAGTTAAAACATCAATTGATGGATAGGTCAACTAATAAATTAATATTTGAATTAGAAAAGTTTCAATTAAATTAGAAGATTGACAAGTGGCCCTATAGAAACAATCGATGAATCAAGGGATACAATGTAGCCTTATATTGAGAAATCAATCATTGAATACAGGAGTTACATGTAAGAATTGGCCAGGTGATTGAGGCTATGGATCACAAATATATATAATCAGGGAAACAAATGATCTCATGGCTGTCGAAGAGGATCACAATCAGTCAATTTGTGCTCAAGTAACCATGCTAAATTGTAGGCCACAAACTTACGAGGAGAGGTTAACTCATGGAAGATTGATATTGACCAATCACATGCATGTTAGAGAAGAATATTGGAGCTATGCAGAAGGAGCAACTCTCTTATGATGTTGTCACCCATGAGCATGTCTATCAGTTGGTGCAAGAACTGAGCAGTACTTAAAATCATAATTTGGGAGACAATTTGACCATCGTGAGTCCAATATTAAGACTACTCCTTAGGGAGCTAAGTCTAACTTTGAGAGTTAACCCAAACCCTTTGCTGACGCTCAAAGTAATCAAAGGGACATTAATGGCAAAGGAGTTGTCAGTACTAATTCACAAGGGGTAATTCGAGCTTTTAGAGCAAGTGGTTGGTTCTCCTGCATCAAAAGTGGTATCAAAGCGGGAGGTCTCATATTAAAGAACCTTCAAGCGGTTGCATGCTAGCCAATATCAAAACTTAAAGTACTTACTTGAAACATGAGAAAGTATTTGACTAAGTCATGCGAAAAGACTTGTTAAATAGATTTTTCATCAATAATATTAATTTTTTTTCTCAATTTAAAATTTTTATTTCTCCTTGTCGATTGAAGGACTATGTTTTAGAAGAAGACGTGATCTACTCTTTTACCTATGCACCTACCATGTTAGCATAGGCTGGAACTGTATTTTGAATCCCTTTAAAGGGTAGACATTTTTCTACATTCCATTTTGTGATGAATTTCATACATGCCTTTCTTTTTTATTTTGTTACATTTATATATTGTTTCATTTCTAGGTGTGGCAATGGGAACATTAAGACCCAAGGCATGAGCTCGATCCAAGTCTAGCATAGGCCTACTGCAACGGGCTCAAGCTTTAAGCCTAAAAATTTTGGTTGGGCCCGGGCTTGATCTGACTTGAAAATTGATAAAATCCTTATTTTCTATTTGAATCTTCCTTATATATTTGTGGATTAAGTGGTCCACATATCACAAAGAAATAAAAATTTTAAAGGAATGAAACCAACGATCTACCTTCAAATTAAAATGGATGGGTTACCTAACGGACAATTGGAATGGTGTATTTGTAGGATATAACACATGTACATGATGCGTGCTAAAAGGACATGAGCCCACGCCTAACCCAAAAATTGATTGGACCATGCAGTCAAGTCTAAGCCATCCCCAAAGATCGAAGTTAGGTTGGGCTTGTCCAGTCCAACAACCTCCCCGGCCCATTGACTCCCTTACCAAGGTCTATTAGCTCCACACGCACTTCTTCACATTAAGCCACAAGTACTGACTCAGCCTCTTTATAGGATATATATGAACTATTTATCCGGCAGGACCCATTGTGTTGATGATTAGGTCAAATAACTCTAGTTGTTAGACCATCAGGAGTGTGACATGTGCTTACTATACATGTGTTGTACCCTATTTCTGGCGATTCTAGAAAATCCAATAGGAGGGTGACATGTGGCATTTCATGAAGAATATGAAATGGATAAAAAGATCTTAAAAGATTTGGAGCACTTTTTGTGGGCTTGCAGTTGGTGTAAGTTTAGTTTTACAAGTTAATGGATGGTCGATAGACTGTTGCGGTCGATATATAAAAAAGGCACGATCGAGCTATTTAAGATATGAAAGGCAACCAAGGGTAACCAAAACAAAACATCTGTAGAAACATATTGAAGGAATGATTTTAAAAAGAGAAGAATTTAGAAAGAATTTTGGATTGTTGTAACCGATGCAGTAATGGAAGAAGGATCTGGAGGAATAAGCTACACCAAAAATTTATATATAATAAAGGAATGTGACTGAGAAAAATTCAAACCTAATCTAATCACAACAATCTCAAAAACAAACAAACTTATCCTATTAATTTCCTTTATCTCGAGCTTATCTTCAGAGTAGCAATAATAAGTAGCTGTATTTCTTAGCTAAAATATTTAGTTGTAATCCAAGTCTACGCTCATACATTGGATTTGTTCTTTATCCAATATCAAGCAGTTATTTCAAGATATGTATTCTTGCATTTGTTCCTAATGATTGATTATAAGTTTTTTCTTCTATTTAATTTGCACTGGTATTCTAAAAGTCTTTTTTTAGAAAGGTACAAGTAACCCATCTTCGGAGGAAGAACCCTACTTTTCTATTATCACTTGATCGTTATTAAATTCTATAAGTGATTGAGTAACATACCAATCTTCTCATAATCTAATCATACACATTCATAATTGATATATTTGCTTATTTCTGCGCCTGGATCAATGTTGATCGGTTTGGATTGTGCCAAGGATTCCGCACGGATGCATAGTTGAAGACAAACCGACTAGCCAACAACATGCATATTATATTCCCATAAGTTTACTAGTCCATCAGGACCATTCGCTCATCTAACAGGATAAAGCGTCAAAATCAATGGATCATGGATAATGGTTTGACTAGATGTGCAGGTGTGGCCACTCAGTGAGTGAACCGGCCCGATTTTCATGTCAAGTGCTCTCCATGTTGTTGCCTAGCTTTTGGAGAGACCAGACTTTCCCGAACGTGCGGTAGGTAAGCGGGAAATGAAGAAGGTGGATGTTAACTATACATGCAACAGATGCACGTGATCATTGTTTTGAGAATAAATGCCGCTGGGAGCACCAACGGTCCAGAGTGGTTAGGCATTTTTCCCAGTGCAATTTTATCAGTTTTAGATGGTGGCGATTAATCGAATCATGGCACCCATAAAAGTAAATCTAAACTGTCCAAAACATGGATAGAGCAGATCCAGATAATAGTATGGATCGGAGGATCTCAACCATCTGATATTGCTATTGAGTTTGAACCAACAACCACTTTATTTTTAACCATCTATTTAGTGGCACAAATTGGATTTTAAGTACCATCATGGGACGGTGGATCTAATTGTATGCATCATCTACAGCAGGTCGCTATTTGGACGGCCTGGATTAATGTACATACATGCCACGTGTATGTGTAGCCTATTAGGGTTAGGGAAAATGCCACATGCTGATGGTGAGGCATACATCATGTTATGATGTGGCATGATTGAGAAGTTAATTATCCCATCGATGCATCAGCAACTCGTGATGAAAAAGCTATTGCACGCAATCACTAAACGTGCACATATATCCCCATCTTTCTAGAAAACTTGTTACGTATCTAACAAATCTTATCAGTAGAAAATGTGGGTCACACCACCAAGAATACGTTCCGTAAAATCCTAGTGATCCACTCGTTATGTGGGCCACACCTATTTAGTCATTCAGAATAATCATCTGTCCATCAATTTTGATGGTGAGGTTTGCTGGATGACTTGATTGTTGTATTTTGTTTCAAAATAACTATTAAAAATTTTATTATTCAAATTTTCGGTTTCCCTCCGCATTTGAAATTTTTTGGTGTTTTTGGATTGTGGGTTTTGTCCCACATCAGATTTGACAAAGTAAATCCTCTTGTATATAAGATAGACTTTTTGCCAATAGCTCTAATCTGTGTCATTGAACACACACGTGCGCTCGCGCCAAGCCAAGTCCGTGTACGTGCATGAGTGTGGGTGCGGGTGTACTCACGTAGGTGTGTATGTATGGGTACTCGCGGAACTTTATTTATGAGAGTGTACTCGCACTTGCGCCTTTTCGTTTTAAACCAGAGAGATGTATCCGTTCCGGTTGGTCGCACTTGTTGGATTTAAACCCAACGGACCTAACCCTTTGTAAAGGGTGCTTATGCACCACTTCAGAGTCTATATAAAGACTTCTGATTTATGTTTGCGAATACAAAAAATCTCTCTCTTATAAAACATTCTTTGATATTCTGTTTTAAGCATTTTGATTATTGAGTTCGTCACTAAGTCAACTCAGAACTTTTGGGTTAAACTGCAAGTGGTTCGAGCCCGTGTACAATGAGTGCACCATTGGGACTAGGTCATAGTCGTTGTATCCTGGAGGTCGATTGCTCTGGAAACCTGTTGCACTTGGGACGTTATCCAAGTAGAGCAAATTCGATTTCAAGCCGAGTGACTCGGTCACGCCTCGACTCAATTCAATAAGCCTTCTTTCTCGAAATTTTATTTTCTTTTTGGTTCTCGATTTTTTATAGTCTATTTAATTCAACCAAATATTCCAACAATCTTGAAATTGAATCTGTTAAATTACTTAGACTATGACTACTATAACAGTAAATGTTTCTGCTGAGTTAGCCAAAATCGAACCGTTCGTTGGACAATGCTTTAAACATTGAAAACAGAAACTGATGTTCGCACTGCTCACTCTTAAAGTTTCATACATTTTATCTGAATCATTTACTATAGATCCAGCAAATCAAACCGAAGTAGCAGATAAAAATATATAATTATAAAAACTATATTCTAAACTCTTTGTCCAATGAACTATATGACGTGTATGCTTCTTATGAATCTATTAAAGACATATGGACTGCTTAATTTGGAAAAGAAATATATATTGGAAGATGCAGGTGTTAAGAAACATGCAATTGTAAATTTCCTTCATTAAGAAATGACAGATGATAAACCTGTCACAAATCAGATTCATGATTTTCAAAATCTAGTTCACGAACTATCGACATAAGGAATTAAGTTGGATTAAGTGTTTCTGTCAGGAGCGCTAATAGAAAAGCTATCACCTCCTCGAAAGAATATAAGAATAGAATAAAACATAAAAAGAACGGTGTTTCTTGAAAATCACTATCGTACACATATGAATAGAGGAGACCAATAAAATCAAAGACCAAAAAGAAAATGGAAATGAGATAAATTCAATGGCGAATCTTGTAGAATTAAGTCAGAAAAATAATAAGAAAAATAACAAATGTCATAACTGTGGCAAACCTGGACATTATGTAAATGAATGCAGGCTTAAAAAGAAGAATGCGAACAATCAATTCAAGAAAAAAAATTGCTATAATTGTGGAAGGCCTAGGCATCACATTAAAACCCTCCAGCTTAAGAAAAACAAAGATAAACCGCATGCTAATCTTATAGAAATAGGCAATGAGTCTGACATAGTAGTAGCTGTGGTGTCAGAATTCTTTCTTGTAAACAACTTGGAATGGGTACTAGACACTAGTGCAACTTAGCACGTGTGCAAGGATCATAGCATATTTACTTCCTACCAAGTATCAGGAGATGATGAACAAGTGTTTATAAGTAATGCTAGAACGTCTCCAATTGTAGAAAAGGGGAAGTACTTCTAAAACTCACTTCTAGAAAAACTCTAATGTTAAATGATGTCCTACATGTGTCTGACATTAGAAGAAACTTAGTCTCTGGTTTGCTCCTCAATAAGGCTGGTGTCAAGTTAGTATTTGATTCAGATAAGCTTGTAATAACTAAGAATGAAACTTTTGTTGGTAAAGGATACTGTAGTGATGATTTATTTATTGTAAATGTATCCAATAATAATAATAAGAAGACATCCAGTTCTGTTTATATCGTTGAACCTTTTTATCTGTAACATAGTAGATTAGGTCATGTGAATGTAGTATCTTTAAAGAAAATGAAAAAATTAGGTTTATTACCTAATATATCTAATGAGGAATTCAATAAATGTGAAACATGTGTAGAATCAAAATTCATTAGAAAACCTTTTAAACAAATAGAAAAATCATCTATTTTATTAAAGTTGATACACAGTGACTTAGGTGATTATAGAAATCACATGTCTAGAGGTGGAAAAAGATATTACATAACTTTTGTAAATGACTACTCTAGGTTCACTAAAATTTATCTGTTAAGGAACAAAGATAAAGTTTTAGATGCTTTTTCTAAATACAAAATTGAAGTTAAAAATCAGTTAAATATAAAAATTAGAACAGATAGAGGATGTGAATATGAGTCTTCTCAATTTAGAGAATTATGTGAAAAAAGTGGAATAGTTCACTAAATTACAGCTCCTTATACACCAAAACAAAATGGAATAGCAGAACGTAGGAATATAACTTTAAAAGAGATGATAAATGCTATGTTAAATAGTTAAAGTCTACCCTCAAATATGTGGGGAGAAGCAATTCTATCTGCTTGTTATATCTTAAATAGGATTCTTTCTAAATCTTCTAAACAAATATCTTATGAACTTTGTAAGAACCATATTCCTAGTTATAAATATATTAAAGTGTGGGGGTGTCTTGTTAAAGTAAGATTATCTGAAACTAAGAAAAGAATATTAGGTCTTAAAACGACCGACTCTATATTTATAGGTTACGCACAAAACAATGCAGCTTACAAGTTTCTAGTTTTAAAAATTAAGGATAATATTCTAAATCCTAATACAATTATAGAAGTTAGGGATGCAGAATTCTTTGAAAACGTATTCCCTATGAAATCTAAATCTATAAGAATAAAGAAAATAAATGAATCAGATATTGTGTCTACTAGTAAAAGTGCTTGCAAGCAAGTAGTAGAAGAGATACAACCAATAAAAAGTACTAGAGTTAGAAGAGAAACTAACCTAGGAGATGATTTTTTTACCTTCTTAGTATAAGATGATCCTATAACTTATACAGAAGCAATTAACTCTCCAGATGCAATCTTTTAGAAGGAAGCAATAAATGGTGAGTTGGAATTTATAATATCTAATAACACTTGGGAACTTGTAGACTACCACCTGGAAACAAGCCAATAGGCTATAAATGAGTGTTTATAAAGAAACTAAAATCAGATGGAACTATTGATAAGTTTAAGGCTAGGTAGGTAACGAAAGGCTTTAAACAAAATAAATGAATAGATTACTTTGATACAGATTCCCCTGTAACTAAGATTACAACTATTAGAGTCTTAATAGCGATACCCTCCATATATAAACTGGTGGTACACCAAATGGACGTTAAGACGGTTTTCCTAAATGGAGACTTAGAAGAAGAAATATATATGAAGCAACCTGAGGGTTATAAGATATCAGGTAAAGAAAATAAAGTATGTAAACTAATTAAATCATTATATGGTTTAAAATAGGCTCCTAAACAATGGCATGAAAAATTTGATAGTGTTTTAAAATTAAATGGTTATTATATAAATGGTGTAGATAGATGTGTATATAGTAAAATTTCTAGAAATGATTATGTTATTATATGCCTTTATGTTGATGACATGCTTATTTTTAGAACTAATATTAAATTAGTTATTGCGACTAAGAAATTCTTGTCATCTAAATTTGATATAAAAGACTCAGGAGAGGCTAGTGTAATCTTGGGTATTGAAGTAACCAGGAAAGATAGTGTTATTGTATTATCTTAATCTCATTACGTTGAGAAGTTATTAAGAAAGTTTAACCATTTTGACTGTTTACCATGATTACAGTGTGACTCTCATGAAGAATACATGAAATAGTATGTCGAAATTAGAGTATCTCAGAATAATTGGTAGCCTCATGTATCTAACAAACTGCACTAGACCTGGTATAACCTTTACAGTAGGAAGGCTAAGTAGATATACACATAACTTCAGAAAAGAGCATTGAAATGGCTTGTCTAGGATTTTGAGATACCTAAAAGGCAATATGGTCCATGGTGTACATTATAATGGTTTTCCTGCTATATTAGAAGGATAAAGTGATACTAAGTGGATTAGTGATTTAGATGAGACAAAATCCACTAGTGGATATGTCTTCACTTTGGGTGGAGGAGCAGTCTCTTGAAAGTCTACCAAGCAGACATATATCGCTCGGTCGACTATAGAATCCGAGTTTATTGCCTTAGAAAAAGCTGGATCAGAAGCCAAGTGGTTTAGAAATCTCTTAGCTGATATACCATTGTGGCCAAAGTCTGTATCAGTCGTATCTATTCATTGTGACTGTCAAGCAGCTATAGCAAAAGGAAATAGTAAAATATATAATGGAAAGAACAGGCATATTAGACTCAAATACAACATAGTGAAACACATGTTGCGTAATGGAGTCATATTTATTGACTTTGTGAGATCAGAAAAGAATCTGGCAGATCCTTTGACCAAAGAACTATCTAAAAGGTTAGTCAATGATACATCGAAGGAATGGGGCTGAGCCTAATATATGAGCTGCCAGTGTCAGCAACCCAACCTATATAAGTGGAGATCCCATGAGATAGGTTCAATAGGTAAACAATAAGACACGAGGTATACGATTGCACTGAATTATATGAGCCCCTTCTATGGTGTACAGTGCGAGTAGCAATGCAGAAGGATGAGTTTTTAGAACTCTTAATGGATCCATAGCCATATATTTGGTGGTATATACAGTTGCTGCATACACTTGATGGAATTCACCTATATGGGTGTGAAGGTGGAGGCCACTTTTTATGAGAATGTAGGCGAATTTTTTAGAGCATTCATGAAATCCAGGTAATAGTGTATGGCCGAAATGCACTGAATCACTGAATCACTTGCAGAGGAAGAGTTGTGTGAGTGGCATGTACTTGCGATTTACATTAAAATGATTCAAGTTCAAGACTATGGTGTCACCTGATTTCTGTAGACTTATCTTGCTTACTCTAATGTCGGTTCAAGTCTATGGTGACATCGACACCATTGTACAACTATTACGCTTTAACCTGAAAGAGTTTTTATTTTGAAACATGCGAGAGATTGTTGTATTTTGTTTCAAAATAACTATTAAAAATTTGATTTTTCAAATTTTTGGTTTCCCTCCGCATTTGAAAATTTTTGGTGTTTTTGGATTGTAGGTTTTGTCCCACATCAGATTTGACAAAGTAAATCCTCTTGTATATAAGATAGACTTTTTATCTTGGGCTTGAGCCCCATTCAGGGGGCATGTGAATTTGGTCTTGTGGGGGGCTATGCCAATAGCTCTAATCTATGTCATTGATCACACACGCGTCGCGCACCGAGCCGAGCCATGTCGTGCCAAGCCGAGTTGAGTTTGAGTCCGTGTCTGTGTCCGTGTACGCGTGCGTGTGTGCCACGCGACGGGACGGGACAGGACGGACTGGGCTGGGTGCGGGCGGGGGTGGGGGTGCGGGTGCGGTGCGAGTGCACTCACCTGGGTGTGTATGGGTACTCACGGGATTTTATTTGTGAGAGTGTGCTCGAACTTGCGCCTTTTTGTTTTAAACCATAGAGATGTATCCATTCCGGTTGGTCGCACATGTTTGGTTTAAACCAAACGGACCTAACCCTTTGTAAAAGGTGCTTATGCACCACTTCAGAGTCTATATAAAGACTTTTGATTTATGTTTGCAAATACAAAAAATCCTTCTCTCTTATAAAACACTCTCTGATATTCTGTTTTAAGCATTTTGATTGCTGAGTTCGTCGCTGAGTCAACTCAGCACTTTCAGGTTAAACTGCAAGTGGTTCGAGCCCGTGTACAGTGAGTGCACCGTTGGGACCGAGTCATAGTCATTGTATCCTAAAGGTCAATTGCTCTGGAAACCTGTTGCACTTGGGACGCTGTCCACGGAGAGCAAATTTGATTTCAAGCTGAGTGACTCAGTCACGCCTCGACTTAATTCAATAAGTTCTCTTTCTCAAAATTTTATTTTCTTTTTGGTTCTCGATTTTCTATAGTCTATTTAATTCAACCAAATATTCCAACATTGATCATCCTGACTTTCTCCCAAGTGTGGCTCACCTAGATGTTCTGTAGAGGTGAGACGTTGGCAGGAAAGGCAGGGCTCTGCATTAAAATTCACGTAAGGGCATGCATGCGAAAAACGTTACTTGTGTGGGTTTTAGCTGTGATTTTTAAAATATAGAAAGAGATACGTATGGTTAGCCAGCACCTTTTTAACTAATAGTGAGAAATATAAATATTTTACAAAATATATATTTTAAAAGCAGGTTATATATATATATATATATATATATATATATATATATATAGACAAAAGCCAATGAAGCCAAATGGAAAAATTCAAACTAAATATGATTTAGGTACTGTAAAACGTCTTTGCGTTGAGTCAGTCGAATTGGGGTTTTCAGTTTGCACATATTAGGCCATGTTTTAATGATCCAAACCGTTGATAGGCCTCACCATAGACCAGAAACCCCAAGATTGAATGATTCTACATATTTGCTATTTGCCCTTTTTATACTTTCTTTTTCAATTGTTGTGCAGGCCCTGTCTTATCAAAGGTTTGGATAGCTAACCAGGGTTCTCAATTCTACAAATTGGAAGCTCTAAGGTACAAACATTTGGCCGGTGTGCTCTTTATAGTAATCGTTACTGTACTAGGACGTTTGGATAGTCTAATCCATCCGTCTGATTGCCTACTACATGCATTGTAAATTTCACTTGCTATCATGAAATGGGATTTTGACCGTTGTGGTATGGTTGTATGGTCAAATTTTCAAAAGAGATTCCACCTTCCAAATATTCCAAGAGTAGCCTCATGAGACGCTTTGGAAAATTTTTTGGACCAAAATGCCCCTTGTTCTTGGTTTAGTAGTTGTATAGTTTTTGAGTGTACAAGAAGTTGCGTCTTGTTTAATGTTGAGAAATTGAGGTTGAGGGAAGCCTTTTTGGGCGTGGGCAAAGCCCAACTCATGATGCGCACATTGATGTATGTGTATAATCATGTCGCCTATCATTTTTGTCGTGTCATTTTAGGGCTAAGGCTCAAATATCAGCCTAATCCAGAGCTCGTGTGGGCCACATAATAGAAAATACGTCACGTTACTGACTTAAGGAGTGGATGTCATTGTCACCATTATTTTCTATTATGTGGCTCACACGAGCTCTGGATCAAGCTGATATTTGGGCCCTAGCCCTAAAATGACATGGGAAAAAGGATGGCGGCATGGATTATACACATACATCAATGTGGGCCCTACAAGTTGGGCCCTAGCCCTAAAATGACACGGGAAAAAGGATGGCGGTATGGATTATACACATATATCAATGTCAGCCCCACCAGCTGAGCCTTGCCTACGCTCAAAAAGGCTTTCCTCCATATCACTTTCTCAACATTAAATACAACGTAACTTCTTATTCACTAAAAAACCGTACAAGTACTGACCAAGAACCAACGCAATTTGGTCTAAAAAACTTCTTAAGACCTGTCTGAAGGCTACCCTCTGAATATTTGGAAGGTCAAACCTCTTTCGAGAATTTGACCATACAATGATGCCCGTACGGTCAAAAGCCCTCATGAAATTATTACACCAATCAAACAGTTATAAGCATCGGATTAATGGCCTATAAATGGATGATCAATATCAATACTTGTGTTGAACCAAGTGATGGGTTATTTTGACCCATCTTCGACCGGTCGTGAGCCCTGCTCGACTGGTCGAAGGCTAGTGGTCAACCGGTCGAAGTTCGAGTCGAGAACTTTGACTTAAAGTCCAGCGAGTAATTTTGTTATTTTTTACTGTAGCCAGGACTGGTCGAAGGCCAGCTACGACTGGTCGAAGGTGGGCTACGACCAGTCGAAGACTAGCTAGGACATGTCGAAGGTTACGCAGTTTGTTCCGCGATTTTGCGCGAAACTGCGGATTTGAGTCCTTTCGCAACAAGGATGCGGAAAGGAGTTTTCCAAAACTATAAAAGGGGTTGCCTAAGGTTTTTCTAGGCATCACAGAAAATAGCAAGAGGGTTTCCTAAAGATTTGCAAGGGATTTGCTAAAGGATTTAGGTCTATCAAGGTGAGAGAGAGGGAGAAAGAGAGAGAGGAAGCTTATAGAAGGGAGGTTCTGCTCGTGGAGGTTCTCTACTATGCAATCTATATCTCAGTGCTTCTATGTCCTCGTAATCGGTTAGATCTCTCCGTTTTCTCTATTTCTCTTATTGTTTATCCACTCCTGCGTGAGTGAAGAAGATTGTAACGTTCTACTTTATAGTGGATTGTTGATCTGGACGAGGTCCCGTGGTTTTTACCTCTTTGAGGATTTTTCACGTAAAAATCTCTTGTGTGGTGTGTGATTGATGCTTTAATTTATTTCATTGCTTTATTATCCATAATTCTGGTTTGTTTCGGGAGGCTAGATCCTAAGGTTTGTGCAAGGCATCCCAACAAAGTGGTATCAGAGCTAAGTTCATTGAACGGGTAGGATCGGTTTTGAATTATAGAAGGTGGCTCAAGGATGATCAGCCTCAATGGCTCTAACTGGACCATATGGAAGGCTAAGATGGAGGACTTGCTTTATTGCAAGGATCTATATTCTCCAATCTCAAGCATATCAGCAAAATCCAAGGATATGACTGATGATGATTGGAAGAAGATGGACCGAAAGGCGGTGGGGTTTATTAGACAATGGTTGGATGATTCTGTGTTCCACCATGTGTCTACGGAAACCTCAGTAGAAAAGCCTATGGCTAAAATTACAAGGGCTGTATGAGAGGAAGACAGCCGGTAATAAGATATTTCTGATAAGGCGACTTGTAAATCTCAAGTTCAAGGATGGTGGTTCTGTGGCCGAGCACATGAATGAGGTCAGCAATATAGTGAACCAACTCACCTCTATGAAGATGGTCTGGATGATGAATTGCGGGCTTTACTATTGCTTAGTTCATTTCGACGGTTGGGAGACATTGGTGGTGTCTCTAAGTAACTCCGCGCGGACGGAAGATATCCATGGGCTGGTAACAAGTTGTCTCTTCAATGAGGAGACAAGGAGGAAGTCTCGGGGTCTACTCAAGAAGAGGCTCTTGTGACGACGCAGAACAGGGGAGAGGAAAGAACGGGAAGGGCGGGAAAGCTCGAGATAAATCAAGAGGCAAGTCGAGTAACGAAAAGAGGTTGAATCTTTGGAATTGTGGCAAGAAGGGCCACTCCAAGCATGAATGTCGTGGTAAGAAAAACGACAAGAAAGGAAAAGGGAAGGAAGATGAATCGGATTCCACTGCGGTCGCTTCAGATGACGACATGGTAGTTATTCTTTCTACAGATCATGATGTATGTCTTACGGCTACGAGTCAGGGCATCGACTGGGTAATAGACTCGGGAGCTTCTTTTCATGCAACTCCACACAGGGACTCCTTCACAAGCTACAAGTCAGGTGACTATGGGACTGTGAAGATGGGAAATTCTGGCGTATCAAAGATCGTGGGAGTTGGTGATATTTGTGTGAAAACTGATGTAGGCTGCACATTGGTTTTCAGGGATGTGAGGTATATCCCAGACCTTCGCCTCAACCTGATGTCGACGGGAAGGTTGGATGATAATGGCTATGAAAGCCAGTTTGCTGGTGGGCGATGGAAGCTCATCAAGGGTTCGTTGATCGTGGTTAGAGGAAAGAAGTGTTGCACCCTGTACAAGGCAAGTGTCAGTATGTGCAAGGGTGGATTGAATGCAGCGGAAGATTCAGCTATTGACATGTGGCACAGGCGTCTAGGCCACATGAGTGAAAAAGGGCTTCAGCTACTAGCGAGGAAGCAGCTCCTTCCAGACGTGACAGGTATGCCTCTCAAAACCTGTCTTGATTGTTTATCAGGGAAACAACATAGATTTTCATTTGTTAAAACTGCTTCTCATGTTAACAAAGTGCATGCATTAGATTTGGTTTATTCTGATGTTTGTGGTCCTATGAGGACAAAAACCTTGGTGGGGCATTGTATTTTGTCACTTTTATAGATGATGCATCTAGGAGGGTTTGGATTTATGCTTTGAAATCCAAGGACGAGGTCTTTGGTGTATTTAAATTGTTTCATACTATGGTTGAGAGAGAGACAGGTAGACCATTGAAGTGCATCCGCACTGACAATGGTGGTGAATACATTGGCGACTTTCACGAGTACTGCAAGTCCCTGGGTATACGGCATGAACAGATGGTTCCCAAGACCCCCAGATAATGGTGTAGCTGAGCGAATGAATCGTACCATTGTTGAGAGAATCAGATGCATGTTATCTCATGCGAAGTTGCCCAAGACGTTCTGGAGAGAAGCAATGCGCACGGTGGTGTATTTGATAAACAGGTCTCCATCAGTCCCATTAAATGGAGAAGTACCTGAGAAGGTGTGGACTGGACAGGATCCATCGTACAGTCATCTCAGGGTGTTTGGATGCAGGGCATCCGTTCACGTACCAAAGGACGAGAGGTCTAAGCTCGATATGAAGATCAGGCAGTGTGTGTTCTTAGGGTACGGTGATGAAAAATTCAGTTATAGATTGTGGGATCCGACCGAGAAGAAGATTGTCAGGAGCAGAGATGTGGTTTTCTTTAAAGATCAGTGTATAGAAGACATTGGTAAGCCAGAGAATAACCAGCCTAGTTCAGGTGAGCTAGAGGACATGGATCCGATTACTCCTCCCGTGGTGCCTGGTGACAGGGGAGTACAGCAAGGTGCAGAGGACGAGGGAGTTCCTTCGGAAGATGGACCAGGGGAGCAGCCCCCACTTGATCCACCTATTGAGCCACAGGTGAGGAGGTCATTTAGGGACAAACAGTCGTCCAAGAGGTACTCGCCGCATGAGTAACATTATGCTAACTGATGGGGGAGAGCCAGAAGATTATTCTGAGGCCCTAGCCGACGAGCATAAGAAGGAGTGGTTGAAAGCTATGCAAGAGGAGATAGAATCCTTGCATAAGAACCACACCTATGATATGGTGAAATTGCCTAAGGGCAAGAAAGCTTTGAGCAACAAGTGGGTGTTCAGAAAGAAGGTTGAGCAGAAGAATTCATAGACGAGGTTTAAGGCCAGACTTGTGGTGAAAGGTTTTGGTCAGAGAAAAGGTATAGACTTCGAAGAGATATTCTCACCAGTGGTGAAGATGACATCCATACGGGTGTTGCTTGGGTTGGCGGCTAGCATGGATCTGGAGATAGAGCAGTTAGATGTTAAAACTGCCTTTCTCCATGGTGACCTAAAAGAAGAGATCTACATGCACCAACCAGAAGGGTTCGAAGTCAAGGGCAAGGAGCATATGGTGTGTAGGCTGAGGAAGAGCTTGTATGGGCTGAAACAAGCTCCACGGCAATGGTACAAGAAGTTCGATTCGTTTATGTTACAGCATGTGTATGATAGAATGGAGTCGGACCACTGTGTGTTCACGCGTAAGTTCTCAGATGGTGATTTCTTAGTTCTGCTGTTATATGTTGATGACATGCTCATCATGGGAAAAGACATCAAGAAGATTGTGGTGAAACAACAGAGTTGGGCAAGTCTTTTGCGATGAAAGACTTGGGCCTAGACAGATCCTAGGAATGGAGATAACCCGTGTGAAGCATCGAGAAGCTTTGGGCGTCACAAGAGCGGTATATTGAAAAAGTCCTAGAGCGGTTTAATATGAATGCAGCGAAGCCGGTCAGTACTCGACTGGATGGTCACTTCAGATTGAGCGACAATCAGTGTCCCAAGACAAAGGCAGAGGTGGAAGAGATGCAGAAAATACCCTACGCGTCAGCTGTAGGAAGTTTGATATATGCTATGGTGTGTACACGCCCAGACATAGCATATGCGGTTGGTGTAGTCGGTCAGAGGTATCTTGCCAATCCCCTAAGAAAGAGCATTGGGCGGCGTGTGAAATGGATACTACGGTATCTAAGAGGCTCATCCAGGTTGAGCCTATGCGATTTGAAAACTTTGTGTTAGAGGGCTACACAGATGCAGATATGGCAGGTGACATAGACTCCAGGAAGTCTACATCGGGGTTCATGTTCACGTTTGCAGGGGGAGCGGTTTCTTGGCAGAGCAAGCTACAGAAAGTCGTAGCATTGTCGATGACAGAGGCCAAATACATTGCAGTCACAGAAGCATGTAAAGAGATGCTTTGGATGAAAAAGTTCCTACAGGAACTTAGCCTAAAGCAGGAGGAGCACGTGGTCTATTGCGATAGTCAGAGTGCTATACACTTGAGCAAGAATCCAAGTCATCATTCCAAGTCGAAACACATTGAGATACGGTATCACTAGATCAGGGATACTTTGGAACAGAAGGTGTTACAACTTGAGAAAGTCCACACGGACGATAATGGGTCAGACATGATGACCAAGGCTTTGCTCAAGGGCAAATTTGAGGTTTGTAGAAACCTGACTGGCTTGAAGAAGGTGGATCCCTCCTAGGTCAAAAAGGGAGAGATTTGATGGGTTATTTTGACTCATCTTCGACCGGTCGTGAGCCCCTGCCGACCGGCGGTCGAAGGTCGGTGGTCGAGTGGTCGGTTCGAGTCGAGAACTTCGACTTAAAGTCCGGCCGAGTAATTTTCTTTTTTTTTATGTAGCCGGGACTAGTCGAAGCCGCCACGATTTGGTCGAAGGTGGCTACGACCCGATCGAAGACTAGCTAGGACTAGTCGAAGGTTACGCAGTTTGTTCCGCGATTTTGCGTGAAACTGCGGATTTGAGTCCTTTCGCAACAAGGATGCGGAAAGGAGTTTCCCAAAACTATAAAAGGGGTTGCCTAAGGTTTTTCTAGGCATCACAGAAAATAGCAAGAGGGTTTCTAAAGCTTTGCAAGGGATTTGCTAAAGGATTTAGGGCTATCAAGGTGAGAGAGAGGGAGAAAGAGAGAGAGAAGCTTATAGAAGGAGGTTACGCTCGTGGAGGTTCTCTACTATGCAATCTATATCTCAGTATTTGCTATGTCCTCGTGTCGGTTAGATCTCTCCGTTTTCTCTATTTCTCTTATTGTTTATCCACTCTGCGTGAGTGAAGAAGATTATAACGTTCTACTTCATAGTGGATTGTTGATCGGACGAGGTCCCGTGGTTTTTACCTCTTTGAGGGTTTTCCACGTAAAAATCTCTTATGTGGTGTGTGATTGATGCTTTGATTTATTTCATTGCTTTATTATCCATAATTTTATTTTGTTTCGGGAGGCTAGATCCTAAAGTTTGTGCAAGGCATCCCAACACCAAGTAAGTCTAGTCATTTATCACTTATGATTTAAAAGAATCACTTCCATCAGACCATCCAAAACATCTTGTCCATAGCTTGGAAAATGAGTGGCTATAAAAATTAAGGATTGTACAGTGGGGATGGTGATGTAGATCGGGTCGTAGACACTTTCATTGCAAAGATGGACCAGAGAAGGCCCAATCAGAGGCAGAAATGATCCAGACAATTTGTTGTTTGTCATAACCTTAAATTAGTTATATCTTACAAATTGGGATGAAATTTTCAACATATTATAAATGATTTTGGGTAGGAGAAACTACTTAAGCCAACCAACCTTGCTACGCTGGGTTGCCCATGCCGGATTTGTGAGATTCCATCATATCGATGGTCAAAAGTCCCGTTTATTTAAGTCAAGTTTATTTTCATTTATTTTCGACAGTCGAAAGTTTTTGGACACTTACTATATTTGACCAAAAGTCATGAAGTCTAATAGGAACAGAGGTCATCTATAAATAATAAATTTATTATTTATAGTAAGTCACATTATTAGGGTGTTTCATTTGGAGTCTGAGTCTAAAACTATCCTAGGTTTTAAGTTAAATAGTTGTAATTTTTTTTTTAATATTACGAATCAAATTATTTTAAATTTATTAGGAATTATTACTGATTTTATCCGCCGTGGATTCAAGTAAGCTCTATGAAATTTGGAACAGTTATTACTCCAGGAAGACAGAAATCCACCTCATCACGTCCCTACCACCGCCAGATGGATAGTCTATGAAACATGTCAGGCACCTAATGGACTGCCTGGATCAATCGATTGAATTGCTGAAGTGTCCCCATGCAACTAATTAAGAGTATCACATCTTGCAATGTTCTGTCTCGGCAGTCTCAATCTCGATTACAATAATATTTTAGAGCTTTGTAAATTACTAAAGTTTTTAAAATTCTGAGTAAGAGATAGCTAGCGTATAAGTGTGTAAGCAAAGAAAGATTTTTAATCTCTTTATTTTCTATCATCAAGGTTTTTATTTATAATTTCTAGTTGCAGACCAACTATACGAATTATTCAAATTGAAGAGTTTTTAATTCTCCTACTAATAATAATTATATGGTGTCTAATCGATTATAAATTCTAAACTTCATTGTCTAACAAGTCAACATTCTATTTGCAAATATCGCCGCCTCTTGAAAAAAGGACCAAAGTAGTACACGTATCAAGTGAGCGGGGAACGTGTGCTTTGAATTTGGACCGTTGGGTTTTTTTTTTCAAATGTCCATTTAGTCCAGGTGGCATGTTTGCAGCTGATGATGGCCAGGACCTCTGACATGCATGCTATCCAACGGTAAAATCCGGGCCCTGTAATGAGATTTGATGGTGGACCATTCCATCCAATAGATTTGCTAGAATCCATCTCAATGCATTGCTATAAGATAAGCTGGGTGCTGGTCATCTCTTAATGATAATTTAAACTGTTTCTAGCAGCCCCTCACCTTCGTTTATGGATAGACAAAAAAAAATAAAAATAAAGATAAGATTGGAAAATTTCAACCATTCAATCATTCATAGCATTAATTCCTTCTAATGCAGAGTTATTTTTGTTATTTCACATTCATGACGCGGCCCATCATTTAAACCGTCTGGGTTAAAGGGTTGATTCTCCAAAATTCATGTAATAGGTATGTGTTACCATTGATATTTTACAGTGGCATGTAGGCCATGAAATTAGCCTTCGATTATTCTAATTCTCAAATTAATGGTCAGGATCACACTTCCAGTACAATTAACTAATCATAATTCATCCTCACTATCGTTCAGAAGATGAACGGCTCTGATTAGTGGATCATGTTCGTATGCGGGCCCTAGAGGTGGATGGATGCTGTTGAGAATGAACTCTTGCCATGCTTGGGCTCCAACTGGTCAATAATTGATATAGAACAGATTTTGAATGTTAGTTGAACCCGTTATACAAAATGTGAGGCAAGGGATTAGTGACTAATGGCGACATTGTCAACGGACGTTTGCGAATTTGACACCTCGTGCCTATCCACACGTGGGGCACACGTATGGATATAGTCCCAAAAATTATATAAAGGGATAATCTTGGTGGGTCCCACATGTGGGTCCCTTTGCTTTGGTATTAATTATTAGGTTTTAGTTAGTGTTCTCTCCACTAACTTTTGTTTTTATTTTTAGTGGCCACAATTATATAAGGGAAGTTTTGTTTAAGGGATCGTTTGGATAGGTGGGTCTCTTTTTTTTTTTTTTTTTTTAAATATATAGAAAAAGAAATTGCTTTCCCCAACCATGATATTTTCTGCCATTCGTGGAAACAAAAGCAGTTCGATTTCATTTCTATGGTTTTTTCTCAAATAATGATGGTTTTTATTTGCTTAAAACTAAATTAAGAGATGGAGATTTTCATGTTAAGAGAGGAAGATGTCACTTCTTATTATTATTGGCCTATCCACATTTCTATTAAAATTATGAATGATAAGTTGTTATTGAGGATTCTTTTCAAGAAATTCCTTCAATGTAACATTTTCTTTTCCAACTCTACATTTTTTATTCATCATAGTTACCTATCATGCATTTTCTGATCCTCTCTATACACGGTGTGTGGTTAAATGATGTAGTGTCATATGAATTTCATTAAATGGGTGTCAAGGTATTCTGTAATAGTAATTATGGTCATAATATCTACCATTGTTGCCTTTATAATTCAAGTTGTAATAATGGTTACACTTCCATAATGGTCATTATGATATATTTTAATCTAATTAAAAATTTTGAATTATGTGGTTGTTGCAACCTTTACGAGGTGTGTAACGGGTTATTGTGGGGTTGTAATGGCCATTATAGGTCATTTTCTCTGTAACAACTGTTAAATTCTTATGACCTCATAACGTATAATGGTTGTCACCATTAACTTTAACAACCATTACAATACACCACAGTTGGCACATAAACTATTAAGTATGATTTGTTGGGAGTTGTGAGGAAGCAAACCCGAATTCAATCAAATAAGACGAAATCGAACGTAAACCAAACACGCAGAGAAAACACAAATTTTATGTGGAAAAAAACTTATGAGAAAAAATTATGGCACAATGTGACGAGCAATCCACTATAAAAGCAATATTACAAGAGATGGATGGACTTACCGATCCGAGCAACCCCAAAAATCTCATTGAAAACCTTAGCAATGCTCTTGAACCCTCAGGAACATCTTACAGAATCCTAACCATACTCTAATTCCAATTACAACCGATATATATAATACCACACTAGGAATAAGAAACAAATTGTGCACTTACGCAATTCTGTCCGTGCCTTCAATAGGACTTTTAATGGCATCAACATCAATCGAAGACTAGTCGATGACACCGAAGAACCTTCGATGCTATCAAGTAATAACCTCCAAAATTATCTAGCAATTAATTTGAATTTTTCCAGATTTTCTTGATGGGATTAAGCATTTGTCGATGACATCGACATATATTCGATGGAATCGACTGGTATGTCGATGACATCAACAAACTTTGTTACAAATATATTTAAGACATTAGATAACAGGATCATTCTCACATGGATAAGGTTTAGGAAGTTTCATAATCCATCCATTTTATTTGTAAGGTGGGAGGGATGAACGTGATGAAGTCAATCACCGTCTTCGTCAAGGATAACTACTCTGAATCCTCGGAGCTTCTCTGGACTCCTTACAGAGACTTCTCGAATCCACGAGAAAAAAGCAAGGAACATAGAAAATAAATTCTATAAAATTCATAATTTGATTGATTAATCAAATAAATGAGTTTATAACCATTTAAATAGGGATAACAAGCCTTGGAAGAAGTTTCGGAATTAAAATACAACTATAACTCCCTAAAATTCGTAACTTACTATAAATAGTAAAATTACTATTTATAGTAAGTGTCCTATGTGGCTTAACCACATTATTCTCCTAATTTTTCTAAACACTTTTCATGTTGGACACAATTCCTAATGCCCAATGGATGAAAAGTTACAATCAAACCAAAACTTACTAAAAATAGTAAAAACAAAAATAAACAGGGAATTTGACCATCAATCTGATGGAATCTCGCAAATTTGGCATAGGTAACCCATAATAGCCAGGTTGGTTGGCTAAATTAGCTCGTCCTACCCCAAAATCATATATGGTACGTCGAGTAACTCATTCCGGTTTGCGAGATATGCCTATTTTAAGGTTCTGATGGTCTTGATGACTTTCGCCTCCGATCGGGCCTTCTCTAGTCCATCTTGGACATGAAAGTGTTGGCGACATACTCTACATAAGTCCCCTCCCCTTCAAAAGAACTCGTCCTCGTCCCAATTCGGTTCTTAATACTCGGTCAGGTGTGCCTCGCAACGATACCCGGATCAAAAGTTGTGATCAATTTACGGTCCACCTTCTTTTGGTCCAACCATGTTAAGAATGTATCTGTGCCACGTACTATATCAGACCTCTCCAATTGAATAAAAATAAATAAATAAAAAACTTGTCCTCGAGTTACTCAAGGAACTCGGTTCATAATTTTAAGATAACTTCTGATGCCGATGTTTATTAGTCATTTTCTTGTATTTGGAATGTGACTCTTGAGCTGACACAATATATGTACTCATGCTTTCCTTGACTTGACTAGTATCGATTAGTTTATTCATTTATGCCTTCAAGATCTCACATTCTTTCTGATAATGCGGGCAATTAAATTGACTTGCCCCTGAGACGGTATCAATGTGGTTTTGTATATCTCGTATGGGAGGTAATTTATTAGGAAGTTCATTGAGTACAATCGCCTTAAACTCTTGCAACACTGGTTTCAAATCCTTTGAAATGCTTGCAGGCTCCATATATATTTTTTTCAACTAATGCATTTACATCTCATGTTTCCTCATATTATTTAACAAAATCATGTTTAGGTATGAGAGATTGTTCCTAAACTTTAGAAGTCTTAAATTAGTTCTCCGTTCCCATAGGGACGAGGCTAATCTTTCTACCATCTTTAGTAAATATAAAAACATTATCCTGACTTTTATGCGTAGAATCAATATTATTTTGTCATGGTTGACCAAGTAACATATGACAAGCTTCCATGTCGACTACGTCACAAAGTACTTGATCATTGTAATTTTTACCAATTGAAAACGAGACAGTGCATTGTTCGATTACCTATGTTTTGTTGACCTCCTTAATCCATCTAATTGTGTACGGAGATGGATGCTTTTCTGTTTTCAGTTACTGCTTTTCCATCATTATTTTTGACATGAAATTCTCACTGCTCTTGACATCGAAGATCACATTACAAACTTTTTAGTTTACAGCGCACATCGTTCGAAAGATGTTGTCTCATTGTAAATCTATTTCTACCCTTGACATGTATAACGGCTTCCTCACGATTAAAGTTGTGGCCTGCGATTTACCATCATTTGATGGTGCTTTGCAGAAATCGGGATTGTGTCGTACATCGACCATGGGCAGTTGAGCATCGTTTTAAGCTCGATATGGAATTAGTGCATCCGCAATACGGTTGAGGGTTTGCATACATCCTTTGCATGGTCAACTGACTCTCCCGGTGTAAAGCTTCCATTCTTTCCAAAAGATAACGAATACCTAAATTATCGTCCACAGGATTTTGGTTCATACATTCGTTGTTTGCCATCGACCCGAGGGGAGTCCTCGCTCTGATACCAATTTGACGCAGAGATAAATGTGATGAGGTCGATCACCGTCTTCCTCAGGGATAATTACTCTGAATCCACAGACCTTCTCTGGACTCCTCATAGAGACTTCTCGAATCCATGAGGAAATTAAAAAACAAGTAAAAAAGAAAATAAATTCCATAAAATTCGTAATTTGATTGATTAATCAAATAAACGAGTCTACAACCCTCTAAATAGTAATACCAAGCCTTGGAAGAAGTTTTGGAATTAAACTGCAACTAAAATTCGTAACTTACTATAAATAGTAAATTTACTATTTATAAATATACTATAAATTTACTATTTATAGTAAGTGTCCTATGTGGCTTAATCACGTTATTCTCCTAATTTTTCTAAATACTTTTTATGTTCGACACAACTCCTAAAGCCCAACGGATGAAGAGTTACAATAAAACCAAAACTTATTAAAAATAGTAAACACGAAAATAAACAAGAAATTCGGCCATCGATCTGATAGAATCTCATAAATTTGGTATGGGGAACCCGGCATAGCCCTATTAGTTAGCTAAAGTAACTCGTCATATCCCAAAATCATAAATGTTACGTCGAGTAACCCATTCCAGTTTGCGAAATATGTGTGTTTTAAGGTTCTAACGGTGTTGATGACTTCGCATCCAATTGGGCCTTCTTTGGTCCATCTTGGACATGAAAGTATTCACGACATGCTCTACATGAGTGTCACGCCCCAGACTCGGAAACCGGACTCACAAGGAACCCGATGGCCGGTTCTGGCCGCAACAGCCTCCGTAGTATCCCATTCTCGGCTCCTGAGGCAGGTTCCGATCCTGGGGTCCTACAAGGAGGATTTTCATAACAGTATAATCATTACCAATACGAGCATACCCAAGATCACAGCAAGTACATCTGGAAGTAATAAAGGATACATATCACAAAATTCACTAAGAATTTGAACTTTTACAAGCTTACATCAGGTCCGAAAGGACATACATAAGATAATTGGAAAAAGAGAAAAGAGTCGCAACACCTTGAGTCCTCAAGCTCAACTCTACTCCACGCTCTGCTGCTACGGCCTTTGCCTAGGATCTCTCGCACGCATCAATCGTGCATAAGCTTATAGAAAGCTTAGAGGGTGGTGAAAGTGGGTGATAATAGTGCTCAGAAGAAGATAGAGAATGCAGAAGGGAGTCATGATCAATACCAATACCACTAGCCTTACCAAGGCTATCATGAATGTAAGAAACTATACCAAGGCAGTACGATCATGAAGGAAGCCATACCAAGGCTATATAATGCAATGAAATCTTGTAATGCAATGAAGTCTTGTAATGCCATGCCAAAGTCGTGTAATGCGATGAGAATCTTGTAATGCAATATGTACTGGGCACCATGCAAGGCGATGCAATATGAGGCTTACACAGCCGATGCAAATGCAATGCGAAGTAATGCCAGTGCGCATATCCAATCCACATATCAAGTACATTTCCATCATAAGGAAATCACCGGGGTCCATTACACTGCTGGATGACTGCCGCTCTCTGAGACCCCGCACGGTCAAACGAGCGTAAGAGACCTCACTACCTGCTGCGGACGACCAATCACCAAGAGGCACGAAAGTAGCGGACCCATTCACGGCGGTCGGACTCAGCCTAGCAATGCCCCCTTACGTCAGGCGAGTAAGGCCACACCCCTATCCAACCGACTACACGACAGTGGGAGTCGCGGCCAACGGTATAAGGCCCTCATGCACTCATATATACCACCCGGTCACGCCGTTGGAGCAGATCCTGGTACCATGGAAGTTTTGAGAATTTCACCCATGGGCATCCTATGCACCCGGTATGCTCAAGTAACATTTTCGGTGTCCAAACATGGTCATCCACGATGTATCTGTGGAGGCTACGACCCTGATGAAGCAAGGGCAATAATGCTCATATGCTATGTAATGTCAGATGCATGAATCACACAATCAACCATGCATCAATCCCAAGCATCCAACGTGCTCAAGAGGGAATACTACGTCCCTCGGGAATGCAACATGCAATGCCCAATGGCACAATCATAACCACACACATAGTGTCATCCAAGCATACAATGATGCACATGGGTCATGAAGATGGGTATAGATGCATTATGCGGCGATATATAAAGTAGTACACTCCTCCTATCCAAGAAGGGACCAAGACTAGGTATTTAGACAATATCCATAAGGAATCCCACCTCTAGTGGGGGCCCATTTACCTGGGGTAGCCCACGAGACTAAGCATACAACTACGTGTCTAAGTAACACAGAAGTGAGTCTAGCAAGAGTTTAAGATGAGCATCTAATGACATTTAGATACAAACGGGCCTATAGGGGTCCATAATAAGGACATTTAACCACCATTCCCCAACAGGCATCTCAACCATGAACTATATGGATACAAGGCCCAAGGCCCTACATTCAAGATAAGAACACAGGTAACCACATACAAACATTCCTCATAATAGGCCATAAAAAGATACAATACTACTTTTAACAACATGGGCCCCAAGAGAGAAATTAAGGCCCAAGGCTCAATTCCCAATGGCCATAGAATTCATGCATCAAGTTGGACTTGGTGAGCAGCTTGCGTACACAATATACGGCCCAAAAATAAGTTTAAGTTTGGATGATGAAATGGGCCCAACTACATCAGCCCAATAACTAGCAATTTAAGTGGGCAACCAAGGGCCCAATACTATCCTTATCTTAGCCCACAAGTCCATCGAAATGGTGGAAGTTAGCTTAATATATGGTTGGGCCAAGTGGGACGTCCCAACCCACTCTGGGCTCATGGGATGTCCCAAAAATCTGATCTAAGATGGGGTCCTCATGTGATCACTAAAAGTGAACCAAAAATGTATTTATTAAGCCCAAAGATTATAAGAAAACATAAGCATGCAACATGCACACAAGTTCTCAATATGGTGGGTCCCATGTCCAATAAAGTTTCAACCATAACAATATACATTTAAGGCCCCTTAATAAACGTTCGGCCTACTCTGCTTCCTGGGCTAGCGAAAGCCCAGAAATTAGTCAAATAAGTGGGAATGATCTCATGAAGGCCAACTATACTCACTGGGGGACCCCACCAGATGGAGAGTATGTATACATCAAGAAAAGATCAAGTGGGCCTGCTATTAGATTGTGAATCCAATAGCAACCCAAGGCAGAGAGTGCCTCCGTGATCGGGCGATCCAAGGCTTGGACGGCCTGAACCACATGCATTAAGGTAGGTTCCATATACATACACATTGAGCCTTAAACAAATGGCCTAGGGTCTATGGTGGGCCTTTAACCATCCATAGAGAAACCTATGGGCCTACCTTAGGATCACCCAGGAGGACATCCAACCTCAACTGATTTCCAAGAGGTAGCCCGCCACTACTCGAGCATGAACTAAGGCCCAAGGCCTAAGGCAAATCCATGGCCTAGTGGGCTTATACTCAAAGCCCAACACTTAGGTAGCATGGTGGGCCATTAAGGAAGGTTTGGGCCCAACCATAGAGGTCATAAATCCATATATTGTGGTGGGTTTCATGGGCAGCCAAGATAATTCATTTACATGGGCAAGTTTCACATTTAACACAAGGGAGTTGGGCCTCACTTTTGGCCCAAGTACATGGTCAGTTTAGTGGGCAGCCAAGGTCCCAACCTCTTGTGTATTATTGCCCCTAAGCCCATCACAATAGATAGGAGACTATAGGCCCAAGATCAATGGGCCTATCCAAAAGAACTAAGTCCACAAGGCCTACTTGCTAACACAAACATGCATATAATATATCACATAATGGGCCCAAAAGAAATGGCCCAAACAAAAGTCATCCAATTCATACATTATGGTGGACTTGAAGGCAGCCCGTAAACCTAAGAATACACATGGGCAAGGCCTATACTGACAGTGTGGGCCTTGCCACACCAACAAAGATTTAGCAAAGTCCTCCACAATATACATTTATGTGGGCCTTGCAAGTCAGCCCACAATTAAGCACTTCATGAGGGCATCAAGGCTAATAAACGCACATGATCAGCTTGTAGACGACCCATTGGGCCCATGAATCAATAAGGTCAGCCCTTGCACAATCTTGGGCTCAAGGGATAGGTTTCCAGCGCATAGGGCCTATAAAACTATTAAAAATTCTGGTTAAGGCTAACCCACAACCACCACAAAGGTGGGCCTCAAGAGGGCACTCATTAAGCCCAAAATGTCTAACGAAGGAGGGCAAAGAGTGTGTGCAACACTCCTTCAAATCTGGTGGGCCGCCACGGCTCCAAAAGATCAACTATGCACAAATTTGGGCCCCTTGCTGGAATTCCAGCCCACCCACTTCCTGGGCCTGCTGGAGTTCAGAAATTTATTTAATTTAAATGGGTTACTGACCCATGGTGACCCACACATATCATAGTGGGTCCCACCAGATAAGAAGGGGGATATACAACACTTACTTCAAGTGGGTCATGCCGTTAGAATGCAGGCCCAGTAGCCCAAGGTAGGGGCATGCCATGGTGGTTAGTCATTTGGGCCTGGGTATTTGGCCCAAAACTGACCCAACTTACAGGCCATACCACGGTCAGTCTAGGGGCCTGATGACCCTAAAAATTTGCAGGATTGTCCTTCCATAGGTGGACCACAACTCCAAAAAAGTTTAGAATTTTTGGACATCTAGAAATAATTTAATTAATTTGAATAAAACAAGCTGTCCAGAAAATCGGACTGGCCTGGACGTCCCAACGTGGTGGGCCAGTCCGGGCCTTGCCACGGTATGCACAGGGGTCTATTAGACCTGAAATTTAATAGGTAAGTTCTACCACGAGTTTACTACCTCCCTGTAAATTTTCATAATTTTTGAATACTCAGAAGTATTTTAATTAATTTAAAGAATACAATCTGTACAGGGTAAAATACTGCTGGAATATAACTGTCCTAAATTTGGGCCATCAAATGGGTGGGTTCTGGGCCTCCAAATTCTTGAAATTTAGACCTAATGTCCCTCATTAAGCCCACAACAAGGTGGGACCAAGAAATATGGCCCACCTTCTGAGAAAATATTTTATTATTATTATTATTTATTTTTATGGAACTATGCTGCTGAACTGCATAGCAGAAATTTCTGGCAGCCCACTATATTAGCCCACCCGTTTGGATGCCCACATGGGGTCCATTGACCCTAAAATTTTGCAGGTAGGGCCTACCATCGGTGGGACACCTCTCTACAAAATTTTAGAATTTTTGGGATATTAAAAGTATTTTATTTAACTCCTACAATTTATGGACAGCAAGGTATTTCTGAAACAATGTTGCTGCTGAAACAATGCTGCTGCCCCTGATTTATGCACCCCATTAGAGTGGGCCCAGGTCTGCCAAATTTTAAGAAAATGTAGGACCAACATCCCTACACAAGTATACAATAAGGTGGGGTCCACAAAGGTGGCCCACCATTTCAGAAACAAACTGATATTTATGTTTGTACAGCAAACAGTTGCTAGACAGTCCAAAAAAATCTGGACTGTCCACCCTCCTTTGCCCACTCTTTTGGGTGATCAAACAGGGACGGATGAGGGTGAAATTTGGGGAACATTTAGGTGAGATCCCCACCTTTAAGAGGTATATATCAAATGGGACCAAACACCCCACCAATCATCTCCAAAACTGAGCTTAAGACAGCTCAAAAATCTGTCCAGATGGCTTTTGGACAGCAACATAATACTGAATTAAAATAATTATAATCACTATAAAAAGAGGAAATCAATCCATGGAAATTGTGGTATGGACCACCCCAGTGGGCCCAACAAACATCCAGACCATACCCCCTCCATGAAACCCATTGCATGTGCCCAAAATGGAGCAAATAGAGTGCCAATGTCCAAGGAATGGACAGCCATGGGCGTCCACTTTGCTTGGACGGTCTGGATATTCCGGGGCCACTAAGTGGGCCACACACATCAGAAAATTAAGAATAGAATAATGGAAAATAAAAATAATCCAGCTACAAGAGAGGAAAATGACATGCATTAAAATAAAATGCCTTGATGGGGTCCATGGAGAATGGCCCCATCCATGGATCATGCATGCAAGGAAAAAGGGCCATTGGCCTCAACCATGGAGACATGAGGGACCTCCATCACCACTTGATGGGTCCCACAAGCTCCTAAGAAAGAAATGAAGAAGGATCTAAGAGCACCCACCTAGATCAACCTTGAAACTTACATCACCATCATCTAGAGGCTCCAAGCAACATGGATCAATGGCTAAGATCAAGTGAGAAGGGGTAGATGAGGAGGTATTTTAGGGAGAAGGGGCTGGAGAAAATGGAGGAATTGCTGGCCATGGAGAGAATGAGAAGGAGGGAGAGAGATAAGGAGATAGAGAGAGAGAGAGAGAGAGAGAAATCATAATTACCTATGGGAGGAGAAAACAAGGTTATAGGGTAGAGTAGGCTTTTGGGTGGTGTGTGTGGGGTAGGTAGTGTCTATTCCATAGAATATGTGTAGTGTGTGTGGTGTGCATGGGAAATTGTGCCAAGAGGATTGGGGTCCACATGCATTTGTACAAAAAGTGGGCCACATGATGAAATGCTCATAACTTGAGATGTACACGTCGGATTAATGCATGGGACGCGGCGTTAGAATCGCGGCGCCGATACGGACAAGATGTCATGGGTCTTGGGTCAATCCGAGTTGGGTCTATGTGACCAAACTTAAGGATGACCACAACATAATCCAAGGGTCGCGAGTCACCGGGATTCGACTGGTAGGACCGCTGGACCAAAATGAACGAAATGCACACTTATGCACACACATGCACACATGAGAACTCAGGTCGGGTCTCACAATCCTCCCCACCAACAAAGAAATTTCGTCCTCGAAATTGACAAAACTGAGACAACGAAATGTATTACATCATCATATATATCAATCATCAATCAAGAAAAGGCAACACAAGCAATACGTGCAATCAATCATCGAACAAATGGGGATAACGCTCCCTAATCTCGGCAAACCTACGATGAAATCCATCAATACACTCTCCTACTTCCACTTTGGGACACTCAACGGCTACAAGGGACTAGGGGGGTCTAAGAGGATCGGCCTTGACACGCTAGCAAGCGTCACACTCGGCCACAAAACTTGCAATTTGGCCTATCATCCCTAACCAGGAACACTGCCTAGACAACAAAACAAGCTCAATACTGGCAACACAAAACTATTTAGCCAGTAAGACATCTCACCAACCAAAACAGAACATGATAATATCATCGGCTTAACACAGGGATCTTCCCAAAAAGTGTCGAGACTGACAATCTCTTACGGCAGACCCTAATGGCAGTCTGAGTGAACAAAACCCTTGGATACAAAAAGGGTACGATGCACCAAAACACAAGACTTACTTACAGAGACAAGGAGAATACCCATAACAACTCTTCTAATAATTAAGGGTCCTGCTGGGGTCGCGCAAAATCAAGCCTGAGGTGGCTGGGGAGGTGTCTATCTCTTCTCCATCTGTGATCTCTGCTGCTACTGCAGTAGCTGCGAAGGTCCATCCTGCTGATGGGGACACTCGCGCCTACGGTGTCCCGTCTGCCCACATCCATAGCAAATGCCAGTAAACGGCCTAGAAGAAGAAGCTGTTGTATGTGATGCTGATGCTCTGGCGGCTCGATAGGTTACGCACCTCTGCCGTTGTCGACGCTGTCGTGAGCTACCGGAGGGGGCCTGTCTCTTCCGGCCTCTCCTCTGATCACGATTCCTCTGCAAACCGGTCCACTCGGACTCACCCTGAAGTAGAAATATCGCCAACGGAGTATGCTGCAGAGTCGAATCTCGCAAAAGGGGACTCGCACACTCCTGTTCTGCCCGTCCGGGGGCCTCAGGAATAGGCTGATGGGTCTAAAGTACATCAGTGACAACCTGCATCAACTGCTGGAGACGCTCAGCTCCTACAGGAATCGTCAGATAAGCAGGGGTAGCACTGGCCTCTGACGAAGGCACATGTATGGCGGGAGCCTCAGGAATAGGTACGATAGGCTCCATAAGGGAAATAGGAATCTCAGAAGGTGGAGAGAAAGTCACTCGGATCGCTGGAGCGGAATGAGAACCATGTCCATGGGCACCACGGCCACAGGCGTCACAATCATGGGCACCTTGACTAGACGGCATGGTCTACAGAAAGAACAAAGGTGAAGAACACCTAGGAATTAGAATCCTTGAAGGCACAAACGAAACGAGGGAAACGCACCCGGGACACTACTTGTCCTAAGCTCGCAGCAGATATGTGATACTATCCCAAGTTATTCCAAAATTACTTGCTATGCTCTGATACCAACTCCTGTCACGCCCCAGACTCAGAAACCGGACTCACAAGGAACCCGATGGCCGGTTACGGCGCGCAACAGACCTCCGTAGTACCCCATTCTCGGCTCCCGAGGCGGAGTTAGATCTGGGATCCTACAAGGAGGATTTTCATAATAGTATAATCATTACCAATACGAGCATACCCAAGATCACAGCAAGTACATCTGGAAGTAACAAAGGATACATATCACAAAATTCACTAAGAATTTGAACTTTTACAAGCTTACATCAGGTCCGAAAGGACATACATAAGATAATTGGAAAAGAGAGAAAAGAGTCAGCAACACTGGAGTCCTCAAGCTCAACTCTACTCCACGCTCTGCTGCTACGACGCCTGCCTAGGATCTCCTGCACGCATCAATCGTGCATAAGCTTATAGAAAGCTTAGAGGGTGGTGAAAGTGGGTGATAATAGTGCTCAGAAGAAGATAGAGAATGCAGAAGGGAGTCATGATCAATACCAATACCACTAGCCTTACCAAGGCTATCATGAATGTAAGAAACTATACCAAGGCAGTACGATCATGAAGGAAGCCATACCAAGGCTATATAATGCAATGAGTACTGTAATGCAATGAGTACTGTAATGCCATGAGTACTGTAATGCGATGAGTATTGTAATGCAATATGTACTGGGCACCATGCCAAGGCGATGCAATATGAGGCTTACACAGCCGATGCAAATGCAATGCGAAGTAATGCCAGTGCGCATATCCAATCCACATATCAAGTACATTTCCATCATAAGGAAATCACCGGGGTCCATTACACTGCTGGATGACTGCCGCTCTACAGACCCCGCACAGTCAAACGAGCGTAAGAGACCTCACTACCCCTGCTGCGGACAACCAATCACCAAAGAAGGCCTGAAAGTAGCGGACCCATTCACGAGCTGGTCAGACTCAGCCTAGCAATGCCCCCTTACGTCAGGCGAGTAAGGCCACACCCCTATCCAACCGACTACACGACAGTGGGAGTCGCGGCCTAACGGTATAAGGCCCTCATGCGCTCATATATACCACCCGGTCACACCGTTGGAGCAGATCCTGGTACCATGGAAGTTTTGGAAATTTCACCCATGGGCATCCTATGCACCCGGTATGCTCAAGTAACATTTTCGGTGTCCAAACATGGTCATCCACGATGTATCTGTGGAGGCTACGACCCTGATGAAGCAAGGGCAATAATGCTCATATGCTATGTAATGTCAGATGCATGAATCACACAATCAACCATGCATCAATCCCAAGCATCCAACGTGCTCAAGAGGGAATACTACGTCCCTCGGGAATGCAACATGCAATGCCCAATGGCACAATCATAACCACACACATAATGTCATCCAAGCATACAATGATGCACATGGGTCATGAAGATGGGTATAGATGCATTATGCGGCGATATATAAAGTAGTACACTCCTCCTATCCAAGAAGGGACCAAGACTAGGTATTTAGACAATATCCATAAGGAATCCCACCTCTAGTGGGGCCCATTTACAGGGTAGCCCACGAGACTAAGCATACAACTACGTGTCTAAGTAACACGGAAGTGAGTCTAGCAAGAGTTTAAGATGAGCATCTAATGACATTTAGATACAAACGGGCCTATAGGGGTCCATAATAAGGACATTTAACCACCATTCCCCAACAGGCATCTCAACCATGAACTATATGGATACAAGGCCCAAGGCCCTACATTCAAGATAAGAACACAGGTAACCACATACAAACATTCCTCATAATAGGCCATAAAAAGATACAATACTACTTTTAACAACATGGGCCCCAAGAGAGAAATTAAGGCCCAAGGCTCAATTCCCAATGGCCATAGAATTCATGCATCAAGTTGGACTTGGTGAGCAGCTTGCGTACACAATATACGGCCCAAAAATAAGTTTAAGTTTGGATGATGAAATGGGCCCAACTACATCAGCCCAATAACTAGCAATTTAAGTGGGCAACCAAGGGCCCAATACTATCCTTATCTTAGCCCACAAGTCCATCGAAATGGTGAAAGTTAGCTTAATATATGGTTGGGCCAAGCTGGGACGTCCTACCCCACTCTGGGCTCATGGGATGTCCCAAAAATCTGATCTAAGATGGGGTCCTCATGTGATCACTAAAAGTGAACCAAAAATGTATTTATTAAGCCCAAAGATTATAAGAAAACATAAGCATGCAACATGCACACAAGTTCTCAATATGGTGGGTCCCATGTCCAATAAAGTTTCAACCATAACAATATACATTTAAGGCCCCTTAATAAACGTTCGGCCTACTCTGCTTCCTGGGCTAGCGAAAGCCCAGAAATTAGTCAAATAAGTGGGAATGATCTCATGAAGGCCAACTATACTCACTGGGGGACCCCACCAGATGGAGAGTATGTATACATCAAGAAAAGATCAAGTGGGCCTGCTATTAGATTGTGAATCCAGTAGCAACCCAAGGCAGAGAGTGCCTCCATGATCGGGCGATCCAAGGCTTGGACGGCCTGGACCACATGCATTAAGGTAGGTTCCATATACATACACATTGAGCCTTAAACAAATGGCCTAGGGTCTATGGTGGGCCTTTAACCATCCATAGAGAAACCTATGGGCCTACCTTAGGATCACCCAGGAGGACATCCAACCTCAACTGATTTCCAAGAGGTAGCCCGCCACTACTCGAGCATGAACTAAGGCCCAAGGCCTAAGGCAAATCCATGGCCTAGTGGGCTTATACTCAAAGCCCAACACTTAGGTAGCATGGTGGGCCATTAAGGAAAGTTTGGGCCCAACCATAGAGGTCATAAATCCATATATTGTGGTGGGTTTCATGGGCAGCCCAGTAATTCATTTACATGGGCAAGTTTCACATTTAACACAAGGGAGTTGGGCCTCACTTTTGGCCCAAGTACATGGTCAGTTTAGTGGGCAGCCAAGGTCCCAACCTCTTGTGTATTATTGCCCCTAAGCCCATCACAATAGATAGGAGACTATAGGCCCAAGATCAATGGGCCTATCCAAAAGAACTAAGTCCACAAGGCCTACTTGCTAACACAAACATGCATATAATATATCACATAATGGGCCCAAAAGAAATGGCCCAAACAAAAGTCATCCAATTCATACATTATGGTGGACTTGAAGGCAGCCCGTAAACCTAAGAATACACATGGGCAAGGCCTATACTGACAGTGTGGGCCTTGCCACACCAGCCCAAAGATTTAGCAAAGTCCTCCACAATATACATTTATGTGGGCCTTGCAAGTCAGCCCACAATTAAGCACTTCATGAGGGCATCAAGGCTAATAAACGCACATGATCAGCTTGTAGACGACCCATTGGGCCCATGAATCAATAAGGTCAGCCCTTGCACAATCTTGGGCTCAAGGGATAGGTTTCCAGCGCATAGGGCCTATAAAACTATTAAAAATTCTGGTTAAGGCTAACCCACAACCACCACAAAGGTGGGCCTCAAGAGGGCACTCATTAAGCCCAAAATGTCTAACGAAGGAGGGCAAAGAGTGTGTGCAACACTCCTTCAAATCTGGTGGGCCGCCACGGCTCCAAAAGATCAACTATGCACAAATTTGGGCCCCTTGCTGGAATTCCAGCCCACCCACTTCCGGGCCTGCTGGAGTTCAGAAATTTATTTAATTTAAATGGGTTACTGACCCATGGTGACCCACACATATCATAGTGGGTCCCACCAGATAAGAAGGGGGATATACAACACTTACTTCAAGTGGGTCATGCCGTTAGAATGCAGGCCCAGTAGCCCAAGGTAGGGGCATGCCATGGTGGTTAGTCATTTGGGCCTGGGTATTTGGCCCAAAACTGACCCAACTTACAGGCCATACCACGGTCAGTCTAGGGGCCTGATGACCCTAAAAATTTGCAGGATTGTCCTTCCATAGGTGGACCACAACTCCACAAAAGTTTAGAATTTTTGGACATCTAGAAATAATTTAATTAATTTGAATAAAACAAGCTGTCCAGAAAATCGGACTGGCCTGGACGTCCCAACGTGGTGGGCCAGTCCGGGCCTTGCCACGGTATGCACAGGGGTCTATTAGACCTGAAATTTAATAGGTAAGTTCTACCACGAGTTTACTACCTCCCTGTAAATTTTCATAATTTTTGAATACTCAGAAGTATTTTAATTAATTTAAAGAATACAATCTGTATAGGGTGAAATACTGCTGGAATATAACTGTCCTAAATTTGGGCCATCAAATGGGTGGGTTCTGGGCCTCCAAATTCTTGAAATTTAGACCTAATGTCCCTCATTAAGCCCACAACAAGGTGGGACCAAGAAATATGGCCCACCTTCTGAGAAAATATTTTTTTATTATTATTATTTATTTTTATGGAACTATGCTGCTGAACTGCATAGCAGAAATTTCTGGCAGCCCACTATATTAGCCCACCCGTTTGGATGCCCACATGGGGTCCATTGGCCCTAAAATTTTGCAGGTAGGGCCTACCATCGGTGGGACACCTCTCTACAAAATTTTAGAATTTTTGGGATATTAAAAGTATTTTATTTAACTCCTACAATTTATGGACAGCAAGGTATTTCTGAAACAATGTTGCTGCTGAAACAATGCTGCTGCCCCTGATTTATGCACCCCATTAGAGTGGGCCCAGGTCTGCCAAATTTTAAGAAAATGTAGGACCAACATCCCTACACAAGTATACAATAAGGTGGGGTCCACAAAGGTGGCCCACCATTTCAGAAACAAACTGATATTTATGTTTGTACAGCAAACAGTTGCTAGACAGTCCAAAAAAATCTGGACTGTCCACCCTCCTTTGCCCACTCTTTTGGGTGATCAAACAGGGACGGATGAGGGTGAAATTTGGGGAACATTTAGGTGAGATCCCCACCTTTAAGAGGTATATATCAAATGGGACCAAACACCCCACCAATCATCTCCAAAACTGAGCTTAAGACAGCTCAAAAATCTGTCCAGATGGCTTTTGGACAGCAACATAATACTGAATTAAAATAATTATAATCACTATAAAAAGAGGAAATCAATCCATGGAAATTGTGGTATGGACCACCCCAGTGGGCCCAACAAACATCCAGACCATACCCCCTCCATGAAACCCATTGCATGTGCCCAAAATGGAGCAAATAGAGTGCCAATGTCCAAGGAATGGACAGCCATGGGCGTCCACTTTGCTTGGACGGTCTGGATATTCCGGGGCCACTAAGTGGGCCACACACATCAGGAAATCAAGAATAGAATAATGAAAAATAAAAATAATCCAGCCACAAGAGAGGAAAATGACATGCATTAAAATAAAATGCCTTGATGGGGTCTATGGAGAATGGCCCCATCCATGGATCATGCATGCAAGGAAAAAGGGCCATTGGCCTCAACCATGGAGACATGAGGGACCTCCATCACCACTTGATAGGTCCCACAAGCTCCTAAGAAAGAAATGAAGAAGGATCTAAGAGCACCCACCTAGATCAACCTTGAAACTTACATCACCATCATCTAGAGGCTCCAAGCAACATGGATCAATGGCTAAGATCAAGTGAGAAGGGGTAGATGAGGAGGTATTTTAGGGAGAAGGGGGTGGAGAAAATGGAGGAATTACTGGCCACGGAGAGAATGAGAAGGAGGGAGAGAGATAAGGAGATAGAGAGAGAGAGAGAGAGAAATCATAATTACCTATGGGAGGAGAAAACAAGGTTATAGGGTAGAGTAGGCTTTTGGGTGGTGTGTGTGGGGTAGGTAGTGTCTATTCTATAGAATATGTGTAGTGTGTGTGGTGTGCATGGGAAATTGTGCCAAGAGGATTGGGGTCCACATGCATTTGTATAAAAAGTGGGCCACATGATGAAATGCTCATAACTTGAGATGTACACGTCGGATTAATGCATGGGACACGGCGTTAGAATCGCGGCGCCGATACGGACAAGATGTCATGGGTCTTGGGTCAATCCGAGTCGGGTCTATGTGACCAAACTTAAGGATGACCACAACATAATCCAAGGGTCGCGAGTCACCGGGATTCGACCGGTAGGACCGCGGGACCAAAATGAACGAAATGCACACTTATGCACACACATGCACACATGAGAACTCAGGTCGGGTCTCACAATGAGTCCTCTCCACTTCAAAAGAACTCGTCCTTGTGTTCTCGTCTTGCTTCAATTCTTGATGCCTGGTCATTTATGCCATGTAACAATACTCGGATTAGGAGTTGTGATCACTTTACGATCCACTTTCTTTTGGTCCAACCATGCTACGAATGTATATGTGCCACATACTATATCATAATGTCTATATAGTTCATGCCAAGAGAATGTCACACGTTTCCTCAATACCATGCATGAAGGCTCCCATGTACAAAGATTTGAGCTTTTCCACCAACCAAGCTACATGTCTAGATCTTCTAAACTAAAAATCACACCATTTCAGACAACACGTGGGTTACAACATATAAAATAAATGAACAACCAAAAACTGGTTTTTAACCATGGATGATTCTTTTAACCTTTTAACCTTTAAATAATAGCAAGGTTAAAACATTTCAATTTTTTAAAAAATGATAATCTAACACCTAAATCCCAACTAACCTCTTGCAATACCTCATAATTTCATAATGTATTTAAGAAGCGAACATATTGGTAGATGTAAGGGGTGGCAAATGAACTGGATTGGGCCAAGCTAAGCCCAACATCTGCCAAACACAGTCCAAGGCCCAAGCCCATCCCTACTTTGCATGGGCCTCGCATAACAGGCCCAAGCATGAGCTTAAATTTTTTTAAGGCTGAGCCTGCAGGTGCAACCTAACCTGGCCAATACAAAATTTGATAAAATTCATATTTCCCAAGTAAATGTTCCTAATCTAATCCGTGGATCAAGCGGGCCACACATGCACTAAGAAATATGCGCCTAAAGGAATGAAATCAACGGTCTATATTCATGATACATGGATTCCATAATCAATGGTTAGAATGGCATAATTGTAGCTTATAAGACACGTAGATACGAGGTCAGGTTGGGCCGGGCCTGGTTGGGCTAAAATAAATTGGGCCCGTCACTGATAGGAATTGATCGTGCCACACATACCAAGCCCAGCTCACAGGCCGAGCTAATATCTAACAGGCCCAGTCCGGAGCCAAGCCCGGCGGTTTGTCCCGCGGTTTTCCACCAAGGTTGGTGGATCTCTGACCTGGGGCGTACTGTGATATATTTGTCTTATATCCATGCCATCCATCCGTTTTTCCAGATCATTTTAGGGTACCCGCCAAAAAATGCAGCAGATCTAAATTTAAGGTGGACCATACCACAAGAAAAGGTGTTGATTGACCATTGAAAACTTATCGTGACTACAAAAGTTTTGAATCAAGCTGATATTTGTGTGGTCCCTTCATCCAGGTGTTTGTGACTTTATCGACAGGTTGGATGGAAAATAAAATTTTCGGTGGCCTCCAAGAAGTTTTTAATTGTGGGTGTTCAATTGCCACTGTTTTCTTTGGTGTGGTCCACCTGAGATTTGGAACTGCTACATTCATGCCCTAAAATGAGTTGTTAAACGGATGGACGGCCTGGACATAAGACAAATACATCATGGTGGGCCCCAATAGTAAGGGATCCACAGCAGCCACGAACCCTTAGTCGATGCATATGTTGCTCGGAGCATTTATTATTATTATTATTATTTGTTAGCTTGTTAGTACACCCACTATGATGTAGAGTGGGTCGCGGACAGTTTCATAGCCAAGATGGATCAGAAAAGGCCTAGTCGACGACAGAAGTGATCTGGACCATCGGACCTTAGGTCGGGCGTATCTCGCAATCCGGAATGAGTTAGCTGACGTAAAATATATGATTTTGGGGTAGAACGAGCTACTTTAGCCAACGAACCCTGCTACACCGGGTTGCGACGCCCGGAATTGCGAAAAAACCCTGGATCGACGGTCGTTTCCCTGTTTTAATTTCGTTTTTACTATAAATTGTAAGTTTTAGTTTGATTATAACTCTTCATCCGTTGGGCTTTAGGAGTTGCGCCCAACGTGAAAAGAGCTTAGAATAATTAGGAGAACGGCTTGGTGAAGCCAAATAGGACACTTACTATTTTTGGCCGAAAATCTTGCGCACTAGTAGACATCACGACCGTCTATAAATAGTAAGTTTACTATTTATAGTAAGTCGCAATTTCTGGGAGTTTTAGTTGTAGTTTGATTCTGATTTCTTTCCCATTGCTTGGTACCCCTATTTAAAGGGTTGTGAACTCATTTTTATTCATTCATTAATCAATTTCGAATTTATTAGAATTTAATTCTATTTTCTGCTTTCTTTCCTCGTGGATTCGAGAAGTCTCTGTGAGGAGTCCAAAGCAGTTCCATGGATTCGGAATAGTTATCCTCTTGAGGAAGACGGTGCTCGACCTCACGTCCTCCCCTGCGTCACACTATCAGTTCACACATCACTATTACTCGGAGCTTTGATAGGCAACATGTAGTGCTGTACAATGAGCCGAGTTGAGTCAAGGTGGGCCAAGCTTGGCTTGACTCGTCCATGCTCTCATCGAGTATGAGCTCGAGCGTAAGCTCCGCCTCAAGCTTATCATTGAAGCTTGGTTTGTTTACTAAACTTTTCGAGTCAATCTTGAGGCAAGCTAGCAGATCGAGTCAAGATGAGCTTACCTCGAGTCGAGTCAAGCCTGCTCCCAACCCGACCAAACCCAACACCGAACCTGCACCTGACTCAACCCAGTAACCCGACCTAAACCACACCCGATTCAATCTGACCACCCGAACCAACCTAGCCACCTGACCCAACCCGCATTCGACTCAACTCTCAAATCAAATATTCAATTAATAATATATAATATTAAATAAAGCAATCGAGGTACCTTGTTGTTAGTGGTGAGAGAGAGAGAGAAGAGAAGAGAGAGAGAGAGAGAGAGAGAGAGAGAGAGAGAGAGAGTGGCCGATTGCAAGCTGTATGAATAAGACGAGTTGGGTAGATCTTGAGTCGGGCTTGGGCGAGTGACACACACGTACGTACACACGAGAGAGAGAGAGAGAGAGAGAGAGAGAGAGAGAGAGAGAGAGAGAGAGACTCTGGAGCTCGGGTGAGGTGAGTTGGGTAAGAAAGAGATAGATAGGTAGAATAGGGTTTAAGTTTTAAAATTTTATTTTATATATATATGTATATATATATATATATATATATATATATATATATATATATATATATGTCTGTGTGTGTGTGTGTGTGGGAAAAGGTTCTATACGGTCGAGCTCATGGGAACTCACCATGAGGTTGTGTGGGCCCCACCATGATGTATGTCGAACATCAACACCGTGCATTTGATGAGTCCCCTTTAAATTATGAAATATCCCAAAAATTAGCTGTATACGAAACATAGGTGGGCCATACCATCTAAAATCATGTGAAGACATGCTTAAAACATATAAAAGCACTAGTGGGGCCCACCTGAAATTTGGATGCGTCTGAAACTTGGTCTCACCCCTCATCCAAGTGGGACACACATAATGGATGAGTTGGATCTGTAAACCACATTTCAGTGGGCCCAAAAAATGATTATGAATGTTTTAATGGAGGGTAACCCCTCTCAACTTTTGTACGTGGTGTGGCCCACACAAGTCATGGATTGATTTGATTTTTAAGCCCTAGGCCCACTATGGAATGGTGCATCTGACTAATGGGATAGATGTTCAACATATATGCATCATGGTGGGGCCCACACAGCTCAACCTCATGGGGAGTTCCCATGAGCTCGATGATAAAGAACCTTTTCTATATATATATATATATATATATATATATATATATATATATATAGAGAGAGAGAGAGAGAGAGAGAGAGAGAGAGAGAGAGAGAGAGAGAGAGAGAGAGAGAGAGAGAGTAATGGTCTCCTGCGCATCGTACCGCAGGAGAACTTTTGTGCACCAAATTACCACCGGTCATGCCAACTTAAACAAGTGTGTTGTAAGTGAGCCTCACAATAATGTTTTCCTGTTATCCATTCCGACAATTCAGTCCATAATATCAATTGAACTGTAGGGTACAAAAAATATGGCTGATTTGTGATTTACTAGGCCACAAAATAGAAAACAGTAAGAGAGGAAAAGCCTACCTTTGAATTTTTACAGGGCTCACCATGATGTTTACATGAAATCCATTCCATCCATTAATTGCTTCGTAGAAGTTAATTCATGGAGACCAAACATTAGACCCATACCTAATTTATGTTGATCACACCAAGTGAAGTGATTTTGATAGTAGGTGTTTCTTACACGGTTTCCACTCATGTGGCCCACTAGAATTATAAATGTGGCTGATGTTGGATCAATACCCCTAAATTATCATATTGACCCATTATCGTTGGAGTGAATTTTACATACATATCAAGGTGGGCCCACCTCTACTTGACCCACAATTGGTTGGGACGTTGTCCTAGGTTGTGAATTAGATGTTGTGACCGCCATCAGCCACCTAACAGCTGGTTGGTGCTAGTTGGCCTAACAATGATGTATGTGTTTAATCCAAGCCATCCATCTATTTTTCTAGCTGAATGTATGGTATCTTCCAAAAAAAATGAGTTAGATCCAAATATCAAGTGGACCATGCCACAAGAAAAATTACTGGAAAGCCCACCATTAAAAATTCTTTGGGCCAAAGTAAGCTTTGGGTCAAGCTAATATTTGTGTTTTTCATTCATCTAAGTCTCTATGACCTAATCAGTAGGTTGGATGGCAGATAAACTATACCTAAAATTTTTTAATCATGGGCGTTTAATCCGTTTAATCACCACTATTTTCTTGTGGTGTGGTCCACTTTAAATCTTATGCATTTTTGGGATCATACTATAAATTGAGCTAGAAAAATGGTTAGACAGCTTGGATTAAATACATACATCATCGTTTGGCCCACTAGCACCAACAACTAGCAAGGTTGTTAGTTACTGACCGGTCAGCATGCAATCCACGCATCTGACTCGTTGGCATGCAACCTATGTCTCTGACTCGTCCCAACCACTACTAAGTCGGCTAGGGATTGGCCCACCTTGATTTTTATTTGAATCTGCTCCATTCATAATGTGTGTGACAATAATTTAGTCATGGGTATAAAATATCGGCCACATTTATAATGTTGGTGGGCCACATGAGCAAAAACAGTATATGGGATGCCAACTATCCAAACGGTTTCACTTGATGTGACTGATATGAATCACAAATCTACCTAATTTTTAAGATATATTATTAAATTTCTATCACAGACCTAATGATTGGGGTGGATTTCATGAATGCATCATGGTAGGGCCTAATCTCAGTCCATCCTTTTTACTTATGTTGGTTGGTGCGTAAAATATCTCATGCAGTATAGTGCGCAGGAGACCAGGACTATATATATATGGAAAAGGTACTATGCGCTCGAGCGTAAAGCGGTCGTCCGTGAGGTCGAGCTGGGGTGGGCCCCACCGTGATTCCGTTCGAAGATCCACACCATCCACCAAATGCACCGTCCCATTTTGGGCCTGGACAGCCTAAAATCGTCCATCCACCGTGATCAGGTAGGCCATACTTTCTGAAAACATAAGTATACAAGCAAAAACATGTAAAAGCACTTGGTGGGCCCCACCTGAGATGTAGATACCACCTGAAAAGTGGTTTAAAATTACATTCAAGTGGGACACACATGATGGACGGTTTTGATCATAAAGAAACCTCTCGAAAGGCCCCTACAACTGGTTTTGAATGTTTCAATGGTGCACGACCCCTCTCCACTTCTGTACGTGGTGTGGCCCATAAAAGTCACGGATTGAGGTGATTTTCAGCCATGTGGGCCCCACCTGGGATGGTGCATCTGCCTGAGGGGGTAGATTTTCGAACGGCATCACGGTGGGCCCCACACCAACTCGACCGCATGGATGACCGTATGCGCTCGAGCGCATATATATATATATTTATATATATATATATATATATATATATATATATATATATATATATATATATATATATATATAATTAAAGCTCGTTTTCAAAATAAGTTGGGTCACATAAAGTTTAGCTTCCCCAAATTGCCGCACAAGCCGGGCCGAACGGGCTTTCCGAACTAGCTTGGCTCGAGTAACATCGAGACAATTGGACCACGGCTGATGGTGCCTTGTACACGCTCGTGGGCTCAGCAAAGCTCACCATTACTATATATGCATTGTCATCCACCTAGCCCGAACCTTACCCAGCTGCCTGACCTGATCCGACGGTTACGATGTTATCTACTTTGTGCATGGCGATTGGACCGTTGATTTAGGACGCGGATTTCCCGGAAAAGGCTTTAGCAGGAAGTTCATGCGCTGGGACGCTAGGTGGGGCCCACCGTGATGTTTTTTTGAAATCCACACTGTCCATCCGTTTTGAGAGGTTATTTTAGGACATGCTAGGTAAAATGAGGTGGATCCAAAACTCAATCGTGCCACACGAGAGGAAACAGCTGGGATTCAGTGGCCACCGTTTGAAACGTTCGTATGGCCACAAAGTTTCATATCAGGCTAATATTTTGGCGTTTTCACTTCGTCCCAGTGGGAATGACCTTATAAACGGTTTGGATGACATATAAACATCAAGGAGATCCCAGGAATGTTTCAACGGTAAGAAACTCTTTCCCGGTTTTCCCTCTCGTGCGGCCCACTTGAGTTTTGAATCCACCTAATATTTGGTCACATGTCCTAAAATGATCTGAAAAAATAGATGGACGGCGTGGATATAATGCATACATCATTGTGGGGCCCATAGATCACCAATGAGTAGCGACTCGGTTCTGGCAGGGTCAGTATGCAATCCAGGTCCAAAACACGTGGTTAGAGAGAGAGACTGGGACGCGGATTTCCTGCGCAAGGATTCTGGGTGGGGCCCACTGCGATGTTTTTGAGAAATACACTCCGTTCATCCGTTTGAGGAGATCATTTTAGGACACGTGACTAAATATTAGCTGGATCCAAAACTCAAGTGAGCCACAAGAGAGGAAACAATGGGGATTCGTTGAGCACCGTTGAAACATTCTTATGGCTATGAAAGTTTTGTATCAGGATATTTTTTCGGTTCTTTCACTTTATCCTATTGAGTTTGACCTTATAAACGGTTTGGATGGCCCATAAACATCAGAATGGTGCGCAGGAAGGTTTCAACGGTACAAATTTCTTTCCCCAATTTTCCCTCTTGTGTGACTCAATTGAGTTGTGGATCCAACTCATTTTTTATTAGACGTCTAAAATGAGCTATTAAAACGTATGGACGGGGTGGATTAATCAAAAACATCTCGGTGGGCCCCACCCAGCATCCTTGCGCAGGAAGTTCCTGCGAAAGGCTTTCGCAGGAAATCCGCGTCTGCCAGCTGCTCTCCACTCACAGGTCTACACGTGGCATTGACAGTGTTCCACAATTGTGGGACATCTTATCCATACATAAGATGGCCCACATCCATGGTTACGCGGCCAAAATTTCTTCAACTACCCTGTGGTGAAGTAATCAACGGTCAAGAAAATCTGGCCAACGATCCAAAATCAGGGTCCAACTTCATCCGATGAGTGGACTGAGCTGATGTTATCCACACCGTAGAGTCCATTTATTCACAATCAGATGCATCATCTGATTGTGAATATATATATATATATATATATATATATATATATATATATATATATATAAAAGAAAAAAAAAAAAAAAGATGCATCATCTGAATATTTGGAGGGTACTAGTGCTGCGTGTAGACAAAAGAACAGATGCGAGAGAGCGATTCGCGTGGATCTTTCAGGATCCGGCCCTTCATTAGGTAGGATCCATACGGATGGTTCGCTGACAAAGAAATCAAGCAGGTAAAATCATCAAGTGGGCCACAAGTTACCAGAAAAAGAACCGTTAGATGAAGGAACCGAAATTTGATATGGTCGTCTCTCGACAACAGGGAGGGCAGCAGGGTGGTTTTGATTTGGGACCGTCCATCTTGTTGCTTATACCATGGATGGTAAAAGGTTCAAAATAAACATAGATAAGCTCATCCTGCTTATTTGATCAGTGGTCTTCAAATCAACGGTGGAAAATGAATGTGGTTAACAGTCAAAGTAGCAACCAATGCATTGTGTTAAAGGTGTGATTTTTGAAATGTAAGCCTTCCATGATGGGCCACTGGATTTGATCACTCTAGTTGATCAAGCACAAGTGTGGCCCACCCGACAAGTTGTTCTTTTTTATTTGTGGAGCAAGGAATTTTCCTGGGGCCCACAGCAAATGAGCTTGCCTGATCCCTTGAACGGCCGCACCGTTTCTGCCATGGGAATTCAATTCCCTTTACCAACTAGCCCAAAAAGCTCTGCGGGATCCACCTTTGTGTGTGTGACAAATCCACTCCTTCCATCGTTTTCACCACCTCATGTTAGTACATAATCTCAAAAATCAGGCCAGTACAAAATATAAGTGGGACACACCACTGGAGAAAATGAGGACGGGACTCTCACCATTGAAATCTTCCTGAGGACCATTGTGATTTTTATATGCCATAAAATCCCTTAAGAAGGTGAGTCCCACTGGGATAAAGGAAAAACCAAGTATTGGCCTAACCCAAAACTTTGGTGGGCCCAAGAAGGTTTCAACGGTGGGCATCCCATCCCCAATTTTCCCGGTGGGGTGTCTCACATGAGTTTTGGATCCATCTGATTTTTGGGTTCATGTCCAAACATGAGTAGTTGCAAAAATGACCACAGAATTGATGCCCCACGCATGACAGTGGGCCCAGGAAAGTTTCAACGGTAGGCGTACTCTCTTCAATTTTCCTGGTGGTGTGCCCCACTTAGCCTGGATCCATCTGATTTTTGGGCTAATGAACTGGCTCAAATGGTGTACGGAGGTATGCCCCACACATGACTTTCCTGGGAAATTGGATTGCATGGTACGCTTTTATCTACTGAGTAAAATGTGTTTGGCCCACTGTGACTGTATGTGGTTTATCCACACCGACCATCTGTTTTTCCAGCTCGTTTTAGGGGTTGAGCCCAAAATTGAAGCATATCTAAAGCTTAAGTGAACTACACCACATGGAACAGTGAAAATAAAGATTTCCAGTGTTGAAACCTTCCTAGGGCTCAGTGATGTTTATTTGTCATCTAACCTGTTTATAATATCATGTAGATATGGCCAAAGGGAAAATACAAGTAGCTTGACCCAAAACTTCTATAGCCTCCAAAAAAAATTTCAACTTCAATGCACTCTTTCATGTGGTGTGGTCCACTTGAACTTATATGGTAAAATGACCATAGTTTAGGGAGCAGTGGTAATTGACTATTAAAAACTTTTTGTGGGCCACAAAAGCGGCCGATCATAATGATGTTTGTGTGATCTCTTCATGGACAGGTTGGACGGCAAACGAACATTATGGTGGAATCCATGAAGTTTTTAATGGTGGGGATTCAATTACAATTGTTTCTTTTGATGTGGTCGCATAAGATTTGGGTGAGATTAAATTTTTGGATCATGTTCTAAAATGAGTTGTAAACATAGTTGGACGGTGTGAATTTAAGGCACATACATCACTATCAGCCACCGAAGGTAGGAGTCCCCTTCCCAAGTTTCCCCATCATGTGCCCCACTTAAGCTTTGGATCAGTCCAATGTTTAGGCTCATGTCCTAACATGCGCAGGCTCAAATGATAAATTGGACAAGCCACACACATAAGCCAGATTAGGTGTGGCCTTGCCGTGGGTCCCACTTTCAGGTATGTATTCTATAAATGTATGTATTCTATATATATCTATATCATCCATTCATTTTACTAAATCGTTGTTTAATTTTGCTAGATTGTTTGAAGGCATGAGCCCAAAATGAAGAAAATCAAAATGTCAGTTGGACCATATTATAGGAAACTTTGGTGATTGAATACTCCACTGATAAAAACTTTGTAAGGCTCACCATAATATTTTATTCATGTTTATTTGCCACCCAACCGGCTGATAAGGTTACATGAGCTGAATGAAGGTAAAAACTTTTGTAGCCCGTTAATGGTCAATCACCGCTATCTCTCATGTTATGGTCCGCATGAGAATTTGAATTTCATTTTTGAGTTCATGCCCTAAAATGATCCTGGAAAACAAAAGGACAACATGAATATAGAATACATACATCAAGGTAGACCCCACGACAAGGGCTGTGATGTCTTAGGTGAGGCTAAGCTACACCTAATCCGATCCACACACATGATAGTTGATGTAGAGCGGGTCACAGACACTTTCATGACAAAGATGGACCAGTGAAGGCCTGATAGGAGGCAAATTGACTTGGATGGTCGGGACCTTAAATCAATCATATCTCACAAACTGGCTTGAGTTATTTGATATATTATATATGATTTTGAGGTAGTATAAGCTACTTAAGCCAACCAACCCTGCTATGTCAATTGGGTTGCCCACGCCGGATTTGCAAGATTCTATTAGATCGGCGGTCTAAAGTCCCATTTAATTTTATTTTTACTATAAATAGTAAGTTTTAGTTTGAGCGTAAATTTTGATCGTTTGAGTTGTAGAAATCTTGCCCAACATGAAAAGGGCTTAAAAGTTAGGAGAATAACATAATTGGACCAAATTGGCCTCTTGCTATATTTGGGCGAAAACCATGAAGTCTAGTAAGAATGGAGGCCGTTTATAAGCTATAAATTTACTATTTTTAAGGTGTTTGAGTTGGAGTTTGACTCTAAAATTCAGTCCTAAGTTTGAGCTCATTATTTAAAGGGTTATAATTTTTTATTTTTATTTTTTTTATCGTCAATTAATATATTTCGAATTTATTAAGAATTATTCCTGCTTTTATCTCTTGTGGATTCGAGGAAGCTCTATGAGGAGTCCAAAGAGCTCCATAGACTCAGAGTAATTATTTCGTAAATAAGACGGTGATCGGCCTCATCTTGTCCCTCCCTGCGCTAATAGTGGGCTAGATCTTTTGATTGCCCTAGCCTCGATTGGCATAGCTTTAAAATAAAATAAAATAAATTAAAAAAAAAAAAAAAAGCCTTTTGACATTATGCCTTTTTCTTTTCGATATGCACTAAGTAGCCCCATCTTTTTCTAAATTTTGCCAAATAACTCCTCACCTTTTTTTTTATATATAAAATCATAAAACTACTTTCATCAAAATTAGCAATTAAAGGAGACCGTTGACCATTGACTATTAAATTTAACTACTAACCATATAAAAATGATGCTTTGCTCTTAACTTTAGGGAGATATTTTTTTTTTTTTTTGGTCATTTTAGCCCATACAAAAGTAAAAAAAAAAAAAAGGTTATCCATGATATTTGGATGATTTTGATCCACAATTTAAACAATCTAGATCAAATTCCATTATGGTCCACAGGTTGTCAATTTAGATCATGTGTTCACATGTTTGGGCCCACATAACCAAATGATTTGGGTCTCGCGTAAAATGAATGTCTCACTTACCTTTACTAAGTCATGGACCAAAATCATCATTTTATGTAGTCAATAATCAAATTTAATAATTAAATGTCATTTTTAATAAATGTGGATTACATCCTACTCCCTCCTGAACGCGACCAGCGGGCATGTTCAAACTATATTAGTGGAGAGTGTAGGGTTCACAACAACAATTAATTTCAAACTTTCACGATACTTTCGGATGTCGTTAGACCATGTATAACTTGACCCAACTAAAAGTTAAAATTTTTTTTTAAAAAAAAAAAAAAAAAAAAAAAAAAAAAACCATTCATTCAAGCTCTTTCTCGAAATGGCATAAAGAAAGCACCACCATTTTGATGGTGCTCGATCTCTCTCCCTCCCTCTCATATCTCTCTCTCTCAGAGAGAATTATCACTTGGAGAAACATTGCACTGAATCATCTCTTTTGAATCACCTCTCTCTCTCTCTCTCTCTCTCTCTCTCTCTCTCTCTCTCTCTGTAGCAAATCTCAGGAGGTAATATATAAGGTTTGTGAAATTAATATGGAGGTTTAGGGTTTGTGAAATTTAGGAGTTCAGAACTTCTAAAATTTAAAAGTTCCAGGAATAGCAATCCTATAATTGCTAACTAATTTGAATTACAATTGTCTTTTAAAATATATATATATATATATATATTTTTAAATTCAACCTCTTTAGGTTGGGTTTGGATGATCTCTGCGGTTGGGTTTTTATGATTTGAATTTGGTTTATTGGATTTGAAACTCCAAGGAGCACCATAATCGTTTTCAGAAGGTCGGTTTAAAGGTCAATCCAAGGTGGGTTTGAAGTTCTCTATTTCTCCTTTCTTTAATTTGCATTGTTTAACTGAATATGGATGGTTGAAAATGTTGAAACGTCCAAACCAAATGGACGGTTCAGATGCTACAGTTTTTCATGGCATTTGAACCAGCCACACGTTATGGCTATTTCCACATTTTCATTTTCCACGTGTTGTGGCTGGTGGCTTTCCAAACGTTTGAAACTGATAGAATTAATGTAGTTAATGAAGGCATTTGTGTCTTTTCACATTGGTGAGAAAAGTCTATATAAGGAGTGCTTGTAGTCTGTTTGGATTCAACTCAGTGAGCTTGTAAGCAATATAAAAAATATATAGCAAAAGTTCCTCTTCTCTTCTCACATGTCCAGTGAGTCTAAATCATAGGCTTTGTAAAGCCAAGAATAGTTCTGGCTAGTACAGCCAACAAACTGGTATCAGAGCTGGACGATCCCGTGGGACCGGGTATAGTTTGAAGGTTCAGATCGTGTAATCAAGGTGTTGCCACTGCTCTTCATAAAAAAAAAAAAAAAAAAAAAAAGGGTGTTGTTGATTCGTGGTGTGAAGAAGTGATGGCATCCTCGATCCAGCCGTAAATTCCAAAGTTATCTAAAGATAACTATGAAAACTAGTGCATCCATATGAAAGCACTATTCGGGTCGCAAGATCTATGGGAGATTGTTACCGATGGGTATGTAGAACCCACAACAGAAGAAGAAGCTCTCTGCACCGCTGATCAAAGGGCGGTCCTCAAAGATCAAAGAAAGAAGGACAAGAAGGCTTTATTTCTTGTCTATCAAGGATTGGATGAGTCCACCTTTGAACGGATCGCTGAAGCGACAACATGCAAGCAAGTATGGGAGATTCTTAGCATAATCTTCAAAGCAGTTGATCATGTGAAGAAGGTTCGTTTCCAAACTTTTAGAGCCGAATTCGAAACCTCACACATGAAGGAAGGTGAGACCATTTCTGATTTTTTTTTTCAAGGTTACTTGTTATTGTTAACAACTTGAAAAGAAATTGTGAAAAGATCGAAAATGTACGGGTTGTTGAAAAAGTACTTCGATCCCTTACAACCAAACTTGAACATGTGTTTGTTGCCATAGAAAAATCAAAGGACTTAGAAAATCTGTCCATGCAAGAATTGATGGGCTCGTTGCGAGTACATGAGCAACGAATGCAAAAGAATGCCGGTTCAATGCTTGAACATGCCTTAGAGTCTAAGTTGACTCTAAATGAACAAAAGAATGGTCATACGCAACGAGGGGGCCGTGGCACTAGCAATCGTGCAAGAGGCAGAGGGCGTGGATATTATCCAATCCAATCACAAAATCAACAAAAGACTATCAATTTTTGTGGAAGAGGAAATGGTAGAGGTCGTTCCATGCATGGACGTAGAAATACAAAAAAATATTCAATGTTACAATTGCAACAAGTTCGGCCATTATGCTTCAGACTGTTGGAGCAAACCAGTAGATCAAGATGAGCATTCTAATTATGCAGAAGCATCAAATCATGAAAAAGAAGACTTCACACTTCTTCTTGCACAAGAAGAAGCATGTGATCAACATGATGTATGGTGTCTCGACTCTGGTGCGAGTAACCACATGTGTGGAAAGAAGGAGCTATTCATGGAACTGGCAGAAGATGTTCGTGGCAATGTGAGTCTAGGAGACTCATCAAAAGTTCCTGTGAAAGTTAAAGGAAAAGTTAAAATCTATCAGAAGAATGGTGTGCCGAATTTTATCTCCAATGTGTATTACGTACTAAACATGAAAAGTAACATCCTTAGTATCGACCAACTCCTTGAGAAGGGGTATGTCATACACATGGAAAACTATTCTCTCTCTATAAGAGATGCACACAAGAGACTTGTGGCTCAAGTCCATATGGCGAAGAATCGCATGTTTCCGCTCCATATTAACACAAAGGTTGAGAAGTGCCTCTATGGACTCGTGAGGAATGATTCATGGAGATGACATCTTCGCTTTAGGCATCTCCATTTCAGTAGCCTTAAACTTTTATCCTCATCAAGCATGGTGCATGGCTTGCCGGCTATTGAAGTTCCAGAATATGTGTGTGAGGCGTGCATACTTGGCAAGCAACAAAGGAATTTCTTTCCAAGTGGAGTATCCCGAAGAGTAAGAGAACCATTGTAGTTGGTTCACACTAACATCTGTGGACCATTAGAGCCAATCTTTATTGGAGGTAATAAATACTTTATTACCTTCATTGACAATTTCAGTAGAAAATTGTGGGTATATGTAATAAAAAAAAGTCTGCTGCTTTTACTATTTTTAAAAATTTTAAGGCCCTTGTTGAAAAAGAAAGTGGTCTTAAAATCAAAACCCTTAAATCTGACAGAGGTGGAGAGTACACCTCAAATGCCTTTCAAGAGTATTGTAGGAAACAAGGCATCAAACAGCAACACACTGTAGCCTACACGCCAAAGTAGAATGGCATTGCGGAACGAAAGAACCGCACCATCCTTGACATGATAAGAACCATGCTCAAAGAGAAAGGCACGGCAAAAAGCTTCTGGGCAGAGGCAGTTGCATGGACTGCCTACTTGCTCAATCAGTGTCCAACCAAGAGCGTAAGAAACATGATACCACAGGAAGCATGGAGTGGCTACAAATCGAGTGTGGCGCACCTAAGGATCTTTGGGTGTGTCGTCTACGCTCAAGTTCCAGAAGCAAGAAGAAGGAAGCTTGATGATCGTGGCGAGAAGTGCATCTTCATCGGCTATAGTGAAGTATCGAAGGCGTACAAGCTCTACAACCCACTAACCAATAAAGTGGTGGTGAGTAGAGATGTAGTATTCTGTGAGGAAGAAGCCTGAAAATGGAACGAGGAAGATTCAGCCAAAGAAAATTAAGTCGCGATTGAAGAACATGAAGAAGAGAAGCATGAGAACCAGGAGCAGACACCTGCAACACCCTCTTCCACCAAAACGTCTGCACACAGAAGTCTAATGATACCTTCCATCTCCTTTGGAAGTATTCTATCAAATCAAAATTCAGCCAGCACGTCATCATCCAGTTCTCCTTCACCCTTGGCTCCTATCAAAATAAGAAGCCTCAACAATATATACGCTGAAACTGAGGAAGTAAATTTGTTCTGGTTATATGCAGACCACGAGCTTCTTACATTTAAGGAGGTAGTAGAAGAAGAATGCTGGAGGACGACTATGGAAGATGAGATCCAGGCCATTAAGAAGAACCATAAATGGGATCTAACTTTACTTCCTCAAGGTCAAAGAACTATTAGCGTCAAATGGGTGTACAAGATCAAATGAAATGCCAATGGTGAAATTGATCGCTACAAAGTAAGGCTCGTAGTAAAGGGCTACAAACAAAAATACGGGGTAGATTATGAAGAAGTCTTCGCTCCTGTTGCTCGCCTTGACAGTGTTAGGATGATTATCTCCCTTGCAGCCCATCACAGTTGGATGATCTACCAACTGGATGTGAAATTTGCATTCCTAAATGGAATTCTGGAAGAAGAGGTCTATGTTAACTAGCCTAAAGGTTTTGTTGTTCAAGGGGAGGAACACAAGGTGTATCGACTAAAGAAAGCCCTTTATGGGTTCAAGCAAGCTCCTCATGCCTAGAATGTACGCATCGACAACTATCTTCAAGAAAACGTACGGCTTCGCCCAATGTCCATATGAGCATGCAGTTTACATCAAGAAAAATACTCATGGCGACATCCTCATAGCATGCCTATCATCATGAAAATACTCCGACATCCTATGCATGCCTGATGATGATCTGCTCATTCAGAAACAATCAGGCTATGTTTGAAGAATTCAAGCATGCTATGTTCAATGAATTCGAGATGACTGATAGTGGCCCAATGTCCTTCTTCTTGGGCATCGAAGTAAAACAACAAGTCGATGTTCAATGAATTTCACATCCAGTTGGATGATCTACCAACTGAATGTGAAATTTGCATTCCTAAATGGAATTCTGGAAGAAGAGGTCTATGTTGACTAGCCTAAAGGTTTTGTTGTTCAAGGGGAGGAACACAAGGTGTATCGACTGAAGAAAGCCCTTTATGGGTTCAAGCAAGCTCCTCGTGCCTAGAATGTACACATTGACAACTATCTTCAAGAAAACAGCTTCGCCCAATGTCCATATGAGCATGGAGTTTACATCAAGAAAAATGCTCATGGCGACATCCTCATAGCATGCCTATATGTTGATGATCTGCTGTTCACAGAAAACAGTCAGGTGATGTTTGAAGAATTCAAGCATGCTATGTTCAATGAATTCGAGATGACTGATGGTGGATCGATGTCCTTCTTCTTGGGCATTGAAGTAAAACAACAAGTCGATGGCATTTATATATCACAGAAAAAGTATGCCAAGGAGTTGCTTAAAAAGTTCAAGATGGCAGACTGCAATGCCGTGAACACACTTGTAGTAATGGGCCTGAAGCTGACAAAAGAAGGAAAAGGAAGAAGCGTTGACTTGACTATGTTCAAGAGTCTGATTGGAAGCCTAAGATACCTTACAATCACAAGGTCGGATATCGTCTACAGTATTGGACTTCTAAGCAGGTACATGGAAGCGCCAAAAGAATCACATTGGCTAGCTGTAAAAAGAATCCTCAGGTACGTCAAAGGAACAATGGAATTCGATCTTTTCTATCCTTACGATAATGAAGCAATGCTGTATGGATACTTAGATAGTGATTGGGGAGGTGACCAAGATGAAAGAAAGAGCACCAGTGGCTATGTATTCTATCTTGGATCGACTGCTTTCACATGGAACTCAAAGAAGCAGAGTGTTGTTGCTTTGTCCACATGTGAAGCAGAGTACGTGGCAGTATCATCCACGGTCTGTGAGGCGATTTGGTTGAGAAACCTGCTAAAGGAGCTGAAGCATCTGCAGGAAGAATCCACAGTCATATATGTGGTTAACAAGTTGGCAATCGAGCTAGCCAAAAATCCGGTGTAACATGGAAGGAGCAAGCACATCGATACTCGATACCATTTTCTCAGAGATCAAGTGAAGCAGAAAGTGGTGAAATATGAGTACTGTCATACCACTGAATAGGTCGCGGACATATTCACCAAGGCATTACTGACTGATACATTCAGACGACTAAGATCAATGCTTGGAATGAAGCCTGTTTTGGTTTGAAGGGGAGTGTTGAAATGTCCAATCCAAATGGACGGTTCAGATGCTACAGTTTTTCATGGTATTTGAACCAGCTACACATTATAGCTATTTCCACATTTTCCACGTGTTGTGGCTAGTGGGTTTCCAAACATTTGAAACTGATAGAATTAATTTAGTTAATGAGGGCATTTGTGTCTTTTCACATTGGTAGGAAAAATCTATATAAGGAGTGCTTGTAGTCCGTTTGGAATTAACTCAGTGAGCTTATAAGCAATATAAAAAATATATAGCAAAAGTTCCTCTTCTCTTCTCACGTGTCCAGTGAGTCTAAATCATGGGCTTTGTAAAGCTAAGAATAGTTCTGGCTAGTACAGCCAACAGAAAAACCTTGCATTGTGAATCTTCTTCTTTAATGCTCCTCTCTTTTTTTTTTTTTTTTTTCATTTCGGTATTCTCTCTAAAAAATGATTTTGTAATGGTCGCATTAAAATTTTAATTTCATATCTAGCATGAAAGTCTTGGACATCATGCTGCAGAAGTTTTGAATGAGATAGATCCAATGCTCAGGTAAATCACACGGTGGGGATTGAACTACCACCATTAAAAACTTCTTGTGAACAGCAGAAGTTTTGAATCAAATTTGATATTTGTGTTTTCAATCCCTTCATCCAGACCTATATCACCTAATTAACAGGTAGGATGGTAAATAAACATCATAGTGGCCATTTGAATCAATTAGATATTAGATATTTGTGTTTTAAACGGTGAGTTTCATTATCACCGCTGGATCCCGTGGTACAATTCATTAGTTGAGCATTGGACTTGCTTTATTTTTAGACTCATGCCCTAAAATGATCTGACAAAAAAATAGATGGACGGGATGCGATAAGACCCATACATCACAGTGGGCCACACGTAGCCCCTGCCTCAATCTGCTTCTGTTCTAAGGGCCTGTTTGGCTGGGCGAATCCCATAGGATTAAAAGGAATGGGATGGACTTTAAGGTAATGATGATGGTGTCAGTGGATTGGTTTAAGATCCATGGGATTGCTATATCCCAACACTAAGTTCACTGGGTTTGTTTGGCATGCCCAGCATATCTGGGGATTTTACCTTCCAATTCGTCCAATCAAGGGATGGTGATGCAGGACATGAAAATTAAATATAATATGCGAGATTTCAGGCTTAAGATCACGTTAGTTCAGAAACAATTACACAAATTCCATATCCCACATGAAAGTCCAAACATTCAATTAAGGAGAATCTATGCGGGTCTAGGCCTACACATGATAGGGCTGGATCAATAAAAATTATGAACCAAACGATACTCAAAGATAAGAAATAATCATCCACACATGCATAGTAATCAGTCTCTAATCTAAGGGATTCACCAATTTCAAATCAAGGAACCCTAGGGTAAGAAAAGAGGCATAAAATTAGAGATTTGAGTAATTTAGGGTTAGGTTAAGGAATTTTGGGTGAAAGCGGAGTGAAAGAGAGGAGAGAAACGAACTAGAGAAGTACCGCATGCGTGGATAACAACAATGGTCCAGATGCACATGAGTGTGATCTCGGCTACACGTGTGCAGGGCTCACTATTCAGAAAAAGGTCACCTTGGCCCTGGTCAGCCAGGGATTGACTCCAAAACCCTCAAATCTCAGCTTGATCCAATGTATGGTTTGTGCGTGGTGCTCCGCCGAAGTTTCAACCCTCTTGTAGGGCCAGATTCTGAAATTCTATTGTAAGGAAGAGAATTGCTGCAATAGATGATTGATTCGAAGTGTAGATGATAGGGTGAGATGAGAAGAATGGATGGTAGAAGATGGGTAGTAGAGATGACGATGGATGGGGGCGAATTGGGATAGATGTGGCTTTGCATCACGATAGTTAACCATTCGATGAAGCGAAGGCTTCGCACCCAATTGGGCTTTACAACTCAAAAAGTAGGAAAACACAGAATTTCATTAATCTTCAATGAATGAAAAAAGCTACAAGGGGTGCCTATTTATAAGAAAACTCTATACTCCAAAACTTGCGCCATGTGCGCAACTTATTACTTGGCGATGAAGTAAACTAAAATAAAAATCAAACAAAGAAATCTAAAGTGTTCACAATGTTCTAAATAATAACAATAAGCAAAACCTAAAATATGAAATCAATCCAATGAATGGGCTACAATTATGAAATCCTATGATGAGTTTTTCTTGACTATCGGGCCCATTCTTTTGAACCAAAACTTTGTCTTCTAGCTAGGAGGCCCTCCCTAGATATCGTTATTGAGCCAGATCGATTGTGGGGCCCTCCTTTTGCGTACATATGTGTGTAGGGGGTGGTGTGCGTGTGCGCATGATGTCCCCATCAATTCTCCCTAGCTGCGAAAATTTTGCCACTGGTGAAATAAAACTCTTGAACCGATCCAAGATGTCAGGATGAAGTCTTTGAAGCTCCTCCTCAGTGAGCCACGTGCTGTCTGAAGCTGGGCGTGACTTCCATTTAACCAGATACTTCTGAAACCCACCGTCCGACGTGGATATTATTTGATGGTCCAGAATATCCTCTATTTCTTCTCTAGGTGTGGGAAGGGTGGGTATGTGAGGTAGAGGCTGAGAAAATAGGTCGGGAAGGATATGTATGGGACGTAGTAGTTGGGAAGATGGGTCAGGACATGTAGGTATGGGAGGTAGAGGCTGGCAATATAGGTCGAGACGGGTAGGTATGAGAGGTAGAGTGTCAATCCCATATCCTAGACCGTACCGTTCCTTAGGCTTCCGCGATCCTCCCTATCGAGTTTCGGCAACCCGCAACCTTTAATCGGCATTTCTGTGCAACCCTAAGTCGGGTGTCATAAATCTGAGTCGGCTCGAATCTAAACTTGTACCGTCATGACTGCATCGTCGCCGCGGTTCCAATGTCGTGTTTCGTGTGTCAAAGTGACGCTTAGATTAGAAGTTGTGGCCCGCGCATTATAATGGTTGTAGACCACACATTGTGGGACCTACCTACCCCTATGACACCATTCCCTAGGTGTCAAGTCCTTACACAAGTAATAATGGCTCCTCCTCTTAAGTCAACACCTCTCCTTAGCTAGGCATTTAAGATGGCCTTACATCATTATGACAAGCCATAACTTCTCTCTCTCTCCCTCTCTCTTTCTTCCTCATTCTCTATTTGCAAGAACCATGGATGTCCAACCCATCCCAAAGTTCCAACCATCTTCTACTTTAGATACTCACCAATCCAACTTTTATATCATCATCTCCACCGTTGAGGAAGCTTCGTTAGGGCATTAGAGCATAATGGTAGAAGTTGAAGGGGAAGATCTTGAGGTGGGTGCCTCTCTCTCTCTCTCTCTCTCTCTCTCTTTCATTTTTGTGTGATGTGTGGCCCACTCAAATGGACCCCACCTTGATGTATGCCATATCCAAACCATCCAAGTCATGTGGACTATACCCTTTGGTGATAAGAAAACACAAATATTAAATTGATCCAAGTCAAGTGGGCCACGTCCACGTGGGACCCACCAACCGTGGTCCCTACACGTGGGACCCATCTTGATGAAATGTATAGTCCAGCGTCCCTGGATGCTGGACGTGGCCTGAAGAGTGAACAGGCAGTGAGTAGTACTCACTGCAACAAAAAAAAATGTCATTACTTTAGCCTTTTTGGGTGGGCCACTCATGCAGGCCCCACCTTGATGTATTGATCAAATCCACGCCGTCCATCCCATTTTCCAGCTCATTTTAGGCATTGAGCGAAAAAATGAAGCTAATCCGAATCCTAGGTGGGCCATACCACAAATGCTAAGGGGTTGGGCTACCCACGTCATTCTTTACTTTTTGCATGGGAGGTTTGGAGTGAGTTTTCACTCATAGGACCCATATTGATATATTTCTTAGATCCACACCATACGTCCATTTTTGGTACATTTTAGCCGTGGAGCCCGAAAATCTACTCAATCCAGCCATTAGGTGGACCACACCACAACCAATGATGGTAGCGAGAGTACCCCCTCACGTCAACCATACAGACGTGGGGTGGGGGCGTCCCAACCATGGACCCCACCTTGATGTATTTGTTTAATCCATGCCGTCCACCACCTTCCCCATGTAGTTTTAGGCTATGAGTCTAAAAATGAGACAAATCTTGTTCTCAGTGGACCGCACCGAGGGAAACAAAGTCCCACTGTTGGAACCTTCTAATACCTACTGTTGTGTGTGTACAAGTGGTGGACCTAGCCATCATTAGACTCCTTTGGTCCATAGAGAGTTGGTCGATATAATAGACAGAATGGATTATCCACTAGTGGGCCCCACATAGTAGAATAAAATAAAAATAAAGGAAGAAAAAGAAGAAGGAAAAGAAAAGTGAAGTCCCTAGATGTCATTGTCAAGTGACAGTGAGGGTGGAAGCCTTGGTGGACTGCCACCACACGTGGATCCCACCATGATGAATTTGTTTAATTCACACCATCCACCATCTTCTCCTTATAGTTTTAGGCCATGTGCCAGATTTTGAGGTAAATATGAGTCTCAAGTGGGCCGTACTAAGGGTATCAATGCCCATCTGTTGAAACACTCTAGGGCCCTCTTTGGAATCCCTTGTCATCCAAACCAGTCTTAGTTAGAGTCTATTTGACCTCATTCAAGGTGGCCAAGATGGTCAACGGATTAGATTATTCACTTGGGGTGGCCCACACAGCAGGAAACAGTGGTGTTGAACGTCTACCATTGAAACCCCTTTTCTGGGTCCAAAAGTTTTAGATCATTATGATATTTATTTTTCCTCTTCAATCTGGGTCCATGGGACCCATCTACACCATCCATCCATTTTAGATGGGTCCCACCATGATGTATGCCACGTATCCATCGTCCTTGGATGGTGGGACCACGTCCATGTGGGGCCCTCCTTGATGTATGTGGCTGTCCAGGCCGTCCAAGGGCCTGGACGTTGCTTTGATATATAATATATATATATATATATATATTATTGTATATTATATATTATATATACATTTATGACGGTGGGCCCTACGTGGCACTCACCTCTCCCTTTTAATGCAAAAAAGCTGCATGTATAGCAACTAGTATTTTAATATATTAAATATAATATTTTGTATTACATGAGGGTGGGCCCTACGTGGGATCCACCTCTGCCCTTTTGTGCAAAGAAGTCGCATGAAAAGCGACCATTCAATGCTCCTTTGGATGACAAAGAAGTCCGCAGCCCCACATTGATGTGTCTATTTCAGCTACACCGTTCACTGTTAGGACGGTGGGGCCCACCATGATGCATACGTTGTATCCAAACCATTCAACTATATTGAGATATCATATCATGGCAAGAGCAAAAGGGATGGGTCAGATTTAAAGTTCAGGTGGACCGTGACATCCACTGTTCAACTTCTAAGGGCCACGGTAGTTCCTAATTAAGCTGATATTTTTCTTCACTTCATTTATCACTATGTTAACTTATGAATAGATTGGATCTCAAATACATAATTAACGGCGGGTCACACTGTGATGTGTCCACCCCTTTGATCTCAGGTGGACCACACCGTAAAGAAACAATGGGTTTGAATGTCCACCATTAAACCCTCGAGAATTTTTATGGTGGAAATCCTTACCACCACTTATATTTAGGTGTGGGCCATTTGATATACATATGGCCCATGTGATGTGGCCCACTTGCCATATTTATGTCCCATTGCTGAGGCCCACCTTGATGTGTATGAGGCCCGTAGTTGAGGCCCACCTTGATGTGTATGAGGCCGTTGTTAAGACCCACCTTAATATATATGAGGCCCATGTTATGAGGCCCATTGTGATGTATGCAAGGCCAATAGGTCATGGCCCATTGAAATGTATGTAAGGCCCAATTAGTGCAGCCTATTCAATATATATATATATATATATATATATATATATATATATGAGGCCCATGTGATTAGGCCCATCTTGATGTATTTGTGGCCATTCATTGAGGCCCCCTGTTGTATATATTGAGGCCCATGTAGGGCCCACCTATTGTGTATTTAAAGCCCATGGGTTGTTGCCCATAGTGATGTATATTAGGCCCATGTGATGTAGCCCATAATGATGTGTATTAGACCCAGGTATGTGGCCCACCTGTGAAATATATCTGAGGCCCACTTGCGATGTATTTGAGGCCCATGGGCGAGGCCCATTGTGCTATACCCGAGGCCCATGGGCGCGGCCCATCGAGATGTATCTGAGGCTCATGGGCGTGGCCCATTGTGATACGTTTGAGGCCCTTGTAGGAAGCCCAACGCGATATATGAGAGGCCCATGAATGAGGCCCAATGTGATGTATATGTGACCGTTACGTTGTGTATGAATCCCTTATGTAGGCCACTCCTTAGGAGCAATATCGGTTAGACGTCCACATTGATGTGCAATGATAGTTAGATGTCCTCATTGTGACCTTCCCGTAGGCTTTGTTAGGCCCATTCACACCATTCTCTAAGTGGGTTAACCCAAATAAGTGGGCTCCATTCGCCATAGATGAATGACTCCATGCTATCAGATTTAATATAACTACGGCCATGGGCCGATCTTTATATTATGGTTGATCAGCTGTCCATCTATGGACCCCGCCTTGTTTATATGCTGATTGTCGGTGCCGATTATCAGTGCCGATTGTCGAGGCCGATTCCGATTGCCAAGGCCTATTGTGATATATTTGAGGCCCATGGGACGTGGCCCATTGTGATATATTTTTGGCCCATATAATGAGGCCCGACTTAACGTATATTAGGCCCGTGTGAGCGGCCCATTGCGATGTATATTAGACCCGTGAGATGTGACTCACTTGATGTATATGTGACCCAAGAGTGAGGCCCATTGTGATGTGTATTAAGCTCTTGAGTGAGGCTCATAATGTTGTATATTTGGCCCTTGTGGGAGGCCATGAGACCACTGTATGTTAGGCTCTATATGGGTCATTCCTTGGGGGCAATGTTGGTTAAATGTCCACATTGTCGAGGTTGATTGTCAATGCCGGTTATTGATACCGATTATGAGTATGTGACAGCATGACATCATGATACATGCTCATACACATCATCTGCATGTTTGTTATGAGATGTGGTTAACTATTGCATATGTCATTGGGCAGATTGTTATGAGACTCCCTGATAGGCAGAGGTTATCTCACGGTATGCGCAGGATTGATGCATGACTGGATTGTATGACTCATGCATCTTGCATTGTGTGTTGTGATTATTATACGCCCTAGCGACATCAGGGCCGTAGTCTCCACAGGTATATCGTGGATGGCCAGATGGGACACCGAAAATGTTTGGTTTGAGCATCGGGCTGTCATTGATGGCCCTGGGTGAAAATTCCTAAAATTCTCTTGGTATCAGAGGACGCCCCAACGTCGAGACCGAGTGGATACATGAGCGCCCGAGTGCCGAATACCAGGAGGCCACGTCTCTCACTGTGTCGCCGTCAGTTGGAGGGGGGTGTGGCCTTACTCGCCCGAGCGTAGGGGGCATTGCTAGGCTGAGTCTGACCAGCTCGAAGAATGGGTCCGCTATCGACATGCCGAATAGGCATTGACAGACTATTGGCTAGGCGGATAATGAGGTTTCTTACGCTCACTTGGACTGTGCGGCTGGGAGAGCGACAATGTCATTTGGAGTGCACTAAACCTCGGTGATGATCCCAGAGATGAACCGTACTGATATGTGGACTTATTGAGCAAGAATTGCATATTCATTCATTCATTCATTCACTATCCACTCGGGCTGGTGGTGCGTAACTATTTGTTGCGTGTACCTTTGCATGACCAAGATTTCGGTTGGGCGCGCGACTAACCTGAGATCAGGAGTTTACCACATTAAGTCTGACTATCCAAATTTAGGTAAGGGACTAGTTTGGATAGAAGTCCCTTGTGGTGGACCTCGTAGCCTGCGATACTACGTACTATCATCCCGACTTCACACTCTAGCATGGTCATTTCATTCGCACCGCATATTATATTACATCCGCGACATGTGGCATTTTGGGTTACTACGTTTCTGCATTTATATGGTCTAGATACGGCTGACCCTATCCATGAACTTATCAGGAATTGTATATTGCAACGCATCCTCGGCATCTGATATTTTGCTTTTTATGACTCCTTATTTGTGTACTTGTTCTACATTGCTTACTCTGTTATCTTATGATTTATGATCTTGTTAGTATTTTTGTTTACTTTGATAATTCCTGCTCTTGTCAGTATTTCTGCTTACTTTGATAATTCATGATCTTGTCAGTATTTCTGTTTATTCCGATAATGTACGATTTATAGATTACCAGTATTTCTAGTATTATATGATGATGACATTATATTGAACACTTGGCACTTACCTTGTGCACACACTTACACCACCCTCTAAGCTTTCTATAAGCTTATGGACGATAGATGCATGCAGGTGATGTTAGATTGCAGCAGTGTTGAGCTTGGAGCATGCAGTGGTCTTCTGGAGCTTGATTTTTTATTTATGTATTTCCCTTTCAGCATTGTACTCAAATGATTATATTAGTGGATATGTGATGATGATGTTGTTTTTATGATTTGGGTATACTTGTGCTTATGCTTATTACGAGTTAAATGTACATTGAAACAACATAAAAAAAATCCTCCTTGTAGGATCCCAAGATCGGAATCTGGCGTATGGACGCTAGGAGCCGAGAATGGGGTACTACGGAGGCTGTCGGCACCGGATTCGGTAAATGAAATTCCTGTGAATCCGATTTTTGGGTTTGGGGCATGACATAGAGGTTGAAAAAATGGGTTGGGAGGGGTAGGTATGAGACGTAGTAGCTGAGAAGATGGGTCGGGACGGATAGGTATGGGAAGTAGAGGCTGGGAAAATGGGTCGGGAGGGGACCATGGATCAAGGAAAGGTCTGATGAATCAGGATGGTTAGGCGAAAGGCTGGACAATGCATCAATGGCCCCTTGAAATGCAACTAGATCCTCCATATTGAATGTGAAACTAATTCCCATAGAGGGTGGAAGATTTGCCACATACGCATTGAGACCGTTTCGTTTTATAATTTTGACAGGTCCAGCGCTACGTGCGTGTAACTTACGAACGGATCTCGGAGGATACCGCTCGTGCCTGATGTGGACCATCACAGAGTCTCTTACATTGAATTCCTTGAAACATTTATACTGGTCTGCAGAAAATTTGTAATGTTCATTATAAGTAGTGATCTTCTGCCTGATTTCTTGATGCTATGAATAAATGTGATGCACAAAAGACTTGGCAGGCTCTGACGGTCTATGGGACAGTGACATAGGGACAAGATCAATAGGTTTCTCAGGTTTATAACCAGTAACGATTTCATAAGGACTGAGACCTGTGGACCTATCGACAGAACTATTAAACGTAAACTCGACTGTAGGTATTACGGTGTCCCATGTTCTGGTGTGCTCTATATCCCTCATAGGGGCAAACTCATCCGGTAGATCATCAGGAAAGACATCACGAAACTCATCTACTACCAGAATGGCCTCAGTGGGTAACGCTATACTAGCCTCTGGGGCACTCTCTCTAGCCACAAGGTCGTACGTGTTGTGCAACTTAAAATATTGGTCTTGATGCCTCTCTTGGGGTGGGTGCACAGGTGCATGCCCATGAATAATTCCTTGGCCACCTCCATTCATTGTTCCATCCTCCTGGCTACCTGCTTGAGATTAGACATCTACCCCAACGCTGGGATTTATCCCGGCGGAGGCCTTTAGTGGGGTAACGCGCGCATCGAATTGATCAAAGCATTGGTCTATATATTGTTCATAGCTCTTACCCAAATACTCGATTTGCTGGGACAACTTGTTCAATGACTTTAGTAGTTGCTTCATGTTTAGTGTAGGGTGCCAACCAAAATTCAGCAATATAGTTATCAAAATATAAGGGTTTTTTTTTTAGAAATAACCTAGTTTCTAAAAACGAAAAAGAAAAGTTTTTTTTTTTTAAAAAAAAAAACAAGTTAGGAAAGTTTCTAAAAAAAAAAACAACCTAGTTTCTAAAAACGAAAAAGGATAGTTTCTAAGAAAAACAAATTAGGAAAGTTTCTATATATATATATATTATATATATATATATATATATATATATATATAATAAATTAAGAAAGTTTCTAAAGAAAAGCAACCTAGTTTCTAAAAACGAAAAAGGAAAGTTTCTAAAAACAGATTAAGAAAGTTTCTAAAAAATAGAAAAGGAAAGTTTCTAAACCTAGAAATAGAAAGCTAAGTTAATTTCTAAAATAATTCAAATAAGGGGATAACAAAAAAATATATGATGAAAATTGATGCATAATGGATTTAAACAACCAAACCCTGAATTTCCCTACAAGAACCCTAGGCTTTGATACCAAATTTGATGCAGGACATGAAAATTAAATACGATATGCGAGATTTCAGGCTTAAGATCACGTTAGTTCAAAAACAATTACACAAATTCCATATCCTACATGAAAGTCCAAACATTCAATTAAGGGGAATCTATGCGGGTCCAGGCCTACATATGATAGGGCTGGATCAATAAAAATTATAAATCAAACGATACTCAAAGATAAGAAATAATCATCCACACATGCGTAGTAATTAGTCTCTAATCCAAGGGATTCACCAATTTCAAATCAAGGAACTCTAGGGTAAGAAAAGGGGCATAAAATTGAATATTTGAGTAATTTAGGGTTAGGTTTGGGGATTTTGGGTGAAAGCGGAGTGAAAGAGAAGAGAGACACGAACCAGAGAAGTACCGCACACGTGGACAACAACAATGGCCCAAATGCACATACGTGTGATCTCGGCCGCATGTGTGTGGGGCCCACTATTCAGAAAAAGGCCACCTTGGCCCTGTTCGGCCAGGGATGGACTCCAAAACTCTCAAATCTCAGCTCGATCCGATGTACTGTTTGTGCATGGTGCTTCATCAAAGTTTCAGCCCTCCCATAGGGCCATATTCTGAAATTTTGTTATGGGGAGGAGAATTGCTACAATAGATGATTGATTCGAATTGTATATGATAGGGTGAGATGAGAAGAAGGGATGGTAGAAGATGGGTAGTAGACATGACGATGGATGGGGCGAATCGGGATAGATGTGGCTTCGCACCACGGTAGTTAACCCTTCGATGAAGGGAGGGCTTCGCACCCAATTAGGCTTTACAACTCAGAGAGTAGGAAAACATAGAATTTTGTTAATCTTCAATGAATGAAAAAAGCTATAAGGGGTGCCTATTTATAAGAAAATTCTATACCCCAAAACTTGCGCCATGTGTGCAACCTATTACTTGGCGATGAAGTAAACTAAAATAAAAATCAAACAAAGATATCTAAAGCATTAATGATGTTCTAAATAATAACAATAAGCAAAACCTAAAATATGAAATCAATCCGACGAATGGGCCACAATCATGAAATCCCATGATGGATTTATTTTTTTTTACTATTGGGCCCACCCTTTTGAACTGAAACTTCGTGTTCTAGCTAGGAGGCCCTCCCTGGATATTGTCATCGAGCCAGATCGATGGTGGGGACCTCCTTCTACATACGTACGTGCATAGGGGGTGTTGTGCGTGCACGTGTGCGCATGATATCCCCATCAAATGGGATCAATTTTAAGGTAATGATGGTGATGTCAGTGGATTGTTTTAAAATTCATGGGATTGCTTATATCCCGGGACAAGTTCACCGGGTCTGTTTGGCTCATCATGTATATCCCGGGATATCACGATCCCATCCCTCCTAATACCATGAGATCGGTTCGGCCAAACAGGCCCTAAGGGATTGTTTGGCGCAGGGCATTAGATGGGATTATGTGGGATAGAATTACATTTGGTCCTGTGCAATTCTATTTTGGCGATGGGATTAGGTGGACCCCACAGGCAGGGTGCATTAAGAATTTTAATGCATCTAGGTGGGGCAGGGCATAATCAGCTTTTGTACTTCTTGGGTCAGGTTTTAAAGAGGTTCCAGAGTACATTTAGTTGGGTTAACATATGACACATGTATAATATCAGAATGCATGAGTATCAATCATCAGGCTCAGCCATAGTATTAAATAACTGCAAAGTAGGGCTGAAAGTTGGGCGGGTTCAACCCGACGAACCTGTGATCGACGTCACAATATTGGGTTGGGCTCAGGTAGGATGCATCGAGTCCGGTCTCAGACTTGGGCTATACAAACACCAACCCGATAAAACTTGGGTTGGGATCAAGTTGAGGTCTTGAGTTGCTCGACCTAACTCGAATCCGATCAATATATAAGTTACTTATAAATTATAATTGAGTGTGGATTGTTTATGTCGAGGGCATATGAAATTCCAGTGTTGTGGGTCTCATCGGTCCACATCAATTCCGATGACTCAAGCTAACAAGATATGCCAAATTTCTCACTCTCAAATAGATTTTGTGCTATATATCATAACTTTTAAGGAGTAGTTATCTTATATTGTAGCTTGTTTGTTCAGAAAAAAAAAAAAAAATGACGTTTTTTTTTTTTTTTTTTATGATAAATAACTACCTATATAATTAATAAAATCATAAATACAAAAAATAAGATGTATATTAAAATATAATAAAATAAGATACGTATTGAAATATAATAGACTAATATAATAATGAAAATATTAATATGTATCCACCCCACCAACCTACCGAGCCTGATTGGGTTGAAAATTCCCAACTTGAGGTTGGGTTTAGTAAGGTTAGGGTTGAAGCATAGGAACCCTAGGTTGAGCTAGAGTTGAGCACCACTCGGAACCACACGCCGCCGGACTTTCAGCCCTAGTGCAAAGCAGTTTGTGTCCTGCCACCGCCCTGTACCATAATACGTCAAGACGGGGCCTCTGTGGGGCCATCGTGATGAATGGGCTTTATCCATACCGTCTATACAGTTTTTCAGATCATTTGTGGGTATAAGCCCAAAATTGACGCAGATCCACAGCTCAAGCAGACCGCACAGAGGAAGCAGCGGTGGCAACGACACCACCGTTGGCTCACTGTGATGTTTATTTGACATCCAACCTGTTCACAGTGTTTTTAATGTGCCCCAAAAATTTCCAACTGTTGGCTTTTAATCTCCATTGTGTGGTGCACTTGAGCCTTGGAACTGCCTCTTTTTTGGGCTTGTAGCCCTAAAATGATATGATAAAATGTATGGACGGCGTGGATAAGATGCATACATCAAAGTGGGCCCCACAGAGCCCTGCTGGACGCAATCGCCTTCCAGATAACTCCACCTTCTTGAAGCCTTTGAAAGTCAAAAGAAGACACGACTAACGCTGGAGCATTGACTAGTTTGCCTCGTGTCTGACAAAGAAATCTCTTCCTTCCGAAGTACGACTTCTCAGGCTTCTATCAAACGCAGTAAGCGCACCGTCATATCCTGCGCCCCCTTCTCTTCGTCCTGCGCCCCCCTTCTCTCTCTCGTCGGCCCGAGCAAATCTGACATGTCGGAAGAAGCGATCCTAAAAAGGCTCGAGGACTCAACACGGTACGCGGTCGAGGAGCAGATCCGCACCCTCCAAACCATCCTCGACCACAACGGCGGCGCACGTTATCTCGCATCCCATTTTCAGGGCTACAACGGCCCCCTCAACGCCGACTCCTTCCGGCGTTTCGTCCCCATCTCTTCCTACGACGATTATGTGGGCCCCATCCAAGCTCTGGCCGACGGTGACGATCGGCCCATCCTGTCCGTCGATCCCCTCATCTGCTTCTTCTACAGGTAACCGCAATAGCGACAATAACGTCTCCTTCGATCATTTCTTCTTTATAACACCATCTCCACCGTACACGTAATCTAGTGGGACACACGGTTCAAAATATCCACAGCAATTGGATGATCCTAGCAATCACTTTTCGTGCGTGTGTGTTTGTGCACTTGATGTTGTCGACAGTTGACATTTTCTGTTCTCCATCGTTGATTTAAGGGTGCTGATTCGATTTCTATGATGGTCCGATTCTGTCGAATTTGAACCGTAGGCTTCTCGGATTGGGCTCTATTAGATGGACGGTTCGGATTGATACATGCCCCTGCAAAATCATGGCAACTGGAGAGTCATGATTTTCAAATGTTTATTGTCCAATTGCAATCTCGGGCCCTGTTTGGTTGTCCCGTAAAAACGATTTCATCTCATTACAGTTAACCGTAAATTACCATTTATAGATAATATTTTAGGGTGCGTTTGGGTGAACACAATATCATGAAATTTCATGATATTCAATCTGATTTGGTGTAAAATGTACAAAATATCGTGATACATTGTACAGCCAAACACACCCATATTTCAACTATTGGTTATCCAGAGTAATGGAAATACGTCGTTTACGGAAGCGGATTGCATGGTGTATCACACACTCGGTGGTGTATGTACGTGGCGGGTGGAGAGGAGCCCATCAGGTCCTCCAGCCCCGAAATGTACCATCGATTGAAAGAGATCAAAGTTTCGTGGGCCCATAATGATGTATTAATTATATCCACACCGTCCATCCATTTGGTGAGATCATTTTACAGCATGATACCAAAAAGGAGTCATATCCAATGCTCAAGTGGACCACACTACAAAGAGCGGGACAATGATTCCCACCGTTAAAACATTCGCAGGGCCTACCATAATGTTTATTTTCCATCCAATCATCTCATAAGGTCAAGAAGACCTGGATGAAGGGAAAGATCAAATATCAGATTGATCCAAAACTTCTGTGACCCAAGAAGGTTTCAATGGTAGACGCTCAATCCCCCACTGCTGAAAGCAGTGTGGTCCACTTGAGATTTGGATCTGTCTTATTTTGGGCTCAATCCTTAAAATGATATCTTCAAATAAAAGGACGGTGTGGATATAACACATACCTCATAGCGGGGCCCACAGAATTTGGTGACGTCAACGGAAGCGGATTGCGTACTGAGTAACTCAGTACGCACCTTAAGCGTACTGAGTAAATTCTGTAGGGTCCACCTTTTATTTATGTATTTTATCCGCTCCATCCATCCATTTTAACAGATAATTTTAGATTTTGAACATAAAAATGAAGTATATAAAAGCCTCAAGTGGACCACACCGCAGGAAACAGTGTGAATTGAACATCTACCGTTGAAAATTTCTTGGGGGCCACAGAAGTATTGGATCAAGCTTATATTTATTTTTTTCCCTTCATCCATGTCCGTGTGATGATATTTACAGGTTTGATGAGAAATAAACATCACAGTGGGCCCTAAAAAGGTTTCAACGGTGGAAATCATTATTCCAACTGTTTCCTATGGTATGGTCCACTTGATCTATGGGTGTGATTAAATTCTGGCCTCAACCGTAAAAATAAGATGGAAAAACGGATGAACGGCATGGATAGACCAGATACATTCACGGTGGGCCCAACAGAGTTTACTCAGTACGATAAGAGGGTACCGAGTAACTCAGTACGCAATCCGATTTCGACGTCAACGCACCACACCACGCAATCCGCATCCGTCGTTTTCGCGTAAAAAGTCGGAATGCCCCTCGGGCGTCCTGTGGGCGTGCGGAAGTTTCGAAGGGCCCACCGTGATCAACTCCGTACATCACTTTTATCGTATTATTTCAGGCCATGATCTCAAATTTGAAGAGGATGTGAAACGTAGGTGGACCACACCACAGGAAACAATGGTGATTGAACGTCTGTCGTTGAAAACTTCTTGATGGTCATTGAAGGCTCGGATCAAGCTGATATTTGTACTTTACCTTCATCCCAGCCTGTGTGACCTCATGAACAGGTTGGATGACAGATAAACATCACCGTGGGCCTCAGGAGGGTTTCAACGGTGGATGTCATTATCTCGTGTTTTCTATGGTGGGGTCCACCTACGCATCAGATATTCTTTATTTTTGAGCACGTAAAATGGTTTGGCAGTAAGAGGTATTAATCACGGTGGGCTCTAGAAATGTTTTGAAGGTCACCGTCACAAAAAGGGTCCGGGCCCACTTACAGGCATT